>CAWUFW010000215.1:2617199-5234398 GCA_963921515.1 Calotriton arnoldi | reverse complement strand
TAGTGGTGGTATTGGCAGTGGTGGCATTGGTGGTATTGGAATTGGTGGTGGTATTGGCGGTAGTGATATTACTGGTGGTGTTGGTGGTGGTATTGGTGGTGGTACTGGTTGTGGTGGCAGTGGTATTGGTGGTGGTGGTATTGGTGGTGTTATTGGTGGTGGCGGTACTGGTGGTATTGGTGGTGTGTATTGGTGGTTTAGGTATTGGTGTAGGTATCGGTATTGGTGGTTGTATTGGTGGTATTGGTGGTGGTATTGGTATTGGTGGTGATTGTATTGGTGGTATTGGTATTGGTAGTGGTGGTTTTGGTGGTGGTGGTATTGGTGGTGGTATTGGTGGTGGTGTTATTGGTGGTGGTGGTGGAATCAGTGGTGGTATTGGTGGAGGTGATGGTATTGGTGGTGGCTGAGGTGGTATTGGTAGTGGTAATGGTGGTGGTGGTGGTGGTATTGGTGGTGGTAATGGGGGTGGTGGTGGTATTGGCAGTGGTTGGTATTGGTGGTATTGGTATTGGTGGTGGTATTGGTGGTGGTAGTATTGGCGGTGGTATTTGTATTGGTGGTGGTGGAGGTGGTATTGGTGGTAGTATTTGTTGTGGTTGTATTGATTTTGGTGGTGGTATTGGTGGTGGTAGTAATGGTAGTGGTGGTAGTGGTGGTGGTATTGGTGGTGGTGTTATTGGTGTTGGTAGTACTGGTATTGGTAATGGTATTGGTGGTGGTGGTGGTATTGGTGGTGGTGGTGGTATTGGTGGTGGTGGTATTGGTGGTGGTGTTGGTATGGTTGTTATTGGTGGTGGTGTTATTGGTATTGGTGGTGGCAGTATTGGTGGGTGTGGTATTGGTGGTGGTGGTATTGGTGGTGGTGGTATTGGTATTAGCGGTGGCATTGGTATTGGTGGTGGTGGTATTGGTATTGGTGGTGGTGGTATTTGTGGTGGTGTTGGTGGTGGTTGTATTGGTGGTGGTAATGGTGGTGTTTTTTGTGGTGGTATTGGTGGTGGTACTGGTTGTGGTGGCAGTGGTATTGGTGGTGGTGGTATTGGTGGTGTTATTGGTGGTGGTGGTACTGGTGGTATTGGTGGTATTATTATTGGTGTTGGTATTGGTGGTTTAGGTATTGGTGGAGGTATTTGTATTTGTGGTTGTGGAGGTGGAATTGGTGGTGGTATTGGTATTGGTGGTGATTGTATTGGTGGTATTGGTGGTGGTGGTGTTGGTGGTAGTGGTAGTGGTATTGGTGGTTTTGGTGGTGGTAGTGGTATTGGTGGTATTGGTTGTGGTGGTATTGGCGGTGGTGGTATTATTGGTTGTAATGGTGGAGGTGGTATTGGTGTTGGTGATGGTATTGGTATTTGTGGTGGTGGTATTGGTGGTACTGATATTGGTGTTGGTGGTGGTATTGGTGGTGGTGGTATTGGTGGTGGTACTGGTGGTTGTGATTTTGCTGGTGGTATTGGTGGTGGCATTGGTGGTGGTGGTATTGGTATTGGTGGTGGTGGTATTGGTATTGGTGGTTGTGGCGGTAGTGGTGGTATTGGTGGTGGTGGTATTGGTGGTGGTGGAATTGGTGGTGGTGGTATTGGTGGTGATGGTGGTGGTATTGGTGGTAGTATTGGTGTTGGTCGTGGTATTGGTATTGTTGGTGGTATTGCTGGTGGTGGTATTGGTGGTGGTGGTATTGGTGGTGGTATTGGTGGTGGTGGTATTGGTGGTGGTATTGGTGGTGGTGGTGGTATTGGTAGCTGTGGAATTGGTGGTGTTGGTGGTATTGGTGGTGTAGGCATTGGTGGTGGAGGTGGTATTGGTGTTATTGGTAGTGGTGGTATTGGTGGTGGTATTGGTGGTGGTATTGATACTGGTGGTATTGGTACTGGTGGTGGTATTAGTGGTGTTATTGGTGGTATTGGCGGTGGTGGTGGTATTGGTGGTGGTGGAATTGGTGGTGGTATTGGTGGTGTAGGCATTGGTGGTGGAGGTGGTATTGGTAGTATCGGTAGTGGTGGTATTGGTGGTGGTATTGGTGGTGGTGGTATTGGTGGTGGTAGTAGTGGTGGTGGTATTGGTATTGGCAGTGGCATTGGTATTGGTGGTGGTCGTAATGGTATTGCTGGTGGTGGTATTGGTGGTGGTGGTATTGGTGGTGGTGGAATTGGTGGTGGTGGTATTGGTGGTGATAGTGGTATTGGTGGTGGTGGTGATGGTATTGGTGGTGGTGATGGTATTTATGATGGTGATATTGGTGGAGGTAGTGGTATTGGTGGTGGTATTGGTGGTGGTATTGGTGGTGGTTTTGGTGGTGGTATTGGTGGTGGTGGCAATGGTGGTGGTGGTAGTATTGGTGGTGGTAATGGAGTGGTGGTGGTATTGGTGGTGGTGGTGTATTGTTGTTGGTTGTATTGGTGGTGGTAGTATTGGTGGTGGTGGTGGTGGTATTGGTGGTGGTGGTATTGGTAGTGGTGGTATTGGTGGTGGTGGTATTGGTGGTATTGGAATTGGTGGTGTTAGAGGTGGTATTGGTTGTGGTATTGGTGGTGGTTGTATTGGTGATGGTGGCATTGGTGGTGGTAGTATTGGTAGTGGTGGTATTGGTGGTGGTGGTGGTGGTATTGGTGGTGGTGGTATCGGTATTGGCGGTGGAATTGGTGGTTTTGGTATTGGTGGTGGTGGTGGTGGTATTGGTATTAGTGGTGGTGGTATTGATGGTGGTGGTATTGGTGGTGGTGTTATTGGTGGTGGAATCAGTGGTGGTATTGGTGGAGGTGATGATATTGGTGGTGGCTGAGGTGGTATTGGTAGTGGTAATGGTGGTGGTTGTGGTATTGGTGGTGGTGGTATTGGTGGTGGTAATGGGGGTGGTGGTGGTATTGGCGGTGGTTGGTATTGGTGGTATTGGTATCAGTGGTATTGGTGGTGGTATTGGTGGTGGTAGTATTGGCGGTGGTATTGGTATTGATTGTGGTGGAGGTGGTATTGGTGGTAGTATTTGTCATGGTTGTATTTATTTTGGTGGTGGTGGTATTGGTGGTGGTAGTAATGGTAGTGGTGGTATTGGTGGTGGTGTTATTGGTGTTGGTAGTATTGGTATTGGTGATGGTATTGGTATTGGTGGTGGTGGTGGTATTGGTGGTGGTGTTGGTATGGTTGGTATTGGTGGTGATAGTGGTATTGGTGGTGGTGGTGATGGTATTGGTGGTGGTGATGGTATTTATGATGGTGATATTGGTGGAGGTAGTGGTATTGGTGGTGGTATTGGTGGTGGTTTTGGTGGTGGCAATGGTGGTATTGGTGGTGGTATTGGTGGTGGTAATGGGGGTGGTGGTGGTATTGGTGGTATTGGTGGTATTGGTGGTGGTGGTGAATTGTTGTTGGTTGTATTGGTGGTGGTAGTATTGGTGGTGGTGGTGGTATTGGTGGTGGTGGTATTGGTAGTGGTGGTATTGATGTTGGTGGTATTGGTGGTATTGGAATTGGTGGTGGTATTGGAATTGGTGGTGGTATTGGTGCTGTTAGAGGTGGTATTGGTTGTGGTATTGGTGGTGGTTGTATTGGTATTGGTGATGGTGGTATTGGTGGTGGTAGTATTGGTAGTGGTGGTATTGGTGGTGGTATTGGTGGTGGTGGTATCGGTATTGGCGGTGATATTGGTGTTTTTGGTATTGATGGTGGTATTGGTGGTGGTGGTGGTGGTATTGGTATTAGTGGTGGTGGTATTGATGGTGGTGGTATTGGTGGTGGTATTGGTGGTGGTGTTGTTATTGGTGGTGGTGGTGGAATCAGTGGTGGTATTGGTGGAGGTGATGGTATTGGTGGTGGCTGAGTTGGTATTGGTAGTGGTAATGGTGGTGGTTGTGGTATTGGTGGTGATGGTATTGGTGGTGGTAATCGGGGTGGTGGTGGTATTGGCGGTGGTTGGTATTGGTGGTATTGGTATCAGTGGTATTGGTGTTGGTATTGGTTGTGGTAGTATTGGCGGAGGTATTGGTATTGGTTATGGTGGAGGTGGTACTGGTGGTAGTAGTTGTCGTGGTTGTATTTATTTTGGTGGTGGTGGTATTGGTGGTGGTGTTATTGGTGTTGGTAGTATTGGTATTGGTGATGGTATTGGTAATGGTGGTGGTGGTGGTATTGGTGGTGGTGGTATTGGTGGTGGTGTTGGTATGGTTGGTATTGGTGGTGGTGTTATTGGTATTGGTGGTGGCAGTATTGGTGGTGGTGGTATTTGGTGGTGTTGGTGGTGGTATTGGTGGTGGTGGTATTGGTATTAGTGGTGGCATTGGTATTGGTGGTGGTGGTATTGGTATTGGTGGTGGTGGTATTTGTGGTGGTGTTGGTGGTGGTTGTATTGGTGGTGGTATTGGTGGTGGTGTTTTTGTGGAGGTTTTGGTGGTGGTATTGGTGGTGTTGGTATTGGTATTGTGGTGGTGGTATTGGTGGTATTGATATTACTGGTGGTATTGGTGGTGGTATTGGTGGTGGTACTGGTTGTGGTGGCAGTGGTATTGGTGGTGGTATTGGTATTGGTGGTGTTATTGGTGGTGGCGGTACTGGTGGTATTGGTGGTATTAGTATTGGTGGTTTAGGTATTGGTGTAGGTATTTGTATTTGTGGTTGTGGAGGTGGTATTGGTGGTGGTATTGGTATTGGTGGTGATTGTATTGGTGGTATTGGTGGTAGTGGTGGTTTTGGTGGTGGTGGTATTGGTGGTGGTGGTATTGGTGGTGGTGGTGTTGGTGGTAGTGGTATTGGTGGTGGTAGTGGTATTGGTGGTGGTGGTGGTGGTATTGGTATTGGCGGTGGTGGTATTATTGGTTGTAATGGTGGAGGTGGTATTGGTGTTGGTGATGGTATTGGTATTTGTGGTGGTGGTATTGGTGGTACTGATATTGGTGTTGGTGGTGGTATTAGTGGTGGTGGTACTGGTGGTTGTGATATTGCTGGTGGTATTGGTGGTGGTATTGGTGGTGGTGGTATTGGTATTGGTGGTGGTGGTATTGGTATTGGTGGTTGTGGCGGTAGTGGTGGTGGTGGTATTGGTGGTGGTGGTATTGGTGGTGGTGGTATTGGCGGAGACATTGGTATTGGAGGTGGTGGTATTGGTATTGGTGGTGGTAGTATAGGTGGTTGTATTGGTGGTGGTGGCATTGGTGGAGGTATTGGTGGTTGTATTGGTGGTGGTGGTATTGGCGGTATTGGTGGTGGGGGTGGTGGTATTGGTTTTTGTGGTGGTGGCATTAGTGGTGGTGGTATTGGTATTGGCAGTGGCATTGGTATTGGAGGTGGTGGTATTGGTATTGGTGGTGGTGGTATTGGTGATGGTATTGTGGCAGTATTGGTGGTATTTTTTAAGGTATTTTTGGTGGTATTGGTGGTGGTGGTATTGGTGGTGGTATTGGTGGTATTGTTGTTGGTGGTGGTGGTATTGGTGGTGTTGGTGGTAGTGGTATTGGTGGTGGTGGTGGTATTGGTAGTGGTATTGGTGGTGGTGGTATTGGTTCTGGTTGTGGTATTGGCGGTGGTTGTGGGATTGGTGGCGGTGGTATTGGTGGTGGTGGTATTGGTGGTGGTGGCATTGGTGGTGGTGGTATTGGTGGTTTTGGTGGTATTGGTGGTTTTGGTGGTGGTGGTATTGGTATTGGTGGTGGTGGTATTTGTGGTGGTATTGGTGGTGGTGGTGGTACTTGTGGTATTGATGGTGGTATTGGGATTGGTGATGGTGGTATTGGTGATGGTGGTGGTATTGGTGGTGGTGGGGCTATTGGTATAGGTGGTGGTATTGGTGGTAGTGGTGTTTTTGTGGTGGTATTGGTATTGGTGGTATTGGTGGTGGTATTAGTGGTGGTGATGGTGGTAGTAATGGTATTGGTGGTGTTGATGGTATTGGTGGTGGTGATATTGGTGTTGGTAGTGGTATTGGTGGTGGTATTGGTGGTGGTGGTATTAGTGGTGGTGGTGGCATTGGTGGTGGTGGTTGTATTGGTGGTGGTGGTATTGTTGGTGGTAAAAGGGGTGGTGGGAGAATTGGTGGTATTGGTGGTGGTGGTATTGGTATTGGTGGTGGTGGTATTTGTGGTATTGATGTTGGTGGTGGTTGAGGTATTGGTGGTGATGGTATTGGTGGTGGTGGTATTGGTGGTGGTGGTAGTGGCAGTGGTATTGGTACTGGTGATGGTGGAGGTGGTATTGGTGGTGGTATTGGTGGTGGTGGTACTGGTGGTGGCGGTATTGGTGGTGGTGGTATTGGTGGTGGTTGTGGTATTGGTGGTGATGGTTTTGGTGGTATTGGTGTTGGTGGTATTGGCAGTGGTATTGCTACTGGTGATGGTGGAGGTGGTATTGGTGGTGGTGGTATTGGTGGTGGCGGTATTGGTGGTGGTGGTATTGGTGGTGGTGGTCGTATTGGTGGTGGTGGTGTTGGTATTGGTGGTGGTGGTGGTATTGCTATTGGTGGTGGTATTGCTATTGGTGGTGGTAGTATTGGTGGTATTGGTATTGGTGGTGGTGGTGGTATTGGTAGTGGTGGTGGTATTGGTGGTGGTGGTATTGGTGGTGGTGGTATTGGTGGTGGTGGTATTGGTATTGGTGGTATTGGTAGTATTGGTGGTGGTGGTAGTGGTGGTGGTGATATTGGTATTAGTGGTGTTGGTATTGATATTGATGGTGGTGGTATTGGTGGTGGTGGTATTGGTGGTGGTTGTATTGGTGGTATTGGTGGTGGTGGTGATATTGGTATTTCTTGTGGTGATATTGGTATTGGTTGTGGTAGTATTAGTGGGTTTATTGGTGGTGGTGGTATTGGTGGTGGTATTGGTGGTGGTGGTGGTGGAGGTATTGGTGGTTGTATTGGTTGTGGTGGTATTGGTATTGGTGGTGGTATTGGTGGTATTGGTATTGGTGGTGGTATTGGTGGTGGTATTGGTATTGGTATTGGTGGTTGTGGTATTGGTGGTGGTTGCAGTATTAGTGGTGGGGTATTGGTGGTGGTAGTATTGGTGGTATTTGTGGTGGTATTGGTGTGGGTGGTATTGGTATTGGTATTGGCGGTGACATTGGTATTGGTGGTGGTGGTATTGGTATTGGTGGTGGTAGTATTGGTGGTTGTATTGGTGGTGGTGGTGGTGGTGGTATTGGTGGAGGTATTGGTGGTGGTATTGGTGGTGGTGGTATTGGTGGTGGTATGAGTAGGATCTGCTTCTTATAGTTACCCCCACTTTTTGCTGATGTTTCACTGTTTTCGACTTAGTCTGACTGGGATCCTGCTATTCAGGACCCAGTCTAGCTACTTTCTCCTCTAAATTGATTGCATGTACTTTAGGTACACTCCAGATTGGATTCTGGGGTACCCTTATAAGTCCCTAGTATATGGTATACTATGTACCCAGGGCATAGGTACCCCAGAGGCCTCCCAGGGGCTGCAGCATGTATTATGCCACCCCTGAGAGGCCATTCAAAATGACACAACAGGTCTGCTACTGCAGCCTGTGTAAGGTGGTGCATGCACCCCTTACTTAGATATAGGTTCACTATATCTATCCTGATCACTGCACATATAAGCCTATCAGTCACCCCTATGGCAGGCCTTATCAATCCTGAAGGCAGGGTGCTGGGTTTTATGTGAGAGGGTGCCCATGCATGAGCAGAGCCCCTCTGCAGCCTTCGGAACCACTATTCCGGGGTTGTCTGTGATGCAGCCAACCATATACTCGTAAGTGCATTATAACCTCATGGTAAATGCTAACTTTAAAATGGCTGAAAGGAATTATGTCGTGTTTGGTGTCAAACACCTTTGAATCATACCTCCACACCAGTAACTGGTGTGGGAGGTATGATTCCTCCCTCCTAGAGGGAGAAATATGACAGCACCGGTACACCCGGTACCAGCTTCACAGAGCCCTGGCATCACAAAATGGATGCGGCCAGCCACAGACACGATTCTGCCCTCCTGCTGCTGGACGAAACTCCGGCAGGGGAGGCTGGACAATAGGTTTACTATCACAGGGAGGTGTGACCACCTCCCAGACAGGCTTTAGTGTATTGGGGCTGGGTGGGTGCACTGAAAGAGTGCTTTGATGTCTGCACTGTGGGCACATTTGGTGTCCCTGTGCATAGTCCAGCTCAAACCGGTTGCAGGGGCTATCAGCCCCTGCTCTGGCATGAAACTGGACAAAGGACATGGGTGTAGCCACCCCTCTGTCCTGACCCTCCCATAGGTGGGTCCCCAGAGTTTGTCCTACCCCTTCCTTGGGTATAAAGTAGGAACCCTGACTACAGGACTTTAGATTTTACCTGGACTAAACTCTGCTACAGAAACCAAGTAACCTTCAACGATCTACGCTTTGCTGGGTGACTGAAGAATCTCCCTTGGAGTAAAGGAGTTACTCCCCTGCAAGGCAGGCACCTCAACGCATCTGACCGGTTTGCACAGGAGGTGGGTTTCCAAGCTTCGCCGAGACCAACTAGTGCGCTCAGCAAACCTGAGACCCGCAGCCCTTGTGGGGACCGTGCAACCCGAACCCCTGGACACTGTGCACATTTGCAGCAGCATATGCTTCTAGGTGATCCCTGAGACTGTGCTTTTGGCTACTTGTAGGCCAAGCTCCGAGCAGTGTTTCTGTTGAAGATTACTGGCCTACACTCCATGAGTGTTCCGTGGGCTGATATTGTGTGATTCCTCTCAAGGTCCCGTTGCAATCCCTGGTCCGTTGACCTGTGGGTCCCTGAGAAGGCAACTTTAACTTTCAGTGGGCTTTTCTGGTTGCTCCAGACATGCCCTGACTCTCCATCGCTTGGGGAGTCCCCAGGACCTTGCTGGTCTTCACAGAAGCCTCATTACTCTCACCGCATGGGTTGCAGTTGCCAAGGCTTGTTGGTCTCCAATCTGGAAACTGACCCCTCAGCACTCGACATCCTTTGTGGGACAGTTCCCCTGCGGATCCTGGTCATCGTCGATGTCCCCTGGTCCCCGTGGCTGCAGAGTCAAACTTCACCTCTTCGCACCTGAAGCACCTGACATCGATGGGCATTCGATTGCTCCGCTCCTGGTCACGTGAAGTGACCCAGACTTTGTCCCCTCTGCTTTCAGGTTCTTCTCATCTCCGATCCAGGATTGGGTCACACCGGACACTTTTCTTCTCCACGGCAGCAGCACTTCTTCGCAACACGCCATTGAAAACAACGAGGGTTTCCAACACCACTTGACCCCTATGCACCCGGCTTCCCTGGGCTAGGTAACACGGGTACCTCGGTACTCACAAGGGTGCTGGCCTTAGAACCTTCTAAGTTTAACTGGGTTTGCTTGAAGTCCTCTCCGAAGTGTCCTTAAACTCTAAATTTCCAACCGCGACTTTCCCATAGAGTTGTACGGAGCTCACGTCTGTGTTCCCACACTGCACCCGTCCTCCGTGGGTCCCCTGTGTCACTACCTTGGGTGGTTCCTTGGGGTCCCAGCGATTCTACGTGCTCTAGGCACTGTGTCTAGTCAAGTTGGGGTTGTTATACCACTTTCTTAATATATGGTTTGGTCTCCCCCTGGAGCCCACTGTGTATTGTGCAATTTACTGTCGTTCTAGTACTGTAATATTGTGTGCCTTGTTCTCTAATCTCATAAAGAGGTTAGTAGAGAGTGTTTAGTAATAAATACATATATTTTATATATACCTTGTGTGGTTCTCCTTTCATTTGGTCATTCAAGAGGTTATATACTGGTAAAACAAGCTGCTTTACATTCCTTCAAGACTTAGACTGAAGGCTGCTCTCCACAGCTACCACTAGGATAGATTTCTATAAAGGTTGTCTTTAACCTAATCATCAATAAGGGTCGTTTGGACTGGTGCAAGGTGCCCACTTTAATTAGTGGACAGCATATTGGTGGTAGTGGTGGTATTAGTGGTGGTGGTGGCATTGGTGGTGGTGGAATTGGTGGTGGTATTGGTGGTGGTATTGGTGGTGGTGGTATTGTTGGTGGTAAAAGGGGTGGTGGGAGTATTGGTGGTGGTATTGGTGGTGGTATAGGTTGTGGTGGTATTGGTATTGGTGGTGGTGGTGGTGGTATTGGTGGCGGTGGTATTGGCGTTTGTGGTGGTGGTATTGGTATTGGTGAAGGTGGTATTGGTTGTATTGGTATTGGTGGTGGTGGTATTGGTGGTGGTATTGGTATTCGTGGTGGTGATATTGGTGGTCGTATTGGAGGTAGTATTGGTGGTGGTGGTGGTGGTGGTATTGGTGGTGGTGGTATTGGTGGTGGTGGTATTGGTGGTGGTAGTCGTGGTGGTATTAGAAGTGGTGGTATTGGTATTGGTATTGGCGGTGACATTGGTATTAGTTCTGGTGGTATTGTTATTGGTGGTGGTAGTATTGGTGGTTGTTTTGGTGGTGGTGGTATTGGTGGAGGTATTGGTGGTGGTATAGGTGGTGGTGGTATTGGTGGTGGTATTGGAGGTGGTGGTATTGGTGGTGGTGGTATTGGTGGTGGTGTTGGTGGTGGTGGCGGTGGTATTAGTGGTGGTGGTATTGGTAATGGTGGTGGTCGTATTGGTATTGGTGGTGGCGGTATTGGTGGTGGCATTGTGGTGGTATTGGTGGTATTGGTGGTGGTGGTGGCATTGGTGGTGGTGGTATTGGTGGTGATTTTATTGGTGGTATTGGTATTGGTCGTGGTGATATTGGTGGTGGTGGTATTGTTGGTATTGGTGGTGGTATTGGTGGTGGTGGTATTGGTTCTAGTGGTGGTATTGGTGGTGTTATAGGTGGTGGTAGTATTGGTGGTGGTATTGGTGGTGGTGGTATTGGTGGTGGTGGCATTGGTGGGGGTGTTGGTATTGGTGGTTTTGGTGGTGGTGCTATTGGTATTAATGGTGGTGCTATTGGTATTTGTGGTGGTATTGGTGGTGGTATTGGTGGTGGTGGTATTGGTGATCGTTGTATTGGTGGTGGTGGTATTGGTGGTATTGGTAGTGGTGGTTTTGGTATTGGTGGTGGTGATATTGGTGTATTGGTATTTGTAGGAAAGTGGAATCTGACTGCATGGTTGCCCCCACTTTTTTCCTGGTGTTTTGCTGGTTTTCGACTTAGTTTGGCTGGGATCCTGCTATTCAGGACCCCAGCCTATCTGCTTTCCCCTTAAATTAATTGCATGTACTTTAGGTACACTCCAGATTGGATTCTGGGGTACCCTTATGAGTCCCTAGTATATGGTATACTATGTACCCAGGGCATAGGTACCCCAGAGGCCTCCCAGGGGCTGCAGCATGTATTATGCCACCCGTGAGAGGCCATCCAAAAAGACACAACAGGTCTGCTACAGCAGCCTGTGTAAGGTGGTGTATCCTCCCCTTATTGAGATATAGGTTCCCTATATCTCTCCATATCACTGCACATGTAAACCTATCGGTCACCCCTATGGCAGGCCTTATCAATCCTGAAGGCAGGGTGCTGGGTTTCATGTGAGAGGGTGCCCATGCATGAGCAGAGCCCCTCTGCAGCTTTCGGAATCTTTATTCTGGGGTTATTTGTGATGCAGCCAGACCATATACTCTTAAGTGCCTTATAACCTCGCGGTAAAAGCTAACTTGAGAATGGCTGCATGGAAACATGTCGTGTTTGGTGTCAAACACCGTGGAATCATACCTCCACCGCAGTAACTGGGGTGGGAGGTATGATTCCACCCTACTAGAGGGAGAAACATGGCACCACCGGTACACCCGGTACCAGCTTAACAGAACCCTGGCATCACAAAATGGATGCTGCAGCCACAGACACGAGTCTGCCCTCCTGCTGCTGGACAAAACTCCAGCAGGGAAGGCCTGGACAATAGGTTTCCTGTCACAGGGAGGTGTGACCACCTCCCAGACAGGCTTTAGTGTATTGGGGCAGGGTGGGTGCACTCCAAGAGTGCTTTGAAGTCTGCACTGGGGGCACATTTGGTGTTCCTGTGCATAGTCCAGCTCAAACCGGTTGCAGGGGCTACCAGCCCCTGCTCTGGCATGAAGCTGGACAAAGGAAATGGGTGTAGCCACCCCTCTTTCCTGACCCTCCCATAGGTGGGTCCCCAGAGTTTGTCCCACCCCTTCCTTGGGTATAAAGTAGAAACCCCTGGCTACAGGACTTTATATTACACCTGGACTAAACTCTGACACAGAAACCAAGTACTTCAATGATCTACACTACGCTGGATGACTGAAGAATCTCCCTTGGAGTAAAGGAGTTACTCCCCTGCAAGGCAGGCTCCTTTAACGCATCTGACCAGTCTGCATCTCCAAAGCTCCTGAGGACTCTGAAGAATATTTCAGCACAGGAGGTGGGTTCCTGAAGTCTTAGAGGTTGATCTGTGTCCACAGCAAGTCTGAGGCCCGTATCCCTCGTGGTGACTGTGCAACCCAAACCCCTGGACACCGCGTCTCTTTGCAGAAGCATCACCTTTCCGGCAACCCCTGAGGCTGAGCTTTGGGTTACCTATAGCCCTGACCCCGAGCAGTAATTACACCGAAGATTACTGGCCTACACTCAACGAGTGTTCCGTGGGCCACCATTTTGTGATTCCTCTTGAGGTCCCTTTGCAATCCCTGGTCCGTTGACCTGTGGGTCCCTAAGAAGGCAACTCTAACTTTCAACAGGCTTCCTTGGTTGCTTCAGACGTGCCCTGACTCTCCATCGCTTGGGGAGTCCCCAGGAACTTGCTGGTCCTTCCAGAAGCATCATTACTCTGACAGCATCAGTTGCAGTTGCCAAGGCTTGTTGGTCTCCAATCCGGAAACTGACCCCTCAGCAATCGACATCCTTTATGGGACAGCTCACCTGTGGAATCTGGTTGTCGTCGTCATCTCCTGGTCCCCGTGGCTGCAGAGTCAAGCTTCACCTCTTCGCACCTGAAGCACCCGACATCGGTGGGCATTTGATTGCTCCGCTCCTGGTCACGTGAAGTGACCCAGACTTTGTCCCTTCTACTTTCAGGTTCTTCACATCTTTGATCCAGGCTTGGATCACACCGGACACTTTTCTTCTCCATGGCAGCAGCTCTTCTTTGCAACACGCCATAGAAAACGACGAGGGTTTCCGACACCACTTGACCCCTATGCACCCGGCTTCCCTGGGCTAGGTAACACGGGTACCTCGGTACTCACAAGAGTGCTGGCCTTAGAACCTTCTAAGTTTAACTGGGTTTGCTTGAAGTCCTCTCCGAAGTGTCCTTAAACTCTAAATTTCCAACCGCGACTTTCCCATAGAGTTGTACGGAGCTCGCGTCTGTGTTCCCACACTGCACCCATCCTCCGTGGGTCCCCTGTGTCACTACCTTGGGTGGTTCCTTGTGGTCCCAGAGATTCTACGTGCTCTAGGCACTGTGTATGGTTTGGTCTCCCCCTGGAGCCCACTGTGTATTGTGCTGTTTACTGTCATTCTAGTACTGTGTAATTGTGTGCCTTGTTCTCTAATCTCATAAAGAGGTTAGTAGAGAGTGTTTAGTAATAAATACATATATTTTATATATATACCTTGTGTGGTTCTCCTGTCATTTGGTCATTCAAGAGGTTATATACTGGTAAAACAAGCTGCTTTGCATTCCTTCAAGACTTAGCCGGAAGGCTGCTCTCCACAGCTACCACTAGGATAGCTTTCTATAAAGGTTGTCTTTAACTTAATCATCAATAAGGGTCGTCTGGACTGGTGCAAGGTGCGCACTTTAATTAGTGGACAGCATATACCAGGACAACTTCTCACAGTATTGGTATTGGTGGTAGTATTGGTGGTGGTGGAATTGGTGGTGGTGGTATTGGTGGTGATTGTGGTAGTATTGGTGTCGGTCGTGGTATTGGTATTGTTGGTGGTATTGCTGGTGGTGGTATTGGTGGTGGTGGCATTGGTGGTGGTATTGGTGGTGGTGGTGGTATTGGTAGTGGTGGAATTGGTGGTGTTGGTGGTATTGGTGGTGTAGGCATTGGTGGTGGAGGTGGTATTGGCGTTATTGGTAGTGGTGGTATTGGTGGTGCTATTGGTGGTGGTATTGGTACTGGTGGTGGTATTAGTGGTGTTATTGGTGGTATTGGTGGTGGTGGTGGTATTGGTGGTGGTGGTATTGGTGGTGGTGGAATTGGTGGTGGTATTGGTGGTGTAGGCATTGGTGGTGGAGGTGGTATTGGTAGTATTTGTAGTGGTGGTATTGGTATTGGTGGTGGTATTGGTGGTGGTGGTATTGGTGGTGGTCTTAGTGGTGGTGGTATTGGTATTGGCAGTGGCATTGGTATTGGTGGTGGTCGTATTGGTATTGGTGGTGGTAGTATTGGTGGTGGTGGTATTGGTGGTGGTGGTATTGGTTATATTGGTGGTGGTGGTATTGGTATTGGTGGTGGTGGTATTGGTGGTGGTGATATTGGTGGTGGTATTAGTGGTGGTGGCATTGGTATTGGCAGTGGCATTGGAGGTGGCTGTATTGGTATTGGTGGTGGTGGTGGTCGCATTGGTGGTGATTATTGGTGGTGGTGGAATTTTTGGTATTGGTGCTGGGTGTGGTGTTTGGTGTATTGGTGGTGGTATTGGTGGCAGTGGTATTGGTGGTGGTGGCATTGGTAGTGGTATTGGTGATATTGGTGGTGGTGGTATTTCTGGTATTGGTATTGGTGGTGGTGGTATTGGTATTGGTGGTGGTGCTGGTATTGGTGGTGATTTTAGTGGGGTGGTATTGGTGGTGGTATTTGTGGTGGTATTGGTGGTGGTGGTGTTAATGGTATTGGTGGAGGTGGTATTGGTAGTAGTATTGGTGGTGGTGGTATTGGTATTGGTAGTGGTATTGGTAGAGGTGGTATTGGTGGTGTGGTATTGGTGGCGGTGGTATTGGTGGTGGTGGTATTGGTGGTGGTATTGGTGGTAGTGGTGATGGTATTGGTGGTGGTATTGGTGGTGATGGTGGTGGTATTTGTGGTGGTATTGGTGGTGGTGGTATTGGTAGTGGTATTGGTGGTGGTGGTGGGATTGGTGGTGGGATTTGGTGGTGGAGGCATTAGTATTGCTGGTGGTGGTATTGGTGGTAGAGGTATTGGTGGTGGTGGTGGAATTGGTGGTGTTGGTATTGGTAGTGGTATTGGTGGTGGTAGTGTTGGTGGTGGTGGTATTTGTGATGGTATTGGTGGTATTTGTGGTATTGGTGGTGGTGGTAGTGGTATTGGTGGTGGTGGTATTGGTGGTATTAGTATTGATGGTGGTGGTATTGGTGGTGACATTGGTATTGGTGGCATTGGTGGTGGTGTATTGGTGGTGGTGGTATTGGTGGTGGTGGTGGAGGTATTTGTGGTGGTATTGGTGGTGGTATTGGTGGTGGTGGTATTGGTGATCGTCGTATTGGTGGTGGTGGTATTGGTGGTATTGGTAGTGGTGGTTTTGGTATTGGTGGTGGTGATATTGGTGTATTGGTATTTGTAGGAAAGTGGAATCTGACTGCATGGTTGCCCCCACTTTTTTCCTGGTGTTTTGCTGGTTTTCGACTTAGTTTGGCTGGGATCCTGCTATTCAGGACCGCAGCCTATCTGCTTTCCCCTTAAATTGATTGCATGTACTTTAGGTACACTCCAGATTG
Organism: Calotriton arnoldi; assembly: GCA_963921515.1. Lineage (NCBI taxonomy): Eukaryota > Metazoa > Chordata > Amphibia > Caudata > Salamandridae > Calotriton > Calotriton arnoldi. The sequence continues at coordinate 5,218,836 of CAWUFW010000215.1, read as the reverse complement.
GATTCTGGGGTACCCTTATGAGTCCCTAGTATATGGTATACTATGGACCCAGGGCATAGGTACCCCAGAGGCCTCCCAGGGGCTGCAGCATGTATTATGCCACCCCTGAGAGGCCATCCAAAATGACACAACAGGTCTGCTACAGCAGCCTGTGTAAGGTGGTGTATCCACCCCTTACTGAGATATAGGTTCCCTATATCTCTCCATATCACTGCACATGTAAACCTATCGGTCACCCCTATGGCAGGCCTTATCAATCCTGAAGGCAGGGTGCTGGGTTTCATGTGAGAGGGTGCCCATGCATGAGCAGAGCCCCTCTGCAGCTTTCGGAATCTTTATTCTGGGGTTATTTGTGATGCAGCCAGACCATATACTCTTAAGTGCCTTATAACCTTGCGGTAAAAGCTAACTTGAGAATGGCTGCATGGAAACATGTCGTGTTTGGTGTCAAACACCTTGGAATCATACCTCCACCGCAGTAACTGGGGTGGGAGGTATGATTCCACCCTACTAGAGGGAGAAACATGGCACCACTGGTACACCCGGTACCAGTTTAACAGAACCCTGGCATCACAAAATGGATTCTGCAGCCACAGACACGAGTCTGCCCTCCTGCTGCTGGACAAAACTCCGGCAGGGAAGGCCTGGACAATAGGTTTCCTGTCACAGGGAGGTGTGACCACCTCCCAGACAGGCTTTAGTGTATTGGGGCTGGGTGGGTGCACTCCAAGAGTGCTTTGAAGTCTGCACTGGGGGCACATTTGGTGTCCCTGTGCATAGTCCAGCTCAAACCGGTTGCAGGGGCTACCAGCCCCTGCTCTGGCATGAAACTGGACAAAGGAAATGGGTGTAGCCACCCCTCTTTCCTGACCCTCCCATAGGTGGGTCCCCAGAGTTTGTCCCACCCCTTCCTTGGGTATAAAGTAGAAACCCCTGGCTACAGGACTTTATATTACACCTGGACTAAACTCTGACACAGAAACCAAGTACTTCAACGATCTACACTACGCTGGATGACTGAAGAATCTCCCTTGGAGTAAAGGAGTTACTCCCCTGCAAGGCAGGCTCCTTTAACGCATCTGACCAGTCTGCATCTCCAAAGCTCCTGAGGACTCTGAAGAATATTTCAGCACAGGAGGTGGGTTCCTGAAGTCTTAGAGGTTGATCTGTGTCCACAGCAAGTCTGAGGCCCGTATCCCTCGTGGTGACTGTGCAACCCAAACCCCTGGACACCGCGTCTCTTTGCAGAAGCATCACCTTTCCGGCAACCCCTGAGGCTGAGCTTTGGGTTACATATAGCCCTGACCCCGAGCAGTAATTACACCGAAGATAACTGGCCTACACTCAACGAGTGTTCCGTGGGCCACCATTTTGTGATTCCTCTTGAGGTCCCTTCGCAATCCCTGGTCCGTTGACCTGTGGGTCCCTAAGAAGGCAACTCTAACTTTCAACAGGCTTCCTTGATTTCTCCAGATGTGCCCTGACTCTCCATCGCTTGGGGAGTCCCCAGGACCTTGCTGGTCCTTCCAGAAGCATCATTACTCTGACAGCGTCGGTTGCAGTTGCCAAGGCTTGTTGGTCTCCAATCCGGAAACTGACCCCTCAGCAATCGACATTCTTTATGGGACAGCTCACCTGTGGAATCTGGTTGTCGTCGTCATCTCCTGGTCCCCGTGGCTGCAGAGTCAAGCTTCACCTCTTCGTGCCTGAAGCACCCGACATCGGTGGGCATTTGATTGCTCCGCTCCTGGTCACGTGAAGTGACCCAGACTTTGTCCCTTCTGCTTTCAGGTTCTTCACATCTTTGATCCAGGCTTGGATCACACCGGACACTTTTCTTCTCCATGGCAGCAGCTCTTCTTTGCAACACGCCATAGAAAACGACGAGGGTTTCCGACACCACTTGACCCCTATGCACCCGGCTTCCCTGGGCTAGGTAACACGGGTACCTCGGTACTCACAAGGGTGCTGGCCTTTGAACCTTCTAAGTTTAGCTGGGTTTGCTTGAAGTCCTCTCCTAAGTGTCCTTAAACTCTAAAATTCCAACTGCGACTTTCCCATAGAGTTGTACGGAGCTCGCGTCTGTGTTCCCACACTGCACCCGTCCTCCGTGGGTCCCCTGTGTCACTACCTTGGGTGGTTTCTTGTGGTCCCAGCGATTCTACGTGCTCTAGGCACTGTGTATGGTTTGGTCTCCCCCTGGAGCCCACTGTGTATTGTGCTATTTACTGTCATTCTAGTACTGTGTAATTGTGTGCCTTGTTCTCTAATCTCATAAAGAGGTTAGTAGAGAGTGTTTAGTAATAAATACATATATTTTATATATATACCTTGTGTGGTTCTCCTGTCATTTGGTCATTCAAGAGGTTATATACTGGTAAAACAAGCTGCTTTGCATTCCTTCAAGACTTAGCCGGAAGGCTGCTCTCCACAGCTACCACTAGGATAGCTTTCTATAAAGGTTGTCTTTAACTTAATCATCAATAAGGGTCGTCTGGACTGGTGCAAGGTGCACACTTTAATTAGTGGACAGCATATACCAGGACAACTTCTCACAGTATTGGTATTGGTGGTAGTATTGGTGGTGGTGGTATTGGTAGTGGTATTGGTGGTGGTGGTGGAATTGGTGGTGGTGGTATTGGTGGTGATGGTGGTGGTATTGGTGGTAGTATTGGTGTCGGTCGTGGTATTGGTATTGTTGGTGGTATTGCTGGTGGTGGTATTGGTGGTAGTATTGGTGTCGGTCGTGGTATTGGTATTGTTGGTGGTATTGCTGGTGGTGGTATTGGTGGTGGTGGTGGTATTGGTAGTGGTGGAATTGGTGGTGTTGGTGGTATTGGTGGTGTAGGCATTGGTGGAGGAGGTGGTATTGGTGTTATTGGTAGTGGTGGTATTGGTGGTGCTATTGGTGGTGGTATTGGTACTGGTGCTGGTATTAGTGGTGTTATTGGTGGTATTGGTGGTGGTGGTGGTATTGGTGGTGGTGGTATTGGCGGTGGTGGAATTGGTGGTGGTATTGGTGGTGTAGGCATTGGTGGTGAAGGTGGTATTGGTAGTATTTGTAGTGGTGGTATTGGTATTGGTGGTGGTATTGGTGGTGGTGGTATTGGTGGTGGTATTAGTGGTGGTGGTATTGGTATTGGCAGTGGCATTGGTATTGGTGGTGGTCGTATTGGTATTGGTGGTGGTGGTATTGGTGGTGGTGGAATTGGTGGTGGTGGTATTGGTGGTGATAGTGGTATTGGTGGTGATGGTATTGGTGGTGGTGATGGTATTAATGATGGTGATATTGGTGGAGGTAGTGGTTTTGGTGGTGGTATTGGTGGTGGTATTGGTAGTGGTGGCAATGGTGGTGGTGGTATTGGTGGTGGTATTGGTGGTGGTAATGGGGGTGGTGGTGGTATTGGTGGTATTGGTGGTGGTGGTGGTATTGTTGGTGGTATTGGTGGTGGTAGTATTGGTGGTGGTGGTGGTATTGGTGGTGGTGGTATTGGTAGTGGTGGTATTGGCAGTGGTGGCATTGGTGGTATTGGAATTGGTGGTGGTATTGGCAGTGGTATTGGTGGTGTTAGAGGTGGTATTGGTTGTGATATTGGTGGTGGTTGTATTGGTATTGGTGATGGTGGTATTGGTAGTGGTGGTATTGGTGGTGGTATTGGTGGTGGTGGTGGTAGTATCGGTATTGGCGGTGGTATTGGTGGTTTTGGTGGTGGTATTGGTGGTGGTGGTGGTGGTGGTATTGGTATTGGTGGTGGTGGTATTGATGGTGGTGGTATTGGTGGTGGTATTGGTGGTGGTGTTATTGGTGGTGGTGGTGGAATCAGTGGTGGTATTGGTGGAGGTGATGGTATTGGTGGTGGCTGAGGTGGTATTGGTAGTGGTAATGGTGGTGGTGGTGGTATTGGTGGTGGTAATGGGGGTGGTGGTGGTATTGGCAGTGGTTGGTATTGGTGGTATTGGTATTGGTGGTGGTATTGGTGGTGGTAGTATTGGCGGTGGTATTTGTATTGGTGGTGGTGGAGGTGGTATTGGTGGTAGTATTTGTTGTGGTTGTATTGATTTTGGTGGTGGTATTGGTGGTGGTAGTAATGGTAGTGGTGGTAGTGGTGGTGGTATTGGTGGTGGTGTTATTGGTGTTGGTAGTACTGGTATTGGTAATGGTATTGGTGGTGGTGGTGGTATTGGTGGTGGTGGTGGTATTGGTGGTGGTGGTATTGGTGGTGGTGTTGGTATGGTTGTTATTGGTGGTGGTGTTATTGGTATTGGTGGTGGCAGTATTGGTGGGTGTGGTATTGGTGGTGGTGGTATTGGTGGTGGTGGTATTGGTATTAGCGGTGGCATTGGTATTGGTGGTGGTGGTATTGGTATTGGTGGTGGTGGTATTTGTGGTGGTGTTGGTGGTGGTTGTATTGGTGGTGGTAATGGTGGTGTTTTTGTGGTGGTATTGGTGGTGGTACTGGTTGTGGTGGCAGTGGTATTGGTGGTGGTGGTATTGGTGGTGTTATTGGTGGTGGTGGTACTGGTGGTATTGGTGGTATTATTATTGGTGTTGGTATTGGTGGTTTAGGTATTGGTGGAGGTATTTGTATTTGTGGTTGTGGAGGTGGAATTGGTGGTGGTATTGGTATTGGTGGTGATTGTATTGGTGGTATTGGTGGTGGTGGTGTTGGTGGTAGTGGTAGTGGTATTGGTGGTTTTGGTGGTGGTAGTGGTATTGGTGGTATTGGTTGTGGTGGTATTGGCGGTGGTGGTATTATTGGTTGTAATGGTGGAGGTGGTATTGGTGTTGGTGATGGTATTGGTATTTGTGGTGGTGGTATTGGTGGTACTGATATTGGTGTTGGTGGTGGTATTGGTGGTGGTGGTATTGGTGGTGGTTCTGGTGGTTGTGATTTTGCTGGTGGTATTGGTGGTGGCATTGGTGGTGGTGGTATTGGTATTGGTGGTGGTGGTATTGGTATTGGTGGTTGTGGCGGTAGTGGTGGTATTGGTGGTGGTGGTATTGGTGGTGGTGGAATTGGTGGTGGTGGTATTGGTGGTGATGGTGGTGGTATTGGTGGTAGTATTGGTGTTGGTCGTGGTATTGGTATTGTTGGTGGTATTGCTGGTGGTGGTATTGGTGGTGGTGGTATTGGTGGTGGTATTGGTGGTGGTGGTATTGGTGGTGGTATTGGTGGTGGTGGTGGTATTGGTAGCTGTGGAATTGGTGGTGTTGGTGGTATTGGTGGTGTAGGCATTGGTGGTGGAGGTGGTATTGGTGTTATTGGTAGTGGTGGTATTGGTGGTGGTATTGGTGGTGGTATTGATACTGGTGGTATTGGTACTGGTGGTGGTATTAGTGGTGTTATTGGTGGTATTGGCGGTGGTGGTGGTATTGGTGGTGGTGGAATTGGTGGTGGTATTGGTGGTGTAGGCATTGGTGGTGGAGGTGGTATTGGTAGTATCGGTAGTGGTGGTATTGGTGGTGGTATTGGTGGTGGTGGTATTGGTGGTGGTGGTATTGGTGGTGGTATTGGTATTGGCAGTGGCATTGGTATTGGTGGTGGTCGTAATGGTATTGCTGGTGGTGGTATTGGTGGTGGTGGTATTGGTGGTGGTGGAATTGGTGGTGGTGGTATTGGTGGTGATAGTGGTATTGGTGGTGGTGGTGATGGTATTGGTGGTGGTGATGGTATTTATGATGGTGATATTGGTGGAGGTAGTGGTATTGGTGGTGGTATTGGTGGTGGTATTGGTGGTGGTTTTGGTGGTGGTATTGGTGGTGGTGGCAATGGTGGTGGTGGTAGTATTGGTGGTGGTAATGGAGTGGTGGTGGTATTGGTGGTGGTGGTGTATTGTTGTTGGTTGTATTGGTGGTGGTAGTATTGGTGGTGGTGGTGGTGGTATTGGTGGTGGTGGTATTGGTAGTGGTGGTATTGGTGGTGGTGGTATTGGTGGTATTGGAATTGGTGGTGTTAGAGGTGGTATTGGTTGTGGTATTGGTGGTGGTTGTATTGGTGATGGTGGCATTGGTGGTGGTAGTATTGGTAGTGGTGGTATTGGTGGTGGTGGTGGTGGTATTGGTGGTGGTGGTATCGGTATTGGCGGTGGAATTGGTGGTTTTGGTATTGGTGGTGGTGGTGGTGGTATTGGTATTAGTGGTGGTGGTATTGATGGTGGTGGTATTGGTGGTGGTGTTATTGGTGGTGGAATCAGTGGTGGTATTGGTGGAGGTGATGATATTGGTGGTGGCTGAGGTGGTATTGGTAGTGGTAATGGTGGTGGTTGTGGTATTGGTGGTGGTGGTATTGGTGGTGGTAATGGGGGTGGTGGTGGTATTGGCGGTGGTTGGTATTGGTGGTATTGGTATCAGTGGTATTGGTGGTGGTATTGGTGGTGGTAGTATTGGCGGTGGTATTGGTATTGATTGTGGTGGAGGTGGTATTGGTGGTAGTATTTGTCATGGTTGTATTTATTTTGGTGGTGGTGGTATTGGTGGTGGTAGTAATGGTAGTGGTGGTATTGGTGGTGGTGTTATTGGTGTTGGTAGTATTGGTATTGGTGATGGTATTGGTATTGGTGGTGGTGGTGGTATTGGTGGTGGTGTTGGTATGGTTGGTATTGGTGGTGATAGTGGTATTGGTGGTGGTGGTGATGGTATTGGTGGTGGTGATGGTATTTATGATGGTGATATTGGTGGAGGTAGTGGTATTGGTGGTGGTATTGGTGGTGGTTTTGGTGGTGGCAATGGTGGTATTGGTGGTGGTATTGGTGGTGGTAATGGGGGTGGTGGTGGTATTGGTGGTATTGGTGGTGGTGGTGAATTGTTGTTGGTTGTATTGGTGGTGGTAGTATTGGTGGTGGTGGTGGTATTGGTGGTGGTGGTATTGGTAGTGGTGGTATTGATGGTGGTGGTATTGGTGGTATTGGAATTGGTGGTGGTATTGGAATTGGTGGTGGTATTGGTGCTGTTAGAGGTGGTATTGGTTGTGGTATTGGTGGTGGTTGTATTGGTATTGGTGATGGTGGTATTGGTGGTGGTAGTATTGGTAGTGGTGGTATTGGTGGTGGTATTGGTGGTGGTGGTATCGGTATTGGCGGTGATATTGGTGTTTTTGGTATTGATGGTGGTATTGGTGGTGGTGGTGGTGGTATTGGTATTAGTGGTGGTGGTATTGATGGTGGTGGTATTGGTGGTGGTATTGGTGGTGGTGTTGTTATTGGTGGTGGTGGTGGAATCAGTGGTGGTATTGGTGGAGGTGATGGTATTGGTGGTGGCTGAGTTGGTATTGGTAGTGGTAATGGTGGTGGTTGTGGTATTGGTGGTGATGGTATTGGTGGTGGTGGTATTGGCGGTGGTTGGTATTGGTGGTATTGGTATCAGTGGTATTGGTGTTGGTATTGGTGGTGGTAGTATTGGCGGAGGTATTGGTATTGGTTATGGTGGAGGTGGTATTGGTGGTAGTATTTGTCGTGGTTGTATTTATTTTGGTGGTGGTGGTATTGGTGGTGGTGTTATTGGTGTTGGTAGTATTGGTATTGGTGATGGTATTGGTAATGGTGGTGGTGGTGGTATTGGTGGTGGTGGTATTGGTGGTGGTGTTGGTATGGTTGGTATTGGTGGTGGTGTTATTGGTATTGGTGGTGGCAGTATTGGTGGTGGTGGTATTTGGTGGTGTTGGTGGTGGTATTGGTGGTGGTGGTATTGGTATTAGTGGTGGCATTGGTATTGGTGGTGGTGGTATTGGTATTGGTGGTGGTGGTATTTGTGGTGGTGTTGGTGGTGGTTGTATTGGTGGTGGTATTGGTGGTGGTGTTTTTGTGGAGGTTTTGGTGGTGGTATTGGTGGTGTTGGTATTGGTATTGTGGTGGTGGTATTGGTGGTATTGATATTACTGGTGGTATTGGTGGTGGTATTGGTGGTGGTACTGGTTGTGGTGGCAGTGGTATTGGTGGTGGTATTGGTATTGGTGGTGTTATTGGTGGTGGCGGTACTGGTGGTATTGGTGGTATTAGTATTGGTGGTTTAGGTATTGGTGTAGGTATTTGTATTTGTGGTTGTGGAGGTGGTATTGGTGGTGGTATTGGTATTGGTGGTGATTGTATTGGTGGTATTGGTGGTAGTGGTGGTTTTGGTGGTGGTGGTATTGGTGGTGGTGGTATTGGTGGTGGTGGTGTTGGTGGTGGTGGTGATGGTATTGGTGGTGGTGATGGTATTTGTGATGGTGATATTGGTGGAGGTAGTGGTTTTGGTGGTGGTATTGGTGGTGGTATTGGTGGTGGTGGCAATGGTTGTGGTGTTGGTGGTGGTATTGGTGGTGGTAATGGGGGTGGTGGTGGTATTGGTGGTATTGGTGGTGGTGGTGGTATTGTTGGTGGTATTGGTGGTGGTAGTATTGGTGGTGGTGGTGGTATTGGGGGTGGTGGTATTGGTAGTGGTGGTATTGGCAGTGGTGGCATTGGTGGTATTGGAATTGGTGGTGGTATTGGCAGTGGTATTGGTATTGGTGGTGTTAGAGGTGGTATTGGTTGTGGTATTGGTGGTGGTTCTATTGGTATTGGTGATGGTGGTATTGGTAGTGGTGGTATTGGTGGTGGTGGTGGTGGTATTGGTGGTGGTGGTGGTATTGGTGGTGGTGGTATCGGTATTGGCGGTGGTATTGGTGGTTTTGGTGGTGGTATTGGTGGTGGTGGTGGTATTGGTATTGGTGGTGGTGGTATTGATGGTGGTGGTATTGGTGGTGGTATTGGTGGTGGTGTTATTGGTGGTGGTGGTGGAATCAGTGGTGGTATTGGTGGAGGTGATGGTATTGGTGGTGGCTGAGGTGGTATTGGTAGTGGTAATGGTGGTGGTGGTGGTATTGTTGGTGGTAATGGGGGTGGTGGTGGTATTGGCAGTGGTTGGTATTGGTGGTGGTATTGGTGGTGGTAGTATTGGCGGTGGTATTTGTATTGGTGGTGGTGGAGGTGGTATTGGTGGTAGTATTTGTTGTGGTTGTATTGATTTTGGTGGTGGTATTGGTGGTGGTAGTAATGGTAGTGGTGGTAGTGGTGGTGGTATTGGTGGTGGTGTTATTGGTGTTGGTAGTACTGGTATTGGTAATGGTATTGGTGGTGGTGGTGGTATTGGTGGTGGTGGTGGTATTGGTGGTGGTGGTATTGGTGGTGGTGTTGGTATGGTTGTTATTGGTGGTGGTGTTATTGGTATTGGTGGTGGCAGTATTGGTGGGTGTGGTATTGGTGGTGGTGGTATTGGTGGTGGTGGTATTGGTGGTGGTGGTATTGGTATTAGCGGTGGCATTGGTATTGGTGGTGGTGGTATTGGTATTGGTGGTGGTGGTATTTGTGGTGGTGTTGGTGGTGGTTGTATTGGTGGTGGTAATGGTGGTGTTTTTGTGGTGGTATTGGTGGTGGTACTGGTTGTGGTGGCAGTGGTATTGGTGGTGGTGGTATTGGTGGTGTTATTGGTGGTGGTGGTACTGGTGGTATTGGTGGTATTATTATTGGTGTTGGTATTGGTGGTTTAGGTATTGGTGGAGGTATTTGTATTTGTGGTTGTGGAGGTGGAATTGGTGGTGGTATTGGTATTGGTGGTGATTGTATTGGTGGTATTGGTGGTGGTGGTGTTGGTGGTAGTGGTAGTGGTATTGGTGGTGGTGGTTTTGGTGGTGGTAGTGGTATTGGTGGTGGTGGTATTGGCGGTGGTGGTATTATTGGTTGTAATGGTGGAGGTGGTATTGGTGTTGTTGATGGTATTGGTATTTGTGGTGGTGGTATTGGTGGTACTGATATTGGTGTTGGTGGTGGTATTGGTGGTGGTGGTGGTGGTGGTATTGGTGGTTGTGATTTTGCTGGTGGTATTGGTGGTGGCATTGGTGGTGGTGGTATTGGTATTGGTGGTGGTGGTATTGGTATTGGTGGTTGTGGCGGTAGTGGTGGTGGTGGTATTGGTGGTGGTCGTATTGGTGGTGGTGGAATTGGTGGTGGAGGTATTGGTGGTGATGGTGGTGGTATTGGTGGTAGTATTGGTGTTGGTCGTGGTATTGGTATTGTTGGTGGTATTGCTGGTGGTGGTATTGGTGGTGGTGGTATTGGTGGTGGTATTGGTGGTGGTGGTATTGGTGGTGGTATTGGTGGTGGTGGTGGTATTGGTAGCTGTGGAATTGGTGGTGTTGGTGGTATTGGTGGTGTAGGCATTGGTGGTGGAGGTGGTATTGGTGTTATTGGTAGTGGTGGTATTGGTGGTGGTATTGGTGGTGGTATTGATACTGGTGGTATTGGTACTGGTGGTGGTATTAGTGGGGTTATTGGTGGTATTGGCGGTGGTGGTGGGATTGGTGGTGGTGGAATTGGTGGTGGTATTGGTGGTGTAGGCATTGGTGGTGGTGGTGGTATTGGTAGTATTGGTAGTGGTGGTATTGGTATTGGTGGTGGTATTGGTGGTGGTGGTATTGGTGGTGGTATTAGTGGTGGTGGTATTGGTATTGGCAGTGGCATTGGTATTGGTGGTGGTCGTAATGGTATTGCTGGTGGTGGTATTGGTGGTGGTGGTATTGGTGGTGGTGGAATTGGTGGTGGTGGTATTGGTGGTGATAGTGGTATTGGTGGTGGTGGTGATGGTATTGGTGGTGGTGATGGTATTTATGATGGTGATATTGGTGGAGGTAGTGGTATTGGTGGTGGTATTGGTGGTGGTATTGGTGGTGGTTTTGGTGGTGGTATTGGTGGTGGTGGCAATGGTGGTGGTGGTATTGGTGGTGGTATTGGTGGTGGTAATGGGGTGGTGGTGGTATTGGTGGTGGTGGTGTATTGTTGTTGGTTGTATTGGTGGTGGTAGTATTGGTGGTGGTGGTATTGGTAGTGGTGGTATTGGTGGTGGTGGTATTGGTGGTATTGGAATTGGTGGTGTTAGAGGTGGTATTGGTTGTGGTATTGGTGGTGGTTGTATTGGTGATGGTGGCATTGGTGGTGGTAGTATTGGTAGTGGTGGTATTGGTGGTGGTGGTGGTATTGGTGGTGGTGGTATTGGTGGTGGTGGTATCGGTATTGGCGGTGGTATTGGTGGTTTTGGTATTGGTGGTGGTGGTGGTGGTATTGGTATTAGTGGTGGTGGTATTGATGGTGGTGGTATTGGTGGTGGTATTGGTGGTGGTATTGGTGGTGGTGTTATTGGTGGTGGAATCAGTGGTGGTATTGGTGGAGGTGATGGTATTGGTGGTGGCTGAGGTGGTATTGGTAGTGGTAATGGTGGTGGTTGTGGTATTGGTGGTGGTGGTGGTGGTATTGGTGGTGGTAATGGGGGTGGTGGTGGTATTGGCGGTGGTTGGTATTGGTGGTATTGGTATCAGTGGTATTGGTGGTGGTATTGGTGGTGGTAGTATTGGCGGTGGTATTGGTATTGGTTGTGGTGGAGGTGGTATTGGTGGTAGTATTTGTCGTGGTTGTATTTATTTTGGTGGTGGTGGTATTGGTGGTGGTAGTAATGGTAGTGGTGGTATTGGTGGTGGTGTTATTGGTGTTGGTAGTATTGGTGATGGTATTGGTATTGGTGGTGGTGGTGGTATTGGTGGTGGTGTTGGTATGGTTGGTATTGGTGGTGATAGTGGTATTGGTGGTGGTGGTGATGGTATTGGTGGTGGTGATGGTATTTATGATGGTGATATTGGTGGAGGTAGTGGTATTGGTGGTGGTATTGGTGGTGGTGGTATTGGTGGTGGTAGTATTGGTGGTGGTGGAATTGGTGGTGGTGGTATTGGTGGTGATAGTGGTATTGGTGGTGGTGGTGATGGTATTGGTGGTGGTGATGGTATTTATGATGGTGATATTGGTGGAGGTAGTGGTATTGGTGGTGGTATTGGTGGTGGTTTTGGTGGTGGTATTGGTGGTGATGGCAAAGGTGGTGGTGGTATTGGTGGTGGTATTGGTGGTGGTAATGGGGGTGGTGGTGGTATTGGTGGTATTGGTGGTGGTGGTGAATTGTTGTTGGTTGTATTGGTGGTGGTAGTATTGGTGGTGGTGGTGGTGGTGGTATTGGTAGTGGTGGTATTGATGGTGGTGGTGTTGGTGGTATTGGAATTGGTGGTGGTATTGGAATTGGTGGTGGTATTGGTGCTGTTAGAGGTGGTATTGGTTGTGGTATTGATGGTGGTTGTATTGGTATTGGTGATGGTGGTATTGGTGGTGGTAGTATTGGTAGTGGTGGTATTGGTGGTGGTGGTGGTATCAGTATTGGCGGTGATATTGGTGGTTTTGGTATTGATGGTGGTATTGGTGGTGGTGGTGGTGGTATTGGTATTAGTGGTGGTGGTATTGGTGGTGGTATTGGTGGTGTTGTTATTGGTGGTGGTGGTGGAATCAGTGGTGGTATTGGTGGAGGTGATGGTATTGGTGGTGGCTGAGTTGGTATTGGTAGTGGTAATGGCGGTGGTTGGTATTTGATGTATTGGTATCAGTGGTATTGGTGGTGGTATTGGTGGTGGTAGTATTGGCGGTGGTATTGGTATTGGTTATGTAGGAGGTGGTATTGGTGGTAGTATTTGTCGTGGTTGTATTTATTTTGGTGGTGGTGGTGTTATTGGTGTTGGTAGTATTGGTGATGGTATTGGTATTGGTGGTGGTGGTGGTATTGGTGGTGGTGGTGGTATTGGTGGTGGTGTTGGTATGGTTGGTATTGGTGGTGGTGTTATTGGTATTGGTGGTGGCAGTATTGGTAGTGGTGGTATTGGTGGTGTTGGTGGTGGTATTGGTGGTGGTGGTGGTATTGGTATTAGCGGTGGCATTGGTATTGGTGGTGGTGGTATTGGTATTGGTGGTGGTGGTATTTGTGGTGGTGTTGGTGGTGGTTGTATTGGTGGTGGTATTGGTGGTGGTGTTTTTTGTGGAGGTTTTGGTGGTGGTATTGGTGGTGTTGGTATTGGTATTGGTGGTGGTGGTATTGGTGGTATTGATATTATTGGTGGTATTGGTGGTGGTATTGGTGGTGGTACTGGTTGTGGTGGTATTGGTGGTGGTGGTGGTATTGGTATTGGTGGTGTTATTGGTGGTGGTGGTACTGGTGGTATTGGTGGTATTAGTATTGGTGGTTTAGGTATTGGTGGAGGTATTTGTATTTGTGGTTGTGGAGGTGGTATTGGTGGTGGTATTGGTATTGGTGGTGATTGTATTGGTGGTGGTGGTGTTGGTGGTAGTGGTATTGGTGGTTTTGGTGTTGGTAGTGGTATTGGTGGTAGTGGTGGTTTTGGTGGTGGTGGTATTGTTGGTGGTGGTATTGGTGGTGGTGGTATTGGTGGTGGTGGTGTTGGTGGTAGTGGTATTGGTGGTTTTGGTGTTGGTAGTGGTATTGGTGGTGGTGGTGGTATTGGTATTGGCGGTGGTGGTATTATTGGTTGTAATGGTGGAGGTGGTATTGGTGTTGGTGATGGTATTGGTATTTGTGGTGGTGGTATTGGTGGTACTGACATTGGTGTTGCTGGTGGTATTAGTGGTGGTGGTACTGGTGGTTGTGATATTGCTGGTGGTATTGGTGGTGGTATTGGTGGTGGTGGTATTGGTATTGGTGGTGGTGGTATTGGTATTGGTGGTTGTGGCGGTAGTGGTGGTGGTGGTATTGGTGGTGGTGGTATTGGTGGTGGTATTGGTGGTGGTGGTATTGGTATTGGCGGAGACATTGGTATTGGAGGTGGTGGTATTGGTATTGGTGGTGGTTGTATTGGTGGTGGTGGTATTGGTGGAGGTATTGGTGGTTGTATTGGTGGTGGTGGTATTGGCGGTATTGGTGATGGTGGTGGTGGTATTGGTTGTGGTGGTGGTGGCATTAGTGGTGGTGGTATTGGTATTGGCAGTGGCATTGGTATTGGAGGTGGTGGTATTGGTATTGGTGGTGGTGGTATTGGTGATGGTATTGTGGCAGTATTGGTGGTATTTTTTAAGGTATTTTTGGTGGTATTGGTGGTGGTGGTATTGGTGGTGGTATTGGTGGTATTGTTGTTGGTGGTGGTGGTATTGGTGGTGTTGGTGGTAGTGGTATTGGTGGTGGTGGTATTGGTAGTGGTATTGGTGGTGGTGGTATTGGTTCTGGTTGTGGTATTGGCGGTGGTTGTGGGATTGGTGGTGGTGGTATTGGTGGTGGTGGTATTGGTGGTGGTGGCATTGGTGGTGGTGGTATTGGTGGTTTTGGTGGTGGTGGTATTGGTATTGGTGGTGGTGGTATTTGTGGTGGTGTTGGTGGTGGTACTTGTGGTATTGATGGTGGTATTGGGATTGGTGATGGTGGTATTGGTGATGGTGGTGGTGGTATTGGTGGTGGTGCTATTGGTATAGGTGGTGGTATTGGTGGTAGTGGTGTTTTTGTGGTGGTATTGGTATTGGTGGTATTGGTGGTGGTATTAGTGGTGGTGATGGTGGTAGTAATGGTATTGGTGGTGTTGATGGTATTGGTGGTGGTGATATTGGTGTTGGTAGTGGTATTGGTGGTGGTATTGGTGGTGGTGGTATTAGTGGTGGTGGTGGCATTGGTGGTGGTGGTTGTATTGGTGGTGGTGGTATTGTTGGTGGTAAAAGGGGTGCTGGGAGTATTGGTGGTATTGGTGGTGGTGGTATTGGTATTGGTGGTGGTGGTATTTGTGGTATTGGTATTGGTGGTGGTTGAGGTATTGGTGGTGATGGTATTGGTGGTGGTGGTATTGGTGGTGGTGGTAGTGGCAGTGGTATTGGTACTGGTGATGGTGGAGGTGGTATTGGTGGTGGTGGTACTGGTGGTGGCGGTATTGGTGGTGGTGGTATTGGTGGTGGTTGTGGTATTGGTGGTGAAGGTTTTGGTGGTATTGGTGTTGGTGGTATTGGCAGTGGTATTGCTACTGGTGATGGTGGAGGTGGTATTGGTGGTGGTATTGGTGGTGGTGGTATTGGTGGTGGCGGTATTGGTGGTGGTGGTATTGATGGTGGTGGTCGTATTGGTGGTGGTGGTGTTGGTATTGGTGGTGGTGGTGGTATTGCTATTGGTGGTGGTATTGCTATTGGTGGTGGTAGTATTGGTGGTATTGGTATTGGTGGTGGTGGTATTGTTAGAGGTGGTGGTATTGGTGGTGGTATTGGTGGTGGTGGTATTGGTGGTGGTGGTATTGGTGGTGGTGGTATTGGTGGTGGTGGTAATGGTGGTATTGGTAGTATTGGTGGTGGTGGTGGTGATATTGGTATTAGTGGTGTTGGTATTGATATTGATGGTGGTGGTGGTGGTGGTGTTGGTGGTGGTGGTATTGGTGGTGGTTGTATTGGTGGTATTGGTGGTGGTGGTGATATTGGTATTGCTTGTGGTGATATTGGTATTGGTTGTGGTAGTATTGGTGGGTTTATTGGTGGTGGTGGTATTGGTGGTGGTATTGGTGGTGGTGGAGGTATTGGTGGTTGTATTGGTTGTGGTGGTATTGGTATTGGTGGTATTGGTATTGGTGGTAATGGTGGAGGTGGTGGTATTGGTATTGGTGGTAATGGTGGTGGTGATATTGGTGGTGGTATTGGTGGTGGTATTGGTGGTGGTATTGGTGGTGGTATTGGTATTGGTGGTTGTGGTATTGGTATTGGTGGTGGTGGTATTGGTATTGGTGGTGGTAGTATTGGTGGTTGTATTGGTGGTGGTGGTGGTATTGGTGGTGGTGGTGGTATTGGTGGAGGTATTGGTGGTGGTATTGGTGGTGGTGGTATTGGTGGTGGTATGAGTAGGATCTGCTTCTTATAGTTACCCCCACTTTTTGCTGATGTTTCACTGTTTTCGACTTAGTCTGACTGGGATCCTGCTATTCAGGACCCCAGACTAGGTGCTTTCTCCTCTAAATTGATTGCATGTACTTTAGGTACACTCCAGATTGGATTCTGGGGTACCCTTATAAGTCCCTAGTATATGGTATACTATGTACCCAGGGCATAGGTACCCCAGAGGCCTCCCAGGGGCTGCAGCATGTATTATGCCACCCCTGAGAGGCCATTCAAAGTGACACAACAGGTCTGCTACTGCAGCCTGTGTAAGGTGGTGCATGCACCCCTTACTTAGATATAGGTTCACTATATCTATCCTGATCACTGCACATATAAGCCTATCAGTCACCCCTATGGCAGGCCTTACCAATCCTGAAGGCAGGGTGCTGGGTTTTATGTGAGAGGGTGCCCATGCATGAGCAGAGCCCCTCTGCAGCCTTCGGAACCACTATTCCGGGGTTGTCTGTGATGCAGCCAACCATATACTCGTAAGTGCATTATAACCTCATGGTAAATGCTAACTTTAAAATGGCTGAAAGGAATTATGTTGTGTTTTGTGTCAAACACCTTTGAATCATACCTCCACACCAGTAACTGGTGTGGGAGGTATGATTCCTCCCTCCTAGAGGGAGAAATATGACAGCACCGGTACACCCGGTACCAGCTTCACAGAGCCCTGGCATCACAAAATGGATGCTGCCAGCCACAGACACGAGTCTGCCCTCCTGCTGCTGGACGAAACTCCGGCAGGGGAGGCTGGACAATAGGTTTACTGTCACAGGGAGGTGTGACCACCTCCCAGACAGGCTTTAGTGTATTGGGGCTGGGTGGGTGCACTGAAAGAGTGCTTTGATGTCTGCACTGGGGGCACATTTGGTGTCCCTGTGCATAGTCCAGCTCAAACCGGTTGCAGGGGCTATCAGCCCCTGCTCTGGCGTGAAACTGGACAAAGGACATGGGTGTAGCCACCCCTCTGTCCTGACCCTCCCATAGGTGGGGCCCCAGAGTTTGTCCCACCCCTTCCTTGGGTATAAAGTAGGAACCCTGACTACAGGACTTTAGATTTTACCTGGACTAAACTCTGCTACAGAAACCAAGTAACCTTCAACGATCTACGCTTTGCTGGGTGACTGAAGAATCTCCCTTGGAGTAAAGGAGTTACTCCCCTGCAAGTCAGGCACCTCAACGCATCTGACCGGTTTGCACAGGAGGTGGGTTTCCAAGCTTCGCCGAGACCAACTAGTGCGCTCAGCAAACCTGAGACCCGCAGCCCTCGTGGGGACCGTGCAACCCGAACCCCTGGACACCGTGCACATTTGCAGCAGCATATGCTTCTAGGTGATCCCTGAGGCTGTGCTTTTGGCTACTTGTAGGCCAAGCTCCGAGCAGTGTTTCTGTTGAAGATTACTGGCCTACACTCTATGAGTGTTCCGTGGGCTGATATTGTGTGATTCCTCTCAAGGTCCCGTTGCAATCCCTGGTCCGTTGACCTGTGTTTCCCTGAGAAGGCAACTTTAACTTTCAGTGGGCTTTTCTGGTTGCTCCAGACATGCCCTGACTCTCCATCGCTTGGGGAGTCCCCAGGACCTTGCTGGTCTTCATAGAAGCCTCATTACTCTCACCGCATGGGTTGCAGTTGCCAAGGCTTGTTGGTCTCCAATCTGGAAACTGACCCCTCAGCACTCGACATCCTTTGTGGGACAGTTCCCCTGCGGATCCTGGTCATCATCGATGTCCCCTGGTCCCCGTGGCTGCAGAGTCAAACTTCACCTCTTTGCACCTGAAGCACCTGACATCGATGGGCATTCGATTGCTCCGCTCCTGGTCACGTGAAGTGACCCAGACTTTGTCCCCTCTGCTTTCAGGTTCTTCTCATCTCTGATCCAGGCTTGGGTCACACCGGACACTTTTCTTCTCCACGGCAGCAGCACTTCTTCGCAGCACGCCATTGAAAACAACGAGGGTTTCCAACACCACTTGACCCCTATGCACCCGGCTTCCCTGGGCTAGGTAACACGGGTACCTCGGTACTCACAAGGGTGCTGGCCTTAGAACCTTCTAAGTTTAACTGGGTTTGCTTGAAGTCCTCTCCGAAGTGTCCTTAAACTCTAAATTTCCAACCGCGACTTTCCCATAGAGTTGTACGGAGCTCACGTCTGTGTTCCCACACTGCACCCGTCCTCCGTGGGTCCCCTGTGTCACTACCTTGGGTGGTTCCTTGGGGTCCCAGCGATTCTACGTGCTCTAGGCACTGTGTCTAGTCAAGATGGGGTTGTTATACCACTTTCTTAATATATGGTTTGGTCTCCCCTGGAGCCCACTGTGTATTGTGCAATTTACTGTCGTTCTAGTACTGTAATATTGTGTGCCTTGTTCTCTAATCTCATAAAGAGGTTAGTAGAGAGTGTTTAGTAATAAATACATATATTTTATATATACCTTGTGTGGTTCTCCTTTCATTTGGTCATTCAAGAGGTTATATACTGGTAAAACAAGCTGCTTTACATTCCTTCAAGACTTAGCCTGAAGGCTGCTCTCCACAGCTACCACTAGGATAGATTTCTATAAAGGTTGTCTTTAACCTAATCATCAATAAGGGTCGTTTGGACTGGTGCAAGGTGCCCACTTTAATTAGTGGACAGCATATTGGTGGTAGTGGTGGTATTAGTGGTGGTGGTGGCATTGATGGTGGTGGTATTGGTGGTGGTGGTATTGTTGGTGGTAAAAGGGGTGGTGGGAGTATTGGTGGTGGTATTGGTGGTGGTATAGGTTGTGGTGGTATTGGTATTGGTGGTGGTGGTATGGGTGGCAGTGGTATTGGCGTTTGTGGTGGTGGTATTGGTATTGGTGAAGGTGGTATTGGTTGTATTGGTATTGGTGGTGGTGGTATTGGTGGTGGTATTGGTATTCGTGGTGGTGATATTGGTGGTCATATTGGAGGTAGTATTGGTGGTGGTGGTATTGGTATTGGTGGTGGTGGTGGTATTGGTGGTGGTGGTATTGGTGGTGGTAGTCGTGGTGGTATTAGAAGTGGTGGTATTGTTATTGGTATTGGCGGTGACATTGGTATTAGTTCTGGTGGTATTGTTATTGGTGGTGGTAGTATTGGTGGTTGTTTTGGTGGTGGTGGTATTGGTGGAGGTATTGGTGGTGGTATAGGTGGTGGTGGTATTGGTGGTGGTATTGGAGGTGGTGGTATTGGTGGTATTGGTGGTGGTGGTATTGGTGGTGGTGTTGGTGGCGGTGGTATTGGTGGTGGTATTAGTGGTGGTGGTATTGGTATTGGCAGTGGCATTGGTATTGGTGGTGGTCGTATTGGTATTGGTGGTGGCGGTATTGGTGGTGGCATTGTGGTGGTATTCGTGGTATTGGTGGTGGCATTAGTGGTGGTGGTATTGGTGGTATTGGTGGTGGTTTTATTGGTGGTATTGGTATTGGTGGTGGTGATATTGGTGGTGGTGGTATTGTTGGTATTGGTGGTGGTATTGGTGGTGGTGGTATTGGTTCTAGTGGTGGTATTGGTGGTGTTATAGGTGGTGGTAGTATTGGTGGTGGTGGTGGTATTGGTGGTGGTGGTATTGGTGGTGGTGGCATTGTTGGGGGTGGTGGTATTGGTGGTTTTGGTGGTGGTGCTATTGGTATTAATGGTGGTGGTATTGGTGGTGGTGGTTTTTGGTGGTGGTCGTGGTATTTATGGTATTGATGGTGGTATTGGTGGTATTGGGATTGGTGGTAGTGGTATTGGTGGTGGTAATGGTATTGGTGGTGTTGATGGTATTGGTGGTGGTTATATTGGTGTTGGTAATGGTATTGGTGGTGGTATTAGTGGTGGTGGTGGCATTGGTGGTGGTGGTGGTAGTGGTGTTTTTTGTGGTGGTAGTGGTGGTATTGGTGGTAGTGGCATTGGTGGTGGTAGTATTGGTGGTGATGGTGGTATTGGTGGTGATAATGGTATTGGTGGTGTTGATGGTATTGGTGGTGGTGATATTGGTGTTGGTAATGGTATTGGTAGTGGTATTGGTGGTGGTGGTGGTATTAGTGGTGGTGGGGGCATTGGTGGTGGTATAGGTGGTGGTATTGGTGGTAGTGGTATTGGTGGTAGTGGTATTGTTGGTGGTAAAAGGGGTGGTGGGAGTATTGGTGGTATTGGTGGTGGTGGTATTGGTATTGGTGGTGGTGGCATTTGTGGTATTGGTGGGGGTTGTGGTATTGGTGGTGGTTGTGGTATTGGTGTTGGTGGTATTTGTAGGAGAGTAGGATCTGCTCCTTATAGTTACCCCCACTTTTTGCTGATGTTTCACTGTTTTCGACTTAGCCAGACTGAGGCCCTGCTAATCAGGACCCCAGTCTATCTGCTTTCTAATCTAAATTGATTGTATGTACTTTAGGTACACTCCAGATTGGATTCTGGGGTACCCTTGTGAGTCCCTAGTATATGGTATACTATGTACCCAGGTGTTAGAAATGGGGGTCTCTCGTTGGCAGTGGCTGGCCACTGTCCAAGTAGGGACCCTTCTTCCTAAGTCAGGGTAAGAGAGCCACACCCTTTGATAACCCCTGCTCAACCCTGTGGTAACGTAGCACGAGCAGCTAGGCTTTTCTCAGAGGCAGTGTGTGAAGCATTTATGACCTAACACAGTGAGGAACACTACAAAGGGACACCACACAAGGAGTTATAAAAAATAAGTATCTTTATATATAGGCTTAACACAAGACCAATAACGATAAAAAGCCACAATACTGTCAAATAGGATCACTCTTGGAATGCTGCAAAAATAGTTCAAGTGCGCAAGGAGGAGTTCAGTTCAAAGCAGTGGTCTCTGCGACCCTTTTACTTACAAAGTACCTGGATTTCGTAGCAAAATCAACAAATTGTCGCAAAGAAGCTGTAGCGATGAATTTCTGCACGCGAGGCCGGCGATGCGTTAAATCCTTGCCGCGAGGGAGGATGATGTGCCGATCTGCTGATGCGTGTGGAGACGATGCGACAAACTTCTGCACGCTAGGCCGTTGATGCGATGACTCCCTGCCGCAAGGGAGGAGACGAGGCGACGATCCTGTTGCGTGTGCGATCGAGTTGCGATGCGAAGAAATGGCGCTCCGCGAGGGAGCGACGATCCTGATGCGATGCGATGAAAATGGCGGACGCTCGGCGTCCGCACTGCGATGTCGTGAGGCGATGATCTCGGTGCGATGACTCGATCTTTGGTTGCGAGCACTCGGCGGCAGCAGCGCGATGATTTTTCGGACGCTCTCGGCTGCGGCGGCTCGCAAACGTGCGTTAGCGACGATTTCAGCACTCTCTTCTCTGTAGTAGAACTAGAGGCCCTGGAACTCACAGGAACCTCACCTGCAGATAGAAATCCTCGCTGGGAGGAATCAGGAGGCTGGTGGTGAAGTCTGATGTACCTGAGACTTCAACAGGAGGCTAGCTCTCTCCTAGCCCTTGGGTGATTGCTTTAGCAAGATTGATAAAAGTTCTCTCAAAAGTCCTTTTCCCTCTTCTTCCAAGTCCAATGGTAACCACTGCAGGCCAATCCAAGAAACAGCACACAAGCACAAGGATAGTCACCTCCTGCAGATTCCTTCAGTTACACGGATAGAGGTTCGTCTTGACATCCAGGAGCAATACACCTTGTAGGGGTTTCAGCACAGATATTTATACCCCAAAAGTCTTTGTTCTCAAAAGCTACAAGTCACTGAGCCTAGCCAGAACCAGTTCTATTCAGTCCTGGAGCACTTTGTTTACCAGGCTGCATCCTTCCTTTCAGAAAGAGGGGGTCTGCTATCAGACACACAGTAGGAGTTGGAGCCAGCATTCGCCTTGCCAGGCACAGCCCTATTCAGATCAAGGAGCCCCCTCCCCGTACTCTAAATGCAGATCTCTCTATTCAACCCAGGTCTGACTCAGCCTGCCCTGTCCCTCCAAAACCAGACAGCCAATACACATAACAGCAGAGCACACTGGAAGGCTTAGGCAAGAAAATACCTACTTTCTAAAAGTGGTATTTTTAAACACAGAATATAAAAATAAAAGATGTACTTTAATATTCTGAGCTCAGGCATACTAAATTCGTTTTTCTACCATGTTCCTGGGGTCAGTTAGGACTATAGAATGTAATAGTCAAACTGCCCATTGTAGCCTATGGGGAACAGGTAGCCTTACAGTAGTGAAAAATGAAATTGGGTGTAATTCACTACCAGGACATGCTACACACACCAAGGCATGTCCTACCTTACACACACAATGCACCCTACCATAGGGGTGACTTACATGATGCCAAGGGAAGGTTCAGGGGCTGGGAAGTGGGTGCACTTCCCAGCCAAGATGGCAGTTCTGGACTGCACACAGACTCTGCAGTGGCAGGTCTGAGACACACTTTACAAGCTGCTTCTGTGGGTGGCGCAACCCAGCGCTGCAGGCCCACCAGCAGCATTTGGTTTACCAGCCCTGGGCACACACAGGCCACACTATTATGGACTAACAGGTAAACCAAATAAGCCAATCATGGATATACCAATTCACATGTCCTATTTACACAGGGAGCATTCGCGATGTGGCACTGAATGGCAGTGGCACAGCGCCCAGAGCATCTAACACCAGCAAAAACAGAGGAGACAACAGCGAAAAAGGAAGGGAGACCCACGCCAATGGTGCCAGGTCTAACACGTGTCCCCTCCAGCTGAAATGTGGGGAGAACTACCCATCCCCTTGGAAGTTCTCATCACTAAGGCGGAAAAATCTGGACAGACCATCAGCATTGGCGTGTTCTGTACCAGGGCGGTGTTCCACCGTGAAGTCCATACCCTGTAGGGAAATGGACCACCTCAACAACTTGGGATTCTCACCCCTCATCTGCATCAACCATCTGAGGGGCCTGTGGTCTGTCTGAACCCGGAAGTGAGTCCCAAACAGGTATGGTCTCAGCTTCTTCAGTGCCCAGACCACAGCAAATGCCTCACGCTCAATTGCACTCCACCTCTGTTCCCGTGGAAGTAACCTCCTACTGATGAAGGCTACAGGTTGGTCTAGTCCCTCCTCATTTATCTGTGACAGAACGGCCCCCACCCCATGCTCTGAAGCGTCTGTCTGGACAACAAATTCCTTAGCAAAATTGGGCACCTGGAGTACGGGTGCTGTACACATGGCAGTTTTGAGGGCATCAAAGGCTTTCTGACAGGTGTCAGTCCAGTTCACAATCTTTGGCCGCTTCTTGGAAGTCAGCTCAGTCAAGGGTGCAACAATGTTGCCATACCCCTTGACAAACCTCCTGTAGTAACCCGTGAGTCCTAAGAAGGCCCTCACCTGGGTCTGGGTCCTTGGGGGCTCCCAAGCCAGGATGGTTTCAATCTTGGGCTGCAGGGGTGCCACCTGGCCACTCCCCACCTGGTGTCCCAAGTACACCACAGAACCCTGCCCAATCTGGCACTTACTGGCCTTGATTGTGAGGCCTGCTCTGCGCAGCGCCATCAACACTTCCCAGAGGTGGCGCAAGTGGTCCTCCCAGGAGGAACTAAACACTGCAATGTCATCCAGGTAGGCGGCACTGAAATCCTCCAGCCCAACCAACACCTGGTTGACCAACCTCTGAAAGGTGGCAGGGGCATTCTTCATCCCAAAGGGCATCACAAGGAACTGGTAGTGCCCATCTGGTGTGGAGAATGCTGACCGCTCCTTTGCCCCATCAGTTAAGGCGATCTGCCAGTACCCAGACGTCAGATCAAACGTGCTGAGGTACCGGGCAGCCCCTAACCGATCTATGAGCTCATCAGCTCTGGGGATGGGGTGCGCGTCGGTCTTCGTGACCGAATTGAGACCTCGGTAGTCCACACAGAACCTAAGTTCAGGAGTGGCACCAGGCGTCGCAGCTTTTGGTACCAAGACCACGGGGCTGGACCAGGGGCTGCTAGAGGACTCAATCACCCCTAGGGCAAACATTTTGGAGACCTCCTCCTTAATGCAAGCCTTGACCCTGTCAGTCACTCTGTAAGCCTTGTGCTTGACAGGAGGACTGTCCCCGGTATCCACCTCATGGACGCACCAATCAGTGACACCAGGCACCAGGGAGAACAAATCAGAAAATTGCCCCAACAGTTGGTGACAATCTCTCTGCTGCTCTCTGGGTCAGTGTGGTGGAGAGGATCACACCCTCCACTGACCCATCCTTCTCTCCTGCACACAGGAGGTCAGGAAGAGGCTCACTCTCCTCCTCCATCCCATCATCTGTGGCAAGAAGCATGCCCACTTCAGACCTCTCAAAGTGGGGCTTCAGGCGGTTCACATGCAGGACCCGCAAGGGGTTCCTGGGAGACTGAAAGTCCACCAAGTAGGTAACTGGACTTTTGCGCTCCACCACCTCAAATGGACCGGTCCACTTATCTTGGAGCACACAAGGCTCCACTGGGGCCAGTACCCAAACCTTCTGACCAGGTTGAAATTCGACCAGAGTGGCATTCTGGTCGTCCGAACGTTTCATTTCCTCCTGGCTGGCTTCCAGATTTGCCTCAGCAATCTTTCTGAAACGCCGAGTCTGGTTCCTGAAGGCCAACATGTAGCTAAATACATCTTGGGGAGGTTTCCTGGGAGATTGCTCCCAGCCTTCCTTGACCAGACTCCGAGGTCCTCTAACCGGATGGCCATAGAGCAGTTCAAAGGAACTGAACCCTAAGGACTTCTGTGGCACCTCACGGTAGGCAAACAACAGGCATGGCAAGAGGACGTCCCACTTACGCCTCAGGGGCTCTTCTAGGCCCATGATCATGCCCTTCAAGGTCCGGTTGAACCTTTCAACCAGAACATTACCCTGGGGGTGGTAAGGAGTGGTGAACTTATAAGTTACCCCACACTCCTTCCACAGAGACTTCATGTACTGGGAGATGAAGTTGGTCTCCCTGTCAGACACCACCTCTCTGGGGAACCCCACACGGGAGAAAATCCCCATCAGTGCACGTCCCACCACGGGGGCCGTCACTGTCCTGAGCGGGATGGCTTCAGGGTACCGGGTGGCATGGTCCCCCAAGACCAGGATGAACCTGTTGCCCATGGCTGTCTTGGGGTCCAGAGGCCCCACAATGTCAATGCCCACTCGCTCGAATGGGGTACTAACAACTGGAAAGGGCTGGAGAGGGGCCTTGATCTTCCCCCACTCTTCCCACTTGCCTGGCAAGTCTCACATGTCCTGCAATGAGTGTCTGAACTCTTGCGCATCTGGGGCCAATAAAAGTGGGTGGCCAGCCTTTCAAAGGTCTTGGTCTGCCCCAGATGTCCTGCCAATGGAATGTCGTGAGCCAACCCCAGTAGGAAGGCTCTGAAGCACTCGGGTACCACCAGCACACGGACTGACCCCGGCTCAGCAGCCTTAGGCTCGCTATACAGGAGACTGTTCTCCCAATAAATCAGATGTGAACCAGACATGTCACCTTCTGCCTGGGCTGCAGCCTGTCGCCGCATACCCTCAAGAGAGGGGCAAACTCTCTGCTGCTCACAAAATTCCTCCCTGGTGGGTCCCCCTTCCTGCTGCCAATGGGTCAGCTCAGGCAGGTCCCCCAGTTCGGCGATCTGCTCCCCGGTAGGCTCCAGGGCATCCCCCTCAGGATCTGCTCCCTCCTGGGCCGTGGGAACCAAGGGGGCTGGCTCCCTGCGCCCCCTGCCCCTTCTCTCTAAGGCAGGGATCTGGGCCATACTCTCAGGCTCCAGGTCCTTCTCAACACCCTCCTTGGCTGCCATGGACCGAGTGGTAGCACACGCCCACTCAGGCAGACCCAACATTTCCAAGTGAGATTTCCTCTCCACCGTAGCCCACGGGGAGTTCTCTAAATCGTTGCCCAACAGACAGTCTACAGGCATGGCGGGCCTCACAGCCACCTGAAGAGTTCCTGAGACCCCCCCCCCACTCAAAGGGAACCTGAGCCACCTCACATTGGCTCTCTGAGTTGTCTGCGGACACTACTGGGTAGAATGCATGGGGGACAACCTGCTCTTTGGACACCAACCGGGAGCTGACAGCAGTTACACTGGCTCCTGTGTCTCTTAGAGCCTCCACTTTATGGCCATTGATGGTCACCCACTGCCTGTACTTTTTAGTGTTAGCAGGCAGTGCAGGCTTAGGGACCATCTCAAAGTCTCCTAATGAGACAAGGGTCAATTCTACGGGATCCCACCCACCTTGGGCACCCATCTCCTCCCCTCACAGGGCTACACTAGCAAGCTGGCGGGGTGGTGCACGGGGTGGTGCATTGGTATCCCTCTGAGGACACTGGGGATCAAAGTATCTGTGGCCCACTTGACCACACTTAAAACAAGTAAGGGGCCCCCTCTGAACAGGCCTACCTGTCGGGGGCACTGGCTTCTTCTCTTGGGGAGGCTGGGACACCACTGCTTGGTTCTGTTGGGAATTACTTTGGGGCCCTCTTTGGAACTCCCTCGGTTTACCCCTGTCCCCCCCACTTCTCTGCTGGGGACCCTGCCCACCTTTGGCAAAGTCTCCCACTGGACCCTTGCAAACCCGGGTGCTCACCCAGCGGTCCACCTCCTCAGCAAGCTTCCTAGGGTTAGTCAGCTTGCAATCAATCAGGTGCTGGCGTAGCTCAGGAAAACAGTTACTAGATAAATGCTCCCATGCAATCAAATCATAAAGCTGCTCAAAAGTTTCTACTTTGCTACCTTTTACCCAGCGTTCCATTGCTCTGCAAAAAAAGACACATATTCAACCCACGTGGTACCCTCTAGCTTCTTGCAGGTCCTAAACCTCTGCCTATACATCTCAGGGGTCAAACCATAGCGGGTCATCAAAGCTTCCTTCATGTGGCCATAAACCATTCGACTTTCTGGGGGCAGGTCCAACAAGGTATCCCTCCCCTCACTCACAAAGCGTCCCCACAACCCCGCTCCCCAATCCTTCTCAGGGACCCGGTGGGACACCATGGCTAATTCATAAGCGGCAAACCATTGCCCAATATCTTCACTTTTGTGGAAATCCTTAATAACCTCCTTGGGTATATACACCCTACTCTCAGGATGCACTACAGGTATGCTGCCACCAGAGAGGGAGATC
The DNA here is from genome assembly GCA_963921515.1 of Calotriton arnoldi. Taxonomy (NCBI): domain Eukaryota; kingdom Metazoa; phylum Chordata; class Amphibia; order Caudata; family Salamandridae; genus Calotriton; species Calotriton arnoldi. The sequence continues at coordinate 5,192,053 of CAWUFW010000215.1, read as the reverse complement.
TCTATACTCTTTGCTTTAATCTCCAACTCCCTCAATATTCTCTCATGCTCAAGTTTCATTTTCATAATCTCAAATTCTAACTTCTTGTTCTCTAGGTCCCTGTGACCATCCATTTTAAGCTTAGCCATCTCCATATTATGCCGCCTATCTCTCTCCCTGTCCTCCATCTCTTCTGGGGACAGACCCTTAGCGGACACACTAGTGCCCGGGCTGGAAATTGCTTTATCTCCTACTAAGTCTACTACTTCGCCCTGCTGCTCTCCTGCATTCTCTTCCCCTCCACAAGCTCTCCCATATTCTTAGGGGCATCCCTGGCTTCTAGCCAGGCCTTCAGCGCCTTGTAATACTCCTCTCTTCTAGTGAGACCTGTGATAGGGACTGTGAATTGTTTGCAAAAATATTTGAGCTGCTTGGCATTGTAGGTTTCTAATTTCTCTTCTTCCCAGGAGAGATCCTCCGAGGCATTGGATCTGGGCTTCCCCATTGTAGCAATAACTAGCAATATTAATCAAAAATAGAATCAAAAGACCTCAAAAACGTATGTGGTTGCGTTATGGTCTGCACTCACTAGTAGTGTGCACTATAATTACTGTATGCGATCATAAATGCAAGTCCAGATCCTCACCGCTGTCCACCAATGTTAGAAATGGGGGTCTCTCGTTGGCAGTGGCTGGCCACTGTCCAAGTAGGGACCCTTCTTCCTAAGTCAGGGTAAGAGAGCCACACCCTTTGATAACCCCTGCTCAACCCTGTGGTAACGTAGCACGAGCAGCTAGTCTTATCTCAGAGGCAGTGTGTGAAGCATTTATGACCATACACAGTAACACAGTGAGGAACACTACAAAGGGACACCACACAAGGAGTTATAAAAAATAAGTATCTTTATATATAGGCTTAACACAAGACCAATAACGATAAAAAGCCACAATACTGTCAAATAGGATCACTCTTGGAATGCTGCAAAAATAGTTCAAGTGCGCAAGGAGGAGTTCAGTTCAAAGCAGTGGTCTCTGCGACCCTTTTACTTACAAAGTACCTGGAATTCGTAGCAAAATCAACAAATTGTCGCAAAGAAGCTGTAGCGATGAATTTCTGCACACGAGGCCGGCGATGCGTTAAATCATTGCCGCAAGGGAAGATGATGCGCCGATCTGCTGATGCGTGTGGAGACGATGCGACAAACTTCTGCACGCTAGGCCATTGATGCGATGACTCCCTGCCGCAAGGGAGGAGACGACGATCCTATTGCGTGTGCGATCGAGTTGGAATGCGAAGAAATGGCGCTCCGCGAGGGAGCTACGATCCTGATGCGATGAAAATGGCGGACGCTCGGCGTCCGCGCTGCGATGTCATGAAGCGATGATCTCGGTGCGATGACTCGATCTTTGGTTGCGAGCACTAGGCGGCAGCAGCGCGATGATTTTTCGGACGCTCTCGGCTGCGGCGGCTCGGAAACGTGCGTTAGCGACGATTTCAGCACTCTCTTCTCTGTAGTAGAACTAGAGGCCCTGGAACTCACAGGAGCCTCACCTGCAGATAGAAATCCTCGCTGGGAGGAATCAGGAGGCTGGTGGTGAAGTCTGATGTGCCTGAGACTTCAACAGGAGGCTAGCTCTCTCCTAGCCCTTGGGTGATTGCTTTAGCAAGATTGATAAAAGTTCTCTCAAAAGTCCTTTTCCCTCTTCTTCCAAGTCCAATGGTAACCACTGCAGGCCAATCCAAGAAACAGCACACAAGCACAAGGATAGTCACCTCCTGCAGATTCCTTCAGTTACACGGACAGAGGTTCGTCTTGACATCCAGGAGCAATACACCTTGTAGGGGTTTCAGCACAGATATTTATACCCCAAAAGTCTTTGTTCTCAAAAGCTACAGGTCACTGAGCCTAGCCAGAACCAGTTCTGTTCAGTCCTGGAGCACTTTGTTTACCAGGCTGCATCCTTCCTTTCAGAACGAGGGGGTCTGCTATCAGACACACAGTGGGAGGTGGAGCCAGCATTCACCTTGCCAGGCACAGCCCTATTCAGGTCAAGGAGCTACCCCTCCCCGTACCCTAAATGCAGATCTCTCTATTCAACCCAGGTCTGACTCAGCCTGCCCTGTCCCTCCAGAACCAGACAGCCAATACACATAACAGCAGAGCACACTGGAAGGCTTAGGCAAGAAAATACCTACTTTCTAAAAGTGGTATTTTCAAACACAGAATATAAAAATAAACTTCACTAAAAGATGTATTTTAATATTCTGAGCTCAGGCATACTAAATTCGTTTTTCTACCATGTTCCTGGGGTCAGTTAGGACTATAGAATGTAATAGTCAAACTGCCCATTCTAGCCTATGGGGAACAGGTAGCCTTACAGTAGTGAAAAACGAAATTGGGTGTAATTCACTACCAGGACATGCTACACACACCAAGGCATGTCCTACCTTACACACACAATGCACCCTACCATAGGGGTGACTTACATGATGCCAAGGGAAGGTTCAGGGGCTGGGAAGTGGGTGCACTTCACAGCCAAGATGGCAGTTCTGGACTGCACACAGACTCTGCAGTGGCAGGTCTGAGACACACTTTACAAGCTGCTTCTGTGGGTGGCGCAACCCAGCGCTGCAGGCCCACCAGCAGCATTTGGTTTACCAGCCCTGGGCACACACAGGCCACACTACTAGGGACTAACAGGTAAACCAAATAAGCCAATCATGGATATACCAATTCACATGTCATATTTACACAGGGAGCGTTCGCGCTGTGGCACTGAATGGCAGTGGCACAGCGCCCAGAGCATCTAACACCAGCAAAAACAGAGGAGACAACAGCGAAAAAAGGAAGGGAGACCCACGCCAATGGTGCCAGGTCTAACACCAGGGCATAGGTACCCCAGAGGCCTACCAGGGGCTGCAGCATGTATTGTGCCACCCCTGGGAAGCCTTTTAAAATGACACAACAGGTCTGCTACAGCAGCCTGTGTAAGGTGGTGTATCCACCCCTTACTGAGATATAGGTTCCCTATATCTCTCCATATCACTGCACATGTAAACCTATCAGTCACCCCTATGGCAGGCTTTAACAATCCTGAAGGCAGGGTGCTGGGTTTCATGTGAGAGGGTGCTCATGCATGAGCAGAGCCCCTCTGCAGCTTTCAGAATCTTTATTCCGGGGTTGTTTGTGATGCAGCCAGACCATATACTCTTAAGTGCATTATAACCTCGCGGTAAATGCTAACTTGAGAATGGCTGCATGGAAACATGTCGTGTTTGGTGTCAAACACCTTGGAATCATACCTCCACCCCAGTAACTGGGGTGGGAGGTATGATCCCACCCTACTAGAGGGAGAAACATGGCACCACCGGTACACCCGGTACCAGCTTAACAGAACCCTGGCATCACAAAATGGATGCTGCAGCCACAGACACGAGTCTGCCCTCCTGCTGCTGGACGAAACTCTGGCAGGGGAGGCCTGGACAATAGGTTTCTTGTCACAGGGAGGTGTGACCACCTCCCAGACAGGCTTTAGTGTATTGGGGCTGGGTGGGTGCACTCCAAGAGTGCTTTGAAGTCTGCACTGGGGGCACATTTGGTGTCCCTGTGCGTGGTCTAGCTCAAACAGGTTGCAGGGGCTACCAGCCCCTGCTCTGGCGCGAAACTGGACAAAGGAAATGGGTGTAGCCACCCCTCTTTCCTGACCCTCCCATAGGTGGGTCCCCAGAGTTTGTCCCACCCCTTCCTTGGGTATAAAGTAGGAACCCTGACTACAGGACTTTAGATTACACCTGGACTAAACTCTGACACAGAAACCAAGTACTTCGACGATCTGCACTATGCTGGATGACTGAAGAATCTCCCTTGGAGTAAAGGAGTTACTCCCCTGCAAGGCAGGCACCTTTAACGCAACTGACTGGTTGGCATCTCCGAAGCTCCGATGGACTCCGAAGAATATTGCCACACAAGAGGTGGCTTTTCCAAGGTCTTAGAGGTCGATCTGTGCCCACAGCAAGTCTGAGGCCCATACCCCTCGTGGTGACCGTGCAACCCGATCCCCTGGGCACTGCGTCCATTTGCAGAAGCATCAGCTTTACGGCAACCCCTGAGGCTGAGCTTTGAGTTACTTGTAGCCCTGACCCCAAGCAATAATTACACTGAAGATCGCTGGCCTACACTCAATGAGTGTTCCGTGGGCCGCCATTTTGTGATTCCTCTTGAGGTCCCTTTGCAATCCCTGGTCCATTGACCTGTGGGTCCCCAAGAAGGCAACTCAATCTTTGATTGGGATTCCCTGGTTGCTTCAGACGTGCCCTGACTCTCCTTTGCTTGAAGAGTTCCCAGGACCTTGCTGGTCCGCACAGAAGCATCTTTTCTTTTCCTGCATGGGTTGCTGTTGCCAAGGCTTGTTGTGTTCAATCCGAGGACCGACACACCAGCACTCGACATCCTTTGTGGATCAGCACGAATCCGGCTCCTGGTTGTCCTTGACATCTCTGGGACCCCGTGGCTGCAGAGTCAAGCTTTACCTCTTTGCACCTGAAGCACCCGACATCGGTGGGCATTCGATTTCTCCGCTCCTGGTCACTGGCTAGTGACCCAGACTCTGTCCCCTCTGCTTTCAGGTTCTTCACATCTTCGATCCAGGCTTGGATCACACCGGACACTTTTCTCCTTCACGGCAGCAGCCCTTTGCAGCAGATCACCATTGAAATCAACGACGATTCCCGACACCCTTTGACACCTATGCACCCGGCTTCCCTGGGTGAGGTAACTCGAGTACTACAGTGCTCCCGTGGGTGTTGGCCCTAGAACCCCTTAAGTCTAAAGGGGTTTGCTCAAAGTCCTCTTCTAAGTGTCCTTTTGCATTAAAATTCCAACTGCGACTTTCCTCTTAGAATCCTACGGCGCTCGCGGCTGTGTTCTCACACTGCACACGTCCCCCGTGGGTCTCCTGTGTCACTACCTTGGGTGGTTTCTTGGGGTCCCAGCGATTCTACGTGCTCTAGGCACTGTGTCTAGTCAAGTCGTGGTTCTTATACCACTTTCTTAATATATGGTTTGGTCCCCCTGGGGCCCATTGTATATTGTGCTATTTACTGTCGTTTTAATACTGTGATATTGTGTATCTTGGACTCTAATCTCATAAAGAGATTAGTAGTTAGTGTTTAGAAATAAATACATATATTTTATATATATACCTTGTGTGGTTCTCCTTTCCATTTGGTCATTCAAGAGGTTATAATCTGGTAAACCAAGCTGCTTTACATTCCTTCAAGACTTAGCCTGAAGGCTGCTCTCCATAGCTACCACTAGGATAGCTTTCAATAAAGGTTGTCTTTAAACCTATCATCAATAAGGGTTGTTTGGACTGGTGCAAGGTGCCCACTATAACTAGTGGACAGCATATGCCAGGCCAACTTCTCACATTGGTGTGCAGCGTGTGGGATTCAAGCTTGCTATTCCTTTACCAGATAATCTCTTTGAGTGACTAACTGAAAACCACTATAGGTACATAGGTACATATAAATCAAGTTTAGAATACAGTAAGTTCTACTGAACTTAGAGTTGTGTGTCAAGGGCTTAGCACCCCCTTTCTACAACTCAAGAGAGTTTAGTAGGCCCCACTAGAGTAGGTAGGTGCATACACCACACCACACTAGTCATGTCTTCAAGGGCAGAAACCAGTGGGTCTCTCCCAACTAAGTATGACCATGTATCATACCAAGAATTGAGGACTATGTGTGCCTCAAGGAAATTGAAGACAGGGAAAAGCCCAACCGCCCAACATCTCATAAAGATGTTGCTTGAAGATGACCTCAGAAAGACCCCAGGGTCTGATGAGGTTGGCAAAGGGGTGGGGCAGCAGAAGAGGAAAGGCCAGGTAGTGAAAACTACTATGACCCAGACTCTGATGCTGGCCAGGGGAGTCAAAATGATTTCAACCTGGAAAATCAAATTCTTCCTGAAGGAGACCCCAGTGGGGCTCTCTTTACCCCACCTGGAAGGGTTAATAGTCTACCAAGAAGATCCAGATCTCCTTCTCAGGAATCTAATCATTCTGGTACGTCTATAGGGTCCTCTGCTTCTCATAAAAGGGCATCCTCTTATGAGAAGAAATGCCAACTGCTTGAGTTTGAGAGAGCTAAGCTCAGAATCAAGAGAGAGCAGTTGGCCTTAGACAGGGAATCCCTGGAGCTCCAGAGAGCTTCTCAGAAATTGGGACTAGAGTCCCATGGTGGCAGCAGCAGTGTCCCTAGAGGTAGAGATCATCCTCATGACCATAGGACCTGAAGGCGTTCAGTCCAGTCCTTCCACTTCGGGGCGAGTGACGAGGGAGCGCCATCCACTACAAACGGCTCGATCGCCGGAATCGCCGCCATCAGGACGTCGTTGGGGGCTCACCTCGCGGCACGAGCACTGCCTCACCACAGCAGAAATGGCAGCCGCCTGACCGAGGGCAGAAGAGGCCTGTCTGCACGAAGGCCTGGCCCTCCAGGTGCTTATTGTCAGCACCGGCCGTGGATGTCCTGCAGGGGGCAGCCTGTGTTGAGCAGCCACTGGGAAGGGGGCACTCTGGGCTGGGCAGACACTGGTGGTGTGAAGCAGGGGTGGCAGAACCCCAGGGCCGGCTCCAGGAAGGGTGTGGAGGCAGGGTAGCAGAACCCTTGCTGGTGGCAGAAACAGCAGTATCTCCGTGGGGGGGGGGCCGTGCAGCCACGCTTCACCCAGCGCGATAGCGTGTGGTCGTCACCGCCTCGTCGCCAGTGTAAAATGCTCGCCTGCTGGGCGCCACGTGCGCGCTGCGAGCATTAATAATATGCGGGACACAAGTTAATGGTTTTACATCACGGTCCTGACTACCGGCGCCGGGCCCCGCCTCTTTATTTTATACATGCGCATTACGTCATGCGCCAGCGTGTCACGCGGGTGCTCAGAGCGGAGGTGAACTAGACCGTCACCCAGCACTGAGAACATTACAGTGTGCACTTGTTGCCTCTCTGTTTCTGCTTGCGGTGCCGCAGGTGTAGGAGGCATGGTTTTGTCGACTGCTGGGTGCCTAGAGAGGACAAGAATGGGGGATGCCTGTATCCATTCTTTCTGTGACCCGGGGCCGGGGTTGCTGTGGTCTGTCTCCTATTACCCTCATGGGAAGCGGTGTCTGCTCACAAAGCGGTGGCATTTTCCCTAATTAGGTGCTGTTTTTCATCCGGCCAAAGGTCGGTGGTGCCTTTCTCCGGCCGGTGAGATGTTGCCAGGCTAATGGCTTCTCTGTGTTTTGCCGAGAGGGGATCTCGCTCTACAGGGTGGCTGATTTTCTGGCATGCAACTGGAGCTCTTCTTGGTTGCTCTGTGGCATTCAGTAGAATGTTTCTGGCGGGAGATTGCATGTTTCCGTTATGTGCATCCAGCAGAGGAGCATTTGTTCTGCTGCATGCAGAGGCCTCCTGCATGGTGTTTTTGTTCTTGTCCGGCCGGTGGGATGCTATGCCTTTCTCCGGCCGAGAGGTGCATGTGAGGATCGTAGTCTTGGGTACCCTGGATGTGACATTGTCCTCTATTGTATGGGTTAATTCCTGTCCCTGCCCTCATGGGGCATTTGGGTTCTCCAGTGCTCGGTTTAATCTGGTGTTGTGGCCTGGTGGTCGGTTCTGCCGACTTTGTACCTGGGGGTCGTGATGATTTCTCAGCATCTGTTCGGCTTTCGTGTTTTTTGGGCACATCTGTACTTTCTGTGTGCTTAGAATGCTGGGGTCTGGCTTAGTCTTCTGTGGTTTGTGGCGCTTGGCCTGCGCCCCAGTTCCTTTGGCTGGGTTTTCTCTATAGGAACCTGCACTGTCCACACTCACAAAATGGCACTTGCGGAGTTTGTGGACTGGTCTCTTGCTAGGCGGTGTACCTGCAGTCTGCTGGCAGGTTGGTCTGTTCTGTTGGGATTCTGACATGATTTGGTCGGTTCCTTTACATTTTTATCAAAGTCATTGACTTGCATGACTGTTTGCCCAGCCGGGGGTCTGCTGTGCCTTTCTCCAGCCGGGGTGAGTATGTTTCATGTGCCTGGGCTCCATGCGGTTATGGCTCAGGGGCATGGGTCTTTGGTGTTCGGGTTCCCACTGTTGCAGGGGTTTGTTCCTGCCTGTCTCCTTTGGGGCATTGGGGCTCCTGTTCTCTTAGACTGGTGAGGTGGCTTGGTGGTCAGGGCTACCGCCGTGGGACCTGGGGTTGGTAGTTTGGGTCCCAGCATGTGCTCTGCCTCGGGTGTTTCTATTCCAGTCAATTTTTCCCTGTGCTTAGGGTATGTGGGTCTGACCTTGTGTCGCTTGTGTGGTCTGAAGCTCGGGGCCCGTGGGCCATGTTTCATTCAATACTCTGTTGGGTTTCCAGCCTGATTAGTTCTGATCCATCTTTTCGGGTGGTTGGACTCATTGTGGCATTGTGGTTACAGTCTTAGGCTCTCACGGTGGAAATGCTTGTTCATGCCTTGCTGTCTGTGCAGTCCTCTGCCTGGTACCTTACACTGTGCATTGTACAGTGGTTCGATTTTGGGTTCCAGCAAATGTTTGGTCCTGCGTTCGCTGGTGTGTTGTTTTCTTTTGTGGGCTTCGGTCCCGTTGGTGGTTGATCCGGATTCTTCGTCTGAGTCTGTCCCTGTGAGGTGGATGGTGCGTGGTGGGTAGTCCTTTCAGAATGTGTTCTGGTGGACCTTATTCCTCTTGTTGGCGTCAGTCTGGGCTTGGTGCCTCCTCCAGTGACGGGGACTGCTGCAGTTCTTTTTTTCTGCATTTTGCCTTGGCCTACGACGCTGGCCAATATTTGGGGTGGTGATCGTTAAGTCCTGGGTGGCTCCTGGGCATTGCCTGCTTTCCCCTTTTTTCCCATTAGTCCATTACGTGGGTCTGTGGGGTGCATTATTGCCCCTTTCTGTCACTATTGTTTCCGCCTTGGCCCTCTTTTTGGCAGGTCCTATTTGTTCCGGGTGTTCGTTGTCCTCGGTTCGTGGGGTAGTTGTGGACATGGTTCGCTGCCTCTGTGCTCGGGTGAAAATCTTGCCAGGAGGGTCATGGGTGTTGGATGTCCTGGTCCTGGTGGGGCTACTGGATGATATCCTGGCTGATATGTCTGCGGCTATACTTTGCCCGCGTCCGTTCTTCATGGCCAGATGGTTCCTGTGGTTATGGACCAGGAAGGTGTTTTTTCCAGGAGGGGATGGTCTCCGGGTCTTATGGGCCCTCTTCCAGCACTTCTTCTGTGCCTTAGTGTCTCTTGAAGGCTGTGGGGGTATGGGTTTCTGTTGTGGAGATTTCCGTTCCTGATCTTTCCATGTGGTTCTGGTTTGGCCCAGACCAGGTTGGCAGCTGGATGTCACCGCCTGAGTGGGGGCCCTCAGGTCGGCTCTCCTGACTATGGCTGTAACTGGGGCCGCGAGTCCTCTGTTTTGTTGTCGGTTCCTGCTGCTGTTTGTGTCGGGCGGGTTTCGGCTTGTGTTGGTTCTAGCACCCCACTATGTCTGGGTGGTGGCCATTCCATTCTTGTGGCTGTCCTTGCAACGGCCTTTTTTCCCCTGGGGTCTGCCTAGCCGCTCTCCTTGGGTATGATGCACACCTTCATATTGGCTGCCCTGTTGACAGTTTTTCTTCTGAGGGGAATTTCCCTCTTTCCATGTCTGGACGACTGTGGGTGACTGGGGCTTCTCTTCTTTTGTTCACAAGTGCTGATGGGGATGCTTCTTCTGTCTTCTCATGATTTAGGTGTGACTGCGCTGTGGTCACAGTGGGTTCCCTTCCAGATCATGTCTTTGTTGTGGGCCCTGTTCTGGGCGGTTCTGGGCGTTGGATGACGTGGCCAGGCCTCATGGATGCGGTGGGTTCATTCATGTCTGCTGGAGCTTGGTTCAGCTCCTGGCCAGGCTGTCTCCATTTGGATGTGGTTGCCTTTTTCTCTGGGTGTTTGCCACAATTTGTTGGTTTTGGGGTTGAATGCCCTGCCGTGCCCGTTGATCTGTTGTTCGCTTCCCTCCATTTCCTTTGATCTGGTGGTCTGGTTTGGATGGGGGCTCCAGCATGGTCCCGCTCTGTCTGGTTTCTGTTGTTGCAGGTACTGATGTCTGGTCCCTCTGACCTGAGGTTTCCGAGTCTCCCGATGCCCTCTCTGGTGAGTCCCTGGTTGATGTCTGGGCTGTTGTACGGGTGGCTTCATGTGTGGGATCTCTCAGCCTCTGTCTTCTCTTTTGTAATGGCATCGAGCAGGTTTCTGCCGATCTTCTTATGCTCGGCTTTGGGAGTTGTTTCGGGCTTGGTGTGTTCAGCTACATTGGATTCCCCTTTCTCTGCCCTGGGTTCTGGATTCCCTCCAGGGTGGGCTTTTAAGGCTTTCCGGACCTCTTGTGGGGGGTCTGTTAGTCAGTCTAGGCCTGGCCTCCTGGTTCTCGTCTACTCTCCGTCTTGGGTGGGGGGCACGACTGGTTGTCTTGTCTTTCTCATTTCTAGTGTGTGTTTGGTGTCTGGTGTTTGGCTCCGCAGTTCTGTCCAATGTGTTGGGACCAGGCTGTCGTTCCTTTTTTGTTGACCATTTCTGTGCATTTGTTGGGGTATTTCTTGGCATGAAATTGTACAGTTGTCCTGGTCCTTTTTGGCTTGGTATGTCTCATTGTGTAATGGAGATGAGCAAGAGGGACTAGGAGGTAATGCTTCTGTTACTTACCGGTAATTGCATTACTACGTATCCTACTCTCACTCATCTTCATTACGGCCCTCCCTCCCTCCCAGTTGTCAGGCCAACTGTGTCTACGGAGGCTTGCTACGTACAGGAGGTGTGCAGGGGGCGGTAACTTTTTATAGCGGTAGGGGGTGTGTCTACGAGGCAGCGGGGCCTCATTGCGTAATGGAGATGAGCGAGAGTAGGACACAGAGTAATGCAATTACCGGTAAGTAATAGAAGCATTACACTTGTTAAACGAAACTCCCAAAATTACACCACTTCATGTGATTATGCTCCTGTTTGCAGTGACATTGTAATGCAGGTGTGAGGAACAATGCAAAGAACCAGAATGTGTGTGGTTGTACATAGCAATTGTATTTTTTGCTCTTTTTTTAGCACAAAAATTGATGCGAAGAAGCATTTTGTGCTAAAATATAGCCCTAAGTGACTTATTTGCTTTACATGTAACTTCACATAACTGACCCAAAATGTTGAGTAACTATGTTAAGCAACTTTCGTGACTTTCACACACCCCTACTAATAAAACTAAAGTCCATATGGGATAAATCTCATAGCCCTGTTATTCCAAACAACTCAATAACAAAAAAGCTAGTTTAGGAAATGGCTATCCATTACATTGTAGAAATAGCATACCCTAGTAGGGTGCGTCCCCCTTGGCACTACCAAGTCCCCATTATCCGGGGTTGATTAATTTTTCAATGTTGAACATGAATAAAACATGACATGTTTTTCAATGCGTAGACGATGTTTAATTGTTTTTCTATTCTTTTTAGATTCAATTTTCATTCATTGCTTAGTTTCAGCAATAATGTGTGCATCCAATATATTGTTAGATGCAATCCTCATACATTTTTCTCCATCCCTCCCGATGCATTTCGGGCAACGAGCCGACTGCTAACCTATCTCCAACTATCCCCTGATGAAGGGCTCATTGCCCGAAATGCATCGGGAGGGATGGAGAAAAATGTATGAGGATTGTATCTAACAATATAATGGATGCACACATTATTTCTGAAACTAAGCAATGAATGAAAATTGAATCTAAAAAGAAAAGAAAAACGATTAAACATCGTCTACGCATTGAAAAACATGTCATGTTTTATTCATGTTCAACATTGAAAAATTAATCAACCCCGGATAATGGGGACTTGGTAGTGCCAAGGGGGACGCACCCTACTAGGGTACGCTATTTCTACATTGGACATGACACTCTTGGAATAGAGAGTGATACCCCATGAGCACACTACAAATTGAAGATATTGAATATCACGGAAGAAAAAGCTGTGCGTGTTCTCCCATTTATTCTTGTATCCATTACATTGGACAGCCCATCATTTAACTCAATTTCAAGTGGATAGGCTATTCATTTATGGGGAAAATTCATTTTGACCATCTGTCGAATTAAATTTAATCGTGTTTGAGTGAGAATTGTAAAATGGAAGTCCCTAATTGTTTGGTGGAGTGGATGTCCTCCATTTTGGTGATATTTTTGAGGGCTATATGCTGGTAAATAAAACATCTAATAGAGTCCCCAGGCCTCCAAATGCTATGATGGTATGCACAAGAACAAATTCTAGACCAAGAAGGTGGAAAGCCTGTGGAGGAGGTCCCACACAGAGTCAAAGAAAAAAGTACAAACAGCCCAATGGATTTCAAATCCCAATGGAATATGTATAAGAACGCTACTATGCAGACTAAATAAAACATGCTTAATACTAATGACTACTGAAGCACAGAACAATTCATGCTGTTATTGCATCTTTTCTCAAGCCAAACTGCCTCTCCAGTTTCTCACCTCAAACTCAGACTTGCTGAAATACTATTGCTGCTCACTTTATCCCCACTTTATTTGGAGAATCGATCTGCCTATCATCCTCCCACAATGTGGTGTGATTCTATTTGGAGAATGCTTGTCCAATTTCACTGGACCATGCAGTTGACACGTACCGGCCTTTTTTATCAGGAAGAATGCCAAGCACCTGAAAAGTGGGATTGTTAGAAATTGGGTATCTGGTTGGCTAGGGTGTGCACCTAAGCCAGACAGAACCCACCACTCTAATCAGGATAAGGGAGTTACACACCCAAGATAACCCCTGCTCACCCTCTTGGTAGCCTGGCAGAGCAGTCAAGCTTATCCCAAAGGCAATGCGTAAAGCGTTTGCGCAAAACACAAAAAAGACTCCACACAAGGTTATATAAAAATATCCTTTGTATGATACATAAGACACATTAGACCATAAACCCATAAATCAATACTCGCTTGTTCAATTAGGTGAAAATAACATCACATGTAGTGCCTTGAAGCAGTTACACGTACCCTGCACAGGTCATAAATCACTTCATGATATACGCAAAAATGCATTAGATCACCCTTACTTTGTTATCAGCACAGGCCATAAAACTGGGCATTGCAGTAATGCTGTTCGTGTAAGCAAATTTCTGTCCGTTCACAACCAGGCTGACCTGAAGAATGCTGGCCTGGATTCATATTAGGAGCAACTTGGGTTGGGATCCCAGGCTGCAAGTGCTGGTGCTCTACCACCAACCGTGTGGTAATCAATCGTGCCCCCCTTCCTTAGATAACAAGCGTCACCGTGGTGAGGTGAGAGACTGAGGAGGGGGAAAGAGCCGCCGCCCGAACCTGGCTAAAATAGGGAAAATGCGGCTGAAATGGCCAATGAGCCCAATGCCCCCAGGCGGACCACGCACACACCATTGGGAGCCCTCCTTTAAGGTCCCCGAAGCAGAAGACGCGAGGCGCCGGCTCCTTCCAGCAGAGCAAAAACCGGCGCTCCTGTGCAGCTGGGGTGGTACTGCGGCTTCGGATCTTCAGCAGCGCTAGGCCTCTCCGGAAACTCATTGTTGTGCCTGCGGCCTGGCTCCGACCGCACTGGCCGACAGCTGCTGATGCTACACCGGCTTCAGTTACTTGGGCGGTTGCAGGGCAACGCCAGGAACTCTGGGCGGTGTGTTGGTGTGAAGCTCTGGGGATTCATTCTCGCTGGCAGCGCATTCGCTGGGCTGATTCCTCGTCCGGCTCCCAGTGTTGTTCAGCAGCGGGTGGGACCCAGTCTAGAGCCCGTGCAGCGCTTGGTGCAAACAAAAGAACCAGCAGCAGTAGGCTTCCAGTGCCCAATGCCACAGGCAATGATTTCAGCACCGTAAATACACAGGGGAGGCTTCCATGGCAACAAAGCGCAGAGAAGCTTTCAGGAAATAAAGCCTCAAGTAATCCTTTAGATAGGGCAAGTAAAAGTGGAAACTTTGATGTCCCTAAGTTTCCTAGAACAGGAGGCCAGCACACACAGGCCCTTTGAGAGTTCCTTCACAAGCAGGGTACCGCAGCAGGGCAAAAAAAGTCAGTCCTTTTTCTCCACCACAGCCAGAAGCAGCAACTGCAGGCCAACCCACCCCTCACACAGAACAGGCAGCACTCCTCATATAGTTCTTCCGCTCTTCTTCTTGATAGGGTCTTCTTGTTTCTTGAAGTAATCTAAAGTCCTGGGGTTTAAGGTCTCATACTTATGCCCCATTTTCTCATTGTTGTCTTTGTGGCAGAGTCTCTGGGCTCAGTACAAACCATTTCTGTCCTCCCTGGTCCAGCGTGACCACAAGGGTTGGAGACAGCATTGTGCAAAGCAGACACAGCCTATTCAGGTGCTAGTGAAACTCCTCCCTTCACTCTAAATTCAGACCAGGCCTATTCAGCCCAGCGATGAGTCACCCAGGCAAGGCAGGGCACACCTCATCCCCCTTGTGACTGTCTAGAGTGAATGCCAATCCCCAGCTCCTGTCAATCCAAAACCAGATGCTGAAAACACAACCAGTCAGAGACACACAGAATGGTAAAGCAAGAAAATGCCTACTTTCTAAAAGTGTTATTTTCAAACGCACAATATAAAAACCTCCTTTACCAAAAGGTATGTTAATAAATTCTGAGTTCAGAGAGCATAAACTCCATTTTTCCATCTTGTACCAATTGAAAGTTACACATGTAAAAATGTTACAGTGCAGTTCCAATGATAGCCTATGGGACACACAGCCTTTCAATAGTGAAAAACTAAATAAACAGTACATGTCATACACACCAGTACATGCCCTACCTTTCACATACACTGCACCCTGCCCATGGAGGTACCTTGGGTCTACCTGAGGGTGCCTTAGATGAAAGAAAAGGGAAGGTTTGGGCCTGGCAAGTGGGTGCACTTGCCAGAGCAACATGGCAGTTACAGACTGCATGTGCAGACACTGCAGTGGCAGGTCTGAGACACATTTACAGAGCTACTCCTGTGGGTGGCACAACCAGTGCTGCAAGCCCACTAGTAGCATTTGATATACAGGCCCTGGCACACTCAGTGCACTTTATTAGGGACTTACCAGTAAATCAAATTTGCCAATCATGGATAACCAATCATATCACAATTTATACAGAGAGCAGTACTTTAGCACTGATCAGCAGTGGTAAAATGCCTAGAATCCCATAGCCAACAAACACACGGTCAGGAAAATAGAAGGCAAAAGGCAAAAAGTTTGGTTATAAACCTGTAAAAAGGGCCAGGGCTAACAGGGATGGTGACCCCTTTCTGAAATGGACAATTTAGATACAATTTATCTGGCCAGTCATTGGTCTGCTATGCTTCTATCTACTATCGGTAAAGTGCAGGGGAAATGTGTTGCCTTACATCTTTTTATGTCTAACAAAAACATTGACCCATGGATTTGTTGCCAAACAGCTTTTGATATCTAACAGTCACAGCAGTACGAAGCACTGACACCATCTGGCCATGTACGAGATCTGTTCAAATGAAGATGACGGGGATCCTTCTTTATCTTTCTGCTGCAGTGGCGTAGCAAGGGAGTGTGGGGTGCAGTCCGCCCTGGGCGGCACGAGTTTTGTGGGCGACAGACTCCCTGAGCTCTCACATGCCGTCTCGGCAATCAGCAGCCCCCCCAAGCTCTTCAGTGCAGTCGTCACAGGGCGGCAGCAGTCCGAGGAATCCAACAGCACCCGCCTCCCCTGCTCTTCAATGCGGCAGTGGAGCGGTAAACCCAGGGACCGCCCCGGGAGGTCTTAGGTCTAGCTACACCACTGTTCTGGTGCCTTTGACACAGTTCACATGGTGTATTGCTCCAGCATTTGCGTGAGGATAAGATTAAGAGTACTGTGTTAACTTGTTTTGAGTCATGCTTGCACGACTGCTTCCAATTTTTATCCTTTTTTATCCTTTCAGATTTATCAGGGTGCCTATTCTCTGTGGTGACCTGGAGAGCTTTTCACTATCCCCAATGCATTCTTTTTTTTATATCTGTATGCTTCCTTTGTCAGAGGTGATCAAATCCAATTGGGCTATCATCAGACGGGATAAGTAGACTCCTAGATCCATAATGAATCTGAGGGCAGTCGATGAGCCTCAGTTTTTCTGAAACTAAACGCAAGAAAGACAAAAACGCTCCTCCTTTGTAACAACTCCATCCACTGTGATAGCTTTTTGTGGCCCCAGTGCACTGATCCCCCTTGCGCCCCAGAACCTGACCTGAGCGCCAAAACCGAGGGAGTGTTCACAAGACAAAAATTTCACTGAAGCTGCAAGTCAATTATATTGTCAAATCTTGCTTCCATACCCTGAGACAAATTAGGAAGACTTTCCTCTCCCTCCTAAATGCAAGCACCAGGGGTGTAGCTCAGGCCCTCGCAGACTGCAGCACAGGGTAGCCCACAACCATCCACTTGGCACCCACCCCTTCAAAGAGGCCCCATTGTTATGTTATGTGTATTTGTAAAGCGCACTATCACCCAGGGTATCCTGGTGCTGAGGGCAATACATCTCTGTGATATATCGGGGACTCAGGGGCCCCTCATCATTTTCTGCAGGAAGGCCCCATCATTTTGCATTATGCTAGCGGGATGCACTCTTTGGTGGGTGCAAATGTCGAGCTATCCAGACTAAAGTAGTGTAGTGGACTATATTTCGACTTGACTGCCCATCTAATAGCTGACTGGTCCAGAACTTTGCAGTGCAGTAAGTAACTCAGAATCTCTTAAATGTGCCCATCTTTCGCCAGCCTAGAGTGATTGGCCTGCGGTGGGACAAAGAGGGCAGTTTCAATGTCTCGGCCTAGACCGGTGGATCTTGTATGGCAAAGAAATCAGATTTGTTTACATTGCCCCATTTTTACACTCCTGCCAGCTCGCTTTGGTCCGAAAATCATCTTTTGCCATGTGGGCCATGAGTCAGGAGTCAATCTTTTGCCATCTTGCCCCCAAACTCTGGAACAAACTTCCATGGGGGCTCAAAACATCGGAGAATCATCAGGCTTTCAGACTGGGTCTGAAAACCTTTCTGTTCTGTCGATAGGCAGCGTGCTCCAGTCTCCCTTCTCTCCTCCTTCTTAGCACCAGGAAGCTTGCCACTGTCAGTGCCCTCTCGAAACAAAATAAAATGAATGCATAAATAAATCGTTTTCCATAGAAACAAGATGTGCAAGTACTTCCCTTGTGACTTTAATAAAGCTGCATGAAAACTATTTTAGCAGAATATTTTATAGGAATTAGCATTGCAAAACACTGTTTCCAAACTTAAATTATCACAGTTCCTTGTGGGACTTTTTTAGAACTTACACCACGACAGCACAAGGGTTGTAAAGCAGCGTCTGCGCAGTCATCACTGAGCATCAGTTTAAGTAAATGTGTGCCAGCTTCCGCTTCATTCTTTTCCTGGTGTCTGATGTTGTTGACTGACACTGGAAGCAAAGCTTCCTACGCCCAGATGATCATTTGACCTCACTACCCCCATGTATTCTTTGGAAAACAGTAAGCGAGTTTTTTTGTAGTATCTTCAAGATATTTTGCTAGACAAGCCGATGGAGGATGCATATAAAGGCTCCAGAAGGTTCTCATTCTTTTTCCTTATCAAACATTTTTCTCTTTTATATTTGTTTGGTGGATATTCTGCAGGCTGACACTAGAGCCTGCTGGAAAAGGTTTTTAGGTCGAGCCTGGGCAGAGCATGCGCTGCTCTGCGAGTCATGCAGCATTGGAGTATGGAATAGAAGCCCCGCCCACTCTCCACCCATATTTGTCATTGGCTTGTGTCATTGTCCTTCGTAAAGGCTGGCTTCTGATTTGTTAATAGGCTTGTTAGTCCCTCCTTAGTACCGCCTTGTCTTCATTCGTAACCTCCCATGAGGACTGGCCCTTTTACTTCGGTTGTTACACAGTACCTCTTTTTCAGTCTGTAAGCACTATTTTCTTTAAATCGTTTCTCCTACTGCAGGCACAACATGCTTTCCTGCAACATTCAGCGCGCCATGCGCGCTTTCACTTTCTAAACAGCCCGGGACAATGGCGACTGCTTCTTTAAATAGGTCTCGCATTTACAAGAGTTTGAGCTATTGGCATTGTAAATGACAATGTGTTAATTTTCAAAACATATAAATAAAAGGCACAGTCATTTACAATGCCAATAGCTTAAACTCTCGCAAATGCAAGACCTATTGCATTGCAAATGCTTGGGGTTTTTTTTTCACTGTACTTGTATATGTGTATTGACGCGCTGGGATTTACTATTTTTATCCGGGTAAATTTGGAGACGGACTGAGAGGTATTTTAAATTCTCCAATATCTTTATTTGAGATTTCTTGCTGCTGCTGGTATATACCTGGAAGGAGTGGACAGTGTCAAAATATTTGTCCTTGATGCAGTGTTTTAAATGGGCAGGTACTGTCAGGTACTGAGTACCTGTTCCTCTTTAATTTGATAGTAACTGTACCAGCACTTCTCAGTAGCCAGCAGGTACACTGGGACATTGAACACCTTCACTTTTGTAGTTCCATTTAAATACTTCCTTGACTTCTGATCCTTTCTTCTGTTGGTGGTATGTGACTGATGGACAGTGTATGAGGGGAGGGGTTATCCCAAGATCTATCCTTAATTCTGGGTCATTTCTGATACATGTCTGGGAGCAGGGAAAGGTTTGGAGCACCCCAAGATTTCCATCGGCTTTTGCGATTTTTTTGCTGTGAATCTGCTGGCATTTAAAGAACCCCAGATTTCCATTGATTTGGGGACAGTTGGTGGAGTGTGTCTGGAGTGCAGTGGAGCAGGGGAGGATTACGCTAACTCTTCACATGGTATTTTGTTTTTAGGTCGAGCCTGGCCAGCGCATGCGCCTGCTCTGCGAGGCATGCTGTATTAGAGTATGGACTTAAAGCTCTGCCCACTCTCCACCCATATTTTTCATTGACTTCTGTCACTGTCCTTTGTAAATGCTGGCTTCTGATACGTTAATAGGCTTGTTAGTCCCTCCTTAGTACCACCTTCCCTTCATTTGTAACCTCCCATAAGGGCTGGCACTATTACTTCTGTTGTTACACATGATGCTTTATTTAGTCTGTAAAGCAAACACAAGGAGATGATGGACAGAGCGCTGAAACTTTTCAGACACTCACCCCCAGTCACAGATCGGGGTTGAATCCATCATCATTCTTTAGCTCACTTCGCCACATCAGTTCAGACCCAGCTATATGCAAATCAGTCTTGACTCTGTTTCTCATGGGAACAGTCCAGCCCGAACTGCCAAGCCAGGTCTTCCCTGAACCGGAAACAAGCATCCTGGGACCGGTTTCTGGGTAACACCCTTCATCAACCAGGCTAGCTTGAATCCAGTGGCAAAGTGAGCAAGGGACCCACGTCTGGGCATACCCTGCCAACTTAGGGCAAACAAAGCAAACAGAAGGAGATGATGGATGGAGCGCTGAAACTTTTCAGACACTCACCCCCAGTCACAGATCTGAATTGAATCCATCATCATTCTTTAGCTCACTTCACCACCTCAGTTCAGACCCAGCTATATGCAAATCAGTCTTGACCCTGTGCCTCGTGGGAACAGTCCAGCCCGAACTGCCAAGCCAGGTCTTCCCTGAACCGGAAACAAGCATCCTGGGACCGGTTTCTGGGTAAAACCCTTCATCAGCCAGGCTTGCTTGAATCCAGTGGCAAAGTGAGCAAGGGACCCACGTCTGGGCATACCCTGCCAACTTAGGGCAAACAAAGCAAACACAAGGAGATGATGGACAGAGCGCTGAAACTTTTCAGACACTCACCCCCAGTCACAGATCGGGGTTGAACCCATCATCATTCTTTAGCTCACTTCGCCACCTCAGTTCAGACCCAGCTATATGCAAATCAGTCTTGACCCTGTGCCTCATGGGAACAGTCCAGCCCAAACTGCCATACCAGGTCTTCCCTGAACTGTAAACAAGCATCCTGGGACCGGTTTATGGGTAACACCCTTCATCAGCCAGGCTAGCTTGAATCTAGTGGCAAAGTGAGCAAGGGACCCACGTCTGGGCATACCCTGCCTACTTAGGGCAAACAAAGCAAACACAAGGAGATGATGGACGGAACGCTGAAACTTTTCAGACACTCACCCCCAGTCACAGATCTGGGTTGAATCCATCATCATTCTTTGGCTCACTTCGCCACCTCAGTTCAGACCCAGCTATATGCAAATCAGTCTTGACCCTGTTTCTCATGGGAACAGTCCAGCCCAAACTGCCTAGCCAGGTCTTCCCTGAACCGGAAACAAGCATCCTGGGACCGGTTTCTGGGTAATACCCTTCATCAACCATGCTAGCTTGAATCCAGTGGCAAAGTGAGCAAGGGACCCACGTCTGGACATACCCTGCCAACTTAGGGCAAAAAAATCAAACACAAGGAGATGATGGACGGAGCGCTGAAACTTTTCAGACACACCCCCAGTCACAGGTCTGGGTTGAATCCATCATCATTCTTTAGCTCACTTCACCACCTCAGTTCAGACCC
Organism: Calotriton arnoldi; assembly: GCA_963921515.1. NCBI lineage: Eukaryota > Metazoa > Chordata > Amphibia > Caudata > Salamandridae > Calotriton > Calotriton arnoldi. The sequence continues at coordinate 5,171,531 of CAWUFW010000215.1, read as the reverse complement.
AGCTATATGCAAATCAGTCTTGACCCTGTGCCTCATGGGAACAGTCCAGCCCGAACAGCCAAGCCAGGTCTTCCCTGAACCGGAAACAAGCATCCTGGGACCGGTTTCCGGGTAACACCCTTCATCAGCCAAGCTTGCTTGAATCCAGTTTCAAAGTGAGCAAGGGACCCACGTCTGGGCATACCCTGCCAACTTAGGGCAAACAAAGCAAACACAAGGAGATGATGGACTGAGCGCTGAAACTTTTCAGACACTCACCCCCAGTCACAGATCTGGGTTGAATCCATCATCATTCTTTAGCTCACTTCGCCACCTCAGTTCAGACCCGGCTATATGCAAATCAGTCTTGACCCTGTGCCTCATGGGAACAGTCCAGCCCGAACTGCCAAGCCAGGTCTTCCCTGAACCGGAAACAAGCATCCTGGGACCGGTTTCTGGGTAAAACCCTTCATCAGCCAGGCTTGCTTGAATCCAGTGGTAAAGTGAGCAAGGGACCCACGTCTGGGCATACCCTGCCAACTTAGGGCAAACAAAGCAAACACAAGGAGATGATGGACAGAGCGCTGAAACTTTTCAGACACTCACCCCCAGTCACAGATCGGGGTTGAACCCATCATCATTCTTTAGCTCACTTCGCCACCTCAGTTCAGACCCAGCTATATGCAAATCAGTCTTGACCCTGTGCCTCATGGGAACAGTCCAGCCCAAACTGCCATACCAGGTCTTCCCTGAACCGTAAACAAGCATCCTGGGAACGGTTTATGGGTAACACCCTTCATCAGCCAGGCTAGCTTGAATCCAGTGGCAAAGTGAGCAAGGGACCCACGTCTGGGCATACCCTGCCTACTTAGGGCAAACAAAGCAAACACAAGGAGATGATGGACGGAACGCTGAAACTTTTCAGACACTCACCCCCAGTCACAGATCTGGGTTGAATCCATCATCATTCTTTGGCTCACTTCGCCACCTCAGTTCAGACCCAGCTATATGCAAATCAGTCTTGACCCTGTTTCTCATGGGAACAGTCCAGCCCAAACTGCCAAGCCAGGTCTTCCCTGAACCGGAAACAAGCGTCCTGGGACCGGTTTCTGGGTAATACCCTTCATCAACCAGGCTAGCTTGAATCCAGTGGGAAAGTGAGCAAGGGACCCACGTCTGGACATACCCTGCCAACTTAGGGCAAAAAAATCAAACACAAGGAGATGATGGACGGAGCGCTGAAACTTTTCAGACACACCCCCAGTCACAGATCTGGGTTGAATCCATCATCATTCTTTAGCTCACTTCGCCACCTCAGTTCAGACCCGGCTATATCCAAATCAGTCTTGACCCTGTGCCTCATGGGAACAGTCCAGCCCGAACTGCTAAGCCAGGTCTTCCCTGAACCAGAAGCAAGCATCCTGGGACCGGTTTCTGGGTGACACCCTTCATCAGCCAGGCTAGCTTGAATCCAGTGGCAAAGTGAGCAAGGGACCCACTTCTGGGCATACCCTGCCAACTTAGGGCAAACAAAGCAAACACAAGGAGATGATGGATGGAGCGCTGAAACTTTTCAGACACACACCACCAGTCACAGTTCGGGGTTGAATCCATCATCATTCTTTAGCGCACTTCGCCACCTCAGTTCAGACCCAGCTATATGCAAACCAGTCTTGGCCCTGTGCTTCATGGGAACAGTCCAGCCCAAACTGCCAAACCAGGTCTTCACTGAACCGTAAACAAGCATCCTGGGACCGGTTTCTGGGTAACACCCTTCATCAGCCAGGCTAGCTTGAATCCAGTGGCAAAGTGAGCAAGGGACCCACGTCTGGGCATACCCTGCCAACTTAGGGCAAACAAAGCAAACACAAGGAGATGATGGACAGAGCGCTGAAACTTTTCAGACACTCACCCCCAGTCACAGATCGGGGTTGAACCCATCATCATTCTTTAGCTCACTTCGCCACCTCAGTTCAGACCCAGCTATATGCAAATCAGTCTTGACCCTGTGCCTCATGGGAACAGTCCAGCCCAAACTGCCATACCAGGTCTTCCCTGAACTGTAAACAAGCATCCTGGGACCGGTTTATGGGTAACACCCTTCATCAGCCAGGCTAGCTTGAATCTAGTGGCAAAGTGAGCAAGGGACCCACGTCTGGGCATACCCTGCCTACTTAGGGCAAACAAAGCAAACACAAGGAGATGATGGACGGAACGCTGAAACTTTTCAGACACTCACCCCCAGTCACAGATCTGGGTTGAATCCATCATCATTCTTTGGCTCACTTCGCCACCTCAGTTCAGACCCAGCTATATGCAAATCAGTCTTGACCCTGTTTCTCATGGGAACAGTCCAGCCCAAACTGCCTAGCCAGGTCTTCCCTGAACCGGAAACAAGCATCCTGGGACCGGTTTCTGGGTAATACCCTTCATCAACCATGCTAGCTTGAATCCAGTGGCAAAGTGAGCAAGGGACCCACGTCTGGACATACCCTGCCAACTTAGGGCAAAAAAATCAAACACAAGGAGATGATGGACGGAGCGCTGAAACTTTTCAGACACACCCCCAGTCACAGGTCTGGGTTGAATCCATCATCATTCTTTAGCTCACTTCACCACCTCAGTTCAGACCCAGCTATATGCAAATCAGTCTTGACCCTGTGCCTCATGGGAACAGTCCAGCCCGAACAGCCAAGCCAGGTCTTCCCTGAACCGGAAACAAGCATCCTGGGACCGGTTTCCGGGTAACACCCTTCATCAGCCAAGCTTGCTTGAATCCAGTTTCAAAGTGAGCAAGGGACCCACGTCTGGGCATACCCTGCCAACTTAGGGCAAACAAAGCAAACACAAGGAGATGATGGACTGAGCGCTGAAACTTTTCAGACACTCACCCCCAGTCACAGATCTGGGTTGAATCCATCATCATTCTTTAGCTCACTTCGCCACCTCAGTTCAGACCCGGCTATATGCAAATCAGTCTTGACCCTGTGCCTCATGGGAACAGTCCAGCCCGAACTGCCAAGCCAGGTCTTCCCTAAACCGGAAACAAGCATCCTGGGACCGGTTTCTGGGTAAAACCCTTCATCAGCCAGGCTTGCTTGAATCCAGTGGTAAAGTGAGCAAGGGACCCACGTCTGGGCATACCCTGCCAACTTAGGGCAAACAAAGCAAACACAAGGAGATGATGGACAGAGCGCTGAAACTTTTCAGACACTCACCCCCAGTCACAGATCGGGGTTGAACCCATCATCATTCTTTAGCTCACTTCGCCACCTCAGTTCAGACCCAGCTATATGCAAATCAGTCTTGACCCTGTGCCTCATGGGAACAGTCCAGCCCAAACTGCCATACCAGGTCTTCCCTGAACCGTAAACAAGCATCCTGGGAACGGTTTATGGGTAACACCCTTCATCAGCCAGGCTAGCTTGAATCCAGTGGCAAAGTGAGCAAGGGACCCACGTCTGGGCATACCCTGCCTACTTAGGGCAAACAAAGCAAACACAAGGAGATGATGGACGGAACGCTGAAACTTTTCAGACACTCACCCCCAGTCACAGATCTGGGTTGAATCCATCATCATTCTTTGGCTCACTTCGCCACCTCAGTTCAGACCCAGCTATATGCAAATCAGTCTTGACCCTGTTTCTCATGGGAACAGTCCAGCCCAAACTGCCAAGCCAGGTCTTCCCTGAACCGGAAACAAGCATCCTGGGACCGGTTTCTGGGTAATACCCTTCATCAACCAGGCTAGCTTGAATCCAGTGGGAAAGTGAGCAAGGGACCCACGTCTGGACATACCCTGCCAACTTAGGGCAAAAAAATCAAACACAAGGAGATGATGGACGGAGCGCTGAAACTTTTCAGACACACCCCCAGTCACAGATCTGGGTTGAATCCATCATCATTCTTTAGCTCACTTCACCACCTCAGTTCAGACCCAGCTATATGCAAATCAGTCTTGACCCTGTGCCTCATGGGAACAGTCCAGCCCGAACAGCCAAGCCAGGTCTTCCCTGAACCGGAAACAAGCATCCTGGGACCGGTTTCCGGGTAACACCCTTCATCAGCCAAGCTTGCTTGAATCCAGTTTCAAAGTGAGCAAGGGACCCACGTCTGGGCATACCCTGCCAACTTAGGGCAAACAAAGCAAACACAAGGAGATGATGGACTGAGCGCTGAAACTTTTCAGACACTCACCCCCAATCACAGATCTGGGTTGAATCCATCATCATTCTTTAGCTCACTTCGCCACCTCAGTTCAGACCCGGCTATATCCAAATCAGTCTTGACCCTGTGCCTCATGGGAACAGTCCAGCCCGAACTGCTAAGCCAGGTCTTCCCTGAACCAGAAGCAAGCATCCTGGGACCGGTTTCTGGGTGACACCCTTCATCAGCCAGGCTAGCTTGAATCCAGTGGCAAAGTGAGCAAGGGACCCACTTCTGGGCATACCCTGCCAACTTAGGGCAAACAAAGCAAACACAAGGAGATGATGGATGGAGCGCTGAAACTTTTCAGACACACACCACCAGTCACAGTTCGGGGTTGAATCCATCATCATTCTTTAGCGCACTTCGCCACCTCAGTTCAGACCCAGCTATATGCAAACCAGTCTTGGCCCTGTGCTTCATGGGAACAGTCCAGCCCAAACTGCCAAACCAGGTCTTCACTGAACCGTAAACAAGCATCCTGGGACCGGTTTCTGGGTAACACCCTTCATCAGCCAGGCTAGCTTGAATCCAGTGGCAAAGTGAGCAAGGGACCCACGTCTGGGCATACCCTGCCAACTTAGGGCAAACAAAGCAAACACAAGGGGATAATGGACGGAACGCCGAAACTTTTCAGACACTCACCCCCAGTCACAGATCTGGGTTGAATCCATCATCATTCTTTAGCTCACTTCACCACCTCAGTCTAGACCCAGCTATATGCAAATCAGTCTTGACCCTGTGCCTCATGGGAACAGTCCAGCCCGAACCGCCAAGCCAGGTCTTCCCTGACCCGGAAACAAGCATCCTGGGACCGGTTTCTGGGTAACACCCTTCATCAGCCAGGCTAGCTTGAATCCAGTGGCAAAGTGAACAAGGGGCCCACGTCTGGGCATACCCTGCCAACTTAGGGCAAACACAAGGAGATGATGGACGGAGCGCTAAAACTTTTCAGACACTCACCCCCAGTCACAGATCTGGGTTGAATCCATCATCATTCTTTAGCTCACTTCGCCACCTCAGTTCAGACCCAGCTATATGCAAATCAGTTTTGCCCCTGTGCCTCATGGGAACAGTCCAGCCCGAACTGCCAAGCCAGGTCTTCCCTGATCCGGAAACAAGCATCCTGGGACCAGTTTCTGGGTAACACCCTTCATCAGCCAGGCTAGCTTGAATTCAGTGACAAAGTGAGCAAGGTACCCACGTCTAGGCATACCCTGCCAACTTAGGGCAAACAAAGCAAACACAAGGAGATGATGGACTGAGCGCTGAAACTTTTCAGACACTCACCCCCAGTCACAGATCTGGGTTGAATCCATCATCATTCTTTAGCTCACTTCGCCACCTCAGTTCAGACCCAGCTATATGCAAATCCGTCTTGACCCTGTGCCTCATGGGAACAGTCCAGCATGAACTGCCAAGCCAGGTCTTACCTGAACCGGAAACAAGCATCCTGGGACCGGTTTCTGGGTAACACCCTTCATCAGCCAGGCTAGCTTGAATCCAGTGGCAAAGTGAGCAAGGTGCCCACGTCTAGGCATACCCTGCCAACTTAGGGCAAACAAAGCAAACACAAGGAGATGATGGACGGAGCGCTGAAACTTTTCAGACACTCACCCCTAGTCACAGATCTGGGTTGAATCCATCATCATTCTTTAGCTCACTTCACCACCTCAGTTCAGACCCAGCTATATGCAAATCCGTCTTGACCCTGTGCCTCATGGGAACAGTCCAGCATGAACTGCCAAGCCAGGTCTTACCTGAACCGGAAACAAGCATCCTGGGACCGGTTTCTGGGTAACACCCTTCATCAGCCAGGCTAGCTTGAATCCAGTGGCAAAGTGAGCAAGGGACCCACGTCTGGGGATACCCTGCCAACTTAGGGCAAACAAAGCAAAGACAAGGAGATGATGGACGGAGCGCTGAAACATTTCAGACACTCACCCCCAGTCACAGATCTGGGTTGAATCCATCATCATTCTTTAGCTCACTTCGCCACCTCAGTTCAGACCCAGATATATGCAAATCAGTCTTGACCCTGTGCCTCATGGGAACAGTTCAGCCCAAACTGCCAACCAGGTCTTCCCTGAACCGTAAACAAGCATCCTGGGACCGGTTTCTGGGTAACACCCTTCATCAGCCAGGCTAGCTTGAATCCAGTAGCAAAGTGAGCAAGGGACCCACGTCTGGGCATACCCTGCCAACTTAGGGCAAACATAGCAAACACAAGGAGATGATGGACGGAGCGCTGAAACTTTTCAGACACTCACCCCCAGTCACAGATCTGGGTTGAATCCATCATCATTCTTTAGCTCACTTCATCACCTCAGTTCAAACCCAGCTATATGCAAATCAGTCTTGACCCTGTGCCTCATGGGAACAGTCCAGCCCGAACTGCCAAGCCAGGTCTTCCCTGAACCGGAAACAAGCATCCTGGGACCGGTTTCTGGGTAACACCCTTCATCAGCCAGGCTAGCTTGAATCCAGTGCCAAAGTGAGCAAGGGACCGACGTCTGGGCATACCCTGCCAACTTAGGGCAAACAAAGCAAACACAAGGAGATGATGGACGGAGCGCTGAAACTTTTCAGACACTCACCCCTAGTCACAGATCTGGGTTGAATCCATCATCATTCTTTAGCTCACTTCACCACCTCAGTTCAGACCCAGCTATATGCAAATCCGTCTTGAACCTGTGCCTCATGGGAACAGTCCAGCACGAACTGCCAAGCCAGGTCTTACCTGAACCGTAAACAAGCATCCTGGGACCGGTTTCTGGGTAACACCCTTCATCAGCCAGGCTAGCTTGAATCCAGTGGCAAAGTGAGCAAGGGACCCACATCTGGGGATACCCTGCAAACTTAGGGCAAACAAAGCAAACACAAGCCTCAAGTAATCCTTTAGATAGGGCAAGTAAAAGTGGAAACTTTGATGTCCCTAAGTTTCCTAGAACAGAAGGCCAGCACACACAGGCCCTTTGAGAGTTCCTTCACAAGCAGGGTACCACAGCAGGGCAAAAAAAGTCAGTCCTTTTTCTCCACCACAGCCAGAAGCAGCAACTGCAGGCCAACCCACCCCTCACACAGAACAGGCAGCACTCCTCATATAGTTCTTCCGCTCTTCTTCTTGATAGAGTCTTCTTGTTTCTTGAAGTAATCTAAAGTCCTGGGGTTTAAGGTCTCATACTTATGCCCCATTTTCTCATTGTTGTCTTTGTGGCAGAGTCTCTGGGCTCAGTACAAACCATTTCTGTCCTCCCTGGTCCAGCGTGACCACAAGGGTTGGAGACAGCATTGTGCAAAGCAGACACAGCCTATTCAGGTGCTAGTGAAACTCCTCCCTTCACTCTAAATTCAGACCAGGCCTATTCAGCCCAGCGATGAGTCACCCAGGCAAGGCAGGGCACACCTCATCCCCCTTGTGACTGTCTAGAGTGAATGCCAATCCCCAGCTCCTGTCAATCCAAAACCAGATGCTGAAAACACAACCAGTCAGAGACACACAGAATGGTAAAGCAAGAAAATGCCTACTTTCTAAAAGTGTTATTTTCAAACGCACAATATAAAAACCTCCTTTACCAAAAGGTATGTTAATAAATTCTGAGTTCAGAGAGCATAAACTCAATTCTTCCATCTTGTACCAATTGAAAGTTACACATGTAAAAATGTTACAGTGCAGTTCCAATGATAGCCTATGGGACACACAGCCTTTCAATAGTGAAAAACTAAATAAACAGTACATGTCATACACACCAGTACATGCCCTACCTTTCACATACACTGCACCCTGCCCATGGAGGTACCTTGGGTCTACCTGAGGGGTGCCTTAGATGAAAGAAAAGGGAAGGTTTGGGCCTGGCAAGTGGGTGCACTTGCCAGAGCAACATGGCAGTTACAGACTGCATGTGCAGACACTGCAGTGGCAGGTCTGAGACACATTTACAGAGCTACTCCTGTGGGTGGCACAACCAGTGCTGCAAGCCCACTAGTAGCATTTGATATACAGGCCCTGGCACACTCAGTGCACTTTATTAGGGACTTACCAGTAAATCAAATTTGCCAATCATGGATAACCAATCATATCACAATTTATACAGAGAGCAGTACTTTAGCACTGATCAGCAGTGGTAAAATGCCTAGAATCCCATAGCCAACAAACACACGGTAAGGAAAATAGAAGGCAAAAGGCAAAACGTTTGGTTATAAACCTGTAAAAAGGGCCAGGGCTAACAGGGATGGTGACCCCTTTCTGAAATGGACAATTTAGATACAATTTATCTGGCCAGTCATTGGTCTGCTATGCTTCTATCTACTATCGGTAAAGTGCAGGGGAAATGTGTTGCCTTACATCTTTTTATGTCTAACAAAAACATTGACCCATGGATTTGTTGCCAAACAGCTTTTGATATCTAACAGTCACAGCAGTACGAAGCACTGACACCATCTGGCCATGTACGAGATCTGTTCAAATGAAGATGACGGGGATCCTTCTTTATCTTTCTGCTGCAGTGGCGTAGCAAGGGAGTGTGGGGGTGCAGTCCGCCCTGGGCGGCACGAGTTTTGTGGGCGACAGACTCCCCTGAGCTCTCACATGCCGTCTCGGCAAACAGCAGCCCCCCCCCCCAAGCTCTTCAGTGCAGTCGTCACAGGGCGGCAGCAGTCCGAGGAATCCAACAGCACCCGCCTCCCCCTGCTCTTCAATGCGGCAGTGGAGCGGTAAACCCAGGGACCGCCCCGGGAGGTCTTAGGTCTAGCTACACCACTGTTCTGGTGCCTTTGACACAGTTCACATGGTGTATTGCTCCAGCATTTGCGTGAGGATAAGATTAAGAGTACTGTGTTAACTTGTTTTGAGTCATGCTTGCACGACTGCTTCCAATTTTTATCCTTTTTATCCTTTCAGATTTATCAGGGTGCCTATTCTCTGTGGTGACCTGGAGAGCTTTTCACTATCCCCAATGCATTCTTTTTTTATATCTGTATGCTTCCTTTGTCAGAGGTGATCAAATCCAATTGGGCTATCATCAGACGGGATAAGTAGACTCCTAGATCCATAATGAATCTGAGGGCAGTCGATGAGCCTCAGTTTTTCTGAAACTAAACGCAAGAAAGACAAAAACGCTCCTCCTTTGTAACAACTCTATCCACTGTGATAGCTTTTTGTGGCCCCAGTGCACTGATCCCCCTTGCGCCCCAGAACCTGACCTGAGCGCCAAAACCGAGGGAGTGTTCACAAGACAAAAATTTCACTGAAGCTGCAAGTCAATTATATTGTCAAATCTTGCTTCCATACCCAGAGACAAATTAGGAAGACTTTCCTCTCCCCTCCTAAATGCAAGCACCAGGGGTGTAGCTCAGGCCCTCGCAGACTGCAGCACAGGGTAGCCCACAACCATCCACTTGGCACCCACCCCTTCAAAGAGGCCCCATTGTTATGTTATGTGTATTTGTAAAGCGCACTATCACCCAGGGTATCCTGGTGCTGAGGGCAATACATCTCTGTGATATATCGGGGACTCAGGGGCCCCTCATCATTTTCTGCAGGAAGGCCCCATCATTTTGCATTATGCTAGCGGGATGCACTCTTTGGTGGGTGCAAATGTCGAGCTATCCAGACTAAAGTAGTGTAGTGGACTATATTTCGACTTGACTGCCCATCTAATAGCTGACTGGTCCAGAACTTTGCAGTGCAGTAAGTAACTCAGAATCTCTTAAATGTGCCCATCTCTCGCCAGCCTAGAGTGATTGGCCTGCGGTGGGACAAAGAGGGCAGTTTCAATGTCTCGGCCTAGACCGGTGGATCTTGTATGGCAAAGAAATCAGATTTGTCTACATTGCCCCATTTTTACACTCCTGCCAGCTCGCTTGGTCCGAAAATCATCTTTTGCCATGTGGGCCGAGAGTCAGGAGTCGATCTTTTGCCATCTTGCCCCCAAACTCTGGAACAAACTTCCATGGGGGCTCAAAACATCGGAGAATCATCAGGCTTTCAGACTGGGTCTGAAAACCTTTCTGTTCTGTCGATAGGCAGCGTGCTCCAGTCTCCCTTCTCTCCTCCTTCTTAGCACCAGGAAGCTTGCCACTGTCAGTGCCTTCTCGAAACAAAATAAAATAAATGCATAAATAAATCGTTTTCCATAGAAACAAGATGTGCAAGTACTTCCCTTGTGACTTTAATAAAGCTGCATGAAAACTATTTTAGCAGAATATTTTATAGGAATTAGCATTGCAAAACACTGTTTCCAAACTTAAATTATCACAGTTCCTTGTGGGACTTTTTTTAGAACTTACACCACGACAGCACAAGGGTTGTAAAGCAGCGTCTGCGCAGTCATCACTGAGCATCAGTTTAAGTAAATGTGTGCCAGCTTCCGCTTCATTCTTTTCCTGGTGTCTGATGTTGTTGACTGACACTGGAAGCAAAGCTTCCTACGCCCAGATGATCATTTGACCTCACTACCCCATGTATTCTTTGGAAAACAGTAAGCGAGTTTTTTTGTAGTATCTTCAAGATATTTTGCTAGACAAGCCGATGGAGGATGCATATAAAGGCTCCAGAAGGTTCTCATTCTTTTTCCTTATCAAACATTTTTCTCTTTTATATTTGTTTGGTGGATATTCTGCAGGCTGACACTAGAGCCTGCTGGAAAAGGTTTTTAGGTCGAGCCTGGGCAGAGCATGCGCTGCTCTGCGAGCCATGCAGCATTGGCGTATGGAATAGAAGCCCCGCCCACTCTCCGCCCATATTTGTCATTGGCTTGTGTCATTGTCCTTCGTAAAGGCTGGCTTCTGATTTGTTAATAGGCTTGTTAGTCCCTCCTTAGTACCGCCTTGTCTTCATTCGTAACCTCCCATGAGGACTGGCCCTTTTACTTCGGTTGTTACACAGTACCTCTTTTTCAGTCTGTAAGCACTATTTTCTTTAAATCGTTTCTCCTACTGCAGGCACAACATGCTTTCCTGCAACATTCAGCGCGCCATGCGCGCTTTCACTTTCTAAACAGCCCGGGACAATGGCGACCGCTTCTTTAAATAGGTCTTGCATTTACAAGAGTTTGAGCTATTGGCATTGTAAATGACAATGTGTTAATTATCAAAACATATAAATAAAAGGCACAGTCATTTACAATGCCAATAGCTTAAACTCTCGCAAATGCGAGACCTATTGCATTGCAAATGCTTGTTTTTTTTCCCCACTGTACTTGTATATGTGTATTGACGCGCTGGGATTTACTATTTTTATCCGGGTAAATTTGGAGACGGACTGAGAGGTATTTTAAATTCTCCAATATCTTTATTTGAGATTTCTTTCTGCTGCTGTTATATACCTGGAAGGAGTGGACAGTGTCAAAATATTTGTCCTTGATGCAGTGTTTTAAATGGGCAGGTACTGTCAGGTACTGAGTACCTGTTCCTCTTTAATTTGATAGTAACTGTACCAGCACTTCTCAGTAGCCAGCAGGTACACTGGGACATTGAACACCTTCACTTTTGTAGTTCCATTTAAATACTTCCTTGACTTCTGATCCTTTCTTCTGTTGGTGGTATGTGACTGATGGACAGTGTATGAGGGGGAGGGGTTATCCCAAGATCTATCCTTAATTCTGGGTCATTTCTGATACATGTCTGGGAGCAGGGAAAGGTTTGGAGCACCCCAAGATTTCCATCGGCTTTTGCGATTTTTTTGCTGTGAATCTGCTGGTATTTAAAGAACCCCAGATTTCCATTGATTTGGGGACTGTTGGTGGAGTGTGTCTGGAGTGCAGTGGAGCAGGGGAGGATTACGCTAACTCTTCACATGGTATTTTGTTTTTAGGTCGAGCCTGGCCAGCGCATGCGCTGCTCTGCGAGGCATGCTGTATTAGAGTATGGACTTAAAGCTCTGCCCACTCTCCACCCATATTTTTCATTGACTTCTGTCACTGTCCTTTGTAAATGCTGGCTTCTGATACGTTAATAGGCTTGTTAGTCCCTCCTTAGTACCGCCTTCCCTTCATTTGTAACCTCCCATAAGGGCTGGCACTATTACTTCTGTTGTTACACATGATGCTTTATTTAGTCTGTAAAGCAAACACAAGGAGATGATGGACAGAGCGCTGAAACTTTTCAGACACTCACCCCCAGTCACAGATCGGGGTTGAATCCATCATCATTCTTTAGCTCACTTCGCCACATCAGTTCAGACCCAGCTATATGCAAATCAGTCTTGACCCTGTGCCTCATGGGAACAGTCCAGCCCAAACTGCCATACCAGGTCTTCCCTGAACCGTAAACAAGCATCCTGGGACCGGTTTCTGGGTAACACCCTTCATCAGCCAGGCTAGCTTGAATCCAGTGGCAAAGTGAGCAAGGGACCCACGTCTGGGCATACCCTGCCAACTTAGGGCAAACAAAGCAAACACAAGGAGATGATGGACGGAACGCTGAAACTTTTCAGACACTCACCCCCAATCACAGATCTGGGTTGAATCCATCATCATTCTTTGGCTCACTTCGCCACCTCAGTTCAGACCCAGCTATATGCAAATCAGTCTTGACCCTGTTTCTCCTGGGAACAGTCCAGCCCGAACTGCCAAGCCAGGTCTTCCCTGAACCGGAAACAAGCATCCTGGGACCGGTTTCTGGGTAACACCCTTCATTAACCAGGCTAGCTTGAATCCAGTGGCAAAGTGAGCAAGGGACCCACGTCTGGGCATACCCTGCCAACTTAGGGCAAACAAAGCAAACACAAGGAGATGATCGACAGAGCGCTGAAACTTTTCAGACACTCACCCCCAGTCACAGATCTGGGTTGAATCCATCATCATTCTTTAGCTCACTTCACCACCTCAGTTCAGACCCAGCTATATGCAAATCAGTCTTGACCCTGAGCCTCATGGGAACAGTCCAGCCCGAACTGCCAACCAGGTCTTCCCTGAACCGGAAACAAGCATCCTGGGGCCAGTTTCTGGGTAACACCCTTCATCAGCCAGGCTAGCTTGAATCCAGTGGCAAAGTAAGCAAGGGACCCACGTCTGGGCATACCCTGCCAACTTAGGGCAAACAAAGCAAACAGAAGGAGATGATGGACTGAGCGCTGAAACTTTTCAGACACTCACCCCCAGTCACAGATCTGGGTTGAATCCATCATCATTCTTTAGCTCACTTCGCCACCTCAGTTCAGACCCAGCTATATGCAAATCAGTCTTGACCCTGTGCCTCATGGGAACAGTCCAGCCCAAACTGCCAAGCCAGGTCTTCCCTGAACCGGAAACAAGCATCCTGAGACCAGTTTCTGGGTAACACCCTTCATCAGCCAGGCTAGCTTGAATCCAGTGGCAAAGTGAGCAAGGGACCCACGTCTGGGCATACCCTGCCAACTTAGGGCAAACATAGCAAACACAAGGAGATGATGGACGGAGCGCTGAAACTTTTCAGACACTCACCCCCAGTCACAGATCTGGGTTGAATCCATCATCATTCTTTAGCTCACTTCATCACCTCAGTTCAAACCCAGCTATATGCAAATCAGTCTTGACCCTGTGCCTCATGGGAACAGTCCAGCCCGAACTGCCAAGCCAGGTCTTCCCTGAACCGGAAACAAGCATCCTGGGACCGGTTTCTGGGTAACACCCTTCATCAGCCAGGCTAGCTTGAATCCAGTGGCAAAGTGAGCAAGGGACCAACGTCTGGGCATACCCTGCCAACTTAGGGCAAACAAAGCAAACACAAGGAGATGATGGACGGAGAGCTGAAACTTTTCAGACACTCACCCCTAGTCACAGATCTGGGTTGAATCCATCATCATTCTTTAGCTCACTTCACCACCTCAGTTCAGACCCAGCTATATGCAAATCCGTCTTGACCCTGTGCCTCATGGGAACAGTCCAGCATGAACTGCCAAGCCAGGTCTTACCTGAACCGTAAACAAGCATCCTGGGACCGGTTTCTGGGTAACACCCTTCATCAGCCAGGCTAGCTTGAATCCAGTGGCAAAGTGAGCAAGGGACCCACATCTGGGGTTACCCTGCCAACTTAGGGCAAACAAAGCAAACACAAGGAGATGATGGTCGGAGCGCTGAAACTTTTCAGACACTCACTCCCAGTCACAGATCTGGGTTGAATTCATCATCATTCTTTAGCTCACTTCGCCACCTCAAACCCCGAAACCGGTCCTAGGATGCTTGTTTCCAGTCCAGGGAGGACCTGGCCTGGCAGTTCGGGCTTGACTGTTCCCATTGGGCACAGGGTCAAGACTGATTTGCATATGGCTGGGTTTAAACTGGAATGGCATGGTGAGCAAACAAACGATGGATTTAGGCCCAGATCTCTGTACTGGAGTGAATGTATGACATTGTTCTGCATTCTGTCCATCAATTGTTGTTTTTGCATTTGTCACCCCGAGTGGGACGGGTATGCCCAGACGTGGGTCCCGTGCTCTCCATGCCACTGGAGTCAAGCTATCCTGGCTGATGAGGGGTGAAACCTCGAAACCGGTCCTAGGATGCTTGTTTCCAGTCTAGGGAGGACCCGGCCTGGCAGTTCGGGCTGCACTGTTCCCATTGGGCACAGGGTCAAGACTGAGTTGCATATGGCAGGTTCAAACTGGAATGGCACGGTGAGCAAAAAAACGATGGATTTAGGCCCAGATCTCTGTACTGGGGTGAATGTATGACATTGTTCTGCATTCTGTCCATCAATTGTTGTTTTTCCATTTGTCACCCCGATTGGGACAGGTATGCCCAGACGTGGGTCCTGTGCTCTCCATGCCACTGGAGTCAAGCTATCCTGGCTGATGATCGGTGAAACCCCGAAAACGTTCCTAGGATGCTTGTTTCCAGTCCAGGTAGGACCTGGCCTGGCAGTTCGGGCTGCACTGTTCCCATTCGGCACAGGGTCAAGACTGATTTGCATATGGCTGGGTTCAAACTGGAATGACATGGTGAGCAAAAAAACGATGGATTTAGGCCCAGATCTCTGTACTGGGATCAATGTATGACATTGTTCTGCATTCTGTCCATCAATTGTTGTTATTGCATTATTTAGTCTGTAAGCACTATTTTCTTTAATGGGTTTTGTCCTATTGCAGGCACAACATGCTTTCCTGCAACATTCAGTGCGCCATGCAGGCTTTCACTTTCCAAGCAGCCCAGGACAATAGTGGCCCCTTCTTTGCAATGCAATAGGTCTCACACTAACGAGAGTTTGAGCTGTTGGCATTTAAAATGACACTGGCTTGTATGTATGTGTTAATTTTCAAAACAGATAAATAAAAGGCATTGTCATTTACAGTGCCAATAGCTTAAACTCTCGCAAATATGTGTCCTTTTGCAATGCAAATGCTTCTTCTGTTGGGGGTAGAGAGTAAGTCTGACAGATACAGAGATAAGAGAACAAGAGTTAGAGGTGTGAGGGGAAGTGACAGAGGCACAGGAAAGAGGAGAACTGAGAGAGGGAAAAGAGCAGAACAGAAAAAAGGCATGAAAACTAAAGGAAGAATAAAGGAAAGAGATAAAGCTAGGAAGCAAATGTAAAGGGGGGCTTAAACAAAGATGTTGGTGAGAGTGGACAGTAATATAGTATTACCTCACTACGGAATTAATTTCCAAGTGCAGTTCTGACAACATATATATAAGTGAGAATCTCATTCCCTACAGGCAACCACTATTGAGAATCGCCACCTATATTTTGATGAAACTGAGATAAAAACCATTCTGAAATGTACACTTAATAACTTTTTCTTCCCTCTGTAAGTGTGTAACAATAGAACAGCACCACGTCCCAAACACGCATGACCCATGAAAGATGTAAAATAATGGTAAGCAGAGAATATGTGCAAATGATTGGTCTATACCACTCTTAACCACAAAAGCATGTGTTTCGCATGAGGAATTGTATCTGTATAAAATGTTTTTAAACCCATTTTAACCAACTACAAATAGAACAAGGAGTAGATGTCAGCACCTTCCCTTAGCACTACATAGTAACCTCTCCATACTGTGTTACATAGGGAAGCTATCCTGAACTAGGCTTGGTAGAGTCCTGATCCTAGGATGGATATAGGCAAAGGAACACTATGCGTCCCGAGGCGAATTAGATTGGGACAGTAGATTTAGTTACAGTATGATATGGTATACACGTGGATCCATTCTTAGCCTCGTTGATAAACCCTTTGTCTCTTAGGTACTTCCCAAGATAGAAGACCAAGACAGGTGAGAAAATTACACCTAGCGTCTGTGCATGGTATGCATGCGTAGCAAGGCAGGGATACTTCAAATAGCCCTGACAAAGGCCCCAGAACCAAGACGGGCTCTTAGTGCAGGCCGAAAAATGTTGGCATTTACATAGTAAGGTTAATTGAACAAATAGATTCAACATACCCCTAAATAACCTTTTTTATCCATACATTAGGTACCCTGCAAATAAAGGAATTATTTGGGTATTTCTGTAGGTATTTTTAACTCTTCACTTTTCTTCTGGATCCCTGCTTATCTGGTGAAATTTTATCTAGGAACTCCCATTCTTTAGGTTGAGTTTTCCCTGGTGGTACCACCCTACCAGGGTGTGGATAGGCGGCACTGATGAAGAATGTCACAATAAAGTGAGTGAGGTGTCTACTCCAATATCTTTGGATACCCAAAACGTCTGAAGGAGTAATCCTTCCTAGAACATGCTCCATATTTTTCTTTCATCATTCAGTTCAGTTGCTCTTGTTGTGAATAGTGACTTTGGGAGAATGCAACTGGTCTTATAATCTCTCACTCTCCATTTCAGTGTAGGATAAACAATAGAAAGCACATCAAAAACTCTGTGGCGGCGATACAGAAAATGAGAAAGAGAATCTGAAGATTTAATTGCAGAATTCGATCCTACTGCTTAGTCATTAGTACCTCTAATATAATCTAACTTCTTCTTCTTTATATTAACTTCAGGAAACCCTAATCAAGCTATGGGAAGCAAGGAACAGGTGGCAGCATAATGGAGTCTTTCGAAAAAGTACTCCAAGTCTAAAGAGTATAGCATAAAGCCACACATTGAGAAGAACAGCAAAAAAGGTCTGCATCTTTTGAAATCCTAAGGGCCTCTGATCTCTAGCTAACAACTCAACACCTATTATCACACAAACCATTCACGGTAACCAGTGTCATCTTTTCCAGTACATTTTCATTTTCCCCTGTAGAATATTGGCAACATTCAGCTCTTCTCCCACACCTTGAGTTGGGTACAGTCAGTCAACCTTGAACATCCCTTCTGTGCCATGAGAACTCTTCTCCCAATTCATTGACACATCTTCTTCTTTTAAAAGGTTTCCTCCCGTACCTTACTATTGCTACAAATAAACAATACCTTTTACTAACTAATAAAGCCTTGTATCTGCACCTGCAGAGGAGAGAACATGCAAATCAAAACAATTCCCACATGAAAGTTAAACATTAAATCCCAGGAAGTTGAGGCCTGTGATTATGCTAAGTTAGCACACCAGTTAAGTGCACTTGACTTTCGAATATCGGTGCACACACATTCACAATTAATACATATATGGAATATCATGTGGAATAAAATCATGACTACATATAACTGTGTGCTACATCTTGAACATTCATATAGCTATGAATGAGAACTACATATTTACTAAAATATTCAACATTAGTATGCACATATTAAACGATTATATTAGGTTTTAATCATGAAACATTTCAGAAAATACAGTTACAATCCCACTGTATATTAGAATGTTAAACCACACGAAATAAAACAAGTGCCAATCTACACAAAACAATGTAAATAAGTGACGTATAAGGGTGGAAACAAATGTAAGCTGTTCCTGTATCTTGTTCTCATCCCCCATCTGTTATGCAACATTGCCTATCCGTTTCCTCCTGGCCTCCCACCACATTGCCTTTGTGTAAATTTCCTCTTCTGTATCTGTTGTGTCCTCACTGCCTGTTTTTTGCAGACAGTTTTTTTTTAGCTGAGTGGGTGGACTCATCTGTCCTTCTTCACATAGTGGAGTTGTTAGTCTCTCTTTATGTAGCAGACAGGGTCTCTACTGTGCCCCTTGAATCTGCCTGACTCTCCCACTTCGAAACTGGGGTCTTTCCTCCACCCAAGCCAATGCCTCTTCTGGTGTCTTGAAGAATTGGGATATTTCCTGGAAGAAGACTTTGAGTCTAGGTAGAAAAGGCAACATATTTAAGTTCAAGGGTCCGGAGCTTCATTTTCATTTAATCAAATGTTTTCCACTGTTGTTGGACATTCTTGTGTGGTCCAGAAATATCAATATTTTTATTGGTGTCATAGAGAATTTAGCCTCTCAGCTTGGTCTCTCAGAGGATCTTGTCCCTATATTGATAGTTTAAAAAGTGGACTATTATAGACCTTTTGCGGGCTCTCTGCAGTGGTTTCACCATCAATGCCCTGTGGCCCATTTCAAGACAAAGCATAATGGAAACTGTCTGTGAGTAGTGTTGATATGTCATTTTGTTAAGAAGTCTGCCATATTTTAACCTTCTGTTCCTTCTGGATATCCAACAAATTAGAGATTATTGTGTCACGATCAGTTTTCTGCACCTTCCACTTTCATTGCCATCTCTTTGGAGGTGGACGTTAAATTAGTGACAGTACTCTTAAGGTCTTTGATGGTATCTTCTGATTCTGAGACCCGTTGCTCAACATTGGTGACCCTTTTGAAGACATTCCAGGGGTCTTGTCTAATTAGCGTTATCTCCGAACCCACCTCAT
The DNA here is from genome assembly GCA_963921515.1 of Calotriton arnoldi. Taxonomy (NCBI): domain Eukaryota; kingdom Metazoa; phylum Chordata; class Amphibia; order Caudata; family Salamandridae; genus Calotriton; species Calotriton arnoldi. The sequence goes on along the minus strand of CAWUFW010000215.1, from coordinate 5,152,628 downwards.
CGATCTCTTGTCCCACATCTTCCCTTGAGCGTTGTGTTGCATGCAAGATCGTAGACATAAGTGGCAGAGATGTCCTTCCCTCATCCCTCAGCCACCACTCCCATCTCTACCAGGGGGATTATTACTTGTGTCTACTTATCCATCTTCCCTTGGTTGATGGATCTGAGGTCTTTGTCCTTAGCCATTGGTGGATTTCGGTTGGGCACTGGATCTTGTGTCTATGCAGTGCAAGGCACTGGTTTTGTGGTTGATGTATCCATCTGTGACACGGGAGAGAGTGCAAGGTCTAGTTCTGCAATGTTGCAGTTGCGTGGCTGTAATTGGGGATTTCATGCTCCCATCCATCCACACTATGTCTTTTCCTTTTCCTTTGCTGCTACTAGATCAGATCTCGTGTGTCCCAGCCCGCTTACCCTCCTATCCCGGAGGACAGCATGAGAAGCCAGGCCTCAGGCGTTTTCCTCTTGTTCCCTCTTTCCATGGTAGGAATTGAGGATGCTAGGCTCAGCCTCCATGTTGGCAGCAAAGGCCAACTCACTTCTCCATTCTAAATCCTATGGGTTGGTGGAGTTCCCCAAAAAGGATTCAAAAAATTAACACCAACATTTTCGGGTGCTAGGTTAGCTCCTTATTACTGGCCATTCCTATTACCGCCACTCAGCGACCCATTTTCCTGACAGCAGATAGGTGGCCGGTAGAAGGGTTGCAGTGCAAAGGTTACAACACTGATATTTCCCCTTCTGAAGATCTGCCCCTCCGGGACCTCTCAACCACACACCTTACGCAAGTGTCAGCCCTCAGTGCTTCTTGGCCCGTCTAGGCAGCCCATCCAATGTTCATGTTCCTAGGGCCGTTTAACAAACTTGACCGCTGGAGTCCAGGAAGCCTGTCGCGGCCAGTCAAACTTCCCTCAAGCCTCACAGGCCCGGCCCATTTGCTTACCTCAGCAGGGGGATTTTCAGCTCTAAGATGTGGCTAGGCCCAGGCGGATGACTTGTGCTATTCTCTTAATATGTTTAAACAAAGGAGAGAGCGAGGATAATTTGGGGGTACGTCCCTATCCCCAAAATAAACTCTCCTGAATTACACTAATAAACTTAATCAGAATTACTTATTTTGATGAGCTGTAGGAGGCTGCGACGATGTAGGCTTAGAATATCCCAAATATGGACGGGCAGAATATTGTTACAACAATATCAAGGGACGGGGACATGACTGGTAAGATAGCTGACTAGACACGAGCAATGTGAGCTCCGTCTTGCTCACAAATAATCCTGAAGATATATTCGCAGTCAAGCATATGAAAGGGCTCGGACACTTATTGCAGGAGCACCAGATAGTGGTACTGCATGCACGACCGGTTACCATCCGGTCCATAACATTGACCGACTAACGCCTGTGCCTACTTATCAAAGACACTCATAGTGGCACATGTATAGGGCGAAATGATTGCATTTTATGTTGCATTTATGTTGTATGTGTCTTGTCTTTTTGTCTTCCCTACAGGTTTTTTATCAGTGGGTCCGTGAGTATACAGACATCACCCACATTACAACACACCTTAGCGCGTGTGTTGATATATCACCTTACACGTGGCGTAATTTTGCCACATTCACTTCACTCACCCGGTCCCGACGAAAGCCCTTCACCTTTTAAAGGGGCTGAAACATGTAGACCTATTCAAGTGACAACAAGGAGCATTTTTCTCCAAACGTTGTCCTACTTTTCGTTTTTAACCTTATCCTGGGCCGCTAACAATAAATCATTCGGCAAGGACTCCCAGAGATAATTTTAAACTTGCACCACTTTCCCTCACATATTGCACGACACCAGCTCCGCTGTAATCAGGCGTCGCAGCACAACCGGGTGGCACTCGGCTACCCGGTTGGGACCCCAATGATGAAGCATGCCACCAACTAGGTTGGTGGGTGAGGGGTCTTTTTAAAAAACCTAATGGTTTTCAGGCACAAGAAAGTCGGCCCAATATTTCTCCCCCCACTTCTTTCCTCCCATTAGCAGGTCCGTCCTCGCTGTTTGTTTATAGTCTATTCTCTTAATAGCCATAATTCAGCCCAGATGTACACCTCTTTAGTCCACCACTACAGTCAGTCTCGGTGTCAGTGCCCATTGCAACTGGTCTTTCACTCTCCAATGTCGGCCATGCCCAACCGCTGCACTCAAGGGGACCAGAGTAGTCATGCAGGCCGATCTGTGCCACAGTTGTTGCCATTTTACGCTTCTGCATATTGAGTCTGCCGCACACCCTAGAGTTGCAGATCACTGTTAAGGGGCTTTTATGTATCTGTGAGCTCGTGATTCGGACTCTCGATTTGGGCTTCAATGTGGAGGCTCCTGCAATAAGTGTCCGAGCCCTTTCATATGCTTGACTGCGAATATATCTTCAGGATTATTCGTGGGCAAGACGGAGCTCACATTGCTCGTGTCTAGTCAGCTATCTTGCCAGTCACGTCCCCGTCCGTCGATATTGTTGTAACAATATTCTGTCCCGTCCATATTTGGGATATTCTGAGCCTACATCGTCGCAGCCTCCTATAGCTCGTCAAAATAAGTAATTCTGATTAAGTTTATTAGTGTAATTCAGGAGAGTGAGGGCCCATTTTGCATTTACCATATTGTGCTTCAAGCCAGCAGATGTGGAATATTTTGGACGAGCTGTCATCAATGGAAAGTTTATGTAGGATTTGAAAAAGCAAATATCTGCCAAGCGTGACCATGATGTCAGATTTAAATTTCAAAGGATACTTTGTATTATTTACCCTCTTGGGAGGTTAAGTATTCACTTTAAGCAAGCATTTTCCACAGAGTCTAAAACATTACTAATTTCCAGACACAATATTTTAAACCCTTAAAGTGCCATTGGTGGAATCTTACATACAAAGGCCTTAAGAAGTGCGGCAAACGACCCCACCCCCATATAAGTGATTACATTTTACCAGAGAATTTGTCTACTGCATCAAAGGCTGTGTGAAAATCAACAAAACAACAGCAGAGCCTCTGATTTATTTCTAAGGATTTTCCTATGATTGCCTGAAGGGCAAAACACTGTGACCAGCCCGAAAGCCCCCTTTGTCAAATGATAGTAGCTTATTATCAGCAATCCATTCCTCTATTTGAATTTTAAAAATTGAAGAAATCTTCTCAGATACATCTAGACGACTCACTAATCTGTAATTTGTGTGGATTTTCTGACCCCCTTTTGTCTGGATTTGTTTTATTATAGAGTCCCTACAAGATTTGGGGATAAATCCAGTTTTGGCTATGCACTAAGATAATAACTGAAAATGATCTGCTTATCAATTATTATATAATTTTATTGTAATCAGTAGAATAGTATCTTGGCTGGCAGCTCTACCTAATGTAAATGATGCAACGGTGTCCTTTATCCACTTTGCTGAAAATAAATCTATTATTTCATTGTCAGCTGTATACGATTTTTCGATCAATTTTGAAAAGGGGAGACCAAATAAATTGTTTACATGAGGGACCCATTCTTCTTCAGCTATCATATATGGCAGAGCTACAGCATTTCAATCAAAAATTGTATTTACTAAAACCCCAACATTTTTTGATTCCACAGTGTATTACTTCCAACATTTCATTCTAGGGTTTATTAAAAAAGGTCTCTTTTTTATTCCTAATAAAACAATTTTTTTAAACATAGGGGCATATTCACAAGGAGTTATCGCCGCGTTAGCTGCACTTTTCTGCCGCTAATGCGGCGATAATTTTATCGCTCTATTACCAAGCTGTCGCTAACAGCCGTTAGCGACAGTTTTTAGGCGAAAACGTCCATTGTAAAGATCGCTACTTCTGTTAGCGATAATTATATGCAGGAGAGGCGTTCCCGTGCAAAAACGGCTGCAAACCCCACTACTTCATATTTACAAGGGGATCCTTGAAGTTCTGAAGACCAAAAAAACTGTCTCTAACTGCAGTTAGAGCCAGTTACTTAAGAGCAGAAAATAGCTGGTCTTAAAAATGGGGATAACAATTGGGGCCTCATCTCAGCAGGTTTTGGTGCTGGACAGCGCTGCAAGCAATGTTGCAGCTCTGCCCGGCGACAAAACTACAGTGCAGGAATGTGCACCATCAATAAGATAGTGCGCATTCCTGGGCCCCAGTCATGAAAAGTGTTGCAGCGCTGCGACAAGACAGCGTTGCAACACTTCTCACTACGCCCTTCTTGCGACAGCATGGATGTGCTGTATTCACTGGACAGCGCTCCATGACGCAAGTAATGACAGATATGTCAGGAATCCTGATGTATCTGTCTGCGCTAAAGTCATGCATTGCTGCAGTCGTGTCACAACCATGATGCAACTCCAGCAATGCATGGGGCCAGCCTATCCCTGTGGCACTGCGTCACCCTCACGCCTGCCATCAGGCAGGCGGAAGGCACTGACGCAGTGCCGTTCATGAGGGGTCCCCGAATGCCGGCGCTGTTGGAGAACCATGGGTGATGGTTCCGCGCTGCGGTGTCATCGTTTGGAAGCATTGGTGGAGTGTTGGTGCGGAGGGAGTTGACGAGATGTTCTTCGGTGGCCTTGATCCAGCTGCGAGGGGGTGCGATGATGGCAGTGGCATCCAGTGGGCAAGGTGAAGACGTGATGTTACCAATGATGGTCGGTCCAGGATAGTCCGGTGTAATGGCTGTAGTTGAAGTTCCCGCTGGCGGAGGTGACATGCTCGACCGTGTGTCCTGCTATGTGGCTTGTTGAGGTGACTTGCTGCTTGTGTCTGATGTAGGGGACCTTCCCCAGGAGGGGGTAGTGTTCTGGTCACTGGGGTTGTCCAGGTGGAACTTGAGTTCACCGAGTAGGATGTCATCGGTGGATGGGAGACCGTGGGGTGCAATGAGGTCTACAATGGTATTGGAGAATGGGGGGCCATGGCCCGGGGGGCCTGCACATGAGGGTGCCGCAGAGGATGTACTTGGGCTTGGTCCGGATCTGGGAGTTTGGGTGGTCCATGGTCACCCTTGGGTCATTAGAGTGCGTGGGCAGTCGGAGTGTGCGTCTGTAGGTGATGGCAATGCCTCCTCCTTGACGGTCGGTGTGCTCCTTGCGGGTGATACTGCAGCCGTCAGTGATGGCGACGTCCGGTCCGGAGCAGAGGTAGGTCCTGGCAGGCGAGCTGGCGTCCGGGGTTGATGGCGAGGAGGGTGCTGGCATCGTAGCGGTGGAGTGTCCAAAAGTAAGGCTCCTTGCTGCTGAGTGCGGTCCAGGGGCAGACGGACGCAAACGGCGTAGCCTATGGGTTGCCTTTGGCACAGGAGAAGACCATTACAACGCAGGCAGTACATCGTTAACAACGCAACTCCGACAACGCAGGTGCCTTTACATCGCATTTGATTACAACGCATTGTGAGGACAGTAATGGGGTAATTCGGGTGGGTATGGGTTTCGGATGTCTGATCAGGAAATTGGGGTGTGTTTTGGGGTAAAATATGAATATTGGGGTGTGTTTGGGGGTCAAAAAGGAATTTTAGGGTTCACGGTTCGGTTTGGGGTACAAAGGTTAGTATTTGGGGGCACTCACTGAAGTGGGAATAGTAATTTTTACGTTTCCGCTATGCAACATTTTCCCTACTGTTGCAATATGCCTAGTGTTAGTATGCATTGGAATGGAATGCCATGTAATGGCATGCGTCGTAACTACGTATGTACCTTTGGCACACGAGTGGTACGCCCGCTGCGCATGGGTGCACAGCGGAAGCCATTGAGAAGTGCTTGGGGGCTGGACAGCTGGGAGGTGGTAAACGCCGCAAAGAACACTGGATGGGGCGTGGACGCGGGGGGATGTGAGCGGGTGTGGTAAATATTTTAATAAGGGAAGTCTTACCTCGAAGCCGGGTCCCATGTCTTCGTTGCTCCTGCTCTCCTGCGTCTGCTTCCAGGAACAGGAAGTAGGCAGTCAGGCTCCCTCCCCTGAGCCAATCACTATGCTGCGATGCGGCGGTGGGATTGGTAATTGGCAACGGGACAAGGTATGCAGCCAGGGGCTGGAGGGGTGGGCATGTTCTCCATGCAGGCTGTAATGCAGCCTGCATTACGAACAGGGAAGTGCGCATGACTGCTTTGGGCGGCCTGAGTGGGCTGACCAAACAGTCATTGCGCACTTGAGTGGGCATGCCAATCCGCCCATGCCTTGACCCATGCTTGGAGCAGTCCTACCCACCCTCCCACCCGCAAAGGAAACATAGCACGGTTACATCAGTAAGTTATCATCATGTGATGATTGTTCCTCTTCTGCACTGCTTGAAAGCAGTGGGGCAACGCTCTTCCACCATAGCAGATGAGCCGCCACTGAGGGTGCGTCATCTACGTGTGCTAGGCCTGGGCGACTCGACCCCCAGGCGTCCTGCGCTACGCGTCCCACCTTCTCCTTACCTGGACATTGACACTGTGGCGCAATCCGCTGCACTCGCTCCAAATCTGTGACTCAGCCAGGTGTGATTTCACAAGCCTGGGTACAGCAGTCGCCACCAAGTCCGCTGGTGAACCTCCCGATGCAGTTGATGCAGCAGGGCCCCCTTAGGCGTGAAGTTGCAGCACTCCCGCCACACAAGTTCAGCGCAGCTCAGGGGCCTCACCATCCACAGCGTCCGGCCAGCCCAACATCATCCGGCCTGTGATGCAGAGAGGCGGTACCCACCGTTGGTAATCCCCTCTGTGTACCCCGGTATAGTGGTGGATCGTAGTATGCGATGCAGAGCTCCCTACCTTGGGGCGCAGGAGCGCCTCTACTATTAACAGCTCCAAGGTGCGCAAGGCGGTCTTCTCACACAGGTCAACAACATGTCTCCCTGCGACCTGCCAGACTTCACCACCAGGTACGGGCGATCGTCACGCCTGAATGTCTACCGCCATGGCTCATCGACTCCACAGCTCCTCCGCATCCCACTCCAGGCTCCAGACGCAGGTCCAGCTTGGCATCCAGGCTCCAGACGCAGGTCCAGCGAGGCATGCAGGCTCCAGACGCAGGTCCAGCGAGGCATGCAGGCTCCAGACGCAGGTCCAACGAGGCATGCAGGTCCAGCGAGGCATCCAGGCTCCAGACGCAGGTCCAGCAAGGCATCCAGGCTCCAGACACAGGTCCAGCGAGGCATCCTGGCTCTCATCCTGGTCATCCTGGATGTTGGGTGGCTTGCAGGGGTTGTTGATGTGTGCTGCACTTGGCCCTGGCTGCTCCATTCTGCATTTTTTTGGTTTTTATGCCTATTTTCTATTTGATGTTGACTGATAGGCTATTTTTTGCATTAGAGGCAAGAAAAACTCTCGTTGGGCTGACTAATGTGCGTTTTTTTACCGCTAATGGGCCTATCGGTAGTTTTCGTCCGCTAACGCCGGATTTCCTATCGCAATTGCGCTTTTGTTAGCGGCAGTTTTCACCGCCGTTCCCTGATACTATCGCCATGTAGCGACGGCTTGTTAATACGCTGCTAACATGGCAATAGTTTTCAGGGTTAGGCGGCGATAAAAAAACTGCCGCTAACTGGCTTTTGCGATAGGTATCGCCGGTCCTTGAGAATATCCCCCATAGTTTTTATTGACGTACATGGATAGTAATTCCATATTCAGCGTCATGTGGTTTAGACACAGCCATTATGTTCTAATATATAAATCATAATTACTGCAAGTGATCTGTGGAACCAGCAATATAAGTATTCCATGTACAGTTTTATCAAATAAACAAACAAGGTAAATCTGTAAACTTTTAAAGTCCCACACCCACCCCTTCTTATCTGTCTGATGCACTAGGATGATTTTATTCATGTATTGCACCCAAAAGTTAATGTTTGTTAGTGGAAAGCACTCATTTTCATGGTTAATAAGTAAGTGTACCAAAGAGGCCCCCCAGTGTGATAGCCTAGTCTGCTCAGTACATACTTTAGCCAGCTTTTACCATATAATAGAAAAGGGGGAATGACCAAGTCTACGTGTACGTCAGGGGCAGATCACGGCGGATCAATATCGTCTTTGGTGATTTCATTGAATTGCTTGTAGAGCATGTCCCATGTCTGGGCGATTAAATATATTTTCTCAGGCCCACTTCCTATTCCTAATTATACTCTTATACTTCCTTTGGCACATTTGTATTTCTTCTAACTTAATACCCCTAGAACTTATGCTATATACATATTGAATTTTAGGAATGGTCTTTGTTCTCTACATTCATAATCACACAAATGCTAAGGCATGGCACACCGTTGATTATTACAATATTAGTCATATTTATTGTAATTTGTAAACATGAGAGTACATTATCACTTAAGTAGGCAAACCATGTTGATTTATCCCAGTGAAGGGAGAAGTCAGCGTGTAAGTCAGGTGTGGCTTGAAACTCGGCAAATAACTGTAATTGCCTATGGTCTAGTCTAGTTTTTTATCCTCTGGCATAATTCATGGGTAACAACAATGGCATATGTTTTGTTGATGCTTCCTTCAGTAGCAATGATCCCTGTGATCACTTTGCTCATGTTTCCAGACATGAAAATCACAAATATAGCTAAAATCCCCAAACGGAACTGACACATAATCAATTGGGCAGCTGTAGGAGCCTAAACCAAATGTTTTTACCACCAGGCAATACAATAGAAAGTGACGATTTAAACTAACAAGACCATTTCTTGCCAGCAGTAAAGGCCGATTCCTTTCAAGGATGCACAGCCGGAACCATGCAAATAGGGATATTGTGCAATCCAAGAAGATCATTTAATACTTCATCGGATTTTGTGGGAATAATTTTTATATTGATATCTCCAGCAGTAATCAAGGTAGAGGCAGGGTATTCTAATCGTAGATTAGTAATTATAATTTCAAAATTGTCCAAAAAAGTCAATCAAGGTGGATTTCATCTCCTTATGTAAACAGACATTCAATAAATTAAAGGTGCAGTTTGATCTCGGTCTATTAGCACTTCTAAAACAGTTACTTGAGTCCACCCTGTTCCCAGAGCGAACTACTATTCCTAAGTTACTAACTATCCTTGCAGTTATGAAAGTAAGAAAACCTCCAGATAGCCAACACTTCCCCCCCTAATGTGCACTGACTTTCAAAATGACGCAAAGCCATCAACATTAAGATTCTCACAAAACCAAGGGCCTGATTATGTCTTTGGCTGTGTGGCGGTGTGGCAGCGGGCCTCCACGCTGGCGCCCCGCTCCCACACCGCCAAAGTCAACCGCCACCCGCTCGCCAGATTACGAGTCATTTCATGGTCTGGCGGGCAGCGCAGCGGTCCTGCGGTGGTGCAATTCTAAGGCTCATATGTGAGCCATTGAACTGCAGCGCCGAAGGAGCTCCACAGCAAATTCCTGCATGGCATGGACTGTGCATTCCACGCCCTGATGGAACTGGGGTGCATGCACAAAGGGGGCAAAACATGTGCAGACTGGTCACAAAGGGACCAGGGTTGAGCATCTGTACAGTTGGATAAGGGTAAGAAATGATTATTAGGCCTCAGTGAAATTGTTATGTGGAGAAATCGCACTACAATGTGTGGGGAAACAACTCATTATGAACACGAGTAGCATGCTTCCAACATGAGCTGCTGTTCCTTTAACCCGAGCGGTCAACACAAATATTTCATGTAGATTTGTTTACCTGACAGTTCCAAATCTTTGAGTGCTAAACTACAACTCTGAACACAATCACAATCAATCCCAATTCCAGTGGCAGTATCTTTAACGAAGACAGTCAACAGACGTTTTAGGTAGATTTTTACCTAAGTGACAGTTCGGTTAATATTTGGCCACCAAGCTATTTATCTGAATGCAACCAGCATCAATGGCTTCAAAGGAGGAGATTTCTGCCAAGAAAGAGGCCAGTGAAGGGAAAAAGAAGCCTGTTGCCACGTCTGATATCAATCCCTCATCGTTTTTCAGGAAGCATGACATACCGGCTCACCCTCCTCTGGGCAGGAAGAGGTTGGGAGGGTGAACACTCGTTGAGAATCAGAACAACCACCAAAACCGAATGCAGTCATGGAGAGCAGTGAATCAGTAATGGAAGGGTTTCAGAAGAAAACCAGTTGTCTCAGGAATGTCAACAACAGGAGCCACAGCCAGCAACAAATTTGGGAGTAAGAGCAGAACAGGAGGTTGAGCTTCCTGCTGAACAAGATGTTGTTGAAATTGCTCATCTCCCTATTGGCTTCAAGATCTCCAGCCAGGAAAAAAAAGTACACTCACCCAACTCCTCCAAACCACACCTTTTGATAATTCGGGCATGGATTGGGCCCCAACCAAGTCAGAGACTCACCATGAGAGACAAGGGAATAGGACGGTTCTCAACAGCCTTGTAAGTAAGGAAGGTGATGATGATGAGCTAGTGATTGTCAGTGTGGAGAGTGACATAGGGGAAGTACAGCTCACCTCTATTCAACTTGCTCAGAGGCATGTGGTTCCAGCAACACTGCCTGCTTCTATATTTGCAATACCCCAGAAACATCCAGCAACCACTACCATCCCTACGACAGTTGTAGCATGCCCTAGAGAAAGACAAACAACACAAACACTTCACATCTAGTTCTTCAGGCTTTGGCACAATAAAGAGCGCTCTTCTCCACTGTTTGGGACTGCTTTATGCTTAACCTGCATTGCAGAATGCTCCATTTGCTGTAGACAAATTTGTTGGGCAAAGGCAGGTGGGCATTAAGGTACCAGAGGCCAACTGTGCCATCTGGAAAAAACAACACAAAATCATGTGGGAAGAGCATCTTAAAACATAGTTGCTGGTGGTGAGAGAGAAGAAGCAGCTGAAGTGATAGAAGAAGGTGGTGACAAGGAAGAAGAGTATGCCAGCAGCAGCATTATGCAAAGTAGTCCTGTGAGTTTCCCCTGTAATGAGCAATAATCACCCGCAGCAACCTCTGCATTGCACAAGGGACAGCAGGATATAGTGACTGTTTCCCCAAAGCCTGTAGGTCAATTGTGGCAGTAGTAGCACAAAAACAACAGACTACTATTAGAACTATGTGTGCCAAGGATTCATTGTTCCATGGAAACCAAGTGAAAAGTCTGTTTATATGATGGAAAGCTGGCTAAAATGTTACCCTTTTTCTTTGTTTGAAGGAGAGGGCTTTCTGGATTATGTGGAGACCCTCTGCCCAAAATGGAAGGATCCCAGCCAACCCTATTTTTTAACAGTTGATGTTGCATCCACTGTCATAGGGTTTCTGCACATACAGAGCTATGCACAGGATAATAGGACCTTGGAATATAGTGGTGAGCCAACCATAAACCTTAGCACCCAAAACCCCAACCCAACTAGCCTTAGCGTCCCATTGGCACCAAAGTACCAATGCTTAGACAACCCAGAACACGGTATCTCTCTCTCAGGACACGCAGAGGCAAGAACACTCTTTCGTCACTTTCGTACCTGTCCACAACATGCGTATGAAGAGACACTGTATAGGTTAAAATCTTTATTTCAACTTACGTGCTCTAAGATACAGTACACGTGTCAGTACTAGTAGCATAATACATAAGAACAATATAATCAGCATAGTTACTACTCCATAGAATACAAACGGGGAAAGCATCTCATAAAGCAGTGGAGATATGTCTAACTAACATTACCACCCTCCCCGTGCTGGAAGCCAGTTTATTATAATAATAGAAGACCTTTGGGCTTTGACTAGCGAACCCCCATACCTCAGTCTCTTGATGCAAAACTACATCAGCAAACAATCACAGCTCTTCTCTCTGGAAAGGTCGTCTCCAAGTGCTATCTTAGAGCAAGCGATCGCATTATTAAAAGCACACTAATTTCTCAATGGCAGCTGTACATGTGTTATGTCTAGGTGCGAGGGACGGGCCAAATCAGTAGGAACCAGGGAGTTGTTATTCGACCTTGTAACTGTTGTTCAGACTGAGCCCAAAAGGGAACAGGAGAAAAGGTGAGAAACAGAATATGCAGACTGTTGTAGAATAACTTGGCAATAACAGAGGGCGACAGGACAACATCCAATAATAACGTGCGCAAGAGTCATCATGGCAGCCAGGCCTGCGGTAACGTAGCCAGACCGGCCAGGAGGCCATGAGCCACAAGACACCCTCCCCTGGACAGTCCATCGGCCACGACGAAAATGAAGACAGAGTTCCAAACACCTGAGCAGAATAGAGGCGGTTCACTAACAACGAACGGCAAGTCAATCAATCCAAAAATGTGAAAGAGCAGAAAAATGCTATACCGTCCAGAAGGACATCATTGGAATCGTCAAAAAACGTAGACGCCATCCAGTCCAATAGGTCAAAGCTGCAGGAATGGTCTTCAGAGTATGGAGCATCCAAAAGCAATGCGGGACAGCTTGCGTGATATTCAATATAACTTTGTTGTAGGAGATTCTGAGCAGCCGCCCAGATATCCCATTGTGCCAAAATCCCCAGTGCAGCCGCACGCATCATAAAGCCAGCAGCGGAACAGTCCCGTTCATGGGCCTCTAAGGGACCCACCAACCGAACAAAATCCGGGACCGACAATGACGAATTGGAGAGGCAATAATCCATGGTCCATGTAAACGGACAGCGGATGCAAGACATCACAGGTTGCACGCAAGTGAAATACGCAAAGCGAAAGGAAAGGGTGTAGGACACACTGATAGTTGCCAAGGGCAGAACATCGAAGCCAACCAGGAGTCGCTCACGGAGCAGCTGGAGGCGTTCGGGATCGAGAAGGGCCCAGTGGAGTGCAGCCATTGCGCAAAAAACAGACCAACAGCAAGACACCGGCCGCCAAAGCGAGGATTAATGGGAATCCACCAAAGACGCTAGAAAAAATAGAATGAATGAATGCCGGTATCACACTGAAAATAGTTTGAAAGGTGGACACGAGGCCAGACCCCACAACCTTAAAAAGTGCACCAGACCCTCGGTGTTTGATGCGTTAAAAATACGATGAATTAACTCCCCAAAATGCTGGGGGAGGTCAGTGTTCAAAAGGGCCTGTATTTCACTGTGGGTGCTCGCCACCTGTAGAATGAATGTCTCCCGGGCGGATGTGAGCATAACCTCCTCATTCAATAATAGGGCCTTTATTCTGCTCAACTTATTGAAATCTGCCTCCATGGTAGGAATGGAAGGCCAAATAGAGCTATCAACGATGTCGTGAGGGGAGGAAAACGCACATTCTTGCAGCAGACAACTCTGTGCGAGACTGTAACAATATACGGAATGCCGGCCTGCAGGCCACAACAATTTTCGTTATTTAAAAGCAAATAGCTACCGTTGGTAAGCAAAGTAAAAGTAGGAGAAATAGCAGGAGCAGGAATACCCTTCAGGACACATGCAAGATTTGGAACTGAAACGCTACAAGCCCCGTGCAATTTAATATGTTTACAAATAAGCGAATGACCCACAGTTGAATCACAAGACTCCCCCGTGAGAAATACTTCCTTGCCATCTCTAAGGCATTTATACATGAAAGGCAAGGACCAAAGTTCATGCAGGAAAGCACCACCCAAAGGCTGGAAACGGCCCACAGGATAATGCTTCATGCACGAACTGAACTCAAATAGGGAAAAAGGTAAAGCTATAACCCCATGAACTAGCCACACCGCAGAATCTAGTTCTGCTACAGAGAACGGTAAAGGATCCACTTTTTCAATATGTAACAAAGTGTAGGATGCATCTTTCATGGACATGAACTGCTGTTTGTCTGTCAAATTAAAAGGCAGAAAGAGGGCAGTGGTGTTTAACAAATTCCAAGGAACTTTACCCAACTTAAGAGTTTGCAAAGTCCATGCAAACTGCATCACTGAGCGCAACTGATTCTGACCATGATACAACATAGAGACATCATCTTGTACAATATCAACAACAGAGGATACAATATTGTCTAATGTGTAAATGCGGGAAGACAGGGTATTTATACTATTGTCAACAACAGCAAGCACCTTTTCCAAATTTGCTTGGTCTATTTCTCTAAGACGGGAAGCAGCTTCCATTTGTGACTGCTTCCAGAGCTCATTATACGCTTCATAAATGAATCTCTTCGGTCGGGGACCACGAGGTCCCAAGATAAAGTCAGATAAGTCAATAGTGCCTGATAGGAGGGATAAGTGGTTCTTAACAGAGTCTAAGGACGAATGTTGTAACCATTGTTTACATAATTTACCAACTGAATACGTGGTCACAGTACGAGTTTCAGTAAATCTTGGATCAGGCTTGTCCTGTATGTAACCAGGAACTGTGCCATGAAAACGCAGTTGGCATGCATTAGATGATATGGGCCATGCCAACCAGGGTGATTATATCAGTGCAGAAACGTTAAAGGAATTATTCTGAAACTGAGCCTGTAACGCCATAAGGGACATATTAAAATGCAAACTATCATTTGGCAGACTCGACAAGGATGGGATGGTTGGCGCATTTAGTTGTTTAACGGTAGCCAACCCCCAACACGTGGTCTGATAAATGGAAGCATTTAGAAATAGAATTTGGGCTGGGATAAGGCAAGCACGGTGCAGGGCCTCAGTGCCCTGCACCTGCCATAGCTTCGAACCCCAGATTGATTTTAAATCCACTGTGTCTTTCCAATACTCATAACCACCCACCGCCAAGGCGCTCAAAAAGGAACCCGAATATAGTAATTTAGTGTGGGTCAACATTATTTTTTGAGTCGATGGAGATTTTAATTTAAAATAATAGGACCCAGGGTTCGATCGATTAAAATCAGTAAAATAGGTGAATTTATTTCGAAGAGTCTGGGAACTACCTGGTATGGGGTTTGGGCAGTGTTCCCATTGGGTGTAAGTAACAGGGCTGCGTAGTGCACTTGGTTTGTGTAGAAAATGATTGCCCCAATGCTGGTAGCAATACAAATCGGCATAATTCGCAGAATTCATATACAAGTCTTCAGCATTAAAAGAGGCATAATATTTTAAATCAGCAAACAATGCTTCAACTGCATGCACATCCCAATCATCAGAATGAATATTACTTTTCACTACATCACCCATCGAGACTCGAAGGACATTTGGTACATTAATAATTTCTGTCGGGCCATGTATTTGAAAGTTTACCGCATCCCATACGATGCCATCAGCAACTGGAAACGCTGAAATGTTCACAAATGTATGGTCACGCTTCATGATGTGTGAAGAGGAATGTGGAGCCAAAGTTCCAGCAACACTGTTCACAGCAGAGCGTTCAGGTAAATAGTGACCATTGATGAGTAGAAAGAACACTGTGACAAAGCCAATGGACATGAACAAAAAAACCAAGAAAAGTACCATCCAAATGTATGTCCAAGGTGGAATCAAAAAATTGTCTCTAAACCATGATACAAAAAGACTAAACTTGGACGGGACTTGTGATGAATTGGATTCTGAGTCAAAAGAATAACGTGTCGGGCTCAGTGGCGTTGTTGGTTGGTGTGCCACCGACTCTGTGGCGGGATAAGTATATTCGTCCTCGTCTATGCAGGGTGATGCAGGGGGTTCAAATATATTTTCAGGCAAATCAACCATCTCCATGGTAACATCAGTGACTGTTCGTGCAAGCGTACCTCGAACGCTTGTCCGATAAATGGCAGGACAAGAGACCGCTGGTGTGACACTATTTAAGATCGGCCAGATGTTGTAGCTTGACATTTTCCACTGAGATGTATCTGTTTTCCTTGCGACCGGGAAGCGGTGGTAGGATGACTGTACGTGTTCCCTTCAAGCCCAGTACTGGAACCGGTGCACGAAAAGAGGGGCCGAATTCTTTTTGTTCTCCACTTTCTCTCGTACCAGGTCGCCAATCTTCGGAAGCCAGCCGGCAACCGGAATCTGCAAAGCAGGGTCTGTGGCTGAAGGCAAATGTGCAATTGCTAGTTTGTCTCGGGCTTCTTGTAAGTCCTGTAACATAGTAGAATGATTATCTACATCAAACTTGGCGGATTGCGCCGTCATGTCTAGACCATCAAGGTCAGGCACAAACATTCGTATGCCAAAGAGCATTTCGTAAGGGGTCCGCCCACCCAGAGGCCTTCTAGGGAGATTATTAAGTGCACGTTGAACAGTATACAAGTGGGCCAGCCAGTTCCTGCCAGTACCTATAACTCTAGCTGTCAAGGATTGCTTTAAGTCACGGTTCATTCGTTCAACGATAGAGTTGCCCTCAGGCCTATACGGAGACGAAAATTTCACCCGCACCCCTAAGGAGCCCATTGCGTCCTTGTAAGCCTTAGAGGCAAACGCCGGACCTTGGTCAGAATGGAAGGTGCCGCATGCAAAAATTCCCACAAAGACTCGCAAATCCCTAATGACATTTCGTGCGTCAGCACTCCGTTGTGGCCAGACCCAGATGAACCGTGTGCACGAGTCCACTGCCACTAAGATAAATTTATAGGCAGTGTCTGAAGAAAATGGACCGCAGTGATCCAAGTAAACACACCCAAAGGGTCTGTTCGAAATTGCAAGCGAGGTCTGCGGTGGTCTTGTAACGGTTGAAGGCTTGATCTGTTGACAAACGTCACAGGAAAGCACATAAGTACGTGTATCTTTGTATAAACCACGCCACCAGTAACGCTGCTGCAAAATGGAAATTGTCGCAGACACACCAGCATGCGCCGAAGCCATGCCTTCGTGTGCTGCTGCCATCAAGGAAAGTCTGCGGTCCGCGTTGGGGATCAGCCGAACCCCAACGTTAGGTATTGTTACATAAGGAGCCTGATCGGGACCTATCTGGTAAGAATATTTAGAAGGGAAACCTCTAAGGTAATTAATTCCTTCTTTTGTTGCAGCAATAGCTGCCAAGATATCAGTGTCTATTCTAGACATGGATCTAGTAACTGCTGCTACTGAACACGTGAGTACTGCTGATCTGGCAGCTTCATCTGCTAGACTGTTACCAACAGCGTGTGCGCCCACTCGCTGATGGCCTAGGGTGTGAACCACCTGTGTGAGTGGCAGACGTCTTTGTAATTCTGCCACCCTAACCCAAAGCATTTTATGCTTGATTGTGTTGCCTTTTGCGTCTCTATAGTCGTTTTGCGACCAAAAGAACAGATTGTCATTGTATGATTGAACACAGTAGTAAGAATCGCACACAATTAAAGTGGTCACATCAGGATGTACGAACTCAAGTGCAAGCACCAAAGCACGCAACTCGGCCAATTGTGCGGTACTATCCCCGAGTGCCTGCGTATGCACCACAGTGGATTTGAACTTTCCATTCACAAACGTACCTGCAACAATAGCACATGCGGCTGAATAAGCATGCTTGGACCCAGTGGCCGGTTGTGCCGAGCCATCGGTGTAGATCACACAGTCGTAATCCTCAAGCGGCAATAAGGACAAAGGAGGAGGATGAATAAATTCATACTGTAAAAACTCCTGAGTCTGAAGAGAAGAGTCGAAAATGAAAGTGACATCCGGAGACGTCAAAGATGTTGCCCATTGAATCCAACGGGGGTGCAAAGCTTTAGAGTTCGGAACACTTGCTTTAGTCACTGCCTCTAGGGCAGGATAGGGTGTCACCACCAGAATGCGTTTTCCCTGTGCCAGTGCGCGCTCCTTCAGGATCGCCATTTGCACTGCTGTTAGCACTTTCTCCACAGATGAGAACCGCATTTCTGCAGAGGTGTATAGATGTGACTTGTATGCGATAGGTACTGTGTCACCTTCATTAAAGGTTAAATACGTGAAACCCACTGCCCCTGGAATGATTCTAATCACCAAGTTTGTGTGGTTATCACGCGTCAAAAGGTATTTAGACTCAAGAAGGTCTGTCTGCAGTGATTGCAGAATGGAGGTATGCTCCGGAAGCCAGCAAGACTTCGAAAAAGTAGGCTGTATCAAGGCATACAGTGGCTTGATACGCTGGGCATATTCGGGAATGTATGTACGTCCGAAATTCAAAAAACCCAGCAAAGACTGAAGCTTCTTCAGATTTGTAGGAGGGCACAGCAGTGCACATTTCTCCAGAAAATGGGGGGCTAAACCCTTACCTTCATTGTTGAGCTCATAGCCCAAGAACAAAACGGTAAACTCAGCAATATGGGATTTTGCAAAGTTAATTTTGTATCCCTGAACCGCAAATTCAAGAATAATGCGGTCCACTCGGGTCAGATGCGGAAACAGTTCATCGTCAGTCAGATAAATGTCATCCACATACGAACAGGCGTCTGGATCTATGCCGTCTAATAAAGAGACAACACGAGCGGCAAACACTCCTGGACTATTTTTGTACCCCATAGGAAGACGCCTGAATTTGAACATTTTACCACCGGAAGTAAAGGCACACCATTGGCCACTCTCCGGGGCTAAGTTGTGCGTGTAGAATCCATTTGAAAGGTCAAGAGTTGTTTTGTATTTTTTACGAACAAGACTGTCTACAAGCGCAGAACTATGGGTATTTTGCACCGCAAAGGTCCGACAATGAGAGTTCAAATGCCGGTAATCCAATACTAAACGGTACGATCCATCGGGTTTAGAAACCGCGAAAAGGGGATTGTTCATAGGTGATACACAGGGTTCAATTACTCCCTGATATTCCAACTGTGTCAGAATTTCGGAAACTGGGCCTTTTGCTTCACGTTTTATGGGATATTGGGGTTGTGGCTGCGGTAACGATCGCAAAGGTATTTCATGGGGGGAGATTCCTCATCCCAACCCACGTGATTGCGGAATAACGCTGGAGCCAGGGACACAGCCCATTCTGCTGCAAGAGCCTTTGCTTTGTCCTTTGGGACATGTCTAGAAAAGCTCGGAAGGATTACCTCCTCCCCTTTACGCGCTGTAAGTACGAATGGGGGTGGCCAGTCCGCCTCTGCCAATAAAATATCATATGAAGAGGTCAGATTTTCCCAAAAAATCCCTTTAATTACACGCTGTATATCACCTTCAATTTGGAGGACTATATTAAATAGTCTGTCAGGGGGTGCCACTCTGGTGTCTGCTGTTTCAACAGTAATGAATGTTTCAGTTGCTGTCGCCTCCATATGAGGACGTAGCGCCTCCCGCACTATGGTTACTTCCGCGGCGCTGTCTAGGAGGGTTACTGCCCACGTCCAATTCAGGAGTCGCGTTCTCACCGTCTGTGGCATATTTCGCTGTTACAGCGGCAACTTTTTCTTCTGAAATTGGGGTCGAAAACGTTGAGTGTCTTCTTCTTTTCCTCTGACCTGTTGTCGAGGCTGGTCTCGTCCCTGTGGGGCCTCACGGGCCCTTCCTCTATCCTGGCGGTCTCCTCCACCGGCTTGTGACGAAGTCTGTGCCTGTAAAGAACGAGGAGAATGCGTATCAGGGATCTGAAACCTATCCGGAGACTTAATTCTCGCTCTATCGCGTAAATCATAAGTACGTTCAGAAGAATTTGAAACCGGGGATGCGCCTCGCGATCCCGGCTTTGTCTGTTGCTTACCCTGTTTTTTCAGCCTCCAGCTCTTTTTAGTGAAGACTGGTTTCTCATCCTTCTCAGATTGAGATTTGGTTTGTTGCTGTTGTGGTTGCGATTGTGTTTGCTGTTTTGCAAAAGGCTTGTTACCCAGGCTGTTTCTACCAATAGTTTTGTAAGCCTGGGTAATAATTTTCGGTAATTCGCGAGGCTTGTCCAATTCTGGGACCAAAGCCAAAGCGTTCGCTACTTGAAAGTTCACTGCATCGCCCTTGACATTTGCAAGAATCAGTTCAGCTACTACTTCAAACACTCCCACTAGTCTCATCCCTAATTCCACAGCCGCTTCAGGGCCGTGTTCATCCTGTACTTTTTTAATTACAGAGGGGAGAACTGTCATGGAAGGCGTACCAAAACATTTAGAATATACTGCTGCGAATACCCTACCCCAGTTGTCACATGCTGTCAACTCGGGAATTAAGTCTTTTGGCAAACTAATCGTCAAAATACGATGTTTATCCACTGGAGTTGTATGTGGAAAAACTGCCTCCAACTGATCAAACTTTTCTGCAAGCCAATAAGGAAAATCATCCTTATGTTGTGGCCGTTTGCCCATCACAGAATTCACCATGACAGGACTTATGGTTACTCCGCCTGCAGCAGCTGGTTGGCCAGGCACTCCAGGAGCGGCTCCATGGATGCTGCCTGTAACATATCGCACTAACACTCGATGCACCTGCACCAAGGCCGCATACATAGTGCGCAGTTCCACGACTGGTATTGTCATATAAAGCGGATGTGGGGTGTACCCGGCCAAAACAGGCCAAGTGGCCCCTGCTATAGATAAGGGGCCTAAACGAACCGTGGTAGTCGGTTGTGGGAGGGCGCCATTAAACCAAACACAATGTTGCCAAGCCGTGAGCGGTACTTCAAGATTAGTATAAGGTCTATAGACAGCAGGAACAGCGGTGGGTTCATATGTATGAAACAGATTATCGTTCGCATCCAACGCTGGAAAAGTGATCCAAGAGTAGAACACTTCAAAGTGGAAAGCCGGATCGGCTTGAACCACAAAGACTAGATCAACTCCCGCGTCTGGCACTCCATATATCCGTAAGTGGTCACGGAGTGCTGTGCGGCTATGCGCCGCTATGTCTATACCCGCCATTTCGAACGGGACTTTTCAACAAGTTTACACAAGGCAGCACAAAAGGGGTTTTTCTAAGAAACCTTTTTTAATAACTTCAAGCTTGAAAGAACCTACAATTACTGTAATATAGGAGGTATCACCATCACACACGCTTCCGGAAGCGTACGTGAGGGGTTTGTGGACAAGCACAAATACTACTCAAGCGTCTCGCAAGTAAGCTGCCCCACGTTGGGCGCCATGTCATAGGGTTTCTGCACATACAGAGCTATGCACAGGATAATAGGACCTCGGAATATAGTGGTGAGCCAACCATAAACCTTAGCACCCAAAACCCCAACCCAACTAGCCTTAGCGTCCCATTGGCACCAAAGTACCAATGCTTAGACAACCCAGAACACGGTATCTCTCTCTCTCAGGACACGCAGAGGCAAGAACACTCTTTCGTCACTTTCGTACCTGTCCACAACATGCGTATGAAGAGACACTGTATAGGTTAAAATCTTTATTTCAACTTACGTGCTCTAAGATACAGTACACGTGTCAGTACTAGTAGCATAATACATAAGAACAATATAATCAGCATAGTTACTACTCCATAGAATACAAACGGGGAAAGCATCTCATAAAGCAGTGGAGATATGTCTAACTAACATTACCACCCTCCCCGTGCTGGAAGCCAGTTTATTATAATAATAGAAGACCTTTGGGCTTTGACTAGCGAACCCCCATACCTCAGTCTCTTGATGCAAAACTACATCAGCAAACAATCACAGCTCTTCTCTCTGGAAAGGTCGTCTCCAAGTGCTATCTTAGAGCAAGCGATCGCATTATTAAAAGCACACTAATTTCTCAATGGCAGCTGTACATGTGTTATGTCTAGGTGCGAGGGACGGGCCAAATCAGTAGGAACCAGGGAGTTGTTATTCGACCTTGTAACTGTTGTTCAGACTGAGCCCAAAAGGGAACAGGAGAAAAGGTGAGAAACAGAATATGCAGACTGTTGTAGAATAACTTGGCAATAACAGAGGGCGACAGGACAACATCCAATAATAACGTGCGCAAGAGTCATCATGGCAGCCAGGCCTGCGGTAACGTAGCCAGACCGGCCAGGAGGCCATGAGCCACAAGACACCACCTAACAACAGACATGTGAACCAGCTGTCAAGTCAAGGAATACATGTACATCACTGCACACTGGACTTCTTTTCAGGGAGCAAAGGCTAGTTGCTGGTCTCGCTGCTGCTGATGTTTTTTTGGGTATTTGGCAGCATGTAACAGTTGCAATGTTCACCATGGAGAAATCCAATGCAGTTGCCAGCATCTTCGACAGGTTTAATACCAAAGTCTATTGATGGCTTTAGCCCAGAGGTCTCAGTATTGG
Organism: Calotriton arnoldi; assembly: GCA_963921515.1. Lineage (NCBI taxonomy): Eukaryota > Metazoa > Chordata > Amphibia > Caudata > Salamandridae > Calotriton > Calotriton arnoldi. The sequence continues at coordinate 5,130,752 of CAWUFW010000215.1, read as the reverse complement.
ATTTGTTACCACTGGCAATGGCAGTAATATAGTCAAGGCCATGGCTGATGGTAGATATTTCAGAGTCTTGTATTTATCACATTGCATCAACCTAATTGAGGAGGACTTCCACAAAAAAAGAAGACATAGTCAGTGACATACTTGTTACCTGCCAAAGAATATGAACTCATTTTAGTCATTCATTTAAAGACTGTAAGCAGATGAGGACCAGATAAGCTTCCTGTAAAACCCCTCATAGAGGAGGTGTCACCACAATGGAAATCAGTCTTAAGAAGAGGTGATACAACTGCCAAAGCCATGACAATGCAGGTGGACAAATGGGGGAAGCAGGGTGCCTGATACAAATGCTACTTCCTTTCAAGATTATGACACAGGAAGTCAGCAAGTGGGAGAGTACCATGAGCCATGTAATCCTTTTGTTACATCTGTAGCCGGATTGTTTGCAAAAGGTGGAACAAACATGTAGCAATGTCAATGAAGAAGCAGGTACTTCGGTAAGTAGCCTAATCCTTTGCTTGAACACTAATCAAAGGCTGCAAAAAGTGATTGCGTCCTCCAAAGAGCAGGTCTGTGCCACAATACTAGATCCACAATACAAAAAAGCACTGGCCACTTTCATTCCTTTTACAAAAATGGATGTCTTAGTTTACAAGACTTGGATCGTTGGTTAAGCGAGTGATCAAGAAGAGGAACGACTACAAATTTGAGGGCAGGGCAGAAGTTCTGAAGTGCAGACTTCAACTTCTGGAGAGGGCAGTGCTGTTGTCTCGCAGTTTCTTCAGCAACAAGTCGCACCATCACCAGCTACTAGCCACAACAGTAACAGATTCATGTTTGCTGCCAGCCTCTGCAATGGGGCAGTTTTAGATGCTGAGCCTTATGTCAAATGCAGAGGAACAGGCAACACATGTACACTCAGTAGATTAGTAGTTTTAAAATAAAAAAACTTTTATTAACTATAATTCAACTATTCCTCACTCTGGCATCTCGTTCCAAGTGTTTTTATTTTATCTTTTCTGGGACTTTGCCTTCTGGCATCACTTCCCCATAAATTCTGATTTTTGTAGTTCTAAGAAAGATTATGTCATCTTTCGTAGTTGATGGCGTAGAGAACATAGATAAAACCATAGTCCTAAAGTTTGAGCAATGCTGCTAATTACTTATCCTTCTTCTTTTGGGTCTCATGATTTATTGTTTTAAATTATTTATTTTGAATTGATTCCAAGAATGTATCAGTATGTATTTTTTCTCATGTTGCTTTACCAAGGAGTGACAAAATATATATTTGTATTGAATTGTGTATTGGCTTGTGTTTACATTTAAGTCCATTGTCAATCATGCCCTTCCAATGTCATATCTTTGTACATAATTCAAACTGTCCATAATGTATTAAATCTTTTTATTTCTTAATTGAGAATCATCTAATGGGTGTTTCTGTCATAACTGCTTTGTCTCTTTTTACTGTTGCATACATGATTTCAATGGAGAGTAAAAATTACACATCCACTTATTTTCATGTTCTTCTTAATAGCATCAATATTTCTATTAAGCCTGACTTCTTGAATGTTTTTATTCTAAGGTGTAAATATATCTCCTCATAAATATAAAGTCCTATAAAACATATCATTTTAAACGAACAAAACAACTGAAATTCACCAGTTATAGTTAGCTCAAGTGAGTATAACTCATGCCCTAAAGTAAATATAGCTTGGGCCATGCCATGCACAGTGTTGTCATCAATAATGAAATTTCACATGTTGCAGTGATTTTATCAATGAAGTCATAGAACATGTCATGAGTCATGAAATATGTAAAGTCATAAGCAGTGCATGGCTAGGGCTCGCATTATAGTTACTTGAGATAATACCATACCTAACTATAACGCTACTTTATCCTATGTTTTTTTCAGTGAATTTCTAGGGTTTTTTTCAGTGAATTTCTAGGGTAAAGTAACATTTTACCTCCATACGTAATGCCAAGCCCTCGTCCAACCCCTTGCAGGCAGCTAACACTACACTGCGCATGCCCTTAGGCTATTGACGGCATGAGTTTGGGTCCCCAATCACCTGAGAGCACCCTATCGGACACTGCGTGCGGCCTTCGTCCATGCACGACATGTGGTTGGGCTAACAATCAGCTGCCCACGTCCTACCTCCAACAGCCCTGGGCCTTCTGGCAAGTGCAACATGCTGTTGGTCTCTCAAGGCCTAGCCGCACTCAGGCAGACATACTGACTTTGTCAAAGAGTGACATCACCAAAATCTAAAAAGTGTGCCTATTGGCATTATCAAGGGGTGAGCATATCAATATATATATATAAAGCAGATCTATCACCTTTCTCCAAAAATCACCAATATTTTTAATCAAATGTATATTCCAGTAATTCACACAAATGAATGTTTAATAAAAGTGAATATTATTTTTTTTAAAATAACGTTTAATAAAAAAACTAAAATCAACATGTTGCTGAGTATTTCTTTTAATATAATTTTTATGATTGTACTTTGTGGGCTAAAAATGTTAAAAAAAGACTCAAAGACATGGTGTTTGGTTTTTTGTTTGTTTTCTTTTTTTTTTTTTTTAAACAACAACATCTGAGTCCTTCTTTTGACATTTTTCAGCCTACAAAATGCAAAGATAAAGACAACCACAAGATGGCCTTGCTTTCAAGGTGACGAGCATAACGCTCCATCTAGAAGTGTCTTTTGAACAATATTGTAAGTTCTCCTGGGGTTATGGATTTAATGAACCAGGAGACTTACTTTTTTTTATGTTGCTGAGGGGCTGCTGTACACCCTGCGGCTCCCACAACATTAAAAAGTGCTTGTTGATGTCCCTGCCTTTGCTAGGGACATCACCAAGGTAAAAATAAATGTAAATAGCCCTCTCAGGGCATTATGGGGCGCTCCTTCACGGAGCAGTAAATAATAAATGAGCGGCTCCTGCCCCTAAGTCCCCGCCCTAAGCCCCCAAGTCCTGTAATGGCTACCGCAACATTTTCTTTCATGTTGCAACCAGCCAATCAACACGGTTGATCCTGTGGGATCGAAGAGGCCCAAGGGAAAAAAGCCCCTTTGGCCAATCAGAATTCTCTATCTTTTGAAGTTGGGTTTGAGGGACTCTCGCGAGAGTCCCTCGAACCCAACCATCCAGATATACAAATATTTTTGATTATTTTGATCCTTAATTTCTCAAAAACTACTGAACGATTTACACCAAATGACAAAAAGCCCATTATCTGGACCAAGATCTAGCTTCCTGCCAAATTTGGTGTATTTCCGTTAAGCAGTTTTTTGTGGTAGCCCTGTTCAAAAAAGTCTATGGAAAATACATGGAGAGTTTGCGTTTTGGGAATCCCCCTTTTTCCTGGCTCCCACTGAACAGATCACCTCAAAACTTTCCATGGATAAACTAGTCACAAAAGAGCACTTTCTCGGAAGGTTTTGTGAAGATTCTTCAAACTGCGTCAAAGTAATTAACAAACTAAAAAAAAGCATTTCCTATAGAACTGTTCCTGGTTGATGATGTCGGCCCACCGGTGGGTCACTTGCCTCTAGATGGGGAGGCCCCAATCTGATAGATGCAGCGCCACGCTCTTCCCCATTGCAGCTGTCACTTCTTCAGGCCACAGCCTGCCAGGCCTGCTGCCAGCATGAGGGAGAGGTGGGGCTGCATGCCTCGCCCCTTCGTGCTGCCATCACCACACAGTGGGGTGCAGTACTCTGTGGTGGCGGTGCTTGCCTTTGCCATAGCTGGTGGTGGTAGGGCATTTGTGGGACGGGTACAGATAAGACAAATCAGGAAACAAAAATCTTAAATAAATACACAAGGGAAGTGCAAAACTAACAAAAAGTTCAAATAAAGTAAAAAATAAAGGGAGAAGGTGATAGGTAGAGCCGAATGGGGTGGATTGGGGTAGATGAGGCCTAGGGAGCAGGAAACACTAGGGGATGGCTAGACAGGAGCAGGCTGAAGTAAACAAAATGGCTGCTCGCTTGCTCAACGTGCTGCTGCAGTTTGCACCATTTTTGAGTGCGAAATGCATCACTGGCATCATTTTTCTGGCATGACATGCGCCAAACCTATCACAATTAGTTCCGGGTAATTTCACGTAATTTTGCAATAATTCCGCGTAATGACGCTATGCAAAATTACAAGAATTATGCACACCCCTAACGATTATTAGAATAAAAAGGTTGTAAACAACTTTCATTTTGGGCCAAATTATTAGTTAAGATAATTCACAAATTCTCCTCATTTACATATGTCTGGTTTCTAGAGCGACTAAATTGCTCAGATATTGGACTATGCTTGTTTGATATGTATTCAGAATACAAATAGCCCCAATTTGCAAAATGACCTCTATTTTGATTTGAGAGTCTTTTGCTAGCTCTCAGATGAATTTCAGCTACTGGTCTCCCTCCTCGATCTTACATATTGAGTAGATGGTGGAGAGTGAGGTAAAATCCACTTTCATTAGCTCCTCTCCTTGTTCTGTCATCAAAACCCACATCTTTCAGTTCAGCCGAATTGATAAACACTAAGTCAGGGTTTTATTTAAACAAGCAGAGAAGCTTTAACCTCTAAAGGGGGCAACATTTTTTGTTGTTCTCCCTTTGCGATTAACATCATAATAGGGAGTACAATGGTCATTCCCAATTTCATCATTTATTCACAACCTTTTAAAATATTGAGGTTTTATCCCTTCGTCCACATGTGAAACTGCTTCTGAGTTTTATTTGTAGAATTTAGAATGATTTTCATTTTAGCAGAGGCAATCATCTTCGTGACTCATGTCCTTTGCTTATCTATCTGATTTTATTAGAAATATTAGATAATCTACCATTGTCCTTAGTCCCACTTGCGGATTTTTGATTGCGCTTTTTGATTAATTTATTTTTTAGCCAATATTTTGTGTTTTTGCACTCTTATCCACTGCACATTTAGGGGCATATTTACAAGTCCCTATCATCACTGGAACATCACTTTAAATGATGTTCCTGTGGCGATGGGAGCTTCGCTTTATTTACAAGGCGGTGTTAAGCCACCTAACGTGGCTTAACACCCCTTTGTAAATAAGGCACCATTTCATGCTATACTTAGCATAAAAGTGGTGGGCGCGGGGTGTTGCGGTGGGCGTTCCACCGCAACACTCATTGATTTTGACGCTGCTCCCTATTTACAAGGGTGGCGTAAACAGGAGGCAGTGCCAAAATTAAGACCAGGAATAACCTGGTCTTAACATGGCGAAACGAGGAGAAATGCTTTTGCTGTTTCTGTGTGCTGCATTGTGCAGCACACATAGAAACAGCAAAACGCCATGAATGATTGTTTATGTGCAGGAAGGTGTCCCTTCCTGCACATAAAGAATCATTAACAAAATGACTATTTGAAACTTCTATGTGTGTTGCACAATGCAGCACACATAGAAGTTACAAATCGCCATTTGTGATTGTTTATTTGCAGGACGGGACACCTTCCTGCTCATAGACAATCATTCCCTCAATGCAGGCACCCTTGCACTATGGTGCCTGCATTGGCGCTAGGCAGCCTAATTTAGCGCCAGCGCTAGGGAAAACACAGGGATGTGCCATATCTTTGTAAATCCGGCTCATCCCTGCGTTTTCGGAATGGCAGAGCATGGCGTTAGCATTTCGTGCTTAACCCACGCTCTGCCATTCCGAAAACGCAATATAAATATACCCCTTAATTCTTGCTTCTCCCCTTAAGGGGTAACAAAAGCTATTTTCTATTCTCTCTCTTAAGTGATGTTATATTGCAAAATCAGTTTTATATTGCTACTATTTCAGAACCTAATTTCATGGTCAACAGATGGTACCAGGTATGTTCAGACCCATTGCATTTAACTTGATTAATACTTGGGACTGGGTTCTACAATCACTGTTATCCGACTCAGGAGGACTGTTTGTGGGATCATTAACTTTGCTAATTGAGATTTCATGCACAGGTCTTATTAATGGAGGAAGACACTTACTTTTTGAAGTTCACCCATGAAATTCCGAAGGAGATTTGAATGGGTTTGTTGATTTTCACTTACCACTACAAACTCCACTATAATGCCTTATAGGATCCCTTGCATCAACAAAAAGTACATCTAGTAGTGCCAAGGAAGAAGCTGGATTTATGGTTAAGCTAGAAGGCGATAAAGTTGGGAACATATGTTCCTCTAAGGATATTTGAGCCTTGCTCTGCAGAATCACACCCGGTACGGAAAGCAGTTCAATCGTGCAGGAGATATCCCCATTTGATGTTATAGTGGACTCCAAATCCTGAGTTGAACATCGTGAACACAGAGATGAAGAAAGTCTTGGGCCAGGCAAACCGGGTAATAGTGACAAATCAAAACCTCTTGACTCTTGATTCTAGTTTTTGGGTGTTTTCTGACATACACATTTCAGAGATAAGGGACTTTTTCCCAAGCAAGGATGAAATTAGACAGGTTTTTTGCCTCTTTGGAAGAATAAAAATATTTTGTTACAAAAGTTCTGATAGAGCATAAGAGGGAAATCCCGCATCTGTTTCTCTCTCCATAGAAATCAATGGCTTTTCATCTACAGAAGTATCTAGTAAGACCATCAATATCTTATCTTTAAATACCATTGCACACCTCTTCTATCCCTTTGATAAAACCCTGGCTTTTCCAGACCTAAGTGGACGTGGAGAGGGGTTATTGGTTCTCCATTCTCCATTGGTTGCTCTACTCACAACATATGCACTATATAACCGCCGCCATTCCTCTCATAAAAAATGAAGCTGATACAATACTATCTAGTACCATGCAGTATGGATAAGATAATTAAGCAACTAGATTTCACGTCAGTGAAGCTTTGCTGAAAAAGATGCTGAGATAGACCAATTAAATTAATAAATTGATATTGGTGCCAGAGAAGTGAAAGAAAGAGACAGTGTTGCTCAATAACCTCTTTCGTACAGTGAATGAAGTAAGGGTGGGGACCCAATCCAGCCAGTGGCCCCCGACTGCACACTGCCTTGTGAACCTACATGGTCCTGCACCCCTGCCAACAATTTACCCATCTAACAGACTTGTGCTTCGCTTTGCTATGAGGCACATGACTGCGACCACTCACCGGTCAACACAAGTTCTTAGTAGCTCCAACCACACATCTCCGGGCTCCAATCTCCAAGATCTAAATGTCTTTCACTTACAGTCCTAACTCCACCAGACCCACCAAATCGAGGCACCCCTCCAGGCACCTCCAAGTACCGCCATCTCACAGAATTCCCCTCCCAATCCCCTTGGACCCAGGAGACAGGGGCTGGGGGCAGGGACGCAGGAACACAGCATGTGTTCTCTGAACAAAGGCGTACAGGTCAATGTCGTTTTTGAGCAGTGATGCAGGACTGAGAAAGGAGAGAAAGGAGGCAGGAGCACGGCAACATGGATTTTGGGAGTGTGGGAGGGGCTCCAAAAACCTTGTTGGAATGGAATATTTCTTTTTCTATTTATTGCTTTCTTCAGTGTGGTATTAAGAAGAGGCAAGGGGACAGCTAGGTGAGCCGCCCAGTTCAGGGGTTTCAGGAGCGTGCATTGGTTTGAAAGGGAGGCACCCATGATAAAGTTGTGGTGTTGTCTTTTGTGAGGAGCTAACTGTTGTCTAGGCTTTTGAAGAGTGTGTAGAAGGACTCCTGAGGGAGCCTGAAGTCTATGAGAAATTGAAGGTGCTGTGTTGAATGGAGGTGGAAGAGGTGAGATCTGAGATGTCTTTAGTCAGGCCAGTACTAGTTTTGGATGCATCTGTAGATCAACATAAAGGTTGCAATCCTGTATAGATGAAGAAGGAAGTGGAAGGCGGAGAATTTAAATGATTTGAGTGTTCCTGTTTTAATAAGAATGCAATGATAGGTGGACTATGAATGATGAAGAGTTCGCCACCAGTTTCATGTGTGTGATCATTGCATTTGGATGCACAGGGGGCAGTTTGGGGAATTTCAATTAACAGGCATAATGCTGGCACAACATAAATTTTGCCTGGGTTCAGTGAAAATCGCACCCAGTGTTTATTGAGCAGTAATGTTTGCACATGTTCCATTTACAGGATTTTGCCTACATTCAATGTTTATGGACTTGCTGGGATTTACTATGCGTTCATTCAAAAATACAGGAGCAAGAATCACATCATTTTATTGAGACAATAACACATGCAGTTTTCTGGAAAATCATTGTCTGACATCTAAGCAGATGCTGATTGTCCTTAGCAGAGATTCTACCACAGGAGTCCTTTACTAATACAGGAACCCATATATTCAATGTTTATGGACTGGGATTTACCATGCATTCATTAAAAAGCACAGGAGCAAGAATCACATAATTTTATTGAGTCAATAACACATGAAGTTTCCTGGAAAATCATTGTCTGCCATCTAAGCAGATGCTGATTGTCCTTAGCAGAGATTCTACCACAGGAATGCTTTCCTAATGCAGGAACCCATATTTTTTCAATGATAAAAACAGTGAGACCAAAGTACAATCCATCTCCATCCATTACAGTCGCTATTTTGAAAATGTTAACAAATTGGAATCTTGGAGGCAGAGTTAGGGTAACTTTTCTGAAACAGAGATGCAGGTTCTTGAGAATGAGGTCGTTGTTTAGGAGCTATAGATAATGTGCCTCTCCTATTCTACATATGGTGGAAGAGTGTGCCTTAAAAGGAGTGTGAGGGACCTCCTTTCCAAGAACCGGTACGACACTTCGGCCAATGGTGCATCTCTTGAGCTGGAAGTGAAACTGAGGCTCCTGGATGAAACTGTCAGGACCATCATAAACACTGGCAGCCTGGAAGGAATTGATAGTGATCTTCAAGACATGGCAAAAACAAGAGTATGCAGTTCTTAGAGGAAGGAGTAGGGGATGTAAGGGAGGACAGGGTGCCAGGTGTCCACAAGGGGATGAGATGGAAGTGGAGTCACTCCTTTTAGGAGCAAGGGCCCTCACACACCCTGAAAGGTGTCATGCTTCATCATCGGGCAGCTCCTCGTTGGGCTGGCGCTGCAATGCCCAACGGGCACCATGAGGGGGCTCTTTGCCGGAGGTCTTTACTTTTTGCCGATGTGAAGTCTAAGGGGTAGTGGGGCATATGTGCAAAGAGTAGAAATGGGAAAGAGTCAGTGTGAGTTAAGAATAGCTATAGGGATCCCACAGGATTCCTTTATTGACTGCGTTCCTATGATATAATAAAAACAAAAGACTGTAGAGTCGTTCCTAAAGAGGAGGGAATTACAACCTCTCGAGCTCTAGATTGTGTGTGTACATTGAGGGGCGTCACCATGTTTCAGGCCTCTTATCGTCCAGGGGATCTTGGCATTTCATCAGGACCAGCAGATCCTCGTCTACTCTAGTAGGGACGGTGTTGGTATATATCTGTAAGGTGCCGTCCCCTTTGGCTTGGACTCGTGTGGTAGTCCTACGTGAAAAGAAATATAAAATACCTTCTGGAATCACCTGGGGGGGGGACAAGCATCAACATGGTTCAACAACCTCAGTAACATATTGTAGGGAGGTCAGGTATCCAGTTTTTGGTAAAGCACTGTTGCAGAACATTTTAAAGACAGTGGTCAATAGTACCTGAGACACAACAAGTGTATAAAATGGATTCAAGAGAAATCGATCCATACAGGTACAGGGAGATCCATTCTTTAATCAATCATGCAGATAGTTTGTCAATATCTAAAAGGCAGTACTGCTGGGGAATGTGCCCCTTCAATAGGGGCTGTCCAACGGGGGCGGTGGATGGTGTGCCCCCACGGGAGTGTCCCAAAGCATGTGTCCCTTTCACCCCATCCGCTGGATAGTATGGCAATCACTGATCTGGGCTATGCGTTGACTCACCTAGAAGGGGGACTACTTGCCCCAGTGGTGACGTCAAGGGTTCTCGCAAAGTGGCGAGATAGGAACCTGTAAGGAGACATGTAGTTAGGAGCCCAGGGGGCCATTGTGGATTGGAAGGAATAGGGATATCTCAATGTCTTAAGTCGTAGATGGCTGTGTAGCCATGGTGAGGGTCGGGGCAAGCGCCCTTAAGTCCTGAAGGTCGTGGGGATTTTAAGCAACATAAATATCATAAAGGGGGGATGGCTGTGTAGTCATGATGAGGGTCGAGGCAAGAGCCCCTCGATCCAATTGGTTGTGAAGGTTGGGGCAACAAGGATATCTTAAAGCGGTGATGGCTGAGTAGCCATGGTATGGATCAGAGCAAGCGTCCCCCAATCCCAGTAACTTCAGAAGCAGCAGTCTATATGCCAATCTTGGTACCTAGCGCATCTCCCAGTGCATTCAACAGGTGCAGTATGGAATCCATATCCGACCTATATGCGGCGTAGATATAGGCTGAAACCATGCTGAAAGAGTTCAAGCATGGGCTGATATGTTTGGGATGTCAGATAATGATGTCTCCTTCTGAGATGTTGCATTGGTCCTTGGCACCGGACTTTTTCCTCATGTTGTTGGGGTTGGTATACTATCATCATTTTCTGAACCTGGATCTACATTGCATTCATGATGATGTCCTGGTAGACTGCTCCATCCATGGTGCTGGTTGCAAGTGGGAGGAAGGAAAGTTTCACAGAGTATTTATGGTCCCTCGTTCAGCTCTGCATATGGGCGTTTACTAATTGTTTAAGGTTTTTTACTATAAAATAATATAATATAATATAATATTTACAATTTGTAAGTACATTTTCATAAAATGCATTTGAATTTATGTTTAAATTTAGTTATTCAATATTACGCATATTTAAATATGTGTAAACTCATCTTTAATAATAGATTTCTTTTACTACCTCCTCTGGGCAGATGGAACTTTTCCGGTAATTGCAACTGTTTTCCAGATTACCCAACAACTTGTAATGGGAATTTTAACTCTTCACCCAGCATTTACACACTTGCTTTACCGAGGATGATAAGTTCAGGTGTAGACTTGTGCCAAGTGCGATATTTCCTCATACAGAATGTCTGACCGTCAGGCACCTGGAGGCAGGGCAGCGCTAGTGGCACCCGGTGCGTCAATCACTTTTGGCGCCCCCCCCCAAGCCCCATGACTGCTTCCTCGGATTCTCTCACTACCACCGGGCAAAAGTGCCCCTTAAAATATTGCTAACTACAGCACCCCTCCTGAGGTCAGCTTCCCCTCCACAGCTCAGCGCCCAGTGCGGCTGCACCGGTCGCACTTCCCTAAAGCCGGCCCTGCCTGGAGGTAACGGTCCCGTATTACCGCCTGTGGTAAATTCAGGTGCGGTGTTTCATTGGATTTTCCATGTGCAAAAACATCACACCTGGCTGAACTAGAGATCAGCCAGAGTGGTGTTGAGGCTGCAAACACGTGGTAATTACAGCCTGTTAAACTTGTAATGAGGGCTTTAGCTTCAAGATAACAAATAAAGACCACATTTTCTATTATTATACCATATTATCAGAGATTCTAGTTCCCAGCATGTTTTGAGGGCCCGAACACTTGCAAAGAAACGATAATAGGCACACAGTCTCAGGTAGTGCGTTTCTCGCGGCACAAACATTAGGGTTTTCTGCAGCCACTGTTTTTATTGGGTGCACAGTTTTCTGAAAGGCACTTACAAGATCTGCTGAAGCAGAGAAATAATGCTGCCGGCAGAGCTTCGAGAATGGGAATGTTCCATGAATTCTCCTTCAGCACAGTCTGTTAAACCTGATTACTAGTTACATTTCTCTATAAAACTGGATTGTAAAAAGCAGTTTTCAATGCCAAAACTGTCTTGAAGTCAGAACCACCTCTGCTTGAACACCTCCAGGGAAGAGTTTGTATTGTTCGCTTTTTCCATATACGGGTGGTATTTATCACTGACATGCAAACTGAATCACCTCAAGGTACTCTCATTTCTTCAGATAAGGGAACCAAGGTACGGGGAGTTGCAGCGAATTGCCTAAGACTGCACGATGCGTTGAATAGGTGAGCTGGGATTCGAGCCGAGCTCTCCTGGGACCTATATCTACTAGGCAACGCCTCATCCAAATGGACAGTGGATGGCACTGTAATGGATGAGGAAGAAACACACAAAAGGTGATGGGAGGCTGGTTGCAATAAGTCTGTCACTGGCAGTAGCTCGGGTAGCACTCCGAGCCTTCGTTCTTTTGCTCACCATGCCACCTTCAGTCCCCTGCTCATGGTGTTACTGGAACCAAGATGTACCCGGCGGATGAGCACATAACTAGAGCAAAACCGATCCTGGGTTGTTTGTGTTCCGTTTCAGGGAAGACCTGGCATGGCAGTTCGGGCTCCGTGAGGAGCAGGGTCAAGGATGATTTGCATATGGCTGGGTCCAAACTGAGGTGGCATGGTGAGCAAAAGAACGATGAGTTGGAATGCTACCCTGAGCAATTGCCTATGGTTAGATTTATTGCAAGCAGCCTCCCATCAACTTTTGTGTGTTTGACTATACTGGATGACACCATACTAGATCGACTATTGTTCTTTGAAAAAGTAAAATGCAAGAGCTACATACAAGAAGAAAGATAAAGCAGTGGCGGCTCCTCCGCTAAGGCGGAGGAGCATCGCCCCACTGATTTTCAGAAGTAAATAAAGGAAAAATAAGATGATAATAACTTGTTATCATTTTATTTTTTCCTGCTGCGGCAGCTTTGCGGGGTGGGGTGGGGCTGCTCTGGTCACAGAGCAGGGGGAGGAGTGGTGGGCGTTCTGTAAGTGCGCATGAATGTTTGGCCGGCTGTCTCGGGCCGGCCAAACAGCCATGCGCACTTTGCATATTCTCCACCCAGACTGTATTTCAGCCTGTGTGGAGAACATGCCCAGGCTTCCAGTCCCCGTCTGAGCGCCAAACCACGGTGCTCCGACCAATCACAATGCTGCATTGCAGCACTGTGATTGGCTATGGGGAGACTGGGTACTTCCTATTCCAGTCCAAAGCGGAGGAGAGAAGCGGCGATAATGTGAGTTTATTTTTCTTTTTTACACCCCTTACCCCTCCGCCCCACAACCCCCAATCCGTGCCGGCCGCCACTGAAATAAAGCTGTTCTTAATCAAGGGAGAAAGTTGTGAAGGTCACACTTTAGTCGTCATTTATTTTGGAATAGATTTCATTTGTATCTTCACATGATTCACCAACTAACCCCCCAAAGACCCTTTTCATAAGGGCTGCATTGACCTAGGTCTTCGTGAGGCCAGTAATACACACAGATTTCCCCCGGACCTCCGTTTTATAAATTAATTTTGGTATGCCCCCACTGCCACCATGGCCATATGCCACTAAAACTACAGCAGGGGTGTTATGTGTAGGTACTTGAACACAGTGGGTAGAAGTGTTATTTTATGTGTGGACCCCTTCACTGTACCCTGTTGGGGGCTCTGTAAGGCATGGTTGCACCAATGTAGAGCACCGTTTGCAATATGTGAATTTCCTGTTGTCACTAGAGGAACTCCTAGTCCGTGTTTGCCTATGATGCTCCTAAATCTTAGAGCTTTTGACCCACTATTGATAGACCGCGTGATGCAGTCGCTTCCTCCTTGGCCCTAACCATAACTACGAGACTCCTGAGACCTCAGAATCTGATGGTCTCCTAAACTCATGATCGCAGGAAGCCACTTCACGCTCATGAAGTCTGTCAGGTATCCAGAACCTCACCACTACCCATTTGGATCTGCTTCAACTTGACCAACCATTTCAGTGATGCTGGATTGAAACTAACTCTGGGCAAAGCACTACGCTACGCTCGCGTAGTTTGCGAAGTTTGCGCTACTTCGTACAACGCGAATTGCACGTAGCACAGTGCAAACACGCGTAGCGTAGCGTAGTGCAGCGGTCATTTTTTGCTTGCTCGCGGTCCTCAACGTCAAGTTGGCGACCGCGAACAAGCAAAATGACATCCCGGCGAGACTTTTCCTCGTTCGCGATCAGCAACATCAAGTTGCCGATCGCGAGCGTGGAAAATAAACCTCCCGGCGAGATTCTCAACGCGGGAGGTCAGGTTTCTCATTGCGAGTGGTCGCGTATGCTCGCGACCGCTCGCGATGAGAAACTACCAGTCCGCGTTGAGAAGCTGCAGCTCGAGTAAAAATCTACTCGAGCGGCAGTAAAAGACAGCTCGCACTGTGCAAGATGCCGTTTTCAATGATTGCACAGTGCGGACAAGCATCCGGCACTGTGCAATCATTGCGAACAGTGCACTACGCAGTTCGCATAGTGCTACGCGTAGCTCGCGTAGTGCGAACTGCACTTTGCGTAGCTTCGCGTAGCGCTACTTCGCGAACTACGCCCAGGCTTAATGAAACTCAAATTGCCAGTCCAAATATCTGTTTGCCAATTAAACTATTTGTTTTTCTTTGCTTAGCGTGGTAGTTTTTTTGACCAAAAACCCGTCAGCAACAGCAAAACCCACTGAGCTAACTCAGAACTCCCTATCAGACTTCAAATAGTTATTGTGCTAGTCTTGTCAGGCATTTCTGGACACTGAGTATGGGTTATTGTTATGGTGGAGTGAGTGACGAAAGCACAGGTACTGGCGGGCTTCACGCATTGGGTTGTGTGTCAGAATATGGAGAGAAAAAATATCATGACACACAAATATTGTGGCCAAAATATCGGCCACAAAAATGCTGCAGGGGCAAGTATGGATTTACTCTTTTTAACTCCACATCCAGGTATGTTGAAGATATATGAAGTTCATGTATGTTGAGTTAGGTGTAGTAAACACATACTTATATAAATACCTTCACAATATGTTTGTATGTATGTAATATTTGTATGACAATATTTTGCCCATTATACTGCAGTAGAAAACAAAGCCTTTGCTGACCAAAACAATCCAAAACATGGCATCAAGATCGCTGCCAAGTCTTTTCCCATGTGAGCACATCGCAACAGTCCTTCAAGAGCTTTAATGACACCCTGTAGCTATTTGCTCCACCTTGTAGACTCTTTGGGGCATATCATCAAAGAACAGCATTAAATATCGCTGAGCGGGCTTAGCGCGGATTTGCTTAACGCAGGCTAACGCCGGATTTGATCGCCGAGATATCGCGTTATATACAACGCATATCTCCACGGCGATATTAAATCCGGCGATAGCGGCGAAATCCGCGAACATCGCTGGAAATCCAGCGCAACAACGGAAGCGATAAGGTATTCCTTGCAAATAGGGAGATGTGGATTCAGCCACAGAATCCACCTCCCATCATATGTATAGCTAAGTCTGCTTTTTTGCAGACGTTAGCTTTCGGCGATATCCGCGGTTAGCGCGGATTTTAACGTCGGTATTGGTGTCCTGGGCCAGCTTGTTGATAGGGAGAAGTGCTGTTAGCCATGATTCCCGTGTTGTGTTTGAAGGAAGCGCCCAGTTTGCATCTCATTAGAGATGCAAAGCGAGGCGTCGGTAAAAAGGCTGCTAACATGCGCTAATGCGTGTTAGCACTGCCTTGTAAATAGGGCGAAAACATTATCTCCGCTTTTTTGGCTTTTAAAGCCAAAAAAGCGGAGATAAGGCCCTTGATAATATGCCCCTTTGCGTTGTCAAAGGGCCATCCACACCAAGGATCCATCGTTCCTCCAAGCAAAGTTCAAAGATAATCAGGTCTAAACTAGCACCGTGACTGATCATCCTCCCTTCAAAAAGATGCCATTGGTAAAAGATCCTTCTCCTACATGCTGCAAACTTCTGGAATTCATTCCCTGCAAAGGCTAGAAACAACCAGAATTCAGGAAGCAACAAAGATCTGTCCCTTACTAAACCAAGGATGCAGACGCACACCACCCAACAACAAATTTGATCACCCACAAAGTAAGTTGGCGCATCAGATGATTGGCAACCAAGAACCAGAACCAATTCCACCACAGGCCTGGTAGGCGCGACAACATGTGCATCTATCTCATACTCCTCCCCATTCTACTGCAAGCACAGGATCACAAAACAAGAAGCTCCACTACTGGCCATACACAACACCAAAACACTCCATGCAAAGGCCACAATCATAATGCACCAATCCAACAAAATCCAAAATCAATTAAACTTCTGTGTTCCATCCGTCGCCCCTCTACACGCAGAAGTGCAGCGACCAATGTCAGGAAAAGAGCACCACGGTGCTCTTCATATGTGACATCAAAACACCTCCCACATAGGCCACACTACAACTCAACATTCTTCCAACCAAGCAGTCCCTCGGTAGAAAGTCAGCCCATCTCAGTAGCATAGCAAGGATGCCATGGGCCCTGGTGCAAGCAAGGAAAATGGCCCCTTTGACAGCTTTTGGGGCAGTAAATACAGGTATTATAAGGGTTCAATGAGCCTAGGTGCCACTGACGCTGCTGCACCAATGTTAGCTGCATGCCTGGTCCATCTGCGAACGCCCTTCGGCGCCTTGTCAGGGGTTAGAAGTACTATATAAATGCTAATACAGTAGACTAAAATCTATCAGCCCGCTGCTGATTCAAAGTCCCATGCGTGTAACATCCCGTTGTTGGCTCCGACAGTCATACCTCATAAAAATGCACCTGTTAATGTGGGTGACTGGCACCGAGGAGGCCATGTTGAAAGAGCACGTTCTGCACACAGAAGCATCACCCGCTCTCTGTCGCAGTCAGTGGCTCACGGTAGACTCCCCCGCTCTTGTCTAGCAGCCAGTTTCTGCTTCCTGCATCTGCAAACAAGCAGCAATTACCTGCCAACCATGCCTCTTCCTCACCCAGGCCATCTCACTCCCTCCCTCTTTGGTAACGTCTTCCTCCTTCTTTTCCTCTGCCCATTTCTTTCCACTCTTGTTCCCCTTCCTTCTTTCTTCCTCCTTCCTTGTTTATTTCCTTTGTTCTTTTATGGGTTTCACCTGAACAGCGTGCATGCGCTGTCAGCGAAATCCATTGTTTTTTTTTTAAACTAATTTTTATTGAGTTTTATCTTAGCATCACATAGGCATATGACAAACATACGGATCCATGTTACATATCCATGTTTAGTAACCCCACCATGGTTCCTGCTCATGCATTGCAATATATCAGGTCCAACAGGAGTAATTGGTTAAAAATGGAACAAGTAAACATAATTAACTTTAGGTCATGGCAGTTGCATTTTCAAATATAGGGATTTCATAGAAAGACATTTGTAGCCCTATCGTTCGTGTGCCCCCCACTTATCCACACTCCTGTACAGAGAGATACGTTTATGTACATGTAATATGACACCGCTCCTCAGCTCCCTCGCACAGTGTTCCTTTAATCCTTTTGGCGCTCAAGCTCGGGGTAGGGGAGAAGTGTCAGGCTCTCGGAGCTTGGTGTCGGTCACGGGGCACTCTCTCTCCTTAGTCGGGGAGATCCTCTTTAAACGGTTGCAGCTCGTGCAGCACATTGTCCCAATCCCCAGCTATTGGGACCCTGCGCAGTCCTTGGGTCTCCTCTTGCCTAAGAGCTACTGATTCAGCTCTGCCTCATTTAAGTGTTACTGTGCACCAGTGTTTTAACCCAGGTAACGTGTTGGCTTTCCAATGCATGGCAATGGACCTACAGATTATAAGCAAAACCAGGTCTATAAAATTGTTTGCAACGCTCCCTGCTTTCTTGCGCTTAAACAGTCCATTGACTCCACTCGCCATGGTGTATAGATCTTTGAGCCCTGTGATACTAGTTAGAGTGTCCGTGTCTTCCGGCCACAAATTTGCTGTCACTGGAAAGTCCCAGAACATTTGAGCCATATCGGCATCTGGTGCCTGACACCGGGGTCAATTTGAGGTAGACCCAAATATTCTGTATAACCTACCCAGGGTAAGATAGGCTCTGTGTAAAATGTTGTGTTGAATGTACTGAAACTTGGCATTGCGGGAAAGTTTATGCGGATATAACAATACCCTGTTCCATTCCTTCTGTGTCAAGTCTCAGCCTATAGCTCGTTCCCAGTACCTACAGGTTGGTAGCAAGGGGTCTTGTGATGAGATGCCAGGGCCCATGTGAGCCATATGGTGAGTTGATGGCCACCGTCTACAGTGTGAAGTGTGTGAACCATTGGGTGCTGCTCCAGATCCGTGTCAACAATCTGCCCCAGTCAGCCCATCTCGGCCAGCACTCAGCCCTAGGCCAAGAAAGGGAACACTGGTAATTCACACTCAGTCTGCAGTTGCTCGAAGAGGATGAGCACGCCATTTTGAAACAGAGCACCTAGGGGGCCCAATCTGGCAGCCGCCCATGTCGTCAGTCCCTCCCTCCCAGATCCCTAAAATGTCTGATGGAACTAATGCAGATCTCGGGGGAGTATTGCAATATAGTTAGCATTAGACGCAGGCTCCTACAAAAGCTATTATGTGCTACAAGCAGCAAATTGTTGGCCATAGGGGGAATCCCTGCACATGGCAACAAGGCCTCTCGCATAACACGTTCTGCGCAATCCCCAGAGGGCAGACCCAGTTCATCCCGTAACAGCCCCACTAGCCAGCGGGCAGGTCATTGCAGTTGCACCACTAGATAATAATGTTCATAGTTAGGGGCCCGCTTTCTCAACTGGCAACTGCTACATGTGCAGAGTGACTCAGCGCCTGCCGTTGTTCCAGACGATGCCCCCCAGCATAGCATGTAGGGTGCGAAACGTACTTCGGAGTATGTTCACTAGGCCTGGGTAAGAAAATCCCGCTCCACTCACTGAGTTTGCAGAGTTTTTCTCACTCCACGTCCCACGTAGAGCACTGAGTTCTGAAAAACTCCGCGTGGCGGAGCAGAGTTTTTCCTTTCCCGCAGCTCACCAACATTAAGTTGGCGAGTGAGGAAAATCTTACTCCAGACCACCTCCAGGTGAGATTTCTCAACGTGGGCGGTCGCGGCTCGTCGCTACTGCTCACGTTGAGAAACCTTCCACTCTCGTTGAGGAAGCTGCCGCTCGAGTAGAACATCTACTCAAGCGGCAGAAAGAAGCAATGCCCTCTTGCGTTGCTCGTGGTGCAGTTTGAACAGATTTTACTGCACGGGACAAACACCTGGGGCTAAAAATCAGCACGAGCAGCACAAAGTATCGCACTCTGCCATTTGTGGAACTCCATGTAGCGCAGCAGAATTTTTAGTCACTCAACAAACTATGCCCATTCCTAATGTTCACTGGAAAATTGTGGAAGAAATATAGCAGGCAGGGGAGCATCACCATTTTAGACAGTGATACTCTACTTTGTATAGTGAGTGGGAGCGTGCTCCAGAACGCCATTTGGGAGCGAAGGGAGGTGATGGCCCTGGTAAGGTTGCCATTTATGATATGTTGTGTGGTATGATAAATATTAATGCCCAAATATCGGAAGGTGTGTGGCTCCCAGCGGAGGAAGTGCAAGTCCACCAATAAGTGCGGTGGCGGGCATTCTGGATGAATCGGGGGCATACAGGGCTTGACCCAGTTCACGCCCAAGCCTGAGGTGGCCCGGAACTCCATCGGGATGTCCGTGACCTCCAATATACTGTTTTGGATATCGCAGACGTAGATTAATACGTCGTGTTGGGGAAAAAGTGGAATAAAAAGTGACAAGACTTCTCTTGAAACGTCAAAAGTAGGTTTACTAATTACGGCCAGAAAATCATTCACCTCCATGGAGCTGAAAAAGCTGATCTCATTTTGCCGCTCGCTGGCAGCTGCTTATACAGTTGAAAAAGAGATGACCTAAAGACAATTGTCTAAAAAAGCCAATAGCACGTCAAAGAATACATGAGTTAATAATATACTTTTACATAAACATCACATCATCTGTATCCTTCAAACTCGTAACCTTTTCTCTAAATTCTCTTTATCAAAGTTCTAACAATGCTTTAATGAAACATTAACCTTCTTTTCCCGTGTGTTCATTTTTTATTACTCTTTTCCCAAGACTTCTTACCTGACTCTGTATGCTTTAGACTAAAGTCACCTTTGACCAACATTTTCTAAACCATGTCTCAATTAACAACAAGAATAGACTCTGCTTGTGTGCTGTGATTATAATCTCTTCAAGGCTTGTAAACATGGTTTTCTATTTAACTAAAATCCTGCTGAACTCGTGTTTCTGCCTTCTGGTGAACTGTAACCTACATCGTATCTTTATGAAACCAAGGCATATATTGCTCGTTAACCAGTATTGCTCTGCATCGCTCTCTACAAATATCTACGGTAGTGCAATTTCCTCACATGTCATTCTCTCCTTAACAGTTGTCAAAGTATAGGGAGACAGTGTGTGCCTCTCCTTCCAGCAGAATGCCCCTTGTTGTCTGAGCATCTGGGCCAGTGGCTTCATCGGTAAGGGAAAAAGGAGCGGAGGCAGAGGGCATCCATGGAGAGTTCCTCTGCTCACCGAGAATGGGGCAGAAATACATTTCCCAATCTACACCCAAGCAGTGGGCTCCATATAGAAGAGTCTGATAAGTCTTTGGAGCCTGCCAGTTATGCCCATGGATGCTAGTGTTGAGAACATAAACCCCCAGTCTACAGTATCGAACCCCTTCTCCAGGTCTAGTACTATGCACTCTGCGTGGGGCCAGTGGGCAGTGGCCAACTCCATCACTCTGTGGAGCCTATGGACATTGAGAGTGGTGTATCTGCCCAGGATTAAGCCATTTTGGTCTGGATGAACCAGATGGGGAATGCGATCCAGTAGTCGCACCGCAATGATTTTGCTTAGGATTTTGTAATCCGTCCCTGTAGCAAAGTGACCGTTTTTGACATGGCCACTCCCATTTTTTGCTTGGTATCTGATGCAATTTTGACAGAAATGTGCTGCCCCAGTTCCAATCTCTTTCCCTAAAACTGTACAATTGTTACCCCAATTGGCAATAACTTTAATATCCCTTGTAAGTCCCTCGTAAATGGTACCCTGGGTACTTAAGGCAAGGAGGCTAAAGAGGGTCTCTAAGGGCTGCAGCATGTATTGTGCCACCCTAAGAGACCCCTTGGCACCAACATGCAGACTGCCATTGCAGGCTGCGTGACATGGTGCAGACATAAGTGAAGATACGACATGGCACACCTCCTGTGTGCCATGCTTGCAGACACTGCATGTAGTATAGGTAAGTCACCCCTACAGCAGGCCTTACAGTCTTAAGGCAAGGTGCACTATACCACATATGGGGACATATTTGCATGAGCAGATATGTCTCTGTGACGTCTAAGTCGATTCTTAGATATTGCAAGTGGACAGGGAAGCCATTTTGAGTACATGTGCTGGACAATGGTGTTTACGAGTTCCCCAACTACATGATGGCTTCCCTGAAACTAGAGATGTTTGGTATCAAACATATCATATTAATAAGCCCACACCGATTCCAGTGATAGATGAATTAATACTGCACCCAGATGGCATCTTAGAGGTGCTCCCTTAAAACCTACCAACTACCTGTGTACTGGCTGACTGGTGCAGACCAGCCCTCCACCACAGACAGGTTTCTGACCCCTGCAGATGAGAGCTTGTGGTCGCTGAGGGCAGAAACAATGCCTGCTCTGGCCGGAGGTGTTGTCACCTCTGCCAAGCAGGATGGCTAAATGATCAACAGATCAGGGCAGGAGGCCTCAAAGGACTCTGCTGCCTTTGATATGTGACCCAAGGCTTCCCCAAACAGGGGAAATTCCACCCCCCTGCCCCAGGCCCATTTGGCACCAGGACAAGCGGGAAAATTAGCTAGTCAGGAGGCGTGTTCACCTCTCAGGCTAGTACCACCCCTAAGGTGAGCTACTTGAAGTAAACACAACTTTTAGAATTCCACCACCTTAGTTTTGGTGGAATTAGGCATTCTGGGTCAGGGCTATGCACACTTCCCACAGTAAGTGGTCACATAGAGGGTGTAGACACCCTAAAGCTAGGTAGGCCATTGGCAACTACCTGTCACTCCCCATAACGTCCCTAAATTGAGTATTTAGGTGGCACCACTGACACCAGGAACATAAAATCAACGGATCAAGAAGAGAGGACAAAGAAGAGCCTCGAGAAAAGAGAGAACTGAAGACTGGTGTGGACTTTAGGCGCCAAACCCTGCCTGTCTGCACCAAGTCTCGACAGTCATGACCAGCGACTCGTCCTGCAGCTGACCAGCTTCCAAGAATCTCAGGAGACTGCCAGCCTTTCGCAAATTGCCAAGCAATCTCCCTTGGAGTGAACGAGCTACTCCCCTGCAGTCCGTAGGCACTGAAATGCAAAGTCCGGTCTACCAAGTTGCCACTTCCTGGCCAGCCCGACACAGCAGGCCCACAGGTAGCGGACCCTGTGCTCCTGAAGGTCAGATCAACCCCCCACCAAGTGAGAGGACACCATGACCAACCTAAGCCACAAAGGACTAATACCCGGGGCACTGTACGCCCCTTGCAGCAAACAGTGCCCGTGAGAGTCCAATCTGGAATTCCCCTGCACTGAAACTGAGCTGCCATCGAGGGATGTCAGTGCAGCGTAGACCTACGTCCATGGTGGTCCAGCTGTCCTGATATTTCACCCTCAACCAGTGAGATCGACGACCGCAAGGCCCTGGGAACACACAGAGCCCAGCCAACATTTTAACTCTGTGCCCAAGCGTCCCAGCCAGGGGACCGATGAACCAGCTGTGCCCTCTTGTCCCCAGGACTCTTATGACCCAAGGCCCCCGTTGGGAGCCCCCGGACTTATCTTCAAGTCCCCCTCTACAGTCTGTTTCTAGGTGGCCCCCATTATTTCTACCGGTGTAGCGAGCTCAGCCACCAACCTGAACAGTACCTTGCACCCGGACGCCCAAGGGCAGGTAACAAGTAACTGCTGGGGAACTTTGGACCTTGCCCCCCTGCAACCCTAAGTACTGAAGGATACCCCCAGAAACCTTACTTACTTACTTACCTGTAAAAATTAATAACTGCCAAAGTACTCACTTGATAACGAAGATCTTGGTATCAAAATATATATGAAAATATGACTTATTTTTCTAAATTGATCTCAGATTTATTCTTGAATGTGTGTTTAATTTATTGCATCTCTGAGTACCACAAATGCTTAGCACTACACTCTGATAAGCCTAACTGCTTGCCCACGCTACCACAAAAGAGAGAATATAGGTTATCATTTGTGCCTCTGTAAACCAATTGGTGTTTGCCTGGACTCTTTACACAGTGCACCTTGCTTTGGTCCACTATATACAGAGCCAGCTTCCTACATTGGTGGTTCAGCAGTGAGATAGAAGACTGCATTTGCTGATACCACAGGTGGCTCAATGAAGTAAATCCATAACTGACATTAGTTAAGAATTCATTTTTTAATTTTTGTCGATTGTTTCCAAACTTCTAAAGTTTGAATTGTTAGGGCTTTGGTTAAGTCCCCCAGTACATTTGTATTAGATTTTCAAACTTATTTCTGCCGCTCGAGTAGATGTTCTACTCCAGCGGCAGCTTCCTTAATGTGAGCGGAAGGTTTCTCAACGTGAGCAGTGAGGACTTGCAGCGACCGCCCGCGTTGAGAAATCTCACCTGGAGGTGGTCGGGAGTAAGATTTCCCTCGCTTCCGCTTTTGCCAACATAACCTTGGTGAGCTCCAGTTTTTCGGAACTCCACGCTCTACACAGAACCTAGAAATTAGCTAAGAAAATAGCTCTGGAGTCTAAAATTTTAGTCATAGAAAAAGAGAGAATCGAGATGGGCCTAGGACCATCTCTGGTGGCAGCAAAATTTTAAATAGGGAGAAAGATGAAGCTTTTGACCCTAAAATCCCCAAAGGAATTGTCCCCAAATATGTAGAAGGTGATGATATCACCAAGTGGTTTACAGCCTTTGAGAAGGCTTGTAAGATGAGGAAACTCAGCCAGAAGTATTGAGGCTCTCTACTCTGGGAGCTGTTTTCAGGAAAGCGCAGGTATAGACTCCTGACACTGAGTGAGGCAGATGCTGAGTCATATGACCTCATGAAAGATACCTTAATTGAGGGCTTTGGACTCACCACTGAGGAGTACAGAATTAGGTTCAGGAAGTGTTAGACCTGGCTTTTTCAGCAGGTTTATCCCCGATTGTTTTGCTTTTTTGCCTCCTGTTTTTGACCCTGTTGATGTTGGTATAAGGACTCTGGGCACTTAACCACTGCTGATCAGTGCTAAAGTGCATATGCTCTCTGTGTAAATTCTTCATATAGATTGGTGTTTCCATGATTGGCTTGTTTGACTTACTACTAAGTCCCTAGTACAGTGCACTGTGTGTGCCCAGGGCCTGTAAGTCAAATGCTGCTAGTGGGCCTGCAGCACTGATTGTGCCACCCACTCAAGCAGCCTTTCAAATGGGTCTCAGACCTGTCACTGCACTATCTGCGAGCAGTCTCTATTGCCATGTCAACCTGGTAAGTGCCCCCACTTGCCAGGCCCTAACCTTCCCTTTTATTACATGTGAGTCACCCCTAAGGTAGGCCCAAGGTACCCCTGTGGGCAGGGTGCAGTGTATGTGAAAGGTAGGACATGTACGGATGTGTGTGACATGTCCTGATAGTGAACTGAAGTGTATTTTGTTTTTCACTATTGAAAGGCTATCTGTCCCATAGGATAGAATGGGATTTTACTTATAACATCTTATAACTTCCCATTGGGACAAGATAAAAAGTTGAACTTAGTATGCCTGACCTCAGAATATAAAAAATGCATCTTTTAGTAAAGATGATTTTTATATTGTGTGTTTGAAAATACCACTTTTAGAAAGTGGGTCATTTCTTGCTTAGCCATCCTGTGTGCCTTTGCTGGTTTGTGGATGGACTGTCTGGCTTTTGAGTGACAGGGGCTGGGGATGTGTATTTACTGTAGACAGCCACTGGGTTGAGGTGTGTCCTGCCTTTCCTGGATGAGTCAGGGCTGGGCTGAATAGCCCTTGGCTGCATTTAGAGTACGGGTAGGGATTTCCTTGCACCTGAATGGGCCTGGTCTGCCTTACACTATGCTGTCTCCACCTCCTGCCAGGAAGCTGGACCAGAGAGAACAGAACTGGTTTTGACTGAGCACAGAGCCCCTCTGCCACAAGAGAACAAAGAGAAATGCTGTATAAATATTAGGGCCCTGACCCCAGAACTTTATAATACTTCTGGACTCAAGAGGAACCTCTGCCAAGGAGAAGAGCTGGGAAAGCTGAAGGAGAAGTACTGCCACTTTGCTGTGTGCTGTTGGGGCTGGCTTGTAGTGGCTGTTTCTGCAAAGGAGAGGACAAGTACTTTGCTGTGTGCTGTGTCTCCTGCTTGAAGACGATCTCCAAGGGCTTGAAGTAGAGCTTGCCTCCTGTTCTGAATTCTCAGGGACAGAAAGACTTCACCACCAGCTCCCCTGAACTTCCTTGCTGGGAGTTCTGACCTGCCAAGAGGTGCGGGTTGCTGAGTTGGGCCTCTGGAGGTTGTTCCTACTTTTGGGAGCTGGAAAAGAGTTGCAACTATGAGAAGCATGTTGCATCCGCACCTGTTTCCGATGCATTGCCACCGTGGGGCTGAAGAAAGTGACGCAGCGCCTGCCCGCGGCTGGGTAACTCGCCCCATGCCGAATCCCGTGCACTGATCTCTGAAGTCCGAGATCACCGCACCGATTCCGATGCAGGCCCTGCTGTGCAGCTGCAAGAACCAATGCATCATGGGACTGCGGCTAGAGAGTCCAGTGCAGCACTGTTGCTGCATCAAGAACCGATGCATCCACGATCTCCACCCATCGCACTGGACACCAAATCTACAAGGACACCGGGGCCACAGTAAGAAACTGACATATCACCTCCCCGCACAGTAAGAAACCGACGCATCACCTGCCCTTCAGTAAGGAACATACGCATCACCTCCCCTGCGTGGCAGTAAGGAACCGACGCATCACCTCCCCTGGAGTAAGGAACCGACGCATCACCTTCCCTGCACGTAAGGAACCGACGCATCACCGTCCCTGCAGCTGTTTTTGTTTATGATTGTGACGCATCCAAGGAACTTTTTGTTGAAAGTGTTGCATCTATAGTGTTATGGACAGAACTGTTTTTACTTTCTAAGATTCACATTTTGATTATTGTATGTTGGATTTTTGTCATTTTGGTCTTGTTTGGTTTAGATAAAGAATATTTATTTTTCTAAACTGGTATGGTGTCCATTTGTAGTGTTTTCACTGTATTACTGTATGTGTGCACAAATGCTTTACACTGCTTCTGAGATAAGCCTGTCTGCTCGTGCCAAGCTACCAAGGGGGGGAACAGGGGTTATTTAAGAAGTGTATCCCCCTTACCCTGACTAGGAAGAAGGGTCCCTACTTGGACAAAGGTGCAAACCATTGCCAACGAGGGACCCCCATTTCTAATATTGGTGGTCAGCGGTGAGGATTAGGGCTGGTATTTGTGCCTAACATACAGTGATTGGTGTACACTACTAGTATAGTGCAGGCCATTACACAACTACATACTTTTTTCCCTGTTTCCCTTCGGAATTTGGTTGTTGGAACTCTGGTTAGTTGTTGTACCTGTGGAGTCTTGTCAAAATGGAAATCAACTTTTGGTACCTGCACATCTACAAGATGAGGGAACTAAAAGTCTTTTGCATGGAGAGGGGGCTACCTGAGAAGGGGAGATCCACAAGGGAGGATCTTGAGGCAGCCCTGCATAGCTATGAGGTGCTACGCTGGGAGGCAGCACTCCCAGATGCTTCTGAGGAGGAATCTGAGGGGGAGGATCCCCAGCCAGGATACCAAGAGGGCAGTGGCCTTGAGGAGGAAACATTATGGGAAAGATTGGCTCGTGAGGAGAGGAATCGGATTCGTGCTCGTGACCGGAGGCTAAGGCAGGTAGACCGGTAGTGCGAGGAGATAGAGCGAGCCTTAGCTGAAATGGATATGTGGGTAGCTTAGAAAAAGGGCTTGGCTGGGCTGGAGGTGGAGTCCAGCTCAGATGGTGGCAGCACAAAGGTGTTATCTAGTGCTGAGGAAGAAGTACACACACCCAGAGATGTGGCACCTGACTTGAAGGAGTGGGTTAACATACACCAGGGGGTTCAGGTTTATGAGGTAGCGCCAGTGGTGCGCAGTGTCCCTAAAGTGGATTGGGGAACTGGCACAGGGGATCATATTCCTAGTGGTGGGAGGACACTCTACTGACTCTAGAAGAGAGATGCAGGGAGAGGAGTTCCCCCATGGTAGAAGTCCTGGTATGTGAGTGTTGAGACGCCCAGAAGAGTATGGGTTGGGTAACAGGGACAGTCAGACACTGTCTTCGCCAGTCTCAGGAGAGTGATGTGGGGTACTTGTGCAAGGCACTGGATGGTGAGGCAAAGAGTAGCTTGGTTAGCACCTGTGTGGGGCTGTGTGATTCAATTGTTGGAGAGCATATTTTAAGTCCCTGTTTTCCCTGTTTTCCAGAGCTATGCCAACAGCTGGTAGAGTGTGAGTTCTCTGACCCCAGGGAGCTCGCACCGGAGGAAGACCTTTTGTTGGATTCCAGAGGGTCTGAAGCAGCATCTGGGGGTGATCCTGAAGGAGGTGGCTCAGGTTTTCACCAATCAAGTGAGGTGGTGTATGGTTATGATAGCCCAGATAGGTCCCAGAGTAGTGGGAGGGGTGACGGGTCCCATGTCCTGTCTCAGAGAAGGAGTGGGAGTGAACTGCGTCCCGAGGTGCCCAAAACCCTGTCTCAAGGCCTGGTTGGTTCCATGAGGGAACACCAGGAGGGGGGCCTGGTCCGTAACATGAGGCCATCCCCTGAGGGGGATCCCAAAGTATCAGGTCAACTGGGGGGGCTGCTATAACAAACGTCCCACCAGTTCTGGAGTCTGGCAGCACCTCTCCAGTAGGGAGGGTGCATGAGTCCAGAGGAGAGAGGTGAGGGGGGGATGCAGTACCCAGTGAAAGGACCAGTGGGTCATGGGTTGCCAGCTCTGAGGTCAGAGCACCCCAGGACTGACCCAGCTGAGGCCACTTCTGGCCTGGGGGGGTCTTCATACTCTGTCAGGTAGACAGGAAGCTGGAGACCTGCGCCAGTCAGGCTCTTGCACAACCCCTGAGGAGGGTGTTTCCCTTGGGGGGGTTGGTGTACTCCCCCGGAAGTCCTGGGTTGCCAGGCACAGGTCCAGCCTAAGGGTGCAAAATCTGGGTTGGAGGGCCAGGTTCAGGGTTTCCCCCCTGACCTGGAGGAAGGGACGACTGCTAACAGTGCCCCTCCCAATTTGTCTTCTGGGGGCACCGCTCCAGGTGGGAAGGTGCAGGGGGGGGCGGGTAGAGTGCAGCCTCACCCCTGACCCCTGCTCAGCCTAAGGGTACAGACCCTAGGCTGGGATATCAGTTGCAGGATAGCACACCTGAACTGGAGGGTGAATTGTGCAGGACACCTGCCACAGGTGCCCTGACAATTCTGGAGTCTGGGGGCACCACTCCAGGTGGGAGGGTGCAGAGCCCCAGGAAGGAGGACAGGGTGTGGGAAACCCCACCCCAGTCCCTTGTTCAGATTCAGGGTACAGATCCTAGGCTGGTGTACCAGTTGCAGGATAGCACCCCTGAACTGGTGGGCGAATTGTGCAGGACATCTGCCGCAGGTGCCCTGACAATTCTGGAGCCTGGGGGTACCGCTCCGGGTGGGAGGGTGCAGAGCCCCAGGGAAGAGGACGAGGTGTGGGAGATCCCACCCCAGTCTCCTATCCAGTCGCAGGGTACAGACCCTGGGCTGGTGGGCCAGTTTCAGGATGCCATACCTGATTTGGCGTGAGGGAAAGTGGACAAAGGGCTACCATCCCGCTCTCTCTAACACCACAGTGGTTAGAGAACAATGAGAGGCATAAGGCTTGGCTCCCGTCACTGACAGCTGTCAGTGGCCACTGTGGCTTGCTGTCCTAGTGGAGACAGTGGCCCCGGGGGCTGGGGGTGACAGGAGTCACACCCCAGGGGTGGACTGGGTCACACCACTGTGTTGGCTCTGTGGGTACGATCTTCCTGTGGGGGTACACCTGTGAGCAAGCTATGGTTAGGTGCTTCACAGGTGGGGTCCCCAGGTGAGAAGGGGGGTTCATCATGGGTTAGCTTAGTGGGCCCTGAGAGTATGGACAAGGGATCCAACTGGGTTCAGCAAGGCATAGAACCAGAACGTGCCCCCGCTGTTGTGGGCCAGGTCTAGGTTCTATAGCCCCAAGCAGGGAAGTCCATCAAGGGATTGATTACTTCCCTGCTTGGCTTTAGGCTGGAAGGGGGGTTGTGTTAGACCTGGCTTTTTCAGCGGGTTTATCCTCAGACATTTTGCTTTTTGACCTCCTGTTTTTGACCCTGTTTTTGTTGGTTTTAGGACTCTGGGCACTTACCACTGCTGATCAGTACTACAGTGCATATGCTCTCTGTGTAAATTGTTAATATGTATTGGTGTTTCCATGATTGGCTTGTTTGACTTACTACTAAGTCCCTAGTACAGTGCACTGTGTGTGCCCAGAGCCTGTAAGTCAAATGCTGCTAGTGGGCCTGCAGCACTGATTGTGCCACCCACATCCACAGCCTTTCAAAGGGTCTCAGACCTGCCACTGCAGCGTCTGCACGCAGTCTCTACTGCCATGTCGACCTGGTAAGTTCACCCACTTGTCAGGCCCTAACCTTCTCTTTTATTACATGTGAGTCATCCCTAAGGTAGGCCCAAGGTACCCTGTGAGCAGGGTGCAGTGTATGTGAAAGGTAGGTCATGTACTGATGTGTGTGACATGTCCTGATAGTGAACTACAGTGTATTTTGTTTTTCAAAATTGAAAGGCTATCAGTCCCATAGGATAGAATGGGAGTTTACTTATAACATCTTATCAGTATAACTTCCCATTGGGACAAGATGAAAAGATGGAGTTTAGTATGGCCGAACTCAGAATATAAAAATGCATCTTTTAGTAAAGATGATTTTTATATTGAGTGTTTGAAAATACCACTTTTAGAAAGTGGGTATTTTCTTGCTAAGCCATCCTGTGTGCCTCTGCTGGTTTGTGGATTGACTGTCTGGCTTTGGAGTGACAGGGGCTGGGGATGTGTATTCACTGTAGACAGCCACTGGGGGGGGAGGGGGTTGAGGTGTGTCCTGCCTTTCCTGGATGAGTCAGGGCTGGGCTGAATAGAACCTGGGCTGCATTTAGAGTAGGGGGAGGAGATTTCCTTGCACCTGAATGGGCCTAGTCTGCCTTACACAATGCTGTCTCCACCTCCTGCCGGGAAGCTGGACCAGAGAGGACAGAACTGGTTTTGACTGAGCACAGAGCCTCTCTGCCACAAAAGAACAAAGATAAAGGCTGTATAAATATTGTGGTCCTGACCCCAGAACTTTAGAATACTTCTGGACTCAAGAGGAACCTCTGCTAAGAAGAAGAGCTGGGAAAACTGAAGGAGAAGTACTGCCCCTTTGCTGTGTGCTGTTCGGGGTTGGCCTGCAGTGGCTGTTTCTGCCAAGGAGAGGACAAACACTTTGCTGTGTGCTGTGTATCCTGCTTGAAGAAGATCCCCAAGGGCTTGAAGTAGAGCTTGCCTCCTGTTCTGAAATCTCAGGGACACAAAGACTTCACCACTAGCTCTCCTGAACTTCCTTGCTGGGAGTTCTGACCTGCCAAGAGGTGCCTGTTGCTGAGTTGGGCCTTTGGAGGTTGTTCCTGCTGTTGGGAGCTGGAAAAGAGACCCAACTATGAGAAGCGCGACGCATCCTCACCTGTTTCCGACGCATCGCCGCCGTGCGGCCGAAGAAACTGACCCAGCGCCTGCCCGCCGCTGGAGAAATTGCTGAATGCCAAAAACCGTGCACTGATCTCCGAAGTCCGAGATCACCGCACTGATTCCGACGCAGGCACTGCTGTGCAGCTGCAAGAACCAATGCATCATGGGACCGCAGCTGGAGAGACCAACTCAGCACAGTTGCGCCACCGCCGCATCGAGAACCGACGCATCCCGACCCCACGCATCGCACTGGGGCGCCAATTCTACAAGGACACTGGGGCCGCAGTAAGAAACCGAAGCATCAGCTCCCTTTCAGTAAGGAACCGACGCAGCACCTCCCCTGCATGGCAGTAAGGAACCGATGCATCACCTCCCCTGGAGTAAGAAACCGACGCATCACCTTCCCTGCGCCTAAGGAACTGACGCATCAACTTCCCTGCGGCTGTTTTTGTTTATGATTGTGACGCATTCAAGGTACTTTGTGTTGAAAGTGTCGCTTCTCTAGTTTGCTATGGACAGAACTGTTTTTACCTTCTAAGAATCACATTTTGAGTATTGTATGTTGGATTTTTGTCGTTTTGGTCTTGTTTGGTTTAGATAAAGATTACTTATTTTTTTAAACTGAAGTGGTGTCCATTTGTAGTGTTTTCGTTTTACTGTATGTGTGCACAAATACTTTACACACTGCCTCTGAGATAAGCCTGTCTGCTCGTGCCAAGCTACCAAGGGGGTGAGCAGGGGTTATTTTAGAAGTGTATCCCCCTTACCCTGACTAGGAAGAAGGGTCCCTACTTGGACAAAGGTGCAAACCATTGCCAACTAGAGACCCCCCATTTCTAACAGGAAGACTCATAAACTCTCAAGTCAGACCTGGGTAGATTTTGTTGACTTTTCGGTAAAGACACTAGGTGGCTGGTTAAAAGGTAACAAGGTGCATGACTATGATGGGCTTTTTAATCTTATTATGAAAGAGAATCTGTTAAGTAACAGTGTTTCCAAACAATTGCATCAGTACGTGGTGGACCGAAGTCCAGTCTCTCCCCAAGAATTGGGAAAAAAGTCTGACCATTGGGTCAAGACTAGGGTGTCCAAGAAGTCTTCTGGAGGGGGTGACCAAAAGAACGAGGTTGCTAATCCCCCCCAAGGGAAAAAGAGTAGGCAACCTAAGGATAAAAACAAAGAGTCTTCTAAAGGTCCCTAAAAACCTGTTCAGGAGAGTGGGCC
The DNA here is from genome assembly GCA_963921515.1 of Calotriton arnoldi. NCBI lineage: Eukaryota > Metazoa > Chordata > Amphibia > Caudata > Salamandridae > Calotriton > Calotriton arnoldi. The sequence continues at coordinate 5,098,942 of CAWUFW010000215.1, read as the reverse complement.
CCAAGACAATACACAGACCAAGGGTCGGTACCAGGGTAAGAACTGGATCCCAAGAAGGCTTGGTGCTTAATTGCAAGGCCAATGGGCACCGAACTGGAGACAAAAAGCCTTCCTCTAGTACTCCCCCAGTTAGCACTGCAGTGGTGAGACTCCAGAGGGAATCCTTGATGTGCCTTAACCAGGTCAGAGAGCACACTGATCCACTTTAGTTTCTGAGGGTGGGGTGTAGTAGCTGGCCTGGCTGTTTGGCCCACTATCACGCGTCAATACAAACAGCAGTCTTTGATTAATGGGGTTAGTGTAGAAGCACTGAGAGATGCAGGTGCAAGTGTCACCAGGGTGACTGAAAAACTGGTAGCTCCAGACCAGTATCTGATTGGACAAGCTTATGTGACTGAAAAACGGGTATCTCCAGAATAGTATCTGACTGGACAACTTATCCAATCACTTATGCTGATAATGTGGACAAGGTTCATTCCATGGCAATGTTGTCCTTGGAGTGGGGAGAGGCCAGGGCACTATTGCACCCCCAGAATGTCTCTTTTTTGATGTTTTGGTGGCGCAATGTGGCCCTGGCATATTTATAAGGCCATGTAAAGCCATGTTACGTGGCTTTTCATGGCCTTATAAATATGGGCCCCTTTCACGCAGAAAACTGTGCGAAAGGGGCATTCCATGGGTGTTGCTGGGGGCGTTCCCAGCAAATTCCATGGCTTTTTGACACTGCCCCAGATTTATGAAAAATCATAAGTCTGAGTCAGCGTCAAAAACGTACACCTCCCTAGGGGAGGTGTAAGGAAGGCACAACGAGGAGAAATATCTTTATTTCTCCTCGTTTTTCCTCAGTCTATGTGTTCTGCATTCTGCAGCACACATAGAAAGAGGAAAAAGCCTTTTGTGATTGTTTTTATGCAGGAAGGTTTCCCTTCCTGCACAAAAATAACCATCCCCGCAACGCAGGCATCCTTGCACCATGGTGCAAAGATGCCTGCGTTGAGGCACGGCTGCCCATTATGCGCCAACACAGGGGAAAAGACAAATATGGCCCATTCTTGCCCTGTTCTTTTGCCGTAGGGCAGCGCAGCAGCAAGGCCTGCTGCACTGCCCTATGGCGAAAAAAATCATAAAGGAGGCCCTCAGTACCTTTGATTTGACATCAGGGTACTGGCAGATTGGTCTGGCTCCTGAGCGAAAGAAAAATCAGCATTCTCCACCCCATATGGGCTTTATCAGTTCACTGTTATGCCCTTTGGATTAAAGAATGCTCCTGCCACCTTCCAGAGGTTGGTGAATAAAGTCCTTGCTGGGTTGGAAACTTTTAGTGCAGCTTATCTAGATGATTGTGCTGTCTATAGTTCCACTTAGCAGGATCACCTGATCCACCTTTGGAAGGTCTTGAAAGCTCTGCAAGCTGCCGGCCTCACTATCACGGCAAGCAAGTGCCAGATAGTGTAGGGCATGTTTGTATACTTGGGCCACCTTGTAGGTGGAGCCAAGTTCAATCTTTACAGCCCAAGATTCAGACAATTCTGGACTGGGAAGCTCCAGCAACCCAGACCCACGTCAGGGCATTCCTTGGCTTGACTGGGTACTACAGGAGGTTCGTGAAGGGGTATGGTACCATTGTGGCACCCCTCACAGAACTTACCTACAAGAAGATGCCAAAGAAGATAAACTGGACAGTGAGCTGTCAAAAGGCTTTTGCCACCCTGAAAGAAGCAATGGCTCAGCACCCATTCTTAAAGCTCCGGATTATTCAAAGCAGTTCATAGTGTAGACGGATGCCTCTGAACATGGGTTTGGAGCGGTCCTTTCCCAGACCAATTATGATGGCCATGACTAGCCTGTTGTTTCATTAGAAGGAGGTTACTCCCCAGAGAGCAGTGTCGGAGTGCCATTTGAGAAGGAAGCCTTTGCTGTGGTTTGGTCCCTGAAGAAGCGGAGACCATACCTGTTTTTTACTCACTTCCTTGTCCAAACTGCCACAGGCCTCTCAGATGGCTGATGCAGATGAAAGGTGAAAACCCCAAACTATTGAGGTGGTCCACCTCCTTACAGGGTATGGATTTTATGGTGGAGCACACACCTGGGACCGACCATGACAATGCGGATGGCCTTTCCAGGTTTTTCCACTTAGAAAATGAAGACTCTCTTGGGAAAGGTTAGTCTCATTCTCTTTCGTTTGGAGGGGGTTGTGTAGGAAAGAGCCCCTTTTTGACATGATCAACCACACTTTTTGCCTGGTATCTGATGCAATTTTGACAGAAGTGTACTGGGTTCCTGCTATCCAGGTCCCCAGTGCCAGATCTCTTTCCCTAAAACTGTACAATGGTTCCCCCATTGGCAATACCTTTAGCACCCCTTGTAAGTCCCTAGTAAAGGGTACCCTTGGTACCTAGGGCAAGGGGGCTAAAGAGGTTCACTAAGGGCTGCAGAATGTATTGTGCTATCCTAAGAGACCCCTCAGCACCAACATGCAGACTGCCATTGCAAGCTACGTACTATGGCTTAGAGAAAAGTGAAGACACAACACTGGCACACCATGCCTGCAGACACTGCATGCAGTATAGGTAAGTCACCCCTGCAGCAGGCCTTACAGCCCTAAGGCAGGGTGCACTATACAACATGTGGGACATATCTGCATGGGCAGATATGCCCCTGTGATGTCTAAGTCAATTCTTAGATATTGCAAGTGCACAGGGAAGCCATTTGAGTACATGTGCTGGACACTAATGTTTACGAGTTCCCCAGCTACATGATGACTTCCCTGAAACTAGAGATTCTTGGTATCAAACATCTCGTATTAATGAGCCCACACTGATTCCAGTGATGGATTTATTAATAACTGCACCCAGAGGGCACCTTAGAGGTGCCCCCTGAAACCTACCGACTATCTGTGTACTGACTGACTGGTGCAGACCAACCTGCCTCCACAGACAGGTTTCTGACCCCCTGCAGGTGAAAGCCCACGCTCGGTGAGGGCAGAAACAATGCCTGCTCCCGCCACAGGTGTTGTCACCTCCTCCAAGCAGGTTGGCTAACTAATCAGCATTTCAAGGCAGGAGGCCTCAAAGACCTCTGCCACTTTTGATATGCGAGCCAAGGGTTCCCCCAAAGGGGAAATGCCACCTCCTGCCCCAGGCCCATTTGGCACCAGGACAGATGGGATAATTAGCTAGTCAGGAGGCGTGTTCCACTCTCAGACTAGTACTACCCCTGAGGTGAGCTACCTGAAGTGACCACAGCTTTCAGAATTCCACCATCTTAGTTTTGGCAGAATTAGGCTCTCTGGGTCAGGGTTATTCCCACTTCCCACAGTAAGTGGTTACATTGAGGGTGTAGACACCCTAAAGCAAGGTAGGCCATTGGCTACTACCTGTCACTCCCCATAATGCCCCTAAATTGAGTAGTTAGGTGGCACCCCTGATACCAGGAACATAGATTCGATGGATCAAGAAGAGAGGACAAAGAAGAGCCTCGAGAAAAGCGAGAACTGAAGACTGGTATGGACTTTTGGCGCCAAACCTTGCCTGCACCAAGTCTCGACAGTCATGACCAGCGACTCGTCCTGCAGCTGATCAGCTTCCAAGAATCCCAGGAGACTGCCAGCCTTTCGCAAATGGCCAAGCAATCTCCCTTGGAGTAAAGGAGCTACTCCCCTGCAGTCCATAGGCACGAAAACGCAAAGTCCGGTCTACAAGTTGCCACTCCCTGGCCAGCCTGACACAGCAGGTCCACAGGTAGAGGACTCTGTGCTCCTGAAGGTCAGATCAACCTCCACCAAGTGAGAGGACACCATGACCAACCTGAGCCACACAGGACTAATACTCGGGGCACTGTACCCCATTGCAGCAAACAGCGCCTTTGAGAGTCCAATCCGTACTCCCCCTGCACTGAGGCCGAGCAGCTGTTGAGAAACGTCAGCACCACAGAGACCCACCTCCAGAGTGGACCAGCTGTCCTGATTTTGCACCCTCACCCGGTGAGACCAACAACCGCAAGGCCCTAGGAAGCACAGAGCTCAGCCGACCTTTTCACTCTGCGCTCGAGAGCGCCAACCCGGGTACTGACAAACTGGCTGTGCCCCCTTGACCCCATGACTCTTGTGACCTGATCACCCCATTGGGAGCTCCCAGACTTGTCCCCAAGTCCCCCTCTGCTGCCTGTTTCTAGGTGGCCCCCCTTCTTTCCACTGGTGTACCATGCACAGCTACCAATCTGACCAGCACCTCTGCACCCGGACGCCCAGGGAAGGTAAAGAGTAACTGCTGGTGGTACTTTAGACTTTGGCCCCCTTACGACCAAGTCCAGAAGGAGACCCCAGAAACCGATTGCAAATAACTGTATGCAACATATGCCTTTTCTCCCATAGGAAATCATTGCTGCATAAAGATGCATGATATTGAACTCTTTTACTGACCTGCAAAAATTCATAACTGCAAAAGTACTTACTTGATAACAAAGTTCTTGGTGTCAAAATTTATATAAAAAGAAGACTTATTTTTCTAAATTGATCTCGGATTTATTCTTGAGTGTGTGTCTCATTTATTGCCTCTGTGAGTACAACAAATGCTTAGCACTACCCTTTGATAAGCTTAACTGCTTGCCCACACTACCATAAAAGAGAGCATTTGGGTTATCATTTGTGCCTCTGTAAACCAATTGGGGTTTGCCTGGACTCTTTACAAAGTGTACCTCGTCTTGGTCCACTATAAAAGAGCCAGCTTGCTACAATCAGGAGCATAGACAGTGGGTGATATGACGTCACCTCCAGTCGATGTCTGTTGGGTTTAGGGAAGGATACAAGTAACGACTTGCGGAGCATCAGCGGGGGCCAACCCTCTGTTAACGCAGTGTGATATAATTCCAGCATCTTAGTAACCAAGAGGTCCTCATAGGCCTTATAGAACTCAACTGGCAGACCGTCTAACCCCAAACCCTTACTCATAGCAGTGCCCCTGATGGCTCCCTGGATTTCTTGCACTGTGATTGGTGCATTGAGCTCCTCCCTGTTAAGTGGATCAATGATGGGCAGTGTAACCCTATCAAGAAAGTCTCGGATGTCGGCTTGGCAGTCTATGGGGGGGAATCATAGGGGGTTTAGTAGTGGGCTGTGAATGCTGCATGTATGTCCATTTGGCTAGTGTCCAGGTGGGTCGGAGTTGTTCTAATCATGGTGATAGGGATGACTGGTATTGTGCTCCTCAGTAGCCATGCCAGCAAGCAGCCGGACTTATCTCCTTCTGCATGCATTTTGGCCTTCTAGGCTCGGAAGTCCAAGCATCGCAGCTGCTCAATCAATTGGCCATGAGGCTCCGTATCTGTTGCTGGAGCCGGTCGTGCTATGGGAGCTGTATGCGCTGCCACTTCTAGGGTCCCTTGAGATGTCTCTGTCCAGACCAGGTCCCTATGAAGGTCGGACCTTGCACCCACAGGCACATGGTTGCACTCGCCTCGGAGCACCACCTTTTGCACTTCCCATTCCACTAATCTGGAGGTAGCTGTGCCCCAGTTATCTGTCTGGTAATTGGATAGCGATGCATCGGTCGCATCTCTATATATTGGGTCTTCCAATATGGTCGGCTGTAATCGCCTTGTGGGGACCAGTGGGCGTGGTGCTCCTCATTCAAGATGTAATTGGAGTGAGTTATGGTCTAAGAATGTTTTCCCTAAATATTCGGTGTTTATGGCCTGTAGCTGAGTGGCCGGATGACAGAGTACGCGATCCAGGTGCACTCGAAGGTCATGTGGAGGTGAATAATAGGAGTACTCTCTGGCAACTGGATTAGGGGCGCACTATCTATCCAATAGGGACCAGTGTGTGAGCCATTGGGAGAGACAAGTGGCAGTGACCACAACAGGAGAGGTTGTCAAAGGAGGGTACGAGCGATCTAGCTGTGAGTTTAAGACACAGTTAAAGTCTCCTCCAGTGACCCAGGGAATAGGGCCCATTTAGTAAGGACAACAGAGCGGCGCACCAGAAGGGCGTGCTGTGCTACATCTGGCACGTAAATGCTACCCAGTAGGTGGTCCTGCCATAAAACTGTCCCTCCACTAGGACATAGCGTCCCTCAGGGTCTATTGCCGTGGCTATGCATCTAAATGGAACCGCAGGTCTAACCCATGTAAGATCCTCCCGGGAAAAGACGGAGTATGTAGTACTATAGCATTGATCATGCCAGCGTTTCTGTAGGTGTGTGTCCTCTCCTCCAGATACGTGGGTTTCTTGGAGAAATACAATCTGGGCATCTCACCTTCTGATATTTTGTTATACTGCATGTCATTTGTGCACTGCCCTCATAACACGGACATTCCACGTTAAAATGTGCACTCTAGCCATAGCACCCTGCACGGACAGGGGAGAGAGAACCAGGGGGGAGTCTCAATGATATTTCCCAAGGGTGCTGGCGTAAAGGGTAGGCAACACACAGGGATAGTCAATGTCTTACTGTATGACCTTACAAACAAGAAAAGCAGAACCACCAACTACGAACCCAGGGCGGCCGAGCAACCTCCAACTGCCCAAACAAACAACGAACAGTCCCATAGGTGGGATTATTCAGGTTGTGTATTAGTGTACAGAACATCTTCCAAGGAGAGTGTCTAGGGGGCAGCTAGCATGCTGCCGCCAGGTACAGCTTGGTTATAAAGAGCATTGGCCATGAATTTCCCAAGGATGGGGTGTTCGATCTATTTAGTCTTAGCTAAAGTCAGGAGTATGAGAAATCTGAAGTGAGTCCTGCTGAAGCTGGGCACCAGTTCTAATTTGTACAGGCATTCGTACGGTGCGGGGAAGGAATGGCAACCAATTTCACAGTACCTCTACAAGGAGGCAGACATGCAATTACCCCCAGTAATTCGCAGGGCCGGTTAGGACAATTTTCAAGCATGGCCCACGTGTCTTACCTGTAGTCCCCTCAAACCATATTGTCTGCAGTCTGCAGAGTTACGTCTGGCAGGATTACTGATGTGGTGCTGCCCATAGAGGCACTGGAACCTGCCTCAGAGAGCGTGTCCTCTGGAGCTTGGGGCAGCGGGGAGCGCTTCTCTGCCCACAAGGTGGTTGCAATTCACAGCGCCTGGATCTGTTCTCAGGCATGCGCCGGGGTGGGGGCACCATTGACTCTGGGATCTTCGTCTCCACGGCTCCGGCGCTTACCATGCCACCGGGTCCTGTCCGTCTGGGATCGTGGCATTGGTGTTGATGGGACTGAGGACTAATATCTGCGCTGCTCCACCCAATCACAGACATCCGCCGGTTCGGTAAAGAAGTAGCTAGACCAATTTACCATGAGCTTCAACTTGACTGGAAAAAGCAGCCTGCTGTTTGTAGTCATTCTTCACTCCCAGAAAGGAGGCTTTGTGGCCTAGCATTGCCAGAGTGTAGTCCAGGAATGGAAATGCATGCGTTTTCATACAAAATCAGCTTCACGGCCTGAATCGCATGTAGGATGGCCTCCTTATCTCTATAAATCATTAGTCTGGCCACCACTGGCCTGGAGGTGCCCCTGGTGGCAGCAGTGTCACCGGAACTCGGTGGGCCCGTTCCACTAGATAGTGAGCTGACAGTTTCACAGGCACCACTGCTTGCCATGTTTTAAAGCATAACACCGGGTCTGGGCCTCTGCACCCTCGGGGAAGCCCACGATTCGAAGATTGTTGCTGTGGGAACGCCCCTTGGAGTCCTCCTCTCGAGTTCATGGACCTTGGCCATGAGGGACCTTAACTGCCCTTCTAGTTCAGGCACTGTGGGCAGAAGCTCTTCCAGTGTGCTCTCTGCTTGAGAGAAAGTGGGCAGTGAGTTTTCTTTGATCATCATGCGGTAAGCCTACTTCTACTGCCACCACTTCAACCCTATTTCGTAGATCATGTCTGGTTTTGGCTATAGCAGGGAGAATTTTGTCAAACTTAGTGGCTGCTAGGGTTGTGGATAGTTCTTCTTGTGGTGTCGTCTGCTCGACCTGTTCAGTGGTCCTGGCATCTGGATGCCCCACCGATTGGGAGCCTCCTGCCCCTCGCTGCCCCATGGCTGGATTTAATGTCGTCTTTTGTACGAGGGTCAGTGGTGATGTTGTGCGTACAGATCCAGGAGGGGAAGTGTTGTGCTTCGGTTGGTATCTGTTACCTATGGACCTGCCTGTCCCCCGCCTTCCACTGCAGAACTTGTGTCAGGGTGGGATGTGCAGTCCAGGCAATTGAGAGTCTACCCAATCAGTGGTTCTCGGTGAATGGCACTGGTGTGGTGAATTGATGTCCTGCACAGCTTGGGGTCCATGGAGGTGATAGGTGATGCGCAGGGGAGGGAGGCGCTGTCTGTAGAGAGCCACAATCGGGAGTCCTGGTTGGGGCCTCCAGTTGCCTTCAGCCTGTTCACTTTGTTGGGACCCGCCTCACCCCTTAAGCCTAGCCCAGGAGCGGTAAGGGGGGCACAAGCAGTCCAGGCTCCACATAGGCCCTTGCAGAGACAGTCGTCAAGGTAGAGGAGGAGGAAGAAGATAGGTGTTAGAAGGGGGTTACACACTCCCTGTCGCACACCAGTCGACGTGCCTGACGGGGGGCACCCCATCACCCTCAGCGATGGTTTCTGGATGATCTAGCTCGCCGGGCGCTGACCCACTCCAGTGCATGTCAAGGATGCAGTTCTCTCTGGGCTGGTAGATGGAGCAATCAGCAAGATGCCCCAAATGTAGAAATTGTTTCTATGCAATACATGGGGGGATTGCCCCCAGGGGTTCTATTGTTGCCCGATCAATTGCACGGCTGGCTCACGGTGCAGGCTGCTATTATAAGTGTCTGGGCTCTTCAGGGCCCACCCTCTGCACCGCTTGCTCCCGCTGGCCCGGGTGCGGCTCCCACGACGGGCGCTATGTGTAGCGCCATCACACAGGGCCTAAAGGCGCAGTCAGGGCATTGTGTTGGGAAAGACGCTCCCAGTTCAGCAATCAGTTAATGAGAAAGTAGTGGCAGCCCACCCCACAGGGAGCCGCGCCAGCATCCCGGGGGCTGCAGCGGACACACGGTGCAGACAGCTGCTGCGACTCATCTGGACCCTTACAGCATCTTGGCAGCCCTGTGGCCAAATCTGGGGCATTCGGGGGGGGGGGGGGGACAGAACCCCGAATTGTCGCCGGAAGTCAAGAAAGTGGCCACAGCGTCACGCGGATGACCGCAATAGATCACACAGTCAGCTCGGGTCCTGCAGGCTCATCCTGCACTGCTGAATGCCTGTGCACAGTCTTCATGGTCAGGCAGAATGTGTGATGCTGGCTTCCTGGCAGCTTCCACAGCCCCAGAGGAAGCTCGAACGATGCCGCCAACTGACCGCACAATGGCCCTCTCCTAGCCACAGTCCGGATTTCAGAGGCTGATAAAGAATCGTTGAGTCGCTGACAGGAGCGATCTCAAAGTACAACCTCCATCTTGCCATGGCTAGCCCGGCTCCCAGCGAAATCCATTGTTAATAAAAGCTTAAAAAGGGCTTAGAGCCCGCCCATTACTTACTGTTACTTACCATTGGTTGGCTTCCACGTCACTCTTGTTTCCCTGCTTCTGATTTGTCAGCACCTTCTGCTCCTTCCTGCCTCCTAACAGGCTTCAGTGCTGTTTCTGCAGTGAAGAATGGACCTAGTACAGCTTCCTGTCCGTAGCCAGTGTCCTTCCACTGGCCGAGGCTCCTGTATGTACTTTTTTTAACTTTTGGACATGCACTCTTGAATAGTGCATGTGTCTGCAGTCCGTCCATACCCCGCCCTCCTCCTGCTCCCTCATGTTGCTTTTCCCTCCACCCCTGCCCCATCTCCCTCCTGTGGCTTGTGTGTTTTTTAAGCACCGGTACATTAAGTGATCTGCCCAGAATCACAGGAATTTGAGCCACAGTGAGGCTTGAGCCTAGTTCCCAAGTTTCAAAGTCAGCAGATGTGGGCGTAACGCCACATTCTCTCTGCTCAAAACACCTACCCCAAAATACCACACACTTTTGTATCTAGGTTTTTATGTTAAGGTACAATCTTTACACAGAAATAATACTGATGTATTCAAGGAAACGTTTGCTCTCAAGGCCGAGCTCCTGAAGATGCTAGCATCCGTCTTAGTCTATGGGGAAATGTAAAACATTTTAACAATATGACATGTTTTGAAGAATGTGAAGTACATTCTAGAACAGGCTGTTCGTAAATGATAATGAAGAGCAAGAAGAAGCAAGCACTCTAGTCCTTAATAACTTTTGCTAGCACTCTAAGGGACAGTGGGGCATATTTACGTTCCCTGGCGCATCCCTGCATATCAGCAGGGATGCGCCAGGGAAAATGCGTCACGCAAGTTTACCCTTGCGCCACGTCCGATGCGCCGCATTTACAATGCGGCGCATTGTGGCGCAAGGATAAGCAGATGCGTGACGCATCTGCCGGCGGAAGGTTGGCGCAGTGCTGAAGTTGTGTCGCAAGCGCAACGCAACTCCAGCACTGTTCCAACCTTCCCTATCCCTAACATGGTGCGTCAATCCTTACGCCTACTTGAAGCAGGCGTAAGGATTTGACGCACTCAGCGCCGGAAAAGTGACTGCGTGAAATCTTGTAGATTTCACTACGTCACTTCTCCGGGCGTTCCTGCGCCGAACGCCCCCTGCGCTGGCAGTACGCCCACATGAAACCTGACGCAGGTTTCATGTGGCGCAGGGGTTTACTACGTGACGCATCTCCCTAGATGCGTCACGTTGTAAATACAGCGCAACGCGGCGCATGGTTTGCGTCGCCGCTGTGTCACATGCGTGACGCAACGGCGGCGCAAAAGTGGCGCATGGGGCTTGTAAATATGCCCCAGTGTATTTACAGATCTCTAGTTCTTCCCAGTCAGACTGCCTTGCGGCTGCACCTGTGTTAACAGAGCCTATTTCCACATTTACGTATCCTCTTGGCTAGCTGCCACAGGCGTGGCTAAAGTTCATATTTATTTTCTTTGGAAATGTACATGAATGGGTTCATTTGGACCATGGTTTAAATTGAGGGTATAAAATCACTCTGGTGCAAATAACACTTATGCCTCTAATGAATGTGTTTTAACCCCGAATTTTGGAGTGAAATGTGTCAGTAATGCGCGTAAAGGTTGCATGTGCCTTTTACACATTTTACGCTTGATGTCACCACCAGCAAACAGTCGGCGGAACCATTGTGCATATAAAAAGTGACGCACCGGCGGCGCAAGGGGCTTGTAAATAAGCCCCGGAGTGTATTGTACTGCAAGTGAAACGACTTTGACGAAACAACTTTGCTCTGCATGTGTGTATGCCTTTCAAGCTTGACGTGTTTGTAGCGTGCTTCCTGCAGCCCAGGGGTTATTCGTTGTTCAAAATGGGAGTCAAACATGCTGGTGTAAGAAGGGGCACAAGCGGCTGCTACTTGTGTTGTAGCCAGGGCCGTTCGAGGGACCCAAAGCAGCCCTGGCAAATTTTGTCGTACCAGCCCCCAAAGAGTGCGTAGCAAGAAAGCGCAGCGAGTGAGCCTGACCAGTTGAAGGGGGTTTAGGGGGAGCTTGGGGTGAAGGGGTTCTCCCCTCAGGAAAATGTGGAAAAATATGGCAAAATGGTGCATTCTACAGCACACTTTTTATTATATATTCAAATATATTAACCTTTAAAGCAAGTAAATGATGACCAACCATACAGTGCACCAGGCTATCCACCCACATTCTTACAGAGAACACACAAAAAAACAAGCATTGGCATAGCCAATAGGTCTCGCCTTTGGGACCTTATAAGTGTTTAGCCAGAGATATTGACTTTGCCTATGTCTTTAAGCTGTGCTGTACAGAAGTCTGCAGCATGCTGAAAAGTTATAATAAAGAAGTGTCAGAAGCATTTTTGTTACCTTATATATAACCAAGAAAGCATTATGTACAACTGAACGGCCATATTAAAAAAGTATTACAAATAATGTCTTGAGTTTTTTTGTCCTTTCAATGCTGGCAAGTTGTATCTGCCTGTCCCAATGGTTGCTTGTTATGTTTTTTTTTGTTATGGGGGGCATACATAACAGGAGGGTGAAGGTCAGTCAGTTAGTGAGAGTGAGAGTCAGTCAGTGAGAGAGTCAGTCAGTGAGAGAGTGAGTCAGTCAGTCAGTGAGAGTGAGAGAGTGAGTCAGTCAGTGAGAGAGTGAGTGAGAGTCAGTGAGAGAGTGAGAGTGAGAGAGTCAGTCAGTGAGAGTGAGAGAGTCAGTCAGTGAGAGTGAGAGAGTCAGTCAGTCAGTGAGAGTGAGTCAGTCAGTGAGAGAGTCAGTCAGTGAGAGAGTGAGTCAGTTAGTCAGTCAGTGAGAGTGAGAGAGTCAGTCAGTCAGTGAGAGAGTGAGAGTCAGTGAGTCAGTGAGAGTGAGAGTCAGTCAGTGAGAGTGAGAGAGTCAGTCAGTCAGAGTGAGAGATTCAGTCAGTGAGAGTGAGAGTCAGTGAGAGTCTGTCAGTGAGAGAGTCAGTGAGAGTCTGTCAGTGAGAGAGAGTGAGTCAGCCAATGAGAGAGTGAGTCAGTATTGTGTCCCTTTCAGCCATTGCTGAACTTAAATACACATTGAGATGCAGAAAACGTGTGATTTATAATAAATAAAAGAAATTGAAAATCAGTTTTCATATTTCTTTGTGATTATGTTCGCCTGTTATTTTTGTAAAATAGGCCCGTTCAATTTAAGTAAGGAGCATTTTAAGGGCATGATACTACTTCCTGTGCCCTCAAATGTGACATCATGTGATGTCATTCTGTATGCTAATTAGCCCCACCACTACTTTTCTGAGGACTTGTGCTCTGGATATTTAACAACTTTTGTAACCGAATTCCAGGTCAAAAGTTCAGAACTTGGTCCCTCCAACTCTGCACGGGTTGACGCTTGTCTTATTCTTTTAGCAGACCTTATTAAAAACCCCAAAAAATCTCAGACCGCACGCTTCTCTTGCGTCATGCTTGGTGTCGCCGTTCCCATGGGCCCACGGAAGAGCTTCATATGGCCAAGCAGAGGTCTCGGCTCCTCTGCTCACTGCAGCCCTGCTGACTGCCAAATCCCGTGACTGTGAGAAGTGCCATTGTCATGTAGCAGGTAGATGGCGCCATCTAACGGTCACAACCTGCCCAAAAAAATATATACTGCACGATAGTTCTCAATTTTCCCCGTATGTTTGTTTCATTGGGGCTTAAAAACGGAAGCAACATACACACTTTGACCTAGGGATGACGTCTTAGGAACGGAATATAAGGGCACATATTAAGATCACTGTTGAGAATGGAAAAATGCACTCTTGGAAATAATACATTGCGGGTGATGGGAGAAATGGAGTTCCTTCACGAGAGGGAGCGACCATAATAGTCTAACGAGCCGGGAAGAGAGGAGCGGGGGCGAGCGAGCGCGGCAGCCTGCTGAGCTGACCAGACGCTCGTACGTCATGGCCTTTTGCTTGCGGTTACCCGCACGGCCGGCATGTGTTTCCAATTATCGCGCCCGTGTCTGGGCACGATAATTGGAAACAGATGCCGGCCGTGCGGGTAACCGCAGGGAAAAGGCCATGACGCACGAGCGTCTGGTCAGCTTTCAAAAGCCCCTTACATAAAGTCTCGCAGAGCAGCGCTTGCGCGCTACTAGAGGCTCGACCTAACCAGACCAGAGAACATAAAAAATAAGACCGACTGGCTTCCATACAGCGCATAGTGAGCGACTACAGCGAGTGACTACAGCGAGTGAGCCTGGCCACTTCAAAAGACGTTAGGTGAGGGTCTACCCCCATTATTAAGGTAATTAAGGTACTCAGTAACTGACTAGTGGCCAAGTAACCATGACTCCCTGACTGTGAGGGACTCTCCTTAATGAACTCGCAGCCTCCCTGAATTTGGGGTTGCCACAAGTCTCCTCAAAGATAATTATACCCCAGGGCGCCATAAAAAGACAGAAAAATACTTCAAATACGTCTGAAACCGACCCATGCATTTCCCTGAAAGAGAGGAATTCCGGGTATAACTAATGCGGTTTGGGATGAATGCAAGATACCATGACTTTATGGCACGACGCCGCATGTAAAATGCATTCCAAAATGGCACCTGACCGGAAGGAGCAGTGTGACCAAACTTAACTCTTAAGACATTGTGGGGCAGATTTACCAAAATCTCATGTAACGCAGCGCTGCAGGCAAAAAAGCTGTGCTGCGTTGCGCGAGGAGAGGAGAGCAGGAGAGCACCATATTTACAGAAATATGGCACTCTCCTCCCCTCTCTCTAGCATCGGCACTGAAATTAGCTGCTATGTGCTACGCACACACTTTTGCACTATATTGCAAAAGTGTCTGCGTGAGTCTAGCTTAGGTTTAGTACTGGAATGAAAGCCTTCTAGTACAAAATACTAAGCTCTAACTAACTTTAAACCTTTTCCCACTTTGTGTGTGTGCTGTTCAGTGCAGTATACATACAAAGTCAGAAAAGGAAGGAGAAATGAAAGAATTTCTCCTTTATAGCGCCTGTTTGAAAAGGGCGCTGTTTTCTCATGCTAAACCCTGTCTATTTTTTAAGCAAATAGGGTTTAGCGTCAGAAACCTTGGGTGGTTGCATGGGAATGCCCATGCACCACCCATGGTATGCCCCCTTGGCGCTAAGTAATGCAAAGCTGTGCCTCTTTGTGCTACTTTTGAGTGTTTTCCAGCGCCAAACAAGTTTAGCACTGGAAAGTAAATTAGTAAAAAAAGATTGAGCATCGGTTTGCGTCACTTTTGTGGTGCAAACACAGCATTAAATCTTAATAAATATACTCTATGAGAGCTGCCAACTTTACCATAGATGACAGCCAAGGCTCCAATGTCACCCTGGCCCAGACTTACAAAGAGCTTGTGTTGCCCTTGCGTCACACAAGGTGATGCCAGGCACTCCAAGTCCTTTAGTGAGATTGACTAAGCCACACAAAGCCACCTTACATGGCTTTGCATGGCTTGGTAAATCCAGAGTAACGTGAGGTAGCGCAAAGCGCTGTCTTGCGTTACTCTACGTTGAGAAGGCGTTCCATGGGTGGAGCATGTGCTCCCATGCATCCACCCAAGGATTATGACGTAATCCCAGATTTACTAAGCATAGCAAACCTGGGATTGTGTCAAAATGGTATACTTTCCGAAAAGAGGAGTAATGAGGAGAATTAACTTTATTTCTTCTTGTGTTTTCCTCTTTCTAAATGTACTGAATTCTGAAGCATAGTTGAAACAGGAAAATGCCTCAAAAGATTGTTTTTGTGCAGGAAGGTCTGCCTTCCTGCACAAAAACAATCCAGCCTGTAACGCAGGCACCCTTGCACCATGGCACAAGGGTGCCAGCATTTGTGCTAGGCAGCACTCAGTGAGCCAGTGCAGGGAAAGAGCAGGAATGTGTCATATTTTATTAGACATGGCACATTTCTGCTCTTCCCCTTCTCAAGCAATGCTGCACATCAAGTTGTCAATCAATCAATCAATCGGTATTTATATAATGCAGCATATCACCCCTGAGGGTATCTAGGCACTGTGGTTTTGCTGGTCTCAGTGAAACAGCCAGATCTTGAGTCCCTTACTGAATCCGCGAGAGAAGGCAACATTCGCAGATGGAGAGGTAGGTTGCTCCAGTACTTGGCGGAGAGGTAGGAGAAGGAATGACCTCCACTGCTGCCTCTGCAAATGCAGGGAGTGTATGCGAGGGCAAGGGAGGTGGAGCACATGTGTCTGGCGGGTTGGTGGAAGTTCAGGTGGTGGTTGATGTAGGCTGGTCATGGAGGGCCTTGTAAGCATCTTGAACTGGCATCTCTTCTGAATGGGAAGCCAGTGGAGGTCCCTGAGGTAGGGGGTGATGTGGGTCTGTTTGGGGAGGTTGAGGGCGAGCCTGGCTGCTCCGTTCTATATGGTCTGGAGTATCTTGAGGAGTTAGGTGGTGATTCCGGCGTAGAGCGCATTTTCCATAGTCCAGCCGGCTGGTGACGAGGGCTTGAGTGATGGTTTTTCTGGTGTTGACTGCGATCCATCTGAAGATTTTCCTGAGCATGCAGAGGGTGTGGAAACAGGTTGAAGCAACTATGTTGACCTGGTGCTTCATGGTGAGTTTGCTGTCCAGGATGATGCCAAGGTTGCAGTACGTCATCAATTGGTGTGGGTACGAGTTTGGGGGGCCACCAGATGTCGTCCCATGGGAGGTGTTCTTTCTGAAAATCAACCCTTCCGTCTTATCCATGTTGAGCTTCAGACAGTTGGTCCTCATCTTGGTGGGGTCTTCCGTGAGTGAGAAAATTAGTTGGTTGTGATTTGCTATGATGTTATGCCCATGGGTTCTGATGATGTCGGCTAGGGGTGTCATGTAGGTGTTGAACAGGGTGGGGCTGAATGATGATCCTTGAGGTACGCCGCAGATGATGTTCTTGGGCTTCAAGGAGAAGCGTGGTAGGCAAATTCTCTTGGTATGTCCTGTGAGGAAGACTGCAATTCATTTAAGGGTGTCTCCCTGGACACAAACGTGGTGGAGTCTTCTGATGAGGATGTGGTGGGATACGGTATTGAATGCTGCTGAGAGGTGGGGGAGAATGAGGGCTGCTGTTGCATACCAATCGAGAAGGGTTCTGATGTCATCGGTGACAGTGATCAGGATGGTCTCAGTTCTGTGGTTGGTGCAGAAGCCGATTGGAAGGAGTTGAGCACGTTGTTCCTTTCTAGGTGTTCAATGAGCTGTTAGTTGACAGCCTTCTCATGGACTTTGGTGCGGAATGGGAGCAGCGAGATGGGACAGTAGTTTTTGGGTTCACTGGGGTTGGCAGAGGGTTTCTTCAGGAGGGTTCTGACCTCCATGTGCTTCTATCAGTCAGGGATGGCAGCAGTGATGATGGTCACGTTGAGAAGGGTGGTGAGTTGACCACTGATTTCTTTGTCTCCGAGGTTGAAAAGGTGGTGGGAACAATGATCCGTGGGTGCTCCCGAGTGGATTGAGGTCATGATGTTTGTTGTGTTCTGTGACATTAGAGGATTCCAGGTGGTGAACTTGTGGCTGTGGGTGGTGTCTGTTGGAGTGAGGAGGTGTTCAAGGTCGGTGGTTGGGGTTGGAAGTTGCCGTAGATGGTAGATGTCTTGTTGTGGAAGTAGTTCACCAGTGTGTCACAGAGTTCCTAGGAAGGGTGGATCACATTCTCGGCGGCTGATGAGCTGGAGAACTCTCTGACGATGTTGAAGAGTTCCTTACTGTGGTTGCCGATTGCTTCGATGCGGCCCATCAGGGCATCTCTTTTAGTATCCTCGTGGAGTTGGTGGTATATGTTGAGGGCTGATTTGAAAGCAGTTTGGATGGGGGGGTCTCTGTTTGTGCGCCAATGTCTTTCTAGTTGTTTACAGTTTCGTTTGAAGGTCTTGAGTTCTGATGTGTACTAGCTGGCCTGTTTGGTGGCTCTGTTGGTTTTGGCTGGCTTCGTGGGGTCAACTCTGTCAGTGTAGTTGGTGATCCAGGCAGAGAAGTTCTGGACATCCTGTTCCATGTTGGTGGAGGCATTGGGCTGGGTGTCATTGAGGGTGCCGGTCCATTGGGCTTCTGTCACTTTGTCCCAGCTGTGGTGGGCAGAGCTTAGGGGTCTGGTGGTGGGGACCGGGACCCCTGCGATGGAGAAGTGGATGATGGCATGGTTGGTCCAAGTGAGTTCGGTGACATGGCTGTACTTGACTCTGTCACTGGCTGTGAAGATAGGGTCCAATGCGTGTGCGCTGTGTGTGTGGTTGGTGACCAGTTGAGTGAGGCTGATGTCACTCATACTTTCCCGGAGGTTGGTGGATTGGCGTCTTTGGGGTCGTTGAGGTCACAGAGCAAGGTGTAGTGCTTGGAGTCGATAGCTAGGGGGGGCGATGAATTTGGAGATGGTGTCGCAGAAGCCGTGGTGTGGTCCTGGGGGCCTGTATGCAAGGGTACCTTTGATGATCGTCCTGCCATCGGTTTGGAGTTGGAAGTTGAGGTGTTCCAGGATCGGTGTGACCTAGTCATTAGTAGTGGTGCAGTAAAGATTATCCCTGTGGATGATGGTGATGCCTCCTCCGTGTTTGTTGGTGTGGTCCTGGTGTATAATCTTGTAGCCATCTGGTGTTGCTGTGGCGATGCTGGGGGTTGAGCCAGGTCTCAGTGATGAAGATCACATTGGGGGTGAGGGTGGTGATGGTGTCCCAGCATTTAGTGGCATGTTTGCACAGGGGCTGTGCGTTGAGCAGGATGAACTGGAGAAGCTCTGGGGTGTTGGCAGTCGGTGGGGTGGGTGTGGCAAGGATCTCTGTGCAGGCAGGAGGTCCTATGTTGCTTGTGAAGTGGCATTGTGGGCAGGTGAAGGGTCCTTCTGTTGTTTGGGGCGAAGTGGTGCAGCAGATGTTGTTGCGGCATCTGGGGTCCAGGGCCAGGAGCCCAGCAGTGGAGTATCAGTGGGTGGCCAAAGGGCAAGGGGTCCTGGTGCTGGGCGCAGTCCAGGCACGGCCGGTGGCAGACGGGCTTGCCTTTGGTGCGCTGCAGCCTCCATTAAGTCGTTCCTGGGGGAGGGAGGGGCTCTGGGTGGTGAGAAACAGGAGGCGGGAGAATGGTAAAAATGGCAGGAAGCGCACAGGCAGAATACAACAGAGTCAGGAGTTATGTGGTGGGACGTAAAAAAGGCTCATCTAAGCAGGATAAGAAAAGCTAACTGGCACAACACAAAATGATGCACTAACAGTAGTGAGCAATGTGTGGGTTTAGAGCGGTGGTGAGCGAAGGAAGTGAGGACTGGCTAAACAGAAAAGAAAGGCTGACTGACACTGTACAAGACAATAGCAATAACGGTGAGCAAGGGAAGTGAGGACTGGCTAAACAGAAAAGAAAGACTGACTGGCATAATACAAAACAATCACAATAGCAGTAGCGAGCAATGCGGGGTTGCGAGTGGCTGTGAGCGTGGGAGGCAAGGGTCTGTGAACAGTGGCACTCAAGCAACCCAACAAGTGACAGCGGGAGACCTGCAGAGGCTTCAAGGAGGAGCTGGCAAAGGACCTGCTCAGTGGGGACGCACTGTGGCCTCCATTAAGTAGGTCCTGGGGGAGGGTGGGGCCCTTGGTGGCGGGAGGCGGGAGAACGGGAAAAAAGGCAGGAAGTGTGCGGGTGCCGAATACAACAAAGGCACAAGTTATGTGGTGAGACATAAAAAAGGCTGATCTAACCAGAAAAAAAAGGCTAAATGGCACAATAAAAACAATGGCAATAACGGCAATAACAGTAGCAAGCAATGGGTGGGTGGAGAGCGGCGGTGAGCAAGGGAATTGAGGACTGGCTAAACAGAAAAGAAAGGCTGACTCATACAATACAAAACAATAGCAATAATGGTGAGTGGGTGAAGTGAGGACTGGCTAAACAGAAAAGAAAGGCTGACTAGCACAAGACAAAAAAATAGCAGTAGCAACCAGTGCGGGGTGGAGAGTGGTGGTGAGCGGGGGAGTTGAGGGTCCGTGAACAGCAGCACGCAAGCAACTCAACAAGCCGCAGCAGGAGACCTCCAGAGGCTGTCAGGTGGAGCTGGCACAGGACCTGCTCTTGGTGCATTGCGTTGCGTGACGTTTTGATAAATTTACCCCTTAGTCACTACCTGGAAAGGAAACTCCCTGATTATGAGTTTGGCGCCAAGTAACTCCTGAAAAGAGTTCAATTACGTGAAGCATCTTAAGCGCCTCAGATGTTCAAAAACGCACAAACCAGTGATGACATCGAGAAGAGGACCCCTCGGTCGTGCATTGTTCTTTACATCAAACTACAACATAGCAATACTGAAAGTGTAGAAATGTCACTCTTATGTGAACTGACCCCTTGGCAGCGCCAAGAGGTCAGTTCACTTAGGAGTGACATTGCAACACTTCTAGTTGGCAGCTCTAAAATGCATACAACTCACCCTAGCTGGCTGATGCTTGTAGTGAGCCACCCAGCAAATATTATACATTGTTTAAGGCACACATCCCTACGACTGGCATTGCCAGAGAGAATAAATAAAGGCGCATTAGCCACTTGAGACTAGTGCACACCTACCCACGTAAAGTGTGCGAGTGACTTTGTCCCCGCTAGTTAACAGGCCCCTGTGCGGTCGGTCCCATGCTGGGATCCGGACCTGACATTGGCAACGAGGGGGCCCGCCTGTCGTGTGCAGTTCTATGTGGAGGGTTCCCAATGCTTGCTCCCGCACCCATCCAGCCAGAGCCGGAGTTTGTGTACCGCAGTGCTTCACTAGCGTGCTGCTGTTTCTCTGCTTTCCTGGTGGCAGGAGGACGTGGAGTTACCCATCGTCATCCATGTGGCGCCATCTCCTGCTCGCGCAGAGCAACCCGCTGGAGCATTTGAGGCATGCGAGGCCTCTGCAGCATCTGGAGCTGAGCCGGCATGCTCTTGCGGCCTGGAGGCGCGTGGTCAGCGTCGCCTGTGCTGATCGGCATGAGCGATGTCTCAGCCAGCTGCCACGTGGACGGCCCAATCTCCTGCAGTGACCCACCCGTTCCTTCAGTGGCCTTCTGGTGTTGACGCTTGGCCCTTGGCAGGCACTATTGAATCTGAATGACGTGCACTAGAGGTGTGTGTGCAAGGACTCCCCCCAGCAGCAGAGGTACTGCCTTCCTCATCACAGTCTATTTGTCGGCTAGAGCTGTGGTACGCTCCATTTCAGGAAGGTTCTGGACTGATTGTGTTACTACATGTGGAGCGGGGAGGAGAGGACATAGCCAAGAGGCACGGATATGAAGTGCCCAGCTACACTCACAAAGTCAAGGCGATAAAGGACCACACAGGAAAAAAAACGAAAGAGAGAAAGTGAAAACTAAGCATAAGGGATAGACATACATACTCACTGTATGCCCTAAGTGTAGTGATCCAGCGTGGCTAATATAAATTTCTCCTTATGACACCAATTCAGAAAAACACCTACACAAAACTTATGTCGGTGGGGCCCATGACACCGCATACATACATTCATTCAATTTCTGGATTAAACGCTAAGGAAAATGAGCTGCTGGACAAACGGGATACCTTGTTAAAATTGACAGAATAATAACCTATACATTATATACATTAACTGAGGATCCTGTTGGTTCTAAACATCAAGGTACTCCGCTATTCGGTCGATGGACCAACTAGTAGAATCAGTTGATGGAGATTAAGACCAGCTCAATCACAATTAAAACCTTCAACATTTATTAAATCATAAACTTTGTTTTAAAGAACCACAGACTCATTTTAAAGTTAGAATATATTTTTATCTAAAATTCTTCGAGCAAATAAGTAAAATTCTTTATTAAGTAAAACATTTAGAAATATCAATAAGCATTTTAAGAAAGATTTTTAGGAAAAGATAAAATTACTCATTACCCTTGGCCATAGGGCGATGACAAGAATGGTTCACCAAAGGAAGATGAACCGCAGATCACAGGATAGGACTCCCAAACTGACTGACTGTCCCGCTAACTTCCTCGGACGCAATCACCTCCCGGGCAAATTCCCACAACGATCTCGTTCCTTCCCCAGTCAAAGTTCAAAGTCCAAAATGACAGAGTCTCTCGCAGCAGCAAGGTGGAAAAATGAAAAGCACGTTTTTTTCACAACGTAAGAGCAGACTCTCTTATACCCTATTCTCTGGCTCACTACACTTAAAAGTTGCAATCCTTAGGGGCAAGAATCACGCTAATTGGTCCATTGGAGGGGTGGTGATGGTCACCTCATCGCCCTCCTTGTTTGAACCGGTTTGGGGACAATAAAGCACACAATAAGTCTCATGATCACGGTTATCCAAAAGTAGTCCAATTTGTTAATCCATTTTGTAACAATCTTTGATGGTCACACATTAGTTCATCCCCTGTCGCTCGATTTTCCCATCCGTACCCAGGCATATATGCTGAACACTTGGCACGCTCCTCGTTGCAGGTCAGATTGGCCTTGACATCTCTCACTCCGAGCACAGGTCGCATACACGTGACTGGAGCATTCATGCTGAGTCTGCGCGGGGGCCATCTTATTCAGCGCACGCGATCTCGTCCTTTCCAGCGGCCATTTTAGAAGCATGGCCTAGCAGGCCCGAACGAAACTAATATAAGAACAAACACAATAGAAATTAAAATATGGAAAATAAGCCTTTCTGTTTACCACCCGCCATTCTAAAGACCCATGTTAGATATTACCTAGCAGAAGCGACATTTAAAGCCATTTTACTTACCATCTGCATTTCTTTGCCACAATACAATTCTATTACGCAACACAAATCATGCAATTCACTCTATTTACTATGCAAATTACAATACTAATGTTATTTTGCTTCATATTTGTAAATAAATTAGATTTTGCAACATTTAGCAATTTCCCACGTGTAATGTCTACTAAAAAGGTGTATTTGTTGATTAGTTCATGCGTTTCAAATGGTTAGTATCATTAATTATTATGGGGTCATTAACTTCCAAGGGGTACAAAATTATTTCGTTTCCCCTGCTACATCAATTCCCCCCTTTGTTGATTTTTAACATCACCACTAAAACCTATCCCTACAAAATGTTATCAGATAAATGTTTCTTGTCCACTTGCATTTGTTAATTTAGACAATCGTGTTCTTTTCATCTTGTCTTTTAGACCTTTTGTACATGTTCTCTTTAAACTCTTCCAATTCGATCTCTCCCATCTCCCGTTCTCTTTCTTTATTTTTCTCATTTTCTCTTTTTGCTTTATTTTGTCTTTTTCTTCTTTTAACACACACATATGCTAATCTCAATATTGATATTATCACTATTACTAAGGTCACTGGAATTAGTATTTTCCCAATAAGAGAACTACCTATTTCGGTGAACCATTTCTTCATTGAGGAAAACTCTTGCCAAGTCTCTCCCAAGCACCTTCAACCACCAGTGAGTCAATTTCTTTATGCAAATCAGTAATTTTCTTTATATACTTCTGTATATTCTGACTTTTGTCTGGAATGTAAGTGCAACAATGTTGTACTTTCAGCATTCCACAGACTCCACCCTCTTTGCCAAAAGAATGTCAAGGGCAAGTCGATTTTGCATTACCATAGCTCTCATGGCAACCATTTCGGTATTTACCATCAAGAACCCTCCAGCAGTATTCGTTGATAAACGATCTACTACTGTAGACAATTTCCGAATTTTGTATGCATTCAAAGATATACCCACTGCTGGTATCAATGCTCCAAAAATGTCACCTATTATCTCTGAGAAGCTTTCCCTTCTCCTACGGGTTAATGGTTTACCTATCTCGTGAATTCCTTTCGTTCCTCTTTCCACGTGAACATTTTTTGGAAAGACCGGGCCTAGATAGCATGTTCCGTACCAATGGTCCGGCAACCTATAATAAGCTCTATTTCCGCAAATATAATAGCTCCCTGGAAATACTGGATCTTTTCCTCCTTTAAATCCCCATCCCCCTAAAATTTTGTATGTATCTCGGCACTCACTAGAACCCACGAAATAGTTATCATACATAGTGTTATCTCTACTAATACACAATTTTCCCTGTTGAGGCCAATCTAGAACTATAGCTGCATTTGTTTCGCCTTTGTCATAACTTCCCTCTTCAAACGCCCAAGGTGGGGTTTTTGTCTTTTCTCCTGCTGCCTTTCTTTGAAACTTAACCCTTCTGTCTTCTACCATGTCTAAGAAAACCTTTTCTTCCTTTCTTAACCCACAAGTAAGATTATGTCTAAATACATATTCTATTGTTAATTCTTTTGTTTCTAAGAAAAATTCTCCAAAAATCTTTGCAAACTTCACCTTATTTAGTTCAGGGATTACGGGAACTTTAGCAAAAACAGCATCTGTGTCAGTGTAGTAATACTCTAATTTACCTGTTTTGTAAAATAAGCTAGCTAAAACACTACAAGTTATTCCATACGTCAAAGGAAGGTGATGATACGTCACACCTTCTGTTACAGACGCAGGTAACCGCATACAAACATAACAATCTCTCACATCCATTGTCTCCACATATTCGTACAAGAGTTTTGTGAAGACATTCTTGGAGAAATCAGTTATTGACTTATCCCTATGAAATTCAGTACTACCTACCAATGTTGCAGTGTTCTTTATGTTAGATTTCTTGTCACTATTCGTGTCATTCATGATTGCAGATGTATTTTCTACAACTAATCTAAGTGGAATTATGATTGCCAAAATAAACCAAATAAGCATTTGTTAACCCTTACAATAGAAACACATCCTACACCATCTACGGAAAAACTCACATTTAGCTCTTCTATTCTCAGTGTCTACCATGTTGAAATATTATCTAAATATATGTTCAGAAAATGTGTTTCCACAACTCAAATGACTTAGTGTTGACTGGGATCAACTGCCTTTTGGCGCACCTTTCGGTTTTTCAGAAATTTTCTTGGACTTTATCAGTTTGTGTGTCTAGTCCGGTTTTCTTTCTTTGTCTTTCAAGATTGGCGCAGTTCACTCTCACCCACTTGTTCACAATCTTTGTCTGGGTTCTCGTGACTGCTATCCACTGCTTTAATGTCAGACAGTGCTATGTATGCCCATTCAGGTGACTTGTATTTCAAGTTAGGTCTTTTCACTCTTTTGGGTCTCTGCAATTGTCTTTTATCTGTTTTTCTTTGTTTTTCTTGACTTGTTATTTCATTTACTTGTTCTGCATTGTCTTTGTTCAAATTTATTAGTTTATATCTCAGTCTTTTAATTTCGTTGGGCCAATTGTCTCCTTTTCTTGGCCTTTTCAGTTCACTTTCTTTTTCTCCTCGTTCTGCTCTCCAAGTTATCTTTCTTGGTCCTATTCTTTGCCTTCTTTCTTCTTCACTTTCTTCAGATTCTGTCTCAGATCTCACTTCACTTCCTCTAACTTTGAACTTTATGATCTCAGTCTCTTTGTCCGAATCCGAATCTTCTTGTGTTTCTTCTGCTTGAAATTCTGAGTCTAATCCTCCTCATGTTTCTTGCGCAATTTCCCCAAACTCTCTATCTAGATCTAAATTTCCCTGTGTTTCTTCTGCTTGTAATTTTGAGTCTAATCCTCCTCGTGTTTCTTCCGCAATTTCCCCAATCTCTCTATCTGAATCTAAATTTTCTTGAGTTACCTCTACAATTTCCGGAGGGATTTCCCCAAAGCTTGTACTTGGCTGTTCATTGTCACTGTTTATTAGTTCGGTTTCTCCTGTTTCAATATCAGTTCTTTTGTTTTCGGATTCTTCCTTTTGTCTTTCACTGGATTCAGGTTGGTCTGCTTCAGATGCCGAACTGGTATCTGATATTTCCAGATGTCGACTTACAGGTCGAGCTTCAGGATCTGGAACTCTGATTGCTTCAGTCTCTGCTTCAGACGCTGAGCTGGTATCTGATATTTCCAGATGTCGACTTACAGGTCGAGCTTCAGGATCTGGAACTCTGATTGTATGGCTGGCATGAATCCAATTTTTCAAACCTGCACACTTTACTGCAGTCGTTGTCACCAGGATCACTTGACGTGGCTTATCCCAGCGTGGAACCAAGCAATTTCTTCTTCTGTGGACTTTTATGTGGATCCAGTCTCCTGGACTCAGATCATGAGCTGGTTTTCTCTCAAGAGTGGTCGCATCCGGCCCAAACTGATGAAACACAGAATGCACCACATCAGCCAATCCTTTGCAATAGTCCAGTACAAGATCATCAGTCATAGTCAGCAGTTTGTTGACAGGTACGTGTGCTTGTCTCATTGCTCGTCCCATGATTATCTCATGAGGACTCAGACCTGTTTTTCTGTCAGGTATGCTTCTTATGCTCATTAGCACCAATGGTAAGGCATCGGGCCATTTGAGTCCTGTGGCTTGACACATTTTTCCTAACCTATTTTTTATTGTGCCATTTACTTGCTCTACCACTCCAGAAGCCTCTGGTCTGTAGGCACAATGCAGCTTTTGTTGAATGTCTAGTGCTTCACATATCAGTTGGATGAGTTCATTCTGGAAATGCGTTCCTCTATCTGTTTCTATCGTTACTGGAAAGCCATATCTAGGAATGAATTCTCTCAGTAGGAGCTTAGCTACAGTACGCCCATCATTCCTTCTTGTCGGATAGGCCTCCACCCTACGAGAAAACAAACAGACGACCACCAGGGCATACCTCAATCTGTTACTTGGGGGCATTTCAATAAAATCTAATTGCATTCTGGTAAAAGGACCTCCTTCACGTCCTATTGTTCCCAAACTCACTACTGTCCAGGATTTATCTGTTGGCACATAAGGCATCTTTTGCAAAGACTTACAGCTATAGCCCTAAATTTTGGGTTGTACCAGGTCTGTTTGAAAAGTCTGATCATGGCATCTCTACCTATGTGTGCCTGCCCATGGTACATCCGTGCCATGTTAGAGATCATGCTATCAGGCATAACTGGTCTTTCATCCCTGTAAACCCAGACTTCATCTTCTTCTCTCCGTCTGCAACCTGCTTTTATCCAAACGTCTTTTTCCTCATCACTTGCCTCTTCCTGCAATTGTTTCACCTCATCCAATGTTTCAACTGGGTTAGTAAACAGCAAGGGACATGAAACATTTTCTTTTTCCCTTCTCCGATTCATTGAGGTCATATTTCTGGCACAATATTGAGCTAATTCGTCAGCAAATTTGTTACCCACTGCAATGTAATCAGTTCCATTTTTGTGAGCAGTGCATTTTACCACCACAATCTGTTTAGGCAGCTGTATCGCCTCAAGCAACTTCTTCACAAACTCACCATTCCTAATAGGAGACCCTCTGGAAGTCAGGAATCCCCTCTGGGACCAGATCTGTCCAAAATCATGGACCACTCCGAAGCCGTACTGGCTATCCGTGATCACAGTGATTCGGAAATTCTTTCCCAGTTTGCACGCTCGAATCAGAGCAATCAGCTCAGCAACTTGGGCTGAACGTATTCCTCTCAAACAGGATGCTTCCATTATGGTTGCCACCGTACACACAGCATATGCAGCACTTAAAACTCCTTCATTTGTCCTC
The DNA here is from genome assembly GCA_963921515.1 of Calotriton arnoldi. Lineage (NCBI taxonomy): Eukaryota > Metazoa > Chordata > Amphibia > Caudata > Salamandridae > Calotriton > Calotriton arnoldi. Next base: position 5,071,976 of record CAWUFW010000215.1, on the reverse strand, counting down.
AGGCATGACCCGTCCACAAACATCACATAATCTGACTCTTTTAGAGGTTCATCCCTGATATCAGGGCGAGGCTTTGTGCAAAATTCAAGCACATCCAAACACTTATGATCAACATCATCTTTGACTTCTGCATTTACTTCATCTGGCAGTGAAGTGGAAGGATTCACACTCATGCATCTTACAATGGTTACATTGTCTGCACCCAAGATCACTTTTTCATACCTAGTCAGCCGACTATGTGTCATGAATTGGGTTTTTGTTCGGGTCAGAAGGATTTCAACTGAATGTGGGACATATACTCTCAAAGGATATCCCATCACAATGCCTTCACTCTGTTCCAGACTCACACAAGTAGCAGCTACTGCTTTCAGACATCCAGGCAAAGCCTTTGCTACCGGGTCTAAAACAGCTGAAAAATAGGCTATTGGTCGTTTCATTTTTCCATGCCTTTGCACTAATACTGAAAGTGCACATCCGTCTCTCTCGCTACAATACAGCTCAAATTCGTTCTCATAATCAGGCATTCCCAATGCTGGTGCCTCACACAAACTTGTTCTCAGTTTCTCGAAAGCCTTCATTTCATCCTCATCCAATGCAATCGGATCTTTGACATCCTTCTTTGTCAATCGCTGTAAAGGTTTTGCAATCAATGAAAACCCACTTATCCACTGTCGGCAATAACCAACCATTCCAAGGAACATTCTCACCTCTCTTTGTGTCATTGGGGCTCTCATTCCTTTGATAATCCTTATCCTTTCTGTTGTCACTTTTCGCATCCCTTTCTCAATCTTATGACCTAAGTACTGTACTTCCTGTTGACAGAATTGCAGTTTTGATGGGGACACCTTGTGTCCTCCTTCTGCCAAATGATTCAGTAAAGCAATGGTGTCCGTAACACATGCTTCTCTGGTCTTTGATGCCACTAATAGGTCATCAATATATTGGACCATCGCAGATTTTTCAGGCATTTTTAAATCTTCTAAGGATTTCTTTAGAATCTGATTAAAAATTGAAGGACTTTCAGTATTCCCCTGAGGAATTCCGCACCATGCCAAAATACGCTCTCCGAACCGGAACACAAATAATGGCTGGCTGTCAGGGTGCAATGGAATAGAAAAGAATGCATGGCACAAATCAATGACTGTGTACCATTCTGCATCATGTGGGATTTGATACAGTATTACAGCAGGGTTTTGCACAATTGGGCAGCAAGGAATAACAATTTTGTTTACCTTTCTCAAATCCTGTACTATCCTATATGGTCCATTTGGCTTTTTCAAACCCATTATAGGAGAATTACATGGGCCGCTCATTATTTCTCTCAAAATCCCTTGTTCAATCATCTTATTAATTAAAGGTGTTATTCCTTCAATAATTTCTGGCGTCAGTTTGTACTGCGGGATGTTTGGGTAATTCGTTCCTTCTTTTACAGTAATTTTTACAGGATCAACTTCTCTCATTAGTCCAATATCTTCACCTGTGAAATCCCATACATCAGACCCGACTATTCCTTTCAACTCAATAGGGATGATCTCTGCATCAAACACAGGAAACATATCATTCACTCCTGGTTCTAGTTCTGCCATTGACATTTTATACAGAACATCCTCATCTGGTGTCTGAAAAGCAATACCATCTGGGGTACAGTAGATGGTACAATTCATTTTGCAAAGCAGATCGCGTCCCAATAAATTTACTGGACTACAATCACACACCACAAAGCGATGCATCTCTTTGAATGGTCCAATTTCCACCTCTATTGGTTTTGTAAGAGGGGTTTTAATCTGCCTGTTTGAAACACCTACAACTTGGATATATTCTCCTGACAGAGGAAGTTTGGGAATTTCCACTGATCTAACAGTAGAATGGGTAGCACCAGTGTCCACAAGGAATGTAACATTTACACCATTCACTTTTCCATCCACAAATGGACCTGACTGATCTACCTCTAGAGTTGCGCCAAGCACGCACTCTTCTTCCTCTCCTAGGCACCGTCATAAACTATCATCCGATTCATCTCCATCTTGCCGTAACCAATACTGCGAAACTGCAGCTGCGCGGGGCAATTTCTCCTCCGTAGAATCCTGCCTCTGTACTGTATCTTTGAGGATTTACACTCTTTGGAAGAGGTGGTTGCGGCACCTGACACTGTTGAGTAACTACCTGCGGCTGTTGATTGATTTTCGGTATTAACTTTCGGAGGAAATTTACACTCGTTTCTCCAGTGCCCTAATTTTCCGCAATTATGACATGGCTATTTCTTTTTAGCTTCTTCTATACTCATCTGACCTTTTCCCTTACCAATATTCGGTTTGGACTTGGTCTGTCCTGCATCACTAGACTGATTATTTATCTGAGCTTCTTGCTTTTCTGCAACCTTTACTTGTGCCCACATTGCCTTTTCCTTGAGTTTACGCTGTATACACTCAATATCGTCACTCCAATATTTCGCATACCGTAGTACCTCATCTACTGTGCTATTCTGCAACACAACATATGCTGCTTAATCATTTCACTTATCTCAGGTCTCAGACCATATACAAATCTATACACAAAATGACTCATGTCCTTTTCACTCAAATTCTCGTATCCACTCTACTGTTTAAAGACCAAAAGCAATCTCTCGTAATAGGCATGTACAGATTCCTTACTCTCCTGAGTTGTTCTATCAATCTTTACCCAGTCCGTTTCTTTTGGCGGAATTTTATTTTTCAGAAATGTGATTGCCTGTTCATATTTTCTCATTACTTCTGAACATGGGGCTCCTGTTTTTGCATCTCTAGGATATTCTTCCTTCGGCCAGTCAATTGTAATTTTACATTCTGTCCATAAATCTGCAGGAACAACAATCTCAAACAATCCATCCAGATCTTCCCACAACACTTTTGAAACTTTTACAAACCCTTCTACCTGTCTATACCATTCTACAGGTTTTTTCTCTCAATCTTGGAAAGTCATTTGTAAATGACAATATATCTTGTCTGGACCATGGGACATGTACATAACTTCCTCCTGGAGTTTCTCTCATTGGACATTCTATTACCGTTAGTTCTTTCTCTTTTACTGGAAAAGCCAATGATGCTTTATCCGTTGTTCCCTCCTTTCTTCTTATCCACCTACTTCTCCACTTGTCTACATCTCCCCATTTTCTCAATAGAACAATCAGTTCTTTTATTTGTGTTAGTCGTCCTTAAGTGTTCAGATTTTCTATGTCTTTTTCACTAAAATCTACCCTGTACGGTTTCTGCAATCCTCTAATTTTTCCAAAATCTACTCCTAGTTCGTTTGCTGTTTCTTCCAATTTTTCATGCAAGTTCCTAGCTCTCTAAGTGACGCTTTTACACATAAACATTAATTCATCATCTTGATAGGACTTTAATCGATCTGTACCAATAGTTCCTAAAATTAATTCCTCCATATCTATCTTTAATCTGACCACATCCAAAAGTTGTGGTTCAGCATCCTTTTTCTGCAAGCTCCTTACCCAATCATTTAATTCCTCTGCAGTCGGACCCACAGGGGTTTTATTTACTTCTGCCCAATTTACACTTCTCTCCGGAGTTTCAATTCCTGACTCAGTTCCCATAGGAATCTTATCTATCGGACTCTCATTAATTGTCAAATTTACAGGTGGACTTGACCTAAATGGACCAACAGAATCTTCTTTCTCTCTATTTTCTGGAATTATCCGTTCTCTTACTTTTTGCATACTGGAATTTAATGGAATTGTTAAGGAGTGTTCATCTATCTTTTGGTTTTCAAATACTGGGATTACTGGCCCTATAGTTACTGGCACAGTCACGGCTTCCATATTCTTTGTCAGTTCTCTTATCTTTTCAGTCAACTCTCTTATGGTTCTGGCTAATTCAGCTGTATTACCATTATCATTTTTCACAGTCTGTGGTGTTTCTAGTTTATTAAATGGACTATTTATTTCAGACATTTGTTCAGGACTTTGATTTATTACAGTTCTCATTGGTGGTGCATTTGGTGTCACCACCACAGAATCCTGTTGATATGGAGGGGGTCTTTTATTTAAAATGTCCTCCAGCAACTCATCCTCTGTGTCGCTAACTCCATACCCATATCTCTCTGTTACTGCATGCTTCTTTTTCTCAGTACACTTTTTCCCTGTAAATTCTTCAACTGCTCTGACAGGAAACATGCCATCCGTCATGTTAGCATAACGCCATCGTCTCATCCTGTCTTCATGATTCAAACCCCATACTCTTCCATGAACTAAACTATAATTCTTTGCACCTCTGTGTCTTTCCCTTTCATACATCTCATCTTCCCATTCACCTAAGGCTTCGAACCGTGTCGGTCTAGGTCTCGGTTCAAGTTTCATCATCTTTTCTCTCAAATTTCGAAGTACCGCTGTGCTAAACGATCCATTTTCTGGAAATGCCAATACTCCATCGTCTTTGGTATACTTCGCCCAATTTTCCAACAAAATGCAAGTATGATAGCCATATTTCAACATCATATGAGATGCTGGCGTTTTCGGCGGAGGAAGTACTTCTCCTTCCCTAGTCACAACCTTCTTATCTTTCTTGAAAAAGTTTTTAAGCTTTGCAAACCATGACGGTTTCTCTCTACTATACTCATTATAATAAGCCATGTTTCACTGTTCTTTTTCCCAAAACAAATTCACGCAATTCTTCACCACTCTGTTCTTTCTACTGCTCGGCTATTCAGACCTATCCCAGCGCGTCTCACACCAACGCACCAATCAGAAAGCTTTTACGTCACTCTCACACTAACCTATCCCAGCGCGTCTCACACTAACGCACCAATCAGGAAGCTCTTCGTTCTTCCACAACTGGCCAATACCAGCGCGGTTTTTGTTGACGTCAGTTCTACTCCTGCTTCTACTGACCCCTCCTTTACAAAAATTATCGGCAGTTTTCTTAGCTTTTCTTTTCAACTAAATCGATTAGTTACAACGTAAAACACATTACCAGTGTCTGTTTTCTCTAAACAAAAGAGATAGTTTATTCTAACTTACAAGAATACTGTTTCGTTCGATAAGTGTAGCACTTCTCTCTACCTTACCCTTCTCTCAAGCAAGAGGTAAACCCGTTTCTCTGGGTATAAAACACATGTGGAGACTACACTGCTCCTGAGAATTAAGGCCAGAGTTTCACAAGAAAACCTGTAGCTATTTCACTCAAATGCAATTCATGCGTGAAATTTCCCTAACATAACACAGTCCTGTGTTATCACCAATTTTGAAATCAGACAATGCACATTTCCGTGTGACTTCTCTTGCCACACGTGTCCACTCCCTACTTCCCAGAAGCTTCAAAATTTCGACTTACACATAACGTGATACAAACTCAACATAGACTGTTAGACACGAAAAATCAATAATCACCAAACTAATCTATAGTAACCATAACTCTGCTACCAAGAAATCTGATCCAGCGCGGCTAATATAAATTTATCCTTATGACACCAATCCAGAAAAACACCTACACAAAACTTATGTCGGTGGGGCCCATGACACCGCATACATACATTCATTCAATTTCTGGATTAAACGCTAAGGAAAATGAGCTGCTGGACAAACGGGATACCTTGTTAAAATATATTTTTATCTAAAATTCTTCGAGCAAATAAGTAAAATTCTTTATGAAGTAAAACATTTAGAAATATCAATAAACATTTTAAGAAAGATTTTTAGGAAAAGATAAAATTACTCATTACCCTTGGCCATAGGGCGATGACAAGAATGGTTCACCAAAGGAAGATGAACCGCAGATCACAGGATAGGACTCCCAAACTGACTGACTGTCCCGCTAACCTCCTCGGACGCAATCACCTCACGGGCAAATTCCCGTAACGATCTCGTTCCTTCCCCAGTCAAAGTTCAAAGTCAAAAATGACAGAGTCTCTCGCAGCAGCAAGGTGGAAAAATGAAAAGCAAGTTTTTTTCACAACATAAGAGCAGACTCTCTTATACCCTATTCTCTGGCTCACTACACTTAAAAGTTGCAATCCTTAGGGGCAAGAATCACGCTAATTGGTCCATTGGAGGGGTGGTGATGGTCACCTCATTGCCCTCCTTGTTTGAACCGGTTTGGGGACAAAAAGCACACAATAAGTCTCATGATCACGGTATCCAAAAGTAGTCCAATTTGTTAATCCATTTTGTAACAATCTTTGATGGTCACACATTAGTTCATCCCATGTCGCTCGATTTTCCCATCCGTTCCCAGGCATATATGCTGAACACTTGGCACGCTCCTCGTAGCAGGTCAGATTGGCCTTGACATCTCTCACTCCGAGCACAGGCCGCATACACGTGACTGGAGCATTCATGCTGAGTCTGCGCGGGGGCCATCTTTTTCAGTGCACGCGATCTCGTCCTTTCCAGCGGCCATTTTAGAAGCATGGCCTAGCAGGCCCGAACGAAATTAATATAAGAACAAATACAATAGAAATTAAAATATGGAAAATAAGCCTTTCTGTTTACCACCCGCCATTCTAAAGACCCGTGTTAGATATTACCTAGCAGAAGCGACATTTAAAGCCATTTTACTTACCATCTGCATTTCTTTGCCACAATACAATTCTATTACACAACACAAATCATGCAATTCACTCTATTTACTACGCAAATCACAATACTAATGTTATTTTGCTTCATATTTGTAAATAAATTAGATTTTGCAACATTTAGCAATTTCCCACGTGTAATGTCTACTAAAAAGGTGTATTTGTTGATTAGTTCATGCGTTTCAAATGGTTAGTATCATTAAATATTATGGGGTCATTAACTTCCAAGGGGTACAAAATTATTTTGTTTCCCCTGCTCCATCAGTAGTGTGGACAGCCATGTCAGCCCCAGCTCAAGATGCAGTGGATCCTGCAACCAGACCTAATTTAGCCGACCCTGCGACTGCAGCACCAAGGTGGCGACAGTGGATTTGGGAGACTAAGGCACTATTTTCACTCCACACGTAACTCTGATGGTGCCGTCATGCTGTCCATGATGATGCACATGGGAGGCATTGAACTCTATGATCTTTTTGAGAACTTACCGAACACGGGGCGAATGATGATTTTTAGGCTGCCGTTACTGCATTAAACTGGCACTTTGATCCACAGTTGAGCCCAGATTACAAACGGTTCAAACTTCATCAAGCACATCAACTGGAAGGGGAATCAGTGGACTCCTTCTTTGCAAGGCTGCGCAAGCTGCCAAGCATGTGCACTGGTGTGGATAAGCAGGACGAAAAATGAGCTCAGCTAATTCAGGGCTGCTGATCATTCAACCTAAGGAAGCTAATTCTGCTGCAACCTGGTATCACGCTGGATGAAATCCTGATCTTGGCCAGATCCCATGAGCTACTTCAATATACCCAGCAGCAACTAGCGGGGTGAAGGTCAAAGAAAAACAGTTCGAAGTGATTCAATGGCACCCAGGAAGAACGTTGTGGAGTCGCTCCTGCCCAATCATCTGAGAAAGCATGTGGAAACTGTAGGATGACCCGCCACCCATCACGGGGGGGCCCATCACAATGAAAGATGTGTTTAAAGTGTGGACAACAAAACCACTTTGCGAAAGTCTGCTGAAGTTCCGGCGTAGGGCCTGGGTCAAACACGAAAGGAAAGAAACCCATGAATGTGCGGCAACTGTCAGTGGCCGAAAGGGAAGAACGCACAATTTTGATGCGTACATTCACGAGAGATCAACCAGATGAAGAAGAAGTGTTCAGCATTTGTTTAACTGGACAAGATAACCAGAAGCGCAGACCTCCTCCCAAGTGCCATATAGAAGTGAGGGAGTCAAGATCATGGCCTTCATTGACACTGGAGCATCAGTGAATGTCACTGACGTGGAGCAGTTTCGTAGGCTGAACCCCAAGCCTGCCATTATGCCGATGAGGGCCAAAATATACAAATATGGCGACCTGACCCCATTCCACTCAGGGGTGTCATCAAAGTGGAGGTGTGCAATGGAGATGCCAGAACTAAAGCAAAGTTTCACGTTACAAAGGACAGCACAGGTACCCTGTTAGGTTATCATACCGCCCAAGAATTAGGTCTAGTATTTTTCGCAAAACAAATACACCAGTCCCATGCTGGTGAAATACTGAATGACGTCTCAGAGCTTTCGCAAGGACTGGGGTGCTTGAAGGGTGTTCAGGTGAAACTCCATGTAGATGACACTGTACGACCAGTTGCCTTACGCCACAAAAGAGTGCCTTTCATCTTCGTCCCCTAGTGGAATTTTTTTTTGAAAAGCTGGAACACGCAGAAGTCATAGAGAAGGTAACTTGTCCGACGCCGTGAGTGTCCCTGTTGGTTATTGCCCCGAAACCAAAGCAGCCGGAGGCAATCCGCCTATGTTTGGATATGAGACTGCCCAACAAGGCCATTCACCATGAGAAACATATCACCCCAACCATCAATGAAATCGTCGCTGATTTGAATGGGGCGAAATGGTTTTCCAAACTGGATTTGAACTCTGGATACCACCAACTAATGCTAGAGGAGTCCAGTCATTACATCACCATCTTTTCTACCCAGGTGGGTTTGCAACGTTTCAAGCGCCTGAGTTTTCAGGTGTCAGCTACGGCAGAGGTCTTTCAAAATGACATACATGAGGTGCTATCTTGCATGGTCAGTGTAATCTATGTGAGGGACAACATTTTCATGTTTTCCAGCTCCCTGGAAGAGCATCATGCCCGGCTAAGAGCGACCTTGCAACAGCTAGTGGAATCTGGCCTCACCCTTCATTGTCCAAAATGCCTGTTCTACGCCAATGCCATAGAATCTTTTGGGTACAAATTCTCCAATGATGGCCTGCAAATGGATCCCAAAAAGGTCGAAGCCATCAGGACAGTGGCTATCCCGAGCAGTCCCTCTGAGGTACGTAGTTTCCTGGGGATGGTCAATTACTGTGGCTAATTTATTTCCAAGTTGGCCACACTGTCAGAACCCCTGCGTGCGCTGACCAAGAAGGATGTCAACTGGGAATGGAGCAGTAAGGTTGTGGAGCTTTCAAGGACATTAAGAAGGCATACTTTGACTCTACGCATTCCACAGAACTCATTTTGGATGCTAGCCCCATAGGGGCGGTGCTGATGCATAGGAAAGGGGACGGCAAGTGGGTTTCTATAGCGTATGCCAGCCGAGCTCTCACAGCCATGAAGTCCCGCTATGCGAAGATAGAGAGGGTGGCCCTAGCCATCTCATGGGCCTGCAAACATTTTCACCTCTATCTCTGCAGTCAAAGTTTCCAAGTAGTGACCAATCACAAGCCTCTGGTACCCCTGTTTGTTGGCACAGCTCGAAATGGTCCTCTGAGATGGGAAGTTCAGCTCCAACAGTACGCCTTTGAAGTGATTTACCAGCCAGGTATAGACAATCCAGCCTGTTACCTGTCACGCCATCCCCTGACAGCGCAGAGGTTCTCATTCTTCGCGGTCATCAGGTGGTCATACTCCGGAGTTTATGGGCCCGCACCATCGAGATGGCTCACCAAGGGCATCAGGGAATCGCTAAGACTAAAGCTAGATTAAGGAGAAAAGTGTGGTTCCCTGGAATGGAGCAGCTGGCGGAGGACCGTGTGAAGAACTGCCAGTCATGCATCATCACTGGTGGTGACAACCCCCCCCCCCCATAGCACCCGTTATCACTGAGGCCCCCAGCACCGAGCCTATCCTGCTTCCTGCTCCAACAGAAGCCAGGAAGAGGACAGAGAAGAGACGGCGGCCGGCAGGTAGGTAAGTGTTTTTTTTTTTTTACCCCCCCCCCCCTGCGTCCCACTACTGATTCGTGGGAGCAGCTGCAACTGCGTGGTCATCAAAGATCGCCATCCCAGGTGGAAATATTGCCCCCCCTTCGAGAAGGAAGCCTGGAAGGTGGTAAAAGTAAAAGGCACCATGATAATGGCCAAAAGAGGAAATGCAGAAGTAACGAGAAATGTGTCCTGGTTCCGAAAAATTACCTGCCAAGTTACAGATCAGACTCGCGAAGAGGATTATCCATGTGAACCGGATGCCCTCATGAATGACCATGGCGCAGAGGATGGCGGAGCCAATGCGTTTAAGGGCTGTGGCCAACATGATCACACCCCCTCAGGAGCAGTGTCACAGGAAGATGAAACCCAAGTGGCGCCAAGTGCGGGTAACAGTGCCCAAAGTCACCCCTTTCATCTGAGGTCCAATCCTCGCCCAAGTCAGAGGCTCAAAGACTGGGTTTGCCAGACTGGAATTCCAAAACACCGAGATGGTTCGCAGAAGTACATGAAGCGGTTAGAGCCATCGAGAGAATAAAACAGCTGCAAGACTTTTCATCTGATTTGTCAGTGTGTTTATTTGTGGCTTTATTTTGTCTTTATTCTTTTCTTTATTGTTTTAAAAGGTTGGAATTGATGTAGTGCACCACACGGCCACAACTATACGTAGTTTAAGGCACGCATCCCTACGGCCAGGCGCGGCCAGAGGGAATAAATAAAGGTGCATTAGCCGATTGAGGCTAGTGCACGCCTACCCACCATAAAGTGTGCAAGTGTCTTTGTCCCCGCTAGTCAGCAGGCCCATTGCTGAGATTCGGACCCGACACCGCTGGCCTGCTTGCATGGGGTCTGGACTAGGCCTGCCTGTGCGGTGACTTCTTTGTGCGCTGGACCTAGGGTGACCAACCGTCCGTAAATTTCACGGACTGCCCGTTATTTGGGCCTCTTGTCCGTTGTCCGTCAGGAAATCTTTCACGGACGCCTTTTGTCCGTAATTCTGGGCGTTGGTGCAAGTTGTTCCCCTGCATGCAGCCTGAGAGTTCTCTAACTCTCACTGCAGGGCCAGATCGCACTGCTGTGAACTGAAGGGCCTGCAACAGCCCCTCCCCACCTGGCACAGATTGCTATCGGCCATTATCATTCTGTTTGACTACCTAATTATCAAACACAGAATGATAATGGGCCCCTTTGTACAGATACAGCATTTGCTGGGCCTCCTCCTGCCAGAGGTCTTCATACTGTAGGCGCGCCCCCTGGGGTGTCTGTGACTGCATTCCCAGGGGGGTGCAAATGCCTTAGCAAAGAAGTGTAAATGAAGACTGCCTGGAAGTGTGGCCTTCTTTATTTGGCGCAATTCCAGGCGGTTTTCATTTACAGACTTGAAGTGTAAAGTATACAAATCGTGCTATGGGGGCTGGGGTCCTTGAGTGTGGTGACAGGGTCGAAGAGGTGGCTGAGAAGAACAAACTATTCTGTAAGGTCTTTGTTATGTCATATGCAGTTACTAAGGCAAAAAGTAACCCACTCACAATGAAATAAAAAATTAATTCAGGTTTAAACATCATGTTATTCTGGCAAATCCCTTAATCTCCGGTGCCTACAAACTAATGTGACCTTGTGTAATGTTATAGGTGCTCATGGCATTCTGCTTTTGTTCAGATACTAGTGATAAATGAAGGCGACCAAAGGTATTAATGTAAGACGTCTGATATTTATCAGAAGATACTTCTGTCACACCAGTAGGTACACTGAAAAAACCTGGTAGGGTCCAGAAATGTACAAATGAAAAAAAATCCAAATTGGTATAACATACATTATATTTGTGAACAGTGTGGCAAATTCAACAAATGCATATGCCAGGGTCAGTTCCCCCAAACTGATTTAATTGTTCCCGAGCGTCTGCCTGATGCTGGTGTCTCATCTTCCGCACAAGGGACAGGATTCCTCTCCGTTCATAACAAGTTGTGCAGCCTGCAATAGATTTACTCAAAACACAGCTTTGATAGAACTGGCTCTGGTCTAATACCACTGAGGTAGTTGAGCCTGTGGATGAGTGTTCTCAAGTAAATTTAGGAAACTTAGAATCTGAGGTCAGTTTTCATTATTCGCCATAGTCCTTTCCCTGATGCTGCGCAAAAGCGCTCCATTTTCCAAAGTCTTTTGCCTTCATTTTATTAGGGACTTTTGCCGAAGTGTACACCACACCCAGAGTGGGAAAGGTGTCTTATTTTTTTTTTAGACTGGGTGGGCTGCCTGCTCTTCATCCACTGTAAAATGCTGACTCAGAAAATATAGGAGTCAACAACAAAGGTTTTACGGATCCAAACATTTGCCCATTTTCACATGATTTTAATTTATGGTTTGCGACGGTGAGAGGTATGCGTGTTTGTGTTGTTTTAGCAACTTGTGATGTCATTGGATTTATGTGAGTTCCTACTCTGTGCATATGATGTGGCATGTGTGCGTGATGGTCTGTGTGTGTATGTGAGGGTGCATCTTATGTGATTATGTATGATGTAGGGTGACCAACCGTCCGTAAATTTCACGGTCCATCCGTAATTGGGACCTCACGTCCGTTGTCCGTGAGAATCCCTTTACAGACGCCTTTTGTCTGTAATTTTGGGCATTGCAGGGAACAGCACTGTTCCCTGCATGAAGCCTCAACTCCCTGATGGGGCCGCCTCGCACTCCTCCTCGGAGCACAAGAGCAGCCCCACCTGCCCATTGTCATTCTGTATGCTGGCTGATTGCCACATACAGAATCACAATGGTCCAGTCTAGGCTGGTAAAGCATGTGGTGGGCCTCCCCAGCCTCTGTCTAGGGCAGGGCATTCTGTCAGACAGAAGAAATGTGCAAAAACACCAATGTTGCTACATGAGAATCTAGCTCAAGAAAAGGAGCTGGTGAAAGAAGTTAAAAAGAAGGGGCTAGAGTTCTTTCACTGTCTCATCATTTTAGAACTGATGCATTTTCAATATTATATTCAAGGAAGCCATGATTGCTACTTTTTATTTTATGCAACTAACAACCATTGACAAAGCCAATAGTTCTGGCTTGTTGCAGGTGTAACGTTACTTCTTGTTATATATCTAGATACAATGACAGAAGAGGCAAAATACCAGTCAGGCAGCACACTATACTAAGCACAGATTTTTACATTACGTGTTTTAAACCACGCCCTTAATTACATCGAACACCCCTTTGGAGAAACCCCCAGTTTTTTCATCCCACTTAAAGCCCTGGAAACAACACCAAGTCACCTCATGGCCTGGCACTGTGCATCATGCATGACTCATGACTCAGATTGCCTATGTACAGGGGCACAGTGAGCCCTCCCTCGCCCCACCCATTGCTTTAGGAACTACAGCAAGGGTGAAATTCTTGATGGGCCTCTTCTGTCTGCAACTCTGCAGACAAAGGCTCAGCTCTTGATTAATATGAAAAGGTGGGTGAGTGAGTAAGTGAAGGGATTTTTTTTTTTTGGGGAAGTTTGATATAGCGCTAACTAGACCCGATAAATCGGGTATCAGAGCTCTTTACATAGCACCAGTTTTGTTACATAAGGACACATTCATTTTTTTTAGGCACGGGGAGATTAAGTGATTTGCCCAGAATCACAGGATGTTGAGCATCGTAGCCGAGACTCGAACCCGGTTCCCCAGCTTCGACGTCGACCGCTCTAGGCGCAAGGCTACATCCTCTGCTGGGTGGATGGCTGGATAGATTAGTGAAAGGGTGAATGGATGAAAGAAAGGGTGACTGGATGGATAATGAGAGAAAGGATGGATGAGTGAGTGAGTGGAAGGATGGATGAGAGAAACGGTAAAAAGATGTATGTATGGGTGGAAGGGTAGATCGATGGGTAAAAGGGTGGATGTATGAGTGAACGGGTGGATGATGGGTGACTTAATGGGTGGATGGATGTGTAAAATGATGGATGGATTGATGAATTGATAAGTGAAAGGGTGAATGGATGGACGGATGAGTGAACGGGTGGATGTAAGGATGGATTCATGAGTGAAAGGGAGGGTAGATGGACAAAAGGATGGATAGATGAGTGAAGGAGTGAAAAGATGGATGACTGATAAGGTCAATGGATGGATTCATGAGTGGATGAGTAGATGGATGGGTGGAAGGAAGGATGGTTAAGTGAAAGGGTCGATGGAGAGAGAGAAAAGGAGGATGGATTGATGACTAAAAGGGTGAATGGCTGGAAGGATGAGTGACTGGGTGGATGGATGAGTAAGTGAAAGGATGGCTGGATGGGTGAAAGGATAAAAGGCTGGATGGATAAGTGAATGGATGGCTGGAAGAGTGGATGGATGAGTGTACCGATGGATAGGGTGAAAGGGTGGGTGGATGGATGGATGGATAATGGATGGATGAGTGAAAGGGTGGATAGAGGGATGGATGAGTGAAATGATGGATGGAAGGATACATGATGGATAGGTTTGCAAATGAATGAATGTTTGGATATGGATGGGCTAAATTATATTCTATTGCGCGACCTCCTCGGATGTGTCTGTAAAACTTACCTTATGTCCCGAAGTTTTGTCCTGAAATTTGACCTCCTGTCCTGAATTTTTGTCCTGAATTTTGACCCTTTGTCCTGAATTTTTACACTCACCGTCCTGAATTTACACCCATGCCAGTTGGTCACCCTAGCTGGACCCCCGGCCTGCATGGCCATCTGTGGCCATGTGTGCTGTTGTCTTTTATTTCCACAATGGCAGTCTTCGTGGAAATAAAAGGCCCGCAACTGAGCTGCGCAGTGAAATTATCTGTTTTTTTATTTCCACAACAAATGTCGTGGAAATAAAGAATGGACAAAGGTGCTAAATTGAAATCGTCATTCAAGCTGGTCCTGACGTCATGCCATACCATCAGGAGGCTGGAAAGTGACTCAGTGAGAGGTGTCCTGCTGACTTTGTCACTGGGGCTGATTTTGCAACACTGCTGCAAAATTGGTCCCCAGTAACAAAATTGTCCCTTCAGTAACAAACCTGCCCCCCAGCCTTCCAGCCTCCTGGGGAAATGCCCGGTGCCCTGTACTGCCAGTCCAGAAATGGTTGGAGCCAGTTCAAGGGTAGCCTACAGCACCAGCATTACGAGTCCTTAGCTTTTTTACTTAGAGGGAAGTCCAACGGCTTAATGACAAATTTTGAATTGAGTAGGAATTCGCTTAATTTGATTTGAACAATTGAACTCTCGGGTGTAAGATGGCCGATGGTTAGGAACACCTGCCCAGGAGCTCCTGGGCTAGGGATCGCCAAGTGGCGTAAAGTCTGGGTAAAAGCCTCCCTCCCCCCATCTAGACGCCCGCCCATCGGGTTCCAAAGGAATCGATATTAGGACCCCATATGGCCGTTGCGATGCAGAAAACATTGTGGGACCGTGCTGAAACCAGCAACGAGTAAGGAACCCGGAAAGACTCCATAGGCCAGGGATCGCTGTTGGCGCAAATCCTGCTGGGTGCCTCCAAGGTCCCACCAATGCTGCCTTCTCAGCACTCCCTGTCCACGGCTGAGCTGGACCTAATTCCGAGGGCTTGCTGCCTCTCCCAGATCTCCTGCGTCCGTCCAGTCGGAGCGGGGGAAGGAGAGGATGAGATGATCATGGGGAGATAGGGAGAGCCCTCCTGCCTCCCTCCCCTGGTGCCACTGGGTGCCGGCAGACAGCTGCCAGCACCACTGCCCCTGCTCACCCCGGAGGAGTAGGGAATTCAAGCCAAAACTTACTTCTGAGGTTCATGGACGCTGTCTCCCCAGTCCCATCAACGCCTGCTACTTGCCGAAGCGGGACAGGGGGAGATTGAGACAGCCATGTTTGAGCTGGTCTCTCTTGTCTATGTGGAAGGTGGAAGTAAAGAAAGAGAGTGGCTGTCGAGTGGAATAGAGTGTGTCCTTGGGGCAGAGCCTCAGTCACAGGAAGAGTCGCAACCTGGAGTTTGTGCTGGAGGAGAGTCCTTGCAGGAAAAACTGCAAGGTCACACGGGCACTACCTGTACATTCACTGCGATGCCTGCGACCTGCCAGAGCGGGGGATGGAAAGATTGAGGTGGCCATTTTGAGGCTGAACGAAAACAAAGGGTTCATTGCATGGGGGTAGCCTCTATTGTTGAAACAGGAAGGGCATAATAACAAAAAAAGGACAATGCAGTAAACAATCATGACACAGGAAAGCGTTAACCGGTATTCTGGTTTATTATAATATTGTCGATATTATAATGATATGCAAAATAATATGATTATGCTATTCCTATATTCTTTGTGCTCACTTCCAGCCGATATTGGTAGATTATATCTACTCTGTTAGGTTAAATTGCACATCTCTTGTACACACCATTGTAACATTTTCTCTTTGTGTTTAGACGCATGTATCTGTTTTGTATCTGATATGTAATTCATGTACTCTGAAGTCCATATGTAATGTAGCTGGTTCTATTGTAAAGTGCTCTGACAGCTTCGGTTAAAGGACGCGCTATATAAAAACGCATAAATAAATAAATTAACAGAAGCTTGCCACTCCTTGACTCCTAGTCTGCATAGAGCCTGGTGTAAGCAAAGAAGCATCTTGCAAGGTCTTGCCCATGCAAGCTATTGGCATTGTCAAGGTTTGTAGCCACAGTGCACAGCAGTATGGCTCAAAGTTAATAAAAACATAGCGCTAGGACACTGCCAGTGCTGGTAGTGTCATAGCGCTTTTTAGGTCTCGCCTACGCAGCGCGCATGCGCTTCTTAGGAAAAAGACCTTTAGCCGTCGATTCCCTTTTTCACCCAAAAACGTGCACGCGTTCCATTGCCTTCAATGGCAACGCGTGCACGTTTGGCGATTCCCTTGCGGGAGCGAGCAGATGGCGCCATATGTTATCAATTATCGCGCCTTGCTGCTCGCTCCCGCAAGGGAATCGCGCAGGCCCCCTCCTCTCTCCCCCTGCTGCCGCGCGAGGCGCGCGCGCTTGTTTAGAGGTGTGTCCAAATCATTACTTCATGTAATCAAAATTGGATGACTCCTCTAAATGAAAGTGTCAACGCTTTTCGGCCCTCTTTACCGTGGAACTCCTCAGGACAATGGAAGATTGAAGTACTTGATTGGCAAACACAGTATGAGGCTAAAGTGGAGAGCACGGTTGTCCGCTGGTGCTCACCCCAGTAGCTTCCATAAAGTTAGGGAGCTGCCGAGTGTGCCCTAAGGAGTGGTTCGGTTGCGCTTGAGAAAGCGGCAAAAGCCTTTGTCCACTGAGGGGGCGTGATTATGGCTGGCAGGGCTTTGAGCGGCGTAAGCCTATGTCCGCTGATGCCGATCACGTGGGTTCAGGAAGAAAAGGGGGGGGCTACAGGGTGTGCCGAAACAAGTGGTCTAGACGCACTGGAAACATGGCGAAAGACTCCTTCTATCGTCTGTAGAACGGCAAAATCCTCTGTGCGCTGGGGACGGTTCAGTAGGCTTGTACGTGTCAAGAGTCCCAGTGGCGTCTAGGGTTGCAGATGCGACATCTTTAATTAAAGCGCCAAGATTGTTAATCCAGCTCTGAAACATCTATGCAAAATACCTGGAAATAATTTGGAAGGAGCTCACTATTAATACTACAGCTTCATGCCTTTATGATACCAAAGCGCTGCATGTCAGCTACCACATTACTTTGTACTGCTCCATGCAACAAAATGCACAGCCTTGCTTTATTGGTGACCTGAGTCTTAATATAGCCTAAGCCCTGTTAGTGGTAGGTGGCACATTCATTTTCTCTGCTTGGAGATATAATCTGGTTCAAGTTATCACAGTACCAACATTATCACTTCTTATCAAGAGGCAGTGTACCTTTCTAGGTCATCTCCATTAAAGCCTGCAAGTGGTGCTAAAGCGCTGTAACTACCTACACTTATTCCTTTTAACAGTTAATAGTTAGCTTCTCCAAAGCTGTCTAAAAAAGCTAGTTTGCTTTAATGAGAGCAGAGACGTCACGATTTTTAGGTAGCTGAGCAAACAAACTACAATACCATGGCAGAAATAGACCAGAAATTGAGTCTAAAATGCACCACTTCGGACTGCCTCAGTACAACTTGCTGATAAAAAACAAAACTGACATCAACTGTACTATGGAAACGATTCTCAGAAAGTTGTCAGAAGTGCACAAAAAGTCCCAGAACACCAAAACGACTAGAGAAATTATGCACACTGACACAGTAGAGATCAGCAATTTCATCAAACAAATCACAGGAAGGATCTGTGAAGCAAAAAACAAAATTATCAGCCTTGAAGATTCAGAAGTGAAAATCCAAATCCAGCTCTCATCTCTCGAAGGGGCTATAGCTGAACTAGAGGATCGCAAGATTCTTTGGACTTCCAGAAGGTATCAAGGATGTGCCAGATCATGCATGTAATTTCTGAAAGCTTGGTTCCCATAGGCACTTGAGGGCAACTTAAAAATCTGTTAAATAGAAAGAGCCCATCAAATGCTTATTTATAAAGCTCAGAATCTCAAAGGCCCAAGAACTGTTGTCTATAAACCCCTATGATACCAACATACTGCAATTAATTGAATCATGTGCAGCAGGACATACAAGATCCTATAGGAAGGAGATAGGATCAACATTTCTCAGGACTACTCCAAAGAGGATTTGTCGCACTGAGATCCTGCCATTGTGATTTGCAGGGCCTGCAAGATTCAAAATTACCTTCAAAGAGAAAATATGCGTTCCTAAACCAGAACCACCTTTCCCCTTCCTGAATAGCATCTTGGAATCTGAAATGGAGACAGGCCCACTCATCCCACAGTCAAACTTTCCTGAACAATATTTTTTTTTCTGCAGCATCTACCTACAGCTGAAATAAGAGCATTCACAATGAGCAATTCCTTTACAGCCCCATTACTGCTAGTGTTGTTCTATATTGTCATGCAATCTTACTAGCAGTATTTAAATGAACCAGAGATTGTAGTTGGGTAAGTGCCAAGCTATTAAGGAGCTATCATAGGAGAGCATTATTAGAATAAACAGTGCTTCTCCAGTATACAAATTTTCATTCTTGGAGGTCAACACACAGTTTGTAGTAAGCTCCAGGTTGTTCTGTTCTTTGTCAAGTCAGGATTCACTTTAAGCATTGAAATGTTACATTTCTTTTTTTAAAACTTTTTTATAAAGAAGGTGGTTTCCTTACATCTCCTATGCTTTATCCAGTTCTTGTTGAAGATGATAGGAGGGAGCGGTGACAGGTATAATTATTAGCTTATTCACTGTTTTTAGATTGTTACTTTGTTTTCTAACCTCAGCAGGTTTGCTAAATGACGTTTGTCACGGGCACTGGTCAACAGTAGCGGCTCCTGGTGGAAGTGCTGCCGGGCGGTGACGTGGGGCGGGGGAGGGGCAGGGTGGGGGTAGTAAACACCGGAATACGGATGAATGCAGGTAATTAGACAATTAAATCAATAAAACGAATTTCGTTGCACGCGCTGCATCGCTAAATAACTTCTGCTTTCTCTCGCATCCAGAAAACTCTCCCTTTTTAATTTTTTTTTTATTATGAAGCGCAAACTCAACCCGAAGATATGGAAGCGCTTTTACATGAGCATCAGTTACATTACATAAGGGCACAGTTATTTTTTGGTAGGTACAGGGATATTAAGTGCTTACTACTATCCTTTGCGCATGCAGGTACGCACCAGCTCAGCACCATCTGAGCACTAGCGCAGCACCCCCACCTCAACATAACTCAGCACCACCTCAGCATCACTCAGCACCACCTGAGTATCACTCAGCATCACCTATGCATCACCTCTGCACCAGCACATCACCACCTTAGCACCGCCTCAATACGCCCTCGAAATATGGCATCTATTCATTCTTCCCTACTGTCCGTCTGCTGCTTGCCTTATAATTTAGGAACTATTTCTCAAACTACATCCTCCCATTATTTATGTCCGCCCGCCCGCCCGCCCCCATACCAAAACTTTTTATAATTTTTTTTTTTTTTAATACGGTTGTTCAGTTGTACACAATATCATCTTGGTGATATATAAAGTAACAAAAATGCTAAACACTTTTTTATTATAAAATATCAATATGCTGCAGAGCAGCCACAATACGCTACAAAATAGCTTACAAACATTAGTAAAATCGTTAGCTCTAGCTAAACACTTATAAGGTCCCAAAGGCAAGACCTATTGGCTATGCCAATGCTTGTTTTCATTGCTGGAGGGAAGCATCTCGGACGGAGGGAGGGCGTGCAACACGAAGGGTGTAGATGCCTCCCACCCCACCCTTCCACCAGCAACACCAGCATGACTCAGCCACCATTGGCTGTATCATAGCGCTTTTTTAAAACTTTCAAGCGTGCTGCACTGCAGCCACGCTGCTGTGCAATATGTTAAAAAAAATTCCATTTCAATAGATCGTGTAGGCGAAACCTGTTGGCTTTGCTAATGCTTGTTTCATTTCCTTCGTTATCTTGCTTCCTTCTTCCATGTCTTCATTTTTTCTTTCGTATTCTATTGTTTTATTCAATTCCTTTTATTACTTTATATTTTATGTTATTGTCCCTGGCTTCTTCTACCTACTTTCGGATTTATCTTTCTTTTTCCTTCCTGCCCTTATTTCTATTTTTCTGGCTCCTTCATAATTTTTCATCTGCACATTTCTTCCTCTTTTCACAGTTTTCCTTTCAAGCTTTACTACTACCGCCTGCTTGCTTTCCTTTCCTGTTTTTCATTTTTTATTTTTTGTTTTAAATTGTGTACAGCCTTCTCTTTCATTGCATGGGTTTTACATGCTACTTTAGTTTTCTTTCATCCACCTTTTCTTTTAAGTGTCACCAAAGAACGTACCATAGACAACAAAGGACAATGAAATAGCGTACTAACGTTTCAGATTTATAATAGATGGAACATTGCCGAGTTTCAATCAATTACAGACTTCACTGCAATAAATGAAAGTAAAACATTGCAAAACAGATAGGAGCTGAACATCTGTAGAATTTTTTGCTCTTTCCTAAATACCTCAAGGACATGCTCTGTCTAAATCTCCTCTTTAAGTGAATACCTGAAAGACAGTAACCTGAACATATACAAGATAAAGTTTTGGCATCTCTTAACCTCAAAAGTGAGCGAATTCTTAATTCCTTCCTGTAGCCTACTTTTTCTATGAGATGCCCATTTTACACAGGACATTGGGAGGCACTGTTACCCACTGGAGTTTAGATGCCACATCACATCTTTTGTAAGTCGCAGAGAACTAATTGCAGGGTCAATTGTGAAATAAATGGATTTCCGTTTAATGGGAAGAATGTAGTTGTAATTAGCAAGCAAGAAAAATGTATACCTTATGGCCTTTTCTTTAAAAACATAGGGGCATATTTACAATGAAGTAGGGGAGCATGGCGTTAGCCTCCTTGGCTTAAAGCCACCTCCGCCACTTCAGAAACGCAGGGCTGTTCCATATTTACAACAATATGGTGCAGCCCTGTGTTTCCCCCTGGGCTGGCGCTAAATTTAGCAGCCTAGTGCCAATGCAGGCAGCACCATAGTGCAAGGGTGTCTGCTTTGAGGTTAAGATTGTTTATGTGCAGGAAGGTCTCCCTTCTTGCACATAAATAATCGTTAAATGGCCTTCTGTCACTTCTATGTGTGCTGCTTAATGCAGCACACATAGAAGTCACAAAATGCCATTTTAAAAAAAAGATTGTTTATGTGCAGGAAAGGTCACCTTCCTGTACATAAACAATCAATGGCTTGTTGCTGTTTCTTTGTGAGCTGCACAATGCAGCACGCATGGAAAGAGCAAAAACGAGGAGAAATAAAGCAATTCTCCTTGTTTCGCCTAATTTTGGCGCTGCCTCCTACTTATGCTGCCCTTGTAAATAGGGGGCAGTGTCAAAATCAATGAGTGTTGCGGTGAAACGCCCAATGCAACAGCCATTGCCCTCCCCTTTCATGCTGAGTACAGCGTGCAAGGGGGCCTTATTTACAAGGCAGAGTTAAGCCACATGAGGTGGCTTAACGCTGCCTTGCAAATAAGGCGAAGCCCCTATCACCACAGGAATGCCACTAAAAGTGACGTTCCAGTGGTGATAGGGGCTTGTAAATATGCCCCACAGTGTGCCATTCACAACTAAGGGCCTGATGTATTAAGATTGCATTCACAAAAACGGGTCGCAAATTTCGATTGTGAATGTAATCATATTTTATGAACCAACCTATGCACAAATAGGACAGTTAATAAAATAGCAAATGGCACGGGGTCACAGAACGACCTGTATTATTAACATTCTTTAGGAAGGTCACAATTTTCCAAGAATGCCTAGGTCAACTCTTGAGGGACCTCAAAGGGAATGAGGGCAGGCTTGAACACTCCCTTATCCAACAGACGTTCTGAGAATGGTGGCCAGGAAAAGAGGCCAATCAGTTCATAACCCTGACCCCAACGCCCCCTGAAATGTGGTGAGGTGCCCACATGAATAACTATAGAGGGGTCCAGTAGCACGACTGGCAACTGCCCCCGGTGTCCCGCAAGCAATGGAAATCAGATTGTAAATGTGTTACCAGACGGGAAGAGGTGTGGCGCCGCGGCCAGGTCGACTGACGCTGGAATCTGGGGCTCACGGTTCGATCCCCGGCACCGGCGGCAGGTCAGCCCAGCACCATGTGACTCTGGGCAATAGCTTGCTTAATCTTCCCGACGGTCCCCAGCGCCGGGATGCCTTCGGGTAGCTGTTCGCGCTTTAAAAATACTGGATATACATTTACCCCTCTTTAGTTGATGAATCACCACCACCCTTTGTATCCAAAAGCATAAGACTGTTAATAAGGCAGGGGTCTACAAGATGTCCACCTCACGAGATCATTTTATGATGGGGTGAACTTCATCACCTTTGAGGCAGATAGGAAAGTTACCTTGGCTCTGGGAAAATGGTAATCGGATTTGATCTGGCAGTTGCAAGGAGGTCAGATTCAGTCTTAACCAATACAGCAGAATGAGTGTCCCGAGCACAGTTGCTTGGCTTCATAGATTTAAATCCATAACACAAAACGTACTATTTACAAACTAATAACACTACTGGCCTGATTCAGAAAGGTAATTTACACTTTTGAAAATGTCTACACTTTGGAGTAAGTTTACTACTTTCAGTATTTACAAACTCAGGGCCTGATTCACAAGAGTAAAATTACACTTTTGTGCAAGTTTAAAAACAGTGTGCCCGATTCACAAAGGTAAACTTAGACGTTTGGTCTAAACTTTGACCAAACATCTAAGTTTATGACTTTGGGAATTGAAAAAGGGCATTTACGAGCACTTTCTTTATGGCCGCACTCGAGGTGGAGTGCAAGCCCAGGAGCGAACATAAAGATAGTACTCTTAAATGCCCTTTGTGAATTCCCAAAGTCAAAAACTTAGACATTTGGTCTAAGTTTAGACCAAACGTGTATGTTTATCTCTGTGAATCAGGACCTACAAGTTTAATTTAACTAATAGTAATTTTACAACTGCGGAGCCTCTGGAGTCGTAAAATTACTATTAGTAAAATTAAACTGTTAGGTTGCGAATACCAACAAATTGTACATTTATACAAAAGTGTAAGTTTACCTTTGTGAATCGGGCCCTCAGAGTGTAAACCTGCTACAAAGGTGTAAGTACATGTCTCCACTGCTGGAGTAATGCAATTGGCTTACTCTTGTGTGGGTGGGTAACATCCCTCCATAAACCCCTACCTTATTTCTCCCTAATCTTCTCCCTTTTTATAGTAAGGTGTCTCTTGTCCCACCCTCGCCTTCCAGTCCCACCCACATACATTTACTACTAAAACGTATATCTAAGTGTGTGTAGAGTCCGCAGATGGGGCGCAGAACGCCACACACATAAGGATAGGTATGGCGAAGGCCTAAAACTCCACAAGGTAGTTTGAGCAGTTTGCGAATCAGGCCATAGGTTTATTTTCTGTCCTTGTATGCAGTCGAAGATTACTTAGTTACTACAAATCTCTCATTTACTCTCTGTGGCTTCCTAGTAATGCTTTATCATGGGTTTCCCCTAGATTTGAACAGAAGTATACCAGGTGGTTATGCCATTGGAACCATCCGCTGCACCAATTATGTTATCACAATCTAGAAAGCATATAATTAAGCTCAACCCAAGAAAGAAAGGGCCCCCAAATTCAAAGTCTTCCCATTTCACCCTTTAATGTAAACATTTGCATACAGTAAAGTGCTTGGCACAACCATTTTCCAAATATTGGTGATAACGCTTCAGTTAGTTTGATCCAAACATGTACCCGAGCCATCAGACTTTGTGAGACTGAGTTCCATGCTTCCTAACCTTTAACAATACCTGTAATTACGAATGGTTTTGAGTCCTCAACCATGCTCCCTTTAATCTTACTTATGCTGTAGAGCAGGGTTCTCCAAAGTCGGTCCTGGAGAGCTGGATCCATGCCAGAATTTTAGCATTTCCCCATTTAAATAAATATAGTTATCTTAAAAATCTGGCATGGATCTGGCCCTCCAGGACCGACTTTGGAGAACCCTGCTGTAGAGCACCAAATTCCAGATTTTGTCCAGGCCGATCAGTTACGAACATGTGTAAGTCATCAGCATTGGATGCTTTGCATCTTTGGCAACAAACTAGGTACTTTAGGGTTTAGCTTTGTTAGTTTAAGCGACGACCAATATAACTTATATAAAATAAATAATTGTGGTTCCCTCTAAATGAGCTGGCAAAATGAAGAGTGCAGCAAATGTTTTGCTAATCATCATACATTTTACAGAGCTGCATCCTGAAAGAGGGTTTGCCAGAGTCTCAATAGAGGGTCTATCAATAACTCATCTTATTCAAAAAGTTCCCCATAGATTGTTGATATGCTGCTTGCACTACCCAGCCACTGCCGGAGACGTGCCCTGTAGTTTGAACTAAGGAGGTCACCTTAGATTCTTGTTATGCTGCTTTCACTTTTGTAGTTTGAACCATGAAGGTCATCTTAGAGTCTTGAAATTCTGCTTGCACTTCCCAGAATCCATCTGGGAAGTGCCTTGTAGTTTGAACTATGGAGATCACCTTGGATTGCACTTCCCAGACACCGCCTGGGAAGACCCTTGTAGATTGAACCATGGAACTCACCTTTTTGAACTCTTCAAGCTGGAAAACCATGCAGATACCGGAATATATTTAAAGTTAGACAGCCAGATCTCTTTATTTGCCATACGCCCTGTCAGAGTCGAATTGGTGGTTTCTGTTAGACACAGCGGTTTCTGGCTGACTGGGACGCATCGAAGCCAGACAGGATCCACTGTCCTAGATAGGATGAGTATGATACACTTGTCTGATAACCTATGCTCACCCTTGGATAGCTTGGAACAGAGCAGCCAGGCATATCCTCAGGGTTAAAGTGTAAAGTACTGGCACACCACCACCCTCGCAAGACACTGCATATGCTACATGCATATGCTACAAAAAGACTCTACACCGTATGTATAAAACACTGGTCTTTGTATTACACACACATTGAAATCAACACAACATACACATTGGCTATATACTTTACAGTTATATGCAACTGTAGAACTCTCCCATTAGCAGCAGAACAGCATGAACATATATGCACTATTCATAGGCATTCATAAAACATGACATTCCCAATATTGCATACCCCACACAGTTGCAATGATCAAGAAATCACAGGTTTCGACTACGCCTTGTGTCCCAGCCCATCAGTCACTCAAACTGGACCAGCCAACGATACACATTGCCCCTGTTGGCGACACATTGATTAGATTATCAGGACCACCTAAAGCGGAAGGAAACAGTTACTGGGTTTTGTCCATCCAGATTAGCTCTTGAGGCACCCAGCGGCATCTTCACGAGTGCGGGATCACTATCCCCCCCATTGGCAAAAGACTGTGACATCGGAAGCTGGTGTGCTTCCCAAATGGAGAAATGTTTCCCCTCCAGCGGAGGTGTGAGCTGCAGTTGCTCCAGGCAGTCAGTCGTGGGTGCCCACGAGGCACCACGAGACCCATCGGGTCCAGTCACGATTTCTCCAAAACAGAGTACCTTGTGTCATGGGGCCAGGGAAAGGGAGCCAGTGGCTTTGGACAGAGGCTGCGTTGTCAGGCGCTTTTGTCCTCCCAATCTGGAGGTCAGAGACAGTCTAGGCTTCTAGCTCAGGTCCCGCAAACTCGGCAAACGTCCCCCAACACCCCTCAGACACCACACACTACAGAGTGCAAGCTAGCACAGGTCGCCGGTTGCAAACACGGGTCCCTTGGACTCGGAAACCTTTCCCTGCACTCCTCGAACGCCTCACGTTCCGGCACCCCAAGTGGGCTGCTGATCTTTACAAGCACAGTGTGATTATGGCATACGTCAGGACGGTCCTTGTCCCAATTGACGATCACTTCCACCCGTTTCCCCTGCACCCTGTGCGGCTCTTATGATCTCGTGGAAACGGGGAGATCCTTTCTGTCCCTGGGATCTCGTGGACAGGAGGCCAGCCAGACAGCTCTTGGAGAGTGCTTAAGGACCCAGGCCACGACAACTGGCAATTATCTGCAGGCTAGTAACTTCCGGGCAAAATCCACCAAGTGATAGTCCACTTCCTGGAGCATGACAAGCCCCAGGCCAGCACAAGTCTGTGGATAATCCAGTTGCAGTCCCTTCTGTCCAAATAGTTCCTCTTGTCGATGTCCCAGCGTCGAACCAGGGTAGTATGGTTCCACTCCCAAAAGCTTCTCTAATTTCTGAGGACAGAGCCCCAGTAGATATACCCGCAATGGCCTTTGAAGATGAGATCAGCTCAAAAGGCCACCTTTGAAAAGCACGGCCCTCTCAAAATATTGTCTTGTCTACCAACCTATCCCATGAGGCTTGATCAATATCTTTAGTAGGGCCAAGCCCCTGCCCCTTGGAATGCAGATGCTAATTCCACTCCCTCAGATCTTTCCCATGAAGGCCCCACAGAGTCAGAGGTCTGCAGTTTCCCTTGAGCTCCTAGTTTATGGCCTTCTATCAGGAATGCACAGATGTAGCTGTACCCCCCAGCACCCAGATGTGCATTGGAGACAGGCGGACAGGCACACAGAGCTATGAACACAAAAAATACCTACTTTCCGAAGTTGGATTTCCCCATTAGTAATGTCGAATCCACTTGCACCACCAGAGAGGATTTGCCATTACTAACTCATCGATATCAAACATTATACAGCCACTCTTCTGCATGTAGGAAATACAGCTCAATAGCCTTTCCACAGATCCCTTATGTCAATCCAATGCGAGAAGCAGGGCCTACTGTACCGAACACACCATCCGGTGCCAATCACTACCAGTGTGAGAAGTTGGCCTGGTATATGCTGTCCACTAATTAAATTGGGCACCTTGCACCAGTCCAAACGACCCTTATTGATGATTAGGTTAAAGACAACCTTTATTGAAAGCTATCCTAGTGGTAGCTATGGAGAGCAGCCTTCAGGCTAAGTCTCGAAGGAATGTAAAGCAGCTTGTTTTACCAGTATATAACCTCCTGAATTACCAAATGAAAGGAGAACCACACCAGGTGTATATAAAATATATGTATTTATTACTAAACACTCTCTACTAACCTCTTTATGAGATTAGAGAACAAGACACACAATATTAAATCACTAGAACAACAGTAAATAGCACAATACACAGCGGGCTCCAGGGGGAGACTGAACCATATACTAAGAAAGTGGTATAAGAACCACGACTTGACTAGACACAGTGCCTAGAGCACGTAGAATCACTGGGACCCCAAGGAACCACCCAAGGTAGTGACACAGGGGACTCACGGAGGACGGGTGCAGTGTGGGAACACAGACGCGAGCTCCGTACAACTCTATGGGAAAGTCGCGGTTGGAAATTTAAAGATTAAGGACATTTAGGAGAGGACTTTAAGCAAACCCAGCTAAACATAGAAGGTTCTAAGGCAAGCACCCTTGAGAGTACCGAGGTACCCGTGTTACCTATCCCAGAGGAGCCGGGTGCATAGGGGTCAAGTGGTGTCGGTAACCCTCGTCATTTTCAATGCCGTGATGCGAAAAAGTACTGCTGCCGTGGAGAAGAAAAGTGTCCGGTGTGATTCAAGCCTGGATCGGAGATGAGAAAAACCTGAAAGCAGAGGGGACAAAGTCTGGGTCACTTCACGTGACCAGGAGCGGAGCAATCGAATGCCCACCGATGTCAGGTGCTTTTTTTTTTTTTTTTTAACACTTTATTTTCCATTTTACAAAATACGAAAATATTATACATATGAAGTCGTTCATCAACATTTCAGAATACATTGTCAACCACATTTCTGTCAATGAATATCCTAATAGGCAATCCGTGAGATAATTACCAGGCAATATTAAACCACAACATTTACAGTTTGACATGCAAAGAGAAAGAGAACAATAGTCGGATCCCAATGGAAAAACCCACTCCCAATCCGGAACAGCCATACTCGTGGTCTGCACCTGCTAGACATCTGTACATAGTAATGACACACAGCAGCAATAAGGCCCTGAACAGAGCCAGTTGCGGAACATCTCATCCCACTCCCTCTGGGACAAAGCCCTCCTCCACTTGTGAATTCGCGTCTTGGCGCTGTTTCTCAATGTAGAATCAATACGGGCCCCATATATCTTTGGGGCGGGAAGTGCTAGGCATAACACTTATGTATACTTCACTATTGACGTTACAGTACGCCAGACTGTGTAGCCAGGTCTGGACAGTTGGGGCTGACTTGCGCCCCCAATGGATGGCCACCTCTCGCTTTGCCAACAGAAGGCACAGTGATGCAAATCGCCGAATCTTTTTAGGGAAGTTTACTGTATAACCCAGCAAGGCTACCTCGGGGATAGGGATCAGAGAAAGATCAGTCATCTCCCTAGCATGTGGTGTATGCCTTCCCAATATTGTTGCAGTTTCGGACACGTCCAAGTGAGATGCGCAAAATCGGCATGAGGGGCTGAGCATTTGCGACAGTTGTGTGATTTGGAGGGGTCTATCCTATGTGCTAATGTCGGGGTGAAATACGTACGGCGTAAGAATTTAAAATGTATGAGTTTGTGTCTGCTATTGAGTGAGATGTCACGTGTAACCGAACAACAGGCGGCCCATTGCTCATCTGTTATTGTCGTGCCCAGATCCATTTCCCATGCCTTACGGACCTTGCTGTCATCAACCGGCCTCAGTGTTGCACATGCTTTGTATAGTTTGGAAGTGAGATGTATGCTGTCTGCGTTTTCTATCACCATAGTAAGAGGGTGAAAGGAGGTGGGTTCAATTGGAAAAGTGGAGAAGGTAGAGCGTAGGGCGGAGCGGATGCGGCCCATGATGAACCTATCCATTATGGTGCTTGTGTGGAAACGTGCGTCTTCCATTAAGGAAAATATGTGGCCATCTGGGTAGAGGTCCCCTATCCGTGAAATTTCAAATTTGGCAAGTGTGCGCTGGACCAATCGTTCCTCTGTGATTGGAATCAAGCGAGGGTTCACGATGGGCAGGGCCGACGAATAAAGTACGTCAGTGCCCATGGCCCGGCAAAGCTTCTTCCACGCCCAGCTTGTGGAGGAGACAGTTTGGATATCCCTTGGGTCTCGAGGGAACCCTACCGGTAGAATGGCCGAAAGCTGGCCAGGCAAGACGAGATCAGACTCCGGCCGTAGATATGGGATTCGAGAGTCAGGGTGGTACCATGAATGAGCATAGCTACATTGGGCAACTAAGTAGTACAATTTTAAATCTGGAACACCGAATCCCCTCTTTCATAAGGTAGCGTGAGGACATCCCAGCGGACTCGTGCGGGCTTCCCACCCCAGATCAATCTAGACAATAGAGTACGCACTGTTTGAAAAAAGCCATTGGTAAGAGGAATGGGTACATTATTAAAAAGGTACAAAAATCTGGGGAGTACTACCATTTTTAGAATTGACACTCGACCCGCAAGTGACAAAGGGAGTCTCAGCCATCTCTCAATCTGAATCGTAAGCGCGTGGACTGCTTGTCCATAATTCAGACTTAGGATTTGGGCGGTATCTAAGTGAATATGTATTCCTAAATATTTAACTGAGTCTGCGCACCATTCTAAGGGAAATTCGCAATCCCATTGTTGAGTTGAGGCTGTCAGCGGAAATATGATGGATTTGTGCCAATTTATGCCCAGTCCCGAGAAACGACCAAAGCGGAGGATTTCTCTGATTAGTGCATGCAAGTTAGTGTGAGGGTGTCTAACATAAAGGATCGTGTCGTCAGCATACAAGGAGACCAGGAGGGGGCCAGTGTTGAATTGTAGGCCCCTGTGTAGGTGACGCTCCTGAAAGTGACGAATCAGGGGGTCCATAGCCAGAATGAATAGTAAAGGAGACAGTGGGCAACCCTGCCTGGTTCCTCGGGATAAAGAGAAAGGATCCGAGAGTGTACCGTTGAGGCGCAGTCGAGCGGTCGGTTTATTATATAATAGTGTGGTCGCAGCAATGAAACCCAAAGGCATACCCATGCGCCGCATCACAGACAAAAAGAAAGGCCACTCTAAGGAATCGAGGCCTTCTCCGTGTCGAGAAGAATGGCGGCTGCTGGGGTGTCTGGGCCTATCCGATGAATGACCGAAAAAAGTGTTCTGAGGTTCAGCGAGGTGGAACGGTGTGGTACAAAACCGGATTGAGCCGGTGAGATGACGAATTCCATCAGTTGGGACAATCGATTTGAGAGAATTTTAGCTAGGATTTTGTAATCTAAGTTGAGGAGGGACAGCGGTCGGTATGATCCGCAGTGTGTGGGATCCTTACCGGGTTTGGGCAGGAGAATTATGACTGCCTCCCTGAAGGTGGGGGGTAGAATTTGTGACTCCAATGCCTCTGCATATACCTCTATGAGTCGCGGAGCTAATAGTTCTTTGTATTCCTTATAGAAATCGCCAGAAAATCCGTCGAGCCCAGGTGCCGATGAACCACGAATGGTCTCAATGGCCAACAAAACATCTGCAACCGAGATGGGCTCCGCCAAGAAATCTTGCATGTGCTTCTCAAGGTACACTAAGGCTATCTCGTCTAGATATCTTTCTTGGGCTGTGCAGTCGCTCCCTATAGTGGTGTAGTATAGATTAGTGAAATATTCCAAAAATGTGTTTCGAATGTCCACAGTGGAGGTGTATGTGTGCGCGTCCGGAGAATGTATTTCAGTGATGTAGGTTTTGTGATATGGGGGCCGGAGTAGCTGGGCCAGAACCCTGCCCGGTCGTTCACCCTCACCATAATGTCGGGCCGTCTGGTATTTTCCTAGGTATAGAATTTCCCGGTCCGCTGTTTCCCTGTAGTCCTCCAGGAGCACCAGTCTCCTCCCCTCATAGGTGGATTGGGTGAGCTCTGCGGAGGCTTCGTCCAAAGTCTTAAGGTCACGTTCTAGGCGTGAAAGTGTGTTGCGCAGATCCCTAAGGACACCTGCGTGTTTAGCTATGCATGTGCCCCTGATGACTGCCTTAAAGCCCTCCCACAATACCGCCCAAGTGTCCACCGAACCAGTATTGACAGCAAAATATTCCTCTATGGCGTCTCGTATTTCCTCTTTGAACACCTCATCATGTAAGGCACGACTAGGGAAGCGCCACTGACGTTCAAAGCCCTCTGGGCGTGGTACCCTAAGATGTAGCGTCACTGGGGAGTGGTCTGAATAAGTCCTAGGGAGAGTCCCTACTGATGTGCACCAACCATAAATGTCGGGGGAAAGTAGCCAGTAGTCTATCCTCGTCCGAGTGTTGTGCTGGCCTGAGTAATGGGTATATTCTGTGGTGCTCGGGTTACGCTTGCGCCAAACATCCAACAACGCGAATCGTTCGCACAGCTCCTGGAGTGCTCTGCAGGCGCGCGGCTTGGTGTCAGCTGCCCTGGAGGTACAATCCATGTCAGGGTTAAGTAATAGGTTAAAATCTCCACCTACAATCAACGTCTGTGGCTGCAGCTGAATGAGGCGTGTGTGGAGGGAATGAAAAAAGTCTGGGGCATCTGTGTTGGGGGCATAGACACAAAGCAATGTAACGTTCCGGCCCAGTATAGTCCAGGTGACCGCTAGGTATCGTCCCTCTTCATCACTAAGCATGGAGCCAAATCGGAAGGGGACTCTTTTGTGTATTAAAATGGCAGTTCCTCCTTGCGTAGTTACTGTAATTAGCAAAGTATCTATGTGTTCCCCAGCTGGAGCCGAAGTGTGCCTTGTCTGTTTTGGGAAGGTGAGTCTCTTGTAAATAAGCGATATCTACTTTGTGTCGTAGCAAATAATGAAGCACTTGTCTACGCTTTCTATTATCATTAAGGCCCCGTACATTCCATGAGATTAGGGAAAGGTCCAAGGGACCCTCTACGTTACCAACTCTTGCCATCTATCCAGGAGATCAATGCCAACTGCGCGATGTGGTGACTGTTAACTAGTAACTTTAGCTGTGAACGACCAACCATGTCCCTGGAGACAAAATGCTTGCAGTTAAGCCCCCCTCCCAGCCGCACCCCGTCCGAGACGCGGCCAATCCCAACAAAAAGAATAACGTGAGGTACCATATCATTGCACAGCAAAATGTAAAATTCAAACAACAGTACCCCAGAGTTAACCAAACCATTCTCAAAGGATACACCATGAGGGGCGGCAACGCCCGGTGAGCAACCAGCTAAATGCAATGCCAATGTAAGGAGATCTAAGAACATATTCCTAGAGTCACAGTGAAGTTAGTCCCATGAAAGTGGATGCAGAGTCAACCTGTGCCTGCACTCGAAAACAGTTCGGCGCTCGCTTCAGATCCGCTGTGTGGGGGAAGGGCCCGATCTCGCCCCGCCAGAGGGGCGATTGTTCTGTTTATAAACACGGCAAAATTCCTGTGCCTCCGTCGGGTTTTCGAAGATCCGAGCTCTGCCATCCACGTCGACCTTTAATCTTGCAGGGTACAACATGCCATACCTTAGTCCCAAGTTACGTATAGCAGCCTTGACTCCATTAAATTTACGCCGTGCGTCTTGCACCATGGCCGTGAAATCTGGGTAGAAGGACAGCTTTGCGCCCTGCCAGGAGATGTCCCCTTTGTCTCTAGCCAGGCGGAGCGCCGTGTCCCGGTCCCGAAAGTTCATGACTCTTGCCACAATAGGCCTGGGAGGAAGGCCTGGGTTGGGGCGAG
The DNA here is from genome assembly GCA_963921515.1 of Calotriton arnoldi. Lineage (NCBI taxonomy): Eukaryota > Metazoa > Chordata > Amphibia > Caudata > Salamandridae > Calotriton > Calotriton arnoldi. The sequence continues at coordinate 5,039,088 of CAWUFW010000215.1, read as the reverse complement.
GGCCCAAAGACCTGTGCGCTCTTTCTATGACGAAACCAGCGGTGAAGGAGTCTTTGCCAAATAGCTCGATTAACAAGGTTTCCACGAAGAGGTCCATCCGGCCAGCGGGGGCCGTCTCCGGAACGCCAAGAATGCGTATATTGCTGCGGCGGCTGCGGGCTTCGAGATCCTCATTTTTGATGGCCACGTCCTTCAAAATCCGCTCGACTCTTTCTAGACGCTTGGCGGATTGCGCAGTCCCATCCTCAATGTCTGAGATGCGTGCCTCAGCCACATCAAGCCGTCTGTCGTGTACTTGGAGCTTGGCACCCAGATTCGAAATGGTTTTGTCCAAGGAATCAAAGCGAGTGTCTAATGCCTTAAAGCCCGCCCGCATCTCTCGGAGCAGGGAAGCCGCCGTGTCCGATAAGGTATCGTCTTGCCCCGCTGTTGGTACCGATTCAGCCATAGTAGGGTCTTGTTGCGGAGCGGTGGCACCCAGTTTCTCGAATGGCAAAGTCCTTTGCTTCGGGTCTTTACGGCCCATGCCGTGCCAGAGAGTTTTTATCTCGGCTTCCCAAGCCTTAGAGGGTGTAGCACGTATCGGTCACCCTCTCCCTTGGTGCTATATGATGAGGCACTCAAGAAGAAGATGTAGGTTAAAGAGGGACCCCAGTGTCGCTGAGCGGGATGTGGCGCAGGTAGTAGAATTGTCTAGCTGTATGGGGGTCATCAGGCATTGCGGGCAATAGCTGCGATGGCAATAATTCTGTGGAGACGGCGTGGGGCCCCACGCATGAAGCCAACCGCCATCAGTGCAGATCAAGGATTGTGCCGTAATGTAGAGGGGACCGCCGCTCGCGGAGGCGGCAGACCCCCAACACTGTCATAGAGCATTGCCTCCATACCTGAGGATATTGTAGTTTCCAGGCCTCTCTAGCAGCGCCCCAGGCCGATGCGATCCAGAAGGCGGGCCGCGGGAGTCCCGCCGCAGCAGGAAGAGTGCTGCGAGGCCCAGCGCGCCTCGGCCCGGACCTCCGACACGCGTTACAGCGCGTCGCGGCCGGCCCTCCAGGCACGAGCCATTCCACGGCCGATGGCGCACCGCAGAGGGAGGCTGTCGTCAATCAGGGCTGAGCACAGGTCCCGGGAGGGGTGCAGCGCCGCTCACCTCATCTGCGGCCGACGTGAGTCGTAGGCCCCAACAGCATCCCCGGCCTCAGTTGGTTTTTTGGGTCCCGCCCGTCCGGAGGGGGGCCGGTCCAGCCGTCGCCCCACGCCGCCACTCCCGAACGCGGGCACCCAGCGGGGTCGGAGTCAGCCCCGGGGACTCAGCATGTTCTCCGCCGCAGCGTGCAGTAAAGTTCTGGGCTCATTGATGGTGTTTAGTGCAGGAATATGCCAGTGGGCCGGAAAGCTCAACGGAGCTTCAGAGCCAGGCGGCCATGTTCGTCGCCGGCTTGGCCACGCCCCCTCATGTCAGGTGCTTCAGGTGAGAAGAGGTGAAGCTTGACTCTGCAGCCACGGGGACCAGGAGACATCGACGATGACCACAGTCCAGATTCGAGCTGTCCCACAAAGGATGTCGAGTGCTGGGGGGTCAGTGTCCGGATTGAACACCAACGAGTCTTGGCAACTGCAACCCACGTGGTCAGAGGAAAGATGCTTCTGTGAGGACCAGCAAGGTCCTGGGGACTCCCCAAGCAATGGAGACTCAGGGCACATATGGAGCAACCAGGGAAGCCCACTGAAAGCTAAATTTGCCTTCTCATGGACCCACAGGCCAACGGACCAGGGATCGCGAAGGGACCTTGAGCTGAATCACCAAATACCAGCCCACGGAACACTCGTGGAGTGTAGGCCGGAAATCTTCAGTGAAATTGCTGCTCGGGGTCAGGACTACAAGTAGCCCAAAGCACAGCTTCAGGGATTGTCGAAAAGCATATGCTGCTGCAAATGTACACGGTGCCCAGGGGTACGGGTTTCACGGTCCCCACGAGGGATACGGGCCTCAGAATTGCTGAGAGCGCAGATCAACCTCAGAGACCTCAGGAACCCACCTCCTGTGTTGCAGAAATCTTTGGAGTCCTTCGGGAGCTTCGTAGATGCAAACCGGTCAGATGCGTTTAGGTGCCTGCTCAGCAGGGGAGTAACTCCTTTACTCCAAGGGAGATTCTTCAGTCATCCAGCGTTGTGCAGATCGTCGAAGTACTTGGTTTCTGTAGCAGAGTTTAGTCCAGGTAATAGCTAAAGTCCTGTAGTCAGGGGTTCCTATTTTATACCCAAGGAAGGGGTGGGACAACTCTGGGGACCCACCTATGGGAGGGTCAGGACAGAGGGGTGGCTACACCCATGTCCTTTGTCCAATTTCGCGCCAGAGCAGGAGCAAATGGCTCCTGCAACCGGTTTGAGCTGGACTATGCACAGGGACACCAAATGTGCCCCCAGTGCAGACATCAAAGCACTCTGAGAGTGCACCCACCCAGCCCCAATACACTAAAGCCTGTCTGGGAGGTGGTCACACCTCCCTGTGACAGGAAACCTATTGTCAAGCCTTCCCCTGCCGGAGTTTCGTCCAGCAGCAGGAGGGCAGACTCGTATCTGTGGCTGGCAGCATCCATTTTGTGATGCCAGGGTTCTGTGAAGCTGGTACCGGGTGTACCGGTGTTGTCATATTTCTCCCTCTATGAGGGTGGAATCATACCTCCCACACCAGTTACTGGTGTGGAGGTATGATTCCAAGGTGTTTGACACCAAACACGACATGTTTCCATGCAGCCGTTTTAAAGTGAGCATTTACCGCGAGGTTATAATGCACTTAAGTATATATGGTTGGCTGCATCACAAACAACCCCGGAGAATAGGTTCCGAAGGCTGCAGAGGGGCTCTGCTCATGCATGGGCACCCTCTCACATAAAACCCAGCACCCTGCCTTCAGGATTGGTAAGGCCTGCCATAGGGGCGACTGATAGGTTTATATGTGCAGTGATTAGGATAGATATAGTGAACCTATATCTAAGTAAGGGGTGCATGCACCACCTTACACAGGCTGCTGTAGCAGACCTGTTGTGTCATTTTAAATGGTCTCTCAGGGGTGGCATAATACATGCTGCAGCCCCTGGGAGGCCTCCGGGGTACCTATGCCCTGGGTACATAGTATACCATATACTAGGGACTTATAAGGGTACCCCAGAATCCAATCTGGAGTGTACCTAAAGTACATGAACAACCAATTTAGGGAGAAAGCAGATAGACTGGGGTCCTGAATAGCAGGATCCCAGTCAGACTAAGTCGAAAACCAGCAAAACACCAGGAAAAAAGTGGGGGTAACCATGCAGTCAGATTCCACCTTCCTACAACCAGTGCATGTAGATCACCGACACACATGCCCTACTTCATTCCGACATCGCACCCTGCCCACAGGGAGTACTCCGATATAGCGAGAGACTTACAGAACCATGGCAAGTAGCTTTTAAAATGCCAAGCCGAGTAACAGTAACCTGTACACAGAGGCCCCTCCATGGCAAACATGTGTCACGTTTAAAGAGCTACCTCCGTGGGTGGTACAACCAGGGCTGCAGGCCCACGGAGGAGCATTTGAGTTACATGCCCTAGGTATATGTCTTACCCCTAGACAAGGGACTTACAGCTAACCCAAATCAGCCAATCGTGTATACACCAATCACCAGTATGTACATGACAAGCACTGCGCTTTGGCACTGAATGACAGTGTCAAAAGCGCTCAAAGTCCTAAGGCAGGCACATAGATTAGCAGAAAACCACTAGGGACAAAAACAAAAAGTCAAGGGAAAGCACCCTAAAAAGGGGCATTTCCAACAGTTTCTCTTCATCCATCAAAATGGGGACAGTTACGAATCCTGCAACAAACAGAAGGTTAATGGTATCAAGAAGACAAGATGTCTCAGAGGAATCTCACAGTTGCTGGAAATAAGAAAGGTACAGATAATTATTAGACAGACAGAAAAATGTACTCCTTGTAGTCTTTCCTTTAAAAAATTGCCTGGCATCCTTCGACTACTGTGAAGTCATGACCGCCACATCCCATAATCATTTGAACTGATGATCCCAAATTCTTTGAAGTCATGATCCCTAATGTTTCACACAGGAAAAAACATGAGATTTGTAGATGCAATTGGGTGTTATCTGGGTACCGGTGCAGTGCGATGCCAACCCCCATATCAGCTCTCCCAACTGCTCCATTAGTAGTCAATAATGATGCAGTTGTGGAAAACTCCTGAGGTACCCAAAGATTTCGAACCATCTTGGCGTTCTGAGAATTCTGATCAAGAAAAGACATAAATCATTCCAGAACCCGGTCATCAATGCCTGGGTAGGTATGGAAGAAGTTCAATACTGCTCAGTGGTTGACCATATGAAGCACCAGGGAGTGATCCACTGAAATGAACGGTGTTCCTGTCCTCCTGCAAGCAGCAGAAATCATCCTGCACTGTCACTGCTGCAATACCATACTCGGAGATTACGATTACAGACATCCCTCTTTATTTGAGCAACCTTTCCCCTTCCCATAACTTTTATCCAAGAATGGAAGAAAGAATGCTAATAGGGCAAGGGTTTTCAAAGTGTCCACGTGAAGAGATTTTCTTTTAATGATGGTGTGGCTTTCAGCACCTCGAACAAGACTGGGAAGATGCCTTAGTTCATCATATCTCCATCCCTAACTCAAAGATAAACTTCATACCACAGGATGCTAAAGGATGACAAGAGGAAAAACCAGTGTCCTTCTCAAAATCCCTAAAATGAAGAAAAGCAAAACAGCAAATTTAGATTCTTCCTGCATGGCAGGTAGACTTTGGAACTTCATCCTGAAGCTTGCAAACTTGAACTTACCCTCCTGTCCTTCATGAAAAACCTCAAGGCATCAGTTGAAAATACATTTCCCAGACTAGCCACACACTTTTCAAACTCCTATCAAAATAACAGATGACGCCTTCTGCTTTTTTCCCCCTGAAATCCCTCTGTTCTTCATGCGAGGATCTCCACACCGTTACATCCCTTCTTACCTACCGTGTTCCTGAATTGCTTCATGTTACCTTTTTAGTTACTCTGTTCTTTGTAAAGGCTCTGTCGCCCTTGTGGCTGGATTCATGCTCTACAACTACTCAATCAAGAAAATATTCAAAATGGCGAATTCAAGGTCAAATTCGGTCTGAAACAAATTAGTGACAAGAGCATTATTGGCAAAAATGTGTTCTCTTCAGGGCTCTTTATAAATTACATAAAACTAACTGTTCACAAACCATAAACACTAATTTAACTTAATATTTCATATACAACACAGGTGGGAAAAATACAGCCCTAGCACTAAAAATTCTTCAGCTCATAACAAAATCCAAGCTGTTTAAAAAGGAATAGATTTATTATATTTATTTAGGCATTTCTTACTGTGGCACAGTGGTGCCTATCGGACCAGCCTATCATAATTCCATCCTGTACCCACGCTAGCACCAAACCTCACCACTTCTGAGTGACAATCAGCTACCAGAGGTGTCAGGGTTATATTGCTAGCAAACGGTGGAGGAGACCCTGTGCTGATCTCTGTATAAAAGCAGATGTCTCACCTAAAACAATGGGAGTTCCTTTATCCCTTTCAGCAACTCTCCTATAGACATGTGAGTGGCAGGTCCAGTATAGGTTCCATAACACTTATTACCCACATTTCCATTATTCATAAACAGCCTGCTGAATTGTTGACTCTTTAGTATTCATGGTCGGCCATACATCATGACAAGCATTCGTTTTATATCTAAGCTTATATATTAGATCAAAACAAAACTGGTCAGTTTCTGAAAGCAGATTTTTTAAAAGATATAACCTTTATGCTTTTATACTCAGGTGCCTTGACTTGTGTAACAGCGTAGATAGCGATTATTCTATACTCGACATACACACTAGATTTCTGACTGAAATCATAACATGTACCTTACACACCTTGTTGAAAAGTATCACAGAAACACAGAAAACGTTGAAATATCAGCACCGTAAAAGCGTGCTTGATTAGCTAGATACAGTAGGATTAATCAAATAATAATAACAACAAGATGTTATGAAGACTAATGAGAAGTTTAGCATTTCTATTGATTTCAATTTCAGAATGTTTCCACAAACTGGACATTGGTGCAAATCAATCTTGATAATGGTTGCATGCTTGAAATTTTCAGTATAAGTACTTAACATCATAAAGAACATATATTAATGAAAATTATTTTGTTTTAATGATTTTTAGAATTAGTTTTCATGTTGCTACTTTTTGAAAATCGTAATAGTAGGTCATATTTCGGATTGTTCATTCTTGTATATTAATTACTGACAAACTATTTTTTATTTCTTAGTATGAAACGTTTGATTTATTTTATTATGTTTTGAACAGTTATTAATGAGTTGATTCACCAAAAGAAGATGATTTCAATGCATTGCAATTCTCTTGCTTAGGCTGCATTCTTTTATGGCCTAGTGAAATGAACTTTAACATGTCTCTTTCAAATGTTACTTTAACTGTTCCTGCCTAATGTATCAATTTGACTATGAATGGGCGCAAGTTATAGTCATCTTAGGGCACGAGTTATAGTTACTTGAAATAACTCTAACAGCTGAATTTCTATGGGTTTGTGCGTGTAAAATCTGAACCTAACAATAACACCCCTGTAACCTTTGTTGTTTTAGTGAATTTCTACATTTAAAAAAAATTGTATTACCTAACTATAAAGTTCCTGTAACCTTGATTTTTTCAATCAATTTCTACTTTTTTTTTTTAATGTTAAGTAAAATGCCCATCGCAATGCACGGTGGCAGGGGGTGGGGGGGGGGAGTTAGAAGCAGGGCCTGGCCTGGCATTGTGATGACCCCACCCAAGCTTGCTGCTCCTGTCTCCCCTCCTCCTTGCCATTCATTGTCCGATTCCATACCTCCGCAACCTCATTACAGTCTTGTGTAGCCGTTGTTCTTCCACTGTCCTTCCCGCCTGCCATGAACAGTTAGCTTGCTGTCCCATCCACCTCCTTCCTCCTTCCTACTGTCTGTTGTCTGAGTCTATGCACCAGCCCCCTCCCTCCTGCCCTGCATGGTCCGAGGTGCTGCCACTGCCCTCATTTAGCTTGATGTCCCTGCCCACCCCTTCTGCCCTCCATTGCCCAATTCTATGCCCCATCATTGCCATCCTGGTTAGCCTCAGTGCTTAGCTTGCTTGGCCTTACCCTACTTTCCTTGCCCTCCGGTGTCTGTGTGCTTGCCCCTGCATTCTCCTTTTTGCTCACCATGTTCCACTGACCTGGCACTGCCCCTTCTATCTACTCTGAGTGTTCTGTTCAGCTGTCACTGCCACTGCCCCTCCTACCTGTCTAGCATGGTCAGATGACTGCCGCCTGTCCCTGTCCCTTCCACCCTGCCTGTCCGAGTACCATGTCCCTATCCCCTCCCTCCTGTCCTCCATGGTTCATTTTGCTGCCACACCCTTCTGCCCTCTATGCTCTGTTGTGCTGCAACTGATCCTCCTGCCTACACTGCGTGGTCTGTTGTGAAGTCCCTTCCCCTGCCCTCTCTTGCCTGTGCCCAGCCCCTACCCACCCCTTCTGTTCTCCATGGTCCTTTGTACATGGCCCTGTCCCATCCCTTTTGCACCCCATGGCCATTGTGCTTCCACTAACCCTCCGGCTTGCCATGCATGGCCTTCTATGCTGCCACAGCCCCTCCCACCTGCCCTGTGTGGTCAGCTTGCTGTCCGTGACCCCCTTCCACCTTCCCACCTTCCCACCTTGTCTGTGTGTATGCCATTATAGTCTCCCTGTTGCCCTGCATGGTGTGTTGTGCTTCCAGTGCCCATCGTGCCAGCCTATCAGGGTTAGCTTGCCCTTCATGGTCCACTATGCTGCAACTGTCCCTCCTGTCTGTCTGGTATGGTCAGCTTGATGCCCTTGCCGCTTCCCCTCTGCTCTCTGTTGTCTATGTGCATGGCCCTGTCCCCTCCCTATTGCTTTCCATGGTTTGTTGTGCTGCACTGCCGTCCTGCTTGCCATGTGTGGTGTATTGTGCTGCGGCAACCCCGGACGCCTGCCCTGTAAGGTCAATTTGGTGTCCCTGCCCATCTCCCTCCTGCCCTCTGTTATCCAAGCCCATGTCCCTACCCTATTTCTTAGCCCTCAGTGATCTAATGTACCATACTTGCCAACATTTTGAACTTGGGAAGAGGGAGGTTTTAAAGGGAAAAAAAACCTGGGGAATTTTGTTTGCCCATTGACTTACATTTTATTGATATTTATATAGCGCTTACTACCCCTGATGAGGCGTCAAAGCTCTTTTCGGTGACTAGCATGCTACTCTGGAACCCAAAAGGATTAGTGGTGAATTAGTATAGGGAAATGTGAATTAATTTGAGCAGTGGACATGTGAGACTGTTAGTTGGATTGAAAGGATAATGGAGGGAAGAGTCTAGAAGGTGTTTATTGGGGGATCATAGTAGTAGTAGTAGTAGTAGGTTTGTAGTAGTAGTAGTAGGTTTGGGATGAGTAAAGGAGAGATGGAGGAGGGAAGAGCCTCTAGAAATGGATTAGGGAGATCATAGTAGTAAATGAGGTCTCAGATGAGTCTAAGGAGGGATACCTGAGGGAAGAATTTAGAAAAGGTTATTTGGGATATTTTAGTAGTAAAATGAGGTTTGGGATGATGCAAGGAGGGATAGAATAGGAAAGAGTCTAAAATGGTTATTTTGGTGATCATAGTAGTAGAATGAGGTTTGGAATGAGCCAGAGAGTAGAAGTAGAGGATATATTAAGAGAGATATAGGGTGAAACATATGGTAGTGCATTGGAGAGACTCATTTTTTTTACAGTAGGAGTAAAGTAATAAATGTATAGATACATAAGTACATAGATGGTATCCATGTATAAGGAAGGTAATATATCAATATATAAGTGTTGCTGTACTTTAAGCTGATTTATTTGCGTTTTTTAATTTTATTTATTTATTGTATTTTTTTATTAAATATTGTTTCAGTAATTTAATAGAAAAGCAATTGTAGATAAATAGTTATGATAACATTTACATATTGTGATAGATAAATAAACAAACCATAAGTATCTAATCAAATACCTTATATGAAAACTATGCAGTGACCTATATACGTTAAGTAGAGAATATATGTATATATATTTTAGCCATAAGTAATATGTACATTTGTTAAGCAGACCTAAAGAATATCTACATATTTAAAAACATAATTATTATACATATTTATACAAAGAAATACACATATCATGATACATACATATAATCAAATTAAATGCTTATATACTCAGGGATATGCTGTACATTCTTGTTTAAGGATGTTGGTTATGTAGGGAAGAGGCAACTCTTTTGTAGTCTTCTGAATATAAGATAGATATTCGTGGATCTTATGTTTGGGGGAATGAGTTACTTAGTTTAGCTCCTTGAACAGAGAATGATGGGCACCCATATGTTTTTCACCTTCTATGGTGAGCCCAGGCGGAGCTTGCGGAGTTTCACTTCGTGGAATTCCGCGGAGTCGCAGAAAAAATCCAAAGAATTCCGCGGAGTTACGCGGGTGGGCGGAGTATTGAAACACACTATTATTATTGATCTAAAGCAGCCACTTAAGTGTGACGCCTAGCTACTGAAGAACAGCAAATAAAGAGGGTCCATACAGAAGCGCAGTGTTGCATGCGGGAAACCCAATTACAATGAGATCTGTGATTGTGATATCCACCTCTGGTGTTCACATAAAATCGGAGAGAGCCTGACAAACAAAAGGGCGGGAGCAGAATCAGTCGCAGCCATGCTCATCATTCAGAAGTCTGGGTTGTCTGTGAAACCCATATGTCCAGTCTTGAATTACCTCATGACCTTACACTGTCTCTGTGTTCTTGAAGCAGGGTACCGACTCCGAGGCAAGGGCACAGAGGCACGGGCAACCTGCAAGTGGCCCATCTACGCCTTTTCCCCTTCTCTGCCGCCCTTTGGCTTCCACTGACCCTACTCACCACCCTATAGCCATCCTTGAAAGCACACTAGCAGGTTAGTAAATGGTTGAGATGAGGCAATGGGTCAAGGATAAAGCGTAATGGGCATTATTTAATTAAAGTGCCTGCAGGAGTATTTAAAGGAGTACAAGGTTGGTAACTCACTCGACCAAGGTGTGCGACTCTTCCAGGTCGTCATAGCTCTCCATGTCCTCGGTGATGCTATTGTTGGAGCTCTGGGCAGCTTGGAACAAGTGGGCTGGAGTGGAGGCTGCAGGCTCTGCGGGAGCTGTGGGCCGAGCAGTGGCTCATCCAGGCACAGCTACCCCCCGGCAGTGGCTCCTGCAGTGCTGCCCTCCAGTCCTAGGCACTGCGGTCACCGGCTGCACCAGCTTCCTCAGCTCAGGTGGGGCCTGGGGCTGCTGCCGGAGAGAGCGGGTCTCCCCCGCTCTAGGAGGCCGCAGTGGGCTGCAGGAAAAGAACCGAGGTCCGGGTGGGGGAGATGCATTTCTAAAGCACAACGGGAAGCACAGCAGGCCCATCACTGGTGGCCCAGTGGCAGCAGCTGCATGGCATTGGCGCCGTGCCTAGGGTTCCTATCCCGGACTCTCTGCTTCTGCTGGTCACTCACGGGGATGCTGGGTCTCGGCAGCCGGGCAGCCATGGAGGAGGGGAAAGCAAGATGGTGACGACAACTACAGGAATTAAGCAGCGCTCTTTAGCCTACACCACTCTTTCACCTGTTTGCTGTTGACAGTTCCTATAAAGGACTGTATTAAGTTGCAATCAATGTGCCAATATCAATACTAGCTCAAGAGTTATTACTAACAGCCAACTCAGTCATTTCCTGCAGGCTTCTCCCTAGCAAATCCCAGGAATTACACTATGTCTATTCAAGCAAAATGGTGTCCACGTATGCGTTACTTAAGTGCCATTACAAGATTAAACGTTACCCTCCTAGTCTTTTGTGACCAGTCCATGGTAGTGGCGTTGGGCTACTTGTAGCCTACGAAGTACAGCTGTTGTGAGTGAAGCATCGTGCGCTTCAAGTACAGCACCCAAGCACTGGTAAACTCCAGTAAACTCCGCTCCACCAGTGAAGGCGGAGTTTTTTTGCCAAACTCGGCACTCCAAGCAGAGCGCGGAGTGGCAAAACTTTGCATACTCCGCTGGTGGAGCGGAGTTTGCCGCCCACACTTAATTTTGAGGTGAGGTGCCAATCTGGAGCGGAGTTTCATTTGTTGAGTGTCTTTGGTGATTTTATTCCTGATGAAAAGGGTTCCTGTTCCATGTATTGCTTTGTGGGTGAGACAAAGCAGTTTGAATGTGGCTCTTCTGGCAACCGTTAACCAATGTAGGACCCTCAAGGCAGGGGAGATGTGGACTTGTGGCTTTAGATGTAGGAGTAAACTGGCAGCAGAGTTCTAAATCTGTTGGAGTTTTTCATAGTTGATAAAGATGATCCGTGGTAGAGGCCATTGGTGTAATCAAGTACAAGAGAGATAGTAGCCTGGACCTTATAGGAAAATACCATGTGGGGGAAGATGCGTCACAGAGTTTTCATAGTGAGGAAGCTTGATCTTGCTAATTTGTCCACTTGGGCATTCATTGATAGCTTGGAGTCCACGGTAATTCTGAGGTTTCTTACTTCCTTAGATACTTTAGGCGGTATTTCCAGATCTCAAAAACAATGGGAGAGCAAGGGAAGGAGGGGGTGCGTCCGTATCCCCTGTATTATATATAGTAAACAATGATGGACGAACCCTAGCTATGTGTGGCACTATCACTGGTAGGTAATGTTTGGAACCCACTGGGTTTGTTAAAAGACCCCTCACACACCAACCTAGTTGGTGTCATGCTTCATCATTGGGGTCCCAATCGGGTGGCCGAGTGCCCCCCGGTTGTGCTACGACGCCTGAATACAGCGGAGCTGGTGTGATGCATAGATAGTGAAGTGGTGTGGATTAAAATATCTCTGAGAATCTCTTGCCTCATTAAGTTTATTACTGGCGGCTCAGGATATGGTTAAAAAATTGTATGTGATGCAACTAAAAGGAAATTATTATCTTATAGTTGGCTATGTGATGGGTCTACATGTTTCAGCCCGCAAGAGAATGTTGGAGGGCTTTCTTCAGGACCGTGGAAATAAGTGAATGGCAAAAGATGTGATGCCACGTGAAAAGTGAAAACAAAAAAGTAGTACCTACACACGCGCTAAGGTGTGTGGACTGCGTGTCTACGTACTTACGGACACTTATGTAAAAGAAGAACACTATGGTTGAGTGTGAATGGCTGATCGGGGCTCGGGAGGAGTTCGCTCCTCTGAATAATTTTGATATCAGAGCGAACCCGCTAAGAACCTGTTGTGGTCTCTTGTCTCATCCGGGACGACGAGAGACCACAACAGGTTCTTAGCGGGTTCGCTCTGATATCAAAATTATTCAGAGGAGCGAACCTCCCGAGCCCCGATCAGCCATTCACACTCAACCATAGTGTTCTTCTTTTTATATAAGTGTCCGTAAGTACGTAGACACGCAGTTCACACACTTAGCGCGTGTGTAGGTACTACTTTTGTTTTCACTTTTCACGTGGCATCACATCTTTTGCCATTCACTTATTTCCACGGTCCTGAAGAAAGCCCCTCCAACATTCTCTTGCGGGCTGAAACATGTAGACCCATCACATAGCCAACTATAAGATAATAATTTCCTTTTTAGTTGCATCACATACAATTTTTAACCATATCCTGAGCCGCCAGTAATAAACTTAATGAGGCAAGGATTCTCAGAGATATTTTTAATCCACACCACTTCACTATCTATGCACCACACCAGCTCCGCTGCAATCAGGCGTCGTAGCACAACCGGGGGGCACTCAGCCACCCGGTTGGGACCCCAATGATGAAGCATGACACCAAATAGGTTGGTGTGTGAGGGGTCTTTTAACAAACGCAGTGGGTTCCAAACATTACCTACCAGTGATAGTGCCACACATAGCTAGGGTTCGTCCATCATTGTTTACTAGGTATTTCCAGATCATCATGCCAGGCAGCGAGTGAGTCATAATTTTTACGATCGCCACATGTGAGTATTTCGGTTTTGGAAGCATTCAATTTGAGATGGCTCCATGTCAGCCACTGATCAACGACTCTGAGGCAACTGAAAATTCGTTTTTCCAATGTCTTTGGGGCTTACCAGATTAAGGAGTATTTGTGTGTCATCTGCATAGTTATAGCATGTGAGCTGAAATTCATTGATCATTGCTGGTTGTGACTTCATGTAGATGTTGAAAAGCACGGGTGAGATGGTAGAGTCTTGAAGGACCTCTGCTTTTGTGAAGTACGGTTTGGATGAGAAGGGGGGAGAATAGATTAAATTTGTTCTGTTTTGAAGGTAGGGTGTGATCCAGTTCAGGGCATTCCCCTCTATGCCATCTTTGTAGAGTCTTTTTAATATAAAGTTATGGTAACCTATGTCAAAGGCAGCTGAGAGGTCCAAGAGTAGTAGTGCAGCCACCCCGTTCAGGTCTACTGTGTTTTTAAGGTTATCCCAGATGGTGATAAGGACAGATTCTGGGCCTCTTCCTGGACGGAATCCTGTTTGGAAGTCGAAAAGTATGGAGTTATCTTCAATGAACTGTGACATCTGGACGAATGCTGCTCTTTCTATCAGTTTTTCCAGGAAAGGTCCATTTGTAATCGGTCTTTAGTTTTTGGGGTCAAACGGGTCCAGGTTAGTTTTCTTTAATAATGGGCGTATGCATGCCCTTTTTAGGTCATCTGGAAAGATTCCAACAGTTAAGGAATTATCAATAATTCTTCTAACTGGTGTGGCAGCAAAGGTAGTTAAAAGAATGTTCTTGAAGATTTATGGTGGACAAGGGTCAGATGGGCTGCAGGCAGGCCTGCTTGCTTTGACCAAATCCAAAAATTCACTTTGTGATATTTGTTTGAAAGAATGCAGAGGCTGGGTTAGCCTACTCTTGGAGGGTATTTTTGGAAATGGGTTGGTGCTGGTGGTTTTCCTTTGTTTTAAGTAGGCATCCAGTGTGTCTGCTTTGATTGTGTATTGATTTGCCTGTTTATCCATTAATTTTTGACAAATGGGATGAATTCCTTCTATGCATTTAGGTTTATGAAATTCGGTGACAATTTTATAAAATTCTTTACTTGCATAGTTAGCAACTGGCACAAACACGCACAGTGTGCACACATATTTGCCACAATGTGTGTGCGTGCACTCTGCAAACACACATTCACACATATGGGTGGACTGTCACCTTGCAATGACACACAACCCAAATGGGGAAAAGCATCGGGGTGATAGGAGGCCCTCTTCACTCCTCACACGGCACGGAGTCTCGTTTTCCTCCTTCCTCAACCGTAACGTATCCAGGTCGGTCTCATAGTATCCAGTAAATGTATATAAGCCTCTCTCTGGGAAATGCGGGGGCAGAGTGGTGTTTCTGCACCCACCCTGGAGTCTCACTGGCAAAAGGAGCACAGTGCCCACCGCTGAAGCAACACCACCCCCGACGGCCTTCAATAGGAAGCAATGCTTTTCTTGGGGAAGAGCTCAGGATTCTCTCAGCCAGCCTGGGCATAGAGTCCAGTTTTCCAATTGCTAGTCTTCACTCATTTTCCATCGTGGATCTGTAAAAGCGATGCTGATTGGCTGAGTGCTAGTATGCCAGAGCTCTGTCCCTTCTAACAGTAAATGCATGCCTAGCTGCCTACCGGACAAACTGGGCATTAAGACATCTGATCCCCAATGGATAGCCATACGGCTCAAGCTTTTGACGACGCAAATACCTAGCACGTGATATACATATAGCCCACCCCCTGAATAAGAAGGCTTGGGATTTTTTTCGTATGAGTTGCTTCTATTATTAAAATAAAATAAAGGAGTGATATATGGGTCTCGAATGCCAGTCTTCGGGGACCCACTAACCAGCACTGTTCTACAGAAAGACAAAGCGTAACCATCGATGACAATTGGTTAAAAAGTGTCTGAATCTAAATTACATAACTGTTTATGAAAGCAGATGCTGTGATTGTTATAATTACATTGTTTAGGAGTACATCCCAGTTGTATACGCTGTGGGTAACATTTTGAGCATGGAACCTGTACACTCTCAGTAACATTTTTTGCTACCAATTCACCCAAGAAATACTGAAATTCATGAACTCTGTGCCATCTCAGAGCTTCCTGTTTTCAGGAAAAAGATAAAAACCTGGCTGTTCCAACAAACTGAATAAGACAGTAATTTTTTTGCGTCTGGCAGGCTTTCCAACTTTCAGCGCTGGGCACTCCTTGGAGTATGCGTGCAATATATAAATGCCTTTTCATTGATTTATGATTCAGGTTGTTACCATGTAAATAGTCTAGCCTACTGATCTCCTCCTCCCTGCCCTCAATTATCTGAGTCAATGCCCCTGACATCTGCCTTCCCACAGTATTCTAATGAACAACTAGATTGCTAACATTCTGTATTTATTACAAAAAGTGTGGCACGCTTGACATCATCTTGATGTAATCAAAACTGTAATACCTAAAGCATTTCCTTTAGATATTATAAAAATGAGAGTATCTTATTCCCATAGAAATAATGGTTAGTGCTCTAAAAGACAAAAAGTAGGACATATGTTTTCTGAGTTCTCAAATAGAGACAATGCACTTTTCAATTATTTGCTTTCTTGATATTTTTTAATTTAGTTATCACTGGATTATATGTTGCACTTAGGGGAGAGAATGTGATGTTATGGTCAGAGCTGCAGACTTTGCAACTGGGGAACCAGGATTGAGTTTCGGTGTCAGCTCGAAATCCTGTGATTCTGGGCAAATCACTTAATCTCCCCATGCCTAAAGCCCAAAAGGAATGTGTCCTTGTGTAATGTAACTGATGTTCATGTAAACCACTCAATACCTTTGGGTCAAGTCTGCGCTATTGTTGTAGCGCCACTAGGCCCATTTGCTTTTTCTCACCTTGGGCACATTACACAGTAAGCACATTTTCATTGTTTGCGTCGGGTGCACCTTTTAAAAGGTGCGCCTGGCACCAACAATGAAAATGTGCCCTATTACGATGAATGCACTGCCCCCAGAGCAGCCGCAAACTCATGCTGCCCTAGGGCAGCACATTCAGGTGAAAAATGGAGCGGCTGCTTTACAGCCGATCTGTGTTTTCAAAGTGCAGGAGGCATCCCGCCTGCACATTTAAAGAGGATTACAGATCCCCTTGTAGGCGGTGCAGCCAGTGACTGCACCCACCTGCAAGGAGATATCTGGGGAGTCTATAGGACCACCTTTCCCCCCTCAAGAGGGCTGCTCTCATGGGGCGCACTGTCAGTGCGCCCCCTGGCAGCTTCTTTGCCTCTGCGCCCGTGTCTGTAATGTGACGCAGGCGCAGAGGCAAAGGGATTTCCTCATTTGCATGAATGAAGGAATGTCCCCTGAAGATAGCGCTGGTGCTTTATCTGCAACAGCGCTATTGGTATTATAGAAGGGGCCGCACAAGTGTCAGTGACCCCTTCTGTAATTCCAAAGTGCCCCAGCGGCACGCAAAGTGGGCGCAAACGCCCATTGAGCCCCGGGGCACGGCACTTCGGTAATATGACCCCTTGTCTCCCAACACTACACTTCAGGTTTTATTTACTTGGTCCTTCAATAGATCTTGAATGGTGCCAAGAGGGGTCAGATATAGCGGATCCAATCCAGTTATTCAATGAGGACCAGGAATTGAATAACTCACCTACAATCTAGTAATTAGATTCATGTATATAACCCTCAAAACTACGCCGTACAAATACAGAATTATCACAGCTAGACCAAATCTCCTGAAGAAATTCAATCGGACTAAAATCATATACACCAAGAACTCAGTTAAAGCTATGCAGAATAGTAACATTAGAATCTGCTGTCCGGAGACTTATCTATTTAGATTCTCGTCCTTCATTAATACTAAATTGGAATGCACAATCAATAACTAAAGATGAGACATAGAGAGACAGAAACATGGTTTGATGATGGTTTAGTTTATCAGTAAATTTAAGAAGAGTAAATACATCAGTTGTCTCGTTCCTTTCTCAGTATGGTGCCCAAGATACAGAACGTCCCTTTTGCAAAATTGCAATTTAGACGGCGACACTTTATGTCGATTTACAGCCACATTATTCAGTAAAGCAATGGTATCTCGTATGCAAGCCTCCTGAGTACTTGACGCTACTAGCAAGTCGTCAATGTACTGGACGAGGACAGAATGATTTGGCATCCCCAGAGATTCCAGAATTTTCTTCCAAATCTGATAAATTATGGAGGGGCTTTATATATATCCTTGTGGAACTCAGCACCATGCCAAAACAAGACTGCAGAATCAGAAAGCAAAAAGATACTGACTGGCCTCATGCAATGGAATGGAGAAGGAGGCTTGACACAAATGAATGACCGAAAACCACTCATCTTCACATGGAATCTGAAATAAAATCACTGCGGGATTTAGTACCCCAGGACAACATGGGACAACAATCTGATCAACTTTTTGCGAATCCTGAACAATACGGCATTTACTGTTGGGTTTCTGTAAACCCATAATGGGAGCGACAGGGACATCCTAATATTTCCTTCAGGATTCCTTACTCAACCATCGAATAGATCAATAGCATAATCCCAGTGATGGTTTCTAGATTCAAATTGTATTGCGGGATTCATGGAAATTCAGCATTAGGCTTCACAGTAATTTTTACTGGAGCAATACCTTTGATCAGATCAATGTCTTTTCCCATAAAATCCCAGAACTCTGGAAATACGGTGTCTCTCAATTCAGAATGTTAGCACTCTAGATGCTCCTTAGAACACTGTAGTAAACTGCTGATCACCAGGGAGTTAACTGACAGTCTGCTACTGGTGTTGAAAGTGCATGTTTCGGTCTACATGATGTCAGAATGTTTTAATAAAATAGAAGAGGAAGGGATTTGGGAACTCACTTAAAACGGGTCCTAATTTTTCTTTCTACAGCACTAACCATAATTTCTATGACAGAATGAAACCCCTCATTTTGTTTGTTTCTAAATTAAATGTTTCAAGTTTTACCAGTTTGATTCAATCAAGATGGCTTCAGGTGTGCTGCACTTTTGTCATACATAAGACTGCTAGAGCTCTAGTTCTTTAGAACACTTTGGGAGGCTGCAGTAGAACACAAGGGAATCAACTGACAGGCTGATCCTGTTGAAGTAGAGCAGGAAGATGTTTGAGAACTCACTTAAAACGAGTCCTAATTTTTCTTTCTACAGCACTAACCATAATTTCTAAGACAAAAGGAACCCCTCATTTTGTTCCTTTCTAATTTAAAAGTTTCAACTGACAGGCTGCTCCTGTTGGAAATATATGTTTTACTGAGAATGTCAGACTTTATTCTCATATGGCTGAGAAAGATAGTGTGAATTTACAAAAATGTGCTCTCATTTTAGCTTCTGGAGCACCTTCCATAACCTCTATGGGAAAATCATGAGAAAACTGTTTTCTCTCAAACACGATTCATGAAATCCCAGCAGAAGGCTTTTTCACAGGGTAAAATCACCTTAGCATCAAATGATTTATATTGTAACTAAAATCTGTTATCACCCTTTATATGTTCCCCTTCTGTGACCCTCAGAACAGGTATATAGGTGTCAAGATGGCTGCCATCGCTTTCTGTTTAAGTGCTGACAGCTAATCAGATCTCACCACGAGATCTGTGCTTAGGCTCCACCCAGATATATATAAGCGGGGTATACCCAAATGACCCTCCTCTTACCTGGGTATAAAACAATATCTATATAAACAAAGATTGGTAGGGAGGGATTAATTTCATATTTTTTATTTTTGAGTAGAGCACATTTAATTACCCTCTCACAGTTTTTTTTCAAACACGTCTGATTTCATTAATACAAACACACATATATATACAATGGCACCTAGTCAATTAACAACAAATAATTCAACATAAAAAACCTGTGAAACAAAAATGCCAAAAATATATTATAAACTACACACAACTAACGTTGCCAATACCCAAAACAATTATTCTTTGTGTCCACCGTTTACTCTAGGTGATCCACTCAGAGATAGTCTAAGTTGACATGCAAGGCAAAAAAGGGGGAGGTTATTTTCCTATCGATGGTACGGCGGTTTTGAAGAAATTCTATAACACAGTGGAACACTAAGATCTGAAGGAAACAGCGAGTGATTCTGGAGTTAATTCAAGCGAGTTGGGTGTACGAAGGAAGGTCTGCCTCCGTGTAGGAGAGGAGGACAGACCTCGTGGAGGGGACACACATATAGGCGATATTGACGTGACCTGGGAGTTCGTTTGACCGGTGTTTACATTGATTGTTTACACCATTGCCCTTGTCCTGAAGAGGCCTGAAGAGCATCTAAGGCTGAAACGCGTCCGCGTCGACATCTATTTAGGAGGAGTCTGGAGTATATTAAGAGTGATTTAAATATTGTTTGTTGACATAATAAGAGCGATAGGAAAATAACCTCCCCCTTTTTTGCCTTGCATGTCAACTTAGACTATCTCTGAGTGGATCACCTAGAGTAAACGGTGGACACAAAGAATAATTGTTTTGGGTATTGGCAACGTTAGTTGTGTGTAGTTTATAATATATTTTTGGGCATTTTTGTTTCACAGGTTTTTATGTTGAATTATTTGTTGTTAATTGACTAGGTGCCATTGTATATATATGTGTGTTTGTATTAATGAAATCAGACGTGTTTGAAAAAAACTGTGAGAGGGTAATTAAATGTGCTCTACTCAAAAATAAAAAATATGAAATTAATCCCTCCCTACCAATCTTTGTTTATATAGGCTCCACCCAGATACACTAATTTGAATTTCCTTTAATATCTCGACAAACTGCTGAATGGATTTTCACCAAATAACAAAAAGTGTGCTTTCTGGACCAAGAGCTACCTTCCTGCCAACTTTTGTGTAATTCTGTTCAGTGGTTCGAGCTGCAGTCGTGTCTAAAGTCTCTATGGGAATTAACATGGGAAACACACTATTTTTGACCCCCCTTTTTCTCAGCCCTCGCTTCACGCTGAAACTTTCCATGAACAACAAGACCCAACTTGACACTTTTTTTGAAAACTTTCATGAAGATTCGTCAAACAGCGCCCAAGATATAGGCAAGTCAAAAAACACTTTTCTATTCTAATATAGGTCCTAACTATAACTACCTGATGGCGACCTATGACTATATATATATATATATATATATATATATATATATATATATGGCGATCTATGACTATATATATATATATATATATATATATATATATATATATATATATATATATCGATAGATAGACATACAGGTAGATAGATAGATAGATAGATAGATAGATAGATAGATAGATAGATAGATAGATAGATAGATAGATAGATAGATAGATTGTCAAGGTGAACCACAAACAGTCACTAAATTAATCTGTGCTTAACCCTCTGGTAGCTTGCCACAAAAACAATCAGGTTTAACTTAGGGGCAATATGTAAAGTATTTATGCAGCACACAAACAGCAATAACGTGAAAACACAGCACAAGAAAAATCCCACACCAATTTAGAAAGATAGAGTAGACTTGAATACATTATTTGACACCTAAACTGCAAAAATCCAATTAGTAGAACCAGAGATATGCAAGTTGTAATGTAAGTATAGCGCCTAAAAGTACAAAACACAAAGCACCATCTGCAGTTATCTGTTTGTGCCGGACTGGGATAGAGTCACAGGTTCAGGCTAACTGCCATGGAGTGTGGGCTAGATACAGGAACCAGGTTAGTCCCACTGAGAATTGTACATTATGTCCTCAAAGGGGAGTTGCGAGAGCTACATTGCGAGGTCCTCTGTTGGGTTGCATGGTGCTGCATCAGTTCCAATGAGGAGCTCTGAGGGCTGGGTTTAAGGTCCTGCGTCAAGTTCCAGGGCGGTGCGTTGGTTCCCATGAGGAACTGCGAGGGCTGCGATGGAAGGTCCTGCATCTAGTTGAGCCTCGATGAGTCAGTTCTGATGAGGTCCTTCAAGGACTGTAATGCGAGGTCCTGCGTCGAGTTGCATCACGCTGTGTTGGTTCTGTTGAGGCTGCCGTTCAAGGGCTACTGTGATGCGAGGTCCTGCATCGCACTGCATCGCGTTGAGTCGCTCTGGGTTGGTTCTGAGGTAACCCACAGTTGGGCCAGAAGGAGTACACTCTGATGCTAGCAAAGGGTCTAGGACCTGGGGAGGCACCTTTTGGGGATCAGGACTCACTCCAGCAGAGGGCAGCAGCCGGATACAGACAGTTCCAGTTGAGTTTGGGCAGGTGGGCAGAAGCAGGGCAGGTCTCTGGAGCTTGTTATGTCCCTGTAGCTCAGAACACAAGGCCAGTCAGCTAGTCCTTGGAGTCATTGGTTGTTATAGGTTGAAGGAGCAGGTCCGATATTCCTTACTCAGGCAGTAGGGCAGTCCTTCTTGCAGTAGGGCAGTCCTTCCAGCAGCGGGGCAGCAGGGCAGTAGAGCAGTCCTTCTACTGAGTCTTCCACAGGTACAGAAGTGACATGAAGAGTAGGCCTGGAGGTCCAAAACGTGAACCTGGTGCTAGCTTTGAAGTAAGGGAAAGTTCCAGACTTCCCCACCACATCTGGTTAGGGAATTTTTTGCCTTCCTGCCCTTGCTCCACTGGTACTGGGGTCATAAAAGGCAAGTGTGAAGTTCTTTGTGTGTGGGCTGAGGCAGTGCCTTTGAAGTATAACTGGTGATAGCTCTGCCTTCCATCAAGTAAGAATGGCTCATCCTGCCAATATCCAGTCGCTCTACTTTGTGGCTGTCTGGGTGGAATACACATAGGCCAACTGACAACTACAACTAGTCATGTGACACAGGAACAGGCTGCAGGCACCAAATGGTTACAAGAAGAAAATGCCAACTTCTTTAAAGTGGCATTTTCAGATTTGTGACTTCCTTAAAATCCGACTTTACAATTAAAGAGGGGTTTAAATTATAATTCATT
This sequence comes from Calotriton arnoldi, assembly GCA_963921515.1. Taxonomy (NCBI): domain Eukaryota; kingdom Metazoa; phylum Chordata; class Amphibia; order Caudata; family Salamandridae; genus Calotriton; species Calotriton arnoldi. The sequence continues at coordinate 5,017,071 of CAWUFW010000215.1, read as the reverse complement.
TGATGGTAAACATGACATTTCTACCTCTTTCTAATCAAAAGTAATCAAAAGTTATTAAATTCTATAAGGTAACCTAATGTTATCCTATGGAAGAGGTAGGCCTCACAGTAGTAAAAAAACGAATTTGTGAGTTTTTCACTACCCAGACATTTAAAGCTTCAAAGTACATGTCCGTTTTAAATATAATGCACCCTGCCCTATGGGCTGTTTAGGGCCTACCCTAGGGGTGCCTTATATGTAATAATATGGGTGTTTTAGACCAGGCAAGGGGTTTATTTTTGCCAGGTTGAATTGGCAGTTTAAAACTGCACATACAGGCTGCAATGGCAGGCCCGAGACATGTTTTACTACAGTGGGAGGCACAATAGTATTTAATTTACAGGCCCAGGGTACTCGTAGTTCCACTTTACTAGGGACTTATAAGTAAATTGAATGTGTCAATTAGGTGTAAGCCAATTTTATCATATTTAAAGGAGAGGGAACAAGCACATTAGCACTGGTTAGCTGTGGTAAAGTGCACAGAGTCTTAAAGTAAAAAAATAAATACAGGCAAACAAGAGGGTGAAGGCAAAACGTTTGCGGGTGACCCTGCAGAGAGGGCCAGGTGCAACATGTTAGTGCATCATGATGCAGTGTTCCTTAAGCTTAGTAAATTAACTCTTTCTTACTTGGCCCGGCTATACAAATCCTGAAGAATGTCTGCGGCTGCGAGTCAAGAGAAAGTTGGGAGAGTCGAGGCTGTTCTCAGTGACGTGAACTCACACAAGACTAAGAATGTCATTCATGAATTGGACTGGCTGTGGAAAAAGCTGTCATGATTGTCTGGGTCCAATTGCTTTATCCTGGTCTCTCTGAGTCTGTTTCTGTCTTCCTTTTGAAGAATCGTCTGTAAGGTTCAACCAAGCTTGAGAGGTCTGGTGTAGATTTACGGAAGGCACAAGTGTGGAGCTTGCACATTGTCCACTCTTCCAAATGGGGAACTAGCGAGCTTATGGCCACTCAAGTGTACATATATGATTATCCAACCTTGGTTGCAATTGCAATATTAGATCAACCATAAACTAAATTAAGTTTTAGAGGAAAATGGGAGATGGGTTTCCAGAGGGTGTGTCACAAAAAAATGAGGAATCCCCATGAAGAGTTAGTTTTGCTAAATGGGTTCAAAGGAATGGCAAGAGGGGAGTCAATTGAATACAAAAATGCATTTGCTTATGAGAAAAACAGCAAGGAATGCTGATTCGAAACACCCTTGACAGTGTGTGAGGTCTGTTATATCTATGAAGAATTTCCAAATAAATAGGCATGCAGCACAACACATACTGTTCCAAATGTGACAAATGTACACAGTAGAAATTTGAACACAATGATATCTTAGAAGGAGTCCACAGATGATGCATGGCAATGAAAATGGGACTCAACAATCTGTTAGGGTGTAGCACAGCGCAGCCTCCCACAAACTTCTGCAGGCATCTACTGAGCCTCACACAAAACCAACAGAGGCAAATGCTACAAACCCTTGAGAGAGTTTTGCCAAGACGAAAAAAAGTGGGTCAATTGTATTAGCCCCACTGATCAGATGAGAAGGAAAGGCAAAGCATCCTATGAAAGACATAGTGGTTGCAGGAGGAAATTACTTCTCTCTGCAGGTTGTCCTGTGATAGAGCAGAAATTTGCCTTAACAAATTTGTGATAAATTTAAAAGAAAACAATTGTGACACAACACTACATAGATGATGACAAACATGTACTAGTTTTCACGTTTTTGAAAATGACAAAATGCAACTCTGAGTTAGATACTGCATCGTAAAAGCATGCATAATGCTATAATGAGCTCATGTTATATTTTCATGTATTCTAAATAGATGTGAATCATTAACCTTTTTATGACATTGATCATATGGTTTGATAATGTGATATTAGTAATAACAAAGAAATCCTATATACAAAAATGAATGTTCCATGTGTTAAAAATAGATAATTATTTCATGTGTAGCTTGTACACTGAAAATGACAAGAGAAAAGTAGGGGCCACATGTTTTAGTTAAAGTTGTTTTCGTGAATCACTCATCAAACGTACTTATAATTATGTGCATCTTAATAACATATATGCAAAAGAAGATTCATATGTTCCTTTCCTATGTACGTTTAACAGATGACATTTAAAAAAATGTTATGAGTACCCCATACTTACATGAGACCATTATAATTTGATTGAAATGTTATTCATGCAAAAATTCCTACTTTATATTGTGCAATTGCGAGATTCATATTCTAGCATAATTTCATCGTGAATGAGCTGTATTTAATGTAGGTCTCAAATCTCACTTCCTTTTACAAATGCGAACTTATGAACTGAATAGTCTGAAGTCTATGGGAACTTTTAGCAAAGTTGCCACTGGCGTTCTAATTCTCAACTGCTTCCTTTGACATCCACAGCACAGCTTGACTTTACTTGCAACAAAAACTGTTACATACCAGAACAGATGCTTGGGAACGAACTGTTGGAAATTCGAGAGTATGATCTCGCTTACTCTCTGAGTATCTCATTGTTCATATGACTAAACTTACAATGGTTTCAAGGAAACTACGTAACTTGAATTGCTTAATTCTTCTGGATTGTATATTTTTACTTACTACATCATCCTCATCCTATTGAAGAGGACCAATGGGATAGAGTGGTCTGACATTTCTGATAATGTCGAGGGGTGTCACTCCGGAACTCCTGGAGTATAATTGTTTAGATTTTGGAACTGAAGGGGGCTTACCCATCTTGCAGCATTGAGACTCACAGCTCAGACATCTAAGGACAACACAAACTGTGATGTCATACTGCGATCGCCTGCCGGCTGGTATGCTAGCACGGTGGAACATTTGCAGCTGAAGGGTTTGCGTCATGCTGCTGTGACTATGGTGTAGCAGTGACAGACTGAAACAGACTTCTGTCTTTGATGAACTGGAACTGGTCACTTGGAATATTCTGAACTTCCCTACGGGTTTGTAAGAGGCTCAAATTGCTAGAGTTATTCACAAATCTCCCTCGGCTGAGGAAGATTTCTCCCTTTGCCTTTTGGATCTCACAGAGTTTGAGATTGCTTTATTAAACCTGTTTTGAGCTTAATTTAGAATCGTATGACCTTTACTTAAATGTTCTTATTAGTGACTGAAATACTACACTTTGAAATTTTAACTAAACTCTGCTGATTCTGATTCATTATTTGCTTGTGGATAAATCATTTGATTGGTATACTTTAACATTTGTGTATTGATTTCCCTAAAGGTTAAAGATAATGATTGATAAAGCAATTATCTTATTCCTGGTCATCATTTGATAATTGCACATCTTCCAAACATCCAGTTCCCTTTCAGCACAGAACAAGATCCATCGGAGGACATATTGAGTATAAGGATAACTAGAGGTTAGATGAAAACCATTGAAATCAAAGAAGGTAAATACAATTAGTTTTGGACCCAGTGCATGAAGCTACAAGATCTGCAAAGGGTCTAGGACTAGGAGTGTGAGTTCACATTATCCAATGACTGCCTCTATGCTATCTCTTCCTATGTCAAGAAACTTGAGGCATTGCAGTGCTTGCTCGTGGCTTCTCCGTAGGGACAATGGCATCACAGCAGGCACCTGCAGCAGGCGCACCAGTACGCCACCATGTCGCAGTCTGTGCAGCACGGGCTAATCATGACGCATCGGCTTGATGCTGTGGTCCATTTTCCCTGCAGTTTAGGTGGTCTGGACCACACACACAGTGACCATTGCCATAGAAAATGTTTTTTTATCATCATCGCTAGCACCCCTTAATGCACAAGTCTTTAGCGATGCCAGAGGAAGCACTATGGAAGTGTAAGTCAATTTACTGGGAAATACACATGACAATTACATGTCCCATCATTCAACCATTGTGCATAACTGCAGACTGGAGACTACAGTGACATATGCAAGTCTGGTGAGTGTAGAAAAACAAATTGACTGGTTCATGAAATGTGCATGACCTCACTATCAGCACTTGTTAGCACATACATGAATGAATGAATGAATGAATGAACGAACTATTGAATGAATGAATATTAGGATTTGTAGAGTGCACAGCTACTCTGAGGAGTGTCCCGGTGATAAAACAGAAAGTAAGAAGCAGAGGCTGAAAGAATAAGAGGGTGAAAAGCTATGTCTTGAGTTGTTTTCTGAAAGGCCTCTCACTTTCAATTTGACATAGTTCAATGGGAAGTCTATTCCAGGCTTGAGGGCCCAGAAGAGAAAAGGACTTCCCTCCTTTTATTGTCAGCCTAACTCTAGGAACTTTGGCCAAATGACCATAGGAAGAACGAAGAATTCTAACATGCATGTTGCGTGGATACCAGGGTATGGATGAATACAATGCAGTGTGCAATCAAACCTGTTTGCGTGACAAAGGCATAGGCTAGTACATCTTCTTTCCATACCATTGCAACCTGTATATTCAAATGTCCTTACTGAGTCTCGCTACACAACAACAGAAGCACATGCAAAATACATACACCCGTTTCATCATTATGCACACTTTTGGACTTTTGAATTTATGTTGAGGTGTCTGGATCACACTGGAGGTTTGTCCCTATACTCACGGCAGTTAATGTGCTAGATTGCCTTCACCTCAACCCCGAGCTCAAGCCACACCCAGGACCCGCAGACATAGCTGAGCACAGGCATCGGAGAGTGATAGGGAGGAACTGTCTGGGTACATCATTATTCAAGTGAATCGCCCTTAAGTGATATAAGCCACACTTATAAGTTAATTGTGTGTTAGCGAAGAGATACTGGTACAGTCACTTGGCCATCCATGACATCCTGAGATGCTCTTTGGCAGCAGGCCATGGAAACTGCTTGGAGAGAAAAGATCCCCTGCATGGCAAGGGAGATCATGTGCCCATTCCTTGAGGTCAACCTTGCAAGTTCTGTAAGTTCAAGACTCTTGCTTCAAACCCATGGCAATCCAGCATGTGGGCTGAAGGGTCCCTTTACCACAGATTGTGACCCAGATTGGGACTCTACGGTCTGGATGGACACACCATCTGCACCCTCCTATTATCCGAGCATCACTACCATCAGCTCACCAAGCTACTGATGACTGAACAGTGGTGGCAGTGACAAAGTTTATGGAGGCAAGGCAGGACTTTTTACAAGCCTTCTGCCAGACAGAGTCACCTACTTGCCCCCACTTACTTTTAAATTAATGTGGCATTCCCCTGCAACCATTTCTTTCATTCAAACCATGTGGTTCATGTATTTCACTTGTGTATGTCCTACCACTGTGTGGAGAGTTTGTGTGTAGAGTATGTATATTATATGGGATGTGATCACATAGGCGTCCATATTTTTTTTCTGAAGTCAAGTGGCACCTAACATGGAGGGCCGAGAGAGCCCCAGGCAGCAATGTGAATTTCAGGACTCCACCAGGAAATTACAGAGATCATTTATAGTGGGTTAGACTTTAGGGTATTGAGGAGAGAACACAGAGAGCCCTTTTGAAACTTAGGAAAATTCCCCTGCCCCCTATTTTGCCTTTGTTCACTGTGAGGGCTAACGGGCTAGCCTCTCCATCTTTTGTACCTTTGTTTTGTGTCTCCCATAATTGAGACTGTCACCTTCCTGCTGACCGTGAAGAGAAAGACTATGGCTGGACATGTCTGAAATGAGTAGGCAAAAGAAAGGAACTGACCAAACCTGGTCTCAGAACTGACTGTGGGAATACAGAAACACTAACTGCAACTTTAATATAAATATGAAAGAGAAACTTCCAGTCAGGGTGCAAGGATTTCTCAACCAGAATTTGGCATCTCACACTAATGGGGACCTTTAAGCTCCAGTACTGAGTAACCCACCAGCTGATTCCCATTGCCAAGCACTAGACCAGAAACCTGGGGTGTTTTACAGCCTACCAGAAGAATCTGCCTTAGGCCTGCCTTGAGGTAAGGAGCTTACTGACTGCTTAGCAAGGGCATTGGTGTTCCCTTGCACAAAGAAGCCTCTTACTACAAGAAGAGCACATAGAAGGGGGCGAGGCCCTTATGCTGCTGCATCTCAGCAGGAACTACGCTGCTAAAGCCAGTGGGTGACCTCTGAGTGTCACGAGTGTCCCTGCAGCACATATTAACACATGGAAGTTTGTGTGACTGTGGGGCATTCCTGATGATTGCCCAAGTGCCTTGCAGCTGACCCCCTGGAAGAAGTTAGGGGCATATTTACAAGGAGCTAGCGCTGTCGCAGCATCCTTTATTTTGAAGCAGCGGTGGAGCAATCATTGCTTCACACTGCTCCATATTTACAAACTGATGCATTGGGCTCAATGCGTCAGTTTGTAGAGGCCTGTGTCACATTATACCTGCGCCAGGTATAATGTATGCAGGGTAGGCATTTGCACGTTAACAGCCCGGTAGAACTGACGCAGTGAATTGTACAACTTTTCACTGCGTCACTCTATGACTTGACTGCATCAAAATCCCTACGCCTTCTCAAACCAGGCGTAAGGATTGATGCTGGGCTTTTAACATGGGACTCGCCTCTGTGTTTTGATGCATTGCTGGAGTTACATCAGTCTTATGACCATGGCTATTTATTTTTGATGATTTTTTTCTGTATTTATCCATATTTATTTTGTGTTTTTCGTATAAATGAAGTTGTAAAACTGTACATTTCCATATTTTTTTTAACTGATAGACGCTCACTCATACTTTGATGTCTGTCGTGTTTTAGGTATTTAAGCTGCCAAATATTACATAACAATACATCCACTGGTAAATGCTAGCATTATACCACAAATGTATATTGACATGCCGTTATTTAAAAAAAATTCATCCTGTTTTTTAATTTCCCATGCTGTCCATCTGATCAGCTGTTGGGCTGTATTTCATGAAAGACAGCACAGAGAGTCACTTAAAAGCGACACAATTTTCTGTATTTATCCACTTTTAAAAATAAATGCAGACAGAAAACACTTTGGGGCAGATTTACAAGAAGATGCCGCAGCGTGGCAACGCAAGCCCTTTGTCTGCGCCACGCTGAGGCACTTTCAGAGCACAGGAATGCGACATATTTACAATGATATGCCACATTCCTGTGCTCTCCCCTGCGCTGGCCCACAAACAGCTGCCATGCACCAGCGCAGGCACCCTTGCACCATGGTGCAAGGATGCCTGCGTCATGGTGAGATTGTTTTTGTGCAGGAAGGGGCACCTTCCTGCACTAAAACAATCACTACAGGCATTTTCCTCTTTCAATGCGTGCTGTAGAACACCCACAGCAACACCCATGGAATGCCCCTTTCACGCAAAGTGCTATTTGTGAAAAGGGAACGTATTTACAAGGACAGGAAAAGCCACGCAGGGTGGCTTTACCTGTCCTTGTAAATATGGGGCAGAGAAATGCGCTGGCAGTGTCTCACAAAAAGTGACGAACTGGCAGCGCAAGGGGCTTGTAAATCTGCCCCATTGTTTTCTGTTTGTATTTATCTGTAAAAATCCATAAAAACGGAAAACAGGGAGCCTTACTTATGACCAACTCCAGCAATGTGTCACTTCAGCGCCAAAATATGAGTCAGAATTTCTGACGCATCCATGAATCCTTGCGCCATGGAGCACTGTATTGTAAATACAGCGCATCCATGGCGTTGTTAGGGCATTTGCGGCAGGTGCAAGAAATCTGACGCATAAATGCCAATGCGTCTGTTCTTGTATTAGTGCATAGAAGTGTGTGGCTCTGAGTAATTCACAACTGCAGTCAGTAGACCAATCTGTGTCCAGGTGAGGAGGTGCTCATCTGTCATCAGAAAGAACACAGATCAATGCCCAAAGATGATCACTGCCACCAGGGTGAGCTCCTGGTTTTGTTTGCATGGGGGATTGATTTCCAGGCTACAGGTAGACGACGGTGCACAGACAGAATATCGAATTGTTTTTTTCAAAGTACCAAATTATCGAGTTTTAAATATCGAGGTACAAGAATATCGACTGCAAGAATATCGTGGTACAGAATATCGACAGTAAGGTAAGAAATATTGTTTTTTTTAATATCGAAGACAGTAATATCGTTTGTAAAAATATTGTTGTTAATAATGTCAATATTTATATTAGTGTTCTGTATTTTAGTATGTGTGTTAAAAGTATGTCATGTAATTTTTTTGTAAAAGTATAGCTTTTTTTTAATGTATGTGTTAAATTTTTAGCAGTAATTAATTTTATGTTAATTAATTTTTGCGTATTTTAGTTCTGTAGCGGGTTGTGGGTTTATAGGGGAATAGGGTGGGTAGGGTGGGTAGTAATTTAATTATAATAAAGTAATTATTAATTTTTATTAGTATTGATAATTAATTTATTATTAATTAATTATTAATTGGTTATTAATTTTTATTAATTAATTAATTGATAATTATATTAATTGTGTTATTTTTTTTAAGAGCGGGTTGTGGGTTTATAGGGGCATAGGGTGAGAAGTAATGTAATTATAATAAAGTAATTATTAATATGTATTTATTAGTATTTATAACTAATTTATTATTAAATAATTATTAATTGGTTATTAATTTTTATTAATTGATAATTATATTAATTGTGTTATTTTTTCTAGGAGCGGGTTGTGTAAGTTTAGAGGGGAATAGGGTGGGAAGTAATTTAATTATAATAAAGTAATTTGTATTTTTTATTTATTAGTATTTATAATTAATTTATTATTAAATAATTATTAATTGGTTATTAATTTTTAATAATTATTTAATTGATAATTATGTTAATAGTGTTATTTTTTTAAGAAGCGGGTTGTAGGTTTATAGGGGAATAGGGTGGGAAGTAATTTAATAAAAATAAAGTAATGAATATTTATTATTTATTAGTATTTATTTTATATTTCGATTTTATAGTGTTGTTTGTGGTCATTTATTTATTAATAATTAATTAATAATTGTTTGAAAATTACAAATAATTAATTGGTAAATATGTTAATTGTGTCAAATCTGTAGGAGTTGTTTGTGCGTTTATAGGGGAATATGGTGTGAAGTAATTTATTTAAAAATAATTAATAAATATTTTTTTGATTATAAATAATTTATTTTAAAGATAGTTATTTGTTTGTAAAATGTTGTTTTTAAACTTTTATAAATTAATGTTTGTAGTTAATTTTTAGTATTTTTTAACATTAAATTATTTTTCTATCTTTTGGAATTTTTTTATATTTTTATATGGAGTGGGAATAGTAATTTTTACACCTCTGCTATCCAATACTTTCTCTACTGTTGCACTCACTGGAGTGGGAATAGTAATTTTTACCCCTCCGCTATCCAACATTTTCCCTACTGTTGCACTCACTGGAGTGGGAATAGTAATTTTTACCCCTACGCTATCCCACACTTTCCCTACTGTTGCACTCTCTGGAGTGGGAATAGTAATTTTTACACCTCCGCTATCCAATACTTTCCCTACTGTTGCACTCACTGGAGTGGGAATAGTAATTTTTACCCCTCCGCTATCCAACACTTTCCCTACTGTTGCACTCTCTGGAGTGGGAATAGTAATTTTTACCCCTACGCTATCCAACAATTTCCCTACTGTTGCACTCACTGGAGTTGGAATAGTAATTTTTACCCCTACGCTATCCAACACTTTCCCTACTGTTGCACTCACTGGAGTGGGAATAGTAATTTTTACCCCTTCGCTATCCAACACTTTCCCTACTGTTGCACTCTCTGGAGTGGAATAGTAATGTTTACCTTTACGTTATCCAACACTTTCCCTACTGTTGCACTCACTGGAGTGGGAATAGTAATTTTTTACCCTTCGCTATCCAACACTTTCCCTAATGTTGCACTCACTGGAGTGGGAATAGTAATTTTTATCCCTACGCTATCCAACACTTTCCCTACTGTTGCACTCTCTGGAGTGGAAATAGTAATTTTATCCCCTCTGCTATGCAATATTTTCTCTACTATTTCAGTTAATGTAGTGTAAAATGTACTTTAAAAAGATTAAAAATATTTTAATCTTTTCATTTATTATATATATATTTTATTTGTATTTTTATGTTATTGGTGTATGTGTATATATGTATTTATAATTTTTAATATGTTTCTAACAATTTATAATTTATTAAAATAATTATTTATCAATATTATTAAGTAAATATATATATTATATTTTATATATATGTATGTTTAATTTATTTTTACATTATATGTATTACTTATAATTTTAAACATTTTCTAATAATTCTAACTATGGGGTCTATTACGATGGCGGTCGGATGTCCACCGCCGGGACGGCAGTGGCGCCCGCCGGACCGGTGGTGGACATCCACCCACGATCGCAACCAAGAAAACCGCTGGTCAAATTAGGATGACGGTGGTGACCGCGGCGGTGGAAATTCCGACCGCCGCTTTTCCGCCGGTTGCCATCCGCACTCCTGCCTGGCGGACGGAGCAGGACCGGGATAATGGTGGTGGTGCATAGCAGGCTCCGCCGGCAGGATTATGATGCCGGCGGTAGCCAGCCTTTCCTCAGCGGTCAAACCGCCATGGAAAGGCATGCGGAGATTGTCTTCCGGGGGCCCGTTGCGGGCCCCCAATGTGCTGGGGGGGTGCACTGGGGGGGTACCCATGGCCCCCCCCTACATTTCCCTGTACCAGGTGGCAGGCACTGTGTAGTGCCTGCCACGCAGTGCAGGGAAATGCAGGACATGCTCCTTTCGGCATTGCGGCGGTGCTGCGGGCAGCAGCAACCGCCGCAATGTTAAGGCCCGCGATCAGACCGCCGCGGTCGGATTTCGAGCGCAGGTCATCGTAATTCGACCGGCGGTGATGTTGCGGTCCATGCGGGCGGTCTTTTCCCGCTACTATGGCGGTCGGGGAGGTTTCCCGACCGCCATCGTAATAGGCCCCTATGTTTTTTTTAATTATATGTATTATTTACTTTATTTTACATTATTTTTTACACATTAAAAAAAACGATATTTTTAACAACGATATTTTTTTCCCGATATTTTTGTACTTACCATTATGTAGATAGGACTTCTATATTCTGGACAACTATATTTTTGTACCTCGATATTTTTGTACCTCGATATTTTCAATGTCGATATTCTCTCAGTGATCCAGGTAGACATCACAGAGCCAAGATTCATTGGTCCAAATGGAGTGCAACTTGTGCACAGCTACTTCACTGCTGGTAATGGCCCGGCCTGACACAGTCCAACCAGAAAGAGATAAGGTGCTGTGCAGACTTGCATCCCCAGTTACAAGAGTGGAATCTGCTTTTCTATGGAACTTGAACCTGTCCTGCTTTAGGGTGAAGGGGAGAGGGGTCAACTTGAACCTAGGGAAAAGCATCAAAACCATTTCCCCGGGGATCAGCGGCGTAGCGTGGGTTGCCAGCACCCGGGGCTAAATTTTAAAAGAAAGTATTGCACCCCCTAACCCATGGACTGTTAGCTCAGGAAGTGCTAACGGTCCGCGGGTTACGGGGGTGCAATACTTTCTTTTAAGATTTTGCGCCCCTAAAAATTTTGTGCCAGGGGCAACGGCCCCTGTGGACCCCCCCCCCACCCAACGCCACTGCCGTGGATTCCATTAAGAGGGCAAGGTCTATTTTAGCGCAGTTACAGATTGTGTTAAGTCTGAAGTGGAACCTCAGGGGCTGTTTCATCAATTGCACTGCAACCCATAATTTCGATACAGGCCTTCTGAGTCTTATGCACAGTATTGTGTGCACAAGTAAAGTATTTGTTCTTTCTTAAGTAAGAACTCTATCTGGAAACTGATTTATTAATCCTGTTTGATGGTTTGTTGAGTGCTGAGTCTCTAACCCCACACCGACTCCCTGACCAAGCCTCGGATTGTTCGTCTTTGGTATCCAGACGGTCAAATGCTAAAGGGGTGTACTTGATGCTCAGTTTGGCTTCAGTAATAAGGTGAAGCTCCAGGACAGAAGTGGTAAAATGCTCTGATTGTCACAATCTGGGCTCAGTAACCACTGATTGCTCTGTCACTCCTGAAGAAGTCCTCACAGCCCTTCACATCACTGCCACATGCCCTTCATGCTCAGATAAGTCTAGACAATGATGCAGGCCATCAAACACCCCGTATCACACACTTCACCCCTCCTTCACTGCCCCCACTCATTCACACGTCCTCCGTGTCCTCGAATGCACTCCTGTGTGATGAAATTCTGCAAAGCAGGCACTGTTACTGTCTGCAATTATCACCTCAAACGAGTGCACACAAATCTGTTAGATATATATCCACTGATGTGTCTTCTCTGTACTCCCTCACATCCCAGCTCATGGCAGTCCTTGAGTATTCTGCTGCAGCCAATATTTATGCCCTGAAGTTCCCATAGGGGAAACACTGAATATGTTTGTAAAGCGCACGTTCATCACTGAGGACATCTTGGCACTGAACAGCAGATTTTTATTGTTATCCAACTCAGTGGTGCTCATTCAATCATCCTCAGAAGGATGAAAGGCCGAGTGGGCCCACCATGAAGTCAAACACAGGTCCATGAAGTGCATACATTAGACCACTGAGCCACCAGGCAAGGCTATTGAAATACCCTGCAGATCTTCTGCCAGCTATGACAAGGTAAAAAATGTTAAAAGCCCCTAGGGTACAGACTAGTACTATACAGAAGAGCAGCTTTTCTGCTGTAAACACCCTAATACGCAGCAAAGTAGCCGAGCAGACAGAGGGGACTTCCATCTTTAAGAAGGGCACGTTGCTGTGAAGGAATCCACTAAATGTACCTTCAGATGTATGAAAAAGCCCGGGGTGTGTCTAGGAAGCAAGGATACCCAGGACATTTTGGAAGGCATCACCAGTTATTCTCTAAGGGAGATTATGCCATGCGTAGTTTGGAATTCTACATTTGTGTTTGGGGCTCGCACACTGGCACACGGGCAATGGTGCCCAGACTTGCGCTTAGAGGCCTTGGAGTCCACCAGCTAGTTTCACGAACTGTGCGTGATAATTATGTTGACCAGATCTTGTGACCCAAAAACCGGGACAATTCGCAAAAATAGAGGAAGGACTACGATTTTACATTAACGGAGTGGCAAAGAATAACAGCCCTCATCAATATAATAAAATGCAATTTTGAAAACCTGCATCATACCTGTTAATAAAAGAGCTGACTTATAACAGCTGCTAACTAGCCCTGCTGTGGAACACCTAAAAAAGTGCCTCTCACTATTTTCAGTTGACCCTCACTAAAAACTGGGTCATGAGCCAAATATGCCGAAATGTACCCGGACAGATGCTGAAAATCGGGACGCCTGGTCACCCTAGCGGTTTCAGAGTATATTACACGTACACTCCAAGGTTGCAAATGTAAGGGGCCTCACAAAAATTAAAAAATATATATATATTTTATACAGAGATATACCATTATAATCTGTAGGAAAAGCTAATATTAGCACCCCATTCGTTTATGCAAATCCCTCACAGTGGAACCGTAGTCCACACGAGCCACGCGCACATGGACTGCGGGGATCACACTGATCTCTGCAGCAGGAGAGCTAATGTGAAGCAGCCGGAAGGGTTTCCATGACAGGATGTTAAATGGGGATTGAGAGAGCGTGGGAAGGGCAGGAGGATGGTGGCGGGCACTGCGCCACCACAGCCGGGTGATAATGAGGTCTCTGGAGGTGCAGGACCAGAGGCAAGGAACTTGTAACACGTCATCTCTGGGCTAGGCAGGGTGACTAACGGGGAGCAGTCCTGAGGAGTGGACAAACAGCTGCGCAGCTGAGAAGTGCACGGACAGTGAGTGTGGACGCCCATTGGGCGCAGGGTCAAGACTGATTTGCATATGGCTGGGTCCAAACTGGAATGGCATGGTGAGCAAAAAACACGATGGATTTTGGCCCAGATCTCTGTACTGGGGTGAATGTATGACATTATTCTGCATTCTGTCCATCAATTATTGTTTTTGCATTTGTCACCCCGAGTGGGACAGGTATGCCCAGACATGGGTCCCGTGCTCTCCATGCCACTGGAGTCAAGCTATCATGGCTGATGAGGGCTGAAAGCCCGAAACCGGTCCTAGGATGCTTGTTTCCAGTCCAGGGAGGACCTGGACTGGCAGTTCGGGCTGGACTGTTCCCATTGGGCGCAGAGTCAAGACTGATTTGCATATGGCTGGTTCCAAACTGGAATGGCATGGTGAGCAAAAAAACGATGGATTTAGGCCCAGATCTCTGTACTGGGGTGAATGTATGACATTGTTCTGCATTCTGTCCATCAATTGTTGTTTTTGCACTGGTATTCGCGGCCTACAGGTCTTCTTCATACATGGTCATTGAGTGTAAACTACCATCAGACCGCCTTACCTGTCCGGTGAATGTGATTTTCGGTTCACGGACAGAATATCGACAACTAAAATATCCCCATAGCACAATATCGAGTTATAAATATCGATGTCAAAAATATAGACATCCTATATTTATAATGGTACGTAAAAAAATATCAAATACAAATATATTGATGTCATAAATATAGTTGTATATACATATAAAATAAAGTAATAAATATTAAATATATCAAAGAATGAACCAATTAAAAAAATTAATTAGATTTAATATACACTTTAACAAATAGAACAAATAAACTTAATTTAAAAAAGTTAAACCCACATATATAATAATTAATATATATATATATATTTATTTATTTTAAAACAATTACTAAACTAATAATTTTAATGTATTTTAAAATTATATAAAAATTTAACAAATAAATATAAATATATAATATACCTATTCCAATAACATAAAATCTATTAAAAAACATTCTATTATAAATAAAAACATTAAACTATTTAAAACTCTTTAAACCTAAATTTCCCACTCTAGTCAGTGCAACAATAGGGAAAGTGTTGGATAGTGGAGGTGCAAAATTGACTATTCCCACTCCAAGGAGTGCAACAGTAGGGAGAGTGTTGGATAGCGGAGGGGTAAAAATTACTATTCCCACTCCAATTAGTGCAACAGTAGGGAAAGTGTTGGATAGCAGAGGGGTAGAAAATTGCTATTCCCCTTCCAGTGAGTGCAACAGTAGGGAAAGTGTTTGATAGCGGTGGGGTAAAAATTACTATTCCCACTCCAGTGAGTGCAACGGTAGGGAAAGTGTTGGATAGCAGAGGGCTAACATTTACAATTCCCACTCCAGTCAGTGCAACAGTAGGGAGAGTGTTGGATAGCGAAGGGGTAAACATTACTATTCCCACTCCAATGAGTGCAACAGTAGGGAAAGTGTTGGATAGTGGAGGGGTAAAAACTACTATTTCCACTCCAGTGAGTGCAACAGTAGGGAAAGTGTTGGATAGCAGAGGGATACAATTTACTATTCCCTCTCCACTCAGTGCAACAGTAGGGAGAGTGTTGGATAGCGAAGGGGTAAAAATTACTATTTCCACTCCAATTAATGCAACAGTAGTGAAAGTGTTGGATAGCGGAGGGGTAAAAATGACTATTCCCACTTCAGTGAGTGCAACAGTAGGGAAATTGTTGAATAGCGGAGGTATAAATTTTACTATTCCCACTCCAGTGAGTGCAATAGTAGGGAAAGTGTTGGATAGCGGAGGGATAAAATGTACAATTCCCTTCAGTCAGTGCATCAATAGGGAAAGTGTTGGATTGCGGAGGGGTAAAATTTACTATTCCCACTCCAGCAAGTGCAACAGTAGGGAAAGTGTTGGATAGCGGAGGAATAACATTTACTATTCCCACTCCAATGAGTGCAACAGTAAGGAAAGTGTTGGATAGTGGAGGGATAACATTTACTATTCTCACTCCAGTCAGTGCATCAATAGGGAAAGTGTTGGATTGCGGAGGGGTAAAATTTACTATTCTCACTCCAGTCAGTTCAAAATTAAAAACAAACAAATATTATCAACAAAATAAAAAAGAATAAAAAAATAAAAATATATGTATATATATAAATATTTTACAATTTTATTTTTTTATATTTATTTTTATTAAGGTTTTTGATTAAAACCCAAAATTTGCATACAACAAAAGAACAGTTCAGGCCGTGGTGTCACACATCTTACCATTGCGAGTGATCTATATATCCGTTATACATAGTACAGTACAGTATATATGCTTATTGCTTCCAATCAATGCAAAGCTAGTCATACAGCAGATATCAGCAACATATCTGGGTGAGTCCGTAGAAAGTCTGTTAGGGGTGCCCAGTAATCCTTAGGTTTGGAGTTTGTTAGAAGTTCCTCTTCGTAGGTTTTCAGAGTATCTTTACAATATACCATATCTTGTATCCAATTTTTACGGCTAGGGCATTTTTTACTATCCCAACACATTGATATTTTTCTCTTCGCCAATAGTAATGCTACAGTACACAACTTTCTCTTTACAGAGCGCAAATGTTTCACCTGGCCCAACAAACATGTTTGTATTGTACAATCAACAGTAGTCTCTAGAACCTTGCTTAGTATTTCAGTTACTGACACCCAGTAGTCCCTAACTTTGGCGCAATTCCATGCTAAGTGGAGAAAGTCTGCATTTTCCTCCCCGCATCTTCGGCAGCGGGCATCTGATCTAAGCCCACACTTCTGTAGCTTAAGGGGGGTGTGATATGTTTGATGTAAATATTTATAGTGTACAATTCGCAGGTTTCCATTAGGGGTGAGCATTTCGGTCAATGCACAGCAGTTATACCAATCTGCCATTTCTAACGGTGTCTCCAGATGAGTATTCCATCTTTCCCATGCTTTTCTAGTGTCCCCCGCTATGTCTTCTTGTAATAGTTTATATAGTTTTGATACAAGATGTGCAGCATTAGCGTTGGTAATAATCATTTGTAATGGCGTTAGTGTCGGCGGTTCAGTGGGAAAACCGGGGTATAGTTGTTTAACCGCTCCTCCCAATCTATGATATGTAAATTTGAATAATAAGGTTTGATTACTAATGTAATCTAAATCATTAGTGGCAATAAACTGTCCGTCTTCATATAGATCTCCCATCGTATCTATACCAACTTGTTGTAGCATAGCCATTCCAACCCCCTCCTGTGTCACAGTTATAGCAGGATGCTGTCGCAATGACATTGCTGGTGCATATAATGGTAGTTTGTTTGCTAGTTTTCCGATTCTTTGTCAAGCGGCATTAGTGGCGCGTATAGTATTTATTTGATTCTTGGCTATATGCGTACGCTGATATGTTACTATGCTACTAAGCGGGATGGGGTGGGCATCTCCATCTTCTACCGCCACATGTGTCATATATCGCACCGGGTGATACCAATAATGCGCATATTGCGCCTGTGTGCAGAGAGAATAGAGTAAAAAATCTGGCACCGCAAAGCCCCCTTTTAGGAAAGGTAGTGTGAGTGTTCTCAGTTCAATTTGTGCTTGCTTGCCTGCCCATATTAGCTGTGTTACACTTGTGGTTAATTTTTGGAAAACTGGCACTGGGGGGGTTAAGGGGATATTATTAAATAAATATAGGAATTTAGGAAGGACCACCATCTTGACGATGTCTATTCTGTCTGCCAGGGATAGTGGTAAATGGATCCATCTTTCGACCTTCGCATCTAGCTTCAGTATAGCTGCCCCATAGTTCACTCTGATTATTGTCTCCGGGTCCCTATGATACCCTATTCCTAGGTATTTAACAGGCTCTTCTTGCCATTCCAGTGGGAATTCAATTTGGTGTGGTTTGGTAATTTCTGTTAACGGGATTATAGTGGATTTACTCCAGTTAATTTGGAGGCCTGAATGTCTTCCAAATTTAATATACTCCCGTAGCAGGGGAAGTAAATTATCCCGGGGTTTGCGTACGTATATTTTACAAATTAAAATACAAATATATTTAATATTAAAAAAACATATAATGTTAAATACATATCACAAATACCTACAAATATTATATTAAATAAAATTAAAAAAAATAATTTTCAAACAAATAAATATTTTTATTTAGAAATTATTTATTAACAAAAACATTAATTGTTATTATGATTGGGTGTAAGGTGTGCTTACACTGAAAAACAGTACTTGCATTGCACTTTTTGGCTTATCGCAAAGCTTATACGCAATACAGCTGGACTGAGTTGACTTTGGTGGCAAGCTAATGATCATGGCTTAAGGCCTGATGCATTGATTATAAAATGGTATGCTAAAGAGAGTAGGCTTGACATATTCATTGTGAAAAGTTCATCTTAACAGCAATCCACTTAAAGGTGGCTTGTTATTAGCCTGCAGAGAAGTGTATTTTTACGTGGAATTTCACAGATTACTGTAGTAGACGAGGAATTTGGAGTTGGTTACCCTCAGTGACAAACCGTGGCTAAAGAAGATTTGCTCTGTGAAAATACTTGCTAGGCCTTCTAAGGAGATAGTATTTTGCTTAGCCAACTGTAACTTTGTATACCTTTGTAATTTTGTGGCTTTATGCCTGACGGTTGCCTTGGCTGAACATGTACACTTAAAACAATAGGCCTGAGTTGGTTTTGGTGACAAGCTATACGCCTAATAGGTGCACTGGCAAAAGTTATGTCTAAAAGCCGTAGGTCTGATCTGCATATTATTAAACTATGACAAAAGACATAGGCTTAGATTATTTACTGTGAAAAGCATCTGTTAAAGGCTTTGGGCTTTAACAGTGGATTGTTTTCACATTGTGTTAAAGGCTAGAGACAGTATTTTTTGTATGGAACCTAACAGATTCCCATAGTAGGCAAGGATTTTGGTGTGAGCCACACACTCTGACAAACCCTAGGGATTTTTACTCTGATAAAGGGTTGTATAATGTTTTGCCAACTTCAATTTTGTCAATATTTGTAATTTTATAACTGTATGCATGACGGTTGTCAGATTATGCACACTCCAATAAACCTGTTTCGTTATAGTGTCAAACCAAAAAGTCTGACAAACTTATTGGCAAAAGCATGTGTTAATAGCAATACGCTTTTAAAAATAAATTGTTATTACACAGTTCTAAAGCTTATAGACAGGTATCTTGATACAAGGAACTCACATGATTACAGTAGTATGCAAGGGTTTTGGTGTTGGTGACCCACACGACCTAACTGAGGGGATAGTATCTGTGCACTACAGTAATCCTTATTTGGCTGCCCTGGGCGGAGCCCGCGTAGTTGAACTCCGTGGAGTTACCGACAAACTCCACCCAATTCCGCAGAGTTCCGCGCAGGAGCGGAGTAACTATAATTAATTGTTTACGGGCAGGCAGTCCAAATGTTCAGCATAGAGTTACCGGTCCCCCCACTAAATGCTTTCCCGCAGCATACCTGCACCTGTGACTTGTGCTGCCTTCATTTAGTAAACCCGGTAATCTGGTGCAGGCATAAATAGGTATACAGCTGTGCACAGTAAATGAAGGGGATTACTATGCCTCCCCGCAGCTCTCATTTACTGTGTCACAGCTGCAGCCCTGCTGCGGAGACTTCTCAGGGTCAGAGCTGTGGTATGCCGGTCTCCACGGCAAGCAGACAAGGGCCAGCTTCTCAGCACAGTTCTGTTCACAGTCAGACCTGGAGTTAGTAGCTCCTAGGGCTCAGAGACTTGAAGATAGTTGGGGAGTAGGGGGGTAAGGGGGTACGGGGTGATACCTGTTGCTGATGATGTTCTGATCTTGGGTTCAACATGCACACATACCTAATCCAATCCACAGAGTCTCACTGCAGGCTTCTAAAGTACAACAAAGGCTGATGTTCAAAAATGGTAAGTAACCGCACTGTGCAACTACTGCTAAAAAACACTTTTCCAAGTCCCTCCCTAAAGCCTGTGCACATCATATGGTACTCGCTAGCGCGCAAAAGCAAAGTATTAACAAAACAAGCTGAACTCGTGTGTTGGTGCAAAGTGAGAAGGTAGATGAGCTTAGAAAGTACACCAAAACAAATAGAATGCTCCCACTTAGCAAACCTAATGCACCAGTTCACCTTTCCTGAAACAGCAAGTTACTGTAAAATTCCTTTCAACGGTCAAGAACACAAGTGCGAAATACATGGCGTGACGGGCTGTTAGGAAAGATGATGCAGCAATCTGGGTATTTTTGAGCAGGTCTGGTGCTCACTTACCCGTTTCGAAGGCTCTAGACGGGGCAGATCACTATAGTCAATGGTGCACTGACAGGCCAATGCAAGGAAGAAGGGCAAAGCTTGCAGATTTCGTCTGGCCTCGTTGCCACACCAGTATCAGCTGGCTTTTTCGTGACAGTTTTTTTAAGGGTGCAGGTGATGGGAATTCAATTGTGCACGTGCGTGACAAAGAAGCGTACACCGAAAAAAAAGCCTGACTTCCCTTAGAGAAAAATCCGAAGCAGGTAACAATAACGATTACCTGCAAAGTTAAAACTCTGCCTGTCCTGCCCTGACTTGACTCGGTGCTGCTTTGAATCTGTTGAGAGTGATTAGAGAAGCCACAACTCGACCCAGGGCTAATTTACTTGGGTGTTGGTAAACTCCGCTACGCGGCAGTTTGAGGAGGTTTTTTGCCGAACTCCGGTCTCAGAGCGGAGCGCGGAATTGGCTAAACTCGGCCAACGGAGCAGAGTTTACCACACAGCACTAATTGTTTTAAATACTGTCAGTTTGTCCATATACTTGTAATTTTATTACGATATACCTGAGGGTTGCCTTGTGGGAAAGTTTATACCCAACAACGTAGGTGTGAGTTGGTTATGGTGACAAGCCAGTAATAACGGTTATAGGCCTGATTGTTTATTCTGAAAAGTTACAATAAAACCAGCAGGCCTGACTTACTGATGGTTAAAAGGATATGTTTTAGACAACAAGCATTTAAGGGAGTGATTATTATTAATCTGTATTAGAGATCACAGATAGGTTTTATTACATGGAATATCACAGATTACCGTAATAGGCAAGGGTTTCACAGTTGATTCCCCCCTCTGATAAAGCATGGGTATATATGATTTGCATGATGAGGATCCTTGTTAGACCCTTCTTAGGATGTATACTATTCTGCTTTGCCAACTGTAATTTTGTAATTTTAAGACGGTATGCCTATTGCCTGCCTTTTGGGTAAGCCAGTGATAGAGGCTATAGGACTGCTTGGTTCTCTAGAAAAGGGTGCTTCAGATGCCATAAGTCTCATCTGTTTACTGCGAAAAGTTCCGGCAAAGGCAGGATGCCTGATTTATTATTTAACACATATGTTAAAGTCTTTTCAGGGTGGATTGATGTAGCACCATGTTAAAGCCTGCAATCAGGTATTTTGTTCCAGGAAATCTCACAGATTACTTTTGTAGGGAAGAATTTTGGTGTTGTTTGCCCGATTGAACAAACCCTAGTGGCAGAAGATTTGCACTCTAATACTTCTTTCTAGAATATCTTCCGTCAGCCTGACAGGCTAAGTTGTCTGCCAGGACCTTGTTATAAAAAAAATGAAATAAAATATACATCTATATGTAAAAATATATATCCATTTAGAAACATTGAGGGCCTTTGGGTCAGCCCTCATCTGCCACTGGTCTGTCTGAGTGTCATTTACGTTCTGCTTCCATCAATGACTGCGTACTGCATGGGGTGATAGTTCAGGTTGCATTAGTCATTGGCTCCCTTGCCCTGTGAATGACTACATTTTCTGATCACATGTGCACATTCTCCTGAAAATAAGTGCTCTTCAGTTTCAGGGGTGGTAGGCCAGTCCTTTAGTTTTGAATATTCTCTTTTTATGGCCCCCTTTTATTTCTTTGCTTTTCCTGCTTTTATTGAAATATTTTTTAAGGAGAATACTACAACTAGCCAGGAAGAGCTCACGGGGGGGGTGGTGGTGGGGTGGGGTGGTGGTTGCGTTATAGAACACTGTTGTCCATAATGAAGCATTGTTTTATCTTTTTACTATGGCCAGCACTTTGGTACTAAAAGTTGGTGCTGTGCTGAAACTTAAAAATAGCTATAAACTATGTACAATTCCCCTCCATTAAGACACCCGTTGCTATGTTTAGTTTCATTATTGCAAACATGTGCCCGCCATCTACAGACAGCATGTGTTAGACAGAATGTTCTCTTTTTCTACATGTATTCTTTCAATTTATCTTGCATATGTTGTCGAATTTGTGCGTGTTGTATTAGGGTTGTGTCAGAGGGTGCATATAAGAATGAGTCACTGAATGGATGAATTAATGTATAAGTGCTAAGAAGAGAGACAGGGTGCATGTTTGATGATTTATTGAGTATTTAAATCCACCAATGCACAAAAGGAACTTTTGGTTCATAAGTCAGGCCTATTGGCATTTTCAATGTGTGTTAACCCTATGCGCCTCTGGCTCTTTCTTATCCTGCTTTGTATCTGCCAGCCCCATGAAAATCATCAGTGCACGAAATTGTGATTGATATCTTTTGATGAATGTTTTAGTGATTTCTTTAGACCTTGGGACACTTATACTATTATTTCACACAACGCGGCACAGCAAGGGAACTTGCTGCGCTGTGTTGAGTGAAAAGAGAGAACAGAAATGCTCCATATTTACAAAGATACGGGGCATTTCTGCTCTCTCCCCGCACTGGCGCAAGGGTGCCTGTGTTATGATCTGAATTGATTTTGTGCAGGAAAGAACGCCTTCCTGAAGAAAAACAATCCTTAGAGGCATATTCATTTTTTCTATGCGGTATGCAAAATGCAACACACATGGAAAGAGGAAGTAACGAGGAGAAAAAAATATATTTCTCCTCGTTATGCCTCTGTTTGGTAGCCGCACCATTTAGGCAAACTCAGGTTTACAAGTCTTTGTAAATCTGGGTTTGAGTGAAAATACATGGGTGGATGCATGAGAATTCCCATGCTCCACCAACATAATGCCTACCCGATGCAAAGTAACACAAGGCAGCGCTATGAGCTGCGTTACTTTGTATTTCCTAAAGCACACAAACCACACAAAGTGGCGTTAGTAGATGCCAAAAATGATTTTATGTCAAGGCTGAACCACAAAAGTGGCGCAACCCTCAGAGGATGTGGCCTAACAGCTAGGGCGATCGACCTAGAAGCTGGGGAACCGTGTTCAAGTCTCAGCAGGGACGCTCAACATCCTGTGGTTCTGGGAAAATCACTTAATCTCCCCGTGCCCAACAAAAATGAATATGTCCATCTGTAACACAATTGGTTCTCATGATAATCGCTCTGATACCTCCAGGTCGAGTTCGCTCTATATAAAACTCCCCCCCGTAAAAAAAACCCTGACGCAAAATCATAGTACATTGTAGGGGGAGATTTTCAAACCTTTTGCGCTGGCTTTGTGTCACAAAAGTGACGCTAACCAGCGCAAATCTTTTTTTGTTGTTATTTTCTTTCCAGCGCAAAACTTGTTTTGAGCTGGAAAGCACCCTTTAAGTAGCGCAAAGCAGCACAAAGCACAGCTTAGCGTTACTTTGCGCCGAAGGGGTGTTACATGGGTGGTACATGGGCGTTCCCATGCAACCACCCATGCCTTTCGACGCAAAACCATATTTACAAAGATTTGTGAACATGGTTTTGCGCCAAAAGTTAACGCCCCTTCAATGGAGGCACTAACAGGAGAAATGCTTTCATTTCTCCGTGCTTTTCCAACTTTGAATACGTGCTGCACTGTGCAGCACGTATGCAAAGTGGGAAAAGCTTTGCATCGTGCCTAGCATAGTATTTTGTACAGGAAGGGTACCCTTCCTGTACAAAACCTATGCTACACTTATGCACACACCCTAGCGCTACGGCGCCAAGGTTTGTGCATTGGGCACGACAGCTGATCTCAGCGCCGGCGCAAGGGGAGGGGAGAGCCATATCTTTGAAGATATGGCCCTCTCCTGCTCCCTCTCTGTCGCGCAACGCATCGCAGCCTCGTGGGAGGCTGCGCTGCGTGACTTTTTTTTAAATCTCCCCCTAAGTCTTTATTTCAACTGTGCCCTCACTCGTTTCTGAATGGAGAGTGTGGACAGTCCGGACCTCCTTAGTCTGATCCAAACATGGAAAGGCCCACCTCCTAATTGATATTGGGCATGGACATGCAGTGCCCTGCGCAGATGGACAGCAACCAGCGGCAGACCTTTAAAATGCACAGCAAGTCCAATGGCACCGAGGCCCATGGATCGAAGAAGTGCGCTGCGCACAACTATGTCTGTCTTTCATTACCCAATCAGATTACTGAGAATACATTTCCTTTGCTTACATTACGGGCCAAGGACCCATGGTACATCACTGGCGGTATGGACACGCCGGGCATCATCATGTTGACATTGACTTGACATGTGGATGTCTCCTTATATGGACAATGATTGAGGAGGCCATTGACTTCATTGTCCATTGACATTGACAGTGAGTGCGAGAAGATTAGGGGACACTCTACAAGAATATTGAGTGTGGACAAGTGGGCCTTCCCTACACCCACAGGGGGTAGTGA
This sequence comes from Calotriton arnoldi, assembly GCA_963921515.1. Taxonomy (NCBI): domain Eukaryota; kingdom Metazoa; phylum Chordata; class Amphibia; order Caudata; family Salamandridae; genus Calotriton; species Calotriton arnoldi. The sequence goes on along the minus strand of CAWUFW010000215.1, from coordinate 4,992,680 downwards.
GTGTGGACATGCCATGTCCTCTTGTTATTGAATTACAATGTGGCAGGCAGGTGGCCTTAAACTGACATCAGGTGTGGAAAAGCCAAATATCTTTGTGAATGGACAGAGGGTGTGCCTCGGCCACATAATTCCTTAGGTGAAGAGGGAGTGCAAATTCTGTGTAGGTCAGCTCCGAAGGTCAGTGAGTGTGGACAGGCTAAGGCCGCCTCAAATGGACTAAGAATGTGGATAATCGGAGGTAGCGTTGTAGACAGGCAGCAGGCCATCTTACATGGTCAGGGAGTATGGACTGGCTGGAGGTTTACTTACATGCCTACTGAGCACGAACAGACGAGGCCTCCTTAAACAGACTGAGGCCAGAAACACATCATACACCATTTTACAGGGCTTTAAGTGGGATGAAAAAACTGGGGGGTCTCTAAAAGGGGCGTAGCCAATGTAATTAAGGCGTGGCTTAAAAACACCTAAGCTAAAAATCTGTGCTTAGCATAGTGTGCCGCCCGACTTGTATTTTGCTGTTTCTGTCATTGCATCCAGATATATGATACAACTAGTAACATCATACCTACAACAAGTCAGGACTATTGGCTTTGTCAATGGTTGTTAGTTGCATAAGATTAATAAGCAGCAACTATGGCTTGTATATAATATTGAAAAAGCTTCCACTTAAAGCCCTGGTGACACCACCACAATGTTGCTACTCCTGAGTTTCAAAAAGAGAAGGGAAATCCAGAGACAAAATGACTCTCTTTAAGGATTTCCCTTCCCCTACAAGGCTCACCTGGCATGACGTCATGCCGTAACTTCTCCACTCGTGAGAAGTGAGCAGTGTGAGCACGCGCACATCGATGTGCCTGCTGTCACTGCAGTCTGGAAAAAAACGGACCTCCTGTACCAGGGCACAAAACAGAGCCCGATAGAAACACGTTTCGAGGCCCCCTTTAAAAAACTGCCCACTTAAAGCCCTGCCTTTTTAGAAGTAAACCGAGTGTACGCAGGTCACTTGCTTCTCCACGAGGACAGTGAGTGTGGACAAGTCACAGTCTCTCTCACCCGAACAGTGTGTGTGGACAGGCCACAGACCCCCTCACATTGAACAGAAAGTGTGGACAGGACACCTCCTTCTATAGTGCTTATGCATAAGTCTGGACTTATGTTTTTTACAAAGTGCTTTGAGGCCGCCGCACGTCTCCTGGCATGAGCTTTGAGCATGGACAGGCTGCGGCAGGCTCGGCTCCAGGAATTTTTATTTGGGTGGGCCAAGGGTGCATTCGGGTGGGCCACTGCGGGCCCGATTTGTCGCTTATATGTCTAGCCAGGCCTGCTTCTGGGCCATCCTTTATCTCTTCTTAGTCTTACAAGGCCCAGTAAAACACACTCTTTTCCAAATCTCTTTCTAAATGTTATCACTCTCAAATAGTGGTTTTTTCCATGTAATGTCCCTTCGATGGGAAGAGTAGGCTTCTGAGGTGTGAGTATCAGGCACGTTACACTACTCGGGCTCCCTCTGTGCGAGCCTTCAAGGAGAATCCCTCTCCATTACTACCTCCACCTGACCCCTGACTCTGCAACGCACTCCCTTACAGGCTTGATTATCCACTTTTCTACCACCCCTTTCCAGTGCATCTTATCTCACAGCTGACCTTGGTCCCCAACCCCATACCAGCCCCCATCCGGTTCCACTGTCATTATTCCCAGTAAAAAACATTAGTAAAATCACCTCCAAACTTGAAACATTGAATATAGCAGTAAATATAATTAGCACGCACTTTACAGTATGTTCCACAGTTGCCCTAATGACCCGACTGCTAATTAAATAAACACGCATTTGCAATGCAATAGGTCTTGCATTTGCAAGAGTTGAAGCTATTGGCATTGTAAATGACAATGCCTTTTATTTATGTTTTAATAACCAACACATAAATAAAAGGCATTATCATTTACAATGCCAATAGCTCAAACTCTAGCAAATGCAAGACCTATTGCATTGCAAATGCTTGTTTTAAATCTTGCGCCTCTTCTGGCCATGAAGCTCCCTCGTCCTGCGGGTCTTCAAATTCTTCACTCACAACCTTCGTTCATCAAGAGAGCACTTCTGTAATGAGGACACGTGTGAATGGCAATTTATTTATATAGCACTTACTACTTCTGATGAGGCATTGTGATTTAGTTGTTTTGGCTCTGAATGTACATAATGTACAATGTCTATTGTGCCTTTTATTAAAGGGCTCTGACATCAACTCGGACTACATGCGCACCTTATAAAAGAAAATAAGCATTTCTGCAGTGTGAACCCTCTGGCTGTCCTTCAGACAGACCCTGTCCGCCACCCGTTCCCAGCGAGCACTTAAAAGACACGCCCGCTGTGCAGGCTTCCAGCACATAGGCCATGCAATGAATGAACATGACTGCCCCTAACGTATGTCTTCCCGCATGCCCACATCAGTGTTCCGACCTGCCATTGGTTGTGAAGGGCTTGTTGGGTGTAAAGTGATAGGTGCAGCATGCCAATGAAAAGCACCGAGTAGATAGACTTCTGGACTGAAAGTACCGGTGTAAAAAACACAAATCGATGTTTTTAATATGTGTTATCAATTGCATGACTTTGTAAAAAGTCAAAAGTTACTGGTTTTATGTATATTTTTGTATGTTTGTTTGTACCTGTAGGGGACAGTGGTGCAGTAAATTTTGCATTTATTTTAAATTAAAATGCCCCTTTTGAAGAATGTTGGTTTGAATGAGGAGTGCTGTCTAGAAGGATTTAGGCGAGTGCCACTGTATTGTTTCACATTGTAACTCATTCTCAGGGGACGACCATACAGGACTAGGTCATCTGTGGGTACAAATCACCCCGAATTCACAGTGCCCATTTCAAACTCAGAGGGATGAAAGGCAAAGCTGGTCCAGTAAGAATGTCCGTCTAAGCTGAATGTTGCACACAGCAGCAGCAGGCGCATTGACACGATGGGCTATACTGCCTCGCTTTGTATCCTATTAAGTCCACTGAGTTGTATGGTTTCACACAAGCCTCGCCTTTCTTTTGATATGCAAATCTCCCCACTTTGAACCCCATTTACGGCGTAAACGGCCTCTTCGTGTTGATTGTTCAGGAGGTAGGAAGAAGGGGGAACATGCAGAGTCTCTGTGACAAAGGCAGTAACCCACTGAGCTATCCACATAAAATTCAGTTTATCTGCATTTAAAAACTACCAACAGACAAAATGATTGCTTTCCAGCAGGCTCATAAATCACCAGAGTTATCAGTACATTTTTTATTATCGTTGTGCATCGTTGGCAGATTCACTGTGAGGGCCACGGTTCGTGTTTGGGTGGGCCAGGCTCATGTTTGGGTGGGCCTGGCCCACCCGGCCCACCCACTAGAACCGGGCCTGGCCTGCGGTCTTTTTACACGGACAGTGACACAGTGAGAGCCCAGAGCTTCTAAAGTGGGCGGACTGGAGGCCTCATTACTTGATAAGTGAACGTGGAGACACCAGTACTTCGTCACCAGAATGATGAGCGTCGCCGGGTCCCAGGACTCCTCACACAGACAGTGCGTGCAGGGAGGCTGTGGACGCAGAGGGCTCGTTCAGTCTGTGCTTATGTCAAACAAGGAGATTTCATTTTTCTCGAAAAATTGCATTAAGTATATTGCGCTCATTTTTCACACATACTTCATAGCAGAGCTGTTTTATAAACTAATAAAGGGTTCACAGACGGAGCGATGAATGCGCAGCATGAGAAGCAGGACTTGAGCACAGAATTCCATCCGGTGTGTCAGTCATAGGAGCTCCTGCACTCTGTCTTGGTGTCACTGGCAAGCTCTCTCAGTGCGTGCTGCAGTCAGTGAGAGGAACTACTGGAACCAGTGCTGCTGTCAGTGAGAGGGGATCCGCAGTCTGTGGTGAAGTCAGTGAGAGGGCTCCCTCAGTCTGGACAGATACACACGCAGGTTGCTTCAGTGACGTACTCACATAGTCTGTACTACTATTCATGAGAGGGTGTTGAACATGGCCTTCTTAGGGGAACATCCCCGAAACGGGTTGCTTTTTTGTCCTCATACTCTTCACCTACTCTCTGTTCGTGACCCTGGAACTTCGGGCATCGTCCCAGTGGTGTATCGAAAGTTGAGGGGGCCCCCCTGCAAGGTACACGGAGGGGCCCCTGCTCCGGATTTAATCCGGAACTCTCAAACCTGAGTACTGTGCAGTGGGGCCCCCCTGCAGCTCGGGGCCCCCCAGCTCCGCGGGGGCTGCGGGGGCCTGTGTTACACCCCTGCATCGTCCCACTGTACTGCAGTGGGAAGGTCCAAGCAACCTCCCTACACAGGTTAGAAGCGGGGTGCTCACGCGATTGGGTTCAGTGTTGCACCCGAGGTTGCTCTATGAAAAGGTAAACCATATACCCAGGGCAGGTATGGCATTGGTGAGTAGGGGGACGTGGGTCTTATCGCCTGCCCAGTTGGCGTCTCCACTGGTGAGCCAACCCGGAAGGGGCCTCCCCTACAGCCTGAGCAGCTCTAGGGTATATCCTGAGGGGTAACGCTCAGGGTAGGTGGGAAGCCAGGTGGGGACCCGAGCGTGAACGCTGATCGAACTGGGGAGAGCCCCTAGGTGGGGTCCCCCTACCTCACAGGTCAGTACCCCTCCATCTCCCAAGGTTGCTGAGGCCCCTTTGCGGGCGTAGGGCGGGAGCCCTTCCCCACTGGTGGTGCAGAGTGGAAGTGCGTGCACTCCTCCTACCTCTTGTAGGAAGTGGCGCATAGCTGAGGGGGTGACATGGATCAACCGCCTGTCATGACAAGCGTTAATGCACTAGCACCAAGGTTGTGCTGGGTCTGGCTGGATAGTGCCGGTCGGCCTGAGCCCTTGCGCCAGTGATATTTCTAGTCCCCCACCACCAGCCTGCCAAGACGGGCTGGTGTGCACATTAGCACCAAGGAAGTGCTTAGCGTGAATCCGGACCGCCATTGTCGGCCAGATTGCGCACGGACACCAAGGGTGTCCTTGAGACCCAGGCTGCCGGCCTGCCACTGCAAGCCGGTGTGCGTGCTGGTTCTCGGGTGGAGCCACGAGGCTCTGGGCCCTTTCCCACTGTAGTGAAGTGTAATAGTGCGCGCACCCTTCTGACACGTTAGGAAGTGGTGCAGACATGATGTCTGAAAACGTAGGTCAGGCCTGCCTTTGCAGCCTGGGTGTGCACTTGCACCTCTGGTGTGGTTTACATACGTGTCCGGCCTGCTATTGCACGCCGGTGTGCGCACTCGCATGGACTGTATGTTTAAACATGTGTCCGACCTGCTACAGCAGGTCTGTGAGAGCACCCTTGCACATGTACTCCGGCTGGCCTGTAACAAACACGGTCCAGCTGGAGTGGGACCTTTCACCTCCACTCGGTTGGAAGGTGAAGGGCTGGGCAGGGACCCACAGGTGTTCACTGCCCAGGTAGTATGGATGATCCACAACGGTTTCCCTAGTTAGGGAGCTTGCTCTTCCCTTAAGTTAGCATGGGCCACGGGTTACCTGTTTATCAAGCTGCAATAACGGTTTGCAGTGCCGCAGCCTCGTGATGTTTTCTATCAATGGATTTGCTAGGCCAAACCTGTTCCAATGGTAATGGCGGGCTTAGCATATCGTGCTTGAAAATGGCACGTATGGAAAGTGGACATTTCTATGAAACAGACTTGTTGTGTGCCATGGGGTTTGGTGATGGTCAACACCAGAGGACGGTGGAGCACATCTTGGCATTCCCCAGTGGCAGCCATAGACCATTGGCCATGCAATTGAGATAGCTGACCTCTGCCATTTGCGGGCCTAGCGGAATATATGGGGGCAGAGATTGTGACACCTGGCCTCTGGGGCCAGATCACGGCCCCCATAAAGTTAGAGATCTGCATTCTGCGGCCTCATGGCATACAGAACAGAAATTTTGGGGACACATCTGTGGTTCAAAGGAATACTCTGTTGTGCACATGGAGGATAACTGCCCATGGAAAGTACTGCGTGCCTTTCTGAATAGTGGATGGCCTGGGTTGACTACCTGCTGATGTGTGGCCCACTGAAATGGGCTCCCAAGGACCACAGCTGGTGACTGGTCTCCTATTCTCTCTGAGGTCTCTGGGACATCAAAGATCTCCTACTAGAGGCCCACACCATCTATCATTGACATCTGGAGAGCGGTGCCTTCTAAGTGCCCACATCGCCTGCTGAAAGCTGGACAGCATGGTGTGAACTTGGAACTACAGAATCGTGCCTGGAGACCGGAGTGCCTAGTGTGGAACTCAAGATGTTGTCTGCATCTACGGCAAAGTGGTTCCTTGTACTGCAGGGACCCCGGCATGCATAAGAGTCTTGTTGGTGGTTAGCGCATTCACCGGATCCGGGATCCAAGGTGAGTCGATTCGTTGACTAAGCCACATTTCTCTTGTGCGCCACGCCGACTGCATGCTTATTGCGTGCAATATCCGATTCACAGGTTGCGACCCATGGAGGTGGGGGATGCACCCATTGCAGAGTCTCATTCCACCTCGTGAGGCACTGCTGAACTTGAGCCCTTGTGTGTGTCTGGAATCATCTGGTGCGACCAACATAAAGGTGTGCCGGACATAGTGCCTCATTTCCAGGGAAGTACGGAATTTCAACTCTACTTCATGTAACCTGAAGTGTCTGGTGTGACTCATCACGTCGTGCGCTAGACCTTGTGCCCAAATTGCTGGGACACCACTTAGATCAACGTGTACCAGAGGGGATGCTTTCTCAAGCCGAGAGGCTTCCTGTGTGTTGTTCCCCATTCACTGTCTGTTCCCTCACTTGCCCCATTACGGTGGACCAACTGCCATCTCCCCATCTGGCCCTTCCGAAGACTTTGTGGTGCCAGATAGGAGTGAGAGGAATTGACTAGGCTGGAGTGATCCTTCTGAGAAGTTTCTGGAGCAGGTCAAGAGACTGCATGACCCCCCAGTACTTCGCAGAACTTGGCTGGTGCCAGAAGGCGCTGGTGGACCACTGTTTGAAATAAATTGTTGCTCTTGGCTCGTTTCTGCTTTGCAACTTGTTGGTGAACTTCCTGAGTGGCGCCAAGACCCCCTTTGTTTACATCTACCTCTTGTTTATGCTTACTGTCTAACCCCACCTTCTTTCCCGGGACCCAGACGAGGTGTGACCTCAGCCATGAGCGGCCTTGTGTCCGGAGTGAGGGCCTGGTGAACTTCCATCCGGGGTGTCTGGGACAGTGGGGGTGAATTGGACGGTGGTAGGAGACTTGGAGCCATGGGGTCTGCAGCGTGTTATCTATTGACCTGCTTGCTATCAGTGACACCGCATTCGGGTGTCGGGTGCGTATTAGTGTGAAAGTGCCCATATGGACCAGGCTGGTACCTGTTGCATTGTGTAGCGGTGCAAAGTGAGTGTGAGTGTGCGGGAGTGACCGTCTGTACTTCATGACACTGGTTGGCGGTGTTGGTTTATACATTGTTCCTTTGCCAAAAGCACTTTACCTCTCAACAGTGGGTTTATTCATGTGGCCTCGACCCGCTGCACTGCTAAAAGGGTTATAATTCTGTGTATGCACAGATTACTGATATCATGGTAGCCCAGAGTGCACCCTATAGCTGTGTTACACCACATAAGGGTGATGTTTGGGGTTTAGAACGGGACTTTTCCCATGTGTGCATGTTATCAAGATCTGATCAACACAAATTGGGCCGTGTACTGCTAGCAATATTGCCAAGTGTGATTTATGCCCAGAACCCCATGATATTCAAGTGACATTGTTTAGTGTGAGTGTCGAATATAAACGACATTTCTCGACCTCAAGTGTGAAGTCTGTCATTTGTGTTGTGCGGGATATTTATTGTGTTCGCGGACTGTGTTTTACACATTGCTTCTGAGGGATGCCAGACTGTTCAGTGCCAAGCTACCCAAGGGTGAACACGGGTTGTACAGTGTGTGTAATCACCTGCTCTTGACGTGAGCAGTACGTTCTGCCTGGCTGGGGCACCCCCTCAGCCAACCAGGCAGTACCAGTTCCAACAGAGGGGTTCTCACAAGGTCTGCTGGTTTCAGTGAGAGGGACTCCATGAATTTGGGCTGGTTTCAGAGAGAGAACCTCCCTCAGTCTACACTGGTGTTAGTGACATGTGGTGCATTGAGCATGTCCGAAACAACTCGCAGCTACATAGAGGATCAAATACTACTAGCGCTTTCACGACCATCAATATTAACTACAGGGTCAACAGTGACATGTAAATATAAAGACTGAATCTAAGAATTTTCTATGAAGAAATTGTGCATCAACATCTAAGGAGTAATAAGATCTCTCCATGCTTCGAGATTTGGAATATTCAGGTGATTTTCAATGAGAACCCCAAATACAGCAGCATAGGCACCAAATGCTCTTGTGACTGGATAATACTATCCCTCGTGACAACCGAGTGACTGGTGAAGAAGAAGGCAGACAAAATCAAAAAACTTGAAAATGCGATTCTGATTAATTCCTGCATAAGGGATGCTAAATTACCCATTGAGAGTGTACAGAAACAATTTCAGGAATTTAAACTCAAAACTCAATATCAGAACCTAAAACATTACAGCAAGACAGTTAGAATTTCAAACTCAAATATATCTACCCAGCTTTGTAGTCACAGCCAGACAAGACTTCATCAAACTCAAAACGGACCTTTTCCAGTTCTTTAGGAAAATACACTGTAACACATTTTTTTCTGACTGCGAGGTTACCATGTCATAAGATACTAACCCCTTCTAGAATCAGTCCACATGTTTGCCTCCCCCATATAAGGTCCCAGCTAAAATAGTGGTCTTTGGAAAAAACTTTTGGAAAGAAGTTGGAAAACCTGAAGAGAAGCAGAAATGCTTACCGTCAACTTTGTCGAGCTCACTGGGGGAAGCACTACAAACTCTTGGAAACAACAGCTTGATTAGTAAGCCAGCAGACAAAGATCGTGAGATGGTAACTTAAAACACAATGGACTTCTAAATGCAGATGTGCACCCAGCTGACAACTTGGATCACTATGCCACAGTTCCAGTGGATTCCTCCAAGGATATTGAGAAAATGATCCATTACACCTTGCATTCAGGACTTGAAGGTGTCCAAATGAGTAAGTATGAATTTGAATTTCTGAACAATGTGGACCCCAGGACTCTGGTATTGTATACCTTACCAAAAATGCACAAAAATCCCAGTCTCCCCCCAGGAAGACCCATAGTCTCTGGCTCAAACTCCATTTTGGAACCTGTGGCGAAATACGTGGATCATTTTCTTAAGCCATCCATTCCCAATGTCAGCTCTTATATCAGTATAATATTAACATGATTGCAAAAACAGGTAGTCTTTCATTTGATGCAATACAAAACTTTTTGGTAACACTGGATGTTCAGGCACAAAAAACAAACGACGGATTTAGGCCCGGATCTCTGTACTGGGGTGAATGTATGACATTGTTCTGCATTCTGTCCATCAATTGTTTTTGCATCAGGCACTATGCACCAACAGTCCCCAAAATATGGTATTGTAAGTAATGGAGATTTATCTGAAGAAGCGCAGTAGACCACATGGAGTACCAACTGAATCCCTACTAAACCTGTTGAAGATCTGTCTCATGAAGAGTTTCCTCACATTCAAAGACGGTTACATCCAGATTAAAGAGACTGCTACAGGAAGCTCCTTTGCTCCAGAAATGGCCCTTCATTTCATGGCGGAATCCGAGGACAAAGGGATATGCAGCAATAAGGCGTTTAGTGATTCTCTCTTTGTGGCCTAGACCCATTAATTATGTGTTTATGATATGGACCAACAATGACAAGAGCTTGTTAGAGTTCAAACAACGGTTGAATGTTAGACTATCTCATGTCCAACTCTCAATGGCATATGACAGATGCACCATTCCATTCTTAGATCTACAAGTACAGCATTTTGAAGGTGTCGGATCATATATTTTTTTTTTTAAAGACACAGATATTTAATAGTTTTCTTAGGTACAACAGCATTCACCTTCTGAAGGCCATTTTATCTTGGAGCTAATTTTTAAGAATAAGGAGGAACTGCTGCAAGAAAGAAGACTATTTTGCAAATGTGTCTCTTCTGTTGACTAACCTATAACAATATGGATATCCCAGGCAACTCCTCAAGAGATGTCTGACAAGAGCTAGTTATGCACCAACAGAAATGCCACTAGAGCCAGTACCATGGTCAAAGGACATGAAATTGACTTGTGTCACTGTGCAGGGTCCAATGAGCAACAAACTGTTTACACTGATTTGCAATAAACAGCACCTTGTAAACGGCATAGAGGACTTCACGGAACGGCCCACTTTCGCATTTCGAAGACCCAAAAATATTAAAGAATATGTTGTTCATTCAGCCATTAAACTCAAGGAAGAGCCTCAGAATATCCTGAGTGTGCTCAGCCTCCCTCAAATAAAGGGACACCACAGATGGGGCACATGCTGGGTCTGTGCACAAACTATCACTAGGAGTACCTTTCACTATGGAAATACACAAATAACGTACTGCGCATTCAGCAATTGCAATAGCAAGGCAGTCATAGATACTTTGCCCCTACAATCGGAAGTGAGTAGGCAAACGTCATACGAGTCACATCACTGATTAGTCAAGATAAATCACAAATTTGTTGCAAAACCATCACAGCCCCATTGCTGTCACTCTTTAAGGAAACAAGGGCATAAAGAGAGTGATCTTAAATGGACAGTGCTAGAAACCACTTGGAATATATACAGCACAATCAAATCTGGAAGGCCATCTATTAAAAATAGAGGCCCGAATAAATACTATGATTACACTCTGTAGAAGATTAGTTAAACGAAATGAGTGAGATCCAAAATATTTAAGTCCAGGAAGATCTCCAGTTATGATTTTGAAGTCCTCCATGAGGTTGGCGATCAAAAGACACCTTGAAAATATGCAATTTTTTACTTGGAGCCTAAAAACTGATTAGGTCAAACTCCGATCATTGGAAGTATGTTAACACCATCCAACCAGTCTTCACGTCAAGAGTCTAACCAGTTCTAAAATTCAGGGACTGATTATTCATTCCTGTCCCGTGGTCTGAGAATAAATGCTTGTTGCTACGCCACGCCAAAATCAGTAATAATAGATCCACCAATGCCCCAAAGAAGTAAACAAACACCAAGGCAGAAAATGTTCAGCCTTTTAATGGCAGAGATCTTGAAAGCCACAAGATTCCTGCTCCACCTGCCAGAGATCATGCCCAGCCCTGCTGAGGCACTCATCGCATTGCAAGGATATGTCACTGCTCCGCCTTAGACTGGTCAAAACCAGTGGCCAGTTGGCAACCCCAACCCAGCGTTTTCTCTGACTGTCAAACTGGGAGGAATAATTTTCCGACTCAGTCAGAGCCCCCACGCGAACCTTATCCAGTCTATTTACAAGCAGGCGGTAGCGACCATCCAGGCACCAACCCTGGAGCATTTCTTAGACAGACCACACAGTCAACCATCTTGTCCAGTAGTAAGCATAGTCAGTGCTTTAAATGGGCCAGTACTCACCGGTACTGAGTACCGGCACTTCTCAGTGTTCTCCCCTTGAGTATCGGGACTTCTCCTTATGCTAGGAGAGTCCCGACACTCCCAGTGGCAGCTGGCTCAGGCTCTGAGGTATGGATTGTGCAGCTCAGGAACTGCAGCAAATGAGGCTTTCAGAGTGGAGGGTGTCCATGCCCCATGCTGACAGTCGATAGCCAGTTTATGACAGCACTAGGTTGCTGCTGCAGCCTTAAACTCTAACTGACAGTGCGTCTGAAGTGAGATGTGGCCTGACAGCTAGATCTCCCGACATTGAAACTGTCACGCTGTCAGTTACAGTGTATGGCTGCAGCTGCGACCTAGAGCAGGAATACTGTCAGAGTGCCTAACGCCCTTCGGCCAAGTTCGGATAATATGTCCAGGGTGTAAATGGTACTTTTTTGCAGTTTTATGCAGTGCAAACTTAACACGAGGGCATTAAATCGCTTTTCATGAGAAGCAGTGGTGGCTGGCATATAAGGAGGGTGGTGGGCGGGAAGGAAAAAAATAAAAGTTATAAATAAACAAAAAAATGTACACTTAACTTCACTCCTGGCGCGATGTCCTCCTCGCTCGGGTCTTCTCCAGGCAGTCAGGCAACGCAGGACCAGTAAACTGCAGTAACCATTTCTGGTGCTGCTTTCATGCAGCATGAAAGAAGCACCAGGACTGGAGGGAGCAGCCTCCTTCAGCGCTTCAGTGGACACTGCAGCCCTATGCTGTCTCTAACCCAGCTGTCTAGGACAGCTGTGTTAGAGAGGTTTAAACTGTGCATGTCTGGCTGGCCATCGCAAGATGGCCGGCCAAAAATACATGCGCACTTTAAACCTAAAGTGCGCTGCCCATCACTGCTTTCTGCTGCTGCCTGACTGGCAGCAGCAGAAACCAGAAAGCCCTGCCTCCCCCCGTCCTGACCCTCGGCTTGGGACGGGGTTTGGAAAAATAAAATGGTAATAAATGAACTTTATTACCATTTTATTTTTCCATATCTGGGGACAATTTGGTTGGTGGGGCGCCTTAACGGAGGAGCCGCCCTGAGAGAAACACAATTTCTACATGAAAGCATGCTTTTTTGTTTTTATGGCATAGGGAGGTCAAATCCAAGAGTCGGTTCAACATCCTTCACTTATTCTCCCCATGCCATAAAAATGTATGCTTTCCTGTAAAACATCTGCTTCTCATGTAAAGAAGCACTTAAATGTCCTCGGGCCAAATTTGCGCTATATAAAGCTGCAAAAAAGTACCAACTACGCCTTGCACACAGCCGCGGCCGCTGCAGGTGAGAGAGGGGGTGAGGTGGGGCGGGCTGGGGGGGATTTTGAGAGACGACCACGAGGGAAAATTAATTATTTATTTAATTTTCCCTTGTGGTCGTCTCCTGAAATTCCCCCCCCCCAGCCTGCCCCACCGCTCTTACCTGCAGTGGCCGCGGCTGCTTGCTCATGAGCCGATCTTGGCCAAATGGCACTAGGGCGCTTTACATGGAAGAAGAAAATGCTGAAATTGGTAAATGGCTGCCGCGCAGCCACGTCACCAGACACACCCTTACCAGAACCTCAAGTCCCACTCCAATCAATTTGATGAGTGCCAGCACTTACTTCTCTTTTTCCATTTAAAGCACTAAGCATAGGGGATTTCCTTGCCTCGCTTTTTGATGATCTGTTTCAACCGACTCAGATAAAACCCTTGCAAATCCTGAACAGTGCAATAGACAGGTGAGTCTGGCCTTGCCACCTGCCACCACTTAAAAACTCAAATGCATGTTTTTAAACAGCAGTGATTTTCTTTCACTCTCCTCTTTGTTGGCGCATATGACAAAGACACGCTCTTCTGAAACGTGTGCGAACCTCCCCTTCTTTGAAAACATGGACACTCCCCTTTTTTAAATTGTAAAAGATGGTTTTCGAAGAAAAATCTATATCCAGTCTTAAAAGAGGAAACCTGATACACATATATGTGTATTTCCTACAGAGATGAGAGACCTATATGTCTCTTTCCTTCAGAAAGGAGACTGGGTGCACTTTTAAGTCCTGATGAAGGTAGTGTTAAACTGTTTCCAAACTTGCACTGAGGTCAAAACATGTCGACAGCACCTCGAAGAGTGCACAGTAACCATATGACCTTGTCATTGACAGTAGCACCTTCAACAAATATAACTAAGTCAGCTTCTGTCTGGTGTGAGCCAGGTTGCTATCATTGGCACCTCCTGGAAGGTCTTGTAGAAAGTACGACGGAGGCACAAAGTAAATAAACGTATGTATGTAAATCTACTTGACTTGCTGATCTTCAGGGTACCTCTACTGAATGTTTTACCCTTTTAGTATATTAGGAGGAAATTACTGTTCTTTGGAAAGAGGAAAGTTCAATTCCTTCCTTATATACATTGAATGAATCGCTAAATCCATCAGCATCCACACATTTTGGGTTAAGGAGTCTTTAATTCCAGCCTTTTTTACTTATGAGTTTCTGAATGAACTTTCAAGAGAAATCTGCATGTTGTTTTACACAGTTAATGACCCTATTCATCGAATATGACTTTGTCTCATCAAATGACACTGTTGTTAAATGTCATTCAGGAGCCATTGTCTGGTGTTTTTTTTCTGTTCAGTGTCATTGAATCATTGTCGAGTAATATGAAATAAGAAAAATTCTATATGATAAATTGAGTCACACACCTGTGATAAATCAAGATCAAATGATCTATGGACACTCGGACACCTCAGCCCCTTGCCCCAGTCCTTAAGTTCCTCATAGGGCATACTACGCCATCATAATTCCGTGCTGGAGTCAGTGAGAGAATCTCGCTCACTCTGTGCTGGTGTCAGTGAGAGAATCTCCCTCACCCTGTGCTGGTGTCAGTGAGGGGGCTCACCCAGTTTGTGCTGGTGTCAGTGAGAGGGGCTCCCTCTATCTGCACTGTTGTTAATGGCATATACACCTGCAGCCTGTGCTAGTGTCAGTGAGAAGGAATCCTACAGTCTGTGTGATATCACTGAGATGTGCTCCCTTAGTGTGCATTGGTGTCAGTGAGAAGGGCTCCCCTTGTCTACACCAGTGCCAGTGACATACATTCACGCCATCTGCGTTGCTGTCAGGGACAGAAGTTCTGTCTCCCGGTGCTGCTGTGAGTGAGAGGGACTAACTTGGAGTGTGCTGATGCCAGTGATAGGAGCTCCCTCAGTCTCTGCCTTTCTTTGCCTTTGTCTGTGAGAGGGAACTTCCTCAGTTGGCACTGATGTAAGTGAGAGCGGCCTCATCAGTCTGCACTATTATCTGTAATAGCAGCATCTTCGCTCTCTGCTTTTCTCTACCTTTGTCAATGAGAGGGACTCTCAGTTTAGTCACAGTTACAAGTGTTTCTTCAGTCTCTACTGGCGACAGTGAGAGCAGTTACCTCATTCGCTGCTGGTGTCAGTAAGAGGTTCCCCCCCTCAGTCCACGCTGGTGACAGTGAGGAAGGCTCCTCAAGTCTGCGTTGATGGGAGGAACAGAGCTGCTCCATCTCTGATGGTGTCAGTTAGAGGAGCTCCCTCAGGGTACACTGATGTCAATGAAGTATGCTCCCTCAGTCTGGGCTGATGTCGGTGAAAGTTTTCCTAGTCTATGCTGGCGTCAGTCAATGGTACTCATTACATCTCTGCTGATATCTTTGAGAGGGGCTAGTCTGGCATGTTCTGGTGTTAGTGAAAGAGTCTTGCTCTGTATGCACTGGTATCAGTGACCGGCGCTTCCTTAGTCCATGGTGATCTTGGTGAAAGGATAACCCTTAGTCTGTGCTGGTATTAATGACAGGGTTTTCCTTAGTCTTTGCCCGTGTGAGTGAGAGGAGCTAACCTGGTGGGCGCTATGTAGGGGTGGGCGGAACTCACTGAGTTTTACTCTGTGGAATTCCGCAGAGCTACATAAAAACTCCACAAGATTGCATGGAGTTCCGTGAGCAAGGGAATTTTGGCATGTGGCACTGCTTGTGCTGATCTTTTAGTGCCAGATGCTTGTTTTGCACTGTAAAATCAGTGTGAACTGCGCCACATGCTGTGCCAGATGGCGCTGGTTCTTTCTGCCACTCGAGTAGATTTTCTACTCCAGCGCCAGAATTTTCAACGCAAACTGTAGTCTCCGGTGTTGAGAAATCGCCCGGGGCTCATCCTAGCGCTCATTTTTTCTCGCTCGCGCTCACCAATTTAATGTTGGTGAGCCGCACGCAAAAAAAATTCCGCCACACTGCTGTTGGTGCAGTTTTTCCAAACTCCCACTCCAGGCGAAGCACAGAGTTGGTGGAGCGGAGTTTACCGTTCACCCCTAGTGCCATGTCAGATGGAGTATACCGCTTTGCTGGTGTCACTGAGGCATACTCACTAAGTCTGTGATGGTGAGAGAGGCTGCCTCAGTACCACGTCTTTTGTTTCTGATATTATTTCTTAGGCTGACTGAGGTTCTCCCTCATTTGTTATTTGGGCTCAGTTCTCGTACATTTTTCCTAATACAAGAATTTCCAGGCCATCCATGGCAATATTCAATCAATCAGGGGTTTATATAGCGCGGCTACTCCCCTGTAAGGGTCTCAAGGCGCTAAGGTGGGGGGCTGCTGATCCGTCTGGGTGCATCGAAGAGCCATGTCTTAAGATACTTCCTGAATTGGGTCAGCGACGGGGCTTGCCTGAGGTGGAGAGGCAGGGTGTTCTAGGTCTTGGTGGCGAGGTGGGAAAAGGATCTTTCTCCAATTTTGGTCTTGTGGATCCTTGGGACAGTGGCCAGGGCCAGTTGGGTGGAGTGAAGGTGTCGGGTGGGTATGTGGAATGAGAGGCGGTGGTTCAGATATCTGGTCCTGCGTCGTGGAGAGCTTTGTAGGCATGTGTGAGGAGCTTGAAGGGGATTCTTTTGTTGACTGGGAGCCAGTGGAGTTCTCGAAGGTGTTCTGTGATGTGGCTGCGCTGGGGGATGTTGAGGACCAGTCTGGCTGCTGCGTTTTGAGCGTTCTGTAGTTTCCTGAGAAGTTTCTTGGTGACGTACAATAATATATACAAGTAAATTGATTTCTGAGTGCAAATTCACCTTTTTTCCATTTCAAGCTTGAATTTGTACTAATTTGCGCACAAACTGCTTTGTGAATCTAGCCCTTATAGCTTAACTCCAAAAAGGTGTTGTCTAATGTCTTTTGAGCCCCGCCCTTCGTGCATCTGGATATCTGATTTTTGGTCCTGCTTGGTGGACCTCCTCTCCATAACTTGGACATTGAATTGAACAAAATATCTCTCTGGCTTCACAAACTGGACCAATAACAGCCCTATGTTGTTAGAACATTTTCCCCAAGATCCTTTCTAAACTTTCATAAGATATCCATATAACAGCAAATTCACTTGTGTCAGTTCAACTAGACTACGTGAATGACCTCTACTTGGGCTCACTTGATTATTGGTTAACAATCCCCAGGTGGCTTAAGATGCTTCTGGGAAACGTCTGTGTTTGAAGCTATGACAATCTATTTCTGAAGGAATTAGGCGTCATAATTGGCTCCTGATGGTCCGGGTTGCTTTCTTAAGGTTATATGCATTGCCCATGAGGCTCTTCTTAGCAATGGTGCAGCCTTTTCAGAAATCAGGAGTCTTAAACTTAGGCCTTCCCTTCTCCATTAGTCTCATAATTGGAGAGCAAGTGTAAGAGGCTAGTCAGTTTCCTACCTTGTATCACACCTATGGAATACCTCGCTGCATTCAATAAACGCCTGTCAACCCCCCCCCTCCTCCCCTCCGCCCCCCTCTGATGTTGTCAGAAGGGTGACTCCCTCTTTCCATGTCATCACAGACACTATTTCAATTTTAGAAATTTAACTTAAAAATCACAGCTTTCATGTGGGTTAGTCTAATTAATTTAATGGAAGCAAACTAAGACTACAGCACCCAGAATTCATTAGGTTGACAACCCAAAGTCACTCTATAGCCCAGAACTGGAAGTATCGGTTTGAAGACAAAGAGTGATGAGGCAAAGGTAGGCGCCTGTGCCAGGCGCTACCTCCAATGTTCTTGCGTTGTAGGTTTCGAGCAGATTGATTGGTCAGTAGCTATTAAAGCGTGCTCGTGTGCGTGATGTCTGCAGTGGTCCCCACATGAGCCAGAAGGACTAATTAGCCCGGGCCTCGGCTCAGTGAGGGACTCAGATTGAGCCACTTCCTGATTTCCCGCCATTTGATGAATCTCGGATTTGCTGATGTGGCCGGGCCTCTGAGAGGGCCTCGTTTCATCTTCTCCTCTGCTGCGGACTTGCACTACCTCAGCAGTGCGTCCGTTTCTTGCCATCCTCGCTCTCCCCTGCCCACCCTCCCCTTCCCCTCACGGCTCGCACCTACCTTCTACGTTTTTGCTGTCTGACAGATGTTGATTTGCAGGCAGGCCTCCGAAACCCCGACTCTCGGCGTTTCATCACTGCTGAGACATCACAAAAGGGGGAGCCGCGTGGTCCCCCGGGATCCCATCCCTCACCCCCGTGATGAAGGAATAAATTCGCGCAGGCGTCGGAAATGTCTCATTATTTCGCAGAACAGATGAATTCCTTTTAAACCAAACCTGGCATCCGCTCGCCTCTCATTCTGACAGAGCTGCCTGACACCGGCTGAACAAAGCGGCAATACATGGAGATAAATGCGGCAACTTCGTGAGGGATGCGAATCCCAGGCACGGCCACTCAACAACCCTCGGCTAAGACTGGATCGCGGAATTATCTGTATCTGGACTGCAGGATCTAAGTTTGCGGTCTAGCTAGTGCTGCTCTCGGGCCTCTCTCCCCAACAAGCAACAGTTTAAGGGTCCTTTGGACCCAGGCCCCATCATGAACTGCATAGGTTCTGCCAATTCGAAGCATCCAGGACCATTTACAGATTTGGAGAGGTAAACACAGCTGCAACCCCAGCCAATAACCCTGGAATAGAACCCGGATCAATAATCACTCTTTCCGGTACACAGATCTGGAACAGCCCAACCAGCACACTCTCTGTATGTTTTCAAACACTCTAAAAACTTTCTATGTCCAGGCAGGGTTGGATTGGGATAACAAATTGGCCAGGGGCGCCCTAAAAAAAAGTGGCCCACATTTGCGGATTGCGTCTTTTCTCAAAACACTGCTTCAGTGATTTAAGTGTCATAAAAAAGAAGGAGGGGAGTTTCTCTAAAAGAGGCATGTTTTCTTAACTGCACTGAGATAGAAAAAAAAATGCAACTGCTGCCAGGACACTCTGCACGGATTAGTTCACAATGGGGAACCACATCTGAATATAAGTGAGGCCACTTCTGCTCAGGCCCCCTGCCCAATCTGCGTACGTTACTGGGCCGGCTCAACAAGAGACTGGGAATGGCACCTCCTCCTTGTTGGTAAAAGGGAGGTCATTGAGGCCCATCTGCCTTCGCAACAGCCACGCAGGCCCCCACTGGGCAGCTGGTGGCATCTGAACAGCACAGGCACAGCCCAGATCGGCCACCACGCTGGCCAAAAAAGCAGCCCACAGCTGCAACTCAGATACCGGCCCCTCACCCATTGCCCACCTTACCAATCCAACCCTGTGTCCAGGTAAGGTATGAGGGGCTAACCCGTGTTTTTTGCCTGGATATTATATAACAATGTAAATTCAAAATCACCCAAGCCCTCACTAACACAATTACACTGAGCGGCCATGCAGACAATTGTAGTTCAAAAGAGGCCCCATAATGATTCCCTCATACTGCTTGGCTCTCTTACACTAACCTAAGACAAACCCCTCTGGGTCATGCCCAACAACAAGCACTGTACTAGTCCATAGAAACATCCCAACCTTTACCAACTGAACTGGATCAACTGAAGAGATCTGCCTCATACCACCAACCACAAGAGGACATCCATTTAGTCCACCACTGAAGGTCCAACTCACTGCATACTATGACTGCTTCTTGACATCTCACCATGGACAATTATGTAAAGAGTGGTTGTAACAAAGTCCCTCTGAGCAGATCTGCTGACCACCTCTCCCTCCAGCTAGTGGCTATTCGCGAACATAAACAAACATACGCGTAAACAAAACTTCTCAGTATAGATAATCCTGTGGGATAGCCAACTTAATTGACTATGACCATAAGAAATAAATCTGCCAGGTTACTGATAAACCATACATTTCGTGCCTATCTCTCACACATCTTCATGCATCACACTGCTAAACATCTAATGCGTGATGACATCGGGGTCATCACACACAACATGGAAACACTCCCCACAAAGGATTAAAGCAAACACCCTTCCAACCACACACCCTATATAATGTACAGTGCTGCACGTTTAACCAAAGCTTCAGCGGCTCACATCGGGGAAGTGCTCTATGAAGGTTACAGTGCGGTACAATACAATTTACCATATTTTATCTTATTCAAGGTTTGTGTATAGCATAGACTTAACCACTATGGAGTGCTTCGCCGGTAACAAAGAAAACATAAGTAGTCTAACACTAAAGACCCTGAAAAAGAGAGGAATATATTTTTAGATTTCACTATTACATTCCAAAAAAGTAAATTTGTAGACCCTTACAAAATGCAAGCAGATTTGGGTTGTGTGAAGTGTCCAGGCAGTTGATTTCATTTTATTGGTGCTTGGCAGGATTATACGTTTTTATGTATCTAGAGCCCTCATTTAATATTTGGAAGGACAATCACACTGCCATAAATTGGTGATCCTACCTCTAAGCCAAACTTGTGATGCCCCCTCCTCATTTGAAGTTAAAGAACCGCAGGTTCACCAGATCACTGTGGTGCTTGCCCAGAGGACCATCTATGGATTTCCCCACCTGGGTCTAACGTGCGAGGCATGTCAGACGCAGGAAGGAAAACATGTAATGGTGCCCAGGAGAGGGAAAAACTCCTGTGCATCAGATCCATTCATTTTTAGATTCACACAAATTCTATGTTTAGTAGTTTGTGTAAAACAAAAAAAGAGGCAAAAACAAGGCACACCTTACCCTTAAGTACTGCCTTCAGCGCATCTGCTGCACCCATGGATGCTCTGAAGGCAATGTTGTTCATTAGGATATGGTGGGTGGTCCTCTTCCAGGTTAGCAGAGGCCAGAGCCTCTCCTGGGTTAGAAGGCCACCCACGTACCATAAAAGGCCCGCTTGGTGGTTTTGGCCTCTGGTACCTTCAGTAGGTGAATAGATTTACCTTCAATATTTTTCTCTTCTACTGAGGTATGTTGTTTGTTTTTCAGGTAGCTAGGAAGACCGAGTTAAGGCTCTTTGAGGTTTATGCAAGACCCTTTAAAGTCAGTTCTGGCTTTAACGGGGGCGCTCCTTTGACCCCTTGTTTTAGCAGTGACCAGTGCTGATTTGCAGCAGCAAATGTCATTGTTCCTATTTTGAGTACGTCGAAAAACACCAGACCTTGGTGTTTGCTGCTGCAAAGTCACACTGAAAGCCTAAAATATAAATGGGACCAAATAGCTCTGAGGTACCATATAGCATCTTATTACATAATTCAATGTCGTGCTGTTTTTCTGCCATAACAACACTTCTGTGCAAATTAGCTCCACTCAGACTGTAGATATAATTTCATCTATATAGTAGAACATAGCATGTGTCAGGTAGTTTTGGGCATAATGTGTAACTAATTAGATAAACGGGAGCCATTTTATTGGTTTTCAGGGTGACTTGGTTCAGGAGCTGGAATGAATATCAAAATAACTGGCCAAATTACTTCATTACTCTGAGTCCTACTGTTCCTGGTCTCAGGTATCATCTACGAAGGGGACCCACACCTGCAGATTTTGTAGTTCTAGTAGTATAGACATATTTTTAAACTCCCCTGCCCTCCCAAGAGAGATGGTGTAAGGGGACCTCCCTCCCATCTTTTAGCAAACAGTGAAAACAAGCAGTGGCAAAGCCAATAGGTCTAGGTTTCATGTACTAACACAGGCAGCATTAGCGTATTACAATTAGAACAAGACACTAGATGGAGCCAGCAGGAGCAAACAGAGAGGACCATGGTTGCAAAGTAGTCCCTCATGCAGTTAAATGCAGCCACTTGAGTGGAGGCAGAAGGATACATGGAAACACCCAAAGCATTTAGTGAGTGATGAATAGTCCACTGGGCTGACCCATAATGAGACTGAAAATGTCTCAGTGGATGGCTGAAAGAGGCTGGACGAAGAAAGCCAATAGTTTAAAGGGGCGGAGCCAAAGGAAGAAAAAAGACTGAGCGCTGCACTTCAGATATTGACACTGGCATTGGTCATTACTATCACGAAATCTGGAGGCACCAAACCCACTCTTGAAGTGTCGTTGTCTTCCTGCAGCCACGACTAGGAGCTTCGAAGATCGACATAGAAACAGAAATATGAGCATAAAGACCGATATGATTTGGGCTATGATGGGTCATGGGAAGGTGCATCCGGGTCTTAGAGTGGAACCTTGCCCAAAAAGCCTAATAAAGAAACCAGTCATGTCTATCTCACCCTTAAGCAAAAGCTGGGCAGGAGCCTGGCACTTGTCACAAGAGCCCTGAGCTGGATCCAATGCTTTGGGATCTGATGAAGTATAAAATCCCCCATAGAGATGAGTTGCTCAATTGAGGCCTCCACGTCCATCCCTACTTTGCTAACAACTACTTACTGTGGATGTCCTCTCGTGAAGGATTGCCATCAGTGGAACCAGCAGCTTTTGTGAAGACCTTTGAAGCAAATCTGAGCCTGAAGAGGAAGAGGAAGAACTGGAAGTGAGAGCTGCTATCTGGAACAGTATGCATGGAAAATGCTGACAAGAAGGTAAAGTGGGAATGTGTAAAGATGTGCCTTTCATGCCACCGGAAGTCATGTAGTCTCCTGGGGACACTGACTGCTTGTTATCCTAATGCATGTCCAGCATCAAGAGCATCAATGACACAAAGGACATTTAAACCACTGAGGTTGATAGTTGAGTTGAAGCCTCCACATGACTTTGGGACCAGAAACATGATAAAGTGGATCCCAACCCCATGCTCTTCTTTTGGCATAGAAATAATGGAGGATTTGGTGAAAAGATCCTGAATATATTCCTCTTCAGCCAGGGGTTTATCAATGTCCAGTGCTCACCTGCCCTTGACAACCTCCACTAAAGAGGAATGGAAAAGCCATGGAAAGCATCGACAGGAGGAGAAAAGGGTAGAGGAGCTCTCAAGTCCTAGCATAGTCAAAAATGCTATTTTCCAATCATAGAGGTGTGTGCCTCTTCTGGAAGGAATATGACTTGTTACTACGCGAGTCATTACATCGTGTGGCATTACAAGCAGTCATTACAACGACCGCGTTGTTACCACGCAATGCCATTACTACGCAAGTCATTACATCGACTTGCAGTAGATGGCGCGCTAACATTAGAACTGTATAATTTACTATTCCAACTCCAGCCTACGCAACAGTTGGGAAGGTGTTGGAATAGTAAACTATACTATTCCTTATGTTAGCGCGCCATCTACTGCAAGTCGATGTAATGACTTGCGTAGTAATGGCATTGCGTGGTAACAACGCGGTCGTTGTAACGACCGCGTTGTAATGGCATCGCGGTGTAATGACCGCGATGTAAAGGTTGTTTCCCTTCTGGAAGGCCAGGCACCATGACCCCTTCTCCAACCCCTCAAGAAGTGGGGCCTTGCAAGACCAGTCGAATAGACAGCTATATATAGAAAGGACATCACCACAACTGAGGGAGAAGCCTTAGATGGAACAGAATGGCCAACATCCAGGCACTCTTGGTTGCTTCACAAGTTCTCTGAAATGGATGCAGAAGCGTTAATGATCCAGGAATGGGAATATGAGAAGTAAATCCATGTAGGGCAGATCTCTCTTCAAGCTTGAAATATCTTCTGGCCGCTACAGTGAATGTAAACCATGGAGTGGTAGCCTTTGAAATGTCCTGGGAAAGTCTGAAACAAGTTGGATCTGTCTTTCGTTGACATCATTGAAGGCCACAGCCCTACCACTATCCATGGCTGGTCATGTCACGTTATCCAAAATGGTAATGGTGCCGCGACTGCTTTACTTTTTCTCCAACCTCCCAGTGGCAATCTAGGCTCGCACCTTCAGATATCTAAATGCCCTCTTGGTTACACTTCTATGGGAGAACAGGCAAAAAACCCTGCAGCTGCTACCTGTGCATGATGGAATGGGACCCCCAACTTCATGCAGTACTACCTCGCTGCCCAGCTCCAATGGTTGGCCCTCTGGCTGGCAGGAAACCACACGGATGAGGTGGGCCTCCCTCCGACCGATATCCGCCTAGGTCGCCTTAATTCCC
Source organism: Calotriton arnoldi (assembly GCA_963921515.1). Lineage (NCBI taxonomy): Eukaryota > Metazoa > Chordata > Amphibia > Caudata > Salamandridae > Calotriton > Calotriton arnoldi. The sequence goes on along the minus strand of CAWUFW010000215.1, from coordinate 4,968,848 downwards.
TATTGCTCCCTGGTCATCAACCAAGAAGCCAGCAGCCACTTCTGAAACAGGGGTTCCCTAAAACAGCGATCATACAGACCTTTTCTCCACTTGTCCCACTGAGGAGGGGCTCCCCATGGGAGACAGGACCCTCACCGGTGGCACTTTGGAGAGCTGGGAGGCAGCCGGCGTCTCCACCCTTTGCAACCTTTTCAACAATTGGGCTCTGATATCCTTTAGAGAACTCCTTGACCTCTATAATCTCTCTAGTTGAGCTTTCCTAATTTACAGGGCACTTAGGGCAATGCTCCATCGATACTGGGGGATTTGAGGACTTGAACTGGCCCAGCACCCATCACTACATGCCTTACACTCTGTGGGACAGGGAAGACGGTTGGTGACATGGCTATATCAGGCCTTTGCAAGAGACCCACTACCAACATTGCAGAGATTGCACACAGCTTTGGAAGACTCACTGGGTCAACCATTACTGATATATTCAATTCTGTATCTTGCACAGAGCTTACTTATCTCCCCAATGTTTACATTTACACCAGATCTACCCCTCTGTCCCAGATGAGTGCCCCCACTGTAGAACAGGACAAGGGGATGCGACACACATGTTTTGTACCTGCAGAACACTGGGGAACTATTGGGACATGGTATTGTCGGGCATAGCAAGAGCGACTGGAAGAAACAGACTGGAAACAGCACAACAATCTCTTCTCTGTCTGTTTCCATTCCCCAAAAAACAGAGAAGCGATGACCCGCTTCATGGACCTCACTCTACTACTAGCAAAGCGGGCAGTGACGAGGAGATGAAAATCACCACTACCCCTATATCCCTGTCAGGATGGCAAAATGAGGTCACTAAATGGACACAAGCGGAGAGCACTGCTCTCCAGAGGGAGGAAGAGCGTGGCTTCCAGAAATACCCTCTGGCCGCACATTGGGATGTGATCCTACATGACTTCACCACATGTCCCGATGATGACACAAGGCCACCTTAGACATCCCACGTCAATGCTTAACTCCAATGATACATTTGGACATAAATCACCATAGCCACTCCCTTCCCTCCCCGCCCTCTTGCTTTCCAATGGGGGAATTCAGGGACTATTTTTTTTAGTACATATGACCCACCCCCCACCCCCCCAGAGTGACAAGAACAGGAAGACATTCCCAAGTGGTGGGAAGTCTCTAGGTGGTGGTGAGTGTGTACAGTTCGCACTAAGATAGTTTTTTTATTTTTTGTTGCTTTCACTCTTTATATTAAAAGACAATTTCGAACATTGTCATGGAACCAGACTCTACCATACTGAAACGAATGATTGACTAAAAGATTTGCCAGTATTTCCGTTATATATATATATATATATATATATACACAATGGCAATAGCCTCCGCATAATTTATGGGCAACACTTAAGAAAATGAAATAAAAATACATTTGCACCTTATTGGAGTCCGTGCCTGCTTCGCAAGGAGTTTGTGATTGGGCATTCTTAGCTTGGATATATATATATAAGGAAAAGGACTGCCAAAGATAAGTCGGATGTTTATTATCTGGATGGCATGTAACTTGAACCTTGTGCACCTATGAGAGGAGTAATGATTTATTGGTCAATCAGTGACTTTATTTGGACAATTGCCACTAAGTATAGTTACGTTACTTTTTGTGAACAGGATAACCGTTTAAATATTGCTGCCAGAACGGAAGGATTACCAGCAGGAAGGTAGCAGTCCTTCTTCTTGCATCATGAACATTTCACCAATGGGAGTGTACCAGCTGAATTTATAAACCACTACCTGCAGTGTTAATGCATTTTCAAACAAGCATTGATAAAGGCTAACGCCGAAACGCGTCTGCTTGAAATAAAACGATTACACTTTGCCCCGTGATTTCCTTAGGGATTTTGGAGCGTGATATGCATGTGGGTCCACCCCCACAACACGGAACAGCACCAGTCATGAGTGCAGAATAGTGCTTGGTGGACCTTTGGAGCTGTGATATATATATATATATATATCTATCGTTCACCTCCGATTGCACCTAAACTCCCGCGCTCGCGGGCGGGTGCCGGGTCCTGCGAGGGTGCGCTCGCAATAAAACGTAGCTCCAGAAAATTAAGACCCGGACTCTCTGGAAAGTAAAATCCTTTTATTGGATTCTTAGTGGACTGACACTCAGATGCGATGCGTTTCGGCAATGCGCATTTTTCAATGACATTTAGGAGTAGTAAAGTTAGGATTCCTAACTTTACTACTCCTAAATGCCTTTTGTGAATACCGAAAGTCGTAAAGTTAGGATTTTGTCTCAGTTTAGGAGTAGGAAAGTTAGTTAGTCTAAGTTAGACTTTTGGTCTAAACTTAGACCAAAAGCCTAACTTTACTACTACTAAAGTTAGACTTTTGGTCTAAGTTAGACTTTTGGTCTAAACGTAGACCAAAAGTCTAACTTTAGTAGTAGTAAAGTTAGACTTTTGGTCTAAGTTAGACATTTGGTCTAAACTTAGACCAAAATTCTAACTTTAGTGGTAGTAAAGTTAGACTTTAGGTCTAAACTTGGACTTCAGGTCAAAACTTAGACTTTTGGTCGAAACTTAAACTTTTGGTCTAAGTTTACCTTTGTGAATCAGGCCCCATGTTTACTGGAGTGGGCAATGACGCAATTTCCCTAGGCCAGTAGACCTCTTGCCTAAGGGATGATCCACCAATGACTTTCATGGACATGCTTTTATCTGTGCTTAACTTCCAGATGAACCGCATACATTGTCCGAAAAGAGTTTCTCAGGAGAGACGTAAAACCTTTCTTTCATGATTAGGTGATATTAGTCTCAAAGGAATTAGCAGGAGGAGCAAATAAGGTAACGGTATACTCACTCCTTAGGGAAAAGTCTGGAAAGTTCTTGGCAAAGGAGAGGATATTTCTTAGCTTAGTAACAAGGGACAAAAGCAATTTCGGACTTCTTTCATTCCTGGATTCCCTGGATTCCAACTATAGAGATGCGCTGCGATGGACGTCCGCAGATAGTTTTTTAAAGGGGGGGCATAATTTTAACGTCATCCATCCTCTGTACAGTGCTGATAGTGCGGCGCACGGTGACATCATCTCAATACATAGCTGCCAAGTTTTGAGCTTGCTTATGTGTGACATTTCACATTTGCCATGATTTTATGTGTGACACTTCAATGATTTTGGATGACACTTTATCGTATGTGGAGTCGTGTTATGAAGTATAAATAGATAATTTGTAACAATAACGCCCTTTTCTAAATGGTAATGGTCTAGAAGGGCTTTGAAAGCTGCAGCAACATTAGACACACATGATGCTTACATTGGCATGTCAGAACTTCAGGACGCAATGACTTGGATCCTACAGGCCATTGACAGGCAGAGCACAGCTGCAGCAGGGAGCCTGTCACCAGTACTACAGCCATCTCTGTGCTTTTTACTCCTGCATCTGAGTCTGCTAAAAGCCAGACAGAGGTGGGGAGTACAGTGACTGTTTCAGCAGCAATGCTAAACAACTGGGTTACTGGCACTACAGACAGAAGAAAAACAGACAGCATAAAATGGAGATTCCACTTGTGATATTTCCTCCACCACTCTATCTCTATGGTGAAAGAAAATCCACCTGTGAATTATTTTCTAGATTGACCACTTTTCTCATGAGTCAGAAATGTCTCCATTTCCATCTATTCCTAAAATAAGCGAGCCCTGAACTAGTCAGTGACAGGACAAAGCACCAGAGGCCCAGAACATCCTTTTATTGATTTGCAGACTAGAACATTCCCAGCTTCCGTCTCTCTCTTTCCGACTCGCTTTCCCATCCTTCTAGTCCATTAATTCACATTCTCTTTCTGTCTCAATTGCTAGTCCTTTTCTCTTTCTCTTTATGTATGTATTTTCTCTTGCCTTCATCTTCTCCCTCTCTTCTTTTACCCTCTTATCTTCACCCTCCTCTCTCTTTAATATCGCAACTCCTCTATCTCATCCTTCCAAACTCCTCAAGCTTTCCTGTGTTCTCTTGTTCATATTGCTTCTCGCTCCTCCTTTAGTCCCTATATCCTTCCATAGTACTCTTTCTTCCATCTTCGCTATGCACTATTCATTCCCACATATATTTGGTACTGTTGTTTCACATACTGTGAAAATCTCTCTTTTATACACTGTTTAGATGCCAAGTGTCCCCTTACCGTGTGTGACATTATCAGCTAGTTTTAGCTTTTTAACCGATATCACATTGCCCTCTGGGATTTGTAGTTTTACTTTTTTTATTAATAATTTGAGTTTAAATGCCCAGTGTGCAAAGTGATCCTGGGTAAAAGTTCATGATTTAAGACTAGCAGGACTGGAAGTGAAACATGACAGCCAGAAGAACATGGCAGCAACTTGATATTGTGAGTGTTCCACTGAGCTCCCTACCCTGTTTTGTCATCACTGTGTTTCTGCAGTTGCCGTGATTGTCTCTCAGATACTGACAGTTACAGCTCAACTGTCATCTCTGATGACATAACCATAGATACTTAGCAGCAGGGTGATATGGGCATTGGTTTGTTGTTAACCTTCCTTGGCCTTCCATTTAGTTTCCCCAATCGTCGGCCTCACTGCCAATGACATTTCGGCTCTATTGTCTGAACTGACTTTGTGTCCTTCAAAGTGCCGCTCCTCACATCACTGGGTGACAGTCACGAGATGCTGCTGTCCACACTGAGAGCAGCTGGACTTGTTAGCTCACCGAGCACCAGTGGATGGCGGTTGTGCTGCTGAATCCCAGACGTGATTGAGCCTTTTCCTGTCAAGAAAAGGGCAATCTCACTACAACCAAGCCAAGCAGCACACGCACGTGGTCTGACATCACTGCAGCCTCCCCGAACCAGCGCAAGGGAAGGAAAAGATATTAGTTTATGTTACCAATCATGAGAGTCAGTGCTGCAGTTTAGGCCACTGCGCCATATATTACTTCTTCCGATTGGCCTGCAGGCCGCAGCGGTGGGCTCCGTGGCGCAAAGCCTAAATACTGAATATCTTAAGGGAGAGGATCACCTGGCAGCTGGAGGTTTAGCTGATTTGCGTGATTAATGCCAGACTCAAGTGAAACATCCGGGGGAGGGCAATGGCCCCCCCATTCCTCACCACCCCCTTGCGGACGCCCATGGAACCTGGTTGAGAGGAAGTCCTGTGATCACCATAGGATGGCACAAATTTTCATGACCAAGGGATGTTTGGGAGGCTTCCAAAAACACAGTATTAATACATAGATCAGCAGTATCCTCGTCACCTACCTCCCGTTTGATGTATTTGCTCTAGACTCATTGTCAGGGTGTTCCCATCAGGCACTATCTTGCTTTGTGGCAACTCCAGGGCTGTAGAGGAAAAACTTGAAATGGCATTAAGAGTTTCTCAGTTGTCTTTTTGAGAGAATATGCAGCAAGAGTGACAAGGGAAGGAGCTTCAGGAAGTAGAGTTTGGGTAGGTGTATGACGAACTCATGTCAGAAGTATGGCTGGAGAATAGAAGTGACCATGCATCCATTTTAGGAGTGCTCGTGGTCCCAGCTCCTCACACCAGAAGTAAGGGCATAACGCAGGCCCCTGCAGCATCTGCACTGCAGGAGGACCCCAACCCTTCGCGGGGACCCCATTCAGCGAAAGGACAATGAATATCTGTGAGATATGGGAGACTCAGAGGGCTCCTCACAGTTGATTGGAAGTGGTGTATCTTGAAGGACCTCGTGTGGGCGCTGCCCAGCGCTGCCCACTATATTCTCACAGGTAGGCCCAGCTGCGAACAGCACAAGGCATGGTTACATACCTGCCAGTCACCTCCATTGCTGCCAGTCTCCCAAGTGAGGACCACTTCACTCTTCTCCAACAGAGGATAGAAATTCGATAGTAAGCCCCCGGCATTATAATGCCAGCATTTTCAAGAGGATGAGCCCTAATAAGCAATACTTGCCGCTGAATATATGTCCATTTTAAGGCAGCAGTCGCTGCCTTACACAGGTGCTCCTCGAGTAGCTACATTGACAGTTAAGCAACATGAGACTTCTACACCCTCCTCATGCTGCATGACTTCCGTCCCTCAACTCAACGGAGCCCGCCCCCTTTCCCCCCCAGCGCCTTGAGACCCTCACGGGTGAGTAGCTGCGCTTTACCAACCCTGATTGATTGAATGTCCCTGGAGGTCATGCAAGTGGCACTGACCAGGAGATGTACATAGGGTGCTGGGGCAATGCCCCTTCAACCAGACCTGCGCACTGTGCCCCCCCCCCAATAAAAAAGGGGATTACAAGTCCCACATTTTGAGTGCTGTAGACACCATGAGCCTATAAAGTGCCAAAACTGGAAAGGAATGCAGTCCCCCCCTAATTTTTTCCTAATGGCACCTAACTTGTGGAATATACAAAACACAGGAGACTGAGGAGAGGATGACCTTTTTATATCCAGTTCAGAGGAGATTAAACTAAATATAGTATTAGAGCTACGAGGTGCCTCTCTCCAGGAATATGTCCTCCTCATAGACAAGGACTGAAACGAGGAAGAGTGACAAGTGAATAAGCAAAAGAAATCAGGGCGAAAATATCGGTGGGAAAAATTGAGATTTTTTTTCTCACACAATACATGTAATATTCGAGAAATACATTTCGCCAATCGTCCAAGTGAAAAATGGGCACAAGGGCCTACTTCACACACTAAAATTGCAGTTGATACCGGCTTGGAGACTGGCTTAGGAGAGAATATCTCGCAACCGTAGCATGCATCAGTTTCCACGGGAAGCCTTCACCTTAAACCAGCCTCCAGTCCTGAAAATTACATGAAAAGCATAATGAGAAGAAATACAAAAATTACAAAAAATGCGTGAATAACACCAATGTAGAATCATATGAGATTTCCCCCTTGTAAAAGAATTTCACAGAAGCTGAACGCAAAGGCCCTTTTTTGCACACAAACGAACCCTGCTCCTAAAAAGTGCACACACATACAGTGTGTCGCAGGCACACACAATCATTGACAATTTCGATTTCATTTATAGTTTGCTTAGACAAAGACATCACCGTGCAATCCAAAGCCAGTTAGACATATTGCGATATAACAATGCATAAAACATTAAGAAAGTTAAAAATTAATCACTGTATGAGAATTCTATTCAATTAGCCTTCATTAACTTCAAAAAAGTTCTATGAAGAGGCACAGTTGTGGCCGATAGACCAACATTCATTTCGGGGGCGTCGTGAACCTCCGCTTTGGCAGCAACAGCGGGGTGGGTTTTATTTTCTGGGCCCCTTCTGTCTGCAACTCATCAGACAAAACCTCAAAATTAACCCTATGAAACAATGCAGCATCAACAGAAGAGCAACTGGGGTCCAAGGAAAAACAAAAGAGAAGTAAATAGAAAAAAGAAATAAGGAAGGAAAATTGAATAGAAGAAAGGGTGAAAGGAAGGAAGGATAGAGGGATGAGTAGGCGAATAAAGGAGTGGGTGGCTGAATGGGTGAAAGAATGAGTGAATGGATAGGTGTCTAGACAGATGAATAGATGGATAGATAGATAGATGGATGGATGGATGGATGGATGGATAGATAGATAGATAGATAGATAGATAGATAGATAGATAGATAGATGGACAGGTGAAAGGATGGATGGATGAGTGGGTGAAAGGATGAGCGAATGGATGGCAGAGTGTATGGATGAGTGAAAGGATGGCAAAGTGGATGAGTTGCAGATTGGATGGAAGGTTGATGGATGGATGGCGTGGTGAATAGATAAATTGATGGTAGGATGCATGTATGGATGGATGGCAGAGTGGATGAATGGGTCGCTAGATGGCAGAGTAGATGGATTGGTGGAATGGAGAAAGATTGAATGATGCATGAAAGAATGTAAAGGTGAGATAGTGGATATCAGCGGGTGGATAGAAGGGTAAAAGGATGACTGTATAGGTGCCTGGGTGGAAGAGATAGGGCAGCTCTTCTAGGGAGGACTCGGCTCACTTGCTTTGTGCCATTAGAGCTTTTATATCAACGTGAGGGGGGACTTTAAAATTCTGGCTACTCCCTTGATTCATTTTGTTCTAGATACTCAAGTCCAGATTTACTGATACTTGAGCAAGGCAGCGCAAAAACCAAACTTGCTGTGCTGCCTCACGTCAAAGGGAGAGAATAAAAATGTGACATCTGTTAAGATATGGCATATTTTTTCTCTCCCCCAGCGCTGGTGTACTTTTGGCTGGCATGCGCCAATTCACACATCGTTCCATCATAGTGCAAGGGTGTGTGCGTTCTCTAAAGTACATATTTTGTACAGATAGGACCCTTCCAGTTCAAAAACTATCCTTGAATACTTTTCCCACTCTGTATGCATACTACATAGCATAGCACACCAACAAAGTTGGTTAAAAAAGGAGAAATGAAAACATTTCTCCTCCTTACTCCTGCCTCGTGGAGGTGTAAGATTTTGGCACAAATCCCTGTCTACGAATGTTTGTAGATAGGATTTGTGCCAAATCTCAAGAACGGTTGCATGGGTATGCCCATGTACCATCCATGGAATGTCCCTTTGATGCAAAGCAACAAAAAGTGGTGCACAGCACAACTTTGTGTCAGTTTGAGATACTTTTCAATGCAAATCCTTGTTTGCGTTGGATAGTCATTCCCACCCCAAGATTCTGAGCTGGTTTGCATTGGAAATAGTGAATGCACACCCGGTGCAAAGAATGAGTAAATCTGACCCTAATGTAGCACAAATGTATTTATGTATAGAAGTGGGCACATGATATTCAGGGAGAGCACCTGAAGACCAAGTTGGGGTGTATGGAACAATACTGCGATTTTGGAGTTGGTTGAAACCAGAAGGTGAAACTGCAGCTGGAAACATGAAGGGGAACGGCACCACACAGAATTTCTTAACTTTATAAATTTACCTTTGGATGAGATAATTCTGCAAAGATCTCATTTCACGTTTTCGATATCAAGTGATGTAAAATAAGGCAATTTTTGTAGAATAGTGACGTTCTGAGCCTGTTACCGTCAGTGTCAGAACTAGGACACCCAATGCCGTGGCCAGAAATGGAGCCACCGGACTACATTCCCTCCCACTAGTAAGCCACCAGGAAAATTATAATTCAGGTCTTCATTATTAGTAGCCCACTAACACTGTTTAGCCAATCATAAAGAGATTGCAAATTTACAAGATTACAACTTATTTTACTGCACCTGATCTTCCAAGGTGTAATAATCCTGCATTTTTTACCAAGGACTAATCCTCCTGGTTTTATGTGGATGACTTTTTCCCCATGTTGGTTCATATGTGGAAAAGGTGCAGAAACAACGTTTTGTGCAGTACTTAATTTGTAAATTGATAAGTGCTGGTGCCCAATTTTTTTCTCAGAAGCCCGCAGCCGGCGCTGATGAATGTTAGGATTACAGAATACTAAGGCTGAGTAGTCTGGATTTCGGCTCATGCTGGTTTCTTCCCCCACCAGACACTCCCAGAAACCTTTATCTCCCTCTCGTAGGTCATTGATCATCCCTGCTTTCTCCCTTTATCACTGTTTTTCCAAACATTCTCCTTTCCTCAGTTTGTATTTTTCTCTTTCTGGGTTAGTCTTTTAGGGAAAATGAAGTGCCAGTCCCCAAAATTGAGTGTTGGTGGGCCCCACCTACAACCACCGGCTCAGGTATAATGTATGCAGGGTGGGCGTTCCCCAGCAAGAAAGCCTCGTAGAAGTGGCGCAGTGAAATCTATCAGATTTCACTGCGCAACTTCTAGGACGCCACTGTGTCAAAACCTTACACCTGCCTCATTGCAGGCGTAAGGGTGAAGCAGTGCAATGTGTACAGGCCTCCCCCATACATTGCTGGAGTTGCGTCATGCTTACGACACAACTCCAGCAATACGTAAGTTTTGCGTCGACAGATATGTCAGGATTCCTGACACATCTGTCATTCCTTGCGACATGGAGCGCCATACAGTAAATATAGTGCATCCATGGTCTCGCAAGGAAGGCGCAGAGAAAAGTGTTGCATCGCTGTGATGCAACACTTTTCATGAATGATGCCCTGAGTTTGTATCTCAGAGGCCAGGAATGGTACATAGTTTTCATTAGAAAATGCACGTTTTTTAACTCCTTACGAATATTAGAAATTTGTATCGTTTTGAAAATGTTGGACATCACATGGAGAAACATCCACGTAGGAAGGAATAGAAATAAGAATAGGGTAGCAGCACCACCAGCTCTGACCTGTAGTCACTGTGCTGTGTTGCAGGCTGGTCTGTGCAGTGGGCATCTGCAAAGTCAGCCTTAAAGGCACTGGCGTAACAAAGCTGCCCGCAGCCCCTGCAGTGCGGGGGGCGGGTTTGAGCTCCAGGGGTCCCCCTCAGCACAGTAGTCTGGCCTGAGAGCTCCTGAGTGAGTCTGGAGGGGGGGCCCCTCCATGGACTTTGCAGGGGGGCCCCCCTCAAGTTTTGTTACGCCACTGCTTTAAGGATAAGCTGTCCAGCTGTAGTCACTTAAAACTTAAGTGCCCAAGGATGACTCTAACATAGACTCTTCCCCTCATTATGTGGAAGGGGATCCTCACAGGGTTTTATCAGGCTGATGATGTCACTGCCCTCAGGTCTAGCAAACGTTAGCTCAAGCTGCCAGGCGCTTGCACATTAGTACATGTAAAGCACCTGGTGCAGGGACATCTTAAGGATTTTGGGGGCCCTGGGCCGAACTTATTTTGGGGACCAGTGTTCAGAACAGCTTTGAATTTATGATCTAATTTCAGCTCTTTCATGCCCTCTTTGGCCAGGTCACTGACAGTGAACAGGCACACTTGTCCAAATTCTAAATGCCTTTACATCTAATATTCAGGGACAGTGACCTGTGTTTTCAATATTGTAACACAGCAGCAACTCATTAATCTTACTGCAAATAATCTCAGTGACAACCTCTCATTTCTCACATTGCTGGTCCTGTTATGATCAAAAAGAAACTTTTTTATGGATGTTGCATGAAATATAAACACAACATTTCTCTGTAAAATGTTTATAATAAACTCTCACACATCATCCACATTAAAATTAAATTGAAGGAAACAGTCTGTTTAAGAATTATTCAAGGTCATCAGGGCTGCACTCTTTTGTCGTTCCTATGGTCTGCATTGTTCCTGCCCAACTGCAGCACATAGGAGACTGTCAAAGAGATAAACTTAACGGGTCAACCATCTACTGTCATAAGAGGTCAAAGGGTGCGTGATGTCACTTCCGCTATGCCTGCATTTTGATGAGTTGATGTCTGTGCTGACTTAATAGTAACGGTTCTGTTCCAGAAGACCTGCCCTTTACAAAGCTACTGTTGTCAGGTTTTCACTGACCTGCACTGGCAAGGGAGAGTCAGATAGTCCCAGAGAGTGCACTTATGCAAAGCAATACTATTTGAGAGAGGAAACCCACAGACTCACCTGCCTTTCTGCAAAATTTCCTTTTTATCGGGAGCAAATTGAACTCACACCTTGCAATCTTCAGCTAATACATACAAACTGGTATACACCAAGCTACATTCTAACAGTAACTATATCTTCCCCCACTCCCTAAACACTTCATACCCCGAGGGTACCTACCCCCTTCCTTATCAACAAACTAACTTCAAAATACCTTTATGGCTTATGACCATAAATATGATTGAGCAGTTCTCGGCAATTCACAAAGCCTGCCTAGCTTGTCCACACTAGGATCTGGCCTACATCTAGGTTCACATTTTCTTTCTACCTAGTCCTCCTATACTTTCCTTTACCTGCTGCCCAAATCACTTTTATAAGCCATCACACCGCTTGCTCCCCGCGACATACATATAAACGATAATCTTGGCTCAATGTGGTCCCAAAAGCGAATTAGCTTGTACCAGGGTGGGGTGAGTCTATCGCTGCACTGGAAAAAATGGTGCCTCCTGCGCAAGCTGGCACAAAAACATCTGAGCAGATGCCAAGGGAGGCTACATCTCACTTCGCGGCCATGGCAGTGCCTCACTGAATCGCCCCTTACCTGTGCCCAATGTCAATGTTCTTCTCCATTGGTAAAAGTAGTTAACTAGGCCAAAGCGCTGCAGGATTTGGGATTTGGGAGTGTGGAGTGACATGCAAATCAGCACAATGTAAAGTAACTCATAAGTTTTACAGTCAGAGTGTCTCGTTCGTTTATGCTGACTCGTTAGAGGCCCTATCACACCCCCTCCGAGACTGTGCCTCGAGTGCCATGTCTATTCCTTGGAGGCCTCCTCTCTTCCTAGGAGTATTGTTTCCCAGTTCCTCTGCCGAAGGTGTGCCTCTTTCTTGAAGACCTTGTCTTAAATATTATGTTCTTCATTAGGCGTTACTGTGCAGGGCGGGACTGGCCATTCCGGGCATCGGGCGTTTCCCCGAGAAGCTGGAAGGGTGGGGCCGATTTTGGAGCAGTGGGGGCCAGTTTTGTTACTGGGGGTCGGTTTTACAGCAGTGCTGCAATATTGTCTCCCAGTAACAAAAGCAGCAGTGATGGGGCCGGATTAGATTAGAAGTAGTGCTTCACACTGACACCCTCGCCCACCCCCTGACCCCCACCCCTGGGGGCCCGCCCGATAAAATTGCTAGGGCTGGATTGTGTTCTCATTCCGGCCCTGTCCCTGTCCATCCCTCGAAGCCCACGCTCTCTGCCCCAACTTCAAAGCCCCTTGTTGTATTCTTTGGTGTCTCAGAAGCGACGTCCTTTGCCCGGAGCCCTGTCCCTTGATCCTACTTTGAAGGCCATGTCTCTTCTTTGAGGGCTGTCTCTAAAATTGCTATGTCCGTCCTGGGAGGCCCTGTCCCTCCCTCGGAGCCCCCGTCCTTCCTTTAAAGGCTGTGTCGCGTCCTGGGACGCCATGGCTCAGAGGTCCTGTCTATCATCCAATGGAGGGTTGGCCAGTCCTCTGCTTCGTCCTCACAGGGTCCTCTGAAAAAACAATCGCTGAGCTCGATCCATCAGCACACGGTGGAAGCTCTGCTGCTCTGTATTGTTCTCCATGGCCTTAATCTGCCTAGTACCAACTCCTTCCCCCCTTGAGAGCAGCGCAGGCACCCAGGGTTAACCCCTTCCCGTCTTCGCTGTGTGCAGGGCAGAGTTGATATGCTGCCAGGTAAGGCACTCGCTGATACCCCAGGCTGCACGCTGGCGCACACTCACTGGAGCGTCTCCATCCCTAGGGAGCAGCACGCACCATGACCAGGCAAGGGTTCTCGCTGACACTCATGGGCACTCACTGCCACACCGAACCATCTTCCTCCCTTGGGAGCTGACACAAGCACAACTCTTTCATCCACTACAGCCTTAAAAGCTTGCTACGGGGTTGACTCCATATTATAATCCTTTTTGGAATAGTAATGCCTGCAGTAATGTCAGCCCCCTAGCACTGCAAGGGCATGTAGTGTCCTGCTGGATACGTTCTAGTGTCTCAGCACGTTCGAGTTTACCAGCCACTCCCTTGAGGGCTGGCCATACACCCACCCCACACTCATCCATCACAGGGGTCACCGGTCAGGTGGCCCTGCCAATAAAAGAACCTGAGTGCACATGCTTGAGGCCAGTTCTAGTGTCATCCTTTTAATAAGTATGTGGGCGTAGAGCCTACGACTTTACAGGGCACTCCGTTTATGACTCCATCAGTGGTTTAACAGTGCCTTCCACCGGTTGGGACATTGTCGTTCCTGGATAGACTCCATATTATACTCCCTTGTGGTATAACAATGCATGTAGTGGGGTTAATCCTCTGCAAGGACTCTATACTTAGGCGTTGAAAGTAGGGGTGCAGGGGGTGAAGCAACCCCAAAATAACTATGCTGGAGTTCAGGAGGTGAATGAGCAACAAATCTACCTGGGGCAATGTGGGGGGGGGGGGATTTTGAGAGACGACCATGAAAGAAAATTAAATAAATAATTATTTTTCCCTCGTGGTCTTCTCTCGAAATCCCCCCTCACCTGGCCCCACCGCCCCACTGCTCTTACCTGCAGCGGCCGCGGTTGAGCAGACTACCACACAAGCCACACAGTTACATGGAGTGGGACATATGCAAAAAAATGGCAGGTGTCATGTCTGCCATACTTAGAGTGCCACTGACATCAATTCACTTGTAATACAACAGAGGAGGGATCCACCACTTTTGGGCTACTGACATCAAATCACTTGTAATACAACAGAGGAGGGATCCACCACTTTTGGAAAAATATCCTACATTCTTCAGACTCTAAATAACCACCAAAGTCTTTTGCTGGTGCTCGGTTATATACTTCCCAGGCAGAGTCCTTAATTTAGGCTGCTCGCATGCGCTTTATCATTGGCATTCTTGTTCAGTGGATCTTCTTCTCTGCAAGGTCCCACTGATCCACACATAGGTCCTAATAACGAGTTATGCAGAGAGGTTTTACCGCATGGCTTTCCATGAATAAGCTGCTCCGCATATTTACACGTTTACCAGGTGTGTTGCCACACCCCAGGGGTAGTTTAACAAAGTCGTCACTCAACACAGTAACCAAAGTTGCTACGCTGCGTTGCGTGAGAGGGAGAAAGCAGGACAGCCGCATATCCACCAAAATATGGTACTGTCCTTCTCTCTCCCTAGCCCTCGCTCACAATCAGATAGCTTAGCCACACGCACACACCTTTGCGCAATAGTGCAAAGGTGTCTGCATCATGTCTAGCATAGGTTTTTCTATTGTAAGGGTACACTTCCAATTCAAGATTCTATGCCTAGACAAACTTTAAAACTTTCCCAACTTTGAAGCTGTGGAGTACAATGCAGCACACATGCAAAGTCAGAAAAGTTTGGAGAAACAAAAGCATTTCTACAAGTTAATACAAAACTCAAACAGGCATTGTTTTATGTTGCAAAACCTTGTCCACTATTGTTAGTTGATAGGCCTTTGCACCTAAAACCATGGGTGGTTTCCTGGGGACACCAATGTACCTCCCATGGAACACTCCCTGACGCAGACCAAAGCACTGCTTTGTAATACTTTCATGTAACTTTCCACACAAACTAGTTTTGTGCTAGAAAATAAATTCCAAATAAAAATTTAGCACCAGTTTGCATCACTTTTTTGATACGAAACCATAGCAAAATGTTAGAACATTTGCCCCAAGTGTTTTCAGGTACAGAAAAAACTCCTGGTAAATCTATGTGTGCTTCTGCACCCGCAATTACCAGGTACGGAAACACCTCACCCAGGGATTATTGCTGCTCTAAAAGAAAATAGCATTATGAGTTGCCAGAGCAAGATATTTACCTCACAGGTTCAAGAAGGTTATAAATTAAATTCTCACCAAATAACAGAAAAAGAAGTACAAAGTGAAAAAAAATACCCTAAAACATCACTAATGACACACGTACATTGTGGAAATGAAAAAGTTCACAATTTTCTTTACAATTATTTTTTAAAACTGACACCGACATCACATTCACCCATGAAAACACATTTATAAACAAGAAAACACCGCAATCATAACCGTACTATTTAACAATGTTGACCACACCTCAACTCACACACTACGAAACATCACCAAGGGTGCAGCTAACGCTCTGTGTCACTTTCGACTTTAGAAGGTACAACTGCTGGTCATGCAGCTACAATTGTAGGTACAACTGCAGCGTGAGGTCCACCAACAGAGACTTCAACCTCCATGCAGACTTAGATGAAGGCCCACGTTGTTGAGGAGGTACCTAAACCCATTGATAATGTCCAGGGAATCTTGACATATGGACTGTAACCCCCAAACACACCCCACCCCATTAAACATATTGACAATGCTAAATATTTTTACTACAGTGTGTTCCAGGCCCTAGTGTGTAGTCTACATGTCATGGCACAGCCACTTTTTAAAAGGTACTAGAAGAGGTAATGGGTGCCCTAAGCTGTCTGGCACCACACTGCATCATTTTAGCTGCAGACCACCAAACAGTGAATGGCATAAAGCAAAAGTGGTGGATCCCCCAGCATAATTGGTGTCTTGCACTGTCAGCACATGGCACTTGACGTGCCCAGAGCCACTGAACTCATATTCTGTGATTGGAAGGTGAAGTGCACCATAAAGATGGAAAAGCCGCGTAATCTCTCATTGTTGTGCCTGTTTCCCAGGATCTATGTACGATTCTATCTATGATCCTCCATAACAGCATGATCCCACACACCACATTAGCATACCACTCACGACGCGGCAGGTAGGTGAGTGCAACCCCTCATGGTTCAATGATATGTGCTGCAGTTGGGTTCCACGAGTGAGGCCGCGTAACATTATGGTAGATGCAGTTCAGCGCCTGGAGACCCTCACGGGTGAGTAGCTGCGCTTTATAAGAATACTCATTGATTGATTGATTGATTATTCTCCCATATGAAATTCCCCTACAATGCCAATTCCTTTTGTACCAGAAGACGTGTTGTGTTATCTTTACCACAAAGCCCCAAAGCTACCCTTTATACTGTCTGTCAAACTCTTATAAACAGTATGTGCCACTGCATGTATGTTATAAGGATAACAAAACTGAAAAATGCCTTACCTTACTTTACCCTCTGGTTGTCTATTGTAGGACTGGAAACTGGCAACTCCAACAATTCCATCAGAAGCAGTACAATGAGGCACATTCAAGGACTAGGAGTGTCATTGAGCATACATGTGGACTTCTTCAGGCTCGCTTATGATGCCTGCAATGGTGGGGCCCAAGATTATATTCCAGAGGAGGGGTGTCATATCATATTCTTGAGCTGCATGTTGCACAACTTGAGGTGCTTGCCTATGCTCAATGACAAAAACCAGAAAGATAAAGTATAATGATGGCGATGGACATCCGCAGGGACATCATGTCCAGCAGGAGCAGCATGGCTATGGTGCTGCTATGAGAGATGAACTGATGCAAAATTACTTTCATTATATTAATATTGGTTATCATCTGTACCACTGATACAGACAGTTCGTTTGTACATGAAATCACACTTTGCACAATATTCAATATGTGAAAGATATATAATGTGAAATAAGCCCTATCCTATTTTCACCTACCCTCAACTATTTCCATTGTACACACAAACTGTACCATTGCACTCTCCCTGGCTGCCATATCCTGCCTACAACCCTATCTCCAACTACAGCTATGCCCTGGCAGACCTGACCTACCCCACCCCATCCCAAACTATCACACAGCTCTATCTAACTAGCATCATGAACGCATATCAATTTTACAACTACACAAAGGGAGACTTAAGGTACTTTCTGTTTCACTCATGTGGAGGAGGGCTTAGGGAAGTGGAGAGCATGAGGCGCAACAGGGGACCCCTGCTGGGATGCCTTGGAAGGGGTAGGAGGAGGAGCATGTTGATGGAACTGCTGTCCCTTGAGGTGGCATACGGCTGAAGAGCAGTGATCCTCTGCCAATCCGGTCTCTCTAGGATGTGACTCACACCCTCGTGTAGGGTCATCTATCCCTTTGCAAGTTGTGCTCCAAGGTTGTTAACGGAGGTAGCAATCCTGCACACACCCTGACTGCGGTTTACTTGGTTGGACCCCCTGCCCGTGGCTTGGGATATAGTGACACTGACCAATCCCAACACTGGCATATCTGAAGAAGCATTGTGGAACATACTCAACAAAATGTGAGAAGGAGAAGTCAGGAGACGGGCCCTTTCCTCTTCCCAAGATATAATGTCAAAACAACCCGTTCTTTTTGTTTTGGCATTGTGGTACATGCCTCTTGTCAGACGATCCCTCAGAGAATACAATTTC
Source organism: Calotriton arnoldi (assembly GCA_963921515.1). Classification (NCBI taxonomy): domain Eukaryota; kingdom Metazoa; phylum Chordata; class Amphibia; order Caudata; family Salamandridae; genus Calotriton; species Calotriton arnoldi. The sequence goes on along the minus strand of CAWUFW010000215.1, from coordinate 4,951,096 downwards.
ACAGTCAGGGTAGAGAAGATCACGCCACTGTAGTGCAGAACTGCCATAGATGAGGCCTCCATGTCAACCACCCTTGGTGAAATCTGTGCAAGGGGCCGGCTAATGTTGGCAGACTATTCTGAAGAAGAAGCTGGTCTTCTCACTGTCTCTGGTCTTGCAGTTGATGCTGGTCGTTCTTGTATGTTCAAGTCTTCACCCTCTGTGTCCTATGGATCATGCTCTAATGAGTTTTCAAAGAAAATGGACTTGTGTTCTAATTCAGCGGCCCCCTGCCTGCTACTGAGGTTGGCTGTCACCTGTGGCGCTAGTGGCATACCCCTGGTGGCAGTAATACTTGCTGTGTCTGAGGAGGAAGCTGTTGATTTGGTGGTTGTGCTTGGAGCAGGTCCATCAATGTTAGTGGCGGTGGTAGTTGAGGTGGCTGTCATGGTTGTAATCAATGTGGTGGAGATGGTGGCCACAGTTTTTTGCCAATGCAGTGAAGGTGGTGGCCACATTTGAGGGCAAAGAGCTGGATGTGGCGTGAATGCAGCTACATATGCTTGTGTCACTGCACTGAGGCTGGGTTGGTATATTCCACTCCATTTTGTAGCCTTACTCATGTGTGTTGGAGCATTGCTAGTGCAGGCTCATAATCACGCTCCTCCTCTGCCATATCCTCTGTAGTGCAAATGTAACATTTTGCAATTTCATACTTCTCAATTGTTGGACACAGTTGGTTCAACATTACACATTACATTACAGCATGGTGCTCTGTGATATCGTGAATGCTTTGTTAGTCCCTCAATACCAACCAGCCTTAGCTGAATCCACAGACATGAGCTGTTCCCGGGCCCAACTGAAGCAGCGATACGCAGATGCTCACAGCAGTGGAGAAGCTTGAGATGCTCCCTGCCGCAGTCCTGGCACCTGAAACATCCACAAACACCATAGTGCAAAGTCTTACGATGATGTCACGGCTAACACCCCCTACTGCTCCTGCCATGTTCAATAATGGCAGATAGTGGTTTCCTGCTTGCACCCTATAGAGCAGCTCCATCACTGGGTTGTGGGCAGGGTTAACCTTAAGTGAGCAAGCTGTAGTAGCATGATCCATCTGCCAAACTGCAGACAAAGTCATAAAAAAGTAAGCCTAATGTCCCAATGCCCCTGGATGTTCATAGCCCTAACCTTTATTTGCCCTTCCAGGGCCTAGAATCATGTAATACCATATGCTGGGGTGTAGATGGTGGTCAAATATGTGCCACGTTACATCCAGTGAGGTAGGTATAGAGATATGGCAGCCTGCCTCAATGGCAGCTGGTCCAATTCTTTACTTTTTTTTTTAGCCAAACTAGCTTGAGTGGGAATAGGGTGTGTGGTCAATTCCAATGAGAGACTTTTTGCAACTAACCCTTGTTAAGAAGACCCTGCTTCAGGCCATTTCTCAGGGTATCTGAGGTGTGGGTCATATGCCCTTAAATGGAGAAACATAATGTATCAAACATCCACCTTCAAAGTATCAGTCATAGATTAATGCAATACAGAATCTCACTCGACACACTTGGGTGAATGGAAAAGCACTGTTATGGTCACTTTTTGGCATTTTTATGGGAATTTTTATGGGGGTAGTGGTTAGTAGACCTCACATACAGATTTGAGTGTAATGGCTGTGCTCCAGCTATATAAACTGCCTGCTAGACTGGCAGTCACCCCTAGCTAGATAAGGAAGTTTACTCTATGCAGATGGAAGAAGAAGCACATCTGGTGTTTCTCAGCAAGGACAAGACAAGAGTATCCTTCAAGTAGGATCCTAAGTCTAATAAAAACAGAGAAAGGTGAAGCCAACGCACAGGTGGTGCATGGATAGAAGATCATGCCCGCTATGTGTGATGGTTCCTCTAGGATAGTACCTCCTTTCCACTGGTGCCGGAAGCATAGCTCAGAGGGTGACTTTTAACAGATCGCACTGAGATGACTACTCAGCTACTTATGCAACACGGACCCAGAATAAGGCCATCAGGTTAATGTTAATAATGATATTTTACACTACATGTGTTTTGTGTGTCCACCACTAACCTCACCCTTACAGCGGAAGTAGCAACACTTGTTTATGCACAGTGAATTGAGATCCTCTGCAGATTAAAGAATTCATTATACTCTGAAAAGATAGCTAATTTGATATTAAAATATGCAAACAAGATTAATAAGGAAGGCATAGAAATCGTCCAGGTGCCTCAGAAGGCAGAGAGAAGTAATTGGATAATCCACTCTCGTCCCATTTAACAACCGCAGAAGCATCTACATCATGTCCTAGCACAATCAAGAGGAGCGAAAGCCTTCATGATTAAACTTAGAGTAAAATTTGAAAGGATAGTCCGTAAATATGAAAATAAATCGTCGGCATTCAATTTTGAAGAAAATGATTGAATAGTGCAGCGTCTGCAGTCACGCCGATACAGCCAATGAATCCATGTCAGCGTTCCTAATGCCAGAGAACTTTACATTGTGTGCTACAGTGTGGCAGGTTTAGAGCAGAACACACTCTGGATAGAACAAGATTTAGAAAATCAAGGAGTTGATTTTATGAAATACAAGAATTTTGGTTAAATATATTTTTAATTTCATGATAATATTGCATTTGAGGAAAAAGGTAATTTATTTAAATATTTGTTTATTTATCACCACCAGTTCTTAGATAAGATGTATTAATCATTGCAAAAGCATTCCAACTAATCGACACAGCACACCAATGCATACGTGGCCTATTCCCCCCCCCCCCCCCAAAAAAGACCACAACTGGCTTTACCGATCTTGCATTACTCCTGGCTAAATGGGCGGTGGCAATGCACTGGAAATCTGTCATGCCCCCTTGGGGCTATGGCACTATGGCGAGCAGCAGTGATTTGATGGGCACAAGCAGAGAGTACAACCCTCCACAGAGAAGAAAAACAAGGCCTACGCAAATACCCTCTAGCGACCTACTGTGAGACGATCCTCCACGACTTTATGGCAGACGACAGGGACAACACCTGACCACCCTACCTTTCCCAGTTTGAACTCACGCCTCTAAACCCAGACTATTGTGCAAAACCTCTGCCTCTCCCCCTCTTGTATCCTCGAAACATCATTACACTAGAAACCTAGGGGCCTATTTATGAGCGGAGTTGCATCTCTCTTGCACCAGGCAAGGTGGTGCAAGAGCGACGCAAGTCCTAAATGAAGTTTATGAAGCCACACAAGGCCACTTCCCTGAGTGGCTCCATAAATCTGGAGTAAAGCAACGCAGCACGAATCACTGCTTTGCCTTACTCTGCCCTGGAAAGACGTTCCATGGGCATTGCAAGGGTTTTCCCACGCAACTTCTATGGTTTTTGACACATCCCCAGATTTACTAGAACTGACAAACCTGGAAATGTGCCGTAAAGATACACCTTCCCAGGGGAGGCGTAACGAGGAGAGATATCTTTATTTCTCCTTGTTACTTCCTCTTTCTTTGTGTGCTGCATTCTACAGCACACATCGGGGAATATGCCACTCCTGCACAAAAACAATTTAGTACGCAACGGAGGCACCGCCTTGGCGCTAGGTTGCCAAAAGGGTGCAGGCGCCGGGGAAAAGTCAGGAATGTGCCATATTGACTTAAATACAGCACATTCCTGCCCTTTCCCTGTCACGCTGTGCAGCACCGCAAGGTGACTTGCTGCACTGCACAGCGTGAAAAGTTCGTAAATAGGCCCCCATGCCTACTTGTCATGATTCCCGCTTCGCGGGCTACCTAAGTACACCTCCTCTAGTGATAAGCCTCTGGGGGTGGTGAGAATGTTTATTTCCTTTTTTTAACTATTTTCTTTTCTGCATTATTTTCCCACTGTTTGGGAAAGTTAAACAGCATGTAAACAGCATAAAAACAGTATAAAAACAAAATTACTCTTTCGCATCAGGCATGCCATCCTGTATCCTCGCTCGTCTTTCGGGGACCTGCTGACGCAGACGGCTCTTGGCCGCCTCATGCATGCTTTACCTTTGCTTTTAAATTAGTCGACCTGATGGCAGCTGCGCCAGCCCAACGCTAGCAGAATACAATATGTAAGAGCTTCTTGAAAGTGTAAATAAAAAAGTATTTAAAAAAAACATTCTAAGCAAATTTCAAATTACCTCAAAATATTCAAAAAAACTTGCAACAATGGTTCACGGTTGGTATATCAAATACAAAATGAATCACGTTTCACTGTGTAAATCCTCCGATTTTCCAAAAATAAAGGTCTTAAAATATTTTTCTGTGCAAAGTCAATATTTATATAGCACATGAATAATATCCCCATCCTTTCATAAAGTCTACATCTCTAATAAGTTCTGACTTCTTCCATCTGATAATTTAAACCACAGGTTTTAGAAGCCATATAGAATCATCTGACCTCTGTCTTTATAGTTGCATAGCTCACTAATATAGAAAGACATGTTCTATATCTTTGTACTATTGCCTAACATTAGTAACCTCCTGAATGTCATCAATGAAGATTATCTTTCTACAGACTTGCAATTTTCTTCAGATTATGTAATTTACATTTCAGTATATTCTTCCAGACTGTTGCATCTACAGGTAGAACTCGCCAGAGAGTTGTCTTGGTTCCATGGAGGCTGGGACGTATTTGGTTCTGCAGCAACAGGCTAGAAAGTAGCGTCCTTGGCATGCAGAAAAAATTCCCTGCCTGCTTCACCCAGCAATATGGTCCAGTGTTGATATATTTGCGAACTGTGGCCATGAAAAGGGTTCCTACTAACTGCGAGCATCCCAAGTGGCTAGCTAGACCTGCTGTCACCCGGGGCGGCCCCTGAGTTTGCTCCCCGGTGCAGGTAAGAGCAGGGGGTTGGCGGCCGACAGATGACTTGTTCCCGGGTGGGGGGGTTGCTCGACAGACAACTTGTTGGGGGGTGGGGGGGGTGGTAGTCGACAGACCCAACTTGCTCAACTCCGCTGCCGACAAAAAGAGTGCCCCACCCCCAACTACGCCTCTGAGCATCTCAGCACAAGGCATAGGATGTCAGGCTGAAAGCTCGGCACAGGAGTACGATGTAAGGAGGATCAGAGATGCCAGATGGCTCAAGGGCAGAATGTCGGAGTTCCATCTCTCTTTGTGCACCCGCCATACAAAGACAAGGTCATTTTCATGTGATGATGGCTGTGGTTAGGAGTTTATTCAGTACTAAACTGGGTGGTCATCATTGCAGTTTGTGCCGCTAGAACTTCTCTGTCCAAGATGATCAACCTTTTCCCTTTGAAGTAATTTTCTGCTCTACTTATATATGATGGAACTTGGATCTGAGAAGGATGCGTCGCAACTCTTTTGATACCCCCACTTTTCTTTACATTCATTGCCCCCTTAGAAACTATTTGTCCCTGAATATGGCTTTTTCCTGTGGCTGTTTTTCCTGTTGGATTCTTTTACCTGGAATATTATGTTGTTTTCTTTCTCTACTCTGTCTCAGAGTAGTGTTGGTATCTTGCTTCCGAACTCTTGCAAAGCTCTTCATCTTCAACCAAGAGCTATCCATTCAGCTAAGAAGGTTTTCTGCCCTTTGTAGCTTTTTCCTCCTAACTGGGAACCACCTAATGAGACATGTAACACCTTTCACATGTATGTTAAGTGCAAGTTGCCACATTCCCTGCTTGGCAGAGTCACCCATTCTTCGGGCAATCATGAAGGAAACAGGAGATAGATTCACTGCATCCAGTCCATGACAGAGCACTCTTCCTTAGTTATTGACAAACAAAAAGGCAATGTAAATGTCTTTAGAAGGCCAAGTGGTACTCTAGCCAAGCGTATTTAATCTGAGGTAGCTGTTGACAGCAGCCAAATAGAAAAAAGTCACAGAATTCAATTTATAATGACCTGGAGTTTGATAATCATAAATAGATAATTTCCTAAAAGATAGAAAAATTATAATTCCCTGAGGTCCTTGACGACTCTACTGTAAGAAGGAGCAACGCTATATCCAAATATTCCCATAACATTCCTGGGTGGGAACATTGCAATACAACCTTTCAAGTATATAAAAACAGAGGATCTTGAGACTGGTATGGGAATTACTATGCAAATATTGGAAAAAGCTGAGTTACGTGGGAAGTGTTTAAGAAATATTCTGCAGTCATATAATCTAACCATTTAAAAAGACTAGATTCTGATCTGCCAGCCTAGAAAATCCTCTGCAATGAAATCTAAAGTAATTATTTTACATTAAATCGGTGTCGGGAGTGGTCTATAAACAGATTTTTTCAAAAAAAGGTGGGGCGTGGCGAAGATAGTGGGCAGGTAGGAGGCAGTTTCCTGTGCTCCACTCAGGTCGTCACTGTTGTGACATCAAACTGATTCATCCTCGGACCCCAGGGCTGGATTTCAAGACAGCTGGTGCCCCACCCCGTGAGAGTTGGGTGGAATTGTCCTGAGCAGCCCCTCAACCCAATTTGGTGTGATGGCACAGGGGACGGGTGGCTGAGGCAATAAGCTTCAGAATGGGCCAGTAGTCTAGCTGAGCCAGACAGCACACCTGCACCCCTGGTATCCTGAGGTTCCGGCAGAAAGGTCGAGGGATGGCAGTTGGGGCAAAGTGTGGAAATTCTTTGAGCAGTGGTGAGCAGCCTGCCCAAGCCTGAGGAACAGGGCAGTCTGTGGGGAGCCCTTCAAGCAAAGCGACCCTTGACTCCAGAGCAAGCCACCAGAGCACATGCCTCAAAAGGTGGTATGGATTGAAAGGCGGTCTGCCATCACAACCAACAGAAGACCCACTAGTTAACGCTGGTCAGACTGGCAGTCACTGAGATTCCTTCCCCCCAGCTCCTCCATAGTGAGGATCTTGAACCCCGGCCCTCGGGGACTAAGGTGGGGGCTCGGCCCAACTGCAGTGGGTGCAGTGGCTACCGCAATCTCCCAAATGTAAGTTCCCCCCAATTAAAAGTGATCCTGATCTTGCTAAGGGGTGTTCCTGAACACCTTAACCCGTCATGGTAATTCGATAACAGACTGAGAGGCGGGACGAGCTGGGTTCAGTGCATTGAGATGGAAGGGCAAAATTGAAGCATCTGTTCAAGACTTACTTCTGAAACCCTGAAACCTCAAGGCAGCCAACACGAAAGAAAGCCACATGACCAAGCCAGATGAAGGGAATGTAGCTGACAAAGAGGGCCCAACCACAAAAACAGTTTCTCACAGACTTATTCTGAGATCTTTAAAGAAGATATCTGCACACTGAGGTTGGACCTGAAGAGGGATTTCTAAGGTTATCAAGTAGGACCTTAGCGAGGAGGATGAAAAAGTCCTCTCTCTAGAAGACATGAAGGACACAAGAGAAGAGAGGAAGAGCCAGCAGGTCCTCAAGCTAAAGGAACACAACATAGCACTGCAGATGCATTTGGAAATTAGGGTGACCGATCCTGCAGTAACAACATGAGAATAAGAGGTGTTCAAAGTGGATAAGAGGGATCAGTTATCACAGGCTTCATCTAGAACCTTGTTAAAACTTTACTAGATAAGCCTGACTTATAGAATATTTTACTGGACAGGGCCCACAGACCTGCCGACCCCCGTCTGGGGTGACGCCGCCATTCTAAAATGGGTGCACTTCTTTCACAAGAAGGAGAAGATAATATCAGTAGTGTCAAGGAATGAAGATTTTACCTCAATGGGCTTAATATCCTCTTCTTTAAGGACCATTCAACAATACTGCTACAAGAGAGGAAACAATTTTGCCCTGTCCTTCACTTCCTTCGCTCACATCGGGAGGCATACAAATTGGGCCACCCGTTTCACCTCAGTTTTTATTGGCAGAACTGACTGATGCAGATTTCACCTTTAAGACAAGCAAAAGCACTCCTCCAGGTGCTGGAGGAGCCGGTGTACGTGGAGGAACCTCAGAAGGATGGTGACCACCTTGCCTGTCCGAACCAACCAGCCAGAGGCCAGCAGATCGTCACAGGAAAACACTCCAGTTCAAGTCATAAGCCAAGTGCCACTGAGATTATAAAGAACTCAGTGCCACATACCACCCCTTCCCTATCAACATGACGGGGGGAATGGATATCATGCAGCCCCTGATGTAGACTCTGGTTGAACTAATGCCTGGGTGCAGGGGGCAAAGGTGATGTTGGGACTCTTGTGGTGGTTCTGATGGAGCAATTAGTGCCTGGAGAAGCACTAGGTGGGATGGCCTTAAGGTGGCAATTAGGGGGCAACTTATTTGATATTCAGCAAGACTTAATAAAGAGAGAAGAGATCAAAGGGCCCACCTAGAGGCCAAACTGAAAGAACTTGAGGATGTGCATAAGAGAATTCATTCTCAGAAAGTATGGTGAAAAGTGTTAGCAGCCAAGTCCAAAGTGATGGCACTGGACACTGACATAGCAGAATACTTGATTTCGAAGGACTAACAACGCTACTTTGATAGTAGCAATAGGGTGGTCAAAATGTTAGGCTGCAGACTATGAGTCAAGCATGCAAGCAACAGTGTCCAGTGCATTTTGAATGGGGAGGGACAACTTAAGCTCTTCGACCAGGAGCTAAGTGACCCTTTTCATGGTTTCTATGAAGTTCTTTATGCCCAGGAGGAGATTCCAATGGCAGAAATAAAGAGTTACTTACAAGACTCACCAATCATTAGACTCATGCTAGATCAAGGCATCCTACGTGAAGAAACAATCCACGCCACTAAAATAGTCCTTACCATAATCAGGCTCAAAACAAAGTCTGAAGACAGATAACTTCACACCTATGTTCTATAAAACCTGTTGCACACACTTACCCGAGTCCTTATACATCTATATATTTCTTTATTTGATGGAACTGGAGTAACATCCACAATGGCAAATGCGTTGATATCGGGCATCCTGAAACCTGGTAAAGACACATGATTATGTGGCTCATATAGGCCGATTTCTCAGTTTAATGTCGACTTTAAAACCTTCACAGGCATTTTAGCCCACAGATAGGGGAAGGTTTTCCCGGGCTTGACTGTGCCCTCCTGGGTCTATTCCCTTTTACAGTGGTCAAGTACCTTGATACAGTACTTCCAAAAAGCACCTACATTAACACACATGGTCCAAGTGAGCTTTAACTCACTATATAGAGCGATCCAAACATAATTAGTCATGCTATTCCAAGGGTCTATGGTGGAGAGGGCATATTGCCCTCCCTCGTATTCTGTATAATTTCATGACACTCTTGTTACTGGGGAGGCTGTATTACCTTCACAAGTAGCAGACACTTATTAATCACTTTACATGGGCAGAGAACAAATTTAGGATTGCATATATATATCGTGCAGAGGCAAAGTCGAAAAGGGGAGGGTACGGCCTTACCTCATATTAAGTGTTATTACCAGGCCTGTCAATTGAGATACTTGATGGCGTGGACTCAAGATGAATCTGAGAAGCACTGGTGCTTCATGGACCAGAACAAGGTAGAAGTGTACATTGGGCAAGAGCCATTGATACAGAGCATGGGGCCTGTATTCCTATCTGGTGACCAGAGAGACCCAAGAGGTGTGGGACAGAGTGACCAAGATGGTGGATCTCACTTCACTTCCATCGCAGCTAACCCCCACCCTAAACAATCTGCAGTTCACCCACCTTTACATGATCAAAACGCTGGAGAAAGGCTGAAAAAGAATGTATGAAGGGAAGTAGGTCTGACCCTATTTGATCACACATTCCCAGAATGATATACCTGACAGTGAAAGGTATTGCTAAACCCTGGGGTTAAATCACCAGCGTGTAGGACCCTCACTAAATTCAAGAAGTCTCTCCTTTCCAGAGATGGGGATAAAAGAACATTTTTAAAAAATCAAGAAGATGCTCCTATCCAGAGATAGGGATAAAAAAACAATTTCAGGCATCTTTAAAAAACTTACTCAGACAATTAGTTCTATGAAAACAGCAGGGCGAAAATGGTGAGAATCCGAACTGGAAAGGCATCTCTCGACGAAAGAGTGCTCAAAAATATACAGTTGGACATAGAACACAGTAGAACAGGCGCAAAAATAGGCCCACTAAGATCTCATTTTATTGATACCACATCCCTCAGAAATGTTGGGAATGGGATAGACAACACGTGAGAAATGTGGGTTGGGTACGAGTCAGATGGTACACTGATCCATGGCCCTAAACTACAAACCTACTGGCCAGAGGTATAGCACGCAATGGACTCTATGTTCATTCTAAACATCCTGAGATTTCTGACATTTGTCATTCAAGGAGTCGCTAATCCACAAACATATCTTTTGCTCGCTGAGAAGAGAAAACTGATATCTTTTGCCCTCTTTGGAGCAAAACAAAGCAGTTTGGCTCTATGGGGTAAGGACAGAACTCCAGCCTTTAGGGATTCTATATACAAACTGTGACATATACCGGGTATTGAGAAAAAAGCGGCGTGTATAAACTGACTCACGGAAGTGATACAAAATGCATTGGGCCCCTTGGTATTCAGCCAAAATATCGAGTTTGAAATGTCGACTTACACTAATATCGAGTTTTAAATATCGTGACACAGAAATATCGGCAGCAAGAATATCGTGGTCAAGAATATGGACTTTAAGGTAAGAAATATACATTTTAAAAATATAGAAGTCATTAATATCGTTTACAAAAACTATAGGTGTTTAAAATATCGATTTTTTTTATTAGTGTTATGTATTTTAGACAAGCTGTCCCACAGTTTCAGTGTGTGAGCAAGCCTGCGTGGTCAGGCGAAACGCGTTACTGAAAAATAAAACCAACTAATGGTATTACAATCCCCTGAGTGATTGCTTCATTGGAGGTATTTTGGGATATATATATATATTTGTTACATTTTTATATAATTTTAAAATTATAAAATACATTAAAATTATTAGTTTAATAATTGTTTTAAAGTAAATATATATACATATATTAATTATTATATATGTGTGTTTAACTTTTTAAAATTAAGTTTATTTGTTATATTTGTTAAAATGTATATTAAATCTAATTTATTTTTGTTAAATTAATTTTATTCTTTAATATATTTAATATTTATTAATTTATTTTATATATATATAAAAACAATATTTTGTACAACTATATTTATGACCGATATTTTCTCTCTCAATATTTTTGTACAACCATTATAAGTATAGGATGTAGATATTTTTGATATCGATATTTTGGTCACAATGTTTTTGTATGGTGATATTTTGGGTGTCAATATTTTGTCAGTGTACAGGGCCCCTTTGCTCACATTCCTATCTATTGAATTCAGTGAAGTTACTTGCTCAAGATACCTGCATATTTTATTCGTTATATCAGATGATCCAAGTTGAATAGGCGTTGGGTAGAGACTAAGTAATTGTACATGAACCCGATAACCTGATTAGTTTGCTCAGTGCTTAACTTGTAAAATAATAAGTGCCAGGGGCCAAATTTTTGCTCAGAAGCTGCTGCCATCGCTACAGAAGTTCTGAGTGCTGAATACCAATGCTCCTTAAATTTGATTCCCCCTCATGCATCTTTAATCCATGCCCAGACACTCCCTGCCCCTCAGGCTAACTCCTGCACGTTCTTTTTCATCCATGCTTTCTCCATCTGTCACTGTTTTTCCGTCTTCCTCTTACTCTTCCCTTCCACCTTTTATGTTTTTCTCTCTCTCTCTGTGAAAGTACGAGGAGGAAAAATAAGTGTCGGAAAATAAGTGGCGGTAGGCCCCACCAGCAACCACAAGCTCGAATTATGCACTGGCCTTTCTTGATGGTCCTTCATGCAGTGTCGGTTGATGGGCTGCGGTATGGGTGTGATATGGGTGTTGTATTTTTAGGTCTCGCCTGCGTGAGCATGCGCTAGCACATGCACTCTCGTTTGTTAGGTCTCACCTGCGTGAGCATGCGCAAGCACATGGGCTCTTGCTTGCGAGACTCTTGTGTATAATAATGGGCTTGGAACCCACCCATTGCTTCCCATTCATTCGCATCATAGTCACTCTTTTTTGCTGCCTTCTAATTGGGCAGAACTTGCAATGCGTCACATCCTTTCCTTTCTGTGGCACACGGACCAGGCACAGATTAATTATGCTTGATTAGTGTCCTCGGCTGGCCATCAGTTGCTCGTGCTGTGACGCAGGTAGTATTTCTTCTGAAAAAAAGTGATATGACATGGTCAGCGCTGGCCACGTCACACCAAAGTGCTTTATTTACTGTTTGCTTTTTAACTTTGCTGATTTGCACTTACCTGAACTTGGTGCTTTGCTTGGCCCAAGCCGCTCCCCGGTCCACCGCGGTCTTCTGCTTGCGTGGAGGAAGCAGGTTGAGAGGAGGCGGAGCTCAGAGAGGAACTTCCGGGTGACAGGCTTCATAAGCCGCATGGCAGTGTGGACGCGCAGCGGATGCACCGCTGGCACGCCAAAGGCGCACCTAAGGCAAACCCGTCTGCGCCCGTCTGCGTCCGACCGGGGCCAGGGGCCAGAACCCCTGCCCCTTACCCCTTAGGTAAAATTGTTTATTCACGCTGCCAACTACTAAGGCTAAGGAAACGATGCAACGACAATTGCCGCCACTCGATGTTCCTACCTAGTGGGGACTCTCGCTGCTCTCACTGCTCTTTTAGCCTGTGCCCGTCTTCAGAGAGGCTGCCGGAGGCTCAGCCTTCCCATACATTCAAATTGTTTCAACTAAACTGTAGATCACTACCAAAACACTCCCTTGAACTTAATATGCTTCTGGAAGATGAACTACCTGATGTATTATTTTTAACCGAAACCTGGCTCCATAAAGAGTCTGAACCAGATTTGGTGCAAACCCTTCTCCCTGGCTACAATATCCAGCGGAAAGATCACAACAAGAGGAAAGGCGGAGGCATCACTATAATATACAAAAACTCTTTTAAATGCCGTGTGGAACCCAATCTTATTGCGGACTGTGAAAGTCTTTCTTTCACTATCTCGCTCTCCGTCATTCACTCCTTCTCTGGAGTTCTAATCTATCATTGCCCAGGTGTGTGTGGGCAATTTCTTAAATCCCTTCCTGATGTAGCAGCCACATTAGTAGGCGCCTCTCCCAACATCACTCATTTGGGGGACTTTAACCTCCATTTTGATGACCCCCAACAAGGCTGATGCCTCGGATCTTATTCAGGACTTATTAGCTATTCCGCTATTTCGAAAACGTTAAAGGCCCCACACATAAGAAAGGCCATACCTTAGACCTTGTCTTTACTAACAACACTGAATTGTCGGTGGACGACCCCATCCCCCTGCCCTGGTTGGATCACTCCCTGATCCCCATCTCTCTGAGCCCTTCAACCCGACCCCACGTCACCAAATTCATTAAGAGGAGAGTCCACCCTTGGTCTAAACTCCCAGTAGATTCCTGGATCTCAGCTCTTGAAAATCTCAAACCTAAAATAGACCCCAATCCTATCTTAGCCTCGGAAAAATTCACTCTTTGGATTGAGTCCTCGCTGGACATAGTTGCTCCTGCTAAACCCAGCCATAAAGTGAGAGAGAAAATGTCTCCATGGTACTCTCCCAAGCTTCGATCACTTAAGCAGGACTGCAAAAGATTGGAGAGGAAATGGAAGAAAGATTACAATGGACTGAGTAAACAGAAATATAGAGAATGTATAAAACTCTACAAAACGGAAATAAAAAGAGCACAGGCAACCTACTATGAAGGTATTATTAACTCTGCAGCTAACACTCCTAGGGAAATTCTTCGCGTTGCGAAGGACCTCCTGGAGCTCCCTAGATCAGGAATATCTCCAGAGGTCTCCCCAGATCGTTGCAATGAACTTGCGTATTAAAAATATATTCACTGCATTTCCCAGTTCACCATGTCCTAGTGACCTTCTACTAACGGAGAAGCCCCCACCTCACACGGAACATGCACTTAAGGAACTCCCAACTTTGAATTTGGATACTTTGTCAGAAATTTTCCCCCCTAGACCCAGCCTCCCCCCACTTCCTCCGCAAAGCCAAAGACATGATACTCCCTATAATTTTGGAGGTGGTAAATCTGTCTATCTCCACCGGCCTAGTCCCATCACCCTGGAAACATGCCATGGTAAAGGCTTTACTCAAAAAACTGAGCTTAGACCCCGACGACTTAGGCAACTACCGTCCCATCTCTCTACTTACGGTGATCGCTAAGATCTTGGAAAAGTACGTGAACTCTACCATCTCTGATTTTCTAGAAACCCATGGTCTACTCCCAGACCGGTTTTCACACTCAGCATGGAACCGAAACTGCTCTTCTTGCCGTGGTCGAGGAATCTAAGAAAATCCTTGATTAGGGAGGAGCAGTAGCTATTATCCTCCTTGATCTAAGCTCGGCATTTGCCACGGGTAATTTTGACATTCTACTAAATAGACTTAGGAGGGTGGGTGTCTTAGGTGATGCGATTACCTGGCTCTAATCTTATTTAGACGGAAGAACATTCCAGGTCTTCTCAGGGGAGTCCATTTCTAGGAGCCTAGCGCTCAACTGCGGAGTCCCGCTGGGCTCGTCTCTGAGCCCCACATTATTTAATGTGTACATGAGACCACTTGCTGATATCATCCTGCTGTATGGGATTAAAATTTTCACTTATGCTGACGATACGCAGCTGGTAATTGCCCTCAATGGTCCTCGGAACTTTCCATCTGAGTTTGAAACCTGTCTGGAGAAAGTTGCCACCTGGATGGAACACTCCTGCCTCAGGCTCAACGGAGGAAAAACTGAACTAATGCTCTTGGGCAACGCAACTAGCATAGATCTTAAACAGACATGGCCCATTTGCCTTGGTCCCGCCACAACCCCCAACACTAAGATCAAAAGCCTGGGTGTTTGGTTGGATAACTCCTTTAAATTTGACCACCAAGCAGTGAAACTGGTAGGGGCCTGCTTCGGCATTCTCAGACTGCTCCGGAAAGTTCTTCCTCTTCTTCCTATGGGGGTTAGGAGAATCCTGATCCAGGCTTTGGTCCTCTCTCGTTTGGACTATGGCAATTCTCTTTACCTAGGAGCACCTAAAGCAACAACAAGGAAGCTTCAAATCGCGCAGAACTGCGCTGCGAGGCTGTTGCTTGGGATTCCTAAAACTCAGACGGCCAAGCCGGCCCTGAAGACCCTACACTGGTTGCCAATTCTGGAAAGAGTAAAATTCAAATCCCTGTCTATAGCCCATAGGACCCTATAGGAAAAGGGCCCAGTAATTAATAGCTCGCTCATTATCTTCTACCGCCCCAGGAAATGCCTTCGTTCGGCTAATCTTAACCTCGCAGTCATTCCCAAAATCAAGAGGGTAAGACGTGGAGGAAGATCTTTTTCTTACAATGTAGCTAGACTCTGGAACACCCTGCTCCCACACCTTCGCTCGGAATTCCGCCATCTCTCCTTTCGAAAACTTCTTAAAACATGGTTATTTCAACATTCTGCCTTATAATTTCTCAGTCTCCCTCCAGTTCGGCCGCTAGCGCAGGGATGCCTTAGGATAGCTATGCGCTCAATAAATGCTGAATAATAATAATAATTATTTCCTTCTCCCCACCCCACCCCGTCCCTGTTTCTTCTTCCCTGCTCCTGGTGTCTTCTCCCCTTCCCAACCACCCCACCTCTTTTTTATTCTCCTGACAGAAGGATGTGGCATAATGGTCAGATCTGCCGACTTTGGAACTGAGGAACCAGATTTTAGTCTTGGAGTCAGCTCAACATCCTATGATTCTGGACAAACCACCTAATCTCCTCGTGTTCACCAAAAATGAATGTGCCCTTGTGTAATGTAACTGGTGCTCATGTAAAATGTGCCAATTCCTTCAGGTTGAGTTTGCACTAACTAAAACTGCAAAAGACGGAAAAAAAAGCTAAATGAAGCGGCCATCGTTGGCCGCTTCATAGCATTTTTTTAAATTATCCCCTTATCCACCCACAACTGCTCCCCTCGTTACTCACGCCCACCTGCCCCCCGGTTACCCATCCCCACCCAATTGCTAAAGCCAATGGCTGTCCCGTATGCGAGACCTGTTGGCTTTGCCAATGCTTGTTGTGCAGGTTTTCAATATCAAATTTCTCGAACCTTTCCAGCCAGAAGATGTATGTAAGAAGTGTCTGTTTTGATGCATCTTCAATAAGCAAATTTGAACCATAAATCGGTGTGCAACATCAGCTCTGACTGGATCATTAAAATAACTCTCATAATTTGGTTTAATTGAAATAATTATGATACACCAGAACAAATACAGCTCTTTTATGCAAAAGAAACTCACTAAAGAAAAGAATCATTAATGCCCTTCAATGCAAATTTCCCTACATTTCAAATAGTCCAAACAATTACTCGTCCATAAAAGGGAAGGTGCTGGGGACCTAAAAGTGTATTAAATATGTACAAGTAACTAAAATAGAATTGGTGATTTATCTTTTAGACTTGTATAAATTTCATCCCAAACAGATTCCATTCGAAACCAAACTGGAGATAGGACAATACTACAGAACTCAATAGCCAGAGCTACTAAGAGGATATCGAGCGACGAATTACCACCAACTAAAGAAAAATGTATTCTATTATTTTGGCATCTGAACCATCAAGGGTTCAAGGCTGAGATGGAATTTCTGCTGCTGGTCATCTCCTCCACTTCCATAGACAGACTTTAACCTGACAAATAAAGAGATTACCTCAGCTCTGCAGTGATCTCTGTGCCTTCAGTGGAGCCACCAACACTGCCGTATCAGTGAAGGCACAAAAAGTTTGGTGTGCGTCTGCCATATTTCTGATGGCAGCTTACCAGACATTTTTGTTTTTCAGAAACAAATTCTGGGAAACAAAAATGAATGGACCCCACCCACAACATGGGAGATTTCTCCCAGGGTGGGGCAGTCATTATTGCGTTTTATGTGCTGGCAATGACCAACAGAAAAAGTAACTAGATCATCTACTCTAAATAGGACAGGGGGTCTGATGTACCTTCTCTGACAGCTAGGGTTGCCACCTTTCCCAGAGAAAAATATCGGCTATGTGTTCGCCTTTTAAGATTCTGCATAGGCCCAGTACATGATTGTTAAGTAGAACTTTATATGAAATAATCTATATTCACTTTTAACATGACCCTTCTGTTTCTGTTTACTTTATCAGTCAGGGTTCATTAGGGCAGCTGTAGAGCACATTTTAAAGTGTTTTCCTTTTACATTTACTTTTTCAAATATGCTCTGATAAGGGCTATAGGTGATCTTCCTAATTTTTGTACCAGCAATAACAATAGAATACTGGTCATGCCGGTACAAAATTGGCCCAGTGGCACCCCTACTGACGACCCCTAACCCATTGAGCTATTCGAGTAAGTTTTCCAATGGCAGAGCCAGCAAGGCCAATGCTGACAGAAAAACGATGGTCCACCCAACTTATAAGTGAGCAGGCGGCTTGAGGGGTTGGCAGACATGGTACTCCCTGTCCGCCAAACTCTAATTGTAAGTCTCCTTCACGAGAGTTCAAGTTTTAACACAGAAAAAGAGCAGTGCAAAAGAGTGCTTACCTGCGACTAATCGTATCAGGTTGATTACAGCATTTGCAAGATATTTGCTATGCTCAGATTAGGAGATGGGTCCTTAAATTAACACTTAGTCCCTTTATGATAGGCACATTCTTGGTACATGAGGGAAGCGGTCAAATCAGGAGAACATTTGTTTGTTATGTAACTGCAAAGAACAAGGTGTTTTGTATGCCTGTGCTACCTTCTCTGAAACTTTGACTACAGGCGTATTTTAATATTCACGATTATTAGAGCGCAATAAATAAAGACAGTGAATGACTCTCTTGTATATAATCATCTGTGAAAATAAGAGTTTTAAGTATTTTCTGCCTTTTAATGCTCACTGACGACTTGAGCGTAAATCTTTTCTTCTGTGAAGAGAATGCAAAATGGCTTTCCCAAGGCAATGCATACTGGATTATCCCATTAATCTCTGTCCTGAATCAGCGGAGGGACAAATTTGGGGTAGAACTGACAAACTCTCTTCACAATGTTGACTCTACAGCTCTTAAATTGACATTTGCAGCTAATCAAGTCCCTTACTGTAGTAAGCTCTTCCTCGAGCAGTGCTGTGTTAGACTATACACTCATGACAGTAGAATACTTTGCTGCAATTGTTGAATTCAAAATGTTATCAATGATGGACAGTGATCATTTCCCCTACTGTATTGAACTGAATATCAATCATACTTGCTATGCAAGATCATTAATGGAAAATAATGGACAACTTTGGGCACAGAGAACTTGGAGAGAGTAAAATGGTCACTATGGAAAAAGGACCAACTACTAAAATAGCAAAACTTGCTTGAGCACATTGTAAGAGCAAATACACACAGTCCCTTCAGCTTGGTTGGTTGCCCGGCCTGAATTTGTGGCGTCAGTAAGTACCTCTTCTCGATCATTTCTCCTTCATGGCATCACAACAGACCTACCTTAAAGCTGTGACTGGCTTTAGATACAATAAGAAAAGAGAACTTTAGAAGAAACTGAATATAGCACTAAAACAAGCTAATAAATCACAGAATGATGCATAAGGAAGTAGGACTTTTAGGAGTGGCTTATAGAGAACTGATCTTGCAGGAGAAACATCGGGCGGAGGAAACAAGGTGGCTGCAACTCTTTCTGTCAAGCCAGGGACCAACGTAAGTCCTGAAACTCTGTCAACAGAGAAGTCTCAGAGAGATAAAGCACTAGTGTAAACTGCGTTCTCCTATGGAATGGAAAGATTATATAAAAAGCCTACATGCATCTGATCTACAATACAATGGCTGCCGCCCACATATTCAGCTGTAACAGCGTTAAGGCTCCAGTCACTAAAATGGAAGTCAAGAAAGCATTGAAGACTGCTCGTGGTGATGGTACACCTGGCCTAAATTGCCTAACAATGGCTGTCTTCATAGCTAACATTTCTCTCTAGTTGGATGTTCTAATCTACACCCCTCATTAGCGCACTGCCCAAAACAAATACAGTCCCTGTTAGCAGGTGTGGTTCCCTTCTTCTTCCAATCCATAAAAATGGGTCAATTCTCTTATTCGGAGAACTGCCATCTCCAAGTCCTTCTTGAGTGGAAGGTAAATGATTCTCCAAAGTGCTAATGTATGAATTGGAAGCATAGGTCTCTGAAAAAAACTATTAACTTTTACCAAACAGGTTTCCAGTGGGGTAATGGTATTGAGGACAACTTAATTCCATTATCCATCTCGATACAGCATAACCCATGCAACAGGCAACCTGCATTATGCATTCAATCATGGTAAACTGTGGGTACAAGTATCACGACTGGGAATACCACTGGCACTTCTGAGAGCCACTATTAACCTCTACTCAGAAACTTGGGTAAAAATCAGGCTTCACCCCGGCACAGTCAGCACCGATAAGATTTTAGCAATAGAGGCCTGAAACAGGGATGTGTCCTAGCCCCATTACTATTTAATCTTTATAAGCAGATCTATGGGCGTCATTTGGCAATGCTAACTCATTTCCTCTCAAATTTGCAAATAATACAGTAAGAACATTGAATGAATCAGAAAAATACTGTGCTAACAACAATCTTACAATCAACAAAGAAAAAACAAAAGTAGCACATTTTTGGCTGGAAAGTCAACAAAAATAGACAACGGAACTTGGACTATACCAAAATCAAACAGGTTAATGGCTATGAATACTTGGGCCTCAAGGAAATACTAAATTACAACAAATAGCAATGCTCTCAAGAGCCTTAGCCCGCAAGGACTCTATCCGGCATCCAAGGATCCAGCTGTCAGGACTGTCTTTAACCCCAATACTGCGAGGTGATTCGAGCAACTTGATCCGCATGTTAATCTTTGGTTTGACTGCCTTTTATGGGAAGCTCTCAACATGGGCAGAGATAACACAATGCCGAATGAATAGATTTCTCTTTTGTTTACCTGACGGCACACGCCAAGGTCATGTCTGACTCATATTTAACTTGCACAAATAATCTCATACCTCTAGACATGTTATATTTCATATGTGCCAAACCTAGATCAGCTCCAGAGAGCACCCAGAAGCATTTTCTGTGGTTCAAAATCAAAAAGATTCCCATAAGTGTTGGGAATTCCTGAGAAGCTTTCGAGGCTCCATCCCTTTCTAACCTACAATTTAATGACATTCATATGAAATCGCTACCACCACCACATATTAAAACAAGTCAATCTCATGTCATATCATGAAAACCGAGGAGATCTACAAAAGAGGAAGCACATGTATGCCCCTCAGCACGTGCAATGATAACGTACCACAAAAATATCTCTATCTTCCTCTTAATCTTGCACAAAAGCATGAACTAATTATAATTAGAAAATTGGAATGCTGAGAGCTCCATGGAAGACAATGGAGTACCTTCGGGCTTATAATGGCTGGTATAATACCTGAGCTCCAACATTCCAATGTTTGTCTTCATGTTTCTCCCTTTTTAACTTAGAACATTCTACACTTAGTGGGTGGAATGTTCAAATAGCCTTATAGCCCTTCTGCTTTGGGCTATACTGGTTGTTAAAGGCCCTCTCCATAGTTATAGGTAACCCTGGGCGTAGTTCGCGTAGTGGCGCTACGCGTAGCTACGCGAAGTGCACTTCGCACTCACGCAAGCTACGTGTAGCTACGCGAACCTGCGTAGTGCGGTAGGGAAATGCTGTTCGCACTGATTGCACAGTGCCGGATGCTTGTCCGCACTGTGCAATCATTGCAAACGGCATCTTGCACAGTGCAATCGGGTCGTTTTCTGCCGCTCGAGTAGATTTGTACTCGAGCGGCAGCTTTCTCAACGCGGACCGGTAGTTTCTCATCACGAGCGGTCGCGAGCATACGCGACCACTCGCAATGAGAAACCTGACCTCCCGCGTTGAGAATCTCGCCGGGAGGTTTATTTTCCACGCTCGCGATCGGCAACTTGATGTTGCTGATCGCGAACGAGGAAAAAGTCTCGCCGGATGTTGATTTTGCTCGCTCGCGGTCGCCAACTTGACGTTGAGGACCGCGAGCAAGCAAAAAATGCCCGCTACGCGTTTTTGCACTGTGCTACGTGCAATTCGCGTAGTAGTGCAAACTCCGCAAACTCCGCGAGCGTAGCGTAGTTTTCCGCCCAGGCCTAGTTATAGGCCTGAGCCGCTTGGCAGCGGCCATAAGGCTATATAAGGTTCTTTTGTTTTCAATTCATTGATTCAGCTATGGTCGACTACATGGCGAGGAAATAACAAACTACCTTCTCTCCTATACATATTCTGTGATTTGCCATGACCAGACAGCACCTAGAAGGCATTTGTCAAGAACATCTTTTTACTTTTGAATATCAGGAGATGCAAAGACACAGTAACATCAGGCTTGAGGGGTGCTGAACCCCAATTAACTGTTAGCATTTTTAAAATATGGATATTGTTCTTTCCAAGCTTTTATGACGCTGATGTTGAACTTTCATTAGACCACACCTCCTGTTTATAATATTGCATCATCATCATCTATAACTTAATGCTCCCATTTTTATTCTTAATACAATCTGTGTTTTTATGTGATTGCAATGATTTTAATTAATTGTGCAATAAAGATTTGATGATTGAATTGTAAGAAAATTGGACCGGATTTAGGGTTTGGCAGAGGATTCAAGGCAGACAGGGTATTGGAGTACTTTATGTTCACCACCCTGAGTTTACTGTGCCTTCCAAATTGAGAGACATCGGGCGGCACCACCAGGCCTGTAGCCAGAAGTATATTTTTTGGGGGGCGGGCCCCCAGCTGTGACCAAATATTAAAGCTGTGCTCTATAGGTGCATTCAATCCCAAATGCTGGTTGCACTACTAAAGACCGACCCCAAGAATATCGAGATACAAGAATATCAAGGAGAGAATATTTAAAGGTAAGTGCCCATGGGGAAGTATAGATTTACTACTCCTAAGCCCACATCTACATACCTTGAAGGTATATATATATGACATTGGTACATATATGTGGAGTACGGTATTGAAATACTATACTTACCTGTCAATATTTTGGAATAAATATTCTGTCCTTGATATTCTGTGCCATAGGTATTCGGGTTTCGATATTAAGCCAAACTACGCCCACTGCTCTTTTGGCAGAGATTAAGAACGACTCCCGCATTGTGCTCCTATGCCCCTGCCCTTGAGGAAGTCATTTCTCTGGACACATCCAACAAGATAGGCTAGATAAAAAATACTAAACACCTATTGGAAAATATTGGGGTCAAGGGCCAATGGGTTAGTGATAGCCCCCAAGTGCCACCCAGCAAAAAAGCAAGTGAAAGCCCCGTATTGGAACTGGGTAGCCCATCTCGAATTCAGGAGCACCACGAGGGGTAGGCTAACAGCAGAATTTATTGATTTGAAAATGACTAGATCCCTTGAAGGCTACCTCGACCATATCCAGTAACCAGCGGACAGAAAACTATACATCTAATTTCGATTTGGCACATCTGGTCTGGCAACCAAACGAACTCCAAGTCCTGTCCTAGCTGCTCTGCTCCTCACGAATAACTTTCACATGTCCTTTTCACCCGTCAGGCGTATTCCCTCCCAAGAGGTAGGTGGCTCATGCCCATATGCAAGCAGTTGGGAACTAGCGAGCATGGTGTGGCCCTGCGCATCCTTAAATCTGATGCAAGACCACTGTTTGCCTGCTCACTTGCAAAATATTTGGGCCATATGTGGGGAATTAGGAGGAAAGCACAAAAGCCTCATATTTTACCTTTGCAATCGGTATGATTTTATGTCAGCCTACCTTTTTACCAAATTAGGGAGCTCTTAATGTAGCTCTCATATGCACATAGGAAGTCTAGAGAGCATAGTGGACCCTACCATCCAGTCATTGACTACTAGTGTTTTTTTTCTGCCATTGTTCCCAGTGCTTACCTGGTAGGCTTTTTAAATGGATTTTAGTTGGACAGCAATCTTAACAAATTCTGCGCAAGGGTTGTGTGAATTAATTTGACTATTTTTACATTTTCTACACAATTGTATATAATGTATTTATAGCACATCACACTTTTGTGGTCAGATGACAGAAATAAAGTCTTTGATTGATAGATTTATTGATATTAAGGTGCACACTGTGTGAGTCTATGTGAAGGAATATGTGGATTTTCTAAGGCACATATTAAAGCACACTCAATCAACTTTTCACAGTGCAACTTTAAATCCTGTCAATTAGATGGGATTTAAAGTAGAAGAACGTAAAGTTGTAAAGTAGGCTGACTCACAACTCTGTGGATTTTCTAATGTGTGCGAGCTTTATGCCATGCAAAGCTTCTCAAGTTCTTTTTTTTTTTTTTACAAATAAGCTGGCCGCAGCTCAGAATCCTCCCTCCCACACCTTTTACCTCAGGTGGTGAATGTCCAGCCTCCACACTCAAAATGTTTTTGCTGAAGGATGTCCTACCTAGGGTATTCTGCATCAGCAAATCATCACACATGGAAGGCCCAAAAGGATAAGCGTTTCCTCACATAAATTTAGGAAACTTCATCTGGATCATAAAGCATGGAGTTTCCTAATTCCGACCAACTTTGTGAGTGAAGCTTTAATTTGACTCACCACTAATTTAAAATAACCATATGGAGAGTTGAGAAATTGGTGGCGAACAGTGTGTTTTAAACATTTAAGGGATGCAACAAGGTCGAAAATGAAATGGAATTTAAATGACATTTTCCAGGGGCAGTTGGGAAGTTTCAATAATGATCTTCACTGTAAGGTTTTGACAAAAGATGGGTAGTTCAATTACATTTCATCAAAAGCACCAATCAAAAGTGCATGGACTTGAAGCAGGCTCCAACATTGGCACACACCCCTCATAGTTACAGGCAGGTTGTGCAAAAAGTGTTATACAAAAGGAGACCTTCGTTAGAAATTGACCAGCAAGACAGGTAGGCATGTTAGTATAGATGATTGTCAGGGCCAGACTGGGAACCCAAAGCAGTTCTGGTAATTTTGTCATACCAGCCCCCCCCGCGGTGGTGGGGGGCTTCAAGTGTGAATCACTGCTGCTTTTGTTACTGGGGCCTATATTGCAGCACAGCTTCAAAACCGGCCCCCAGTAACAAAACCGACCCCCACCACTTCAAAACTGGCCCCCACCCTTCCAGCCTCCCGAGGAAACGCTTGATGCTCGCTACGACCGGTCCGGCCCTGATGATTTTGCGAGCCTGGAATGAGTACATTTGAGGCCTGTGGCCTGGCTAAGGACACTAGCAGCAGCATTGCCTCTAATGCTCTGAGTGGTGGTTTCACATTTTGCAACTATGACCCTGCTCCGTGATAATATCTCTGTTTAATGCCGCTTGCATGGTGTCTCCTATTCGGATGGTGAAGAGTCCTCCATTTCCAGAATTATGGACATTTTCTACTCTTTCACATGCAGTAGACTCCTTGCAACGAATCCTCAAGGTGGCTCCTCTATGTGCCTAACATTGCTTGAATGGGCTTGGGCATTTTTGGGTGGTGAATGTAGAAAGCATGTTAGCCTGCCATGTGTACTAGAAATGAAAAATATTGTCTTTCAGAAGGATTGTTCAGCATTACTACAGGTGTAGTTAAATGTCAAGCTCATGTTATGAAAACAGTTAAGAGACTGCTATATTTAAATATACACTAGAAAGCCAAATCACTTCCTTAACAGAACTTTAACTCCTCAGCAAGTGGTTGTACTTTCCAGCGACTACTACTAGCAAATGTAGACATGGCTGATATTCATTAAAAGAGAAGGTGTCAGCAGTTCTCACCAAGAACATATAGTAACAAATAACAAGTGGGTTCCATTGTAAAGCAATTTGCAAAAAGCAATGTGGATCAAGTAACAATGGTTGGACCTGATTAGGATTTGAAAAACCATCATGCAAGGTGATTTTTGGATCCTTCACTAAGATCCCTTTTAGAAAAAAAAGTATAAAATATTGCTTTGAAATTATATTGGAACAGTTGTATTGGCCAAAACATAAGCTATAAATTCCACTTAAAATCTCTGATCGCCATTACTCTACATGTACCTAGCTTTTACTTTGCTAGTTTAGGCTCTCTCCTACTTTCTCTATTCACTCCCAATCTCCCAATTTCTGCCCCGCTTCCTCGCTCAACCGTTTCCCCACTATCCATTTCTGTTTGCTGTTGCATCTATCTTCCCATTCCTGTCTCTCCTGCTCTTTCTTGATTTTTCTATTTACTCTCCTTTCTCTTAATTTTTGCTTCTTTTCTAGAACCTCTTCTCTCTGTCTTCTCTTTTATCTTCTTTGTATGTCTCAATATTTTTTGTTCTCTCTCTAGCTGTCTTCTATATAGACCATGTATGGCAACTGAAACTTTCTCTTGGCTATGTATGGCCATTAGCAGCACCTGCCACCTTTCTTTGACCACTTTGCTTTTCTCCAGTGCATGAAGCCTACCATCCTGGGGTGCTCCTGGAACTGGAAAAGTCCCCTACGGCCAAGGAACAAAGATATTAGTGCGTTGTGGCCATCATATCCCTGCAGCTTGTTGTCAATTCTTGTTGGGCAGGACATCAGGCTGCATTGATCTGTGGGTTTTAACTGCATTCAGGGCAGATGATGACCCATAGACATCCACGACACTACTTTCACAGTGCGGTGGACTTCAAAGAGTCATCAACAGTACTGGAAAAGAAAATGCTTCTGGTAAAAACACTGGAAATATTTTCTTTTCCAAAACCAAAGTTGGGAAGCTAGGGAAATGCTTCCCAAGTTTGATTTTTTATTTTGCTGTATTGCACAGCGCGTTGTACGAACTGAAGTTACCCAGTGAAACAAACGTGACAGCAGATCCCGCTAATGGAATCTGTGGGGATCCACAAATGTCCTACCACACAGCGTTCCCACACTTCTCCTGATAACAATAGTACCCCGCTTACGTGACTGACAGGCACCGCTCCTCCATTAGATCAGAGGAGTGTCGCCCCACAAACTAAAATGCCCCCATAAAAGTCCTAGAGATGAAAAATAAAATGGTAATAAAGTTAATTTAGTACCATTTTATTTCTCATCAACCCGTCCCGAACCGACGGGGCGGGGCCTGCTGAGTGCCAGCAGAAGGGAGAAATGGTGGGCTGCCTGTGCACTTAAGTTTAAAGAGTGCATGTCCCTTTGGCTGGCTGTCTTGAGACGGCCAGCCAGACATGTGCTCTATAAACCTCTCTAACCTAGTTGTCTGAAGACAGCCAGGTTGAGAGCAAGCGCAGGCCTCCAGTGCCCTCGGGAGCACAGAGAGGCCACTCCCTCTAATCTTGACACTTCTCTCATGCTGGTTAGCAGCATAAGAGCAGTGCCAGGAATGAATAAGGGAGTTGGCTGTGGCCCGCGTTGGAGCCTGGACGAGCGAAGAAGAGCAACGGACGTGTCATGCAGCAAGTCAGCTAAGTGATTTTTTATTTTATTTATTTTATAAGCACCTTATATGTAGTTTATATGCTTATTTGCATGTTGCATATTGCAATCCATAGCTCGGTGACCCCTGACTTGGTAATGATCGCCACGCGCCCTTCATGAGTGTCGTAATCTGGCTCCAACTCCTCGTCAGTGAATTTCAGAGAATCCCAGCGACTACTGTCTTCTACAGTTTACTTCTCCCATGGATGCGTGTAATGATTTATTGGATAAAATGCCCATTTGGGATAGAAAACAACGTATTGTGCACAAGAAAATGCCTCAGTGGACGCCCTCTGTAGGGTATTTGTATGAGAGAAAAAGTGGTAGCAGCATCACTGCTCCCTTTCACGAACACTGTCATTATAATGTCTCTGTGCATTCATGCACCCACCCACCACCCATTTGCACACCTCGCCACTCTCGGTAGATGCCAGCCGCCACTGGTGACTGATCTATCACCCACAAAAGGACAGGCTTCTAAGACACAAGGAAAGATCAAGACTTTGCCTTCCAAATTGACAAACTCTGACAATGTGGGTTGCTGTGGTATTTAGTCCAGAGCTCAGTCGGCACTGAGGGAAACCTGCCAGGCCCAGACATTTCTGAAAACAAGGTACCTAGTGAAGTCTGGGGTGGTGTGGTTTGTGTGGATCCCAAGATGTTGTTTTAATCAGAATGCCCTGCAAAATCAAAACTTTAGCTACATCACAGATTATCCTGATATTTCTGTGAAGGGAAATTTCAGAATCAGTGAGGTTCCATAAAATTCCTACCATCCAGCGTTGCCATACTACTCCCAATAAAACAACTACCCTAAATGTTCACCAAATAATATGTATTTAGTACATTAATTACACAGGACCTCATAACAGCAATTTATTTGCTATGTCCATAAATTAGATAAAGATAAAGTAGAATTTCAAAGGAGTCAATACATTTCAAAAAGCAGATTCACACTACACAGATCTTAAACTACAAAACAGAAAAATATAATGCAAATACTTTCAGCCTCAGATGCTCTGATTATGGTTCCCACATTTGGTTCAAGGAGATGTATCCTCAGTGTGTTGACCATGGCAGGGCTAACAAGATATGAATCAAATTTTGAAAGACAGTCTGTTGTAGCGGCCCTTTATGACATGGCTGTCTATATTGGGTCATTTCAGCTTCACACTACTACTACTTAGAGCAGTGGTTCCCAAACTGGGGTCCATGGACCCCCAGGGGTCCGTGACACATTCCCAGGGGGTCCGCAGGCAGCAGTTTTAAAAGCAATGCAAAGTTCCTTGTATAAACAGCAGTTTTTGGGCAGCAATAAAAGTGTCAAGATAACTCCGGTGATTAATGTACCTGCTGGAGAGAGATGGGGGTTTGTCCAGTGGCAGCTTTGAGTCTTCTTAGGAAGCCCAGATGGTTAATATGCCTGCTGCAAAGAATGTCTACCATGCATTTAAAAAAAAAAACAGTATTTTGTTTTGTGCATAGCTCAGTCAGTTCCTGCTTTTGCCACAGAGACTCTTTTGTTATTATGCAGTTCACAAGTTCCAATCGCATTTAGCACAGTGAGCTATGAACTGACATCAAAGAGCTGCAAGCAAACTGCATGGTACAAGTTAGTAAGTTATGCTTTTTCCCAGTCTTTCATTATCCCGATGCTGCTAAAAAGGTTTGATTGGGTAGAAATAAATCCTTATTTTTAAAGTCAATGCTAACCCCTGTGTTATGTTCTGAATCCTGAGTTTGTGCTTCTCCAGACCAAGCACTCTTAAAAAATGCCTACCAGTATGGATGACTTGTGAATCCTACACCTTGTAGTCCCCTTTGCCTTATGTAACATTTTCTAGTCACTGATTTACAGACGTATGATTCATTGTCTCTGTATGTGTGTGATGTAAAGTGCTCTGACACCCAACAGTGGTATGAGAGGTGCTATAAAACAAATTAAATACATGTGACAGTGGGTCTATGGAGAGATGAGAGGCACTGTTGGAGGGTAGTAGTGAGGGAATCAATGAAGATTGACAAAAGATTGTTGTATGCTGGTGCATAGTAAGGTCATTATTTCAATTCAATATATAATGACAAATGTGTTGTAAAATGCACCATTTTCCCCCAACTTTTCTTGGGGGAGAGGCCCCCAATGCCCCCTTTGTAGTGGTCAGACTCACTCACTCGCTGCACTTGGTGTGCACTGTTTGGAGACTAGTCTGACAACATTTGCCAGAGCAGCTTTAAGTTTCCAGTTCAGCCTTGGCAGGAGCAGGAGCCCCGGGCTGTGAAATAAAACCAAACAATGAAAAGTTAGTCGCGAGATGCAGCACCAACCTTCCCATTAGGATTTTTCTATTTTTGCAAATACTTTAATATAAAAATACTAAAATCTTTAGTAATTTAAGTCTAGTCTTTGTTTGATGTGCACACGTGTGTGTTTTTTTTTCTTCGAATTACAGTTTTAATGTTTGACATTTAAATCATACAAATTGCCTGGGGGTCCCCGGCTGGCAGTAGTGACTCAATGGGGGTCCTCAGGAGTGAAAAGTTTGGGAACCACTGACTTAGAGAATTTGCATCCCTCTGCAGCAGGCACATTAGCCTAACAAACTATCTGACTCCTGCAAACTAAATAACAATCTGTAGAGCAGATACATCAACTCAGTAGGCTATATTCCACAATAGGCCAGTGTAGGCTGGAGCAATATCAGTCAAATATAATTCGTACCTGAGTTGTGATAACTCTGCCCCAGCACAACAGGCTAATCACAGCACCATACCATACTGGAATATGGGTCTTCCTGACTGAACATTGCTTCGGAATGACGAGTAGGTTTGGATAGTGTCAACAACTTATGTATCAGGAATAGGAAATGTCATGAAAGTTGCTGGCTTAAGAACAACATGACTCAATGTCCTGTACAGCTGCACAATCCCTTCACACCTCACATTCTTGTTTGACACACCATATGTGAAAGGTGAAAAGGGAGTTCAGCTAATGCCCAATTCTTGACCTCTCAGCTGTGACAGCGAACTAGAGTTGATACCACCTTTCATATCAGCTCCTCACTCCCAACCCTGTGGCGTCCCACAGGAGTCCATCAGATCCCCTCTACTATTCAACATCTACCTAACTTACTTACCAAACTTGATTAAATCATTCAACCTCACTGTTATAACTATGTAGATGACACCCAAATCATTTTTTTAAATGGATGGTCATAAACACATGGATAATGAATACCCATCTAAAGCTAAATACAGCTAAGACAGAGCTAGTGGCCTGCAGACAATGAGAAAAATAACACCCTACTGCCATGTGGCCTTAGAAACATGAAGCCCCTCCAACAATATCAAGAGAAGTCAGAAACCTAGGAGTAACCATCAAATCACACCTATATTTTATACCATATTTTAACAACATAAAACACAGTGCCTTCTACCCAATGAAAACACTATGTTGCCTCCTTGGATACCAACAGAAACTGCATGCCATTATCTCACTCGTAATCTCCAAGCTTAACTATGCCATACCTTGGCGCACCTCCATTCATAATATGCAAAATACAACTCATCCAAAATGGTGCTGCAAATTTCTTTTCTACCATCACCCAAGAGAACGCATACACATGACTCCCATCTTGCAATCACTCCACTAGCTATCTACAGAAAAAAGGACAATGTTTAAGGTACTTTGCATTGTTCACAAAGCCTCCAAGAAAAATGACAGCTATAATGACAAGCTGAATTCAAGCAATACAAATGAATCAGGACACTGCGCTCTAGGCTTGCACCACTTATACCACCTTGCCATAAGAAATCCGTAGGTCACACTGCTTTCTCAATACAAGCCGCCAAGCTCCGGAACACGCTACCAGCCAGCATTAGAAGTATCCAGGAGCCTATACACTTCAGAACACAGTTAAAAACATTGCTATTACGAAGACAACTACACAACCACACATCCCGGCAACAGAACCTGGAAAGACAGTTGCACCCTCATGCTCAATCTTTAGCTTACAGTACACAGCTTGGAAACAACCCAACCAGCAAACTGCTTTCGATAACTAGGTAAGTTAAGGAGAACTGACCTATGATTTTGGTGCATTCCCAGATTTACTAAAGCTAGTAAACCTGGGAATGTGTCAAAATGCTGTGCCTTCTCCTTGTAACGTGCTGCATTCTGCAGCACACATAGAAGGAGGAATATGCCTCTAAGAATTGTTTTTGTGCAGGAAGTTGTCCCTTTGTGCACAAAAACAATCCTGCCTGGAACACAGTGTGCCAGGGCTAGGAGACAGCAGAAATGTGCCATATTTTGGTAAATATGGCACGCTTCTGGTCTCTACCTTTCACGCAATGCAGTGCGTGCAGCAAGTTGCCTTACTCAGTTGCGTGAAATGTAAGTAAATCTGTACCAAAATCCAGTTCAGTAACCAGCTAAGCATACGACAATCATAAGAAATACCATAATGGGGCTGTGGAGTGGTTCAAAGCTGCCAATGACTGAAAACCATAAACCATAGTTTATGCGTCCGTGTCTCTCACACCTTAATATCCACCACACTGCTACATCCTGCAACCCATAACACGATAACCGCACCTCTGTGGTCATCACGCACAACATGGAAACACTTTCTAGATTGGATCACAAAACAAAGACAACACCCTTCTAACCACACACCACCATATAGGGTGTAGCTTGCTGCCCATGTGGATAAGCGCTTCAGTGCCACACATAGGGGTAGTAAGCTCTATTATATACAATATAATATTCATCACTTGAATCACAAGATTTGTTTTGATCCTGCTAAAGTCTTTGTTTCCATCACACTTCAGAATTAAGAAACAAAATGTACTGTTGATATATGTTGAAATATGTGTACAATTCATTTACGCGCGCAGATGTGTACAATTCATTTACGCGCGCAGATGCAAGCTACTCACTCTGTCACTATTGCCAAGGATTTCAGCCGCACCGCTTCCATAACTGCTTTTAGCCTCTGTTCTAGCCTCGGTTCGTTCTGCTGAACCCCTTCTCCCTCAAGGCTCACTTCGCGCCGACACCTGCAGCACCACGCACTTTAGTGCCTTCTACCTCGCTATTGCATCTCACCCTCCTGCCTCTGCAGTCTCCCCATGGCCAACACACGCTTTCTGCCCCGCACTCCGGTCCACCCGGGCCTGCCCGTTTGTTGGTGGCAGTTGCTGGTGGCATAGAGGCGTACTCTTCCGGCCTTGGACGGGGGCGGAGCTGACGGTTAGCGTTCTAGACCCCGCTGCCTACAAAAGCTGCATGTCAGTTCCCACACGCAGCGGACGCACGCAGCGGGCACACCGCCGGCGCGCCAAAGGCAAGCCCGTCTGCGCCCGTCCGCGTCTGTTCCGCGGCCAGCGCCAGCCATGCTGCCGGTTGCCCCCCAGGTAAGCCCCTCCACTGGTCCAGGGCTCAATTACTCAACCTAGGAGGCAGACATTGTGCCTCCCCGGCTATCTATGAGCCCTCTGGTCCCCCTGCTCAATTAATATGTGCTTCCTGCCCATTTACTTTTAAAGTTAATCCCTCTGCACCGCTCCCCGCAACTCCTTCCTCCTCTTGTTCCCCTACTGGGAATCCGACCCCGTCCCCCCTCATTAAAACCTGCCTACTTAATTGCAGATCACTCCCCCGCCACTCGGACGACATCTGGCTTTCCCTTGACACCCACGCCTGGGATTTAATGTTTCTGACCGAAACTTGGGTCAGCGATCATTCCAACCCCGACCTCACACTGGCCATTCCTAGTGACTTTCGCTTTGCGGGGTAAACAGGGCTGACAATAAGGTGGGTGGCGGAATTGCAGTGGTCCTTCACTCTAGCTGGGAAATCTCGTACAGGAAGCTCCTGAATATTGGACCCCTAGAAGCTATGTATTTCAGTATTACAGTAGCACCTAGCGTCGCTCTGGCCAGAATTCTCTTATATAGACCCCCCAACTCCCCGCCCCATCACTTATTAGAGCTCTACAATATAGTTGCTGACCTGTCGCTGAAACCCCCATTTTATGATCCTTGGAGATTTTAATCTGCACGTGGATGATATCCACTGCACTAAAGCCCGCCAGCTGCTAGAGACACTGGAGGGCCTTAATATGACCCAGCTGGTCTGCGGCCCCACCCATCTGGCCGGCCATACGCTAGACCTACTTTTTACCAACAACCCCAACCTAGCCACAGCTCCCCCCTTACCACTTACATGGTCTGACCACTTCTTAATTCCGTTTAGCATTGCACTACCCCTACGATCATCTAACACTTCCACCTCCCGGGAATACAGTAGGAAATGGTTTAAAATCACCAGCAATTCCATGACTCCCGCACTCTCCTCTACCCCCCTTCACTTGGCGGGTGACCCGGAGCTTGATGTACTAAACTTCAACAGCTGGCTTTCCTCGGCTCTTGACGCTGTTGCCCCCCTTAAAAATATCAACTCCTCTAGACAAAAGCCATCTTCCCCCTGGTTTACTTCAGAACTGCGGGCCAAGAAAAGCCGCTGTAAGAAACTAGAACGCAGCTGGAGATCATGCTATGATCCCGTGGCTAAGTTGATCTATAAAGCCGCCTTAAACTTTTTTCATAAACTCAAACGTGCGACGATGAGAGAGTTTTTCATCAATAAAATTAACATTGCCAGTAATTCTTCAAAAACTCTTTTTAAAATAGTAAAAGACTTCACCAACCGGTCTGCCATCTCGAGTACTATTCCCCCTACCCAGGATCTCTGTAACGGGCTATCTGATTTCTTCTACGATAAAATCCTGGATATTTACTCATCGTTTGCCCCATCTTCACCTTCCCCTATCCCAGACACTGCGACGGCCTCCGGCGATGCACTGACTTTCTTCCACCCTATCCCCACTGACACCTCACTTCAAAAACTCCTCGCCTGCAAATCTGGATCGCCTAAGGATCCCTGCCCGGCGCAGCTCTTTAACAGCTCCTTAGCCCCCCTTATTAATACGCCACTGAACCGGTTCTGGAATTCCTCCCTGAGCTCGGGTACTTTCCCCTCTATCTGGAAACAGGCCCTCCTAGTGCCTATCCTAAAAAAAACGGATGCTGACCCGTCTGTTTTTAAAAACTACCGTCCGATTTCCCTTCTTCCAGCACCAGCCAAAGTTTTGGAGAAACTAGTTCAGGAACAACTGTCTAGTTATCTTGAATCCCGGGGTCTTTTCCACGACTCCCAGTCCGGGTTTAGATCAGGTTACAGTACTGAGACTGCCCTCCTTGAAGTCTCTGAGACCGTCCGCGAACATGTAGATTCAGGCAGATCAGCCATGCTAGTGCTTCTCGACCTGTCCGCGGCATTCGATACGGTCTCTCACTCTATCCTGCTAGAGAGACTCCACAACCTTGGGATCCAGGGCACCCCTCTGTCCTGGATTCGATCCTTCCTGAGTGGCCGTACTCAACAAGTCTCTCTCCAACTTTTTGTCTCCGAGGAGAAACCCTTGATTTGCGGGGTCCCCCAGGGCTCAGCCCTGAGCCCCCTCTTCTTCAATGTTTATCTCTCTCCCCTGGCAGCACTGGTTGAATCCTGTGGGGTAAGAGTGATCTCCTATGCCGACGACACACAACTGGTGTTCTCTTTCGATGATCACTCCGAGGCAGCGTTTGTCAATTTCAGACACTGTTTATGTAATATCTCCATTTGGATGTCGCAGAACACGCTTAAACTCAACTCGGACAAAACCGAGGTTCTATTTTTCAATCAAACAAGCCCCCCTCCTACATCGTTGTGGTGGCCATCCGAGCTGAATCCCCCTCCCAAGCCGGTGAACTCGGCTAGGAACCTTGGGTTCCGGTTTGATAATGAACTATTGTGTAAATCCCAACTTAGTCAGGTTTCCTCGGCCTGCTTTGGAAAGCTGCACATGCTCCGCAAAATCCTTCACTTTCTTCCCCTGGAGTCCCGTCGTACCGTCATCCATGCCCTGATCACCTCACATCTCGACTATGCAAACAGTCTTTATGGGGGAGCTCCAGCTTATCTGATCAGACGTCTGCAGATCGTTCAAAACGCGGCTGCCAGGCTGATATGCAAAATCCCTTATCGCCACTCAATTTCTCCCTACTTGAGGAAACTCCATTGGCTTCCCGTGACCAAACGCATCCAATTCAAGTCTCTCGTCCTGGCCTTCAGATCGCTTCAGGGTCACGGCCCAGCCTATCTTAGAGCTCGACTCAAGCACTCCCAGTCCAGCCGTGTCCTCAGATCAAACAGTCTCTGCCTTCTGGCTACTCCACGCTTCCGCCGCTCTAGAATGGGCGGCAGAGCCTTTGCCGTGATCACGGCCAAAACCTGGAACAGCCTACCACTCTCCTTGCGGTCGGCCGAGTCTGAGACGCTCTTCCGACGTTCACTAAAGACCTGGCTGTTTTCCAGCCCTTAGACCCTGTCTGGTACCTCATCTGCCGCCTGCCACAAGCGCCGGGACACCCCCGTTGGGGGTAGCTGTGCGCTCTATAAGCTTAAAAATAAATAAAATAAATATTATATTTTTGTTAATTAGAAACAAATTGGCATCCTTCAGTATTTCTTTTCGCACTCCCTGTACATATGGCCATGGAACTATGCGATTCTTTGGCTGCTGCTTTTTCAGCATAATTATGAATTTACTGCATTTGCCACATAATCCATCATCTGCTGCATATTCTGCAGTTTTTAACAAAAAACACATTTTGGGGCATATTTACAAGCCCCTTGAGCCACTTTTGCGCCGCCGTTGCGTCACGCAAGTGACGCAGCGGCGACGCAAACCATGCGCCGCGTTGCGCTATATTTACAACGTGACGCATCTAGGGAGATGCGTCACGTAGTAAACCCCTGCGCCACATGAAACATGCGTCAGGTTTCATGTGGGCGTACCGGCGCAGGGGGGGGCGTTCCGGCGCAGGTACGCCTCGGAAAAGTGACGTAGTGAAATCTACAAGATTTCACGCAGTCACTTTTCCGACGCTGGTGAGCCAAATCCTTACGCCTGCTTCAAGCAGGCGTAAGGATTGACACACCATGTTAGGGATAGGGAAGGTTGGAACAGTGCTGGAGTTGCGTCGCGCTTGCGACACGACTTCAGCACTGCGCCAACCTTCCGCCGGCAGACGCGTCACGCATCTGCTTATCCTTGCGCCACGATGCGCCGCATTGTAAATGCGGCGCATCGGACGTGGCGCAAGGGTAAACTTGCGTGACGCATTTTCCCTGGCGCATCCCTGCTGATATGCAGGGATGCGCCAGGGAACGTAAATATGCCCCTTTGTTTCTAGCTGAAACAGATCAAACATTACTAAAAATGTTGCAACATGTATGGCTGTGCAATGGAAGGTCCTTCGCAAAGGTTGAATGGCCACCTTTTAGTTACATCCAGCTGTATTGGAATGTGGAACCGATACTAATGAAGTGAAAACTTTGGCCAGACAGTGCTAAAGTATAAACATTGACATAATAATGAAGTGAAACTATTAAAAAATGTAGAGCATTAAGGCTCATAATTTGTTTTCTTGCCACATATATTAATCAACACTGCCACAGAATTTTGGCCTCAGTTGCTGCCTAATTACAGTGGGCCTGTCTGTACCACAGTCAGACTGTCACATAGTTCACTTTACAAAATCCTCTCGCTTTCTAAAGGAAGAAAAGTAAACACAATTTTCATGTTAAATGAAGCAATTTGTCAAAAGACATAACCTGACATTTAAAATGTCTTGGAACACACAGCAAAAAACACTTAAAGGGATTTTTATTACTCATTCACCTTCTGAACTCCTGCATCTCTATAGTGTGCCACCTTCCTCGCCTGTTTGGGGAGGCAAAGATTATTATGGGCTAGCCCGGCCCTCAAAGGTCGCCTGTGGCTATGGCCCTGGGCACCACGGACATCTCTCCATACATTGTCAGGAACCACTTTCACAGCGATCCCTGCCAATTTTGGAAAAGGATGACGGATGGCACTGTCAAAAATGATGGCCCACCATCAAACTTTTCCAAAGGTTTTTTTATTTTTCAGAAACAAACTTCCAAAGCGGGTGTTTGTTTTTGAAAAATAAAACAGCGAATGCCT
The DNA here is from genome assembly GCA_963921515.1 of Calotriton arnoldi. Lineage (NCBI taxonomy): Eukaryota > Metazoa > Chordata > Amphibia > Caudata > Salamandridae > Calotriton > Calotriton arnoldi. Next base: position 4,914,623 of record CAWUFW010000215.1, on the reverse strand, counting down.
CCCCCCCACACCATGGGAGTTTTCTCCCAGGATGTGGTGGTCATTATTTGTTTTACTGTGCCTCACCATCAAGTTTTACCTGGCATGATTGAGTGGACAAAAACACATAACACTCTCCACCATAAGTAAGGCAGATGGTGTTGTTATATGCTTCCTCAGACGGCCCCCACTCAGTCGTGCCTTCGCAGGGAAGTTTATGCCAATGGAGCAAATTGTACTCTATCGGCCTAATCCTGGCAGTTCGTCTGACTCAAAACCTGTGGGCGGGCCTAGAGTCTGGCAGAGACAATCCTCCATTGTCACCAAACACTAAATCGGGCCCTTTAAATGGAAGCCCCTCCATAATTCAAATAAATTAATGAAATGGTAAATGGTTTTTTATTTGTAGTATTTTTGTAAAATTGTATTTGTTTAAAAGATTTTATATGGGTGCATGGCAGTCGAAATATAAATCATAAATAAAAATGTAATTGAGTTGAGTAGAACTGATCCAATTTTAAACAATCTCAAGAACAAGCTTCAGACTTTCCTCCTTAGACCTGACGACACATTCAAACCGAGAGTGGCATAAGCTGCTATTTAGGGGCACACACTGACACATGCGGAGACATTCAGTCAGATGCATTAGGTCACAAACAAACACATAGGGACACTCATGACAAATTTTGGGGGATAATTAGATAGACACAGTGACACACAGGTCCATGCTACTCAAGTTTAAACAGCACAGATACTGAATCAGGGGCATAGTTATCATGTGTGCACCACGTACAGTGGCACCAGGGTCAAGGGGCATGAGGGGCGCATTGCACCTTAATTATGTCTGTCTTTTAAAAATCAAAGAGCAGCAGAGGTCCCTATTCCATGCTCGCATTAAGGTTGTTGGCCCCCATGGGCCAATCGTTTCAACCTTGAAGAGCCAGAGTTGCTTACATCCTGGCAGATACAGGCTCACATTAACACAAAGAGGCACGCAAACAGCAGAGAAGCAATGGGGGCGACTCGGAAGCCTGATCATACGACAAAAGGAAGCTGTCACTACCAGAGATAGGCAGAGTTCCTGTGTGTTTTTTTCCTTCTCTTTTTTATCCAACCTCCATTCCCCTGGTAGGACTGTACTCAGTGCGAGATACTTCCACATGTGCTGCATACAATCAAGTGGGGATGATCGAATCAGCGTCGCTCCTGCAGAAAGCGTCGAGTTCAAGTGCGTGACACCTGACAATGATACAATGCTCCGATTGGCTCCTCTTGATGTATTAATTTCGGATATATATATTTGGTTATAGTATTGTGTAGTTTTTTTTATATATGTGGTCTTTGTAGTTTTTTTTTTTTAATTAGAGTCCATTTTAACAATATCTTTTTTCGATTTTGAGATACTTTGCCAAGAGTTTGCCAACTTTGCTTTGCCTGCCATAATACCAAGCACTGGATCTAAGAAAATCTAAAGTTGCATTATCTGTTGATATTCTGTTAGTTTGAAATTTGCCTTAATTAATTCATTCGAGCAAGTTTTAGATTTAAAAGGAGAATATAAATGTTATGATCTTTTTATGTTTTTCAAGGTCCTATTGGATCTCTCCCTCTATATTTTCTTTTGGTTTCCAACAAAAATGAAAAAAGTCTCTGGTAGCTGCTTTAATCTAATCCCGAGCAATTTACATACTTGTGCAATTGAAGAACTGAAATGAAAACAATCAGAGAGAAAATGTGCAAAAACTAGAGAGAAACAGTTGTCTAATAAGAGAGCATTTTAAAATGCCATCTCTTGTTTACTTTTAGGCTTGGGCAATGAATCTAGATAACTAACGACAGGGACATGGTCTGAAATTAAAATTGTAACAATTTCTGCAGAGATTAAATTTGAGGAATAAGGGGGGGCGTGGCTTGCGCCCATGGAAGATGGCGGCGCCTGAGTGACTCTCCTCGGGATGGTGCTGCCAGCACTTCGACTTTCTTCTCCTCTGTCGGCTGTCAGAATTTGTGGCAGGATCGCTGGTGATGTCGGAAGTAACTCTTTATTTACTTATCCTCTTTCCGCTGACAGCACAAGTGGGCTTTTTCAGCAACGCGCGGCTCTCCTCACAATGCCGCTTGCCATTTTGGAAAGCTGAAACTCCTGCTGTACACCGAACGGCTTCTTTTCTCCAACAACCTCTCTGGGTTTCCAACTTCAAAGATAACTGCCTCTAAAATTACCTGCATGCTCCAAGTCAACAGTTACAAGGTTTTTCTTCTCTTTCTTTATGTTTTGTAACTGAGATGTAAATTCACAGGGATTGGACTGTGCTGTCAATACTGAAAACTTACCTCATGGTTTAGACTGAGTCCATTCCTTTCTATGCCATCAGTCATCTTCTCAATTAGTCATTTGGATGCTGTATGACTACTCCTTGATACGCTGTGTTTCAATACTGCGACAAATCATTCATCTGCACTGCTGAGCTTATGTATGACAATTTATATATGGGCAGATTGAAAAAACCAAAGCCTACACTGACGTCCTCTGCCCATAAGTTTATAAATAACTCATCCTTTTTCTCGCAAATTGCAACAATTGAGGATTCAGTGTTTCTTTACACAGAGGCACTTCTTCATCATGTCCAAATGGGATCTCCGCTCCAAGTGCTACTGGAAAAGCGTTTACCAAACGTCTGAAAAAAGATCCACCATCTTCTCCAAAGTCGGTCCCGGTCATTTCTATGGACCTCTTCTTGGAAGAAATACGTGCTTTACGTCCCTTTATGGAAGAGACTAATGCTAAACCACAGCACCTTACGGCCAGGTGGTCACAGATGGAAGAAAGACTTAATACTGCTGAACAAAATATTGCGTCATTTGGATCCACTACACTTAAGATGGATGCCCTTCAATCTCAAGTCTTGACCCTTCAGAAGCAGGTTGAAGATCTTGAAAACAGAAATAGAAGAAACAACCTTCGCATATATGGTTTACCTGAAGGTCCTGACGCAATTGCTTTCTTTAAGACATTTCTTCCAAAGATCCTAAACCTACCTGATGGTTCCCCTCTTAATATGCAGCTTGCTCACACACTCGGTCATCAGCCTAAGTTTGTTTCGTTTTCGAAAAGACCAAGAGGAGTTATTTTATACTTTCTGGAATATACTGATCGTCTTAAGGTTTTGTCTGCGGTTAGATCCCTGAAACATATTTCATGGTCAGACAATCCTCTGTTCTTCTCTCAGGACTATGCAAAAAGCACAGCGGATAGACGCAAACAGTTTCTTGCTATGAGATCAGATCTTCGTTCTCTGGGAGCGCGTTTTGGCCTTTTTCACCCCTGTCTGTTTAAGGTCACCTACAATAATAAAACAACTACTTACAAGGATCCTGTCAAGCTGAAAAGTTTTCTTAATGCCTGCAAGATAGACATTATGGATACTTCCACAACGTCTACTTCTTAATTGACTCTTACTTTGTTGTTTTTCATAATATTTTAAATGCTTTATTCTGATATTCATGTATCCATTTACAATTATTAATAATATAATGTTGCGTTATTAGAGTTTATATATATTAACAATTCTTTATTTCCTCACAGGTATTATCCTCCCTCGTTTTGTGGCTTTCCTCTTTTTCATGTCGTGCGTGCTACAGTCTCCCCTGTCTTTCCCTCAGAGTCTGGACGTGCCATCTGTTCCATGTGGTTTCATACCCCTCTCACCCCCTTTGGAATTTTTGTAGGTATGTACTACTCTTTTCTCGTATTCTTCTTACTTTTCTCCTTCTTTTTTCAGTCTTACTCATATCTTTCTTTAGACCATCCTTTTGACACATTTTCTTGTTACTTTTTGTTCATCCTTTATTCTTTTCTTCTTCCTACCTCCTGTTTACTACTTTTTAACGTCGTTATGTACACAATAGTCTTCTTTTCCAAATTCTACATCCTTTATATTATGTCTGGATTATTTTGTTGCATTTCCTATACGATCGATATATGTCTCTGAAAATTGGCTCTTGGAATGTTAGAGGTATAAACTCCCCTATTAAGAGACAGCGTGTTCTATCATATTTAGCCAAATCAGATCTAAGCATAGCTTTAATTCAAGATGCACATCTTACGGAAACTGAAGCTTTAAAAATGAAGAAAGGTTGGGTAGGTGATGTTTTTTTTTCCACCAGGAGAATGCAAAAGAAATGGGGTTACAGTATGTCATAAATCGCTTCGCACTAAGCTTATATCTCAAGAATCTGATGATGAAGGCAGATGGTTATTTACTAATTTGTTGATTGGGAAGGCTCTGATTTTTCTGTTTAATATGTATGCCCCTACTAATGGCGATGTTCATTTTTGGTCCAATTTAACTCAACGTCTTGTTAACTGTCCTGCAGATAATTTTATCCTTGCTGGTGACTGTAATCAGATGACAGATCCCTTTATTGACCGCAACTCAACAGTATCCTTTATTCCTAACAAACCACAAAAGTGTTTTGTGCAAGCTATTAAGCAATCATTAATTGATGCCTGGAGGCTTTTGTAATCCTTCCCTGAGAGACTACACTTACTTTTCCCTGGCATACCAAAACCAATCGAGAATAGATCATATTTTCATATCACATAATATCTCCCAGTCTTTACGATCTGCTGATATAGGCCCTATTCTTCTTTCTGACCATGCCCCTGTTTCTATTCAATTGGATATTATTTCTCAACCAACACTACCTAAACGTTGGAGTTTTAATAACTCGCTACTTTTAGACCCTGCTTTTACCTCCTCCCTTGTTTCTTTCTTTCATGAATATTTCTCCATTAACCAAACTGATACTCTATCCTTTCACATCATTTGGGATTCATTTAAAGCTGCAGCTCGCGATTTCATTATTAGGTACATCTCCAATAAACGAAAACAATCCCGTATGTCCACTTTAACACTGCTAGCAAAGATTAAGAAACTGGAGCACTCTTTTTACACTTCTAAATTGGAAAAATGCCTAGCAGAACTTATTAAGACTAAAATCCAGTTTAATAAGGAGTCTACAGATAACGCTTCTTTATACTTATTAAAATCCAGTGCAAAATTCTACGGTGGTCAAAATAAGTCAGGAAAATTGCTAGCTAACTACCTCAAAGTCAGACAGAATAAACTTCACATTGAATCCATAAATTGATATACACCGGACACCAAAATACAAAGATTCTGAGATTTTAGAGGAATTTTTGCAATTGTATAGGTCACTATACACACCGGAGGATACACCATCAGATTCTGACATTTCCCATTATCTCTCCACTATTCAAAAGTCCTCTGATGCTCCATTTGATTTTGACTTGTTGGAATCTGATATAACACAAACGGAACTGCACAATGCTTTGAACGCTCCTAAAAAAGATAAGGCCCTTAGCCCTGATGGATTCACAGTCGAGTTTTACACGCATTTTGCTCAGTTACTCCTCCTGCAATGCTCTCATAGCTTCCTTCTCACACTCAAACAGATCTTCTGGCTCCTTTTTAGATGCCCTAATATGCCTCATCCCAAAGAGCTCCATTATTGCAAAGATTACAGATCTATATCGTTAGTCAACGTTGATTTTTTTTCTAAAACTCTAGCCCTGCGACTAGATTCTTGCCTCCCTAAATTACTTGATAAAGAACTGCCCGGCTTTGTTAAAGGATGCTATATATCTGATAACACCAGCTTATTTTTTTATATCTTGTGCAAAACTTCACATTTCTCTGATGCTCTTGCAGCAATTGCTTTGGATGCCGAAAAGGCATTTGATCGAGTATATTGGCCTTTCATTCTCCATACTCTTAAAGGGTTTGGGATTGGTCCTAAAATCATATCCTTTATCTTTCTTCTATATACTGACCCGAAGACTGATATCTTCGCAAATGGCCTTACTTCCTCATACTTTACCTTGCATAGAGGTGTTCGCCAAGGTTGTCCTCTAGCCCCTTTCCTTTTTAACTTAGCACTAGAACCTTTTTTATCCAAACTATGACAAAATCAGCATTTACATGGTTACACGTTTAATAAACACCAGATTAAATTAGCAGAATACGCTGATGATATTTTATTGTTTCTTTTTGAGCCTCAGTCCTCACTCCCAGCCTTTTTGCAAGCAGTTGACTCATACAAGCTAGTGTCTGGATATAAATTTAATAATGACAAATGTGAAATACTGCTTTTAACTTGATATACCTTCAAAGAAGATTTTTTAATATCCAATTTTCTATGGTGTCCCAAGCAACTTAAATATCTTGATTTATGGTTCACTCCATCCATTAAAACTTCAATTTCTTTAAACATGGAAAAATGTCTTCAGCAATTGACCACTCTTGTTATGAAATGGCATCCATTATATTTGTCATGGTTGGGCCGGGTGGACACCATTAAAATGATGCTAACTCCTATTATACTCTATAATATTTCTAACATCCTATTACCTATACCTCTTGAATCCTTTCAAAAGATCAACTCTTTACTTACCTAATTTCTGTGGAATAACAAAAAATCTCACAGAGTGTTGTCAAAACTATCACGCCCAAAATTGGAAGGAGGTGTAAATTTCCCTGACTTTTCTAAATATCATAAGGCGTTTTTACTATGTCAAGCATCTCATTGATTTTCAGACTCCCTATTGAACTCTCCATTAGGGGTTGATATTGAGAAATATTTTCTTTCACCTTTCTCTTTTCAAGAATACTTATCTTTCACTCGCAAACCACAAACGATATCTACATCAGTTCTCAAATATTCCTGTAAATTGCTTGATTCGGTGCTGTGTTTTATGCCTAAAGACCTTGATACTTTCCTTGCTTCCACTATTTGGCATATATAATATTTATATTAATTAATAACAAACCTATTTTTTTTGGAAGTCATGGAGAAATAAAGGACTAATCTGGGTACATCAGCTCGTTAATTAGGATACACCTCTCTCGTTCTCACAAACTTGTTCACTCTATCTCTTTCCCTCTTCTTTTCAGTGAAAATTTCAGGCTTTACCAAAAGCCATACACTATACTTTTACTCTCTTTCAATCCTCTCCCCGCCACTCTTTTTCTCCTTATGATTCCCGATGGCACGATCTTCTACACACGAATCCCAAGGCGTTTACTATTTATTCCCAATTACTCCCTTCCTCTACTAACAGAGTTAAACAAAAGTAGAATTATCTTGGGAATGTGACTTAGGAGTGGAGTGGTCCAACCTCCTCTGAAATAATATTTGGACCAAACTTAGGAAATCCTCTAGAGCGGTGAACACCACACTCTTTTCTTTCTATATAACTGACTCCTATTATCTCCTATGACCATACATAACATGCATCCTGAATCCCCTGATTCTTGTTGGTCATGTTCTCTAACACATGCTGATCTAAAGCATTTACTTTTCACCTGTCCCTTTGTGTTTAATTTTTGGACACAAGTTTGGAATCAAATTAATTCAATTTTTCAAACCACAATTCCCTTTTGATTTGTTAACATTTTTTGAGGAAGCTTATCTACAGATTGGGGAATGAGCTCACCTAAGATGGGAATTTTGGATTTGTTATTAGCAGTTGCTTTCCAGTATGTCACAAGAAATTGGAAAGATTTGTCCAAATTATCTTTTCAACTATTGTTGTATAGGGCTGGTCATAATCACAGATTAGATACCGCCTATGTATATCCTATATCTCTTGCTGTGAAATGTCTACGTATATGGTCTCCTATTACACAGTTCCAAGATGATAATGCGAGACGTTCCTTTACTCCTACACCTATCCAACAAGACGTTTCCCAGCCTCCTTGACTTCTCATTTACTGGTGTTAATATTGTCTTAACTTGTTTATTTTTAGTATTTTGAGCATTTATGTCCACATTGTATTATATCTCTTCGTATATAGACCAGCCTCTTCTAACAACCAGACTATGTATGTTTTTCCCTTTTAGAATGTTGTTTATACAGCTTTTCATACTTTATTGTATTATGTACTGAGTTTTAACATTTCTTCAATAAACTCACTTTTGAACTGTAAATTTGGGGAATAACATATTCTACACAAATATATGATCAATATTAGATTGTGCATGATGTGCTGAGAAGAAAACATTATTTTCCCCTAGGCATCAAGAAGCAGTCTTTTTATATTGTATTAACAAAATGTTTATGCATATTATTGGCAATGAAGGCAGACATTACGTAAATAGCAACAAAGAGAACAAAATAAATGATTGAATTATAACATGTAAGTCTAAAAATGTAAGTGTTCATGCATTAGAATGTCTGAAAGTTTCCATCTCTCCATCTCTGCATTTTCAACCTGTTTGTATCTTTATAAATGTTGTTTTATTTTTGTATGTGAATTTGAAGAGAAGGATGAAAAAGTCCAACTCTCATATTCAAGGTACTAAGAGCTGGTTGGATGCACAGAAATTCCTTTCATTTTTTTATCAGTTGCAGGCCCAGAGCTCAACCCACATGGTCTTTTCTACAGCCAGACCCTTATTTGTTTTAAAAATATGTTGTTTTGGATCAGTGGATCCTCTGCAGATCCTCAAATCTGGAATCCGTGGAGCCAGGCATTTGATCCTCCAATCCCATGAGATAAGCTATGTTTTTTTTAGGAGTGGTCCCTTTAGGCCTCTCACATGGTCCTTGGGATCAAGGTGTGCTCACACTGCCACTCTATGTTCCAGAGTCCCCCGAGTCATGTAAAAACTTTTTCTCTCATGTTGCGGTCAGCCTATCAGGTCCTTTGTGGTCCATGGATCTTACTGTGGATCCTTGTATCCAATTTAGGCAAGAGCAGAAAAATGCTCCCTTGGCCATAGGATTTGATTATTTTTTCAAACTTTGGATTTTAGGATATCTATAGACTCTTGATGTTCCAGATATCTACAAACATTTCTAAAACTTAACCTCCTCCTGCCCAACCCAGAAAAGGAAGCTTCTTAACTGAAGTTCTAACTTCATGCCAAATTTGGTGTAATTCTGTTCAGTTCTTTTTTCTGCATTGAAGAGCAAAACTTCCTACTCTAATTAAAATGGAAAATGGCTCATTTGAGACTCACCTTTTTCTTGCTCTTCACTTGACAGATGTACACAAAACGTGCCAAGAAGGACCCAAAGTGAATGAACTTTTATTAATATTTTGTATGGATTCGTTGAACAATTCAAGAATTATTAAGAAAAGAAACAAAAATCCCTGTGGAAATTCTGACTCAACCATAACTCCAGAGGTGATCTATCTATCTATCGATCTATCTATCTATCTATCTATCTATCTATCTATCTATCTATCTATCTATCTATCTATCTATGTCACTCACCCATAGAGCCATCACACTGCTACTCATCCACCCATAGAGGCAATCACACAGCCACCCATGCACTGATACAGCCACTCACATACTCACCCACCATTCCGCTACTCACAAAGCCACTCATCCACTTGTACTGCCACTCACACACTCATTCACCTATACAGCCACTCACACAGCCACTCACTCACCCATGCAGCTACCCGCACACCCTCTTATTCACCCATACAGCCACCCACACAACCACTCACACACCAATGCAGCTGCTCACATACAGATTCAGACAGTCTCCAAGCCACTCAGATGACATGTGTTAGAAATAGTATCACTCATTAATAGTACAGAAAGAATAGTCATTTTAAATTATGCAGTACCTTAGTATAAATCTTTAAGTCTACAAAACGTTTTTGAAACACACTCACTGGATGATGTCATCACTGATGCCATCAGAGATTTTATTGGTGATGTCACTGACCATGTCATGAGTGATATAATATTTGAGGTCATAAGCAGTGCATTGCGGGGGCGTAATTTAAAGTTAGCTGAGGTAACTATAACTGCTGAATTTATATGGTTTTGTGCATGTGAAATCTGAGCCTAATTATAATGTCCCTGTAACCTTTGTTTTTTTCAGTGAATTTCTAAGGTTTTTTAAATTCTATTTCCTAATTAAAACATTCCTGTAACCTTTTTTTCCACTTTGAGAGTGGGTGCATGAGTGGCTGTTTTGGTCGGTGACTTGGTGTGTGAGTGTCTGTGTGGGTCTGTGAGTGGGTGTGTGAGTTCCTGTGTGGGTCTGTGAGTGGGTGTCTGTGTGGGTCTGTGACTGGGTGTGAGAGTGTCTGAGTGGGTCTTTGAGTGGATGTGAGGGTGTCTGAGTGGATCTGTAAGTGGGAGTGAGAATGCAGAGTGGGTCTGTCAGTAGATGTGTGAGCTTCCAAGTAGGACTGTAAGTGGATGTGTGTGTGTCTATGTGGGTCTGTGAGTGGGTGCATCAGTGTCTGTGTGGGTCTGTAGGTGGGTGTGTGAGTGTCTGAGTGGGTCTGTGAGTGGGTGTTAGAGTGTCTGATGGGTCTGTGAGTGGGTGCATGAGTGTCTAAGTGGGTCTGTGAATGGGTAAGTGTCTGAGTGGGTCTGCCAGTGGGTGTGAGTGTGTCTGAGTGGGATTTTCAGAGGGTGCATGAGTATCTGAGTGGGTGTGTAAGTAGGTGCATGACTGTATGAGTGGGTCTGTGAGTGGGTGCATAAGTGTCTGAGTGAGTGTCTGAGAGGGTATGTGAGTTGGTATGAGAGTGTCTGAGTTGGTCTGTGAATGGGTGTGAGAGTGTATGAATGGGCTTGAGAGTGGGTACGTAATTGAGTGGGTGTATAAGTTGGTGCTTTAGCATCTGAGTGGGTGTGTGAGTGAGTCATGAGTGTCTGGGTCTGTGAGTTTCTGAGGGGTCTATGTGTTGGTGCATAAGTGTCTAAGTGGGGTGCGAGTGGGTAAATGGGTGTCTGAGTGGGTCTGTGCATAGGTGAGTGAGGGTTTGAATGGGTGAGTTAGTGGGTGCATGAGCGTCTGAGTGGGTTGTGAGTGTCTGACGGGGTCTGAGAGTGGGCTTGTGCGTGTCTGAGTGAGTCGGTGTGTGGGTGCGTAAGTGTTAGAGTGAGTGTGTGAGTGGGTACATGAGTGTCAGAGTGGGTCTGTGAGAAGGTGCATGATTGTCTGAGTGTACCTGTGAGTGTTGGTGCATAAGTGTCTAAGTGGGTGTGCGAGTGGGTAAATGAGTGTCTGAGTAGGTCTGTGCGTAGGTGCATGAGTGTCTGAATGGGTATGTTAGTGGGTGCATGAGTGTCTGAGTGGGTACCTGAGTGGGTTGTGAGTGTCTGACTGGGTCTGAGAGTGGGCTTGTGAGTGTCTGAGTATGTCTGTGTGTGGGTACGTAAGTGTCTAAGTGGGTGTGTGAGTGGCTGCATGAGTGTCTGAGTGGGTCTGTAAGTGGGTACTTGAGTGTCTGTGGGTCTGTGAGTGGCTGTGTGAGTATGTGAGTAGGTCTGTGTGTGGGTCTGTGAGTTTCTATGTGAGTCTGTGAGTGGGTGCTTGAGTGTTTGAGTGTGTCTGTGTCTGGGTGTGTGAGTGTCTATGTGGTATGTGAGTGGGTGTGACAGTCTCTGAGAGGATGCATGAGTGTCTAGGTGAGTGTGAAAGAAGATTTTTTTAGCTGAATTCGTGAATCTGCAGCAAAGTTAAATAGGGGGGCTGCGCTGCGCATCGAGACCGATTTGCAAATCCTTGCACGTGGAAAAAAACATTTGTTTGCCCATCGGGGGTCCCTCACAACCCCCATTTTATTATACCCAGGGGGTTAGGATACCTCTACCCTGCCCTCTTCTACTACATTTCATTTAAATTTTCCTAACAGGAGACAATTCCCTGATATCTAAAATGGCAGCAGCAACTTTCTACTCAAGTTGTGGCAAGCCAATCACGAAATTGCTGTAGGCACGCGGATTCGCATTACCACCGCAATGAATTTGTGGCAGGTCCGCATCCCTAGATATACAAATTTGTTTTTCCTGTAATATCCGAAAAACTACTCAATGGATTTACACCAAATCACAAAAAGGGCTCTTTCTGGACCAATGTTGATGTAATTCAGTCCAGCAGTTCGGGCTGTAGTCGTGTCTAAAATCTCCATGGGAATTAACAATGGAAACCCTCTTTTTTTGACCCCCCTCATTTCTCAGCCCCAGCTTGACAGATCACCTCAAAATGTTCTTTGCACATCTTGACAAAGTGAGGCACTTTTTTTGAAGTATATATATATATATTATGTATATGTGTGTGTGTATAAATATATTACCTACTGGCTGTCGTCCAGTAGGTAGTTATAGTTAGGACCTAGTTTCCATAGGAAAAGCATTTTTTGATTTGCCAATATCTTTGGCACCGTTTGACGAATCTTCGCAAAATTTTCAAACCTAATGGGGCGCTCCGGTCAGCTCCTGTCTTGAAAGTTTCAGGGTGATTCGTCAAGCGGGGGCCGAGAAAAAAGGGGGATCCCAAAACGCATTTTCTCCATGTTAATTTCCATAGGAACTTTAGACACAGCTACAGCCCGAACTGCTGAACGGAATGACACCAAATTTGGCAAAAAGGTAGCTCTTGGTTCAGAAAGCACTCTTTTTTTAAATGGTGTAAATCCGTTCAGTAGTTCCTGAGAAATTAAAAAAATAAAAATATCGATATCTGAGCACCGAGGAGGGTTCGCGAATCCTCCCGAGCACGAGCTTCATTTTGATTCGCTGCCAACACTCCAAACCAGGAAGTGTTGGCAGCCATCTTGTGACTCTGTAACCGAGTCACAAGAAAACAGTGGAAAAAAGGTTGAAAAACAAGAAAAGGGGGCAGGGTAGAAACACCCTGACCCCCTAGGCCTGCTCAGGGGGTCCCACAAGGACCCCCAGGGCCCAAAAAAGCATTTTTTAAAAAGAAAATCGGCCGAATTCGCGCTGGGTGCGCGAATCCGGCCGAGAAAAACAAAAAAAAAGAAGCGCGGGCTCCCGCGCTTCCTTTTGTATAAGCCCCCGGGTGGGCCAGGTCCCGGGGGCAATATGCAGTTAATGAGCGGGGGCCCGTGGGGGCCCCTGCAGCCCCGGGGACTGCCACCTCCCCACAGCTTTATTCATTATGTGTGGGGGCACGCAGCCCCCCACAGCCCCGGGGACTGCCACCTCCCCGGGGCTTCTAAAAAAATGCATGGAGGGCTCCTGCCCCCCCCCACACTGCCCCGGAGACCGCCACCTCCCCAGGGCATTCATTAATATGGGTCAGGGGGCCTTACGGGCCCCCCCGAAGCCCCGGGGACCACCACCTCCCCAGGGCTTAAATTAAAATAAAGAAGTGTGGGGGGGCTCCTGTCCCCCCACACTGCCCCGGGGACCACCACCTCCCCGGGGCACTAAATATTCAAATGCGGGGGTCTGTTGCGGACCCCCAGGCCCCGGGGACCACCACCTCCCCGGGGCTTTAAATAGTTGGGAGGGGGGCCGCGCAGCCCCCCTCCTGGAGCCTTTGATGGCCCTGGGGACTGCCACCCCCCAAGGCCGGCTCCTGCAATGTCCCGGGGTGCCCACCACGGGGACATTGCTGTTTGCTATGGCAGGGCTGGAGCACGGCTCCAGCCCTGTCATAGCAAACTCTGCTTTGCTTCATTGAAGCGAGAGCAGGAAACCTGCTCTCGCTTCAACAAAGCAAAGCAGGATTGCTTTTGAGCAAGGGAAGCTGCATGTTAGCAGCTCCACTTGCTCAAAAGCAATGCCGGCTCCCGCAGGAGGCAGGGAGCTGGCTTGGACCGTGGGGGCATTGGGGCTCCCCCCACGGTCCCCAACGCTAAGGGCCAGCCCTGGGGGTTGGGGTGCCCGGGGCCAGGAGTCGCCCGGGAGGGGGGCCACGCGGCCCTCTCCCTTTAGTTAAAAAAAAAAGAATGGCCGGGTCCTGGGGGATGGTGTCTCTGGGGCCAAAATCGACCTGGGGAGGGGGGCCGCGCGGCCCCCCTCCTCAAAAAGAAATATTTTTAATAATGGCCAAGCCCCGGGGGATGGGGTCTCTGCAAACGCTGGTGGGGCGAAGAGGTCCTCTTGTGTCCTGAGCACCTCAGGACACAAGTGGACTTCATCCCCCGAGCAGCAGTGCACCAGGAGACGCGTTTGCAGAGTGGTGTAAAAAGGGGGCATGGCCTCGGACCACTCTCAGCAATCCAGCTGTGTGGGGCTTACTGGAGGTACCTGGTGGGCTACTTGGCCCCCAGGGACCCTCAGGAATGAAGGGGGCTTAATACCCCAACTTAGAATGCACCAGGAGGTGCGTTTGCAGAGTGGTGGAGAAAGGGGGCGTGGCCTGTGTCCACCTCTCAGCAATCCCACTGTGTGGGGCTTACTGGAGGTAAGAGGTAGGCTAGTTGGCCCCTAAGGACCCCCAGCAGCAAAGGGGACTTCAATCCCCATCCAAGAGCTCGCCAGGGAGCGCGTTTGCAGAGTGGTGGGCAAAGGGGGCGTGGCCTGCTATGAGAACTTAGCAATCCTGCTGTGTGGGACTTACTGGAGGTAATAGGAGGGGTAGTTGGCCCCAAGGTTGTCCTTCGGGGCCAATACCCCTCCTGTTACCTCCAGTAAGTCCCACACAGTGGGATTGCTAAGACGTCTTTGGAGGCCACGGCCCCCTTTCTCCACCACTCTGTAAATGCGTCTCCTAGCAGACTACGGGATGGGGATGAAGTCCACTTTACTCCTGAGGGACTTTGGGGGCCAAGAAGCCCTTCTGGTTCCTCCTGTAAGCCCTACGCAGCGGAATTCCTGAGTGCTGGTTGGAGGCCCATCACCCTTTATCCACCACTCTGCATACGCGTCTACTAGTTAAAGAAGTGTGTGTAGGAATTATATAGAGTGGGATTATGTGTTATGGAGAGTAATTATGTGGTATGGTAGTCTTTGTTGTGGAGTGGTAACCTCAGGTTTAGTCTTCCTCGTTTCCATAGAAGCTCAACTATGAACTCAGTGAGACATAAAAAGAAGGAATCACTGAGGAGCACTTGTGGACCCAGTCAGAGGTATGAGCAGGGCCACTGGAATTATGCGACTGTTTGGCTGCACCGACTTTCGCACAATTATACATTTTCCGCATTAGCCACATAATCCATCATCTGCTCCCTAATCTGCAGATTTGAACAAAAAAGCCTTGTTTCTAGCTCAAACGTTACCAAAAATGCAGCGACAAGTGTTACAGCGTGGTGGAAGGCCCTTTGCAAACCTAGAACTTATTTCTAAATGTGGGTGTTAAATTGGTACTAATGGTGTGCAAGCCACTCTTGCTTCCTTCTGCGCCTCTCTTGCCTCTTTCTGCATTTCTGTTGCTTCTTTCTGCACATTTCTTTCTTTTTCTGCACTTCTCTTGCCTCTTTCTGCAAATCTCTTCTACTTTCTGCACCTCACTTCCCTCTTTCTGCATGTCTGTTGCCTCTTTCTGCACCTCATTTGCTTTTTTCTGTACCCCTCTTGCCTCTTTCTGCACCCTTCTTCCCTCTTTCTGCACCTCTCTTGCCTTTTTCTGTATCCCTCTTACGTCTTTCTGCACCCTTTTTGCCTCTTTCTGCACCTCTGTTACTTCTTTCTGCACTTCTCTTACTTCTTTCTGTACCTCTCTTGCTTCTTTCTGCACCTCACTTGCCTCTTTCATCACCTCTGTTGCTTTTTTCTGCAGATCTCTTGCCTCTTTCTGCACCTCACTTGCCTCTTTCAGCACCTCTGTTGGTTCTTTCTGCACTGCTCTTGCTTCTTTCTGCACCTCACTTGCCTCATTCTGCACTTCTCTTGCTTCTTTCTGCACCTCTGTTACTTCTTTCTGCACTTCTATTGCCTCTTTCTACACCTCTCTTGCTTCTTTCTGCACCTCACTTGCCTCTTTCAGCACCTTTGTTGCTTTTTTCTGCAGATCTCTTGCCTCTTTCTGCACCTCACTTGCCTCTTTCAGCTCCTCTGTTGCTTTTTTCTGCAGATCTCTTGCCTCTTTCTGCACCCCTCTTTTCTCTTTCTGCACCTCTCTTACCTCTTTCTGCACCCCTGTTCCCTGTTTCTGCACCTTTCCTGCCTGTTTCTGTACCTCTCTTGCCTCTTTCTGCACTTCTCTTGCTATTTCTGCACCCTTCACGCCTGTTTCAGCACCTCTGTTGATTCTTTCTGCACTGCTCTTGCTTTTTTCTGCACCTCACTTGTCTCTTTCTGCACTTCTCTTGCTTCTCTCTACACCTCTGTTGCTTCTTTCAGCAATTCTCTTGCCTCTTTCTGCACTTCTCTTCCTTCTTTCTGCACCCCTCCTGCCTCTTTCTGTAACACTCTTGCCTCTTTGTGCACCCCTCCTACCTTTTTCTGCACCCCTCTTGCCTCTTTTTGGACCTCTGTTGCTTCTTTCTGCGCTGCTCTTATTTCTTTCTGTACCTCCCTTGCCTCTTTCTGCATCCCTGTTCCCTGTTTCTGCACCTTTCCTGCCTGTTTATGCACCTCTCTTGCCTCTTTCTGCACCTCTGAGTTAGAGGTAGTTTTAATCCCCCTGTCCTATTATGTACTATGGCCTTACAGGGGAGGTCATGCCAATCACAGGGATACCCCAATCCATAGTGTACCCTAGTGTATGTAGGTGTTTTCACTGTATTCTAAGTGTCTTTCAGCATAGCACTGGCTCTGGGCCTGGTTAGTCAGAGTCAGTTACCAGCAGTACCAGTCAGTAAAAAGTTGGGGGCGCAGGATGACTTTGAAACAAGGCCTCTTTCTGCACCTCTGTTGGTTCTTTCTGCATATCTCTTACTTCTTTCTGAACTTTTCTTCGTCTTTCTGGACTTCTGTTGCCTCTTTCTGCATTTCTCTTGCTTCTTTCTGTGCCTTTCTTCTTCTTTCTTCACATGTCCTTCCTCTGTAGGCATAGTTAGAAATTAGCATTTAAAAAATCTTAGAAATTCACTGAAAAAACCATGGGTTTCAGGGACGTTATAGTTAGAAATTATCATTTAAAAAACCTTTGAAATTCACTGAAAAAGCCATAGGTTTTAGGGACGTTATAGTTAGAAATTAACATTTTAAAAAAACCATAGAAATTCACTGAAAAAAACATAGGTTTCAGGGACGTTATAGGTAGTTGGACATTTCACTCATACAAAACCAGAGAAATTCAGCCGTTATAGTTAGTTGAGCTAACTATAACTCGCGCCCCCGCAATGCACTGCTGATGACGTCACATATCACATCATTCATGACATGGTCAGTGATATCACTGATATCAGTGAGTTAGTGTTCTCCTTGACTTTCTTTATGTAGCTCAGTACACTCCCAAGCTATTTCACAATGATGTGTAGTATGCATCTATGCATTTCAAAAAGGAAGGCTGAGTTGGTCTATCAAGGGTGGTTGAGAAATGAAAATAGGATCAAAGCACTCATTGCAATGCATTAGTTCCGAATGTAGGTCTTGTTAAGGAACTTTGGATTAAGGCCTTTCATAATAATTTTGTGGAGCTAAACTCTACCACTAATCTATTTTTGTATTCTCTTTCATTTCTTACATCAGCACCCAAGGACAAGAAGAGGGACATTCTAGAGGAGGGCTGGGAAGAGATGGTGAGGAGGCACTATCACCAGCGCCACAGCTGAGGGCTCCGCTGAGGGCTCCGCTGAGCCTAGTAAGTCCTATTATTTAATATTATCATTTGCCTAATGTTGGATTTTATGATTGTTGTCGGATTAGGGTGGAGTATTGGGGTATTGGAATGTTGGTGCTAGGTTCCAGGATGAGAGTTGCTGCCTGGTGCCTGGTGTTGCTGGCAAGAAATAAAGTTGCTCTGACACCCTTACCTGTCATCTTCCTTTCACGTGGTGACGAGGATGGGATACGAACCCACGTGTGCAAAGCACAATGGATTAGTTCCTTTTCCTCTGCCCACTTTGCTACTTTTAAATTTTGCCTTGTTATACTGTCTTCTTTTTTTTCAACTCCCCTATCCAATTTTTCGTTTCATTCCGGTTATCCCTGCATCATCTGTGTTTTTTCCTTATTTCATGTTTTTTTTTGGTAGCTGACTTTTTCTGGTCTGTACTTGTCTCTAGTTCACATATCTTCTGCTTTGTTGGTAATCTTTCCCTCTCTCCTATATATCTTGTGGTACTGTAAGAATAAGAACAAATCTTTGCTACTCTACTGTCTACTGTGAAGATTGTGGTACCAAGTAAGCTAGTAATATAAATAATATTCACCGTGTATGTTTGTTGAGAAGGCTTTCTTTTCTTTGCTCATGCTCTAACAGTTGACAAGAGAGTGGTCATGGTCATGGACCACCTGTCCGCACCCCCACAATGTTGTGCTATTTAATTCATTTATACAGTATACTAGCAGTTTCCATGACAGTGTAGCATGGCTGGAAACTATGAGGTCCTATTGCATTTGCCAACCAACATCATATTTCTTTCATCGACCATTATTCCACCCCTTCATTGTGCTTCAATGACTTAGAGTCATCATGATGATCATCATAGGCCATAGCTCTGCCCCTCTAGTACAAAACGTTTTTTGGCTGGCTTCACTACCTGGCTTTGCCCAGAGTGATATTTTTGTTAAAAGATACTGCAGTGCTGACCAAACTGTAGTGATGTATTGCAGTTGTATTTTTTTTATTAAAGAAAATTAAGGGGAGGCATATCTGGCACCTAAAAATGTGTAATGTTTTAAAAGGGATGGATGGGTGGAAGGATGGTTGAAAGAAAGGGTGGATACTGAATGGATGGATAATAGATTTGAAATTTTGATGAAAGACTGGATGAGAGAAAGTAAAATTTAAATCATGGTCGCTATGGGTGAATATAGAAGAATGAAAGGAAGAATGAAAATTGGATTGCTTGGATGAATGAGCAAGGGAGCTCTTCTGGAGAGGGGCATGCTGCTCACCTATGTCACTTACTGAGTTTTATGGTTATCAAAGCTATGGTTCAAAGTGGGGGTATTTTTAAAAATTTAGTTCTACTACCTTGACTCACTGTATCTGTTAATCGAGACAGATATGTATCTCACCCATCATCATTCGTCACCCCCCTCCCTGCCCATGGCATTTGCCACCCATGACCGAAGTGCAGTATGGTTCAATTTTGTGACTGCAGTGTTGGCTGTGCAGTGTGTGTCTGCTTAAGTTAATGTAGCATTTACAAATTTCACAATGCATTGCAAATCGAACACACAAGGTGTGTTTCCCTTCGTCAAATCTGCTAAAAAAATCATGCACTCAGTCACTGACCCACTCAGCCACTAATGCACCCACTTAGACATCTACTCCATCAGTCAAAGACTCACTCAGACACTGATGCACCCACTCACACACCCAGTGAGACACTTAGGCACACACACACAAACACACACACACACACACACAGTCACACCAAATGAGACACTCACACACTCAGTCACATATCCACTGAGGCACTCTTGCACTTATTCCTACACTTATTTTCAAAGGTTACAGGTAGGAAATAGAATTTAAAAAACCCTAGAAATTCACTGACAAAACCAAAGGTTACAGGGACGTTATCGTTAGGAAAGAGAATTTTTAAAAACATAGAAATTCACTGAAAAAAACAAATGTTACAGGGACATTATATTTAGGCTCACATTTTACTCATACAAAACCAGAGAGATTCAGAAGTTATAATTAACTGAGCTAACAATAACTTACTCCCCCACAATGCACTGCTTATGACCTCACATATTACATCATTCATGACATCAATCAATCAATCAATCAATCAGGGAGATGTAAGCGTGCTACTCACCTGTGAGGGTCTCAAGGCGCTGGGGGGGTTTGCAGCTCTGGTCAGTCAAAGAGCCAGGTCTTGAGTGTCGTCCTGAAGATGTTCAGGGAGGGGGCGCATCTGATGTCGATCAGGAGTTCGTTCCAGGTCTTGGCCGCGAAGTAGGAGAAAGTCCTTCCACCTGTACTGGCTTTGCGGATGCGCGGGGTTTCGGCGAGGGCGAGGTCGACGGATCGGAGGTTTCTCTTGGGTACGTGGAAGGAAATCCTCTCATTGAGGTATTGGGGTCCGGTGTTGTGGAGGCATTTGTGGGTGTGGGTGAGTATCTTGAAAGTGACTCTCTTCTCTACGGTGAGCCAGTGGAGGTTGCGCAGTGTTGGGTGATGTGTTCGTGTTGAGGGATGCCGAGAATGAGTCTGGCTGCGGTGTTCTGTATGGTCTGGAGTTTGTGGAGCAGAGATTTGTTGATCCCGGCATAGAGGGCGTTTCCATAGTCCAGTCTGCTAGTTATGAGTGCGTGGGTGACGGTCTTCCTTGATTCGGGGGGATCCATTTGAAGGTGTTTTGGAGGATGCGGAGGGTGTTGAAGCAGCTGGAGGCGACGGCGTTAACCTGTTGGGTCATGGAGAGGCCGGATTCGAGTACAATGCCGAGGTTTCGGGCGTGGTCCATGGGGATGGGAGGGCTGCTGAGGGCCGTGGGCCACTAGGTGTTGTCCCATGTGGAGGGTCCGAGGACAAGGACCTCTGTCTTCTCTGAGTGAGCTTCAGGCAGCTGCTGCTCATCCAGGATGCGACGTCCTTCATTCCTTCCTGGAAGTTGAGTCTGGTGGTGACGGGGTCCTTGGTGAGGGAGAGTGTGAGCTGGGTGTCGTTGGCATAGGATACTATGCTGAGTCCGTGCTGTCTGATGATGGCGGCGAGCGGGCCATGTAGATGTTGAAGAGCGTGGGGCTGAGCGACGATCCTTGGGGCACTCCGCAGTTAATTTCTGTGGGTTTGGAGAGGAAGGGTGGCAGTCTGATGACATGGTCAGTGACATCACTGATGACATCATCCAGTGAGTGTTTTCTAAAAGTTTCTGAGTGTTAAAGATATATACTGAGAAACTACACGACTTAAATAAGTATAGTTGGTGTACTACTAAAGAGTAATACTATTTGTAACACATTATGTGAGTGGCTGTGTGACTGTGTGTATCCGTGTGTGAGTCAGTGTCTGAGTGCCTCTATTGTTGTGTGAGTGGTTGTATGAGTGAGTGAGTAGCTGTGAGTGGCTGTATGGGTGAGTGAGTGACTGTGTGAGTGAGTGAGTGTATCAGTGGGTATGGGTGAGTAAGTGGATATGTGAAAGTCTGTATAGATGAGTAATTTGGTGTGTGAGTGGCTGTATGGGTTAGTGAATGGGTTCATAAGTGGTGTATGGATGAGTGAATGCTTGTGTCAGTGAATGTATAGGTGAATGAGTACATGTGTTAGTATCTGCATGAGTAAGGGAGTGGGTGTGTGAGTAACTGTATGGGTGAGTGAGTGGCTGTATGAGTGACTGTATTGGTAAGTGAGTAGGTATGTGGTAGCTGTATGGGTGACTGACTCAGTGTGTGAGTGGCTGGATGGGTGCATGAGTGGGTGTGTTAGTGTCTGTGTGGCTGGATGTGTGAGTGGCTATATTGATGAGTGAGTGGGTGCATGAGTGGCTGTATGGGTGAGTTAGGGGTTATGTGATTGGGTGCATGAGTGGCTGTATGGGTGAGTTAGGGGTTATGTGAGTGGCTGTATGAGTGAGTGGCTGTATGAGTGACTCTATGAATCAGTGAGTGGGTGTGTGAGTGCTTGCATGAGTCTGTGAATGGTTTTAAGAGTGGTTTATTGCGAGTAGGTGTATGTGAGGTTATATAGGTTGTGTGAGTGGTTCAGTGGATGATGTCACTTCTGATGCCATTTGAGATGTCATCAGTGATGTCACTGACCATGTCATGAGTGATGTAATATGTGAGGTCATAAGCAGTACATTGCAGAGCGTAAGTTATAGTTAGCTGAGATAACTAGAATTGCTGAATTTCACTAGTTTTGTACGAGTGAAATGTGACCCTAAATATAAAGTCCCTGTAACTTTTGTTTTTTTCAGTGAATATATACATTTGCATATGAAGTAGCTCATTACTGAGCTTTGCATCCAAAAAATAAGTCGTTTCAAGTCAAGTGATGCAGTTAGAGTCAAAGAAAACACAGTTAACCATATTACAATAAAAATAATGTTGCTTTACAAAAAAACGTTTATGCTCAGAGGGCCTGATTCACAAAGGTAAACTTATACTTTTGTGTACGTTTATAATTGTTTGCTATTCACAAAGGAATTTACGTGTAGCATCTTTACTAGTGCGGAGTCTCCCCACATAAAAAGGTAGAATTTTATTAGCGGAAACTCCGTACTCATAAAGATACTACTTGTAAATCCCTTTGAGAATAGCAAACAATTGTAAACTTACAAAAAAGTGTAAGTTTACCTTTGTGAATCAGGCCCTGACTATATGTGACCCTCACCTCACAGATTAATTTCCAATCAACTCACATCTTAGTTCCTCAGTCCAATCAGAAGTAAGAGGAGCACTCTATTCATCATGGCAGAGCTGCTACTTGCTCACTATTGGGAAAACACTTGGGGCAGATTTGAAACAGGAGATAATGTTGTCAGACTAGCCATCAAACTTAGCGAAGCCCTGCCTGACTCTATTCCCCCTGACATCTGTTCTATTTGGGTCCGAAAGGAGAACAATAATTGTCCTCGGAAGAAATAGCCAAGAAATGTCCCACACACTGTAAGAGAATTCTCCCAGTGCATTGCGGACATTAGTTATGTTTAAAAAAAAAATTTAAAAAAACATATACAATGGCAGGTCCACTAGGGCAGGGCTGACCTTACATTGCTGCATTCTTTTTTTACCATGGAGGCGGGTGCTACTTCTGGGGGAAAATGAAAACAGCCAGGCAGCAAAGTCTAAATTTGATATGGCTGAGCTGGGGGACGGGCTTGTCAGATCCTCTATCAACACAGGCATATGGTGGTGGGTTTGCTAAAGCCATAGTGATGCCTTAAATGTCAGTCATCACTAGTTAGCACTTGTAGTGGATATGACTCAGAGTTTCTTTTTTGTGTATTTTATTATGTATACTTTTGTGATTTTTCCTGAAAAATCGAACAAAGTTTTACTTACTTACAGTCATCACTAGCTTTACACCTACATTTGAACTCTTCTATCCCGTGCAAAGTTACTTTAATCTATATTTAATGTGTTTAAATACCGATGTAAAGACATGTTACTGCCAAACATGCATGGTTTGAAGGCAATCAGATGTGGACATGTGATCTCACAAACAAGAGACATGTTTTGTGATCGTTAGCAAGTTTCTATACATATCGCTTTACCCAGACTACTTCATATGAGAAAACTATAGGGCATTCACTCAGTGCACTCATAATTCTCTTAATGCACCAATAGTGAATTGTGAACTACGAAATCTCTCCATATTGCAAATGGAGGGACTAGTGAGCTTCACATTGTCATCAATCCATTTGGGAAATGAGATTCCTACTAAGAAATTTTGGAACATAATGCAACCAAACTGTATTTTACGACTTTATAACTAATTTTTACAAGGAACTTGTCAAGAGAGTTGAATTTTTTGAGCGCTTCTGAAGAAAAATAAACTCACAGAAAACCCCTGTTCTTTTGGAGCTGGTGGTGCACCCAGCAGCAGTATTTGTCTACAGGAACAAATCGCAGCCTTTTAGAACATTGCTCCCTGTTAGAATTACTAGATGCACAAAAGAGAAACATTTATTCAACCGGGGAAGCCGTGTGCCCATTATATTATAATATATATTCCATTGGTGGATATTAATAAGTTAGTTCCTCTAAATACATTTTTTGGGCATTGAAAGAGCCACAACAACAAAAACCTGGAATTATCCATTCATTTTATTCCTTGAATGTAATTTATTTCTCTTTTTTTCTAACTTTAACAACTGAAAGTCAACACTTGCCAGCTGCTGCCTTTATCCCTCTGTGCTATTCTCTGCCACATTTCAAGTGGAAGTGGCCTGCAGAACAAAATGTTCTGAAATAGTAAGGTTTGCAAGCAGATAGAGCGCATTGAATAATATGTGTGGCAGCTCAGAAGAACCCTGGGACACCCCACAAAAAAACTGGAAAGCGGCAAGAGCTACAAGGGGAGAGGAAGAAAACCTATGACCTATCAGTCAATGATCCGCTAAACCAGCGTATAGCTGCTCCTTTGACACATTTTTCACCAAGATGAAATGGTTGGCATTATGAGACACAGCAGATAGGTCCAGATAGTTCTAGAGCTGCTGCTACTGGAGTCTGTGATTAAGCACAGGCTGCCCTGGTCAGACGTGACCTCTAGCACAACCCCTTGCAGCACTTGCAAATCAAATAGGTTTGTGGATTTTAAAAGGTTGGACAAACAGATGGAGATAGCATTTTAAGTCAGTTTGGCCACGGTGGGACAGAAAGAGATAGACCCGACATTCAGAGCATCACGAGGGTTTAAAAGAATGCTATTGTAAAATATGGGAGGCCATCACTCATTTCTATGGCCAATGATCCATTCCTAAAGATAAAGAGGGTTCAGAGTATTTATGGAGAAAGAAACAATGGCAAGAGCCAGCCTCTGAAACGCAGAAATGGGACCGATATCATCATGAGAAGCAGATTTCACAGGAGAGTTGATTGAGGCATTCACTGTTGAGCTAGAAGCAGGCCAGGTAAAAAAACAAGAAAGCTCTCATAGATTCTAGTCATTTCTACTGCCACACACCAATTGCAAATATTCAGCATTTTAAGTTAGCAGCTCATTCATGATTAAGGAAAGCTTCTTGGTAGAAATACAATTAAGATGCACCCACATCTAGCAGACCTAGAAAGCAGCTTCCTCTGGGGTTAATACATTTTTTTATCTACACAGTTGGAAAGCTTAGGTTTCACTAGATTTTTCCGATGAGAAGTGTCCTCATCCAAGTTCTTTTAGATGGGTAAGCAGTTTTTCTATGTGGAGAGTAGGGGAGGAAATCTAAGAGTTGGTCCGGGATGTGAGTCTTGGGAACTTTTTCTAAGGCAAAAATGGCAGCTGTGTCAAGTTTCACATAGAGAGGTAAGCCTCTGTTGAAATTTGACACAGTGACCAGCTAGCATGGTCATTGCTTAAGAGGAGCTAATAGTAATGGTGAATTCAATGAGGTAATGGTCCGACAGTACCTGCAATGTGATACCTGTTTTAACTACCAGGTTGTAAACCAAGAAAATGAGCTAATAGTCTATAGCCCTTGTCATTACCATGGCAGTCTAGGGCCCTTACAAACAGGTCTGTAACTGTGCCTCAAGCCAGCTCAGGCTAAGGCTGACATGGCCAGGATAGGCTAGGCAGAAACAGAACCATTAACATGCTCACGGTTCTTAAGCTGCCTTCTCTTTTGCACATAATGATTTTTGACGTACATTAACATTCTCTGAAACTGCATTGCTTACATTTCAACTTCGTAGGCACTCTATCATGATACCTTGAACATTCAGTACAAGGGATAAAGGGCCACATGTACGACTGATTTTAGAGTTCACAAATGGGAAATTGGGCCATTTGCAACCGCTAAATAGGTCTCTGGCATGTACAAACCCTATTTTGCGAGTTGGTAACCTATTACTGACTCGCAAAATAGGGTTTGCAACTTGGTATTAGGAAGGGGTGTGCCAAGGGTGTCCCTTCCTAATAGAGACTCAGAGTTCCATGTACAAATGTTTTGTGACTGAAATGCGGTCGCCTAACATTCGCATTTTACCGTCAATGGATAGTTGGTGGCAAACCAGTCGCAAATGGGAAGGGGTCCCTAAGGGACCCCGTCCCCTTTGCGAATGTGGGCCCAAATATTTTTTAAGAGCAGGCAGTTGTCCCACAGACCACTGCTTGCGCTTAAAAAATGAAACTGAAACGTTTCATTTTTCTTTTTGAAAAGCTCCCGTTTTCCTTTAAGGAAAACTGGCTGTATTTGAAAAAAAATAAACTTCTTTATTGAAAAAGCAGTCACAGATATGGTGGTCTGCGGACCCGAGCACGCCACCATCCCTGTGAGTGCTGGCCATTCCCAATGGGTCGCAAATTGTGACCTGCCTCATGAATATTAATGAGGCAGGTCCCTTGTGACCCATTTGGGAATCACAAACAGTGTCTCAGACATTGTTGTACATTCCAATTTGCGAGTCGCAAAAAACGCAATTTGTGACTCGCAAAATAGAGTGGTCGTACATCTGTCCAAAAGTTTATTGCGTAAATGTCAAATTTGTTATTTGTCCTGTTGAATAAACAACTGCAGCCCAAACAGCGGTTGCTACATGCCCACATGGGTTCCACTGTTATAAATACACAGCCACTTCCTTGTTAAGGCAGAGGAGAACTCATCTAACACTGCGGGGTTACCACAAGTCGGAATTGCAGCTCAGCTAATTCCTGTGTACCAACACGAGGGATGTCCAGCTCTACACCAAGACAGACAGCCTGATGACACTTACCCACAGGTAACAGGGAGGTAGTCCACCCGGCAGGGATTTGGCAGATGACCCACACTAGGCAAGACTAGGTTAGGGAGCGCTTGTTAAGGAGTACACATATACACAGTACTTATATGCCTGAATATATACACTGTCTTAGCACAATGGTGGAAATGTTTACTCTTTTCACTGTTCTTGTAATACTAAGTACTCTAATCTGTTTCGTCCTACTCATAATCGGAACACACGTTTTTTATGCAAGAATCACATTGCTACAATGAATATTGTAAAGCCTTGCTGAGTATTTCTTGTTTACTTCTTTGGATATGCATGAAAGTCCAAACGAAAAGGTTCTAGATCTGTTACCAGGATTTCCTTGGTGGATCAGGGTTGTCATGTTCTGAGGTTGGATGAGTTGGCTAACGCACTCTGTATAGTTCCAAGGATTTGGGATATATGGTAATTCAATTAGACTGTTGCAAGTGTGCACAAAGGCATCGCTTTCTGATCAAAAGCGTAAAAAGCAAGAAAAAAAACGTTCCCCTATGTGGCGAAAGTCCCTTATGTGCACTGCTAGGGTTCCCAGTGGAGGGAAGTAGTCAATGTTCATAAGCACAGTCAAATGTGGTTTTTGTTGAAGTTACTTGTTTTAATTCATCATGGATTTGATCATTCAAAAATGACAAAAGTACTCAGAGTGAGTAATATTAGGTTTGGCTAAGTATTCATTCTTCAAAGAACACATGCGCAGTGAATACTTTCAAATCGTCCCAAAGCATTTCGGGCTACCACAGCCCTTCATCAGTGGATGTAGATTTCAAAGACATACGAATTTGAATGTTCTGAGGTTGCACACACATTTGTTACCCTATAAGGTTAGGGGTTCGGATGGTGCACTGTGAGCTAGCAGGACTATAGGCCAACATCTCCTAAGGGGGTGCGGGGAATCAGACTCGCACCACCTCAACGTTTATGTTGTCCAACAAACACACAGTTTTAATATACTTGGTGCAAGCCGTACGACATGGCATCACCGTTAGAGTTTGGGCTCTTATTTAATGGATCGCCTGAATTGTTTTCTTTTGTGTACCCAAAAAACCCTACTCACCAATTAACAGGAAACATTCTTGGTGTTAGGGAAACATCCTCTCAGCTTAGTAGGTTAACCCTATGTATTGGCTGTAGGTTGTTCAAGCTTGAAATTGTCAAAGGATCTCCCCATAGGGATACCCAATCTGATTCAACATATCCAAATGTCTGAACCCAACGAAACAGTTACCAACATACCGGGTAACTGTAGACATGAAGTTACACAAATGCTACTGCAGCAGGGTTTGCCCCAGACGAGTGGAGACGTTACTTTCGTGGTGGAGGCTTACAAAGCATTCAGGACAGAGGTATTCTATTCATGGGTCACATTCCCAATAGTCAATACAACTACAAGACTGTTTCACACATACACTGAAGATACAGTACCTAACAACTACACAGCTTATGAAGCTCTAAAAACACCATTAACTTACCAAGAACATAAAAATTGGTTTGAAGACACTCTACCACATATAAAAGCTAGACTAGGTCCCCTTAGCAATGAGGGAGCAACATGGTCAGTCTTAGCCGGATACACACAATATCCAGATGTAGATAATCTAGGAGCTCCATAACTGCGTACACTATACACAGATCTGGTCAAAACTTATAGATGTTTAGTAGCACAGTGGGGCTTATTTACAAGCCCTGTAAACGGCTGGAATGTCACTTTTTGTGACGTTCTGGTGGCGCAAAAGACTTAGCCATATCTACAAGGCCACACAAAGCCACTATGCATGGCTTTTCATGGCCTTGTAGATCTGGAGTAAGGCAAAGCAGCGCAAGTTGCTGCCTTGCTTTACTCTGCTTCAAAGAGGCGTGCCATGGGTGTTGCTGTGGGTGTTCCCACGCAACACCCATGGACTTTGACACTGCCCCAGATTTACAATTTCCCTTCCTGCACAAAAACAATCATGCCAACAAAACAGACACCCTTGCACCATGGTGCAAGGGTGCCTGTGTTGGCGCTCAGCTGCAAATTGTGCACCGGGGCAGGTAGAAAGGACAGGAATGCAAAGTATCTTGTAAATACGGTGCATTCCTACTCTTTCAAATTGTCTTAGGGCAGCACAGCAAAATGACTTGCGGCACTGCAATACGCAATTGTTTTTGTAAATATGCCTCAGTTTGTCTTGTGAACAATGACAATAAATCCTGCGCAAGCTGCTCAAGTTGAACAACCACAATTGGCTACACCAGGCATTAGTCCACATACTATCATTGCTGTTATGGGTAAGATACCCACCAGACAGGAGGAAGTTCCATTCTGGATTGCAGAAAAACAAGCCAGCTTGAAGCAGTGTTTCCCCATACAGGAATTCAGGGGAAAAAAAAGAATTCTTACAATTTGTTTGCCAATGGGGATGACTGCCCCGGTGGAGGACTACACCACATGGGGTATGGTCTTTGCTGCAGTATATATCAGAACTCATGAAACACCCTCATTGCCTGTTTTGACAGATGTGCTTAAACAGATTCAAAATGAGTACGGGGCAGCCCCTGCCCTGGAACTGGGGATGGAACTAATGGGCAATTTTGCCACAGTGTCCGCCAATATGTTAAGTAACGTTACAGGGGAAGCAGCAGTGTTGACTATACGTCAGCGCCTATGGGATTTGGCTCTGGGATAACAGGGGCACGAATTACCAAAAATTATCGAAGAAACTTACGCAACAGTGGGTAGAGATAATTTGGGAGCCAGACCTAGTTAACCTCAAATTAAGAATAATTCAGAGAAGGATAACTCTTGGCAAGTGCCCGACTTTTCTACGAAGAAGAAGTGGGATAATAAGAAACAAAAAGAAAATACTAAGTCATGGGGTAGATCTCCTCAACAAAATAAAAGATTGCCCACCTCAATGTCCTGTTTTTGGGTAACAAGCTGTCAAATGAAGGCAAAAGCCTTGTGGCACACTTCTTAGAGAAGTGTGCACTCTTATAACCACCACACCCACTGAAGAAACTTTAATACATATTGGGATTTCCACATTTTGGCAGAACATACATTCCA
The DNA here is from genome assembly GCA_963921515.1 of Calotriton arnoldi. NCBI lineage: Eukaryota > Metazoa > Chordata > Amphibia > Caudata > Salamandridae > Calotriton > Calotriton arnoldi. The sequence goes on along the minus strand of CAWUFW010000215.1, from coordinate 4,885,364 downwards.
GATTATGCAGACCGGGTTAAACCATTCTACGACTTAATACGTCCATACTTTTCAAGTACACATTGGACAACTGAACATACACAGATCTTATGTTCAGTGCACACTGCCATGCTAGCTTCAAAACACTTACACACACGTGTAAACACCACAAACTGGTGATCCAGATAATTGCGGGGTCATCAGAGTATACCTATGTTACTGTCAATGAGAGTGACACTGTACCAATTGCATATTAATCACATTTATACATCAATGCCGAGAAGCGTTTTGCATCAACATAAAAGAGTCTGACAGCAGTACAGACTGCTCTGGTGAGACAGAAAGCATTGGCTCAGGGGAATCGAATAATTGTTGCGACTCCAGTGCCAGCCTTACAGGCTGTCAAGAAAGCTTGTGTCCCTAACACAAAAGCATTACATCCAAGATGGATACAGTGGGTCAACTCTCTCACTGTAACAGATGAAGATTGCCGCTTTGATTCTACAACACAAACATTCCTGCAATATGAACATGAATATCCTCTGCCTAATGAAGTCATGCCTCTTGATCACTATGAGTACATCATCTATACTGATGGTTCTGCCCAGCCTGCTGTGGGGACAAAGCATCAATATTATGTAGCGTGCGCAGCCGTAAAAGGGTGTATGCAGGATGGAGAATTCCACCCTGGGAAGACCTACACGCAGTCACTTGGTCATTGCACTGCACAGCTGGCGGAACTGAAGGGTCCAATTCTGGTACTGGAGAATACAAATCCCGAATTCCCAACACTGATTGCGTGTGATTTGTATTATTGTGTCCAGTCTTAGAACGAGTATCTACACTATTGGAGTCAAAATGGATTCAGAGATTCAAAAGTGTACACCATCAAGCACAAAACACTTTGGGGGCAGGTGGCTAAGCTGAAATAATTCTTGCCGTGGACTCATTTGATTCACATCTTGAGTCATCAGCATGTAGGAATACACGTTGCAGGGAATTCAGCAAAGCAAAAGTGCAAACTGCTGCTGTCATTGCGATTACTCATTCTAGTACAAGGATAGAGACCTCATGATGGATGTCAGCACTGCATGTGATGACACCCTCTTGCCAAAAGGCTTTCCAGCAAAGTACGCCTCCCAGTTAAGAGCAGAAAACTTACCATTTGCTCCTAATCCCGGAGTGGGGGGTAAAGTAATACCAAATTCAGATCACAGGTTAGGTTTGATCCAAGCAGCACATGAGGATTTAGCATCTGCAAACGCAGGGGTGGTGGCTACAATTTCACTATTGCAGCAATGGTATTAGTGGCCAGGTCTTTACAAACAGACTAGGGTCTTTGTCCTTAAATGTCTGCCAGCAGATGAAGGTTTCCACCATATCACGGCCACCATAGACACCTCTTTTGATTTCAAACAGGTTATGTCATGTTATGTTAGGCGATTTGTAGAGCGCATGGCTGTCCCAGCAAAGGGACGTCCCAGTGCTAAGATAGAGAGGAAGGGTGCCTACACGGCTCCTGCTACTGGAACAGCCAGGTTTTAACTGCCTTTCAAAATGCCAGGTGGTTGGGGATGCTCCTGATGGAGAGAGGCAGCGAGTTCCAGAGAGTAGGTGCTCGTACCTTAAATGATCGGCCACCGGTTCTCGCTCTACGGAACCGAGGCACCTGCAGCAGGTGGTGGCCCGCGGAACACAGAGCGCAGGTAGGAATGTAGGGAAGACATAGATCACTGAGAATCGTTGGGCTGACACCTGCCAGTATTCTGTGCGTAACACATAGAGCTTTGAACCGGATCCTCTGCTCGATAGGCAACCAATGGGGACCGCGCAGCGCACTTGAGGCAGAGCTGTGCTTTGGTATAGCGAGTAAAGTACGAGCTGCCGCTTTCATGGTGCGCTGGAGCCTATTGGTCACAGATTTATTACCGCCAAGCAGCAAACTATTACAGTAGTCCAGCCTGGCCAAAATTTTGGCTTGAGCTACCAGCTGGTGAGTGCGGGGGTCAAACAGGCCCAAGATAGGTTTGAGGCCACGCAGAATGCCGAAACAGGTACCTGCCACAGCCTTGGAGTGCTCTTCAAAAGATAGAGCACTGTCCATCCGAACGCCAAGGTTCTTTAAAGTGGTTTTGGGCACAGGAGGGGGACCCTGCTCCTTAGGCCACCACCTGTTTCCCCATGAATGGGAGTCTCTGCCCAATAGGAGGATCTCAGTTTTTGACGCGTTAAGCTGGAGATAATTCGCCTCCATCCAGCCTGTTATAGCGGACAGGTCCTCCTGGAATTTGCCCGCATCTTGGCTGGGATCCTTGATGCAAGAGAAAACTAACTGCGTATTATCCGCATATGATACCAAAGATATGTTGTGGGCCTTGGCCAGCAGGGCCAATGGCCAAACATAAATATTAAACAGGGTCGGGCTCAGTGCTGACCCCTGAGGGACCCCGCAACACATAGGATGAATCCGAGAATGGAAAGGAGGAGAGATAACCTGAAAAGACCTATTCCGCAGGAAGGACACAAACGAATCAAGAGCACTACCCTTTATACCGATCTCCTGCAGCCGACAGATCAGCATTTTGTGTGAGACCGTATCAAAGGCGGCGCTGAGATCAAGCAGGATGAGTGCCGTCATATTACCTTCATCCATAGATGCTCTTAGTTGTTCCGTTACTGCTAATAGGGCTGACTCTGTGCTACGCCTGGGACGGAAACCATTCTGAGACTGGCCCAGTAAGGAATAGGACTCCAGATACTGCGTGAGAAGGCCGTTCACAAAGGACTCAGTGACTTTTGTCAGGAATGGTAAAAGAGAAATCAGGCGATAGTTCTCTGGCCTGGAAGCGTCCAGGGACGGCTTCTTCAGAGGGGAATGACCTTAGCGTGTTTCCAAGCCTGCGGGATCTCAGCAGTGGAGAGGCAAAGGTTGATAAGATCCAGACAACTGGGAAGAAGGCAATCCTGATGTTTGACAAATAATTCTGGTTTAAGAGGGTCATCAGGGGACCCTGATTTCATCTTGGTGACCAGCGCCTTAAGGCCCTCTAAAGTGATTGGAGGAAGAGAGGACAGGGTGTGAACCCCATTCTCAGTGAGGTCTCCCCTCAGTGTATCTGCGGCTTCGCCTGTCACTTGAAAGCTATCATAGATGGCCGCCACTTTATTGATAAAATAGGTCTCTGGCTTGTATTTATCCGGACCACTGCTGCCCCTTGCAATCAGATGGGGCTTACAAATACATCTTGGTTGCAGTGGATTACTGCTCTCGATTCCTGTGGGTATGGCCACAGCGATTGGCTGACGCCCGAACTGTTATCAAAGACTTGCAAGTCTTCATTGGGACATACTCAGTTGGCACCAACTATTCAGACCAGGGGCCGGTGTTCACCGCTAAGGCTTACAAAGACACCTTGGGAAAATTGAGTGTGCCCGTAAGGTAATCCTCCTCCTACCATCCCCAGGGAAACGCGGTAGTGGAAAGGAAGAACCGAAATTTAAAGCAGTCTACAGCAGTGAGGGTATTAGGCTCTGGTTGCAGTTTGGGCCATCACCTATATGGGGTCAAACGAGCATTGAACAATCTGCCTAGAAAATCCCTGGGTGGATGGACTCCCTATAAGATCCTGTTTGGGGTTAAGATGTGGGTACCTGACCTCAACAGTCCCAGCGCAGTGGAGACAGAAACACGATTTGATATAAATGAACGATTGGCTGTTTTACAGGAACTGAACGGTTTCTGGGAAATGCAATGTGACAGCCAAATAAAACGCATCGCCACTGGAGAAGTGAAGAAAGCACCAGCAGCCTCCAGCTGTATCCCCAAGATTTGCGAACTGGTCAGAGAGAAAAAAGTGGACAAAAAAGAACTAACAGAGTGCCTGTACCTGTCCTGGCTGTTGAAGGTACCAAACTGCACTTTTACCGCCCCTTGCTGGTTGCAAAAACAAGAGATTTGTTTCCATAGATCTCATCAAACCACATTTGGTTGCTGGTTCTACACAGCAGGCCACGTGGGATCCAGAGTAGTTATCTGCCCCCTCTCACTACTATCCAGGAAGTCCCATTGAAAGTTTTGATCAGTGATGAAGCATCCACTCCCCGACTGGGGATAGCAAACAATGAAGTATCTCTTCTACCTGCTACATCTACAACAACTATACAACCAGTTTGTAAAGAAACTCAGATTTCTATTCAGAAACCGGACACGGATGGTGTCTACGTCAACATGAATACACAAAAGAAGCTGCCCTGATTATAAATGACCTAGACTTAGAAGATACTAAGTAAAGTGCCTGGCATCTCACAAAAAGTGAAGGACTGTCCTCACACACCACCAGGTGTCATGCTTAATCATTGGCAGTCCTCGCTCTCTAAAAACTTGGTGTGATAGAGAGCGGACCTACACCTGGAGACAGGGAGGCACTTCTAAAACTAAGTGGGGGCCCGTGAAAGTGAGTGATAATCTAAAAATCAGTATAATTGTCAAAATACATTTATTCTAATAGGCAATTATATGATATTAAAAATGAAAAACGGTGGTATAGGGGAATTATTACCCCATCACCGTGGTGATTAAAGTTGTCGACATGTTTCTGCCCTTATGGCCCAACGGGTCCGCGGCATTCATCAGGACGGAAAAAGAAAGAAGTGTGGGCTCCTATGTTACCAAAGCGTTGGTACAGAATTACCTGAGAGGGTTTCCTGGAACCTGTAAACATAATGAAAAAGAGACTGCCATCAAAGACATTCGATCAAAGAAAGATGAGAACTGCAGTGAAAATTGCCCCACATGCATCACTTATACACATAGTGGCTATTGTGTGAGACACGTGTCACTGCAAACGTGAGACACACACAGTTTATTTTGCACATAAGTGTGAGACCAGCTCACAGCCTTACCCTAATTAAGCTTCCTACACACCTCATGGGAGGAGGGTGAAGGAGAGACCCCTGTAGTCAAACTCTGGAAGAGAAGTATAGAAACATACTTCGAGTCAGTTTATGTGAACTAAAGATTTCCTTATGGGTAATGGTAAAGTTTTACACGAGTAGGTATCCACACCACCATTCATACTCTTACTACATCAAGGTGCATCTCTCCCCGTGATCCTAGTTGTGTTCGTTCCTCTTCCCCGTTGCGGAATGAAGAGCGTGAAATTCTGGCTTTAAGTAGTACCCTTAATAAGTACAATGAGTAAATTGGTAGCACGTGTGATCGTAATTTTCAGGAGGAAGACCTCCTGTATGTAAGCGTTCGTGTGCCTGACCTTCGCGTCAAAAGCGAAAATTAGAAAATGAAGAGAAGCAGCGGGAAGCCCTAACTGCAGCCGTCGAGGTGTATGTGGTTACACACACTACTCTTTCATTCTCCTTCTTCTCTTGGCTCTCAAGTAGTGCCTCTCCATTGTTATTTCTGGCTGTGTGGCATGTAACTTCCCCAGTACAACTAAGGAGGTGGACATAAAAACCAACAGACCATGGGTACTTAAAAACTTTAGGTGCAGAAAGATGAATACCAAACTGGCACAACATTACCTGGGCAACAACCACAGAGATGTAGATCTGAGATGGGTAGTGCTGGAGGTCATTAAGAGGACGAGTCCGGATATCCAGAAAATACTCCACACAAGAGAGCAACGATGGGTATATCGTCTCCGTACGTGGGACATTGGACTGAATGATGACATCCCATTGCTGCATATTGGGAAGTAATGAAATGATAAACATGCGCGCATTGGCATACATCACACAGCTATGTGGCGTACATAGAAGGGAAACCGTCCATTTGTTGGTACCCCTTTTTGGGCCCATACCCAACGTATATGAGCATTCTAATTTAATGGTTACATAACATCCTTAACAAATGAGTTTTACTGGTGCACTGATCAATTTTCTACACTCTTTGATGCCATTTCTCTAAGTATGGGTAAAAGGTTTCCCCTTTTTCCAAACGTGTTCCCGCTAAATATGGGCTCATGTCCACCTGGGATTCACATTTTCATGGCCCATCTTGTAATCATTTTTTGGTTACACATAACTAGCTAGAACTTGTAAACCGGGACTCTCTAGAGGAACTCTTTTTCTCTTTTGCAATTCATGGTTTACAAACCGGTGCATGCTGCACGTTTAACAACACGCGGAGCACAGGCAAACCCATCTGGGACTGCAGAGCTTGCACATGCACATGCAAGCAACATCGTCCCGTGTACGCAGCTGACGCGAGGTCCAGGCGGGCCCAGGCAGTCTCCGTTGGGACACCGGGGAATCACAGGTGTTCCGCCGACGGCTGCAGTTAGGACTTCCCGCTGCTTCTCTTCATTTTCTAATTTTCGCTCCTGACGCGAAGGTCAGGCACACTGACACGCTTACATACAGGAGGTTTTCCAGACACCGAAACCTTTTTTAAAGAAAATTACGATCACATGTGCTACTAATTTACTCATTATACTCATTAGGGGACTACTTAAAACCAGAATTTCGCGCTCTTCATTCCGCAACGGGGAAGAGGAGCGAACAGCACTAGGATCAGGGAGAGAGATGCACCTTGATGTAGTAAGAGTATGAATGGTGGTGTGGATACGTACTCATGTAAAACTTTACCATTTCCCATAAGGAAATATTTGGTTCACATAAACTGACTCGAAGTGTGTTTCTATATTTCTCTTCCAGAGTTTGACTACAGGGGTCTCTCCTTCACCCTCCTCCCATGGGGTGTGTAGGAAGCTTAATTAGGGTAAGGCTGTGAGCTGGTCTCACACTTATGTGCAAAATAAATTGCATGTGTCTCACGTTTGCAGTGACACGTGTCTCACACAATAGCCACTATGTGTATAAGTGATGCATGTGGGGCAATTTTCACTGCAGTTCTCACCTTTCTTTGACCGAATGTCTTTGATGACAATCTATTTTTCATTATAATTACAGGTTCCAGGAAACCCTCTCAGGTAGAGTGTGACACAGGTCAACCTACCCAGTGGTAATTCTGTACCAACGCTTTGGTAAGATAGGAGCCCACACATCTTTCTTTTTCCTTCCTGATGAATGCCGCGGACCCTTTGGGCCATAAGGGCAGAAACATGTCGACAACTTTAATCACCACGGTGATGGGGTAATAATTCCCCTATACCACTGTTTTTCATTTTTACTATCATATAATTGCCTATTAGAATAAATGTATTTTGACAATTATACTGATTTTTAGATTATCACTCACTTTCACGGGCCCCCACTTAGTTTTAGAAGTGCCTCCCTGTCTCCAGGTGTAGGCCCGCTCTCCATCAAACCAAGTTTTTAGAGAGCGAGGACTGCCAATGATGAAGCATGACACCTGGTGGTGTGTGAGGACAGTCCTTCACTTTTTGTGAGATGCCAGGCACTTTACTTAGTATCTTCTAAGTCTCTGTCATTTATACTCAGGGCAGCTTCTTTTGTGTATTCATGTTAGGATGGAGGCCAGCTCACCCCGAATGCCCCGTGCCTCTAGTTCCCTCCCCTAGGACTCCCTAGGGTTACTGTGTTGCATGTCTACGTCAACATACCACAATTCGAGTCAACTCCAAGTTCTACACAACCTCCAGAGCTGCAAAAAATAGATTGAACAGCCTCCAGCTACTTTGTCGACTTTGATGACTTCTCATCAGACTTATCAGAGCCACTACCACCTCCAATTCCACGTCTCTGAGGTAGATTCCATGTTTTCTACTTTTGCTTTAAGAAGACGCACTTTGTTCCTCCATGGCTATACCTGTGGATTACAATTTCAAGACTTTTCCTTGTCCTGTGGATTGGTTTTGTGACTGTTTTTCTTGCTTCTAAATGGACACTATCTCCTAGGACGCTCGGCAATACAAACGGTGAACTTGGTTTTAACACCCCATTCTTCATCACACAAAGTGCGAAGAGACCTTACCCTGGTGAACATTTCTGCTGTTCCTGTTCCTGATGGCATTGTTTGGGATAGGAGATTGTATGACATATTCAGTCCTACTGAAATTATGCAAATTCCATATGTGCTTTGCATCACTTTGCATAATTTTATCACCCCTAGTACTGACTCTGATGAATGAGACATTGATACAGTGTATGAAATGCTGAAAGATCTTGAGTATTACACTGTTTTTAATTCCAAAGAAATGTATAAAGGCACTTCTAACTATGATGAAATATTCTGTTTTCAGCATTATGGTGATCACGTCTTGAATAAAGCAAGTACTTCATGTGCAGTATTTAATTACATGCAATGGGAACACTGCCCTACACCACCACGGGGCAGCTCACAAGCATTTGCACAGAAGTTTGCATATTTCTCTGGTCACAATACAAATGACCCAGTGCCTTATTACTATAAGCTTTCACCATCACCAGCAAGGAAAAATATACTGACTAACACAAATCTTATATATTCTGAATCTGTTCTTTTCCAATTGTCCACACAAGGGTTTACTTTTTGGAGGGGCACAGTTGAGTTGAAATCAATTTAGGGAACTAAAGATTGGCAGGTTCAAGGGAACAAGGCACTAATCAGAACATGCCAGATACCAAACCAAATGGCTTTCCTGAACAAAACAGTGCAAAAGACATCATGTCTTGCTTGGTTAAGATAAAAGATTTAAATACACCTAACATTCCCACACCTGCACGTCTAGTGAACTGGCAACGGCTTGTAAACTACATGGAGGGAACATTAGACACCATGCTTCGCAACAGTTCATGCAATTTTTCAGTAACCAATCAACAGGAATGGTTAGTGTGGCTGTTAAATACTAACAATGTCATACATGTTTCCTGGGTGACACTGAAGGGTTAAGATCAGCAGGTCTGACCCATGTTCCGTTCATACACAACACTCAGGGTGGTAACAACTTACAGTGTTGGGAAGTTGCGCCTTGATTGGCAAAAAACCTCAACATTGTCCCAGGTGAAGCAACACTTGTCCCTTCTTACTGATGGCATAGGGCTACACGACGTTCTACTAGGTCATCGAAAACCATGTTAAAAGTGCTTTTTGTACGCAATATGCAACTAAGTGTGGAAAGTTTCCTATCAGGAGGCTGCTGAGAGACTGCACAAGATTGACAGAGCAAATTCAGAAAGGGCTCTTGCTGTAGTAGATAATGGTATGACTACTTTATTAACTAGGATATACTCTCTTGGTAACATTGTGTCATCTGCAAGACATCATGCAGAATGACATGTCCTCTTTACAACATGGGCAGTCACATCTTAGATTTGGGGAGAGGATGTGGTCTAACGGCTAGGGCAGTTGACCTCAAATCTGGGGAACCGGGTTCGAGTCTCGGCAATGACGCTCAACATCCTGTCATTATGGGCAAATAATTTAATCTCCCCGTGCCTCACAAAAACAAATCTCTCCTTGTGTAATGCAACTGGTGCTCATGTAAAGCGCTCTGATACCTTCGGGTCAAGTTCACGCTATATAAAACTCAGGAAAAAAAAAGAGATCAATTATGTTATTAAGCTGGAATCTGCAGACACTTCATTGGGGTAGCGTACCATGGCAACATTTAAATGCCACAAGCTTGTTTTTACCTTACAATCTCACAAAACAACAGAAAATCATGGCAAGGAAGGACAGAACATACACCATGTTACACACAGAGAAGCTAGAGAAATGACCATTTACTGTTGCAGAAATACCTTCCCCGGATTGGAGAATCCACTGGTTTATTTCTCTGTTGGTATCGACATTCCGCTTTCAATACTGCTTGCAATACCATCAAGTAGACAGATATGTGCATGAGTCATGGAATTTACCTTTTAGATATCACTGTAGAAATGGAAAAACTGAGGTCTTTCTTAGTGGCTCAGACTGCGAGGATACTTTAGGACATTCCTTGGTGTGTAGCGAAGTTTTGCTTCATGGCACATGTAATGCGTCATTGGCAAATTTGTCCTGCTATCTGAAGGGTTCCCCAGCTGCTATGATACGTCCAGGTCTCAGATGCTCTATTATTCGGTGTTAAACTATCAGGGCTGCTGTGGAATGAAACCTAAGCTTATCTGGTGACGGTTTCTGCAGTTGGGACTTGTTGCATACATGTATTGTTTCCACCTGCCCGTACACTTAGGGAGGCGACACTTTGGCCTTCGATAAAGCTTTCAAACGTGCACTTTGATGCTCTGAGCAGACTGAATGACTTACTTTTTCCAGAAGAATGTGGCCTTAACATCTGCAAAGGAGAGGTTTGATCTTCAAGCTACAAGGTCTTCCTCTGAGATACAGTCGCTACTTCTCACTAATTTCCCATTACATTTTGGGGAGCTGGTGCACTGCACTTTTAACATGTCTAGTACCACGGGAGTAGTGCACTTTTTTAAAGAAATGAGGCTCTGGCTTGGTCAGTACCTTCCAGACTGTCTTCAGAGTTATTCCATTATTTATACATTACATGCTGGGAAGCATTTTTGGAGGTCTTCTGCTGGTCCTGTTCCTAATTGTTGGGACTTTTTTTTTACTTTTTATGCTCCGCAATGGATGTCCCATTAAGAGGCCAAATGGAACTAGCAATTCCAGATGTGCTGCTGTGCTGTGAATGCATGCTACAATGCTTTGGCGCACACTTGCTTCAGGAACAAAACCAACACTGGTTCTTGTTCTTTCAGCCTTTTTGGCTACACTGTGTGCAGCCGGTATTCTGCTATCTTCTGTGCACTTTTGAGTGTACACTGGAGTTATGCCTAGGAGGAATGCAACTGGTTCAGTCTCTGGATATTGACCTGCTGGTGAGCCCATTAATGGCCCACTTGTACTGCTGTCCTTTGTGCTTGCCATTGGTTCTAAACGCATTCTACGAGCCTTCCTGAGATGCTTCTTCTCCTAGGGATCTGGATCCTGGCTCAGCTTCTGCGGATCTCACACTAGCTACTCCTCCTTCAGCGTCAAATGAAGTGGATGGATGGGAATGTTTCCTCCATTGATCTGATTTGATGGGTGCCTCTGGGATCATTGTATGCGGTTGCTGGGAACAGCAATGTTTCATCTACCTTTCGAAAAACATAAACAATCTGGCAGTTTCGAGACGTGGGACGATTTTTTATTTGGCTCTTAATTTTTAAATGCAAAATTGCTTAAATTGTTTTTTGTTTGCTTTTATGGTTTTAACGATGTTAATGGATTTCAGTATACTGTTTGTTTTTGAAGAAGGATGATGCTTTCTTAGATTTTAGTAGGGTTCCTTTATATTGATTGACCCTTATATTTCAGCCTTTGTCTAGGGATAGCATTCACGGCTTCTGGCCAAGGAGTGCGTGTCGCATGGTCAGAATAGGCCTAGCAAAAACAGCACCATTTATATGCTTACTTTTCTTAAGTTGCCTTCTCTTTTACACACAATTACTTTTGACATACATTTGTGTGTGTGTCAATGCAGGATAATCTGCATTGCTTACATTTCAACTTCATAGGCACTCTATCACGATACCTTGAACATTCAGTACAAGGGATAAAGTTAATTGTGCAAATGTCATATGTGTTATTTGTCTGGTTGGCGACACTGCAACTAGAATAAACCACTGTGGCCCAAACAGGGGTTGTGACATGGTCAAATGTGTTCTATTGTTATAAATACACAGCCACTTCCTTGTTTAGGCAGAGGAGCACTCAGCTGACACTGCATACCAACATGAGGGATGTCAACTAAGATAGACAGCCTGATGACACCCACCGGCAATGAGGAGTTAGTCCACTGGGCAGGGATTTGGCAGATGACCCACACTAGGCAAGACTAGGTTAGGGAGCGCTTGTTAGGAGCACACATGTACAAAGTACTTATATGCCTGCATATATACACTGTCTTAGCACAATGGTGGAAATGTTCATTCTTTTCACTGTTCTTGTAATGATAATTACGATAATCTTTTTCATCCTACTCATAATCACGGCGCACGTTTTTTATGCAAGAATCACATCGCTACAATAGATATTGTGAAGCCTTGCTGAGTATTTCTTGTGTACTTCTTTGGGTATGCATGAGAGTCCAAACAAAAAGGTTCTAGATCTGTTATCATGATTTCCTTGGGGGATCAGAGTTAACATGTTCTGAGGTTGCACACACATTTGTTACCCTTTAAGGTTAAGAGTTCGGATGGTGCACTGTGAGCTAGCAGGACTACAGGCCAACATCTCCTGTGGGGGTGCGGGAATCGGACTCGCACTATCCGAACGTTTATGTTGTCCCACAAACGCACAGTTTTACCACACTTCACACAAGCTGTACGATAGTAGCTGGGCCTTGAACCCTCTCTCATCTCCCGCAAATCACCAACTGTTCAAAGGCACACAAAATTCAGATTCACTCGTCCTCCCCCTCTTCCCCTATTCTCCCAACATTCCTCTTCCAACCCTCCTCTCCTTTGTGACCCTTATTTCCCCATCCTTTCTTCCCTTCCACATCTTGTCTTCTTTTATGAATCTTCTCTCCCCGCCTTCCTGCACTTTCTGCTGATCCTTCCTTCCTCTCCAACTATGTAATCCTTTTCTTACCACCACCCCAGTCCTGCTCCTATAGCCCATTCTCCAGTTTACGCACCCAGGGGCATAGCTATCAATAGTGAAGCAGGTGCAGTGACACTGGTGGCCTGGGGTAATTCCAATTATGGTTGTATTTTATCACCCAACCAGCAGAGGGAGCATGTTTTGCTTGCACTGATACCTCTTGAACCCTGTCTCAAACTCTGCTGCTTTGGCGGACAACAATATTATGATTTGGGCTGCATGCTGATTTTTGTGTTTTTGAAATCAGTACAGCAGGAGTTGAGGCCTGAATTGCCATGCCCAGCATACCACTACTTGCCTCTCCAGAGTCCTCTTGCCACACATCATCACCTTGGGAACAGCAACAGGCGAACGAAAATAAAATCAAACCCTCCATTTGTCTGTGCCGTAAACTTCGTCCACTTGATTAAAGAGGTAAAAGAAAAAGTCACAAGACGGAAAGGCCTTCACAATTTTGGAAAACATCAGTCCCTTTGCCCTGGGGTGTTCCAAACAAAGAAAAAAATAGCTAAAGTTGTGCGTAAAGTTGTGCGCACAACTTTCCACCTTCCGTGCGCTATTAAGAAAGCGACTCAAGCCCATGTGAAAATTACTGCTCCATTACCCGTTCCCATGACAATTCTGCAAAGCCTGAGAAAGTTCTTTAAAAGCGAAAAACACTCCAACAGCAGCAGAACTCTGCCCTTCAATATTTTCCCAGCAGCATTCAGGCCTACTGGCTGTCTTGCCTGTTACAATGGCGGCCTACCCCCTCCAAAGAGCCCTTCTCTAACTCCCACATCCCAAGTTTGGCTCAGAAATAAAGTAACACATAGTTACTGTATTTCTCTTTAGGCCTGGATCAGCTCAGCACCCTCTGAGAGCATGTTGCACACAGCATCTGAATTTAAGACACAGACATTCACATACACACACAAGCTGAGTGGGCCCCTCGTCAGGACTAGGGGATTCGGGGACCACCATGCCACGGGTTCTGTGGATGTGTGTGTTAACTGTGGGGTGTGTGTTAGGCCCTGGCACATGCACACAAGAACAGAAATTGATACTAGGGGTGTGTGTAATTTGCCTTTGCGTAATTATGCTAAATTTCTGGAAAATTTTGCAAAATTCCAAGGACTGCAAACCTGGCATTTAACATTACCTTTAGGATGAATTGCGGCCTCTTTTACATTATGGACGTGAGGATGCATTTTTTTTTTTTTTTTAAAACACTAAATCCCATGACGCCAACGGCAGCCACTTACATTCTGTTCGTTCCTCTTGTTCCAGGCCTAATTGACACAAAGGCCCCCATGTTAACCACAGACACGCGCTGTAACACTGACACACATCCACACCCACTCACACATAGGGGCACACAAAACAGTCATTGGTAGAAAGGCCTACATATACAGCCACACTAACATAGAAACATACATTCGCACACACTCACAGAGATGCACGCAGAACAGAGAATGACAAGAAGGGCCACATGTACAGACACACTTAAGCTGAAACATATATATGCATACACACTGGAACAGATATTGACACAAAGGCAAGACACACTGTAATACTGACACACATGCGCCAACCCATGGGCAGACATAGCCACAGAGGCCCACATATTCACAGAGATCCTCGAACACTGATACACACATGCACACAAACTCAGAGAGACACTCACATGAAAAGACACTGACATTCTACATACAAAAAAGTCATTGACAGAAAGTCACACATATGCACCGACTCTAGCAATTATATACATGCATGTGCACGCATTGACACAAAAGGAAACATAGAGTCAAAGGTAGAGATTGGTAGACAGGCTACTCTGTCACAAACATGAATGATATTCCATCTGCCTCATTGCAACTGCCATAGGATATAATGCACTTGTGATCATTTGACGGCATTACACATATACACACACACACGTGCGTGCGCACACACACACACACACACACAGAGACATTGGCACAGGCACACACACACTAGCAGAAAGGTCCACAGAAACAGACTGACACAAGCACATTGGCATACATACTTATGACCACTGACACCCATACATATACACACCACCCACACACACACCACCTACACACACATGCACACACACACTCACACACACACACGTGCGGGGGCACACACACAGACATTGGCACAGACACACACACACACTAGCAGAAAGGTCCACAGAAACAGACTGACACAAGCACATTGGCATACATACTTATGACCACTGACACCCACACATATACACATCACCCACACACACATGCACTTACAAAAACGCACACACTGGTGCGTAGCGTTCTCGCTATTAGGCATAACCTTGGCAGAGAGTTAAGGCGACTAGGAACTAAGATGGATAACCTGTCCAGTTGCACTGATTGTTGCCTCTCCCCAGAGAACAGCAAGACATGGAGTCCATCGCCTTCCATTACAAGAAGTGTCGCCATCCTTCATAATGAACAGGACAGCAGAATAAACGCAGCACCTCAGCGTGCTGCATGAACAGCACAACCTTGCGCCAAATTAAAACTGTATCCAAATTTGGCTTCGAGTAACAACAACATTCAGATATTCAACTTTTGCCGAATATTTTTATGTTTGCTTATTGCCTAATCAAAGTCGAATATGTTCCAATTTCCGAAGAGATCGAGGGTTGCAAAATAACGTTCAAGCATTATTTTCTGAGAATTGTTTTTTCAACCTTGAACTTGTCCCTAGGGGTACAACTTCTAAAAATACATATAACACACCTTCACATAACGGATACCTGTGCAAGGAAAAGGGGCTTGTGGTGAATTTTTTTGGGGGGAAATCTTAGCATTTTTTCAGAGACATTTCAGAACCAAGGTGCTGATCACCTGTGGTCCAACATAGTGGACAGGATAATACCGGATGCAGTGCTATTGTTACCACACGGTATCCCATCTCTGCACTTGGCTATTTACAGTCTGGCAGCTGGGAGGAGGTCGGAGTTTCTGCGCCGATTCAGGCACATTATTTCCTGTTTGGCTCGAGTTTCGCCCCGACATTTCTCCAGCATTCATCAGGCGGAAAGCCTGGGTAGAGGACCCCAGACCCATGGCACTCCTGCAGGATCCTAATTCTAATTTGTCTCGTAACTCCCGATACTGAGAAGCCCTGTTCCAACAGGCAAAAGTCTTTAGAAGAATAGGAGCAGGTGAGATGGAGCATAGTACTGAACATGAGACAACAGGGGAGAGGTCTTCTGGCTGTGAACCGTTCTATTATGTTCTGGGCACAGTGGCTTGAATTGAATTCCTAACCTATCTGAAGCCATTCCAAATGATATGTGATCAGGTTGCTGCAAAATTCAGTGCCATCTAATTATTTTAGGGGCCCAGGGCAAGGCATATTTTGTGGCTCTTTGTTCAGAACAATTTTGCATTTTAATACCAATGTCACGCTAATTTAATCCCACACAATGCGACTTGATATTCAATTATACTTTAAACTTTCTGAAATGGGGCACAATGAAACAGCCGAAAAAGGTCTTGCATGGTGGCCCAAAAATCCTAACGATGACACTGGATAGACAGAGAGATGAGACAAAGAGGTTGCACTAGATAAAGAGAGGAAGAGATGTTGAGATAAAGGGTGAGGTAGACTGAAAGATCACCTTCCCAGGCGGGCCCTTGGAAGGTGGGGACTCTGACCAGTTGCCAACTTCGCCCATGTCTTAAAGCAGTGGTTCTTAACCTGTGGTCCGGGGACCCCTTGGGGGGGAGGCCTACTCGAGCGGTCCGCGACTCTTTTACAAAATTAAATAATATCACAATTAATAAATTAAAAGTAATAGCTTATATACAAATAATGAAGCAAAATTGAACATTTGAAAACATATATTTTATTATGCATGAAACGACATATTACAATATTTGAGCATATGTTTGGTTTATACTTGTTTTTGTATTTTTGTGTACTGTTTTGAGGTTCAAATTATAGACATTGCTTAGGTTCGTAGGTTGGTGTTGGAACCGGCAATTTCTGGTTGGCTAAGGCGATGCCCCAGCCAGGCAGAACCTACCACTCCCATCAGGGGTGTGAGATTACACACACTGTATAACCTGCGCTCACTCTTGGGTAGCTTGCCACTCAGCAGTCAGGCTTATCACAGAGGCAATGTGTAAAGCATTGGCACAGCACTCACTCACGATAAATACATTGAGATTCACAAAAGAGACTTCACACATGATGTATGTAAATAACATTTGTATTCAGAACACATAATAATCAACACAATATAAACATCATGCATTTTTGGCATAAATCACACTTGGAATTATTAACAGCAGTATTAAACCCAACCGTGTTCGCATGACATCAGCAATATGCACACTTGGGAAAAATCCTATTCTACATCCCCTAGCACCCTTATGTGTTGCAACACATTGCTCACCCCCGGCCCACCCTAGCAGTTTTGATAATTCAACCCCACACAGTTCGAGGGTTCACCTCGGGTCACAACGATATCAGGAATAGGTACATACACAAAATTATATCACTTTTTAGCAGCACCGCGAGCTGTGGCAGAGTGGGAAAAAGCAATGTCAAACGTAATGCTTTTATGGCAAGAAATCAACATATCAGGCAAACCGCCATCCAGTGTCGTGAATCACGGGTGTTCCCCACTGTCACTCCCACACACACACTCACTCAGCACCGATACGCTGCGCAATGCATATCAGGCAAGTCCGTACTGAAGTGCTCGCACACATACACACTCAGCACCCAAATGCGGGGCAACTCATACCCAGCAGGTCAAATGATTGCACACAACAGACCCCTTGGCCCCAAACCTCCCTCCGCCCTCCAAATTACCCTGGATATCCTACACCCACAGATTGGAGACACCCTGTCCTACACCCGGGCACTATACCACATGCAGCTGAAGTCACGCTTCATCAGGGTCTCAGGGAAGCCGGTGGAGGTAGGCAGCAAGGTCAATTAGGAGGCAATTGGTAAAAGGAGTTTGGCAGCCACTCAAGAAGTTCACCCACAGGATGCTGAGCAGAAATGGGCTGGGAGGCAATAGATGGTCACACCAAAGGGGCCCCCAAAGGCCTTCCGGCACCAGTCCAATTCTGAGAAGCACAGGGTGGGGGTGTCACACAGTCACTTGACCCATTCCTGATCATTCTCAGAAGTGTCCCTCCAGTCCAATCAGCCACTCTCACAACACAGGCAGTTTTCTCCTTGGCGCCCTCAGTGAGGGCAATCTGCCAGTACCCAGAGGTGAGGTCGAAGGTACTTAAATACTGGGCCGCGCTCAACCTGTTGATCAACTCATCTGCCCGCGGAATGGGATGGGCATCCGTCTTGTTATGTGCCCGGGTTATTAGGCCCATGTAGCAAAGCTGCTCATTTCTTACATTGTCCTCTTTTGCACAATAACATTACTGCTGTGACCTTTTGCACATATTCACGTGCATGACAATGGTGGATTAGTTTCTCTGAAACTACTTCTGTTTACACATCTGGCTTCGCATAACATTACCATGATACCTCGAATACCAAGTACGGGGTGACAGGTCTATCTACATATCCATAGCATTGCTTATCTACACGTACATCTCAAGGATGCTTTTCATTATAAATAATCAGCATCTCATAGGATTAGCAGAGGAGGCACTTCAGCTGACACCGAGGGTTCCTGCATGGTGAGACTTCACCACGCTGCGGTCTGACATTTCGGTGAGGGGTGTCCAGTTTGTGTCAAAGACATGGTCCTACATTCTCTCCCGCCAGGTAATGGGGTTAGATAATCCTGTAGGGGGTTTCATGGCTCTACACCTACACACACTCTAGGCACACATAGAGTAGAGTTTGCATGTAGGAATACTCCTGATTACTTTCTTGTTTTATATGCCTGTATGTATACACAGTTTTAGCACCATGGTAGAATTATATCTACTATTTACTCTTAGGGTGCTTGTAATCACTTTCATCTGCTTCTGTCTACTGATTATCGAAGCACATGTATTTTATACAAGAATAACGTTGGTTCAATAAATATATTGAAAACATCCCATTGTGTATTATTTGTATATTTCACTGAGAACAAAAGAGCATGAGTGACTGAGCGAGAGGTTTTTATCTGTTACCACGATCCCTGAGGGGTCAGGGTTGTCAGAAACCATTCGCTACCTGGTCAGGTTAGGGGGGCTTATGGTGGCACTGTGAGCTAGCTGGTCTCTAGGCCAACATATCCTGTGGGGGTACTTGGAATCAGTCTAGGCACCTCATCCCAAATTTATGTTGTCGAACAAAAGCACAGGTCCTATGGATTAGTGGGAACTACACAACAGTCTAGGTCACTGAGTTCAGCCCCCTACAGTCCACACAGAATCTGAATTCATATGTGGGGCCCGCCGGAGCGGCTTTTGGTTCCAGAACCACCGGACTGGACCAGTGGCTGCTAGATGGCTCTATGACCCCCAATTCTAGCATCTTACACAACTCTGCCTTGATGGTAGACCTCACCTTATCCCACAACTTGTCAGATTTGCTCTTGACAGGGAGGTTGTCGCCTGTGTCCACATCATGGGAGCACAGGGGTCTTCCCCGGGATAAGGGAGAAGGGTGAGGGAAACTGCTGCCACACTTGGTGACAGTCCCTCTGCTGGCCAGGAGTTAGGGTCAAGGGCAGGATTACTCCTTCCATTGACCCATCTATCTCTATAGTGTCCAGGAGGTCAGGGAGAGGTTCACTCTCCTCTTCCTTCTCTTCCTCCTTCCCATCCGTCACCATGAACATGGTGACCTCAGACCTCTCAAAGTGTGGCTTGAGATGATTGATGTGCAATACACAGAGGGGCTGTCTCGGGGTCTCGAGATCCACAGGTGGGTGGTCTCCCCATCCTCTCAATCACCTCATAAGGCCCAGTCTTGGAGGGCCCCCAGCTCTACAGCCTCCATCACCTACACTTTCTGTCCAGGTGTCACCTCCACAGGGGTGGCGTTCCTTTCGTACTGCTCCTTCATGACATCCTGGGTGGCTTCTAAGTTGTGGGCGGCTTGCTTTCACAACTTGGCCATTTGGCTCCGGAAGGCCAGCATGTAGCTTACTACATTTCTGGGAGTGCTCTTTGGAGACTGCTCCCAGCCTTCCTTTACCAAACTTAGAGGTCCACTCCTGGTGCCCGAATAGAAGATCGAAGGGGCAAAACCCACTCCATTCTGAGGGACCTCCCGGTAGACAAATAACATACACAGTGCATACACAGAATTATATCACTTTTTAGCAGCACCACGGGCCGTGGCTGAGCGGGGAAAACCAATGTCAAATGTAATGCTTTTTTGGCAAGAAATCAACGTTTCAGGCAAACCACCGTCCACTGTCTCATATCACGGGCGGTTAACCCACTGTCACTCCCACAAACACAATCACTTCACACTGCCACGCAGTGCAATGGAAATCAGGCAAGTCCGGACAGAAGCGCTCGCACACATATGCACTCAGCATCCTAATGCAGAGCAACTGATACCCAGCAGGTCAATTGATTACACACAGCAGACCATGTGGCCCCAAGACTCCCTCTGCCCTCCAACTCACCCCGACTATCCTACACCCATGGATTGGAGACACCCCGTCCTCCCCGGGCACTGGGCCGCACGCAGCTAAAGTCACTCTTTTTCAGGGTCCTAGGGAAGCCAGGGTAGGCAACAAGGTCAATTAGAAGGCAGTCGCCAAAAGGGGTTTGGCGGCCACTCAAAAAGTTCACCCACAGGATGCAGAGCAGAAACGGGCTGGGAGGCAATAGACACTGACACGAAATGGGTCCCCAAGGGCCTTCCGGCACCAGCCCAGTTCTGCGAAGCACAGCGGGGGGTCACCCAGTTTCTTGACCTGCTTCCGATCATTCCCTCCAGCCCAATCAGTCACTCTCACCAGCCAGGTCCAAGCTAGGAAATACTACCTGGCCACACAGTGTTGTCGGGGAAGGCCGGGTGAGGAGAGGGCAGTTGGTCCACCGCGCTGAGGGCCAAGTAAGGGAACAGTTGATGAACGGAGAATGAAGCAGGGGGGTGTCTCAGAAGGAGGAGGCACCCAGTCAGGTACACGTTGATCAGAGTTGCACCAAGGCAATCCGGGCACAACGGTGGGTGCGCGACGATAAGGGTCACACCAGACTGTTCCAGTCACACACATTAAAGAGTTTCAAATTCTGTATCTCCCTGGAATTGAGGCACAACATCTGGTGTACGATGATATTGGCCACACCAGATAAGTTCAGCCAAGCCTCACGAGGCAGAATGAGGCACTACTATGTTTACACCCCCCCCCACCTCCGAGGGTTGCAACCTGTGAATTGGACACCATGCGCAATGAGCATGCAGTCAGCGTGTCACATGAGAGAGATGCAGCATGCTCGACAAAGGAGCCATGCTGGGTCTCACAACTGGTAAATCTGCTCACCACCAACTAAACGCTTATGCGTGCCCAGGTCCCCACGATGCAGGGGCCACATGCCTTAGATGCGGGCCACACTTCAGGACTCTGACCAAGGCAATCTGATCCCCAGGCACAATTCTTGGTTCTACACCCATGCCGCACTACCGGTTGGAATCCAGCAGATGATGGGGCACTTGAGAGGACACTGCGCTTCAGGTGTCACAGGTAGATGGTGTGGCCCCCTATAAGGAGATCTTTGATGTCCCTGAGACCTCCCAAAGAACAGGGGGCCAGCTCAACAAGCTCTTGGAGAGCACACTTCAGGGTGCCACACAGCAGCAGGGGGTCGGCCCAAGCCAGCCACTGTTTAGGAAGGGCATGCGATCCCTTTCGATGGAAATAATCCTCCTTGTGCACAACAGAGTCTTTTGGCAATGTGCACCACGTAGTTCTAAGTTCTATGGTCTCACGTCCCCACAAGCATATCTCACCCTGTGCTGAAGTATGGCAACAGTAGTTATACTGGAATGTGCCTTTGAAGTTGGGGGTGGTTCAAAGGGTCTCCCTTTGAACCACTGATCTCTCCCCTAAATTTCAGTCCTGTCTGCCATGAGGCAGTGGAATGCAGATCTTTATCTATAGTGGGGCCATGATCTGGCTGCAAAGGCCAAGTGTCAAAACCTCTTCTGCCAATCTCTCCAGCCGACCTGCAAATGACAGAGCTCTGTCGTTCCATTTGCATGCCCGGTGTTTTATTAGCTGTTGCAGGGGAATGCCCAGATGATGTGCTCCCTCATAGTCCAGTGTGGACTGGAGCCAAGGGCCTTATTTATGAGGCCCTTACACTGCCGTTGCGTCACTTTTTGTGATGCTTCGTCAGCGTAAAGAATGCACCACACTGCGCGATATTTGCAAAGTGACGCATCTAGGCAGATGCGTCACTTTGTAAACCCCTGCGCTACATTATACCTTGGACAGGTATAATGTATGCAGGGTGGTCCTTCCGGTGCAAAAAAGGCTCGTAGAATTGTGTCGCAGTGAAGTCTATGAGATTTCACTGTGACACTTCTACGGCCTCACTGCGTCAAATCCTTATGCCTGCTTGAAGCAGGCGTAAGGGGTGACGCAGGCCTTTTCACATGCGGCTTGCCCCATGTGAAATGACACATTGCTTGAATCGTGTCTGCTTCCAGACACACTCCAGCAATGCACCATTTTTGAACTGACAGATACGTCAGAATTCCTGATGTATCTGTCAATCCCTGTGACATGGAGCGCCATAACATTAAATACGGCGCATCCATGGTGTCTCAAGGAGAGCGCACTGTAAAGTGTTGCATCGCTGTTTTACCGTAGCGATGCAACACTTCTCATAAATGAGGCCCAAAGAGTTTTAGAGCACATAAATGCCCACTTCCTAGTAGTGGCATTTCTACGCTAATTACGAAAAAGCCCCTTTTACCACTGGCAAGGGGTTGTTGCTGTAAATCTAATGATAGGAAAGATCATGAGGCTGCTTCACTGCAATCCACTATTGCAGCCTGAAGGAATTTCAACCATTCCCCCATGTTAGCCTACGAGAAGCGCAAATCTCATAGGGAGTGAAAACATACATGGGTATTCCTCACTACCTGGGCAGGGGAAACACCTTTGTACCAGCCCTTCCTCTCACCTACCACTAGATTCACCCCTTAAGGTTTCCCATGGGGTACTCGGGTGGAACTGAAATGTCTCAGGCTAGCTAGTGACTTAAACAGGCCAGTCTGAGTAAACGTGCAATTGCGCTCATCAGCCTACACTGGCAGGCTGGACACATATTTAAGAACACCATCGGTGCAAAGTCCACACCAGCCTGCAATAGCACGCTAGACATATATTTAAGAGCACCATTGGTGCTAAATGCACACCAGCCTGCAATGTCCGGCTGGGCCTATATTTAGGAGCACCATCAGTGAGAGTGCACACACCAGCCTGCAATGCCAGGCTGGACCCTTATTTTGGAGCACCATCAGTGCAAGTGCACACACCAGCCTGCAATGGCAGGCTGGACACGTATTTAAGAGCGCCATTGGTGCAAAGCGCACACCAGCCTGCACTGGCAGGCTGGAAACATATTTAGTAACCCCACGGTAGGCACTACCTCCTAGCGTGTGTAGGAATGGTGCGTGCACTTTCGCACTGCATTTACAGTGGGAAAGTGCCCTAGGCCCTAATGCTCTAACAAGACAATCAGCAAAACCTGGGAGGAGAGAGCAAACTTTGGGGGAAACACTACCTGAAGGGTTCAGGTCTAACAGTTGGGGGTCCCCGGCTTCCAATAACCGCCCAGTGGGGGTCCAAAGATTCCAGTAATACATCAGTTGGGGTCCACAGTGGTCAAAAGGTTAAGAACTGCTGCCTTAAAGCATTTCTGGTAAAGTTAGCACTGACTGCCCACTGCGTTATTTGTAAAAAAGCAATATGTGTGGAGACCCAAAGTTTTCTTTGGAATCTCCTGGTGGTGCAGCTGAGAGATGGGGTTGCCGAATACCAATGCTGCTTTAGACTTGATTCCACCTCATGCTTCTTTCTTCCACTGCCTGTCTCTTTCTCTCACTCTTGCAGGTTCTTCCTCAACCCTGCTTTCTCTCTTCGTCACTGTTTTTCCACCTTTCTTTTCTTCCGTCTTTCCCACTTTTGTATTGTTCTCTCCCCTGCTCTGCATCAAAGTGTGTTGCAGAAAAATGAGTCCAGGTTTCCAAAAATGAGAGCAGGTGTCCACCATTGGCAACCACTGGCACAAATAAAGGTCTCAGTTTGCCACATTATGAAATAGTTAAAGCCCATGGAGGGCTTTATTTACCATCCCAGGTGTAGGGAACTAAAGTAGTCAAGTCACGACGATATGAAAGCATTCACTATCATCACTTTGTGGGGGAAGTTGAAGAGTTGTGGTGCAGGGTTTAAAATGTGCAAACAAAAGCCACATAATTGAGTGACCATGGTAATCCGAGAGAGTTATACTGCTCCTGGAACGATGCTGCAGTGGAGGTCCAAATGATGTGAGAGGATCAATTTAATTATGTGGGAAGAAAACAAAAATTATGCAGAACCACATTCCATTTAAAAAAAATCTGTGCATAACATTATAAAACATTTCAAATTATGCATGCATCACAATTCAGCTGTACTTTAGGATTCAAAACTTGGGGACGCAAAAAGAGATGCAACATATCTGTGATTTTTTCAAAGTTTGAATTCCATCTTCAAATAACTGTAACTGTTTTTTTGCAGTTTTTTATAGCACAAATTTGGCTTAAAGGCATCCGGACCCTTTACATGACCACCAAGGCCTGTATTACGTAATGGGTGCAATGTCCCTATTTGCTCCATGGCACACCTTTAAGGAGGTGCCCCGGGTGCAAACAGGGACAGTGTGCCCTATTACAATCAATGTGCTGCCCCAGGGCAGCTGCGAACCCCACCTTGCCCTCAGGGCAGTGCTTTCAGTGAAATATGGAGCGGCTACTTCCAAACCGCTCCATGTTTCACAGTGCAGGTGGCAGACACCTGCACTTTAATGAGGGGGTCAGAGATTACCTTGCAGGTGGTTGCAGTGAGTGATTGAACCAGACTAACAGGATTTCTGTGGAGTCCAGGCAACCCCCTTTCTCCCCTCCAGAGGGCTGCCATCAGGTGGTGCACTCACAGTGGGTCACCTTTTTGTGGTGAACTATCAGTGTGTCTCCTAAGGGCCTGTTTGCCTCTGCGCCCGCAGCCATAATGGGGCGTGGACTCAGAGGCAAAGTGATTCCATCATTTGCATGGGGACACGCCCTCATGTAAATAAGGGAATACTGACTCAACATAGTGCTGGCACTACATGTGTGCCTGTGCTATCAGTACTATAAAAGGGGCTGCACGAGTGACTGCAACTCCATCTCTAATAACATAGTGCCACTGGGGCTTACAAAGTGGGAGCCCATGCCCTTTGCGCCCCCAGTGCACTATGTTTCTAACAGCCCTAGGCTACATTACGCAAGGTTGAATTTTATTTTTATAAGGCACAGGGAAATTAAGTGATTTAACCAGAAACACAGGATGTTGAGACAATGACAGGCCTGGAACTTGGTTTCACCATTTCAAACCCAGCGCTCTAGCCATTAGGCCACATCTCCTCTCTAACCTTGAGATAAGTGATGTGAACATGAATTTCTGTTGATAGTGAAACAAAACAATCATAACAAAGAAGAAATAATTCTATCCACTCAGTTTGAATTACATTTAGGTATTCAGTGTTTTTTTCTTGCAGCATAAAAAAGCCCTTCTCCAGGTCAATCAAATGGGGATGCTTACAGTATTTGGTTAGCATTGTTATTATTTAAATGGCTGATTACAGCAATCAAAAGATAAATGAGACCAGTTACATTGCATAGAGTATCTGGCACAGCACTGCGCGCCATGAGCAGCAAATGTAATAATTTTTGATCCGCTTCTAAAAGCTACTTTTGTTACAGTCTGTAAATTACTGAAAATGTAATGGATTAAGTGGTGAGTGAAGAAAATTTATATCTATGCAGTAAATGCTTTGCCCCTCCAATCACATGTTTCCAGTGGTTCTGGTTTCTCACTTTGCCACTGTTCACAACTTTCTCTTCCTTCTTCTTTCTCCATTTTCTCCCCTTGTCTTCCTTACTCTGGGTCAGAGTTTGATGAAAAAAATAAATCCCAGTCCTCAAAAATGGGTGTCAGTATCTACCACTAGGAACCATAAGCACAAACTAAGCACTGTGTCCAACAAAGGTTTCCTGTAAAACCACTGCCCTTTGAAAAAGGGCTGCATCACACACAAGGACCTCTTCACAAAGAAATCAGGTAAGCTCTCCTGACCCTACCCAAAGGCCCACTTTTAGGTCACAGATACATATTTCAAACTCACGGAAGCAAAGAATAGGGTCTTTTCTGTTGTTAATGAGGACTTACAGAATGTGGTTTTAAGCTTACAGGGTGCTGAAACAGGCTTTTAGGCTGTAGTCTTCAAGGCTCATCATAGAAAACCTTCATACAAACTTCCTTGACTGCGTTCAGCTTCTGGCCTGCTATGGCCATGTGACCGGGGGTGTAGCTTGGTCAATAAGATTGGGAGGGGTGGGGTGAGCTTCAAATTTGCCAACCCATTTTGCATATCATGGTAAAATACATTATTTGAGAAGTGGGATTAAGGGGTAGTGGGAAGGGATAGCTGTGTGGATTGGTAAGGTTGTTCTTGTGCAGGAAGGGACCAATGGAGATGATTTCCTCTTTCTATGTGTGCTGCAGAATGCAGTACACATAGAAAGAGGAACAAATGGAGGAAAAATAATGGTATTTCTCCTCATTGCGCCTCCCCTATGCCAACCCTGGGGATGCGTAGGCTTTTGCCTGATTCCCCGATTTACAAAATCTCGTAAAACTGGAAATGTGTCAAATGCCATGGGTGTTATGTGGGAACGCCCATGGTACGCCTCCCTATCACAGGGCGGATTGCGCTGTGTTGCCTCAGTCCATATCAACAGGGCCATGAAAAGCCACACAGGGTGGCTTTACGTGGCCTTGTAGATATGGCCCTGCAGTGTGTGCTGCTGGACCGTAACTAAAAATGACGTTCCAGCGGTGCAGGGGGCTTGTAAATGAGACCCTATATGTTGTAAAATAACCAACAGTTTTGAGAACTGCAAATCAGAGAGGAGGGAGAGAAAGTGTGTGTGTGTGTATGTTTTTGTCTGTGTGTGCATGTAAAAATCAGTGCTTAATTTGAGCCGGTGGTTTCCGGTGCTCAGCACCGGTACTTAATTAGTTTCCAGAGCACGGCACCGGCACTTAATTGTCAACATGGCATTTATAACCGTGTGCCACATGGTGGCGCTGCTAGTCTAATTTAGAGATGAGCAGAACAACGGTTGTTTATGAACACAGTAAACCTTAAGAATTACTAATACCTGCCTCCCCAGTCATTCCTTTAGCTTTGGGGATCTGGAATACTCTGAACTGTCACACTTGCAGGAGATAAAGATGGTTAGTAGTTGTTTTGGCAGCAATGACAGGGGCGATGCGTGGTACGAGCTTTAGTGGCCTCCTGGTCAGGGCCCTGGCACTTATTAGATTACAAATTATGCACTGGTAAAAATCCTAGGTGAAATCCAACAGGCACCTCACAATACCCGACTGAAAGCACCTGTACCCAACTATTTACTAGAAAATACATTTATTAGGGGGGTGTAACACACCCTCCCCCCCCTGAAGCTACAAACCCTGCATGTGCAGGCTTCAAGAGGGGGGGAGAGAGAGAGTGAGAGAGAGAGAGAAAAACGACAAGGCTGTTTCAAGATTTTTACTAGGGCTGCAATTGCGTTCCAGTCCGCCCCGATTTCAATCCCACGTGTATCCTTATATATGCTTAAAAACACTTATAAAAGCTGAGTATGTGCTCACAAAGAATGTGGTTTGTCCCACAAGCAATCTCAAGAAAAGGGGACAGGGAGATACTGACTCTGTGAAGGAAGACAAGAGACCCAGAAATACAGATATCGTGAGATGGAGACGCATGTATTATGTTACATTTTTGTGTTGTGTTATTATCATTTGAATAGCGAAGAAACACACACACACACACTCTCTCTCTCTCTCTCTCTCTCTCTCTCTCACACACACAAAAACACTGACAGAGGCAGGGACAAGCGCACCAGAACCGGAAGATACAGAAAGGGGGCAGGCGCAATGTTTCTACAAGGAACAGCAACACAACTTTGTGCCTCACTAACAGGAGCAATACCACTTCCAACACTTTCCCAACCCCACTACAGTGTCCAGCTCTGAAGCAGACTCTGGTCTAAGAGTAATCCCAGTGCCATCCAGAAAACCAGTCACCCGTGACCACTCAAAGTGCTGCAAGGCCACAGCAGTGGCAGAAGTGAGGAACACAAACACAATAACATACTAAGCACCTGCGACCATCCAAATACCTTTTAGGCCACACCAGCTGCAGAAGTGGCTATACGAGCCCAATAATATAATAGGCACCCGTGCCGTCTAAATACCTCCAAGCCCACACCAATGGTAAAAGTGGGCTTTAGAAGCACAATAACTGATTAAGCATCCGTGCCCACCCAAAGACATTCATGGCCACAGCAGTGGAAGAAGCGAGATATACAAACAGAATACCATAGCAAGCATCCGTGCCCACCCAAAGACCTTCATGGCCACAGCAGTGGCAGAAGCGGGGTATGCAAACAGAATAACATTATCATCCGTGCCCACCCAAAGACCTCCATGGCCACAACAGAGGCAGAAGCGAGGTATGCAAACAGAATGACATAACAAGCATCCGTGCCCACCCAAAGAACTCCATGGCCACAGCAGTGGCAGAAGCGGGGTATGCAAACAGAATAACATAACAAGCATCCGTGCTCACCCAAAGACATCCATGGCCACAGCAGAGGCAGAAGCGAGGTATGCAAACAGAATGACATAACAAGCATCCGTGCCCACCCAAAGACCTCCATGGCCACAGCAGTGGCAGAAGCGGGGTATGCAAACAGAATAACATAACAAGCATCCGTCCCCACCCAAAGACCTCCATGGCCACAGCAGTGGAAGAAGCGGGGTATGCAAACAGAATAACATAACAAGCATCCGTGCCCACCCAAAGACCTCCATGGCCACAGCAGTGGCAGAAGCGAGATATGCAAACAAAATAACATAAAAAGCATCCGTGCCCACCCAAAGACCTCCATGGCCACAGCAGTGGCAGAAGCGAGGTATGTAAACAGAATAACATAAAAAGCATCCGTGCCCACCCAAAGACCTCCATGGCCACAGCAGTGGCAGAAGCGAGGTATGTAAACAGAATAACATAACAAGCATCCGTGCCCACCCAAAGACCTCCATGGCCACAGCAGTGGCAGAAGCGGGGTATGCAAACAGAATGACATAACAAGCATCCGTGCCCACCGAAAGACCTCCATGGCCACAGCAGTGGCAGAAGCGAGGTATGCAAACAGAATAACATAAAAAGCTTCTGTGCCCACCCAAAGACCTCCATGGCCACAGCAGTGGCAGAAGCGAGGTATGTAAACAGAATAACATAAAAAGCATCCGTGCCCACCCAAAGACCTCCATGGCCACAGCAGTGGCAGAAGCGAGGTATGTAAACAGAATAACATAACAAGCATCCGTGCCCACCCAAAGACCTCCATGGCCACAGCAGTGGCAGAAGCTGGGTATGCAAACAGAATGACATAACAAGCATCCGTGCCCACCCAAAGACCTCCATGGCCACAGCAGTGGCAGAAGCGAGGTATGCAAACAGAATAACATAAAAAGCTTCTGTGCCCACCCAAAGACCTCCATGGCCACAGCAGTGGCAGAAGCGAGGTATGTAAACAGAATAACATAACAAGCATCCGTGCCCACCCAAAGACCTCCATGGCCACAGCAGTGGAAGAAGCGGGGTATGCAAACAGAATGACATAACAAGCATCCATGCCCACCCAAAGGAGTGACCTTCACCAAAAGTGCACACTTCCTAATTCCACGAATCAGCATCAAAAGATGACCGGATACAATTGAATGAAAGGAGGCACGTAATGCTTCGAAATGGAAAGTGTCCAGCATTCACCAACTCATTCCCTCAACGTTGGAGGTACAGGGTCGTTCCACTATATGGCAACAATCAAACCACCCACAAAAGCAGCATAATCTCATAGGTGGTGAGTTTACCCTTCTTCCATACACCAAATGTATCCTTATGACGTGCCTCTGGAAAGGATAAATGCAAGCAGCAGAAATATCAATCCAATGTATACATTCCCATACACCTAGTGCACGCCCCCACCAATTCCTTACACTTTGGGGTCTCGCTACTTATTTTATACATAGTTGTATCAATGTCAAACGCTGATTACTTTTGTGAGAGATTTCACTCTGTAGCGTATCACTTGATGCATTTTGTAACAGAATTTAAGTGCGCAATGCTTTCGTTACAGTCTGAAGTAGCCAATCACTTCTGGGTCCATAAATCGAAATAATTGTCCTTTGCATTTGTTGCATTTTTAAAATGCTTGTTTAAGTTTGGTTATTGACATAAGACGTTAAAACCTTTGGTACAGGGATGCAGAGCTCTATGACAGACTACTTTATGGAGAACTGGAAGAACAGAGGTGTGGGCACTTTAAAAGGAAGCAGAACCCCAGAACAAACTTCAAAGACTCAGGTACTAAATCACATTTTTGTGTGTGGAAATGGACTATAAAAAGAGGAGTTTGAGGCCCCCAAATTGTCAATTGCCAAGCAGCCAGTCAGGCTGTATGTCGTGTGCGCAGTAAAGTTGGTGACCAGAGGGGGCCATTGTGAAAAGAGCATTACCTCTGTGCCCATCGGGCTGTGGCCTGTGTGTGGATTAAAGTCAGCGACCCCATATGCCAGAGGAGGCCACAGTGAAGAGTACATTATTGCTGTGTCGATTAGGCCGTAGCCTGTGTGCAGAGTGAGTCGGCAACTCAGGATGCCAGAGTGGGAGGCCTCCGTGAAGAGCAAGGGTTGTTATCTGGTTTTGCTGATGACCGGCTGCTGCCCCTGCAGAGCCAAGAGGGCTAATCACCACCAGCAGCCGCTGTAGACCTCTGCGACGTCTGAGAGTGGGAGAGTGGAACACTTCCAGTGACCCCAGGAGAGCAACCCCGACAGGAGTAGATAGGGCTGATCTCAGAGCCTAAGGCCCTGGGGAACTTGTTCTCCCCAATAGCACAGTGGGCGCTGGAACACTTTTGACTTTTGAAGAGTGGGAGTGGGAGTGGGACTCCTAATACTCAAACTTCTACTGGGGCCTAACCAGAATGTCGCCTATGGTGATGGGTAATAACCACTACCAATAGAGAGATGGGAGTGGGACTCAGGGACCTGCATATCTACTTACCCCAGGAGGGTTGTGTGTATTATTTGTGTATGCTGTATTTTACTTTGTGTTCGTATATAAATGCTTCTTTTTTAATAAAAGCAAGTAGTTGAGTGGACAATCACTTATTGCTGCTATTGAACATATTTTGAGTTGTGAGCTTGTATTCACCTCCTGCATCTACCTCCACACAGGAGCCTTGGACTCCTCTACCCGCATTACTGATCCAGCGTGAAAGCTGATCAGTCTTTACACAACATAAAATCTAACATGAGAATGAAATTTCACAAACGAAATACATGTGTAATCCGCACTCAAAAGAGAAACACATGAAGTAACAAGTTAATGAGTAGAACAAGCACTGTAAAAGTGTGCTTAGATTTTAGAAATAGAAGAAAACATATATTGAGTGTCTAACAAGCTAACAGTTCAAATTTGTACAAGTTCAAGAACATGCTAAAAAGCAAATAACTCATAAAATGTATTTTCTACAATTTTGCTAATTAATGAGAAATTAATACAAGTTGACAGCTTAATTGAATCTTTAGTTATAATTGTGAGAATATAATAATGATTCTGAATGTATTTTGCCTTAGCAAACCATTTCCATTGCCCTCATTGTAATGCACCATTGACTTTGAAAAAGTGGTTCAACTCTTTAGTGTAACAATGTAGAAGCCGGAAATTTTGTGTGAATAACCTTTAGAACATATACGATTTAGATTTCCTAAAACAGAAAAAATGATTTATGATTATTAGCTAAAGCTGCTTGTTAGTACGTGGAAATCGTGGTAATAGGCCATACTTGCAAATTAACTATTTCATGATTGATATTTAAGTGCTTTATTAAT
Source organism: Calotriton arnoldi (assembly GCA_963921515.1). Classification (NCBI taxonomy): domain Eukaryota; kingdom Metazoa; phylum Chordata; class Amphibia; order Caudata; family Salamandridae; genus Calotriton; species Calotriton arnoldi. Next base: position 4,853,697 of record CAWUFW010000215.1, on the reverse strand, counting down.
GCATTAAGAATCTTATTTGCCCATACCTAAAGATGCACTTCTATATGTGTATTTTATTTACTGATTTTAATGCATCAGACTGACTTATTCTATGAAGCTTGTACATTCATGTCACACCATGGTAAATAATTTTTCTTCCATTCTCATTAATGTTACTTTCTGTACTTTCTCATGGAAGTTGCCAACAATTGATAAATGTTACTCTACGACGAAATGATATAATGAATGAGATCGATCTGTTACTTATATGTGAAAAGCTATATTTATGAACATTCTATTTTGGACCAAGCCTCTGTATTCAGGATGGACAACTAGTTCCCATGAGCAGCTTGTAAAAGAATCCTTAAGTAACTGCTTTGTGTATCCTGTAGCGGATGATGAGCTGATACCTACCTGATGAGGATGGTGTGACAGATGATGTCATCTCCGGACTCGAAAAACAATATGAACATGATTCCTTGGAGAACAGAGGAGTCCCCCTCACATCATTTTGAGACGGACATCCATTCCCTACCTTTTTCCACTGCTCTTCTGCTCTGAGCTCTCCTGAATTTTCCCTTTGAGAGGGGTCGATGGTGGAGCTTGCTGCGAGAGACCAACTGCTGATACTGCCGCTGCTGTATTGATTGCCCATTTGCCCTTATTTCCCCTTTCGGCTATGGACTCAAGCTGCCAGGCTTGCTAACTATTACCGTACTTCTATTTCCTTGCTGATTTCATTAAACTCTGTATGGATGCTAAGAATTTTTTTTTTTAGAACTTTCCTCTGCCAATTCGGTGGACCTAATTGTGTTTAATACAAAATTGATTGGAACTTGGTAGCAGGGTTACTCGTTTGTATAATTTGACCTGACAAAACTTCTTTAGGAGGTTTGGATTTTCTGATGCCATCATATCTATAGCATGGTATTGCGAATAGTATACTCAACCTGATCAAAATCTGTGAGTTGGTTGACAGATGAGGAGTTGGGCGCCGCGCTGGGAGATCTTAATTCCGCGAAGGCTCCGGGGCCCAATGGGTTTCCCAGTGAATTTTTTAAACTGTATTTTTTGCAGTTGGGACCTCACTATCGCTCGGTGGTGGAGGAGGCAAGAGAACGATGCTCTCTTCCCCCAGATTGGAGGCATGCGGGTGTGGTTGTCTTTCATAAACCGGGCAGGCCACCGGATCAACACGCATCATATCGTCCCATATCTCTCTTGAACGTAGAGGCCAAAATTCTAGCTAAAGCTCTGGCGAATCGCCTATTGCCTCATATCGCTACTCTGGTCCATCCCGACCAGGCTGGCTTCATGCCTCAGAGGGCGACCAGGTATAACATTAGGCGGGCGCATGTAGCAGTGGCGGCCATCCAGCGACTGGGTGAACCGGCGGCGCTATTATTAGCGGACATGGATAGGGCGTTTGACTCCCTTAGCTGGGTATACCTTTTTGCCTTATTGCATAGGTTAAACTTCGGACCGAGATTTATATCCTATTTGACCCTCCTATACACGGACCTCACAGCGTCGGTGTGGATAGCTGGTGCAGCCTCCTCCGCGTTTTCTATCGGTCGGGGCACGAGACAGGGCTGCCCCCTGTCCCCTTATTTATTTGCCCTCGCAATGGAGCCTCTGGCCGCGTGGGTGCGAATGGATGCGCAAGTGCAGGGCTTTGAATGGACACAGGGACTGTCGGATAGGATTGCATTATACGCGGATGACGTCCTATTCTTCCTCACGAATGTGGACAGAACGGGGCCACGGCTTCTGCGCATTATGCAAATCTTTGGGGAGACCTCTGGACTGTATATGAACCCCCGTAAATCTACGTTGTGGATTCTCTGAGATCAGGCGGGACAGGGCGCCTGGGTATCGTCGGTCCAGTTGGCGACGGGGGGACTAAAATATCTTGGTGTGTTTATATCGGACTTGCCCGCAGTTTCCTGGGAGCGCAATCTGGTTCCGGTGTCAGAGCGAGTGCGTGATGATCTTAAGACCTGGTCCCGCATGCCCCTGACCATATATGGCAGATCGGCTAAATTTAAGATGGTCGCGCTCCCCCGTCTTTTATATCAGTTGCAGAACCACCCCTATCCAGTTTCCTCTCGATGGTTCCGGCAAGTCAATGCGGCTCTTGGGCAGTTCTTGTGGGAAGAGGGCAAGGTGCGTGTGGCCCTGCGGACGTGTTTTTTATCTACCTATTGTGGGGGGCTAGCATCGTCGGACGTTCTTTCATACTATCAGGCATCACACCTGCTAGTATTGAACGAATGGTGGTATGGCAGTAGGGAGGATCCGGCATACGCGGTCGAGCGGCGGCTTATGGGAGATCACTCGCTGCATAGGATATTGTACTCTGCGCCGCTGCGGGGCTTGCTGCCATCGGCAACAAAGGTCGTGTTTCAGGTCTGGAGGCAAGCGCTGCGGAGGATGGGATGGTGGAACACACTGACGCGGGAGACTCCCCTCTGGGATAATGGGCGCTTGCCGCAACTAGCTGCCTTGCAGGGATTCCGGGGCTGGGATCATATAGGGATATCGGTCTTGGGAGATGTTATGAGGGGTCTGGTTTTGAAATCCTTCCAGGACCTCCAGACAGAATTTCATATGCCGAGGTCCCAATTCTTCAAGTACCTTCAATTCCGGCACGCCCTGTCCCCTAGCCTGGAGGGCTTGGAGTCCATGGCTGAGTTCAGCCCCCTTGAGGCCAAAGTTTTTATGGGAGATCTCCAGGATCGCAAGATCTCCAAGATCTATCAATACCTAGTTATTCATTGCTCCTCCACGCTACAGAAACTCTGGGGGTATTGGGAGGGGGATGTGGGTCCCTTGGATGAAGAGGACTGGGCGGAGGTCCTGGCTGCTCCACGAGGGGCGGCCATAGCAGTGCGTTTGCGCCTGGTCCAGTTTAAATACCTGCATAGGGCCTACTATACACAAGTACGTTTGTGGCAGGCCGGGTTGATTGCCTCTCCTGTGTGCCTTAGATGTAATCGGGAGGAGGGTATGCTATTACACACGGTTTGGCAGTGTCTCTCCCTAGATCGTTTCTGGAGGGGGGTTCACACCTGTTTATCAGAGGTTCTGGGTTGGGACCTTCCCCGCTCGCCGAAACTTGCCCTATTACATGTCATGGAGGGGATAGGTGGCAACATCTATAAACGGCACTTATTGCTGTTGGGTTTTACATTGGCGAAAAGGGACATAGCGAGGGTGTGGAAGGCACCGGGGCCCCCTTCAGTGGCTGCGTGGAAGAATGGTTTGGATTTTTGCATGGGCCTGGAGAAACCCATCTTCACTGCCAGGGGGTGCCCCAACAAACATTTTAAAATATGGAAAAGATGGGCAGACTATCGGGGATTGCTGCTAGAGCCGGTTCCAGTGGCACGGGACCCTCATTTATAGTGATTCGGTTTTTCCTGGGAGGGTCCAGGGAGTGGGGCGTGATTTGGAACTCCGGTGGATTGACCTACTGTATTATCAAAATGGCTCTGTCTAGTGTGGGGGTTTAGTGCGATCGGGGGGAAGGGGTTTGGGGTGTGAGGGAGTTAGATTTTATTTGTATTGCTCTTCATTTTTTTTTTCCTTTTGTGTCTCAATATGAAAATGTCAAAGTCAGTATAACATGAACTGATTGTGCAGACGCCTCTGGGGTACAGGGCCCTGCTGTATATGTGCCGTTTGACAAATAAAATCTGTTTAAAAAAACAAATCTGTGAGTTGGTTACTTATGTGGGGTCCTTATTGAGTAGCCAATGGTGACACCTAAGTTCCTTCACCCCTCAATGCGATGAGCAAGATTCATTGAAGGACCAACCTGGATGGGTGAATAAATAACTCAGTTCAGTAGGTAAATAATGAATTAATGGGTATAAAAAGGGCCAAGAACATTTTTTCACTGGATCAGAACTTTACTACTGAGAGTCAAGTGCTGAAGGGGTATGTGGCCCAGTTACTCAGGACGCAAAGTAGGTCGGGCCCCGGGACATCAGGAATAAAAGGCTGCAACCCCCACGGTTGGGCTCAGAAGCTCCTGCTTTCCCCATGGGCCTAATAAAGGAGTTCTGACAGCTGTGACCTGTTGGATATATACGAGAAGTGGATTCCAAATCTTTGAGTAAAAAAATCATAAAAATCCTTACAATGAAGATGAGAAAAAATAAATTATCCCATGGTAGCCACAGCTCTAAGCTTTCCCAATTGATTTAGAGAAAAAGATCTTGAATTTGAAGATACATATGTAACTTTTACTTGGGGATGGAACAACACTTTGGAATGTAGGTAGAAAAAATAGCTCTGTGAGTAAAATAGGTTGGAGAACACTAGCTAGATCTGAATTCACTCATGAAAGGTCTTAGTCGAGAACAGTTAACGAAGTAACTCATTGCCCCATGTGAATGGATGAATGAAAGAATGAAATGGAACTTATAAAGCACAAGGCAACTCCATGGAGTTTCCCGGTGCTGAGCTTTCAGTCATCCACGAGTTGCAGTGAGATCACCTAGTCTTGTTGGAACAGCTAGATCTTCAACCATTTCTTAAACAAGGTGGTAGCACCTACAGAGAGTAGCTCCAAAGGAAGTTTGTCCCAGGCCACTGGTCCGAGGTAGGAGAAGGTCCTTCTGCCCATTCTCATGTGATGAATCTTGGGGATCTTTGCCAGAAGGCAGTGGGCTAATCGCAAGTTCATGTGATGAATCTTGGGGATCTTTGCCAGAAGGCAGTGGGCTGATCGCAAGTTTCTGGAGGAGGCATTGAAATTAATTCTGGCCCTAAGATAGCCTGCACCTGAATGGTGTTTTGCTCTATGAACCAGGACGAACGTTTTGAATAAAATTCTTCTCTTTATCGGAAGCTAGTGGAGAGCACGCAAGTGCAGAGACAGGTGTGTTCTTGGGGGTGTGCTAAGTAGAATGTGGGCTGCTGTGTTTTGGACCTCTTGAAGCTTGTTAAGCAGATCGTCTGGAAGTCCCACATATAGGGCATTGCCGTAGTCCAGCCTTGATGTTATGATTGCCTGGACGACCACCTTTCTTGCAAACATGGAGAAAGAGTAAAAACCTTATTAGTTTCCCCAAAAGCCCAAAACATCTTCTGATCAGAGACAAAATCTGTGGCTGAGAACGGAGAGAATTGTCAAATTTAAAGCTCAATTTCTTGACTAATCCCACCTGGGGGTGGGGTGTCTTTGGGCCACAGAGTCTGCCAATCCGGGGTATTGGGGCCGAAGAATAGTATTTCAGTCTTGTCTGCGTTGCATTTTAATTGATGTGAGGTCATCCAGTGAAAAACAGAAGAAAGGCAGGTTTTAATGTACTCTTGCGCAATCTCCTCTCACTTCCCACATGTGAACAGCAGCTGGGTGTCATCAGCGTATGTAATCAACTTAGCCCCCCAAGGTCTCTGCCAACTGTGCTAAAGCAGTGAGGTACGCATTAAACAGAGTGGGATTCAGAGCAGAACCATGCAGTACTTCCACTGTCAGATTGTGTGCTCTCGAAGAGTATGGGGTGACCCGCACTTCCTGCCCTTTGTCCTTCAAAAGGATACTAGCCTGCTCAAATCCAATCCACCTATTCCGACGGATTGGAGGCATGCTTGGAGCATAGAGTGAGGGCCCGCATCGAAGGCCGCTGACAGGTCTAACATAATCAGGATGGCCTTCACACTGTGTCTCAGTACTGAAGTTTTTCCTAAAGCCTGACTGGCTAGGATGGAGCAGCTCATTGGTTTCAAGATACTGAGAGAGCTGTTGATTAACAATTCTTTCCAGTACCTTAGACAATGCTGGCTGTAGAGAGATTGGCCTGTAGATTGATAGCTCCGTAGGGTCTGCTGAGGGCTTTTTTAGGAGGGGCTGAATTTTAACCTGCTTCCATGACACAGGGACGGTTACTGAGGACAAGGAATCTTTGAGCAACCTATTAGCCAGTGGATTATTGGCGGCTGCACCTATCTATCGTTAATAGATTTGGCGGGCAGGGGTCAGCTGAAGATCCTGATTTGAGGCCACATATGGCCACCAGTGATTTATCCAAAGGATAGGCTGGAATTTTAGAGTGAAGCCGTAGTGGAAGAGGCTGTGCTGAAGCAAACTGTCTCCAACTAACTCCCCTCTGTCTGAATTTCTGGCATGAGACTGGCTTGAATAGCTGTGATCTTGTCACGGAAATATGAGGCCAGTTGGTCACACCATTCTCCAGTAGGTTGGTGCACTCTAGCGCAGGCCTCAGCGGACATGAAGTTGTTGAGGACTCTGAAGATTTCCTTGGATTCATTGCCTGCCCCCTCTATCCTCCACTCAAAATGTGCATTTTATTGGAGGTGTTCCAAATCCAGCTGACCTCGACTAGACCCAAGAGAGAGATGGTGCTCTGCTTTAGAGAGCAAATAAATTCCAAAGTTTGGATTTTATGAAGTGAGCTTGTGACTGATGTAAATTTTAGTTGTCATGGGTTGAGATTTTACTAATATAGGCCAGCAAAACTTAATTATGTAATGGTCTGTCCAGACTAGTCTTGTAGGCTCTTCAAGATGCAGCTTAATATTAGAAACAAATTGATCAAGCACATGGCCTGCTTTATGCATGAGGCTAAACATATGTTACATGGGCTCTAAAGATGACATAGCATCTAACAGTGTGATCACCTCACTGTTACCTTTTTTGCCCATATGCAAATGAAAGTCCACCAATACTATAAAATGTGCATATCTTAAGGCCCAGTGAGTGAGAGCATTGCCCTGGGATTTTAGAAAGGGGCCTGCATTACCCCAGGGTCTGTAAAATAGTAATTTGTACCCCTGCAATTTATTGGTGGGGTGTCATGGTGAGGCGGAAGCCCAACACCTCCTCACCTTCCAATTCCTCAATTGGGATAGGGGTACATTCGTACATCTTCTATGTACCATAGCTACACTGCCTCCTCTTCCCCTTAGACGGCCCTTCCTGTAGATTTTGTAACCTCTAGGAATAGCCTTGGCTATGGTGGGGTTGGACGATTCGGATAACCATGTCTCGCTCATGAACAATATATAAGGCCTTTTTCTCACTCAGGAAATCAAAGTTATTTGCATCATGTTTTTGTACAATGATTAGCGCTGCAGAAAATGGCATGTTCCTTACCCTGCTTCCCAGAGCTGCAGTAGTTACCTTTTGCCATGGTGGAGGTTTTATTTGCCACCTACACAGGGGACAGAAATATCCCTCTTTTAATAAAGGTGTTGAACAGTGAGGCGTACATTTTGGTGCAGAGGCCAGGTCAAGCCACTCGTCCCTGTTGGAGTAAATATGTGGCATACATACTGAGGGGCCACGGGCAGAGTGGCTGGCGCTGGCCGCTACAGGGATGCTGACGGGCGCACAAGGGCTAGCCTTTGGGGCACCTTCAGCACATCCGCTGTGCATCCGCGCAGCATCTGTCTTTATATGCATGTCGCCCCAAAAGCAAAGCCAGAGCGCGCACTACTCAAAATGGCGCCTCTAGATTGTCCCAAAGTTGGAGAAATGACCGACAGAGGAACGTAACGTTTTTAGCTGGTCCCAACTTCCTGATTTAGTGTGCAATACCCACAAGTTTTCACAATTCATACACAGCAACAAAACATTAATGTCAAAAGGTTTTAAAAACAAGTTTAAATGATACTGTGCAAAGCGCAAATCACTTAAAGCTGCCGCGTCCACGCAGCGTCTGTCTTTATATGCATGTGGCCCCCAAAGATAGCTAGAGCATGCACTACCCAAAATAGCTAGATTGTTCCAATGGGGCTTTAGGGGGGCAGCTGGCCGCCGGGAGGCTTGCACCCCAGGGTTTTTTTGGGCCAGTGGTGCGGCCGAGAGCCCAATTGGGCTTGGGGGGATGAGGGGATATTTAAGCAGACATTTTGTCTGCCATGTCACCATTTTAATAAGGTGACAAGGCAGCCAGTCCAGGTGCTGTGTATTGGTAGCCAGTGGAGCATCAGCGTGGGGTGTTACTCACCAGGCAGCGTGAAGATGAGCAGCGGCCCCCGAGTTGAAGAAGCCATGCGCCTGCTAGCTGAGGCGGGGCGAATGGACCTAGTGGTGCTGGCAGCGCAGGAGGCGCGGCCGGCATGGCGTGCAGCTGACAGGGTGGCTGCGGCGGTGTGGGCCTGCTCATCGCCGTGGCCCCAGTGGGTGAATGCGGCGAAACCGGTAGGTGAGGGTGGCCGCAGGAACAAAGCGGTCGCTCCAGAGAAAGCGAACAGGGAAAGAGGGTGGGGCGCCATGCAGCGTCCCACTCTCCTGCTCATGGAATGAAAAGGCAGGGTGGGGCATAGAGGGCCCGGCAAACAGGTCACCGCGGCCAGAGAGGCCGCTTGTGGCACGATAAAGAGAGAGAGGGGGGGAACGAGGGAATGAGTTTGGGACAGCGGTGGGAGAGGGAGCGGGCTACAGAGGAGCGGGGGGAGGGGGAACGGCCTGAATTTTGGGGCAGGGAGGCCAACAGTGAGCCATCCCTTATGGAGAAGCTGCCACATGGGAGCCAGGTGGGAAAGAGGGGTAGAGGGGATGTAGGTTTGTGGAGTACGAGGGTTAAGGAGGGGGAGGGCATTCTAGGGGATACAAGCAAGGAGGACAGCTTGGGTCCGAGGGGCAAGGTAGGGGGAGGTGAGGGGGGAGGTGAGGTGAGAGGGAGGTCTGCCAATGGGGGGGAGCAGGCGGGGCCAAGGGGAGGACCTCCAGCATCTTTAGACTGGGGAGGCTGGCTGGACAGGGCCCCATGGGGGCTCAGGCCGCTTTGGTCAGAAAAGGAGGGTGGTTGAGGGAGGTACAGTCGCAGGCGATAGGGAGACATGAGGGGGGGGAAGGGGGTTGCACGGAGGGCAGGAAGGGGGTATGGTAAGGGGGCCCAGTGTCGGCATTAGTGGCAGCCATGTTGGAGTGGAGTGAGGGGGAGGGGCAAGAGGGGGGTTTCGGGGAGGGACATGTGGCAGAGACTATTCCACCGGCCAGGGTATATATACTCGCCGAGGGCAGGGCTGGAGGGGGGAGCCAGCAAGACGGGGAGGGCATTCAGCAGGGGCGGTGAGGAAATGGGTGAGACATCCAGATCTAGATGAAGGGGATGGCAGCAGGCGGGCATGCTGGGGTAACCCAGGGGCTGGGCAGGGTGAGAGGGGTTATTGGCAGTGGTGTCTGGGTCTGGGGGGGCAAGAGTAGAAAGGGACACTAACCCCGGCCTGCCGGACCTTACTTTATCTTGCAGGATCAGCAGGCACAGGATATAACAGACTCGGGTGAGACCCATGCGGCTCCGCGCTACCGAGGAGAAGAGATGGCACAGGTAAAGGCAGCCAGCCGGAGTGCGTTGCGGGACGGTCAGGACACTGCCAAACGACGGTCAGAGGTGGCCGTGGCAGTGCTTCAACCCCGTTGGGTCAATGCGGCTTCAGGGGCAGCAGTGAGAGAGACAGGGTAGGCGCATACAACTGGGGCAGAAGGGCGTTTTGCAGCCCGAAGTTAACCGGTGGTGGATCTAGAAGAGCTAATCCACAGTAGGCGGGAAAGTGCGGAAACACAGGTGCACATGAGGGCAAGGGAAGAGGGCACAGAGATGGAGGCTATACAATTGAATTATGATGAGGATAGCATTGAAGAAGGGGAGATTGTTGAGGATGAAGAGGGAAAACAGGAAGGCTGGGGGGCGTAGTAATGACGTGCCTAGTATGTTGCAGGTTCCCAAGGAAGGAGAAGGGCCTCTGGTCTGGGACAGCGTGGTTCAGCCCCCTGCACGACTGGTTAGGCAGCCGGATCCAGTGCGGACGCCAACCTTGACAACAGGTTAGGGCACGAAAGAGTGTGGTCCGCTAATACACCACAAGGGCAGGGTGTTAGTGGGGACTGATGTGCACAGAGGCAAAACGGAAGGGGAAGTGTGTCTGCGGAAAGGTTTGTATGTAAAGGATACGGGGTGGGCACAGAAGCGCAGAAATTGGAGGGGGAGACAACGAAAGGGGGTCAGCTGAAGATCAACAGGACGAAGGATGGGAGACAGGGACGGGCAAGGACAAGATGCCAGTGGGGGGGAAGGACAACGACAGGGCACAAGGACAAGGGACAAAAGAGATTGATGAGTTAAAAATCAAGAAGCTGCTATACATGGGGGTGACGAAGCCACTGGGAGCTCATCTCATGCTGACAACTACAGAAAAGATTTGGAAAGGGGAGTACGCGGAAATGCTGAAGCTGCTACACAGGGAACTGAGGGCTAACGAGGGTTTGAAAGAGGAAGAGATGGAATTGTCTAGGAGACCTAAAGCGCCCATGACAATTGAGAATTGGACACCGTTTTTTCTGATATTTGCAAGCGTTTATTGTGAAAAATACCCGGAGAGGTCTGTCTCTCTTTTTAAATACATGGATGTGATTAGGAGGGCTCAGGTGACGTATGGGGGCTACGTCTGGTCCCACTACAATGAGGAGTTTAGGGCCAGGTTGGCATGGGACCTGAAGACAAAATGGGGAGAGATTGACGCAGATCTGTGCCAACAGACAATGGGGGCAGTTAAGTTCGGGAAAACCACGTACATGGCCAGCGGGCTTCCATTAGTATAACGCCCCTTTCAGAGCCGCCCCACCCGAGGGGGGGTGGGTTATACAGCAAAAAAAACAGGGGGAGTACAAGGGGCCTGCTGGGATTTCAACAAAGGAGCCTGTGCAAGAGAATACTGCAGATTTAGACATGAGTTCTCCAAGTGTGCGGGGCGGCACCCATTGGTACAATGTTTTGGGGCAGAATACAATGGACAAGGGCAACAGCATAGCCAAGGTTTCCAGCACTACAGCTCATTTTAGGGACAACAGATGGCAGGGGGCAGAGGGGGGAGCACAAGGTTCCATGGGAAAAAGCTTGTACAAACATTAAAGAGGAATGTTTAGACCGTTGGCTGGCACATTATCCATGCCGGAAAGATGTCTCATTACTGAGCCAGGGGTTTAAGGATGGGTTTAGGTTAGGGTATGAAGGGCCATGGTCCACCAGGTGGGCAGAGAACTTGAAATCAGTAAATTCACACAAGGCAACAGTGAGGGAGAAATTCTTTAAAGAAGTGGAGGAGGGGCGCATGGAGGGCCCATTCATAAATGTGCCTATCAGGAATCTGATAATTTCACCGATTGGGGTGGTGCCCAAGAAGGAACTGGGACATTTTAGATTGATACAGCACCTCTCCTGGCCGGAAGGGTCCTCAGTAAACGATTTCATATCAGAGGACTTGACATCAGTGTCATATTCGTCAGTGGATGTAGCCAGGACACTAGTTGAAAAGGTAGGAAAAGGTTCGGCGATGGCAAAGTGTGACATAAAGTCTGCTTTCCGTCTGCTGCCGGTGCACCCCTGATGATTTCCAGTTGTTAAGTATACAGTTTGAAGGACAAATCTTTGTGTATAAAGTATAGCCTATGGGACATTCCATCTCCTGTGCTTTGTTTGAGCATTTCAACTCCTACTTGCAATGGGCTTTCTCATGGCAGACAGGCAAAGAGATGGTGACACACTACCTTGACGACTTCTTCCTGGTGGGTCAACCCAGTTCAACGGACTGTCAGCAACAGCTGGCAATTTTCCAAGAGCTCATGGGTTTACTGGGGGTGCCCCTGGCACCAGAGAAGACACAAGGTCCAAGTACGGTGTTGTCATTTCTGGGCATTGAGTTGGACTCGGTAGCGATGGAGGCATGCCTACCGATGGACAAAAAGTTGCACATTCTGATGCTGGTAGACGACATGCTGGCCAGACAAAAAGTGATGGTCAGGGAAGTGCAAGTGCTGCTAGGACATCTTCATTTTGCATGCAGGGTAGTACACACAGGAAGGACCTTCTGTAGGAGGTTGAGCAGACATTGGCGGGCATAATGCTGCCACATCATCACATGCGTTTGTCCGCAGCGACGAAGGAAGAATTACGCATGTGGCGAACATTTTCTAGAGGATTTCAAGAGCATTCTAATGATAACACCCAAGGAGTGGGAATGGGATGTGCACATACATTCAGATGCGGCAGGAGCTAGTGGTTTTGGACTGTATTGGCAGGGAAGATGGTGTGCTGAAGAGTGGCCACGACATTGGAAGAACTGGGGCAGGAGCATTGCCTTTTTAGGGTTATTTTCCCTAGTGGTAGCGATAACAGGGTGGGCACAGGACTTGGCACGCAAAAAAGTGATTTTCAGGGTGGACAACATGGCGATAGTGCAAGTGGTTAACAGGCAATCTGCTAGGGATGCACAGGTACTCAAGTTGATGAGAGTCTTCGTACTCAGTTGTTTGAAACACGATATTTTGTTTCAAGCCACAGACGTGCCAGGGTTGGACAATGACATTGCGGACGCTTTGTCTTGTTCACATTGGGAGAGGTTCCATGGTCTGGCCATGGAGGCGGACAACTGCAAGACACCAGTGCCGGCGGGGATGTGGTCCATAGGAGACAAAGGATGCTGCAATTGGTGGTAGGGTCTTTGGCTGTCTCCACTAGGTGGGCGTATAGGCAGGCTTGGCTTGAGTTCATAGAGGGGGGGGCTCAAAAGAGGGCAGAGATGTGGGCAAGAGAAGAAGATGTCTTACAGTTTATTTTGTCAATGATTGACAGAGGCCTGTCAAGAGTCACTATTACAGGCAAGCTAGCAGGGATCGCTTTCATGGGGAAGCTGTGGTGGGAGTATGCTCCTTCGGCAGGCGAGCTAGGCAAGCGCATTCTAGAAGGCTGGGCGAGAGAGAAAAGGGTGTGGCCCCGAATTAGGAAGCCGGTGTCTAAAACATTGTTGTGCTGTTTGTTAAAGTTGATCCTGAGGATTTGCAGGAATGGGGAAGACACAACATTATTCTCTACATTAATGTTATGGATGTATTTTGGAGCTTTTTGGGTTTTGAAGCAAGTGGGAAGGAAAGGCATTCCAGGTCTAGAATATGGCGGCGTGGGCATGCAGGAAGGGGTGTTGGTGGTGGAGCTCAAACAATCGAAGACAGACCAAAGGGGAACAGGGAAGTGGGTAGTGTTGAGAGCCACAAGTGACACTGCGGCATGCCCTGTGAGATGGAGGCGTACCTGGTGAGGGTTAGCTGCAACAGGCTCTGGGAGAGTGTTTAGCAGGGTTTCAGGCCAAGGGGTCACTGCGGCGCAGCTGCTGTGGGTCATGCGGAGAGCATTGTTGCTTTTGGGGGAAGTCCCTGGGGAATATGGTACCCACTCCTTTAGCATCGGGGTAGCAACAGATGCAGTGAAGCAGGGTTGGGGGGAGGACAGGATCATGCGATTGGGGTGGTGGACATCTGATTGTTTTAAATCTTATATTAAACTGGGGGAGTCGGGGATTGTGATGCATAGTTCTGCCATGTACTTACTCATGTGTCTTTTCAAATGCAATTGCTGGACCAACTACGACAGAGCTGTCCATTTGGACATCTGGTCATTCTTTTGTTAAATGGGCCTAACGTCATGAAATCAAAAAGGGGAAAGATTTGAAACTTGGTTTGGATATGTCCTTATTTAATGTTTCCTGGCATGGGAAGGGTGGCATGTGATGGCACAAGCTCATTACCTGTTTGAACAAATTATGTTCAAAATGTCCTGATGTTTTGATCGTGCATTTTGGGGAAAATGACCATGTGGTTTGTAAGGGTTTAGCTTTACTGAAACAAATGAAAAGGGACCTTTTAGAGATCAAGCAGCAATGGGCCGGATGTTTTATCATTTGGAAGGAGTTAATTTCTAGGAGACATTGGAGGTGGGCTGAAAGACCAGCTGCAATTGACAAGGCCAGGAGGAAAATCAATAGGGATAGGAAAATTTTTTGTGAAAAGGAGGGTATTGGGAAAGTAGAGCATCCCAAGCTGAAGTACGCAGCGGTTTATTTTTTCAGGGATGATGGTGTACATTTGTCACGCTTCGGGGTGGAACTATATCTGATACAGATGAAGAGGTACTAGATAGAACTTCCGATATTTGGAGATATCCTAAAGCGTCCTAGATTGGGGGGGTCAGAAAAGTCATAGACAGGGGAGGGGGGACTTTTCTGAGTGGCGTTTGGTGGCTAGTTGTTTACATGTTTACAGTTTAAGTTTATGGTTGGGAACAAGTTAATCCGGGAGTAGGCAAGAAGGGGCAGTTAAGATAGGAGATGCTTAGTTAGGTAGATGTTTTGAGAAGTAGGTAAGAGGTTACAGGTTTAAAGTTCAACAGTTAATGACTGATTAGGGTTTTAAATAGTTGCAAGGAAAGGAAAAGGGGAAAACCTTAGGGGTGGGAGGAGGAGGAAAGGTAGGTGTATAAATGTATAGCGAGGTCTAGTTTTGTAAGGCAAAGGCCAAGGGTAATGTTTTGTGAGGTACACCTGTCTTCAATAAAGCGGCCTTTTTCACACATAAGTGAGAGTGTTTTGTGGTCTGTGCTGCGCCCCCCTTTTTGGCCCAAAGTGGGAGAAATAGCCGACAGACGTATGTAACGGGTTTAGCTCCTCCCGATTTAGTGGGCAATACTCGCAAGTTTTCACAATTCATTCACAGCAACACAAGATTAATTTCAAAAGGTTTTGCTAAGGCCTTAATGAAATCTGGACACTCAAAAAAACCTCAACAACTCCCAAATTTAAAAACGTTGTTAAAAATGCCTGGTATTTAATTTGAATTGAATTCCAAAACTGCCTCTTTACTTTTTTACAAAATATAATCTGGTGACAAACTCAGCAAAGTCTAGTCTAGGGAAATTGTCTCAAATAGCCATACATTCTACGCAGACATCGGGGCACCAACAATCTGTACCGGTGACATATTGGGTGAGCTTAATGTGCATCTATAGTCTTTCAACGTCCAATGTGCAGACAAAGAGGTAATATCAGCTTCAATTGGAGGAGGCGGTTTTAAATAAATTAGATCATAGCTCTGAAGTGAATTTGGAGGCCATCTGAGGTGTGAGCGAGTTCATTAACCTGACTACCTCTTTGGCCCATGAAAGATTTTCTGGTTCTTGATGGGTGTCACGAGGCGGGTCCGACCCAGGGGGGTGTGAAGTCGACTATGGACTGGTGGGGTGTGTCACCCACCGTTTCCCCTCCTCTCTTACCGCAGCAGGACGACTGGAGCTGTCCGGACATACGGGAATGCGAGGGTGATGAGGGATCTGGTCGCGGCTCCTTTAATTGGGAGGACATCGTTGGAGGCCCCGCCCCGATGGATGACGTCGACGGAACCCGGCCCACAAGAACCCGAGGAACACGGAAGCCGGTGTGTGTCAACACCGGAGGAGACGAGAGAGACGGACCGGAGAGGAGCGAGGAAGAGGAGTCACAGACGGAAGCGAGCAGAGGAGAGGCGACGGAGCGGTGGAGAGACGCCAGCAAGCCAGGAGGCCAACGTACCCGTGGTTCACCCAGCCACGTTCCAGGAGGAGCGTGGCTTAAACAGGTACGCAAGCGTTTTACGGGTTGGAGAGGAGGAAGGGAGGGACCCGACTCGAATGTTTAGAGTGTCCCCTATTCCCGATGTACCCGTCCTGAGCACCTCACCTTCACTTAGGGTTGCTGTGAATACTCACCGTGTGCTCCCTCACTACCCCTCCCATTCACTCTGTGCCATAACCCTCATACTGAGACCTGGTATCTATTTCCTCCCTGCACCTCATCGCCTTGAGTACCTGCCTCACCCGAGCTGACGACCGCGTGGGTGTACCCCGGACCGGATGAGGAAAAGCTGGGTCTCATCGAGGGATCGAGACTCCAAGACCAAACCACCAACATCCCCGGCGCCCTACAAGAAACCAGCAGTATCAAAGAGACGTGTACTAAACCCAATAAAGCCTTCCATACCCCTACCTCGTCTCTGGCGCCTTACTACCAGCCCGCTACAATGGGTTAAAAGGTGAATTATATAAGGAGTCATCTAAATAACTGTGGACTCAGTCCACAACGATTTGCCCTAAAGCTATATAGGAGATGTCAAGAGCTTCTCGATGTACACATAAGGTTAGGCAAAATTGTTCCACAAAAGACAAAAGTGGGGACTAGGCCAGATTCAATTCTGCTTTAACCTGAACAGGATACACTAGGCTCTACACTCAATTTCCATCTTCGGAAAGGTCTTCATGCTTGCACTGGGTGCCCCACAATCTTCTTGGACCACAAAGCTGGGTTAGAAAGCTGCAGTACATTTCAACCAATCGTATTGACCCCCCGATGACCAACCAGATAGACATTCCTTTGTTCAACCTATTCCAGTTGGTTATAGGATGGATTGGCTGTAATGCCCTGCTGCCTTCCAGGACAGACTTTATGGTCAAGGAAGGCAATGAGGAAAGTCATGAGACACATGGAGAGGTGAGGCGCACATACATTTTTTTTTTATTGTATTTTACAGAGTTTTATATAGCGCGAACTTGACCCGAAGGTATCGGGTATCAGAGCGCTTTACATAGCACCAGTTGCGTTACATGAGGACACATTCATTTTTGTTAGGCACGGGGAGATTAAGTGATTTGCCCAGAATCACAGGATGTTCAGCGTCATTGCCGAGACTCGAACCCAGTTCCCCAGATTCAAGGTCGACCGCCCTAGTCGTTAGACCAACTCCTCTCCCCATATAAGGTGGTAATGATACACTGTGCATGGCAGCAGTACTCTGCATCCTATGTACATTTTTGCATGGCGCAGATCTTTGTCAGAAAGGCAAAAGGGAGCCCCTTCTCCCATAGGCCATCCTGCCAACCCCTATACACCAGCCATCTTCTTCCAAATTCAGGACAATTTGAACTAAAGTAAACCTGATGATGCCTGTATGTATGCATGTCTATGGTATTTCTATAGCACAAATCTAGCCAAAGGGCAGCAGAGCACTGTTCTTGTTCAAAGGCAAGCTTAAACTTGCCAGCTCATAGTAGAGGAAGCTGAGTTGTGGACAGTTAATGCTTTGTAATGTAGTATTCTTTTAAGGGGTGAGTCTCCAAATTGGAGCAGCGTAGGGAAGTGCTGATGGATACAAGGGTGGCGTTACAGATCCTGAGTGTATAGAAGAAAAAGGCCTGTTGTCTTGTTTGTTTCTTTTTACACTTCTTAGTCTGATGCTAGGATCATCACCGACACTGTCTCGTGCAAAAATAATTTACAAAGATGCAAATCGTTTTTAATAGGCTAAACAAATGTTGATGTTTACTTCAGGAGGTCTTCATATCCACTTCTCTTCTTCAGAACACCTCTTTGCAAATCGTACTATATGTGCAAATTATGAATTATTTAAATGGTCAGAGGTGCTACTGATCCATCATCCTTGGAAGCACCACAAGGAGCAACCATAAACATGATTACAACAAACAAGTCCCCCTTCCATGGTTTATCTACAGCTTCTATTGCTTTTGTAGTTTGTTGTCACATCTATGCTCAAAGCTTACCCACAGTTGTGGGGCTCAGAGGAAGACATTACGCTTAACATGCAGCCAGACAGATGGGTGGTAATCAGAGCTTGGAGGTCTGCGCGTTGCAAAGGATGTCATACTTTTGGTTCTTCTTCATGTATTAGGCCGATACCAGGAGTTAGTGGAAAGTGGCGTGGTAAGGTCTTAAGACGTATTTGTTTCATTATTTTTAATCACTTTCAGTATCCAATTGCTACTATTTTTCCCTGTTTTTTTGCTACTGTGCAACTGGGTTTCTTCACAGATCTTCTTCTGGAG
Organism: Calotriton arnoldi; assembly: GCA_963921515.1. Classification (NCBI taxonomy): domain Eukaryota; kingdom Metazoa; phylum Chordata; class Amphibia; order Caudata; family Salamandridae; genus Calotriton; species Calotriton arnoldi. The sequence goes on along the minus strand of CAWUFW010000215.1, from coordinate 4,836,043 downwards.
CTTCATGGTTGACTCTTTCTATTTCCCAGTGTCAGAAAGAGCTTGCTGCCTAGCTTACCTACTTCTACATGCCATTGCTCTTCCTCTTCAAACAAGAACTAATGGATTGCAAAGGAGGATTTTTTCACTTTGTGGGGTTTTTTCTTCTTGGTCTGGGATTATTTTAAGGAGTCCCTTTCATGTGAATGTGTAAGTGCAGGGTACCACAATGGCTACTAGGAGGAGCAGCCCTTTCCATCAGGAATTAAGAAGGCAACTTAATAACCTTCTCAGAGTCCAGTCCTTGACATTTATCAGGCTTGGCTTTTATCATGAGATTTGATGTGATGAGTTAAGATTATGTTGATTTCTAGTATTTTCATGTCGTTTCTTGGTAACAAGACCAACAGTATTTACTGCCAGGGCTTGCTGTGCTTTTCCTTGGCCTTATTATATAGTGAGCATTTTCATGTGACATGACTTGCCCTGTGCCAAAATACTCAGCAACCCTCCCTCCTTTCGTGAGACCTCACTTTACTGTTCAGGAAGGGGGAGAGCAGTCACTTCCTTTTGCATCACTACATCCCCACAAGCAGGAATTATTTAACAATGTCAATTCCCTCATGTGACATAATTTCCCCCTGTGGAGAAATGCCAGAGTGCCTCTTTTGACCTCCCTTCACTTCCCAGCTAAGTCGAAATGAGGCAGTGATGTCTATTGCTAATTGGCAGGGCTGATTAGATGCGGCATGGAAAATAAGTAAGTGCCATGAGCCTTGCGGGAAGAAAAGTGTTTTTGTAGATTTTTTTTATTGATTGTCTGTTGGAGCTGATACTCATCGGGGAGCGTTTCCCTGAACTTTTTCGCTTTTTCCACTTGGGTTTTGCTGATACTATTATGTGGCCTCTGTGCTGTGGGCACTTTCACACTGTAAATATGGTACAAAAGTGCGTGCACCCTTCTATCCGTGTTGGGAAGTGGCACTGATTCAATGTTCTGAAACAATGGTCCCATCTGTCAATGCAGAGCAGTGGGTGTGCACTGGCATCTATTGTGAGTGCAATCATGAGCATCTTACCATTGTAGGCTGCTGTAAGTGCACACCCACAACTATGGTGCCCATGATTGCGTGTTCTGCCTGCCAACGCAGGCTTGTGCGTGCCCACAGACACATGTATTAGTTAAACCCATATACAGACTGCTGTGCAGACTCGGACGGGTGCACTTGCACCCCTGGTGCTGGGAACCATGTGTTCCACCTGCCATCGCAGGTCGGTGTGTGCACTAGCGCAAATGCGCTCAGGAAGTGAGGAATACCTATGTGTGTTTTCACTACCTTTGAGGCCTGCTCTTCCCATAGGTTAGCAGGGGGAAGTGGTTGACATTACTACGGACTGCAATAGTGGATTGCAGTGGAGTAGCCTCATGATGTTTCATATCAAAGGATTCACCATGCCAAACCCTTACCATTGGTATAGGGGGTTTTGGCATAACTCGTTTAGAAATGCCACTTATAGAATATGGACATTTTTATGCTCCAAGAGTCTCAGGGACCATGGTGTCTGTGCACACCAGGGGTCAGGAGGGAGCACATCTGTGCATTCCCCAAGCGACAGCCATAAACCATGGGCATCCCATGGGAACGGCAGACTTCTGCCATTTGAGGGCCGAACAGGATAGATTGAAGATAGAGGTTGTGACACTTTGCCTCCTGGGGCCGGATCATGGCCCCACTAAAGATTAAGATCTGCATTCCACGGCCCCATGACAGACAGGCATACAATTTAGGGGAGACATCTGTGGTTCAAAGTATTAATATTATTATTTACCTTGCGCTCGCTGCATCGCCAACTCGGCGATGCAGCGAGCGCAAGGTAATTAGTTTTATTTATTTATTTACTTACTTTACTCCTGGCCGTTGTCTGTCTGACTCCACTACCCCCTCCCCCTCCCCCTCCCCCGCCGCACCGCCCGCACACTCCCTCTGCGAGCCGCCACTGTTGGTTAACTTCCATCCAGGGGTATAGGATAATCAGGATGAACCAGAAGGGAGGAGGAAGGCTTGGGCCACGGAGCCTGCAGAGGGTGATCCATTGACCTTCTGGGTACCAGTGGCACCGCATTAGGGTGCTGAGTGCAAATATGTGTGTAAGAGTGTGCCTTACAGACTAGCTGATACCTTTCGTCTCGCGTAGCGGTGAGTGTGTGGGAGTGATTGTATGCGGCTGGTGGTGCCACTGTATACATTGATTGTTTGCCAAAAGCTCAATACCTTTGGCATGGGTTTCTCCTCGTGGCTCCGGCACGCGGTGCTGCTAAAACGTGTTCTATTTTTGTGTATGTACATAATTTTGATATTGCACACTTCAGGGTGCTCTCTCTCAATTGGGGGGGGGGGTAGATTAGGAATTGTCCACAGTGTGAATACTTTTGATATCATAACAATACGAGTGGGCCTAGTACTGCTAATAATATTTCCAAATTTGTTTTATGCCCTAAAAGTATATAATGTTCATGCTATAATGATTAAATATGTGTGTTGAATATAAACGATTTTATATACATCCCGTGAGCAGTCTCATTTGTGACGCTCAGTGTATTTATCATGTGTGGCTGCTGTGCCTTTGCTTCACACATTGCCTCTGTAGTAAGCCTGACTGCTAAGAGCCAAGCTATCCAAGGGTGAACACAGGTTATACAGAGAGTGTAATCACCTGCCCTTGACAGGAGCGGTAATTCTGTCTGGCTGCGGGCATCCCTTCAGCCAACCAGACATTGCCAGTTCCAACACTGTCCAAGTGACAAGATCGAAAGCTGGCATCATTTCCTCTTGGGTGATATCATGAGAAGGCAAGGTATACTGTTAATATCTTGGCATAAACATAATTTCAAAATATAGGGTGGCTGTGCCAAGTGAATTTCGTCTGCCATTCTGAGGTGATTTATGGCTACACCTGGGTGAAACCACAAAAGAGTCAAGGGGTGAGAAGGCAAGGCCAACTCCAATACTAAATACATTAGTGCATTATTAAATCTGGCAAGGTCTACTGACAAACCTATTGAAATCAAGACTGTAAAAGGGGTTAGTTTGAGTATTCTTTTTTTCCCAACCAAAAGGGTAATCTTAAGAGAGATGCCTCCATTCCACTCTTAATTATGAGATAACTTTGCAGGGATTTAAACATTTTATTTATAAAAAAAATGAAGACTACTGGCCCATTTCCCTACAGAAGATGAACCTAACCCCATCACTCCACCCCATTTCCTATGCACAAGAGCCACCAGGATCAACCAGTCAGTCCCTGACCTGCAGCTAAAGCTCCAGGTGCACCTAGCCTATGAACGTTAGTCGGCTGTGGTGAGCTTTCTTCTTGTCTCAAAGGGTGCCAGGAATATTAGAGACAAGGCCAGGTTCAAAGGACAGGACAGTGAAATGTATAGGATATAATACATCAGGCATCTCCAACAGGTAGCTCTTGTGCTACTGGTAGCCCTCCAGCTACTTATACGTAGCTCTCCTGTGTGCAGCCCAGCCTACTAAATTAGAAGGGTTTGCTTGTGAAGCAAATATCCCTCAATATTGTTGTAACAATATCCTGTCCCGTCGATATTCAAGATTGATATTTCCAGCCTACATCGACATAAAAAGGGTATATAAATGTATTGGTTTCTATGGGTGTTTCCACAGTTCCCTTCGATCATGCCCACTTGCATCCATTGTCAGGTGTTTTGCGGTCCTGCTGGAATACCATTTAGCACTACCCTTGTGAAAAATATTTTGTGCCTAAAACTTCATCAACGCAACTGTTGGCATCGATTAGCATCGTGTTAGCGCCAGTGCAAAACTTTGCTGAATCTGGACCCCTGGTCCTTATTTTGCCCCTGCTTCTGATGAGAGCTGGGCCCGCCCACTTACCAGCCTATCAGTGAAGAACCTCCTTATGCTACACTTACTCCCCCAGAACTGCTTACCCAGTGCTAAATCACACCTGAAATGCATTAAGCATATTTCTTCTATTGTGTTTCGTTATTTTATTTAACTCTCACATATTCCCCTCTCATTTCTAAATTATTTCCCCCCTCTCTGTCTCCTTTATTTTATTGGGTTCATGAGGCATTTAATGCGTCTCTCAATTATCCTCTCTCCCTCTATTGGGTATAGATATGTCTTTCTCATAGTTCCGCCAACTGTGTTTATACCCACTAGGTGATTAAATGTCTCTTTCATCACTTCCTTCTCCCACCTCTTAGATATTAGGAATTCTAATAATGTTACCATTGTATTGGTCCTCTCCCTCCTCTAACGTGGTGTACACTTTTCTAATGAAATATCTGTCAGATAACTCCCCTCTCCTCTCCTGAGTTACCCAAATGGCCCTTCTATTTTTCACTCTGTTTCTCACTAAACCAACACCCAGGGCCACTGGAATTAGGAGATTCTTGGGCTGCAGCGTTTTTAGGTCTCGCCTACGCAGCGCGCATGCGCTGCATAGGCAAAAAGACCTTTTGCTATTGATTCGGCTTTTCAGCCTAAAATGTGCACGCGTTCCATTGCCTTCAATGGCAACGCGTGCACGTTTGGCGATTCACTTGCGGAGCGAGCGGCGCCATATGGTAGCAATTATCGCTCCTGGCGCCGCTCGCTCCCGCAAGTGAATCGTGCAGGCTCCTCCTCTCCCCTGCTGCCGTGCGAGGCGCGCGCGCTTGTTTTAAAGACTGTCCTGGCGCCCGGTAGCTGCAGAAATAAATACACGCCCGGTTTTTGGTGCTTCCTTTACAGTACTGTGAGTGATTACGCTTCTACCGGTCCTTTCACCGCACTGTGTCTTGAAGTTCAGTGGTTTGTAGTGCTGCCTGCTGTGCCGCCCTGCCCCCTTTACGCAGCACAGCTGGTTTTAATGTTGGACCAGTCTCCTCCCTCAGAGCCTATTAGCATGTCCCTGTGAATAATCGAGGCATCAGGGAAGGAGTATTAATCTGACTGGTTTCATTCATCATAGATTTGCACAGTTATATGAATGTTTTCTATTTGAGTCACAGTACGGAATGCATGTAATTGCCGTTAGTGATTATGGACATCTCTTCACTGTCTTCTGTTTCCTCTTGTAGATGCACAAACTAAAGCTTATCAGGTCCTGGTTTTTTTTCATTTGCTTTTTTTTTATGCTTCAGTACAATACAAAACTTGTAGTCTTCGTTTGCTAATATAAATGACAGAATTATGGTTTCCATAATGCAAAGAAATCTGCACTGATGAAGCTGCATCTGTGTGACATGAGTCAGCTTGAGATTTTGGCTGTCTTTTTTGGCTAGTCTAATCTATCTGAAATGGACCAAGTACGCAACCTCTGAAATGCTGTTCTGTGTTTTTTTGTTCGTCTTATTTTTCTTTCATGTGGTCTTTTTTATAGGTTTGTAGGATTTGCAGTTTTAGTCCATCAGCAAACATGGTTTGTATATTGATACTAATGGTTTGATGAGCTAAACAATTTTGTGATTGCAAGCCCTACGATTTGGAAAACTCAGGGTTTGTGACTGCAAAATGCCTTTTTGTTAAATATCAAAACCTGTTTTACGAGTTGGAACATGGGGTTCGCGATCCATACAGATTCGCGATTTAGAAACGGGGGGCGTTCCTTTCAAATTGTAGTTTCGTAACCTATGTATCAGTTCTATTCGACCTCAATTCCGGTCACAGACTATTGTCGAATTACGACTACTTAAATGTAGGTGATAACTGATTCACAAAATCCTTTGGGAATCGGGTGGGCAGCCTCAGGGGGAGTAGACCATGGACCATCGCCTCCTTTCCTGAAATGAGCACATATTAGAAACTTTTCTTTTATCTTATTTTAAGTAGCGATGGTTCCTGTAAGGAACTCCAGCCGCGCTAAAAAAAAGTTTTACTTTTGGTAATACAGACACTGGGATGGAAGTTTGCTGGCCATTATCCGTGTGTTTTGCAGGCAATTACTGGAGGAGAGGGGGGCTCACATTGTTACCTGCTTAATGACTTTTAATTAGGCAGGTCATTCTGTGACCCCCTGTGAATGGTGATTGTATGAACCGACCTAATAGTACATATCTGCTTCTCAAACTCAGATTTCATTGACAAAACTCGGTGTACAATTTGAGACCTTTTTTTTCTTTGTGAAACCAGCGTTAATACATCCGGCCCTATATGTGACCGTAAAGTGCAGTATCATACTTCTGAAGCGTTCTTCTGTATAATAACTTTCCCGGTTTTGAGATGTGAAATTCCCTATATTTATAATTTTCCTTGTTCTTGTAAAAATGTATTCTAACAATCATGTTTCATTGAGGATATGACGTGTCCCTTACTGGGTTCGCTCCACTTCCACCTGTAAATCTAAGAAAAGCAAAAAAGAGGGAATAAACGTAGACCAGTGTTGATAGGGCGTTTCTTTTAGTTTTTAAAAGGACGCTCACCAACTAGGGTCCTAGTGGCATGCTTCATCATAGAGTCCTCGCACAGATATCTTGAATATCTGGGCGGACTCGACTTTTATAATCAGGGGAGCCCCCATTTGTCTTTGACAAGGAATCTATCAATAAAATTGCCTAAAGGTATCCCAATGTCTATTCTTAGAATTTATACCAGGAACCACTGACAAGATTAACAAGCATTGGCATAGCCAATAGGTCTTGCGTTTGTGACCTTATAAGGATTGTGCTGCATAACAAAATACTTATAAGGTCCCAAAAGCGAGACCTATTGGCTATGCCAATGCTTGTTTGCATAGTTAACGATTTTGTCCATTTGCCACATAATCCATCATCTGCTTTATAATCTGCAGAATTAAGCAAAAATAATTTTTACTTCTAGCTCAAACGGATCAAAAGTTACTAAAAGAAGACATGGTAATGTGTACGTGCGCAGTGGAAGACTTGTCATCTTTCAGTTACTTACTGTTGCTGTATTTCGTTGTCAAATTGGGACTAATAGGTTGAAATCTTTTGCCAGACAGTGTTACCATGTATGAAAATGAAAAAAGTATGAAGTAATACCATCACAAAATGTGTTGCATTATGTCACATAATTTGGCTTTTCATGCCGCATAATTTAGTCAATCCTGCCACATAATTTCCTCTTCCCCAGCCGCATTATTCCAGTAGTCCTGCCTATACTTCAGAGGGACTCCCATAACTCTTCCCCCTATGAATCTGTCCAATATCTCATCCCGCTCCCCCCCCCCCCATACAATAGAAGTACATATCCCTGTGGCATTAAAGATCTGTTTTATATTCCTCCACTTCTGTTGATCCAGGATTTAATCCTTGAATGATGTCGCTTCAAAGGTCTTATTCAAACGAGGAAAGCCCCAGTAGCATGCCACCCGTCCCCTTATTATCTGAGAGCTCAGACATCCTGCCTATTATTAAATCAGAACATGACAGGCCAGCGCTCACATATGACACTTATTGGAGCGCTGCAATGTGATGAGCTCTCCATTTCATCTCGTAGACGCCCCCCAGCACCTGATCCGAATAGTTCCTGCTTCAGCTCTGTCGGTTGAGCTCGTGTTGCGTAGATCTGTGTCGCAGTGCTTTAAATGGGCCGGTACTCACCGGTACTGAGTACCGGCACTTCTTAGATGTATCCCTCTGAGTACCGGCACTTCTCTTCTGCCGAGGAGAGTACCGGTACTCGTGAAAAGGTAGGCTTATTGGCTGTGAGTGCTGGTGAGCCGGAGTGGAAGGTGTCTCTGGCAGCCAAGGCGCCACTTCTGTATCCCTGATCTGAGCCCCAGCTGAGCTATTCAGCTGGGCTCATTTGAATAATTGCCGGGTGCTCATCATCACGCTGTGTTTGACAGAGCAGGGTCCGTTCAGGCCCTGTGCTGTCAATCACAGTCTCACTATCCTGTGCATTTGTGCAAACACTGGAATCAAGGCAGTCCCCTGGCAGTAGCAATCAGGCTACGGCCAGTCCGGCCCTGGTGGCAATTAAAAAAGCCATGGTAGGTGAAGAGTATAACATGGCTTTCATCATACCCAAGTCTTTTGTGTGCCTGCTTATGTTTGTGTGTTTGCCTGCATTCGTATGCCTGTTTTTTGTAAGAAAAACGTTAGAGAAAGAGAGAGAGAGAATCAAAACACTCTCAGGAGGTATTTTAAAGAAAATGGGTGGCACTTTGTGTGTACATGTCTGCTCCGCGACAAAGATTCATAAATAGCATAGTGGGGAGGGTGGGTGGGTGGGTGAGTGAGTGAGTGGATAGATGAGTGAACAAGGGTGGATGTATAGATGGATGGATGGATGAATAGATGGATGGATGAGTGAAAGCATGCATGGGTGAAAGGGGGTGGATGATTGGATCAAAGGGCAGATGATGGGTGGATAAGTGAAAGATTGGATGGATGAATGAAAGGGAGGGAGGATGGATGAAGGGGTGGATGATGGATGAGTGGAAGGAGGGATTGAGTGAAAGAGTGGATGGAATAAAGGAGTGAAAGGGTTGATGGATAGATGAGCGAAAGGATTAATGAATGAGCGAAAGGGTGGATAAAGAGATGGATGAGTGAAAGGATGAATGGATAGGTTTGGAGATGGATGGATGGATAGGTTTGGATATGAAGGGTGGACAGACGGAATGGTGAAAACTGAATGATGGATGAAAGACTGAATAGACGACAGAATGTAAAGGTTAAATGGCGGACATCAGCAGATAAATGGTAGGATGAAAGAATGAATGGATAGATCTATGAAAGAGACAAGACCTATCTTCTGGGGAGGGTCATGATGATTTGCTTCATTTACATTGTGCCATAAGAGCTTTGGTTCGAAGTGGGGGTATTTTCAGAGGGTGAGTGAGTGGATGGATGAGTGAGCAAGAGTGGATGTATAGATGGATGGATGAGTGAGTGAAAGCATGGATTGCTGGGTGAAAGAGGGTGGATGATTGGATAAAAGGGCGGATGATGGGTGGATAAGTGAAAGATTGGATGGATGAATGAAAGGGAGGGAGGATGGATGAAAGGGTGGATGATGGATGAGTGAAAGGAGAGATTGAGTGAAAGGGTGGATGGAATGAAAGGGTGGATGGAATAAAGGAGTGAAAGTGTTGATGGATAGATGAGCGAAAGGATTGATGAATGAGCAAAAGGGTGGATAAAGAGATGGATGAGTGAAAGGATGAATGGATAGGTTTTGAGTTGGATGGATGGATAGGTTTGGATATGAAGGGTGGACAGACGGAATGGTGAAAAACTGAATGATGGTGAAAGACTGAATAGACGACAGAATGTAAAGGTTAAATGGTGGACATCAGCAGGTAAATGGTAGGATGAAAGGATGAATGGATAGATCTATGAAAGAGACAAGAGATATCTTCTGGAGAGGGTCATGATGATTTGCTTCATTTGCTTTGTGCCATAAGAGCTTTGGTTCGAAGTGGGGGTATTTTCAGTTTCTTCCTACTCAGGTGCTGAAAAATATATAGTATTGTGCCAAACAACAGCAATTAACAGTATGGCATTAAGAAGGTGCAACTATTGCAAAAAAAGGAAATGTTAACATATTATAGCATTTCTCTTTCATTTTGTGTAATGAGTTAACTTGCTTTGTTTATATAAACACATTTCTCATGTGTTTTGGTATGTACTGCAACTAATATAGAAGTCGTATCATCATGTCTTGTCTTTAGCCCCGCCCCTAGCCCCGCCCCCTCACTACACATCTAGCTCATTTTAATGAGTACCTGCACTTATTTTTTCCCATTTAAAGCACTGGTCTAATTTGCCAGGCACAGGTATCATCTTGCTTTTGCAGACTGATCTTTAATTTCGAGGGTAATAAGTGAGCTAACTGTTGGGGAACCACATTTTCCATGTGTATTTATTGGGGGTAGCAGGAGACTCAATGCCAGAGTGGGATGCTGTGAAGGACAAAGGAAAGGATATTTTTTCTCTGTCGGGTCTAATCTATCCCTCTCGACCGTGAGATATTTTTTACTCTCCCTCACGTTTCTCTCTTGGGAGAACCACCCTCCGTTTTTTACTTCATATTTTACATATTTTATTCTGTATATTTTTTATATTTGAAGCATCAGTTCTGGCATTTAGAACGGAAACGCTTAAAAAAACCAATACGTAACACAGAAATAATAAACTATTTTCGTAGTTAACATAGAATAATAAAAAAGGATAAGAATGACGTGTGGGCCGTGTATAGTGTGTATTGTGTGGGAGGCGAAGACAGACAGGTGTTAAACGTATTTACACTTCTATTTTCATGGGCTGAGCGTGAGCACGGAGTCGGTTGCTCGTCGCATTTAGGCCGTGCTCGTGACGCTCCTGGCTTGTGAGGTGTCGTTTTAAATCTGCCGTGAAGGTGGGTGGGTAAGGCCTCCATTACTAGTAGGAAACATGCTCCTCTGGGACGAGCCAGGTAGGACGAATGAGCGGAAACGTGACTGAGCTACTGGCGACGCAGGGCCATAATGGCCCCTATTGCAGTGATGGAAAGAGGCGCTCCATCGATGCTGTGGTAGTGAAAAACAGCCGCTAACTGTAACAAAGTGGGCCCCTCACACACTTGGGCCCCGGTCAGGCGCGCAACACCCATTGGGCTCACCTCGCTTCAGCCCCCCCGTCGTGTGTGTCAGCCCGGGCTGAGAGAGCTTCGCGGGCTGGCGACCGTCTAATTGCAGCCGCACCCGAGTACTTCACAGGTCTTTTAAAGACCATTTACTTGTTAATGAGGCTTTTGTTGTGTTTTCACCCCTTCTTAGATCCACTCTGCCTATGGCTGGAAGAATTAGCCCCCCCCCCAAATCTTTTTCAGCCCCACCCGAAATGTGGCTCTAGTTGCCCGCCTGGCCCCGGTGCCACTGCACCTGCCCCACTAGCTACAGGTACACCCCTGGACTGAACGCATCTATGAGCAGGTAAAGGTTGGTGGATTGTAGTGACGGAGTCCGGGTGTGGGTGAGGGGTTTTAGTGCCAAGGTGGGGCTAGGTCACGATTTGCTTGAAAACTCACGTAAGGAGTTTGAGTGGGGCTCTGCTACTGGCTGAAAGCTAACTGACATTAAGTGATGATGATGACAGCAATTTACAGCGCGCATGGCTGCTCCAAGGAGTGTCTGGGCGCGAGAAGCGTAGGTCGGAAGGGAACTGCAGAGCAGGGGTGGCTCCTCCATGTGGGCGGAGGAGCGTAGCCCCACTGCTTTCTCGCAGTGCGAGAAAGCATAAGGGTTTGGTTGGGGCGGGCGGGTGGGCGGTCCTGCTCTAGGGCAGGGGAGGAGTGGCTTGCCCACTCTGAGGGCGCCGACTATTTGGTCAGCCCCAGGGCCAACCAAACCAGTCATACACACTCTGCCTTTTCTCCAATTAGGCTGCAAGCATGGAACTGAGCCCAGATACGTGAGGGTCCTTCCACCCGTTCTTACGTGCTGAATTTTGGGTATCGCTGCCAGAAGTTTATTGGCAGATCATACCATTCTGGGAGGATTGTAGAATCCAAATCTGGCTCTGAGTGAGGTAAGAAGATTGATACAGGGCACTGTGCACTAGCGTGAGAGCCTTAAATTTAACTCTCTTCCTAATGGGTAGCCAGTGTAGGGTCCGCAAGTAGGGTGCAATCCGTTTTCCCACCAGTATATTTAACAAAAGGTGGGCGGCTGCATTTTGGACCACTTGGAGTCTGTCCAGTAGATATTCCGGGAGCCCAAAGTACAAGGCGTTGCCGTAGTTGATTCTGGAAGTAATCAGAGCCTGAATGACCAATTTCTAAGCTGAAAAGGACAACAAAGGAAGAAAATTCATTAGGGACCGCACAACGCAAAAACTGGTCCCTACCAAAGCTTTGACTTTGGGCTTAAAGGACAAGTTGTTGTCAAATTCTATCCCCAGATTTTTAACTGTGCCACTCTGGGGTCCTGGAGGAGGCATCGTCAGGCCAGAAAGTCCGCCAGAAATCTGGAGGGATGTTACAAAGGAGAGCCTTTCAGTTTTCTCTTCATTGCATTTGAGTTGGGAGTATGCTAACCAGTGGAAGAAATCTGTTAAACAGGTTTCAATCTGTGTGTCTATCAGCTCCTCTCCCTTGCCCCATGAGAATAGCAGTTGCGTATCGTCTGCATAGGAGATCACTTTGGCTCCCAGGTCTTCTTCTAGTTGGGCCAGAGAGGTAAGGTAAATGTTAAAGAGGGTGGGTCTTAGGGGCAGACCCCTGGGGGACTCCCACAGACAATTAGCAAGTAGTGGCAGAACATGGGGGGATCCAAGCCTGTTGGCTCCTGTTAGACAAGATGCTAGCCAGTCCAAGGCCAGTCCTGTTACTTCAATGGTCTGGAGCCGGTCCAGCAGCATGGCATGGAGAACGGTGTCAAATGCTGTAGATGGAACTAACATGATCAATACAGCATTTCCCACAGTATCTAGAACGCCTTTGATATGTTCTGAGACCTCAACCAATGCCCTCTCAGTACTATAAAGGGGTCTGAAGCCGGACTGTCTCGAATGTAGCAGATTGTTGACTTCTAGATAGTTGGAGAGCTGTTTGTTCACATGTTTTTCTTGGATTTTGGATTGAGCTGGAAGCAAGGAGATAGGCCTGTAGTTAGCTGGGACAGTCGGACCTGCCAATGTGTTTTTTCACAAGTGGTAGAATCTTTGCCTGCTTCCAAGAAAGAGCTGGGAACCATGGCAGTCTCTAATGAAGCATTAAGTATTGAATTAGCAACATGGTTGATCATAGCAGCTCCCGCCGTTAAATTAGGGGGGCACAAATCTGTTGGAGAGCCAGATTTGATGGCTTTCAAAGCCCTCTGAGAGCAGTCCAGCGAGATAGGCTCCCATGTGGATAGCTCTGCCTCAGAAGGCGTAGTCGAACTGGCCTGCAATTTAGTCCATACATCTTCATTCACCCTTGTGGATGATGACAGACTGGCTTGGATGTTTAAGATCTTTGTATTAAAGACAGTGTCCAGCTGTTCACACACTCTACCGAAGCCTGATGAGAAATGGTGCATGCTGCATTTGACATGAAATTCTTTACAATTGAAAAGATTTCTTTGGCCTTAGTCCCTGCCTTTGGTGGTACTGGAAAGTGTGTATTTGGCATGGGAGGTAGATGTTGGAATAAAAATGTTTTAGCTGTGCTGTTTATGTACTGTACGTCTTAAGTTAGCATTTGCAGCACCATTTTATGTTTAGCCGCCATTTTGAGTCATGATCGAAACTAATCTTTCTCTGCTCTACTGAAGGCAGCTGCAGTAGTTTTCGTTTCTCCAAGGTTGGGCTTTGCTGTACTAATGAATACACTGTTCTTATTAGCGCATACCTTTCCCACTAGATAGAGGGCTGCTCCCACTAGTCCAGCGATGGGCGCAGGCAGAGCAACCTTGGCATTTAGATAGTGTGTGCCCGGTCTCAGGATCCAAACCCATCCTTCTGTACCTTCTTTGTCTAACTGCCTCCAACTGGAAATTTCCAGTCAGGGCGGGTCTTCATCAATGTTCCCTCTAATTTTGTTCCTCTGTGTGCGGCAAAGAAGGGTGTTTGTGCACCAAAGAAGGGTGTTTGTGCACTACAGCTAAGGCTACGTGTGCCAACATGCAACAAATCCCTTCGCAAGCAAATGCTGTGTATAAGCTACCAAGTGCTTAATGTGTGTTTTGATTTGATTCCAATTACCCTGTCAGTCGCCATAGGGAGGCAAACCTATTTAAATTCATTTGTAGGCTGGTCTGTCACCTCTAGTGGTCTCTGGACTTGAACAATGGAATATTTAAGATCCACCAGTGTGGAATCCATTGAAGAAATGACATAACTCCACTACTTGTTCAATTTCAGAAGATCTCAAGCTCTGGCACACACTCCTGGAACGAATAAGGATAATCAACAATTGTCAAGATCACCAAAAAGCAAAGAAGAAGTAACTGCTCCCTAGCAAACGGTCCATCAGGTGCAGGTGACAGGATGTAACAGGAGGTGTAGGCAACCCAATGTTCTATTTCTCACTCACATTCACTTCCATGCATAAATGTTCCTACAGACTAACTGCTTCTCAATTGGAGCAAACCTTCAACCTCCCTTATGACACCAAACATACTACATTTAGGTCAGTGCAAACAAACACTCTGCCACTTATACCGCACTACAACAACATTTCTTACTCAAACATCCAGAAAGATACTAAAAATGCAACAGCACGTGTTACTTGCAGTGGAAGTCCCTTTGCAAAGGTTGAATGGTCACCTTTCTCTTGCTTTTTTTTTCAATAAACTTTATTGATTTTGGGTAAAGTTTCACAATCAGTACAATGTAGGAGTCTCAGTTCAATACATAACATCACTTTCCACTGCTCAAGCTCTGCAAGCATGAAAAAAATAAACAGGAATTTCAAATTCAACACAGATTAATCACTTGTGATTTGCTTTGGGGTCGGCATGCTGGAAATACTCGAACAAGAAACATGTTTTGCAGGCTCTAATTGAACATAAATAAGTAAGCAGGATCTCAGGATGATAGCAATAATAGTAACAAATGAGCATTATTGGTTATGTGAGGCAAACAGTTGTACACATAACAACCCTAAAACCAGAACCTAAAAGATAAAAAACCAACAAAAAAAAACTGATTAACCCCACCACCCTCGCTCTCGTGTATAGTCCCAATATCATAAGGGGAGACACAACCCTCTGTCATCGAGGGAACTTTCTGTTGCTTATTGCTAAATGTGAGTGTTAAAGATGCAACTTATGTCCAAAGAGACAAAATAATGAGCTAATACTATCACTAAATGTGCAGAAGTATCCCACAATTTTGCCTTTTCGTGCCGCATAGTTTAAACAACCCTGCCGCATAATTTGCCCCTCTCCTGCTGCATAATCCAAGTGGTCCTCACCAGGGGCTACATTAACACTTTGCTCAGTCTGTCCCATTTAGTGAAGTAGTTTATATTCCTCAGTGGCATCTAAGTGCTTCAGTACCTCGTCGGGGTTTAAGTAGGCTTCATGAATACTGTACCATATAATTTCCAGGTGATGTACTTTCTTTGTGCAGGATGCATGATGGACTGTAGCAAGGGTAGCCACCGGGTTAGTTTTCTACCACGGGTATTGTAATGTCCCGGTCGGTACAAAAATAAGCACAATCACTTAAAGCCAGTATTTTTAGCCCTTATCTGTACAACTTCAAACAGGAAATATATATAGAAAACACTTTCAAAGGTGTTCCAGAGCGGAGTTAACAATGCGTTAAAAATAATTAAGGTAAAAAAGGCAGGAAAGTCATATTACTAATGAGTACATTCGGTTTTGTTTACAGTCCTATTTAGTGTCATGCCCTTGCAGACTCTTAAAAATGTCTAATATTTTTCCCCTTGAAAGGTGGCGACCCTAACTGCATCTCCTTTTTGATAACAGCCCTCTGAATAAATGCTGCCACTTCACAGCTTTGTCACTTTTAATGTCTTTCAAAAACAGGACATGTTGTGTTGTATACCACACACATGTGGCAGGAGGCAGACCCTGTGAAAGCCCCTCTGCGCAGCTCACACCCCCAGGCTAATAGTAAAACAGGTGGTGTAAGTTAAAACTGCCTGCTCGGTCCCTCGGTAGCCCCATTGTGTGCTCTGCACGCTCAGGCTAATGTGCAGCTTTCTATCACCACAGGGGTCAGACACCTCCGATCCCCTTCCCAGCGGGGGATGCTTTATCTTTCTCAGAGAAAGGAGACACTGCCTTTCTGAACGACGCTCTGCTAACAATAAGCAGGCTCTCTCCTTCCTAATTCCTCGAGTGATCTGTGCGCTTTCAGATTAATTCTGAGCGCTTGGTGAAGGCTGTGTGCGCGCACCTTGGAGGGAACATAGGTCTTCATTGGTTCTGAATTGTACATAATGTATCACCATGTTTGCTGAAGTCAGTCCCTCTGCAGCAATCGCAGGAGGCTGGTCAGACTGGACTCCGCTCGAGTGTACCTGAATAAAATATACTTGGTTTGCATTCTCTACTGTCTGACCGACTCTTCATTTGTATGGAAGGCTGAGAGGTGGTCGCGAGTGACCCGGGTGGCCCTAATCGAATCACTTCCTTCAGTTGGCGCCGAACAGGGACCCCATCGGGTGACCCATCCTCGCCCGCGGATGGGTGAGGAGGCCGGAACCATCCTCGGGTCAGACGGGCGGACCAGGGATCCCTGCACGAGAGAGTTCCTGAACTCGCAGCTGCCCTGTCTGTCTGACCGGTCGGTGCTTCGCCCAGTGGTCACCCCGACTGGGGTCCTGAACGGCAAAACCCTTGTATCTGACCGTTTGGTCCAAAGAGTCGGCAGTGGAGAATAAATTAGTTTGACCTGTGTGCACCAAGTGAGTTTGTTTTGGTTCTTTGTGTATATGGTACCATTTTGGTTTGTCTTTGGTACGGTCTGAGGACTGATTTTGGTTTGCATTTGGTACGGTCTGGGGACCGATTTGGATACAAAGTATTTGTGAACACTTTGCCAGGCAACATAATGAATTTGGCTCACTTTTGAAAATGCCTGGATTCAGCCGGCTTTTGGATTCCTGTTATCGTTGTTGTTCTGCTTATGCTCGACTGGAAGAAAGTCAGCCAGCGCCTCCGGAAGGCACTCCGAATTTTGATATGTATGTGAAGCATGGCCTTGGCTCTATTATGTTTAGTACGCTATGGCACAAATATACGAGGGACAATGCCGAGTTGCAGTGGCCGTTGACGGGCACTTATGATGAACAAAAAATTGCCCTTTTTACAGGAGAAGTTGTTTGCAAGAAGAAGTAGGCAGTCTATGTTTGATTCCCTCAGAACATGGCAAAAGGAGGCTAAATAGAGACGAATGAAAGCAGAGAAAGAGTCCCGGAAGGGGAGAATGCAAACATTGAATCACAAAAACTGTAGCGCATGGCAGAGAAAAGCAGGAGCTAGGGATTGAACGTGAAGATAGGAGATTCCGATTACAGATTGATAAATGTTATGTGGCCCAAGAGGAAAATGATACTTTTGTGGAGGAGCTGTTAGATACTGTACTCCCACACCCATATGCCCCGCAGAAGATATATCCTGCTCTGCCCCCGCAGGCCCAGCTACCCATCTCTTCTGTCTCTGCTGTTTCTGCTTCTGTTGCTGTCGATCAGACTGCCTTGACCACAGCACTTCCTGCCCTTTCCTTGTCCTTGCCGTCTGTGCAAACGGTGACTGTTAGTACTCCTGCTACATCTATTACTTCGGCATCTCTTTCGCCAGCTCTTACACCCATGACGCAGCCGACAGTGACATTAGTGCCTGCTACTTCTGTTGCTACCCCCACTGTGTTCCTCCATTCCCCGACATTACTGAGTAGTGGGACACCGGTGCATTGCCCTGAGGATAGAGACTGGATGAAATTTAAGGAGCGTATGGGGCGGACGTTAGTCCAATCTGATATGGGAGATGAAGAGAAAAAGGTGGTGGTTAATCAGGCTGCGCAATGGGCCCGAAACCCTATTTATGGTGTGGAAGATGTGTGGATCGTGATGAAGGATTATGAGCCCTTTGTACAACAGCATGCCCTTAAGCATATGTCTGCTACTTTGATCGGTCTTTGGGAGCAGTGCTTCAATGATGTAGCACCACGTATTTGATATGATATTAAAGACAGTGTATATGTCACTAATATGGAGCCTGGTCAAGTGTTTAGAAATGTTGCGACATTGGTTGCTTATCGGGATAGACTGCTTGAGAGGAGCCCCACCTTAGTATCTCAGTTTCCGATGCGGGAGGTTCATCCTATCTACCATCCGAGATACCAGAGCTTAGGGATCAGCATGATCATGTTACTAGGCCAAGGGTAGAGGCCTGTTTCCAAGAACAATGGGTTTATACCCCATGGAAAAGGAGTGAAGTTTTGTCTCTTAAGACTCAGTTACATGACCCAGGAAAAATCCTACCGCCTATTATAAAGAATTGACTGAAGCTGCCTCTTCAACTGTGATGACGCTTGCTGATATTGAAATGTTTTTTGGTCTCTTAGTTCCGGCTGATATTTGGAGACAAGTACACACACAGGACCATTTTGCGGAATTGGGTGGTACCTGGGATCAAATTAAAGTATGGGATCAGGAACGGAAGCCAGGTGATGAGCCTAGAGCAGAGATACTTGCTTTGCCCGGCCGTTTCATTACATATATGCATTCTCTTATCCCTCCGAGAAAAGTTGATTGGGACAAGTTATGGGCTTGTCGTCATAAGAAAGATGAGATTGTGTCTGATTTTTTCACTCGGTTTGAAGGTGTATTTTTATATTATAGCGGACAGGATTTGTCGATCAAAGGTGGTGTGCGACTGTTTGTTAATAGATTTGTCTCCAATTTGCTCCCTGAGATCGCGACTCGATTGCAGGCTTCCGAGAGCACCTGGTCCACCTCCTCCCCTTCTGTTATATTGAATATGGCCCAGTACTATGAGCACAGGGAAAATGAGGATAAGGAGAGGTCAGAGAAGAAGCATAAGGATTTGAAGATGAAGGTGTTGTTGCAGCAGGCTTCTAGGGGAAACGGTAGAGGACGTGGTGGTTCAGGTGGACAGCTTCCACGCACCACCAGGCAGTCGAATACTGCGCCTTTAGGGGCGAATCAGTGTGCGTATTGCAAAGAGGAGGGACACTGGCGTAGCGAGTATCCTGTGCTTTTGCAGAAGGTGGCAGTCCCGAGAGGACGTGGTTCTCATGGAAGGGGTCGTGGAGCTGGTGGACAGGACAGGGCTCAGAATGCTGTGGCCCGCAGAGTTGTTCTGATCAAAACTATTTTGATGACCCTCGGGGAGGACAGTATTATCATGATGATTATGACACAGATGAGGTGACAGGGATGTCTTACAGCTAGGACAGCCAGGGACAGAGTGAGGGACCAGTTCCGATACCTGTAGATCAACATGGTCCGTACGTTAGTGCGGATGTGCATGGTTCAACTAAGGAGTTTTTAGTGGATACAGGTGCGACAAACAGTTCTATTTCTCGTTCCTTGGTCCCTGAGGCGGCTCTGTCTGGCCATAATAATGTTTTGGTAGGTTTCTCTGGTATACCGGTTGTGAGCCCCATTTCAAAACCCCTTGCTTTGACTATTGGTCTTTTTACTGTAGATTCGCCATTCTTATTGACGTCTAATTGTGGAGAGAATTTGATGGGTTTTGATTTGTTGAAGAAATTGCATGCTACGATTCATTGTTCCCTGGCAGGTGTTTACATGACAATAGGTCCGGATGTGGTGCGTGCTACGCACTGCTTGTCCAAAGATGCGCCCCTCCCTGCTGAATTTAAGGATATGCCACCCACGCAGTGGGCAACGGGCGACACAGACGTGGGTTTGTTGCAGATATCGCCTGTTTCGATACGTGTCAAGGAAGGTGCTATTTTACCCCATATCCCTCAGTATAAAATATCGCAGGCAAGTGAGCGAGCTTTGATGCAAATTGTGCAGGATTTGATTGAGAAAGGAGTGGTTGAGGAGACGACTGCTAATGTTTGTAATAGCCCTATTCTTCCCATTCTCAAAAGGAGACCTTTGGGTTCCTCTGAGGATCAAGCAGATGTTTATCGCTTTGTGATTGATTTGAGTGAAGTTAACAAAATAGTGATTCCCCAGTTTCCGGTGGTCCCTGACATTACGACTCTCTTGTTAATGATTCCTTCCTCTGCTAAATTCTTTTCTGTCATCGACTTGAAAAACGCATTCTTCAGTATTTCCGTTCATCCTGTTAGCAGATATTTGTTCGGGTTCACCCTAGCTGGTAGAAGTTTTAGATTCTGTCGCACTCCTCAAGGCTATACAGAGAGTCCGAGTATCTATAGTCAGGCATTGAAAAGTCAGCTGGATTCCTTGTCGCTCCCTACAGGTAATGTATTGCTTCAATATGTCGATGACTTGCTTACTGCCTCGGATACAGAACAAGGTTGCAGAGACAGTACAGTTAAATTGTTGCTACATTTAGCTCACATGGCCATAAAGTATCCCTTTACAAATTTCAGTATTGTCGCCAGGTCACCTACTTAGGTCACCTACTGTCGAAGGAGGGTAGGAGATTGACTCCTGAGCGCATCAGTACCATTGTTAAAATGCCCATTCCGCGAACTCAGAAAGATGTGCGTGCTTTCGTAGGTATCACTTCCTATTGCAGGCAGTGGATACCTGGCTATTCGCTGCTTATTAAGTCCCTGCTTGCGTTGACACTAAAAGATGTGTCCGAACCCGTGCCTTGGATGCCTGAGTGTCAGCAGTCTTTTGAGCAATTAAAAACTGCGCTTTGCTCGGCTCCAGTGCTTGGTACCCCTAACTACGCTAAATGCTTTGTATTGTACGTCCATGAGATGGGTGGTTGTGCGCTTTCTGTCTTAACACAAAAATTTGGGGATAAGCAATGACTGTGTGCTTATTTCTCTGCTGTGCTTGACCCTGTCACACGAGCCCTCCCGAGCTGTCTGAGAGTGGTCGCGGCTGTGGCTGTCTCAATAAGGCAATCGGCTGGACTCGTACTTGATACTGACCTCACAGTTATGGTACCCCATGCTGTGGATACACTTTTGAATAAGACAAGGACACAGCACCTCACCAGTGCACATCTGACAGGTTACGAGCTAACGCTCTTTGCGAAGCACATTACGATCAAACGCTGTGCCACTCTGAATCCAGCCACGTTACTACCCCTCCCTTCTGAGAATGAGGAGATTGACATACATGATTGTATCTTCCAGACGGAAGAAGAGACGAAAGGACGGGTAGACCTGACGGATGTTCCCTTATCTGACCCTCAAGGGGAACTGTATGTCGATGGCTCTTGCTTTAAGTTACCAGATGGCACTACAACTGCTGCGCACTTCATTACTACACTGCGTACAGTAGTTGAGACATCACGAGTTCCCTATCAGTGGCCCAAGCTGCAGAGCTTGTCGCCCTTATTCGAGCCTGTGAATTGAGTGAGGGACTAGTTGTCAATATTTATGCTGACAGTCAGTACGCCTTTGGAGTCGCCCATAACTTCGGGCGGCTCTGGGCGGAGAGAGGATTCCTTACTTCCCATGGAACTAAAGTTCATCACGGTCTTCTCATATATAGGCTTCTGTCTGCTTTGACACTCCCTAAGAAATTGTCAATAGTAAAGTGCAGCGCCCATAGGAAAGTTACTGACGATGTAGGTAAGGAAATGCTTTTGCAGATCAGACAACTAAGGAAACAGCCCGAATTAAGATGAAAAGAATGTTTGTAGCAGGTCCCACTAGGTGGGTGCCCGAGGTCACCATGTTTGAGGATACACTAGAGAATGTGAAGGAAATATAGAGTGAGGCCATGGTGGAGGAATTTGCAGTGTGGCAAGAAAGTACAGCAAACTTGAACGATGAGGTATGTTGGATTGACAAGTCAGGGAAGCAGAGATGGATGTTGCCAGATGCATATGTTCTTCCAGCCCATATCAGTGCTAAGGGTATTTGTAAGTTGTTAGACCCCGTATGGCAGAATGATAACATTTTGAAGACAGCTGCACATTTAGTGAAGTACTGCATGGTGTGCATGATGCACAATTCTGGCAAGGGTACCCCTACAGTACCCAGTAATTTTGCACCACCCACTTTCCCTTTTGAGGTCCTTCAACTAGATTACATAGAGTTAGAAAGGGTCAATAATCTGAAGTACGTGTTGGTGGTTGTTTGTGCATTCAGTAAGGGGGTTGAGGCTTACCCACCAAGGAAAATACAGCCATTGCACTGCAAAGGTACTCCTGGAGGAGTTCTTTCCTCGCTTCGGCTTGCCCCATTTGATCTGGAGTGATAACGGAAATCATTTCAATGCCAAGGTTATCCAGTTAATCTGCGATGGTTTGCACATAAAACAGAAGTTTCATGCGGCAAATCATCCACAGTCAGCGGGTTTGGTTGAGAAGTACAATGGTACTCTCAAACTGAAATTGGCAAAGATTCAGGAAACAACAGAGTTGCAGTGGCCAGATGCTTTACCATTAGCTCTTTTGTCAACAAGAGCTACAGCACATTCTAGAACAGGATTGTCACCCTACGAGGTCGTGTTTGGACGCCCGGCAAATTTCTGGAGTGTCCTGCGACTGCGTAGGTTCTCTGAAATTGAGTACCCTCTATTGACAGACTACCTGTGCAAGTTAACTGAAAGTTTGCGTTCTAATCACCAACAGATTCGTGAGTCGCTCCCACCCATACTAGAGGGGCCTGGTCATAGTATCTAGCCGGGGGACTGGGTGTTACTGCGAAATTTCCAGCGGAAGAAGAGCTTGGAGCCCCGGTGGAAGGGGCCCGAGCAGGTCCTTCTCGTTACCCGCATCGCTGTGAAAGTAGCTGGCCGAAAGAATTGGATTCATTCCAGCCATTGCCGCAGGATACCCTTGTCCTTACCTTACGCCCAGTGGGTGAGGGATGGCAATGGGGACGCTGAGGGTGAGAAGGTACCTCAGTTCGTCCCTTTTGGTGATGCAAAGCTTACATGGACCCAAACGGATGCAGAGAATGATGACGCGCTAAATGCAGCTGTCCCTCCGAAAATGCGAGCCATGAAAGAGCCACTGTTTACCGACCCCTCTGTGCCTGGAGTCACCAGGTACAATTTGCGCCCTCGGCTGAGGAATAGTGCACCAAAGGAGAAGTCAGATTAGTGAGGGACGGACTGTGCAAGTTAGGGTGTACTTTGCTGTAGTACCAACGGTGTTAGTTCAGGGTGTTGTGAGATTGGTGCACTGTTCTGACTTTGGACAGGATAAATAGAATGTGCTCCCTGAAAAGGGGGGTGCATTATCCTGCGCAACGTGGGATTCATCGTGAGCTTAGGACTGAGCAAGCTCCACCGCCGGTGCTCAAGAGCGCCAACGTTGATGAACAATAGGAGTCTACCAGTGAGGCTCTGACAGACAATGGGAACACATGCCTTTGCTATTAGTTTATCGCATACCTTTTCTTGCTTCATAATGTATCCATTTGGTCGACCTATTGAGGAGAAGGAACAGCCGTTTGCAGCACCGCGTTTAGCGCAGGGTTGCTCAAGAAAGAGTAAAATGGTTTTCATATCAATTGTTGCGATCTCACTAATGATAATACTTGGAATATCCTGGTTTCTAGAAGAAAAGTATCCTGTACACTCTTTGATTGGTACGACGCCCACTTCCCCTGAGCATGTTTTTGTAACTTTGGCTCCACATAAAGCAGCGCATAGATTGTCATATACCGATAATGTTTTTCTACAAATGTTGCATCAAGTTCATAATGTGTATATTACGACTAATTGTTGGGTTTGTGGATTGCTCCCCTCAGTTACTCATAAGAGCGACAATTTGTTGCTCCTGCCATTCTCAGATATTGGTAGCTGTGAAAGTTGGTTTGTATTGTTCGTAATGGTGCGCTATCATTTCCACCACTCTACTCTGGTTATGTCACCTGCTGATTCTCGCACTGTGGTAGGGTATATACGTTTTCATCATGGGTATACTCCTGTAAGGCTGGCAGGGTATGAGACTTTCGTTACATTGCCCCCAAATTCCTGTATGAGCACATATGAAAAGGTGAAGAACGAAAGTTGACTCCAAATGGAAATGACTGATTTCCAAAGGTTCAACACCTCTGACTATTTCCAATCTTTCCAAGATCGTAATGTTACTAAGGACAGACCGATGCCGGTGTTTGTAGTCAACACAACAGGTAGTTTTTGTGTCCAGGGGACAGGGAAGGTAAAGGTTGGGGAAAGTAAATGCAACTTCACTTACAGACTGAGTACGATTAATAGTCCGCCCTTGGTCCTACCTCCGAATGTCTATTTTGTCTGTGGATCCCAAGCTCGTGTCTGGCTTCCGAGGGTGTGGTCAGGCAAATGTTACCTCTCTTTCCTCCTTCCCCCTGTGTACGTTGCCCCGCCCAATTATCATAAAGATCATCAGCTGCAACGTAGGAGTATATATTTGCCCTGAGTCAGAAGGGTTGTTACCACTGAGGATATAGATCAGACAGCTACCACCTGGCAACAGTTTGACGATGCTGCACGGGGTCTTTTACCTTTCTGGGGCCCCATGGCTAATAGTCTTCAGCTTCGTCGGCTAACAAGAGTTGTGGAAGGGGTTATTATACAACAGCTGGGATACTGACAAACATCACTGCTGCACTCCAGGTTACGAGATTAGTCACTTTGCAGAACAGGATGGTGTTAAACGTCATCCTTGCTGACCGGGTGCAGCTGCTTGTCACATCATTGGCAGCAGCTGTTGTGTTTTCATACCTCACCACGCCCCCAGTGTGTATACAGCTATACAAAAATTGCATAGACTTTCGTCTGACATACACCAAGAGACAGGTACTTGGACACTATCAGGGTGGTTCTGGAATATGCTAACAACATGGGGTTGGAAGATCCTTATCTTTTGGTTGCAGTTGCGGTTATTATCTTTACATGTTGCCTCTGTATACACTGCCTCCCAGCTTGTTGTACCTATTGTGTGAGTGCTCTGGCCCCTAAACCAAAAATATCAGTTCATGACACTAATGCTGCGATCATGATGCAAAAATACATTGATGACATTATGCAGATCGACAAGGGTATCTTTGAATACTGATTATGTGTGCACCAGCTTATAGTGATGTTTCTTATCCTTGCAACATATTATCTGTTTCTAGATGGCAACATAGAAATTGTTAGCGAATGCTAAAAGGAGGGTCTGTTGGAATAAAAATGTTTTAGCTGTGCTGTTTATGTATTGTATGTCTTAAGTTAGCATTCGCTGCACCATTTTATGTTTAGCTGCCATTTTGAGTCATGATCGAAACTAATCTTTCTCTGCTCTACTGAAGGCAGCTGCGGTAGTTTTCGTTTCTCCAAGGTTGGGCTTTGCTGTACTAATGAATACACTGTTCTTATTAGCGCATACCTTTCCCACTAGATAGATTCCTGCTCCCACTAGTCCAGCGATGGGCGCAGGCAGAACGACCTTGGCATTTAGATAGTGTGTGCCCGGTCTCAGGATCGAAACCCATCCTTCTGTACCTTCTTTGTCTAACTGCCTCCAACTGGAAATTTCCAGTCAGGGCAGGTCTTCATTGGTTCTGAATTGTACATAATGTATCACCATGTTTGCTGAAGTCAGTCCCTCTGCAGCAATCCCAGGAGGCTGGTCAGACTGGACTCCGCTCGAGTGTACCTGAATAAAATATACTTGGTTTGTATTCTCTACTGTCTGACTGACTCTTCATTTGTATGGAAGGCTGAGAGGTGGTCACGAGTGACCCGGGTGGCCCTAATCGGGTCACTTCCTTCATAGATGAGAACTCAGGTTTTCAATTTGATACATTTGTTTATACAAAAAAAGCATAATTGGGGAGCACCATTATGAGCTGTGCCAGTGATCCAGCTTGCTCAGGACAAAAGCATTCATGAGGATCTTTGTGGCTTATCAAGCCAGGTGATGATGGGTTTTTCGTATGCTGCTACTGTGGGGGTGAGTTTGTACAGGAGATGAAGGAGTCCAGCTTCATTCAGGACTCAGACTTCAATCCTAGGTTTATGGCAGCTAAGTATGGGATGGGGTCTCTGGGGAAAAGGAGATAGGAGGGGCGAGAGAGCGATCTTGGGTGAGTCTGAGAATTACGGGATGTCTATGTTGAAGAAGTTTAGCATAGTGAATGCATAGCCATCCCCGAATGGATGAATAGCATCTGTTACCACGCATGCTAACACAACGCATGGCTTAACAACGCAGTCAATACCACGTCTGTGTTGTTACCAGGGGTTCCATTACAACTCGAGTCATTTTAAGAACTTGCTTTAGGGAAGTGCTGGACTTTGGAATAGTTTAAATTACTATTCCAACTCCAGTCGGTATATTAGTAGGGAAGGTGTTGGACTTAAAATCCAACACCACATTCCCTAAACAAGTTGTTGTACTGGGACTCGTGGTAACGTCGCAGTCGTGGTACTGACTGTGTTGTAAAGGCACTACGTTGTAATGCCTGCGTTGTAATAGATGCTTCCCCTGACAATAGTTATTGTATAGCAGCATTGATCTAGCACCTCATAATCCACTGCAGGCCACTGAAGCGTATTTCTCAGATAGATAGTATGGGAAACCATGCAGAAGTGCATGGTCGGAAGAGCTGTGTTTGATTGTGACCCCAGGAGCGAAGCATTTTGGTGCTGTGCATGAGTGACCAGAAAGGTGCTCTTACCTTTATTTGTTTTCTTTATACTTGTATTCTACTTCCTATTTCAGTTAGAGCTTTGGTTTTGTGACTGAGGGGTGAGAGAAGAGAAAAAAAGAAGAGAGAAAGAAAACAAATTGGGTGTTAGAGGCAGCTGGGTGGTAGAAGTCGAAGAAGGATGGGATCGTACCAGGAAAGGAGGTGTTGAGTGAGAATAGCAGGGAGACAAGAGTAGGGTCTAGGGGGACTCCGACCCATGGAGGGTAGACTTGACTGATCAGAGCACCAGGAGAATGAGAAAGAAGGATTGGGGAGGTTAGCCTCATGAGCGACTCCACCCAAAGTTCTGAGAGGATGAAGAAGGATGAACATAAGTGATGATGCTTACAACTGGAGATATGTGATTTAGAACTCGATGGAACAGGTGCTTCAGGTTAATGTATAGGGAGGAGGTCATGGTCAGTGAGGGAGGACCCAGGTAGGGTTGTGAGGGGTGGTGCATTCAGAGGCCAGTATGAGTTCAAGGGCTTGGCCTTGTGAGTGAGTGGATGTTGTCTAATAGTGCGGGTGTAGTCTGAAATATTGAGTAGGGAGTATTGTTATACCTTAACATCGTAGCCAAAATATCGAGGGCAAAAACGTAGAAGGGTAAGGGCATATAGGGAAGAATGCATTTGCTCATCTGAACTCCACATCTACATACCTCGAAGATATACATTGCCAAGGTGTATGTACATGGAGTTAGGTATAGTAAATATAGATATACTCATCTGTCTATATGTTTGTCATCTACATTATGGCTAGGATATTAAGATATAATGATATTCCCTACTCCATATTCCAGACTCACTCCTATCAATGCATGGTTAGCCGGTGCCCGAGAGAAGAGTGTTATTTTGTTGGTGGTTCTTTAGGTTTTGATTAAAGTTCATGAGGATAATCAGCAGGGCAGAGGTGTTAAATTGATCAAGGCTGTTGTAAATGTCGTGGAAGAAGTATTCCATGGGTCAGAGTGGATGGTATATGACAGCAATGTGTGGTTGAAATAGGCGGCGACAGTTATGTCCAGGTGTTCAAATATTAGCAAGTTATTGCCTTGGAATATGTTGAGGAAGCTGCCAGTGTTTTATTTAGAAGAAGGCCTACTCCACAGTGCTTAATTTATAAAATAATACGTGCCAGGGCCAAATATATTTCTCAGGAGGCCACTGCAGCTTGCATCATCTACAGTCCCTGCCAGCGCTGCCAAATACCAGTAAAAATGACATATACTTGTCATTACAGTCATAGAAATGTGACAATTAGGACTCTACTAGGTGACCTAAAGCTGTAAGAATGGTGTGAGCACCTTGGTATTATTACTTTTTTAATCATATATTGAATTGCTAATCACTTTGCTCAAATGCTTTTTTAAAAATAGATTGACACCTCCACCATGTGGTGGACTATCATAAATATGTGCCAGTGTTACAAAGTAAGTGCTGGTGCGAGTACTGGCAAACACCGGCACAAATTAAGCACAGCAATTCTGCCCCTTTTTCTGATCAGTGTGGTGGGCTGCAGGTGTTGGGGTTCATTCGTAATCAGGCGTTTCATAGGCAGAGTGAGATGGTTGTAATTGTAATGTTTTCCTAAGCTTAGTATAGGTTGATAGTTATTTTAAAAAAAAATCTTTCTATTTATTGAAAAGTCAACATAAACACATAACAAACAAAACAAATGCGGTGCACTGCAGTCATTCCATTTTAGATAGTCGTAATATTTTAGTACAAAAAAAAACCATATCATAGCACTGGGTCTACAGTGCTATCACCTGGTCCATAGTTCTCCATATATGCAAGTCATTAAATATCCTCATTTTCAATCGCCAAAGAGGGAGGATCACTGAAGGGGGTACATAGCAAACCTCTGCTTTCGTTCCAGGGGCCCCAGATTTTAGTCCATTTATGCGGGCATCCTCTACTCTCATAAATAACCCTCTCCGCCTGCATGCACCAGTCCATATCCGACTCCCAATCAGTGTATCGTGGTGGAAACCCTCCCCTCCAAGTTCTGGCTCTATTGCGCTTCGCCACCATGCAGCCCAAAGACACCCACAACTTCTCGGTACGTGACAGATCCGTGGCTTCCCAGATATTTAGAAGACAAAGCCAGGGGGAGACATCTATGAGTGCATTACTGATCCTGGACATAGAAGACATAACTTTACCCCAATACCTTTGAAGGGTTAGGCATTCCCACCATTGGTGTAGGTAGGTTCCGGTGTGACCACATCCCCGGGGACAGGCCGGTGAGTCGAGTAACCCCATTTTGACAAGTGCTGAGCTAGTGTAATAAGCCCGGTGGAGAAGTTTAAGTTGAATTAATTTGAAACGGGAACGGATCGCCACTTCACGGGGAGAAGCCAGGGCCTCCCGCCAGTCGTCATCGTCCATGTCCCCTACATCCTCTACCCATTTTGCATGAATCTTTTCCTGGGTGCCCGGCTCATTATTCAGAATTTTACGGTAGGTCAATGAAATGGCTTTTTCCTGGAGGTAATCGTCCAATAGTCTATCCTCCAGGGGCGAGGAGACCGGCACGTCTGTTCCCTTAGGGATCGCTTTGTATAAGGCGTTACGGGCCTGGAGGTAGCGAAAGGCTTCCCCCCCTTGTAGTTGGTAGTCTCTTTGTAGGTCGCTAAATGGAATCACCCCACCATTTAACCACATATCCCCGACCTTCGAGAGGCCGATCAGGTCCCATTTATCTAACCCTGGCTGCTTGGACAACATACCTAGTCGACAAGCTTCAAGTAACGGGGTGACTTGCGTGATTTTGTCTTTCCAACCGAGAGCGGCTGTCGCCTTGTGCCATAGGGCAACCGTGGTGGAGGTTGGGGTGTGCATGGGCGCATGCTTCGCCCCACCATAGAGCGCCCTTAAATAATTACCAGGGTGCATATTTTGCCTATCCATCCTATAGGCTGGATCTGCAATGGGTCGGTGCACCCAGTGGTTCAATACCACCAACTGCGAGGCCCAATAGTAGGCTCTAATGTCGGGCAGGGCAATACCACCATCATACCAGCTCTTTGTGAGCTTAGTGAGGGCAATGCGGGGTGTACCATGATTCCATAGCAAGGCTTGCACCTCGGAGTCAATAGATTGAAAATTATGTGGTGGAACCAAGTGGGGCGTATTCTGTAGGACATACAAAAAGCGTGGGAGCGCCATCATCTTGTAAAGGGCTGAAGGATGGGGCCCTCTAGGGCCCCGCGGGTTACTTACAACCACCTGCTATGCCTTCCCCAAAATGAAGAGTCAGTCAGACAGTAGGGAATACAATCTTACATTTATTCAGCATATACTCTGCAGAGGAGCCCAGTCAGGCATTCACCCTAAGATGTCTGCCGAGGGGACTGACTCCCCAGCGTTTGGTAATACTAGATAAACCTTTCTGGGAGACTTTGGCCACGCCCCTAATGGAAAAATACCGGCTTGAGCCCGGCATGAACAAAGGAGGCACAGAGAGATGAGCTAACACCTGCCAGATGTGTACACTCTATCAGTGGTCCAAGTCCACTGTGCCGAGTCTCAGCGTCTCCTAACGTGGGAGCAGAGTTACACATTGAGATTGGAATGTGGAGACAGAACATCAGCTCATTAACAAGTCGGGTTACAGCCTTGAACAGGAGAGAAAATAATAACGAAGTACAGTGTTCTGCTGAAGCGAGCAGATTGAAGAATGAGGCCTAGTACGAGCTCAGCCCAAGCAGTCTAATAACGATTGCGAAATACAATATGGAGTCACACGAGCTAACTAAAGCTTACATGCTGCGAGGATAACTCAGTGGGTTGCATAACGTGAATACAAATGGCATCTATTTAGCCACATATCGCTAACCTAATATAGCATAACAAGTGCATTACGGGAAAGGGGAATTTCAAGCCTAACAGACCCTCCTTTTAGCATATGTGGCTAAAAGCTTTATTGCTATCCGGCAGGGTCTTTACAATTCTAAGTGGGGAGAAAAAAAATGCATGGTCACTCAAATCGCAAAGGGAAACAAGACAGCACAGGTATATCAACATGCATATAATCTTCTGGATGTAAGGCACCCTCCTTTTCAGCTGATCTACGTGTATACCCTTGGTGTACTACTATGTTCTTCAACACTGTGTCATAGTCAGACTGTATCAAAACTATTCAAATGTTCATTATTATGAAGCAGGGGAACTATAAAAGACATATTGACCTAAGATAGATCTACGTCAACGCTCAACAACCCTTCTATCTCCTTCTGAAACATGATCTCAGCACTTGTACTGTATGGATGTCCTTTCCTTAGCAGTTAATGTACTTACGCAGTAAATGCAACAAACTTGGAGACAGTGTATACAAGGGTCTATTTGTCTTGTCACATATTTTATATTATAACTGAGGATGGGCACAATTCGTAGATGAGGCAGCAAATACAGTGGGGATACAAAAACGAACTGTCATACTAACTATCATGGAAGGTCTCTGCCTAATATACACATTCTTTTGTAGTGCAAGAATAACTAAATGCATTATTGAGGACTGGAGAACTGAATCGAAGGTACACCAATCTGAACAACTGTATTATCACGTTGTCTCCTCCGATGCTCTCCTGTGCGAGGAGCCAAAGTAATAAGCATGTTCACAAGGGCAACTGGTGTTGTATGAACCTTGGAATACACAGGATACTTTTCGTTCATGGAGTGGGATATTCCTAACGCTATTATTAACACAATAACAACTATGGATGCAACTTATACTTTCTATGTACTGACCCTACCCTGAACAGGGAGTTGCAAAAAAAAAGGCTCTTTTCCTCGTCAATTGGGGAACAAAATGTTTACATGGTGATTGGGAGAGAAATGCAACACAATGGAATTGGTGGCCAGGGAACGAGAGGATGGGCAAAACTCTTCTTTCCATTGTCTTTCAGAGAGCCATCACTAGTAGGCTCCTATTGTTCATCTAGCGTAGGCGCTATTGAGCACCGGCAGTGGAGCTGTGCGTCCAGCTCGGATCCAGATCCCACGTTGCAGGGCAAGGTATTTCTCTCTCTAGAATCACAGTCCCTTTGCCATGTGCGTTGACTGTCCGAACAATGCACCAAACTCTCTTCCTCTACTCTATCGCTGGTACCTTAGACAGGGTACCCGCACCCTACTCTTCATCCATGAAGTCCATCCCTACTAACCCTATTCTACCTTGGTGCACTGTTCCTCCGCCAGGCGTATATTGTACCTTACACATAACGGGGTCAAAGGAAGAAGGGGGGTCAGACTCAAGATGGGCCAAGGTGACAGAGACTCAAACACAGGTGAGCCCACCGACTAGGCTCAATGGGCTGGGACTCAGGCACAAGTAGACCAACAGGCTGGGGCTCCTAGATAGCCCTTCTCTCTCTTTTTCTCCTTCTCGGTGGTACTGCCTCGTCCAGCATGTCTTTGCTCTGCAGCTCCGCCTCGGTCGTATTCATAGGTGTTCCATAACAAGCAGCCAGGCTGTGCATCACGTCCGACCCCTCTCTCTCTCTCCCTGGGATTGAAGGGCGTCCCGGACCTATTAGCGAGTATAAAACAAACTTTTAGTGAACTGGCAAGGGTAAAACGTTACACAATTAATTTTTTTCTCTCTGAATCCCAAGTAGTAGGGTAAGCCTTAATTCAGTTACCAAGCTCTGAAAGAATAATTCGGACATACTTTGAAGTAGTGTAACTGTCCATTCCTATATTATTTATCTGAAGAACCTCAAAAGGGAATTTCAAAGCAATGGCTCCTTTGTGTTTCTTGTCTTAGCAAGCTTGTGTTCAATAAGTCATAGAGATCACAACACTTCTTCTACTTTGTGAACCTTTGCTACTGTGCAGGACTGCAGACACCTCTAAAATTATTTTTCTCGAGGAAGTCAACATAAATATTGCGTTTGTGACCATGCTCTCATGTTATAGGCGTGGCGGGAAAATCTAAAACTGCTAATTTAACAGAGATCCTTATTGTATAAATAACTGACAAATTAAGCATAATGTAGCAAGTACATGAATTCTCCAGCAAAACTTGTTGTTGCAAACAAACTCCTGTAGAGCTATATTTTCTTCAAAAACTGTTAACCACTAAAAATGTGTGGTGCGCATTTACCGAGGGCATACAGGTACCCTTCCTAGTATTGTGAATCATGTGCACCATACATTCCACGATCTGGGCCATGTGTCATCATATTCAGGGGAAAAACCTATTCACCAGCTCTAGTGAGGGCTGTCAGCTCAATTACACAGGCTAACTGATAAGGGACTCGTGATGCCTCTGCGACTGTATGTAATGTTGCGATAACATGAACAATAGTGGTGTTGCCACCTGGGAATTTAAACAAAAACCACCGACATATAGTTACCCTTAAGGATCAAACAAGGGAGCATCAGTCTAGTCTACCCGTCCTTTCATCTTCATCTCAATTCCAATTCCATCAATTTACAGAAAGGAGGGGCAGTAACATGGCGTACTTAAAGGTGACACTTTTTTTTTTATCATGACAATTTGTTCAAACAGTGTTATTTTATAGCCAATTAGACGTGCACTGTAGAGGTGCTGTGTCTCTGTTTATTCAAAAGCATGTTCACAGCATCCTGTGAAATGAGTGGCTAAAGCGAGCCCAACCGATTGTCTTCTGGAGATGGCCACCATCATGACCGTTCCTACACAGCTCGGGTAGGCTCAAAAGAGAGAAAGCGCACAGTAACAAGCTGTCTTGCGTACTTACCACGCAAAACAGCACACGACAATACACGTAGTAAGCACAGAAGCCAAGGAAAATGTACAGCCGTAAAACGCACAGCCGTCTTGTGTACGCACAACACAAAACAGGACACAACAATACATGTACCAAGCACAGAAGCCAAAGAAAAATGCAGTGTGTTAGTTGCCCAAAAAGACTTTTTCATGCACTTCATGCATCTCATGTATTGTTAATTCGCCTAATTCGCCCAGGAGCTAGTCTCCTACCCCCCTTCGACAGTAGGTGACCTAAGCAGGTGACCTCCTGTCGAAAATACTTACCCCTTTAAAGAAAAACAAACTCCCCGGTCAGTCAAGACTAAATATAAGAACAATTTGTTAAAAAAAATTAGTGTCTTTAGTTGGCAAAGGTATGTATCTTTGTGCAAAATAGGGACCCTTCCCTCCAGTCAGCGCAAGGGGAATACGCACTTCAGACAACCCCTGCTCACCCCCTTGGGAACTTGGTACGAGCAGATAGTCTCATCCAAAAGGCAATGAGTCAAGTATTTATAGCAACACCCACAGTAACAGAATAAAAACACCACACGAAGACACCATACCAAATGCACATTTTCAGTCTCTGTCATACTGAGACCAAACAGCCTATCCACAATCAGGCAGAAACACACAAGTAAACTGGACAAGAAAATAACCACTTTCTAAAAGTGCTTATTGCAAACACAGACTTTAAAAACCATACTTACCAAGAGATATATTATCAAATTCTGAGCTCAGTCCTATTGTCTATCTTATCCCTATGAAAGATATACTCGTAAAATATTACAAAAAAAATTCCCCATTCCGTCCTATCAGCAGGACCGCCTTTCAAGAGTGAAAAAGGAAAATGATATCTTTTCACCACCAGGACACAACACACACACATCAGCACACATCAGTATATATTCCACTCTTCACACACACCGCGCCCCACCCCGGGGGCCTTGACTAGCAGCTATTAATTTACCAGCCCTGGCACCATCTGTGCACTTCACTAGGGGTCTACTAGTAAAACCAATATGCCAATCAGGGACAACCAAGCACAATATCCATTTGCACAGAAAACACTAGCATTGTGACACTGAGCAGCAGTGGCAAAACGCCCACAGCATCTGAACCAGCAAAAACGAAATCCAGCACAGCATCAAAAGCATAAGAGGTAGAGTCAAAAAGTCAGGTAAAACCGCATCAAAGATATAATGTCTAATACTATCTAACTGTGCTGTCCCTACAACTTAGCTATGTGCAACTACCTTGTATTTAAAAAAAAAAAACTTTCATAGATGTCCTGTCTTCCTGCATGGCCCTAAAGGCGCAGCAGAGCTTAAATCTCTAACCAGCCAATGTTACTCCAGGCAAAGATCTATCATATATACCCTAGAAGCAATACCGCCAAAGAATGCACCTTAGATCAGCGACAGAAAAATATTGAGCAGCAGAAGAAACGTAATAATAGTCAGAGCAGCAGACAACTGCAGGGCCACATGTATATTTTCCCTTTGAACTGCACACAGGTCAGTCACAAATAGTAAACACAATTGAAATAGTGGTACTATTACACTGTACCAGCCTTCTCCTCACCAGCACCTTTCTCAACCAAATTCAGAATCATACACAACAGGGCATGTGGAATCTGTAGGAATCCCAGCCCTACATCGCCTGTTGCCCACAAAGTGGGTGGCTTATCCTCAAAACTCGGGGGGGGGGGGGAGACACAAACAGTACTCTCTATTTACAGTAAGGCCCATCAAATTCCTCTTTTAAGACACAAATTCTGTCCACTAAAATCTAAATAACACCTAGGGATATTTAACATTGCACCTTTATTTCCGCTTGTGAAACAACGCATTTTAACTCACTTTTCATTCCCTGCAAACAATATTTCTAAGCAAACCCTCAACTTTTCTTGAAACAAACCAATATTTACTGTACGTGCACCCTAATCTGAACAGAGAACATTAATCCAATAACCAACTGAGTCACAAAAATCTCATGCCACCAGCTCCAGGACATTCTATCCCACAGTGTTGTAGAAACTCTAGATACACACTTTCACAAAACTCATGAACCAATTCTTTTCGCTCCTGTGTTGTTCTTTTAGTCTGTTCCCAATTAACATCTTTTCCTGGCATTCTACCCTTCATAAAAAAACCTGGCTCTGCGCTATGCATCTCGGCCTGTCTGTGTCAGGAGCTGGGCATGGCCCCCACCTCTCTAAAACTCTCTCCCCAGCGTCTCTCTTGTCCTGTCTACTGCTTTGAGTCCCTCTGCTCGATGAGCCCCCTCCTTGAGAATTCCTCCCTTATCTTCACAGGTCGTAGCAAGCCTGCCGCATACTGAATTCACAAGCTATGTTTTTTTAACTCTGAGAATCCTTTTATTCAGCTTAAACACACACTGCCTTGAATTCTTGAAACACCCTTTCCAAATTAAATACACGTTCTATTGTGAGCAAATCCAAATGGAACGCACCCACTCAAGTCAAGCATATGTTAACTGCTTAGCATGCACCGAATTTTTACATGCCAATTTTCATAATGCAGCTGGTACCTGAAGCCAGAAGCTCAAAGCACCAACACATTTCTTTCTCCTTCCCCTTTCAGAACTCCTGCCCCCCCTTTTATGGAGAGACCGAACACATTCATCACTGCTGAAGTACGAGTGTGTATTTCACCTCTCCTTTTGCACCTTTTAGAATGCGTGTCTATTCAGTATAAGTGCACATTACCTTAAATCATCACAGCGCTGCTTTCAATTTAAATACACATCTCTTCCTTACATTTTTCTCATGTTGTATTCTTCCTATGTCAAAACAAATGTAAATTCTTGCTAGCATTGCTGATCAAACCATAATTTTATTTATTTGTTATTTTATTCTCCAAAATTTAAAGTGGCGTCAGGAGGCGCCAGCTGACCTCCTTCCAATGGGCATCTGCAGAGCACAACAACAGCAAAAGACCAAATTAAGCTCATTGCAGACATTTTCAAGAAGGGGCCACACTCATCATTTTGCCTGGCAAAGGAATTGCAAGTACTTTCCCCAGAGACGGTCCCCAGACCGTGTCAAACAAAAAAAACTCCCACACAATACAGCTTGCTGAGGCAAGGCATACTTACCTCCACACAAAAGCACAGTCGCTACTCATTCAAACAAGCATTTCACAAACACCATCACCGACGTCGGTCCACACACCTTATAGCACCCAAACACCACAATCAATCCACAAGTCAGCCCGGAGACTGCATCAGACTACCTGTTTTTCTTCCTTCTGCCATACACTCAAAGAATCAAACATCGACTGCCTACTCATTTTGGCAAACAATTTGTCTTGCAAGAAATTCCATTGTTGTTCATCAAACGAACAGAACAACACCGACATCCAAAACACCCCAATTTACTTAGACAGGGCATCTCAATGTGAGACACAGGCACTGTCCCTAACTGACAAATATAACACCACCAGCAGTAGGAAAAGAAAATAATAAACAGTAAAAATTAAAAAATTGTCCAAGAACAAAACCTAAGCAATCCAAAAATCGCTCCCTATAGTCCGGAGACTGTACCAAGTTCAATAAGACAGGCACTAGCCCCAGACCTTTTTGGGCACAGTCCAAATTACCAGTTGGGCTGGCAGATTGTTTGCAAACAGTCCCAGACCTTTTTGAGCGCGGGCCAAATTTCCGGTTGGCCTGGCAAGCTGTTCACGAACTGTGTCTTTTCCAAGGGTCCGTAAACCCGCCAAATTCAAACCAAGACAGTCCGAAGACTAAACCAAGACACAGCCCGTCGACTCGTGTCATCCAAGCAAGGCAGTCCGCAAACTGCACCCAAGACAGTCCAGAGACTGTACCGATACAAGAGGACAGGCCTCAGCGCCAGACCTTTTCAAGAGCAAATCCAATTACCAGTTGGTCTGGCAGATTACCTGTGAACGGTCCCGGACCTTTTCACAAAGAGGCGAATTACCAGTTGGCCCGGTAGACTGCTCACAAGCACTCTGTGTCCCTCAAGGGTCCGCAGACCCACCAAGTCCAAGACAAGACAGTTCGCAGACTGTACCAGACACAGCCCACAGGCTCGTGTCGTTCAAGCAAGGCGCCATTTTCCAAGAATCAAATCACTCACCTGGTGCACACAGGTCGAGTCAAATTATTCTCCACTGCCGGCTCTTCGGACCAAACGGTCAACTCCAAGGTTCGCCTTCTCAGGACCCCAGCCGGTGACCACTAGCCGAGGAGGCGTCCAATCAGAAGGGCGGGGCAGCTGCGAGAACCAAGCTCGGTCTTGTGTGTGTGGGGCCCCGATCTGCCCGACCAACCAGACACCACCCCGACCCTACAACCCGAATACGGGTGAGGGGATCACCTCGTGGGGTCCCTGTTCGGGCGCCACCCCGCGGGTTACTTACAACCACCTGCTATGCATTCCCCAAAATGAAGAGTCGGTCAGACAGTAGAGAATACAATCTTACATTTATTCAGCATATACTCTGCAGAGGAGCCCAGTCAGGCCTTCACCCTAAGATGTCTGCCGAGGGGACTGACTCCCCAGCGTTTGGTAATACTAGATAAACCTTTCTGGGAGACTTCGGCCACGCCCCTAATGGAAAAATACCGGCTTGAGCCCAGCATGAACAAAGGAGGCACAGAGAGATGAGCTAACACCTGCCAGATGGGTACACTCTATCAGTGGTCCAAGGCCACTGTTCTGAGTCTCAGCGTCTCCTAACGTGGGAGCAGAATTACACATTGAGATTGGAATGTGGAGACAGAACATCAGCTCATTAGCAAGTCAGGTTACAGCCTTGAACAGGAGAGAAAATAATAACGAAGTACAGTGTTCTGCTGAAGCGAGCAGATTGAAGAATGAGGCCTAGTACGAGCACAGCCCAAGCAGTCTAATAACAATTGCGAAATACAAAATGGAGTCACACGAGCTAACGAAAGCTTACATGCTGCGAGGATAACTCAGTGGGTTGCATAACGTGAATACAAATGGCGTCTATTTAGCCACATATTGCTAACCTAATATAGCCCTAACAGGGCAGCCCTGCCCAACAGTGTAAGGGGCAATGTTATCCAGTGTTGCACATCGACTCGAAGGCGGCGCAAGGGGGGGTACAAGGGTACGGTCGTGGAAAACTGAGGAATCAAGCGTAATATATATGCCTAAATACTGAAAGCCATCCGTAACTATCTTGGCCTCGCAGCCAGCGGGTAAATTCGGGCGGTCTCTACTCAAAACGTAAATCAGTGTTTTATCCCAATTAATAGTATAACCGGAATATTTTTGGAAGAGCGTAAAGATATGTAATACTTGGTGGATAGAGAAACGGGGTCTGGCTAAATAGAACAGAATATCGTCGGCGTAGAGGGAAATTTTATCCATCCAGTCTACCGACCAATTAAGACCCCTAATGAGGGGGTCCCCCCTTATCCAGAGAGCCAAAGGCTCGAGAACCAAAGCAAAGAGCAGAGGCGAGAGGGGGCAGCCCTGTCTTGTACCCTTCCCCAAAGCAAAGGTCGCCGATCTACCGCCATTTACCGTAATTCGAGCCAGGGGCCCAGAATAAAGAAGACGCACCCAGGGCAAAAACCGACCTCCGAACCAGTATCTTTCAAGGGAAGCAAACAAGAAAGGCCATTCAATCATGTCAAACGCCATTTTAGCGTCAAGAGACATGATAACAGAATCCTCCTGTATAGTGGAGGCCCTGCCCAGAACACCGCAAAGGCAACGGAGATTCAGCGCAGTGTTCCTAGCAGGCATAAATCCGGATTGGTCCGGATGTATCAGTTTGTGGAGATAGGGCGAGAGATGTAGAGCCAGAATTTTAGCTAAAATCTTGACCTCCGGGTCCAAGAGGGAAATGGGTCGGTATGAGCTACATTGCTCAGGGGGTTTACCTTTTTTATGTATGACCACAATATTCGCAAGTTTCTGCGTTTCAGGCAAAACTCCCCTAGTCGCGCTCTCCTCATACATCTGCATGAGGAATGAGGCAATCGTGCGGGTGTTGGTTTTATAAAGTTCGATTGGAAGGCCACTAGGGCCCATGGCCTTACCGGACTGCAAAGCGCCAATCGCCTTAGCTACTTCCTCAGCTGTCAAGGCTGCATCCAGCTCCCCAACATCTTGGGGATCCAAAACGGGCAGAGGCAGAGTGGCCAGCAACTCGGATGCCTCCACTTGGGTGGAAGTCTGTGTAGTGTTGTAAACCCGCTCAAAATGGTCGGCAAATGCCCCCGCTATCCCAGCTCTGTCCTGTCGCTTCACGCCTCCCCGGTCTGTAATCTGAGTCACCCACCTATTGGCCATTTCCCTCCTGTCAAGCCACGCTAGCAGTTTACTGGCCTTATCACCTATATCGTAAACACGATGTTGAGTAGCTCGGTATTGGGCCCTAGCCGCATCTCCGGCAATGTCCCTGTACTCCTTTTGTTTTATGGCCAACGTGTGTGTGGTGTCCGGTGTGCCTGATTTCACCAAGCCGCCTTCAAGAAGGGCAACCTCTTTCTCTATTTCCTCCAATTGTTTCCTTTTTTCTTTCCTGTGACCCGCTATTGCCGCCACCCCGCAACCCCGGATCACCGTCTTGTAAGCCTCCCATAACGTTACGTCCGAGCCAACGGAACCGCCATTTTCAGTGAAATAATGTTTTGTAGCTTCCGCCAGTATGTCACGTATCGCTGGCACTTTGAGGTACCAGGGGTTTAGAACCATTTCGTGACGAGTGGGGGATGGAACGCCTCCATAGTGTGCCATAATCGGGGAATGATCCGAGATGCCCCTAGGAAGGAAGGAGATTTCGCCAAACATGGGGAGCTGGGTGGCTTTACAAAAGAGGTAATCTATACGGGACATACTCCCATGAACCCCGGAATAGAAGGTATATTGTTTGGTCGTAGGGTTACAGACTCTCCATATATCTATCAGGCCAAGGGCCCCAAGGAAGTCTGCCAACAATTTCCCGGGTGATTCCCCTCGCTTGGGTGACAGTCGGTCTAAGTCACCATTAAGGGCTGCGTTGCAATCACCTCCCACCAATACGTCACCCTCGGGTAGGCTCAGTATATGCGGACCCAAATCAGTCAGAGTGGGGGAGTGGAGTCGGGGGGTATGTATAGGGAACTCACATTAAGGGGCCTACCCTCCCACTGCCCGGAGGCCGTGACAAACCTACCAAGTGGGTCCCGAGTAACCTTTTGTATCTGGAAGGGAAGGGAGTTGCGTGTCAGAATACCAACCCCTCTGTACCCTTTAGCATAACCTGTGTGGGCCACCAATTTATACCCCCACCTATTAAGTGCGCAGTAGGAGGTTCCCTGGATATGTGTTTCCTGGAGTAATACGAGGTCCGGGGCATGTCGCTTCAGATATTGCAATACTATTCCTCGCTTAATTCTATCACCCAAGCCATTTACATTCCAAGAGCGTAACATAAGGCGGCCCAATAGCGGAGCCGTCTCCTGTTCAACGCTCATTTACATGTGGGACACGGGGCCCTCCCTCATGGAGGACAACAAACCAACAATGACAAGTCTCCATCAGGCCTCCCCCCTTGAGTGGCAGCGGCTGAGACAATACACATCTGGCATACAGAGAACCATTAATCATGTTACTGACGACACAAGGTGCGATGAAGGAGGCACCATCTACTGGACTGCACTGAACATACATGTATACACTACAATAAACCCCAATGAAACACCCTGGAACCCACCCCCACCCTGCCTCCCTGCAACGTGGACGTAGAACTGCCCACCTCCCAATTTTGCAGAGCGCCTGTATACCCAAAACAAATATACTGTGTAGAGGGGAACGCTACACAGCCAAACTACCCAGGTGAATGGCCTCGATCCCCCATAATAACCACTATGTGAGCCTAAACTATAGCGTGTTAAGAGTTTGAAATCCACCCCAACCCGGAGTCCAAATAATCACAACCAACGGCCCCACCCCATACAGCGAGTAGGAGCGGAATGACTAGCACCTGTACGTGCCTGGCCATCAAATGCTGTGTTATATACGTAGAAAAGATGCAAACATCAAACAATATTTCGCAAACCATAGTCACCCCTGCCCTCCTGCGGCTGGTCGGTACTCATAGTCACTGCCACACAGCAAGGGACCCCTTTGATCAGAAGGGTCCAGTCGGGCCACGGCTGTAGGAGGAGTGCAGCAGACGATCAATCTCACTGCTTCGATAGACCCTCTGAGGATGGTCGTTTTGCCCCAGTGTTCAGTTGGAAGAGGAACGTCACTTTGTACCAGAGGATCGCCAACCTTCAAGCCAGTCCCAGGATTCCTCCGGAGTCTGGAAGAACCACGATTTCCCATCAGCCTGCACCCGCAGCTTGGCCGGAAAGAGCATCGCATATTTCAGGTTGTGCTGTCGGAGCACCCGTTTTACTTCCAGAAAGGATCTGCGTTTCTGTTGTACCTTATAGGTGAAGTCAGGAAAGAACGTAACTGTAGAGTTCTCGAACTTGAGCGGCGGGGTGGCCCTTGCCGTTTGGAGGATGACATCCCTGTCGCGAAAATTAAATATCCTTGCCAGTATGGGACGCGGAGGGGCGCCCGGCTTCGGGGGCCTCCAGGCACTCTATGCGCACGCTCCATCGAGAAGTATCGTGAGAGGGGCCGCGGTTGCAGGTGGGTCTGAATCAACTCCTCAACGAACAGATCTGTGGCTTGTCCCTCTGCTTTCTCGGGAACCCCCAAAATTCGCACGTTATTTCTGCGTGCACGCCCCTCATAATTCTCTAGTTTCGCCACAAGGTCGGATGTTTGAGCCTGTAGCTTCTTGATCGTCGTTTCAAGTGTCTTCGTGGAGGCCTGCAGCGTTGTGACTGAGTCCTCGGTTGCCTTGACCCTTTCTCCCATGTTACGTAGGTCAGCGTGTATGAGGGTGACTTCCGTCGTTACCGTATCGATCTTTTGTTCCAGTGCCAATCGAACCTCTTGAATAGCCTCCATGAAATCTACCAGTGTTGGGGCCCCTTCATCGACTGGTAGCTTCGTGTCCAGCTCGTCATGTTTCTCGTCCGTAGCGTCGGGCTTAGAGTGAGAAAATTTTGCTAGCTTCATTTGATGGGTCTGCCTGGAACCCTTCGCGGTGACCATGGCGTTGAGCCAACTGTCAAGTCAAGCCCCCTGGCACAAAAGGTAGTGGGGGCGCTGATATAAGGGATGAATGTGAGCAACCAGCCAGAGGGAGTACAAACACAGCGCGCTCCACCACCACACACCCGCGGCGCTCTGATCCAGCAGGGGTCACAGGGATCCAAATCCAGCTTCAGTAATGCGCCCCACACTCGCGTACCACATCAATCGGGCCACAACTCCTCACCTGGGTCACCACTTTATGGTCTTGTCGCAGTATTGGGGCTGTGGCAGCACAGAGTGTGACTCCCAGTCCACTTCCAAAGCGGTGGTGTGTCCAACAACAGCTGTGAGAGCAGGGGGTACTGCTGGCTAATGTCCCTCAGCGTGCACCCTCCATGTAAATATAGGAATAAGGCCTCACTCCTGCCCGTCGTCAATCATGGGGGAGGGGCGCAATGAGGAGTCACTCTTCAGGGCAAGAAATGACCATGTGCCACGGCGCCCCACACTCGATGTCGTGCTGATGGGGGGGGTGGATCCGACATCACCCCCACCCTCCGCCCCAGGCACTAAGTCCGGGACTGCACCGGGGAAGCTCCGGAGATGGCTACGTGAACCGGAGCCCACCTGGCACGTCGCGTCGCACGTCGGTGGCCGGGGAATCACCAGGGAGATCCCAGATGCAACAACGGGGACACATCAAAGGCTCCGGCAAGCTGTAATCCGAAGATATGCTGGGGCACACGAAGGGCAGCGCTCCAGGGCCCACGGGCCTGCTTCTAAGCTCCGAGATCGCGTAGCGGGCTGCCGAGTGACGCAGCGGCCGGAACTCCCAACTTCTCCCGGCTAACCGCTTCGGCGCCAGTATCTCCGGTGGGCCGAGCGGAATTTCTTCGTTGTAGGACCGGGTTACTCCTGCACTCAAGGAGCACCAGGTCGCTGAAAGCAGCAGGCACTGCGGATAAATTTAACGGATGTTGGGGGAGATTAGTCGAGCAGCGCTCGGAGCTCTATTCAATTGCAGCCATCTTGGGTGTTGGCTAGCCACGCCCCCCCAGGTTGATAGTTTTGGTAATGTTAAGGCAGAGAGGTGAGATGCAGTTAATCGGAAATTATTTATTTCAACCAATGTTGAGGAACCGGTGTGACATTAGAGAGATGTGATGTCAGATGGAGGCTAAGTGTGGGGACCGGATTGGCCCAGCAGGTGTGCGACCATGGGTAGGGTGAGGTAAGG
This sequence comes from Calotriton arnoldi, assembly GCA_963921515.1. NCBI lineage: Eukaryota > Metazoa > Chordata > Amphibia > Caudata > Salamandridae > Calotriton > Calotriton arnoldi. Next base: position 4,792,774 of record CAWUFW010000215.1, on the reverse strand, counting down.
GGCTAAATGCAGTGAGGTAGTGGGGGAATTACACTGGTCCTGAATTTTGGAATAACCGATGACCGCCTTGGGGTGCAGAGGGTACAGAAACGTACTGACACAGTGAATCCTCTTTTAGGACCTCTGCTGGCAACTACTGTCTGTATACTTTTTAACCAATCCTTATGTTTCAATTTCAAAGACCGAATCACACCACTTGTAAAATAAGTGACCCTCTGCCATAAAAATGTAAATAAGCATTTATAGTGGTGCAGCTACAACAGTGCTGTTAAATTGTATATGAGAAAGTGACGTGATGTTATCTTTGTTTAAAATGTGCAATCTTACGCTACTCTACCTTACCTTATGTTATCTTATGATGTCATTTTACCGTATGCTATGCTATATTGTGCTAGTTGCTTATAAGACGCTTAATGTAGTTCCCAAGATGCCAAAGCGGTCAGGGGAGCCTCCCATTAATAACATGGGGACAGCAACAGTAGCCATCCTCTTCCAGGCCTTTGTGTACAGTTTTTTTTTTTTGAGTTGCTGGAAAAAAGACGCTATTTCTCGGGTGTCTCACTGTGTCTCAATGTTGAGGTTAAAAAAAAAGTACTCTTAATGAAGTTGTGACCTTTCAAAAGCTTCTCTAGAAGTTAACCTTTTGTTCACACTGATTGAGGGCACTTCACTTCATATGAGGGAGGATGGATGTGGGTCTTTGTCCATAGGACAGGTAGATTAGTCTTCTGGGGGGGGGGGGGCGCTCTGCCTTGTGCAGGCATTCAGATGTCAGAGTCCTGAAGCATGCTGGCAGGGGGGCTTCACATAGATCAGGCAGCAGCAGGTTTACAAGCATGCTTCAAGCAGCCATCTTAGAATCACAGATTTTGAGACGTTCTAGTTGCAACGTCAGAAGGGAAGTTCCCATGAAGGTTCCTCGAGTGCACAGCGCTGTAGGAGGGTGGATGGCTTCAAGGAGCAGAAATGGCGTTAGCCGAAGACCCTGGACGCACCGAAATAGCAGTATCTGCCTAGGCTCTCACACTGCAAGCAATCCAAAGAATTTTCAGAACAGCCCAGAGGTTCTCTCCATGGAACAGTTGAATAGCTCCTAGAAGTCTAGGGCTAAGTCCTTACAGAGCTAAACCCTGTACACAGAAGGAACCGGAGGATGACTTAGAACATACTGGGGGGTGATTGAAAGTATTGTGCAAAGACTAGGTCACATAAGGGCTAAGTCAGAGAAAAACCTTAGTGTAAGGAGGGAGGCCTCATATGTAACCTGAGACACAGGATTCCCAGGCCAAGGAGCTACAAGGATGTCTATCCACAGCAATGGGATCTCTATATGTGATCCCTACAGAAGTAACTGGGAGGTTACCTGTCTTGTTAGCCCACATTTCCTCTCATGTGCAGTGAGGAGTGACATTTTAAGGCATGGGACAAGTGGTCAATAGCCCAGGGCCCCTTGGGCAGTGGCCCCCTCTCAGCCCATGTGAGCCCCATGGGTTCAACTGCTTCTCCCAACTGTTGTGTAAGTTGATATTTTTCAAAAGTTATTTTCTTTTTCTTCTGTTTTTTCAAAGGAAGGTGGATGGATGAAATCTATTACACAAACTATGCAGAAAAGGTCTGTAGTTATGTGTTGATTATTCCAGTGCAATACTTAAAAGTTAATTTTAAACAGAAACAATACCTGCACTGGTGGCCAATGTAATACAGCAGCTGGTCTCACTTTTGAGTAAGGGAAGGCGGTGCAGTCTAATTATGGTATCAATACCAGTAGGTAGCAACTTATGGATGAAAGCACATGTGCTATTTATAGAAGCCCCGTGGAGAAAAGTCCCATAATTCAGAATTTTGACTCCTCGGATTGGGGCAAAAAGATGGTATCACCTCTTTGTCCCCCATTCTGAGATGCAGAAATCTGAATGACGTGATAATACTGCACTCTGCATCATCAGCGTTTATCGAATGTGTTATTCCTGCACCAAAATCCTACATGACTCATAATGAGGAGCTAAGTATTCTGAATAGGGTGGTCCCAAAATTGTGGCCATGGCCTGAAAAACTCTTAGAATGGCACTGGGAGTGAGAAGCTCAGTCTGGGTTTCAGCTAGCCGCGAGGCACTCCACAACACCGGACCAACGTACCTCAACAGACAACTCAGCTTCTACACCTCCACCCGCCAGCTCCGCTCCGCCGACTTCGCCCTCGCCACTGTCCCCCGCTTCCGAAGAGCGACCTCCAGTGGCAGATCGTTCTCCCACCTTGCCGCCAAGACCTGGAACACCCTCCCCATCCACCTACGGCAGACCCAAGACCTGCTGACCTTCAGAAAACTCCTCAAGACCTGGCTTTTCGAGCAGTAGCAGCATTCCCCACCCCAGCGCCTTGAGACCCTCACGGGTGAGTAGTGCACTTTACAAATGATATGATTGATTGATTGATTGATACTGGCAAGTGGTACCCTTACCAGCCCACAACATGGTTTTATTTTTTTGGTATTTTTATAAACTTGTTTTTAAATGTTCATTCTTGTCCTCAGTGGGCTTGATCCTACTGTATAATTGGAGTCATCACAACATGCAGAGATCACCATAGAGCGTAAAAGTATATAGTGTTATATACATTGAACTTCATCATTGAACAGTTGCAGTAGTCACAGTAACAAATATTGTGTGGATGGATAAATTGTTCATGTGGCGGGATGCATAGAGTATGAACAGAGTGCATGCAGTTTGAGATTAGGTTTGGAGTTTAAGCGTTGAGAGGAATGAAGAGGAACTCTCTTCAGGAGGCAGTGTACAGAGAAGAGGGACTTTTCAAATAGGAACAAGCCTGATGAGTACATTAAACTTGTTCATTGAGCGTACAATAAGCGGCGAAGAGCAGTAGCATTGGATACAGTACAGAACAGAGGTGGAGGAACCTGTAAAAATCGAGAAGGGTCTGGATAGCGGCATGTGGACAAAGATGAGAGAGTTGGTGGATCCATCAGGGATTTGGGCAATGGTTGATCAACAAATTGATCATGCTGGAAGGTTTAGGTATTCCTCGATAAGCATGTTTTCTGTTGAAATGTATCTTGCAACTGGAATCAATGATACATGCCTGTACAGGAGCTCCTAGCTTGTGCCCACCTACAAATGATCAGTGTACGTTGAGCTTTAATCCCCACAACTCTGCATGAACACTAATTGGCACATGTGCAAAAAACAAACTTGAAGTAGCGGTTTCTTTAGCATTTGATGCAGCGGGTTACTAGCAACAAGCATTCATACATTGAATACTCACCTGGGCCCATTCATTCATACTACGCTAGCAATTTCCGCTGGTGGGTCAGTTGTACTCTTTATCAATATCCCTGCTACCAATTACTGTTCTGATTGAAGAGTAATGACTTACTAATGGACCATTTGATAATTGGGAAGTTTAAAATGAGTGACATTCATTACAATTAATAATTTCTAAATAATCACTGAGTCAGGAAGTTTTAAAATGTTTATCTAAAATTTAGCAGAGTAAAATACAGAACCACATAATACTTAATCGTATATCAAGGATGAAGCATAACAATCAATTATCGATCAATGACGGTTCTTCAGAAAGAAGAAGATAGAGACAGCAGCACAGCTAAAGGTTGCATTTATATTTACCTAAAGGTGCGAGAAACCAAACCCCTTGGCCAAGGAGTTGGAAAGATAGGTCCCAGGAAGGATGGAGACCAAAGACCTCCGGACCAGGTTCTGGACAGGACAGGTGACCTCTCTATCAACGATTCCTGCGTCGTTCCCCTCTCTGACACTTCGCTCCTCCTCGAGTTCTTCCGTGTCTTCCTTCTAATGGACTCCGCCGCCCCCACCTCCGGACCTCTCTGGACAGCGGTTCAGTCTGCAATCGATCAGCTCGTCGAGCACCAAAAACCCGATCTCTCGCGTCTGAGCTTGTGCGTCCTAATGCCAATGCCTGTTCTTGAGTTAGCTAATTAACTAATTCTATATCTATTATACCCTTCTACTCCCAGGTACCTCCCATTAATGTTTCAAATATATGGGCCCACTACTTCTGATTGGACGGGGACAGGGGGTTGATCCTCACACCATGTCAATTTAGTTCAATTTCTTTAAGCCCATTGTTTTAAAATACCGCCCCTCACAATTAATACATTTGCTTTATTTCCCACCCGTTTCCCATTGATTCTTGAATACATTTGGTATACATTTGTTGCGACTTCAGGTACATTTCGGATGAACTTGTGAACCAGGCTTTGCGACCTTGGAGGGCTTCCAAGTTGACTTCATCGCTTCCTCTGGTCAGCTTTGCAGGGCGCATGCGCAGAACCAATGTCTCTCGAGCTGCAGTTCAACCAACCCAGGCCCATTTACGAACTAATAAAAGTCAAAGAAGAAAATATTAAAATCACAAATAAATGTTTTCACTGTATACCCACTCTGTCTACTCTATTCCCATTTAATTATAAATCTATCCCGCATTAATAGCATTAGAATACCACAGTTTTAATTGCAGCATATGCGCAAGCTTTAGCACGTGAAAACATTGAGCAGCCATTTTAATACACACTGCGCAGAAGCAAAGATTTCCCTCCAAGCAAAGAAAGACGTCATACCATGTGATATGGTTGACACATGCGCAATGAAATTCCCGCGCATTAGCGGCCATTTTGGATTTAGACAAGCGTTACTTATTAGTTTAAACACATAGGCAAGCTTCACTAGGATAGTGTTTATGTGTGCATTTATTAGTAGAGACATTACAGAGTTTTAATAAATTAGTACTGTGAGAGTATTGCTTACGAGCAAGTCTCATTGCGAGTTCTTGCTCCATCAATCCCCTCTCTGATGGCGTTTCTGAGCCATCAAAATACTACCCACAACCAGATGCCAACTTTAGCATAAAATTGTCTCAGCTTCATTTTTACACTTTCTATTTTTATCATCTCCTTTCAATTTCTTGTATAATTCACTTTTCAGATCTTCTAGTTCAATTTCATCAAACTTTCGTTTCTTTCCTTTTCCTGTCACTCTATACGTCTCATTCTTTCTACAACATTTGCATCATATTATTATTGACAATACTATTATTGCTATCCCTACTAATGGTACTAATATTTGACCTATAAGTCCTTTCTCTACATTAGCTAACCAGGTACCAATTGACGCTATACTATTCGTCAATTTTTCCCATACACTATCAATTTCCAGTGGTTTTAGTTCATTCTCAAGTTTTGTTATATTCTGTAAATACGTTCCAATTTCTGCACTTTTGTCAGGTATGTACGTGCAACAGTGTTTTGTTTTCAATAATTTACAGACTCCGCACTCTTTTGCTAATATTATATCAAGATCAAGTCTATTTTGCATAACCATAGATCTAATCGCAACCATCTCCGCATTAATCATTAGAAATCCTCCAGCAGTGTCCGTTGATAAACGATCAACCACTGTAGATAATTTACATATTTTCCTTGAGTTCAGAATTATTCCCACTGAAGGTATCAATGCACCAAATATGTCACCTACAATTTCAGAAAAACTAGCTCTTTTACTACATGATAATTCACTATTATTTTCGTTGTTCCCAGTGTTCCTTTTTACGTGGTATATTTTTGGAAAAACTATTCCAAAATAACAACTTCCATACCACCGTGCAGGAAGCCTAAAGTAAGCCTTATTCCCACACACATAATAGATTCCAGGAAAAACTGAATCTGTTCCTCCTTTTAGTCCCCAACCTCCAAGAATTAAGAAATTATGTTCACATTCACTGGTACCAATGAAAATATTGTTATACTCAGTCTTTAACCTATGTAGACAAATTTTTCCTGTCTTTACAAAATCCAGAGCCATAGCAGCTTGAGCCTTGCCAGGTGTGTAACTACCCTCTTTCTCAGCCCAAGGTGGCAGATGAGCCTTATGCTCAGATGCTTTCTTTTGGAAATCTTGTCTTCTATCTTCTACTAAATTCAAAAATATCTTTTCTTCTTCATGTAACGTACATGTTAGATTGCTTCTATGTGCATGTGTTATATCTATCGATTTCATTGTTAGGAAAAATTCTCCCATAAACTGTGCATCTTGACTACTAAGCACTGGATTCATATTCTTTCGAATCGGAACCTCAGAAAATATCACATCTATATTTGAATAATAATACTGAAGTCTCCCTGTTTTATAAAATATACTAGTCAATACACTACATGATATGCCATAAGTTAATGGTAAATGATGATATGTTAATCCTTCTGCTACTGATTCGGGTAACTTCATACAGACATAACAATTACTAACTTCCATGGTATCTACATATTGAAACAATAATTTTGTGAAAACATTCAAACTAGTGTCGTTATCTGTTACCTCATGATGAAACTCTGGTTCATCTTCTGCTTTTAATTCTACTCTATTACTTCTCAAGTTATCTATCCTTCCCTTCATTTCGTTGTTAATCTTTTTATCCATTATCAGAAGGTAAGGAATTGCTACGATCACAACTAACCATACTATAAGCACCACTACCAGACTACATATGCATATAGCACAGCATCTTTTACAACATTTCCGTTTCGGTCTCCCAGAAACTCTGTCGTCAGGCATTTTGACAAGGAAGATCTCTCTTCTTATCCTTTTCTTTCAAGACTTAACGTTTATCAAGGTGGTTTTATTTCTTTCTCATAAGTCAGTTCCGCACTTGTTCCTTCGTCACCACTTTCACTTGACTCTGAACTCTTGTAGTCTTCAAGGATTATATAAGTCCAATCAGGACCTTTAAATTCATTGTTCACAAGTTTCAGTCTTTTGCTTTTTCGTTTTTCAGTTCCACTTGTTTGTCCAGTTAGGCTTGTTACTTCATTTACTTGTTCTGGATCTTCACTTCTGGTTTCTATATGGTATTTCACTCGTTTAATGACACTAGGCCAATGATCACCTTTTCTGACCTTCTTTGTTTGCACAGTCTCTTCACTTCTTATTTCTTCTTCAGAAGTTCTTTTATTTTCAAGTTGTGGCACAGTTTGTTTTTCTTCGTTCTCAGTTTCTTCTTCTATTTGTTCATTTTCAGGTCTTATTGGGTTTTCTTCAATTGCTCCAATGTGAGTTTCTAGTAACTGACCTTGTTCAGGATTTACGTCTTCATGCTTGAGGTTCTCGTGATCTTCTTCTTGAACGTATTTTCCGAAATCTAACTGGTTCTGATCAGGGCTTATTGCACTTTGTACTTCTGCAGCCTGACCGCGTTCTTCTAAACCTGTCTGTCCCTGCTCAAATTTTGTTGTTTCGTTGTCAATTTGAGCCCAATTTCCTCTCGCTATTTGGACCTGCTCAGGTTTTCTTATCGTTTCATTTTCCTCATCCTGAGCTGCTTCTTCTTCACCTATCCGGTCTTCCCTAATTTCTTCTAATTTTGATCGGCTTCTTGTTCTGTTGTAAACTTCTGGTATATCAACCACTGGTATCCAGTCCTGACTTGTGCTCGGTTGTTCTTCTTCAGCTTTTCTTGAATCTCTCACCTGGGATTCTTCAGCTGACCAACCTTCAGCTTCCTCAGTTATTGATGCTGTCTGAGGATTTTGTCCTTCAGGCTCTGGCACCCTTTTGGTGTGGCTTACATGAATCCAATTAGGCAATCCTGCACATTTCACTGCTGTGTTCGTGACTAGTATAACCTGACAAGGTTCACCCCACCTGGGTGATAGACACGTTTCTCCGGTGTGATGCTTCACAACCACCCAGTCTCCGGGATTCAGATCATGCTCTGGCTGCCTGGATACTGCGTCTTCTCCAACCTGGTGAGAGACAGAACGCACTAGGTCAGCCAATCCTTTGCAATAATCCAGAACCATATCATCAGTTATGTTCAGCAGTTTATTTGTAGGTACATGTGCTTGTCTCATTGCTCTTCCCATGATTATTTCGTGCGGACTCAATCCTGTATTTCTATCAGGAATGCTTCTGAGTCCCATTAAAACAAGAGGCAATGCATCTGGCCAATTTAACGATGTTGATGCACACATCTTTGCCAGTCTTGATTTTATATTTGCCATTCATTTGTTCAACCACTCCAGAAGCCTCTGGGCGGTACGCACAGTGCAATTTCTGTTCAATTTGGAATGCTTCACAGATTATTCTGATCACATCGTTGTGGAAGTGACTTCCTCTATCTGATTCCAAAGTTACTGGGAAACCGAACCTAGGAATGAGTTCTCGTAGCAACAGCTTTGCGACTGTAATGCTGTCATTCCTTCTGGTAGGGTAAGCCTCCACCCACCTTGAAAACAGACACACTATGACAAGTACATATTTTAGTGCTTTACATGGTGGTAACTGTATGAAATCTAACTGTAATCTCACAAAGGGACCCTCAGCCTTTCTAATTTTTCCCAAACCAATTACTGTTTTTCTTCCTGGATTATTCATTTGGCAAGTTAAACACCTTTGGCAAAGACTTTCTGCTGCAGTCCTAAACTTTGGATTATACCAATTTGTCTGAAGAGTCTAATCATGGCATCTCTCCCTACATGTGTGTCTCCATGATACATTCTGGCCATTTGTGAAATCAGACAGTCGGGCATGACTGGCCTGCCGTCGGAATAAACCCATACATCGTCGTCTGCTCTTCGAGAACATCCTATTTTTATCCAAGCATCTCTTTCATTCTCGTCAGCATCATCTTGCAGTCTTTTCACATCATGCCATGTTTCAGGTGGTGCATATAGCATAAGTTGGCAGCTGATTCCCATCCTTTCAACCTTTCTATTTACTGACAACCTGTTTTTGGCACAATGTTGAGCCACCAGATCTGCATATCTGTTACCGACTACCACCCAGTCATCTCCTGACTGGTGTGCGGCACATTTCACCACCGCCAATTCTTTTGGTGATTGTATTGCATCCAGTAGTTCTTTTACAAACTGTCCATTTTTGATTGGGGATCCTGAAGAAGTCATGAAATCCCTCTGCATCCACAGTTGGCCAAAGTCATGCACAACCTCGTACCCATATTGACTGTCCGTAAATATGGTTACTCTTAAATTTTTCTCAATTTTGGAAGCTTTAATCAGAGCAATTAATTCAGCTACTTGTGCAGACTTGACTCCTGGTAAATAGGATGCCTCGACTATTCCAGTTAGTTCACATACAGCATAGGCTGCACTCAGTTTACCATCCTCATGCCTTAAGCATGAGCCGTCCACAAACAGCTCCCTATCTGGATCTCTTAGGGGCGTCTCCTGTATGTCAGGTCTCGGTTTTGAACATAATTCTGTGACCTTTAGACAATCATGTTCTGGATCATCTTTAACTTCTTCAAAAATTGGATCTGGCAATAACGTGGCAGGATTCACAATAGTGCACCTAACTATGGTCACATTTTCAGCACCAAGAATAATTCTTTCATACCTTGTCATCCGACTATGTGTGAGATGCTGAGTTCGAGTTCTTGTCAATAGGATCACAACTGCATGTGGGACAAATACTGTTACAGGATATCCCATTACTATTGACTTACTTTGTTCAATGCTCATACAGGTAGCAGAGACTGCTTTCAAACAGCCTGGCAATGCTGCCGCCACTGGGTCCAATGTAGCAGAAAAATATGCTATAGGACGTCTATCTGTTCCATGTCTCTGAGTTAACACTGAAAGTGCACAATTTTCTCTTTCATGGCAAAATAGTGCGAATTCTCTTGTATAGTCAGGCATACCCAAAGCAGGTGCCTCACATAGTGCATTCCTCAATTTTACAAATGCAGCAGCACTTTCATCATCCCATTCAACTGGATCTTTGGCTTTCTTTTTTGTTAACTGAATTAAAGGCTTTGCTAGTAATGAAAACCCTATTATCCATTGTCGACAGTAACCTACTATTCCAAGGATCATTCTCACTTCTCTTTGTGTTTCTGGCATTTTCATTTTCTTGATTATCTTTATTCTGTCAGATGTTATTCTTCTTGTTTCTCTTTCAATCTGGTGTCCCAAATACTTAACTGCTGTGGTACAGAACTGCAGTTTTTCAGGAGACACTTTATGTCCTTCCTCAGCCAAATGGTTAAGTAATGCTATTGAATCTTCAACACAATCATCATGAGTGCTGGTGCTACCAGTAAGTCGTCTATATACTGTACCAAGACTGAACTTCTGGGTAGCACTAATTTCTCCAAACACCCCTTCAGTATTTGATTGAAAATGGAGGGACTTTCTGTGTATCCTTGAGGAACACGATTCCACACATAGACTTTGTTTTCAAATTTAAATGAAAAGAGATACTGGCTATCTGGGTGCAATGGTATTGAAAAGAATGCTTGGCATAAATCAATCACAGTAAACCATTCTGCACTCCAGGGGATCTGGTATAGGATTACTGCAGGATTTGGCACTATAGGACAACAAGGTACCACAATCTTATTAATTTTGCGTAAATCCTGAACAATCCTACACTTTCCACTAGGCTTCTTCAAACCCATGATTGGTGAATTACAAGGGCTACTCATAACTTCTTTTTAATATGCCTTGTTTTACCATTCTGTTAATTTCCTCAACAACTCCTGCTTTTACTTCTGCACTCATTTTGTACTGTCTGGTATTTGGGAAAATTGCACCTTCCTTTACAGTGATTTTTACTGGGTCTATTTTGGCCATAAGTCCTACTTCTTTCCCGGTGAAATCCCATACTTTGGAATTTACTGTAGTTCTTAATTCTTCTGGTAATTCGTTTTTCGTTATCAAAGAGAACATCTCGTCTATTTCTGCACCTTGCTTGGCTATCATGAACTTATAAACATGATCTTCGTCCGGGGTCTCTATAGCAACACCATCCGGCGTGCAGAAAATAGTACAATTCATTTTGCACAATAAGTCTCTACCCAATAGGTTTACTGGACTAGAATCACACACTACAAATTGGTGCATTTCTCGGAAGTTTCCTATTTTTACTTCCATTGGTTTAGTGAGAGGTGTTCTGATCTTTTGATTAGCTACGCCTACAACTTGGATAGCTTCTCCAGAGAGAGGAAGGTCTGGGATGTCTGCTGTTCTCACAGTAGAACGGGTAGCACCAGTGTCCAAAAGGAAAGTGATATCATTACCTCTTACTTTCCCTTCAACATATGGACCTGACTGGTCTACCGGCAAGGATGCGCCAAGTACGCACTCCTTCTCCCCCTCTCTTAGGCACCGTTATTGGTTACATGGATAAAAATCATCCTGTAAAAGAAACTGTGAAGTTACATAGTCATTCTTACCACTTCCTCCTTGATATCCGACGTCTGTACCGTGCTTTGCTCTCCTTACATTACCCTGTATAGGAGCAGGTGGCAACTGACTCTGAGGATTTACACCCTGCTGTGAGTCATTCTGCGTCTGTGGATTTAAATTATGATTTGGGCCATTATTATTTTGAATCTTTTTACATTCGTTCTTCCAATGCCCCAACTTTCCGCATCCATGACAAGGAAATTTCTTTTTAGCCTCTTCTCTACTCATTCGTCCTCTCACTTTTCCACCATTTCCTGTGTCACCATTCGTTCCAGAATCTTTTCCCTGATTATCATTTGGATTATCCAAATTAATTCCCTGTCGCTCAGCCATTTTCACCTGAGCCCACATCACTTTCTCTTGCAGTTTCTTGTGCCTATCCTCAATATCGTCTCCACAATATTTTGCATATTTCAAAATTTCATCAATGGGTTTCCCTTGCCAGCACAACATGTGCTGCTTAATCATTTGACAAATCTCTGGCTTTAAACCATAAACAAATCGGTAGACAAACTGACTCATATTTTTATCTTCAATGTCCTCAAATCCACTATATTGTTTAAATACCTGTAATAGACGTTCATAATAGGCATGTACCAATTCACTTGCTTCTTGGGTAGTCCTGTCTATTTTCACCCAATCTGTTTCTTTCGGTGGTATTTTCCCTTTCAGGTAAGTTATTACCTGCTGATACTTTTTCATTACATCACTTGATGGAGCACCTGTCTTTGGATCTCTAGGATACTCTTCACTCGGCCAGTCAACTGTAATTTTACAATCTGTCCACAAATCGGCAGGTACCACTATGTCGAACAAACCATCCAAGTCCTTCAACAATACCTTTGACACTTTCACAAATCTCTCAACCTGCTTATACCATTCAATTGGCTTTTCTCTCAACTTTGGAAAATCATTCGTAAATGACAAAATATCCTGTCTACTCCATGGGACATGAACATAACCTCCTCCAGGTACTTCTCGCATCGGGTACATCTGATCTGCTTTCCCTGTTTCCTTCAATAAATATTCAGAAGTTGTTCTACTGTACTGTGCCTCTTCCTTTTTCTTTGTCTATCTAGCTTTCCATTTATCTAGATCTCCCCATTTCTGTAATACTGACATTAATTCTTTTACTTGTAGTTTTCGGCCAGAGGTATTCATGTTTTCTAAATCTTTGTCAGAAAAGTCTGCTCTATAGGGTTTTTGTAATACTTTTGACTTCCCTATTTCAATTCCCATCTGTAAAGCCAAATCTGATAATTTTTCATGAAATATCTTTACATTTCTAGTTATACTTCTGCATACGAACAATAGTTCTTCATCGTAAGTATTTAGATGATCTACTCCTACATTTCCTGATATCATTTCTTCTAACTTGACTTTTAATTTATAGATGTCCATGATCTTTGGGGGTGAACTCTGTCTGTCTGATCCTTGTGCTCACCTTTCTAAGTCTTCTGGCGTTACTACTGTGGCACTTTTGGTTCCAGATGAGGTTACTATATTTACATCTTTGGAGCAACCAGGTGTTATTCTTCTAGGAGTACTATTTACAGATCCTCGAATAGGTAAATCCATTAAGGATATCATAGATTCACAATCACTGATTTGATCATCAATTATTACAGGTTCGGGTTTAGGAATTTCTACAGGTGTAGGCATGGCTACAGGTTTCGGATAATTTACTTTGTCACCATATAAGGGAACCACTGGACCAATTGTTACAGGTATGGTCAGGGAATCAGGATGTACATTCAACTGTGTTATTTTCTGTATCAATTCTGCTCTATTTCTGTCTATAGCTTCCTTCTCTTTATCCTGAAGTACCCTATTAACCGGCGGATTATGCAATACTTGCGGTACCAATGGTGTTTTTAGAAGTGGTGCACTTGGGGTACATCCACTTGTCCCTTCCTGATATGGTGGCGGGTTCTTTAATATTTCTTCCATAAATTCATCTTCAGAATCTCCAAACCCTGTCAAGTGTTTTGTCTTTTCTGTGCATTTATTCCCTAACGACTCTTCTGCTATACACACTGGATACAAACCCTCTGTAAGCATCGCTCTTCTCCATTGTTTCATCTGACCGTCTCTTGACTCATTTTGGTATCTAGGGAAAAATCCCCGATAACCCCTACTGCTTCTTGATCGGTCACGCTCGAATGCCTCGGTTTCCCACTCTTCTAAGGCTTCGTATTGAGTTAATCTTGGTCTGGGTTCTAAATCATTCATCCTCAATCTTAAATTTTTAAGAATTCTCCCATTGAAAGTACCATTCTCTGGGAATGCTAATTTTCCATCATTTTTGGTATATTCTATCCAATTTTCTAACCATACGCAAGTATGATAACCTCTTTCCATCATCATGAATGAAGCGGGCGTTTTTGCTGGTGGGATGATAATTCCTTCTCTGGTTTTGATGGGTTTATCCTTCTTAAAATAATTCTTAACCTTTTGTAGAAATGACAATTTTTCTTTTCTCCATACATTTTGGGTAAATATCTATGTATCGAATTATATTCTGCAAAACCTAGGAATCTCCTGTCTGGACGGGTTCCGGTTAAAGTCGGATCGCGTTTCCACATATAATCTCCACTATCCACTAGGATTTCGATTTCTATGCTAACAACCAATTAAATTCCAACTAACATGTGTCTCTGAACCAATCCTAGCGCAGCTTTTAGTGACGTTTGTCTGACGACCCCTCCTTTACAATCTGCGCTTTTCTGTCCCTCGCTGTTTCAACCAATCCCAGCGCGACACCTGTGACGTCAGTATTGCTCCTGACTACTGACCCCTCCTTTGCGAGAGTCGTTCCACGCCCGCTGTTTCAACCAATCCCTGCGCGGCGTTTTGTGACGTCAGCTTCCTCTCCGGCAGCTGACCCTCCCTTTACAAAATCGTACGCAAATTTTCTTTTCTTTATAGTTCTTATTAAAATTCAGTAACAACATAAAACATTCGCTATCGTGCCAGTTTCTCTAAATTGGAAAAGATAGTTTCTCTCACACTTAGTAAAACCTTTCAGTTTACTAAACATACACTACGAGTAAAACCCTTCCGTTTACTCTTCACGTAAGCTTCAGAAATACCTGCTACTTCTCCAATGTTACCCTTTCTAGGTGATATAACATCAAATTTTTACCAGCGTATTCCTTTGCTATTACTCACACGCATAAGTCCCTAACAAGTACTGATAGCCCTGCTTAATTTTTCAGTACTATTTCTGCCTGACAGATAACCTCACTGCAGTATGGCTTCCACTTACCATCCGCTATTCAATTTTCCCCGGGGAATTCTGGACAACATAAAACAAAACTTTTGAACAAACGGATGTTAGTTTATAAAAATAAAATTCTCATTACCCAATTAACAAAGTATAACCATCCTCTGATAACCAGAAAACTGATGCAGCGGGTTACTAGCAACAAGCATTCATACATCGAATACTCACCTGGGCCCATTCATTCATACTACGCTAGCAATTTCCGCTGGTGGGTCAGTTGTACTCTTTATCAATATCCCTGCTACCAATTACTGTTCTGATTGAAGAGTAATGACTTACTAATGGACCCTTTGATAATTGGGAAGTTTAAAATGAGTGACATTCATTACAATTCATAATTTCTAAATAATCACTGAGTCAGGAAGTTTTAAAATGTTTATCTAAAATTTAGCAGAATAAAATACAGAACCACATAATACTTAATCGTATATCAAGGATGAAGCATAATAATCAATTATCGATCAATGACGGTTCTTCAGAAAGAAGAAGATAGAGACAGCAGCACAGCTAAAGGTTGCATTTATATTTACCTAAAGGTGCGAGAAACCAAACCCCTTGGCCAAGGAGTTGGAAAGATAGGTCCCAGGAAGGATGGAGACCAAAGACCTCCGGACCAGGTTCTGGACAGGACAGGTGACCTCTCTATCAACGACGCCTGCGTCGTTCCCCTCTCTGACACTTCGCTCCTCCTCGAGTTCTTCCGTGTCTTCCTTCTAAGGGACTCCGCCGCCCCCACCTCCGGACCTCTCTGGACAGCGGTTCAGTCTGCAATCGATCAGCTCGTCGAGCACCAAAAACCCGATCTCTCGCGTCTGAGCTTGTGCGTCCTAATGCCAATGCCTGTTCTTGAGTTAGCTAATTAACTAATTCTATATCTATTATACCCTTCTACTCCCAGGTACCTCCCATTAATGTTTCAAATTTATGGGCCCACTACTTCTGATTGGACGGGGACAGGGGGTTGATCCTCACACCATGTCAATTTAGTTCAATTTCTTTAAGCCCATTGTTTTAAAATACCGCCCCTCACAATTAATACATTTGCTTTATTTCCCACCCGTTTCCCATTGATTCTTGAATACATTTGGTATACATTTGTTGCGACTTCAGGTACATTTCGGATGAACTTGTGAACCAGGCTTTGCGACCTTGGAGGGCTTCCAAGTTGACTTCATCGCTTCCTCTGGTCAGCTTTGCAGGGCGCATGCGCAGAACCAATGTCTCTCGAGCTGCAGTTCAACCAACCCAGGCCCATTTACGAACTAATAAAAGTCAAAGAAGAAAATATTAAAATCACAAATAAATGTTTTCACTGTATACCCACTCTGTCTACTCTATTCCCATTTAATTATAAATCTATCCCGCATTAATAGCATTAGAATACCACAGTTTTAATTGCAGCATATGCGCAAGCTTTAGCACGTGAAAACATTGAGCAGCCATTTTAATACACACTGCGCAGAAGCAAAGATTTCCCTCCAAGCAAAGAAAGACGTCATACCATGTGATATGGTTGACACATGCGCAATGAAATTCCCGCGCATTAGCGGCCATTTTGGATTTAGACAAGCGTTACTTATTAGTTTAAACACATAGGCAAGCTTCACTAGGATAGTGTTTATGTGTGCATTTATTAGTAGAGACATTACAAAGTTTTAATAAATTAGTACTGTGAGAGGATTGCTTACGAGCAAGTCTCATTGCGAGTTCTTGCTCCATCACATTCACATCTTTACTACTGGCTGACATAGACCATGGCAGCCTGTGGAAAGACTTGGACTTGCAGAGCACTCTGAAGAAATGAAATTGTCGTCCTAGAGATAGTAAATTTGTGCAGCAGCCCCGGCCCGTACCATGAGATTTGTAAATCATGGGATCTATGTGATGATTGTGACTCACAGGCACCTACTTGTGGAGACTCTGGGGCATATTTACAAGCCCTCAGCACCACCCGAGTGTCACTTTTTTGACGCTCCGGTGGCGCAGCGCCATTTTCATATTTACAAGGTGGCGCTAAGCCACTTTGCATGGCTTAACACCACCTTGTAAATATGTCCTTTCATGCCGCAGTCCTCTGCAGCAAATGGGCGTGCAATAGGTGTTGCTGTGGGCATTCTGCCGCAACACCCATTGCTTTTTAGTGCTGCCCCAGATTTACAAGGCTGAGGCAGTGCCAAAAACGAACGCCAAGTAACACCAGGTTTTAGAATGGCGCAACGAGGAGAAATTATTAATTTAATTTCTCTTCGTTTTTTGCTCTTTCCATGTGTGCTGCATCCTGCAGCATACATAGAAGGTGCAAATCGACATTATTGATTGTTTATGTGCAGCAAGGTTTCCCTTCCTGCACATAAACAATCATCCCTGCAGCGCAGGCACCCTTGACTCATGGCGGCAGGGTGCCTGCGCAGCGACTAGGCAGCTTTTTTTGTGCCAGCGCTAGGGGAAACACAGGGGTGCGCCGTATTCTTGTGAATACGGCGCATCCCTGCGTTTTGAAAATGTTGGCGCATGGCACTGCCAAATTTGGCACAGCGCCACCCTCCAATATTTTCTTGTGAATATGCCCCTTAGTGCGGTGTTCACAAAAGCATTTTTGAATATGGGAATTAGTACTAGCTTCCGGGCGGAGCTCTCCATGTATGCCTGCCCTATCTCTTATATTCAGAGTTTTCCTCCACGAGGGCAGAGAACATCGCATGCAGAGATATTCGATTTATTACTAAAAGTGGTTGGAAAATGGGGAATATATACTAATAAGTGGGTGGGGTTTTTGGGAATTTAATGAGTAAGACAATTGCTATTCATAAAAGTTACACCTAAAGCGCTACATAAATGCAATTACAATACAATACAATGACACTATTGACAAAACGGATGTATGACGCTACATAGCGCACCATCCCAACGCGTGCTTTTACCACGCGTCTATTACATCGCACAGTCACCAGCCTCGCCAACTTTAACATCGCATGGCGCCTCAACGCCAATGCGTTTATTCCTATTGGCAGACCACAAAATCGCAGACTACAAAATCGCGCGCAAATACACCGCCTCTACCCCTTGTCCCCCACGCCCCCCGCCGTCCCCACGACGCTAATTCTTCCTTTTTATTGTTCCTAATTGTAAATTTTTTTAAATGTAATTTGTGTTACTAAATAGTGCTAGTAACATTTGAAAAGAACGGGCGCGAGGGCACGCAGAGAACCGGATGTTGACCTGGCAGTGAGTAATGATGCCCTTCAAGGCTCTAAGTCATCCTGGGCTTCTCGGTATGCGAGTCTTGCTGTTCATTTAATGTTTTTGGCTGCTATTCGGAGCACTGTTTGGTGCTCAACAGAACCTCGGCTTCACTAGTAGCGCACCAGGCTCTCAAGACTCTGGATCATAGAATAAGATAAAAAGAAAGGAATGTAATCTCGGCTGTCATTAGATATCACTGGGTCTGACGTCAGCTTCCTATTCCCTTGTCAATGAACCCACACACAGTGTTGAATCAGAAGACATGTCATTCAAAGCTTCCCAATACCTATAGAATGGGTTTGACCTCTTTTTATGTGCTTGAGCATGGCATAGATTGCTTTAGTGTATACGTTTAAATTCAAAAGAGAATGCTGCATCAATATCACCTCAAGCATAGTTAATGTTTTTTCAATAATTTATTGCACATTCAGTTTCATGTCATGTCCTGTGACGGTGTTAAGCAAAACTTGCAGAGCTCTACAGTCATGTGTGCTCGCATTCTTGGGGATGAGGTCTATCACAGTCTTGCAAGCAGCAAAGAAAACATGAACCGTACTCCCCTATGTGGAATGAGAAACCTCTTCCTCCGGGATGGGCTCAGGGGCGCCGAATTTATGAATGGAACAGTGTAGAAATCGCAGCTACAGCCTTAGTTTTTCGATTGGCACAGCATAGAATATTTGATAGTGTGGCTGCCACACAGATTAAAGATTTCTCTTACATAACAGTACTTTGTTAACAAGGAGGTAACGTGGCCGAGCGGGCTAAGGCGCTGGATTTAGGCTCCAGTTTCTCTGGAGGCATGGGTTCGGATCCCATCCCTGCCAAATATTTTAAAAATAGTTTAAGCATTATGCAAATTCTTTGCATATGTTTAGTTTGATAGTAAAATACATACCTCTTTGTGAAAAGGAGGCCGTTTCGTTTTCTCTTTAATTAATTTTACAGCTTAAATGAGCTATAGAAAACATGATCAAAGGATTTAGGGCCAAGTTCGCAACATCCCATGGTAAAATGGAAATTTCAAATAATCCAAACATTGCACTTGCATTTCCTGGGAAGACGCACATGCAACAATTATTAATAAGTGTGTTTGTTAACCATCATGCATCCACCCACCCTTTCACCCATCCACCCACCATTCATCCATCATTTATCCACCCACGCTTTCATTCATCCATCCACCCCTCATCCATCATTCATCCACACACCCTTCCACCCATCCATCCACCCCTCATGCATCCATCCACCGTTTCATCCATCCAGCCATCATTCATCCACCCACGCTTTCATTCATCCATCCACCCATCATTCATCTATCATTCATCCACACACACTTCCACCCATCCATCCACCCCTCATGCATCCATCCACCGTTTCATCCATCCATCATTCATCCACCCACGATTTCATTCATCCATCCATCCCTCATGCATCCACCCATGCTTTCATTCAGCCATCCACCCCTCATGCATCCATCCACCGTTTCATCCATCTGTTTACCGAAGTGCCGTCATTTTTGTGTGCCCAACATCGCTAATTCACATCGCCATAACATACCGCCCTTCCATCCATCCATCCACCCCTCATGCATCCATCCACCCATCATTCATCCACCCACGCTTCCATTCATCCATCTTCCCCTCATGCATCCACCCACGCTTTCATTCATCCATCCACCCATCATTCATCCATCATTCATCCACACACCCTTTCATCCATCCACCCACCATTCATCCATCATTCATCCACCCACGCTTTCATTCATCCATCCACCCATCATTCATCCATCATTCATCCACACACCCTTCCACCCATCCATCCACCCCTCATGCATCCATCCACCGTTTCATCCATCCATCATTCATCCACCCACGCTTTCATTCATCCATCCACCCCTCATGCATCCACCCACGCTTTCATTCATCCATCCACCCCTCATGCATCCACCCACGCTTTCATAGCATTACATAGCCGTCACTTTTGTGTGAATTTCCGTTATGCCAAACAT
Source organism: Calotriton arnoldi (assembly GCA_963921515.1). NCBI lineage: Eukaryota > Metazoa > Chordata > Amphibia > Caudata > Salamandridae > Calotriton > Calotriton arnoldi. The sequence continues at coordinate 4,772,982 of CAWUFW010000215.1, read as the reverse complement.
CGCTAATTCACATTACATGTCTGTTGCCGTCACTTTTGTGCGCCCATTGGTGACACAATCTGACAGTCATTTATTTTATTTTTTGTTAACTGTAAAGAGCGCTGCTACATCCACCCATCATTCATCCATCATTCATCCACACACCCTTTCATCCATCCACCCACCATTCATCCATCCATCATTCATCCATCCATCATTCATCCACCCACGCTTTCATTCATCCATCCACCCATCATTCATCCATCATTCATCCACACACCCTTCCACCCATCCATCCACCCCTCATGCATCCATCCACCGTTTCGTCCATCCATCCATCATTCATCCACCCACGCTTTCATTCATCCATCCACCCCTCATGCATCCACCCACGCTTTCATTCATCCATCCACCCCTCATGCATCCACCCACGCTTTCATAGCATTACATAGCCGTCACTTTTGTGTGACTTTCCGTTATGCCAAACATCGCTAATTCACATTACATGTCTGTAGCCGTCACTTTTGTGCGCCCATTGGTGACACAATCTGACACTGACATTATTTTATTTTTTGTTAGCTGTAAAGAGCGCTGCTAAATTATTTTGAAATGCAGAGTATACTTTCATATTTGGACTGTGGCTGCATTTTTAAAGATCATTTTTCACATTGCATGTATGTTTACCGAACATCGCAGAGCGCTGCTAAATTATTTAGAAATGCAGAGTATTTACCGAACATCGCAGTAACGTTTACATCTTAAAGTTGCCATCGCAGTAACGTTTACTTTCATATTTGGACTGTGGCTGCATTTTTAAAGAAAATTTCTCACATTGCATGTATGTTTACCGAACATCGCAGAGCGCTGCTAAATTATTTAGAAATGCAGAGTATTTACCGAACATCGCAGTAACGTTTACATCTTAAAGTTGCCATCGCAGTAACGTTTACATCGTAAAGTTGCGTTTTGCTGGCTCACGTTGTTATGACTTACGATGTAAACGTTTAAGCGTTGCAGTGCTTTACGGTGTAAAAGTTAATGCGATGTTGTGTTTGCGTTGCAATGTCCTCGCGAAGTATTCAATTCGTTGCGATGGGTGTCTCCCGACAAAACAGGCCCAAATCTAGTCAAGCCAAGTGTTGGAGTAAGTCAAGCAGCACAGATGCCAATCACTTGTACTGGAAAGCACTTTAATATAAATCATTTGAGACAGGAAGTAAGACTGACACCATGTAGGAAGAAGTTGTAAATGTTTAAAAGTCATTTTTATAGACTGAGAGTTTTAATTTTTTAAACATATTACAAATAAAATAAATTTTATTTTTCAGTGATATAAAATACATATTGCACACAGTCTTATACACAATCAATACATACACTGATGCTGCAAGGGGAAAAGGTAGTGAACAGTCATGACTTTGTCACACCCATCAATGGCTGAAAGTCATTGCAACATCAACCAATCATAGCTCAATGAATTTGATTTACCATTGTGATAAATGTATTTGTTGCTTGCCCCTCATTTTGAGGAACTATTATTTGAAGAAGAGAGAGAGTATTTACAGGCAGAGGATCCACATCTTTGGAATATACAAGGAAGAAGTCTTTGCTGGTTACCATTTATCTCAAGGTATCATCCTTATTATGGTTGCAGAATGGGAGCAGGAGCTAAGTTCACCCACAGCGCTGCTTCCAAGCCATCCCTACACGTCAAAATGCTGTCTGCAATCCGGTGGGGACACAATGGGCATCTCACAGGGAAGCCAATTATGTTGCTCGCTACAGGTACTAAGATGCATCACAAGCTGAATGCACCAGTTTATTACCTTGCCACAGTCACTAGCAGAAAGGTAACATGTGGTAATGGAATTTTATGCCGTTGTCCACTTCCCTTGGGTAGTAGGTGCCTTTGATTGCACCAATGTGGCACTTCAGCTACCCACCACTAGGCCGCACTATTTCCACAAAGGACATCATTGGCACTCCATCAACATTCAAGTTGTGTGCAATACTAAGTAAGGACTTCTTTACTGATGTGTACCCTGCCTTTCCTGGGAGAACACATGAAAGCTACATTTTCTGAAATTCACCTCTTGCATGTGACCTGATTTTTGTGGAGTTTGGTGACTAAGAAGTGGGCTTTACTAATTCACACTAAGGCTGTGTGTATTCTGAGAGAATAGCCACGTTCTCTGCTCCACTAAGGTTGAATGAAGGCAGGCCATGTAGTTTCCAGTAATGATTAACAACAAAGGTAACTGCACGGCCTGTCTCCTCATCAGCGAAGTTCTCCTCCTCTTGAGTGGGGCTGGCTGCATCTCGCAGTCAGGAGCTGGTTTGTGGCATCCTGCTAGTGAGGCAGTCCAAATGGAAAAAGGGAAAGTCTCTGGTGTATTTGCAATGTTATTATGTGTCGGGTGTGTGCAATTTGGGTCAGGTGCATGGTGTTTCCCTATTTTTTCCATTCAGAGTTTCCCACTCCAGTGGGGTAGATCTCCTCGATGAGTGGAGACGTCTTTTTCACCAGGGCAGAGAAATCCCCAACAGCTGTATAGTAGAAATCTTCAATCAAAGGAGGCTTGTGCTAAAATCTCCTCATATAGATTTCCCTTTGTGAATCGGGACCTTTGACCTTTTAAAGAATACCTGTTCCCTTCTACCTTGTTTTTCTACTAGTTACTGAATGGCAGGGCTTTTCATCCAAATGAGAGATTCACTGACAAAATATTGACAACATTAATATCGTGTTATAAGAATATTGTGTCAAAAATATAATTTACAAAAATATTGTTTCCCTATACCTAAAATGGTAAGTGCAAAAATATCAACAATAAAATATTGTTTCACACAAATATTGCTAAACACACAAAATATCTTTTTAAATATATATATAGTTTAAAATGGTAAATCTTAAATATTTTATTATATAACATTAATTTAATGTAAATTAAATACCTTTAAATAATATTTATTACTTAATATAAATATATACCCACATAAACACACACATGGGTGTGTGTATCTTTGTATATACATATACATTATGTAACACTATTATTAAAAATATATATTTCACATTATATTAAAACTTTTGGGTTCTTTTTTTTAATTTACTACTTTAAAAGCATATATATATATATATATATATATATATATATATATATCCTCATAACTTGCTCGCTCCTTCCGAAGTAGACCCACGGAGAGTGGCGCGCACGTCGGCGGAGCACACCGGCACACAGAATCCTTAGGAAAATTTCACTCGTAGCGCTCTCTCAGTCAAGAAGACGCTGTGCAAATCAAAGTTACCGCTGTTTATTCACAACGCGTTTCGCCTACCAAAAGGCTTGATCACGTGAAAAGTGCAACCAATGTCGGCAAACTAAGTAAGAGAGATGGTAAACACAATCAAGGGGACTTGCACAAAACGAAGTAGCAGACATCTTAGAGTGGTAAATTGACCTCGCACATGTTGCATGCAAATTACATTTCATGTCAATACATTCAAATAATCAAAGGGCAAGTCAGACCAATTGTAAATTGTAACGAAAATGAAACATGCTAGATATATAACTCACAGTAGAAGTACGTAAATGCTGCGCAGTGAAGGAGACTAGCATGTTTAAAAACGGCAGACATCTTATCAGGGTAAAATACCTTCCAATGCAACAAAAACCGGTAAAGGGCCAATCAGCAACAATCATGTGTAGTTGCAAGATAGTGCAGGTGAAACATGCTGAACATGTAGTTCTCAGTAGAAAAAACATGTCAGTGCCACTGACGGGTGTGCTTACAAGTGTTATACGCCCGATGACCCCTCGGAAACGTCCAGGAAGTACCTGGTTCGCGGAGAGGCAGACAGTGTCTCAGATAATGACACTCACTGTGAGGTAAGGCCAAAGGCCTGTGTCGGCAAGTGCCCAATCTCATGAATGTAACGGAAGTGCCCCTCTGGGTCAGCATCCCACCCCGTTTAATGCCCCAAAATGTGTCAGTGGGTGGGTAGATAGTCAGTGTGCTAGGATCTCAATGGAATGTCCATGAACGGTGTCCCCCATCATCATCTCACCAATCGATGCCGTGGTGAATCAAAGTGCTCCAGTGCCCATAAGGAGGGAGAAAGGGTAGGCAGCCCGTGCTGGTGAATGCTGGTGGTTGGGCCCCTTCCTTTCCTCCTGTGAGTGAAAAAGAGAAGAAGAAAACAGTGATTAAAACCAAGGTCACTGAGACCTTTCAACAAAATATATTCTGACATAAAAAACCTGACAAGGTCTCACAATAGGTAACAAATTGGGTTGCCTACCCTTTCTCCCTCCTTATGGGCACTGGAGCACTTTGATTCACCACGGCATCGATTGGTGAGATGATGATGGGGGACACCGTTCATGGACATTCCATTGGGTTTTTGTTGCATTGGAAGGTATTTTACCCTGATAAGATGTCTGCCGTTTTTAAACATGCTAGTCTCCTTCACTGCGCAGCATTTACGTACTTCTACTGTGAGTTATATATCTAGCATGTTTCATTTTCGTTACAATTTACAATTGGTCTGACTTGCCCTTTGATTATTTGAATGTATTGACATGAAATGTAATTTGCATGCAACATGTGCGAGGTCTATTTACCACTCTAAGATGTCTGCTACTTCGTTTTGTGCAAGTCCCCTTGATTGTGTTTACCATCTCTCTTACTTAGTTTGCCGACATTGGTTGCACTTTTCACGTGATCAAGCCTTTCGGTAGGCGAAACGCGTTGTGAATAAACAGCGGTAACTTTGATTTGCACAGCGTCTTCTTGACTGAGAGCGCGCTACGAGTGAAATTTTCCTAAGGATATATATATATATATATATATATATATATATATATGTGTGTGTATGTGTGTGTGTGAAACAAAAAATATCAGCAAATCAATTGCAAAACATAAAAAATTACCAATTACATAAAATATAGAACAAATTAAATCCCAAAAAGAAATTTTCTAAAAATGGCAGTCACCAGTAGGTAGTTATATTTAGGACCATGTTTCCATAGGAAAAGCATTTTTTGACTTGCCTATATCTTTGGCGCCGTTTGACAAATCTTAACAAAATCATCCCCAAAAAAGTGTGCTGGTAATTCTAGTTCTGCATGGAAAGTTTCAGGGTGATCTGTCAAGTGAGGGCTGAAAAAACAAAGGAGGTCTAAAAAAGTGTTTTTCCCATGTTAATTTCCATAAAGATTTTAGACATGGCTACAGCCCGAACCACTGGGTGGAATTATACCAAATTTAGCAGAATTATAGCTCTTGGTCCAGAAAGAACCCTTTTTGTTTTGTAAATCTGTTCAGTAGTGTGTGAGAAATAAAGAGAAATCCAAATTTGCATATCTAGGTGCACGAAGGCTCCATGAACCCTCCCGATCTCGTGGTGAGATCTGATTGGCTGCCAACACTTCAACCAGGAAGTGTTGGCAGCCATCTTGGGACTCTGCTTCAGCCGAGTCCCTGAAAAAACGTAAAAGAAAAAAAGAAAAGTGGGCAGGGTAGGAATATCCTGACCCTTTAGCTCTGGTCCTGGGGTCCCAGGACAAAAAAGCACTTTTGTTTTTTACATTTTTGCTACAAAATCGCGACGGAACTGCAAATCCACGGCAAAACTTTAAAAAATGCTTGTTTACGTTATATCTCCTGGGTGGGCCAGGTCCCAGAGGCATGTTGGCATAGAAAAATAAAAGGAGGGTGGTGTACGGGCCCCCCCAAAGAGCTTATTTTTGCCCCTGGGACCACCTCCTCCCCAGGGCTATTGTTAATAATTAGCCGGGTGGTCACACAGACACCCCCAGGCCCCGGGGACCACCACCTCCCTGGGGCTAATAATGAAAAAATATAGGGGGGCCGCGTGGAGTCACCTGGGGCTTTCCTTTTTTTATAGAAGAAGAAGGTGGGGTGCGGCCCAGGGGCCCCGGGGACCACCACCTTTCCAGGGCAGGCCCTTGTAAATCAAAGGAGGGGGGCAGCTCGGCCCCCTTCCTGGAGTCATTCATAGCCCTGGGGACAACTCCCTCCCAGGGCCTGCTCCTGCTATGTCCTGGGGTACCCACCCCCGGGATATAGCTGTTTGCTTTTGCTTGGCGGGAGCTGTGACAGCTCCCACCAACCAAGAGCTTTCAAAGTGCACCCACCTGCTGGAAGCGGAGGTTTCATCTCTTTCATTGCCCGCAGACATGCGGACAGGGAAAGAGATGAAATTATTGCTCTTGCACACAGGGAGCTGCATTTCCAGCAGCTCCATGTGTGCAATAGCAATGCCAGCTCCTGCAGGAGGCTGGGAGCTGGCTGGGACCGCAGGGGCCTATAGGCTCCCCCGGAGTCCCCAAGATTCACACTGGGTACCCTGGGTAGGGTCCAGGGCACCCAGGGAAACATGGCCAGGCCCCAGGGATCCGGTCCCCGGGGCCAAAATCAGCCTGGAGAGGGGGTTAACGCGGCCCCCTCCGCTTACAATATTTCTTAATAATAATTGGGTGGGCCACCCGGCCCACTTTAGTTGTATGCAAAGGTCTTTCTGCCTTTTGCCAAGGTGATAGACAGCTTACCAAAAGGCCCCTCTGTGCACTTCCCATTGATTTTGGTAATGCTTTCTACATGCAGAGGAATATGAGGACATCTCCAAAAAACTAAGAAGCACTTACTTCATATAGATAAGAGGAAGTATCATTGCTTGGTGGAGATTTACCTCTTTATAGTCTTGTTGTCCTCTGTATGAGAGGATTCATGTTATCACAGATTTCTGGATAAAGACGCAGAAGGAACAATCACATTGCTAAACGCATACAAGGTCACTGGAAACATTTCCTTGTGGTCCATAACACGGATGTAATGTAGAATACACACTGGATATTTACCCAACAAGATAGCAGTTACTAATTAACCAGAAGAAAGTGCTCCACTTGATTAGATAATTTGTGCAAAACTGTGGACACTTGTTGGATAAAAGGGCAGGCTCAGTTCTTTTGTGACTAAGTCTCTCACACAGCTACTGACATATCCACACAGACACTTAGACACCCACTCACACACTCAGGCACTCACACACCCACTGACAGACCCACTCAGACACTCACACACCCACTCACAGATGTACTCAGACACTCAGTCAGACACTCATGCCCCCACTCACAGACCCATACAGCCACTCACAGACCCATTCAGACAATACTGCCACTCACAGACCCACTCAGACATTCATGCACCAACTCATAGACCCATACAGCCCCTCACAGACCCACTCAGAGACTCACACTACCACTCATAGACCCACTCAGACACCCATGCACTCACTCACAGACTAACTCACATACTTATGAAGGCACTTGTAAACCCACTCAGACACTCTCACACCTACTCACAGACCATCTCAGACACTCACTCAGACACTCATGCACCTACTCAGACACTCACCCACCCACTCACAGACCATGTCAGACACTCACTTACCCACTCACACACCTAGTGAGACACTTCTGCAACCACTCCCAGACCCATACAGACACTCACACACCAACTCACACACCCATTGAGACACTCATGCACTCACTCACACACTCAGTCTCAAAGGTTACAGGTTACAGTTAGGAAATCAAATTTAAAAAGCCTTAGAAATTTACTGAAAAAACACAAAGGTTACAGGGACGTTATAGCGAGAGAATAGAATTAAAAAAAACATTTAAATTCACTGAAAAAACAAAGGTGACAGGGACATTATAGTTAGGCCCAAATTTAACTCATACAAAACTGTAGAAATTCAGCCATTATAGTTACCTGAGCTAACTATAACTTACGCCCACACAATGCACAGCTTATGACCTCACATATTACATCAATCATGACATGGTCAGTGACATCACTGATTGAGCCCCGGGGGACTACCACCTCCTGCTTTGTTTAAAAAAATGGAGGGGGGCTTCTAAGAAGCCCCAGGACCACCACCTCTCTGGGGCTTGGTTTTGAATTAAGGAGGGGGGGCCACATGGACCCACTCCTGGGCTTCTAAGAAGCCCCGGGGACCACCACCTCCCTGGGGCAATAAAATGATTTAGTGTAGGGTCTGTGTCACCTTCCACCATGACTACCCCGTCGTTGTCATCCTCCTCATCATCCCCTCCCATAAGTCTAAGTCTTTTGTGAACTTTTCTTTTCCCTTGCCTCTCCTGTTGTCTCCTGGACTCTGCCGGGGTCCACTCTATGTCCCTATCCTCATCATCATCATGCTTTATGTGCTTTATGTGCATCACGTTGGGATGTGGTACTCAGGAAGGTGCAGGTGACAATGGAATAATCCTTAGACAATGAATGCTGTTGTGCAGTGCACCAATAGCAGACATGGGGTTGATGCCAGATGTTACGAAAATGAAAACAAAAAAAAATTTAAACTAATTTAAAAAAAATTAAATTAAAAATGGTAAAATAAAAAAATTAAATATATTTTTTTTAAATTAATAAAATAAAATAAACATTTTTAAAAAAATGTTTAAAAAAAAAAAGTAAGATAAGTGAAATTATCCTCCAGTATATTAATTTATTAAACTGCTATCATTCTCCACGCAAGCCTATGGCAAAGGGCCACACTGGCTGGATTAACAAAATGGCTGCCAGCCAGTGCCACATGGTCATCAACAACAACTAACACTGAGCATAGAGGCATTGCCACAACAAAGAAGACATGCAGCCCATGGCAAAAGCACACCGGATGGCTACACAAAATGGCCCCCAGCCACATGGTACAACAACAAGCAGGAGGTCTGGAAAACAAAGAACACATGCAGGCTTATGGCAAAAGCACACTGGCTGCCTACACAAAATGCCCACCGACCACAAGGTCAAACAGCAAGCTAGGAGGCATGGACACAAAAAGAAGGCATACAGGTTTATGGCAAAGCACACTGGCTGGCTACACAAAATGACCGCCAGCTACATGATCACAACAACAGCCAGCAAGAAGGCAATGCATGGACACAACAAAGAAGACATGCAGGTCTATGGCAAAATAAGAACACTGGCTGGCCACACAAAATGTCCACCAGCCACATGGTCACAACAACAACAACCAGCAAGAAGGCATAGCCACAACAAAGAAGACATGCAGGCCTATGGTAAAAGCACACTGGCTGGCTACACAAAATGGCCGCCAGCCACATGATCACAACAACAAGCAGGAGGCCTGGAAAACAAAGGACACCTGCTGGCCTATGGACACTGACTATACAAAATGGCCCCTGGCCACAGGGTATGAGGAACAAAGGCAAATGGTGGCCTATGGCAAACACACACTCATACACTGGCCAGACAAAGGAGACATGGTAACACAGAGAACACAGCATTAATTCAGCAATGCCAAAAACAAAAATTAACAGGGATAAAATTGTTTACAACACACATCCTCCAAATGCATTACCCCACCTATACACTGTTTGCAGGAAGAAAAAAGACATGAAATACCACAAAACAAACACATTTTATATTTTAATCCAATGCAACCCATGGGCTAAATGATGTTTAACTTTAACAGACACCACAGAAACTGTTGTTTAATGCATCCTTGACTAGTACAGGGTCTACTAGCTGGAAGGCCCATTGCAGATTAGACCACATAGTGAATTAAATCAATTTTGCAGATTTATTTAAAAACATGGAGAAAATGTAGTAAACTGTGCAACATTTTTCCTTTACAAAAGAACAAAACTTAAATGCAAGAAAAACTAGGACCCTACTGAAACTGCAGGCCACACACCCCAATAAATTTTAAAAACCAAATAAAAGTACAAATTAATCCAGGTGCATGTCCCCAGTCAAACAAACAACACCCTTATTCACCAGTTTTTCAACTTACTTGTGAAATCTCAAATACAAAGTCCTTGAATCCCATGGTATATATGCAGCAGACAAGGAGAGTGATCCTTCCAGCTCCAAATCCCGATGAAAAGTGGCTAGGAGAGGGACAAAGCACTGGGAGGAGGCTGCTGGACAGGCACAGGAAGTTGGAGTCTCTGGGGCACCTTCCTGTTTGAAAACAAAAGTAAACAAAAATGGCTTCTTGCACAAAAAACCCTACTCCAACGGCAAGTATGAGAAAAAAATCCACTTCAAAAGCCTTTCAGCTGCATCTCCACCAGAAAAGCTGCTTGACCGCTCTGTTTGCGATCGGCACTAGATTGGCACCATCGGGGCAGGAAGCTGTGTGAGTGAGCACGAAGTCTTGCGGGGCTCGCTAGCAGTGCGAGAAGTCTAGCGTGCTCGCAAGCGGCACAAGACTCTTGGCGCTTGTGATTGAGAGCCAAAACAAAACTCGAGCGGGCGAACAGAAAAAAAAAACTCTGCTTCACACCTGAATGGTGGAATTCAGAAACTCTGCTTTCCTACACTTATCGCGGAGTGCCCGAATTTTGAAACTCCGCGAGCGGAGTTTACCGCCCGGGCCCAATTAGCATGCATCACAGTATGTTTCTATATTGAGGGGTTACTTCAACTTAGGATGTGGGTATGCATTCACACAAGATGGTAACCTGGGCATTATTTGACACAATCTGGCACTAGGATTTGGAATGTATCAGTGCATGATACTTTGGCTGGATTCATTTTGCGTGTAGGCATTGCTTCTGGGCAAATGTTTCATATTCTGACTCTGTGTTGTGTTTTTACAAGCACACAAAAATGTACTTGCAGGAGTGAACCCATTGTTTGTATCAGAGTGCAACTCACCAACATGGTAGGATGCATCCCTGTTTGTTCCAGTTGCATCTTTGCCTAGTGGGTCAAGTGTGGTGGCATTCGTACTAGGTAGCCACTCTTGCACTGCCACAGTTGAGTATTTTGCATTTATGTGTGTGATGTGAGATGTCACTTAACAAAGAATCTGTAGATGACAGATCCAAAAACCTAACCAAGGGAATGGGGGTTCTGCTAAATGTGCGAAACACAGCCCCTGTTCTGAGAAAAGAACATTTCTTTTCTTGAGTCCCCTCACTCACCAAGGGTTGCCCCTAGGTGACATGCTTCATCATTGGGGCCATCCCAAACAGCTACTGTTTGGGGCGTGCTGCGACTTGCGGAACTGCGTAGGAGCACTTTTTTGTGAAAAATGTGTAGTGCAGTGTTGGGGGAGTGGTGAAAGTGATGTTAAAACTACCTAACTAGTGAGCTAATATTTTATTCCTACTTCTAGTTGGGGTTAATAGTAGGGAGAAAAAGTAACTTATGTGTATACAGTCCCTAGTATTCGGTCGACATGTTTTGAGGTGTCCTCTAAACCTCTTCTTCAGGACCACAAGGGGACCAGCCCCACGCGTACCACTCCGTGTGAAAACCTATAATAAAGAAAAGCCTCAAATAAAAATACATACAGTTTAATATCAGACTCGTAGTATTTATGCTTAGGCAATACTGTGCCTCATGGTCTGCCAGTGTGGAGGGGCTTGTAGTAACCTTGGCTCAGCAACCCTCCATCATTGACACCTACTCGTACCCGCTTGGACCGCATCGTGGATGGCCCCAATGATGAAGCATGTCACCTAGGGGCAACCCTTGGTGAGTGAGGGGACTCAAGAAAAGAAATGTTCTTTTCTCAGATCAGGGGCTGTGTTTCGCACATTTAGCGGAACCCCCATTCCCTTGGTTAGGTTTTTGGATCTGTCATCTACAGACTCTTTGTTAAGTTCATGTATGTAGGAGGGTGAACCTAACCACCACCTCCATCTCCCCCCATTTCTGTTTTGTATGATGCGAGATGTCAACATGGATTTAATATGTGCCTGCAGACATTGATGTAGCATATGTACACTGTAGGGGTTGGACTGTGTTCCCATGCACGTACTATATGCCTCAGTTCACAGTTATCAGACTAAGAGTTAACTCTACTGTCCTTCACAAGTATAAGGCTGTACACATGGCTAGTTGTATGACACACACACAGTCATTGCAGACTATTTACTGTGTCACACCATTTTGATAGTGGTTGGATGGCTGAAGGTTAGTCCACTGCAACAGAGCACATTCTCATAAACTGCCTAAACTGTAATCTTTATTTGGAGTCTGTCTTCCCAATGAACCTGCATTTGGCACAGGTTGTTGGCATACATGCATTTTTTAATTTACAAGATGTTGTATAGCGCTGTTTGTAAACCATTGCTGCATACCTTTTTTTTGTACCAATTACTAGCATGTGTGATGTGAGTTTGTTCATGTTTACAGTAACTATGACGTAAGTTTGCTTACACAGTGGTAGTGTTCATAAACTATTTGTCATTTAATTACACCTTTTTCATGTAGTCCATATATCTGTGATCCCTTGATGTGGCTCATGCCTCAGCAAAAAAATTCTGCGCAAGTTGGTCTCTTTGCCATGTCTCAGCAAGTGAGGGTCCATTTTGGAGTTGGCCCTCATCTTCCCCATCATCATCCTCCAGGCCTTCATGGTCCTCATTTCCCTCACGCCATGGGACATTGGTCCTCACACATATTGTGCAGAATGCAGCACACTAGTGTGATTTTACATACCATGGGGGAGAGTGCAACACTATCCCCCTTGACATGTTGAGACACCGAAAACGTGACTTCAGAACTCCAAAAGTCCGCTTCAATTTGGACCGGGTCCTGCTAAGTGCCTGGTTGTAGTTCTGCTGGGCATCCATCTGGGGATGTGTATGTGGGGTCATGACCCATGGCCGCAGACCATATCCTTGGTCAGCTGAAAAGACAGGAGGGGAACAATCGGGCCGTGGGCGTCGGGTGCAGAGTGGTGCAAACTCGCGGATCCTTGCGGAGCTGGAGTCTGGTGTTTGAACAAATCCGAATGTTCACGGGATACAGAGTCTTTGGGATTGAAGGCAGGCAGGTCCTCCGGGTTTCTTAAGGTTGCTGGCTGCAGGACACACCGGGATTTCGCTGGAGCAGGTTCAAGGTGGGGACAGGCGGTAGGGCTAGGGCCAAGTCAGTGGGCGTCCTCCTCTTGTTAGCTTCGGCACGGCTGTTCGGTCCTACTTCTTCTTTTCTTCTTGCAGGTTCTTGTCTGAGGAAGCAAGGTTCAGGGGTGCCCCTAAATACTAGATATAGGGGATTACAGGTAGGTAAAAAGGTTGGGGCCAATGGGTCCCTTCCCTGGGGTGGGTACACCCCCTATTATGCCACCCTCCAGTGGGAGGGGGGCATAAGCCTTTCCCTGGTTGGCTGGGTCCCCCCATCTGCAAGATGGCGGGGACTGAGAGTTGTGCTTCACCTCACCTCACCCACCTGAGTAGGGGAGGAGTTTGCAGAGGTGGGCACACCTCTCTTCCTCACTTGTTTTTCCCGCCAGTTCTCCCACCCAAAGTGGGTGTCAGAACCAGTGGGGACCAGTTGCTGAAAGCAGCAAGTGGCCTGGGAAAGCTCACAAAGGCGGCAAGCCTTTCAAGCTTCCCCTTCATAAACCCTGCCTATCCTGGGGGAGGAGGCTTGGCACCTCGTCCCAGGATGTGCTATGTTTCAGGTCCCCGAGAGCAGCAGGCTCTCAACCCAGGGGTCCAGAAACATGTCTTGTGGTGGCAGCTGAAAGCAGCCACTCAGCCTGGACACTAGTGGTAGGTCGGTTTTCAGGGGGCATCTCTAAGATGCCCTCTGGGTGCATTTGTCATTAAATCCCACACTGGCATCAGTGTGGGTTTAATGTGCTGAGAAGTTTGATACCAAACTTCTCAGTTTTCAGAGCAGCCATTATGGTGCTGTGGAGTTCGTAATGACAAACTCCCAGCACCATATACTCTTAATGGCAGCACTGCACTTACAATGGCTAAGAATGGACTTAGACACTGTAGGGGTACAGGTCTCATGCACCTGTACCCTCACCACTAGTATAGGGCACCCAGCTAGAGGGGTGACTGATCTATGCCAGGGCAGTGGTTTGTAGGCATGGCACACATGTCGACTCTTCACTTTGTTCTGCACCAAGTCACGCAGCCTGCAAAGGCAGTGTGTGAGTGTGATGGTACAGGGCCTCTAAGGGTGGCACAATAAGTGCTGCAGCCCTTAGAGGTCTTCCCTGGTCACAGTGCCCTGGGTACCTGTGGTACCATTTACCAGGGGCTGACCTGTGGCCAGAGATGCCAATTGGGTTTGGGTTAGTTTTGGGGAAAGAACACAGGCCATGGGAACCTGATTGGCAGGGACCCAGGGCACATCAAGTCAAAGTGCATTAGTAGTCTGGCAAAAAGTGGGGGGGGGTTACTTCAACAGAAACCCAGCTTCTCACACACATCCCCTGGGGAGGCACACATTTTGTACACATATCCTGTTTTCCAGGTCCTTGTAATTCTGGGAATGTTTCACATCACATTGGTGTTGCATGGGAAACCCCACCATAGGACACATGGAACACATCCTTGACATAAAGTAAGACAACACAGCACTTTGCACTGCGTTTCCTAAGTCCATATCTGTGAGGCCATGACAGGGCACACAGGGTGACTATGAGTGCCTCTTAGATATGATTGAGAGATCTGCTCCACCAGAGCATCGTGTAAATTTACGCTCCAGCAGCACAGGCCTCTTGTACATGAGGCCCACAGTGGCTTGGCAGGTCTTAACATGTGTGACTTAGAGAGTTGTACTGCACATGTGCCATATAGTTTGGCGCAAGTATGAGGCCCACATCTGCTACGTATGCACTGTTTTATTCACCCAACACACATATTGCTATTTTTATCATACCTAATGCACTGTCATGAGGTTAGTCATATGCATGAGATGTACTTACCAACCAGTAGGATATCCCCATATGTCCCATTCTGGAAGCACTCATTTTTAATGGAATCTCTGAAGATGTATGCATCATGAGCACTTCCAGGGTACTTTCCCAGGCATTGATGAACATCCCCAGATGGTCCACTATTTTCTGCACGTTGATGGAATATGTGTGCTTTCTATTGCGGTACAGGTGGGATATAGCCACGAGGCACAAGTTGCACATGTGTGCAGTCTTTTGCCCCAAACACATGTGGGACTCCAGCAATGACATAGAAGCCTTGATTGTTTTCCAGGTGTTTCTGCTGTGTGTTGGGGAGCATGAGATTCTACGGTGTGAGGCTTATGATGGAATCTAGGACAAAGGGTAGGAATCCCGAAAAGGATGGCTGGGATATGCCTGCCACTCTGACAGTGATGGGTTGAAATGATGCAGACGCTAGCATGTGTAGTACTGTCACCGCTTGGTCTGCAGAGGGATGTTGGTGGACCTCTGGGATGTTGTCTGCAGCCTGGGTGCAAGCTGGTGGAGGACTAGGACAATGGACTCCCTCCTGAGCCTGTAATGGCGATGACCTCCTCCTCCCTGAGGTCAATGAGGGTAATCCTCTGCCGGTATGTCCGCTCCCTGCTCCTGTGCTGTCTTCATCGTGATGGTGGAGATGGTGGTAGTGGTGGTGGTGGGGGGTCATCATCATCTTCTTCCTGCTCCAAGTTGCAGTATGAGAAGCCCCAATGGCGTAGTTGAGCTTGCTAAAGTGCTCTGGGTATGTTCTGCTTATGTTCCAATTCTGATGTTCCATAATTTTTATGCCTCGTTTGCCGATGCACAGGGATTTAGACGCATTTTTGACTCCGCTCATCGTTTGCCAATGATGCGCCACTTTCCCAAAAAGTTGTAAATATGGATGTGACAGTTTGGCGTTGGATCTTACGGGGGAATGCCTACCTTGCATATTATTAACGTACCTGATGCAGCCGGTTGTGGCGCAGGAAAAAGGCGATGAAGGACAGAAAAAAAGTGATGTATTGTGCCTAATGGGCCACTATGTAAATATAAAGCAAGGAGCGCGCCCCGCTGCATCAAAAAAAGTGACACAGCGCAAGCTCCGTGTAAATATACCCCATTGTGTAAGTAAGTTCACTAATCCTACAGTAAATGCCCTCTAAGAATAATGTCAAGTGCAAGACGTATTTTAATATTGTTAGACCATACAAGAGTCATGTGCTAAATGCACATTCACGTCATGTATCGGTTATAAAATGGTGACATATTTGTGACCTGTAAAGGGAGGGCAAAATTGTGCCGCATCTCATACTCTGATTTCAATCCATGCTCCTTCCCTGCCCAAAATGTACTTCTCTATTTCATTGTGCCTGCTCCTCCATTATGATTCTTACTCGTTCCTACAATCTGCACTGCCCACGTGCCAATCTAGGTTTTTGCCCCATGCTTCTCTCATACACCCAGATCCTCTGTCCATCGTGCCCTCTCAAAAAAATGTGCATCATCTCTAAAATCCATCCCCACACTCCATGCTCCTACTTCACCCTCCATTCTCCTCTATTTCATTGCATTCTCTTCAATTGCATTTCATGCTGCTCTCTCCAATTCCATTCTCAAAGTAGGTGTTACGGTCTTTCCTGCACTATGCTCAGAGCTGAACCTATTCTCCTCTCTGCAGACCATGCTCTACCGTCCCCTACCCCTCACTCCATAGTCCTTACACAGATTTCTTGCTCTTTCCTTTAACTGCATGGGACTGCACTCTCCGTGCATGTTGTCTCTGTTCTATGCTGCTTTCAAAAAATGATGCCAGACCTTCAAACTCACATTGAAATAGCGTTTCACACAATATCGGCACTCTTCACATGGTCACCCGGGGTCCCCACGCTTCACACAATATTCACCCTCTTCACACAGTCACCCAGTAAAGAGACAATTTCACACCATGTATACAAGGGTAGTTGGAAACCACTCGAGAGAGCAGGTTTCCATTACACATGGGCAATAAAAAACAATCTCATACTTAAACAAAATTTCAAGAACATTACGTGAAATTACACATAATTATGCAAAATGCTAATTTGTCATTTAGCACTATATTTCAGCAGAAAATGCATCCTTGGGTCAACTTTTGACGTGAGGACGCTTCCCCACAAAAAGATAGCATACAAAACACAACTGCTGTGAACAGCATCTATTCGTGTTCTCATTATTCACATTGTTCCCCCACTCCCATGCTTTAATTTGAACCCAAACTGTTGCATAATTAAGTGACATGGTGCACTTTTGGGAATTTTGGGTAACTAGCATAATGCGAAATTCCCAAAATTCACCAAATTATGTGAGCATAATTTAAATTTCGCCTGGGCTGATTTACAAGAAATGGACACATCGGCATCGATGTATTAGTTTCCTTGCACCTGTGCCAAATGTCCTCGCACACCATGGATGCACAGTATTTAAAATACAGGGCTCCATGGAGGAAGGATTTAACAGATGTGTCAGAAATGTGACGCATTGCTGGAGTTGGTCATAAAATTGACGCAATGATCAGAACAAATTGTAAAAGCTCTGCGTCAATCCCTACGTGGGATCTGAGGAGGTGTAAGGATTTTGACACAGTCAAGTCGTAGAGTGACGCAGTAAACTTTACATTTCACTGTGCCAGTTCTACGTGGCTTAGTTGCGTGGGAATGCCAATCCTGGAAACATTATACCTGGTGCAGGTATAATGTGACACACGGCTCTACAAACTGACGTACTGGACCCAATGCGTCAGTTATTAGATAACAAGCAGTGTGGCGCACTTCTTGCGCCGCCGCTGCCTCAAAAAAAGTGACGCAGCGGCGGCACAAGCTCCTCGTAAATGAGGCCCTTAATTTCTAGCTTATGTGCGAGAGGCTGCTCATTCGAAGAACTTTACAAGTTTTCCATCCTCCCTGGGACATGGGAGGCTGCGTCACAAGTCTCTGTATGTTTTGTGAAGGTAGACGTCACTGCTCAAAGCTACACACCCTCATCATGGCCCCATCCCCTCAAATGCTCTTTAGGGCGCGATGGGCTCAAAGTCCCACTGTAGGACTTGGCCTTTTTGGCTAAAGTTCCCTAAACTTTTTGCTTTCCCCCTAGACCGTTTTCCTGACATAGAGTTGCCAATTTAGATGCTTTGGGTACTTTGCCACTGCTGATCAGTGTCAAAGTACAAGTGTTCCCTGTGTAAAGTGTAATGGTAATTGGTTGGCCATGATTGGTATGTTTGCCTTACTAGTAAAGTCCCTAGTGATGTGCACTGTGTGTGCCAGGGCTAGTAATGCAAAGGTGCGCGGAGAAGGGAACTCAGGCCTGCAGTGTAGGGCCTGCGCGCAGTTTGCTAAGTTAGCATGTTGTCCTGACAAGTGCAACCACTTGTCAGGCCTTACTTTCCCTTTTGCGTACACAGTGGGCACCCTTGTGGTAGGTCCCGGGTAAACCCTGGGCAGGGTGCAGTGTAAGTAAAAGGCAGGACATATACTGAGGTGTGTGTTATGTCCTGACAGTGAAAAACACTCCATTTCGTTTTTCACTGGTGAAAGGCCATCCTGCCCATAGGACAGAAAGGGGGAGGCTGGGTATTGTGTTTGTTAGCCTAGTTTCCCATAAGTTTAAAATGGAGAGGTGAAGTTTAGTATGTATGAACTCACAGTGTCATAACACATCTTTCTATGAAGGTGGTTTTGTCACTGTGTGTTCATAAACCACTCTTTTAGAAAGTGGCTGAGTTTTGTGCTTTAAACATTTCTGTGTGTCTCTGCTGAATGTGGATTGACTGTCTGGATCTGAGAGGGGAGAGGAGCTGGGGGAGGTCTTGACCCAGGGAGGGGTTGAGATGGCACCAGGCTGACCTGCATTTGGAGAGTAGGCGGAGGAGAAGCCCCGGGAGGTGAAGAGGCCTGGGTTGCGGCTATAAAACAATTGACCCATCTCCGGCTCAGTGATTAAGGATCCAGACCCCCAGTATCAAAGGGAGAAAGGTGACACTGGGAGGGAGACACCCAGAACTGATTTAGGCAGGGGTCAGGGACCCCTGAGCACAACGAATTTCAAAGACATTTAGGGGTATAACTATGAGAGCTGAGGCCGCTGAACGTTGGAATAGAAATGGATTGAGACTGAAAAGGCTTGGACCCATTTCGTGGTCAAGAGGAACCTCTGCTAAGGAAGGAACAACTGAAGAGACTGCTGGGAAGGACCGACCCTTGCTTCGTGATCTGGGGCTGGTCTGCAGTTTGCTTTTTTAACCAGGGAAGAGGCTGTTGGGACTGTGCTTTGTGCGCTGGGTCCCCCTGCTTGAAGAAGACTGTGCTTTGTGCTGTGTCTTGTTACCCCAAGGGCCCCAGGTGAGCTGGCTCCCTGTTTGGAAACACAGGAACATAAAAGTTTCCGGAGAAGTTTCAAGCGACGCGGTGGGCACGTGTTGTGGCAGCTTGAGACCCTCGGAAGGTGTTCCCTGTGATCTTGAACACACGGAGGAGAAGTGAGACTCGGATGCGCTGGGTGCGTGTCCTGGTACACCGCAGGCTTTGGTGAAAAGCGCCTGGTCAGCGTGTGCATCAGAGGTGACGTGAGACTCGGACGCGCAGGGTGCGTGTCGTGGTGCACCGCAGGCGCTGGTGAAGAGCGCCTGGTCAGCGGGTGCATCGGAGGTGAAGGGAGTCTCGGACGCGCAGGGTGCGTGTCGTGGTGCACATGAGGCGTTGGTGAAGAGCGCCTGGTCATCGAGTGCACCGGAGTTGGAGTAAGTCTCAGTGAAGCAGTGTGCGTGCTTTGGTGCAACCTGGGACTGTGGAGGTGATCGGCTGATCATCGTGTGCACCGGAAGAAATTGAGTCTCTGCAGCGCGGTGTGCGTGTCTTGGTGCCAACTGAGACCGCAGGAAGGAGTGCCTGGTGAACGTGCACTCGGAGTCGACGTGAAGTCCCATCAGCGTTGTGTGTGTGGCTTCGTGCCAGAGGAGACCCGGAGGGTGCTGTGGTGAACGTGCACCCGGAGTAACGTAATCTCAAAGGCGTGTGGTACATGTGCCCTGCGGCCGCCTGAGACCTTCCTAACAGTCGTGGCCCGGACCGGCAGCCCCGGAGGAGCTGAGCTGCCAGGCCGAGCCACTGAGGCCCATTGAGCAAGTTCTGCACGGAAGGCCCAGTTCGCTGAAGGAGGAGAGGAGAGTGGGGTCGCGCCCCCAGGTAACGTGGATCACTGCCTGGGCGGGGTGCGGGCCCGGAGGGACACTTTCTCGGCCTCTCAGTCCTTCTGGCGACGTGAGCTTTTGCTTCGGCTCAGATTGGGACCCGTACTGACCAAAAGAGTGGCAGTACTGGGGCCAGAGTGAGAAGCTGTACTTTATGTCATCGTTGATACGTGTGGGGGGCAACTGTTATCGAAGAGGCTGACTGTCGTAATACACATTGCCAATATTGCTGCTAACGAACTGCCGGACTGTCTTATGACGCCTGACATTATTTCTGCATAACGAAGTACACGATTGTAGCGCTACGCATTGCATTATTTCTCCATTGCAAAGTACAGGATTGTAGCGGCCCGCATTGCATTATTTCTTCATTGCAAAGTACATGATTGTAGCTACGCATTGCATTATTCCTTAATTGCAAAGTACATGATTGTAGCGGTGCGCATTGCATTATTTCTTCATTGCAAAGTACGTGATTGGGGTGTGACGCATTGCATTATTCCTTCATTGCTCAGTACATGATTGTAGCAGTACGCATTGCATTATTTCTCCCATTGCAAGGTACCGGGGTGTATCGTTACGCATTGTATTATTTCTCCTTTGCCCAGCACAGGATTGTATCGTTACGCAGTGCACTATTGTTTGTCCATTGCAACGTGTGTGATTCTAGCATTGCGACCAGCATAGCATTTTGAAAGCGGTGGTTGGGATTTGAACCTACCAACCAGCCGGAACGAATATTACCCTTTATTATATGTTGGCTGGCTTTTGTATTGTGTGGTCTGATCGTATATCTTTTTATATAAAGTTTATGCTCATTTTATCAAACTCGTGTGGAGTCCATTTGTGGTGTCACCAGTGGGTTGCTGTGAGTGTGGTTGCACATACTGTACACTCGTGCCTTGGAGATAGGTCTGGCTGCTCGTGCCAAGCTACTAAGGGGGTGAGCAGGGCTATCTCAAACGGTGTCCTTACTTGGCCTAACGTTGAGTGAGGAGTCCTGGGTCTCGCATTTGGTGACAGTGGTGCGGGACTCGGACTCC
The DNA here is from genome assembly GCA_963921515.1 of Calotriton arnoldi. Lineage (NCBI taxonomy): Eukaryota > Metazoa > Chordata > Amphibia > Caudata > Salamandridae > Calotriton > Calotriton arnoldi. Next base: position 4,751,981 of record CAWUFW010000215.1, on the reverse strand, counting down.
GGCTTCCAACACCCACCCTTCTACTTGTCGCTGACCCCCAATAACTCTGCCTCCCCAGTCCATAGGCTCACACAGTGAACATTGTTTCAAGGATGGGTGCCCTGCTAATTGCTCCTTAAATTTAATGCCTTTTCCCTAATTCTGGGATCCTTGTAACGTTCCTTGCTAAAAGGAATACAAGGAAATGTCAGGTTGGTGGTGGGGGGCGAGCAGAAGTCTCGCTCTCAAGTTAACACAGCAAAGAAAATCGTTTCCCTTCACTGCAGGGCCATTAGCAATGTGATAACGATTTACCTTCTTCCTATTGGCTCCTTTCATCAATCCTGGCCTGTCGAGCACACAGCGCCCGTGCCCCCCTCTTCTTGTAGCTTAGACAGTGTTAATGAATGCCCCACGTTGTGCATAATTAGCACATATAAGTAGGATTACGGAAAATAAATCTTTGTTTAATGTCCTCGAACAGCGACATTACATTTGGATCTAATTTTGCACATCACTTAGCGAAGGCAGAAGTCAAGACAGATGCTGAGAATGTGCACACTACGCAGTTGTATGTTTAGGTCTGTGTAAGTATTCAAGTAGCAGTTGCTGGCCACACACATTAGTGTGTATCTGTAAGTTTGTGTATAGTCCTTCCACGTGCATTTGTGCCTGTGTGCGTTTCCGTGTATTTGTGCATGTTTGTGTGTGTACTGGGTCTTTATTTGTCTTATTATCTGAATCTGGGCCTATGTGTTTATTTTTAGCTATTTATATTTTGTGTGCGGGGCTGTGTGTCTGTTGTATATGTATGCCTTTGTGTGAATGTCCTTGGCTTGTTGTTTCTGTTCCTACTTCTGTCCATTTGTTTGTACCTTTGGTCTACTATCCATTATGAACTTGAAGTTGTGTCTAGATGTGCATGGTTGGCTATTTGTATGTGTGTGTCTTTATCTGTGCTATTGTGTGTATTTTTTCCCTTGATTTGTACATATGCAGGGAGCATGTGTCTGTGTATGTTTGTTCATGTGCTGTTATTATGGCATATCAGTTTTTAGGCCCAGCATTAGCCAACACCTTTTGATTTTACTAAAATGAATATACGTATAGCGGCTTTCAGCCAGCCCTCTTCATTCATTGGTCTGCTGTTGTGTCATTCACATGTTATTCTACCCACTTCAGTGTGCCATAATGGCTAACTTCACTGTGAGAGACAGCATTCTACTCTTCAACAAGGAGCACATCCACACATAAAGTAGTTCTCCTCAATGCCAGGGACGTCTATGGGAACGTCTTTTTTTTTGGGCCAAAAATAAAAAACAAATTAGCTATTTTTTTTTTACATTTGTGAGCGCCTGGCAGCTTCTCCTGCAATAAAGTTTCAAAAAATGACAAACAAAACAGGCATTGACAAAGCCAGATGGCTAGCAGCCAATGCTAGATGTGTTAGCTTTGCGAATGCTTGAGTATCACACACTGTGAAAAATTCCTTCCTGCATGTGAGTGTATCTATAAATGTCTAAGCATATGGCTCCTTCTGGGTGTTTGTGCCTCTGCTGTATCAACATCAAGGTGGACAATTCTTCATCATAAAGGTTTTGTCAATTAAAAGAAAGTTGAATATCCTGGACCTTGGACGGTCGATCTACTCCAGTAACATGATATTTGTGTGCATCTTGGCAGCTTGTGATAGCAAGGGAGCTTTCTGAGGAACCAAGGAAAGGTTGCTGAAGATCTCTCAAGAATATATCCTCCGTTCCGCACTAGATACAGTGAGCACAAATCGGCTATTCAAACAGAAAAACTTACAGCTCCGATGGTTACACACTATCTTGAAATGCACCATGGGGAAAATTATCTTCATTGGTGCATTCTTGAAAAGGTTAAACCTAAGTTAGGTCTGCCTATTGAAATAACTCGCAAAAGGAGAGAAACCTTCTGGATCTTCACCTTTAATAGTGTAAAGGAGGGATTAAATGAGGAAATTATCTGGTATATTACAAATCGTCACGCATAGCTCTTTTTTGGTAGCCCTTTGCATTTACCACTCTTTGGTGCCTATTTCAGGAATGATAGACACAGCAAGGTGCATGTATACTTGTTCCTATGAAGGCTATGTTGTTGATTTTTATTATTTTCCTCCATTGTTCCATCTTATTGACAACTAGTGCCCAACAATCTTCCACTGCTGTATTTCTATATATTGCCACTCTCTGTTGGTTAATATATCCTTTTTTATTCCTACACAAATGGTATTTTTTATATCAGACGATGATTACTAAATATAATGTTTATCTTACTGCCTATTTTGGGAACTTTTGTTTCCAATAATAAAAAAATATTCTTTGCGCATGTAGTTCTGATATTAGTAGTATGAGGTTTGATAGTACAAGTTAGATATAATCTATTGGAACTTGATATATATATCTCATAGCCTGTAATATTTGTGCCTACAAGAATAGAATATGCATATTATATGATTTTAGCTCACCCAAGATGGCGCTTATCATTAGTACTGATTTTGGCATTACATTCATCTATATTCTTATCAAGACTCCTAACATCAATATACCCATTTGAGTGCACTGGGTAATACGCGTTATTCCTTGGAGCTCGCTTTATTGTAGGGTTTTGTATATTGTAATTATTTGACCTTGAATCACACAGCAAATCCCTAGGAATGGTCGCGCTGCTCTTCCTGCTACGTGAAAGACGGGGTTTGTGTCTTTCAGGGAATTTTATGGAGTTATGTGAGTTGCTATTACCGTATAGATCTCTATTCGACATACATATTAGTTTTAGTCATCGTTTGTGATTAAATTAGACACATCAAGATGGCGCAGATATTTTCTTTGGTATGATGACAGTTTTCCATCCGTGATAGCCCTCGTACGTACTGACGCATCATTAAGCGTGCTCTTCTGCGCATGAGCAATCTCATATTTAATGGCAGATCCCGCGCCCGTCAGTTCTTGCAGTACGTGATGGACGCGGAGCTTTAAACCAGTTTTCATTGAAAATATAGGTGAGTGGCCAGCTTGCAAGTGTGATATGGTGAAGGGTTCGTTTTTATCTACAGACAGAGAGGGTAGGTCTGTCGCTATATCTTTTGCAATATGCTTGTAATTTCTTGTAGAATATGAGCCACAACTAAGCTTCTTTACCACGCTTTTGATCTTTTAGCATGGCCACTAGTTACGAGAGATAATATCGTAACTTTTCCTCGTTAGGCCTTTACTTCTATCTTGATTTTGTGCTCTTAATTAATCCTAGCAGCTAAGATAGGGCATTATGATTATGTTTGAGGATCAGAAAGACTCAGGACTTTTTGCCTAGTGTTAGCATATGTATTAGTAATAACTGGCCACTGTATGGCCCTTCTGTAGAGACATTCCACATAGGGGTAGACATTTACATGCTTTTTTGCTTATAGGTATACCTATTGAAGGCATGCCCAGTTGAGCATGCTTGGCTAAGTTGTGGGAATATTGTTCCTTGTTGCGGCTCGGAACGCACTATACTTCGTAGAGGCAATCCTACACATATAAGAATCTATGTGAGTATATGAATTCGACTGACTATATTACAACAGGTTACTGTAACACGACAAGGGGAATTTTCACCTATATAGATTTTCTACTCATATAAATCTTTTCTTGTAGAATATTTATATATATCCTCCCTGAGGGCCAACATCAGATTGGATCAGAATTTCTGAAGTTAATATATATCATATCAATTGGTAAGGCTCCAACGAAATTGTCATATTTTGAGGATATCCTTTAGGCGAATTAATTCCATTTTAATGCATCATCTAATATCTTACTTCCCATAGAAAGTGTAGTGGATTGACAGCTATCTGTGACACAGGCCCTGCTGTCCCAAGCTTCATTCATACCTGCAATTGTTCAAGAGTTGGGATTTATCCCAAAGGATGCTAGTAAGTTGAACTGTTATTTGTCTTATATATATAGGTATCCACATTAGATAGCACATTTTGGGAATCTTGTAAGTAAAGCATGTTGAAATCTATATTTATGCATTCTATACCTTACCATTATCTTCTCACTCTACTGCATGGTACACCATGATGGTCTTGGTTTCTATATTCTAGGGTTTCTTTGTTTGATTATTATTTCATGTATGTTTTTCTCACCACTTGGAGCCTCTCCTGGTAAGTAAGAGAGGCTCCAAAAGGGAAACAAAATTCGGGTGCACACCAATGCTAAAATGAGTCTATATATTAAACTAACATTGTCCCGGATGTATAATTAGGTCGGTGATCTGTTTGGACTTTTTATCCTTGTATCATAAGGTGGTCTGATCAAGAGTGTACACAGTACAATTGTTATCATGTATGGGTTCATAAATATATATTATTGTTGTCCTTTAGGTACCCCCTGTATTGCCTGAGTGACACTTTATTCAATTTGGGCAAGGTCCTGATGAAGGTGGTTCACGTTGTGTGTTACCCCACCGAAACGCGCGTCGACCTCGTGTGTCCAGACCTTATTGTTTTGGTCATCTAATTTGTTTTTGGAAACGTTTTACATCTGTGTTTTCCTTATACCCAATTGTGTACATGTGTCTTGTATGATTGTGAACGACTGTGAGGAATGAATGAGTTCTGATATAAGAGTGATTCATTTTATTGGGGGTTAATATGTTGGTATTAATTTTTGTATAATAACCTGGCATAAAGTTTGGATAAATAAAATGGAAAAAGAATTATTTGTAATTTTTAAATAAAGATGTCATTAAATGCATTTATTATAAAGGAAAATGTAAACCAGTATAATAAATAAAAATTTGAAAAATTGAGATGTGCATTTGTATGTTGTAATTGTGTAATTGTACATTTATTCAAACCCATACTAGATTCAATCACTGGTAAAGAAATATAGGTTATAGGGGAATTTTTCTGTCTTTGTTGTTCATATATTCATTCCCCTCTTACTCCCTGACCTCATACGTCTCTTAGAGGGGGTCCCTTACTCTATTATAATATATCCTCCGTTTATAAAGTAAAATAGATCTGATCCCACAAATTATCATTTAATCACCTCCTTGGAAATTGATGCTAAGGTATATGCCAGAATCTTAATAGGGAACCTGGAATAGTGGATTGAGCAATGCAGGTGATTCTTATGTAGCAAATTGGATTTAGGTCTAACTGCAGTACTGTTGATAAAAGTGTTGCTCTAGCCTTCGTGACCCACCTAGCAGTGCACTCACAAGGAGCAACTTTGTTTGAATGCTTGATTGATTATACAGCTGCATTTAATTAGGCTGCTTGTCATATTAAAGGGAAGGGGGATTATAGCAGCTTTGTTCATGGCCATTTTCTCCCTTTATTCAGATATCGGAGTAAAAGTCACGGGGGCATATTTACAAGTATTTAACGCCAGAGTAGGGTCAATGTTTTGAGGTTACAGCGGCTTTTTATATCATCATATTTACAAGTTGCCGCAAAGTCCAGTTAGCAGCATTTTTTCAGCGTTTACATGAATTTTTCACAGTGCCACTTCTGTTAGCGTGACTTACCGAAAATGAGATGCAAGGTAGGCATTTCAGCGTAAAAACGCCAGTAAAACACACAACACAATATTTACAAGGATTTCCTTGTATGTCGCTAAAAAAGAAAAACTACTGCTAAGTCACATGAGCTGCAGTTTTTTAACGTCAGACATTACCTGGTCTTAAAAATGAGGCTAACGCACTTGTATATAAGGAGAACACTCCCAAATCATCTTTGGCAACCTCAACTACGCCATGGAGCTTCTGCTACTACAATTAGGAGCACCAAGAAGACCACCGCTACCACCACGCAGAGGCAGCACCAGAGAAGGGAGTATATCTACCGACAGAGGATCCCCCTAATACACCTCCAGCCAGAGGAGGTCATAGCCCATTGCAGGCTAAAAAGGGGGTCCATTGTCCACCTCCTCAATCAGATCGCACCAAGGCTGCAGCCCACATCCCAGCACTGCACCATCATCTCTCCACAGACAAAGCAACTTACTGTACTCCACATGCAGGCCTCAGGGACTTTTCAACCAACCACCGCCAGAGTGGCAGGAGTATCACTGGCATCCTTCTCCAGGTTACTACCCACCGTCCTGGATGCCATAATCAGCCTGACACTGCAGTACCTCCACTTCCCCAACATTGCACAAGAATAACTCACCAACAAGCAATGCTTTATGCCATTGCAGGATTTCCACATGTGTGTGGGGCAATGGACTGCACCCATGTGCAACTTGTGCCTCCTGCAGAAACTGCACACATATACCGCAACAGGAAGCACAACTACTCAATGAATGTGCAGGCTATCGTTGACCATCTCAGTGTCTTCATCAACGTCGTGGCAAAGTACCCTGGCAATGTTCATGATTCATACATCTTCCTTCAATCTGCCATCAACCAGCGGTTCCAGAATGGCATCTATGGCAATGGACTGCTTGTTGGTAAGTACTACTCTAACACACCACACACCTCAAGGCACTCAATCATGTAGGTGAACAATGTCAAATTGCTCATGTTGTGAATTAAATTGTGCATATATTGTTGCTGTGCCAACTTTCAGGAGCAAACATATAATACAAATTTACAACATATACTTAATTAGTCAACCCAAGGGAGTAGCCAGGAAAGTACATTACCACCCACTTTGTCCCTCAAGGAAAAAAATCACTTCAAAGTTATTGATCCCAACACTTATCATTCAAGTGCCTGTGTCTATAGCTACCTCTGCCACAATTTTTAAAAATGACGCATTTCGCAGCTGTACATTCAATGTTTTGTGCAAAACTGCACATTTACCAGTACTACTCTCTTACATTAAAACCTTACATATTTCCCTCTATATGTATTTCCAACATTATATTTATGTCCTCCATTTCCATTTTCATCTTCATCTTTTGGAAATCATACCTCACTTTTGTTCATTCACTTAACATTTTATGACTTAACCTTCCAGCTTTCTGCTCTTCCCATTAATCTTGTTTCATATATGGTAATTTCTGCTACCCATTTTCTCAATCTTCACCTATTTTATTTTTTGTCTTGTCGGTTAATCACCCTCCAGCCCTTCCATCGCCCCTTCTTGTCATCTTACATTACCATTGGTTTTTCTTCCATTCATCAAATCTTACTTTGCCTTCTTTCATTCCCTTGCCCTTCTATCCATCACTCAGTTCTATGTTCAATCTTATGTGTCTGCTTTCCAACTTACTTAGTCTACTTCCATTTTTAATCACATAAACTTATATTTGCACTAAGATGTGTTTCTAAGTAAACCATTTTCCCAGCTTAAGTCTTTCTATTCCTCACCCTCCCTTTTGTAAACCACAACCTATGTTGTATGTTGTGTACTTGAGTTATATCCTGCTTAATTTTCCTTTCCTTCTTTACTCATTTGCAGTCTGTTTCTTTCTGTCCTGCTGTTGCTATGCCTTTGCAAGTAACATAGGTCTACACATCCAGTTATTTTAAGGTAATTTTTTTGGTTACTATTTCTAAACCCTTTGACGCACAATTGTAACCTACTATTGCATGCCTCCAGTGTTGATAAGTTTCCCCTTCTGCCTTACAATGACATTTTAGCCACATATGATAGTTAAGAAGGGATGTAAAACACATCTGTCCCAAGCTCCCATGCTCAATCTGTTATAGCGTGTGCTACCCTATGCCCTGTCGTTGGACATGTTGACATTCACTAAGCCATTGTGGGCCACAGAAACCAATTTCATGGGATCAGGGACTGTTATCTATCATGATGCTATGGTGGAAGACATGGCCATTTCCCCACTACCTGGTCATGTCAGCAATTTATGCTGAACTACAAAGGACATCACATACTTTACAAATGTCAAAATTGTTCACCATGGAAAATGTTTATACCCATCCACAATCAAGATCAATTTAGACCACACCCTTGTTAGAGACATCCAATGTAGTGGATCCATGTGACAGTGTGTAAGTGGTGTGCCACCCTACAGAATCACAACTGATACAGAAGCATAGGGCCTATTCTCATCTACACTATGATTAGTACCTGTAAGCTGTAACACATAGTGTAAGAGGGATTAACTCAGGTTCCATTGCAAGGTTTGTGACATATATACATCATGACCTAATGTCATCTCGAGACAACAAGATTACACGTCTACATTGTGGCAACGGTGTCTGCTCAGTCAGGCAAAAACATCATTTAGTTGTTAATTGGACATAGAACAACATGGATGTTGTGTATTTCAGAGTAACGCACATACCAACACTTTGCATTCAGGTTAGCTCAGCTTTTTACACAATCTGCGATGTACAGTAGTCGAACAAAGAACATGAGGAACAATGTGCACATCCAGATATTGTCTTGGACATACATTTTGTCGTGTATTCCTATAAAACCTAAACAGGATCTGCGCGCTCGGACAGCATACACTGTAGGATTGGTGTCGGACTGATTGTGAACACTCCCACCGGGTATGTTGGCCTTTTGTACCAGCTAGCTCACATTGCCACTAAATTCTCCTCTTACCAAGGAGAGAATAGTTCTTGGCAACCATCGAACATGACAACCCTGATCCCTCAGGACCGTGGAAACAATATACTACTTTTCGCTCAGTAACTCGTGCTTACTTAGTTTGTCTTAGAGAGGTACACAGAATAAATAGGCTGGGCATTTTCAATAAGTATTTATTGAACAGTTGTTATTCTGGTGTAAAATAGACGAGCTGCAACAACCGTTAGACAGTAGCAGATATATAGGATTAGAAGCACTATAAAAGTAAACGGATGGTAAAGATCTACCATCTTGCAGTAATCATGAATACATACAAGAACATAAAATACACGATAATAAAAAGATGCATACTCCTACGATGTCTCCCTAACTAGATGTACCTAAGTGTACCTAGCATGTGTGTAGGTGTTAAGCCAAGAATCCATCTAGGATAAAGTCAACCCCGTTACCTGAAGTGAGAGACTATGGGACCCCATCTTGGTCTCTAGTTGGTCACCCCGCGAGGGAGGTTAGACCACTGCGTGCTTGAGTGTCTGCATGCAGGAACCTCAGCGTCTCTGGTCAGTGTGTCTGCCGGGAAGTCCTGATCTCCTCTGTCTATCTTAGCAAGATGTGATGTATATATACCCATAGGTCTCCCCAGGGGTCCTACCTCGCTGTATTACTGTGTCGGACTAAGGATGACGTCGGGCATGAACTTTATACATAGATATTATACAGGAGATGGTAGTCCTGCTGTGCTTCCGAGAATCCTCATGCATAATGTATGAGATTTCGAACTAGGGCAAACTCGCGTTCTGAATGCAGTGTCGTATCTAGGTAAAAGGTCAGTCCCTGTAAACCGTTATAAGTGCAATGTAGGGAAGAATATAGGTGAAGGGTTATGAAGTTACCTGGGCCTATATTATGGTACCTATATGGAATATAACAATTTAACCACACCATAATGATCAGGTACAACTAGACATTGAGAAAGCAAAGCATCCCCGGTGTGAACTCTGTGTCCCACAAGTAATTCCCATGGGCAAGAAGAGATATGACATTACACACTTCTATGAGATAGCAAAACAATTACAGACAGTAGTACTGCAATAGTTATGCACAACAATGCAGTATTACAACACAAATCAAAGACACCTATCCCATACAATTTACACAACAGGCAAAGAATTGTGGTAACTGAATCACCTCAGCTATCATCCAAAGGCCCAGACTGTGCAGCAAGGTGCTCCCTCGTACACACAACACATCTCCTGTTACAGCTAACAATGTCTCCAAGGACATATCATGAGTGTCACAGTGGAAATCTGCACTGCTGGTGCCAGCGCAGACACACAATGAATGGATACCAAATACTGTCAAAGATGTGGCATGCACTGGCACCAAGGTGTCTTGTCTTGCAGTGAATGCAGTCTACTTGTCCAATATTTCTGTGCAACCTCACAGCACATTTAGTAACTAATGTATGGTGTCCCCACAGTGGACAGTGTGCACCAACATGTGTTGACATATGTTGGTGCACAGGGTCACATACATCCACTTTCATGTCCGTGCCTGACACATGGAAACTTGTAGATTCAGAAAAAAAGTGTTACCAAATTTTGTAGGAAATGAAGTAACTCCTACAGATACTGCCATGTGTCATGTAATCGTAATGATGATGATGATTTTTTCTTTGGAATGGTACCCATACATCCAAAAAAGTGACCAATCTCAGACAAGTGTCTCAGAAATCATGAGGTACACATTGAAATTGTTGAATAATCACATCCTATAAGGCATTTGCACAATGCTGAATATAAAACTATGGATGTATGACAGAGGACCACGCTAATGACAGTGTAGTTATGTATAAGCTGTTAACAATTGACAAATATTTGGCATAGATGCTGTTTAATTGTATGTGCCAGACAATGTGCAAGGTGAATGTAGAATACTGGACACAAAGCCCAAAAAAATGTAATTCTCACCCACATCATGCTAAGAGACTAATGTACCCTTTCTCCATTTTCCGTTTCAGGTGACCAAGGCTATGCACTCATGCCATGGGTAATGACACCAATCAAAATTACAGACACGCAGGCACAGAGGGCCTACAATGTGGCACTTGGCCGCACCAGGGCCATAGTAGAAAGGACCTTTGGAGTGCTAAAATCCAGGTTTAGGTGCCTGAACATTTCAGGTGGGAGGCTCCTGTATCCGCCACCCTTGGTGTGCAAAATCATACTAGTATGTTGCATACTACATAACATTTGTGTCAGGCCTGAGACATCACTGGCTGATGATTTAAAAGAGCAGCAAAATCCTGACGATGGGGTGGATGAAGAGGCTCAGAGGCAACCTTCTAGTACAGCAGCAGCAAATTTGAGGAGGGATGCAATAATCAATAATTTTTTCACATGTCACATGAAATCATTTTTCACATGCAACTTTGCACAAATTATATCATTTTACAATGTATTTAAATAGACAATCACTTGACCAATATCTTGTACGCTTTGTTATTGTAATGAGAAGGCCACTAATCTGGCATACTGTAGTAGTTCCACAAATAGTGTCACACAGAGCAATCATCTAGCACAGTATATGACAAAACCTGAACCAAAAGCTGGATTGATAAAATGTTTTGTGCATCATAACTACAAAATGCAGATAGACCATCGTTGTGAATTACAATGTGCTTGGTGTGTTGTGCCCTAGGCACCATCAGGTGCATCATTGTTTTTAGAGTTTGGGATTCAAGATAATCTGCTTATGATGCATAGATGTATTTGGGGGCAGACTGCTCTAATCACTGCCAACGTTTTGTTAAACCATCTTTGTGTACTGTGTCACACAGAAAATATGTGTGTTGATAAAATTCCCATAGATACATGACAATTGTGAGCAGGAACAACTTGAGGGTGGGGAGGCTGAAGATTTAAAGGATAAAGGAACAACACTAACTGTTGAATCAGTACAGTGTGGGTACTGCATCTTACACCAATTCGAAACATAAATGTCCGGTCTTGCAGGTGATACTTCCCCTATACCTCACATATGTGTCACTGTAACAATAGATTTGTAGTTGTCGTACATTACAAACACTGTGATGACTCATCCTTCAACACTGTACTGACATTAAATTGCCATAAAACTCAATGCACAGGCACTGACACATAGGTTAGCCATGGGACAACTGAGAAAGCAACAGCGTACACTATTGTGTACTTAGGCCAATAGGATGACAATGCAATGAAATAAATGTGTGGATGTCCTATGTCCACCACCATGAGTGTGCCAGGGCAAGTAATTCTGACAACTGGCGCTATCCTCATCACATCACACTTACTGTGTGTCTACAACCTAAAAACAATGATGCTAGACTCATGAGTATAGTACGTCAGGGATCCCAAGAAGCATGGCCAATACATACAAGTAACCTACAACTAATCAGCCTCAAATGCAAATACAATGTCCTCCAAATTTACAACAAAAATATGGTACCACAATGAAGAAGCATCACCTAGCTAAGTAATGCTATGCAACCAATTTAAATGGTGATAGGTTACTGCATGTAATCTAGGTATTTGTTACCACTAAAACATGTCAACATATCACCATATTTGCAGGCATAGTTGAATACAAATAAGAGCATCCACTCCTAGGAAATGGTCAAGTCACATACTGTTGTATGTCTCCAGGAATATGCAAAACACTCATGAACACACACCCAAATGTCATATGTGTGTCACATCACCCTATGCCACCATCTACTCACACATACCTGCACATATGGCACTGCCACATAGTGGGCGAGATGTACGAAGCATGCATTTTGCGGCTCGCAATTTGCGACTCGCAAAATGCAATGTACAACAGTGTCTCAGACACTTTGCAAATCCCAATGGGGTCACAAATTGCATGCCTCATCAATATTCATGAGGCAAGCGCAATTTGCGACCCCATTGGGAATGGCTAGCACTCACAGGGATGGTGGCCTGCTGGGGTCAGCAGACCACCATGTCTGTGACTGCTTTTTCAACAAGGCAGTTTTTTTTAAATGCATCCCGTTTGCCTTAAAGGAAAACGGGTTGCATTTAAAAAAGAAAAATGAAACTTTTCAGTTTCATTTTTTAAGGGCAGGCAGTGGTCCCTGGGATCACTGCCTGCTCTTAAAAAATATTTTCACACCTATTCACAAAGGGGAAGGGGTCCCCTGGGGACCCCTTCCCGTTTGCGACTGGTTTACCACCCTTTTGAAAAGGGTGGTAAACTGCAAGTGTTTTGCGACCCCAAATGTGGTCGCAAAACAATGGTACGTGCCATTTGCACTCGCTATTAGGAAGGGAAGCCCTTGGCACGCCCTTCCTAATAGCGAGTCGCAAACCATATTTTGCGAGTCGCTAATAGGTTAGCGACTCGCAAAATATGGTTTGTACATGGGACTGACCTTTTTTGCAGTCGCAAACGGGCCGAATTCCCGTTTGCGACCGCAAAAAACAGTTGTACATCTGCCCCAGTGTCACATAAGAAACTTTTGCTACAGCATGCAGGACACAAATCTAAATATTATCACATGTAAAAGGAAATGTATATGTGTGTTTAAACCACTCAGAGCCACATTTATCAGTGGATACCGCCAATAGAACATCACTTTTTGTAATGTTTTGATGTCAAACTCACCTTTTCCTGATTTTCAAAGTGCTATCAAGCCACATAACGTGACTGAATGTTGCATTCAATGTTAGGCCCATGCACCTGCTCCACTTAGCATTTAAGGGGGATGCAAAGAGTGTTGCAGTTGCACTTCCGCTGCAACATACTTGGCCTCATAATGCAGACGCAGATTTAGTCATCCCAGACTGTGGCCAAATATGTAATGGTTCCGAAAAAGGAGGATTAAGAAGGGAGATACAAGGATAAAGCATAGCTTTTACCTTTCAGTATGCTAAGAAAATGTGTAATGCATGCTGCTGTCTACATTGACACATCCAAATCAGATTTGTTATGGGTAATCTATGAGGAAAGGTCTGAGGCCGGTGCTGTGCACACTTGTATTACATAGCGCTTTGTCTTGTCTTAACACACAGGGATGAGGCATATGTACAAAAGATATGTGGGGCATCCCTGTGCATGCCCTTGTGGTGGTGTCTAACCATCAGGGCAGTCCCTGTGCAGGCACATGTGTGGCATGTACAAAGGGCGAATGGGCTGCATGGTCTTATATCTTTGCGCCTGAACGGACACCTTCCAGCACATAAAGTTTTTCATGAAAGTGGAATTGTTCATCACATGGAATGATCTGAAACTCACAAGTACTCATTACATGTCAACTAGTCTTGACTGTCTAATGTCACATTGTCAGAGTTGTCAAAGTTTACACAGCCCCAGACGTATTAATCTGGACAAGCATCAAAAGTCATGTATGTAGTAGTTAACTATCCAACACTACACCAATGTCACACCCAGTCATGTAGTGGACTGGTGTGGCTGGTAAAAAATTGACAAGGTGACGCAAAGCCACTATAAGTGCCTTTGCACAAACCTGGGAATGTGGTCACGTAATTTACTCCACCTAAGCGAATACAAAAAAGATATTCTGTTCTCATTTTTGCATTGTATGCATGCAACCAAATCTTTTTCACAAGTAGTAAATGTTTGGTGGACGAATATGTGTTTGTCTCAACCCCATGACAGTGGTACACACCTTACTGGAATAGGGTACGTAACTGCCTCATATGCATACACACATACAACCTATGGAAACCAGTATGACTCTGACTAATGCATGCATTGCCAATCAAACATTGTGAATTATGGCACAGCAATAATGTGTGAAGGTTTGCATGTTGACAGCCTAGACATTATTTGAACGAAACTCATCTGATCAAGCAAAGTCACGTACACAAGACAGGTCACATGCCATGGCCATAGACTGTTACCAGGCATATAATAGCTTGAAAAATTGTACATTTACAGATCTACCACTTAGCAAGAATATTTTGCCTGCATTTCACGTTAGCATTAACTTTTTCCTAGCCACAATACAATAAACTCGCAAAGTATCTGCACTGACAATGGAAATTTTCCGCTAAACCTTTAGCTGGAAAAAAATTCACGCAAACTCACAAAACGGGCTGCAAACGCTCAAGCAGTGATGTCAGCATGCATCCTGTTTCCTGGAATAGTGCTGTACACTTTCACTTTTAATCACACTGTTAGTGTTCTTTGAGCTGTGTAGTTGTGTTTTGAGGAGTGTGGTGATTATGTGTGGTGAAAGTGTTTCTTTGGTGTATAGTCTGCAGCCCCTACTGTCCCTGTCAAATCCTGATTCGCTATTAAGTCGTGTTTTTTGCGTTTTGTCTCTTGTTTTGTTGGGTGTGTGTCTACGTGGTATATAGGTAAGATATTGTATGTTTCAGTTAATTTAGTTGCGTTTTCATTTTTAGTGGGTTTAGTGTTGTGTGAGATTTTGGATGAAGGTAGGGATGGGAGGATGTCGGAGGAAGCATTTGGGGCTTTCCTCTGACTAATTCAATATAACCTCCCTAGAATGGTTGGGAGTGGGGTACATGTACTAAAGGAGAACAATGTCAACGTCAGAAAATTGTGGTGGGGCCGCATTCGCCACCACATGCAGAGGATATTTGTTGTGGCACAGGTTCAAGACTGGTTTGCATATGGCTGGGTCCAAACTGGAGTGGCGAAGTGAGCTAAAGAATGATGATGGATTCGACCCAGATCTGTGACTGGGGGTGAGTGCATGAAAAGTTTCAGCACTCCGTCAATCATCTCCTTGTGTTCGCTTATCGCTCTAAGATGCAGAGTGTGCCCATACGTGGGTCCCTTGCTCACTTTGCCACTGGATTCAAGCCAGCCTGGCTGATGAGGGGTGTTACCCCGAAACTGGTCCCAGGATGCTTGTTTCTGGTCCAGGGAGGGCCTGGTCTGGCAGTTCGGGCTGGACTATTCCCATAAGGCACAGGGTCAAGACTGATTTGCATATGGCTGGGTCCAAACTGGGGTGGCGAAGTGAGCTCAAGAACGATGATGGATTCAACCCAGATCTGTGACTTGGGGTGAGTGTCTGAAAAGTTTCAGCACTCCGTCCATCATCTCCTTGTGTTTGCTTTGTTCGCCCTAAGTTGGCAGGGTGTGCCCATACGTGGGTCCCTTGCTCACTTTGCCACTGGATTCAAGCTGGCCTGGCTGATTAGGGGTGTTACCCCGAAACCGGTCCTAGGATGCTTGTTTCCAGTCCAGGGAGGACCTGGCCTGGCAGTTCGGGCTGGACTGTTCCCATGAGGCACAGGGTAAAGACTGATTTGCATATGGCTGGGTCCAAACTGGGATGGCGAAGTGAGCTAAAGAACGATGATGGATTCCACCCAAATCTGTGACTGGGGTGAGTGTCTGAAATGTTTCAGCACTCCATCCATCATCTCCTTGTGTTTGCTTTGTTCACCCTAAGTTGGCAGGGTATGCCCAGAGATGGGTCCCTTGCTCACTTTGCCACTGGATTCAAGGTAGCCTGGCTGATGATGGGTGTTACCCCGAAACTGGTCCCAGGATGCTTGTTTCCGGTCCAGGGAGGACCTGGCCTAGCAGTTCGGGCTGGACTGTTCCCATGAGGCACAGGGTGAAGACTGATTTGCATATGGCTGGGTCCAAACTGGGGTGGCGAAATGAGATAAAGAACGATGATGGATTCAACCCAGATCTGTGACAGGGAGTGAGTGTCTGAAAAGTTTCAGCACTCTGTCTATCATCTCATTGTGTTTGCTTTGTTCGCCCTAAGTTGGCAGGGTATGCCCAGACGTGGGTCCCTTGCTCACTTTGCCACTGGATTCAAGCAAGCCTGGCTGATGAGTTGTCTCACTCTGAAATTGGTCCCAGGATACTTGTTTCCGGTCCAGGGAGGACCTGGCCTGGCAGTTCGGGCTGGACTGTTCCCATGAGGCACAGGGTCAAGACTGATTTGCATATGGCTGGGTCCAAACTGGGATGGCAAAGTGAGCTAAAGAACGATGATGGATTCCACCCAAATCTGTGACTGGGGTGAGTGTCTGAAATGTTTCAGCACTCCATCCATCATCTCCTTGTGTTTGCTTTGTTCACCCTAAGTTGGCAGGGTATGCCCAGAGATGGGTCCCTTGCTCACTTTGCCACTGGATTCAAGGTAGCCTGGCTGATGATGGGTGTTACCCCGAAACTGGTCCCAGGATGCTTGTTTCCGGTCCAGGGAGGACCTGGCCTAGCAGTTCGGGCTGGACTGTTCCCATGAGGCACAGGGTGAAGACTGATTTGCATATGGCTGGGTCCAAACTGGGGTGGCGAAATGAGATAAAGAACGATGATGGATTCAACCCAGATCTGTGACAGGGAGTGAGTGTCTGAAAAGTTTCAGCACTCTGTCTATCATCTCATTGGGTTTGCTTTGTTCGCCCTAAGTTGGCAGGGTATGCCCAGACGTGGGTCCCTTGCTCACTTTGCCACTGGATTCAAGCAAGCCTGGCTGATGAGTTGTCTCACTCTGAAATTGGTCCCAGGATACTTGTTTCCGGTCCAGGGAGGACCTGGCCTGGCAGTTCGGGCTGGACTGTTCCCATGAGGCACAGGGTCAAGACTGATTTGCATATGGCTGGGTCCAAACTGGGGTAGCAAAGTGAGTTAAAGAACGATGATGGATTCAACCCAGATCTGTGACTGGGGGTGAGTGTCCGAAAAGGTTCAGCACTCCGTCCATCATCTCCTTGTCTTTGCTTTGTTCGCCCTAAGTTGGCAGGGTAAGCCCAGACATGGGTCCCTTGCTCACTTTGCCACTGAATTCAACCTAGTCTGGCTGATGAGGGGTGTTACCCCGAAACTGGTCCCAGGATGCTTGTTTCTAGTCCAGGGAGGACCTGCCCTGGCAGTTCGGGCTGGACTGTTCTCATGAGGCACAGAGTCAAGACTGATTTGCATATGGCTGGGTCCAAACTGGGGCGGCGAAGTGAGCTAAAGAACAATGATGGATTCAACCCAGATCTGTGTAAGGGGGGGTGAGTGTCTGAAAAGTTTCAGCACTCCGTCCATCATCTCCTTGTGTGTGCATTGTTTGCCCTAAGTTGGCAGGGTATGCCCAGACGTGGGTCCCTTGCTCACTTTGCCACTGGATTCAAGCTAGCCTGGCTGATGAGGGGTGTTACCCCGAAACCGGTCCCAGGATGCTTGTTTCCAGTCCAGGGAGGACTTGGCCTGGCAGTTCGGGCTGGACTGTTCCCATGAGACTCAGGGTCAAGACTGAGTTGCATATGGCTAGGTCCAAACTGGGGTGGCGAAGTGAGCAAAAGAACGATGATGGATTCAACCCAGATCTGTGACTGGGGGTGAGTGTCTGAAAAGTTTCAGCACTCCGTCCATCATCTCCTTGTGTTTGCTTCAAGCAGTGATGTCAGCATGCATCCTGTTTCCTGGAATAGTGCTGTACACTTTCACTTTTAATCATACTGTTAGTGTCTTTTGAACTGTGTGGTTGTGTTTTGAGGAGTGTGGTGATTCTGTGTGGCGAAAGTGTTTCTTTGGTGTATAGTTTGCAGCCCCTACTATCCCTGTCAAATCCCGAGTCTCTGTTAAGTCATATTTTTTGTGTTTTGTCTCTTGTTTTGTCAGGTGTGTGTCTACGGGGTATATAGGTAAGATATTGTAAGTTTCTGTTTATTTAGTTGGGTTTTTCTTTTTCTAGTGGGTTTAGTGTCGGGAGAGATTTTGGCTGAAGGTAGGGATGGGAGGATGTCAGAGGAAGCATTTGGGGCTTTCCTCTGATTAATTCAATTTAACCTCACTAGAATGGTTGAGAGTGAGGGACATGTACTAAAGGGGTACAATGTCAATGTCAGAAAATTGTGGTGGGACCGTATTCACCACCACTTGCCGAGGATCTTTGGTGTGGACAGGACTGTCCAACACCTCAAACATCGGTGGCGGGATTGCGTTGGCTGGGAGGGCGACCTATTGGACAACCTGGGGATCATCATTGGCAGGCAAGGTGGTAAGTAAATTAAAATAATTGTCTGCTTTCAAACTGTGTATACCATGGAAACAACTGCATGCTATGTTGACATGTTACTTTAGAAACAGGCAGTTCACAATGTGCTTGTGCAAACGTTTGCTTACTAGCACCAACGTAGGCGCTCTTGCACCATTATGCAAGGCTGGCAGCGTTGTAGGGAAAGATTGTTAATGCACAGTTAGGTGTCCCACCCTGCACATTGGAAGACCTGGAACAACCTCTCCCTTCACCTCTGGAGAAGCCCAACACTGCACCAATTCAGGAAAGACCTGAAGACCTGGCTCTTTGAATGACCCTAACAGTGCTGCATACACCTACCCCCCCCCCCCCCCAGCGCTTTGAGACCCTAGCAGGTGAGTAGTGCGCTCTACAAATCCTGATTGATTGACAAATTGTAAGTTTACTTTTGAACCAATATGTTTGCTGCTACTTGTCACACCTATAGATTTTGCAAATCATCATGTAGTAATGATGACTAAAGTGCATGAAGAGTCACCTTCCTCCATAACAACTATTACACAATGTTAAATCTTGCTATTATGTGTGCTGCTGCTTTAAGTATGCATAGTTTGAGCAGAATACATGTAGAAAGGTTAACGTTTGACCTTGTAGATTCATCCTAACACCTCCTACTCTGAGTTGTTTGAACTGAGTTAGTCACAAACTTGATGATCTGGTTTAGGGAAACAATATCTGGCTATTGTGTTCCATACCCAACACCAAACCTATTGACTGCCCCTTTGCTGTAGTGGAATGCAGTGCTAAGGGCCATATTTACAAGGTGTGCCAAGCCATGCTAAGTTGCACTGTGCCACATTTTTATCCATTTTCATAAGCCATCACTGGCAGAGTACACAAAAAACACTGTCAGCAATGGCTTTATGGCAATTGTTAACATACATCCAAGTATGGGAGGACAATGGTAGACTGAAGTCTCAGAGTCTGATGTACTTGTGAGATGTAAAAATAAAATACCTTGCATTCTCTGGCATCTAAGTGAGGTAGGTTTGGTGTTTTCTGACATTCAGCTGTGAATAGGATGTGAAACAATGTCTGATGTGACTGCACTCTCAAATTGTAATCAAAAGAGACACACCTATTGTTTCCAGATTGTCTTGTACTACAGAAACCTTCATTGAGCATTGTTGTGTGTGAGTCAGTCATTTCACACCCCTTCCTCAATGCAAAATGATCCGAAACATGTGAAAATATTGCTAGATGTTGTCTGTAGATGAGTTAAATGACAAACTTGATACATTTGCCACAGGATGACTGATCAATACTCCTATTTCTTGTGTTCTAGCTGGACGGCCATTATTCACACAAGGTGACGTGGATGCCTTCCAGGACCCCCACACCACTGGTGAGTGCCATAGTACATGTATGCTTAATCAACTAATGTGTGTTTGTGATGACTGGTCCAGTCCATTGATGATCTCACTCTAGGTGTGCATGACATGGTATCACATCCCCTCTGAGGAGGCATATTAATGTGAAGATTTAGTAGCATTGAAATGCTGCAAAATATGGTGCACTGCATTCCAGCATTTCCTGAACGCAGGGTTGGTCTGTTTGTACAATTCTATGGGCCTCCCCTGGTTTTTTATGAGACGTGTGCCATCTTAAGTTGCCTAGCGCCAAACCAAGCACCCTTGCATTATGGTGCAAGGGTGCCTGCATTCGTGCTAGGCAGCCAAATATGGCACTGGTGTTTGTGAAAACACAGGTGTGCTCCTTATTTTTGCACAGTTCTTGCTTCCATGCATTTCCCACATGTTGGAGCTGATTGTCTGATAAATTTACATGACACCGTGCTACAAAAATCTTCTCAAAGGATGTCCCTACACATTTTAGCACACTGATCTACAGTACTATGGTACCCATTGGGTCCATCCTTCTACTTGGCAATTGATGCTGGAACCTGATGGTGCAGCTACAGACCTTGATGCTGTGTGAAGTTGATGCACCATGCACCTGCAACGGGCATAGTGTTGTGAAGTCAACAGCAACATCTTTTGCATCTCCCTGAGGAAATATGGCTTCTTGGTAGTGTAGCATGTGTACAGGGCAGCATTAGTACACAGTGTATGGCTAAAGATCATATACAACACATGGTGTAGGCTAGTGTGACTCTTGGTAGTATGCTAATCTTGTGAAGTTAACATAGCACTTTCACCATGTACATATGTGCTGAATGTCTAGTTGACATCTGCCTCTCCATCTGTGATTCACAGTGTACATACAGGCAACAATATGTTAAAAGGATGTTGGTGATGTGTATGACTGGACAGGAAATCCATGTACATGCTAACATGATATGGAAGTCACTGAGGAACAGAGCATTGCAACTAGGCTTGTCAATGACACTCATTCATAGAATGAGCTTGTCTCATACACAAGATGGGATCTATTGTTTACCAGGATGTTGGATGGGTGGTCTAACCCAGAACTACAACTGGCTGGAATTGAAATGACAACTTTTTGACAGTGTGATGTGGCCAACTACACTCCCCACCATTGTTCCCTGTCTTAATTCCAATTTGCTCATTTTTTGGAGCATTGTGATACGGCTAGCTGCCTTGTGACATACAACTACTCACATGCTTCAAGTAGATGTGTACAGCATGAACACAGGATATGTAGCTGTGGAGACACATCCGACTATGTAGTGAATAGCAGTTGACACATGGGTGTAGTTTTCATATGAGTAACACTTTGGTGCCTAGTAGTATGTCCCTAATGCACCCAGTGCATACTATGAGTGTAGGTAAATGTCATGCCCTGGGTCCACAATGGGCCTGGAACTCAGTCTCCTTGGGTATATTCCCCTGGTAGACTCTGTATGAGTTTATGTAAACATCAGCATTTCACTTAGGAGAGCATCTACTGATGATGTAGACCTCTGCCATTGAAATGTGCCATAAAGGTAACAATTTGATATTGTGGTATGAAATTTACTTCACATGTGATTTGCTCAATTAAGCTTTATGTGGAAAACTGTTTTCTAAGACTGTTGCATTCCTGTTGTAGTAAACTTGAGTGTTGAAGAGACTTGTTAGCCCATGTTATCTGTCCTGTTTCTAACATTGTATCGTGTGTATATCATTACAGATAACATGACACCTGAGGCTGCTAAAGTGTTCAAGCAACGTAAGGACAGGTAACAGCATGTCTGCAGAGTTGCCATGGGCTACGGGCAAATGGAAAAGCGTTACCATGAGGAGAGAGCTGGAGGGCACTGGAAAGCAATCCCTCAGGGTGCCCCAAAAGCAGCCACATTCAGTGGTGTCACGTGAGCCACTGCAACACAACATGGGGACAGACACAACCTGCTCAGCACCTCTGGCGAACAACACTCTACACCACCTGCAGAGCCATCTGCAGTTGTACCACATTCTGCACTGACCTCACCTGCCGCATCATCGAGAGCTGTCCAAGCTGCTGCACCAGCACCACCTGCGCCACCATCTGCACCATCCTCAGCTGCACAACCTGCAGCTCCAGCACCACCTGCCAGACAAAGACTGGAATCAGGATTCGGCAGGGTCGACCGTAGACTGCTGTTGGACCTAAATGTTCATGTTGCATCACTGGAGCAACAAATGACTGATGCCCTAAACCACCTGGAGGACATTAAAGGAGTTCTGAGAAAAAACCCCAAAATATATATATTTGTTTAGGATATATGTTTAGATAGTCTATGTTTAGGTTTAGTTGTCTTTGTCCTGTCTTCACATGTGGCTTAAGGGTGGGTGGGGGGTTGATGTTTAATATGTGTTGTTAAGTTTATAGGTTAGGATAAGGTTGTTTAGGTTAGTGTATGGGAAATTTAGCATAAGGTAGCATAGTGTAGGTAATTTTTGTAATTTAGCATAGGCTAGGTAGGCTTCGTTTACCTACGCATTTGTTCATAATAAAGGCATCCTGTTTTGAAAATTGTAGTTTTAGTAATATATGACGTGAATCAGAGAAGTATTGAGCTAGTATGCTTTGACATTTGTCATAAACTGCCAAATCATTTTTTTTACTACAAAGGCTGAGTGATTTCATCATCTAGGGACAGAGTACAGTCGTACAGCTTATTGATTGACATTATCAGACATGCATACAATGTAGAATGTAAAAGGGTTTTGTTGTTATTGCATGGGGATAAGCTGCTTAATAAGTTGACCTATCCAAGATTACTCTGTGTTGTCTAACACAATGTGGGTCATATTTACTCAAATAGTGACAGAGCACAGCGTTAGCCTTCTTGGGTTGACGTCACGCTCCTCCACTTTTGAAATGCACCGCTGATCCGTATTTACAACAAAATTGTGCATCCCTGCATTTCCCCCTGCACTGGCGTTATTTTCAAATGCGTAGTGCCAACGCAGGCTCCCTTGCACCATACTGCAAGGGTGCCTGCGTGGTGGGAACTGATATTTTATGTGTCCTTCTTGCACATAAACAATCTTCAAAGGTGATTTGTTACTTCTATGTGTGTTGCTTTGTGAGGCACACATACAAGTAGCAACTTGTCATTTTTTTACTTTTAAATTTTGGCAGGAAGGGACTCCTTCCTCCATATCAACATTCATGCTTTGTGTTTTGCTTCATTTATGTGTAATGCACAATGCAGCACACATAAAAAGACAGCAGAAACAAGGAGAAATGAAGAATCTCTCCTCCTTTCGCCCTGTTAAGACCAGGTTTTGTCTGCTCTTAATGTTGGTGCTGTCCCATATTTACGTCACACTTGTAAGTCTGGGGCAGTGTCAATTTTAGTGGGTGTTGCAGCAGAACACCCACCACAACACCCACTGCCCACCCCTTTCATGCTAAGTTTAGGGTGAAAGGGTGCCCTATTTGCTAGGCAGCGTTAAGCCACATCAGGTGGCTTAACGCTGCATTGAATAGGCTGCAAAGCCCCTATCACCACAAGTACAGCTGTAAGAGGGATGTTCCTGTGGGAATAGGGCCTTGTTAATATGCCCCGTTGTGTCCTTCACACATGTTCTGACATCAAACTACCTATCAAGGACCCAGAATCTGCAGAGCCCAAATTTTCTACTGTCTTCTGTCATTGCTGTACTTACTGCACAGATTAGGCATTGTTGACACCTCTCCTGTTTGATGGTGACCAACAACACACATCAGGCAAATTAAAGTGTATTTATTTACATGTGCAAAGTATAAATTGTCACAGTGAACCAGTTCTTTTAACAACAACCCCGAAATATGTACATAGCCAGGGGATGTCCAGACAGAGTCCTTGTGGGGAACATGTCAAGAGACATGTAGAGGAATAGGAAATCTTCAGTCAGGAGGATGATTGCAGTGTCATTGGGGAGCAATGACCACATTGACAGTCCAAAAATGTCCAAGGAGAACGTAGCATAGTCAATATGAGGACAGTAATAGGCAAGCACAGGGCTAAGCAGAAACTGCCCATTTGACGCAGATGAATGCTACTGCTGGCTTCTCCTTATGAAAGATGTCCATCCACATCTTCTTTCTCTGATGTGTGTGTGTCTATCGTGAGGGTGATGTTGGTATTGTGGCAGGCAAGGGAGACACAGACACATTAGGGGCAGAAGATGTGGATGTTGCAGCAGCATTCTTCTGACCCAACAGATGAGGCATCACAGCAGAGAGGATGGGCTGCAGGCTTTGAAAAACTCCAGCAAAGTCACAGTGGTAGGCAGCCATGGCAGCCATGTGGGAATCCTGCTTCCGCTTCATGGTCTCCAATATTTCTCTCATTGTCCCTAGCTCTTTGGCCACATCACTAGTGCCACTTTGACAGGACAGTTGGTGTTGCCTCTGTATCATGACACCAGTGATGTCAGCCAGGGACTGCCTCTGATGGCTGCTGTGTTGTCCCTGTTGGGACTGAGGTGGCTGCTTGGGTCTCCAACCCCACCCGCACATGATCTGCCATCTTACGCTGGACTCCTAGCGCAATGCGTTGAAATATTAACTGTGGGTCCTCAGAGTCCATGTTTGTGGCTGTGGTGGCAGGTGGTGCCTGCTAGATGTTTGGTGGGGTATATGGAGACACCACGACACTGCTGTCTCTCTCCGGGTCCGCAGATGGGCTGCCTATAGAGTCAATCAGCGTGTTACACAAAGCTCTGTATGTCACTTTAGAATGTTTCTGATTGTTCAAATTGAGCTGTTCATGAATTAGACATTAGCTCTGTATGCCAACAGTAAGGGGCATTTTTACAAGCCCCTACTGCCACTGGTACGTCATCTATTTAGACCTTCCCGTGGTGTTAGGTGCTTCACATTATTTACAATGCAGCATAAAGATACTTCACATGGCTTAATGCTGAGCTGTGAATAAGGCCCCCTTACACACTGCACTTTGTGTATAAGTGGTAGTCACCGGGTTTTGAGGTGGACATTCCACTGCACTCCCCATTGATGTTGCCACTGCCACCTATTTACAAGTGTGGCTCATAAACTTAAGACCAGGGATACTGTGGTTTTCATGTGGCAAAAAAAGGAGAAGTGCTTTATTTATACTAGCTTTTGCATTTTATATTTATTTTGCAGTGTGCAGCATGGATAGTAACAGCACAATCCCATTAAAGAATGTTTATATGCAGGGAGGAACACCTTCCTGTACATAAACAATCATTACCTCTACACAGACACCCTCGCACTTGGGTGCAAGGGTGCCTGTGTTGGTGCAAGGTAACTTAGATGCCCACAGGCACATTGCAAACGCAGGGGTGCACCATAAATTGTCGCATCTCAGATATTTCATAATGATGAAGCATGGTGTTATCAATTTTTGATCAACCCCACACTTTGCCGTTTTATGGTAAAACTACTGCAAAGTGGCTACGTCCTAAATTAGTTTTCAAATGGGAATCACTGACATCCTTAATGTTTCATCATTTGCAGGGTAGGTGTTATGCAGGATGTGAGACAGCTTATGTATTCCTTCCGACCACGTGTATGTGTGCAATGAGCCCTCAGTGTGTTGAAGACTAAGCTCAGGACAAACAACTAACTGCCACACAGTTATGTAATCATATTGGTGAGTGGTTTATCCTGTGCCTACTACTCTTGCATAATTTGTGGCTTTTCACAACAGAATGATGTTGCAATCTGTTAGGAGGTGACGTGTCATGCATCACACCAGAAGAAGTGTTTCTGGGGGCGATGGTGAGATTTCACAACATAGACTCCTTAGACAAGATTTTGAATAGACATGGTTCAGTGACAACTTTAACTGTGCAACCCAGCATATTTCTCCATACACAGGATTGATCCAGAGCGAAAATTGTGTGTGCCCTTCCCTTCTGTTTTCCACAGCAGTGACAATGATGATGACAACATGCAAGCAGCAAAACAGAGAACTTTGAGGCAGGGTTCAAGGATGGGTCACTGGTGCACAGCTGACCTTTGTAGAACATCACAGGGGTGACCATATGGATGAGACATACTGTAGTGTACATGGTCCTTCCATGCATTTGTTACAGGAAGAACGTTGACACAAAACAATAGCTATACATTTTCTCCCTGCACATTTGACTTTACCTAGGGCTGATGTTCCATGTATGTAAATGTGTGTCAATGACCACAAAACCCTGGACCATAAATACAATGTCATACTGCCAACAAAACATCACTTTAAGCAACTTTCATGTAGATCAATGTATTTTGATGAAAATTTGAAAGGCAGCGTGTAGCCAATTAACATTCATCATGACAACCTTGTGAATGAGGTCCCTTCACAGCTCTCACTTACCATGGAAGGAATGGTGAATGTGTGTTTCAATGAGCATTCCATCCACAACAGGCATGTTTATATTTTAATAAATCAAACAAGAAATGGTATGCAGTTCCTAAGTGGGTCAACAAGGATTATGGTGGAGAGAGAGGTACATGTAAGATAATGTAGTCCTATAGTAAAGAGTAGGGAGGGGGGATTCCTCCCTTCGGAACTAGGGCCCTCACACACCCAGCCAGCTAGGTGTCATGCTTCATCATTGGGTCTGCTCCTCGTCGGGTCGGCGCTGCAATACCCGACGGGCACCCAATGAGGGGCTCTTTAGCAGAGATCTTTTGTTCCTTGCCGTTTGGTAAGGTGTGGGTGAGGGGCCTGGGAAAGTGTAGATGTGATGTACGGGAGGTGAAGGCTAAAACAGGTTGGGTAGTCCAAAAAACAAATTTAATAGGATGGCTCCCACCTGATTAAAAGGAGAAAGAGTGGCGACTTATCTGAAAATAATGGTTCAAGATCCTAGCGCTCTACTCTAATGGGGTCAACATGTTTCTTGCCTGAAGCATCCTAAGGATCAGACGGCAATTCATCAGGACCATGTGAAAACTATCTACACACCGTGGTAGTTGTGGACCAATCTAACTACCACGTCAATAGGTAAAATACCTTAAAAGTGTTGAGGGAAATCTAAAAGGAAACAAAAGCATATATTAACATAGGCATATGTGGTAACGTATACTTTGTAACAATGTAGCTCTCTCTGAATAAAACCATTAGTAGTGACCCATAGTGTGTACACAAGTGATCAAGTGACAAGTAACACACGTGATATCGTAAACATGAAATATATTAAGATGTTGCTTAGCTCAGCAAAAAGCAGTAGCTCACAGAGGTCAATAAAACTCACCCTAAGGCTCCAACAGCCATGCCTCAACAGTGTCCGGCGGGGCTGTGACACCTCTAGGTACAGTGTCCTAAAGGAAAGCATCAATGAGGTCGTTAGGTTAACATAATCAAGTATCAATTGGTATCCCGCCCTAGATCGAGAGCCCGTCACGGGTGGAAACCAGGGAACCAAGGTCAATTGTGGGCTACCCAGAACGCACCAATGTAATCACTGATGCACGGTCCCCGTTAGCCAGGGACACAGAGGAGGCTACTCCCACCAGGCACGCCGTACCACCACTTTCCAATGGCGAGGTGGCATGTAGGATGAGCGGTGCAGGATCCTGCCTCTGTGCCTATATGGGGCCCAACGGTAAACATGCTCCTTGAAAAGGCAGCGTGCGTCTGGGAGTGCAGACAGCCGCCGCGTCGGCCACTACAACTCACCGGTGGCGTAGCTGTAGATGTCAGGAGGATAACTTCGCCGACACTCGTTAGGGACACCAACACTCACCTCAACTTCGCGTCACTGCACTGGACGACCTACCCCTACCGCCGGAACCGGGTGGTAAAGAGCAGCGCCGGCAAGGCACTGTTATACTCACTGGATCCCTGCAGGGGCGGGGGCAGCGTCACTCCGGAAGTGGAGCGGATAGACTGCTAATCTGTCTCAGCATGAGTACAGGAAGTAACTAAGTGGATCAGGACGGCGGCCATATTGAAATGGTCGCGTTAATCCTGATGCTCAAAACACTCTGGTAGGTGAAAGTATTACCAGACACAGTTCCATTGTCTCAGGGACCGGAATGGATTTAAGCACATATGGCCCTATATGATCGTGCAGTTGGTCGAAGGTCAGTAAGAGGTGTGTATGCTTGGAGAAGTTAAGTGCGGTGTCACTATTACTTCACAGTTCACATTGGCATTAAGGTAGTATAACAGTATCACACCTGTCTCAGGGGTTGGTATAATGTCAGTGGTCATCTTAGGTACAACAGAGTGTTTACAACTATTAGACAAGTAAAGGTGTCAGCCCAGGGCCCCCCGAGGGATTTCATCGTTCAAGCCACGTTGGTCAGTGGACAGACGATTTATCCATCTTTGTTCTATCCTAAATAATGCTCTCTGTGTAATGTGTGGGTGGGCTTCGAGTACCACCCACCGAATGGTATCTGGTAGGTGACCCAAGTCTTTGAAATGTGCATACATCTTGGTAGACACTCGTTGGTACCGAATGTTGCTTTTGTGTTCTGTGATCCTTGTCTTGACGGCTCTCATAGTCATGTCTATGTATCTCAGTTGGCATTTCCAATGTACCCACAAGGCCCACCACAATACTTTCCTGGGAATAACCCACCTTTTTTAGGCAGAGGTTGGGGCAGAGGAAAAGGGCGCCCTAGAGGGATGCAAAAACAAGTGCAGTGGCAAGAGCAACCAACACACAATGTAGAGACGAGGAGCAAGACCAGGGGAAAGAGGAATTAGTGGTTAATCTATCACACAGGATCTTGACTGTGACTGAAAAAGCAGTTCTTGAGAAGGGGCTGGGGTATGTCCCCACTCCTAAAATTGACAGGTTCAGGGACCAGTGCGAGTTACAGAACTTTTTCCGTAAAATCCTTCTGAAAGCATTCTTTCAAGACAAACCACAACTAGCTTTGGATGATACTGGGTTACGGAATCCTTCTACGTTCACACCCAATAACAGCATGGTCCCCCCGTAACTTCTCACTTTCGAGCAAGCAGTACTCAAAGACCTGGCTTCTGGCACTGATCAAGCCCCCTTCCATAACCTATCATCAGCCGAATCAGCTGCAGCAAAATCGCTCGCAGACGGTACCACCATCACTATCAAGCAGGCTGATAAAGGTGGGGCAACGGTGATTATGTCCACCATTGACTACGACCTGGAATGTCAACGTCAACTTGACAATATGAGGTAATACACCCCAATATCTGAAAACCCGACAACGAGATTGGCCACTAAGATCTCCGCCATGGTTTTTGCAGCAGAAACAAATGGGTGGATCACTAGAAAAGAGGCAGATTTTCTCATTGCTAAGGAACCAAGAATTCCATATTTTTACTGCCTGCCTAAGATCCATAAAGGTACAACACCGGTCCCTGGGCGACCAATTGTTTCTGGCATAGGTTCGCTATTTGAACCGTTGTCACAGTTCAGTGACCATTTTTTGCAACCCTTGGTGAGACAAACTCCATCCTTTGTACGTGATACTACTGACATCCTATGCATCATAGAAGAGATTCAAGACACTGCAGACATTGATCTTTTGGTCACAGTGGACGTTGAGGCCTTATACACCAACATCCCCCAAGGGGCTACCCTGGAGGTAATTGAGGCAGCCATACAGAAAGGGGAATGGAACTCACACACACCAATTCCATTTATCATGGAATGCGCCACCCTGGCACTCACTGAAAACGTTTTGAGTTTAAAAGGCAGATTTACTGTCAGTCCCAAGGCACATCTATGGGCAGTACATTTGCCCCAAGTGTGGCCTGCCTTTACATGGCGGCATTCGAGGAGAGGTTCATCTTACATCCTGACAATCCATACTCTGGTAATTTGAAACTATGGAAACAGTTCATAGACGACATCCTCATCTTTTGGAAAGGTGACCGGGTCACCTGTGAAAACTTCTGTCATTGGATTAACAGACAGAACAAGTATCTTAAATTCACTAAGACCATATCTGACACTAGTGTACCTTTCCTGGACCTTAGGATTATACTAGCAAACGGCCAATTGAGTACAACACTTTACAGAAAGCCCACCGACAGGAACAGTCTGCTACTTTATAGCAGTCACCATCTGCGAGCCCTCAAAGACAACTTACCTTTTGGGCAATTCTTACGTATTCGTAGGAATTGTAGTTCACTCACCGATTACAAGACTGAAACCAAAATCCTTGCCAACAACTTAAGACATAGAGACTACCCACAGCACCACATCATGACATCCATGAAAAGGGCCAGAAATAATCACCGTGAGGCCCTATTGGAGGTGGTCCCCAAAGAACCGGAAGCCACGCTCACATGTGTCACCTCCTTCACCCCAGGTTCTAGTCACATGAGAAATATCATAAAAAAATACTGGGGCATCTTGAGTACTGGGTCGCTACAATTACCCACACCAAGATTCGCTTACAAACGTGCGAGGAATCTGAAAGATATTCTCGTGAACACGCGACCTAAGATCCCTAAGACCAATGATCAGAGATCCCTTTGGGACCATCCACCGGTACAGGGACATTATCCCTGCAGCTCCGGCTCGGTGTGTCGCCAAACCTCACCAACCAAGGAGATTGAATTCTCTGACACCTTCACTTGGCGCCTCACCAAACACACGAACTGCAATACAACTCAGTGTATCTACATGATCTCTTGTCCGTGCCAACTGAGATACATATGCATGACTATGAGAGCCGTCAAGACACTGTACCTAGAGGTGTCACAGCCCCGCCGCACACTGTTGAGGCATGGCTATTAGAGCCTTAGGGTGAGTTTTATTGACCTCTGCGAGCTACTGCTTTTTGCTGAGATAAGCAACATCTTAATATATTTCATGTTTATGATATCACGTGTGTTACTTGTCACTTGATCACTTGTGTACACACTATGGGTCACTACTAATGGTTTTATTCAGAGAGAGCTACATTGTTACAAA
This sequence comes from Calotriton arnoldi, assembly GCA_963921515.1. Taxonomy (NCBI): domain Eukaryota; kingdom Metazoa; phylum Chordata; class Amphibia; order Caudata; family Salamandridae; genus Calotriton; species Calotriton arnoldi. Next base: position 4,721,149 of record CAWUFW010000215.1, on the reverse strand, counting down.
GTATATGTTACCACATATGCCTATGTTAATATATGCTTTTGTTTCCTTTTAGATTTCCCTCAACACTTTTAAGGTACTTTACCTATTGACATGGTAGATAGATTGGTCCACAACTACCACGGTGTGTAGATAGTTTTCACATGGTCCTGATGAATTGCCGTCTGATCCTTAGGACGCTTCAGGCAAGAAACATGTTGACCCCATTAGAGTAGAGCGCTAGGATCTTGAACCATTATTTTCAGATAAGTCGCCACTCTTTCTCCTTTTAATCAGGTGGGAGGCATCCTATTAAATTTGTTTTTTGGACTACCCAACCTGTTTTAGCCTTCACCTCCCGTACATCACATCTACACTTTCCCAGGCCCCTCACCCACACCTCACCAAACTGCAAGGAACAAAAGATCTCCACTAAAGAGCCCCTCATTGGGTGCCCGTCGGGTATTGCAGCGCCGACCCGACGAGGAGCAGACCCAATGATAAAGCATGACACCTAGCTGGCTGGGTGTTCGAGGGCCCTAGTTCCGAAGGGAGGAATCCCCCCTCCCTACTCTTTACTATAGGACTACATTATCTTACATGTACCTCTCTCCACCATAATCCTTGTTGACCCACTTAGGAACTGCATACCATTTCTTGTTTGATTTACCTGGGCATGTATGCTGGACCTTACCAAAAGCCCTGTTGAGTCCCTCTTTTGATTAATTATATTTTAATAAACCCATTCCTACAATGCTGGGGCAGAACCAACGAGTTAGTACTGGAAAACACTAGGGCCATTTTAAAATGTACCTTGCACCTCCAGAATGGAATTTTTACTCATTATGAAATAGAGACACCAGCAATGCAAGGTGCTTGCAAAAGAGTGCCCAGTTTTCAGGAAAAATAAATAAGTGGAAGCCAACTTCATGAAGATATGTCCAACATTTTTGGATCTTGGTATGTGTGCTGCATTTAGCTGCACACATCGAACCAGCAAATAACCAATTACTATTATTTGTGGCATATTTAGAAGTCCCCTATCGCCACAGGAATGTCCCTATTTAAACTTTACTGTGTCAAAATGGACTTTATGTGGCCATTTGATGTGGCTTTGCACTGCCTTGTAAATAAGGCACCCTTTCATGCTATACTTAGTGTGAAAGGGGTGGGCAATGGGTGTTGTGGTGGGCATTACACCACAACACGCATTGATTTTGAGGGTGCCCCGTATTTACAAGTTTGGCGTTAATATGTGGCAGCGCCAAGATTAAGAGCAGGAATAACCAGGTAGTAACATTGCGCAACAAGGAAAAATGCTTGACTTGTCGTGTTTTTTGCTGTTTTTATGTGTGCTACATTGTGCAGCACATATTAAACAGCAAACCAGCATGCATGATTGGTTATGTGCAGGAAGGTGTCCCTACCTGCACATCTACATTTGGCACTGCTGCACAGATACCTTAGCAACATGTTAGCAGGGTGGCTGCGCTTGTGCTACTCTATCTTTGATGCCCACAGGACTGAGACACATGCTGGGGTGTGTTGTATTTTGTGTGCACACAGCACATCCCTACATTTCTATTCTGTGATGGCACCGGGCTACCAGTTTTGAGTTGACACTGCATTCCACAATATTATGGTATGCATGCCCCAGAGGTTTTACATATTAGCACCATATCTTGCCAAGGATGCACATAACTGCTATTACAATGTGTGTTAATCTAGGATAACTGTGAGACTTGAAACTCTGCCTGATGCAAACATTTAGTTCAGAGACACATGACTTCTCACTTGCCATTGTAGGTATGCATAAGTGCTTAGCTACTAGGCACTTACACCGCCGGTATGTGAGTTTCAATGAAATTCTAAATGATATCAGCTGCTCAAGGGGCATGTGAATAAGCACCAGAGTACTTATGTGGCTTGCATTTGATCTGCACACAGTGTGGGTGGGCACTGAGACATAGGTACCTGGACGGGAACAACATTACTCATTCCCCCCAATGTCCCTGGTTGTTACTTACCCTGTTGCTGATGTAGTTGGTCATAGTCAGCACTGTCCTGTCCCTCTACTCCTCACAGATAACAAAGGACACCTGTTCCTCCAAGGCATTGAGCTCCTCCTGTGGCGCAAACCTCCCACCTCCGGTCTGCAGTGCTGCCTGTCGATTGCTGGCCAGTTTCTGCTTAGTCTTGCGCATTGGCATCATGACAGCTCTTCTTGCAGTCGGTCACTGTCCTCTTGTCTTCTGCTACAGAGTTCAACCTGCTGGCAATGGACTGCCAAATAGCATTTTTGGTCCCTAATGACACCTTGGAGCTGACGAAGAGCTAGTGTTGATGCTCCGTCACCTCCGCAATCAGGATCTCATTTTCCTCTTGACTGAATCTGGATTTCCTCTTCCCCTTCTCCTGGGACTCTGGCTGGTCATCCGGACTGTTTGGGGGGGCAGAGGGGGGAGGAGGGGTTGGGGGTTGTTGTCTGGTGCTGAACTGGGTCCAGGCTGCTCCATTTCACTCTAGAAGCTAAAAAGTGACGTTGGGCTGACTAGCGTGAACTTTCTTGCCACTAATTGGCAGGACGTCACTTTCTTCATGTTAACGTGTAGTTATTATCGCATTGATGCTAGAGTTAGCATCAATTTTCGTGGCCGCTAGCTGATCCTAGTGCCATGTAGCGACGTCTTGTAAAAACGTGGCAAACATAGCGTTAGGATTTGGCGATCGGCAGCGGTAATAAAATTGCTGCTAAGCTGCGTGAAAACTGCTTAGCGACAATTCTTGTAAATATGCCCCAAGGTTTGCAATTGGACCAAAGTTTCAAAATGCATGAATACCAACAGAGGACTTAAACAAGGATGTATCCTAGCCCCAGTACTGTTCAGCCTTTACATGGCTGACATTGACTCTGCTCTTCTTAACCCCTTCGCTGCGTCCGTCGGCCAACAGCCGTCGCGAGCACTGCCTCTGTAGTGCTGCGCACGTCCGTTGGCTGACGCGGCCCCGCCCACTCGTTCAAACCGCCGCACCGCGGCGGAATTCGGGCCGCGGTTAAGCGGTTACGGCCAGGACATTTCAACCAGGTATTAGGCTTCAAAAGATACAAATGATACAATACGCAGATGATTTGTTTACCTTGGACCAAACTCGAATGGGCATTCAGAGTGCTTTACATGAACTAGATATCTAGAAAGTATCTAATTACCTGCTCACCAACCAATCTTAAACCAATATTATGGTATTTGGTATGTACTGAAACCATGCAAAAAGATTCTGGCACCTGGCCATTTCTCTAGTGAGCTATCCATCTGCTTACAACTACTTGGGCATTTGGTTAACTTATAGGTGTTCACCAAGATATGACCTGTCCACTTTAAAAAACAAAGGTGTCGCTCTTGCCTTTGCACTTTGTAGATTGTACGCAAAGTTAAAAAGTCCTTCCACACAAGCAGTTGTGAAAGTTATTACAGTTAAAGTCTTACCTACGCTAACCTATGGCCAACAAACTTTTCCAGCAAGAGTGGGGCCCACTATGGACCTGCTGCAGTGTATTGTCTTCAGGAGAATCTTTCATTTACCACAGAGAACTTACAGGTCACAAATTCAACTGGAAGTCAGGCAAGCAAGACCCATCCTGCAAAGCAGTCTTTAATAAATAGTGTATTTTGATTATAAATGGAAACCCCAGTCATTTGAAAGCTATTTTAAATTCAATAATACAGGAAAACAGTCAAAATGCCAAACCATGGGCCAAGAACTTAGACCTGGCTATATGGGATTTCGAAGCGGAAAATATTTGGACTATCAAAAGTTGTTTTAAAATTTACTGTTAAATCCCAGTAGATGCCACTCTCTCGCGCAACAGATTTTGCACACATAAATAAGGCTCCCAGTTTTCCATTTTTACTGATTTTTACAGATAACTACAGACAAAAAACGTGTTTCCTGTCTGTATTTATTTTTAAAAGTGGAAAAATACTGAAAATTGTGCTTTTTATGAAAGACTCTCCTTACTCTCTTTCATGAATTCCAGGCAAAAGCTGAGCAGATAGGCAGCATGGGGAGTTACAAAATAGGATCAGATTTCCTTAAATACAGGCATATATTAACATATATTTGTAGTAATATGTACCTGTGGGTGTAGTGTTTTGTTGTATAGTGTTATGTGGCTGCTTAATTTGCTAAAATGCGACAGGCATCCATGTATGAGTGCACGTCTAAGAGTTAAATGAATGTGGAAATATACCATTTTACGATTCCATTTATTGTGAAAACACAAAATAAATATGGATAAATACCAATAAGATGGCCAAAAAATAAATATGGATAAATACAGACGGAAATGTCAAAAAAATAAATACCATAAAACCGGGAGCCCTACACATAAACAATCCAAATATGCAGATTCGTCAATCAAATCATGTAACCAAAGGAATCTTTAAATAACCCATGTATACAGAAAATCCTCTGAATGCTTTTTATGGTATTCCCGATACAACAATTCAGATCACCTTGGCAAAATCAAACTAATGATATTCATAACTGCAGACTGTGTAATTATAGAAAGGAATCAATCCTTCATCTTTTATATTGCTGCCCAGGGGTGAAGGCAGAAAGACAAATGTTTTTAAAACAAATCTTCTTACAACTGTGGAATTTTATGATGCAGTGATGCCTTGAAGCACTGCTGACACACTGGGAAAATAACAGAGCTTCGCCCTGTTTCCAAAATGCTGCCCGTTACTTTTAACAAACTGTCTTTTCTCTAATTCTTTTTATGATAGAAGAAAGGTTTTAAAGAAAATGTTGTTGTTTCAACAATGGGAACGGTCAATATTAGTATTTTGGATACTGAGTACATAAAGCTGAATTTCGTTCAATCATCCTCTGTCGAGTTGGATTAATCATTTTTGTCATATTGAGTGGTATAGTGTGTGCACTTATGTTAAATCAGAAAGTTATACATAGGTCTGATTTTTCTGTTTTAAGTTTGTGCGGATTCTAATTATTTTTTACAATAATAGGTTGCTTAGTTTGGTGAAGAAGTGGCCTTGACATATGTGAGTAGCTATCAATAGTGGCACCCAGGCCCTTGGCCTTAGGTGGGCCTCAAAATCCCAATTATGACTGCATTTTACAACAGAACTGGTGGTTCCGGATTGCGACATTTCCTTGCTTGCATCAGGGCCCTTGGCATCCTTGCTACGTCACTACCAGCCTTGAGAGTAAATGGCGCAGTCAATGACGACCCACAAACACAGAAATTTGACCGAGCTCCGGGCATCACAGGACCACACGAAAAGGGAGGCAGGGAAGTGTATATGATCCTCAAAATAACGCTTTCTAGACTCTTCCCTACTCTACCCCTCCTTGCCTCATCTCATGCCTCTTTTACTATTCCGATCCCACAAAACAAGCCTTTCTACACCCTTCCCTATGACTCTTCCCCCACCACCTCCCTTTTACTCATCCCAAGCATCCTCCTACTGCTATGAGCTCCAAAACAAGCAAAAAGAAAAAAAAACAATTCTAAATCCTTCCCTCGTCTATCCGTCCACTATCCTTTTCAATCCAAATAACAGACTGACATATCCACCACTCAAAGGACTTCATGTTTCACTATACTAATTTACCACTTATCCTTTATGGCTCCAGAGTAGCGTGCTACTCGCCGAAAAAGCGCTTCAACACCCCATCAGGGGTAGCAAGCGCTATATGAATGCAAACCTTTTCCCCTTTTCCATCCCTCTGCTATCCTTCTCAATCCAAATAACTGACTAACATATCCACCACTCAAATTACTTTCATATTTCACTCTACTAATTCACCACTAATCCTTTATGGGTTCCAGAGTAGCGTGCTATTCGCTGAAAAAGCGCCTCGACGCCTCGTCAGAGGTAGTAAGCGCTATATAAATGCATTTACAATTACAATAAAGAGTCAGAATAAATTCACTACTCCTCAAGAAAAGAAGACTGTACTTTTATAAACATTGAAAAATACCAGCATTTCCTATTACGTACTTATTTACAAGTTTTATAAAAGCGCAAAGTTCTTTCCAACACATGGGTGAAGATTTGATAGCTACCTACATGAAACAAGCCACAGGGAACGAAATGCACAAATCGAAAGCATAATTGTCAACACATTTAAAACTTCCCCACGTCCTTCTTAATTGGCGTTCAGAAATCTCTGGAAACCGAAATATTTTCAGTCTGTTGCTACATATTGAAAGATCTGATGTCTCCCGGAGCTCATTATGGAGGCTGTTCCGTTCTCAGCCTACAACCACTGAAAGAGAGACAGATGTCTCGCTGTTTCCCCTCAAACAGAAGTCACAGAGTGCTGGCATATTTAGCAGTGACTACAACTTGTTTTCTATGTTTCGTTCCTAGGGCCAAGGAGCCTTCCTTGCTCTCTCCGATTGACAAATAAATAAACCCAGCAGGGCCGACTGCGGAACCGAAAGCAGGTTTGGCAAAAATACTCAAACCAGCCTCGCTCTCTTCATCTCTTTGCGGAAAGCTGTCTCTTTCCATCCATTCTCTCTTTCTCACTCTTTTCTCCCTCTCTGACCGCTTTCTCTCTACCTGCCCCCTCCCTCTTTCTCTCTCTCTTTCTTGAAGCCTCCCTGTGCCTGGTTCAGTTAACCCCAGGGAGCTGGGAAAAGTGACACAGGCACCAGGAATTCCTTGGCCTTTCAAAACCGACATCCAAGGACACAACCCACCTGGCAAATGCCCGGTTCACCAAAAGGCCTGTCCAGCACTTAAACTAAGGCGCGCCTCCTACACTTCTGTGGCCCACTCCCCCAGAACCCTATGTGCATTTTCAACGGAGCTGTCAACTAGTACGTATTAAATAGTAACATAAGATAAACAGTTATTTCTTTTATCCACTTGCTATGTTTGGTATCGCACAATTTCCAAAATATGGTTCGCAAAATACTGATCATTTTTGTAAAACTATGTGTATTTCACAAAATACATTTTGCCAGTATTTTGGTTAACTTTCCTCCACAAGAGTAGGAGTCACTCTGAAAAACCAATTCACTTTAATTCATCTTTATTCGGTTCCAAGAACGATAAAAGCATACGAATAAAACTGCAAATAAAATATACAATTCATCACAAATTGCAGCTCAATTTTTCTTTTTACATTTTTCCAAATCCTAGTAGCTGCAGATAATTATCAGCTTACAACAGAAAGCATTAGAGGGGAAACTAGCATCTGTGAATATAACAGTGCAGATCTGCATTTTGCAAATTTAGGGGGTTCTTTACAAGCCCCTTGCGCTGCCAGTACGTCACTTTTTCCCATATTAAAGGTGACCCAAGGGGCTTGTAAATAAGCCCCTTAGCATTTTACCCAAGGGGCTTGTAAATAAGCCCCTTAGCATTTTACCCAAGGGGCTTGTAAATAAGCCCCTTAGCATTTTACCCAAGGGGCTTGTAAACAAGCCCCTTAGCATTTTACCCAAGGGGCTTGTAAATAAGCCCCTTAGCATTTTAGGAGTAAGTATAAAAAAAGCTTCCCACGTGTAACATAAAATTTGCAGAAAAGCAGAATACATAGTTCATTGTAAAAATATACAATCCGTCAAAATTCACATATTGAGATTCTTCCAGATTCCAACAGCAGTAGACAGATATCGACTCGCAGCAAAACATACTAGGAGAGAAGTGAGCGTCTGTAAATATAAAAGTGCAGGTCTCCATTGTACAAAAGAAGCATTTTTAATTAGTGGAACATGGAATCTCTTACGCTGGAACACATAACATTTGCAGAAAAACATAATGTGCATTGTAGAGATACATTATTGCAGGGAAATACAGATATTATCATTAAGAGTTCTGCCCAAAGGCAATGATAGATAATATTGCCCAATTCCCAGCCTAAACCGTATCAACAAATGTCGGTTCCATGAGTTATAGATGTTAAGACCATATGGTTCTGTTTTTGGAGTCATTTTAACCAAAATATGTGACTTCACTGTAGGTTTAGTCAGCTCAGAGATTTCTCTCTCCTGACTTCTTAGATGGTAAAAAGCGGACTTATCCCATAATTTGTCCCTTTTTGTGATAGTCTCAGGTAAATCAAACACATGTGGTCTACCTAACTTTATTCAGAGAGAGTTAATATATCGAAGCCATCTTGACTTACCAATTTACCTCCCCACGGATAATAGATCTTTAATGACCCGCCTATTTAAAGTGCCACACGGATTACGCTAGATAGAAATCCATAATAAGAGGGAAGCTAGGTGGATTCTGTCTATCAAATAGGCGACTCCAAGCTCCTCATGCCAGGAATACTGTGGGCAAGACTGAGGAACAGACAAAGGTAATTTACAAAACATATTTTCTTCCGTCTGTAGAGGGCCAGGATTAATATATCCCCATACACCCGCACCACAGCAGGCGATGGAAATGCATTTATATTGCTATAGGGTAAACATATATGGTAGGTGCCTCTTTCCTACTTTCTGTGCAAAATTAAAAATAGCTGAAAAAGATTGTGCAAATGACTTTTGCTTAAACCTTAACTGCTCCATCCAGGAAGATCCATTATCAGAGGCCAGTCCCAAATAGGAAAAGGCGTTGCCCTTCTCTATAGAATGGCTCATTATTATAAAATCTCTTGATTTGACCGATTTGTTGCCATTGACCATAACGCCAGCCTTGCTAAAATGTGTACTAAAGTCACTTTCATTCATGGAAGAGGCAAATCCACCAAGAACCTCTTTAGAGAATTAGCTGTCCTAGCCAGGAAAACAGCCTCATCTGCACATAGTAAAATTGGCAAAAGGGTGACCACCAAAGTGTGACGTCTTTATATCAGTAGCTAAAAATATTTCAAATGGTTTATATATCAATTAAATAAAATTGAGGAAGCACACATCCTTGTCTGACGTCCCTAGCCAGTTTAAACAAGGCGGGACTGTACCTCTTTGTGTTATAATGGACCTTTGCAATAACATCACAGGGCAAGTTTTCCAAAACAGATAAAATTCCCATATTGGCAAGTATGGACCACAGCTTTGGCCTATTCTCATGGTCAATGGCTGAGCTGAGGGCCATAAAAGCCAAATGCAGTGTCCCCTATTCACAGGGGTCAATTAAAATGTGTAAATGAAGACAGTGCTCTATACAGCCACGGCCCGTGCAGGTAAGAGTGGTGGGGCCAGGATTCATCAAACTAATTAATGTTCCCACGCCGTCATCTGTCAAAATCCCCCCCACTCACCGCCCCACTGCTCTTACCTGCATGGGCCACAGCTGGCTCTTTGGTGCCCAGGCCTGAATTGAAGCCATTCTGGGCTTCTGAAAAGACTCCATGCTCCTCTGCCCAGCTGAGGTTTCATTCTCTGATGAACCTTTCAGTTATTTTTACAACAGAATCTATCAATGAGATGGAACAGTAGTAGCGTGGGTCTCCTGTTGCCTTTTTGTATACAAACAGCTTCTTTATACTGCCGTATGCAGCCCTACACTCCCTGCTCTCATTCCCAGCGAAGGTACTGAAAAAGATCATCAACAATCAACTCATGACACACCTGGAGCTGAACCAGATACTCAACGCCTGCCAATCCTGTTTCTGCAGCAATCACAGCACTGAAACCAGCCTGATCGCAGCCAGGGCCAGAATGGGAATACAAACCAGCTCTGGCAATTATGCTGGACCGTCCCCGTGGGGGGGGGGGGAGGTCGGGATGCTAGCAAGAAGCAGCACTGCTTCTGTTTTAGCACTGCTGCCGGTTTTGTTACAGGGGGCCAAAAACTGTCCCCCAGTAACAAAACCGGCCCCCACTGCTTGAAAACCGGCCCCCACCCTTCAGGCCCACAGGGAAGATGCCCGGTGCCCGCTACAGCTAGTCCGGCCCTGCTCGTAGCCAATGATAACACCCAAACCCTCCTCAATGGAGGAGAAACAGCAGCTTAAATCCTCCTCGACCTCTCGGCAGCATTCGACACAGTATCCCACCACACACTGATCATACTGACCACATTGCTCAGAAGGATCACCTCATTCCTGGGAAAAACCCAGTGTATTCACCTCCCACCTTTCACCTCTGATCCCAAGGAGATCACATGCAATGTCCCCCAGGGCTCATTCCTCAGACCCACACTCTTCAACACATGTATGACCCCGCTGGCCAACATTGTCAGATGCCATGGTCTCAACATAATTTCCTACGCAGACAACACCCAACTCATCCTCTCGCTCACCGATGACCCCACCACCACCAGAACCAACTTCCACAGATGCATGACAATCGTCGCAGACTGGATGAAGAACAACTGCCTGCAGCTGAACACAGACAAGACGGAAATACTGATCTTTGGCAACAGCAGCAACACATGGAATGACTCCTGGTGGCCATCAGACCTAGGACACGCACCCACTCCCTTCAGCCATGCCAGAAACCTCGGAATCATCATTAACAACAAGCACACCATGAAATCACAGATCAACGCCGCATCCTCTGCCTGCTTCCTCACTCTTTGCATGCTACGTAAGATCTTCTAGTGGCTACCCCTACACACAAGACATACCATAACACAAGTTCTCATCACAAGCCGACTGGACTACGGCAATACCCTCTACATAGGAATCACCGCACACTTCCTACAGAGACTTCAGACCATATAGAAAGCTCCAGCCAGACTCATCCTCAGCCTTCCCCGATGAACCCACACCACACCCCACCTCAGGAAACTCCACTAGCTCCCCATACAGAAGAGATGCCAGTTCAAGCTGTTGACCCATGCTCAAAAGGCTCTACACAACTAAAGACCCGCCTACATTAACCACTGCCTGAACTTCCACCAACCATCGAGAAGACTACACTCTGCCTCTCTTTCACTTGCCCATACTCCCCGCATCTACCGAAGCAGAAGTGAAGGACGCTCCTTCCCCCACATCGCAGCATAGACCCGGAACAGTCTCCCTACACACCTCCGGACCATCACCCCACTTCCAGAATGCCAAATGGCCCTCCTGACCTGGCTGTTCGGATAAGCCTCTGGGGCCTGCAAGCGCCTGGATACCCTATCGTCTAATTAGCTGCACTTTATAAACCCTGATTGATTGATTGATACACCTCCCCTCTGTCTCTCTGTACCTTTAAAAGGGCTTCCCTCAAGTTCCTGTTAGTGTTCGAACATACACTATTAAACCACCTTTTGCCACTGGGTGCAATCACAGAGACATAATTCTTAGATAATAAAGAGTTGATAGCAATAATTATCTGTTTAAATAAGTCAAGCACTAAAACATCTGGATTCTCAGTTAAATTAAGACAGTTATAAAAGTCATGAAGATTTTTCATGATTACACTTTTTAAAATTTCAGCAGGGTTACTCCGATCCAATTTTAGTCTACGACCATCTTCTGTAGCCTCATATGCCCTGTATACAAGATTGATATCCTGTCTGACTCTACTAGATAGCTTTAACAACAAAAGGAGTGAATTATGGTCACTAAAAGCCATTCATTTCACACAAAAACTGATCAATAAATCATTAGATATAAAAATATAATCAATAATAAATGAGAAACCCTGACCTGTGAATATTGGGTTTCGCATAGTGTGGCTACTTATAAACCCATGAACATCCACAAGGTTCCTCTCCAAGACATAATTAGACAGGCAAACTGTCTGTTTACCACAAATTTCAGCAGTAAATGGGAAGCAGTTTATGTTAGATGTATCTAGATAAAAATCATCTAATAGCAACTCACCTTAGAATTAAAATCCCCAGCAATGATTGTCTTGTTAAAAATACTTGGCAAAACGGAATCACAATTGATATGGGTGTCAAATGTTTGAACATAGTTGATACATGATCTGTGATGTTTTTATAAAAGTTATTGTTAAAGAAATAAAAAATTGTGACATTAAAACTTTGTCCTCTACTTAACTTAATTCCCTGTATAATAGGAGAGTTCATTGCAAGACAACTAATTTCATAAATCATTGTATGTGCAACCCAGGTAACCAAACCACCATTCGCCCTTCCAGATTTTGAGGGGACAGCTGGTATACAAAATGTGGTATAATCATCTAAATGGAGTGGGATGGTTGACTAGGTCTCCTGTAATGAAGACATAATGTAGCATCTTAAATAAACCCAACAAGGTTCTGAAAGTTTCTGTAACAAACCAGTTACATGACATGATGTTAAAATTACTAGGGATAAAACAGGAGGGAGATCAAGAAATCCAATACAAGAGATAGATCAATTTTTATCAACTATTAATAGTGTAAAAAGTATCAACGGAGCTAGTATTTTGTTCTTCTCTCCATTAGAAGGGGTTCCCCTCCAATAACACCTGTGCAGATGAAATCACTGGTACATGGGTTTACAAAGGCAGCAAGTGGTTCTGATCTACAATGACTGCCAAGTCAATCAAAGGAATCCAAATCTTCTAAAGAGGAAAAGCAACTGGTGGTGAGTATTGGGGTCCAATTTTCCCCATGGGCAATCGCTCTAAACCGTGATGTCCTGCTAGGATGAGTCGGTCTATATAAGAAGCCAAGATGTATGGCCCTAATATTACTTTTAGCATAAGCAGCATTCCCCAGGGATTTTAATAGTGTTTACACCAAAACAGGGTAGCGGAAATTGATAATCACACAATCACCATTGCAGGTTTAACAGATTCAACCCTAACATTTCATCCATTCTGTCAAAAACAATGTTATTTGTCAAGTCGTAAAATTCTCCCACCTGTTTCTGTTGCAAGTAGAGAACTTTATTTTCAGTTACTCAAATGATTCTTTTTTTCTCAACATCTAAACCGGGATCATTAGTTAGGACTATAGCAAAAGGTGTTGCTTCTTCAGATAAGTTCAAGATGACAATTGATTAACCCCCCTTCCAGTCGCGGCCAGGGCAGGTGACAGCGGTGGGGCGGGGGTTGACAGACGACTGAATAAAATAAGAAAAACACTTACCTTGCGCTCACCAACTTGGCGATGAGCAAACATAAGATAGGTGGTTTTATTTAATTTTGTATTCCATCTTCCCAGTACGACCCTGCTCAGTAGCCCCAGGCACCCTCAGTAACACACAAGAGTCCTGTACTGTGGGAGGCGATGGCGCTCCAGGTAGAGTAGATGGCTCGTGACCTGGCTCCTTCCCCAACAGGATACAGGATTATGGGCGCAGTAGTCCCAGACACCCTGAGCAACATTCAAGAGTCCCGCGCTGCAGGAGGTTATGGCACTCTGTAGCGCAGAAGATGACTTGTGACCCGCCTTCTTCCCAAGTAGAAGTGTGGGTACAGTACTCCCAGGTGCTCTCAGCAACAACACACAAGAGCCCCCAGAAAAGGCATGCAAGATAGCAGCAAGAGTTGTTTCAAGGAAAATATGTCTTGTTCGCGCTGAAAAATTCTCTCAGCAACTAATATTCTACTCTCTACTTTCTAGTCTCTTGCAATGAGAAGTGATGCCAATATTTGTCCTACATGAAATGGTGAAAATTCCTCACATTTTGCGTCTCTGCAGAGTTTGGGAACTAAGCAAGGTTATGCAGGCATAACGCAAATTTCTTTTAGGACTAATTATGACGTAATACCCCGTGGAAATGTTGCAAAATTATGGGTGTTGCACAAAATACATTTTCCAACTTTTTGATAAAAAAATTTCTGCGAGGGTAGACTGTCACAGAGAAGTCACCGACAGGATATTGGTTCAAGGAAAAAAAAAGTCTTGTTCTCAGTGAAAATATCTCTGGGCGAGACATTTTCTACTTGAACCGGTCTCCTACCGCAAAAATCACTCCAAGGTTTGCGCTAAAAAAATGGCAAAAATTTGTTACATCATGCGCTTTTGCAGAATATGGGAACTAAAATAGATTATGACGGCATAACACAAATTTCGTTCAGGCTTAATTGTAAATTAATTTCACGAGCAATTGTAGTGAATATTACTTGTAATAGTGCTCGGGGGCAGAAGTGCAGGTGTTCAGTGCTTAGTTTGTAAAAAATAGACAGGTGCCAGGGCTCTCATCAGGAGGTCACTGCAGCTTGCACCACCCATTGTCCCAGCCAGTGCTGCCAGTGCCTGTAACAACACAACTATTAATCATCACAATCCTACAGGTGTGGCAAGACTTTTCCAGACCTCCAAAGCTAAAAGAAGGGCTTGGGCGGCATGTATTAGTCGTTTTTTATGTATATTGAATTAGTATACTACTGGTGTTGTTTCTCATCTCCAAATTACACAAACAGCGCCACCATGTGGCAGGCTATCATAAGTGCTGGTGCTGAGCATCAGAAACCACCGGCTCAAATTAAGCACTGCAGGTGTTAAAGCTAGCTCATACCCATCTTCCTACACTTCTGGCAACACCAACGGAGCATCCTTTGAGACTAACACTGTTTGAATCCAGGGATCTTTACAACTTATATTTGCTAGCAATGAAATAACATTAACATGCCATGTTCCAAGAGTATCCACTTGCCTATATTGGCTACTCAAGGGGATAGAGGGGCAATGAACTCACATTTTCAAATCTCTCAGCCACTTGAGTGAGCAAGCAGTGACAGGAGTTTGCTGCTCTTTAATACTGGGAGATTTATGAAGATTTCCTGCAACGCACCCTAGTAATCAAAGCTGCTGCACTAAATTGAGTGAACGAGACAGAGTAGGACAGCACCATCAGGGGTGTATCTTCAGGGGGGGTGTTTGGGATGTTACACCCCCTAATATATGTATTTTCTGGTAAACAGTTGGGTACAGGTGCTTTCAGTCGGGTATGGTAGGTGTCTGTTGGATTTCACCAGGAATTTTTACATACCACTGACAAAAACGCACAAAACACTCTCTATCCCTTTCTCTGTTTTGGAAGTGTTAAAAAATGTTGGTAAGTTTACAAAATACTGTGTTTTCCGCCCTACTAATCTGCATTCCTCTCCCCTTTCCACTGCCTCTTAAGCCCCTCTCATGTGGACTGCCCCCTTATAATGTATTTTTACATTATGTGCCAGCCTGGTTGTTGGGAAATTTGAAGCTCACACCCCCAACCCCGTTCAATCGTGCTGACCAAGCTACGCCCCTCAGCGCCATCTCAACAAAGATGCCCTCTAAGCAAGTGCTGGCGTACTTTCAGGCTCATTACAGCCAAGCACACACATTTCCACCACAGTGACAAGGGTTGTGCGTGAGTCTAGCATACGTTGTATACTGGAACGGTAGCATTTCAGTTAAAAACTCTACGCTTAGATTAAGTTAAAACATTTCTCACTTTGCAGCACACATGCAATCTTGGAAGTATGGAGAAATAAAAGCATGTCTCCTTTTTAACACCTGCCTCGAGGTGTGGTAATTTTTGGGGCGCAAAGCCTTGTCTACCAATGTGAGTAGATAGGGCTCTGTGACAAAAACCGTGGGTGGTAGCAAGGGAAGGCCTATGTACCACCCAAGGGACGCCCCGTGATGTAAAGCAAAGCAGAGGAAGTGGTACTTAGCAGTACTTTATGACTTCTTACCAGCACAAAAAGTTTCATGCTGGAATGTAAATCACATTTCAAAACTTTAAATGACTTTGTAGGTTGCAAAGTTTTAGAAAATCTTCCCCTAATAGTATTAATAGACAATTTAGGACTGTGCCTACATTACTGATTATAAACTGCTTGATTATAGGCTGAGCCATGGTAAATATGCAGCGAAGAAGACGAAAAAATGTGCCAGGGTTACATAAATTATTCAGAAAGAAAATGAAAATTATGAAGCATAATGTGGCAAATTCTGTGACAGCATTAGTTTGTCACTTGTCACTTTAGTACTGCCTGGTCAATCGTTTCATGTCAATACCAGTTTCGCACCTGAATTCGGTAATCAGCAACTAATAGGTGGCCAGTTAACCTTTGCAATTGGTTTGTCACTGTGCAGCACCAGGTGTGGGATTCGTTTTGAAATGTTTGAGCTAGAAACCCTGCTAAAATCTGCAAAGTATGACAGATGGTGGAAGGTTTGACAAGTGGTGTAAATCTATAATTATGCAGAGAATGCCACAGCTGCAGAATCTAATTTAATTTAATTGGCCCTGATTACAGGTATACACAATGTGTTCTTGATAATCTCACTGTTTTCCAATGGGGCCATTCCAGAATGTCACACAGGTGTGCATCGATGTGCATGTACCTGTTCTGGTGCTCACATGCACATTTTTTCCTTGACGTGAACATATGCATGAAACTTGTATCTGTGCTTCTGTATTCAGGAAGATGGATCCTCTGGAGTGGCCCACATAAATCAAACAGTGGCGGCTCGCATGTCCCGAGGGTGGTGAGCCAGGTGGGACATTTAAAAAAATTATAATTACATTAAAAGCACTTACCTGCGAGTGCGACATCCTCCTCGATGGTCTTCTCTCCTCAAAGCAGGCTTCAAATTCCCAAGCCAATCCTAGCGCTACTCTCACCAGCATGAAAGCAGTGCAAGGATTGGTTGGAGTGGCCTCTATCAGCGGTCAGAAGAGCACTGAAGACTTTTGCTTTCTCTAATCCAGCTGTCTTAAGACAGCTGGGTTAGAGAGGTTTAAAGTGCGCTGGCCAAAAAGACATGTGCACTTTAAACTGAAAGTGACCTGCTCTCTCTGCTGCTGCCAGTCAGCAGCAGCCCCACTCCCGTCCTGACGCTCCATTCGGTACGGAGTGATGAAAAATAAAATGGTAACAAATTACATTCATATTCATTTTATTTTTTGTCTCTGGGGGCATTTCAGTGGGGCGACGCTCCTCCGCTCAAATGGAGGAGCCGCCCTTGATATCAAAATATAATAGCTAAAAACTTCTTACATGATCAGTGTGCGTTCTTTTCAACAGAAGTAAAAAAACACAAAAATAAACAAATTAACACAACTAATGAAGGTCTGTAGTTTTCTGTGGAAGAAGAAAGCAACTATTAATGTCAAGTTGAATGTTTAGGGGATGTAGAGAAACGTGAGAATCAAGGAAGTGAATGATAGGCATGATGACAATGTAATACTAACTGGTTATATATATATATATATATATATATATATATATATATATATACGTCCTCAAAACAGGCAGATGCTGGTGTGCTACCAGATCGACGGTGGTGCCGCCATGGGGAAAAGTCCGCCGACTCCCCCACATAATTGAAGAAACTCTCGTTTTCACAATGCAGAAAAACAAGCACGGCCACTCGCAACCTTGTTCACGACGTGCACAAGGCTGCGAGTGGGAACCGAAACGCGTTGACTAGCGCTCACCCTGAATAAACAAACTTCAGGATCCACGTTCGGAGTGCCGTGCTTGTTTTTCTGCATTGTGAAAACGAGAGTTTCTTTATATATATATATATGTGATCAAGGCCCGAGGAAGGGCTGAAACGCGTCATGGCGACTTGCACCATTAAATATTTATGAGCACCAAACTTTGTGGTCCGTATCCGTTTTACCAAAGATTGTGGTGGAGAGAAACGGTAATACTTGGATATATATATATATATATATATATATATATATATATATATATATATATATATATATAAAAAACAGGTTTCCACAAAAAGTCTCCACAATCCACGGAGAAAAAGGAGGAAAAGCAGCACAGCCAGGTATCAGCAGCTCGGTGAGTTTTATTAGTTTATCAAAATATGACAACCATTAGTGCAAACAAAGACCAACACGTTTTGGCCGGAGCCTTCAACAGGGTCATATTGAAGTACATATATATCCATCCTGTCTAGGAACTTTAATAGGTCTGACGTCATGATAGGTAATGCACATGATGTACTTATTTCAATCTCATTAATAGGGACACCTCACGACATTACGACAGTGTTTGTCTACACATTGAATACATCACTGTATGCTACCAACGATCTAATAATTCACTGTGAAATAAGACTAGTAAAATGAGTTTCCACCTAGACAGACTGTGGAGGGTTGTCCCGTCTCTAGGGTACTTTACAAGTTTATATTTAAGAAAATTTGTGTCACTATAATTATGTTACCAAAAGAATTTTTGTTATCATAACTTATGTATACAATGTTATCATGAAATTTTGTTGTGTCTCCTTTACGAAACTGATATTGCTTTTAATTGGTGGTGGGGGGAAATGAGTAATGCTTCCCCTTTAAATGGACACTCTAGAATGCACTCTTTGACCCAGTAGAAGGCGCAAGCCGAAACGCGTAGGTCATTTTGTTAGTATGCACCCCTGCACTTTGCTGTTTATGGCCCGTGACAAAAGGAGGCTTATTGGATTTTTAAGAACAATAAAGCTCTTCGTCGCCAAGATTCTGTCTGTGCCGTCCTTCTGCCTGCCCTGGGATTGTGTGGAAAGCCGAAGGGTATTTTGCATGAAGCTTGAGAGGAAATATATATATTACCTACTGGCGGTCGCCAGTAGGTAGTTATAGTTAGAACCTAGTTTCCATAGGAAAAGCATTTTTTGATTTGCTAATAACTTTGGCGTCGTTTGACGAATCTTCCTGAAATTCTCCCAAAACAAAAGTCTATCCAGGTCAGCTCCTATTTTGAAGGTTTGGGGGTGATTCGTCAAGCGGGGGCTGAGAAAAAAGGGGGGTCCCAAAACTCGTTTTCTCCATGTTAATTTCCATGGGAAATTTTGCGACGAGCTGCAGCTCCAACTGCTGAACAGAATTACCCCAAATTTGGCAGAAAGGTAGAGCTTGGTTCAGAAAGCGACATTTTTTTTAAATGGTGTGAATCCGTTCAGTAGTTTTTGAGAAATTAAAAAAATAAGAGTCAAAAAATCAATTTCCCATAGGAAAGTTTGTGCAGGGCTACAGCCGAAACTTCTGAACGGAATTACTCCAAATTTGGTAGAAAGGTATTGCTTGGGTCAGAAAGCGACCTTTATAAAAATGGTTTAAATCCGTTCAGTAGTTGCTGAGAAATTAGAAAAATAAAAGTTTTGATATCTGGGCGGAGCCTAAGTCGCGTGCGCGAGCTTCACTGTGATTGGCTGCTAGCACTCCAAACCAGGAAGTGTTGGCAGCCATCTTGTGGCTCGGTAGAAGCGAGTCACCCGAAAACGGAGAAACAAAGGTATAAAACAAGAGAAGGGGGCAGGGTAGAAAAACCCTGACCCACTAGGTCTGCTCAGGGGGTCCCAGGAGGACCCCCAGGGCCCAAAAAATAATTAAAAAAATAAAAATCGGCAAAAATTTGTGCTGGGGTCGCGGGTTCTCGCGTTTTATTTTAATGAGGCCCTTGGGTGGGCTAGGTTGCGGGGGTATTTCTTAAAAAATAATAGCAGGGGCTCACAGGGGTGGCGGGGGGTCGCTGGGGTCCGCGCAGCCCCGGGGCTTCACTTATGTTGGGAGGGGGTTGCGCGGCCCTCCTTCTGGAGCCTTGTATGTGCTTGTAACTTAGGCGTCGTTTGACCAATCTTTATGAAATTATCCAAAAAGTTTCTCTTTTTTGGATTAGCTCTTATATTGAAAGTTTGGGGGTGAATGGTGTAGGAGGGGCTGAGAAAAAAGAGGGTCCTAAAACGCAATTTCCATACGAAACTTTACAGAAGACTACAGGTGAAACTGCTGAACGGAATTACGCCAAATTTGGCAGGGAGAAAGGTGATGGTCCAGAAAGCACGCTTTTGTTTAAATGGTGTAAATCCTACAGTAGTTTTTGAGAAATATCAAATTTTACAGATATCGATATTTGAGAATTCTGACATGTGATTGGCTGAGGGGTTACAAGCAGCAGCTTGCGGCTTATTGGCTGTGAATGGTTGAAACAAGGAAGTGTTGGCAGCCATTTTGTGATTTACTCCGTCAGCTCGCATCTCTCCGTGTAGAAGCGATCGGGTTCGTAGTTTTACCTCTGCGAGGCAACACTGGCATCTGTGTCTGTGTGAGATATGCCTTTCAGGCTGCCTCTCCTCATATCACCAGGTCGCGGCTATGTCTTTAGAAGCCCGTCCGTCGGCTCGGAGCTCTATGAGTCAGTCTGTCGGCACGACCCCCTACACTACATAAGACTACCCAAACACCACTGCACTGTCGTAAACTCGAAACCACTACCCCAGCACGATCCCCTACAATACCCAAACACCTGTGCACTACCGTAAACCCTAAATCTACCCCCAGCACGACCCCCTACCCAAACACCACTGCACTACCCTAAACCCTAAAATACTAACCCCAGCACAACCCCCTACACTACCCAAACACCACTGTACTACCCTAAAGCATAAAACAGTAGCAGTCCGTCGGCTTGCAGCTGTGCGTCTGCGAGCTGTCGTGTCCCTAGCTGTACATGTCCGAGTGAGTCTGTTAGGTGATAGGTGTGTCTGCTAGCAGGGCCGTTGGCCCGTTGGTGTCCCTTTGCGAGTTAGACCGGAGCTCTCCCTCTGCGAGCCAGCATGCTGGTGTGCGTTTGCGAGCCGACGGCCCGTAGCTCACACTGTGCGAGCCGACGGCCCGTAGCTCTCCCTGTGCGAGCTGAGCCCACGGGCCGCAGGTGTCCCTCTGCGAGGCTGCTGGACGGCCCGCAGGTCTCCCTGTGCTAGCCGGATCACAGCTGTCACTCTGCGAACCGATATTGGGAATATAAGGCGGCTCTAAAAAGAGCCCTTGTGTTTATTAGTTGGAGTTACATATAAGTGCGGATGCACAGCTTCAGGTTATTCAGAAATACTCGATTTCCCTGATCACTTCTGTAGATATCAGCCATATGAAAACGTATGTTATTGTTGTAGATCGACCCCATTCTATGATCTCTGAGGTATGCAGACACAGCTTTGTTGACATTCTTCCTAGATTTTTCACTTTGAGGACAAAATTGGTTTGACCACTTCCACTTCTGTCTTTGGCATATATTGGAATATACAAAGACAGTTTGAGGCAAAAGCAATATCAATTGTCGAAAGGTGTCCTTCATTAGCATTTCCAAACCTACCCCAGTCAATGTGCCTAGGTCGTTTCCACCACAGTGCACAATCATGAGGTCAGGGTGTTGGAGATGCAAACAGGTTTTAACCAAAGGCAACAATTGGTGCCACTTCAATCCTCTTTGTCCAAACCATTTAATGTCCACATTTTGTAAACCTAGGTCTAAGTCAATACGTCTCTGTTCTGCATACCTCTTGCACCAGATAGCTATGTCCTACGATCCACACTAGCATTTTGAAGGTATGGCTGGGAGGAATGGATAGATGTCTGTAGCTCATGCAGTCAGTTCGTAGAATAAGAGATATGTTTAAAGATGGGGAACTACTTTTTTTTGCCATACAAAACGATACCTGATTGGGAAATGAAAAGCATTGTTTTTTAAAAGTAGGGTGCACATTCGTTTGGTGGAAAAGCATCTTTGTGATTGGTTAAGAAAAAGCAGTTTAAACGTGGAGTACTTATCATAGGATAAAATTTGCTCAACTCAACCACACCTGCTACTTGCATTTGGAAGGCACTGTTCGAACTTAAAACAATCGTGAACTTTTAACCTGCACGTGCCGTTAAATGTTCGAGAAAATGTTGCAAAAAATATCGTTAGGTTTAAAAAAATTGATGAACTTTTAACCTGCACGTGTTGTAGAATGTTCTAGAAAGTGTGTTGATAGAATACGTTGCACTTCTGACTTCTATGTGTCCTTGAATATTAAAAAACTGTTTATATGGAAAATTTTTAAAAAAAACAACAGAGAGAAGTTTTGAGACCTAAAAGAATCAAGGAACTGTTCTAATTTGTTCATTACATGTATTTATGTGTGGAGCAACAAAATTACAGACACAACAGCACCAGGAAGAGGAAGAAGCAGGGAGTGGGGGGACGGGGGAAGATGGCCACAATGGTACACATGCACAATTAAGTACAGCACAACTATAGACAAACCATGGCCAAAATGAAACACACCAACAGGGAGCACAAGTCACACAACCCGCCAACATCACACCACTGAACAATCATAGAAGTTAAAACCACACTGCCGGAAAGGGAGAAGGGTGAACAAAAGCTCACATGAAGGGACATCTCACACACAATGCAGCACACACACAAAGGAAGCAGAGTACACCAACATCCAACACAATGTTGTCCAAACACAAAGATTCGCACAATCGAACACAGGACACAAATGCACTCGCCTGAGGCGGATAAGCGTCCAAAAGCGTCAGTACGAAACAGGCACATGAGAACGCATAAGTACAAACCCACAGTCCGGATGGGGTAGCAATTCACGTATGGCAGGCAGCCAGAGAGTCCGTGACACACACATTGGCATACAAATGAAAACACTACACATTTGGAGACAAGTGAAAATGTGGAAACTTTATAAAAAAAGTGCGTGTCAGTACGGCCAAGAGTAGTGCCACGATATGCAGAGAAATGCAGCAGCATGCCTGATTAAGGAACGTAGGAAAACGTCCATGTTCACCTCGGGGTAGTCCATCACCAACACACGTCAGTGTCAAGCAGCGTTGGTTGTCCGCGCTTTGGACATGAATCGACGCCAATGCAGCCATGTCCACTGTTGTTTTGGGACATGTGACCAGATGTACAATGTGCAATGATGCGGAGGGACACGTGCAATGTGGCTCATCGAGTCGTGGTTGCAGGTACCTTGTCACTCGTCCATGAACGCGAGTGCAGCTGCGTAAGCCACTATCTCTAATGAGTGATGGTTGGCCACAATATTTGACCTGTCGTCGACGTAATCCATCAGCTGACCGGGACAGAGGTGCTGACTCCAACCACTGTACCCAATTTGCACCAAAGCAGAATCGGGAAGTGGGTCAATTTGCTCACTGCATACTACGACACGTGCAATCTCCCAGGCCCCAACATGCATGCCAAACATCCATGCATGCCATAAACGGGCATCACCATGACAGTCCTGGTCGTGGGCCAACAGGGGGCGCACACACCTGTCGTAATCCATGTCAGCTACCCACTCGTTGGAGAGGCACACGTCCATGCACCACTCGGATAGGCACGTGCGACATTGCAATACAGGTTGAACGCAGGTGATATCCGCAATGCGAAAGCACAGACGGTAAGTGATCTGCAGTACTGCCAAAGGCAGTGCACCCAGGACATGCAGCAGACGTGCAAGGTATAGGTGGACGTGCATGGAGTCAACCATGTGTTCGGGATGCTCTGCCATTGCGTCAGTGGCTCTGCTTGTAGCTGCACTGGCTTGCCGTGTGCCAGTCTTGTGGATGAAATGGCACAGCTTGGTGCAATGAGCCGGGTCTGTGTGCAATGGGTGCAGGGCAGGGGTGTGGTGGGAGTACGTGTGAAGGCCATTTCACGCACGCTAACTACGACGAAGGACTTTTGAGTGTGGGATGTGTACTCGTTCTCAAATCGGGCAGTGCGTAGTGTGGGAGACGGATGGAAATATTATCGTATCTGTCAGGGGGGGCTGGCCACTTGCAAGTTCCTTCTCGGAGCAGCAGATGTGCTACTGCAAGATAGCTCAGACAAAGAACCTTTCATCCCTACAGTAAGTTCTCCAGCTGCATTCATACAGGATGTGTACAAAGGCCGGTCGTGGGTGTTGTGGGATGTCTGCGACCCTGGTCATCATGGATGAGATGCCCAGCACGTGGCACATGGGTGGGTTCACTGTGTGTTACATTGCCAAACAGCTGCTCCTCCCTCCCACGAGCCCCCACACTTTTGTATGGTGCACTGTTGTATCCCGTGCACTCCTACGGCACACCATTGTAATGCCTATTCGCGCATGTCCTGCGGCATTCCAACCACACCGTGAGACTGCAGTTTGGAGGTGGTGCATGCCACTGTACAACATCGACTGCTGCGGCCCTTGTGGCGGCCACACCAGAACACAGAGACACACTTACCGCACTTCCTGAACACGGACATGTCCGAGACACCCCGTTCCCCTTGCCGGATAGGCAGACCCCTGCGCTGACCTGTGTACGCCGGACCAGCACACGCCGCTTGTGCATGCAGGAGGATGCGTGCGTAGCTACATGTCCAGGCTCACTGCCAACGCTGAGGTGACATGGTAACGTCCGCTGACACTGTGATGTTGCAGGGCCCGTGCCTATCATGCTAACACAATGACCACATGGACACACTTGCTCAGATGCGGGTTCGGGGGGCGTTGGCGGTCCTGGGGTTGTTGCGATGAGTGTTGTGGACCTCATGGGTATCCGTGTATCAGGCTCATTGACTGTATGGCACCTGTGGGTGTTTCGGTGTGGCTCTTGGCTGTGTTCCCTTTCATGCTGCAGGTAGTCGTCCTGCTTAACAGCAGCAGAAAGCAGGTGTAAAATCCCTGGTGCTAACGCGGCTTATCGCCAGAATTTGTTTCGCATCGCAGTTGTTGTCAAAGTTGTGATGTGGTTTTTTCGTGTACAGAAAAATAAACGAACTGGGCAGTGTATCCCGTCAAGATCCAGCACCTGACCCACTATTCCCAATGAATATAAATACAATGACATTTCTTCATTGATTTTGTGTGTACACTGTAAGTGCACCCACTACCACAGTGCAGTTCAATACAGGATTTTAGTATTTAGAATAAATCGCAAAGGTGCACCTCGTGTCTTTTTGCATGGGAACGCCTACTCTGCATGTCATTATCAGCACTTTAATGCAACTAAAGTTGAGATAAATATAACACACTATTCAGAAGCTGGTGCAAACTGCAGACATCACCAGTATTCCTGTGATAACTGCCCCAAAATTTAACACCATGGTGGACACCACGAAATAACAGTAATAAGAACGAGAAAGAGTCACACAGCACTTAAGTAACAACCAAACACTTTATTGATTTTTTTTTTTTTTTTTAAAACAAACTTTATTTTTTCGTAAACGTATATATAAAGGATAAACTAAATTTAACAAACTGAACACAAAACAACAAGGCGGAAGACTCCTGTCGGGACCATGAATGTCGACGACACAGCCTGGAAAATAAAGCACAAAATAAGGACGTGTGTAATGTGCATATCAAAGGAGTGAGACACAGAGAAGGAAAAAAAAGCCAGAGAGAAAAAGAGAGGGAAGGAAAGAAAGGGAGTGAGAAAGGGAGAAGGGAGATAGAGAAAGAGAAGAAAGGAAGGAAGAGAGTGAGAGAGAGAGTGAAGAGAGGGAAGCGAGAGAGAGAGAGAGAGAGAGAGAGATACTGCCGCCCCTGCTCATCCATGACCAAATAATTACCTGCTGCCACCGGAGTGTCTACCAGTGGGCACTCCACGTGCCCGTCAAAGCTCCGCGGCCCGGCAGATCTCACAGATGTCGCTGAGTCCTGAGTCATGAATGGCAGAGACCACATCAGCTTCTCCGCGGCCCGGCAGATCTCACACATGTCGCTGAGTCCTGAGTCATCAATGGCGGAGACTTCATCAGCTTTTGGTGCCACTAACCCTGTGCAATGCAAGTCAGCGCCACGTGGTGGTAGGCCTCTGACGGCCATACAACTTAGGGTGCGACTAACCCTGTGCAACTCAAGTCCGCGCCACGTGGTCGAAGGCCCCTGACGGCCACATCAGCTTCGGGTGGCACTAACTCTGTGCAACTCAAGTTCGCGCCACGTGGTGGTAGGCCCCTGACGGCCACATTAGATTCGGGTGGCAGTAACCCTGTGCAACTCAAGTCCGCGCCACGTGGTGCTAGGCCCCTGACGGCCACATCAGCTTCGGGTGGCAATAACCCTGTGGAACTCAAGTCCGCGCCACGTGGTAGTAGGCCCCTGACGGCCATAGAGCTCAGGGTGCGACTAACCCTCTGCGCAACTTTTCATAGAGTCTTTATGATTGAGACCCGTGGAGCGCCCGCCATCCAGTCACCACCGGCAATAAAGGATGTGACGTTGTGGATCCATTATATTTGCGTGGTCACATGGCCTGTGACGCATGTGCCGGATGGGTGTGGTGTGTGTGCAAACCTGCCCTCAGGGAGTGTCCGTGACATTTTGACAACTAGACCACTGACCTGCACACCAACAGCGAGTACGCCTGCGACAGGTAGCTATGTGGGGGTGTGAAAACGTGTTTTCTCAATGGATTTTCCATAGGAAACTTTAGACAAGGCTACAGGTCAAACTGCTGAACGGAATTACGCCAAATTTGGCAGGGAGAAAGGTCTTGGTCCAGAAAGCGCGCTTTCTTGCATCGAGTGAAAATATAAAAGAAAGGTCTCAGGTGCAATTTAATATACCGGAGCTGTGTTTCTGCGAGATAACTCTTTCACGCTCCGTCTGCCCAACATCACCACTTCGCAGCTATGCCGTTAGAAGCCAGTCCGTCGGCTCGCAGCTCTCTACGTTTGCGAATTAGTACGCTACTTTGCCTGTACCTCTGCGAGGTACTACGCTGCTGTTCCTTTGGGAGCGGACGGGTCGTAGTACTGCGTGTGTGAGTCGAGCGGACGGGCCGCAGTTGTCCCTCTGCGAGCCTGGGTGCGAACTGTTCATAACTCACACTACATAAGAATTGAAAAACCATTTTGCGATTCAGTCCGTCAGCTGGCATCTGTCCGAGGCATTTCTGAAAACATATCGGAGTTCTTTCTGTGAGAGATACCCCTTTCACGCTGCCTCTGCCCACATCAGCAGGTAACGCACCCTCTCCCCACATTACCAACATACCCCCAACAACCTTCTTGGGCCCGGAAGTGTCCCTGTGCGGTTGGACAAACAAGAATCTTAGTCATGTATAGGTTTACATATAAAACATTTTATTTAAAGAAAACAACAACAAATAAAACTGAAGGGAGTCTGGTGCTGTGGTCGCTGCCACGAAGTTGGGGTCACTGCCATTCAGGACTCAGGACACAGTTCCACATGTGGGATCGGCTTGTATTGAACAGGGTTAGTGGCACCACGTGTCGTGCCTTGTGTTGTACAGGGTTAGTGGCACCATGTGTCGCCGGCCTTGCATATGGAAATATGCTTCACTAACCAAAGGGAGTCTGGTGCTGTGGTCGCTGCCACGGACTTGGGGTCACTGCCATTCAGGACTCAGGACACAGTTCCACATGTGGGATTGGCTTGTGTTGAACAGGGTTAGTGGCACCACGTGTCGCCGGCTTGTGTTGAACAGGGTTAGTGGCACCACGTGTCGCGGCTTGCGTTGAACAGGGTTAGTGGTACCATATGTCGCAGGCTTGCGTTGAACAGGGTTAGTGGCACACGTGTCGCGGCTTGTGTTGAACAGGGTTAGTGGCACCACGTGTCCAAAGTTGGAATTGCGAGCTCTGCTGCCCGCAGTGTAGACTGCTAATGAGTGTTCGTTTGCACTTGAAAATGAATTTGGTGATTGTACTAAAGCTATAACTGATATAAAAAATGTTCTTGAAGAAAGGATACTAAAAGGATATTATGTAGATTTTAGACCTGTGATAGTTACTTGCCTAGTGGACTCTGTAATTAATGAATCAATACTTAATTTTAATTGTGAGCCCTACTGACCGCAGTGTAGGCGTATCATGAAAGGATGAAATAAGTATAGAATACACTGACGAAGTGTTGTATTTTCTGAGTACAATCTTCTTGTTAGAAATTAGCATTTAAAAATCGAATTGCGAGCTCTGCTGCCCGCAGTGTAGACTGCTATTGAGTGTTCGTTTGCACTTGAAGATGAATTTGGTCATTGTACTAAACTATAAATGATATAAAAAAAGTTCTTCAAGCAAGGATACTAAAAGGATATTATGTAGGGTTTAGGACTGTGATAGTTACTTGCCTACTGGACTCTGTAGTTAATGAATCAAGAAATAATTTTAATTGTGAGCCCTGATGACCGCAGTGTAGGCCAGAGGTAGCGGTCAGCAAGGGCCCATAGCCACGTGGTGTTGAGTTGAGGTGCACAGTTAGTGGCACCAGAAGCATTGAGACTGTATGAGCCTGTGATGATGCTTGGTGCGGACGGGCCACAACGGGAGCAATGTGTCTTGCCTACTGGTCTGCGTCATGTGCAATCGGGACTCTATGTGAATTGTGAGGCCTGCAGACGTAGTGTAGGCCAGAGGTAGCAGTGAGCAAGGGCCCACAGCCACGTGCATAGGTTGGTGGCCCCACCGGCCTGCGTAGTTCAGGTTCAGTGGCACCACGTGTCGCCGGCCTTCCATATGCAAATACCCGTCACTAATCGAAGGGAGTCTGGTGCTGTGGTCGCTGCCACGGACTTGGGGTCACTGCCATTCAGGACTCAAGACACAGTTCCACATGTGGGATCGGCTTGTCTTGAACAGGGTTAGTGGCACCACGTGTTGCCGGCCTTCCATATGGAAATATGCCTCACTGATCGAAGGGAGTTTGGTGCTGTGGTCGCTGCCACGGACTTGGGGTCAGTGCCATTCAGGACTCAGGACACAGTTCCACATGTGGGATCGGCTTGTGTTGAACAGGGTTAGTGGCACCACGTGTCGCCGGCCTTCCATATGGAAATATGCCTCACTGATCGAAGGGAGTCTGGTGCTGTGGTTGCTGCCACGGACTTGGGGTCACTGCCATTCAGGACTCAGGACACAGTTCCACATGTGGGATTGGCTTGTGTTGAACAGGGTTAGTGGCACCACGTGTTGCCGGCCTTCCATATGGAAATATGCCTCACTGATCGAAGGGAATCTGGTGCTGTGGTCGCTGCCACGGACTTGGGGTAACTGCCATTCAGGACTCAGGACACAGTTACACATGTGGGATTGGCTTGTGTTGAACAGGGTTAGTGGCACCAGTGTCGCCGGCCTTCCATATGCAAATACGCCTCACTAATCGAAGGGAGACTGCTGCTGTTTTTCTCTCACGGAGTTGGGGTCACTGCCATTCAGGACTCAGGACACAGTTACACATGTGGGATCGGCTTGTGCTGAACAGGGTTAGTGGCACCACGTGTTGCCGGCCTTCCATATGGAAATATGCCTCACTGATCGAAGGGAGTCTGGTGCTGTGGTCGCTGCCACGGACTTGGGGTCACTGCCATTCAGGACTCAGGACACAGTTACACATGTGGGATCGGCTTGTGTTGAACAGGGTTAGTGGCACCATGTGTCGCCGGCCTTCCATATGCAAATACGCCTCACTAATCGAAGGGAGTCTGCTGCTGTGGTTCTCTCACGGAGTTGGGGTCACTGCCATTCAGGACTCAGGACACAGTTACACATGTGGGATCAGCTTGTGTTGAACAGGGTTAGTGGCACCACGTGTTGCCGGCCTTCCATATGCAAATATGCCTCACTAATCGAAGGGAGTCTGCTGCTGTGGTTCTCTCACGGAGTTGGGGTCACTGCCATTAAGGACTCAGGACACAGTTACACATGTGGGATTGGCTTGTGTTGAACAGGGTTAGTGGCACCACGTGTCGCCGGCCTTCCATATGGAAATATGCCTCACTGATCGAAGGGAGTCTGGTGCTGTGGTTGCTGCCACGGACTTGGGGTCACTGCCATTCAGGACTCAGGACACAGTTACACATGTGGGATCGGCTTGTGTTGAACAGGGTTAGTGGCACCACGTGTTGCTGGCCTTCCATATGGAAATATGCCTCACTGATCGAAGGGAGTCTGGTGCTGTGGTCGCTGCCACGGACTTGGGGTCACTGCCATTCAGGACTCAGGACACAGTTACACATGTGGGATCGGCTTGTGTTGAACAGGGTTAGTGGCACCATGTGTCGCCGGCCTTCCATATGCAAATACGCCTCACTAATCGAAGGGAGTCTGGTGCTGTGGTTCTCTCACGGAGTTGGGGTCACTGCCATTCAGGACTCAGGACACAGTTCCACATGTGGGATCGGCTTGTGTTGAACAGGGTTAGTGGCACCACATGTCGCCGGTCTTCCACAGTGTAGGCCAGAGGCAGTGGTCAGCAAAGGCCCACAGCCACGTGACGTTGACTTGAGCTGCACAGATTGGGAGCATTTGATCTTGTTAACCCATTATAGTCTCTTACACAATTTGCATCGCTACTAATCTTGAATTGTGAACCATGCTAACCCCAGTGTAGGCCGGAGGCAGCGGTCAGGATGGGCGCACAGCGACGTGGCATTGAGTTGAGCTGCACAGTTAGTGGCACCTGAAGCACTCAGCGTGTGCGCACCCTGCAATGATACGTGGTCCCGGCTGGCCGCACTGGGAGCAATGTCTTTTGTCTAATGAATTCTGCCTTAATAAGGCCACGTGGCAATGACTTATGGTGCAGTGAGTTAGTGGTACCTTTGGCGCTCAGCGTGTACGCAGCCTGCGATCATGCGTGGTCCGGGCGGGGCGCAGTGGCAGCAATGTGTCTTGCCTACTGGACTGTGTGATCTGCAATCGCCACTGCATCTGAATTGTGAGCCCTGCTGTCCGCAGTGTAGATCGAAGGCAGTAGTCTGTACAGACATAAGTCTGCGGTGCTGTGCCGCTGGGTTCGGAGGGGACCTGTGTCGAGGAGGCCCGTGGTCATGGTGGCAGCCACGTGGCAGGGTGAGGGCCGCCGCTCTGGCAGACGCTTTGGCCTTCCCACAAGTGAACCACGCCTAGAGCCCCAGCCTATTTATTCATACTCCTAAGCTGGAGTGACGTACGTTAGACCAGCCCACTCCGCTTACGCTTCCAGGGGGTGACAACACAGCTACATGACCAAGATCTTCCCCATTGCCTGAGGTAACATGGTTGCGTCCACTGTGCACAACACTACAAGTATCAGTAGTATATGTACACATGGAGAGGTTTGTGCTCTGCATAGTGAGGTCTGTCCAGCACATCACCGCTACACTTGGTATTGTGTGCATTATTATAGATGGGTGACTTGCCTCCTTCACACATACTTGGTTCCCACACGCCCCAGCATTCAGCTATTGTGCGGCTGAGGGGCCATGGCGTTTTGGGAAGGTCCGTTGTCCTGTTTTGTGCTGCCTCTGTGGCAGTAGGGGGGGTGGTCCTGGGGGGAGGTCCTGGTGGTGAGGTCCTGGTGGTGGTGGTGGTGGGTGTTGTGGCTTTGTTGGGTGTCGGAGTTGCATGATCAGTAGCTGTATCACGTGTTGGTCTTTAGATGTGGCTGTGAGTTGGGTCCAATTCACGCTGTAGATAGTCCACCTCCTTACACCAGTTAAAGGCTGATGTTAATTTCTTACTGCTAACTCGGCTTATCACCTGGTTTTTGGATCGCATTGCAGATTTGGCTGGTCGTTGAAAATATAGGGAAGTGGTGTTTTATTTTTTTTTTCCACGGGAACGCCTACTTTGCATATCATTAGCGTTAGTTGTG
Organism: Calotriton arnoldi; assembly: GCA_963921515.1. Classification (NCBI taxonomy): domain Eukaryota; kingdom Metazoa; phylum Chordata; class Amphibia; order Caudata; family Salamandridae; genus Calotriton; species Calotriton arnoldi. The sequence goes on along the minus strand of CAWUFW010000215.1, from coordinate 4,689,990 downwards.
GCTCTCATTTGTGGCGTTTTTTTGGCGGAAGGCATCGATGGAAAAGTGGTGAGATTTGCAGTTTTGACCAGGTTGAGAATGGGATGATAATTTAAAAACACAGAAAAAAAAGATAGGTTTAATGAACATTATAATTAGAAATTAGCATTTAAAAAACCTTTGAAAAAACCATAGGTTTCAGGCACGTTATAGTATGAAATTAGCATTTGAAAAACCTTTGAAATTCACTGAAAAAACCATAGGTTTCAGGGACGTTATAGTTAGAAATTAGCATTTAAAAAACCTTAGAAATTCACTGAAAAAACCATAGGTACAGGGACGTTATAGTTAGTTGGACATTTCACTCATACAAATCCATAGAAATTCCCCCGTTATAGTTAGTTGAGCTAACTATAACTCGCGCCCGCAATGCACTGCTGATGACGTCACATATTACATCATTCATGACATGGTCAGTGACATCACTGATGACATCTCAAATGACATCACTGATGACATCACTGATGACATCATCCAGTGACTATGTGTTTCTATAAAATGTAAATATGTTTTATGTATATGCGAAGGTGTATTGAAGAATGAATGGGTGTATAAGAGTCAGGATGGATGATTTAGTAGGTGTGACTGACTGTATAAGTGAGTGATTAATTGTGTCTTACTGAATGTATGTGTTAGTGACTAATACAGACATTCACACAGTTTAGTTTATCAGTTGGTGTGTAAGCGGTTCCATGGGTTGGTGAGTACCTAAATGAGGATCTATATGGGTTATTGATTAGTTGTTTGAGTATCTCTATGGGTGCCTGAGTGTCTGTGTGGGTAGGTGGGGTTGGGTGTAACTGTCCATAAATGTGTGAGTGGGTGATTCACTGGGTGTATAGGTTCAAGAGTGCATCTGTGAAGAGCTGTATGGATGGGTGAGTGTGTCTATGGGTGTGTTGCTGAGTGAATGGATGCCTCAGTGGTACATGTGTGAGTAACTGCATATGTGAAAGGCAGTATATGTGAGTATTGGAGTGTATAAATGACTATATGTGAGAGTGAGTGATTGTGAGAGTGGCTGTATGGATCAGTGTGTGCTTGTATTACTTATTGTATTAGAGTGTAAGTATGTGTTAGTATATGTTTAAATAAGTGAGATCCGAAGCCACCGAAGTCATCTGCGGCGTTCCACAAGGATCCTCACTCAGCCCGACCCTCTTCAACGTCTACATGAGCCCCCTCGCAGCCATCGCACGCCGACACAACCTCAACATCATCTCCTACGCCGACGACACCCAGCTGATCCTCTCCCTCACCAACGACCCCACTACCGCCAGAGCCAACCTGCACGACGGGATGAGAGACGTCGCCGACTGGATGAGGAACAGCCGCCTTAAACTGAACTCAGACAAGACGGAAGTCCTCATCCTGGGCTCATCACCCTCCGCCTGGGACGACTCCTGGTGGCCCCCGGCCCTGGGCACCGCACCCAAGCCAACGGACCACGCACGCAACCTGGGCTTCATCCTGGACTCCTCCCTATCAATGACCAAACAAGTCAACGCCGTCTCATCTTCATGCTTCAACACCCTGCGCATGCTCCGCAAGATCTTCAGATGGATCCCCACTGAAACCAGGAAGACCGTCACCCAGGCACTCGTCACCAGCCGACTGGACTATGGGAACACCCTCTACGCCGGAACCACAGCCAAACTTCAAAAGAGACTCCAGCGCATCCAGAACGCCTCCGCACGACTCATCCTGGACATCCCCCGACACAGCCACATCACCGTACACCTGAAAGACCTGCACTGGCTCCCCGTCAGCAAGAGAATCACGTTCAGACTCCTCACCCACGCACACAAGGCCCTCCACGACCTGGGCCCAAAGTACCTCAACGACCGCATGTCCTTCTACACGCCCACACGCCAGCTACGATCAACCAGCCACGCCCTCGCCACCGTACCACGCATCCGCAGAACCACCGCCGGAGGAAGATCCTTCTCCTACCTGGCGGCCAAGACCTGGAACTCCTCCCCACTCACCTTCGGCGAACCCAGGACCATCTCGCCTTCAGGAAGCAGCTCAAGACCTGGCTGTTCGAGCAGTAACTTACCCCCTCCCCCAGCGCCTTGAGACCCTCCCGGGTGAGTAGCGCGCTCTATAAATGCCGTGATTGATTGATTGATTGAGTGTGTGTATAACTGTACAGGTGAGTAAATGAAAGTGTGATTGATTATTTCCATGACTGACTAGGTGTGTGAGTAACTCTATGATAGAGAGAGGCGGTGTGTGAGTGTCTGTATAGATATGTGAGTGCATATGATAATGCAGTATTGATGGCTGACTGTATGTATGAGTGAGTGTATGGGTGAATGAGTGGATGTGTGTGTAGAGCTAGGAATTAGTGAGTGGATATGCACTAACTGGTATTGGTGTGTTGATGGTTTCGAAAATGATATTCTGTATTTTAGAGTGGGTGTATCAAGGGCTATATTAGGGTGTGATGAGGTGCATCAGATTTCACGTGGATGATGTCATCAGTGATGTCATCAGTGATGTCATTTGAGATGTCATCAGTGATGTCATCAGTGATGTCAATGACCATGTCATGAATGATGTAATATGTGACGTCATCAGCAGTGCATTGCGGGGCGCGAGTTATAGTTAGCTCAACTAACTATAACGGGGAATTTCTATGGTTTTGTATGAGTGAAATGTCCAACTAACTATAACGTCCCTGAAACCTATGGGTTTTTCAGTGAATATATATATATTTATATTTATGGTGCGTCATGCTGCAATTCTACCTTTTCGAGGTGATGAAAGGTGTTACAATTGCTCAATTTATTGGCAATTAAATTACAGACCGCAAAAGGATGGTAGCCCTTGCGAGGATTTAATCTCATAATTTGCAGCTATATCAAACTTTCATGCAACGCAAGGCAGCAACACACTTTGTTGTGAAAGGGCAGGAATACGCCATATTTAAGATTATATGGCGCATTCCTGCTCTTTCCTTGTACTGGTGCACAATGTACTGCCTTGCATCAACACAGACAGCCTTGAGTCATGGTGCAAGGGTGCCTGAGTTGCAGGCTGGGTTGTTTTTGTGCAGGGCACTTTCTTGCACAAAAACAATCCTCTGATGCTTTTTCCTCTTTCAGAATGCAGCACACAGAGGTAAAACCAAGGAGAAATAAAGATGTTTCTCCTCATTATGCCTCACGTGGTGCATTCCCAGGTCTACCACAATGGTAAACCAGGGAATGCGCCAAAATCCATGGGTGGATGTGTAGGAACACCTATGCTCCACTCAAAGAATGCCTCCCTGCCGTAGAGTAACGGAGGTGAGTGTCTGAAAAGTTTCAGCACTCCGTCCATCATCTTCTTGTGTTTGTAGAGTAACGCAAGGCAGAGATTTGCTCTGCCTTGCGTTACTTTAGATATATCAAGCCATTCAGGGCCACGCAAGGTCGCAAAGAAGAAGGTCAGAGCAAGGAAAACCAGCACCAGTCACTTACAACGTGTCGTGGCTACAATGTTGTGATTAAAGCTAGGTGCAATGGACCTGGGACGTGACCCACATACTTCCCAAGAAGGTAGTATACAACCACCCACAACAAATTCAACACAAATGGTCCTGCACTGAAAACAAAAAATAGATAATCAATAAAGGAAATTATTATCCATAGTCCAACACACAAAGATATATAAATGGATGTCTTCCCAAATGAGAGAACAAAGGTTGTGTTTTTGATTGTAGAAAATAATTCCTTTTATTCTTTTAATCCATAGAAAATTTCTTTAAAACACAGCACACAATGGACAAGACTGCCGACGCGTTTCGTCCCCCATGGGACTTCTTCAGGGCTTGATAAGTAAGTGATAAGTGTCATATGTTCTGTGAAATGTAGTTCTTATGTAAGCATTCAGATCAATAAAAAGACAAGGGGGGCGTGGCAAACCAACATGGCCGATCGGACGTGACTCCGATCGGCTCTTTCCCAGGCCCTGCTGATTAAGTGGTAACAAGGCAGCTTACCGGCTTTGCAGGCTCAGCTCCGTGTTGCAGAGGTAGCGCTGACCTCGGGGGTATGCCCTTACACGCTTGGGGACCCAGTGTGCGCTCAGAAGAGATCCGGGGAGGAGAAGACTGCGCAGCAGCGCCGGAGAGAAAATGGCGGTCGCCCGGGCTCTGAGATCGAGAGCGCGGGGTTGCTGAGTTCCTGCAACTACCTGCAGCGGCTGTGTCCCGAGAAGCCTTAACGCCGGCGCTCGCGGGGGAGCGCGCCTGCTTGCCTTGACTCCCCCGACATCTCAGGTGACAGGCAGCAGAAGAACGCGGGACCGACCTGAGCCAGACACGGCGCTCCACAAAATGGCGGGCGGCTGCCGCGAGAGGGTCACGATCGGCCAGCTCTGATGGCCCTGCCCGTGATGGCCGCTATACACACAGATGAAGTGCCCCTCCAGCCTCGAGTCAACCTGGCTGCCGATCAATGCTGAGCCCAGTGACGCTGGCCCAATTTAAGCTGAGTGAGTCTGTGACCCCTTTTGTTTCTGGCGGTGCCCCGGGGGTATCTTTGGAGGAGCTACATGCCTCTCTCCTTATGGGACTGACCTTTGGTTGGAACATCGTTGGGGCAAGGAATTTATAGGCGGGGGACAGGAGACCCATGCTGAAGATACACAGAAGTGGGGTGCCTGACCCCAACATGGCTGCCAAGAAGTCTCCCCTTACCGGCTTGCGGCCCCCGCGAGGCGCCTGAAAGGAAAGATACCTACCCCGTTGGAAGAGTTAAAGGAGTGCGCTGAGGCGGACGCTGGGTGGCATCTTCTCTGAGCCTGCTGTCTCTCGCGGGCTGTCAGGTGGGGCGCAAGAGTTAGACCTGGCATGTCGCCTGGAGGAGAGGAGTAGTGTGGTCCCAGGAGCGGTGGAGCAAGCAAAGGGGTCCCTGCTAGCGGCTACCGGGGGCGTGTAGATTCCACGCATTTGAGGGGCAGCCGAGCGCTGACTGTGCGGAGGGCCCCATATGCCACCCAAGAAGAACCTCAATAACAGGGTTTCCAACTACTTCACGTCGGCTGGTAAAGGGGCGACGGAGGAGGGGGCGACCATGGCGCTGACCCGAGAAGATCTCTTATCCTCCCTGCGCGAGTTTAAACAGGAGTTGCGCACTGAGCTATGGGCGGACATCAAGGCAGACATGAAAGCCTCCTTTGAAACCTTCCGCGCGGAGGTGCGTGAGAAACTAGTAACTGTCCAAGCAGATGTGGACTCAGTAGGTACGCGTACACTTGATCTTGAAGCGCAACAGCAGGAGGTGACTGGTAAGATTAAATCCCTGGAAGAAAGCACAGCTGACCTACACAGACAACTACGCGATTCATTATTCAAATGCGAAGATTTGGAAAATCGCTCTCGTCGTGACAATATAAGAGTCCGTGGCCTGGTGGAGGATTGCGAGGGCCCAGACTTGGAGGCATTCATGGTGGGCCTCTTCTCTTCAGCCCTCGGAGAGGATGGCCCGGAAGTCCGGTTGGAGAGAGTACATAGAGTTGGCCCGCGCCTGCCAGGGGAGAACCGTCGCCCGCGGGATGTCCTGGCTAAGTTCAGCTAATTCAAGATAAAAGAATTGGTCCTGCAAAAGGCTAGGGCCTCCGACACACTAACCTTCCAAAATACCACGTGTACGCTCTATCAGGATGTAGCTCAAACCACTCTTTTGCGTCGCCAACAGTTCCGACCTGTAACTGAACACCTGCGAGAGAAGAACATCAGGTACCGATGGACATACCCCTTTGGGATTTCCTTCCAGTGGCAAAACAGGCAGCACCATTGCGTGGAAATTTCGGAGGCGGCGGATTTGTTAGGCTTGGAACTCTCCAAAACCTCATCGGATCCCGACGGGGAAGGCCGACCGGATCGACGCAACGGAGGACATTGGCGCAAAATTGGCAGGAACAACACGAAAGCTCCAGTATGAGGCCTCTGCTTGTGAGGGTCGCGAGGTTCCCATCGCCTTGTATTGTTGGAGGGGCGGCCACCCGGGCATCCCTTTGAAGGAAGTTACGGCAGCCCTGTAGGGGTTGTTCTCCCTCGCCCCTCTTCTATGCCCAAGAGTAGGACATGTCGGAGATTTTGGATGGGGCGGAGGACTTGCATCTTCCGTATTTGGTTGGGGCCTGGGTGCCTGGCCGCCACTTGAGGCTTTATTCCCGGCACCTGACACGAACAGCACGTGAGATAACTGTAATTGTGATGTCAGGATGGGGGGTCTTTACCAACTGCACGGCGGTGGGAGGTATTGGGGGGTGGACAGTGGAAGCCGAGGGTTTGCTCAACACTACATGCTGGAGGTGATCCCAAGAGACTTCGTCGAGTTTACTCACTGCAAGGTTCTATGTGTCTTTGTTAAAGATTACTCAGTTGGGGACGGGGGGGGAAATGTTTCTCTGTGCAACGAATGCCTTGATCTTTGCTATGACAAGGGCTGGGGGATGGGAAATGGTAATGTTCCTTGAGTGTATTCTGGTTCTGGGATTCCCCTCTAGGAGGGGGACTCCACACACTCACTTTAAGTATTTGTTTAGGTTTTTTGATTTAGTTAGATGTCATGGTGCCTTTATTTTTATTGGTTATGGGTGGGGACGATGGGGGGGGGGGGGTTTCAAGAAGGTCTTGTCAGCGGGGGCCTCTGCCACTAGGGCAGCACTCTCCTTTAAGTACTCATGGTGGTTAGAGTGGTTTCTTGGAATGCGCGGGGGCTGAATTCCCCCAACAAGCGCCAGCGATTCTGGAAGTACATGCTTGATCACAATGTCCAAATAGTAGCGCTTCAGGAAACACACCTCAAAAAGTCTGAGGACCAGCGACTGCGCCATAAGGCTTATCCCCTCATATTTCGATCTTCACATTCTTCGAAACAAAACGGGGTGGCACTGTTGTTTCACGCAGGGGTTCCCTTTCAAGCTCAGGACACTAAAACAGACAAGTGCGGGAGGTTCATTATGGTTAAGGGGGATCTTCGAGGCCGCCCATGTACGTTTGCAGCACTCTATGCTCCTAACACAGGTCAACAGGATTTCATCCTTTCCTTCCTTATGACTTTAGAGAACTTTGCCCAGGGGGACATATTCCTTTTGGGGGACTTCAATTTAGTCTGGGATCTGGACAGGGACACGTCACACTCACACAGGGCTCCGGGGGGGCGTTTGGAAAGGCGCTGCGCTCACAACTTCAGCGCATGGGGATGGTGGACGTATGGAGGGATGCCAATCCCACGTCGCGGGATTACTCGTTCTTCTCGCACTCCCATAGAACGTATTCCCGTATCGACCACATTTTCTTGAGTCAATCCCTACTCCCATCTGTACTACAATCTCAGTTTCACCCAATCTGCCTGTCGGACCATGCCCCCCTAGAGATGACGATCACTTGGCCAAACCCGCGCCCCAAACATGCACGTTGGTACTTCCCCAACTTTTTATGCAGGGACAGACTCCTCCGAGACAAACTTCAGAAGACTATTAAAGAATTTCTCGAGCTGAATGACCCTGAGGATACCTCACATTCCACTACTTGGGACGCTCTTAAGGCTGTAATCCGAGGCAAGTGCATTGAAATGGCCACTACTTTACGCTCTCAACAATGTGCAGAGCGCCTCCAACTTGAACGAAAACTTACGTCCGCAGAACAGGCCCATAAGGCCCAACCCTCAGTTCTGACTCTTCGGAAAGTCACAGCCCTAAAGGGGAAATTACAGGCCATCTACACTAATAGAGCTGAAAAATCCATCTTACGTTTACACTCTAGGGGTTATGAGAGTGGGAATAAAGTGGGTTCCTTGTTGGCGCGCCAATTACGGGTCAAACAGGAACGAGAGTACATCAAACACATAGTAGATGAGAAAGGCGTTTCTCCTAGGTCGGAGGAGGGGAAGGCTAGGGCCTTTGAGGACTTTTATAGATCCCTTTATACCTCAGAGCTTCCGGGGACTCACGACCCTTCGGGCTACTTGGACCCCCTAGACCTCCCTCAGGTAGGGGCGCGCGCCAATGAAGAACTGACACAACCTATCTCCGCCGAAGAGGTGCAAAAGGCGATTGATTCCCTTAAACTCCAGAAAGCTCCTGGGCCGGATGGCTTTTCTGCCCACTTCTATCGTACTTTCGCACCGGAGCTCGTCCCCTTCCTCACTATACTATTTAATTTCATCGCTTCCTCGCACAAAGTCACTCCTTCCATGGGAGAAGCAATAGTGGCAGTACTTCCTAAACCTGGCAAGGATCCAAACCTCTGCTCTTCTTACCGCCCGATTGCTCTTCTGAACCTTGATGCCAAAATCTACTCCAAAATCCTGGCTACTCGTCTCGAAAATATTCTCCCCGCTCTCATAGACCCGGATCAATCTGGTTTTATTAAGGGGCGGCAAACCCATGATAACTTGAGGCGCATCATCCATATTATTGAGAAGGCCCGCAAGAAAAATATTCCCACAGCGCTTCTCTCGCTAGACGCAGAGAAAGCTTTAGACCGCGTGGAATGGTCCTTCTTATTTAAAGAGCTTCATTGGGATGATTTGCGCTAACTATCACTCTCCTAGTTCTCGGGTCCTTGTTAATGGAGTAGCTTCATCCCCTTTTCACCTGACTCGGGGGACGAGACAGGGCTGTCCTTTATCCCCCCTCCTTTTTGCCTTGAGCATCGAACCACTGGCACACAGGATCAGAGGAAATCAGGAGATCCGGGGGATGCGCTTTGGCACAGATTTAATTTTAATTTTATTTATTTGAAAGTTTTATATAGCGCGAACCAGACCCTTGCGGGTATCAGAGCGCTTAACAAGATAAGTGACTTAGTTACATAGGTGCACTGTAAATAACATAAAGTTCGATGCTAGACGACGAAAGTGTAGTTATCTTTCCGTAAAGAAGAATGTACATGGTAAATCACAAAATGTTTCCTGTGGATCAAACAAAATATAGATACAGTAACTAGGATGCCTGGCTGTCGGGTGGACAATAAATAGATCCGTGTAGCACCTACATTGGGTCGCCTGGTGCAAGTAGTCCTGCTCAAGTGAGTTTAGCCATAAGAAGCGCTTTCACTTCTTTTTTGAAGGATGCAGTAGAGGGATTAAGTCTAGTTTCTGGGGGTAGTGCATTCCAAATTCTAGGCGCCAACCCTGAGAAGGTTCGGTTGTATGTCTTCTTCTTGTTGAATCTTTGTGGTTTCAGTAGGAGGGTTTTAGCACTTCTTGAGGATCTGAATCCACATGAGGGCGCCAGTTTCTGTGCAAGATAGCTTGGTGTGTTGTGATGTATGGCTTTATGTGTCATACATGCTATTTTCAGATGAATTCTGGCTTCAAACTTAGCCAATTAAGGGATTTTAAGTCAGGGGATATGTGGGAGCTTTTTTTGGAACCAGTGATAAGTCTCGCTGCGGCGTTGATTGAGGCTCTTAGAGGGGCCGTTGCAGCTCTGGGCAGGCCACATAGGGAGACACTCCCGAATTCCACCCACGGGATGACTAGAGCTTGTACTGCCAGCTTGAAGTCATTTTCAGGAAGGAAAGGTTTCAATTTTCTCAGTGTGTTTATCTGAAAGTTTGCTCCTTTTGTTGCGTTGCTGATGTGTTTTTGCATATTGAGGTTTCTGTCCAGTGTTATTCCCAGCGATTTCGCTGAGTCAACCATGAGAGGTTGGCAGTTGAGTGCCGTAAGGTGTTTGATCCAGTCTTGCATTATGGGTACTTGTGCAGGAGGAGCGATTAGGAGGAATTCAGTTTTTAGGGCGTTCAGTTTTAAGTGGTTTTCTGCCAGCCAGGTCTGAGTTTTTCCGAGAGTTGTGTTGAGCGACTTGATGTCTTCTAGGGTGTGTATCTTAAGGTATAGTTGTGTATCGTCAGCATACATGTGAAATTGAATGTTAGACGAGTGGAGAATTTCAGTGAGTGGTTCCATGAATAGATTGAATAGTGTTGGAGATAGAGAGGATCCTTGTGGAACTCCTAGAGTGACTGGGACAGATTTGGACACGGAATGGTTGACCTTGAATCGTTGCGATCTGTTTTGGAGGAACGAAGTAAACCAATTTAGAACTGATCCCGAGAGTCCCATTCTGTGTTGCAAAAGGTCTATCAGGTTATTGTGTTTGACGGTATCAAAGGCCGAGGAAAGGTCAAGCAGGATGAGTAAACAGACTCCGTTCTGATCTAGGATTTGAAGCGCATCGTCAATTATATGGGTCATGGCAGATTCAGTGCTGTGACCTGCACGGAAGCCTGATTGGTATTCGTTGAGTAAGTTAAAACGGTCTATGTGCCTTACCAACTGGAGGTGTACGCATTTTTCTAAGAGTTTGGCCAGGGTGGGGATGTTGGATATAGGGCGGTAATTGTTTAAGTCCGTAGGGTCAGCAGTAGGTTTCTTTAGAATGGGGGATACCTGCCCGGCTTTGAGGGTGTCAGGGATGCATCCTTGGCGTAGGGAGTTATTTATGATCTTGGTCCAGAGCGGTAACAGCAGCGGGGTGAAGTCTTTTACGAGGTTTGCTGGGAGAGGATCAGTGAAGTGATTAGCCGGATTAAGGGCCGTAAGCATTCTTCATTGTAGGTATTGAAGGATGACCAAGATGCGTTATTTTTTAGGTCGAACTTTGATGAGTTACGGTGTGGGACGTTTAGAAGGGATGGTGAGGGGTTTGTATGTGCGATCATGTGTGTGATTAGATCGTTGAGAAGGTCCTTCTTTATGCTCTCGGTCTTCTGAGTGAAGAAGGAAGCAAATTCTTCACAGTTGGGTCGCGGGCCAAAGCTATCTTGGGGTCGGCGAGGTGCATCCTTAGATTGCGTTTTTATTAGCTCGAAAAGTTTTTTGGGACGATTTTTTGCCTGGTTTAATTGGTGGCTAAAGAAGTCTGCTTTAGTGCGCTTGATCTTTCTGTAGTATTCGTTTCTCTTCTTTCTTAGCGTCTTGAGGTGATTGGCGGATGGAGCTGATCTCCATCTGCGTTCAGTTATTCTTAGGGATCGTCTGTCCTCGTTGAGTCTTCCATCGTACCAGGGCTTAGACTCTTTAGTGGAGACTCTCTTTAGTTGAGGAGGGGCTACCTCGTTTAGTATTATGTTGATGGAATTGAAGTAGTGGTTGGTGAGATCCTGGACATCAGCTATCCCTTCAGGAGGAAGAAGTAGGTTGGAGCTGCAAGTTGGGATTATGTTAAGGTCAATGTTTTTCAGATCCCTCTTCCATACTTTAGGTCTTGTGGGTTGAGCCACGTTAAGTTTCACTGATTCCTTGATGAAAAAGGCGATAATATGATGATCAGACCAATCACAAGGAAGGATCTTATCTATCTGGATGGAGTCAGCCTTAGAGATTACTAAATCCAAGATTGATCCTTTGTCGTGGGTAGCACTGTTGCAAATTTGGGTGAGGTCAAGGTCTACGAGGAAGTTTTTGAGACTATTGACCACTGCATCGTTGGGGTCATTCCAATGTAGATTGAGGTCTCCGAGAAATATTTGGGTAATCTGATGACCGGCATTAGTAGAGACTATGTCCATGAAATGCTCGGTAAAGGTGAGATTATCACCTGGTGGATGATATAGAGTGTGTAAGAAGCATACCGGTTTGCCATTGCTGGTGATGTTGAGGCATATGTATTCACAAGAAGGGAAAACAGGGGATGGGGATCTGTGTACTGAGATATTATTCTGGTGTATGCAGGCGATACCACCCCCAGTCTTCACAATTCTATCCAGTCTAATGATGTCATAGTTAGGGGGTACAAGTATATCAATGATGGGTGTAGAGGATTCCTTTAACCAAGTTTCGGTTAGAATTAGCAAATCCAGTTCTTGTGTGAGAATGAGGTCAGCTATATCGGCTGCGTGTCTTGAGGCCGATCTACAATTTAGTAGTATGCACTTAAGACGGGGCGTGATGTGGGATGTATTGGGTTCCTGGGTGAGTGGAACCTGTCTAAGGTTGTTATCATTGATGCCTCTAGGGTTGTGTTTAGTGGACCTGTGGGTGTTGGAAGGTATAGTTGGGATTGGAACCATTTTGGGTGGGTTATCTAAGGGCATGGTGTTGTGATTCCAGTGTGGTGGCTCATATGAATGGAGTAGAGAAAGTAGATCTTTCTCCGATAGCGGATTAGTCCTGCGGCTTGGGCGGGTTAAATTGTTGTGGAGAGGAACTGAATTCCACCGGGGTCGAATATTTTGCAGTGACTACTGAGCGGGTTAAATGAAAGTTTGATTTGGTCTGTCGTGCCGATCTAGTGTTCCAAGGTTGACTTAAGAGAACCTCCGATACCACTTGAAGTTCTTCTTTGATTTGCCTTAACGTGAGTATGATTTCGTCAAGTCTTGGGTCTGGTGATGGTGGGAGCGAGATTGGTGTATGACTTAAGGGTGTAAATGGCCTGCTGTTGTGGGCCGTACTATCAGGTTCCGACTCCAGGTCGGGGAGGGGTGGACTGGATTGGAGAGTGAGTGTAGGAGGTGTTGGGTTGTACGGTGGGAATGAGGTCCTGGATGTGATGGAATTGCAAGGGGTAAGACCCGTTGGATGTGATAAGGTTATTGTTGTTGTGCTCCCTTCCCCTTGGTGTAAAGAGGGAGGCGGCGTAGGGGTGTGCGGAGGGGATGTGGTCGTGGATGTGATGAGATTGTAGGGGGTAAAACCAGTTGGATGAGATAAGGTTGTCGTTGTTGTGCTCCCTTCCCGATGGTGGGGAGAGGGAGGCAAGTATTCTGGGTTGTTGTACAGCGTCCTACCTGGTTCCCTCTCCGGATCGGTGAGTGGTGGGCTGGAGTAGAGAGTCGATGTCGGAGGCGTAGAGGTGTGTGGGGCTGTGATCATGGGGGTGCTGGTTTCACAGGGGGTGGTGCCGAGACTGGGGGAGGATATGCCCGTTCCAGGGTAGGGTGCTGATTCTGTGCTGGGTGTAAATGCTGGTGCAGTGGTCAGGGGGGAGTGTCTTATTTCGGAATCTAGAAGGGAGGGGAGCTTAATTGTAGCTAATGATCGGGATATCCGTGTAATGGTGTGTGAGTCTGTGATGGGTGTAAATACTGGAGTGGTGGGAAGGGGGAGTGGATTATGGATGAGTCTGACAGGGAAGGGGAGGTAGTATTGCGCACGGGTGTAGATATTGGTCGGGATAATGGTGAATCGTGGCAAGAGGTAGAGATCGGTGATGAGATAGGAAGTGTGCTGGTGGCGGGAGTCGACTGGAGGGGGGTTAGGGGTTTATTCACTTGTTCTCTGATCATGGGGAAGATGTTGTCCAGCAGATTTAAGCTGCGGTCTGTTGATTGCATGAGAATGGTTCCGTTATTGTAAATGGTGATGGTTGCTGCCGCATTGAAGATTTGGGAGGGGGAGATAGCGATTATGTGGCCATATGCAGTTTTCCTAGTGGAGGAGATCGAAAAGATAGCTAGGAATGCTTTCCTCCATTGTGCTCTTCTTTTAGTGTAGAAGATGATATCAGTGGTTATGTGCCCCTTATTAATTGAGAAGTAGGGATCAGAGATGGGTGTTTCAGGGTGTAGATTTAACATAGTGTTTAAAGCGTTTGGCTGCTTTTTTAGAGGTTGGGGGGTAGTTGATGGTGTGGGAATATGCGCCTTTGAGCTCCATAATGGGGCAGGCACTGTTAGTGTGGGATAGGGCGTTAAGTAGCGATATGTGTGTATGTGCAGTGAGGGTGTGAGGGGCTTGGGAGGGAAGGGGGGCGTGCGAAGTAGGGTGATTCCTCGGCTGTGGTGGTGGCTTGTGTTTAGGCAGAGGGAAAGAGGATGGAGGGAGGGGTAAAGGTTGGTTCAAGTGACGAAGAAGGTGTACCGTGGCGGGCGGATAAAAGATTGGGGTGAGGTAGGAATAGTGAGGACTGAGATTGTGGGTGAGGTTGTGGGTGAGGCAGGAGCAGTAAAGAATGGGACAGAGATAAGTAGGTATAAATTAATTAAAGTTGAAATTGAGATTCTGACCTGTATAAGATTGGGGGTGAGGCAGGAGTAGTAAGGACTGAAATTGGGGGTGAGAAAAGTAGGGATAGATTAATTAAAGTTGACAATGGGGTTCTGACCTGTATAGGTGGATAGGGCTATCCGTGGGCATAGGCGAGCAGCGTATATGAGCTGGTCCACTGTGGGGGAGTCAGTCCAAGATGGCCACCTCATTAGGAGTGGACATCATATGTCCAGCGAGAAAATCCTGTGTCTATTTCCATTACCTAGGCTGGGTTGGCAGTAGTCTTATTTCTATTTCTATCGCTTTGTTGGTGATTTTAGTCCTTTTTCAATTCCCCTCATTAGCTTTCTTAGAGGGTCGGAGTCTTTCTCAGCCTAAAACCACAACAAGCTGGAGGCAGATCCCCAAGTGATGATATATATGTGGGCCGCCATTTTGCCCAGAAAGATCATGAGGCAGATGTTGCCCGAGCCTAGTAAAGGTGGTGCCAAATGTAATGCACTTGATTTCCATGCGCGGGAAGATAACATCGGTTTTTGACCCGTGTAGCAATAATCCTGAAAAGATCTCTGTATGATGCCTCAATGTTGTTGAGCATGCCTGAGGGGGCGGGGTTGGGCTGCGGTCATCGTTTGCATTTCGTTCCGATGCAGGGGAACAACAAACACATAACTGCGGAAGCAAAGCTAAATGAGCTCGTTTGTACCTCGCCACCGACACTGAAACAATGTATCCCTCAGAGGCTGCACTCGTTGCCTCGGCGCCGCTGCGGGTCGCGTCCGATGCTTCCAATCTGAGCGAGCCGCGCTGTCACATCTGAACTGTTCTAGGGTACAGCTCCGTACAACCTCGAGCCGGGGGCTTGGTCCGAGATGCTCCTCGGTGCACCACGACGGCACAGCCCAGCCGGAGGTGGAGCGGGCAGAGCTGAGCCCTTCCTCCACTATCACTGGGGGCAGCGATGATCAGGCAGCGATGCCCAGGCGACTGTCCCCTTCAGACTCTGCTTCGTTGACGGCGATCCACGTTGGACGGCACAGCCCAACCGGAGGTGGAGCGGGCAAAGCTGACTCCTTCTTCCACTATCGCTGGGGGCATCGATGTTCAGGCGGTGGTCCCGTTCCGACTCCACATCGTTGATGACTATCCACGTCGGCACAGCCCAACCGGAGGTGGAGCAGGCAAAGCTGACCCCTACCTCCAATATCTCGTTGTTCGCTGATGACGTGCTTCTCCCGGTGACAGATGCCCTGGTCTATCTCCCGGCCATCTAGACTGAGCTGAAATCGTTCGAAGGGGTGTCAGGTTTTAAGGTTAACCTGACAAAGTCCTTCCTATTGAACCTGACAATACCCAAAGACGAATGGCGGAGGATCGAAGGGGTGTCTCCTTTCCGCTGCACGTCTAAGGAGATTACCTATTTGGGAGTTAAGCTTACCCCTCGGGTGCAGGATTTGTATCAGGCTAATTTTTCTCCCCTCCTGCGACAACTTAAGAACGATCTGGGCAAATGGAGTGTGGCTTACATCACCTGGTTAGGCAGGATTAATGTCATTAAGATGAATGTTCTCCCCCGCTTACTTTATCTTTTCCAGGGGCTTCCTATTCCAGTGGAGAGAGGATTATTTAGGGAATTGCGGCTCATGCTGACTAAATTCATCTGGCAGGGGAAAAGGGCACGACTTTCCTATAAATTGCTCATTAGACCACGTAAGGAGGGCGGCCTAGCACTACCGGACTTTCAATCCTACTATCGAGCGGCACAAATGCGAGTGATTACGTAATGGTCGCTGCGGGTCTCAGAGAAGCATTGGCTTCACATAGACAGACAGATAACTGGGCACACTATATGGGATCTTCTCTGGAAACCTAAACGAGACAGGCCACTCAATGCCTATATTAGCACACCTACTTCCACCACACTCTCGGTCTGGGACATCCTCACCTCCAGACTACAGCTTACGACCTTTCCCTCCCCCCACACGCCTATACATTTTAACGCTGCGTTCCCCCCTGCTTTACAAGAAGGTCCCTTTGAGGCTTGGCGGGAGGGTGGTTGCCTCATGATCTCTCACCTGTTTGACAGGGGAGAACTCCTCACTTTCCAGGAGTGCAAGAAACAATTCGCATTAACTAACAAAGAAGAATACCACTACTTACAACTGAAACACTGGGTGCAGCAGCCCTTGGTGCGGCAGGCCGCTACCAGGGAGTTGCTCCATATTGAAAAGTTCGCACAGTCTGGGTCCTCCTCCAAGGGGTGTATCTCCTTTCTGTATGCTCTTATTCAATCGTTGAGTCCCAGGGCAACGCCGCACTTCAAGCATTTTTGGAACTCTCTGATGGATGCCCCTTTGGAGGACAAGCAATGGGAGCATTTGGGTAGGGATATAGTGAAATTCAATCGCTCCATGTATCTTAGGGAGGCACACTATAAAATTATGTACGATTGGTACTTGTACCCTCAGAAACTACACGCAAATTTTCCGGGTTCATCTGATAGGTGCTGGAGGGGATGTGGGTTATTAGGCGATTTCAGACATATTTGGTGGGACTGCCCCGTCATCAAACCTTTTTGGAAGGAGATCCTGTCCCAAATCAAACTTATCTTAGGCTATCCCATTCCCAGTTCCATGGAACAGGTTCTGCTGGGGGTTCGGGACCCGCTCTTGAAAAGACAGACACAGGGTGATAAATCCGTGTTGTGGCTCTGCTTGGGGCCGCCAAAATGACAGTCGCCGCAGCTTGGAAGAAGCAAGAGGCCCCATCCTTAACCCAGTGGCATGCGAGATTGTGGAGGGCTTTGGCCCTGGAGCGTATGACTGATATCTTTGAATATACCAGGAAAGGTTTTGATTACATTTGGTCTCCATTGGTCAGATTCTTATCAGAGGGGCTTCCTTTGACGGCTTGCAATCCAAGGCTTAGGGCCCTCAACTTGTTCCTTATCTAATCACCTCCCATCGTAGGGAGCTGTGAGGCCTGCGTCGAGCATCGGGGCGGAGGCTCCGATTCTCCAATCCTCACGCTCATTTCTTTTTTCTCTTCATTTGCACCATGACATCTTAGTTTGATTAATTTCCTTTTTTTCCTTAGGTATAATTAAGTTTCCTTTTCATGTTACTCTCTAGGGAGGGTAGATTGCTATTTGAACGCATTGTCGGGATTGCGACATGTTATGATGAAACTGTGTTATATATCAAAGTTCATTCGCCTCGGGCTTGGTGGGCAAACTGTAACTTTCATGAGCGAACTGTATAGCTAGGCGGATGATATTTTCGATAAATGTTGCATATGTAATGCTTTTGTCACACTCTCTGAGAAAATTTCAATAAAAACATTTTGAAACAATAAAAAGACAAATGAATAGGTTATCTTTCTCCAAAAGTATATAGCGGTGTCCGGTTCTAAAATCAAAAAGAGCCGAGCACCCACAGGATACACAGTATCCGCCTCTCCTGAAGTGATAACACGGGATATGTATCTCCCAAGTGTTTATGTTGGTGTCCGGTTCAAAATAGTCGGGAAAAAAAAAAAAAGCCTTTTCGACTTTAAAGAAATTTTCTATGGATTAAAAGAAAAAAAAGAATCGTTTTCTACAATCAAAAACACAACTTTTGTTCTCTCATTTGGGAAGACATCCATTTATAGATTTCTGTGTGTTGGACTATGGATAATAATTCCCTTTATTAATTATCTATTTGTTGTTTTGAGGGCCACGCAAGGTAGCTTTGCGTGACTTGATAAATCTCACATAGGTTTTGCCTCGCCCATGCGCCCCCTTGCGTGGTGCAAGGACAACACAAAACCTTGATAAATATGGGCCTGAATGATTCAGAGCAGTAGATCTTAACCTTTTGAGTACTGCAGACCCCCAATGAACCGCTACTGGAAGTTTGGGACCCTGGCCTTAGCAATTTCTACTATTTGGACCGCAAAACATTACACAAAAGTACAGAAACATACCTGTTGGGTATGGAAAAGCTCACAGCAGTCTCCGAGAACCGATTGCCCCAATTTGATAAAACCTGGGGACTCTGCATAAAATACCTTGCAGAGGAATGTTGAGACTTGACATGCCCAGCTTACTTATGTGTGCTGTGCCTTTTACCAACAGACCACTCCACTGATTGATAGGCTGTACCACAAACTACCACCATGACATTTATCCCCACACGGAGACACTTAAAACTATGTATAGCGATGAGTAGATGTGAGCTTAACGAGTAGACGTCTCACACTGTTTTTCTCATGCACTCTGGATCCACCCTCTCCTAACATTTCCTTCTCCTCTCTTTAATCCTTTACCCTACTTTTTCCTGGTCCTCACTGGCCTACGGATGTAGGTGAGATATTCTGTAATGTCTATAGCTTTCGTGTTGTAAAAAATTAACAAAACATGATTTAAACCTAAAAATACAGAAACTAATGCATAAAAAAAGAGATCATAATATGAAATATTTTATTTTACTCACAAGAAAAAAAATATACAGACTGATATTTTAATGAGAAGGGTCGAGAGTTTCAAAATTTGGTTTTGTTTCTAATAGACAAATTTATATGACATACTCTAGCACTTCATTAAGCTTTACCTTTCTCAAGAGTTGGATACCATCACATTTACCTGACAATACTTCTTTTCAGCCTTGAGAAAGTCTTCGGATGAAACACATGTCGGCTGTTTGCTTGTATTGAAGACAACATCAACAACAGAGAGTACAACTGTTTGTACAAAGAATAAAACATATAGTATATATACTTTGAGTCTGAAACAAGAAGATTATTATCCTGTATCACATACTATTATAGTGGATTGCTTTTTTTGTGTGCTTCGGTATTTTGTTTAATGTCTATTGCCAACCAGGGGCTCCTGGTTATTGGCTACTATACCCTAGGCAGCAGGGTTCTATACCATGTAAGCACCAACGCAATTTTGAGCTTGCTACTCTGATTGAGCTTCCCTAACTTATCTCTGCAGCTATTTGATGTGCGGGGTTCTGCTGGCATAGCCACCACTGTTTTGTTCCTGACTCTAGCTCTTCACTTTGTCTTACTTGCCCCTAATGCATGCTCTCTTTTTCATGGTACATACTAGTGCTTCTAAGGAGGCCATCGATTGTCCATACCAGATTCTTTTTTCCTGTACTTGTGCTTCTGTAACGAATTATAATAATGATATCAACTTCATTTTTAGCTTCCAATTTCAAATTCCTTCATGTATACAGCTCATGTTAAAATTTTCAATTTCCATTTTGCTTCTTATATGCATATATTACTAATCTGCTCATTGTACTTAATTTTCTAAACAACCACAACCCCCAAGTAGGAGCAGCAGACCTCAAGGGGGCGACAGACCACAGGCTAAGAGCGCTGTTGCAGAGGTAGGCATTCAACACAAAGATTAGAACCACCATACCTGTCTGAGTGTATGTGCCAAGCAATATTTCAAACTCAGTCCCCAAGAAAAATGTAAAGAAAAATTAAAGAGCCAAAACGTAACAATTTGCAACTAGTGGAATTCCTAGAAGTGTCAAGATGTGGTTTTCTTGCTACTAAAACGATTTTATGAGATTATTTGATTAATGTCATTAATGTGCGAAATCCTTAATAAAGTACGGTGAGTCATCGTCGCCTAAGTACCATATGGCATGAACACAAATATTAGGTTGCTGTCACAGCTGACAGCCGAGAATATGAAGTCGGGAAAAATATAGTGATAATTTTAAAAAAAAGTATTTCATAACGTCTTAAAGCGGGACATTATCTAACTAACTCTACTGCCAATTATGTATAATGCGGTAATAATCCCTTCTAAAAAAAGGTTATGAATGCAGCCCCCTTGTTGGCATTTTCACTACAATGTCAATAACAGTTAACTTCATTGCATGAGTGGAAATTATACTTATATTTCTCATTTTGCATCTCAGCAGTTTAATTACCATTTCTTCTAGCACGATATGTATCTCTTTTATATCATAACAGCAGTTTCAATATTTTTTATGGTTTACTGAGAAAATGTCATTTACCACCACAAGGAGCAGAAAATGTTAACAAACTAAACTAAACACTTTAAGTTCTTTCACTACACATGTTAATGCGGTGGTAAAGGGTATATGTATACCAGCAGATTCCCATGCCTGGAAAATGTGGCCACCCCTCCAAACTGACCACATGGTTGAGCTCACCGAGCTCTATTCATTTGACACTTGGATTATTGTAGCATGATCGACACCAGGATGCTGGGAAAACTTGCTGAAGGGCTACAAACGTATTTTTATGTAAAGGTTTTTTTTCCAGGAAACTTTATCAATCAACAAAGGTTTTTAGGAAACTGATAAAGTTCAAAACTTCACCTTGTTGCGAAGTTTGGCGCCTTTTCAATTCCTTTGCTGTGGGTATTAACAATTTGCACAGCCCTAATTAAAATGGAGGTAATAGGAGCATTATCAGACTCCCAATGTCACCCAAAACAATATGCTTCAGTCATTTGTTTCGGCACCTGTCTGGAGAAACATGAAAAAATGTATTTTGTATTCAGCCAAAACCTTCAACTGAGCGTTCCCGTGCCATTCCAATGGCAAAAGAGTGCAGAAAAAATAGAAAGTGACATAACATAACATTTAACTTTTGTTTTGAAGTGACGGAACTGATTAACTGATTTAATATTCTTGGGGCTAGTTCAGGGTTCACACTGGGCGAATTTAGCAATTTGCAATTACTTGAAATGTGCAATTTTGTTTCAAAAATCAAAAATTTCACCTTAGTCAATTTCAAATCTTTTTTACCAGCTGGATACCCTTTTGCGCAGAAAGGGCCACTTGTACCAAAAATCCATTTTGCATTCCCTAATTAGTGAATTTTAGGTAATCGCTATTTAAGGAATGCAAAACGGTATGTAAGAAAATAGCAATTCCCTAATAGCGATTCATACAGAGTTGCAGGTGCAATTAGGTAATCGCTATTAGGTAATAGTACTCCAGTCGTTCTCATGGGCCTAAAAGCCCATAGGTGTGAAAGGTTTTACATTACCTAACTTGCGATTACCTAATTGGTAATCGAAAATTAGGTAATGCATAACCAAGGGTGCCCGTGGGCCTAAGGCCCCCCGAAGCACACCAAAAAAAAATATGCACATGTAAAAGCACACACATGGTACTTTGAAAAATTCCTTTTATGTGCATTTTCAAAAATTGCACATGGTTACCATCAACTTGTAGTCGATGGTAAAAGCATTTCCTAAATGCGCAGTTTGCATTTAGAAAACGCTTGGTACATATGCGTGGAGAATCGCAAATTGCGATTCCCTATTTGTAGTCACAATTTTAGGTAATCGCAAAAAATTGCACTGCTGAAGCCTTTCATACATCTTGAAAGGCTATTTAGCACTCGCAAACGGTTAAAATTTAGTGATTCGCACTGTTTGCAAATGTAAAATAGGTTGATACATGTGGCCTTAAATGTCTTGCCAAGAGACATCTTTGTGCATTTAGAGAAACATTTTTTAGGTCATAGCAATCTCCTGCTGTTTAGATTTGAATGTCAGATTTTTTTAAATAGTCATTGTATTTCATAAAATTTGGTAAAAACGTAAGCAATTTCATACACCTATGCATAGCATATGCATATAAGTGCCCCATGCACACAAAACAACTCTGGTCATTTTCCTGCTACAGTACGGGCAATAAGTAGTCTTCTGTAATACTGAATCCAAACATGCTCTTGTATTGGGTATGCATTCACATGAGGTGTGGCTCCATCCAATGAAGGAATCCCTATGTTGTGTGAATGCTTTTATTAACGAAGAGACTACTTAGGACATGCACGGTAGTGCACATTTAGTATTCCTCCGTGGTGTCCTTTGGAGTGCAGGATTGAATGGTGCTTTAAATAACCCTACCCCCACAATAAGCACTCCCCTGGTCCCACCAAATGGAAGCCAGCAAGAAGTGACATCTTCAGTTTTGCCAGGGACAGCCGGCTAAAATCCACACATGTTGGTCATGCACCAAGTCTTTCTGGGGGTTCCTAAGGACTATAAAGGTAAATGAAAAATTAACAAAGCACTATGATGGTAGAACTAATGATGCAGCATTCCTAGGTGGTTGGTAAGCTTCTTCGCTTATTAATATCTATCACCAGCCGATTTGACAGGTTGGAAGACATAAATAACAGAAAAAGACCTTTGGCCCCAGACATCAGCCACACAGGGACTACCCTGGAACAGTACTGCTCATCACAAATCCCTTGTCGAAGAGCAGGGTAGATGACACCCACACACCTGCACTGGCAAAGTGCAGGAGGTAGAGGCTCAATCATGTAAAGTTTTGTGTGGCCCCGTCAAGTGGGGGCCAAGAAAAAGGTGAGGGTTCCAAAAGTGTGATTTCCCATGTTTATTCCCAGAGAAAACGTTGCTCTAAACACAGAAAAAATGGTGAATGGAATTACACCCAATTTGGCAAAAGTTTAGAACTTTACTTGGAATGTGTGGTTTTTGTGATTTGGTGTAAACATGTTCAGACGGTTTCAAGAAATTATCGTTTAAAGAGGGGCTCAGGTTGGTCAAGAAGCGGTTAAAAAGTTAGGTATATCTAGACTGTTGGTGTCCAGAAATGCTCTAATTGGCTAATTTAAAGGGGACCAGTCAATCCTGATTATCTGGCCACAACATGAACAAATGAGTGTGGCAACTATTACAGGACTCAGGAACATGGTCCACGCATCTTGAAAATGAAAAAACATATAAAGGGGCAAGGAGAGCACACCCTGACTTTCAGGGATATATGGGAGGGAGTCCCAAAGAGACCATCACTTGATTGGATGACCAAAACATTGACAACATGTTGTGGCAGCCATTACAGGACTCAAGGACATGGTCCCTGCTGAAATTCATTGCCGAGAATGTCACTTAAATTCACCAGTTATAGCTAACTCTAGTGACTTGTTCCCCAAAATAACTATAACCCTCGCCCCCACCATGCACAGTGTTGTTATCAATGATGTCAGTTCAGTTTTTATCAGTAATGATATCAATGATGTCATAGATCATGTCATATGTGCTGTAATATGTGGGGAAATTAGTAGCGTATGGCAAGGGTGCGAGTTATAGTTTCTTTAGGGGACGAATTATAGTTACAAGCAATAATGAATTTCAGTGTTTTTTTAGTTTAAAACGTTATGTTGTCACTGCCATTTTCACCTAAATATAACGTTTCTCTTACCTTTGTTTTTTCAGTGAATATCTAAGGTTTGTTTGGGTAAAGTAAGATATAATTACAATTCATAACTATAACATCACTTTAACGATTTTCAGTGAATTTCTAGTTTTTTTTTATTGCAAAGTAATATCTTATTATCATATGTAAAGCCAACTACCCTAAAGTGCGTGGCATGGGTTTGGCATGTGCCCAATTTCCGTGGGCAGGAAACCCCCTGCCATGCACGGCCTTCAGGCTTGCACAGCAGTTGGTACTGCAGGTCCTGGTCGCACTTAGCCAGACTTACTGACTTTGCGATAGAGTCACAACAGAAGTAGGCCCGTGGCTTTATCAATGGGTGAGCATATCAATATATATAAAGAAGATCTAGTATCTTTCTCAAAAATCGCCAATATTTTTATTCAAATGTATATTTCAGTAATTCACACAATGCAATGTTGAATATTAGTGTATCAGAAAAATGTTTAATAAAATTTTTATAAAAACAATCAACATGTCAGTGAGCCATTTATACCATAGTTTTTGTTATTGAAGTTGGTGGTCTGATAAATGTAAAAAGAAAAAAGAGACATATTGGTTTAAAAAAAAGAAAGCTAACATTTTTCCTCCCACAAATTGCAATCATAAAAACAACCACAAGAGGTCCTTTCACTTCAGCTCAAGAGCATAGAGCTCTACCTAGGAGTGCTTTAAAACAATATGGTATGTTTTTCTTTGGGCATGAATTCAATGGCCCAGGAGACTTACTGTTTTTTAATAATGATGTAGGGCTGCTGCACTTGCTGCAGCATACCCCGCCCCCCCCACAGCCTTAAGAAATGCTTAATGGTGGCCCTGAGCCTTCTAGGAGCACCACCAAGCTGAAACAAAAGCTTAAATAGCCCTTGCGGGGCATTATGGGGGGCTCCTTGCAAGAAGCAGTGAATACTAAATGAATGGTTCCTGCCGCTCATCTATTGTTTCTTTTTTCATAATTTTTGAGGAGGGGGAAAATTATTAGTTCCCTTGTCACTGTGCTTGACAAAATGATATTGGATATCCAGGGGGGTTACCTTACATTATGGGGGGGGGGGGATTTTAATTTAGGATTGTGCCCCATTACTCATGATAAGGTCTGTGGACTAGGGGATTTTGACTCTTGTAACTCTTGTAACTTTTCACACTTTGACCGCAATATATGCGGTGATCAATCAATCAATCAGGGAATTGTGAAGCGCACTACTCACCAGTGAGGGTGTCAAGGCGCTGGGGAGGGTGCAGCTCCGATTCAGCCGAAGAGCCAGGTGATAGTCTGAATAGGTTGCTAAAAACCCACAAACTTATACTCATCTGTGACCTAGCTGCTAAAGAAACTCTGAATCGGGTATCATTCACTGGTAGGGGAAAGGGTTCCCTGATTCATTTTATTGCACTATCTAAACTATGGGTGGGGAAGGTGGGGAAGTTTCAGATCTTAGGGAGCCATCTGAGCGATCATAACCCATTTGTTCTAAGCTTTACCCTTGGGCTCTCTTCAGTCTCAACTAATAAGATGACCTCCCCAATTGAATGCACAAGAAATAGGGGCATATGCTGCAAGAGGAGGAATGTTGAACCTCAGGCTTTCCTAGCTTCACTTGTGGAGAACCAGATGGAGCACCTAGAGCATTGTCTTAGTGTCAAATCTAATCCGGGACGGGTATTGGAGGCCTTTAATGAAATTTGTAAGAGGGCATTGGCGCAATTAACATTATCATCATCTAAGCAACATCATGTACCAAGATGTAACCGATGGTTTGACAAGACATGCACCAGGGCACTTAGTTACCTCAAACAAGCCCTTAAAAATCTCCAGCGGGTCCCGGCTGAAATTTGTAAGTGTAGGAAGTTTTACAAAGATGCCGTAAAGACAAGGAAAGCAGAGGTCATGAGGGAGGCTTGGGAACAGCTAATAGCTGCATGTTCAATAAATGACGGGTCACAATTTTGGAAGATAGTGAATGCATCCTTCTTCTCAAATATGTCCACCACTAGTATAGATCTGACTATCCCTGAGCATCTTTGGGTTAAGCTCTTTAAAAAAACTGTATGATTCTAATGAACAGGAATATGCAAGATTCTTGTGGTAATGCCAATAAAAGAGCTAAAAAGGACACATCCTCTCCAACTAGGTCTTCATTGCCTCTAACATTGGATGATATTATGTATGAATTTAGTAATATGCGACCGTTTATGGTTGATACCACTGCGGATCTGCAGAGAATTGAGAAGAAATGGTCTCACCTTGATTCACGACCCACGGAGGTCGAACAGCGAGTTAGTGATGCGCAAGATGTGGTTGCTAAAGTCGATTTTCTTACCAAAGAGATATCTCAACTGAAAAAATTAACAGAAGACTTAGAAAATCGCAAGCGACTCAACAATTTATGCATTTATGGCTTGCCTGAAGGTTCTAAGGTGCCTGATATGATTGCCTTCTTGAAACTTTATATTCCTAAACTTGTGGGCCTACAAGGCTTGACTGAACTATCCAGAGGGCACACCGGATTGGTCTTTCATATTCCTCAAATTCCACTAGACCAAGAGGGATTATTGCATTTTTTCTTCAATACTCTGACCTCATGATGGTTCTTACAGCAGCTAAACAACATAAGCAAATTCTTTGGTCTGGTCAGAAGATTCACTTCAGTCAAGATGTTTCCAGGGCTACTGCCAACCGTCGGAAGGAATTCTTGGATCTCAGACCAACCCTTAGATCTATGAATGCTCTGTTTGTTCTTATTCATCCTTGTTTCTTCAAGGTTACCTACAAAGACAAGTCAATAACGTTTGAAGACCCAGCAGAGATTTAAAAAAAATATATTCCTTCCTAAAGGAGAGGATATGAAACTTAGTAAATCTTGAATTATTTTTTGTATACTATATAACTTTTTGTTTTTTCCTCTTCTCAACAGGTCCCTCGTCTTCCTTTGTCATGTTCTAGTGTTCAGGTCATGCCCATCATTACTTTTCCATCTGCGTTTGGTAAGTTCCCTTTTCTCATTTTTTTCTTCTCTTTTTCTATTGTATCATGTCAAAATGGTTGCCCTATTTCCTTTTTTCTTTTTTTTCTCTCTCTGATCCGCTCTCTTTTATATTTATAGTTCCTCCATTCTATGCTTTGTTTTTATTCCTATTCCTCGGTGGCTCTCACACTAAGTGGTGTCTGATTTTCTTGTTTCCCCCTTTTGTTTTTTCTCCTATGACTAAAATCTTGTGGCTTTTTGTCATCTTTTCTCTTCATTTAAATATGAGGAGCTCTTTTACTCCTCACTTTCTTTCTTCTCCTTTCTTCATTCTCCGTCTGATTCTTTTCTTCAAATCATTTCATTCATTGACATGTACAGCCTCTTTTTCCTCATGTCGTTCTGTGCAGTTTTGCCTTCATCGGTTTTCTCCTTATTTGTTTTATCAGGTTGAGTATTGCGTATGTTATAGGTTATCTAATGATAGTTGTTATATGTTTTTTTATATATTCTATTAATGAGTAGCTTACGTGTGGTTGCTTGGAATGTTAAGGGACTTCATAGTCCAGTTAAGAAACAAAGAGTTTTATCTAATTTATCAAAATTAAATTGTAAAATTGCATTATTACAAGAAACGCATCTTAAAGAACAGGACATAGATTCCCTACGTAGACATTGGGTTGGGAGTGTTTTTGTTCCCCCGCCTTCAACAAAAATGGTTTTGTAATATTGTTCCATAAATCTTTATTTATTCAATTGTTGAGTGAGGTTAAAGATGATGCTGGGAGATGGCTTTTACTGAATATTAAGATTAATGACACCCAGTTCTCTCTCTGTAATATCTACGGCCCAAATGGAGTAGACTTGTTATTTTGGAAGAATTTTGCCACTCTTTTATCCTCATGCCCCTCAGAAAACCTTTTAGTCAGAGGCGACTGTAACCAACTAATGGATCCTTTCGCGATTGTCGTTCTCAGGCAAGGTTTATTCCCAATAAAATGCTTTAAACTTTTCAGAATGTCATGTCATCTAGAGGGTTAGTTGACGCTTGGAGAGTCTCACATCCTGATGTTCAATTTTTTCTCCCCTGTACATAATTCACATTCCATAACAGACTACATATTTTGTACTCAGAATGTCCTTCAATTTATTGCACATGCTGAGATAGGCTCTGATACAGCAATCTGGGACTAATAATTTTCCACAGACTAGGCCTACTTTCATTACCAAACAAGTCCCTTCTCACTGGGTTAGTGAATTACTAAACAAATTACCAAAATTACCAAAATCCAATTTGTATCTTCATTTCTATTATACCTATTATGGCGATGCGATCTTTATATAGTTGACAGGGTTTGGCAAACCAATACTTGTTTCTAAAATACTCATAAACTAGAAAAACACCTCGAATAAAGACAGACTCATTTGTATATTTATAAAGTTTATCTAAATAATGTGAAATAAATGCTCATCAATATCAAAATACAGTACAAATCATAGATCATCAGAGAGCAACAATATCAGAGAAATATTGATAAAAATACATCTCAACTTGTCAGTGCATAAAGGAGTGGAAAGGCGAAGAGACAAAAGGTTCTGAGACAAATTACATTTGCAAATGATTTTGCAAATTCAGTTTTCTGTCTATACTAACCCAATTGATATAGGAAATCTACTCCCTGGCCATGAGAGCAGTAAGGCCCCTCAAGAAGAGTTGAAGAGGCAAAGATTAAGTCAGGAATCAGCAGACAGGAACAGCCAGCTCAAGAATAGGAGACAGCAAAGAAGGCATCTCCTCACGCAGGTAGGAAAGTAAGCCACCATCTAACCTAACCCCTCCCACCAGGAACCTCAATTATATCCTGAAACCCAAGTGTCCAACCCAAATTTGTGTCAGACCAGAGGATTTCTCTACACATGATTGGTTAAAGAAGGGGGTGTACTGTCACACCACTCTCGTCATGTCCATCTCACTCAATGTCTTATTGTTTATTTATTCTGCATATCAACTTCCACCCCAGGAAATACAAATTTGAGCCACTGTCACAGCATTCGTTTCCTTCATCCCAGTCATGTAGCAAATTCTGTGTCTCATTTATCCACTTGTGCTGCATAAAGAGGAAATGTTCTTTCACTCGAGGAAAAAAATGTTTCTTTCAGCTGGCTCTTGGCAGGCACACAGGATTCGTGAAGGACACTTGTCTTCCACTTTCACCATCTTCCTCAACATTATTTTTCTGAATTTCATTTAATTAACCCCGTGTTTTCCCGCAGAACAGAAAACCATGCTTCTATGAAAAACAAACACAGGCATTATTAATCACTTATAATGCTTATCATAACGCATCCACCCCGTGCTGCATCTATCCATGCGCAACCCATGTTAATATTATTTTTCTAGCAAACGTTAATAATATGCACAAAAGCAGCATTAGTCCTTTTTATTTTTCGTTTTGTCAAGAAGCATTTGGGGCCTACTTCAGTGCTTTAGTATGCGCTTGCGCAGTAGCATTTTCCCTCATGTCAGGCTATTTTCCACATTAGTTTTTCACCGCACACTGTTATTAAATGTTACTGAGGGTTCAATTCGAGCAGGTTTTATTTCGCGAAAACCCTGCTCCATCAATCCCCCCTTTGATGGCGTTTTGAGCCATCACCAAAATACCCACCAATAGAAATTATCACTTTCAGAAAGCAGTTGTTCTCTCTCGTTTTACCATTATTCCATCTAAATCCTTCATTATTTCATAATAATTTCCTTTCTTGTCCTCTAATTCTATCTCTTCTCTCTTTCTCTTTCTTGCTCTTCGTTTCACATCAGATGTCTCCTTTTTGCATTTACAACATTTATAAATCAGAAAAAACATTAGTATTGCTGTAGCTACTGCAATGATAGGCGTTAGTATTCTTCCTAATACACTAGTCCCAAAAGTAGCAAACCAATTACCCATGGAAGAAAAACTCTTACTAAGTTTCTCCCAAGCACCGTCAACCTTTAGTTCAGCCAAATCTTCTTGAAGATTTGTAATGTTCTTAATATACCCCTCTAGACTCTTACTCTTATCAGGGATATTAGTACAACATTGTTGAATTTTCAACATATTACAGACTCCACCCTCCTTGGCCAATAATACATCAAGGGCAAGTCGATTTTGTAAAACCATAGATCTAATCGCAACCATTTCAGTATCAATCATCAAGAAACCACCAGCAGTATCTGTTGATAAACGATCAACCACTGTGGACAATTTTCTAATTTTATGTGAGTTTAATATGACTCCAACTGAAGGTATCAATGCTCCAAAAATATCTCCCACTATTTCTGAAAAACTCGCTCCTCTTTTATAACGTATTAATCCATTCTTTATTTCATTGATTCTATCATTCTTATCCAAGTGGTACACTTTGGGAAATACTATCCCAATATAGCAACATCCATACCAATGTGCAGGCAACCTATAGTAGGCATTCTTACCACAAACATAATAGATTCCCGTAAAGACAGGATCAGTTCCTCCTTTTATTCCCCATTCTCCCGTAATTAGGAAAGTATGTTCACACTCACTGGAACCAATGAAATAATTATTATAATCAGTTTTAATCTAAGCAAGCAAAGCTTCCTTCTATGATGCCAGTCCAGGGTCATGGCAGCGTATGGTCACCCTTTTTATAATCTCCCTCTCTGAAAGCCCATGGAGGTACATGAGACTTTTGCTCAGCAGCCCTTCTCTTGAAATCCTGCCTTCTATCCTCTACCATGTTAATGAATTCTATTTCTTCAAACTGCAGTCTACATGTTAAGTTATGTCTATGTGCTTATACTATATCTATTGTTTTTGTTGGATGAAAAAATTCCCCCATATATTCTGCATTTTCATCACTACTCACTCTATTCATTTTCTTTCTAATAGGAATTTCTGAGAACACTAAATCCATGTTAGAATAATAATATTGTAAGCTACCTCTCTCGTAAAAGAGGCTAGTTAAAACACTGCAAGACACTCCATATGTTAAAGGTAGGTGATGGCAAGTCACCCCCTCTGAGACAGGCGATGGTAACTGCATGCACACATAACAATCTCTCGCATCCATCGTATCAACATACTCATACAAAAACTTAGCAAAAACATTTAACGAAAAGTCATTAATTGATTCATCTTGATGGTAGATGCTATCACCTTCCATCTTTTCTATATTAGTATGTCAGATTTCTTTAAGACTTTTAAAATCTACTTTCTCACTCATCACACCATTACTATTATTTTTATGGTTAGTTACCATTAAGACAGGCACACAAACAATTAGTGTTAACCACACCAACAATAGTAATAACATACTAAATAAGCAAGAATTAATACATCAACGTTTAAACCTACGATTTTGATGTCCAGTCTCTGCTATTTTTGCCATTTTAGGGAAAAATGAATATCGATTCAAAAAGAAAAAAGAAAAAAAAACTATAAAAACTATAAAACTATCTAAGTAGTGTATCCAAACACTTCAAGCATTCTTCTTCTTTCTTTACCTCCTCTTTTCTTTTTTTCTTTTTATTTTATTTCTTCACAGCATTTGATTCAATTTCTACTTTGGTTCCCTGCACTTCTCTGAACCAATTCTTTAATTTTCTGCACCTTTAGTTTACACAGTTCTTTTAAGGTGGTTCAAAACCGTTTGCTTCACTCTGTTTTGTACCAGTGTCTTCTTTGCTCTGATCTGTATACTCAATTTCTTCCAATACCACATATGTCCATTCTGGAGCTGCGTATTTCTTGTTTGGAACTCTTACTCTCTTCGTTTTCCAAACTAGTTCTTCTTCTGACTCGCTTTGTTCTGTTTTTTTGTACTTCAACTATCGTGTCTGGTATTTTCTTTTTCAGAGTGTATTTCAGTCTTTTCACTCCTTTTGGCCACACATCACCTTTTCTTGCTTTCTTAACTTGCACAGTTCCTTCTGCTTCAGTGTCAAGTTTGCAAGTTCTTTTATTCAGATCTTTTCTCTGTTGCACTTGCTCTGGATTCTCATTTAACACTTCTCCATCATCACTTTCAACAGCAGTCTCACGAGACCCAGTAGCTGGTGCCCACTTTATTCAACTTTGTTCCCGATCAATCACGTGTTCAACACCTTCAGAATCTGTAGCTTCAGACTCTATGTTTTCACGTTCTACAGCTTCTGGCTCTTCTTGACTCTCTGCCAGTCTCTGCTCTTCTTCTTCTTGTCTTTCAAGTGGACTTGGGACTCTCCTTGTGTGACTTGCGTGTATCCAATTTGGCAAACCTCCACACTTCACTGCTGTCGTTGTCACCAGTATTACCTGGTATGGGCCATGCCATCTAGGTTCCAGACACGACTTTCTCACATGCTTCTTCACCAGGATCCACTCTCCCGGACTCAAATCATGTGCTTGCTCTTGCTGTGTTGTGGTTGCATTTTCTCCAATCTGATGAGACACAGAATGCACCACATCAGCCAATCTTTTGCAATAATCAAGTACCAAATCATCAGTTATATTCATCAGTTTATTCGCTGGTACAATTGGCTGTCTCATTGCTCTCCCCATTATAACTTCATGAGGGGATAATCCAGTCTTTTTATCAGGAATGCTTCTTAGACTCATTAATACAAAGGGTAAAGCATCTGGCCATTTCAGTGCTGTGGATGCACACACTTTTGACAGTCTTGACCTAATAGTGCCATTAATTTGCTCGACCCCACCTGAGGCTTCTGGTCGATAGGCACAATGCAGCTTTTGCTCAATTTGGAATGCTGCGCAAATTATCCGAAATATTTCATTATTAAAATGTGCACCTCTATCCGTTTCTAAAGAGACTGGAAATCCAAATCTAGGAATGATCTCTCTCAAAAGCAATTTAGCAACTGTTAAACTATCATTTCTTCTTGTTGGATATGCTTCTACCCAATGAGAAAACAGACAAACAATAACCAACACATATTTTAGCCCATTACAATTAGGCAGCTCAATAAAATCAGCTTGTAATCTAGTAAAAGGTCCTGCTGCTTTTCCAATCCGCCCCCAACTGACAACAGTTTTTCTACCTGGATTCTGCTGCTGGCACACTACACATCTCTGGCAAAGACTCTCTGCAATAACCCTGAAGTTAGGATTGTACCATGACTGTTTGAAGAGTCTAATCATAGCATCTCTTCCCACATGTGTTACTCCATGGTACATCCTTGCAAATTGTGAAAGTAAACAGTCTGGCATTACTGGTCTATCATCCACGTACACCCATATTTCATCTTCAGGTCTCCTTGTACATCCTGATTTAATCCAAATTTCTTTCTCTTCCTCACTAGCTTCTTCTTGCAATTGTCTAACTTCATCCCATGTTTCTACAGAAGAGAACACCAAGTGATAATTTGTATTCTTTTTTTCAGCTCCTTTATTATTCGAAACCGAATACTGTGCACAGAAACAAGCCACTTGGTCTGCGTATCTGTTGCCACTAGTCACATAATCATTTCCTGATTTATGTGCCTGGCATTTGACCACTGCAATCTCTTTAGGCAATTGTAATGCATTCAGCAAATCTTTTACATCTTTGCTATTTCTGATCGGCGATCCTGAAGATGTCAGAAATCCATGTTGCATCCACAATTGACCAAAATCGTGCACTACCCCGAAACCATATTGACTATCCGTAAATATGGTTATCCTCAAATTTTTGCCAATTATACAAGCCCTGGTCAAAGCGACCAATTCAGAAATTTGAGCTGAATTCATCCCTCTTAGACAAGATGCTTCAAGAACCATAGCCACTGTACATACTGCATATGAAGCACGCAATGCACCCTTTTCATCTCTCAGACATGAACCATCTACAAACATCACACAATCTGATTCTGGCAATGGTGTATCTTTTATGTCTGGCCTTGGTTTTGTACACAACTCTGTCACATCCAGACAATCATGATCTGCTTCATCTTTTATCTTCACAACTCGAACTCAGCAACAAAGTCGCTGGGTTCAGTGTCGTGCATCTTGTTACTGCCACTTTCTCAGCACCCAAGATCACTCTCTCATATCTAGTCAAACGACTACTTGTCATGTGCTGTGTTCTCGTCCTTGTCAGCAAAATCTCAACAGAATGTGGCACATACACTCTCTATGGATGTCCCCTCACAATTGATTCACTCTGCTCCAGACTCACACAAGTAGCAGCCACTGCTTTCAAACAACCAGCCACTGAGTCCAAAGTAGCAGAGAAATATGCCATTGGACAACGCGCCATTCCATGTGTCTGCATCAAAACTGAAAGTTCACATCCATCCTTCTCACAACAGAATAATGCAAAGTCTTTAGAATAATCTGGCATTCCCAATGCAGGTGCTCGACAAAGACTATCTTGCAGCTCAACAAAAGCCTTCATGCTTTCTTCATCCAGTTCGATCGGATCGACTACATCTTTGTGAGTCAATCTCTGTAATGGCTTGGCTATCAGTGAAAAACCACTGATCCACTGTCTGCAGTATCCAACCATGTCCAGAAACATTCAAACTTCTTTCTGTGTTCTGGGAGGACCCATTTGCAAGATGACAGCAATTCGATCTTGTGATACTTTCCCCGACTCCTTTCTCAATTTTGTGTCCCAAACATTGAACCTCTCTCTAGCAAAACTGCAATTTTGCTAGTGACACTTTATGCCCACCTACATCCAAATGGTTCAGTAGAGCAATTGTATCTGTCACACATGCTTTTCGTGTCTTTGATGCCACCAATAGGTCATCGATGTATTGAACCAATACTGAGTCTTCTGGCATAACCAATGACTCCAGACACTTTTTCAAAATCTGATTGAAAATTGAAGGACTCTCTGTATACCCTTGAGGAACCCAGCACCATGCCAAGACACGGTCTCTGAACTGAAAAGCAAAAAGATATTGGCTATCCTGATGCAAGGGTATCGAGAAAAATGCTTGACACAAATCAATCACTATGAACCATTCCGCATCACAGGGAATTTGGTAAAGAATTACTGCTGGGTTTGGCACTATCGGACAACAAGGTACTACAATCTTATTAATTTTCCTCAAATCTTGCTCAATTCTATACTTGCCACTCGGTTTTTTAATTCTCATAATAGGTGAATCACAAGGACTCCCTAGTATTTCTCTCAGAATACCTTGTTTAATCATTTGCTCAATCACAGGAGTAACTCCTGCAATGGTATCAGGGCTCATTTTATACTGTGGTGTTTTCGGAAATTCTGCACCTTGTTTGACCAAAATTTGAATTGGATCACCACCCTTCATCAATCCGATGTCTTTCCCTGTAAAATCCCACACATCAGTCGTCACAGTATCTCTCAATTCAACAGGCAAATCCTTCGCTGTAAATAAAGGATACAAATCATTCACTTCTGTCCCTTGCCTTACTAACATCACTTTGAAAGCAACATCCTCATCTGGTGTTTGAAAAGCAATACCATCTGGTGTACAGTAGATGGTGCAATTCATCTTACACAACAAGTCCCTACCTAAAAGGTTCACCGGATTCGTATCGCACACCACAAACCGATGCAAATCTCTAAATTCTCCAATATGAACCTCTATTGGAATTCTAATATACTTATTTGAAACTCCTACAACTTGGATTGTTTCTCCTGAGAGGGGTAGGTTTGGAATTTCTGCTGCTCTCACAGTAGATCGGGTAGCACCAGTGTCCACAAGGAATGTAATATCATTACCTTCCACTTTCCCATCCACAAAAGGACCCGATTGATCTACCTCTAGAGATGCGTCATTGAGCTGAATCTGAATCACTCTCAGGACATTGCAACCAATATTGCGAAACCATCTGTACATTTTGTTTCTTACCAATTTGTTTACTTGCGTGAAATCCAGCATTCGCACTGTATCTCTGTACCTGAGCATTCACATTATTTGGCATAGGAGCTTGAGGCACTTGTACCTGTTATACCTGTGGTGTAACTACCTGTTGCTGTTGCAGCTGTTGTTGATTCACAACCACCTCATTCTGCATCTGTGGATTAAAATTTTGAACCATTCCATTATTTTCTAACAAGAACTTACACTCGTTCTTCCAATGTCCTAACCTTCCGCACACATGACAAGGAAATTTCCTCTTCATCTCTTCCTTATTATTTCTACCTCTACCCTTTCCCGGTAATTGCACTTGAACACCACCATTCGGTACAACATTCATACCAGGTACCTGACCATTTTGAAAATTCTGATTCTGCCCTTTCATTTGGGAACCTGTTTGAGAAAAATCAACAAAATTCCCATTTTTCTGCTGTGCCGCTTTCACTTGCGCCCACATAATTTTCTCTTTCAATTTCTTATGCCTAGATTCAATATCATCACTACAATACTTTGCATACCTCAGTATTTCATCTATTGTTTTGTTCTGCCAACAAATCAAATGCTGCTGAATCATATTACTAATTTCAGGTTTCAATCCAAACACAAACTTATACACAAAATGTCCCATATCTTTGTCAGTTATGCTTTCAAAACCACTATACTGTTTAAACACCTGTAAAAGTCTCTCATAATAGGCATGTACTGTTTCTTTTGACTCCTGTGTCGTCCTGTCAATCTTAACCCAATCTGTTTCCTTTGGGGAAATCTTACTCTTCAAATAAGTAATCACTTGATTATATTTCTTCATCACCTCTTCTGAAGGCGCTCCAGTTTTAACATCTCTAGGATATTCCTCTTTCGGCCAATCAACTGCAATCTTACACTTAGTCCATAAATCAGCTGGAACTACAATATCAAACAAACCATCCAAATCTTTCAACAAGACCTTTGAGACCTTTACAAACCTCTCTACCTGTTTATACCACTCGACAGGCTTTTCTCTAAACTTTGGGAAGTCATTCGTAAAAGACAATATGTCCTGTCTTGACCAAGGAATATGAACATATCCACCACCCGGAACTTCTCTCATTGGATATATCATTTCAGCAGGTTCTATCTCTTTTAACCGAAGCAAAGAAGATGCAGTCACACCTTTACTTGCAAGCATCTCTTCTTTTATTCTCGCCCATCTACCTTTCCATCGTTCCAAATCACGCCATTTTTTCAGAGTATTAATCAACTCCTTTATTTACAATCGTTTACCAGATGCATTCAAACTCTCCAGATCCTTATCGCTAAAATCCAACCTATATGTCTTTTTTAAAGCTTTCGATTTTTCAATATCCACTCCATATTCCTGTGCTGCTTCTGCCATCTTCTCATTCAAATTTCTCGCTTTCAATGTAATATTCTTACACAAGAATAACAACTCATCATCCTGATATTTACTCAATCTCTCCGGACTTATTGTACCCATAATCATTTCTTCCAGAACTACTCTTAACCTACCTATATCTATACTCTGTTTGGACTTAATAGGTGCCATTCCTCTAATCCAATCATCCAACTCTTCTGGCGAAGGTCCCACTGAACTCCATGATACTGAAGTCGTTTCTCTCACATTTGACATTAATTTTCTAGGATCAATCTGTACATTCCTTTTTGGCGTTTCAGTCACATTTCCATTTACTGGAATATCAATCAGTGACGTACTCATCTCATTTGACTCTGGTCCACTAACATCCCGAGCACTAATCACTGGAACTGTCAATGCATGCACTCTCGAAATGTTTTGACCCTCACTATACAATGGAACTATAGGACCAATTGTTACCGGAACTGAAACGCTTCTGCATTTAAACTAATCTGACTAATTTTCGGAGTCAATTCTTCCTTTGCTCTGTTGAGCATTTTGATATCTCTCTCCTGTGAGACTCGAGTAGCTGATGAAGACGGTAAAACTAATGGAACTTGTGAAGCTTGTGGTACCTGTAGAACTTGTGGAACTTCTATCTCAATTAGTGATGCACTTGGAGTAATCCCATCCGGACTTTCATATGGTGGAGGTCTCTTCAATAGCATCTCATCTAATAACTCATCATCAATTTCATTCGGATCTGTATCTAGTTCTGAAGTCTCTACATTATTCTTTTTCTCTTTGCACTTTCCACCAGCTTGTCCCTCAGCAACCATTACTGGATATAATCCATCTATGATTACATCTCTCCTCCACCTTTTCATCTGCTCATCCCATTTAGCTTCTGAATACCATCTCATTGTATTCCTATATTTCATCCCATTCCTATCTCTCTCCCTTATGTACGCCTCATGTTCCCATTCCTCAAGCGCCTCATACTGCATAGGTCTAGGATTTGGTTTTAACGAATTCATTCGTCTTCTCAAATTTTCCAAAACTTTTACATTGAAAGTACCATGCTCTGGGAAAGCTAAAACTCCATCATCCTCCGTATAGCTCACCCAATTCTCTAACCATGTACATGTATGATATCCACGCTCTAACATCATAAAAGAAGCAGGCGATCTTGCAGGAGGTACAGGAATTCCCTCTCTAGTAACTATTGGCTTGTCTTTTTTAAACAAATCTTGATTCATCTTTATCAACTTCATTTTCAACTCTCTTTTCGCTAAATGCTTTAGAAATCAAGGAAATCCTTCCGTAATTCCGCTCACATTATTCATTCGCACTCGCCCAATACCAGCGCGACTCACACCAACCAACCAATCACAGCACAATACACGCCCGCTATCTGAACAATGCCAGCGCGGCTTTTTGTGACATCAGTATAACTCCTGCGACTGACCCTCCCTTTATAAAATAATATAGCAATGTACTACAAGGTCTTTCTAAATAAATTCTTATTAGAAACGACACAAACGCTGCTACTTTGTCTGCTCCACTAAATGAAAGATAGTTCAGTCATTCAAGAGAACCTTTTACAACCAGCAGAATAACGACCAGCGTCACTCTATTCTCAATCAAATGAAAGGAGGTCTTGGTACTCCTTTAGGTGGGTTTCCTAAAGTTTTGGAAGAGGACTTTCACAATTACAATCAAGCGAAATTAGGTCTTGGTACTCCTTTAGGTGTACTTTCTAAAGTTTCGGAAGAGGACATCACTATAACATCCAGCTTACTTACATACTTTAGAATAGGTCCCTTAGAATAATATCAACAGCCTTTCACTGTTCGATATTACAACAACAGACAAAGTACTTCTGCAGTGTGATACTTTCCCACACTCTTCCTCTGCCCCTGAGGCTAAATCAACATCCCGGGATCTTAGGCAACTCCGTACCCATACTTCCAGACGACATAAAACAAAGACGGTAACTTTTCATATTAGTATTGTAACCAAAATCAATAATTCAACCATTAATTTGCCAAAATAATCAATATAAACCATCAGGCTGCTACCAAAACTGATCCAGCGATCTGGGTCTAATAATTTTCCACAGACTAGGCCCGATTTCATTACCCAACAAGTCCCTTCTCGCTGGGTTAGTGAATTACTAAACAAATTACCAAAATTACCAAAATCCAATTTGTATCTTCATTTCTATTATACCTATTATGGTGATGCGATCTTTATATAGTTGACAGGGTTTGGCAAACCAATACTTGTTTCTAAAATACTCATAAACTAGAAAAACACCTCCACTAAAGACAGACTCATTTGTATATTTATAAAGTTTATCTAAATAATGTGAAATAAATGCTCATCAATACCAAAATACAGTACAAATCATAGATCATCACAGAGCAACAATATCAGAGAAATAATGATAAAAATACATCTCAACTTGTCAGTGCATAAAGGAGTGGAAAGGCGAAGAGACAAAAGGTTCAGAGACAAATTACATTTGCAAATGATTATGCAAATTCAGTTTTCTGTCTATACTAACCCAATTGATATAGGAAATCTACTCCCTGGCCATGAGAGCAGTAAGGCCCCTCAAGAAGAGTTGAAGAGGCAAAGATTAAGTCAGGAATTAGCAGACAGGAACAGCCAGCTGAAGAATAGGAGACAGCAAAGAAGGCCTCTCCTCACGCAGGTAGGAAAGCAAGCCACCAACTAACCTAACCCCTCCCACCAGGAACCTCAATTATACCCTAAAACCCAAGTGCCCAACCCACATTTGTGTCAGAACAGAGGATTTCTCTACACATGATTGGTTAAGGAAGGGGGTGTACTGTCACACCACTCTCGTCATGTCCATCTCACTCAATGTCTTATTGTTTATTTATTCTGCATATCAACTTCCACCCCAGGAAATACAAATTCGAGCCACTGTCACAGCATTCGTTTCCTCCATCCCAGTCATGTAGCAAATTCTGTGTCTCATTTATCCACTTGTGCCGCATAAGGAAGAAAATGTTTCTTTCAGCTGGCTCTTGGCAGGCACACAGGATTCGTGAAGGACACTTGTCTTCCATTTTCACCATCTTGCTCAACATTATTTTTCTGAGTTTCATTTCATTAACCCCGTGTTTTCCCGAAGAACAGAAAACCATGCTTCTATGAAAAACAAACACAGGCATTATTAATCATTCATAATGCTTATCATTACGCATCCACCCCGTGCTCCATCTATCCATGCGCAACCCGTGTTAATATTATTTTTCTAGCAAACGTTAATAATGTGCACAAAAGCAGCATTAGTCCTTTTTATTTTTCGTTTTGTAAAGAAGCATTTGCGGCCTACTCCAGCGCTTTGAGACCCCTCCGGGTGATATGTGCGCTCAATAAAACTCGATGACTATGACTATGACTTTAGTACACGCTTGCGCAGTAGCATTTTCCCTCATGTTAGGCTCTTTTCCACATTCGTTTTTCACCGCACACTATTAGTAAATATTACTGAGGTTTCAATTCGAGCAGGTTTTATTTCGCGAAAACCCTGCTCCATCAGCTCTATACTTATTTCCCATCATGCCCCTGTCATAGTAGGTTTGAATACTCCTACCTCCTGCATCATAATAGACAATCCTGGGACGATGCCTGTGGTAGCAGACTTAAGTTTAATGCCAAAATGTTCAGCGATCGCAATAAAGCTGGGAAATCCTTGGCCAATTATCTTAAAATTAAGAAGTTAAAAATCTAAGATAGTAGCAACAACTGACAACTTTGGGGTCCGACAAGTCAGTGATTCTAAGATATTAGACTGTTTTACGGAATATTATACCCAACTGCAGAGTCTTCCCCTAGCACGGAACAATTTGATGTTTTTTCCCAATCAATTCCTAAACTACCAGATCGTAATATGGATTTGTCCTCTCTTGAAATTGATATCTCTGAGCAAGAAATATTATCATCCATCAACGATCTTCCAAAGGATAAAGCTCCAGGGCCTGATGGCTTTACTGTTGAGTTTTATTTTCAATTTAAGCATCTTTTAATTCCAAAGTTACTACTCCTCATCACCCATTTTTTAACTGAACGTCAGACACAAGGCTCGTTTTCTTAGGCAATGCATTGTTTGCTTCCTAAGAAGGGTAAGGACTTATCTCAATGTAGTAATTATAGACGCACTCATTCGTTAACACTGATTGTAAGATTTTTGCTAAAGTATGAGCTTTACGTATTAATCAGGTTATTCCTGAGCTAGTGGATTTTCATCAGTCTGGGTTTCGGAAGGGACCTTATATCTTGGATAACTCTAGAACCTTTCTTAACATAATTCATTTGGCTTTTAAGTTGCACTTCCCTTTAGCTGCTATAACTCTAGATGCCGAAAAAGCATTTGATTGGGTGAACAGGGATTTTCTGTTTGGTGCCTTAAAATGGCATGGTTTCTGTCCCCATATTCCACAGTATATTAGTTTGTTAGAATCTGAGCCTTCCACTTCCATTGGGGTCAACAATGGTCTCCACAGGCCCCAGAGACCCTATTACCTGGGGCATGCTCTTTTTTATGGGGAGGGGGGTGTGTAGCCCCTCCCCCGAGCCTTTACAGGTCCTGGGAACCCAATCCCCTGAGGTCTACTTTTATAGGCCAGCCAATAGTGCCCCTGAGGATTCCATCCACAGGGCCTTAGGTGGGTGCCCCGGTGCCCACCCAGGGCACTCACAAGACACTAGATTGAGTGCCACGGGGAGAGCCCCAGGGCCTCCGCTGGCTCCTCACATGCATCAATCCCGGAAGCTGGCAGTGATCCGGCCCGGTGGGAGGAGGTATTTTTCACTGCTCCCACCGGGTGGGGGCAATCTGAGTTTCCCTGACCGCAAGAGTGTGGCAGAGAAACAAACATCTGCTCTAACCTGGCAAGAGCATTTTTAAAGCTTTCCCCCAGAGGGTTGGTGGTCCCCGGGGCTGTGATTGGCTCGATGAGGGTGGCCGTGCCTCCTAAGCTTTACTATTTACACCTTGCCCAGGAGATGGGGTCCCTGGAGCTGTAATCAGCTCGAGGAGGGGTGTCACACGTATGCCCCTGCTCAAATTCCTTCCAGTACAAAACTTATGCTAGACTCAGGGAGACATCCTTGCACTATGGTGCCAAGGTGTGTCTGTGGCGCATGGCCGCACATTTCTGCACCATTGCTGGGGAGAGGGGAGGAAAGTGCCATATTTCTGTAAATATGGCGCTCTCCTGCTTTCTCCTTCTCACGCAGCGCAGTATCTGTGGCTACTGCACTGCATGAGAAACTGGTCATTCTGGCCCTAAATCTCCAAAGCGGATAGACACTCTGTGGAAACTTGTCACCCCATCTCTCACTTTTTTGTAGACAGTGTCTTTGTGTGTAGTCTTGGATTTCATTCAACTTGTTAAAATGGATTAGGGATGCCTTGTGCACATTCAATGTACGGGTGAGGTCTGAAAATACCTATATTTTTATCCCAAAGAACAGGAAATCAATACAATTTTGACAAGTATTGCAAAGCCAATAGGTCTAGTCTTGGCAAGCCAATAAGGATTTTTTCACAAACATATGCAATGAGAATTAAATGTTGACATTTTTTTTTTAAATGTTGCCATCTAATACTGGTGTGCATCTGTTTGCAAATTAAATGAGCAATAAAAGACTAGGTATGTGAGAAATTCACATAATGTGTGTTTGCATAATTACGTGCAATTTTTTAAAAATAACATGAAATTACATGTAGTTACAGAGAATGCATCTGCATTGCCTCACTTTAAAAAATTATGCTGGAGCTGCATTTTGCATTATAAAATATAGCATGAAGTGGTAAACCACATTGTGCGAGCATGCAACCATTTTGGTTACTTCAGCCTCCTCTTACATATCTATCTAGCAGGGGCAGGTGGCCTTGTTAGGCCCCATTCCTTAGGGTCGTATTCAATACAAAAAGGAGGGGGCCCTCCTCAAGCTATTGTAGGTCCCAGGGACCCCATCTTTCGGGACCAAAAATATGTTTTAGGCAGTGGGGTCACACTCTCCCCTCTGAGCCGTTAAAGACCCCGTGGACCCCATCTCTCGGGGTCAGCTCATTTACTGTGCCCTTGGGAGCCCACTCCTGGGACACAGTAGTTTTCCTTCCCTTTTTGTTGAATTTGGTCTTGAAGGATGGGGTTCCCAGGCCTAATGATGGCCCTGAGGGTGGCCAGGCCCTGTAGCCAACGTCTGCCGTGTGCAGTGTGGGGTTGGCTGCCTGCGGGGTGGTTGGGCACCTGTGGCCAATCCCATGCCATGCACAACCAAAGGCTATGCTCAGTTGTGGGGTTGGCTGATCTGGGAGTGGTTGGCCACAGGTTTTCCAGCCAACCCACCACAGTACACAACCAAAGGCCATGCATGGCGAAGGGTTGACTTTATGTGTGGTAATAAAATATTACAATACGTAAAAAAACAGTTATGATTTGATATTTTGCTTTATATAAAAAAAACTTAGAAATTCACTGAAAAAACAAATGGTGATGTTATAGTTAAGTAAACATGTCAGTGCCAACATAACGTTTTGACCTTTAAAAAATCACAGAAATTAAGTTGTGCCTCCGTCATGCACTGCTTATGAACTCACATATTATATCACTCATGACATGTTCTATGATACCATCTATGACATCATTGATGGCATCACTGATGACATCATCGAAGCTACTTTTGAACCCAGTTCTCTATAAATATGTATGGCATTAAAGGTCTGAAAACAAGTTTTGAAAGTGAATGTTGTGTGTGGCTAACGAGTTTAAAACACTGTGTATTGAAGTGCACGAGAGCATATGCCACCTTGAAGAACGTTTTACACAAAAAGAAACGGGATAGAGAAGAAATAGCCAAATCCAGGCGAGCATATAACCTAGCTTTAAAAACTAGAAAGAGGGAAATCAAAGCGAACGCTTGGGCTGATTTGCACAAGGCTGCCATAGAGGGTAATAATATTGCATTTTGGCGCGTGGTCAAATCTCCTTTTTTGAGATTTGAGTTAATGCCAAGAATAGAAATTGCAATCGATGAAGGGCAATGGGTTGAGCATTTTTCTAAAATGTATGCCAAGAAACAGGAGTCTAGTATTCAAATCGCCGGTTGCTGTGTCTCTACCCGTATAAACGATCCATTCCCAACTAATATAGACTTCACTTTAGAAGAAGTAGAACTAGCTGTGAAAGCTAGTAAGGGCGGAAAGGCACCAGGACCAGATGGGGTACCCGTAGATATATTTAAACAAAATACGGAGCTATGGGGCCCCTTAATAAAACAAGTCCTTGCAGCAGCATGCAAGGTAGGACTCATAGGATCTTGGTCTGAGTCATTAATGGTCCCAATTTTTAAGAAAGGTGATAGACAAAATCCTTCATGTTACCGTCCAATCTCCTTATTAGATTCAGTGGGAAAGGTCTTAGGCCGTATTA
Organism: Calotriton arnoldi; assembly: GCA_963921515.1. NCBI lineage: Eukaryota > Metazoa > Chordata > Amphibia > Caudata > Salamandridae > Calotriton > Calotriton arnoldi. The sequence continues at coordinate 4,646,132 of CAWUFW010000215.1, read as the reverse complement.
TTTTAAACCGTCTCCAAGAATGGGCTGAAGAAAACAACGTATTAACGGATCTACAATTCGGATTCAGGGAAGGATTAGGAACATTAGAACAGGGCCTTAATTTAACAATCCTGACCGAGAAATATGTTAAAGTAAAAAAAGGAAAAATGTACTTAGCCTTCGTAGATCTTTCTACTGCGTTTGATTCCGTATGTCATAATAATTTGTGGAAGATTCTCGAAGTAATGGGAGTCGAACTAGCCTTAATTCAAGTTGTGAGAGAATTATATTCTGGGGCTAGTTCTAGAGTACGGTATGGATCAAATGGGGAATACACAGCTACATTTGCAGTAGACAGGGGGGTAAGACAGGGCTGTGTCCTGGCACCCTTCTTGTTCACCATGTATACTAACGGCCTTGAGCAGGTGATGCTTGAGGGGTGCCAGGATCTACCACAGGTGGAAGGTCGACCCATTCCTATCTTACTCTATGCCAGGGGTCTTCAAACTGTGGGGCGCGACCCCCAGGGGGGCCGTGGAGTGATGCTAAGGGGGTCGCGCCTTCCCAGCCACACTTCTGCCGAGGCCCAAGGGCTTCAGCCCCCCCTCTTCCCCCGTCCTGCGTCTCAGCCCGGGCTGCTGCAGTGCAACTCGAGCTGCTGGGGGCTCAGCTGGGCAGTGTCTGGAGTCTTATCTCCGGCACGCCCGAGTTTTCACAGGTCTTTAAAGACCATTTGCATATTTACATGCCTTTGTAAACTGGTTACAGAGGCTTAGTTTTTTCCTGGTTCCAGTACCCCCTGGGCCCCAACTCTGCCTATTCCTTACATTTGTATTTTACATTTACTGCTGCAGTGTGAGAATGCATTTCATGAAAAGGAATATAAAGTAGGGTTGCCAAAAGAAAAATGCCTGCCGTGTTTTGTTTAAAGAGCCTGCAAAGACCTCCTCTTGACACTAAATAGACTTATAAATAAAAAAGTATGTATGCATTCGTTATGTGACTTTTCTGTCTTTGTTCTCTTTAATTATCAGTCATGGATCATTGAGGCAGCCCTAGAACACAATTAAAAGTGCTTTCTATTTATATTTGCTGTTCGAAGTATGCTCAGATAAGTGCTTAAAATACAGCTTTAGGTGACTGCTTATTTTTGTACCGACTGGGCCATCAAAATAATCTGCTGGCAACCCTAACCATAGGACTGGAAGTTTGTTGCAGGATCAGCACATTATTTATTTCCTCGATCCCGATTAATGCCATAATAGCAATAGTTTAACTTAGATCTTAAACCCTACGCCGCCGTCCATAACATGCTGAGTTACTTCAAGTGTCTGGGAATGCACTCTGCATTCAGACAACTCACTCGTCATTCTCGCCCTTCACTTTCACGCTCACCCTGCATTCACAGCGATCACAATGCACTCACACCATTCACCCGCTCACCCTCCACTCACAGTGATCACTCTGCACTCACAATGCACTTGCGCTGTTCATCCTATACCTCACCCTGCAGTCACACGAGTACACTACTCATCCTGCACTCATGTGACACTTCACTCACCTGTCCCCCTCACTGCTCAATATGCAACTCACACAAGCCCAAAAGGTAATCATACACTCATTCGTCCCATTCTGAACTTGCATCCGCACCTAAATTCATAAGCCACCTCACTCACCCTGCAGTCACTCCTCTTACCCTACTCTCACACTGTTGCTTCGCTCACCATGCACTCACATGGGCACTCGTCACCCACACAGTGCAGAGGGTTAACGTTCCTGCTACAAAGAATATGTACCATGCAGATCACAGAAATGAGTGTGAGTAAACTATGAGTAGCGCTATAAAAAAATGAAATGTTTGTCAGAAAGGTGCTATAGAGAGATGAGGTGAATTGTTGGTGAGTGGCAGTGAAGGAATTCATGGAGAAGGAGGAAACGGGGGTGGGGCACCAAAAGACTGTTGCACCGTGTGCGACCAGTGTTAGGACCAGCCCTGGCTGGGAGTGTTAAAGGTGAAGTGAGAGGTTGAATGGGGAGAGTTCAGAAGTTGTAAAAGGGGTGAAAGAAAATGGCCTGCAAAGTGAGAGAGGGATCCGGGGTTAGGAGAGGACAGAGGGATGGAAGGGAGGGGGTGAGAGGAAAGCTGCATGGGTAAACTGCTTAACTCTGCACAAAACCGCCAGGGTTTTAAGGGACCCCTGCTTCTCCCGGCCAGGGCCAAGTGAGCTTCTAATGTGGCAGCACGTATTCCTGCGGAGTGGAAGGCCCTTCACAAAGGTTGAATAGAAATCTTTCTGATGTTAATTGCTGTATTTTGGTTATACACTGGTACTGATGGGGTGAAATCTTTCCTCAGTGTTACTGTGTACACGGCATCACATAACATCATTTACCTTTTCCTCCCACACAATTTAGTCAAGCCTGTCACGTAATTTGGTCCTCACCTGCCTCATAATTCCAGTAGCCCTGCCTACAGGTTTAGAAATTTTGTCAGGAGGGGTCCTTACGCCTCAAAATGTTGACAGGGGGGTCTCGGCATCCAAAAGTTTGAAGACCTCTGCTCTATGCCGATGATGCGGTGATAATGGCCCGAACACCACTTGAGCTACAGCGGGCTATAAATAAATACAATGCTTATATGGAAAGCCTTGACCTAAAGATCAACGTTACTAAAACTTTTACAATGAGCTGTGGGAAAACTACCAAGAAAGAAAGACCCATTTTTATTGGAAATAATAAGCTAGAAACAACAAAAACATATCCTTATTTAGGTATTCTTGTGGATAATAAGGGTACATGGCTGCAGGCTATAAGGGCAAAAAATTGACATTTATGAAAACTACAACAGCACTTGTAAATTTTGCTCAGAAATTAGGGAAACGGTCACCTTTGGAACTGGTTAAAATCTACCAATCCAAGTGCGTCAGTGCTGTACTGTACGGGGCGGGGATCTGGGGATACTGTAACGTAGTAGACATACAGAAAGTGGAAAATGCTTTTATTCGTTATATATTGGCTGTCCCTCGCTCGACTTCAACCTTTGTATGTCACAAGGAGTTGGGGCTAGAATACATCACGGACAAAATAAGGGTCCAGCCAGTTTTATTATGGCATCGAATCTGGACCTCAACAAAAACTACATTTAATCAAAGGGTCTTAAAAGATTCTCTTAAATTGGACCAAGCCTTTACTATTAAATGGTTGAAGTACATTAAAGATTTTATGGGGGACTTAGGACAGTTAGAATTTTTGAAGATCCTTTAAAGATGAATAATATTTCTAGGAAAGATTTTAAAAAACGATGTATGTCACACTTGGAAGAACTTAGATATGAAAGCTGAAGCCCACAAACCGACAGTTCTCCAAAACCAGATGATCCTCGTTTCCACTGAAATGTAACCTTATTTGACCTACTATGGAACTGGGTATGACAGATTCGTGCTTGCACGTTTTAGATTAGATTCCTTTCATCGTTTGGTAGCGTTTCCCATAATAAATGATTGGACAAAAAATTTAGAAGCTTGCCCATGTGATGGTGAAGCATCCCAAACGACAATTCATACTGTTTTATTTTGTAAATATTACAGGGAATGCAGAAAAAGGTGGATTTACCCTATTTTAAAAATCTGGGGTCTGAGGCAATGTCGCCTCGCCTATCTTGCATTGCAATTATTGGATAGTGAATGTTTTACTAGAAATATTGCAATATTTTTAAAAGCGGTAATCAAGTGTAGGAAACAATTGTAATATTTTTATCTATTGGTTTTATCTGTATAAATTGTTTTAATGAACTCAGCCTGATTTGGTCAGTCGTTTCATACTTGAAAAATCGAACAAAGAAGTACTATTATTATCTGGTGGTTCGTACTCTTTTAATAATGATTTTAAAATTCAATGTTTAAAATGTATAATGCTGTAATTTTGTATTTGTGTACCGTGCTTTTATGATTTTTCTTATCCAAAAATGAAAATCGAATAAAGCGAATTTGAATTTGAAGTGCACGAGTCATAGGACGTTTCGGATGGGGCACAAGTCATAACTATAAGTTATAAAGTATAACTTCAGAATTTCTGAGGTTTGTGTAGTTTAGGTTGGTTTTGCTATTGAAAGAATAAGTAACGTTTCCCTAACTATAAATGAGGTTTAACCTTTGTTCGTTTTATTGAATTTCAATAATTTTTATTGTTGCAAATATGTGTTTCAAAACGTAGAGTATTGTCGAGCAGAGTGTCATCGCATGGAATGTCTTCAAGTTGGGTGCTGTCAAGTAGAGTGCCAGAGAGTGGCATAGAGTGAAGTATAGTGTTGTAGAGTTGAGTGTCAAAGAGTGGAGCAGAGTGCCATAGAGTGTAGTGTTGTACAGTAGAGTGTCGTAGACTGGTGTGTCGTTGAGTGGAGTGCCGTAGAGTGTCGTATAATGGATTACAATAGAGTAGATTGGCGTAGAGTGGAGGAGCATAAAGTGAAGTAGAGTGTTCTAGAGTGGAGTGGTGTAGAGTGGAGTGGCGTGTCAGAGTACAGTGAAGTGCCATAGATTAGAGTGAAATGTTTTAGAGTGGATTATCAGAGTAGAGTGTCATATAGTGGAGTATCATCTGCTGGAGTGCTGTGGAGTGTCATCGACTACAGAGTCGTACAGTGGCATAGAGTGTTGTAGAGTGGAGTGGCATTGAGTGCATTGGGGACGCTTTCTGACCTCAGCAGTCATACGGGGGAGAGCCACGCACAGCGGGTCCGACGGACTCCATTTCCTAGGCTCCTCCGTTCCATTTCTCCTTTTCCTGCAACTTGTAGCGCCCGGAGGCGCTTAAAAGAAACGCCGAGGCTCCCGCAGCACGGGACGCTTTCTGACCTCAGCAGTCATACGGGGGAGAGCCACGCACAGCGGGTCCGACGGACTCCATTTCCTAGGCTCCTCCATTCCATTTCTCCTTTTCCTGCAACTTGTAGCGCCCGGAGGCGCTTAAAAGAAACGCCGAGGCTCCCGCAGCACGGGACGCTTTCTGACCTCAGCAGTCATATGGGGGAGAGCCACGCACAGCGGGTCCGACGGACTCCATTTCCTAGGCTCCTCCGCTCCATTTCTCCTTTTCCTGCAACTTGTAGCGCCCGGAGGCGCTTAAAAGAAACGCCGAGGCTCCCGCAGCTCGGGACGCTTTCTGACCTCAGCAGTCATTCAGGGGAGAGCCACGCACAGCGGGTCCGACGGACTCCATTTCCTAGGCTCCTCCGCTCCATTTCTCCTTTTCCTGCAACTTGTAGCGCCCGGAGGCGCTTAAAAGAAACGCCGAGGCTCCCGCAGCGCCGGACGCGCGCGGGCGCGCCCGGGCAAAGCCCGGGCCAAGGGCGGGCCCGTCCGCGCCCGTCAGCGACCGGAGGAGGCTGGGCTGGGCCAACTCTCTGGGCTGGTCCAGCATAAAGTTTGAAAGTCTTTTTCTTTTTAAAGGAGACTGAGGCATTGGATGGACCATAACAAATGTTTTAAGGTACTGTTAATTACTTTAAATCAGATCGCCCTAGTTTTTTAAAAGTGCCTTCATATAGAGTAAGGGGGTTTTAGGGGTTTAGCGTCTATAATGGGCAAAAGGAAAATACTTGCTGCACAGGGGGGTACGTCGGGGGCTTGCATGGCGGGCAAAATCGATTCTTTTTTGACCAAAGCTGCCCATGCTATTACTCATGAGATAGCCATGACTGAGCGAAGGCTATCCATAGAGGCTGGAAAATGTCGTCAATCTCATACTATAAGGGAGGAGGGAGAACAAGGAAATTTTACAGATGTTACGGCCCATTCAGAATATCTAGCAGCTCCAGCAGCCTTTGCACCCCCAAGTCAAATATCTACCCCTGATGAAGCTAACAGGTCTTCTAATATCCCAGTAAAGGGAAATGAAGCGGCCCCAGATTTACCACCACCACCCAAGAGAAAACGATCTGCACAAAATAAATCTCCAAGGAAATCACTCCGGCAACAAACTTGGACACAATCATTTCCAGATCAAGTTTTGAACAATGAGCATTTATTAGATTCTTTATTTATAAAACTTGAACTAATGACAAAAAATCTGTTAGCACCAATAATACAAAAAATAGAAAAGGTTGAGGAATTACTTTACAGTTTTGTGCAAAAATCTATGGGGACAGGGGCAGAAATTCCATTTCAAAGTAAAAACCAATCACAACCTGATCTTCCGGGCCAGCGCTTAAATATTGTAGGAACAAATGACACAGCTAGTAGACTTAGTCAGTCAATAACATCTGAGGTGACAAGACGGGTAGTCAAAAGCCCTGAGCTAGTCCAGGCTAGAAGACTCCTGAACCCTGAGAGGGCACCGTCACCTATATGCAATCAGCCTAATCATGGTACTTTTAAAGTTGCGAATCAGAGTACACTTGACTTGCCCCCTGCTTCTGCCCCGTTAGCAGCAGTTTTAATGGAAGTCCCATTTCTTTCACAAGATACTAGGGAAACCACTCAGGACCTAATGTATAAAGTGACCCATTGGTGCTCTAAAAATGTAATAAACGGCCAGAACATATCATCTGACATTATTATGGCCAGAAGAGCGGGGTGGATAGGCTACCAAACAAAAAAGCATGGTGCAGGAGACTGTATAGTTGTTAACTTTAAGGACCCAGATAAAAAAGAAATGTTAACACGCTGTGCATACCAGAGCAGTTCAAATTCTCAAATCAGGGTAGTCCCATTACAATATTTTTACCCCCCAAGCCAGCGCAGACGCCCTATGCAATGGCAAACAGTTCGGAAATCAGGTAGTCCTGTTGTGAAAACAAATACAGAAAATAACTTACCATTGAGTAACAAATTCCAACCCCTAGAAAGTTACCAACATTTGGACGAAAACGACTGACTAGGTTTGGAAGACAAAACCTGTCAGGGTATATCCCCAAGTAATATGACCCAAATTGCACAATTTTTACCAGTTCCAGACCCTGTTGATATATCTATAAATATCCCAGAATCTTCCCCTACCCTAATTCCCACTGTGGCTAAATACGAAAAGGTCCTCTCATGGAACATAAGCGGGATTAAGGTCTAAAAGAGGAAACCTAATCTGGGAAAATTTTCTTTCAATGCATCATATCATTGCCCTCCAGGAAACCTGGGAAGCAAATGATTGTTTTTATTTAGATGGTTTTATTTCGTTTCATAAATGTGCAATTTCATCGAATATGGGTAGAGCTAGAGGTGGTTTGTTGCTAATGTTTTCACTAAAGCTCTCTTGTAAGACATGTTTGGTTGACTGCAAATCTGAGAATGTTTTGGCTGTAGAACTGTCTTTAAAGAATCGCGCCACGGTGTTAGTGATAAACTTTTATAATTCTTTCTTTAGAGGGCATGAGTTGGAACATTTACAAGTTTTAAAGGAGTTTCTGGAATGTTATGAAGAGACCAAACAAGGTTATTATGATGTAATAATTTTAGGGGACTTTAACATTCATCAATGTTATTTAAATTGTGTTATAAGCCAGGACCAGGGGAAATTCAGTCTTTCACATAACCATTTTGAGCACACACCTTCAGGTATCTTGTTGGAACTTATTCTTTCGAACCAAAATTTATGCTGCATTCAACAAATGGATAATGTAGCTCCGGTACCAACTTATGTAGGTAATGGAAAAGATAGCACTATTGATTACATTTTATTGTCTGCTCCGTTAATTTCGTTTTACTGAGGACTTATTGGTTACTTGGTTAGGTCTTAGTGACCACAATCCACTTAGTGTTGCCATATTACTCTCTGTAATCAAAACCGGTGATCTGGCCAGTTGTCCGATAAACACAAATATTAGCACTAAAGACCAGGGACGCAGGCTAAAGTGGGAAACAATAGTCTCAGACAACTTCTTTAATAACTTGTATACAGTTTGTGCCCATGAAATCGAGACCTGTTTAGATCCCGTCACACAGGATAGTTCTATTTTAACAGCCTTCGGGAAATTAACGACACAAATTGTATCTGACCTCACAATTTTTGGTGGGACCAGACGCCAGAAGGCTGTAAGATGGTTCAATGGAGCATGCTCAATAACCCATAAAGAGCTTATACAGGCACTAAAAAATACCCCTAGGGATAAAACTGAAATTAGGGAGAAAAGAAAGGCCTATAAGACAGCAGTTTGCCATAGGAAAAAGGAGCTAAGGGAACAAGCATGGGTAGCCCTACAACAGGCCAGTGTACTGAAAGACAGCTCGAACTTCTGGGCGGTAGTCAATAGTCCCTTTCTTTCTGAAACCCCTAACACGAACTCTGAATGTTTAATTGCAGCAGATAAATGGGTTTCGCATTTTGGAAACATCTTTAGTGATGTAAATTTGGGAGAACCAAAGATATATAGGGAAGGGGACCAAACCAGCACATTACTCCACTTTAGTGTAGAGGAGGTCTATGAAGCAATTGTGTCTACATCTAGTTGGAAGGCCCCAGGCCCAGATGGGGTACCGGCCGATTTATCCAAAGCAGACCCCAATGTATGGGCTGGCATTTTGACAAATGTTTTTAATGCTGCATGTTCATATGGACATCCAAAATCTTGGGGAAGGCAGTTATTGTTCCAATATTTAAAAAGGGCGCAAGGGATGAACCTATATGTTATAGGCCGATCTCACTTTTAGATTCTGCAGCAAAAATTATGGGAAAAACTGTGCTAAATCGACTAACGAAGTGGCTAGATGATCGAAATGTTATTTCCAATTTGCAATATGGTTTTAGGTCAGGAAAAGGGACACTGGACCAATGCTTAAATTTACATCTAGCAGTAGGGAAGTATACCATTGCTAAAAAGGGTATAATACATCTAGCATTCATGGACCTGACACAAGCCTTCGACTGTGTAAACAGATCAAAATTATGGTCCATTTTAAGCGATATGGGTCTCGAACCAGAACTTGTAGATTTTTTACATGCCATCCATGAGAATAATACAGCGGCCGTCAGATATAATAGCAACGGGGATCTAACGACCGCCTGGGATGTCAAAAGAGGGGTACGCCAAGGTTGCATCCTGGCTTCCCTCTTATTCACACTATATATAAATAACTTGGGAGCTGCATTAATAGAAAGTTGTAAAGACATCCCGAGATTTGGTAACAAGATGATCCCCGCACTTTTATATGCGGACGACACATCATACTAGCGAGAACAGCGGTGGGACTCCAATCACTTTTAGATGCTTTTATAGTTTTTATGGACTCTTTAGATCTTTCGACAAATTTTAAGAAATCGCATACGATGTCTATTGGCCCTGGCAAGTCCCAAAAAAAGTTTAAATTTTATTGTAAAGGGACAGAATTAACGAAGGTTCCAACTTTCCCTTATTTGGGGGTACTTTTTGATGAGCGTGCCTCATGGTGTCCACAACTTTCGCAAAAAAAGAATATTCTGGCCAGAGCTACAGGGGCAACATTACATTTTGCAAAAAGATTGGGGTCAAAACCCATTCCAGCCTTGCTGAAGATATATAAGGAAAAATGCATCCCCATGGCAACCTATGGTAGTGACCTTTGGGGATACAAAGAAGGAAAGGATATTCAGCTCGAGGAAGGCAAGTTCCTACGTAAGATTCTGGCAGTTCCGCAATCCACCCCTGCATATATAATACATGAGGAACTAGGGATGGGTTATATATCAGATTATATTGCTGTGGCTCCATTAATGCGCTGGCTCAGAATTTGGGCAAGTCCCATTACAAATTTAAACCAAACAATAATAACTGATTGTGTAGCGCTAGATAGAGCTGAACATATCCCTTGGTTAAAGTATTTAAGGGGATTGACAAGCTGGTTAGGCTGCCCTGATTTATTTATAAGTCCCAAAATCATGGACAAAATTAAAATTTGAAATATTAAAAATCAGTTTTTGACAAAGCGCCAGGGTTTAAGGGAAGAAAGGGAGTTGCTAAAACCGACGGTAAGACGCCATGCTTCTTTATTGATGCAAAACCAAGTTCAATCTTATTTATCAATTGTTGGTAACCCCTTTCATCGTTTTGTTTTAACAAGATTTCGTCTGCAAATGGCTCCCTGGTTCCTGTCAGTTCCTCAGGGCTTTTTCAAACCTGGCACCTTAGAACCGTGCCCTTGTCATAATTTCTCCGAACAGGATACTCTTCATTTTATTTTTTTCTGTGATTATTATGTTTCTTTACGCAAGAAATTTATATTACCACTTCTCAGAGATTGTCACTTTGCACAAGTTAGGCCAGCCCTATTATATCTCCAGTTGTTAGCTTCCCCATGGTTTGTTTTGGGGTTGCAATTTTTTTAACGGGAGCCATTAGGCGCAGGAAAAATTTGGTCTTTTAAATTGTTATTATACCTTTTATATGTTTTAATCTAGAGGCCAACTAAAAAAAAAAAAAAAAAAGGATTATTTTATCTGACTGAGTCCGCTTTATTGCACTTTGCACTTTACAGAAAGCCCGGTATCGTAAATCTAGCCGGTCTTGGTCTCCTGACTGACAATAGGAGTGTCACAAATGCGGAATATTCTATTTGGAGTTTGTTCCTTTTTGCACTTTGCACTTTATAAAATGTTTTTGTACTGTATGCATCCTTGGCTTAGAATTCCTGTTCATTGCAGAAATAATACAAGAGTAGCCTATTTTGTATTTAATAATGTTTGCTCATTTTGTACTATGTATTTTATAAATTGTTATTGTCGTGTATGCATTTTAAGCTTTGGTGACCAGGCTGATATTTTAAACATTTTTTGTGTTTTAATAATGTTTTAAAGAAACGTATGGTTGCATGATATGTTTTCTTTTATGACATTAAGTTGTCGAATAAAGTATTTTTTTTTAACTGACTGAGTGCATTACAATGTAGTAAAGTGTCATAGAGTGAAGTGTTGTCGAGTGGAGTGTTGCACAGTAGAGTGAAGGAGAATGTCGTACAGTATAGTATTTTACACTGGAGTGTCGTAGACAGGCGTGTTGCATAGTGGAGTGTGGTAGAGTGTGAGTGGAGTAGAGTGGTGTAGAGTGGAGGGACATACAGTGGAGTAGAGTGTTCTAGAGTCAAGGGGCATAGAGTGAAGTGGCATGTCGTAGAGTACAATGGAGTATAATAGAGTGGAGTGTCTTACATTGGAGTAGAGTGGAATACGCTGGAGTGGAGTGTTGTAACAGAGTGGAGTGGAGTAAAGTGTCATAGAGAGGAGTGACGTGTCATAGAGCAGAATGGCATGGATTGCTGTAGAGTGGAGTGGCGTAGAATAAAGTATCATAGAGTGGAGTGGTGTGTCATAGATTGTTTGGAAAGTGTTGTAGAGCTGAGTAGAGTGGAGTAGAATGTTGTCAAGTGAAGTGGCAGAGAGTAGAGTGGGGTTTGGTAGTGTGGTAGAATGGAGTGGCACAGAGTGTCATAGAGTTCAGTGGCAAGCAGTAGGGTAGAGTGGAATGGCATAGAATGAAGTAGTGGAGTACAATGGAGTAGAGTGGTGTAGTGTGTCATAGAGCAGAGTGGAGTAAAGTGAGGTGGAGTGGCATAGAGGGAGTTGCACAGACTGCTGCAGAGTGGAGTAGAGTGTCGTACAGTGGCACAGAGTGGAGTATAGTGTCTTACATTGGCATAGACTGCAATAGACTGTTATACAGTGGAATGCCTTAGAGTGGAGTACAGTCTGCTAAAGTGGAGGGGCATAGAGTTCCATAGAGTGGAGTAGAGTAGAGTGGAGTGGCATAAAGTGGAGTGGCATAGAGCGGAGTGGTGTAGGGTAGAATAGCGTAGAGTCGACTAGCATAGAGTGGAGAAGCATAGAGTTGAGTGGCGTGGAGTGGCCTAGAGTGATGTGGCATAGAGTGTCTTACATTGGAGGGTCATAGAGTGAAGTGCCATAGAGTGGAGTGGTGTAGAGTGGAATGGCATACAGTAGAATAGCATGGAGAGGAGTGGCGTTGACTGGAGTGGCATAGAGTGGAGTGGAGTGGGGTGGAGTGGGGTAGAATGGAATATAGAGTGAAATGGCGTAGAGTTGAGCGATGTAGAATGGAGTGGCATGTTGTACAGTACAGTGTCATAGAGTGGAGTGGCATGTCAAGAGTAGAGTGGAGTGTCGTATTATAGAGTGGTGTGTTGTACATTGTCTTTCTGTGGAGGCGAGTACAGTTAAGTGGTGTAGAGTGGAGTGACAGAGTGGATTGGCGTACAGTGGAATACAGTAGAGTAGAGTGACGTAGAGTGGAGTTGGGTAGAATGGAATAGCATAGAGTGGAGTGAAGTAGCGTGAAGTTGGGTAGAGTGGAGTGATGTACAGTGGAAAGTTGTGTAGAGTGGAGTGTCCTAGATTGGAGTGGCCTAGAGTGGAACAGGGTAGAGTGGACTGGTGTGTAGTACAGTGGAGTGGCATACGGTAGAGGGAAGTGGCATGTCGTGGAGTGACTTTTGCATTTTCCATTGACATTTCAACAGAAGCAGCTGCAAAATGTATGAGTTCTTGGGGCCATATTGAACAATGCTTTGCTTTGTACTTGAGTTACATAGGGTGTCGGAAGGGCAACGCAATACTAAAGTCAGATTTACCAAGTAACACAAGGTCACCTTGCATGGCCCTGCATCGCTCGGTAAATCTGGAGTAATGCAACGCGTAACCCATGGATTTTGGCTCATTCCTAGATTTACCAAGACTGGTAAACCTAGAAATGCATCAAAATGCTACACCTTCCCAAAGGAGATGAAACAATGAATATCTTTATTTCTCCTCATTGTTTCCTCTTTCCGACTGTGCTGGATTCTGCAGGACACCTAAAAAGGGGAATCAGTCTGTATGGATTGTTTTTGTGCAGGAAGGATCCTAAATGCAATGCAGGCACCCTTGTGCTATGGCGCAAGGGTACCGGCATTGATGCTAGGTAGCTGATTGTGCGCCAATGCAGCCAGAGAGCAGGAATGCACCATATATTGGTAACTATGGTACATTCCTGCCCTCTGCCTTTCACTCAGCATGGCGCAGCAAGTTGTCTTGCATGTTGTATTGCATCCAATTTTGATAAATCTGGCCTTTAGTTTCATGTGAGATACAGCTTATTACTATGTTTTGTGACCTATAGGAAAAAATTAGGGACTTTACCAAAGCCAAAATAGTAAGGAAAAAGTATTTTTGTTGTTGTATATATTTTTTAAAAAGGTAACAGAGTACTGCGGTACTATCTTGGAAGTACCGCAGTATGTATTAAAATTAATTTAAAAGAAGGATTAATGACAAACAAGAAAGAATAATTTTTTATTGTTGCTTATTATTGTTTTAGTGTTTGTCATATTTTTTTCTCCAAAAAGTACAGCAGTACTGTACTATCTTGGAAGTACTGCAGAACTTATTGAAATTTCAAAAAAAAGGATTTGTGATAAAAAATTGAATTATATTTTTTATTGTTGTTTATTATTGTTTTATTGTTTGTCCTAATTTTTTTGTAACTTTCTAAATGTACCGCAGTACTGTACCATCTTGGAAGTACAGCGGCAGCCGTTTTTCCCTTACAACTCAGTAAAAGTCAATGCAAAATGGATTTATGGAAAAACGTGCTTTGGGACCCCACTTTTTTCTTTGTACCCCTTAACTAATCCCTGCAAATCTTTGCATCATCTGCCAATATAGAAGAAGGAATAGGTCTGCAAATTTTCATGGTGATTTATCAAACTGTGGCAAATCCGAGGAATTCCTATCTCTGGAAATCCTGACTATAATGATGAAAATCAGCACTACAGACCAATACAGGGGACTTCTGCCCCCAGCTACGCACATTTATTCATAGGCTGGTGGGAGGGGAAGTTGGCCTGGACTAATGCAAACACGAGGAGATTATGGACGGAGCACTGAAACTTTTCAGACACTCTCCCCCAGTCACAGATCTGGGTTAAATCCATCATCATTCTTTAGCTCACTTTGCCACCACAGTTCAGACCCAACCCAATGCAAATCAGTCTTGACCCTGTTCCTGATGGGAACGGTCCAGCCCGAACTGCCAAGACAGGTCTGCCCTGGACCGGAAACAAGCATCCTGGGACCGGTTTCAGGGTAACACCCCTAATCAGCCAGGCTAGCTTGAATATGTGGCAAAGTGAACAAGGGACCCACGTCTGGGCATACCCTGCCAACTTAGGGCAAACAAAGCAAACACAAGGAGATGATGGACGGAGCACTGAAACTTTTCAGACACTCACCCCCAGTCACAGATCTGGGCTGAATCCATCATCATTCTTTAGCTCACTTTGCTACCCCAGTTAAGACCCAGCCCTATGCAAATCAGTCTTGACCTTGTTCCTGATGGGAACAGTCCACCCCGAACTTCCAAGCCAGGTCTTCCCTGGACCGGAAACAAGCATCCTGGGACCGGTTTCGGGGTAACACCCCTCATCAGCCAGGCTAGCTTGAATTCAGTGGCAAAGTGAGCAAGGGACCCACGTCTGGGCATATCCTGCCAACTTAGGGCGCACAGGACTAATACCATGGAACATACACCAATGATTTGGTGATATGGCTGAGCTATATTAATGATCTCTTCCTTATATGGAAGGGGTCTATTTCAACATTGATATTCTTCATAGGGATTTTGAATCAAAATTACCTTAATCTCAGATTCACTATGAGCTTCAGTCATACGTCGTTGGTCTTACTTGATCTGGAGCTAGGGAATAAGATTGTAACTTCCATTTTCAGAAAAGAGACTGCTGGCAATTTGATCTTACATGCCTTTGGCTCTCACCCTATAGCCCTGAGGTCAGCCATCCCATATGGGTAATTTGTGAGGGCCAAAAGAAATTGCAGTACTGAATCTTCCTTTATCGATTCTCAGGCAGACATGATTAAGAAATTCAAGGAAATAAGGTATTCTGACAAGATCCTGAATAATGCTCAGGACAAAATTGATCAAAAACAAAAAACAGAGATTGTAATCTCTCTAAATCAAGCCCACCCTTACATTTTATAACCACATATAACACACAGGCTCATCAAATAGCCAAACTCCTCAAGAACCCTTAGGGTATACGATTCCTAAGACTTGAGACAACACTACAAGATGTAATAGGAGTCAAACCCCAAATTACTTATTGAAAATATCCATCATTGAAGGATAAATTGCTACACATCCATTTACAAAATTCGAGTCTCTGCAACTGGCTATCACCTAGTCCAGGCTTCTATCCATGCGGCCATTCTAAAGCTTGCAAATATTCTGTTACCTTAATGATTTTCCAACCCTCATTCAGGCCGCAAACACAGTATTAAACAACATATCACTTGTTATACATAATATGCAGTTTATGGCATTACATTGCCTTGCCCCAAGCAACACATATGTTAAGCATCAATGGGGTAACCCTGCATTCCTCAGAACCTGAGTATTATATAGTACATAAACAATGATGGGTCTGTCGGATAAGATTGGTCATCAATTGCCAAAAGCAATAGTAGCACAAATGCTTATGATGTAAATTCTTACTGTAGAAATAAATCACAAAACATGTAGGCCAGAATAACACAGTTATTGGATAAATGACATGTATTTCATAGGCAATGAGTAGCAATACATCATGTGATCAAACAATAAGGTGCTCCATACGTGCAAAGTGAAAAGTTGCACATGCAGTGCATCCGAGAAAAAGAACTGACTGTAAATATATAGGAACACAAAACAATCCAGATTCTTTGATGGGCTCGCCCACTATATCCATTTTTTCAGTCACTTAAAGATGGGCTAGTTTTCTTCTGACCTAAAATGTCCCAAAGTTGGAGTTTTGGTACAGGCTATTGCCTGTACCAAAACTCCATATGTATATATATATTTATCCATCCAGAGTAGTGGAGCGGGTCCGCCTGACAGGAAGGGTGTAGGACTGGAGGATTGGGAGGGGAGAGGGACATCAGTCAATCCTACTACCCGGATTCTGTTTCATGGTGAGTCAGGTATGCTTTAGCTGATGTATGGGATGATGCCAAGACTAGAAGAAGGATAGTTTGATATCAAGGGTGTTGACGTTCCTCCATGACTCTTCTGTCACTAGTACATTCTCCATCTCTGTGAGGTGAGTACAGAAATGGAGATTGGCTTTGTGCATAGCTTTCTGAGTGACAAAATAGCAAAAATATATGAAGCAAGTGGAGGAGCAATATAATTTGTAGAAACCAATTTGGAATACAAGGAGCTACTTTTAGTTTGTGAGTTGACGGGGGGAAAGGATTTGTTAGTCAAGCAGTAGATTTGTTTGCAAGTTAAATGTCCTTTGGTACAGAGTACTACTGATCAGTGTCTTCTTATCTTTCCTTCTTTCAGGACAACCAAAGAGGACCAAGGAGACCAAAAAGACTAGGCACCGGCCCCTGAGGACGGCAGCACCAGTGCCACAGCCTCTATTCCAGCCATTTATGCTGGTGCTGGTAGGTGATGTTTATTATTGCTTACTTTTAACAATTATCACTTAGCTTGCATTATGGTCTTCTATATTTTCCATTTTTCGCAGCTTCCTCATATCTGCTTCAGTGTCCCTTAACCCCGCATACCTCCTTGTGTTTTGTTTATATTCCCTTTGCTTCTCCAGCTGACTTCATCTTGTCTGTAGCTTTCTGTCCCCCTTTTTCGTTACTGTAGCATAAACCTTTTCCACACTGCCCTTTTCCAAATTCCCTTTTCCCTCTCTTCACCTCACTTTAACCATTATTTTTTTAATCCTTTTCTAGCCATTTCCCTCAATTATTAAATATTTATTTTATAGCGTTGAATTGTTGTCTACTTAATTTCAAAAGTGTCATGCAAGACTTTTGACTTGATACTACTTCAGCCTGCAATAATTTAACATTCATATTAATTAGGTAGAGTTTGTTTTTAACTTGTGCAAATTCTGTGGTTGGAACTAATATTCTAAATTATTGTGTTGCATATTTGTCTAACTAGAATCTCAACTACTGCAGACTGCTGTAGAAGGAGTGGAGTAGTGGTGCCCTTAATGCACATACACATACTCACAACCAGCACATACACACAAACACACCCATTCACAGCATGAATGCATGCACCAATACACTAACATTCATATATACACACAGGCACCCAACATTAATTAAAAAAACTTACTGGGCCACATTGCTGATTTCGGGAGACAAGATGGTAGCCTTAGTGGTTCCACAAGGATTGAAACTGCTGCCTTCTCTCATTGGCTGACCTTAGTATGGAGATGAAGTGGCAGTCCCTTAGTTGTCACAGAGTTGGGTTGGGTCATTGAGACTGCTGGTCCCACCCCACGCTGTGATGAGCGTCACTGATGGACTCTCAGCCCTGGGCACTGCGGGGCTTTAAACTAAAGCTCCCTGTTCCAAGTCTATCAGTGATGATCCTGCTCATCATGAGAGTGAGGATCACGGAAGACTTTGCCAGGCTGTGGAAGACACATTTACTGGACTATGAAATCTTCAGCCTGGCAAATTTTGGCTCAGGCAGCAAGTCTCTTTGTGCATTAAGCGCATGTACAGTGCCTGGCTGCCTGACCAGACCATGAAGAGTGTCTGTCAGACTGACCTTTGCTCATCCTGACAGACACTCTTCCTCTTCAAAAAGGGTTGGAGGGGTGGTGCCCCTCTTCCCTTAATGATGGGCTGCAGCTTGCACGGAGCACCATTCTGCTGTGGGGAACGAAACGGCTACTGGGACAAGAGGTAAGTCAGGTTACTTTTTCGCTGACAACTGATGTGTTTGTTAAGGTGTTCCTTCCTTCTTTCCAAGCACAAATACAAATACTTTTTTAATGATCCACCTTCCTATGGTTCTGTCTCAGTCTATATTTCATTTAAAGTAACTGGGCGAAGAAATGGTGTGTTGCGTAGAAAATGACCCATAGAAGCAGCATGGGACACCATGCTCATACAATTCCGAGAAGAGGTATGAGAGGAAGATGCTCCACCTCCCCCCAGTGACGTCTACCTATGATCTCCCCCCCCAACCCCCTGCAGCCTTCTGTTAGCTGATCTTCTGTTCTGAGCTGCAGGGAAATAAAAAGCTCCAAAGGCCTCCCTGCAGCTGCCCAGCTGACCTCCTACTTCTTCCCCCTGCTAGATCTGCAACTGGACCTGCCTGAGCACTGCTGGCCTATGCTGGAGTGAGTTTCTGATACCCAAGAGGTGCCTCCCCAGGTCTTGGACCCTTGGCAGGCATCAATTGAGCTCCTACTGTGAAATCCTGAAGTTTTGAACTATTCATGCCTGACTTTGAAAAGGAAACTTTTATCAGCATGACTAACCTGGTCCCTGTATCCGGCCCGCTCGCCATCACTGTTGACTTGAACTTGTCTCAGTCTAGCTTGACTAGATACCCAGCGGTAGCACTTTCTGCTTCTTGGTGCTATTTTGACTTAAACCTTTAAAAGTGCATACCTCTGGTTCTACTGCCTGGATTTTTGTCATTTTTGTCTCATTTTATTTATTAAAGTTTACTCTATTTTACTGAATTGGTTTGGGATATTTCTTCTGTTGTGATTTTTACTTTATTGCTGTTTGTATGCTGCATAAATGCTTGACACAGTGTCTGTAAGTTGAACCTGACTGCTTTTGTGCCTAGTTACCAGATGGTTAAACAAAGGTTAATTTGGTGACGTTTGTGGATCACCCTGACAAGGATTGTGGTTGTTGCTTAAGAAGGGTTTTCACCCCCTTCAATCAAAAACCCAATTAATACACACTTACCCCAGGCCTCCATCATCCAAAAATTTGAAAACATTATCCCTTAAAAAACATAATCACACAAGAGCCCCTACACCACACTCCAGGCCATCCAACAACAATCAAACAAAAAGGAAAACAAAACCAAAAAAAAAAAGAACAAAAAAAGTAGTGTTTGCCCTCCCTCAAATAATAAACATTTTACCAAGTACTTTATTGAATTTACTTAATTTTTCCCAAAGATGAAAGATTACAAAGGTGTGGATGCAGTACGAATTCCAGACAAAAAGACAAGAATGCTTTCCCTCCAAACTCTCAACACGAAATTGCAATAGTAAATGTTACTGCATTGCTGTAACTCTTACTACCCTTAATGAGGCAATGAAGTGCTTTACGCTAGGTAGCATGTTTATCCAGAACCCAAGTTTAGTGGTTAGTCCAGTATTATTAGTTATTGTTGGTTTAGGATTAGTCTTGGGTGCCCAAGAAAGTGATTCCATGCATTTACTCCAGTTTCTTTTTGTTAAATTTCAATTAATAGGAGTAAGTTGTGATCATTAGTGGGGGTGTGTTTGAGTTCATGCACATGTTTGGTGGGATTAATAGATTAGTTGGAGGAGAATAGGTATTGTTAGGTTGCACGGGTCTGACTATCAGAGGAAGGATCTTGATGCTGCAAATAATTTGTGGCAATTTACTGACATTCAATAATAGAGATTAAGATAAATCAGAATATAATAGAGTAGGCTGCGCTCAGAGAGAAGAGGCATACAAAAGATGGAAAAAAGGAGAGGGCAATTTAAAAGAAAAAAAGGCGAGACAACAATCAAGTTTTAAGGAAAGGTCAGTTTTTCATGCCAGAATTCAGGGATACAGAGGATATTGTTTGGGTGGCATGCAATTTGAGGACGCAAGACTGTAGAAATAAACAGCATATTGCATGTGAAGATAGAAGTGAGAGTGGGTTTGAACAGATCACCGATCTCAACTGTGGTGGTGGTGAGGTCAGATTTGACCCACTTTCCATATTTAATGAATTCAGGCAATAGTATGAGCATCTTTACACCCCTTTTGTCAGCAGAGTGGGATCTGACCTACCTGAATATTTAGATTGTGTGGCGCTGGCCTGGCTAGATGACGAGACGAGGGAATTGCTAAACTCACCTATAACACTAGAAGACATTAAACAAGCCAGATGAGCCTCTCAAGTGGCAAAGCTCCGGGAGGAGATGGATAGCCAGCTGACTATTATAAAGCAGATACGGATATTCTCGCCCGAGGCTTTCGAATATATACAGTGCCACCATTACATATGTACAGTGCCACCTGTCCACCACCATAGAGGTTGTTATCACGGTAATATTGAAACCCGATAAAGAACCTACCGTATGTCCTCCTACAGGCCCTTATCTCTACTCAACACTGACAATAAAATGTTTGCCAAGATCCTGGCGAAACGCTTACAACTCCTGATGCAATTTCTGGTGTTGCCAGACCAATCAGGCTTTATACCACAACAATCTACCACATTTAACTTTCAAACATTAATGGCTATACTCCATACAGTAGACAGCCACCTCCCCTCAATTGGTGTACTTCTCGACACTGAGAAAGCATTTGATTCACTAGAGTGACCGCTCATAATGGAAACACTTTCCAGGCGCGGACTGGAAAACCTCTTCCATTTGTTGATTAAGCTGTTATACACTAACCCAACAGCGAGAGTTCATGTGAATAGATTTTACTCTCAGTTATTTAATATTAGCAGACTCACACATCAGTGATGCCCCCTCTCTCTGTTGATGTTTGCATTCACAATAGAGCCCCTGACCTACTATGTGATGGAACTTCACTCCCATTGTGCACTGCGCCTTGGAAATAGTTATCTGATAATTTCGTTATTTGTGGACAATGTGCTACTCTATGCACAACAGCTTGCCGATAACCTTTCTTTCATTATCCGTGATATAATCCAATTTGGAAGCTACTCTGGGTTACAGATAAACTGGCCCAATTCCAAAATGTTTCAACTTACTGAGTTCCATACAACTCCCGCCCTGGATTCTCCCCTACAGTGGAGTCCGAATGGTGTGCGATACTTAGGAGTATGGGTCTCCCGCAATTATGATGATTTAATCCGCATTAATTTTGGCACGACATTTGAAAACATTTATGGAATGCTGGACCTGACTCCTGATAGTGAAAATTTCCCTGATCAAAATGATAGTCTCTCCAAAATTTCACTATCTCTTCACTAATCTCCCTGTGGCGCTACCACTCCTTTTCTTTCAACAAATTCATCAGGCCCTTCTCTGGTTGGTTTAGCAAGGGGATAGCCTAGAGTGCATTGGGATGTGTTGACTAGGCTGTTACAGACAGGTGGTCTGGCACTGCCAGATATCTACACATATTATCTGGCCACACAAGCTCATTACTTAAACTATTGGACATCGCCCCCAGGTAGTACCAGTGCATGTACGAGCGGAGTGTGCTATACAGTCTGCCCTGTGAAGACTCAGCCCGCCACCACATGCGTCCCAAAAAGATGTGGACATCTTTGCAATGATGTGTCAGGCATGGTGGGGTTGTTGGCTAAGGGAATGCAACTTGAATGGCCATACTCGCCGCTATTACCTTTTACTGATAACCCGTTGCTCCCAGCCACAAGGGAAAAGACTGTGAAGGCCGTACTGCGATGTATGGGATTGAGGACATTGGGGGAGTTCTTGAGAATGGTATCTTCATCTCGTGCCACACCTTTTGTGCCCGATGCGGCGCAATACCGTTAGTGCCATTCTGTTACCTCCAGCTGCGATCTGTGACAAGAGTAGATCTTCTCACATTCCCTGCAGAGCAACCAGAAATGCCACTTCTCACAACCTATGTCTGACCTGATATGGGACACTCTGTCATCTAATATGCTAACTGTATGGCTGACACAGTGGGCACACTCACTGAGGCTGGATGACAATGGTAAGATTAACTAGTACAGAGGCTACCTGATGGAACTTTAGCATATCGTTGTGCTCAAATAAAGAACACTCCACTCTACTACAGATACTTACACAAATATTATTACATCCCAGAGACCATTGCTAAGTTTGGTGGGAAGAATTGCAGTAGATTCAGGAGATGTGGTAATCTGTCAGCGGATTTTCTACATATGGCTTGGGCATGTCCTGCACTTACAATGCACTGCCAAGACTTATTCCAAAGTATGACTGATATATTGGAAACCCCCCTTGATCCCTCTCCTCAAGTTGCCTTGTTGGGGGACACCTCAAGCATAACTATGGGCTATTGATGTCTCGTTACCATCCTGGTTGTGCTAGGTAAGAGGCATGCCACCATGTTCTGGATGCAAAGGCGGGCACCACTGGCAAACCAATGGCTCTGTGATGCAGCGTACTGCAGAGAAATGACTGAACAATATGACAAGATTATACATTCCTCAGGCTGCCCCATAGATATCTGGTCTGCATTTCGAACTTAACCACACAACAATGAAATTACCTCTCCCCCTCACAGCATCTGGGTTCTCTGGCATTGCCTTCATAAATGTGATTGTTGGTATCCTAAGTGCAGCACGTTAATTGGATACCTGAGTGTATGATTTTCTCAAAATACATACACAATTGTACCCATATCACGATATACAGCCTGTTGATCCTGTGATATGCTGGCTGTTGTTATAGTATGAAAACTCAATAAATACATTAAAAAAAAAGTATGGCTCACAATATGAATTACAATGCAGAGTGGGATCTATTTGGAATCTCCGGATTTGATATGGCACAAGACGAAGGGAGAGAATAGGTTCCACAAACTGTGGCAATGTATTGCCTGCATTCCAGGTGCTGGAGGGAGGAGATACAGACACTAGTGTGAGGAGCATTGTGGCAGAGCTCCCTTAACAAATTCAATGAAGGGCTCATTAGTAAAGGGTGGCTGATTTCACTTCCTGGATCACTGCCGTTTGTTTGATGGTAGAGGTGAGTGGTGGAACTGCAGCTTCTGTTGTGCAGATTTAAAGGAGCTCTTTAGATGAGGCGAAGCCTTTTGACTCTCGATCACACTTTCAGAACAGAAACCTTACACCTTTTTGTACCAAGTGCAGGGGCGTAACACAGGCCCCCGCATCCCCCGCGGTGCGGAGGGCCCCGAGCTGCAGGGGGCCCCCTCAGCACAGTACTTAGGCCTGAGCGCTCCGTATCAAATCCGGAGCAGGGGCCTCTCCGTGTACATTGCAGGGGGGGCCCTTAAACTTTCGTTACGCCACTGACCAAGTGCTGTAAACAGCAAAGAAAAGAATCTTCAAGACAAGAAGAGAAAGTTGCTACTGTATGTACCACAGCCTCCCAACCTCTGTGGCACTTTCTACCTGTTTAAAAAAATACCCGCTGGGGAAATAATTCAACTTAAAAATGCATGTTTGAGTTGATTTTTGCATGTCTGAGTTAATAGATATGCTGTTCGCATTTGGAACCGCAGTTTCGCACTCCAAAAATTACCTGAACGGTCCGATTGGTAAAAAAATCAACCTGAACCACATGTTGAATACCCTTGTTAAAGAACTGCCACTTGTGTTGGAATATGCATCTCGTGTTAGTGCTGAACATGTATTTTCAATGCTTCTCACATTGGGATTTTTCCATGAATGGAATTCTCACTACGCTATGTGGCGTAATGTTGAAATCTAATAATAACGTGTAAATTTTATTACACAAAATTTCCAAAACTATGCGAATTACACCAACGTAATAAAAAAAAGTCCAGGGCCTATAAAAGACGTTTTGCAAAATTAAATTAACAAATCCATGAAATAAAAGCAAAGATTGGCCAACCAGAACTGGAACATAAGTCAACTACTTTTTAGGCAGACATGCACCTGTGCACAAGCGAAATGGCATCACAGTGAAGACACTGTTTGTCCTGTGGTGGCAGGAAAGAAACAGTGAATGACACATGAAAATTGAAAATTGATGAGATCAATAGATCAAGAGGACTGACCAAGGCCCCTGTATATGTATGTGCATTTACAAATATGTGCGTGTGCGTGTGCGTGTGTGTGTGTGTGCGTGTGTGTGTATATATATATATATATTCATTTTTTAAAGGCTATTGAACGAATTAACAAGAAACTGGAAAAATCTGAATTCAGTGAACACATAACAGAATGTCGTGAAGAAATGGCAGATAGAATGCTCAAACAGGAAGATACCATCAAAAACAGAAAAGCCCACAAATTTCAAAGAGATAGAATTGACTATGAGAGCGGTCAAATCTTTACCTTTTGCAAAAAAGTATGACACCATGAAAAGACAAAATCTAACTGAGCAAAATGTTGCCAAGCAAGACCATTGCCTCAGCACAACAATATCAGCAACGGCCTCTGCCTCTGATTTGAGATCTGCGCTCGAGAGTGAATCTGACTCCCCGGGATTGTGGTTGCAATCCATGAGCATGATTGGATCAAATACTTTTCTGCTATTTATGCCGCACAGTCTCGCCCTAAACTTACCACCAACGATGGTAATACAGACACCTTACTGCTATCAATTATTGCCCCTTTACCCTAGCCAAGGTGATAGAGGCAATAACCTCTAGCAAAGGGGGCAAAACACCAGGCCCTGATGCTATTCCGGTAGATCTGTATAAAGCGAACATTCCGTTGTGGGGGCCCATTTTAGCTATTATTTTAAAAGCCTGCTGTATGTCAGCATTTCTCCCAACATGGGCGGGATCTATAATAGTACCCATTTACAAAAAAAGAGGATTGTCAGAACCCTTCCTGTTACAGGCCGATCTCCTTGCTCGACTCTTTGATCAAAATAGTTGGTAGAATCATTTTGAATAGACTACAAGAGTGGGCTGAAAGCAAGGGTGTGTTGACCGAGTTACAATATGGGTTTCGCACTGGAGTGGGGACCATCGAACAGAGTCTTAATTAGTCCATCCTCATAGGGAAGTACACGAAGATCAAAGGCGGCAACCTGTAGTTGGGTTTTGTTGCTCTTTCCTCTGCCTTTGACTGTGTTAATCACTCCAAGCTCTGGGCAATCATGGGTGAGATGGGTGTGGACCCCCAGATAATTTCTTTTTTAAGGGACCTATACCCAGGAGCCAAGGCTAGGATTAGATATGG
The DNA here is from genome assembly GCA_963921515.1 of Calotriton arnoldi. Classification (NCBI taxonomy): domain Eukaryota; kingdom Metazoa; phylum Chordata; class Amphibia; order Caudata; family Salamandridae; genus Calotriton; species Calotriton arnoldi. Next base: position 4,621,339 of record CAWUFW010000215.1, on the reverse strand, counting down.
AACCCATGGCGAATGCACCCAGCTGTTCAGTATAGGTAGAGGAGTGAGGCAGGGCTGTGTCCTTGCACCTTTCTTGTTCTCACTTTATATCAACAATGTGGGTACTGCCCTGGTACTACAACCGAAAGATCTGGCCCAGGTGGGACACCGCTCTGTGCCCGCCCTTCTCTATGCTGACGACGCCGTACTGATAGCGCGCACCCCAATTTCACTGCAGTGGGTACTCAATGACTTTGTCAAATACATGCAGGATCTTGACCTACATGTGAATCAGGCCAAGACTTTCATAATGAAGTGTGGGAGGAAATCAGGCAGCTCCCCAACTATGAGAATTCAGGATACTATCATCGAATATACCAACACTTTCTCTTATCTTGGCGTGTTATTTGACAAAGGTGGCTCTTGGAGTCAAGCCATCAAAACAAGGTCCCTACTCTTTAGATGTGCCTGTACAGCCTTACGCAAATTTGCTTTAAGATTGAGTACTAATCCCCCAAGAGAAATGCTCACCATCTATAAGGCAAAATGTGTCAGCAAAGCAGTATATGGGGCAGGCATCTGGGGCCATGTAAACTGCACGCCAATACAATTAGTGGAGAATGAATTTTTAAGGTATCTACTTGCTACTCCCAAATCTGCACCAACTTTTGTTTTGTCATGCAGAGCTGGGACTATCGTTTCTTGCAGATCTAATTAAGACCCAACCGATCCTGCTCTGGCATAAAGTATGGACATCTGAGTATACCGTCTTAAATCAACTTGTCATTAGGGATTGCCTAAATTCTACTCATTATGCACAAATTCCCTGGTTAAAGTTTGTAGAGTGTTTTTGCAAGGATCTGGGTGACCCGGAATATTTTAATAATCCCGAAAGTCTAGTGAAACTAAACAGGAAAGACCTAAAAGCTGACTGTTTAGCACACCTTGAGAATAACAGGATGTCTGCAGAACTTGTAAAACCTTCTGTTCAAAGAAATCAGCTAATTCTAACCAGCTACGATATGCAACTATATCTTAGGCAGGTTCCACACCAAAAGCACAGATATGTTTTAACCCATTTTAGGATGGACACCTTTCATCGCATGGTTACGTTTCCTGAATTAAATGAATGGTCCCCTACTCTATCGAACTGCCCCTGCGATAATGCTTCATCACAGACAACAATGCATGTCGTTCTCTTTTGTAAATTTTATAAAGAATGGAGGAAGCGTTACATATTAAGTATTTAAAAGCATTTAGACTTTTATCAATGCTGCCCAGCATATTTATTCCTACAGTCTTTATCAACAATCAACATTTGTGCAAGAATGTCATCCTTTTTGTGGAGTGTTCTCTATGCCAGGAAGTCTGTTTTAACAACTCTTTGATATGTTAGCTACTGATGATTTATATACACTGTAACAAGTAGGTATTGGATCGGGCGAGCACATCAGGATCGTGTGGCGGGCCCAGCTTTGAGGTTCTTGCCCTCCTGTATGTTGCTCTACGATCTTGTACTTAGAATTTTTTAATGAATATGAGTCAATATTACCTCCAGATGAATTTTAAGTAGGTATGGAAAGGACTGTTTTTTTATGAACGAAGGACGATTAACATGTATTTGATACTCTGCTTTTTTTTATATATGAGTCGATATGATATGTAACAGGTTCAATAGCATTTCATCTTTTATATTTATGTTGTATAATTGTATTGTGCTTATATGGTCTAATATTTTTTTGAACGAATAAAGATGATGGTGATGACTCGGATGGAAGCAGAAAAGCCACCTCTTGGTCAGGTAATATCAACAAACTAACTCTCGCAGAAGAGTAGGATTTGTTTAAGGCGGGATAGACGACAAACAGTCCGACCGAGAGTTCAAATCGCAACAAACAGAGGAGTAATGCGCGGCGCCGATAGAGAAGAAAGCACAAGAGAGCCAGTAAGAGAAAAGAAACATACAGGCTCCAAATGGAGACGAAAGCAGTAACACCACTTGCAAATGACAAAACAGTGATCAATCTGTTAGATGTTACACTGGATGAAGCGGAAAAATAACTCTTGTCTCTGGGACTTTCATTCTGTCCAGAAAGTACATTCAGTTATAGTAACACATGTATTAATATATACAAATGAATACGCAAATTAAAACTAAAAAAGTTTTTTCTACAGAGATCGGCCGGAAATATTGCAAATATCTCAACAAGACTAACATCAATAAATAATGCAAGTAGGGACAACTTGCACATTTCTGACATTCATTTAATGCAAGACCTAGAAGAACTACAAAATGAAAACCTGGGTGATAATTGAAGGCCCTCGACTCAAATGATTGCTAAACAGCAGGAGTTAGTTACACATGGTAGAAGTGCTACTCCATTCAAAAGTTAAAACCACTTTCACTCCAGTGATGCCCCGTGATAATATTGATATCTTCAACTACAACATAACGGAGCAATTAAAATCATTGAACCGATCTCTTAACAAATCACGTAAAAGGCAAAGCAATTTTAACAGAAACTATCACAAATTGATCAAAAAACTACAAAACAACGACCAAATTGTTATACGCAATGCAGACAACGGTGGAAACATCGTCATCTGGCCTAAATCTGATTACATAACTGAAGCATACAAACAACTTAACGACATTGGTTGTTATAAAAGAAGCAATGTATCTACAGTCAGATCAGTATATAATGAATACTTTGCCAAACTAACAACATGGAGAAACGAGGGTCTTTTGTCATTCGAAGAGTACAAATTTCTATATAACAATTTATCCTATGATGCAAGTAATTTTTTTTATTCCCGAAGTGCACAAGAATATGACCTCTCCTCCGGGAAGACCAATAATTTCTGCCCGAAACAGCCTACTTGAGAAAACCTCACAATATGTGGATTTTTTTCTGCAAGAATATGTGCGGGAGTTGCCATCTTTCATTAAAGATACCGGAGATTTTTTAAAAGCTATATATGACATTCCATGGAGCAAAAATTACCTACTCATGACTTTAGATGTAACTACCTGTACACCAGCATTGACCATCAGGATGGCTTAAGAGCAGTGGAGCATTTCTCAATAGAAGACCTCTGAGACTTTATGTGCACAGTAAAATGGTATTGTCTATGATACATTTTTGCCTAAGTAACAACTTTTTCTCCTTCAGCAAAGAAATCTTCCAACAGATTCGAGTGGTGGCCATGGGGGCCTGCTTTTCCCCCAGTTACGCATGTTTACACCTGGGCTGGTGGGATGAGCGGGTCCTAATGGTCAAACACAATGAAAGCTGGGAAAGACACGTTATTTTTTGGTTAAGATATATTGATGATCTATTTATAACTTGGAAAGGGTCTAAGGAGAGTGCTATACAATTTGTTTTAGAGATCAATTGCAATAATATCAATCTTAAGTTCACATTACAAGTCAGTCCAATGGCAGTTGACTTTTTAGATGTACATGTTTACATTAAAAATGATAAAATTGAGACAAAGCACCACAGAAAAGCCACTGCAGGCAATTCAACACTCCATGCCAGTAGTTCACACCCTATACATCTAATCAACAGCATTCCGTATGGGGAAATGCTCAGACTCAAAAGAATTTGTAGTAGCAATGAGGAACTTAATAAAGCACAGCAGGAGTCCAAATTGAGATTCCTTGCCCGAGGTTACTCTGCCCAATCAATAGACCGGGCTATAGTTAAAACAGAGAAGATCAATAGAGTCAAGACATTGTTCACCAGACATTCCAACATCGGCACCAAGCATGGTGATCAGAAAAAGCCAGATGAAGACACCAGGCTTATCCTGACATTCAGCAAACAAGAACGGCAAATAAGAACTATCATAAGGAAACAATGGCCATTCATTTTAAGTGACCCCAAAATGGCACATTACTTCCAAAGAAACCGGCAATTGCATTCAAGAGATCATACTCAATGAGCAATGCCCTTGTGTGCAGCAGCCCTGAAATATCGGAGACCAATAATTGGCTCTCTAACAGGAAAGGCTTTTTCAAGTGCAGTACATGCAGAGCGTGTCGTTTTGGCATCGATACGACGCAATACCACACTCCGTTCCATGCAAAACCTGCCAAAATTGACAAATTCCTCACTTGTAAAACTGAGTTTGCGGTATACGTACTTGAATGTACTTGCCAATTGCGCTACATAGGGAGTACCAAACTGCAAGTGCATAAACGCATTTTGCAGCATATACTAGCAATAACTAATATGGATCCCCTATATCTGGTAGCACAGCATTTCAAGGAGACACATAAGAATAACTTGAGACAGCTAAAGTATTTTTTAATCAATACAGTACCGCAATCTAGACGAGGGGGCAATCGTGAGGCATCACTGCGTAAGTTGGAAACAAGATATATTATAGATCTGGATACAAAAAATCCTAAGGGGCTGAATGCCAGTGAGGATTTATTTACATTCCTGTAGAGACGCAATAGTCAATCATTACACTACCCATGCCCAACTTCACTATCGTTTCGGATGTAAAACAACAACTTTGTTTAGCAAAGGAGTTCTACATACTGATTGGAAGACATTAGAGCATTTTATCTAGGTCTGTTTACATCTACAGTAATAATTGGTATGATAGAAAATATACAATCGGCAGCATGCACATTTTCATAACAGTTACTTGGTATAAGCACAAGTATGGTGTAGTCACTGTAGAGCAATTAGACACTTTAAGCGGACAATTCAACCTTTGCTGGAACACTCTGCCAACATGGGCAGCAGTTTGTTGTGAGTGTTTGGCTCAATCGTTAGAAATAATATAGGATTAAACAATAGGATACTAATAATTTAATACTAATAGACATAATGACTATGTTTTGTCCATTGTAGTAAGTGAAACAAGGACACAGTATGCCTTAGAGTAACAGCCTGGTAACACATGTTTACAATGAATTAACACATGGCATGTTGGGTATTATGCACTATGCACTTTATGTTGCGGAAATCAGCACTGGAAAGTTCATTAGGCGACGTTAACTACAAGAAAGGTTGATGATTTGCCTTCTTGTAGAATGTGTTTGCAGCCTATTTCTAGACAATCAGTAAATTGCTGTACTGAAGCGATTTTATTATTGCAATTTCTGCTCTTAGCAACTATTGCCACATTTGTGAGTTTTATATAGATGAAATTATCTAATACCTTTATCTTCGTTTTTACAAATGTTTTTACTAGGGCTGAAGTGATCTCTATTGTACTCTTGGGCTGTTGAAATAATGAAAAATAATTAAATGTAATGCAGAGAAACAAATTAATCAATAATTTTTTTGTGATCTTTGAATATGATAGTCAGAAGCACCGTCAGAATTTCAGTTAGGGTTGAATACGAAGTAATTTTTCTATGTTTATGAAAACAAATTGCACTATGTCACTTTAAATTGGTGTTTACTACGCAATATGTCATGTGATCAAGGCCTTTCAGGTCGAAACGCGTCATGGCGGATGTGCGGAGAGTAAAATTATTTGCACTAGGAACGGGTCTGTGTCCCAGCGCCTCCTTTTGGGATTTGTGCAACGGGTGTTTAATAGAAATATATATATATATATATTTTTTTTTCCCTGAAAGAACCAAAGGTTAAAGTATCGTTATAGTTAGGTGAAATGTTCAGTAATAAGGTAATATTTTATACTCTAAAAACCACAGAAATTCACCTGTTATAGCTATAGTTATCTCAAATAAATATTGTGCCCTAAGGTAACTATTACTTGCACCCTCGCCATGCACTAGTGATTACTCCACATATTAGATCACAAATCATCTTCTATGACATCATTGATAATATTACTCCAGCATTTGTAATGAAATTATGACTATAACTATATATATATGGCACTAGGCTCATTACTATGTTTAGCAGACAAGAGATGCAAATAAGATCAATCATAAATAAACAATGACCCATTGTGTCGACAGACATTATATTGGGCCAAATTCTCCTTGCTTAACCCACACTTACTTTCAGACAAGCTCCATCTATGCACAATTCTTTGGTCAGTAATAGCCCTGAAGTTAGTTCCAGCACAAATTGGTTGTCCCCCAGCAATGGATTTTACAAATGCAGCTCGTTTAGAGCATTTAAGTTTGATATCAACATGACTAGATATACACCAGCCTTTATGGAAAAACCTGTTGACATCAGAGGTGACACATATAGAACTGAGTACGCGGTCTATGTACTTGAGTGCCCGTGTGGTCTTAAATACGTGGGTAGCACTAAGCTACCAGTCCACACAAGAATTTTACAACACTTAAGAGCAATAGTCAACTTTGATCCATCTTATCCTGTTGCCCGACATTTTAAATTGGTTCATAATAAGAACTTAACTAATTTTAAATACTTTGTAATAGGGGCAGTACCAGTTTTAAGAAGAGGAGGAAACAGAGAAAAACTCTTAAGACAACTAGAATCCAAATGTATTCTTGCGTTGGATTCAAAGATACCAAATGGGCTCAACACGAGTAAGGATCTTCACTACTTTTTATGATCCTAAATGTATATGACAACCCATGGGACTGTGGAATTATTAAATTCAGACAGCAGGGCGATGAATTATAACTCCTGCACTGAAGATTCTATTAACTATATAGGTTGGAAATATTTAATCAGTTTTCGTTTTTAAGTGTAAGAAGGCACTAGGCACTTTACTTACAGAGCTATTTATTCGTTTATCCGCACTTTTAACATCAGCACTTTAAATAGAATGTTGAGTATTGAGGGGACAACAGTATTAGTGTCAAGATAAAATTAAAATTGAGATTGGTAATCAAGGACAACCAAGGGTGGCCGTAAGGGTATTAGTTCACTTATAGAAGGTAACTGAGATCCCAGTATCCCCATTCGAGGGCCAATAGTATTGGTTATACAACATGATATATAATGAAGCTGTACTGGTACTAGGCTTTGTTATTTATGAGCACTTTAATGCACTTTTTTGCACTATACTAGCACTTTGCACTTCATTAGAAATTTTAAGTAGGACATGAGGACTCGGGACTTACTATATTCGCAATATGTTCAAACACAGTCAATATTTATTCAAATATGTATTGTTACATACTCGGGTGCAAGAAAACCAACTATGAATAACTAAAAAATTTGGGCTGAAAACATATAGATACGAGTCTATTTGTATTTATGGTATTAATACCGTGACAATATGTGACCAATACTAATATGTAATTCATGAATATGCACATGAGCTGTGACAAAACAGTAATATAAATGTGTTTTTCGTACATGCTTATTGTAATTCAATTTATTGATGCATTAGAGTATTGTGATAAGGATATATCAAAAAGGTAATTTAGTATGTCTTCTATGTCCTTCAACTAGCAGCACATGTGGTGTATGTGGCTTTAAAAAGCTAACAGTCAATTCAGCGCATTTATGTGATCAAGACCGTGTGTGGGCGGTTGAAACGCGTCATGGACGAGGCAGTGGCCTCTTCATATCAAATGGGCAACTTTCAATAAATTAATGTTCGCACCTTGCTGGAATCTGTGCCTGCTCCGATATATATATATATATATATCTAATGAGGAAAATGGGCATTGAAGAAGCACTGATTTCCCTCTTGCGCAGGTTACATGCTAACACCACTGTTGCCATAAGATACGGCACCCGAGGGGAAAAGACTAAGCTGATTGTTAACACAGGCAGGGGTGCATTTTAGCTCCTTTCCTCTTTTTAATTTACACAAATGGACTAGAGGCATTTTTATTAGATAAGGAAATTGATTTTCCCCGCAATGGTGGCAATCCTGTCCCGCTACTATCGTATGCGGATGACACAGTGTTAATGGCTCTGACAGCAAATAGCCTCCAAAAATCGCTTAACGCTTTTACAGATTTTATGTTGGCGCTTGATTTAAAAGTTAATTTTACTAAATCGTACATTAGGGTGTGTGGCCCCAAATTGACAAAATCTAGAAACTTTGCTGTAAGGGGCAAAAGCATTGATAAATTGAATAATTTTACCTATTTAGGGAACTTATTTAATAATACGATGACCTGGGAACCACTCATAACAGCAAGGGTGCAACATACAAGTAGGGTTGTGGAGGGGTGATTTCGATTTGCTTGCAAGCTAGGTCAAAGCCTGTGAAAGAGCTAGTTACCCTTTACAAAGCTAAATGCTTGTCTGTGGCAACTTATGGGGCAGGGGTGTGGGGCCACCACAAAAGCCGCCAACTACAGGTTTTGGAAAATAAGTTTATAAAAAGGCTTTTGATGACCCCGAATAGCGCCCCCACACTCCTCTGTCATAGAGAGCTGGGGTTGGAGTTCTTAGAGGACCGTATTGGCATTGCTCCTTTGCTACTATGGGCAAAAATGTGGCTGTCTGAGAAATTGACGTTCTCAAGGGATGTGATCAAAGATTGTATTAATCTGGATAGCGACCTATCTATCCCTTGGCTCCGATTCGTGAGAGATAAATTTCATGAGATAGGCCTGGGGAATTTCCATGACAATCCTGATAGTATCCTCACAAACGCGAAAGCCATCATCAAAGAGGCGCATTATTCTAGGATAAACATGCGCCACCCACAACTTGAGGTGATGGGTCTCTCATGTTTGTTCCCCGCCCAACAGCAATTTTATTTAACTTTTATCTCCAATATACAGACTAGATTTCTTTTAACTAGACTTTGCTTACGCACTCTGCACTTTTTAGTGGCATTCCCGAGTCAATCAGGGTGGGCCGACAAACTCATGCCCTGTCCGTGTGACAATTTGGCAGCTCAGAGCACTATGCACTTTATCTTATTCTGCCCCATCTATAAAGAGCCTAGGGGAAAGTTTTTAGCTCCACTTCTAAGGGAAATCCGGCCTTGCACATATATTGATGGTTTTAACTTTCTGTATTCTTTGGCCACTTCTGCTATCTGATCTGTGGTTTCTAACTACATTGAAGTTGCAATGGCTATTAGAAAGCGTTATGAGCTATAGAAGCCGAACAGGAACGTTGTATTCTTTTAATGTACAAATGTTACATCCCCGGAATGTTATGATCAGTGATATATTTTGCCGTGCTAGGTCATTTTTATTATGGATTATATCTTTTAACTGTCAGAATCTTATGATTTTTTTTTCTTTTTTAATTTTAACTACGCTGTCTTACAAATGTGTTATGAAATTTTAAAACTGTGGTGTTTGCTTGTCAAACATTTATGGTTCTCAGCACCGAATAAAGTTATTTTGAATTGAATTGAAACTACTAGTGCATGAACGAGAGAAGCATGAGTGCTCTTCCTGCTGACCTACACAATGTCAATAAGACTCCACCCTTACACGTACATTTCCTCCTTGGATGACCATATATACACATCATGCAAAACACTGACAAAACCTCCAGATACTAAAGTGCCCTTTAAAACTGGACCTGTTTTACATGCTTCCTTTAATTCAATTAAAAAAATACTTTATTGCAGTCAATAGACCATAAAAGTGCAAGTGCAATAACTAACAGTAAGTAAAAACATTCTCAAGTACATGATCTTAAAACCCCAAAGTCCGAGGTTACGATTACAAGTTGTTGCTATTATCCCACGCCCCAATATATAGACAAGATACATAGCAGCGTATACAAAAGGCCAGTTAAAAAAGAAAATGTACAATTATTGGGCAGAGATAGCGCTAGTACATTTCATAAAATTAAAATGCGAGGAAAAAAAACACTTAAATCAAATATAAAAACAGTTTAAAAAAGTAGAACCAGCCCCGCTAAAAAATAAAGAAAATGTTGTCAGCTTTGCCCTATATAGTGATTTTCTGAAGTGACCTACGCACACTCCACATCGAAAGTAGAAAGCGTGACACCGCAAATACAGTTGTGGATGTAGTATTGTATTTTAGTAATCTAAATGCCTCTACACAGTGTTTAGTCCCCAGATTTCTACATAATTGGATCAACCAGAGGCGTCTTGATTTTCTATAGCCGGGGCAGAAGAAAAAAACAAGTAACTCTGATTCCTCTGCGTTGTTACAGGCTTCCTTTCTCCTATATCGAATAATGCGGAACAGAATGAATTAAACCTTGCAGTAAAACAACATTGTGCATTGTCTCTGCTTGACAACAGCTGCTTCTTTGTGCCTAGATTACTGATACCGATTTGTGCACTTCCAAATCATCCTGTCATTTGCAAACAAAAAAGAGTTAAATGTCAGCTCCTGATTTGCCCCATGTCGTGTGTGAAATATTCACCCAGTCCAAGCTGTTTAGCAGTGGTCGAAGAGCAATAAAAGATGATGGGAATGGTGATGCTGCTTGCAATGGGGAAGGGGTGGATGAGCATGGGGGCGGGATCAAAGGCATGGCTAAAAAACGAAATATTCTGTATTTTTTTCGGTTTTTTTCCCTTCAGGTAACTACATATAAAATAACGCACACCTTAAATGAAATGATACCGTACATTAGGACATTTCTATTAGTTAATGCACAACTGAGGTCTGTGTGTGTAACCAGAGAGCCACAGAATTAAATCCTGGTTGTTGCAGTGGAGAATAGTGACTTGTGTATGTTTAGTGCTACAAGGTCCCAGTTTGTGACAGAAAGCACTCTGCATATGTAAGTTGAGTTCAACAACTTTATTTGGTAAATCGACCATAAAAGTACAATAAGATCACAGTAAAACAGATTAAAAACAACTTATTACGATACATCCACAGCACAATCAAACAATAGGTACTATAAAAAGAGCTATAACCCACTATTAAAAATAATGCATAAATAGAGTATCATACCCAATATGAGAGGAAATTAATTTTAACATTTGAACTTTAAAACTCTGGCTTACTCAGATCACATAGCATATTTCCTTCTCAGTTTCAATGCTTGTGTGATAAATTCAAAACTGAGCAGGTAATCAGGGGAGAGTCGAAACGCTAAAGAAAATATGTAAGTCATTATTTTAAACTTGCATTACACACAGTATAAGATTGACTGCTACAAAATGTGCAAAAAGGTTTAAGATAAAAAAGTGCTTCCAAAATATGGATTCTAGTAACACCCAGACTGTATATAGCGCAATTTTTTTAAACTTTTTTAAAAGGACACACTTCACCGATCAGCTGGTAACTTTCTTGCAATACCACTTAAAAAGAATAAATCTGTGTCATCAGGAAGCTTCAAGTGACTCCATAAAGACAATACCGGCTTCCAAACACCCTTTACATTTGCAAATTGACTTGCGCACATTTACATTTCTTTCAGGCAAGTAGGCACCCTGGTCTGCCTCTCCCTTGGTTTTCACAATAGATGAGTCTCCTGCCTCACACTTCAGCTGAAGCATTTCAATTGTTGTAATTAATCGTAACAGGATGGTTGTCTTTTAACAAAACGTAGGCAAACTGTTTTTCTTCAATTTAAAACGTATGGTCACGTCGTGCCCCCTCAGATCCCACCAGTAACGACTGCTGTGGTGCAGTTGTGGTGGGTGGGGTTAAAAAAAAAAAGGAAAACAAAATTTCACTTACTTTCCCGGTGCCCCCCTCTCCTCCATTCCTCTTCGGTTGGCAAAGCAGGAAGCACACAGGCTCCCAGACGCCCCTAGCCAATCACGAAGCTGCTGTCATCAGCATGACAGCAGCGTCATGATTAGTCTGAGCGCCGTGGTTCGGCGCTCAGACAGAAAGTGGGAGCCTGTGCATGTTCTCCACCCAGGCTGTGCATTACAGCCCGGTGGACTGTTTGGCCAGCCCAAGACTGCCGGCCAAACCATCATGCACACTTAGAAGGTGCTCACCACTCCTCCGCCTGCTCTGTGGGCAGACCTGCACCAAACCTAAACAGAGCCAATAGTGAAAAAATAAAATGATAATAGCATTACGTTATTATCATTTTATTTTTCCTGTAGGGAAACGCTCCTCCGCAAAGGCGATCTCAGACAAACGTCTAACTTTATGACTTTTGGTATTCACAGAGTTCATTGACGCGTTGTATCTTCACGTCCGCAGTCAGGCCGGAATCTTCGGCTTGGGTCGTACTCTCTGCACCCGGGCCGTACTCTCCGGCTTGGGCCGGATGAAGTGTAATCAAAGGGCCGGAATGCAATTTTTACAAAAAGGAACATTAGGAACTTGTGATAAATGGTAGAGGAGGTCATGAAAATCAGTTTGGGTAGGGAAAAGGGTGTGACCGGACACTACATCATATTACAGAAAGGTTTGCTCCTTTGCATCATGGTACAATGCAGTCCACAATTTGCGCTCCCCTCAGTGTTGACTGAAGTGTTGAGGGCCCGATTGGGAACGTAAAGATACGACTTGTAAATGACCTGTGTGAATACCAAAAGTCATAAAATTCGATTATTGTCTCAGATTGCCTTTGTGAATCGGGCCCCTAGTCTTTAAATGCAGCTGTCTTTAAATGGAGTTGTTCCCAGAGCTCTTGAGTTTCCTAGGTCCATGCCCATGTCCAGGTGAGTAGTAGATCCTGTCCTGTTTTTCCTCTGTTTTTCGAGGCTCCTAGTCATCCCATTATAAAATCAGGACTACAAGTTTAGAATGCAAAGCAAAAATTTGGACTGGATAAGCTACCTAGGAAACGTGACGTAGGAAACATGAGATCTGGATGTCTTATAATAAGAAAAGCAGAACATAAAGTGCAATGATGCAAGAACAAAACCAGTTATGGGCAATCAACTTTAGCCTGACAAGAACAACTTCGGCTGCGTCATTGATCACATGGAGGGTTGTCTCCTCTCTCTGTGTGCGGCAAACATCCTCATTCCACTCCTGGACTTCGCTTTCACAAATTCACTGTTAGCAAGCACCACATTAATCCAATTACAGCAAGTGAATACTACAACTCCTAGAATGCACTGGTTTGTTAAAGAAATACCCGGAACAGGCACCTGACATGGATCACTCTATCAAACACGTTCACCTCTGTGTTAAAGACGGGCTCTGCTTTCCACTATGTGGTGGGTGGGTGAATCTATTGACGATATGTTTTTTAAACTGGCGTAGTGCATGTTCAATGGCGGAGAACGAACATGGCGGAAACCACTATTTACCCATTGAGACATGTATTTATTAGTTTCTAATCCGAACTGGTTTCATAGAAAGCCTTTAACAGGAACATTGCTTAATTTGAGCCGTCGGTTTCCGGTGCTCAGCACCGGCAACACTGGCGCTTGAGCACTAGCTAAGGACACATTCATTTTTGGTGGGCACAGGGAGATTAAGAGATTCGCCCAGAATCACAGGATGTTGAGCCGAGGCCGAGGCTCGTACCTGGTTTCCCAGCTCGAGGTCAGCTCTGGCCATGACGCTACATCTCCTCCCCACTTGTAGGGTTTGTTGGTTCTCTGTTAGGCAGCGCCAACCGGGAAAATAGGCTGGCCGAAACTGCCTCCTGACGGAAGCCCCGGCACTTCTTATTTGACAAATTAACCATTGAACAGGAAGTGGACATGGTGACTTTAAAAAGGAAGACTGACATGATTGGCTCATGCTCGCTCCCCTATAAGTAGACCTCTATGTCACTCTTTTTTTCAATTTTGTTTTGGGCCGGGCCGGAAAAGGAGTTGCGTTTTGTGAGGGATGATTTGAAAATATATCAGCAAGTGCTTCTGCTGTGCATATGTGGTTTTTAAAGAAAGGGAACGGGATCTATTTTTCACTTTTAAAGTACCCTTTGTTACGTATTTGCTCGTTGTGTCAGAATGTTTGCTGGATAGATAGTAGCAGAGCTGAAGCAGAACCAGGTTCAAGTCTGGCGAGAGGCTCAAACATCCTGTGGTTCTGGGCAAATCACTCAATCTCTCCTCCCCGTGCCTAAAAAAAAAATGAATGTGCCCGAAATCAACTGGTGCCTATGTAAAGCGCTCTGATACTTTCGGTACGTCGACTCTACGCTATATAAAACTGTAAAAAAATGTTTTGGAAGTCCATGGTTCTAGTGTTATTGGAACAGTTGCTAAGCCACTTTTTTTATTTAATTTATTTAAGGGTTTTATGACAAGGAATAGCAATGTCGAGGTTTCTTTTTTTTTTTTTTCTCTCCACAACTTTTGATCGGTTTTGCTAAAGGAAATAATTCGAATTGGTGTTGACTGTGTGCGTGGAAACCGAAGTAATGACGCCCAAAGATACTTGAGTGAATATCTAACATGAATGCGTGACTCGTACAAATGCGGTCTTTCACATTTTGGTCGGGTTGGGGTAGATTCAGAAATGTTTATGCAGAGTGTTTGTGTTTTTGTTTTACTATAAAAAAAAATGACAACTCGAGTCCAGAACTATTTTTTTTTTGCGTTTAACATCGAGACACCTGTCCGTTTTTCCTCATTTAGACAGTCACAATTGCACACGGTCCATTTAAACTGTTTGGCGTTCGGTTTTGAACCGTTTATAACTGCCAACTTAACTAGGGTGACCAGATTCTCAAAACAAACAAGCATTGGCATAGCCAATAGGTCTCGCCTTTGGGACCTTATAAGTGTTTAGCCAGAGCTTTTGGCTTTGCCAAGGTCTTTAAGCTATGTAGACTCCAACACAGCACTTTGGGCAAACCTGAAGGGGATGCATGGCACATCCACACAAATGTGCACAGAAAGGGTAATACGGGACATGGGGTAAAACAACTGGGGCTTCAAAGGACAAAAAAAGGAGATGGTAGAGGCCAGTACAATCTTGCACTACTCTGAACTAGTAAAGCGTAAAGGGTGACTCTGGCTGGAAGCAGTTCAGACAAGTCCAAAAAGGACTTTCCACCCACTTCATCAAAGGTACTCTAGAAAAATAGTGGTTGACGAAGCCACATTCCAGCGTGATGGTGTCTACAGCTGTAAAATTCATTTTAATAAATACAAGTCGACAAAGAGGCCAAAGTCTGAATGGGTATGAAAAATGCAACTCTTCTCTTACCCCACAGAATTCCTGCAATCATAGGCCTGCAGAGCTAAACATGCAGCGACAGACGTGCTTCTAACCAAACTTCACCCACAAACGACTTTAAATTAAAACAGTATTCAGAACAACAGCACAGTGTAACATTTTTCCCTGGCACCCTAGGAAATCCCACATTACTATCTTGTGTCAGAAGCCCTTGGGCCGACCTGCCAAGCTTTCAAACGTCACTGTGTTTATTTTCTGGCTTCACGCATTATCAAAAATGCAAAGACAAAAGAATGCAGTGTGCAATGGAAAACGTGTTCTCCCCGACAGACGAAGGAAGGAAAATCACAACGCTGCTCCTCTGCTTGCCTGGCAGGCTGACAACGCTGCCAGGGGCTGGAAAAACGAGAAGTAACGGAATAATAAATAAAATCTATGAAAATTAGGGTGGGTGAAGGCGTAGATCTGAGTTTGCAAACATAATGCTACTGCACGTAACATTACGTTACTAGATGATGCACGACTGCATACGTCATGTAGGTGGAATTATACATGATAGCCTACACATAAGCTGCGTACCATTCTGAATTTGGGAAGATAGGAAATCAGTCACAAATGACCACAATCGCACACCAGACAGCAATAACAATAAAAACACTTGCATGCAAGCTATACGTGGGGTCTGGTGCTCTTCCTTTTGTGCTACGCATCGTCTTGAGGTCAGACTGCCTTTACTCTACTCTAGGCGCAGACTGTTCCACGTGGGGGGGGAGGAGGAATCAAGGAGGGAGGGATCAAGGAATCATCATCATCATCATCATCATCTTCTTAATAGTTCACCACTATGGTGGACTGTATTGTTTTCCCACACGTTCGGTGACACGGCGGAGGTCAGGTTGCCACTGTGAATGCATTGGGGTTGGAGCAGGAACCATCTGTTAATTACAAACAGATGGTTTTAAAGCTCGCTTCCACAAGGGAATCGCCAAACGTGCACGCGTTGCCATTGGAAGCAATGCAACGCGTGCATGTTTTTGGGACACAAACTGAATCGATTACTAAAGGTCTTCCTATGCAGCGCATGCGAGACCTAAAAACTGGGACATGTCGTAGACATAGAAGTAGGACTACAGTTTGCAGCAACCTCAACATAAAAGTAGGACTATTTGACAGCTGTCATCGACATAGAAAAGGGACTACAATGACAGCCTCCTCCACAGACAAAGATGAAAAATTATAGATGACAAATGAGAGGTATTATATTGGCTGTAAACTTTGTCACAAAAGTGACGCAAACACAGTGCAAAGAGTTGCTTTGGGTTTTTCTTTCCAACGCAAATCCTGATTTTCATTGGAAAGTAGCCATAAAGTAAAATAGAGGTAAACTATACTTTGCATCAAGGGGGTGTACAATGGGGTTCCATGCAATCACCCATGGATTTTGATGATAATCTCTGGATCGAAAAGTATTTTACTTTGTCAAAGCATAGTATTTTGTACTGGAAGGGAGACCCTTCCTATACAAAACCTATGCTTCACAAGCACATACTTGCACTGTAGTGCAAAGGTGTCTGCACTGCTGAAAGGCAGCCTGTGTTCCACCGCTACGGATAGAGCAGCAGAGCCAGATCTCAGATGTATGGCGCTGTTGTACTCTCTCCATTTCATGCAACGCAGCAACTTTAGTTACTGCTCTGTGTGAAAACTCAGCAAATCTGCCCCTTTGTTTCTCCAGGCCAGACGCTGTTATATATAATGGCCAGTAGTATGGACGACATGTGACTGCTATACCTTGTAGCCAACATCTTTTGTAATATTTCCTACGACCCAATTTACATGCTTGTTTAATTAATGCTCTCTATATAACATAAAGGGCCACTAGGATTATGTGGTAGGGAAGCACTAAATTATGTGGCAGGTGGAATGGCTGATGCCAGCTTTATATGTGGTTCTCTGTGTACAGCTGAGTGCAGAGCAACCTCTGGCAGCTGAAGAAGCCTCTGTGACACATCCAACTTCATCTAAGCCCCCCTGCAGCATCTTTGGAAAAAAAAAAAAGAAGATAATCTGCAAAAAGCAGAATTGCATTGACCTATCCATGTA
This sequence comes from Calotriton arnoldi, assembly GCA_963921515.1. Classification (NCBI taxonomy): domain Eukaryota; kingdom Metazoa; phylum Chordata; class Amphibia; order Caudata; family Salamandridae; genus Calotriton; species Calotriton arnoldi. The sequence goes on along the minus strand of CAWUFW010000215.1, from coordinate 4,604,376 downwards.
GCTCTGAGGGACCCACTCCTCCTGGTGTGCGCAAGTTCCTAATTATGGTTGCATTTTTTTTCTTGGTGTCACCATATTTTTTTGACCCCTGACGGCTGAGTAATGTAAAAAAAGATAGCAAGGCAATGTTAAAAATTATAGCTGATGTTTTTGTTTAAAGTAAATGTAAAATGTGATGAAATTGCCGATATTTGTCTCTGGGAAAGATGGCAGCCATAAGGACCCCATCCTTTTCTGACTTGTGCCCAAGAAAGTTTAAATAAATGGCCGGTATTTTTGGGGAGGGGTGCAAACACAACACAGGCCAAACAACAAAGAGATGTCCCACTGCCTTTTAAATTCTCACGTTGGGACTCCAGTGCTGGTTTGTAGCCTGGAGGGGCAAGTATCCTGTGGCTGCTGATGGAGCCTGGCTGGAGCAGCTCTGACATGGAGGCAGGGTCCTGACTTGCTGGTGCAGTCAGGGCTTGGGAGGGGTCAGGCAGGTTGGCTTCAATCAAAGCCCCTTTAGTTTCTGGCTGCTGCTTAATTCTGCGCAGTCCACACGCTTGCTTTTAAAAGGCAGAGAACAGGGTCACACTGGTGGGTGGATGGGTCTTTGGTGCAAGCGGTGACCTACGACTCCAGTGAGCAGAGCAGGGTTGTGCTGGCGGTTCGGAAACACTGTTCCGATGGCACAATTACATTCTTTCTGCTTTTAGAAAGAGAAGGGAGATCCTGAGAGAAAATGTCTCTCTTTAAAGGATTTCCCTTCCCATTGCTCAAAAAAAAAAACCCGGACATTTCTGTGCACGAACCCGCAACAGGTACTGGTGCACGGGCGAACCCCGGAGGCACAAGCCGCAGCTTAAGCAAGGCCTTGCAGGGAGAGCGAGCAGTCCTCTCCCTTTACGAAGGGTCACAGAACATACGGCAGGGGTAGCGCTCGTAAGAACGGGGGTGCTTTTCGTCGCTCCACGGAGCCTAGGTGTGGGGCGCGAGGGCAGAGGGCATGGTGCAAGGGGAGGAATGGAGGGAGAACTTACTTAACCTTCTTTCTTCATCTCCGCTCGCAGAGTACGTTGAAGCATCCACCGAGCGTCGTCAGCTTAAAGCTCGCTAGCCCACAGACGGTAAAGTACAGAACTAGGGATGGAACGCTGCGATGGGGCACCAGGACAGAGCAGGGTCGTGCCTGGCTCACTCGTTAGGTCCGAGTATCTTACAGTTGTATTTTTCTTCCAGATTGAGCCGGCAAGCGCAAGAAGCAGCATGGATAGCCAGGGATCCCCTCCCCTATTCTCGCAGAGGTCCCAAGTGGAGGAAACTCAGCCAGGCACCTCCCAAGACGCTCAGCTTGCAGCCTTCATCGAGATGGCTAAGACCAAGGGATTTGCTTGGGCCACGGAACTCTTGAAGGCAAATAATCCGGAGGACTCCGGTTTCGCCAGCGCGGTCCCGACCACAGAGCAGGAGCCCAGTGAGGAGGCAGGCCCCACTAGGTCCAAGAGGATACGCAGGCCCACAGTCAAGGACTTCTCGGCAGACCCGCTGCCAACCAAGAGTCGGGCCATGGCCACCCCCGAATTGCCGCCACACTTTTGTCCATTCCCCCGCCCCCGACACCAGGACCGGTAACACCCCCGGCCAGCATCAAGCCCCCAGCGAGTTTCGCCACAACAGAGGACTTGGGTAAGCTCACAGACACTTTGAGGAGCTTCATGGCAGAAGTCAGAGCAGGCTTCGCTGGGGCCAGCGTTCCCGCCAAGGGCACCAGCGTTAACAGTGGGGATGGAGGGGCTGCGGCGGCTGTGAATGTGTGGGCCCTGCACAGGGTGGGGCCCCAGGGACAACAGGCGGCCCTCTCTGGGGCATCCGTCGAAGTATCAAAGGGAGGGACAGGACCAACGGGAACCAGTATGGTACTGGGAGCTGCGGGGGGTAAAAGTTCAGATGGACCAGGTAGCCAGATCTCCACTCCCAGTGGCCTGACAACAGCAACAGACACTAGGGGCGCGCAACACATCGAGGGAGGGGGGCCTCTGGTCTCCAGTGCGCTTTCCATCACCCCCCCAGGCCACGCTCAGTGCCCCGACAGTTGCTCCAACCACACCCACACCTTCCCTAACATTGGCAAGTGTTCCCCCCCCCCCCCCCGCAGCCACTTGCGTCGCCAGCAGCATCTCTGTCTGTCACTAATGCACCACTCCTGTCGGGTCGCTGCTCCCTGTCCTGGGAGGTCCCGCTGGCAGTCAAGGAGGTCATTTGGAGGTGCAAATTTCTAGATGTCTTTTCCCTGCTCATGCTAGGCCAGGAGGGCCTGGACACACGTAGGGTTGGGGGGGAAGGAAGACGACAAGAAAATTAAGTATCAGGCGTGGCCGGAGAAGACTATCGACAACTGGCTCGCGGCCTTCTCTATTATGCAATCAGTGATCATGGAGAGGTTCCCAGAGCTGGTGCTGGTACAATACTCACAGTTGATCCACACGGAAGCACAGAAGTGGGGTGTGTCAGATTGGTTGACCTACGACCGTGAATTCAGGAAAAAGATGGCAAAGTGCCCGGAGATGGGGTGGGACCAGAAGGAGGTCCAGCTATGGATGGACCACATGGGGGCACGCGCGGCGCAGAGCATAAGGACGCAGCCTAAGGCGCAGGTGGGGTCTCACTCAGGCATGGGTTACTTTCAGACAAACACGCGGGCCTTCAAGCGGCCCTTTTGAGGGGCGCGCAGGGGGGGGACAGAGGTGGGTTCAGGAGGTCGCCTCCTGGAACATGTCTTCTCCAACTCGGGGGCATGCTCATGGGGGAAAACATGCAAGTTCCAGCATTCTTGCAGCAAATGCGGTGGCCCACACCCCGTGGCCTCCTGCCAATCCCAGCAGGAACGGAGACCGGCGGCTACCGGTAGGCAGGACAGTTGAGGTGGCAGTTATTAAGTCAGGAACCAAAACCCCACCCAGCCGTGACTCCTTGCGCTGCGCCTCCCTCGTCCATATCACAGCAGCCCAGTTTAGCAACCTTCCCGCAATCCCCAGCGCTCCAGTTCCCTGCCGCGCAGTCAAAGGCCCATCTCCAGTTACCATGAACATCATCATCCCCCTCCTCAGGCGGTACCCCAACAAGGAGGATGGGTCACTATTGTTGGGGGGTTTCACTGAAGGTTTCGTGATCCCCTATGTGGGACCCTTGGTAAGCAGGGAGGCGGACAACCTCAATTCAGCTAGAGATCTACCAGCAGTGGTGCAGGCGAAAGTCACTAAGGAGTTGGCACTGGGGAGAGTGGCGGGGCCCTTCCGGGAGCCTCCTTTGGACAATTTTGTAGTTTCCCCTTTGGGGGTGGTGCCAAGAAGGTGCCTGGGGCATTCAGACTCATTCACCACCTATCCTACCCGGAAGGGGACTCGGTCAACCATGGGCTGAAGGAGGGATCATGCTCAGTGTCCTATTGTACCCTGGATGTGGCCTTGGACTTAGTCAGGAGGGCGGGCAAGGGGGCCTGGTTAGCAAAGGCGGACATTGAATCTGCTTTCCGTCTGCTACCGGTTCACCCAAGCAGCCAACACCTGCTAGGTTTCAGGCTAGACGGATGGTACTTTTATGACATGTGCATGCCCATGGGGTGCGCGGTCTCCTGTGCTTATTTTGAGGCCTTCAGTTGCTTCCTGCAGTGGGCTCTACAGGAAACCTTTGGGGTGGAAGGGGTGACCCACTACCTGGACAATTTCCTTTTCATCGGGCGTGAGGGCACGCAAGATTGCAAGGAGGCCCTCACTGACTTTGAGACTTTGGCTGATCATCTGGGGGTCCCATTGGTGCTGGGGAAGACGGAGGGCCCTACGCAGGTGCGAACTTTCCTGGGGATTGACCTGGATACTGTAGCAGGGGAATGCAGGCTGCCTCTAGACAAGGTACGGGACTTGGGACAGCAGATCCAGCTAGCTGTAGGGATGGATAAGGCTCCTCTAGCATTCATTCAGAGCCTTCTAGGGAAACTCAACTTTGCTGCCAGGGTCATCCCCGCAGGGAGGGTCTTTGCACGTAGGCTGGCCAGAGCCACTGCATCGGTAAAAAGGAAGCACCACATGGTGAAACTGAGCAAGGGTATGAGAGAGGACCTGCAAATGTGGGCGGACTTCCTGGAGAATTTCAACGGGTCAGTAATTTGGCGAGCACCTTGGGCAAACAGTGCAGAGTTGGCATTGTTCACAGACGTGGCTGGAAGAGAGGGGTTCGGGGCTATCTTGGACAGGGAGTGGTGTGCTGAGAAGTGGCCCAACTCTTGGCATAAGAGGAAGATCACGTCCAATGTAACTGTGCTAGAGCTGTTCCCCATAGTGGTAGCCTTCCACCTATGGCCTGGGGTACTGGCGGCTAGGAGTCTATTTCTGGTCAGACAACCTAGCAGTTGTTCAAGCAATCAACTCCCAATCGGCTAACTGCCCGCTTGTGTTGTGCCTGTTGAGGGAGCTGGTGAGGGCATGCCTGATGAATAATGTGGACTGCAGGGCTCGCCACATTCAGGGGGTGCAGAACGTTGCAGCTGACGCTCTCTCTCGTTTTCAGTGGCGCCGGTTCCGGGAGGCGTGGCCGAGAGCGAGAGAGGAGATGACCCCTTTCCCACAACACCTTTGGTTCCTTCTGAAGTGGAGCAGCGCTTGAGGGGGCTGGGTGAGCTGTCCCTGGCACCGATGACTATGAAGCGCTATAAGCTTGTGTGGGCATATTGTGTGCGGCAGTGGGAGCCTGGGATGAGGTGGGGTCACCTTTGGAACTCAGAGTACAAAAGTTTATCGTTTGGGCCAAAGATAGTGGGAAAACCCACCCTTGGATTTTGGGCCACCTGTCGGCCATCAGTCACCACGCCAGGTTGGGAGGCCAGAGCGACCCCACAAAATCCTTTTTGATCAGGGCGGCACTCAAGGGATGGGCTAGAAGCGAGCCCTGGTCCCCGGACAATAGGTCCCCCATTGACTTCACGATCCTGCAGGGGATGCTGGACTGCCTGCCCAGGGCAACCCGCTCAGCGCAACCCGCTCAGCTTTTGAAGCATCCCTATTTGCTGCCACTTTTGCCCTGGCCTTCTTCGGGGCCTTTAGGATTGGGGAGCTAGTTAGGTCCAAGCAGGATACTTCGGGGGTGGCATTGAATATCAAGGATGTTACAATATTCAGGACTTGCCTCAGGATAGTGGTGAGGCGGTCGAAAACGGACCAGGCGGGGGACGGGAGAGTGGTCTTGCTACAGAGTCTGGGCGATGCAAGGTATTGTCCAGTGGTCCTGGTCTCCGCTTATTTGGCTCTACGCCCTGGGGTTGAAGGGTACCTCCTCCTGCACAAGGACGGGTCACCGGCTACGAAGTTCCAGGTGGGCCACATCATGCAGTCTTGCTTACAACTGTCAGGCCACGCAGGGGTGGGCAAGAGGTTCTTCAGCCATTCTTTCCGGATCGGGGCGGCCACGACGGCCTTCTTGGCAGGCTTGCCGGTCGAGCGAATCAAGCAGGTGGGGCGCTGGGAGTCTCAATGCTTCAAGAGATACATAAGGCCTTGATCACGGGGGAGGGTCTAGAGGACTCCAGCGGTCCCTGTAATAGTACTGGCAGCAAAATGGACAAGTAGTACCACTGGTGGCCCCTGAGGCCGGTGGATTTTGTAGTGTTGTGTGTTTTGATGTGCATTGTAGAGAAGTAGTGTGTGTCTAATAACAATAGAAGTTTTGCAAACACATTTCTTTATTTGCCAGGAACAAAGGTTTGGGTGATTGGCCATTCGGGCGTCGCTAGAGTGGCACAGTGGGCGGAGAGCAGGAAGTGGCGCCATGGCTTCTCCGCCACCGAGATAACGTGACTAGGTTACCCAGGGATGCGCTGAAACGGTTTGCTGAGGAAGCTGCAGCAGAGACTCTGGGGGGGGGGGGGTGTGTATCGCTCCGCCCCATGTTCTGGTCATACACTTGGGAGGGAATGACCTGACTTTACTGGGGAGGAAGGTACTGCTGCAAGAGATGAGGGACACAATGTGTCATTTGAGCATCCAGTTGGGGACATGTGAACTGTGGTGGTCTGAAATATCACTGCGCCTAGTTTGGCAAGGAGCCCGGTCAGGGGAGGCCGTAGAGGCCTCACGCAGGAGGGTGAATAGCGCCATGCGTAAATTCAGAGCAAAGGGGCTTTGGCTTTATCCGACATGGTTACTGCACGCCAAGTCTACAGGATGCTTGGATGTTGATGGGGTACACCTTTCGGGGGTGGGCATGGACCTATTCTTGCTGGACCTGGGGGGAGGCTCTGGAAGCAGCAGGATGTAAGTAGGAATCCCGGCCGTGGTGGGGGGCCCTGGTTGTGACAGTGGCCACACCCAGAGCTGTGGAGGAGTTACAGGGCGATCCAGAGGCTGTAAGGTACAGAAGGGTACCCTCTGCAGGAGCACAACAAGGGTGCAAAAGCCAAGTGTACCCAGGGAGGTCCTCGCATCGGACCCTGGATGAGCGACGGCGCCCCATTAGTCCTACGGGCGGTTGTGGGCCTGAGCAACCGGGGGTTGCCTGGAACGCTCCGCCCCTTCGGGCGTGAGTAAGGGGGTGGACTGGCGGTCCACCGGTGGGAAGGGTTAGCCCCTCCCCCAAAATTGGTAAGCACCGATTGGCGACGGCCACGGTGTAATTTGGCTCATCAGGCGGGCAGGTGGCAGAGGGGTTGCCTGCCCTTGGATCGCCCGTAAGATAAGCCACCATGTTGGCATATTTGTTATGCAAATAAACCTGCAGCAATTTTCTCCACAGACAAGATGTCATGTGGTTTATTTCCAAATAATATTGCTGTATGTGGGATGGGGAGTGTTGCTGATATTGGCACTAAGTGTCGGGACACCGGGACACTTCTCCAAAAACTGGGACCGTCTGGGGAAAACTGGGATGTCTGGTCACCCTAAACTTAACCCATTCTTGTGACACTCGGATCCGCTGTCTAATAAAAGGGTTGTAATTCTGTTTTTATCCCTGAAACCTGCAGCTAAAAAGCCAGAACTGGCAGAGGGTAACGCATGGCGGGGGGGAGGGGGTTGGGGGGGAGGCGGCACTTAACGTCTAGGCTTATTTTACATAACTTATAAATCTTGATGATTTCATTGTGACTTTCGGAGGAAGGGGGCATTATTTTTTTCGATAGCCGATGCGTTAATACATCATTTCCGTTATTTAAACGTCACGTATAATCGGAGATCTGCAGTTCGGTTATTTTTCTCGCGAGTTATTCCCCCCCCCCCCCCCTCAAACTTTAGAAGAGACGGTCAAGTACGACTCTCACGCACAGAACAGCGTTTGTTCAATAATTTTAGGCCTCTAGCCCAGGGGGACTTTTGAGAGGAGCAGTCAACAGTAATGTAAGAAAGGGCAGGAACTTTTGAGCACTCGATAGATATTTCTAAAGAGAGCGGAGGTAAAGACGGAAGGAGACTGAGGGAAGCAGTTTGGGGTATTATTTTCTGTCTCAGACATCCAATTAAAATGTTAACTACCACAGCAATGGTGAAAACACATAGTCACTGTTTTGAATTAAACAAATATTCATAAGCATGTCGCAACAAAGATAACAGTATAAAATAAATTGTGAGAATTCCTTTTTTGTGTGGTCACCCCTACTTTTTTTTGGACTGATGCTGCGGTGTTTTTTTTTTTTACTCTGTGCACTGACACTATGGTCCAAGACCCAGTGCATGCACTTTGATCCCTAAAATGGTTAAATTGGCTATTTAACTTCCTTTAAAGGCCATAGTATATTTTGCAGAAAATACACCCACTACATTGGAATTTAAATGTCGCCCATGGACTTCAGCACTTATTGTGCCATCCACTAGTGTGAGAAGGAAAACATGGCATCAGTCATACCAATGTAGCCTGATTGACAAGTTAGGGAACATAGTATTTAAAAATGGTACATGTAGAAATTTAACATCACCATGACCCTGCAGTGACAATCCCCGAAAAGCTATTTTCACTGTGGAAGGCCCTGGCTGTCCAATGAGAACTAGAGTACAGATTACAATATTAATTCAGTATATTGGATTTATAACCGGCTAGAAAAATCAATCAACCTTAATATTTATTCAAAGTTTAATTCAATGGCAAAGTTGTATTTTTAACATATATTTAGGACAAGTAACTTTTGTTTTTAGAAAGCCGCTCCTTGAGGCCAACTTAAAGCTCCAGCAGCTGTTAACCAAGTTCAAGACCTTAATGTAGCAGTTAAATGTTACTTAACATCTGGAAAGGGCCCAGTCTTATCCCCTTAGGCAGGCTGGCACCAAACCTGGGGGGGGGTTCCCCCATAACCCTCTGAATGGCATGCATTGCACTTTAGGACAGAGCAGCCAGGACGTGCTGCAAAAGTGAGTAAATATACCCCTGGGAACATTTACCCATTGGTTGGGGAAGAGCCAGGAGGCACCCACTAGCTGGTGCCAGCCATCAATGTGGCACCTCAATTCAACCTCTTAAAAACACTCTCTGGACCTGTGGAAGAACTGGAAGGGCTGGACCTACTCTCACTTGCACTCGGGACAAATAAGTGGCTACAGAGACGTAACAAGCTCCAAGAGGCCTTTCCTGGAGGAGCCCTTCTAACCAGCAGCAACTGGACCCTGCTATTGGCCACTGTCTGACATCCTTAGTGCATTCCCATATGTGCCTGTGGGTCTTAGAGGTGTACTCCTATGACTGTTGGCGGGGCCGGCTTTAGCACTGGTGGCGGCAGGTGCAACAATGTTTGTTGGCACCCCCAATGACTACCTCTGCCACAGATTCCCTCACTACCACCCTTTAACAGTGTCCCTCAAGTCTCCATAACTACTCTCTTTTAGACGCATTTATTTTGGTTTTTTAGCGCCACTCACACCAGTGGAGGGTGTCAGAACACTATTGATCACACACACATTACAGAGAGACAATCATACATGTGTAAATCAGGGTATAGGAAATGTTACATAAGACAGAGAACTACAAGGTGTAGGAGTCACATGTCATCCATACTGGTAGGTAGTATAGTTTGAGTGCTTGGTCTGGAGAAGCATAAATTGATTTCTACCCAAATGAACCCTTTTTGCAACCTTAGGTTAACGAAAACTGCGAAACATCATAACGCTGTAATCTATAGCCTGCAGTTTGCATGCATCTCTTTGACAGTTAATAGCTCACTGTTCTATATTAGGATGCACTGTGTGATCTCCATGGAACACGTTATTTGCAGCAGGAATATTAACCCTTCCATTAGACAAAACTGTGATCTCTCTCCACGAAGAACATTAATCAAGGGAGTTATCTTGGCATTTTTATTGTTGCCTGAAAATTGCTGGAGGCCAGGAACGCGGCAGCAGATGCTTTTAAAACTGTAATACACTTACAAAAATGGTGCCCCACCCAAAGTCAGCGCCCGGTGCGGTGGCACCGATCGCACTGCCCTAGAGCTGCCCTGACTGTTGGGCACCAGAAGAAAGTTTAGAAACTACTGAAAACCTTTACTCCAAAGGGACCCACCAGAAGAAAGTATCCAGCCTGCAGTTCCACAGCATCAGATTGGAGTTTAGCTTTATTCTGCTCAAAGGTACATGCACCTCTGAAAAAATGACTAAGTCCTGTTCTGTATTGGGACTGGATGAGGATTTTTCTTCACAAAAAGTGACAATCTTGTTCTGAGTTTATGACCTAGAATACATTTCAATGTTTTTCTTCAAAAAAGTGACTGTCTTTTTCTGATTTGTTACTGAGAAAAGTTTTGGAACTTTTCGATTTCCAGAATTTCACTGGGAATAATCCACCTGGTGTATCCGACCTGGGCCCCATCGAAATGTGCCTGAAATTGTACCTTCATCCCCGTTGACAGCAACCATTGACATACATTGAATGCTTTATTTTTCTTGGGACTTCTTCACTTACATTTTTTAAAAAAATCAGATCTTCAGTTCCCCATATTGGATTTTGTTATTTTGGTGTCATTTTGCTTATTACATTTTTATAAATTGGTTATCAAGAGGAGACTTGATTACAGGGTTTGTAGAGCATTTATTTGTCCAAGAGGCTACAAACGGGTGCAGAGGCAAACCGTGTTATTTCATTTAGCGCAAGATTTGATAATAAACCGAAAGATTGAAAAGGAGCATACAGTATATCATGAATATAGCTCAATAAAGAGCATTTAATAGAGTTCCCAGAAGACAAATGCAACATTAGACAGTGTCCATAAACAAAAATCAGTATTGAAATCTTTCGGAGTCTTGTACGTCGGTTCAAATCCACCTTTATTGAAGTTTTTTGGGTCAAACACAGTTGCATATCAGCCCAGCCAACACGTTTCGTACCTTAGGACTTCATCAGGGCTGAGAGATTACAAACATACATAAAACAATATGTCCCATATATAAATACACATTATTACTTACAAATTTATCTATATCCAAAGTACTCATACATATTACATCAAGTTTCAAATACTAGAAAACACGTTACACAAGACTCCCTACCTATATACACCTTAAAAAAAGACACTTATTTCCATGTATTCTTGCTATATTCACACATTTATACCGATGTAATTTCCAAATTTGTATGTTTTTTTTCTTAGTGCCCCAGTTTTCTTATTGCTCAGTGCTATTTACAATCCAAAGTCCTTAACGTGAAATTTATAAAACCGAAAAAGGCACTCACTTGGAAGCTTCCTAAATCCCTTATTTCTTCTAGTGTACAATGTTATCCAAGTACCTACATCTGGAAAGGTTCAAGTTTGGGTGTAGGGTGGTGTAGTAACCCCTATTCTATCTAATCTTGTGTGAAGAGTATCATTAAGTCATGTGCACTTAATTCCTATTTAATAGATCAGATCTCCCTAAGTTTGTTTGGTAAAGGAATCTCAGATATCATGTATAGTCCAGGTGTGCCATCAATACTTCATCAATAAATATGATACAAATGTGTTGTAAAAAAGACAAATGTTTTTGTATTTTAATGCTGTCAGTTGAAATAATTCATTATAGAGTCTAGTCTATTATATATGCAACACACTCCTCCCTTCTCAAATAATTCATATAAATATTCTTATGACCATCAAGCAACAATTTTAATTTAAAAGTTAATGTTAATGATTACCCTCCTTGACCATTCTAAGACCAATCTAAAATGATCTTCTATTACGTGCTTCATCTTAATTGTATTAGTTCAACTGCTATAAGCATGTTTTCCCGTTCCATACTGTCATTTACAAACATGAATGAGAACAGGCAGATTTCTCAGGCCCCAACATATGTAAGTGCTGATTCAAAAGGTCAGACGTGTGAACACAAGTATTTTACTCTATTGTGTTTAGGAACTTTTTGTACATTTTAAATATAATTCGTTTGATTTATTAGACCAGCAGTGGGACAAGAAAGATGGCATAGGACATAAGAATGTGCTTTCCGTGCTGTGACTTGTGAACAGCAATATCTAATTTTGTAACATATGTTGATGGCAAATGTATAATATTCTGTACATACTGCAAGGGAATCTGGTCCCGCCTCCCGGAGTTATCGGCTTCTTTGGCTCAGAATTCTTCTGTGCTTGGCTTGAGACATTATCAATCATATCTTGAAATAGCCACAAATATATATGTCTTGACATCTATTTTCCACCTCAATTGGATGCATGTGGAACTATTTTACACATGAAAAGGAAATTCTATCATCATACATTTGTCATTCATTGTTTTTTTTTTTTTTTGCGTTACCAGAGATATTTATTTTTTATGGTTTTGTTAGCACACCAGTCCAAGCCTACTGGCCGTGCTTATGTTTCTTATACTATAGGGATTATTTATAGTTATTAAGGATCTAGCCTTCCTGTTTGACTAAGATTACATCCTTTGAAAATTATATTTTCATGACCTTTTTTATCAAAGTTCATTAAAAGCAGCTAGAAGGAGATGGTAAAAACGTCATTACTTAATTTGTAAAATAAAGCATGTTATTGATTCTTTCATTCAGTAAATTTCATTTACAGTGGATCAATTGGTTCATTTGATATTTATTGAAGGGTCAACTAGGAGAAGCTTATTGTAATATTGGTCATGACAGATAAAAGGACAGTGAAACTGTTAGCCCTGTGGAATAAAGTCTTCAACCTCTACCAAATATATATACATTTTTTACTTGGTGTCTGAATTAGACTAGCATGTGGTTTAATTATATTTTGTGATGCATTAACGATGTTCTACAAATACCTTCATTTAAGAGTGAGCACCATTTTTAGGTCACTAACTTTTTCTTAGTACCTTAAAGACAAGTAAAAGTAACAAATATTTAACTTAAAATGATGCATAATAATTAAAATGCTATTGCACATGCCTCATTGAGTAAATTAGGATTTCTTCTACTTTGTTACCAACAAACAATATATTTAAATTCATTATTTAAAAACAATTCTCTGGCATCAATAATATATGGGTGTTCTTACCAAAAATGCTTTAATCTTGGCCATTAGCAGAGGCAAAGCGCAAAGAGCGTGGCTCAAAACAGTGGATGTATTGATAAGTGTGGGAAAACATTACTCAATATTCTGAAAGGGAAATGTATTTTTTTATGCTTAATGGTCTCTTCATGGAAGAAATGTACAAGGTATAACTAGGTCTAGAAAAACAATTGGTTTACTCCGGTCAAAATTATTTATGCCTGTTAAAATCCCTAAAGTCAAATAACTGAGCATTTCATATCAGAACAGCAGATAACAAACTAAGTTAGAATTCATACAGAATTAATATAAAAAAACAAAGTGCAGTTCCTAATTTATTGAAACAAATCGGAATCGATTTATTCATTCATAAACTGGAGTATCTGAGAGAATTGTAGTGGTATATAGTAAGTCAGTTCACTACTATGACGATGGACCAAAGATCCTATCTTTTTATATTTGAATTTCTACGACCGTCATTAAGGGATCTCTGTATAGATCAAATGTGGGGGGCAGGTGTGCTGTGATGATAAACATAAGAAGTTCTTTGTGCTAATTACTCTCTGCATTTGGAGCACTCCAACTAGGAGGAGTTCATGAATAGTTTTCTAAACTACTTCCACGTAATGCCATCACTGGAAAAACTTGTAGTACATGGACTGGATTGCTTACCTCTCACTTTTACAGTTCGGGGTTAGTCATTGATAATTGTCTTTAGATTTGTGTCCTCCTTCGTTTTTGGTCTAATTAAAGGATTTATTATCCTTAAGTTAGTGTTTAGTGGCCATAATCCCCTTTGTCTTTCTTTGTCTTGTGGCAATTCTAAAAGGATTGCCAAATATACTATTTACCCTGTAGTGACCCTGGAGTCTCAATCGCAGAGACTAAAGTGGACTAAAATGGAAACAGCCTTTACAACATAGGCTGAGCCATGCGTTCCGTTTCCCAGCAAGCAGAACCACGCTTGCCTTAACCACGCACATGCCTTAACCACTCATATGCATGGTTAAGGCAGTGCACGGTCTAGATGTGCACATGGGCGGGGTGAGGAAAAGGAAGGGCCGGGAGAGGAAGCTCTGGGACGTGGTCTTGTAAGTGGGCCTGGGACAGGTTTTAGGGGTGGGGGATAGTTTTTAGTGCTGGGGGCTGGTATTAGGTCTTGGGTGATCGGGGTAGTTTTTAGGGCTGGGTCGGGTTTTAGGGCTCAGGGCGAGGGTGGGATGGGCTAGTTCTCAGGGGTGGGGGTCTGTTTTAAGGGCTCAGGGTGGAGGTTTGGTGTTGGGGTAGTTTATAGGGCTGGGGGCTGCAATTTCGGCTCATGGCGGGGACCTAGGGTCAGGGTAGGTTTTAGGACATGTGGCTTGAGATTTAGGGCTCTGAGCGGGGTAAATGGGCAGTTTTTAGGGCTGGCACATTTTTAGGGCCTGGGCATTTTTAGGGCTTAGGGCGGGGGTGGCTGTGGTCGGGATAGTTTCTTAGACGTGGGGTGAGTTTTAGAGCTGGGGGCAGTGTTAGGGTGAATGTGCCTTAACCACGCATTCCTTTACCAATCATGTCTTTACAACAAAATTGCATAGTAAAGGCATGCAGAGTCAAGATGCATTCCTTGTTGGGACTGCGTTGTTGAGGCACATGTGGTTTAGCCTTGTGTGCTTCTGTCACTCACCGGACTAAAATTGTGCCACCCAAATTCTTGTTCAAGCTATTCCAATCAGGCGCTCAGGACCTTTCAGTTTTTATAATTGATGACCCCCTGCCTAATAAGATATTTGGGGCTTTTTTCTCGCTTTCACAGAACGTTTGAGCTATTGGCCAACCTAATAAGCATTTGACCATGTCAGGCAGCAGGTGGTTTTACAGGAATTGTTCCAAGGCATATACAATTTTATTTAAAAGCTTCTTGATGGAGGATGCTTGGCATGAGCTTCATGAAACGAGCTGTTTGAGAGACAGCTCAAGGTTTTGGAAGTTATTAATCATCCTTTATTTCCCTCCTGATCAAAGAGGGACTATTAGTTCTCAGATCCCTCCCTGAAAGTTGGGTTCAACATTTTGAGGGAATGTATAACCTGCCTACTTTGATTTCAGATAGAGATCAGTCAGACGTATGTGCAGGAATTTCAAAATTGACCCTGACTTGTGATGAAGTGTTGGAGGGAATCACTTGGCTATCCCACAACTAAGCACTGGGCCATGATGGGATACCATGAAAATGAGGGTATCCTGTTCTGACTAGTCAGACTCGATAGGGGTCTGGCAGTAGTCACTGGGAGTGTGTGCTTGAAGGAGCAAGTGCCCTCACCCTCCTGAAGGTGGCATGCTTTATCATTGGGCTGGCTCTTCGTTGGGCTGGCACTGCTCAATGGGCCCTGCGAGAGGGCACTTCACCGGAAATCTTTTTATAATCACCAATGGAGGACTGGAGAAGTGAGTGTGTTCCAGTTGGTGAGTGAGAATATTGGAAAGAATGTGAGTTAAAATCAACTATAGACCTGGTGGAACTATCTATTTTAATAGGGATCCAGGTATATGATGAATTAAAAAACGTGTGAGAAACCTACTGAACACAATGATCCAAGTCTCTCAGATACAAAGGTATACTAGATGGTACATGATCAAGTGGATGTACAATGATCTTAACTACTGGTCTACATGTTTCATGCCTAAATATGTCATGGTGTGATCAAGTGGCATTTCTTTAGTACCTATGTGGTTGCATACCTAGAGGGGGGCTTAAAATGTCTTAAAATGTCTTCACCTCTGTGGATGGTGTGATAATCCAACCAAAACAGAAAGAAAGTAAACACTCATGCCACACAATTGCGTGTATGTTCACATAAAAACAGTGGCCCTCCTTGTAGTAGACAAGGTCCCCTTGGTTAACGAGGATGTTACTCACTCAATGCAGGCTTTGTGCCGAGTGAGTCGTTGGCACTGTCCTTGAATCTCGAATCATGATGGGATACCCCCTGATATCTTTAAAATGGAACCTGAACACTGGGCCCCTATTCTCACCCAAACTATTAATGCTGCTGTTGCCTCGGGGATGCCCCCCCCCGTCTTCCTCCATTATTATCCCCATATTTTAAATAGGGAGATAGGGATAACCCCTAGTGCTACTGACCGATTTCTTTAATCAACTGTTAAAGTTATTGGACAGTTTATTCTTAATAGACTATCTATGTGGGCTGAAGAGAATCGTATTCTCTCAGACCTGCAGTATGGGTTTTGGCCGGGAAAGAGTACCAATGATCTGTGTCTCAACTTGTACCTTAAAGCCTATAAAGCCTATAAATACTGTCAAAACTGACTCAATTCATGTAGCCTTTAAGGACCCTTTTGACAGGGTAAACAGAGAAGTTGTGGAAAAACCTGTTGACTCTGAGGGTGGCCCCCCATACTGTGTATTTTACTGTGTATTTTCGGTGGGACATGCAATTGAATGTCTGTGGTAGTCTGTTACAATAAGGATTGTCATTGTACAGACCCTTTCGAAATTGCAATGGGGTGCGACAAGGCTGTATCTTGGCCCCTTTGTTTTTTGTTTACCCTTTATACAAATGACCTGGAGCGATCTTCCACCACTACGGGCCTAGATATTCTGAAAGTTGGCATTCGTCGACTGTCTGTGTTATTGTATGCAGAGGATGCAATTCTGACTGAAAGAACCACCTGGGGGCTTCAAAAATTCCTGGATTCTTTTGTGGCATTTATGGATAGCTGGCATCTGACAACCAATTCCACCCAAAGTAAACTTCTTTCCTTACCTCAGTGTGTTTAAGGATGTGATCTGGTCCCCTCTTTTTAAAGGCCAAAAATAAAAAAATCTATTTTTATGAATCAGTTTTGGACTTTGAGGCTAGACTCGGTAAAACATCTGTGATGTCACTTTCAGCAACCTACCAGCCAAAAAGCGTTTCCTCCATGGCCTATGACAGTGATATTTGGGGTTACTATGATTCCTCCCTATTGTAGGTTGTAGAAAATAAGTTCATCCAGCGATTAATGAACATTACTTAGTCTACGACTGCTTATATAATTCAGCAACGTTGGGGTTGAGTTATTTATCAGATATCTTGGCTCTGCGCCCCCTCTTGCATTGGATTACTGTCTGGTTGAGTAAAGAGGCAAAACTGAATCAAGCTAGAATAGGGGATTGTCTCCTCTTAGACAAATCGGAGCTCATTCCCTGGCTTACATATCTAGATAAGATGTTTACACAACTAGACCACCGGGATTTATTCTTAATCCCCGGGAAGATTACTAAACCTGACAGGGAATGGAATACAGCAGTTTTTATACTGAGACGTTAGGCTGATAGGGAAAATTAAAAACTGTCTAAACATTCCGTGAGAGCACATACATTACTTAAGCCTGTACCTCATGCTGAGCCCTATTTTTTTATCACCAATCCTAGACATTGTATTTTATGAACAAATTTTAGGCTGAAAAGTTGGGCAGTGGGAACCGTGCTATCTTTTGACCGTATGTCCCATCAAGATCTGTTACATTTTGTCATGTTTTGTGGTTTTTATATTGGTCCATAAAAGGCTTTTATTATCCCACTTTTGAAAATTAATTTTAATCAAGTTTGCACTGCCTTGCTGTTTTTTGTTGTTGTTTTTTTAAAAAATTTTTTACAACTTTTAAACAACGAGTTAACATATTGCATGCTTTTTTATCTAATGTTATGGTTATAAGAAGGTTGTTTGATAATTGATTTTAGCTATACATGCCAACATTTAGCTATTTTAGAGTTCTGGATTCTTTATGCAGCCAGTACATGTAGTTTTCATGTTGGTTATGTATTTGCCTATAGATGATAGCATTTAAGCCAGGTCTTTACTTATGGGGAGTGGTTTCTGTCAGCTTAGGGTGTCTGCAGGCAAGTTGTACTACTAGGCACCGTAAGTTGGGATGAATTGTTGTTTTATACTGATCTTTTGTGGTTTGCTTGTTAAACCATAACAGATTTTGAGGTACATAAAGTCATTTGTACAAAGGGAATTTCGTTCTTTTAGAAACTGTACGAAAATGTTAGCTTAACCATTTTTCAGTGTCACATATAACTTGAGAAAGAGATAAGTAGGGCTATACTAGCTGGTAATTGGAAATGGAGTCCTCAGAAGAAGAAAGCATATTCATTTATATTTATAGAATGTTGAAACTTGGGTGTCCTGGCACTGCATAAATTGTCGACATGAAACAGCAGACACGCATTCTAGTTGAACAGCCTTGTTTTCAGAGGTTTACAAAAAAAAAACAAGCAGATTGGATTGCTTGTGGATACACAATCATTAAACATAAAATATATTCAATATCAAATTGCTGGTATTATGTTATTAATCTGATTGATTTTAAAAATATTTGTAAATGGTGGAGTGGCTTTCTAAAAAACAAAAAAATGAATATTATTGCATGATCCACTACCAAGCAAAAATGAGTTTGTGGTTTGCTAGGCTACAAAGTAGAGATTGGCATGAAATATTTCACCTTCCTTGCCACTACCTTTTTGTTTTGTTCTCCAAGTTTAAACTGGGCTGGTTTAATCAAGGCTGAAATGCGTTCTTAGTCAAATGGAATAAATAATGAATTCCATAACTACAATTTTGAAGATTGAACAGAGTTATTCTTTTTATACATTTATTTCACGGCATCTATACTGTCCTCCACATGGTCTGTAGAAGGGTAAACCCAGTCTTTAAGAATGGTTCTGATCTTGATACATGAATTATAGACGGAATACCCCCTGATGTGTCCTGGTGGTAAGATCATCGCTAAGCATATATTTAATCATGTTTTTAGTGTGGGTGCAAGCAAGTTCATATTTGACTAATAACCCATCAGAGTTCTGTTCTGAGAAGTCTTCAATGAATCATTGCTTCATGCTTTCCTGGTTGGTTGGTAAATAATGTAAAGTCTGGCTCCCTTGTAAAGTCCTCTGATGCTCTCTCATGTTCACACTATACAAAACTGCAAAAGCAAATCCAGATCAGTGAGGTGTCATTCTCAAACACCTTTTGACAATAAAAAATCCTATCTGATGCGATTTGGAGCTGAAAATCCACAGTAGATTAAAGCATAGCTGTATATTGGTTCATATTTTCCAATTTTATTAGACCTCACTTTAATATTTATTCAACGTTCAAGGTGCAGTCCCATGCTCCCCAATCGGTAACCTTCAAATCCATTTCCTTAAGTATGACAATGGCATGTTTATTCTGAATAAAACAAATGGAATGTTTTGAAAAATACAGAGATATCGAGAACATTTTCATAAAAAATAAGTCTCTTACTTGGTAACATTTGTACATATGCCCTGCTCATGTGCCTCTTTTGTACACAGTACAGTGGAATGGAAACACACTATTCACAAGGACCTTGAATAATGACAAATATTTAATGGGCCACTCAGAAATATGGGTTACCACTTTCTTCATCATAATGACAGCACAAAGCCACTCTGGAAGGCCACCAGGGTTTTGCAGCAAAAAGAACAAAAACTATGCAACAGTTATTTAACGTATGCAGCAAGAAAAGTTCACTCATGCAGCAGATTCTCTGGCAGTATTTTCATCCATTTGTGCTAGAAATTACAGATGCTACGAACTAAAGGTACGAAGCATTTTTGTAGTCGCATATCAGGCTGTTTCCATTTTGGTATGTATTAATCCCAAATTTCGATTCGGTGACATGTTACTTAATCGCTATTTGGCATTGCGAATACGTGCCGATTGGGTGTTTGTAAGAGGCTGAAATGCGGTCGCAAAACATACGCACTTTACCACCAACTCAAGTTGGTGGTAACCCATGCTCAAATGGGAAGGGGTCCCCAGTGACCCTTTTCCTTTAGGTATGTTAAAAAATATATTTTTGAGAACAGGCAGTGGTCCAATGGACAGCTGCCTCCTCTTAAAGTATAAATTAAACTTTTTTAAATTTTTTTATTTTTAAACCGATCCCATTTTCCTTTAAGGAAAACGGGCTGCATTAAAAAAAACTAAAAAAAACAAGATTGCTTTATTTAAAGCAATCACAGACATGGTGGTCTGCTTTGGCAGCCTGCTGACTCAGCAGGCCACCATCCTTGTGATGGCCAGTGGGTCACAAATTGTGATCTACCTCATTAATATTCATGAGGTAGGTCTATTTGCGACCCACTACAAATCGTGAATGGGTCCGATATTACTTTTGTACATTGGTAATAGTGATTACCAAAAAATCGCCATTTGATCATCACTTTTACTAATCTTCATACATCTAGCTCTAAATCTATAATTATGCAGTAAATGCCAAAGTCCCAGAATTGCATTATTCCACTGGCCCTGGCCATTGTATTACCAACAATCTATTTATGATAGGTAAAGACAATCTAAATATTATAATATTAACTACTGCCACTTTTTAATTGTTCCCTGAAGAGCACAGCTTACAAAATCTCTCCCTTATGCAAAATGTGTTTTTAATGCTAAGGGTGTTTTTTTTCACTTAAATTTCTACATTTGTAACTTCATAATTTATATCTTTTCTACAGCAACTAAATTATTTGGTCCAGGATTTCTATTACTATTTTAATTAAGCATTTCCTAGTTTGAAAAAAAACCTAAAATGTTCAAGTTAATTACCCCAAAATAAAACTGTAATATAAAAAATGTATAAGGGGTTACAAGGCCTCATGATTTAAATCCTCCATGGCAATATTTGCCTATTTACTCAATTACTCACCATTAACACGACTGAAAAACCCTTAAAATGTAGCAGTTATTGTGTGCATTGGGTATTGCATTCCATAACTGGTAAATCCCAGGGCTTCAAGTTTTGTGTTCACCGAACCATAATTATCCTTGTAAATGCTTTTTTTCTCACTTAATATATACATCCCATGGTGGTGAAAATAAATGTAGCCCAATCACGCTTGTTATTTGCAAAAAGAGTCCTAATAACATAATTCACGCATTTATCTCTAGAGGGCTACAGTGTTATTACCACAGTAGAGCTTAATTTGAGAAAGCAAACACTAATTAATGTCTCCCAGATTACATTCTAGATTTAATTTATGTAAGAAAACAAATGGGGCCATACTCGCAGATTCTAGATATTGTGATTTATTTTTTTGTGTGTAGTTTCACTGCTTGGATTAAACTTCTTGTGTTCTGGTTCCACATCTTAGTTAATGATTACAGCATATGAAAATCTCATGGCAAAAAATATACATGCAGTTTGCGGAGTGCAATATGGTATTTGTTACTGTTATTATGGGAGGGCAGGGCGCATCATGGTTCGTCTCCACACTCCACAATGGTAATAAATAGAATATTACGCTCAGCACATATAGTATGTTCACTGGAACAAAACAGTAAAATTAAGTTAATTGCTTGCACATAAGCCATTAAAATTGTAACTCGCAAACTACATGAAATGCGCATGACTTCTCCTTTGAGGTGACAGAGGCAATAATGATTGAATGAATGATTATCAGATTCAATATAATAAAAAGAAAACATAACTCAGCCTAGAGTGGTGTTTATTGGACTTCAGATCTAGATAATTGAAGAACATTTGAGCCAATGAGTATGGGGAAATTTAGCTGTACTGAATTATCAAGGAGTTTGGTAATTTTCTGAAAATTCTGATTTAAAATATACCTTCTAGGCTATCTGTAAAATTGATCTACCACAAGTTTTTTTTTTTGTTGACGTGCCAAATTATTCAGTATGAAATTCATGATGGGTATGGACTACTTTTAAGAAGGTGTTAACTGGATATAATCGTGGCACTGCTAAGGCCAAGGATGACTGTAAGTGCTAAGAAAAGGATCAATTTTTATTTTTAAAACAATCTAATTCCGTAATTTTATCTCAACAATATGATTGATTCTAGTATTTCAGCTCTTGTAATGTTGAGTGGGGAAGTCTTAGGGTCTTTGAAAATTGCTGGATGTGGGACATTCTCAAAATCAGTGGATGACCTCTCCTCATACTGAGTGTATGGTTTCTCTGTGTACTATAAAATAAGGTGAACAGAGCACTCCCCCTGTTTGGCAGCCATCCTACATTTGCTTAACTCTAAATAAGGCTCTTGGTTTCCCATGATAAGGTTTATATGCCTTTTTTTAAAAACAAAATGAATGCAGGAAACATATTACGTGTGAATTTCTTGCTTGGTATTGATGAAAGTATTTAACTGAATATTGCATTTGGTTTTTAGAATTAAGACACTATTCCATGCTCTTTTCGATGTTTTCTTGTCCCTTTTAATTTCAACCCAGAACCTAGATGATTCAGCTCTGGGACCTGACTAAAGAGAACAAATAGTTGTTAGTGCGCCTGAATTCCACTACATCTCTTTCAACTGCAACTAGTTTACCAAGTTTCCAGAGACTAACACTGATACTTTGCTAAAACCTTCACTTGTTATTATTTTATGCACACATTTCTTAACAACTGCATAAAACCAATTTTTATAGTACTGTCCTCATTCAAAAAATAATTTGTTTTACTACTAAGCAAGTCAAAAATTTGTCAGATGCCACTTCATGATTTTCCTCTCTGAAAGGAACCTCAGGTTTGTGATTGACATTACAATATCAAGTTTTCCCATTATACATTTCTTGCTTCTTTACCAAAAATTAAATCTCACTTTTCATAAGAAGGAGAGGCAGTAGTTTCCTCAATTTCACAGATTTTTTATTTCTACATGTCTTTCATTTAATGTCCAATATATGCAGTCATCATGGTAGAAACTACATTCATTAAAGTAAATGCTATAATTGTAATGGAAAATATATTTTAGATTTATAGTAAACCATAAAAATACGTAACCGCTTTTCCTAAGTAATGTAGTTAAATAAGGTATCAGTAAATGAGTTCAATAAATGGTATGTTGCAGTAACATCTTATTTGACAAAGCAACCATATATTTTGTTCTTGAAAATTAACTGTATACTGAAGTGTTGAATGCATCACTTTTCATTCCTGTCCATCTTATCTAGGACATCTCTAAACTCCCTAATGTAAGAAAATAAATGGCAAGGGTGGGAGTTCGTGTTACTTGACAGCATGAGGACATGAGTTATAGTTAATTAATAATGTAACATGTACATTTCAGTGGTTTGGCAGTTTAAAATGTTATCTTTTGGCTGACATTTTCTAACTAACAATAACATCCCTTTAACCTTTGGTTTTTTCCAGTGAATATCTAAAGTTTTTTAATGTAAAGTAAGATATTATTACAATTTATAACTAGAACGTCACTTTAATCTTTGTTTTTTCCAGTAAAATAAGATATCCATCACTGTGCGTGATGTGGGGTTTGGAGCAGGGCCTGGCATGGCTGACTGTCATGTAACAATATAAAGGGTGCAATGAGCAGCACAGGTCCCAGCACTTCAGCTGAAAGCATGCAGCTCCAGCTTGAAGTGCTTTAAAAATAATGGTAAGCTATCCTGGGGTCATGCATTTAATGACCCAAGAGACTTAGGGGCCGATTCCTATTCGGGCCGGAAATCTCTCCGACCGAGCCGGACTCGGAGAGATTTCCGACCGAATCGGACTCTGGCAGCCCGACCGAACGAGTACGATGCGCATGTATGCCATCGGACTCGAGTCGGTCGGACTCCCATGGAAGCTGGTCGTACAACGCGTACGCGGGCTCCCATTGACTCAATGGGTGCGAGGCGGACAAGGGCGCCCCCTACAGCGGGTACGCGGCGAAGCGACTCGCGCCGTACACGCACAGGTAGGGGGGACCCATGGGTCCCCCCTGTGTGCGACTCGCGCGGCTACGCGTACAGGGGGGGGTCTGACACGGACCCCCAAAGTACGGCTCCGACTGCTCTTTGGAGCCGGAGTGCGCGGCTCGGTCGGACTGCTCGCGGCGCGCATCGTACTCACCCGGCCGGGGAACGTCTCCATTGCGCGGTGCGAGTCGAGTCCGAGCGAGTCGGTCGGTGCGGTTCGACCCGGAAACGAGTCGGTCGGGACGCCCGGACGAGTCGGTCGGCGAATTCGCATCGTACTCGCTCGCCCGGACACGCGTACGAATCGGTCGGGAAATAGGGCTCCGAATCGGATCCGGTTAAGCCGAATACGATTCGGAGCCCTACCGGCCGAGATCGGAATTGGCCCCTTAGTTATTTGTTTAATTTCCTGGCAGGCTGCTCTGCTCCTTACAGCTCCCCACACTTTTATAACATGTTGGTTGTGTCCTCAGTCAGACAGGAGCAACACCAAACAGTGGAATATATGTAAGGGCATTATGGGGCACTCCTGTCCAGGAGCAGTAAATAAATGAGCGGCTTCTGCGTGCATTATAGTTACTTCAGTAAGTTATAACTGGTGGATTTCAGTGTTTTTTTTTTTTTTTTAGTTTAAAATGGTATGTTTTAACTGACATTTTCACCTAATTATAACATAACTTTAACCTTTTGTATTTTCAGTGAATATCTGATGTTTTATTTTAATGTCAATTAAGATATTACCATATGTAACTGTCACCTTTATATTTTAACATTTGCTTTCGTGTGTGTCTGTGTGTATATGTTTATATGTATGCGTGTGTATATATGTATGCGTGTGTGTATATGTGTATATATATGTATATATATTATATAATATATCTAGCGGAACGATGGCCGCATCATGTCAGCACGGCAAGCCCAAGTAAGAAAAACCGCCCGAGCACTCCGTAAAGCCTACTAAGGAAACAATGCTTTTAAATTAAATCAAGTGTGCACTGAACCTACAATAGGTATAATTAAGCTCGCATTGGGGACTTCAGGTCCCAACATGCAAAAGGAAAGCACGTACTATACGTAATCCACAAGGAACCAATCAATGAATAGCAAGAGAAAAGAAAATGGTTCAAATGCGAGCCTCATCGCACTACTTGCAATGAGCAGCCTATGAAGAAGGGGTGGAAGGCCCTGAAACGCGTCTGCAATGCAGAGTCAAATCGGAGTGCTGGGACGGACTGAAACATGAAGCCGAAAGGCGGCGACCCATCGAGTGCCCTCTCAAGCTTTCGGGCAATTGTTGTACAAATATAAATATATATATATATATATATATATATATATATATATTCCAACGAACAAAGCGCCATCTCAAAGCTTCAAAGACAACACGCCGTGGCCCATATTTCCTTCAAGCGTGATTTTATTTACAGCAAAGGCACCCTACGCGTTTCAGAGCGTCCGCTCCTTGCTCACGAGTAGTGTGCATGCAAAAAACAAAGTTTTATAACAAAATCATGTGACATTCAAATCATAGTAAGTGAAAACAGACTTCATTACATTTGTCTCTTGTTGCATATAATAGAAAAACATTATGAGCTCATCTGCCCTAGTCGAAGTACGTTGCATAATAAACAATATTGCCATTCATGTGTTGAATTGTAACACATTTCAATATTTACACTATTTACAACTCGATTATCGCAAGTGTGTGCCTCGAGTTGTAGCCGAAAATTCCAATGGTCAGTCCCTCATCTCTATGTGGACTACAATGTCCACAATTCACTCTGGCATGTGCTGGGACAAAACTCGTGCCGCCCCCATCGCCCCCCCTAGCTACGCCACTGGCGATTCCTATTCTGTAGGAATCGCTATTAGGAACTCTCTATTTTTGTACATTTCATTTTGCATTTCCTAAACCGTGATTTCTTGGGATTCGCTCTTACGGAATTGCAAACTGGGAGTTTCATACATCAGGCCAATACCCCCTGTCCCGAACTTGCAAAATAAATATTATTAAGGAACAGGGTAGGGATACCTTGCCCCCCCCCCCCACATAAGTCACATTGTCCCCCCCCCCCCCCGGGAACTACCGGGGAAAAAAATTCCCTAAAATCTGAGGTTTTTGCCACGATCCTGCAAGACTCCAGTGGGATCACAGCAAAAATAAAAAATGGCAGGTGCCTTTTTTTTTGTATATGTGGAAGGGGGTGCGAGTAAAGCCCCCCTCCCCTTGCCCCTTTTTTGGCCCCTTGTACCCCATCCCCAGGGGCAGTTTAGATTAGGAGGAGGTGGAGAAGGGCCCTTCCACAAGCTATATTTGACCCCAGGGACCCCATCCTCCGGGG
This sequence comes from Calotriton arnoldi, assembly GCA_963921515.1. NCBI lineage: Eukaryota > Metazoa > Chordata > Amphibia > Caudata > Salamandridae > Calotriton > Calotriton arnoldi. The sequence goes on along the minus strand of CAWUFW010000215.1, from coordinate 4,578,843 downwards.
CCCAAGGTGTTTTAAAAGGGGAGGGAGCCAAGCGGCCACCCTCCTTGAGCCTTTGAAAGCCCCCAGGGATCCCATTGCCTTGGCTGGCTCCCTTGCTGTATCCCAAGGAGCCCACACCCAGGTCACAGTGGTATCTCTGCCTGCACTGGTGCAGGTAAGGAAACTTGTGTTTGCTCCCGTCTGGTAGGAGCATTTTCAAATCTACCGCTAAAGGGGAGCAAAAACCAAGTTTGCTCACACTGGGCGGGAGCTTTAAAAATGCTGCTGCCGGCTTAGAGCTGACTTTGATCTGTTTCCATGTCCACACCAAGGCGGGAAGGGAAACAGAACAATATATTGCTGCGATCCAGAGGGAGCAGCATAAATAACTGCTACCCCTGGCTGGGAGGAATGACATCTCCCGCACAATGCAGAGAGCCGGCTGTGGCTAAGGGTGTCCTGGGGTTCCCCCGTGTCCCCCAACGTGTTCTTTGTGAATGCTCTGGTGGCTGGGCACTGGAGCACCCACCTACTTTAAAGGTAGGTCCTGGGGGATGGGGTCCCCGGGGCCATAATAGGCTCAGGGAGGGGGGGGGGGTGAGCTGCCCACCTCCCTTTTAAAATAAAAATGGCGTTCCCTCGATTTCCCATTTTGGTGGACAGCTCAACTTACCAAAGGGACACAAGCCCATTTCCCAACGATTTTGATGGTGCATTCTTGATGCTGAGGAATATGAGGACATCTCCACTAAACAAAGAAGCACTTACTTCATATGATTAAGAGGAAGTACCCTTGCTTGGTGGAGATTCAACTCTTTGGCTGTAGTCCCATCGTCTTCTCTATGCGAGGATAAATTTTGTCACAGATTTCTGTAAGAAGACACTCGAGGACCAATCACATTGCCAATATCACATGTACACTACGGGCCCGATTCACAGAACTAACTTACTACAAAATCCTAAACTTACTACCATTTTGGTATTCACAGAATGCACTTACTCATTTTGGTATTCACAGAATGAACTTACTCATTTTGGTATTCACAGAATGAACTTACTCCTCCTAACTTTATGTCCGCACTCGGGCCGGAGTTTACGGCCCGGTGGCGGAGATTCCGGCCCAATGGCGGAATCTCCGCCTCCGGCCCGGAAACTCGCTTCCGGGCCGGAATATCCGCATGTTGGCCGTTTGAGCATTATCTCAATGCTAAACACCTGTCCAAGTGCCTACCATCCCCCATGATCCATCAGCTGACACACTGCAGCCAATCCCAGCCATGCAGCACATATGAAAGCAGAGCAGACACACAAACACTTTCAACATGTCGCTGAATGTATTTGTTGCTCTGCACCTTGCCATGCGGCAAGAAGACTTGAGGAGGAGGAGGAGAAGAGAGAGGATCTTCAGACAGAGGATCAACATATTTGGGATGTCCACCCAAGATGTAAGGGCCAGATACCGCTTCCCTCCAGAAGTCATCTTGGAGATGGTATGTGATTGGGAGGAGGAACTTGACTCTACCTGCTGCTCCCATGCCATTCCAGCCTATCTGAAGGTCCTTTCTGCTCTCCATTTTTTTGCGACGGGGTCATTCCAAAGGGTCACCAGTGATGTCGTAGGCATCTCCCAGGCTAGCCAGTCGCGGTGCTTGCATCAGGTACTGAGCTGCATCAATTCTAGAGCCCACCTTCACATAGGAATGCCCCATACACTGGCCAGCAGACAAAAGGCAGCTAGGGATTTTTTCCCCTCTCCCGCTTCCCACGTGTGCTGGGTGCAATTGACTGTACCCATGTGGCCCTTCAGCCACCCCGCCGCATTGCACACATATACTGCAACAGACACCGATGGTATTCCTTCGATGTGCAGGCTGTCTGTGATGCCAGTGGGAGATTCATAGATGTGCATGCAGCGTTTCCAGGCAGTCCCCATGACAGCTTCGTATTCCGCATGTCACCTCTTGCCCGGCGGATGGCTGCGGGAGAATTTGGCAACATGTGGTTATTGGGTAAGTACCAAGCACTAAAAAAGAGTGATGTGTGCTTATGAAAGGGCTAATTTACAAGCCCCTTGCGCTGCCGGTACGTCACTTTCTCACATATGAAAAGTGACGCACTGGTGGCGCAAGGGGCCTGTCAAGAAGCCCAGTAATGAATGAATGCCACCTTATATCAACAACCATTCTACAATAAGAATCACCAAGCCAAATACACGGTCACAACAGACACTGCATGTACTGAGTAAAGATCATGTTCTGTTCAAATTTTAGATGGAAATGTTACCTATTGCCCTATCTTCCCTCCTCAGGCGATGCTGGGTATGCACTCTCCCCTCAACTCCTTACACCTTACGCTGCACTGGTCTCATCCTGTCAGCAGCTGTGATGAGACATACATATCCATATTTCAGTACACCCGATGGTAGCTATGAGCTAACATGTACATGTCATTCTCAATGACCATTGATAGGATATTCCTGGACAATGTGCAGCATGTTTACCTCATGGACTTTACATGTAGGCCCCTGCTCACATGCAGCAATTGGCAGCTGTACCTCCACACAGCACTGACATCAATGAGATGGCACATCAACAGACAAATGTATATGAGAAGGTTACTGATATAGGAAGGAAGGGGAGAAATGATCAGGACGCCACCGCATTACATTGCTTACACCTTCACCGTTAAGACTAATATGTCTCATGAGTATGATGTCTGTTGACAAGTTGGAAGGAGTGTACATCCACAGGCTGACCTGTTTCACATTTGCACATCAGTTCAAACATGGCATTGCAGAGTTCATATGTGAGATGTGCAATAGTCAGGTACCTTTTGTGTGTCATTTGTGCTTCCCTAACAATGGAGTCGCAAAGCTCATTTCGGATTGAGAGATCACACATTTGTTATGTTCATCCTTGGAGTGTCCTCTGTTCCCATTATCCATTTCCTACATCATGGTAGAACTAAGCTGACAACGGATGATGTCTTGTACAGCAGACATCCTTACCTCATATATCATACACTCACTTATATAGGTGGATACAGTAGAAGAGGAGGCAAGCAGAGTGCAACATTTGACTAGGATACCACATTGTGGGTAAGTTGTGAATCTTTAATGGTTGACGCCTACACTGGATTTGGTTTGGGCTTTTCAGCCAAGGGATTTTGAAATGTGACTTCCTGAAGATTCACCTTGGCACCCCATACATCCATCACAAATGAACAGAACTGGCATCAGTGCGAGCATCATCCACACCAATTTCAAATTGTTTTGTCCTTTGAAATTCTGCTAGGGAGTTTTCATATCATTGAATTACGATCCAGTTGTGTCTAGTACACTTAATTTGACACTATATACTATTTTTATGTCCATTCTACACTCACTTGTCATATGTTTTGTGACATCCTTTCACTAGCCACCATGGTGTGATCTGGTATATGGTTCAATACCATATGTAGGCATATTGTGATGCAGGACAACAGTTATCTGAAACACATACAGCAGAGATTAAAGGCACATTTCATGAGCATTCAGGTTCATTGTTCATGGGTTTACTTACCATGGCCCCGCACCTGCCCAGTGTGTGGTCCCCGACCAGATGTGACAGCCAACCTTGTAGCAGAAGTCAATATGTGTCTTGGACTCTGGGAGGACATCATTGGACCTACAATGATAAGTGTGTTTGCAACTTTACATTTCGGCTGCCACATGTGATGCACTCAATTTGAGGCACAAAGTATGAGCACAAGCAGTGTGGGCCCTACCGTTGAAGAAGTGTCTACCACAAATTATCATGAGTGATCCCACATTCAACTTATTATGGCCCCACTGCCTAGTAGCAACGTCTATCAAATTGACATAACAACACTTCCTGAAGTAAGGTCCACTATCATGTTTTGTTAATTGACCAAAAGACATACCATACAATTATGACATCTATGACCAGCTGGCTGGACTTGACAAATTCATGTATGGAAAAGAAACATTCTAAGTTGGACAGTGAACGCATTCTCAATCCTGATATTTGAATCTCACTTCTTGATCATCATTGTCATATTTGTTCTCATTGGATTTTTTGATTTAGTCTACAAAAATAATTGCAATCTAGAGGTGGATACATTTAGACTTGCTCTGGCACTGGATTCCACGATCGAGTTCCCAGGCCTGGAACTGTTGGTGGAATACATGTAATGTTCTGAAAACACAATGATATGATGAGCCTAGATATGTTATATTTTGTCTTTTGCTATTCACAGATATAGTTTGGTAAAGGTAAATGTCCTTTGAGAATTCAAATAGTTGTAAGGCTAGTTTTTCCTCTCCAGTTGCTTTGAGATGCAGACACTATTTATTTCCCTCTGTTGTCTGCTGCCTATGTGTGCATTTTGACCATCTCCTGACAAGTTTGACTTACCAGTTATTGAGGGTGCTCTGCGTTGCTCTGGATGATGTTTCCTCCCAGAAGATGCAGGGACCTCTGCTACTGTGGTTGTCTGTACTCTGGCTGAATGGGTCAATGGGTGAGAAGAGAGAAAAATCAACACATGGAAAATGTACATGTGGAACTTGTCAGACATTTCCTCATATCTTCTGCATGCTAACAGTATTGTGAAGTACTGCCACGGCAGGTGCAGGTAGGAGCAGTGGGTTGTATGTGATGTGATGGCGTGGCAGGGTGGGAATTAAACAATGGGATATGGGAATTAAATATTTTGAAATAAGGATTCTCTCACCTTCAGTTTTGTGATTTTGGCAGGCCCAAGGTGAGTTGTTTTTAGGATATTTTATAGTTATTTTCTCTATTTCGTTGTCTGTTGATTTTCCTCTGCACCGCACCCCCACCCCCTTACGTTCTTGACTGACCCAGCCGCATCTGGATAAGTGGAAGGGGCACTTTGACAATTGCTACTTAACGGTGTTAGGTATATACGGCATCAGTACTGGGCCTTTGTATTTAATAGTGTGAAAGGGATTTGCCATTTCGAATACAAAGGATTCTGGGACTTGTGGTGCAACATACAGAGGGAAACACATGAGCCTCTGACTGACTATATTTGTATATGAACTTTGGACAACTTCCTTACTCACAATGGCAGTGCGACACAGACATACATTTTGTATACTTGTTCTTGTCATCCCATTTACCTGGTGCCACATTGCGGACATCACTCACAGGCAGCCCATGGAGCATGTGGGGGTGGATTGTAGTGATGATATCCTCCTCTAGTGGTGTGAGATGGAGGCGGGGTCCAGATTGTGAGGCAGGGAGAACTCTGTTTAACTCGATCCTGGAGTACTTCTTCTTCGCACTCTTCTTTTCATCCTGCCACTTCCTCTTTATTTCACGGACTGTGCGCACATCCTCCCCCAATGCTGTGACAGCAGTGGCTAACTGCTGCCAGAGAGCTGCCTTCTGTGTGCTACTGGTGCAGTAAGGTGGGAGAACATGTTGGCGTTTGTGGTGCCTCACAATGAACTCCACAATCATGGTCTCCTCAGTTGCAAAGCAAACAGGAACTCTGTGGCCAAACCTGGTCCTTGAATGTGTGCTGCTTTTATGTGGTGCTGGTTTTGCAGTTAGTCTTAATTGACTTCAGCTGGAGCATGGTGGGGGATGGTAGGCACTCAAAATGTGTTTTTTCCCGGCCGGAGGCGAAGTTTCCGGCCTGGAATCGGAGATTCCACCATTGGGCCGGAATCTCCGCCACCGGGCCGTAAACTCCGGCCCGAGTGCGCACATAAAGTTAGGATGAGTAAGGTCATTCTGTGAATACCAAAATGAGTAAGGTCATTCTGTGAATACCAAAATGAGTAAGGTCATTCTGTGAATACCAAAATGAGTAAGGTCATTCTGTGAATACCAAAATGGTAGTAAGTTTAGGATTTTGTAGTAAGTTAGTTCTGTGAATCGGGCCCAACGACACTGCAGACATTACCTCATGGTCCTTTACACAGGTGTAGTGTAGAATATGCACTAGACATTCACCCAACGAGGTAGCACTTACTAGATAACCGGTAGAAAAAAACTCCAATTGGGTAGACATTTTGTGCAAAACTGTGGACTCTTCTTGGATAAATACACAGGTGAGGTTCCATTCTGGCCCTGATGCTCTTTTCAAAGAAATTAAACCTCAAAGGGGAGCACTTACTAGTGTAAAGATAGCAGGTGCCCTAGTTGAAGCTCCACTTTTGTAAAGGAAAAATCATCCTACTTTCTTGTGCTTGGCCAAGGCAAAGCAAGTGTGTTTTCTCTATATTCCACTTTGAAAAACTATCTGAAATCTTGAAGGAGGTGAATGCATTGATGATTTATTGGAGCACAATCTCTTCTGTAGTGACTGTCCAAAATGAGAATTCTTTCTTGTCATCTCATGGTATGGGAGCAGAGTCCATGCTTCTCCCTTCTAACTACTGCTGAGTATGTAAATATGCAAAAATCACCTACAAACTCCACTCATTAGGCTGTTCCTCTTCCACGTTAGTAGTATGGAACGGTGTTCCCACCATTTTCCAGGATGATGGAAAGCTCAGTTTACCAAAGTGAACTGAGTGTTTCACGCCAATTTTGATGGTGCCTTCTTGATGCAGAGAATGAGGACCTCTCCACCAAACAAAGAAGCACTTACTTCTAATTAAGAGGAAGTACCCTTCTTTGGGGGAGATTGAACTCTTTGTCTGTAGTCTCATTATCTTCTCTATGCAAGGATTCATTTTGATACTGATTTCTGTATGAAGAAACTCTGGGAACAATCACTTTGCCAAAATGACACGTACACAAGGTCACTGGAAACATTACCTCGTGCTCTTTTACGCAGCTGTAGTGTAGAGTATGCAGTAAACAAAACCAAAGGTTAAAATAACATTATAGTTGGGTGTGATAAAAAGATATGTTCTTGTTCAAAAATAAAACCTTAGAAATTCACAGAAAAAACAAAGGTTAAAGTGACGTTATAGTTGGGTGAATATATCAGTAACAACATTAACTTTTTTAACTAAAAAAAAAACACAGAACTTCACCAGTAACTTGCGCCCCCGCCTTACACTGCTTATGACTTCACATATTACATCACTCATGACAATTTCCATGACATCATTTATGACATACCCTATGTGTGTGTGTAGGGCTGCATCTACCTCTTCCCAGAGTATGACATTAAAGCTATGAGACTCTTTGATTTCGAACTAAAAAGATTTCCTCAGTTACCAGGAATCCTGTTTCAGATCAGTTGCTAGGTATTGTAGATCCTCTCACTTTAAATGTAATCAATTGAAAGCAAGCACTATTAATCTCTATCTTTGTAGCAAGGTAGTTAATGATCAAGTCGTGGGTAAGCCCTGACCCAATCAAGCTCTCATCATCCAAGGCTGGATTATAGACAAAATGCACATGGAACTCAGAATTGGATTGAAAAAGGGACTGCAACTATGATTCATGGTCCAAATGCTCTGCACCATAGAAAAATGATCCATTAGTCCAGTTGAGGTCTGAAAGGCAGCAGTATTGACTTTTGTGTGCACCTCTCTACACTGCTTTAGTGCACACCTTTTCTCAACACTACGTATGTGCATTTGCAAGAAAATCCTTATGTGAAGACAACAAACCAAACCGGTCATATGATATTGGGTGCCGCCATACGATCTCCAGATGAAGAGCTGATGTATTGTACAATGAGAGTTGAAAACCCCTGCACAGACTGGGTTTTCAGCTTGTGTTTGGAGCATCAAACGCATATGTTTTGCTATGGATCTGGGGGAGCAAGATGGCGGCTTTTTGAGCGCTGCGCGAGCCACCCGCTCCAGCTTCTCTATATGGTATTTATATCCTTGGTGATATTTAACAATGCAGACGGTGCTGCTCCAGGCTGTGAGAAGGATGCAGGCCCACTTTAAACAAAGTATTTATTTGGAGCCGATTGGAGCTAAAAAGCTTACCTTGCATTTGTTCCGTGCCACGGCAGAGGTGCTTGGTGGGCTCGAGTGTCGAGTCTGGTGGAGTCGGCAGGTCATGATGCCCCGAAGATTAATAAGGCTGCCAAAGATCGCATCGAAGCTGGACTACCTACAGGGGCGCTGGGAGCCTCCCAGAGCTGGATAACCTTGGCTGGTCAAAGGTCAGATGACGTTGCGGCTCCCGCCGAGAAGCGTGACATGGATGATGCCGCCGGTAACAAATCAAAATTGAAGGAGCTACGGTTTAGTGCTGACCTGCTGAGAGGGAAGCAGGCAGTAATTCTGGAGATTTTTGCAGTATGTGTGGGCACAGGCAACAAGAAAGCAGGCCCCGTGGTGGCTCAGGCATTGACTCACCAGGAAACAGGAATGGCAGCGAATTCCTCCTCTGGAATAAATACTGTGAGTACCGCTTTAACTTGCTTGACATTTCCGGACAGTATAGCGGCCGATAAAGATGGCTTTAAGCTGCTCCTAGGCAAAATAGGGGTTGAGATCACGGATCACGTCTCTTTGCTCAGTCAATCTTTGCTAACTGAATGTTTGGTGGTCTCGGAGAATCAACCTCCGGGGGGTGAAGCATATGAGCTTCCTAGTCCTGGTTGGTAGAAGCTGAAATCAGGTACTCCTGAAGGGGCTGAGAAATTATTTTCTCTTCCTGACTAATCTGACCTATCTGGGATTAGCGATGCCCAATCTGATGCAGACTCGGCTCCAGGCACCTCTTGGGACAGTCTTGATAGTTCTCTGGCTAAGCCGGCCACTCAAAAACAGGTAGCCTCTCAAAAAAGAAAGTAATTTAATGGAAAGCCGAGGTCTGGGAAGCTTGGCTTTGAGTCTGACCGGAGTACGGCCAACCAGTTGAGATGCGACTACTCTGCCTCAAATCTAGCTCTGTGGGAGGGGTGTTCAGCAGCTAGAGGAACCCCACGGGAAGTGCCAATTATGAATCTGGAGTCTGAATCTCCCCCCTCGATGGGTCTAATCTATTCTACACTGAAGCAAATACAAAGTGAAGCCGTGTGGAGAATAAGAGAGCACATCTGGCTACAAAAAAGCTTCAAGTGGCTATGCGTAAGGTCAAAATGATTTGTACCAAAACCTCAGAGCGCATGACGGCTGTGGAAGAACTGACAGTTGTGCTAGAGGCTGGGGCCGAGGCTATGGCAAGACAGCTATCCTCTCAAGAAGCTCGGGTGACTGACATGCTGTGAAAGCTCGAAGATTTTGAAAACTGCCAGCGTAGAAATAATCTCAGACTTATTAGTATTGCTGAAAATGCCGAGGGGGGGCGATATCTGGGCTTTTATGCCGAGAGTACGGAAGGTAACCTTCCCTGAGCTGGCACATTGGGAATTTGGGATTGGGAGGCAGAGGTGCAGAGAGTGCATCGGTTTCCCCTTATGCTAATAAAAAGGGGGCAACCAGATTCAAATGAGAAGCCTAGAGCCATCCTGATTTTTTGGGGGGAATTTCCTCTTGTGCCAGGCAATTGTTGAGAAAGCCAAACGTACATTTGATGGGCATACCTTTTTTGTGAGGCCGGATTTCTGCCCTGTGACCGTAGAGAGAAGGTGGTGATTGCGACAGTTGATTGGGCCCTTCCAAAGACTTGGCTGTGAAGTTTACCTATTGAACCCTGCCCGTCTCAAGGTCATTTTTAAAGGAAATCCCAGGGTATTTTCATCAGAAATTCAAGCCCAACAATTTTTGAAGGAGATTTCGACCGGGGGGAGTAGTGTGTGACCATGGGTGGAATAATTGACTTGGGCGAAACTAAATCTACAATGACAGAGGGTACACAAATGATTGAAAACCACCTGGGGAGCTAATTAACTTCATGAGGAAGGCAGAGGAGTTTCTAGTGTATCTGGCTATAGTCCTAATTTTATTTTGTTCCGGTTCTTTTTTGGATCTGCATGATCACCAGTGTGTTAGTAGTTGGTGGGGTTGGGCTGGTGGGCGGCTTGGGGGGGGGGGGGGGGCAGTGTGCGTGCAGGAGGCAACACAAGGGTCACTCTAACCCCATTGCTCACAATAAGGGGGGTGGGTGGGCATGGGGGTGCTCGGGGTGGTTGAGGGGGTGGGTGGTCTGTGGTGGGGATTTTCCAAGCACGCTTAGTGTAGGAGTGGTTATGGGTAGGACGGTTGATATGTTCCGGTGGATAACAACCAAATATAGATGAGTAAGTTAAAGATAGCGTCAAACATTTGCGGGCTAAATAATCCCATGAAAAAACAAAGAGTTAATGTGGATATACAATTCCGGAAGGCAGACATCGTCTGCCTTCAAGAGAAGCACGTAGAAGCAAATAGACGGGAAGTTGCAGAGTTAGTAGGGTATCAGTTAGTGACTAACACCATACAAGAGACGCACACACAGGTTGGTCATTATGGCTCGTAAGGGGAGGGCTAGGTTTCCACCTAGCAGGGCGGATAAATATGGCCGATGGGCTATTGTGCAATGCTGTGTAGACAATAATGTTTTTACATTATGTTCGGTTTATGGATCTGTGGCCGACGATCCGACCATGTTTGACTGGCTTAACAATGAATTGGCCGGCTGGCCGCTCCCTCTTATAATCTGTGTCGATTTTAATATAAACATTAATGGTCAAGGCGGCAGCTTTGAGACTGGGGAGGTACAGTATCAGGGCCATAAACCAAGGGTGTTTAGATCTCTGAGGCACTTACGTCTGACCCACGGGTTATATGATGTTTGGGCTAAAAAGTAGCCACTCGGTCTGGGATATGCGTTTTATTCTGCCCCACATAGTGTCCATGTTGGGCTAGACTATTTTTATGTCTCACGAACCATTAAAAATTGGTTTCCCCAGCACACGCTAATGTCAACATGTATTACATAAGTACCAGATATCATTAATTCTTGTCTTTCTTTGTATTTGTTAGGTTTATTCTCATATGTTCTTGTTCATTTCTTTTTTTAGCCAACACGTGTTTCGTCGCCCATGGCAGGTGGCCGCGACTTCCTCAGGGCTAAAAGATACATGCATATGTATTTGCTACTAGAACATGATCGTTTTTTCTAAAAATTTGAAGTATAGGTGACGTGTCTATATCAATCTTCCTTTTCATTCAGGTGACTTTTTGTGTGTGGCAACCCATTCACATTGGTTATGTCATACAGTAGTGGATATACAAAGCAAAGAAAGTTCTATTCCCCAGAAAGAATTTGCATCCCAATTATTGCAAACATTCTTGTTATTTGGTTGATCTTATCTTCGATTGTTTTTTATCTGTCATATTTATCGAACAGCTGGCTTAGTTTAGACATTTGTATTAACATCTTTAAATTCATTTCTATTCGCTTCATACATTAGTTTTCATTTATCTTTTTATTTTATGTATTTTACATTTGTCTTGGAAACATGCTCCTTTGAGATCAATTGCGTGCCTATGTGTTTTGTCCAAGTAATATCATTCAACCTTTCGTGCAACCTAATATTTGTTGACTTGTGACCCCCCCCCCCCTTTAAATCATATAGTATACCTGTTTCGTCGGTATGGTTAGTGTTATCTGAAATATATTAAATACAGGTGAAGTTTTTGTCAGTCAACGGGCCATAATTTGTTATGTACATCCTACTAGCATACTATATCATTCGGTCTGTGTGGGCCATGCTCCTACCTTTTAACCGGTTGCAATTCCGTCCCGGTTTCTCCAAATAGTTCCTTGTCTTCGTTAGTTTTTCTCTTCCAATCGTGTCAGTATTATCCCTTATTATTTGTTGTCATCCGTTTTACCGCCTTCTGAAAATTTTAATAAGATTGAATTTGTCAGGGCTAAGTTCTATATGTATGCCTATCTAACCTTTTAACCTCCCTAATCTGCAAGGGAAGTTCAGAAATCTTATCCGAGTTTTTGCTCATGCAGCCTTCCGTCGTCCCAGCGAGTACACTTTGACAGTCCCCCCCCCCCCCCGTGACTCAGCCTTTTTTATGGGAAGGAGCATGGCAATAAAAAGTGGACTAACCATGTAACATCTGTTTCCATGGTTGCCATTTTGAAACGGTGATGAAATTAGTTTCTCTATTCCTTATCCCCCGAAAACTATGTTTGTTTATGTCGACTATACATGTCTAACCTATGATGTAATCCATAATTTTAAGGCCAAAGGTGCTAATGGAAAAAGAGGCCGTTTGTATTGTCTCCATAATGCTGACCATGTCTATTTATTTTTCCAAAACTATAGTCGCCATCTTTGAATGGCCACCAGTAAGTGCTGTCATTGAAGCCCAGTATGCGTTTCAATGGATGTTAATCCTCTCAGTTATTCTTCAAATGATTTGACACTATAATGTAGTATCCCCTACAATATCAAAGCTAATTTCAGTATATTCTTCTTCCAGTTATGTGTTTGTATGTTATGGGCAAATTAAAAATACGGTGCATGTTTATCAAGACATGTGCAGGTACCCAGCATCTGTATAAGTTCAGACAGTCGGTCTGTACAAATCCTCAAGTATTCATTACATTACATAGTTGAAGTGACGTATCAAAATAGCAGCGGCAATGAACATCCTTCAGTCACGTATTTTTTAACATCATTTTTTGAACATCACAATCTATTAGCACAGACATAAGTTTGATTTATTTCTTAGACACTCCTATTCACACAGAAAATACTGAAGCTCATGATCTGTGTTAAGACCCATTTCAATATATCATCAAAAAGGACTAGGCTAAAGGTATGTAGGGATGCAACATTGTTTGATCTTTGTAAAAAGAAAAAAGATTTTTTTTTTTTTTGAAAAGCCCTCACCCACCAACCTAGTTGGTGGCATGCTTCATCATCGGGCCCACCTGGTGACACCGAGTGTGTCCCTGGTGTGCTTCAACGCCTGATTTGCAGCGGAGCAGGTATCTTGACTGAGTGTGCAGTGCAAGTGAATTTAAAAACTGTACAGTGGTCCCATTACCCACAGGGTTTATTTTAATGTTTGGGCCTCTGGCAGTCATAAAAACAAGGCAATGGATGTGCGTGGAATTTTTTAGGAAACTCTAGCTGAAGGCCTTTTTCGAGAAACAACAAATAAATGATGACTCAACCACCGCTAAAACTAATGAAACAGGCCTGAGAGTTAAATCTACCTTTATGCCTCCACCAGCAAGTATTCCTGTAGAAGTTGCTACATTTGAGCAGGCTGTTTATCATGACATAGAAAGAATGGACATAACAGAGACCTTCAACAACTTCTCGAAAGAAGACAGACACCATCCGAAAATTTCAGGACAATACCACACTAATCATTAAACCCGCGGACAAGGGCGGAGGCATTGTCTTCCAAGACAAAGCAGACTACGACAATGAATGCCGCAGGCTATTGAGCGACTCACGAAACTACAAACGCCTGAAAACGGACCCAACAAAGACCCTGCAAGCTACCATCAAAGCCTTAGTGGAGCAAGCGGAAGAGGCCCAACACATTTCCAAACAGGAAGCGGATTACCTGTACACTAGGAATGTGAAAGTACCATATTTCTACACAGTACCCAAGATCCATAAAGAAGCAAGACCCCCACCGGGACGCCCTATCGTCTCGGGAATTGGCTCCCTTTTGGAACCTCTATCTAGGTACTGTGACTTTTTCCTGAACCCCCTAGTACAGAAGACAACAACCTATATCAAAGACACTAAGCATCTCCTGAACATCATCAAGGATCTGATGTTTGATCCATTAACGCAACTTCTAGTGGGTTTGGATATTGAAAGCCTTTACACGAGTATCCCGCAGGACGCCACCTTACAAGTCCTCCATGATATACTTATGGACACACCGTGGGAATACCATACTCCCAGAGAATTTATCCTGAATTGTGCCACTTTGGCTTTGAAGGACAATTACTTTGAATATGAAGGGCAATTCTACCTCCAGACCAATGGCACCTCTATGGGGAGTGTTTTTGCCCCGAGTGTGGCAGGACTTTATGTCCACCACTTTGAACAGACACGTATATCCCCCACCAATAATCCATACACTTCCAATATTCAAGTATGGCGTCGCTATATTGACGACATCTTTTTGATCTGGACGGGTACTCCAGCAACTCTGACATCCTTCCTCTCGTGGTTAAATGAAAGGGACCCATACCTAAGATTCACATGTACATCTAGCTCCACCACTCTGGCTTTTCTGGACCTCAAAATAACAGCAGAGGATGGTACCTTAAAAACCACCACCCACTACAAACCGACAGCCAGGAACTCCCTCCTTCGGTTTGATAGCTTCCACCCTCGACCCCTTAGGGAAAACCTTCCCTTCAGACAGTTCCTACGCATACGCAGGAACTGTAGCCAAATAACTGATTACCACAAACAATCAGCGGCACTAGTTTCTAAACTATATGACCGTGGATACCCACGCAAGATCGTACAGAAGACAAGGAAACGAGCTCGCAACCAAAACCGTGAAGCCTTGCTGGATAATACGACACGAGAAATGTCCAGTCAACCCATGACCTGTGTCACCACTTATAATGATGCCTCCAACAAAGTGTCTAGTATCATCCACAAGAACTGGCGTATTCTGAACTCAGGCAATAGAAACTGGGAACCACCGCTCTTTGCCTACAAACGTTCTAGCAACCTTAAGGATCGACTGGTATCCACACAGCCAAGATTACCTCATAGACCAACAGTAAACACTATACTGAACACATGGGGTCTCCCCAAGATCACGGGACACTACCCATGCAATAACTGCAGCGTGTGCCACCTCACTCGCCCGTCCAAAACACTCGACCTGGAACCGGGAACTACCTGGAAACAGTTACACCACACCAACTGTAACTCATCAAACCTGTTATATTTAATTGAGTGCCCCTGCGGTCTACGCTACGTAGGGATGACGACACGCAAAGTCAGGACTAGGATAGTTGAACACCGAAGCACAATACGATGTAAGAAGAACATCAGTCGCCTGACAGATCATTATCTACAACTAGGACATACTATGAATGACATGTCCTGGACAGTGATCGAACACTTTGATCACAGCAATACCAATAATGACAAATTCTTACTCTCTAAGGAACAACGGTGGATTTATCGATTATCCACTCAGCTCCAGGGGCTAAACGATTCTATCCCTTGGCACAGCCTCTCCTATTAATTTCCCTACTTGCTGCATGATGGGCTGTCTTTTACTCACTATACCCAACACTAGTTATCTGTTTATGCACCATGATTTTTTCTAAGATGTACTCCCTATAGATACAATATAGATATAGAGTGGACCGAGTACACGTGGTGCCCCACGCATACAAATCCTGGCCTGCGCTTTTACTCTCTGTTAGTGTTGTTGTCCCAACTACATAGGGGCTTTATCACGAATAAATTCTAATTCGAAATTATGTTTAACAAACCGGATTTTTCACTAAATAATTATCGGGCGCAAGACGCCCCGCGTCACCACAAATGTGGCCACGCCCACCTCCGAGACGCGTTGTCAGTTACCTTGACTACCGGGCACACACGCCCTGCGTCATCCGATAGGGCCCTAGTCACATCTGAGGGCCTTCTTTAGTCTGTTTTCTATGTTGTCTTTCCCCTCCCTCATTTTTTCTCTTTTACAGACTAAACTTGAACACACTTGCTTCTTCCGCTAATTGCGGGTGATATATAAGCGCCTCCCAGACCCGGGCCACACATCGTCGGAGATCCGAGACAGCCAACTAGGTCTTCATGCGGGTCCAGAGCTGTAATGCAGTAAGTGGGGCTACGGGTAGCTGCTCTTCCACCACTTTCAACAGTAAGCCTCTTTCCTGCGCTTTACCACGGCCCTTTCGCCGTCCTTCGTTTTTTCTCCCCAGGTTTTATCTATCAGCTAGAACCCCTGCCGGATTCTCATGAGGCACTTCCGCTAATCGCAAGTGTAAGAAAGGCCTCTATTTAAGCAAGTTTATTTTATCCACATATATAACCCTTTCACTTTAGCGCATATACCGGTATTTGCCACACATTGCCGTCAGTTCGGCATTTCACCGCCGCCTTTTTGCCGCGTTCTTGACGGTCACCAGTATATTCCTGTACATGACTAAATGCAACCCTGCCTAATTTCGCAGTACAATTGTATGTTTGTTTGTATGTTTCGTTTTATGTGCTTGTCTTATAGGAATGCCTTAAGAGGGAATCCCCCTCTTACACATAGTGCACCTTAGAGCGTGCCACACATATTTGGTCTAATATATAAACCTAGTTTTAGATCTCACCACTCATACAGTTTTAGGTCCTGAGGAAAGCCAGTATACATCTAAGGCCTGGCTGAAACATGTAGACCGTTTTTGGATGCAGGAGTTCTTAATTATCACTCCACGCACATCCATTGCCTTGTTTTTATGACTGCCAGAGGCCCAAACATTAAAATAAACCCTCTGGGTAATGTGACCACTGTACAGTTTTTAAATTCACTTTCACATCACCGCACTGCACACTCAGTCAAGATACCTGCTCCGCTGCAAATCAGGCGTTGAAGCACACCAGGGACACACTCGGTGTCACCAGGTGGGCCCGATGATGAAGCATGCCACCAACTAGGTTGGTGGGTGAGGGCTTTTCAAAAAAGAAAAAATCTTTTTACAAAGATCATACAATGTTGCATCCCTACATACCTTTAGCCTAGTCCTTTTTGATGATATATATTAACTCTGGGGATAAGGACTAGTTCTCTAATCCTCTCTCTCCCCTTGATATTTAAATAAAAAGACCCATTTCAACACATCTCACGCGTAATATCCACATAGCTTCCTTTCTTCTTAGGGTGAGTTCCATGCTTCCTCCATGAGGGTCTCTAGGTATGTGCTCACACCGTAGAAGGTGAAAGATCTGTGTGCCCCTTGTTTGTCACAATTTACAATGTGTGCGGCTATGGGGTATCTAATGTCATTCTGTATGACAGCACTCATATGTTTGTTTATTCTATCCCGGAGAGCCCTTATTGTACTGCCTACATATCTTAAATTACACTTACATGCAATTGCATATATCACATATTTAGTGTAGCCATTGATCTTTGATGTAATCTCAAATCTCTGTTTATTGGTCCCTTCAAACTCCTTCTTTTTGTCTGCAGTCCATTTGCAAGTAACACAATCTCCACATTTAAAAAAGCCTTGTGTGTGTTCCTGCAACCAATGTGATTGTGGAGTGTGAGTCCAGTAGGTGGGACTCAACACATTTATTAGAGAAATTCCCTTACGAAAGGTGAAATCAGGTTTATTTCAGAAAAATCCTTCACAACTTTCACCCCCCTGGAGGATATGCCAATGTTTACCCATGATTTGTGTCCGTGTTTTTGAGCTATTGCAATAGTCAGTCACCATGCGTATCTTGTTTGTGTTGTCTTGTTTGCTCCCTTTGTCCTTCAATGTATCCGTTCTCTGTATCTTGGATATTCTTTGGTTAGCTTTCATTAGTGTGTTCTTACTATAACCTCTATTAATGAATCTGGAGTTCATATCAGTTGCGCAGTTCTGAAACTCCACCTCATGACTGCAATTACGTCGTGCACGTACCAACTCTCCATATGGAATGGCATTGATCTGGTGTTTGGTATGGCAGCTGCTAGCATGAAGTAATGCATTGCAGGAGCTTGGCTTGCGGTACAATTTGCTGTGTATCCTGTCCTTCTCTATGTAAAGTTCTACATCCAAAAATACCAGTCTTTGTGTACTGTGTTGATAGGTGAACTTAATGTTGCTCTTATTGCTGTTTAAATGGTGGCAGAATTCATGTAATTTATCAGTGGTTCCAGTCCAGATCATGAGGCAATCATCGATAAATCTGCCCCAGTATAGGATGAATTTGTTCCATTGTGAGCCTTTATGTCCCCATATCCATTCCTTCTCTAGGCGGCCCATGAACAGATTAGCATAAGATGGGGAAAATCCCGAGCCCATGGCCACTCCCTGTCTTTGCTTGTACCAATCCTTTTTAATAAGAACACATTATTAGTCAGGATCAGTCTTGTAATTTCCACCAGCATTTCTGTGTGTTCCAATAAGCTCGCAGATCTAGTATTTAACATGCGTTCTAAAGCTTGGATCCCTAGGTTGTGCTTAATGCTCGTGTATAGTGAAACAACGTCTAAAGTTACTAAAGTCATGTTAGGTTCCCATATTATATCAGCCAATAGGTTCAAGATGTATTTTGTGTCCTTTATCTGTGATGGTAAATTGGACACTATTGGTTGTAGAAAAATATCCACGTATTGCGAAAGTCTTTCGGTAGGTCCCCCTATATTAGATATTATTGGTCTCCCCGTTGGAAAAGGGAGGTTCTTATGTATTTTCGGAAGGGTGTATATACATGGAAATCTAGAGCGGTTTATTTTGAGGTACATGTGTTCATGTTCATCTAAGAGGCATGCATCATGCCACTGCATTAATGAGTGGTTGATTTTGTTCATCAGGGCCCATATTGGGTTGCTATCCAATTTTTCACAGCATATTTTGTCATTAAGCTGTGAGAGTATGTCCTGTTCATATTCTGTAGTGTTCATAAGAAGTATGTTGCCCCCTTTGTCAGCTTCACGTATAGTCAACATATCGTCCTCTTTTAATATTTTGTGTGCCTCCCGTTCACCTTTGGTGAGTTTGTCAGGTGTACCTTGACATGTTACTTTATTGATGTTTAACTTGTCCAAATCGTTTAAGACTAGTTTGTGAAAAATATCAATATTGTTATCCACAGGTAGATTGGGTGTCCATCGTGATTTCTCTTTTAGTCCACTGGTAGTACTATAGTCCATTTGTATATTTAAGTCCTCAAACTCTCATGGAAGTTGTTGGGTCCCCCTCATAGTCTGTTATTGAGAGTATTGTCATCGTATCATAAATATCTTGTATAGATCATTCACTCAACATAATATCATGTTGAGATTCCTTCTTTGGTTTATTCAGCTGTGGGTTGAGAACAAAGTGTTTTTTAATTTTCAACCGTCTGATGAATTTAAAGATATCTATTTTCATTTTGCAAATATTTCCCCCATTATTGGGGCAAAAGCTCATTCCCTTTTGTAAGAGTGAGATCATGTCCTGGCTGAGTGGTTTGTCTGTTAAATTAACCACTGTAATGTCATCTAGTTTCTTTTGTTCCAAGAGCGTGTTTTCATTCTCCCGTATCCTGCCTCCTGTGCCGCCCCCTCTCTTTCCCCTCCTTGTTTCCTTATAGTGTCCACACGTTGTGTTTGTTCCTGGCTGCCCTTCTTTATCTTCTGTACAACTCTTAAAAAATGGCTACTGTTGGATAAGTCGTTTGTAGCTCCCTGTCTTCCATCTGATGCACTCTCACTAGTCTGTGGGGTGTTTAGTGAGGTGGAGCTCAAGCTTCCTGATATATTATCCAATGTCTTGTTTGATGTGTCATTTGGTATGAGATGATCACATTTTTTGGCGAATGTAAAGACCCTCCCGCTTTAGATTTTTTGCCTTTCGTTGTTTGATATCACTTAGGTGTCTATTAAGGATATCGTCCAGTATTTTGTAATTCTTTTCAGTCGCTTCAGCAAGATTTAGTTTTTTTTATCTCTAGTTCTAATATTTCTATTTCTGTTTGTATTTTTCTAACTTTTCTTTCTGAGTACTCTGTGAGGATGTTCATCAAATTGTTGGAGTTAGATGTCAGTTCCTTTGCCCAGATGTTGGTAGGTCTTCATCTAAGTCATCATACGTGGGAAACATCTGTGATCTTAAATAGGGCTCCCGGTTTTATGGTATTTATTTTTCGGCCATTTCCGTCTGTATTTATCCATATTTATTTCTGGGCCATCTTTTCTGTATTTATCCGCATATATTTTTCCCACAAGCAAAAGACGACGCTACAGCTAGTATTTTTCCGCATTTATTTAATCCTATCCCTCCGCTATCCTCCTTAAACCGTCAGGGGTAGTAAGCGCTATATAAATGCAATTACACAATACAAATCAATACAATGCAAGAAAAAAGCATAGTGGAGAAAGAACAGAATAAACAGTCAGAGATATTGGTCACAGCAGAGGCTCAGCTTGTCTAAAGTTCCTTAGATGAACATTTAGCTTTCAGCAGGTTTATGTAACGGACATGAATCATTCACGTCAAACGTTCGTTTAAATCAAGGAGGCAGCAGGCACGCCGTACAGCTTTACTGCCCTCAGCTGTTGTACTTTCAATTAGTGGCTTGAAGCGAAGAGATCGCATGTCTGCATTACCGCTAAAACATTTAAAGCATCAACATTTAACCACAAATTATTTGGAGGACTGATTGTTATCTGAACACGTAGTTCGGTGTGGTTAGATTTCTTAGTAGGTCAGCCCCGCTTTTTCTT
Source organism: Calotriton arnoldi (assembly GCA_963921515.1). Taxonomy (NCBI): domain Eukaryota; kingdom Metazoa; phylum Chordata; class Amphibia; order Caudata; family Salamandridae; genus Calotriton; species Calotriton arnoldi. Next base: position 4,558,589 of record CAWUFW010000215.1, on the reverse strand, counting down.
AGTTAATAGCAGAAAGTAAACGGAGCAGGACTAGGAGTGGCGGCGTGGAGTGTTGGGGGGGGGGGGGAACGGGGTCACGGGACAACATTTAATTTAAAAAACAACATACCTGCAGCTGGAAACGCAATTCCGAGGCTGCGGAGGGACAGAGAGAGGCAGGAGCGGCTTGCAGGCATGCCGTACAGCTTTACACGTACTTTGCTCGGAAGTACAAATGTCGGCAGGCTGGCGCAGGCTAACTCGGGTGGGGGCTACCACAGAGGTAATTCGAGCGGCGGAGTCCTGGATCCCTGCAAGGCGTCCTCAAACGTGGGGGTCCAGTGCAGGCAACAAATTGGAAAAACAGGCAGGTGAGCCCCCCCCAAAAAAGCCCAAAAGTTACCAGGGCGGAGCTGGGTGTTTTAAGCACGCCCACACAGTGACGACCAGGATTGGCTCAGGGTCTCGACCTTCACTAAAGACCCTGAGCCAATAGGTCCACAGTACGTCACTGAAAGCAATTCCCAGCACCGGAACAGGGGCGTGGCATGGCAACTCTAAACCACGGCAACAGCATCGCGGCAAAATTTACTCGTTTACTCGTATTTTGCCGTTTTTACATATAAATACAGACAAAAGAAAAATACTTTTCCGTCTGTATTTATATGTAAAAATCCGTTTAAACGGAAAACCGGGAGCCCTAATCTTAAACCTCTGGGGATTCTTTTGAGTTTAATATATTGTTTTAATGTTGCCCCATCCCACCATTTCGATAGTTCATTTCTTTTGAGTCTTTCAAGTCTTGTCTCACGAACTAGCACTGACAAGTAGAATATATAAATACCCCAGGGTTATGTCTGATCATAACCCTTTGGTGGTGGAGATGGAGGTAGCTTCCCCTTCTTCTTTCCGCTGGTCATTTGAAAGGGACCTGTGGTATGACGAGGAATATATTGAGTACATGAATAATTGGATCCCGAGGTTTATTGCGGATACTATAGGGAGTGCCCAGATAGAGATTTTTTGGGATGCTTTCAAGGCTGGGGTGCGGGGGGAGACCACAAGATATAGCTGGGCATGCCAGAAAAAGGGGAAAGAACTGCTGAAAGAATTGTATGAGACATTAGTAGCCGCAGAAAAACAGCTAACTACGGCAATTACTAGGGGTGAAGTAATTGAAAAGGCCCAGCTGAGTATTGTGGTTGCCAAATCAGCGATAGTAGATATTTCTGCAAAAAAGGCTGCGGATAAATATTCAGTCTGGAAGAGTACGACGTAGGAGTATAACAAAAGGGTAGGGCATCTGCTGTCCGTGCGCACAAGGCAGAAACTAACGCAGGGTCAGATTAGGGAGATTCGGGATCCACAAAGTGGGTTGATTTCTGACCGGGCTGGAATACGATCCTCCTTTCAAAAATATCAGCAGCTGTACACGGAGGAGGCTTGTCAAATGGGCTGTGAAATTGACCAATATTTAGAGGATATGTCATATGAAGGGCTAACTATGGAAAAGAGAGAACTGTTGGAGGACCTAATTTCGGGGGTAGAGGTCATTAAGGCTATTAAATCTGCACCAGTAGGTAAGGCGGCCGGGACGGACCTTATACCGGGAGAGTTCTATAAGGTGTTTGCCCCCTGCCTGCAAGCTCTTATGTTGAAGGTATTTTAAAAGCATAACCAGGAGGAGAGGCACCAGAGTCTTGGGCTTCAGCCAATATAATAGTTTTGCCTAAGAAAGGAAAGCCTGCCCAATAATTAGGATCAGATCGGCCAATTACTTTGGTCAACAGTGACTTTAAAATCTACACTAAAGTTTTGGCTACGAGATTGGCAGGGGTAATTAAGAAATTAGACTAACCCAGTTCAGCATGGATTTATTCCTGGTGCAGTACAATAGATCATATTCGTCGGGCAATCACATTATTTGATGCCGCAAAGATAGCCAGAGACCCTATGGCTTTAATCCGGTTGGACGCAGAGAAAGCTTTTGATAAGGTCTTCTGGCCTTTTATATGGGCAATAATGGACAAAAAAGGCCTGGGTCCCGGGTTTATTACAGCAATACAAACTCTTTATCGCAATCCAGTAGCCGAGATCTCGGTAATGGGAGGCATGTCTGATGTAGTGGTTATAGGACCCGGTACAAGACAGGGGTGTCCCCTGCTCTCCCTTGCTGTTCACCCCTTATATAGATCCTTTTATTAGGAAAATTAAGGATATTTTAATCTTACCGATGCATAGCAAAGGGGGGGGAGACAAAATCTTAGCATACGCTGATGATTTGGCAGTCACCACTCCCGATCCCGAGGGTGCACTGAGAGAGATTGCGATGGAGGCTGTGAAGTTTGGACAGCTGTCAGGGTATCTGTTAAGCCAGAATAAAACACAAATTGTGGTCAGTAGAACAGTTCAATCAAGCGATAGTCGGGTGGTTCCACATGCTGTTTATCTTGGGGTGGATATCACCCCTGAGATTGAGAAAATTGTGGACAATAATTTGGGCCCGCTGATTCAGAGAACAAAACTCGATTTTACAAGAATGAATAACCTTAGGCTTACTTTGATTGGGAGGAGCAATGTAGTAAAAATGTTGTTTTTACCTAAGATTTTGTATTTTTTTAGGGCGATTCCCTTGGAGGTTGATGGCTGCTGGTTTAAGGCATTAAACCAGATCTCTAGATTTTTGTGATCCTATTCATGCACCAGAAGGGCCTTGAAGTTTCTGACACTTCCTAGGGAATTTGGAGGTTGGGCAGTTCCTAATCTCCTGTTGTATTACTGGGCTCCGGCCCTTCAACAAATGATAGTCCTGTTGAAGGGGGAAGGAGAAGCTGGATTATGGGAGGATGGCCCACCTTCAATGTATTAATTACTGTTGAGAGATGATGCCAGGGGCTGTCTTCTGCGCAAATTGGAGTTTGGATAGTTCAAAAGAGTTACGTTTATAACTGTGATTTGTGCATACAAAGTATGAAAGGCAGTCCGGAGGAAACTTGGGTTAGTTCGTTTGAACTACTACATCCCTATTAACAACAATACCCTGCTCCCTGATATTTTTAGGGATGGTCATGTCAGGCGTTGGAAAGAGCTTGGGTTGTTAAAGCTTGGAACTTTTGTGGGCAATGCGGGCATTTGTTCATTTGAAGAGATAAAAAGCAAGTTTGGTTTGGAGCATAGGGAATTATTTAAATTCCGGCAGATAAGAGATTTCTTGAGAAAAAAAGGTGGGGGATAAGTGGGTTTTCAAGAGTTGATGTGATTGACTTGCTTCTCAAATCTAAACCCTCATTTGGTATACTTTATAGGATGCTGAATGTCAGGATGGGGGATGATTTAGCTAAGCACACTAGAAGGTGGGAAGAACTTCTACAAGTGGGTACAGGGGAATATGAGGATTCTTTTCATCTTGCACGATCCACTTTTGTGGCAGCTAACTTACAAATGCAGCACTTTAAAACATGGTTCAATCTTTATATCGCTCCAGCGAAAATAGCGAAATGGGGCGGGGTCGATGGAATACATTGTCCTTGATGCGGCAGCTATGCGGTGGACTTCATTCATATGTTTGCAACTTAAAAAGGATGTTGGTAGAATGCTAGAGACACAGCTGGGGCTTTCTGATAGCAATTACTCCCCAGCTTATTATGTTAGGAGTAGGCGAAGACGCGACCCCAAGCCATGCCCATGCCTTTGTGTTCATAGCCATGATGGTATTAAGTCTGTCTGGCCACAGGATGGTTAGACCCGGTTCCATCCACTAATCAACATTGGATGGCACGACTCTTAGCCATATACCGTTTGGAATCAGCAGTGTATGCTCGGAAGGGCAGGGCTGAAAATCTGGGCACCCTTGAGGACCTGGACTAGAGACTTTGTGGGTGTGGCCTTGGATGGGGAAGGGACTTGGCGGGGGGGGCACGAGGTGGTCTAGAGAGAGTGGGACAGCCTAGGCCGTTACCTGCATGGGGATGATTGCATGATGAATTTGCATCAATGATTTTTCTTATTATTTTTTTTGTATGTAGGAAGATTTCTGCGATTGGTTGTTTTTGGTACCTGTAACCTTCCTAATGAGTGAAATTGATTGTTCCCTGCTTGGAAGCTGCTTGGGGAGGGGGGTGGGAGGCTGGGATTGTATGATAAAATTTGCAATAAACAATTTTTTTTTAAAAAGCATATATTTTTTTGTTTGGGAGAGGGGTGGTCTGAGGTGACTGAGACTGCGCTTGGCACAAAGTCCTCCCCTTCCCCTACTCACGGTCCTACTCCTCTTTTCACATGGGGGATAGTTTTACACTTCTGTAGGCCTAAAAAAACATACATTCTCAATTGTACAGCGGTCTTTTCTGAAGATTTTGGCGGCATCTTAGAGTTTATATTGAAAATGAATCAACAGTGATGAATCAAGAGCATGGCGCAGCATAAGCAGATTTTCCTCTTGCACACCTTCTTTCCCCACTATTTCACCTGAACTGTAAATGTAATAATAACAGGCATGCTGATTTAACAATCCTAGTCAAGCTGAGATTGTGTCATAATGTATTCAGGCAGATATACAACCCAGAGGATACCGAGTCCTAGATTTACAAAACTGTCACGGAACGTAGCCCAGCACCCAAAGTTGCTGCGATGCATTGTGTTACAGTAAGAGTGCAGGAAAGGGCTATATCTACAGAGATATGACACTCTCCTCCTCTCTCCCTAGCACTGGTGCACAATCAAGCAGCCGTGCGCCATGCACACACCTTTGCACCATAGTGCAATGGTGTCTGGGTGAGTCTAGCATAGGTTTTGAACTGCAAGGGTACCCTTCCAGTACAAATACTATGCTTAGATTGCTTTTCCCAATTTGGATGTGTGCTGTACAGTGCAGCACACATGCAAAGTGGAAAAAGTTAGGAAAATTAAATGCATTTCTCCTTTTTAACACGTGCTGTCAAGTGGCATAAACGTTTGGTGCAAAACCCTGTCTACTATTGTTAGTAGATATGGTTTTGCATCAAAAACCATGAGTGGTTGCATGGGAACACCCATGTACCACACATGGAACACCTCCTTAACACAGAGTAAGGCAAAGCAGAACTTCATGCTGATTTGTGTTGCTTATCATTACAAACCAAACCTAAATACCGATTTGCACTGGTTTCTAAATTCTGATTTTTTTTTAAAATCTAGTTTGTTACAAAAGTAAAGCTAACCTGAGGCAAAACCTTTGTAAATCTGGCCCTGAGTTTTCTATTGCATCTGTGTATAATCACAACACATTCTCTACTCTCCTTAACCCCTTCCCTGCTCATGACGAGCTCAGCTAGTCATGCTGCACGGGCGGGCTGTGCGCATGACGAGCTGAGCTCGTCACGACCACGCCCGTGATGGGAATGTCCAGCACCTGGCTGGAATTCCGCTCGCAGCGAAGGCGTTAATCACCCCTTCCTTGATACCGCCTTGATAAATATATATTGCAAATGTAGTTTAATACTGCCTGTAGAATGCTTATAATTCTAACATAAAGTAAGTCACAGGCAACTTTTTTGTTGCAACAAGTTGGACTATGGAGTATTTTTTGTTCAATATTCTGATAACTAATTTAAGAAATGTCAGTTCTCCAAAACATAGCTGAAGAGTTTGTTGGTACAACTTAACTTTAAGGTTTCACGTTCGGTGGTTGCTGGTGGTGGGAACTGGTGCTCATTTTTGGGGACTGGGACTTATTTTTCATCATCAGATTTTGACCCATAGCAAGAGAGAGTGAGCAATAGAAAAGGGGGAAAGAAGGGAGCAGAGAGAGGTAGGAAAACTGTGACTGAGGGAGGAAAAATGGATATAAAAGGACCTTCAAAAGTGAGATACAGAGACAGATGTGTAGGATGGTGAAATAAAGGGAAGAGATGGAATCAAGAGAAGGCAGCCTTGGTACACTGCAAACACAGCAGTTAGCATCATAGGCTGCAGGATCGAAACAAAGTTTGGTTCCTGGCACTTATTTTTTAAATCAAACACAACAAACCTGACCATCTTTAGGACATACACAATTTCTTAGGGTCCCGATGGGGTATTCAACTGGAATCTTCCCCTAATTATTGGTATCATAAAATTACCAATCATGTCTAGTCCTGAAATGTCCCATCTATAAACCAATATACCTTTTATAAAAACATTCAATTACCAGTTACACCCGGTTACTACCACCCCCTATATCTAAAAGGTTGTATATAAAGAAAAAAGGTGTGAAGGAAAGAAAGCACCTCACGTAAGCGTCACCAGGGGAGCTGCTGGTAGGTACTCACCAGTTTGCCCACGTTTCTCATCATCGGTAGCTTTCTTATCCGTGAAGAGAGAGAAAAAGTATCCAGTGTAAAACGTAGAAAGTGAATGAATGAATAGAATAGAATGTGCACAGAAACGTCTTGTGTCAAAAAAGACCCCGTCAATGAGAAAGGGCTACCCCTTTTCTCTACTTAAAATAGAGTTATGCCTCCAACTGGGACGAGAGACGGCTTGCTGCACATCTGAAACTCGGTTGACGATTGGCAACGGACTGTGCTGCAGGGGTCTTATGAAGCAAGGATTCCCTTTCAAAATGGTGGGGGTGCCGGTACGAGTGTTGATGGCCTCCACTTGTTACCCGGGGTTAAAAATTTGAAATCCAGTGTGGTGAAAGCAGGCCCGAGCCCTGAAGAAATTGCCGTAAAGAAAAGTGGCAATGAAACATGTTGGCCCATCTTAAAGAGGTCTGATACATGCAGTATGGCTTTAAATTTGAGTAGGTTCACACCATGGAATAAAATAGAATTGTGTGAGTCACAACTCTATTTTAAGTGGAGAAAATGGGTAGCAGTGGTGGTAAACCCGACACATTAAATGTACATACCCGTAGTCTCCGTGTCGTCATTCTACCCTCCATCTTCTCACGACAAACTGCTCCTGATTAGACACATCCATTTCCATTCCAAGTAAACATTGCTTCTCACGTCTCCACCATGGCCTCCTTTTTTCTTTTCTCCCCAAGCCCACCCACTCCCCCCCCACCCCCTCCTCCCAACCCACAAGGCCCCCCACCCTTAAGAGCCCTCCCCCATCCCCCCCACAAAATAAGGCATAAGGACTCAAGGTCCCTGGTGATGGAAAGCTGACAGTGCCCCCCCCCCCCCCATCATTGCATCAAAAACCAAACTGTATATCTGCTAAATAAACAGAGAAATAAACTGTATCATTACGTGTTCCGTCTTGACATATCTATATTCTATATTGAATGTAAATACTCCTTGGCGAGAATTTCAGAAGTAAAAAATTGTTTGGCCTTTACAGATTACTTTTAATTTGGCCGGATTAAGCAGAAAAACCTGTGCTGCTTTGGCCTGAAACATTGGCATTAATTGCCGCAAGTGCCACCTCTTCTCTACTGTCGCTTGACAGAAATCAGGCCTAACAAAAAATTCACTCCCCTTTCCACTCCTTTTTCTGTCTGGTCGTGCTAGGTCATAAATAGCTTCACGTGCTAAATAATTATTCAAACAGATTAATATAGCTCTTAGTCTGATTACAGATTGTCCTGTTCTGATTTGCTGCTTAAAAGGAAATCTATGCGCCCTTTGCACCTCAACAATCCAATTCCATTGCGTGAGCTCGGGGAATGCCTCTGTAAAGAGATCTACAAAAATTTCCTGGCGTATGCGGACGATGTGGCAATTGTCACTCCAACACCTGCTATAGCCATGTCTGAGAGAGAACGGCTGGCAGCCTCATTTGGAGTAATTTCAGGGTACAAATTGAACACTGGCAAAACACAGATTATATGTACAAATGAGGCTGTTTTTAATGACCCGAGAGTTGTCCAGGAGGCAGTTTATTTAGGTATTAAAATTAAAGCATCACCAGACTATTTAGTTACTGCTAACTGGGATCCACTACTAACTGGAATTGAGAAAGAACTGGGGAGAATAGAGTGCTTGAATCTCTCACTCGTAGGACGCTGTAACGTACTGAAGATGAATATCCTGCCTAAGGTGCTGTATTTTTTCAGATCAGTTCCGTTAGAGCTCACTAGAATACAGCTGCAAAATTTACAATCCATCTGTGGAAGATTCATGTGGGGTCAGAAACAAGCTCGGAGAGCGATGAAGTATATGACTCTTCCTCGATCCAGAGGAGGGTGGGCAGTCCTAACTTTGTGTTTTACTATTATGCTGCCCTTCTTCAGAACATGAACATTTTAATAACGGGAGAAAAAGGGAATAACTCAGCTGATGCTCCCTCTATCTTTCACATGCTGTTAGGGACAGAAGCTGAGAACTGCTTTTTAAAGGTAATCGAGCCAAGCTACTACAAAAAGACCCGGTTTAAGATATTAGGAGCAGCCTTTAAAATCTGTAAGCAGGTTCGAAAGTATTTGAAAATCGGGAAAATTAATTATTATACTCCTATTGATGCGACACAGCTATTACCTCCAATTTTCTGGGATACGATCATGGGTAGGTGGAAATTAAAAGGGATTTCGATTATTGGTGATTTGTATGATAACGGTAATCTTCGTTCCTTTGCACAGTTGAGGAAAGGTATGGGTTGTCAAATAGAGATTTTTAAATATCTTCAGTTACGGGATTATCTAGATAAGAAGAAAATGCAGCCGGTTGATATAGAGAAAAAGGATATGATCGAAGTTGTTAAAACTAGACGGAAAATAGGATGCATCTATGAGAATCTGGTATCGCTGCAAGGGGATGATTTGGAAGAGCAGGATAAGAAATGGAATGAGAGGTTGGGGCAGGGCGAGGGTCTGATACAGAGATCGATCAGCATTGCAGGGGAAATATTGATTTCAGCAAGTCTCAGGTCCCAGCATTATAAAACCATCTTTAATTTGTATCACACCCCCCTGAAGATGCTAAAGTGGGGTGGTGCTAATGATGGTAAATGCTTTCGGTGTGGAACTGAGGCAGCTGGCAGCCTCCATGTTTTCTATGCATGTACCAAATTGCACCCCCTTCTTTTGGGGATAGAAAATTTCTTAACCTCCGTAACGGGGGTAGAAATCATATTAACCCCGATTTCCATGCTTTTAGGCTTGGCAGAGGAACCATTGGCTAGCCGTGGCACGCCAAAGGTTGGATATATTATTTTTATGGCTACCGCTGTAGCACGGCTCTGTATCACCTCAGCTTGGCTGCAGAAAGTATCACCCTCTTTTGAAATGTGGAAGGCGAGGTTTTTAGCCTTTTTCAGTTTAGAGCACAATCTATATTCCCTTAAGAGTTCTCGGAGAAGGAACTTGGGGTTAAAGGTATGGGGAGCTATAGTAGACTATGTGAATGATGAAAGGGGAAATCAATGATTTATACACTCGCTATGTGGTTAGTACTCTATGTATATATATCATACCCGGTAGCTTCTGATTGCACTGTCTATTTATTTATTTTCTTTTTTCTGTACCATTGTACTGTTTTTGTTTATAAATGATTATTCTTGGGGGTTCTTCGTTGTAATATGAATTTGTAATATTATGTATGTATGTAAATAATTAATTTTATTCTGTTTTATGTGTAAGCTATATTGTAAATGACATTAATTAATGCCTCACGCTGATATCATGGCCTAATAAAAAAAATAACCATTTATATAGCACTTACTAATAAGTATTACTACCCAAAGTAACCCTTTTTAGCAACCTTAAAATATGAAAAGATTGAGGAAAAACCAGTGAGGTTCTACATATATGCCTTGTTGTTGCATGCAGGTCCGTGCTGCAGGAACATAATTCACTAAGATATTTGCCACGGATGTTGACTTGTGACCTACAGGGAAGACAAGGATCTATGCAACAAAAACAAAACAGTAACAAACAGTATCCAACTGAGCTATCTACATAAATCTCTGATCTACTTGTTGCATGCTGGGCTTTCCAGCAGGCTCAATGACCCTCTGTGCAATGTTATGGTGAGTTGAACCTTAGATTAGAATGCACACAGATCTTTCTAGCAAGTGCATGAGCCACTAGTTATCCACTTTATTGCTACTGATGGTGCCCCAATCTTTATTACTTAAGAGAAAGGCCCCGGCTTCCTGTTTATTAAGATAAGTGAATGCTTAGCTGCAAAAAAGCGAGCAATTCATCACTCTTTTTTTTCTTTTTCGGCACTCATGGGTGTTTCTGTCTAAAATGGAAACCAGAGTTGCTTTCCTAGGGACATACTTTGTGTAACTTCAGTAAGCAGCATATTCTTTCTCTCGCTGCCACTGGATGAGAAATGTTGACACAGACACTGGCGAAATTGCTGCTGGTGGCTCAACTTTTCCACATTCCATTTTATGTGGTTGAAAAGGAGTGGTGGACAGAGTAAACATGTTGCACATGTGATTTTAGATGAATAAAGGTATCTACTGGGTTACCTGAATACACTCTCTGTAAAATGCACCATTGTCTGTAACAGCACACATAATGAAAAAACGTCTCTGTTGGATTATTTGAATTGCTTTAAAATCTTTTGGTGACATTACTTTGCAGTATTTATGGCGATCCCATGTTGGTTAATTTAGATTATAACTTGTATTATATGCCTCATATACTTAATATAGTAAATGTCAAATGTATTCCTGAATTTTTAACTGTTGATGAAATAAATATATATAAAAAAAAAAAAAGCAACAGCCATTCACATCATGTTACAAATGGCAAGAGGGTCTTTCCGAATCAAAATATGACTACTGACATGAAGTTCCGGTCAGGAGATGGGGCTTATTAAAATTTAAATATGTTTTCTGTGCTTGTACCAAAACAACTTGTACCAATAACCACCTGGGGGTGCAAAATAGTTGAAAATGTTTTCCTGCTTTTGCCGTCCTATCACAGTGTGAAATAAATTGCAACCATGAGTGTGAGTTACACGCACGTACCTAGTCATGAATTACGTTTATTGGCTTTTGATTAAAAATACAGCTGCATACTTCCTTGTGGCATGTAAGCCAGGATGGTTTAGTGCTGGCTGCAAACATCTCTGTTCAAAGAGCATATCACATTTTTCACTGGGCTACCCTTCTCTTCCGTTCAAGGTCGATAAACAGGGATCAGTGAGTTTGGTAACGAGATCCCATATTATTTACACATGCATATAGGCAATTCAGTTGTGGAATGATGGTTAGAGAAAGTGAAAGCAAGCGCAAACTTTTTGTTCTGTCCACGGCATATTGAAAATACCCAATGCAGGGAAAAGTATTTTTTTAAACTGAAAAAAATGCTTCTGTGTTTTGTAGATGCACAATATCACGTATTTGACATTTTCATAGTGCTCAACATCTTGGCATGTGATGATACATGTACTGGTGAATTTGTGTTAAAAAGTCTAATGGCAGCAGTTTACATTTAGCGATTTCTGCAATAGAAGCCTCATTGCAGCACTGTATTACCGTGAACAATCTCTCTCAAACCCGTGCCCATTAAGCTTTTCAGCCATATCTCTGCCACTGTGTAAGAACAAAGGATAAACTAACCTCCCTGCAGCCACACCTCTGCTCTGATGACGTCCAGAGCAGTACATGCAGATTACTGTGTAATGGTGACCAGAGCAGCTGCTCTCTTGTACCAGCCCAGGCCTCCACCGTGATTAAGAGTTGAAGGTGCTGCCAAGGCACTAGGTGATTGATGAACGGAGCGCCACCTGCGTTAAAGCCAGGCCCTCGTGAGTACCAGGGCCGGACTGGCCGTAGGGGGCATCGTATAACAAAAACAGCTGCAGTGGTTTCCACGTGCACCAACCCCCCCCTCCCCCCACGGCCGGTCCTACTCAATTGCCAGGACCGGTTTGCATTCCCAGTCCGGCCCTGGTGAGTACCGGTACTCTTCTTGTTCGAAGAAAAGTGCCGGTACTCAATGGGAGAAAATGAAAATGTGCCCATTTAAAGCACTGACTATTATTCAAGCAAATTAGACCCCCAAAGTGCAGGTTCAGTGTGATGCTTTTATGCTGTTGTGCCAAGTTTGGTTACACAGACCCTTGCACAAAGCATGGCCCCCTCCACGTAGCTGTGCACTTCCTGAGAGGACGAAGGCAGTGAGAATGCTAGGAGAGAATGGATTCATATAGCAATGAAGAAGGGCCTATGTTGGAGGTAAAGCACTGGACCATCCTACTCGATAATAAAGCAGCCTGGTTCCCATGCAGATTCAGGGTCGGATTGGGACAGAACATAGGCCTGTGCACCAAACTAAAAATGGCTGCCATTAGCGAATCAGATAGCTAACATAGTGGCCTGCATTTGCAAATTGGGGCATTTTTAGGTCTCACCTGCAATAGTGCATGCGTTTCATGTACTCTCGCTTGCGAGAGATTATATACAGCAAGAAGCTTGGAGTCCACCTATTTCTTGGCCTAATTGTCACTCTTATTTTCTGCCTCCTAATTGGGCAGCATGTGTGCCAGCTTCACTTTCTCTTCTCTCTTCAGGAGCATGGACCAAGTACAGATTGTTTCATCTTGATTAGTGCCCTTCCACTCCTCACGCTGTGATTAAGGCACTATTTGTTTTACTTTTTTCCCTATCAGAAATGCTTGCAGACTTACACCATACTTCAAACACTTCATGCAGCAGATCTTTTATTTTATTTACATTTGCACGTGACTGTATGTCTTTGCCAGATATGCACATTTTTCTAGCCTAAACATTGCTTCTTTCTAAAATGTATATTTTTTCGCACCTACCATTTGCAGATCAACAAAAAAAATCATAACTTGTTTTATTCAACTTAAAGCACAGCTGCATAGTGTCTCACAAGCAACATGATGCAGAAGATGCAGATATTGAGGATTACCCTCTTGTCGTCTTTGAAGGGGCGTAATGTTTTCTTTCAGCTCTCGTCCATGGACTTGCAGATTCAACTAGTACTGTCTGCAACAAGTGAAGCGTTTTAAGGCAGACTGATGTGCTGATTTGTGCAGATTTTAGCCCTCAATAAAACAAAACCACTTGAAAAGCACAATGTAAGGAATCAGATTGAAGGGCAATAGGTGAATTAAATGGAAAGGATTAACAGCTTCGAAGGTACAGCAATACCACTGTGGTGTTGAGCTTTGAGGACTCCGGACAGGCAGTAGCAGTGAAGTTGTTTGGTGGACACAACAGATCCAGAACACAGTGGCAGCAGTGCTGGATTTAGAAACTAGCATTGACAAAGCCAATAGGCCTCACCTATGCAAGAGCTATTGAGTTTGACTAGGTCTTTAGCCATGTTAGGCATGGTGTGTGCAGCAAGGAAAAAAGTAAGAGAAAGCTGTGTGTAGCCATGCTGTATACAATATGGCTAAAAGACATTGTCAAAGCCAATAACTCTTGCTAAGGCAAGACCTATTGGCTTTGCCAAAGCTTGTTCAACTTGTAAAGACGCGCTGTATAGGTGTTTTGCAAGGTATGCAAGACTGCAGGCATTTGAGGTTGCTGCAGGCAATGTTTGTGGGCATGTTGCACAAAACATGGCTAAAACGCATTGTCAAAGCCAATAGCTCTCGCATAGGCGAGACCTATTGGCTTTGTAAAGACACACTGTATAGGTGTTTTGCAGGGTAAGGGAGACTGCAGGCATTTGTGGTTGCTGCAGGCAATGTTTGTGGTAACATGGAAATCAACAATGAAAACGGGTCTATCAGACCAATAAAATAGGCCCACAAAGAGACAAAAATCCAGCCCACATCCTGACTTGTCAGATCAGTCCTCCATGCACTGCCTGATTACTCTACAGCAAAAAGAACAGAAGAACAATCGATGGACAGAATGCTGAAAAATGTCAAACATTCACCCCAGTAAAGAGATCTGGGTCTAAATCCATCGGTTTTTTTTCTCCCCTTGCCATTCCAGTTTGAACCCAGCCATATGCAAGTCAGTCTTGACCCTGCTCCCCATGGGAACAGTCCAGCCCGCACTGTCAGGCCAGGTCTTCCCTGGACCAGAAACAAGCAACCTGCGACTGATTTCAGGGTACCACCCCTTCATCAGCCAGGCTAGCTTGACTCCAGTGGCATGGAGAGCATGGGGACCCACGTCTGGGCAGACCCGTCCCACTCGGGGTGACAAATGCAAAAAGAACAATTGATGGACAGAATGCTGAGAAATGTCAAACATTCACCCCAGCACAGAGATCTGGGCCTAAATCCATCCTTTTTTTGTTCCCCATGCCATTCCAGTTTGAACCCAGCCATATGCAAATCAGTCTTGACCCAGCTCCCCATGGGAACAGCCCGAACTGCCAGGCCAGGTCTTCCCTGGACCTGAAACAAGCATCCTGGGATGGGTTTCGGGGTATCACAGCTCGTCGGCCAGATTAGCTTGACTCCAGTGGCATGGAGAGCATGTTTTGATTTAGTCAGCATTTCGTCCATCATTTGTTGCTGCAGCATTTTTTGCCCTAAGTGGGATGGGTATACCTAGACGTGCGTCCCTTGCTAGCTGTCACTAAATTCAAGCTAGCCTGGCTAATGGGGGGGGGGGGCGCGCACGCGCGGAGGCGGCCAGAGTTGGGCGGGTGCGATTTGTGATCCCACGAGGGGGCGGTACGTCCGCCTGCTCATTTGACCTGTTGGTGCAATCAACTCAACCTGCAGCATCCTGCTGCTTTCTCTGCTGACTGTTTCCTCTCTTAGTCTTTGCCACTCACAGCATTCACACTACCATTAGCCTGGCACCATCATCATAGCCATCGTTCCCTGGTAGTCTGCACATCTCTAGATATCGGCCCTTGGAATCAAGCACAGTGTTGATTTCATGCAAACTGCCTGATGTGATCAGGAAAAATTTAGGCCACAGTTCCAGTGGTGAGCAGAAAGAGGAAGTCACAGGGGCTGACTAGATTCATGAAAGCCGGATAGAACCGCTCAAAGATGTCTCGCTCTTGCTCATGGATGTCAAGGGTGCCACTTTTCCAACAATAACCAACTTCTTCATGAAAGCCGGATAGAACCAGGCTAATACCTCCTTAGATGACATCTCAATACTCGGCCTGACGGACCCCAATGCAACCAATAGGAGCATAGGGACAGCAGCCCAGGACAGTTCTGTGCACATCCCTCACTCTCTGGTGATTACATGAGCCCCATTAGCGAGGATGTTTTCTTCATGACAGGCTAGACACCATCAGACTCCAGTATGAACTTTACAGCGGGTGAACGCAGCGAACCATCCTTATCACACTCGGACTTCGCAGGCTGCAGCTTAACTCACTCAGAAGAATGCCTATCTAGCTCGCCAGCGGCCCCTGCCCCCTTTGTAGAAGCAACAAGACTCAAACACTCTGCTGCTCTAAACGCATGGACACCGTTAACAATAATAGATCTGAGTGTTCTATCTCCAGTTCAGTTGAATGGGGAGGGAGGTCCCATTGGAAGTTATACTAGCGAAACCTTCACCTATTTATTAGGTAATGAGGATCTAGAAAAAAAAAATCTGCAATAGGCATGGATAGCCACAAGACGGGCTAAAAGTCTAGAGACACTAAGTTTGAAATCAGACTCATTTCACAAGGATAAGCTGGATCTTGCAGAGACACCACCCGTTGTTGTCTCACCCACCCATTTTACACCTGAGTTTGACCAAGAGCCTGACCTCGAACAGCTAAAATGTAAGGCCGGGACAAGCACCTTCTCAAACAGTACAACACTGATGGCGGGATGCTGGGTCACCTTGCTGAATACTCTTCAAGTGACGGTCAAGGCCTTGAATTATCATTTGTCAAAACTAAACAGCCAAGTGAATATGTTAAACATGCTAGATTTATTTTTTACATCAGGAATTGACACAAACATGGAAAGGCTAAATCAGTCGGTATAGCATGTCCAGGTATCCACAGAGGCTAACTTCATAGCCTTTCCCTGCTCACCCATCGTGGACAAGCTGAACACCCTTCCAGAGATCCTAAATACCTTGATGGCTGAATTACAAAACCATAACAGCTCAAGGAGGCCTGGTACGGCTAACAGAGTCAGTAGTACATGATTATCATCAGAGCACAACACTGCTGGATCGGGCTGGGGATCAAAGACTAGTCGCACCACTGACCCAGGGCGGAAAAACAATGGGGGGGGGGGGCCATGGGACCTAAGCCTACCTACGCAGATGTAGCTACTTTAGAACCAGCCTCCCAGCAGAAAAAAACCTTTGACCAAAGACTCAATTATGCTTCATCAGAAAATCCGACCACATTCCGGCCAACCATCATATGACAAAGACCAAAGTCCTCAACTAGGCAGAGAGGCTACCCCTTGTCAAATCAGGGTGACTTTCACAACAACCCAAGAGTGGGATTTAACTGTACAACAGGTAAAATCCAAAAAGATACAAACAAAAGCTCTCAACATGTTGCGAACGGCTGTAGAATAAGGAAAATCACAAATGACTGATGAGGGGATGCTAGTAGGTGTCACCAAGGTCTCCCACAGTTACTTCAAACCCATAGTGGACCACAAAATACAGGACATATCGGGTTCAATGCAGGGACATGACTTATCCCAAGAAGTTACGGATGAGGGAGAACCTTTAAAAGGCATGGGTTCACAGCAAGAAAGTCAAGGTAGGTCAAAAGAAAATAACGCAAACAGGGGCCACCATACAAAGGTATTGTCAAGCAATTACAGCAAAAAGTTAGGAAACAGAATAGCGCCTCAAAAACTACTTGGAATCTTTATCAAGAACAGCAAGGAGAATGGAAAAAAAAGAATTAACACTCGGCAACTCGACTCATTAGGTGTACTTGATGGGAAAGTAAAGGAATTTCACTCAACTGATAGAACATCCCAGGAGGGGAAAGCGCATCGGGGGGCTATGATCATGACAATAAGGCGTCACGAGCCGGCAGAGCAACCCTCCCAGACGTGTCTGAAGATCTGCTCCACCCCGTACACACAGCTATGCACATTGCACAACCAGGAGCTAACGAGGTTGCCCACTGCAACAAAAATCAACATATGAAACCAGTGGTAGGAAGATAATAGTTACTCCATCGCCCATGGAAATTATAATAATAACTAAGCCAACACAACTCCAAAGGTGGACAAACGAAATATAGTAGACCAGCAGCCCACAAAACTAATGCAAGAATACAGCTCGGGGGGGGAAATCCTGACGTAATCATAAACAGGCTGCCTTAAAGGCGATAATGGAGTTTAAATTGACAAAGTAAATGAAGAGCAGGAACCACAAATAATAACAACCATATCAAGTTGCTAGCTGGGTTTCGGACATCGAAATTGGTATTTGTCCCGAAATACCAGTCAAAGGGCAAACATGACATCTTAAATCGTGGCAACCTGTTCAAGCTCCTAAACTCAATCCGCAGCCTGAATAGTGTGCAGTCCACAGACCTCACATCCATAGAATTCCTCAAATTAAGAGGGGACCAGCAAACAGAACCAACACTGGTCATGTTCTCATCTCCTGGTATGGCTAAGGACATCTTAGATGTCAGCGATGTCTTACGGTACTACGGCATAAAAATCACAAGTTACCACAAATACGCCTACCTATCTAAAGTAATAACGTCACCATCAAAGGCCATGGACAACATTCTTCCAAGACATCACTCCACACAGGAGTATAGGGACATGCCCCGGCATAGTCAAAATAGCGAAACATCACATCACTGAAAAAATTACACTCCTTTAAAGAATGAAAAGGGATTCAAGGTGAAGCATAAACAGAGGGAAGAGGCAACATCAACTTTGAATGCTGCCACAATATCTTTAAGCGATAGAGGGCACAAGGTGCTGTATTTGATGCTACAAAAAAAAAAAAAACCTTAGGGAAGGTAATAACCAGCTTCAACTCAGAAAAACAGCAAGGAGAACACGAAGACCCTAACTTGTGTCCTTACAGAGAATGCAACAAGGGGAGCACATGACAGGCAACTTTAACTGGTCCTGCCTCCCAGTTGCATTGTCAACTGAACACAAACCGTAAATAGCCCCAGGGACAAGCCCCGTCACCCAGGTGGACCTCACAGCTTTACTAAACATCTGCTGATGGAATGTGTGAGGACTACCCTCTAAAATGACTGTCAGTAACATCTCCACTTACTGGCAAGGTTTCAGAGTAATCTCACTCCAGGAGACCTGGGCTATGACTTTGTCATTATTTCACACAGTATTTGTACGTTCGGTAGTGTCAGGAAAAGAGCATTTAGCTGTTAAGGACGAGAACCCTCACTCACCCGGAGATGACATGCTTCATCATAGGGCTCCCTCCTCACACAAGGACCGCAAGGTACTTTGTGTGGGCTACAACTCCCATATATATTGGGAGGCGCTGAGGTGTTTTAGATGAGCAAGATGGTGACGTTGGTGGGTGATGAGCAGAGTGCAAGGAAAGGAACAAAAGTAGAGATTTAAACTATATCCTTGTGGGCAAAACAATATTTTTATTCTGGTGCCCCCTTCGGATAGAGCTAAAAAAGTGAGGACAGGGGGTAACAACTGCCCTATCTCAATGGGTAAACATGTTTCTGCCCCTTTGTGACTAGATAAGTTCATGGGCATTCGTCGGGACCAGAGATAAGCTGTAACTCTCCTTCAACAATAAAATGAAAATTAATTATTGGCCATACATTCAATCTGGTGATTTCTTGGGTGTATTATTCTCATCCTCAGGCTTCACCCATGGCACTGAAAGAGACAAGGAAAACAAAACAAGGAATGTTCGATGGTACTTCAATTACCAATTCATTCCACCAAATTAAGGGTAGTGTGATGTGCAGCATTTTGAACATCACCATAAAACACACTCATGCTAGGGTAGTGCAGTAAATAAAAAATAGAAAGGGTAGTATTCTTACCCGATGTATTATGACCTAATCCACGGTTTATTTTTTTGATCCCATCAGTATATACAGAGCTGGGTTAAAAGCAGTAATAAGGAGACAAGGAAAATAGAAAAGTGAGTATTTGTTTATAATATATAGGTATTCGTTTGACAGCCTTATTACAATTGTGTCACACTGTCATTTATAGCACTCTCTACCTAATGAGGCACTTTCCTAACTCCAAAGCAAAACATCAATGTTTTTGATGAATATCTAGAACTTAAAAAAATTATCCTGATTACAATATTGAAAGACGCAACCTAAACATGCTCATCGTTAATGCACACAGCGCAAAGGTACTCTTTGAAATGCATTTGGCGGTCCATAATCCAGTGAAGTGATATGGTATACTCTTTGAACCATGCTGTATAGAGATTATCGTTATTTGACTCGTCAAAGGGAACCATCGGACAGGCCCATCTCAATACTGTGGGAAAGTCAAACTGCGAGTCCTGAAGTGCCGCCCTACCCAAATATGACTAACTGCTGAGTGTTGCCGTCTGTTTCCACATACGAGGTTCAGGAGACGTATATGTTCTCCTCGGCATTTGTGTGTTCTCGTCCGGCTAAACCGGAACTGTTCCTCAGTATAAACCGGAAGAGCAACGGTTGTTGAGGAAAGTAGTTCCTCATCGTGACAATAACTTAAAAATAGTTGCAACATATTTGCGCCCTGTTTTAGACCTTAACCTAAATTAAAAACAACTCTATTTCTTCAGGGGTAGTAACGTTTCAGAAGAGGCTTGTCACAATGGGTGGGAAACTTTACTTATCCTCCACAGCAATTCTAGTGGAGTGCCCTGGGAATGCTGGTATTTGTGGTCTTGGGTCATGACTCGGTGTGTTACTTTTCAAGAGTCTTGACACACAATATCCTAATTTATTTAAAACAGTATCTCGTATCTTAGACTGTTTAGGTGCTGCATTCTAAGTGGATCTGTCTATACAATAACTTTCATGGTTCATATCAAATGAATAAACAAATGTATCAGAATTTATTTCATAATTTTTATATATAATATATATATATATATATATATATATATATATATATATATATATATACACAGTTATTTCGTGGTGTATATCTCAGGGATGGCTTTTATTTTCAGTAAATATTTTCAATGTTTATGACAGAGATGACCAAAGGTTATCATCATTTAACCCTTTAAGATGTCTCTTAAGTCTAAATATCCAGCGTTGTTCTCTGCGAAAGAGTAGAGTATACAACTCGCCCATTTGTATAGTGTAGTATGGTTTATCTACCACTGTCCACTTGATGTCATTTTCAGAATGAATCTGTTCCAAGAAATGTTTAGTCAATTTAGTATTGCTTTTCTTGCATCTAATGGAGCTTTTATGTTCCACTATTCTTGTTCTTACTTTACGAGTGGTCATCCCTACATATTGTAGTCCACATGAGCATGTGATCAGATGGATTACTCCTGATGAATTACTGTTCGTATGTTTGTGCAATAGCCAAGGTGTTTTCAGCCCTATTTCGACCTGTGTCATAGGTTGCGTTAAGACACAGACCAAACACGTACTACATGGAAAATGGCCTTTAATATGTGTGTTCGTCCATAATCCTTGTTGTGTATCATGTTGTTTATAAACATGTGGCCTTGTATGTACTAGATATCTCCAATGTTTTTACTAAGTTTTAGTGCAAAGATCGGTTTTTCCCTTTATCTCCAATATTTAAGATATGCCAGTTCTTATTAATACAGAAAAACAAAGTGGACGGACCCACTAAGAACTGCGACTCACTAGTATTTTTATTTAATTGAGTGCCAGAAACCCATTAGGTTTATTAAAAGACCCCTCACCCACCAGCTTAGTTGGTGGCATGCTTCATCATTGGGGTCCCAACTGGGTAGCCGAATGCCACCCAGTTGTGCTACAATGCCTGATTACAGCGGAGCTGGATTTGTGTGGTTGTGAAAGAAGTGGTGCAAGTTAAAATTGTCTCTGGGAATCGTTACTGAATAAAACTGTATTCCCAGCGGCCCAGGACAAGGTTCAAGAAGGAAGAGGACAACTTAGAAATAAATTGGTCTTCGTTGTCACAGTAGTTGGTCTACATGTTTCAGCCTTGTAAAAAAATGGGAGGCTTCGTCAGGACTAGGTGAATAGAGTGAGTGTGGCAAAAATAAGCCACGTGTATCATGATATCAGCACACACGCTAAGGTGTGTTGTGTGGTGAGTGGTGTGTGTGTACTTACGGACCCACTGGAAAAAACCTGTAAGAGGAAAAAAAGGAGACAAAACACAAGTAACATAAAATGCAATCTTGTTAGCAGTATTATTATGCCACTTTTTGCGGTGTTTGTGGTGGAGTGGCACAGGAGTGAGTCGATCAATGGTGTCAACCAAATGGTTGGCGGTAAATGCATGCTGTTCAGGTATACTGTGCTCTGTAAGCATGCATCATTCTGCTAGCAGTGGCGTACTTGTAGCATGCCGGTACACCACGAAGAAAATAAGAATGAGGCCCTGTAAGGTGCCGCATGTGGGATGTATAGTGCCTTTAGCTCTACTTTTAGCTGTAAAATACTAAAAACGTGAAGCATTTGTCAACAGGAACACATCATTATCGTTGTCGTGTTGAAATGCCAAGGAGGCCCTCAGAAAGCATCACATGAGTAAAGTGCCATTGATTACTAAATACTTTAAAATGATTATCTACAGAAACATAATATTTACACTAGCTACGTGTTACTTGTAGCCTTTTGCAGGACCCGGGAGGGGCGCCCGTCTGTAGTCACACACTGAGGGCAAAAAGAGAATAAAAAAAAAAAGAAAGACATTATGAGAAAAAGAGACATTATCGGGGGGGTAAGGTTCTGACTCATGGAGTCAATCGGAGCGAGTATGCTTGGCTCGCTGTTTGCAGAGCTGCCCGTGGTCGTGCCACAGTTCAGGCTGTAAAGAAAGGTCTTACTTTGTCAAGACAGAGCGTCCGCGGGCTGCACCTATTGCGGTCTCCTCGCAGTCCTGGATGTTACTGAGGCAGCTGTCTTGTGTCTATAAGTAATGAAGGGAGCCCTGTTACTGGAGCAGAACGGGCCGTGCTGACGTCACCGCGTCCACGTAGATGTGTGGGACGCAGTGGTAGCCAGAAGACTAGAATGCTGACCTCTGTGAGAGGAATGTATTGCGCATGTGTGTAGTTAAACAAGCAAAAGCTGGAAGGTCACTGGTATAGCGTTTAGAACAGATACGAGGTATCTTTGATTACTGGGGTACACCCAGGTAATTTCCTCATGAAGTGGGTGGAACAAAGTAGTGGCATGTAGAGAGCCGGCTACTCGGGAATTAACGTAAGGTATGACTTCCCTCCTGAATAAGTGGGGGTAATAATAATCAGGGGTGATAGAACACCGCCAACAATTGGCGGGTAGAAGATACCCCCAGTCATGGTAAGGCATAAGACCATATATTGTGCCCAACAGGCCACAGTGGTGAGTGGTCAGTCATGGGGGCACGTAGTGCGTTCACAAGATCAGGGGGTGATTCTCTAAGTGGAACCCTGAATGAAACCCAGGACTGGTGCTATAGGGGTTTATTCGGGGCGTTCCACGGAATGTTGTCGTTGAGGCCAGTTAGATGGGTGGACAGACGGTAAATCCACCGCTGTTCCTTCTCTAGAAGGCGGCTCTGAAGGTTCGGCATTTTAGTTTCCAGTGTTTCAATCACCACCCAGTGCATGTCGTTGGTGGTGTGTCCAGCTTCTAAAAAATGGTTGGTCATGCGGGTGGTGTTTCTTTTACATTGGATATTACTCCGATGTTCACATATGCGAGTCTTAATTTTTCGGCTGGTCATGCCAATGTAAGTGAGTCCGCATGGGCAAATGATGCGATAGATTGCATTCATGGTGTTGCAATTGGTGTGTTGTCGGATGTGCCATGTCTTGCCAGGTTCCAACTGCAAGCTTTTAGTGGGTTCCGTCAGGTGGCAAACACTGCAGTTCCCGCATGGGAAGTGGCCTATGATGTTGGGGAGGCCCGAGGCATCAAGTACAGTGTTGGCAGGTCTGGATGGTTGTGTGGAGCGTGTGGACACTAATGTGCCCTTAAGACTTTTTGCCCGTTTGTAGGAGAATAAGGGTTTTTCCCAATTTAGTTTTCCAGTGTTTAGTATTTTCCAGTTTTTTTGTATGATGCGGGAGACTTTGTTAGAGACAGAATTGTACGTGGTTACACATGTTAGAGGGATGGTGGCAGTGGTGCAATGTGTTTCTTCCAGCAGTCCTTCCCGGTTCTGGTTGCGGGTGCGTTTTTTTGCCTTTTCAGTAATCCTTTTCGGATAGCCGCGTTCTTGCAGTTTTATGGTTAGTGATTCTGCTTGATCCTTAAAGTCCTCAACTTCGCTGCAATTTCTGCGCAGACGAAGGTATTGCCCAAAAGATGGGTTCTCCCGTAGTGTCCTGGGATGGAAGCTGGTTTAATATAGTAGGGAATTTCGTGCTGTCTGCTTGAAATGTGTCTTGGTTTTAAGTTTCCTTTTAGTGACTTGAATGTCCAAGTCCAGAAAGATGATGTTTTCCCTGTGTACACTGTGTGTGAACTTCAAATTGGGGTCACAGTCGTTAATCCATTGGAAAAATGTGTGGAGTGAGTCATTGTCACCCTCCCAGATGAGAAAGATGTCATCTATGTAGCGTTTGTAGAACTTTATTTTGGCGACGTGTGGCATGTTGGGGTTAAATAGATGCATCATCTTGAAGTTGTAGACATAAAGTCCGGCCACACTGGGGGCAAAAACGCTCCCCATGGACGTGCCATACGTTTGTAGGTAGATGTCTCCTTCGAACTCAAAGTAGTTTTCTTTGAGTGCCAGTTCTGTGCATTGTAATACAATCCTTTCGGGGTGTTGTAATTCCATGTGGCTGTGTCCAGTGCCAGTTTTAATACTGCCAGGGTGTTATCCTGTGGCAAACTGGTGTACAAGCTCTCGACGTCTAGGCTGACTAAGAATGACGTCTCTGGGTTGTAAGCGAGGGTGTTGATGTGACCGAGTAGGTCCTTCGAGTAAGTGCTGGTTGACTGCACTATCGGTTGAAGGAAAAAATCACAGTAGCGTGAAAGGGGTTCTAATAAAGACCCAATGCCCGATACTATGGGGCGTCCGGGTGGAGGGGTTTTGTTTTTGTGGATTTTAGGGATTGTGTAGAAATACGGGATCTTTCCTGCATTGGTGGTTAGGAACTGGGCTTCTTGTTTAGTGATGTGGCCTGAGTTTTCTGCATCGTCCACTAGATTTCGGATTTTGGCCTTCAGGTTTTCACTGGGGTCCCTTTCCAGCCTTTTGTAGTTCTTTGTGTCGTTGACAAGGCGTTTACATTCTTTGCGGTAGTCTTCCTTGTTCTGAAGGACAATTCCGCCGCCTTTGTCCGCTGGTTTAATAATAATCATGACGTTGGATTTGAGGGTTTTCAGAGCCTCCAGTTCCTTGCCACTGGTATTCATAAATTGGTGGTCTTCTTGTAGTGTTTCAATTTCATTAAAGGCGGTGATTTTGACTGGTATGGCACTGGGGGGGGGAATGAAAGTAGATTTAATTTTGAAATTAGTGTCCCCCTGTGTTTCTGGGCTAGTCTCCTTGGAGAGGTTTTGGAAAAAAGCTTTTAGTTTGAGTTTGCGAAAAAAGTCTGCCTGTTCACAGTGTAATTTGTACTTGTCCAGTCTAGCTGATGGAGCAAAACCCAGGCCTTTGTTGAGGACTGTCTCCTCTATGGGTGTTAATGTGTGGGAAGAGAGGTTGGTAACTAGGCTGAGCTGGCGCTGGGTCCCGGTTGTTGTTCTTTTGTCTTGCTCCTTGTGTGTGCTCCCGGGTTTTGGTCTTCCTCCCAATGAACTTGGGCTTGTCGTCTTCGTCTGCCTCTTCCTCGTCTGCCGTTCCCTAAAAAAGGAAACCTTTGGTTTGTGTTCATGTAAGGTGGTGGTGGGCCGAAAGGAGGATTCCAACCATACATCATCTGTGGGTAAGGGGTCTGGAAGTGTATATTACCCCCTGGTGGTATTTGTGACCAGGGTTGGTGCCAGTTGCTGTTTTTCCCTCTACCGTGTTGTCTATTGCGGTAGCTTCCTGTACTTGAGCCGCTGCTCACGGATGAATCCTCATCGGAGGAGCCTCCTGATCTATCAGAACGTCTTTCCGGTTTGTACTCTGCGTCTGCATATGGATATGTCTTCACATACGAGAATTTTTTGAGGTCTTTCTGGATTTTTTGTTTTTTTGCTTGTCAGTCCTTTCTTGTATTCGTTCATTTCCCTATTCACTTCATCAAGCTTTTTTTTAAAATGATGTAAGTGTGGTCTTGAAATGGGTCTCCGTGGCTTGTATTTCAATCAGGATGGCATCGGATAATCTCTTCGCTGTTTGTATAATGAGGATTATCCAATCTCTTGTACAATGCCATGCTATCTGGGCCCAATCCTTACGGAAGGCGGCATCATCGAGGAAGATGCGTGGGGCATTGGTCACAATTAAGCCCCTAGGGACAGTATTGTTCCTCAAGTATTCCGTGAGGATTACCCCATGGAGAATTGTCCTTATTCGGTTACACTTTTTCTCAGTTAGATTTTCCCAAGCCGCACTCTGTGCTATTGATTGCGCTACATTGAGGTCTGCTAACAGGGGTGGGGCTGAAAGGATGAGGTTAACATCATCCTCAGTGAATGTGAGTTCCGGGTTCTCTGCCATGGTAGATATTATGTGACAATCTGGTGAAAGTTAATACTTGCTCTCACAGCTGTGCGCTGTATAATATGTGTAAATAAATGGAGAGAGCGAGGATTATAATGGGGTACGTCCCTATCCCCAATGATAAAGTACAAAAAACAAAGTGGACGGACCCACTAACAACTGCGTCTCACTAGTATTTTTATTTAATTGAGTGCCAGAAACCCATTAGGTTTATTAAAAGACCCCTCACCCACCAACCTAGTTGGTGGCATGCTTCATCATTGGGGTCCCAACTGGGTAGCCGAATGCCACCCAGTTGTGGTACAACGCCTGATTACAGTGGAGCTGGATTTGTGTGGTTGTGAAAGAAGTGGTGCAAGTTAAAATTGTCTCTGGGAAGCCTTACTGAATAAAACTTTATTCCCAGCGGCCCAGGACAAGGTTAAAAAAGGAAGAGGACAACTTAGAAATAAATTGGTCTAGGTTGTCACAATACTTGGTCTACATGTTTCAGCCTCGTAAAAAAATGGGAGGCTTTCATCAGGACCAGGTGAATAGAGGGAGGGTGCGGCAAAAATAAGCCACGTGTATCGTGATATCAACACACACACACGCTAAGTTGTGTTGTGTGGTAAGTGGTGTCTGTGTACTTACGGACCCACTGGAAAAAACCTGTAAGAGAAAAAAAGGAGACAAAACACAAGTAACATAAAATGCAATCTTGTTAGCAGTATTATTATGCCACTTTTTTGCAGTGTTTGTGGTGGAGTGGCACAGGAGTGAGTCGATCAATGGTGTCAACCAAATGGTTGTCGGTAAATGCATGCTGTTCAGGTATATGCCCTGAATAAACCCCTATAGCACCAGTCCTGGTTTTCATTCAGGGTTCCACTTAGAGAATCACCCCCTGATCTTGTGAACGCACTACGTGCCCCCATGACCGACCACTCACCACTGTAGCCTGTTGGGCACAATATATGGCCTTACCATGACTGGGGGTATCTTCTACCCGCCAATTGTTGGCGGTGTTCTATCACCCCTGATTATTATTACCTCCACTTATTCAGGAGGGAAGTCATACCTTACGTTAATTCCCGAGTAGCCGGCTCTCTACATGCCACTACTTTGTTCCACCCACTTCAGGAGGAAATCACCTGGGTGGACCCCAGTAGTCAAAGATACCTCGTATCTGTTCTAAACGCTATACCAGTGACCTTCCAGCTTTTGCGTGTTTAACTACACACATGCGCAATACATTCCTCTCATAGAGGTCAGCATTCTAGTCTTCTGGCTACCACTGCGACCCATGCATCTACGTGGACGCGGTGACGTCAGCACGGCCCGTTCTGCTCCAGTAACAGGGCTCCCTTCATTACTTATAGACAAAAGACTGCAACCTCCGTAACATCCAGGACCGCGAGGAGACCGCAATAGGTGCAGCCCACGGATGCGCCGTCTTGACAAAGTAAGACCTTTCTGTACAGTCTGAACCGTGGCACGACCACGGGCAGCTCTGCAGACAGCGAGCCAAGCATACTCGCTCCGATTGACTCCATGAGTCAGAACCTTAACCCCCGCCCGATAATGTCTTTCTTTTTCTCATAGTGGCTTTCTTTTTTTTATTCTCTTTTTGCCCTCCGTGTGTGACTACAGACGGGCGCCCCTCCTCAGTCCTGCAAAAGGCTACAAGTAACACGTAGCTAGTGTAAATATTATGTTTCTGTAGATAATCATTTTAAAGTATTTAGTAATCAATGGCACTTTACTCATGTGATGCTTTCTAAGGGCCTCCTTGGCATTTCAACACGACAACGATAATGATGTGTTCCTGTTGACAAATGCTTCACGTTTTTAGTATTTTACAGCTAAAAGTAGAGCTAAAGGCACTATACATCCCACATGCGGCACCTTACAGGGCCTCATTCTTATTTTCTTCGTGGTGTACCAGCATGCTACAAGTACGCCACTGCTAGCAGAATGATGCATGCTTACAGAGCACAGTATACCTGAACAGCATGCATTTACCGCCAACCATTTGGTTGACACCATTGATCGACTCACTCCTGTGCCACTCCACAACAAACACTGCAAAAAAGTGGCATAATAATACTGCTAACAAGATTGCATTTTATGTTACTTGTGTTTTGTCTCCTTTTTTTCTTTTACAGGTTTTTCCAGTGGGTCCGTAAGTACACACACCACTCACCACACACACCTTAGCGTGTGTGTTGATATCACGATACACGTGGCTTATTTTTGCCACACCCTCACTCTATTCACCTGGTCCTGACGAAAGCCTCCCATTTTCCATTTTTTTTACGAGGCTGAAACATGTAGACCAACTACTGTGACAACCTAGACCAATTTATTTCTAAGTTGTCCTCTTCCTTTTTTAACCTTGTCCTGGGCCGCTGGGAATAAAGTTTTATTCAGTAAGGATTCCCAGAGACAATTTTAACTTGCACCACTTCTTTCACAACCACACAAATCCAGCTCCGCTGTAATCAGGCGTTGTAGCACAACTGGGTGGCATTCGGCTACCCAGTTGGGACCCCAATGATGAAGCATGCCACCAACTAGGTTGGTGGGTGAGGGGTCTTTTAATAAACCTAATGGGTTTCTGGCACTCAATTAAATAAAAATACTAGTGAGTCGCATTTGTTAGTGGGTCCGCCACTTTGTTTTTTGTACTTTATCATTGGGGATAGGGACGTACCCCATTATAATCCTCGCGCTCTCCATTTGTTTACACACAGTTCTTATTAATAGCCTTCTTGACTATATCTGTCAGATGACTATGTGTTTCAGTTTTCGATCTTGGATGCGTTTCAAGGAGGGCTTCCCTGTTATTGTTGCGATCCCTTTTGGATGCACGTCGAACCAAATCCGTAGGGTATTGTCTCATCCTCAAATTTCTGGTGAGATTCTCTTCATGCTGTTTATATTTCTCTAGCTTGGTGCAATTCCGTCTCAATCTTAGAGTGTTCTATGGGCAAATTATCTCGTAGTGCTCTTGGATGGAAACTTTTATAGCATAATAACGTGTTTCACGCCATTGGTTTCTGGTATAGTTCTGTGAAAAACCTCCTTCCTTCAGGTACAGTAATACATCTAGGAATGGAAGTTTGGTTTTACTGAATTCACAGGTAAACTTCAGATTGGCATTCAAGATGTTAATCCAAGCAGAGAAAGAATCCAAAGATGAATGATCTCCTTCCCAGATGTCCAGAAAGTCACCAATATATCTTTTCCACAATTTAAGATGCTTCTGGAAAGGGTTATTTGTGGAATAGATGTGCTCAGTCTCGAACCAATGCATGTAAAGATTCACCATACTCGGAGCACATGTACTGCCCATGGAAGTTCCTGTTATTTGCCAATATAGCTTGTCCTGGAAGGAGAAAATATTCTCTTTCATAACAATGGAGGCACATTCCATGACAAACGAGGTGGGAGTCAGGTCATCTCTATTATGTTCTTTCAGCAATTGTTCCACTGTTACCAAAGTGTCATTCTGTGTATATTAGTATGTAATGCTTCCACATCATATGACACTAGGAAGTGTGACTCTGGATCAAATGATACTGTAGAGAGAAAAGATAGAATATTTTTTGTATCTTGTAAATAGGATGGCATCTCACTGACTACTGGTCTAAGGAACCATTCCTCAAATTGCGAAAGAGGTTCCAAAAGGGACCTAATACCAGAGACAATGGGTCTCCTAGGCATCGGTCTCTCTTGTTTGTGAATTTTCGGTAGAATGTAAAATGCCGGAATCTTCGGATGAGTCTTGACAAGGAATTCTGCTTCACCCCTCATGATCCAGCCTTCTTCTCTGCTTTGTTCTACCAAGGCTGTCATTTTTTTTAATAGTCTGTGTCAGATCCTTTGTAAGGAGTTGATAGTATTGAATGTTGTTTAGTTGTTGCAGACATTCATCTTGATACGTCTGGTTATCTAGGATGACAGTTGCACCCCCTTTATCAGCAGGCTTGATGACTATATCTTTATCCGCTCACAATTTCTTCAGGCACTGCATTTCTTCTTGTGAGAGATTAGAGAACGGATGTTTAGCGTTCTTCCTCATAGTTTCAAAATCTTTAAGCACCGCTTTTTCAAAGGTAGCCACCTCTGGCAGAACTAAGTGTAGCGGTGGATTAAAAAAGGTTTTCTTCCTTAGACCTGTATTCATATTGTCATCTACAGTGATATTTTCAATTTTATCAAAGAAAAATGATAACCGTACCTTACAGAAAAAATCTGCCAATTCTTTTTTTGGTCATGAATCAACTCCCCAATTAGTTGGTACAAAACCCAAACCGTTATTCAAAACCTGGGTTTGTAATGTCATGAGGGTCTTAATACTCAAGTTTACAATTAAGTTCGATTGCTCGTTGACGGACTCGGGTCTCTCGTCATGCTCCTGGTTACACGTTGTTCCAGGGTCTGATCCCATTGTACCCTTGTAGTCCGTTGGTCCATTTGGCCCTGTTGACCTCTGCCTCCTCTTCTTCAGCTTCTTCTACCCTGGTCCAATCCAGAGTAGTTGATACCCGCTGTCCTCACTTTTGTAGCTCTATCCGAAGGGGGCATCAGAATAAAAATATTGTTTTGCTCACCAGGAGATAGTTTTAATCACTACTTTCTTTCCTTTCCTTGCACTCTGCCCATTACCCACCAACTTCACCATCTTGCTCATCTAAAACACCCCAGCTCCTTCCAATATATATATATGGGAGTTGTAGCCCACACAAGGTACCTTGTGGTCCTTGTGTGAGGAGGAAGACCTATGATGAAGCATGTCATCTCCAGGTGAGTGAGGGTTCTCGTTCTTAACAGCTAAATGCTCTTTTCCTGACACTACCGAACGTACAAATACTGTGTGAAATAGTTCCCTAGGAACAGTACGTTTTTTGGTAGGATTAAACGCTCCAGTATGGACCCCACATGTGTTAGTACTATGACACTTCAGCCATTCCAGGCTTCTTGGAATATCGCTGCCCTGCCATTAGAGCAAACCCAAAGGGGCGGCCGAAAGGAGTCTTGACAGTCTATGTAAGTGTAAAACTTTACATAAGTCACATCAGTGTAATTTAAGAAAAACTGGATACAGGCAGTAAAATTAGTAGGCTGGCCGAATCCACAGAACAAGCCTCTTGTACTTGTAAATGGATACATACACACAAGTAGTACAGAAAAGAGAGCACAAGTTGCAAAATCAGAGGGTATAATTTCCAACCTAATAAATGAGCATCACGACCTCACATCTCCTAATTACAGGAGACTTCAATTTAAATGTACTACTTCGAGACAGTCGTGAAAAATGTGTTGCAATGCAAGACGTGGTGTAGGGCATCCTACAGCAGGCAACCCTGAAGAGAAGGTGCAGGGATGCTGTCTGAGAATAGCTGTCTGCATCATACATGTCACTTGGTCTAAGAGTTAAATGGACAAATACAACCATCGATTACAGAATATCCAGCCTTGCTTTATTTGAAGACATTGACAGTTACAGTCTAAATCATCATCGGACAGAGTCCGATCATTTGCCCCAAATAATTAAGCTCCAGATGACAGCCAAGACCTTCAGTGTGGCAAACTTACTGAAGGAGGATGCCCACTTGGATAACCTAAAGAGGCTAACATGGTATGCTAGTATCTCTTCTGAGGTAATGATATGATGTGATAAATTACTATAAGATTGTAACCACACAAAGAGTAACTACATCACAGTATCTGAGCAGTTTGTCATCTCACTACTGGAGTCATATTCAAGCACAGTTAAGATAAGGAGGATACATACCTACTTGAATAAACAACTGCCTTAAGTATATGAGGAAGGGGTTAAACAAGGAATTCCGCGAGTTGCCGACAAATCCTTTCAATCCCGCACAATTGTCCAAAGTGCAATACATGAGGAAAAACCATAAAAAGGAGGTTTGATCAACCAAGAGGGCATGCCAAGAGGTACTGGTACAAAATACTGCATGCAGGCAAAAAAGAAAGACTTTTGGACATTGATTCATAGACAATAGACAAAGGCACAACTAAAGAGTTAAATTGGTACATAAACGAGGCTACCTAGGTCAGTTACCTACAAGATCACAATACAATGCCCTGAGGGGATCTCCTGGCCACAGGACCGGAATGCATGGAGTCAGAAAAGAAAGCCTCAGCTGGTCATGCAGTGACACACCCTAGAGCCTCCTGCAAACAACAAATACTGAAAGTAATAAAGAAGGCCTGTTCTGGGGGCGCCGCAGGCCCAAATGGCTTACCACAGGCTCTTTTTAAAGCCAATCCCCAGATCTGGGTTGCAGCGCAGACTAACTTATACACCACAATTCAGCATGTAGGAGCAGTACCAGAGTCATGGACAGGCTCCATAATTCACCCCATACACAAAAGAGGGCTAACAGCAATCCAGCAAATCATAGACTCATAGCCTTGCTAGGCAACAAGGTGAAATACTACAAAAGCCTACTACTCCAGGACCTGGCTGAATGGGCAAGCACAATGAAAATCATGCTTCCTAATCAGACCGTATTCTAACCAGGGTGCAGCACACTCGCTAACCTTTTAGCAGCCACAACTTACATGGAAAGAACCTTCCTAGCCAAAACGACGTTATTTTATTGCTTTGTTGATTTCAAAGCCACCTGTGATGGAGTACCAAGAACTCTCCTATGGAGGAAGCTACAAAACTTAGGCATACCACCCACCCTCCTAAGAGCTTTTCTGATTCTGTATATAAATACCTGGCTTCGCGCAAAATTAGGAGATGGTTCAGAACTGTCATGTTAAGTTTATTTTGAATCTGGCCTCAAGCAGGGTGTGTGCTCGCCCCCCTACTGTTCAATCTCTTCATCTCAGACCTGGCAACTCATTTCGACCAGGCTAATGCACATCCCCGAAACTTAGTGAGCACCTAATTTCAAATCTACTTTACGCAGATGACCTTTTATTACATGGCAAAACACAGATAGGTCTCCAGAGACTCCTCCACTAACTACATGCCTTTAACATCAAATCCCAGATAGTTGTCAATCTTGGCAATACCAAGACTCTCAAAATAGGGAGGAAACCTAATGTTGCTGGAGCATGGCACATCAACACTAAAAATCTTGAAAATGTAACAAAGTACAAATATCTTGGAGAAATAATTGATACCAGGGGATTTTTTATACCACAAGGCCAATTAATGAAATCCAATGCACTGACATTGAGAACAGCATTCCATACATTAGTAAAGGTGCTGTGCGGCCCCGCAACCACTCAGCTCCTTAAAGTCATGGGCTCCAAACTGTGTCCCTCCATTACATATAGATATGAAACCATGCGAGGCAAACTCTCCACACTCTTGCCAAGGTTTATAGATATATTTTAGACTCCCCAGCTACACTTCTCAGGCCCAAGTACTTTTTGAGTACGGCTTAACTGAACAAGATCTGGCAAGCAGATGCTCTTTTCAAAAACTTGTCATAGGCTTCGATCTGCGCAACCAGACACCTTGGACTCCCTTACATAGCACAAGATGAGCTTAAATGCTAGGGCTCTCTTCAACAATGCTATTTGGAGGAATCGATAAGTGTTTTAGAGTTGAACAATCTAGCCACTAACCACCATGTTTTAAAAGAACTCTGAACAAGGTAACGCAACAGTAACTTCTATTGGAGGACAAAGTTATATCAGCAAAAAAGAGCCATGTCTAGCAAGTCATCGGTACTTATACCATCTTAAAACCCCCACCATAGCTTGACACCTGCTTCTCTAAAACTCTAACGAGCAAATTTCTAGTACATAGACTCAGCATACACTCAACTTTGGCTGGCCTCTAACCATGGCAAAAAAGTGATAGCGACCAAACCTGCAGGCTCTGTGGCGCACTCAAGGAATCTTTACTTCCCATCATATGCATATGGCTGGCACTATTAAGTGCACAGCGCTAACCCCTCCCAGGTGGGCGAGTACCCTGGAGCTCCTCGGCAAACACATGCACCCTGCTTTCCCTCGTGCTCACAGATGATGCAATTCCGTGATGGTTTTATTTACAAATTGCCATACAGGACACATAGTGTATTTCAATCCAGTCTCGTCATTCTCGCCTCCTTGCTTGAAGTTCAAGTCCAGTCCTTAAACCTTAACCGCACAGCCCTTGTGACAGCTCCCTGAGTGAATGCATCTTCTCAGCAAGTCTAGCACCTCTCTTGAGGCCTCTAGGATACACCTTGCTGCCAAATTCTGTGGGCGGCCCTCATGCCTGACCTGGGCTGCAAGTGCAGTGTCTACCTTCTGATGACCTATGGCCTGCTCACTGTGCCCCTGCCATAAGGCATCCCAAGGACACAGGTTTGAGTGGCTCCCCTTTGGCTATTGCACTCCATTTGCTGTCCTCGCCATGCTGCCTGTGGTTTCTCGATCTCGGGTAGCTCCCCCACTTGATCCTTCCTGACTCCTTTTATTTAAACCTAGTGACTCTAGTGCCCACCCTATATTGTGGAGGGTGGTGGTAAAGGATCCTAAAACCTCTCAAGAAGCCCTCAGCTAGTAACAATTTCTCTCCCGTCTTAGGATAGCTGTTCAACAATTTTACCAATGCCACAGTCTTGATGGGTGTGGGTAGCTACATAGGGAACTCCTCGGCCACTACCGGAGTCCGCTCTCCCGAACTCCTACTTCTTGTTACCAGTATTTTTGGCATCCCCTTGGGCTTCCTGCAGTCAATGGCTGGATATGCCCCCCGCAGTTGCTGCAGGCGTGCCTTAACTTGCATGACTGCTCCCACTTGCATTCATCACTGTCATACCTCCAGCAAGCAGTGTTGCGTTTTTTCCCCGCCCTACCACCTGTGTATGCCTTCTGTTTGCCGTAGTGGGGAATCCCTTCTGGCTTCACTTCTTGTCCACTTCCCCAGAATGGAGACTCCTTGCTACTAATGCCTTCCCTGGATGCTACCATATGTTTAGTATACCTCTCCACATCTTGATGATCCCAGTTAATGCATGGCCATGTTTGCATCTTTAGCCTAAAGTCCTCATCATAACGGAGCCAGGCGTCCCCTTGGTATTTCATTTGTGCCTTTTGCACTTTCTGCTCATGCAGAAACAGGACTGCAGCGCTCTGTGGGAACTTCTTTACAAATACACTAGCTATTGCTCTGAATGCCCGGAGCCATTTCTCGATACTGCGCTTCACCCTCTGTCTCTTTTTCCCTCTTATCCTCCTCCTTTTTATCTTGCACTGTGAGGTCTAACCCTGACTGGCGTACTTCTAGCAGTGAAAAATTGTCTATGTATTTACTGCGCAGATGCTCTCCTTCACAGTTAGTGGGATGAGGCTGGCCAACCCCGCTTGTCTGGCTATAGCCGAGGGATCTCCTGGCGAGGGTCTCAAGTATTCATTAGCTGGTTTCCCTTCACCCCCTGCCGCTGCATCCATGCCAATTCAGACTTTAGTGTGATTGGTGACTGCCCGCACCTCAGGCTCTGTGGTTGTTGAGCCACTAGCTTGCTTGTTAGCCTCCTGTGTTGGTTTAGGCAAGCCCAGTTGCCCCTCTCGAGCTGCTCCTGCATGGCGGCTATGACCTGCCTGTTGCTGGCACGCCTGGACCCCCGCTACCTTGGCTTAGCCTAGGACCCATTCCTTGCCACAGAATTTAGGAGGCCAGGGGGCGCTGCTGCGTTCCCGAAACCTGGCCATGGCTACCATGGTGCCCAGTTGAAGGGAGGTACACTTCCCCCACACCCAGGGTGGTCCGCCCTGCCACTGCCCTGCACAAACCAGGCTGCCCTGGGACCCCTTGCCCCGCACTAGTCTGATTGTCAAAGGCCCCTTGCGCCACCACGTTTGGTACCCCTGCTTGCAGGCCATACCTAGCTACCCCAAGTGGTAACCCCAGCAGTATAAGTTGGGCTCCCATAACTAACTGGTCCCTTTGACCCATGCACGCTGAGCGCTGGTTGTTCACCATTATCTCCTTTCTGTCCCTTGGCCTGTTGTGCTGTGGAATTTGAGGCTGCCCCTGTGCTGGCTACAGGCGACGCCCCAGCACCGTGGCCCATCTCATCCTCGCTGTCAGATGCTCTATCCAGGGAGGGTGACTGCGTTACTGGGCTCCTCGTTGCCCTTGCCCACACCTGCTGTGTCTTTGGAGGCCACGACCCAGGGGCCACTGTTCTGGCTGCAAGCCTCCCATTGCACTGAGCTTGTCGCTGGGGCCCTCCTGCTGCTGGCAACAGCCTGGTCCCCTGCCTTGTCCAGCTGCAGCACCTCCATTACCTGCTTGTTGACCCAGTCCTTGCCTCGGCTCACCACCAAGGTTCTCGCTCTCCCCAGTAGCTCACGTAGGTCCTCCGCTGGCTACAGTCCTTAATAGCGCCCCTTGTTATTGCTTCTGCATTTTGATGGCTGTGTTCCCCAGTCACCATCCTCATCCTCGCTCCTGTACCTGACGGGCTTGCGCCTCTCCCTCCCAGCAGTCCCAGTGCGGGTACCTGCACCTTTGCCGCCTGGCTTGATCCTCAGTGACTACAGCGCCCTTGGTTACACCAGCAGCTATTCTGCCCCAGTTGCAATAGTCGTTACACATTAACGGGGGGAAACCCAAAACCCAAAACCCAAAAATCACTGGACCTGGGCCAGTTATAGTACAGAAAAGGTGGTCACAGTGGAAGAAAAAATTCATCAAAACACATCACCCTAAATAACCACATTAATCAATCAGAATTCAAATTCAAGAAGAATATTTTATCATCATTTAGAATTAAGCGAGTAATCAATGTAATTTGCATAAATGGTGCTCCGAAGAAAAGTTATAGTAATGTGCAGGGAAATGTGCTCATGTGAGGGTTTCACAGGGAAAGAATAGAGGATTGTGCATTATATACAATATATTTATGTGGCGGGATTCAAGATGGCAGCCGCTACGGTGGCGGCGTGAGCTGGCTCCCCAATTACCTCCCCGCTAAAACTCTCCCTCCTCGCTTCTGGACGCTTTTGAAATGACAGAGAATTAAAAACGGAACTTACGCTTCTGTATTCCTCCGGATGATCTGGCGTTCCTGGTGCTGGTTACTGGGGGTCCCGCTGCCTTGCAGACTGCTAGCGTGGAAAACCTCCAGCATTTTCTCCCCGCTTGCTCGCTGCACTTATACCGACTTAAAAATGCCACCAAAAGCCGGCACGAAAAGCACTAGAGGACGGGGGCCGCCGGTACACTTTGGAAACTCTCAGCAGTCCATCCCGGACCGAGATGGGGAAAACTCTGATCAGAGAGGACGACGCTCCGCTTCTGTTTCTGCTGTGCTGGCTGGGCTGCCCGGCTCCGGGGACCAGCAAAAGGAGAAGGGGAAAAATGGTGCAACACGAGGAAAGCAGACAGTCCCTGCTCTGTTCAAAGCACAAACCGACAAAAGTAAATCAATACGTGACCTGGCAGCCAGCCTTAAACGGAGCAGTAAGACTGATGCTTCTCTACCTAAGCTGGCAGTGTCTGCTCTATTATCTCAAGACGATGACATTCAAGGTACGAAGCCTCAGCTGGGTGAGTCTCTCGTTCAAGAAACGATTAGGGGACCACCATTATGTGCAGTGGATTTGGCAACTATGCATATAGCCATTCTCCCTGGAGGCAGTGGGGAATCTGGAAGTACAACAAGCATACCCTCCATAGTGGATTCTCTGATGACCGTAGACAGTACGGGGGCTCGACCACAAGAAGGGTGCATTGTGGGAGTTGAAGTCCCTCTTGGTGAAGACCAGGGCAAAGAGACCGAAACTAAGGTACTGCCTTTCACCGCTAGGGACACTAATTATGTGGGGGAGAGACCATTAATTTCTATGGAGGAGGATGTCGTAGATAAATTTTATTCACTATCAGATTACTCTAACTCCTCAGGTGACGATCATCCTGGTAAAGATTGGGCAGCAGATGGAAGCGATAGTAGCAGTCTGCACTGGGAAGAGGAGAGTGATAAAACGCTGATAAAACATGGCACGGAGTCCAGACTGCAAGAGCCAGGTACTCTTTCGGACCAGGTAAAGGGCGCGGCGGGGTCTATGACCTGGGATTACTCCTTCTCATCTAATTTGGCGGGGAAGGAGGCTCCGGAGGAAAGTCTATCGGCAGATATGACCAGTGGCAGCGATAAGGAATCAGAAGGGATTACACTCTCCACAATATATCAAACCATCATGGCTCTTCGGGAGGAAACCAGAGCAGAGAGCTCCCGTACTCAAGGGGCTTATCGAAAGCTCCATAATTCTATCCGTAGGGTAGCTAAGTCATGCACCGAATTTGCGACAAGAATGGGGGAAGCAGAGACCTGAATTTCTCAGCTAGAAGATGAATTAACCAAGCAGAAAAATCTAACAGAATCTTTGAAATCTTTAAAGGATGATACAGTATGGAAACTGACAGAAATGGAAAATCAATCGAGGAGAAACAATCTTCGCATACTTGGTGTTCCTGAGGGCAAGGAAGGCGCAGATGTCCGACAGTTTGTGATCGAACTTTTCGAGGAGGCGTTCCCAGAACTGCAACACTGGGACTGGAAAATACAGCTCCAGAGGGCTCATCGATTTCCTTTTAACATTCGCAAGAAGCCTGGAGGACAGGCTGATAGCCGGCCACGCGCTATTCTCATCTGCCTTAATAATTTTCTGGCTAGAGAAGCCCTTTATGATTTGGCTAGACCAAATAGGAGGCGGATGGGCAAGGGTTGTGATTTTTCGTGAGGCCTGACTTCTGTCAGGTGACAGTCGAAAATAGATGGCTCATGCGGCAATTAATGCCGGCATTTCAGGCAAAGGGAGTACAGGTCTTTTTACTTAACCCCGCTAAATTGAAGGTGATCTCCCATGGGCAAACGCACTTCTTTCAATCTGAGATCCAAGCGAAGGAATTTTTGTCTTTATTATAGGCAGTTGTAATAGTTGTAATAGTTAAATTCTGTATCTTATCGGTAAAGGGAGAATAAGCTGGATATTATAAGTTATGAGATATGTGACTCTAGCTTTCTCTCTGTCTCCCTGTCTCATGGACTTCCCCAAAAATCTTCTCTCCCTTCTTTTTTTCTTTTCCTCTTTCTTTTTGATTTTTCCTTGCTTAATATCTCCGCTTGACCCTTTTTTTAATAGTATGTATGTCATACGGAGGGGGAGGGTTAGCTTGGCGGAGGGGGTATGGAGTCCTTGCTCAACATCACCAGGGACCGGTGGTTCCCATGCCTCGAGAGTTGGGGGTGTGGGAGGGGGGGTGGAGGTTCCAGGGGTAGAGGGAGGGGACTCATGGGGAGGGGTAGGGTGGGTGGGTGGTGGTGGGTAGTACAATTATTGGTCAATTGGAACATTAAGTGGGTACATCTTCATTTCAACAGGGAAATACGGGAAATAATGAATTGCTTTGTTTTCATAGACAATTTGAAATGTGCTTATCATGCTATTAGCTTAGGAAAGGGATTGGAATTCAATAAGGATCATGGTTAGTGATAAATTACGTATATGTTCTATAAATATATGTGGCCTTAACGATCGCAAAAAAGGAATTTATTTGCCAAAATGATTAAGCATATGCAACTAGAGGTTTTATGTATACAGGAAACACATATAGCCTGGAGTAAACGGAACTGGCTTAGGGATACTGGTTTTGATTTATTGGCGTGTACACGACAGGGCACTACAACACGGGGGTAGCAATTTTAGCAAAGCATGGAGTTATAACCTGTAAACGTAAGAAAGAGGATCAATTGGGGCGTTGGGTGATCTTGGAAGCAGACATCAGTGGCGCTCTTTTTACAATCTGTTCCCTGTATGGTCCAAATTTAGATGATCCTGAAGTTTTGAACCATATCAGTATTGAATTAGCTGCGTGGCCATCTCCGCTGATTCTATGCGGAGACTTTAATATTCATTTAAAGAATAGCTTTAATCTTGCAGATAATACTCCTTACCCAGGTCGAAAGAGCAAGACTTTTAAAGCATTGCAGGGGTTAGTTAGGGAATACGGATTAGTGGATGTATGGCATAGACACAAATCTGAGGATCCGGGATTCACCTTTTTTTCTGTACCTCATAACAGATTGGTTCGGCTGGATTATTTTTTCGGCTCATATCAGATAGTTGAAAATGCCAGTATTGAATTATATCCCAGAATATTGTCAGATCATAATCCGCTAATAATGGAATTATCATTAAGTGGGCTTTACAGAATTCCATCAAAATGGACATTTGATAGGAAACTTTTATTAGACGAAGCCTACTGTAAACACATGGCCAAATGGATTACTGAATTTTTTAATATCAATAAGGGCACCGCTTCTGAAATAATAGTGTGGGATGCGTTCAAAGCCGCTTTACGGGGGAGACTCTCAGCTTTTCTCTGTATCATCAAAAGATGGCTAAGGCAAAGATTAAGGGATGGATCAATGATTTAAGGCTTGCAGAAGTTGAGCTTGTAAGGAAAATTAGTGCAGCTCAAAATATAGAAGAGTGTCAACATCTTATCGCAGCTATTAAATCTAAAATACATCAAAATTTTTCGGAAGAGCTTGCTGCTAAATATATACAGCATAGGTCTGACATTTACGAATTCGGAGAGAACACAGGGAAATTATTGGCCAAACGTATTCAACAGAGGGCAGCTGCGAATAGAATAAATAAGATTTTGGATTTATCGGATCAGATGCAAGATACCCCATTGGGAATTCTAAGTGTATTTCAAAACTTCTATCATCAGTTATACACTGCAGAAGGGGAAGCTACTACGGGAAACTTCAGGGCATTTTTAAGTGAGCTAAATACGGGGAGAGTTACGCCTGTTCAAAATGAGGCTCTCACCGCCCCAATTACTAGGGAGGAGGTTGAGAAAGCAATAGTGTCCTTAGCCACTGGCAAAGCAGTTGGGCCAGACGGAATTCCTCTGGAGTTCTTCAGGACATTTCGGCAACTGCTGAGTCCCATGCTACTATCTTTATTTCAACTTGCTCAACGGGGTCAGACCCCTAAATCATGGCAGAAGACTATCATTGTAGTGTTTAAGAAAAAGGGTAAACCCGAACTTAATCCGGCATCTTACAGACCGATTACACTTATTACGGCGGATAGTAAGATTTATTCGAAAATAATTGCTTCTAGGCTGGGCACAGTTATAACTCCTTTAGTGTCTATCCGACAACACGGATTTATTCCGGGCCGGGATACTACAGACCATGTCAAGAGAGCAATAGCTCTTCTTGACTGGGCGCAGGCCACTGGATCACCGCTCGGGATGATCCTGTTAGACGCAGAGAAAGCGTTTGACAGGGTCTCCTGGCGATTCCTTTGGTCTGTCTTATACTGGAAGGGATTTACTACAGAATTTATTCAAGCTGTTCAGGTACTTTATGCAACACCGGAAGCTGTAATTCGTATATCTGGACAAGTTTCGCAAGCATTTAGTATTAGCAGAGGGACAAGGCAGGGGTGCCCCTGCTCCCCATTGTTATTTTCATTATACATAGATCCTTTTTTAACTAAGTTGGAAGCAGAAATCAACATCGAGCCGGTCAAGGTTAATAACATTAGTTATAAATCATTGGCATATGCCGACGATATCGCGATCTTTACAAGCAACTTAAGGGCAACTCTTCCAGTAGTTGAAGACCTGGCGAAACAGTATGGTGCTGTATCCGGTTATAAACTAAACATAGATAAGACTCAATGTTTACAATCTGACAGCTCCCCTCCAGCAGACATGCCAACGGTAACCGAGGCCATCTATTTGGGGGTCAGATTAACTGCAGCAGTGGAACGTATTCCGGAACTTAATATTTTACCGGTGATCCATACAGTTAGTAGGTTTTTGGAGAGACTGGATCACTTACATTTAACACTACATGGTCGTTGTAATGTAATCAAAATGTAAATTTTTCCAAAATTTTTATATTTTTTTCGAACAATTCCATTGTTATTTTCAACGCTCTGTATTACAAAAATTGAAAGGGTCTGTTTCAGGTTTTTATGGGGTTATCGGCGGCCCAGAAGGGCTATCAAGTGGATGACTCTTCCTAGATTAAGGGGTGGATTTGGGGTGCCAAATTTCTTACTATATCACTGGGCTGCATTATTGCAGCACATGGGAATATTAGTGACTGGTAATTCCGCTAGGTTAGCAGCTGTTGATCCCACTATATATGAAATGCTTTTAGGAGATGAAGCGAGGCAAAGGTTAGTTAAAACTTTGGAACCAAGCTATTATAAGAAGACAAAATTTAAAACAGTACAATCGGCTTACTCAGTTTGGAGGAAAATTCGTCGTAGATTACGGATACCTAATATTAACGCATATACCCCCTTTTCTGCGAGTGCTCTTTTACCAATTATATTCCAGGATAGAATTACATTCAGCTGGGGCAACGCCGGAATCATTGTCTTAGGGGATTTATATTGCGAAGGACAATTAGTCTCATTTTCGTTTCTACAAAAAGATTTGGACTCCCCAAGGAGGACTTTTTTAAGTTTTTACAGATTCGGAGTTTTCTAGGCTCAAGTTTGCAAGGAGATAATGTCAATGTGGGTACCAATGGGTTTTTTAGAATTATTGAGGAGATCATCACGGATTGGAGCAATTTATCAAGCACTATTGGCAGAGTACCCTGATGATCTAACACTTCAAAAAGCTAACTGGGAGAGGAAGTTAGGGGATAAAGGGTCCAATCTGGAGACATCGTTGGAACTAGCCAACAGTGTGCTTATATCTGGGAGCCTGAAAACGCAGCATTTTATGTCCGCTTTTGATTTATATTATACTCCTGCCAAGATCTCGAAGTGGACTCGCTCCCCGGAAATTC
Organism: Calotriton arnoldi; assembly: GCA_963921515.1. NCBI lineage: Eukaryota > Metazoa > Chordata > Amphibia > Caudata > Salamandridae > Calotriton > Calotriton arnoldi. Next base: position 4,516,261 of record CAWUFW010000215.1, on the reverse strand, counting down.
ATGTAGTAGATGTGGGCTCTGGGGAGCAGATACCCTACACATGTTTTATACCTGTCCGGGGCTGGAATCTTTTTTGAAGGATATAAATTATTTTTTGAATTTGATTCTTGCTATCCCTATAAAATTTTCTTCCGAATTAATAATCCTGGGGGTAGAAAGTGATGAGGACAGAAAACTTCGTGGTAGGGCTGAGACTAATTTTCTTTTCATTGCCATGGCAGTTCTAAGATTAAGTATAACATCTCAGTGGATTAGTCCTGATGCTCCGACTTTTATCAACTGGAGATCAAGGATATTAGCGCTATATAACACGGAATCTTCTGTTTATAAAATGCGGGGGCCTAGGAAACGAGCCTGGGGGCTAAAAATGTGGTCTCCTATTACCAACTGGCTAGAAGCGTTTAAGTAGGTGATGTTATAATCATATTCTCTTTTCTTTTCCTTTTTTTTTTTCTTTGGTATTAAAGTTCAATGTATACTGTTGATATGCTAATGAAGCTGTACTCACTGTGAAGTTTAAAAAAAAAAAAAAAAAAAAAAAATATACAATATATTTACAAAGACCTGTCTGGCTGTTACAATAATCAGAATCGAGATACACAGTATTAAGAAGATACAGCCAATCAATCACTGTTATCTAACTGTGAGTACAAAGACAGTACAGGTATGTAAAGAACAGTCGAGTTTTCGACCCCAAAATTAGAGGAGCATTCAATCCTTAGACCGGGGTCTTCATCAGGACAGGGGGAGCCACCTATAGGTAAATTGAGGTGAAAACGAACGGCATTAATAAGGGTAACATAGACCATGTATTTTGTATAATACATGAGAGGTCAATTAATGTTCACCTTGGTCTCCACAGTAAGTATGTCCGTGGAAAAAAACACAAATCCATGGGCCCACAGGCTCCGATGGCAGAGGGACGAGTTGTCTCAGGGTTGTTAATTGTTAATGGCGTGTGCTGAAAATAATGGAAAGCATGTCAGCCTTACGAAAACGGAAATTTAAAAAAAAAAATATATAAATCATTAGTCTACAAAATACACTCACTCATCATAGTGGTCAATCATTGAATGAATGATCCAGCCAGCACCGGCAGTGAAAGAGTCCTTATTATTAGGAATAAGTCTGTGTGCAGGAATGAGTTAATCTAAAATGAGGAGACAAGGATACAATCAGAGGCTGCTCCGGCTCAAATTGAAAATTACTCACAGTATCGAGTGGGGAAACCGACTGCCTGCAGGAGCAACAATTACTTTCATCCGTTGTGGAGGAGTCAAGCCGTGTTTATGAAACGCCGCTCACCTCGCGTCTCAATATAGACAGCGAGGAGGTCAACGTGCACGCTGTTGGGAATACGTTGGGAGCACAGTCGCTAAGTGCTTGCCCTGATGATCCAGATCGGCGAATGCCATCATTTGATTAGCTAGTGAAAACAACAACCAACCCTCGGATGTCCGGTCAAACGTGAAGCCTGAGGAAGGCCCTTGTCGGATCAACTGTTAAAAACAGACCTTTTATTTTACCCCATAGTAATCATGTAAATGATACAGAGAGTGTTGTGGCAATGGCCATATGTAAATAAACCACCATTGTATAATGGCATGTCTGGAGGACGTGACTGATGAATGAATGACTAATGGATGGCAGATATAGGAACATAAATTAATTACAAAAATCATACAGAGATTCACAGTTATACAATAGAATGCATTAAAAATGTAGCTTTTTAATGACGGATGTAGCAACATAAATTGTCATATTTACAGAGAGTCATAAAGAAACATTCAGTTGGAACATGGCTAGTAGACGGCAGATGGCAGTAAAAAAATATTAATGGTTGTGCCATGTGGGTTGCGAACCACGTGGTGCTGCAGTCACAAGGCGTTTAACAAATCAACAATGATCAACTGTCATGCAAACATGGTGACGTTGAGTATATTACGACTGACCATAATCGGACTCATTCATTTAGAAGGCAGGACATCTGCATGACTGTCTCATCTAGCTTATTTAACCAATTGTGGATAATGTCCAAAGAGTGCATCCACTTGCACTCCAGCACATTCAGAATTGCATTTATATCACCTCCCCTGGGGCCTAATGTAACTTTCTCGAGAACCAGCCATTTGAGACTCTCTGGAGGGTGCTGAAGGGCTTGAAAGTGTTCAACTAATGGGGCACCTGGAACATTACATCTCACCCTGCTGCAGTATGCGTGTCTTTACTTTTTGATGAGTCTGCCCAATGTACATTAGATCACACGGACAGATGATAGCATAAATCACATCTGTAGTATTACAGTTCGTGTGAGCTTTCAATTTAAGGGTATGGTGTTTGTATTGGAATTGCTTGGTCTCGATGGTGATGTTGCAAGCCTTGCAACGGCTGCATTTATAGTGACCTACAATCTCTGGTAAATTCCACAATGTACAAATAGAAGGTTGTGTGTGGGTGTCAAGGAGAGAATGGACTACGTGGTCTCTGATACTCTTGCCTTTCTTGAAAGAATGTATTGACGGGTCATTGAGATCCAGGTTATCTGAGATCAACTTGCAATGGTTGTTCGCAATCCGCCTGATGTCGTTGCTGCGGGTGCAGAAACTTTTGACACATATCATTTTGTTCATGGTGTCATCAGCTTTTGGTTTTGGTGTCATCAGCTTTTGGTTTTGGTGTCCGCAATGTTTCCCTTGGATTAAACCATGCTCTTTTGCGTGCATGTTTAAGAAGTCTTTTTGGGTAACCCCTCTCTAGTAGGCGATGAAGTAGGCCCTCAGATTCTTCAAAGTAGTAGTCGTCTTTATGTGAGCAGTTCCTCCGTATTCTTAGAAATTGCCCAAATGGCAGATTGTCTCTCAAGTCTCTTGGGTGATGACTGCTATATCTTAATAAGGTGTTTCTTTCTGTACTTTTTCTGAATAGGGTGGTATAGAGGAGACTATTTTCCGCCTTGATCGTGATGTCCAAGAAGTCCACCGATTTGGAATTGGAGTGTATGGTAAACTGGATATCAGTAGACTTATCATTAAGCCATGTATGAAAGGTCCTCAGTTCGGTGTCACTACCTGTCCAAATCAGTAGGATGCCATCTATATAACGTTTCCGGAGCGTTATATGACGAATATGAGGGCTATCCTCATTTTAAATGAAAATTTTCAAAATCATCCATATACAGGATGGCTAAATCATTTCAAAGCTAGCTCCCATAGCCACGCCCTTGGTTTGCAAGAAGTATTCCCCCTGGAAGACCAAAAAATTCTTCATCATGGCTATTTCCAGTAGTTTGATGATAAAATCCGTGGGGGCCTGGGCCGGTTGTGGTCTTTTGTCGAGTACTCTCCTAATGACTTCCAATGCTGGCAACTGTGGGATACTCGTATATAGAGATTCGATGTCCAATGTTACTAAAAGTTGACATGTGGGGTCAAAAGGCAGATTGTCCACCAATCTTATGGTCTCCATGGTGTCTCTCAGGTGAGATTTTGTGGCCTCGGCACAAGGTACTTCTGCATAATATCTAGATAAGTAAATGTCTTGAAATGGATGACCTGTTGAAAATGTTTATACACTAATGGGTGTTGATTTTTATTATCACGGTATGATGTCTTAGATTAGAATTTGTATATAACGACGGCTGTTATTTTATTCTCATAAGTTATGTCATACTTCTCTTTGTTCGAAATATGACTCCTTCCTACGTTTATTATGTACAATCAACATGTTATAATTATGATGATGTATAGTTGTGCATATCAGGACACTTAAAGGATATATAGATGTGTTGATTAATATGATGCGCTGGAGATAATTATGTGCTATTCTCATACGAGATCTAGTAGTGTTAATTTGGATCATTGTTAAAAGATAACACAATTCTCACTTGTTCCCCAATTTTCTGATGAATTCTTTTGTATCTCATGCACTGTTTGGGTGTCTGAATTTGGTGATTGGGGATTTCTTGACCTGCTCTTTTCTGGATTTAATATTATTTCTCTGAAATTGATATTCTGAGTTTATTATTGATGGTCCTTTTTGTTCCTGCTGAATTAGCCTTTAAACATCTGCTTATCACCGGTTAGTTGCATCAGTTATTATTAGCAACTACATTTAATATACTTCTATAGTACCGGTTTGACGGGTACTTTAACGACTTTTGCTTTCATTTTTGCTCTTTGGGTTACTAGATCTCGTTTTCATACACGGTAATTTTGACCACTCTAAGATGGCGGCCGTTTGCGTGACGTTTACGAAGAACATTAGCGGTGTCCCTCTTTGCTTTTAGCTTATTTCCTATATATACTTGAGGACAATATGGCGCTGTTGCTAGATGCCGTCCTACAGGAGTATACTCGGAGCTCGTTGTTTTTTGATAACGGTAATGTTTGCCGGTTTATATTGGGTTTATACCTTTATAGTGAGGTTTTTCTTAATAGGATCACTGTTAGACGCGCTATTATGTCCCGTGTTTAAATAACTTCTTATGTTGTTGTTTAAGAGGGCCATGTCGCTATGTAATTCTTTACCATTTCTTGCAATATTGTTACAGATGGGCACTTTTTGAATAATGCATCGAAGCGCAAACTTATACATACAAGTGTTTTTAGTCATATTAATATGTGGGTTGGACATTGTTCGCTTGACTTTAAATATTGTTGTCTTCTGATATATATTTAGTGTTTATTGTTAAACTAATTATTGCATGTAATTTTGTCACATGCTTTAACGACCTTTCGAGTGATCTATGATGGATTTTTATTCCTTTAAATATTATGTTACGTCAGATATGACCTTTTAGGTTTTGGAAATGTCCCATTATATGTGGTGCATTTTTAATATGGCTCTTGTTTATATCAGGTGACCAGATGGATATTTGATATACAGGAGACGGTTGATATACTTCAACACTGTCGGTTTGATCAGGACACCAATAGTGAGTAATTTTTTACTCGATATAGGCTGATATGCAAACGCTCAAGTATATAAATTTTTTAATAGTATTGGCTCATTAGGATTATTGATGATTTTAGGTACTTTTGGAATATGATATATGAATACTCTTTTAACATTGGATAATTGCCATTTTCATATACTTTGGAACGTTGACGATTTTTGGTGAGTTGCTGGTTATACTACATTACCATTTAGGTCGTTCATAATACTGCTTACTTGTGCATGTATGGGGCACGGTTACTCTTTGGCCTTTACCGTTATGGCCATGTATAGGCTTGTAATTTGGACTTTAGTGGCTCTTTTCGGTCCTTTTACCCTTTTGGTTCCTTTCTCCCTCCCCCCTTCTTCTTTTCTATCTTTCCATATTAACAATCAAACCTTATGATCTGTGTAGTTTATCACTTTGATTTTGGTGATTTGGTTCTTTTTTCTTCTGGTCCTTTTATAATTTTGAATAAGATTTGTGGGCTTTATGTGACACATAAAATGAGTGGTTTAAATTGTATTGTTCACATATTGGTGACCACAACTGTTGCCACTATTGCCTCAATACTAAGGGTGCTTTCTTTGCTTTACAAAAGGGGATGATGGACGGAACGTTTGAACCAATCAAACACTCACCCCCAGTCAACTGATCTAGGTTTAATCCATCATCATTCTTTAGCTCACTCCACCACCCCAGTTCAGACATGGCCATATGCAAATCAGTCTGACCCTGTGCCTCATGGGAACAGTCCAGCCCGAACTGCCAAGCCATGTCTTCCCTGGACCGGAAACAAGCATCCTAGGACCGGTTTCTGGCATTTCAGCCGTCATCAGCCAGGCTTGCTTGAATCCAGTGGCAAAGTGAGCAAGGGACCCACGTCTGGGCATACCCCGGGGGTATGCCCAGACGTGGGTCCCTTGCTCACTTTGCCATTGGATTCAAGCAAGCCTGGCTGATGACGGCTGAAATGCCAGAAACCGGTCCTAGGATGCTTGTTTCCGGTCCAGGGAAGACATGGCTTGGCAGTTCGGGCTGGACTGTTCCCATGAGGCACAGGGTCAGACTGATTTGCATAAGGCCATGTCTGAACTGGGGTGGTGGAGTGAGCTAAAGAATGATGATGGATTAAACCCAGATCAGTTGACTGGGGGTGAGTGTTTGATTGGCTCAAACGTTCCGTCCATCATCCCCTTTTGTATCGCTTTGTTTGCCCTAATTTGGCGGGGGTATGCCCAGACGTGGGTCCCTTGCTCACTTTGCCACTGGATTCAGGCAAGCCTGGCTTATGACGGCTGGAATGCCAGAAACCGGTCCTAGGATGCTTGTTTCCGGTCCAGGGAAGGCATGGCTTGGCAGTTCGGGCTGGACTGTTCCCATGAGGCACAGGGTCAGACTGATTTGCATATGGCCATGTCTGAACTGGGGTGGTGGAGTGAGCTAAAGAATGATGATGGATTAAACCCAGATCAGTTGACTGGGGGTGAGTGTTTGATTGGCTCAAACGTTCCGTCCATCATCCCCTTTTGTATCGCTTTCTTTGCTTTAAGCAATTCTGTAATGGAAAGAGTTTAGGATTGTAATTTAGGTCTTTTGTGTTATAAATTCTAGCCCTGAGGAAGTCTGTGGCTTACACCACAAAGAGACAAAACACGTGTTGGTGGCTAGGACTGTTTTGAAGGATTATAAAGAAATAAAGAAGACAAAGAAGATCGTCTGTGTCTACAATTATTAAGAACTGTATTTAATCACTGTGGAATATGCTCAGGATATATCCCCTTTTTTTGTGTATAATGATGTAGACTTGGTCTACATTTCTGGTAATTGGTGGGTTGCCATTACCTTATCCTTAGAGCAATCAGATATATTGAATTGATTATATCACAACTTTGCGCAATTGATACCCAACCATCCCTTTTCTGTTGCTCAGCACAAGGTTTCATGAAAATGTCCACATATTTACAAAGTGGCTCCAATACTGATCCACAGTCTGAAACTATGGGGCGACGGGGTGGATGTTGTAGATTCTTGTGAACTTTCGGGAGGGTGTAGATGGTAGGTAAACGGGGTTGTTTCTTGTTGAGATAGTCATATTCATGATTGGACAGGAAGCCTTGTTTACGGCCCGCATCAGTGACTTTCAGAATCAGCTTAATTGTTTCTCTAGTGGGGTCCAAGTTTAGTTTGGTGTAGCTGACGCCATCCATTTAGTTGTGTGTAGATTTCGGACTTATAGTCCGCGGTGTTCTGAATAACAATTGCCCCACCTTTGTCGGCTGACTTGATTACAATGTCTCGGTTAGCCTTTAACGAATTCAGTGCCTCACTTTCCGTTTTAGAGATATTATGGGCAATGTATCGTCTAGTAGAGCAAGTCTTAAGTATATCTCTAAGGACCACACTTTTGTATGCCAATATTTTGTGAAGCATTGAATGCGTTAGTGGTGTAAAAGTAGAGGCTACCCTTAGGCCTGTGGAGGAGGTGGATGGAATGGATGGTGATTTGTTAAAAAAGTACCCAAGTCTGATTCTGCGAAATAAATTGTGTAATTCCGTCTTGATATTGAAGAGGTTAGGCAAGGCCATCAGGACAAATGAGAGTCCTTTATTTAGTTTTTTTATGTTCATCCAGTGAAAGCTCATATTTGGACAGATTGATAACAGGGGCTGGCATCCATAGTTACCAACGGTAGTACTGAAGTCTTGTCTGGATTTCTCCGTGGCTCTCCGGGGGAAAACGAACTTGTTTCTGTCCCCGTGTTCTTCCTCCTCCCCCAATCCTGGCGCCTCTGTTCTTGGCCTCTCTGCATGCCTTGGTTCCAACTGTTGCTTCTTCCCCTGGGTGGTCGCCACTGGCCCTCCCCTAAAAAGGTTTGGCCCTGAGGTGGTGCTGGATATCTGTTGTCTTGGTTGTAATAGCCTGAACTTGTGCATGGTTGCTCGTTGTCACTCCCTGTGCTGTTGGAGCCGGAGGAGTCCGAGAATGTAGTAAATCTTCCTTACCCCCTGAAGCCGCCTCTACCTCGGTGGGAAAACCGTCCCTGGGTGTCCTGTTTGTGATAATCTTCCTGAAGATAAGGGTAAGTGTTTTTTTTTATCTTAGAACCTAATGTCTTTAGATAGTTTTTCCAATTTCCGTGCCTGGGTATTAGTGTTGAACTTCCGGATCATCTTTTTTAGGCGTTCCAGGGCCTCCTTGGCGTTGATCGACTGTTCTTTACATACCTGTACTGTCTTTGTACTCACCGTTATATAACAGTGATTGATTGGCTGCATCTTCCTAATACTGTGTATCTCGATTCTTATTATTGTAACGGCCAGACAGGTCTTTGTAAATAGATTGCATAGAATGCACAATCCTCTATTCTTTCCCTGTGAAACCCTCACATGAGCACATTTCCCTGCACATTACTATCACTTTTCTTCGGAGCACCTTTTATGTACATTACATTGATTACTCGCTTCATGCTAAATGATGATAAAATATTCTTCTTGCATTTGAATTCTGATTGATTAATGTGGTTATTTAGGGTGATGTGTTTTGATGAAATTTTTCTTCCACTGTGACCACCTTTCCAGTTGCAATAGGGCCAGCAATCCAGCCACTAGTGTCCTGTTCCTTTAAGGGAAATACCTTGCTGGTTGGGGGGAGTGGCCAAAGCACCCGATCAGCTTCCTTTCTCATAGGACTCAGATCTTCCTTACGGTAAGGTGCTTGCCGGTGGGTGAAGGGTTGGCAACTGTAGTGGGTAGGGTGCTCGACTATGCACCACTGCCCACCACCTCCTGCTTATCACCCCTGAAAAAAAGGGGGGGTTGTTGCTTTCACTAAGCAACCGCAGTGCAGCAAGCTTGAGACCACACTGCTGCCCACCCAAAGGTAAAGTGCTCAGCCCATGGTGCTGCCTGGGCCCACTGAAGGGTACCAGCTGTTTAGGCCACTGATTCTGTGCCGCGAGCAGCGAGCTTGACTCAACGACGCTGCCCGCTTCTTCCTCCGGCATTTTTCCCCGGGCAGCGCGCTCTGAGATGCCACTGCCCTTCTCTCTATACTTTCTGAATGCGTGGGCAACGTGCTCCGCACACGCCATTGCCCTCTCCGAATATCCTTTACCACGCGGGCAGCGTGGCCCCACTAAGCCCCAGCAATCGACTTGCGCTGCTCCCCGGTAGGCCTCTCCTTCTGCTTCCTGGGCAGCGTGCTCTGCCCCTCGCTGCTCCCCCAAGTTCCTCCAAGGCTCCAGCAATCGCGGGCATCCTGTTCAGCTAACACCACTGCCCGCACACCCCTGTAGACCAACCCCCTGGGGACAGACTTGACCTGTTGGTAATGGCAGCGAGCTCCGCTCACGCCGCTGCCATCTCAGCTCCTCGCTCTTCCATTCCAGCGTATCCAACGGGATGATTGAATGGCAAGGTCCCCACAGTTCAACGGCAAATGCACATGTTCTGTGGGGGAGCCCCTTACGCCCTTAAGTCCTGGTGTGCACCTAGGGGGCCCCATAGGTGTGCCTTCCTGCGCAAAAACAATCCTGCCAGTAATGCAGGCCCCCTTGCACTATGGTACAAGGGTGCCTCCACTTGAGCTAGGCAGCACGCAGTGCGCCAGCGCAAGGAGAGAGCATAAATGCTCCATATCTTTCAAAATATGGAGCATTTCTGCTCTGTCCCTTTGACGCAACACAGCACAGTAAGTTCCCTTTTGCATTGTGTTGCGTGAAATAACAGTAAATGTGGCCCTGTATTTATAGATCCACTTTCACAGATGGTCTTGGTGGTGTGAAGTGTGCCCATGTGACACTCCTCCTTTTATTAGGTTTCACCTAGACAGTGCATGCGCTCTCTGTGAAACATGTTGCTTACGTACAGTGGGCTTACAGCCCACCCAAAGCTTACCATTTGTTATCTTCAGCTTTGCTCTCATTTCCTTCGCCCCCATTTGTCATGTCATGCAGGCGTCATTTCCTCTTGTTGTATTTGGCCCTCTCCTGGAGCATGAACCAAGTACTTATGTCCATCCACTGCTCCCGTTTTTGGGTCTACTTTTTTCTTTGTGTTCAAGCACTCCAAAAGAGTGCTTGTGTTTTCAGCCCATCTCCCATATCTCTGTAGCTTCAATTGCCTTCCAGCCATCCCTCTTCTATGTAGCTTCTGTTCCTCCCACCCCCTACCTTGTACCCTATGCCACTGCACTCTATTCTATGCCACTGCACTCTACGCCACTGCAATGTACTATGCTCTAGTCTGCTCTACACCACTGCACTTTATGCCACTCTGCTCTTCTCAGCAGCACTGCACTCTATGCCACTCTGCTCTTCTCAGCACCACTTTATTCTATGCCACTGCACTCTACACCCCTCTACTCGGCACCACTCTGCACCATTGCACTTTACTCCACTTAATCTACTCTGCACTACACTACTCTATGCCACTGCATGTTATACCACTGCACTCTGCGCCACTGCACTCTGCGCCACTGCACTCTGCGCCACTGCACTCTGCGCCACTGCACTCTGCGCCACTGCACTCTGCGCCACTGCACTCTGCGCCACTGCACTCTGCGCCACTGCACTCTGCGCCACTGCACTCTGCGCCACTGCACTCTGCGCCACTGCACTCTACAACACTCTACTCTATGCCACTGCACTATATGCACTCTACACCACTCTACTCTAGGTGACTGCACTCTAGGCCACTGCCCTCTATTCCACTCTACTCTAGGTGACTGCACTCTAGGCCACTGCACTCTATTCCACTCTACTGCGCTCTTCACCACTCTACTCTGCCACTGCACTCTATTCCACTCTACTGCGCTCTGCACAACTCTACTCTGCCACTGCACTCTATTCCACTCTACTGCGCTCTGCACAACTCCACTCTGCCACTGCACTCTACACAACTGCACTCTGTACCGCTCTACTCTGCAACACTGCACTGAACTCTACTCTGCAACACTGCACGTAACGACAATTAACTTTATACCAATGCAGACTATGCCACTGCACTCTATTCCACTCTACTGCACTCTGCACCATTCTACGCTGCCACTGCACTCTATTCCACTCTACTGCGCTCTGCAACACTCTACTCTGCCATTGCACTCTATTCCACTCTACTCTATGCCACTGCACGCTACACAACTGCACTCTGTACCGCTCTACTCTATGCCACTGCACTCTACACAACTGCACTCTGTACCACTCTACTCTGCCGTACTGCACTCTGCACCACTGCACTGAACTCTACTCTGCAACTCTGCACTTAACGCCAATTAACTTTACACCAATGCAGACTATGCCACTGCACTCTACATCACTCTACTCTAAGCCACTGCACTCTACACCACTACACACTACTCTGCACCACTGTATTCTACACCACTGAACTCTGCGCCGCTCTCCTCTTTTTGTGGGGGGTGTTTTATATAGAGCGAACTAGACACGAAGGTATCGGAGCGCTTTACATGAGCACCAGTAACATAACAGACGGACACATTAATTTTTGTTAGGCACGGGGAGATTAAGTCATTTGCCCAGAACCACAGGATGTTGAGCATCCCTGACGAGACTCGAACCCGGTTCCCCAGCTTCGAGGTCAACCGCCCTAGCTGTTAAGCCACATCCTCTGCCCTACTCTGCTCTGCGCCAATGCACTCTATGCCACTGAACTCTATGCTACTTCACTCTACGTCACTGTACTTTACTCTATGCCACTGCAATCCACACCACTCTACTCTATTCTACTTTGCACCACTCTATTTTACGCCACGGCACTCTGCGCATCTGCACTCTACATCACTGCACCTTATGCCACTCTATTCTACTTTGCACAACTCTACTGTTTATCACTGCACTCTATGCACTGAACTCCAAGCCAGTCAACTCTAAGCCACTCCACCCTACTCTATGCCTCTCCACACCACTCCACTTCACTCTATGCCACTCCACCCTACTCTGCTGTACAACATGGGTTAAAGACATTGGCAAAACCAATATGTAGGTGAAACCTATTGGCTTTCCCAATGCTTATTTATTTATGGAGTGCCCCCAGGCGCTCTTAAGGGACATCTACAGACTATTTATTTTACTTTTAATTGCACAATTTTGATTTTATGCAAAGCAATCACTTCTATGATTGTTAATATTTTTCTTTAAATTATTTTGGCGCGTTCCAACATGTGCGTCCCGCTTCTCATCATGATTTACAATGTTTGGGTGTCTCCGACTGGGTCTCTTGAACCATACAAATGAAGTCTATACCTCATCAGTGCTTCACTTATGTGGATGTAGTTTTTGTGCTTCTCCCTTCTTTCGCTGTTTTCTATTCCATCTTTGACATCAAATTTAGGGCCAGGACAACACTGGCAGCGTATCCTACAATGGCAACCTCACTCACTTTCTCTGGGGCAGCCTGACTTTATAAATGTTCGCTTTATTGGTTCTGTTTGTTATTGGAATAGCCTGACTTAAACATGGTATTATACGTCCCTCTTGGCAGTCTGGTCAGGTGGTTTTTTTTTTTAACATAGGTCACTGTCATTTGCTTCTTTGGGTACCCTTCCAAAGCCCACCTAACTCCCATTCTACAGTGGCCCTTGTCGTGGCTTGCACTAAGCAAGGATGTTCACTGTGCCAGTCTGAGATATTAACACCATCTACTGATGAAGCAGCCTGTTTCAGGATGGTCACCCTATCTGAAACCTCACAGAAGGTTCTCCTCTGCTTGTGATAGTTACCACATGGCTACGCTTCTCCTCGGGGATTCGTGAGCTGTGTGCGCTGCTCTCTGGTTTTTTCTAGGGAGATGAGAAGTCCCTTCCTGCTTCTGCTCAAAGTCTCGCTTCTGCACTCTGCTTGCACTATCCACCCGATGTGAGGCAGAGATGCATCTTTCTGAACTATTTACCCCACAGGTCTAAGCACCTTCCGACGTGAGCGAGTTGCTATGGGTGTTTATTTTGTTGCTGCCTGATGTATGTCTCCAATGCTCAACATGCCCTGCGGCTGTTGGGGCCTCTCTCTCTTGCTGCTTTGTAAGTATTGCACATTCTTGCTGCAATCCTCGGCTGAAGGGAGTAGACCATGAGCAAGGTGATGGGAACCAAAGTCATTTCTATATGGTATTCATTCATTTGATTGTTGACAGTTGGCAGGTGCAGTTTACCTCTCCAGCAGTGCCACCGGAGTCCAGGCACCATCTGTGATAGTGTTTTCACCACTTTTGAGTTTGTTTCTTCCTCGTCGCCAGTTGTTGTCCTCACTCCCACTGGAATGGAAGTCAGAAAGTCAGGTATTGTAATGAGTTATATTTTATTCATCACATCCTATCACTTCTGCTCTTTTTCTGTGGGAGCTTATCTCCACCCTTGTTGTCTCTGTTATGTTATTTGGAGCTTGATACAGCGCACGACTCCTCCGGGGGGGGGGGCGCGGGGGCATTTCGGTGCGTGGACGGCAGGTAGTTGTAGCAGAGGCAGTGTTTTAGAACAACCAGGTCTTAAGATGCTTCCTGAATTCCGCCTAGCTTGGGCACATGTGGATGGTCAGAGGAAGTTTGTTCCAATGAAGCGGGCCCGGGTGGAAAAAGGCGCGGCCTCCATATTTAGCCGTGCGAATCCAGCGGAGGCATAGAAGAGATTGATTACTAGATCGCAGGTTCCTGCTTGGGGCATAGGGAATGAGCCTGTTTTGCAGGTATTTTGGGCCAGAGCCTGACAGGAATTTGTAAGTTATACAGAGCAATTTAAACAGGGCTCTCTTGCGAATCGGGAGCCAATGTAAGGCTCTGAGTGTGGAGGAAGATGGAGTACTTGGAGGCAGGTTGTTTACCGTACGCACCGCTGTGTTTTGAGCGACTTGCAGTTTGGACAAGAGGGATTCATTGGAGTCAAGGGACAAGCCATTGCCGTAGTCAAGACGGCTAATGACCAGCGCCTGGATGAATTTTTTACGTGAGTTCAGTGGGAGCCATTTAAAGATCTTTTTAAGAAGACGCATGGTACCAAAACAGGTGCCATATATGGTCTCGCATTGAGAGTTGATCGTCTATGAGTATTCCTAAGTTTCTTGCAATTCTACTGGGCAAAGGGGTGGGCTCAGTTCTGCCGGCTACCAGTCCTCTGTCCAGAGGCTTTGGGTCTTGTGAAACAATACAATTTCTGGTTTGCTCACATTGAGTTGAAGACAGTTACAGGACATCCAGGAGGCAATCACCCTCATACAGGTAGAGAATCTTTGTTTGACATTCTCGATGTCCTGCCCGAATGAGACGACCAACTGGGTGTCGTCTGCATATGATAATGTCTCGAACCTAAAGTATTTAATCAGTCGGGCTAAGGGGGCTATGTATACATTAAAGAGTGTTGGACTCAGGGAAAAACCCTAGGGAACTTCTTTGTTCAGGGAAAAATTCCTGGAGTGGTGAGGACCCATGGAAACGTTTGGACTCTGTCTTTAAGGAAATCTATCAACCAGCCTAGCGGGGAGCATTGGAATGGGCGGCACTCAAGATACCAACCCCCAGCACCAAAGGAACTCCGTCAGGTAGGAGTACGGCGATGGACCCTGGGAGCGGTGCTGACCCAGGAAGGAAGTGACTAGCACCTCAGATCATGCTTGCTGGGCGGATTGACCACAAGCACTCACATCAGACTGCTGAATCGTTCAGGACAACAGAGCCAAGGAAAGAAGCTGAGGGCTCTGGGTGCGCGAGGAAGCCACCCCCCGGATTGATCGAGAGCACAGAGGCGGTGACTGTCCCACGGCTGGGGCTCAGAGTGTGGCAGCGAGTGATCAGAGCGTACCTCACTGGGCGGTGGGCACAGCTGGTCCGCACTTGACTCCCGCTGGAAGCTTGGAGTGGAGTTGCCACAATCCTACGGCCCAACAGCTAGCTATGGGCCATCTGCGATCAAATACACCACAGACAATGCCACGTCCTGGCATGGATAGAGCGTACCAGGCAGAAGACACAGGGAACCATGAATCCCAACACCTAACATTAGCTGCTAAATTAGTACGGTGCTGAGTGCGGTTGAAAGACTAGGCACAACCCTTGACCAAATGTGCGCATCCTTGGAAGCCAAATTTGACAATCGCAAATGATTTTACGCGTTTTCACGCTGATCACCGCAAGCTTGCTGACAAGGTACACGCCAATGAGCTCACATTGGCACAACAGCACCCGACGACACGATCAAACACCACCGCACTACAAAAACTACTAGACAGTGTGAGCACTTTGAAAGAAAGGCTGAAAGATGC
Organism: Calotriton arnoldi; assembly: GCA_963921515.1. Lineage (NCBI taxonomy): Eukaryota > Metazoa > Chordata > Amphibia > Caudata > Salamandridae > Calotriton > Calotriton arnoldi. The sequence continues at coordinate 4,501,063 of CAWUFW010000215.1, read as the reverse complement.
ACAAGGCCGATCGTGTCAGAACAATGTGCGGGTGGTGGGCCTCCCGGAAGGTGAGGAAGGCCAAGATGCAGTATCCTATGTGGAAAGTTGGTTTAAGGAACTGCTGCCCGAAAATACACGGTTGCCTCAATTTGTGGTGGAGTGCGCACACAGGGTACAGGCCTGTAGACAGCCACCAGGAGCAAATCCTAGGCCGCTTCTGTTCCAGCTACTGAACTACAGAGGCAGGATACTGTCCTGAGGGAAACTCGCAAGCTGGCTGAAGTTAAAATCCAGAACGCACACATCGTGCTGTTCCCTGGGTATACAGCGCAGGTGCAAAGACGCCGGACCTCTTTCCAAGTCAGTGAATCTTCGCCTACGTGAATTAGACATGCGCTACTCCCTGCTAGGCTCAGGTGGTGGCAAAAGGTGGCACTCGCTGCTTCGATTCTCCATCAGATGCTTGGGACTGGATGGAGGGGCTGGGGCTCACAACTTGGCGCACATCACCAGGGTCTCGGACAGGACCGCGCGAGGACAAAGGAAACAGTAGAAGAGCCAAGAGCAAGGGGGTGACCCAACTGGTCCCACCAAAGGCTGTCCCTTATCTGGAGAAAATAATAGAGTGGCGTGAGGCCCTGCATGTGGTGGCAGCAATCCGCGACCAGACGCACAGCTCAGACCTAGTCACAGAATCAGCTAAGTCACTGAATGAAGATGACTCTACCGGCCTAAGGTTCAGAGGGCCAGACTCACCGACCCTGCCAGTAGTGACACCACAGACCTCCAATGATATAATATGAGTGGCCAGCAGGTGGTGACTCATTGGGCAGAGGCCCTGCCGACCTCTGACTGTGGTGGGGAGTCCCTGCTTTGGTGAGCCAAGTGCTCAGATCGAGCGGACAGGAACTCGACCATGCGAATGGGATAAAGCAACGGGTTGTTACGGGATGGGGTGGACACACCATGTGAGTTCACGAGGTATCAGGCATGGAAATAAATGTACATGGCTCTTAACATGTGACACCACAGGGGCACTCGAGCTGATATCACCACACACGACCCCCTAACAGACACCTACACACTTGGTACTCGCCATGGTTATGCACTGTAGTTTGGGAGGACCCTCATTGTGGGCCCGCCCTCATGAAGTTGTACATGTTATAGGTATGGTCCCTGATTTCCATTTTGCATCCACGGAGGAGAGAGATGATGCCCGATCCCCACATACACGACTACGCAATAAGGTAGGACTAGGCCATAAACCTCCTGTGAGTAATGCGGGTGCACATGAACCCACACCATGGCCGATGTCACATTATTACCTGGAACATAAGGGCCATGCACACGCCTGCGCATCACTACTCCATATATTCATACTTGCAGTGTAGAGTCACCAACATAGCATTCTTGCAGGAAAAGGCACCTAATGCAGGCAGAGGCAACCTGTCTCCACCGACGATGGCGTGGCCAAGTGTTTAGCACCAATCTTTCCGCTCTGGCACGGGGGGGTACTGATATGGGTGAAAGCGAGGACTCCTTTTGTGGTGGAGGAGTTGGAGGCAGATGGGGGGCCAGCTAAAGGTTGACTGAATGGCCAAACCATCTTGGTAGGATCCATTTACGCTCCAAACACTGAGCAGGTAGCATTCCTTCACCTCCTCACTGGTATCCTGGCATGCTGGAGCGGGATCCCCTGGTTACTGGGAGGAGACTTTAACTCCATACTGGACGTCACCTTAGACCGCTTATCCCCCCATCTGACACGCACCACAGCCCTATCGAATGCCCTAGCGCTGACCACCTGGCTCGCCCACTGGTCCCTGATGGACATAGGGCGTGCCCGTAACCCCGACACATGCCTATGTTCCTTTTACTCCTACGCGCACGACTTGCATGTCAGGCTGGACCGTATTGTGGGTTCGCCCTCACTGCTGCCCCTCATCAGACAGAGTATCTAGGACGCACACATTCCGATCACAACCCCCAACGCATGCAGCTTAGCTGGGATGTGGATCCGCCGCCCGTTCCTGTTTGGCGGCTTAAACCAGCTGCACTGGAGGAACCAGCATTTCGTACCTCCTTAGGGGCAGCAACGGCGGAATACTTTGACATTAGGGGACATAGTATGGGACTCACATGGAAAATACACAATCAATTAAGCAAAGACGTTGGTAGGGTAGAGCGCGAGTTATTGCAGCATGATATACGGGTAGTGATGGGCACGAGTGACCTGCAACAAAAGGATGCAGCATGCAGCGAACAAGTAGAACTGATGGAAAGATTGTGATGCCTGAATTATGCTGCCCACTCAGCACACACACATGCAGTGTTAGATAGACTGGGTGGCTGCTTGCATGGCTACAGCGTCTGGAGCAGCCCCGACACCCTATGCACGCATTACATATCGCTGCAGGACACAGTGTACAGGCAGCATGAGATACATGCGGAGATGACGAGTCATAACGTCTGAGCAACGTGCAGCGCTTGACACACCGGTTATCCCGGACGAGATCCGAGAAGCCATCACGGTGCTAGCGACAGGCTAAACCCCTGGTCCCGATGGGCTGCCTGCTGAATATAACAAAGCCTATGCCCCGGCTCTGACCCCGTGCCTACATGCCCTATATACCACTGCTGCGGTGTAATTCGCCCTCCCCATGTCGCTGCGTGAGGCCCGACTAGTCACACTCCCCAAACATGATATGGACCCAGCTGGGCTCGGCTCATATCGCCCCTTGGCCCTGTTAAACACGGACTATAAGATTTTGGCGAAATTACTGCCCGACCGATTAGCGCCTCTGGTTCCATCCCTGGTTCACACTGACCAAAATGGGTTTGTGCCGGAATGCAGTACCTCCTTGATTTCGCAGCGCTTCTTCAGGGTAGCCACATACTCAACAGGCCAATGGCCCTACTCGGGTTGTCTGATATTAGACCTGGAGAAGGCCTTTGACTCCTTGGAGTGGGGATGTCCATTTGCCGTGCTACCGCGCTACAGGCTAGGGGACACCTTCATCCACATGGTTAAGCTTTTATATAACAAACCAACGGCAAGAGTGCAGACAGGAACCAACATCTCAGCTCTGATTAAGGTGAAATGGGGGACCCGACAGGGATGCACACTGTCCCCGTTACTTTCTCGCTGGCTATTGAACCCCTAGCAGTAGCCATTCTGATACGGGGCACTGATTGTGGAATTCCACTGGGAGACGGCACACACACACATTCTCAATGTATGCGGATGACCTTCTATATGTCAAGGACGTTCAGTCAATTCCCCTATTGCTGGTGCACACTCTAAGAGATTTTGCGATCAGTCAGGACTAAAGGCGAATGCAACCAAGTCGTGTCTATACCCTTTTGATACCGCAGATCCAGTGTACACGCTCAACAATGCTTGCATAGAATGGCGAGTAGACACATTTTGATACTTAGGGGTAAGGATCTTCCGTCAACACGCGGATCTATTTGACCGCAATCTGGGTAGGTCACTGGCATCTATTCATTCTCAGATGTCATTCTGGGGCACGCTTCCTCTGACGGTTGTGGGCTGCGTGGTCCTGATTAAAATGGAGATCCTGCCATGGCTCCTATATTACTTCGCCAACCTGCCCTTGTACATACCGCCGTCCTTCTTCCGGGCCCTCGAGGGTGTGGTGTGAGACTTTATTTGGGGAGGCTCCCGCCACCGAGTGGCTCTTCTAAACCTCTATCTACCGACGAACCAGGGTGGCCTGGCATTGCCCAACTTAGAGCAGTACTATCTCGCTGCACAACTGCAGTGGGTGGCCAGATGAGACTCTGAATGCCAGCTGCCTGACACGGCAGCCGCTTCTCCGCCCAGACCCCTTAATGCCCTGCTCACTTTGTTCCACCCATGTACTAAGGAGAAATCACCAACTCCCCTGCTGCTCAATACAGCACACCGCTGCTACCGCAGGTGCTTATATATAACACAAAGCGCGAAACCGTATGCGCACCTGCTCTACCATTACTGGGCACTCCCAGAGGTCGCACACCTGTCACCTTGTTTGAATTGCGCCGCTGGGGGAGGTGGGGATCCACAATTTAGTAGATCTATACCGCCATGGCATCCTGCTACCATTTGCCTTAATGGCTGAGGAAGATGGGCACCATTCAGGTCCGTTCCTCTTGCATCGCGCGCTCATACCAAAACTGAGTAAGCACTGGGGGGACATGACCCAGGAACTACGAATGCACTTAACAATTCAATACCTGCATGTTATGGGGCAGGGCAGGCACCTCACAAAATGGTTTGCCGCATCCCTTAGTCTCCACACAACAACAATATTGTCACCCCTGCGACAGAGATGGGAGGAGGACCTTCACCACCCATTCACTGATTCTGAGTGGACTACTGTGCTAGAAGGTCTCGTCAATGTGCTGAGAAGCATGCACTTCCGGTTAATACAAGACTACATCACACAAAGGGCGTATCTCACCCCAGCCAAAGTCAACAGATATTTCAACTGTGCAGACACCGCCTGCCCGCGATGCTGCACCACAGGCGCAGATTTACTACACGTGCTGTGGATCTGCCCGCGACTCGGGGAATACTGGGGGGCGGTGACCGACGTCCTGGCTCACTGCCCGGAGCTCACGGTGACTCTTGTATGGGAGACGTGCATTCTACACATTTACCGTAGGAGCAAGTGCCAGAGGGTGACCTCTTGCTTTATTGCCTTTTGGCTGGTGGTGGCAAAGCGGCTAATGGAATTCCCCTGAACCCCTCCGGGTGCTGGCCTTGAGGCGCTCCCTGCAGGTGTGGGCTAAGGTGGAAAGCATTTCTCTATCGGGAGGACGCATTAGGCCTTCACAAAATCCCAAATGCAGCACATTGGGACACAATTCTACGTGACCTGCACAGTCAAGGCAATGACATTACGGACACATTAATCCCCAGCATCACTGCAAACCGTGAATTAGGGGAGGGGCGCTGATCACAAGGAGATCATGAGAGAGGGATCGCCGGAAGATATCAAGATCGGACATCACCTGGCATTGTCCTAGTAACATACGCTTACAGACCACAATGAAGAGGCTCGCGCGCACTCCTAATAAGGTGGGGATAGAGGGCTGTTCTAGTTCTAGTTAAAAAACACCACTGCCCCTATTTTTGTTTACGTTGTCCCACATGCTATCACCCGACTCCCGAGTTGGCAGACTGATTCACAGCTCACATACCACTATAGTGTAGATGAAACGCCCCTAACGGATGACCCCCACTTACGCCAGGGGTAGGGGGCCAAATGAGATGTATAGAGTAAGACACAATGGCTGAATACCCTACGTGTTCAATGTTCTTATTATACACAAACCAGCTTTGTACAAAAGTCAATTACGTATGGTGTAAGGAGCTAATGTATTCTAAACAAACTGTGACCTCTAATGTGAATGTCAATCAATCAATCAATCAGGGGTTTGTTAAAGCGCGACTACTCACCCGTAAGGGTCTCAAGGCGCTAGGGGTGGGGGGGGCTGCAGGTTCCATTCCATCAAGGAGGGGGTCTGTCGAAGAGCCAGGTTTTGAGGTTTCTTGCGAAGATGGGGAGCGATGTTGTCTGTCTGAGGTGGAGCGGAAGGGCGTTCCATGCTTTGGCCGCGAGGGAGGAGACGGAGCGGCCTCCCGATCTGGTCTTTCTGGTGCGGGGGACACGGCGTAGGAGAGCTGGGCTGATCGTAGGGTCCTTTGGGGTGCGTGGAATTTGAGTCTGCTGTTCAGGTATGCTGGTCCGGTGCCGTGGAGGGCCTTGTGTGCGTGGGTGAGCATCTTAAAGGTGATTCTCGCCTCGACGGGGAGCCAGTGGAGTGTGCGCAGGTGCTGGGAGATGTGGCAGTGTTTTGGCAGGTTGAGGACCAGTCTTGCGGCGGCGTTCTGGATGTTCTGTAGCTTGCGGGTGAGGTTTTTGTTTATTCCGGCGTAGAGTGCGTTGCCATAGTCGAGTCTGCTGGTGACCAGGGCGTGAGTGACGGTCTTTCGGTGTTCGAGGGGGATCCATTTGAAGGTCTTACGAAGGAGGCGGAGGGTGTGGAAGCAGGAAGACGAGACAGAGTTGATCTGGCGGTCCATTTTGAGCTCAGAGTCCAGGATGATTCCTAGGTTGCGTGTGTGGTCTGTGGGGGTTGGCGGGTTTCCGAGGGCGGGGGGCCACCAGGTGTCGCTCCAGGCGTCGGGGTTTGGGCCCATGATGAGTACTTCTGTTTTGTTGGTGTTTAGTTGTAGGCAGCTGTTTTTCATCCATTTGGCGACTGCTTCCATGCCTTCTTGAAAGTTGCGTCTGGCGGTATTGGGCTTGTTGGATAGGGAGAGGATGAGCTGGGTGTCGTCTGCGTATGACACGATGTTGAGTCCATAGGTTCTGACGATGGGGGCAAGTGGAGCCATGTAGATGTTGAAGAGCGTCGGGCTGAGGGAGGAGCCCTGGGGGACTCCGCAGGTGGTAGGTGTGGGGTCCGAGAGGAAAGGGGGGGAGTCTGACCCGCTGCGTCCTGCCGGAGAGGAAGGAGCGGATCCAGTCGAGGGCCTTGTCCTGTATTCCTGCGTCGTAGAGTCTGCGTATTAGGGTGCGGTGGGAGACTGTGTCGAACGCCGCTGATAGGTCGAGGAGGATGAGGGCTACTGTTTCTCCTTTGTCCAGTAGGGTGTGGATGTTGTCTGTTGCGGCGAGGAGGGCGGTTTCCGTACTGTGGTTTTTTCTGAAGCCGGATTGGGAGGAGTCGAGGATGTTGTGTTCTTCAATGAATGTGGCGAGTTGGCTGTTGATGGCTTTCTCGATGACTTTCGCTGGGAACGGGAGCAGGGAGATGGGTCTGTAGTTTTTGAGGTCGGTGGGGTCCGCTGAGGGTTTCTTTAGGAGGGGGTTGACCTCGGCGTGTTTCCAGTCGTCGGGGAACGGGCGGTCGCCAGGGAGCGGTTGATGGTGTGGCGGAGCATGGGTGCGATGGTGTCGGCGGCTCTGTTGAAGATGTGGTGGGGGCAGGGGTCCGTGGGGGCCCCTGAGTGGATTGACTTCATTGTCTTCAGTGTGTCTTCGGTGGTGAGGGCTGTCCAGTCGTCAATCGCTGGTTTCCGGGTGTCGGGGGTGGTTGGTGAGGGTTCAGTGTGTTGGTTGTCTTCGTCGAAGTTGTCGTAGATGCTCTTGATTTTGTGGTGGAAAAGGGTGCTGAGTTTGTCGCAGAGGTCTTGTGAGGGAGGGATGTCGGTAGACTCGCTGGTGGGTTGGGCGAACTCCTTGATGATGCTGAAGAGTTCCTTGCTGTTGTGCGCGTGGGTGGAGATTCTGTCTTCAATCGCTTTTTTCCTCGTTTCTCTGATGAGTTGATGGTGAGCGTTGGTGGCGGCTCTGAAGTTGTTGTGGGCTTCTGTGGATTTGGTGTTCCTCCAGGCCTTTTCGAGGCGGCGGCATGTGCGTCTGGACTCTTGAAGTTCGGTGGTAAACCATCTGGCTTTCTTGGCGCGGGTATTGTTGTTTTTTTGTTGAGGGGGGCTATGGTGTTGGTGCTGTCCGAGATCCATCTATGCAGGGTTCGGGCTGCGGTGTTGGGGTCGTCGTTTTCCGCGATGGTTGGGGTGGAGTTGTTGAGTGAGGAGGTGAGCTGGTCGTCAGTGATTTTGGTCCAGTTTCTTCGTGGGAGCAGGTGCTGGTGTCTGTGGATGGTGGGTGTCCTGAAGGTGAAGTGGACGCAACGATGGTCGGTCCATGGGAGTTCGGTGGTGTGGCTGAAGGTGATGGAGTTTCCTGTAGTGAAGAGGGGGTCGAGGGTGTGTCCTGCTGAGTGCGTGGGCTCGGTCACGATCTGGCGGAGTCCAATGTTGTGGAGGTTGTCCAGGAGGGATGTGGTGTTGGGGTCCAGTTGGTTGTCGAGGTGGAAGTTGAGGTCTCCCAGCAGGGTGTAGTTGGTGGATGCGATGGCCTGCGGGGAGATAATGTCTGTGATGGAGTTGGCAAAGGGTCCGCGGGGTCCAGGGCGTCGGTAGATGAGGGTTCCTCGGAGGGTGGCAGTTGGAATGGCCAGTATCTTGAAGTGAAGGTGTTCCATCAGTTCTGTGGGCTCGCCGGGGAGTGTGCTCAGGCGGAGGCTGGATTTGTGGACGATGGCGAGTCCTCCTCCTGGGCGGGTGGGGCGGTCCTTCCTGGAGATCTTGTATCCTAGGGGGATGGCGATGTCCAGTCCCGAGGTGGTGTTGGTCCAGGTTTCGGTGAAGAACGCTACGTCCGGGGTGCTGCTGTCGAGGAGGTCCCAGATTTCTGTGGCGTGTTTGTGGAGGGATCGGACGTTGAGGAGGATGCATTGCAGGGTCTTCGGTCTACTCTGTTCATGGAAAATCAATAAAACAAAAGTAAACAAAAAAAATTATGATAGTTCCATTATTCTGTAAATCCCTAATTTCCCGCCAATCATCTTTTGTCATATTATAGGATTTGTTAGCTCTCTCTTTTTTAATCTTTCTTGTGGATCTTATGCAATCCACTATTTCTTGAAAGTTGTCTATCTTATTGCCCGGAGGGAGCTGCGGACAAAACTTAGATTTGGGCTTGCATTTGCCCGTGATTGATTCCTCTGTTGATAGCCCCATTGTTTAACACAACTGTGATGTAGATAGACTTTCAGTACCTTCTTGTGATGGCATATCCATTGATTCCATCTCTAAAGAAGCTAATGCATTATAGTGTATTATATCCTTTGGCGTCAGTACAGATGTTGTATTTCTGCTGCTTTTTAGCTTTTCTTTATCACTGTCTGACTTGATGTTCCTTTCCTGCAGAAAATACTTTTTTATTTTAAGTTTCCTTGAAACTTGTATAAATCTCTCCTGGCAGTTGCCAAGTCCATCTTGACTAGGGACAGAATGTCAAGCCCTTATTCAATAAGTTTGTGTTTGTTATTCAGTTGTTTGTGCAAAAGATTGTTATATATTCACACAAAAAACAAAGGTTGCACGTCAGTTATAGTAAGGAAAATGTTATTTAGGTTTGGTATACAAATCCAAATTAAACTCTACAAACATTAGAAATTCTACTGTTATAGTTGTCTCTTATTTGTAAGATTTATGCACCACTTATGCACATTTCTTTCTTATTTGTTCCAAAAATGCCTTAAACTACACAAGCATAAATAATTCTTACTTATAGTTATCATTTACACACTGCTTTCATATTACTATAAGACATACTTATAACTCACATTTATACTTACCACCTTTCAGTTAGTATCACTCGGTCACTTCTATACATAGTCTTGTCACCTCACTTGCCACACTAAAGGAACTATAAATCGCCCCTTCTCTATGCACTACCTATACCCTTGGATATTACCCAAGTATAGGAGGCTGGCTTAGTATATGGTGCACACTTATTTAAGTGAAGCACCTTGCGCTAATCCAGACAACGCTTATGGTGATTTTAGTGGTCTTAGTCACCCAACCTGTGGATACCCCAGGAAACAGGATACCTACACCAGGGAAGCCGGGTGCATAGGTGTGAAGTGACGTTGAAAACCGCTGTAGACCACAATGGAGAACTTCAATAAAGATGCCGCTGGCGAAGACTGTGCAAGAGTCCGGTGGAATCCAAGGGAGGATTCTTGAAGAGAAGAACCTGCAAATAGAGGGGACAGAGTCTAAGCCACTCGGAAGTGATCAGGAGGCACGGAAGAGCAATGCCCACCGATGTCAGAAGATGCAGGAGTGATGACGGTGACCTTGTCGCTGCAGCTGTGAGGACTAGGCGATGCTGAGGAAGACCAGGAGCCATGTACAAGCTGTTCCACGTTGTAAGTCGAGAACCAGGGAGTCTGTGTCCGGTGGGAGCACCAACAAGCCTTGGCAGCTGCAACAGGCATGGAAAGCGAAGAAGGAGCAACGTTGGGACCAGCAAGGTCCAAGGACTCACCACAAGCAGGAGAGTCAGAGCAGGCCCCGAGCAAGCAGGGGAGCCCACTGAAGCAGGAGAAGACCCTCGAGAGGACCCACAGGCCAAAGGCTCAGGAGTCGCAAGAGGACTTGAGCAGCTCACCAAAGATGCGGTAAGGATGCTGATCTTAGCAGGAAGAGATGCTGGAGGCTGGAACCTCTGGTACCCCGAAGATCTTTGGAGTGCATAGCCAACAAGCCTTTGCAGCGGCAAGTTGAACCGGTACACAGGGGTTCGGCCGGGAGATACTGGCCTCAAAATTGAAAGAGAGGACAGGTCAGGCATTGAAGGAGCTGTAAAACCACCACCTTTGTTGCTGAGGCTTTCGAAGTCCGTGGGAGGTCAGGGGCAGCAGACCAGTTAGCTTCATTGTAATGCTTGCAGATGCAGGGGAGTGACACCTTCACTTCAAGGGAGATTACTTTGGGTGTCCTTGATGCCCACAAGTCTGTTGAAGATCCTGGAAGAACCACAGACACAGACAAGACTTGCGGAACAGATAGACCAGGAGCATCAAAAGTCTTCAGTGATGCAGTCTCGGTTCCAGGCAAAGTCCAAGTGTCCAGACGGTCGTAGAATGACTTGGTTTCAGGCTTGAGTCTTGTTCCATGATGAATCTAAGGACCCACCCACAGGTAAGCCCTTTTATACCCTAAGAATGGGGTTACAACGACTATGGAGTCCTTCTCAGAGGAGGGGCTGGACAGAGCAGAGGATACTCCCATGTCCTTTGTCCAGTTTTGCACCAGAGTGGGAGCCAAGGGCTCCCTGCACTGGCTCAAACTGGAGAATGCAAGGAGGGCACACATGTACCTTTCAAAGCAGTCTGGTGGCACTGGCAAGTGCCCTCACCCCAGCCAAATACACTAAGTCCTATCTAGGAGGTGGTCACACCTCCCTGTGACTGTAAAAAAACCGATTCTACCTTCCCTTGCTTGAGATCAGCTCAGCAGCAGGATGGCAGAATTGTGTCTGTGGTTCGCAGCAGCACTAGCTTGCTAGCAGACCCTGAAAGGCTGTCACTGGGAGTAGTGGGGGCTTCCCAGTGGAGCCCCCCAATGCATGGAATTATACCTCCAACACTGGTAACTGTGTTGGTATATGATTCCAAAATGTTTGACACCAAACATGCCCAGGTTCGGCACAGACACTATATAGTTAGCCATCGCGTAATGATGCATGGCCACTATTTGTATCAAAATGGCTGAGCGCACTTACAAAGCCTGGAGAATCGGCTCTGGGGTTTGCAGGGGTGTCCTGCTCATGTAGGGGCACCTTCACACTTATAACTTATCTGGTGACCTCCGATATGAGAAAACGTATATCTGTCATAAGTGATGCTAGCACCAGCTTACACAGGCTGCAATGGCAGGTCTGTAGTCCAAGTTTGAGTGGTCTCTCATGGGTGGCATAATACATGTTGCAGCCCATGGGAGACCCCTGGTGTACCTATGCCCTGAGTACCTCAGTACAATATACCATGAACGTATAGGGGTACACCAGTAGCCAATTGTTGAGGTACAAAAGTACTTACCAGGTCAAATTTAGGGAGGAAGCACAGTGGCTGGGGTCCTGATTAGCAGAATCCCAGTCAGACTAGTCAAAAAACATACTGACACTAGCAAAAAGTGGGGGCAACCATGAAAGCAGATCCTACTTCCTACACAACCCCCCCCCCCATGAAAGGAGATGAGACTAACCTTGCCCAGTTGAGTCTTCATTTTCTAAGTGGAACTATCTGGAGAGTCCATCTGCGTTGGCATGGTTACCCCCAAGTCTATGTTCCACAGAAAAGTCCCTCCCCTGTAGGGAAATGAACCACCTCAAAAGTTTGGGATTTTCACCCTTCATTTGTTTTAGCAATAAGAGGGGCTTATGGTCTGTCTGAACAATGAATTGTGTACCAAACAGGTATGGCCTCAACTTCTTCAAGGCCCAGACCACAGCAAAGGCCTCCCTCTCAATAGCTGACCAACGCTTTTCTCTGGGGGGGTCAACCTTCTGCTTATAAAAGCTACTGGTTGGTCCTTGCCATCTGCATTAAGTTGTGATAGAACTGTACCTACCCCTATCTCAGAAGCATCTGTCTGGACAATGAAGGTTTTGGAGTAATCAGGACTTTGCAGAAACGGACCAGTGCACATGGCCTGCTTCAGGTCATCAAACGCCTTTTGACAGCGAACTGTCCACTGAACTATCTTAGGCATTCTTTTGGAGGTGAGATCATTAAGGGGAGTCACTATGGACCCATATCCCTTAACAAACCTCCTGTAGTACCCAGTCAAGCCCACAAAAGCTCTGGCCTGAGTATGGGTAGTGGGAGCAACCCAGTCCATTATGCTCTGGATTTTGCTATCCAATGGTTGAACCTGGCCTCCACCTACAAGGTGGCCCAAGTACACCACGTTGCTCTGCCCTATCTAGCACTTTGTGACCTTGATAGTGAGGCCTGCCTTTTGCAGTGCCTCCAGAACATACATTCCTGAGGTGGACCAGGTGATCCTCCCAAGGGGAGCTAAAGACGGCAATGTCATCTAGATATGCTGCATTATAGGCTATGAGAACTTTGTTCACCAACCTCTTAAATGTGGCAGATGCATTCTTCAAACCAAAAGGCATTACAATAAATTGATAATGCCCACTAGGGGTTGAAAATGCTGTTTTTGGCTTAGCATCCTCAGAGAGTCTCATTTGCCAGTAGCCAGGTCAAATGCACTGAGATACTTGGCTGAGGCCAGAGTATCAATCAGCTCATCTGCCCTGGGAATTGGATGGGCATCAGTCCTAGTGACTGCATTGAGACCTCTATAGTCTACACATAACCTCATCTCTCTCTTACCATTTTGGGTGTGAGGTTTTGGCACAAGGACTATAGGACTAGCGCAGGGCTATCCAAAGGTTCAGTGACCCCCCCCAGCTCCAGCATCTTTCGGACCTCAGTTCTGATGCAATATCTGACATTGACAAGCTGTCTGTAGATTTTACTCTTGACTAACCCTGGGCGTAGCGGGACTACGCGGAGGTCCACAGAGTTGCGAACAAACTCCGTGGAACTCCGCTCCGCCACCCACCCTATATTAACAATTAATTCTACATACTTAAAAGTAAATTAAAACCACTTACCTGTACTGCGGCGTCCCCGGGCTGCCCTCCTCCTCTTCCTCGCCGTCTGGATAATCCTTGAAAAAACTGCGCTTGCGCATTTCTTGCGAGAAATAGGCGGGTGTGCGCGCATGCGCAGTTTCCTCAAGGATTATCCAGACGGCGAGGAAGAGGAGGAGGGCAGCCCGGGGACGCCGCAGTACAGGTAAGTGGTTTTAATTTATTTTAAGTAATGTAAAATTAATTGTTAATAAAGGGGGGGTGGAGGCGGGGGCTGGCCAACTCCGCTCCGCTGCAGAGTGTGCGAAGATTTGCTTTCTCCGTGTTCTCCACGGAACGCGGGGGAGGCAAATCTCCGCACACTCCGCGGGCGGAGCGGAGGTCTCCGCCCGGGCTTACTCTTGACTGGCAGACTGTAACCTGTGTTCACCTCATGGGTACACCAGGTGGTTTGACTGGGAGTCAGAGAGAACAAGTTTGGAAACTGATTGAAGGCCTGCCTACAATAAGCTTACTGCTGGTCAATGAGGCTGCCTGCTAAGGCTACTCAATCAACTGGCCCAGCAACAGGGTCCTGAGAGAGGAGATCAGGGAGAGGATCACTCTCTTCCTCCTGTCCCTCATCAGTTGCCATGAGCAAGCTCATATCAACCCTGTCAATAAAAGGCTTTAGGTGGCTCCCATGAAGAACTCTGTGACTTCTGGGAGTGCCTAAGTCAACCAAGCAGGTGACCTCACCTTTCTTTTAAAGGATAGTGTGGGGGACACTCCACTGGTCTTGGAGAGCTGCTGGGGCCACAGGCTCCAACACCCACAATTTCATCCTGGCTGGTAAACAGTCAGTACAGCCTTTTGGTCATGCCAAGCTTTCTGCAGGTCCTGGCTGGCCTCAAGGTTTTTGCTGGCCTTCTTCATGTATTCAGCCATTTGTGAACGCAGGCCAGAGACATAGTCCACAATGTCCTGTTTAGGAGGTTTGAGAGGCTGCTCCCAGCCTTCCTTAACCAGACACAATGGACCCCTAACTGGATGTCCAAACAGAAGTTCAAATGGGCTGTAGCCCACCCCCTTCTGAGGAACCTCTATGTAGGCAAAGAGAATGCAGGGTAGTAAGACATCCCATTTTCGCCTGAGCTTTTCTGGGAGTCCCATGATCATACCCTTTAGGGTCTTGTTGAGCCTTTCAACAAGTCCATTGCACTGTGTATGGTAGGGTGTGGTAAATTTATAGTTTACTTCCACATTGCAGTTATGTAGCTAGACATGAAGTTTGTACCTCTGTCTGATAAGACCTCTTTAGGAAACCCCACTCTGGAAAAGAATCCCAGGAGAGCCCTAGCCACCACATGAGCTGCAGAGGTCCTAAGGGGAATAGCCTCTGGATACCTAGTGGCATGGCCCACCACCAGTAGGATGTAACTGTGTCCAGATGCAGTTGGAGGGTTTAAGGGACCAACAATGTCTATCCCTACCCTCTCAAAGGGAACCCCAACCCCTGGAAGTGGAATTAAGGGGGCTTTTGTAGTGCCACCTGACTAACCACTGGCTTGTCAATTGAGACAGGAGCGACAAAACTTCTTGGTATCCTCAGACATGTGGGGCCAGTGAAAATGAGGGACAGGCCTGCCCCAGGTCTTGCTTTGCCCAAGATGTCCTGCAAGGGGAAAGTGCTGTGCCAAGGAAAGAAGAAACCCCCTGAATTCTTGAGGTATAATCAACCTCCTGGTGACACCAGGCTTGGGGTCTCTACACTCGGAAAACTGAAGCAATATTCCCAAAAGATCCTATGGGATCCACTGACATTCCCTGCCTCCTCAGCAGCAGCTTGCATTCTGAGGTGTTCCTGAGAGGGGCAGGATTTCAGCTCCAGACTCAAGTCTGCCCTGGAAGGGACACCTGCCCCCAAGAACTCTGCTGTATTAGGCCCAAGTTCCTCTAGGACAGTTACTTCACAGGGGCTACGGTCATCTCCCTCAGGAAACTGATCCTCACTGGGAGTCTGCGAGGAGGATAATTCCTTACCATTCCTGCTCCTTCCCGTAGGAGCTAGCCGCTCCATTTTTCCAGGATCCAGAGCTCCCTCAGTGTCTAACTGTTTGGCCTGAGCCCTAGTAACAGCAAATGCACTGGCAGAGATTCCCATAATCTCTGCCTGTGTCCTGAACTCCAGTTCAGACCAGGGTGAAATTTCTAAGTCATTGCCCAACAGACAGTCCACAGGTAAGTCTGGTGAAACCACAACTCTTTTAGTGCAAGTTACCCCTCCACAGCTGAGATTCACACCTGCCAAGGAATGATCAGTCCTGACATTGCTTGGATTGGTCACTTGGTAAAGTTGATCAAGAATGATTTGATGAGGAGACCCAAGTTTCTCTATCACCATAGTGACACTGGCCCCTGTGTCCCTGTATGCCACAGCTTCCTGACCATTAATCAGAGACTGTTGCCTGTGCTTGTCAAAGTTAGTGGGACTTACTAGTAAAGTGGCAAGTTCCATGCCACTGTCACTGACAAGGGCAGCCTGAGCAAGTGTTCTGACTAGGCCAGAACCCACTTCAGAACCCAAGGTTAACTTTACTAATCCCTTGGGGGAACGACTACTACTTGTACTGGTGCGAGGGGTGCTAGATGCCTTAGGGGCAGTAGTAGTAGTAGGTTACTTGGTGTTAGGTTTAGAGCAATTGGCATCCCTTGCTTTGTGGCCTTTCTCCTTGCACAGGTAACACCAAGGTCTCTTGCCAGAGGAAGAGGAGTTTTGAGACTCACCCCCAGAGGAAGATTTTTGGGGACCTTGTGAAGACTCCTTTTTGTCTTTATCTTTCTCCCCACCCTTCTCCTAGGCCTTAGAAGAATCTTGCTTCTGATCACCTCCACCACCATTGGTTTCCTGCTTCACCCTGGTGTGGACCCATTTGTCTGCCCTCTTTCCCAATTCTTGGGGAGAGATCAGGTCAGTCCACCAGGTACTGGTGCAGCTGCTGATTTGGACAGCCACTCTGAGATAGATCTATCTATCTATCAATCTATCTTCTCAGTGACCTTCGTTCACCAACAGCGCCCGCACCACATTCAGGAAACCGATATGTGAGACACCGGACGCAGCGAGGTGAATCAATTACATTTTATTTCATCCATAAAGTGTACCAATTAGAAAAACAGGACGTTAACGCATTTTGACTTACGCCTTCAACTGGACAACCAGTGACTTCTCACCCCCGGGTTTAAAAACAGTCCCTCTACTTTTGCATTGTCCCCAAGTCACGTCTACTAGACTACACACTCTGAGTTATATCAGCCTATTTTCACAGCCATTTTATAATTACATTTTGACCCTTCCTCAAATCGGCCCATGATATGATTAATTGCAGTACATTTCCACATGTCTCTGAGATTTCAATTTTGCAAAAATCTAAATTATCTGAAACATTTCATTATGATTCACAGCAGGCAATCAAACTATCAAATCAACGGAACAAAAATAATACGAGAGATAGGGACAGACATAACACTCATCTATTAGAGCGAGACGAAAATAGAAACAATTGCTCAAAGCCCGTTATCCATCAAGTGTAATCCCACGTTCCTAAAACTAAACATTCTGTAACCCACGTCAAGAGTCATAATTTGTCAATATGCTAAAAAATGCCTTATAGCAAATATAGTTTTATGAACATCAAAACCAATGTGCTAAAGTGTATTTGTTGACAAATCATAAAGGGACTCTGTGCTCATATGTAAATCTTGGCTCAAACCACAAGATATGTATATAATAGTTACTGTAAAAATATAGATATGAGCAAAGGGGATAGGATTTCCAAGAATCTGGTTAAAGAGTTCATTATAGACATGCGGGTTAAACCACCAGATTGCAAGATATCATGCTAAGGTGCAATACTTAAACTGAGAAGCAGATAAATTGGGTCAATCCCACAATCTAATCAATTTAAGTATCATGATATCTGCTCTCTGCTATTTCAGTAAGCTCTACAGTACAATCTCATAAAGTGCATACATCAAGGGATGTGGACATATATCCCCCATAACGTACACAGTGAGTGGGCTCCAAATTTACATATGTCAAAGTGTAATGTTGTTAACAAAGTAAAGTGACTTGTGCAGACGGAATAATTGCAACATTCAATGTGTGTGTGTGTGTGTGTGTGTGTGTGTATATATATATATATATATATATCATTCCACAACGCCCTCGAGTAGGACGCCAGCGCTCCTTCCTTGAAGCAGTGCAGTTTTTTCCGACAGGGCAGCCGTAAATATTGCAACAAGTAACCTCTGAGCCCAGAGGTTGGTATGAAAAACCGCACTCTCTCGGAATCTTAATCAAATACATAGAAAAAGCTCTGAATGATATCCAAAAGGAATTAAAAGAGGTAGAGGAATCCATCAAAAAATTAACTCTATCTGAGGAACATCAAAAATTGAAAAATTAAATGATAAAGATTCTGGAAAAACATGAGGAAAGAGTAAAACAACGTAAACAATTAAAATTCCAGAGAGATAAGATAGATTTTGAAGAAGGGTGCATTTTTACCTTTGCTAGGAAGTTCGAACAGCAAAGAAGCAGAGAACAACTGGAAACGACGAGTGGGCAGTTTTCAAGTCATGAGTCCCTGACAAGCACTGATGCAAGTGAAAATGAAGGTGCCAGTGCAGCGCCACCCTCTACAAGTAGTAAGAAAATTCCTTTTTTAACAGAGATGCGCCTGGCCCTACAACAACAGAACTGGGAAAAGACCAAACCAGTGGGCCAAGGAAGAGGAAGAGGACGGGGCAGAGGAGGTTCAGGAAAACAAGGAGAGGCCAAAGGGGACAAAGAAGGAGGAAAACCAATAATGGAGACACGAGGCAGGACGAGGTCGAATCGGAAATAGAAATAGAAATTACAAAAACAAAAGAAAAAGATAAGGATACTCAAGAACTAAATGTCATCAATCTCTCAGACAGACAATTGACAAATCCAGAAGAACAATTATTAAAGAAAGGTCTAAACTATTGCCCTAACACCCATTTGGACATTGCACAAACACGGATAGATATTTATAAATACATCCGGAAAATAAAATTGGCCAAACTATACGCAGAAAAGAAAACATCATCACAGGAAAATCCCACAATTAATTTGGAAAGTGAACTATTGGTGGAAGATGAACGAGCTTGGGAAGCCCTCATGACAATGGGAGATGATGAAACTGACCACAATATGGAAAGTCTAGATGAACTGTTCCCACCCCTGGGTGCAGGTATCAGTGGAAAGAAACCCAAATCGTATTTCTACCCAATTTTGCCTCCAGGAAACAAGATTGATGTGTTCCATGAGGCGGTAATACATGATCTATACTGTCTCAATCAAAGACAAACAAAGGATAATTTGTCAATATTGGAAAGAAATGCATTAAAAAACTTGCAACAGGACACCTCAATTGAAATAAAACCGGCAGATAAAGGCGGTAACGTAGTCATTCAAAACAAACAAGACTACGTATGGGAGGCAAACAGCCAATTACAGGATAAAACATGCTATAAAGAGCTGGGAAATAATCCAACAAAAGAAATTGGAGAAATAATCAATAAATATCTTTGTGAATGGCTAGATCGGGGTTTAATTGACGAAGAAGAAAAGAAATACCTGACAGTGGAAAATCCAGTGGTGGCAACAATTTACTTCTTACCAAAAGTTCATAAGCGTCTACACAAACCACCGGGTAGACCCATAATATCTGCGATTGGTTCATTGATGGAACCAATGTCAAATTATATTGATCATTTTTTGGCTCCAATGGTAAAAGATCTTAATTCCTATTTGCGAGATACAACAGATTTACTTCAAAAATTGGAAAGTATACCTTGGCATTTAGGATATAAACTAATATCTATGGACGTTGTATCACTGTATACAAATATAGAGCATGAAATAGGATTAAAATCATGCAGTTTCTTCTTGGGCAAAAGGAACATTCAATTCAAACAACATAATAACATGCTGTTGGATATGATTTCTCTTTGTTTACAAAATAACATTTTTTTGTTTAACAAAAAATTCTTTAAACAAATGAAGGGTACAGCCATGGGCTTTTCTTTTTCTCCAAATTTTGCTAATTTAGTTATGGGCTGGTACGAACAAAAAATAGCATGGAAATGTGAAAATGATATATATGTGCAAAAGACAGTTGCATGGTGGAGGTTTATCGACGACCTTTTTATCATTTGGGATGGGTCAGAGGAGGATTTTGCGAAATACTTTCAAATTCTGAATAACAATGAGGCCCATTTGAATTTCACATATGAGATCAGCTCAAGCAAAATTTCATTCCTGGACATTGAAATTTATGCAGAAGGAGACACCTTACAAACTACACTTTTCCGGAAAAAAACAGCCACCAATGCAGTTCTCCAAAAATGGAATATACCTTACGGAGAGTTTCTAAGGCTACGAAGAAATTGCTCCACAGATAAGGAATTTGAAAATCATAGCAGTGCGATGCAAACAAGGTTCAAAAAGAGAAAATATCCCCATAAGATTGTCGACCAAAGTTTGGAAAGAGTAAAAATGAAAAATCGAGGAGAGATTCTAAAAAACAAGTGAAATCAAATAAGGAGGACTCCTCTAAAATGAGATTGATAACAACTTATACAACGGAAAGAAGTGAACTGACCAGGATCCTTAAACACTGGGGTATCCTGAAACTAGATCCGACAATATCAGAGATAATAGGGGATTATCCTAATATCACCTACAGGAGAGCCCCGAATCTGGGTGATAAATTAATGAATAGTCATTTCAGAATGAGCCAACAGAAACCATGGACTGAAATTGAAGGGTTTTGGCCGTGTAAAAGTTGCAAAGCCTGCAAGATTGCAATCCCCAAAAAGAAGTGGCCATCAATAAGGGTGTAAATTGGAAAATCAGACAGCACATCACTTGTAAAACCAAATATGTCGTGTATATAGTTGAGTGCCCATGCAACTTGAAGTACATAGGGAGCACAATTTGCGAGATTAAAAACGCATCCTTGAACATATTAGAGCAACTGTGAACAAGGATCGCTCAAATGCTATAGCAAAGCATATGGAAAAGGAGCACGACAGTAACTGGGAGTCCTTGAGATTCTATGCAATAGAACATATACCGTACTCAGAAAGAGGAGGAAATCGTGAAAAACATCTGAGACAAAAGGAGTCAAAGCATATTGTGTCATTCAGGACTTTGACACCGTTGGGCCTGAACCAGGACGAAGTTATTTGTACATCTTTAAGAAATTTTATGTTATATTATATGAAGTTTATTTTGTGCTGTAATTAGAGCTACTGATTAGATAAGACACTAAATCAGTATACATACTTGTATATAATATGTACAAAGAAATGCAAATGGAGATGAAAAAGGGAAAAGAAAAAAACAGTGTCAAAAACATAATTTTCTGACTAAACAGGGATTAGTGGTTTAAGTTTGAAGAAGTATAATAAACCCCACTAGAGGGATTTAGGAGTATAAATAAGATTAGTGGTTAAAGCTAAGAAAAATCCCCACTAGAGGGATCTATGAGTCCAAACAGGAAGTTTAAACCATAGTGGAAAGAAACTTGTCTTTTGGCTTCTCTGCAACTATAAAGTTGTTTTTATACAAAATGTTGAAATACGTTTTAAAAATATTATGTTTTAGAACAATTTCACTATCAGGCACTGTCACACAATTATTTTGTGCACACCAATTGTAAATAACACGTCAACACTTATAAGCACCCTTTTTTTCATTCACGTTTTGAAAAATATAAAAAATGTAAAATTTCTTTGAACTACGCATACCATAATGCTTTGCAGCCACACACAACAGGAAATGTGTGTGTAATGGAAATAAAAGATGTCTGTTTTGCCGGTTAGTGAAAACTACCCGTGACCAAGGTTCGAGGAGCGAACCGAAACGCGTTGGGCACAGCGATGTTTACTGTTATGAAATAAAGCAATTTTGTTATACGGATTCCGAGAGAGTGCGGTTTTTCATACCAACCTCTGGGCTTGTTGCAATATATATATCAACAAACAAACTCAGCTTCTCCGCACCTCCACATCCCAGATGGGCGAACAGAGAATCCACGAACCACTGGAAATTGTTGGCATGAAGATGTTTAATTGCTCCACAGAACGACGCGTTTCGGGCAACACTTGCCCTTGATCTCGTTTATATATATATATATATATATATATATATATATATATATATATATATATATATATATAATCTACTGGCGGTCGCCAGTAGATAGTTATAGTTATGACCTATTTTCCATAGGAAATCCGCAACATTCTATTCCCAATAACTTTGGCGCAGGTTGACGAATCTTCGCGAAAGTTTCAAAACTTATGGCCCGCTCCGGTCCGCTCCTATCTTGAAAGTTTCGGGGTGATTCGTCAAGTGGGGGCCGAGAAAAAAGGGGGGTCCCAAAACGTGTTTTCCCCATGCAATTTTCCATAGGAACCTTTAGTCACAGCTACAGCCCGAACTGCAGAACGGAATTACACCAAATTTGGCAAAAAGGTAGTCCTTGGTTCAGAGTCGTGCCTTTTGGTTAAATGGTGTAAATCCGTTCAGTAGTTCCTGAGACATTTGAAAAAGAAATCACATATATATCTGGGCGGAGCCTAACCACATATGTCATCGTGAGATCTGATTGGCTGTCAGCACTTCATCCTGGAATTGCTGGCAGCCACCTTGGGACCAATATAAATGATAGTACCCCATTGAAATGCATTGTAGTGAATCGAAGATTTTGAGGGTTACCAAAAGGAGAACTATAAAGGGTGATAACAGACTTTAGTTACATTAGAATTCATTTGTTGATGGTACCATACTAATTTCAGGAATTGTGGTGTGTCCTAAGGTGATTTTACCCTGTGAAAAACCTTCTGCTGGGATATCATGAATCATGTTTGAGAGAGAACTATTTTCACATGCTTGTCCCATACAGTTTTGGAAGGTGCTGCAGAAGCTAAAATGAGAGCATATTTTCTGTAAATTCGCATTATCTTTCTCAGTCATGTGAGAATGAAGTCTGACATTCTCAGTAAAACATGTACATCCAACAAGGGCAGAGACTGTCAGTTGATTCCTTTGTGTTCTACTGCAGCTTCCCAGAGTGTTCTAAAGAACAACTAGAGCGCTAACAGTCTTACTTATGCCAAAATTATGGCACACCTGAAGCCATCTTGATTGGAATAAACTGGTAACACTTAAAACATTTAATTTAAAGAGGAACAAAATGAGGGGGTTCATTTTGCCATAAAAATTATGGTTAGTGCTGCAGAAAGAAAATTTAGGGCATGTTTTAAGTGAGATCTCAAATCCTCTTCTATTTCATTAGAAAATTCTGACATGCAGACTGAAACAATCACTTTCAATACCAGCAGTAGACTTCCAGTTAACTCCCTGGTGAGCAGTAGCTTTACTACAGTGATCTAATGAACAACTAGAGTGCTAACATTCTGAATTTATGGCAAATGTGTGACACATCTGAATGCCTTCTTGATGGAATCAAAGTAAAAACTGAAAGCATTTCCTACTGAGGAGACTGCAGTAAATGACGAAATTAGGAAACTTCATAACAAATAAGTCTCCCAAGATGGCCACCAGAGAAAAAAGAGCCCAAATGTAGCATAAATATCACCCAGATGTAGCCCACATATAGCCCAATGACAGAAGTGTGCAAAACACTTTTTAATTTTAGTTTTTCTGCAGTTTTATATAGTGCAAACTGGTCAGGTATTGGAGCGTTACATCTTACTTGGACCCCTTATTGCGTATTTTGCACGAAGTACATGAGATTGATCTTGCGAAACATTGAACTTTACGATTCTGTTAACCTGAAGTTGCTCTGAACCGGGCTTTGTAACACCCGTTTTTACCTACTGGTTTTAATTAATTCTCACTGTATTGTATTATGAAAGAGGATTTACTGTTTTTATGTACACTTTTATGATCTATGTTTCTAAATCAGATCAAATAAAGTTTAATGAATTCTATGGCAGGACGGAGGCGAGGATTATGCATATCTTTCCTCACTTTATTTGCATAGCAGTTCAAAGAAAACGTAACACAACAATCATTAAACAAAAGACTACACAACCCATGAACCATTAGGGGGGTAGTCTCCAAGGCAACTATAGTCCAATCATATCACAGTCCATCGTATATAATATCGTGACGTCGCTTCCTCTTTCTTCACTGCTCGTCAGTTAAGTGCATTCCTTACATTCTTGGCTTAATCTGACGTTGTTGCTGTTTGTATAGCGGTTTCTTGTGCACGTTATTAGCATTATTGCCTTGGAATTGTTTCATATTCCCTGCGCAGCAAGCTCTTGCCCGAGCGCGTTCACCCCCTCGCAGTTTCTCCCGCTGTGTGCTCTGCGCGCGGTGAGATCCTGTCAGGCGCGTCTGGTCCGAGCGAGGCAGCTCCGTCGAGCGCTCCCGCTGGTCTTTACGCGCGTTTGGGAATCCGGTCACTCTTTTAGTGTCCGCTTGATTCCCGACCAACCCTCGCCTAATTTTGACACCGCTACGCGGTGATTTCCCCAGACGGCCACGTTAGTGACCAGCGCCACCTGGTGGTGGTAATTGGTATTGCGCCTCAGTCTATTCTTATAACAGCTTCGGGGAAAGCCCAGCTGTTGGAGCACCGGCGAGGGGGCTGTCTTAAGGATTTTAAGGGCATTTGTTCTGTGCTCACACCCTCTGCTATCATGTCTTCTCCAGAAGACCATTTTTACTCCTCCTACCAGGAAGTGGAGGAGGAATGGCCCCCAACTTCTCCCTCCAGCAGTGGACCAAGCCCTCTCTCTGGCTATTTCTAGGCGCTGGCTCCTCTTAGGGATCAGGTTGATAAGCTGGCGAAAAGCATCCCTGGGGTGTTCAGTGACCCAGATCTGGTGGTGGCGGGTCCAAGTAGCTCCCAGATGGGGAATAAAAGGGCCGTTAAGCATAACGCGGGGCATTTGGAAGGATTTGATAAACTTACATAGATCTTCCTCAAGAGTGCGCGAACGCTAAACCATGCACCCTGCCGGGAGGAGGAGGGGCCTGGAGAAAATTGCGACACTGTCACCACTATTGTAGACCCCGACGGCGGGTTTCCCTTAGAGGGAGAGGGTGTATCGGAGGACGATTTCTCCTCCGATGAGGATAAGGACTCGGGGCGTCCCTGGCGTCCAGAGTCCCACTCCTCTCAGTCCCCGGTTGGGGACGGGGTCCACTCGGACATGTTCGAGCCTACCCAAATTTACCATCCTAGGTCGGCAGAGTGGACACCTGACGCCAAAGTGGCAGAGTATGTGGTGGGGAAAATGCATCAACCCCTTGAAAGGGAGGTCAGGAATAGGATGAGGGGAGAATGCCCCAGGCCCTCACTGAAGGGGAAGGTGGCACACACGCCTGAAATTGATGAGAAACTATGTACCTTTTTCTCCAAGTATATGAGGGATCCCAAGAAAGGAATTGATAGGTCTTGGACGTGGTAGGGCCCTTGACCCAAATTATTCAATTGACGGAGCGTTCCAAAGAGTCAGGATCCCCTTTGTCCACGGATATTGTGGCTGGTTGGGCGCACTACCCTAAACCCTAAAACACTACCCCCTCCACTACCCAAACACCACTGCACTACCCTAAACCCTAAAACACTACCCCCAGCACGACACCCTATACTACCCAAACATAACTGCACTACCCTAAACCCTAAAACACTACCACCAGCACGACTCCCTACACTACCCAAACACCACTGCACAACCCTAAACCCTAAAACACTACCCCCAGCAAGACTCCCTACACTACCCAAACACCACTACACTACACTAAACCCTAAATATACCCCCAGCATGACCTCCCACACTACACAAACACCACTGCACTACCCTAAAATACTACCCCCAGCACGACCCCCTACACTACCCAAACACCACTGCACTACCCTAAAACACTAACCCCAGCATGACCCCCTACACTACCCAAACACCACTGCACTACCCTATACCCTAAAACACGACCCCCTACACTACCCAAACACCACTGCACTACCCTAAAACACTACCCACAGCATGACCCCCTTCACTACACAAACACCACTGCACTGCCCTAAACCCTAAAACACTACCCCAGCACTACCCCCTACACTACCCAAACACCACTGCACTACCCTAAACCCTAAAACACTACCCCCAGCATGACTCCCTACACTACCCAAACACCACTGCACTACCCTAAACCCTAAATCTACCCCAGCACGACCCCCTACACTACCCAAACGCCACTGCACTACCCTAAACCATAAAACACTACCCCCAGCATGACCCCCTACACTACACAAACACCACTGCACTACCCTAAACCCTAAAACACTACCCCAGCACGACCCCCTACACTACCCATACACCACTGCACTACCCTAAACCCTAAAACACTACCCCCAGCACGACCCCCTACACTACTGCACTACCCTAAACCCTAAAACACTACCCCCAGCACGACCCCCTACACTACCCAAACACCACTGCACTACCCTAAACCCTAAAACACTACCCCCAGCACGACCCCCTACACTACCCAAACACCACTGCACTACCCTAAACCCTAGAAAAGAAACCCCACCCCATGCCCAATCCCCCTTACCTCTCACTCCTCATGGTTCCTCTCTCCTCATGGTTCCTGCTTCACGTCATCTCTGAGGGGCGGTGCACGTCGTTGTGAGGAAACGGAACAGCCTCTGTTTCCTTACAACGACATGGATCGTCTACATGTTTTTTAGAACGCATGGTCATTTACCATACATACCTTTGATGGAGCAAGGACTCATAAATGAGACTTGCTCGTACGCAACCTCCTCATAGTATTAATTCATTAAACTTGTATTGTCTCTACTAATCCTTGCATACACTACACGAATAGAAAGGATGCTTGCCTATGTGTTTTACTAATGAATAACGCTTGTCTGTAATCCAAAATGGCCGCTAAAGCGCGGGAACCCTAATGCGCATGTCCCAACCACATCACGTGTTGTGACGTCTTTCTTTGCTTGGTGGGAAATTTCTGCTTCTGCGCAGTGTGCATTAAAATGGCTGCTTGATGTTTTCACATGCTTCAGCTTGCTCTCATGTCATTATTAAATTGTCGTTTCTTTAACGCTACTAATGCGGGATAGAATTTATAATTAAATGGGAATAGAGTAGAAAGAGTGGGCATACAGTGAAACATTTTATTTGTGATTTTAATGTTTTCTTCTTTGACTTTTATTAGTTCGCAAACTTGGGCCTGGGTTTTGGTGAACTGAAAGCTCGTGTGACAAAGATTCCACACATGCGCCCTGAAAGGCAGACGAGAAAGAAAGAGATGAAGTCAATTTGGACATCACCCAAGGCCGTGACCTGCTGGCCGACACCACTACATACCAAGATGTTCTCGTTGAAAGCAACATTTTATATGAATAAATTGTCAATTTTGTCGTGAGACGGGTGGGAAATAAAGCAAATGTATTAAATTGAAGGGGCGGTAGTTTAAAACAATAGGCTTCAGAAATACAAGACAAATCAATATGGTGTGAGAATCCACCCCCTGTCCCTGTCCAATCAGAAGTAGTGGTCCCATATTTTAGCAACATTAAGGGGAGGTACATGGGCGTAGAAGGGTATAATAGATATAGAATTAGCTAATTAGTTAGCTCTTAGCTCCAGACTGCCAAGCTGATCGATTGCACACTGAAGGAGGGGGCAGCGGAGTCCATTAGAAGGAAGACACAGGCGAATCGAGGAGAAGTCGAGTATCAGAGAGGGGAACGACGCAGGCGTCGTTGTAGAGAGGTCACAGGTCCTGTCCTGATCCTGGAGGAGGTCTTTGCTCTTCATCCTTCCTGGGTCCTATTCTTTCCAACTCCTTGGCCAAGGGGTTTGGTTCTCGCACTTAGGTAAATATAATGCAACCTTTAGTTGCGCTGCTGTCTCTATCCTCTCCTTCTTTGAGGGACCGTCATTGATTAGCAATAGTTATTCTATGCTTCATCTTGGGTATTGCGATTAAGTACCGTGTGGTTCTGTATTTTACTCTGCTAAATCTTTTGATAAACATTTTAAAACTTCCTGACTCAGTGGTTATTTCAGGATTATGAACTATAATGAATGTCACTCATTTTAAATTTCCCAATTAGCAAAGGATTCATTGGTAAGTCATTACTCTTCATTCAGAAGGTAATTGGTAGCAGGGATTTTGATAAAGAGTAACAACTGATAAAACCCAGCGTAAGTATTAGCGTAGTATGAATGTATGGGCCCAAGTGAGTATCTGGTGTATGAATGCTGTTTGCTAATATCGCGCTGGATCACCTTTACAACAAAATTCGTTGTAAAGGCATGCGTGGTAAATGACCATGCGTTCTAAAAAAATGCGTAGTAATGACTTCGTGATGTACAACGCATGCGTGGTAATGCATGCGTTGTAATGGTATCGCAAAGTAAAAAAGTCGTTGTAACGGCTGTTTACCGATCGAAGCTGGCCCCTGTTCTTCAGTGAGACGTTTATTTGATTAATTAGGAGGAAGGAATGTGGTTTTTTTACCGAAAAGTGCATTCCCGGCTGTTGTATTGTGAAAGTGTCCGCGTGGCCTGGTTTCACTTCCGGTGAGAGAGTGGAAGAGTCTGTTTGGATCTAAAGGAGTTCTGTTGTTGGACGGGGCCGGCGCGATATGTCATCAGAAAACATAGCTAATGGAAAGCGTCCTCCCTGAAGTGTGGAGCAGTGCCATGAGAGGTCAACGAGTGTGCGTCCCACCGCAGTATGACCGTACCGCGTGACCCATGTGCCGCCTCCAGGGTACGGGAGGCAGAAGCGGCATCGCAGGTCCTCTTGAAGACCGTTGTAGCACTAATTCTACATTTTGGTACCAGGGCATTTTAACTTCGTTGTTCCTGCCAGATACAAAGAGAAGATCCTGTGTTATTCAGTGCCCTCGTTACCTTTTTTGTGGGTTGTGGTGCTTGTCACTTTGCTGCCCCGCCGGTGCACACGACTGGGCACCCCACCTCGTGTGCCATCTGCAGGGCCTCTGCCCTCGGATCACTGGTTTCGGTTTCTGGAGTGGCAACATAAACAGTTGCTCCCAAAGGACTAGCCTGAACACTTAGGTGAATATCCCCTGCACCAGCATTCCACGGAAATTCTTTCCTAGGTCTCCCACATCAACGAGCACGGCTCCGCTCGCGACACCGTATGACGTCATCGGAGCCATAAGAGGACCTCGTCGGCATGCTGACGTCAGTTCCACCCATTTTTTCCGTGCCACCGAAACAAACAGGGGACCGAGACATTTTCACATGTATACATAGTATAATAAATATATATATATATATATATATATATATATATATATATATATATATTCACTGAAAAAACCATAGGTTTCAGGCACGTTATAGTTAGAAATTAGCATTTCAAAAACCTTAGAAATTCACTGAAAAAAACATAGGTTTCAGGCACGTTATAGTTAGAAATTAGCATTTAAAAAACCTTAGAAATTCACTGAAAAAAACATAGGTTTCAGGGGCGTTATAGTTAGTTGGACATTTCACTCGTACAAAACCATAGAAATTCCCCCGACTCGCGCGCCCGCAATGCACTGCTGATGACGTCAGATATTACATCACTCATGACATGGTCAGTGACATCACTGATGACATCACTGATGACATCTCAAATGACATCACTGATGACATCATCCAGTGAATGTGTGTTTTTCTGAAAATTAAATATGTTTTATATATGTATATCTCAAGGTCGATGGAAGAATAAATGGGTATATAAGTGTCTAAATAGATGATTTGTTTTTTGTAAAATTGATTGTATAACTGACTAAGTGTATCTTAGTGAATACATGGGTTAGTGAGTAATGTTTAAATATGAAAATATCTGTATCAGTCTCTCACTTTGTGTATAAGTGGCTGCATGGGTTGGTGAATAGCTACATGAGTGTCTATATGGGGTATTAGTTGGTTTTTTGAGTATCAGTATGAGTGTCTGAGTGTCTGTATGGTTCGGTGGGGGGTATTACTTAGTGCATAGATGCATGAATGAGTGACTCACTGTTTGTATGTGTTGAAGACCGCATGTGTGCAGGACTGTATAGGTGGATGAGTATGTGTATGTTAGTGAGTGAATAACTGTCTCAATAGTGTCTTTATGAGTAACTACATATGTTTTAAACTAGTATATGTGAGTATTGGTGTATATAAGTGAGTATATGTGAGAGTGAGAGATTGGAAGAGTTCCTGTACATATAAGTAGGTGTTTCTATAAGTGATTGTTTAAGAGAGTAAGTATGTGTAAGTTTCTGTAGAAGTAAGTGTGGTAGTGTGTGTATAACTGTATATGCAAGTAAATGGATGTTTGATACTTTGTTTGCATGTGTGACTGTGTGTGAGTAACTCTATGGATGAGTGGCGGTGTGTAACAGGATGTATAGGTGTATGAGTACATATGATGAGTGAGTACATGTATGAGTGACTGTATAGGGACTGTTGGTGAATGAGTGGATGTGTGTGTAGATCTAGGAATTACTGAATAGGTGTGTTGTAACTGGTATTGGTATGTCCATTGTTTTGAAAATGTTAGTTTGTATTTTTGAGTGTGTGTATCAAAGGTTATATTAGGGTGAGAGGAGGTCTGCCACTATCACAAGGATGATGTCATCAGTGATGTCATTTGAGATGTCATCAGTGATGTCATGAGTGATGTCACTGACCATGTCATGAATGATGTAATATGTGACGTCATCAGCAGTGCATTGCGGGGGCGCGAGTTATAGTTAGCTAACGGGGGAATTTCTATGGTTTTGTACGAGTGAAATGTCCAACTAACTATAACGCCCCTGAAACCTATGGTTTTTTCAGTGAATTTCTAAGGTTTTTTAAATGCTAATTTCTAACTATAAAGTGCCTGAAACCTATGGTTTTTTCAGTGAATTATTTATATATATATATATATATATTTATATTTATTTCCACAACCTTCCCTCCAGATTTTATCAGCTTTAATTCAGCTTTCCAAATTACGAACAGTTACCACAAAACAAACCAACGCGTTTCGGTCTCCCTGAGACCTTGGCCACGGTTCAACTACGCAGTTTTTTTTGAGTCAATAAATTTCAAATTTACTATCATGCGACTTCCTGTTTGTTAAAACCGCTAAGCATTATGGAACATGTAGTTTCTTTCGAAAAATGGAATGCACACCCAAAAGTGAAATTCAAACCATTGTACTTCAACTTAACTAATCCATGAATTTTTCATTCACCTCCTCTAATATATACATTGCAAATCGATAATTTGAAGGGTTTTTTCCCCTTTCCCAAAATTAACCGATTCAATCATGCTGCAATTGGATATTAAATTGCCCTTGCCCCCTCCAGTGGGGTAATATTCCAAACTTTCTATATGGATTTTGAAATCATATGTGTTTTTCAAAGCCTTACCAATTGTTATTTAACAAACTGTGACTAGTTCTATTCGTTTTTCACCCATACACCCCTCCAGTGGGGTGTTTCACCATAATTGTGAACTACTCAATACTGACATGGTTTAGCATAAAGTGAGACAAAAGTGTTACAAAAAAACTTTTGGAATTAAAAATAGTGCACCTAAACAAGTTAAAACAAATTCTTCTTTGGAAGCGTTCTCATGGTATCTGTTCATTATAAATGTACAAACAATTCTTCATACTGATTTAGGCCGTACAGAGTTATGTCCGCAAAGCCAATATTTGACGTGATTCTCTCTGTCGAAGCTTTCTTTCTCTATTTCCGCCTCGTGCGTGTTGCTCCACTGTTTCAATTCCATAAAATTTCAGCAATTTCCAATCACTGTTGTGTTCTTGTTCCATGTGCTTTGCTACTGCATTGCTGCGATCTTTATTGATGGTAGCCCTTACCACTGGCGTAGCAAGGGGGGGCGGTGGGGGCGAGTTTTGGGGGTGGCAGCGGCGGCAAAAATCATCGCCAGCACCCCCCCCCTCAGCACGGCGGCAAAAGGCAGGGACCGCCACGGGCGGCAGAGTGCCTAGCTACGCCACTGGCCCTTACATGTTCTAAAATCCGTTTTTTCAATTCGCAGATTGTACTTCCGACATATTTTAGGGTGCATGGGCACTCTATGACGTATACCACATATTGCGTTTTACATGTGATTAATCTTTGGATTTTCCACACCTTCTTGTTTGCCCATGTTACTTCTTTTGTGTTTTTCGCTATTTGACAATCTTTGCAATTATGGGACTTCACGAAACCTGTTTTGCACAGCCATTGTGTTGTTTTCTTCCTTTCTTTCCAGAAGTGGCTGTGTACCAAGGTGTCCTTCAGATTTTTCGCCCTTCTGAATGTAACATTCGGATGGTTGCCCATGATTGTCGCTACTGTTGGGTCTAATTGTAGTATCTTCCAATTCTTATTCAAATTATCCTTGATTTTTTTTTAATCCTTAGAATATGTCGTTATCAGCCGGATAGTTTCGGGTTTCTTCTCTGGTGTTTTTTACTTTAATAATTTCCTCTCTTTCTTTCTGTTCAGATCTTTCTCTACCCCTCTTTATCATTTCTGCTGAGTATCCTCTGCGTTTGAATCTTTGAGCTGTCCACTCACTGTGTTTCTTCCATTCTTCCTTCTCCGAACATATTCTTCTAACTCTTAAGAATTCTCCATACGGGATGTTATGGATCAGGGTATTTTGATGAAAGCTATTCGCATGCAGTACCGCATTTGTTGCTGTCTTTTTTTCCGATGTAATGTTTGGATCTTGCCTTCATTTATGTATATTTCCGTGTCTAAGAATATCACTCTTTCTTGGCTGATATTGTATGTGAACTTCAAGTTTGCTTCCGTCGCATTCAGAATGTTGAAATATTTCTCAAATTCTTCCTCCGTTCTGTCCCAAATTATCAGAAGGTCGTCAATAAACCTCAACCAGATAACTCTTTTGTTGACGTATTCATCATTGTTGGAATGCCAGGCAAGGTGCTGCTCCCACCAGCCCTTTGCCAGGCATGCGTAGCTAGGACTAAAGGAAAAGCCCATCGCTGAGCCTTTGGTTTGGATGTATTAAGATTTTTTTTGTCAAGCAAAGTTCAATCATCTCTAACAGCATACGATTATGTTGGTCATATTGAATATTTCGTTTCTTTAAAAAATATTCACATGCTGTTATCCCGATTTTGTTCTCAATGTTGGTATAAAGGGAAATCACAGCGATACCAAAGGGGATGATGGACGGAGCGCTTGAGCAAATCAAACACTCACCCCCAGTCAACTGATCTGGGTTTAATCCATCATTCTTTAGCTCACTCCACCACCCCAGTTCAGACATGGCCATATGCAAATCAGTCTGACCCTGTGCCTCATGGGAACAGTCCAGCCCGAACTGCCAAGCCATGTCTTCCCTGGACCGGAAACAAGCATCCTGGGACCGGTTTCTGGCTATTCAGCTTTCATCAGCCAGGCTAGCTTGAATCCAGTGGCAAAGTGAGCAAGGGACCCACGTCTGGGCATACCCTGCCAACTTAGGGCGAACAAAGCGATACCAAAGGGGATGATGGACGGAGCGCTTGAGCAAATCAAACACTCACCCCCAGTCAACTGATCTGGGTTTAATCCATCATCATTCTTTAGCTCACTCCACCACCCCAGTTCAGACATGGCCATATGCAAATCAGTCTGACCCTGTGCCTCATGGGAACAGTCCAGCCCGAACTGCCAAGCCATGTCTTCCCTGGACCGGAAACAAGCATCCTGGGACCGGTTTCTGGCTATTCAGCCGTCATCAGCCAGGCTAGCTTGAATCCAGTGGCAAAGTGAGCAATTGTTGTTTTTGCATTTGTCACCCCGAATGGGACGGGTATGCCCAGACGTGGGTCCCGTGCTCTCCATGCCACTGGAATCAAGCTATCCTGGCTGAAGAGGGGTGAAACCCCGAAACCGGTCCTAGGATGCTTGTTTCCAGTCCAGGGAGGACCTGGCCTGGCAGTTCGGGCTGGACTGTTCCCATGGGGTGATGGAGCAGGGAAAATAATTTTTTTTTAACCCCTAACAAATTTGATAAATAATTAATAAAATGTTCGTTTAAATGTATTAATCAACACTGTATGTGTGGGAAAGGTAACATGCCAATGTGTGTGCTAAATAATCTATTAATGGATGTCCGTGTGTCTAATTATAACGTAAAAATAAATGCGTACTAATTAAAAATAAATGCATGTTTTGTGCTTTATAGAAATAAAACGTGTCGTTGCAAAAACAATAATGATGGTAAGTAAGGAACAGCTTAAATGTTGCTTTCTGCTAGGTAATAACTAATTGGGGTACGTAGATGACGGGAGGGAAACGAAAAGGCTATTTTTCTCTATTTTAATTATGTTTTGTTTGCCTCAAATTAGTGCTTCTAAAGTATAACCGAGTGGCGATATAAAATGGCCGCCAGTGGGAAGATGTGCGCAGGCGCAAGGGGACATGTGACACGGGATGAAGTCGGAGAAAAACTAACCTCGTGATGTTACTGAGAGGCTAGGATGCGAGAAATGGTCAAGGCTGATGTGACCTAATTGAACTGATAGTGTGCCGTGGTGATCAGCAGAAGACCCGTGGGAAACCAGTTTAAGAGAAAGGACAATGACTGCGGAGTTCTCGAATGTATCGAAAGAAGTTACAAATGTACTGATCGAAGCGGATGGAAACATGTCTTGAGCGTATGGGAAAGGAAATGATCCAAGGACCATTGGATCCAAGAGAACTTGATTAAAAGAATGAATAAGATGACATGCATGGACCAATGAAAGAAAAGCGTGTTATTAATGTTGCAACAAATTAGTTAGCAAAGTTAGAATTAGGGTATAAGAGGGCCTACTCTTAGTGGGAGGGGTTCATTGTCAGTCGCAGTCACAGTCAGGAGCGGAGTTGGAGAGTCGTGTTGGTGGCTTCCAGTGCTGGGTGGTCCTGATCGATCCCTTACTGAGCGGGAGATGCTGAAAGACTGTTAGATGAGACGAGTTGCAGGTGGCTGATGCTGACGAGCGGGAGATGCTGTTGTTGTCTTAATTTTCCAGTTGAGTATGAGAATCAGGTTATTTCTAATTCTTAAACTTAGGTTAGAAATCATTAGTCTAAATTAGGAAGGTAGGCAGGTAATTAGGGTTTTGGCTTCGTGACAAAAATTTCCTTTCTGCAATAAATTGATTATGCTTAATAAATATTTGAATTTAAGAATGAATAATTGAATAAAGTTTAAATTCTTTCTTATGCTTTTTAAAAATTATATAAAAATTAAGATTTTTTAAACCAAAGTGACTCAGTGGTTATTTTCCTAAATGATTGTGACATCAGTAATTGGTTATTGTGATTTAGCTGGTCTTAATCACTAAACTGATTTTTTACATGAATGATTCATCGACAAAACAATGAGCAGGAATATCTTAAGAAATAACTAAAAGAAAGCGATAAGTTAAGGTAATAAGATATCCCGGCTCCTTCCAGCGGTACATAAATGGTGTTCTCCATTTAGTTCTCATGCTTCTCCTAGGAGTACAGAATTTCATAAAGGTGTAAAGGAAATCCAGGTGTGTGCATGTGTGTTAGGCGATGTTTATGGGCCCCATCGTCATGTGGATGTGAGAAAATATAGTTTGCCCCTGGATGACCTATAAGTGACCTGGGAGGAGAATAGTTTTTATTGTACGCGCTGCATCAGATTTCTTGGTAGCAGAGTTATGGTTTTCTATAGATTAGTTTAGTGATTATTGTTTATTGATTATTGATTATTTTTGATGACTAACACTATATGTTGAGTCGTGTTATGTTATATGTGAGTTTTGACGCTTCTGGGATGTAGGAAGTGGAACACGTGTGGCAAGAGAAGTCACATGGAATTTGGCACATGGTCTGAATTCATTTTGGTAATAACACAGGTTGTGTTATGTTAGGGATTTTCTGTGCGAAACGTGTGTAATTGAAATAGCAAATCACGTTTACTTGTGAAACTTTGGCCTTAATTCTCAGGAGCCTAGTCTCCACATGTGTCTTATCCCCAGAGAAACGAGTAAATTGTTTGCTTGAAAGAAGGGTAAGGTAGAGGGAAGTGCTACTTTATCGGCGAGAGTAAATAATTCTGTGGTAGGGTAGAGGTAAGCGCTGCCTACTGGAAATACAGGATTCTTGTGTAAAAGGACAAAGCTGTCACTTTTGTTTAGCGAATCAGACTATGGAATTGTTTTAATTGTTGTAACTAACGAAGAAAACAGCGAAAAGAAAAATTGCCGATAAATTTTGTAAAAGAGGGGTAAAAGAGTAGAAGTGACGTGGAACAGTGCCGCGCTAGGATTGGATAGTGCGCTAGTCACGTGAACACAGAGCAGGAGTGACGTAGAAAGTGCCGCACTAGGATTGGTTGGTTCGCGGACGGAGGGAATTGTTCTGATTGGTACGTTAGTGTGAGTCGCGCTGTAATTGGTCAAAGTTCCGTACACAGAACAGCGTTTAGCGTAAAGAGAAAAACAAATAGAAAACATGCCGTATTAAGAGTATGAAAGGGAGAGAACGTCATGGACAACAAAATTAAAGAATTTCTTTAAGAAAGACAAAAAGGTTGTGACTAGAGAGGGACAAGTAATTCCTCCGCCGAAATCAGCAGCTTCACATATGATGCTGAAATATGGATATCATACGTGCATATGGTTGGAAAATTGGGCAAAATATACGAAGAATGATGGTGCTTTAGCTTTCCCTGAGAATGGTTCATTTAGTGTAGCGGGTTTGCGAAATTTGCGACAAAAAATGTGTAAATTGGAACCTAGACCTAGACCAACACAGTTTGAGGCTTTGACGGAATGGGAAGATGAGATGTATGAACGAGAGAGATTCAGAGGAATGAGAGATCATGAGTTTATGCCTGGAAGATTGTGGGGAGTAAATCATGAGGACAGAATAAAACGATGGAGATGTGCTAACATGACAGGAGGTTTGTTTCCAGCTTTTACAGTTGAGGAAGGGACTAAGAAAAACGGACTGAGAAAAAGAAACATATAGAGAGAGAAAAGTATATGCATGAGAGCGAAACGGATGACGAGTTGCTGGAAGATATTTTAAATAGAAATCCACCTCCGTATCAGCAGAGTTCTACAGTGGTGACACCAAATGCGCCGTTAATAGAGACTATGCGAAATAAAAGCCCGGAAAAGAGAATTGAAGTAAATAGGTCACAAGAACAAATGAGAACTTCTCAAAATGAAGGAATAGAAAGCGACAATGCAAGCGAATTAGCAAGGACCACAAAAGAACTAACTGAGAAGATTAGAGAATTAACGAAAAATATGGAAGCAGTCACTGTGCCTGTAACAATAGGTCCAGTAATACCCGTTTTTGAGAATCAGAAAATTGATGAAAGATCTTTGGTGATTCCCATGAGTTCACAATTTCAGAGAGAAAAAGAAAGGATGGAACAAAGTGCAAGTACAAGTAATTTGGCTAGTACTTACAGACCAAGTCCACCTACAAATTTGACGGTAAATGAGTGCAATGGTAGGAAAATGCATATGGTAACAGAATCTGCAACAGAAACCCCTGAAAAGAGTGGTAATTGGATAGAACTAAATAATACACCCATAGGTCCGACTCCTGATGAGTTAAATGAGTGGATGAAGGCATTTAAAATAAAAGAACCAGAAGAAAAACCATTAGATGTAATTAGGTTAAAAATCGATATGGAAGAATTAATTCTAGGAACAATTGGTACCGAAAAGATAAAAAATTACCAGGATGATGAAATAATGTTTCTGTGCAAAAGTATTACATGGAGGGCAAAGAATTTACATGACAAACTAGAAGAAGTAGCCAGTGAGATTGGAATAGACTTTGCAAAAGTGAAAACGTTGCAGAAACCATACAGAGTAGACTTTTGTGAAAAGGATATTGAAAATTTGAACACGGCAGGAAGGCTGACACAGATAAAGGAGTTAATTGTGTTGTTGAGAAAATGGGGTGATGTGGACAGATGGAAGGTTAGATGTACAAAGAAGAATGAGAAAACTACAGACAAAGGTTCATTGGCCTTTATGATAACTGAAAAAGAATCTGTTGCCAAAGAATACCCCATGAGAGAAACTCCAGGTGGTAGTTACGTGCATGTTCCCTGGACTAGGCAGGACATACTGTCATTTACCAATGACTTTCCAAAGTTAAGAGAGAAGCAGTTGAGTGGTACCGACAAGTAGAGAGGTTTGTAAAAGTCTCAAAAGTGTTGTGGATAGATTTAGATGGATTGTTTGACATAGTGGTACCAACAGATTTGTGGTCAGAATGTAAGATTACAGTTGACTGGCCAACTACAGAATATCCAAGAGATCCTAAGACAGGAGCTCCAGGTTCTGATGTGATGAAGAAGTACGATAAGGTGATTACCTTTTTGAAGAATAAGATTCCTCCTAAAGAGACAGATTGGGTAAAAATCGATAGAACTACACAGGAAAGTAAGGAGTCTGTACATGCATATTATGAGCGATTGTTATTAGTTTTCAAACAGTATAGTGGTTATGAAGAATTGAGTGAAAAAGACATGAGTCATTTTGTATACCGATTTGTGTTTGGCCTGAAACAAGAAATAAGTGATATGATTAAGCAACACATGATAAACTGGCAGAATGGAAGTGTAGATGAGGTGCTGAGGTATGCTAAGTATTGTAGTGATGAAATAGAGAGTAAACAGCGTAAGTTGAAAGAGAAGGCAATGTGGGCACAGGTGAAGGTGGCAGAAAAACAAGAAGCTCAATTGGACAATAATAATGGAAATGAAACAGGACAGAATAAAATGCGACCGAACATAGGTAAAGGAAAGGGTCAAGTGAGTCTAGAAGAGGCAAAGAAGAAATGGCCATGTCATAATTGCGGAAAATTAGGGCATTGGAGAAACGAGTGTAAGTTCCCACCTAAACCTAATCCGGAACATCAATCATTAACTCCACAGGTGCAGAATGAGGTAGTTGTTCAACAAAGTCAGGTGCCGCAACCACCACTTCCCAACACTGTTAACCAGCAAAGATACAGTACAGAAACAGGATTCTACGGAGGAGAGCAGGTAACACAGTTGCCGCGAGCAGCTAACATTTCTCAGTATTGGTTGCGTCAGAGTGAGGATGACCCGGATGAAAGATTCTGACGGTGCCCAGGAGAGGGGAAAGAGTGCGTGCTTGGCGCAACTCTAGAGGTAGATCAGTCTGGTCCCTTTGTGGATGGAGAAGTGAATGGTGCAAATGTAACATTCCTTGTCGATACTGGAGCTACCCGTTCTACTGTTAGATCAGTGGAAATTCCAAACCTTCCTCTCTCAGGTGAATACATCCAAGTAGTAGGAGTAGCCAATCAGCAGATTAAAACCCCACTTACTGAATTGGTGGAAGTAAAAATTGGTTCTTTTAGCAAAATGCATAAATTTGTAGTGTGCGATTGTAGTCCTGTAAATCTTTTGGGTCGTGACCTCTTGTGCAAGATGAATTGCACAATTTATTGTACGCCAGATGGAATTGGATTTCAGACTTCAGATGAAGATGTTTTGTATAAAGTAACTTTGATGAATCAGGAACCTGAAACGAATGGTTTGTTTCCTGCATTTGATGCAGAAAAACTTCCAGAAGAACTAAAAAGTGCAGTAAAAGAAAGTGTGTGGGATTTTACAGGAGAAGACATTGGATTAATGAAAGAAATTGATCCCGTAAAAGTGACAGTAAAAGAAGGGACAACTTACCCGAATACGCCACAGTACAAATTAACTCCAGAAATAATTGAAGGAATAACTCCTGTGATAAATAAAATGATTGAACAGGGAATTCTAAAAGAAATAATGAGCAGTCCATGTAATTCACCTATTATGGGACTGAAAAAGCCAAATGGAACATATAGAATAGTACAGGATTTGAGAAAGATCAACAAAATAGTTGTGCCCTGTTGTCCAATAGTGCCAAACCCTGCAGTAATTCTATATCAAATTCCACATGAAGCTGAGTGGTACACTGATAGATTTGTGTCACGCATTTTTCTCTATTCCTTTGCATCCAGATAGCCAGCCATTATTTGCGTTCCGGTTTGGAGAGCGTATTTTGGCATGGTGCCGAATTCCTCAGGGGTATACAGAAAGCCCCTCAATCTTTAATCAGATTCTAAAGAAATCTCTGGAAGATTTGAAAATGCCAGAAAAATCAGTGATGGTGCAGTATATCGATGACCTGTTGGTGGCATCGAAAACCAAAGAAGCATGTGTAAGTGATACAATTGCTTTACTGAACCATCTAGAGAAAAGAGGACATAAAGTGTCTCCTTCAAAATTACAGTTTTGTCAGAAAGAAGTCCAGTATTTAGGGCATAAAATTGAGAAAGGAGTGCGAAAGATAGCGACAGAAAGAGTAAGAATGATTCAAGGAATGAGAGCACCAATGACTCAAAGAGAGGTAAGAATGTTTTTGGGAATGGTTGGATATTGTCGACAGTGGATAAGTGGTTTCTCTTTGATTGCAAAACCATTACAAAAATTGACCAAGAAAGATGTAAAAGACCCTTTTGAGTTAAACAAAGAAGAAATGAAATCTTTCAAAGAATTGAAAAAGAAACTGTGTGAGGCACCTTCATTAGGCATGCCTGATTATGAGAAGGATTTTGAGTTGTACTGCAGTGAAAGAGATGGATGTGCGTTTTCAGTACTGGTACAAAAACATGGAACGACAAAAAGACCGATTGCTTATTTTTCAGCTGTTTTAGATCCTATAGCAAAAGCATTGCCTGGATGTCTGAAAGCAGTTGCTGCTACTTGTGTAAGTCTGGAACAAAGTGAAGGTATAGTGATGGGGTATCCACTGAGAGTATATGTTCCCCACTCATAGAAATTCTTTTGACAAGAACAAAAACACAGTACATGACACATAGTCGGCTGACTAAGTACGAAAAAGTCATCTTGAGTGCTGAAAATGTGACCATAGATAGATGCATGAATGTAAATCCTTCAACATCATTGCCAGATGAGGAAAATATAATTGAACAGGACGAAGTAGATCATGATTGTCTGAACGTGCTGGAATATTGCACGAAACCAAGAGCTGACATAAAAGATGAACCGTTAAAGGAATCTGATTATGTCATGTTTGTGGATGGCTCATGCTTGAGAACAAAAGAAGGAGTTTTAAGCGCAGCTTACGCGGTGTGCACAGTGGCAACTGTAATGGAAGCGTCTTGTCTGAAAGGAATAAGGTCTGCACAAGTTGCGGAACTGATTGCTTTGATTCAAGCATGTAAATTAGGAAGAAATGTACGAGTCACGATTGTGACCGATAGCCAATATGGTTTCGGCATCGTACATGACTTCGGTCAGATTTGGTCACAAAGAGGATTTTTGACATCTGCAGGAACACCTATCAGAAATGGAGATTTTGTTAAAAAGCTGCTGGAGGCGATACAGTTGCCTAAACAAATAGCTGTAGTGAAGTGCAAAGCGCATAAGAAAAACGAAGATTACATAGCCGTTGGCAATTATGCTGATGAAATCGCTAAATATTGTGCAGAGAACATGGTGTCCATGAACAAAAATAGAGAAAGGGAGCATGTCTCTTGTCCTTTGCTTTTTACTAATACTGTCAAGACATGGGATGAAGTAAGGCAGTTACAAGAAACTGCAAGAGATGAGGAAAAAGATTACTGGATAAAAGCAGGATGTAGAAGACAGGAAAATAATGGTGTGTGGGTATACAGAGATGAAAGACCAGTTATGCCTGATAGCATGATTGCAGACATGGCACGGATGTACCATGGACAAGCTCATATTGGGAGAGATGCAATGATCAGACTTTTTAGACAAACCTGGTATAACCCAAAATTCAGAGCCATTGCTGAAAGTCTTTGTCAAAGATGTCTTATTTGTCAGCAGTTTAACCCAGGAAGAAAAACAGTAGTGAGTCTAGGAACAATAGGACGAGAAGGAGGTCCATTCACTAGGATGCAGTTGGACTTTATAGAGATGCCCCCTAGTAACAGACTAAGATATGTTCTAGTGGTCGTCTGTTTGTTCTCTCGTTGGGTGGAGGCATACCCCACAAGAAGGAATGATGGAACAACAGTGGCAAAACTTATGCTGCGAGAGTTCATTCCAAGATATGGTTTTCCAACCACGGTTGAGACAGATAGAGGAACACATTTTCAAAATGAGTTGATCCAATTGATCTGTGAAGCATTGAGTATTAAACAAAAACTACATTGTGCTTACAGACCAGAGGCTTCTGGGGTAGTGGAACAGATTAATGGAACAATTAAAAACAGATTAGGAAAAATGTGTCAAGCTACAGGACTCAAATGGCCGGATGCACTGCCTCTTGTTCTGATGACCATCAGAAGCATCCCTGAAAAGAAAACTGGACTCAGTCCTCATGAGATGATCATGGGACGAGCAATGAGACAAGCACACGTACCTGTCAACAAGTTATTAACTATAACTGATGATCTAGTACTGGATTATTGCAAAGGACTGGCTGATGTGGTGCGTTCTGTGTTTCATCAGGTTGGACCGGATGCGACCACTCTTGAAAGAAAACCAGCCCACGACTTGAATCCAGGAGACTGGGTCCGTATAAAAATCCACAGGAGAAGAAACTGTCTAGTTCCTCGCTGGGACGAACCACGACAGGTAATCCTAGTAACAACGACTGCAGTCAAGTGTGCAGGAGTGAAGAACTGGGTCCATGCCAGCCACACAATCAGAGTTCAAGAACCTACTGATCGACATGTGAGTCGACATCTGGAAGTGTGGGATAAAAGTTTAACGGCTGGGACAACAAGGATAAGAGAAAGGGTGCCAGAACTTGAAGATTGACCTGAAAGTCGACATCTGGAAACCCCAACGGCAAACACCTCTAGAGAAGAAGAAGAAGAAGAAGAAGAAGAAAGAAATTCAGAAATTCCAGAACTTGAAGATCGACCTGTAAGTCGACATCTGGAAATATCTGACACAAATTCAGAATCTGATGATTCAGTTGAAAACCGTGAAGAATT
Source organism: Calotriton arnoldi (assembly GCA_963921515.1). Taxonomy (NCBI): domain Eukaryota; kingdom Metazoa; phylum Chordata; class Amphibia; order Caudata; family Salamandridae; genus Calotriton; species Calotriton arnoldi. The sequence continues at coordinate 4,458,945 of CAWUFW010000215.1, read as the reverse complement.
CCAAAGGAGAACTTGGGGTTATAAACCAATTAGAGAAGAAACTGAGCAAGAAATTGAGTTAGATGAACAACCAAGTACAAGTTATGGTGGAAATCCTTCAGAAATAATATTAATAGATGAAGTAGGGAAAGAAGTACACAAAAAGTTAGAAAATCGAGAAGAACCCCAAGGAGCAATAGGGACAGATAGAGAAACAGAAGAACAGGGAAATTTAGAAGCAGAAAGGGAGGAAAACACAAAATCGGAAGAACACCGAGGAGGGACAGTAATAAGGGAAAACAAGAAGGAAAAGACAGATCCACCAGTAGGAGATGACGAGATCATAAGTTTCAAAATAAGAGACAATAGTGAAACAGTTGAAACAGAAACAGAAGAAAGTGGAGAAGAGGAAAAGGCAAAAACTGAATCAAGAAAAAGAAATTGGAAATCAGAAAGAGAAGGTGAAGCCAAAAGGCCAAGAAAAGGAGATAATTGGCCCAACAGCTATATAAGAAAATTGAGATATAGAATAATAAGAGCGGGAGACGAAAGTGCTGAACAAGTGAATGAAGTAACAAGTCAAAAGGGACAAGAAAAACCCAGTGGAAAAAGATTACAAAAGTCCAAAAGGACAAAGAAAGTGAATGCAAAGTATGTCACCTGAGTGGCTGTATATTGCACTGACAGATTACAAAGAAGAAGAAAACACTCACGAGAACCAGAGACTGAGAAGTCGGATGGGAAAAGGTGAGATGCAACAAACTTGAAGTGAAGACTTATAGTGCTTCTGCCGGACATGACAATTTTACTGGATGTGACAAATCACCGGATGTGACAACGAAAGAATTCTGGAGAGAATTAAAAGAAAGTACCAAGCAAAGACTTTTTGAGAGCAGAGTGGCATCTGAGTCATTTCTGAGGTGTAGTGACACAGTTTTCTGAAACTTAACAAATAGAAAAAAAAGAAAAATGGAAAATAATAGGGATAGAAGAGATAAATGTGAGTTTATAAAAAGATGGTGCAAAATGTGCTGCTTTTGTACAGGGTTATTAATGACCATATGGATAGTTTTAGCAATCACAATTCCTATTAGTTTAGCTGTGATAGAAGCGAAGAATGATACTAAACCAGAAAAAGAAACTAATATTAAAGAACCAGTTATTTTAAGAAGTAGTGCAGAGTTACATAAGGATAAGTCAGTAACAGACTTTTCAAAAAATGTTTTTACAAAATTGTTGTACGAATATGTAGAGACAATGGATGTGAGAGATTGTTATGTTTGTATGCAGTTGCCTGCATCAGTGTCAGAAGGTGTGACTTATCATCACCTACCTCTAACTTATGGAATAACATGTAGTGTAATTGCAAGTTTATTTTATAAAACAGGTAGATTAGAATCTTATTATACTGACATAGATAAGATTTTTGCAAACATTCCAGTAGTACCAGAGCTTAACAAAGTAAAACCAGCAAAAATTTTAGGAGAATTTTTTTAGAACATAGAAAATTAACGTTAGAAGAAATAGTTAGTAACAACCTTACCTGTGAGTTAAAGAAAGAAGAAAAAGTATTTTTAGAAATGGTTGAAGAAAGAAGAATGAAATTTCAAAAGAAGCAATAAAAGAGGAAGGAAAACATCTATGGACGTTTGAGGAAGGAAATCATGAAGGGAAAAGATAAATGCAGCAATGACATTAGATTGGCCGCAAACAGGAAAGTTGTGTATTAGGAGAAATAAGACAGTCTATGACAATTACTTTGTAGGTTCCAGTATCTGCCATGACAATTAACAAATTTTGGGAGGTTGGGGATTCAAAGGTGGAAAAGATCCAATATTTCCAGGTATCTATTATATTTGTGGGAATAGAGCTTATTACAGGTTACCGGACCATTGGTATGGAACTTGCTATGTAGGCCTGGTCTTTCCAAAACATTTTCACATGGACAGAGAAGAAAAGGGAACATACAAGATGATTAATAGCTTTACACGTAGAAAGAGGGAAAGTTTTTCAGAAATTGTAGGTGATATTTTTGGAGCATTGATACCAGCAGTGGGAATATCTTTGAATGCATTTAAAATTCGGAAGTTATCCACAGTAGTAGATCGTTTGCCTACAGATACTGCGGGAGGGTTCTTAATGGTAAATACCGAAATGGTTGCCATGAGAGCTATGGTGATGCAAAATCGGCTTGCCCTTGATATTCTTTTGGCAAAAGAGGGTGGAGTCTGTGGAATGTTGAAAGTCCAACATTGTTGTACTTACATTCCTGATAAAAGTGAAAATATACAGAAGTATATTACAAATATTACAAATTTGCACAAAGAACTAGTTCCACTGGAGGTTGAAAGTGTTTTGGGAAAACTTGGTAGAGGGTTTTCTTCAGTAGCAAATTGGTTGACCAGAATGAGTAGACTAATGATAGGGAAAGTTATAATAATAGCAACTGTAGTAATACTGTTAGCCATGGTGTTGAAAATAGTAATAACATGTATAAAAAGAAAAGTAAGACAAAATAAGATAAAAAGAAATAACAGAATAATGAAAGAGAGAGAGAGAGAAATGGGTGAAATTGAGTTGGAGAAAATGAAAGAAAGCATGTATAAGGAGACAAAAAGGCAAGATGAAGAAGAAACAGATGTGTAAATGACAGAAGGCAAAGGATAAAAGACATGCTGCCTGAAAAGAAGTATAACTTGGTTTTATGTGGTGATTTAAAAATCACCAAAGGGGGAGTTGATGGAGCAGGGAAAATATATTTTTTTAACCCCTAACAAATTTTATAAATAATTAATAAAATGTTCGTTTAAATGTATTAATCAACACTGTATGTGTGGGAAAGGTAACATGCCAATGTGTGTGCTAAATAATCTATTAATGGATGTCCGTGTGTCTAATTATAACGTAAAAATAAATGCGTACTAATTAAAAATAAATGCATGTTTTGTGCTTTATAGAAATAAAACGTGTCGTTGCAAAAACAATAGTGATGGTAAGTAAGGAACAGCTTAAATGTTGCTTTCTGCTAGGTAATAACTAATTGGGGTACGTAGATGACGGGAGGGAAACAAAAAGGCTATTTTTCTCTATTTTAATTATGTTTTGTTTGCCTCAAATTAGTGCTTCTAAAGTATAACCGAGTGGCGATATAAAATGGCCGCCAGTGGGAAGATGTGCGCAGGCGCAAGGGGACATGTGACACGGGATGAAGTCGGAGAAAAACTAACCTCGTGATGTTACTGAGAGGCTAGGATGCGAGAAATGGTCAAGGCTGATGTGACCTAATTGAACTGATAGTGTGCCGTGGTGATCAGCAGAAGACCCATGGGAAACCAGTTTAAGAGAAAGGACAATGACTGCGGAGTTCTCGAATGTATCGAAAGAAGTTACAAATGTACTGATCAAAGCGGATGGAAACATGTCTTGAGCGTATGGGAAAGGAAATGATCCAAGGACCATTGGATCCAAGAGAACTTGATTAAAAGAATGAATAAGATGACATGCATGGACCAATGAAAGAAAAGCGTGTTATTAATGTTGCAACAAATTAGTTAGCAAAGTTAGAATTAGGGTATAAGAGGGCCTACTCTTAGTGGGAGGGGTTCATTGTCAGTCGCAGTCACAGTCAGGAGCGGAGTTGGAGAGTCGTGTTGGTGGCTTCCAGTGCTGGGTGGTCCTGATCGATCCCTTACTGAGCGGGAGATGCTGAAAGACTGTTAGATGAGACGAGTTGCAGGTGGCTGATGCTGACGAGCTGAAGTTGCTGTTGCTGTCTTAATTTTCCAGTTGAGTATGAGAATCAGGTTATTTCTAATTCTTAAACTTAGGTTAGAAATCATTAGTCTAAATTAGGAAGGTAGGCAGGTAATTAGGGTTTTGGCTTCGTGACAAAAATTTCCTTTCTGCAATAAATTGATTATGCTTAATAAATATTTGAATTTAAGAATGAATAATTGAATAAAGTTTAAATTCTTTCTTATGCTTTTTAAAAATTATATAAAAATTAAGATTCTTTAAACCAAAGTGACTCAGTGGTTATTTTCCTAAATGATTGTGACATCAGTAATTGGTTATTGTGATTTAGCTGGTCTTAATCACTATGAACTGATTTTTTACATGAATGATTCATCGACAAAACAATGAGCATGAATATCTTAAGAAATAACTAAAAGAAAGCGATAAGTTAAGGTAATAAGATATCCCGGCTCCTTCCAGCGGTACATACATGGTGTTCTCCATTTAGTTCTCATGCTTCTCCTAGGAGTACAGAATTTCATAAAGGTGTAAAGGAAATCCAGGTGTGTGCGTGTGTGTTAGGCGATGTTTATGGGCCCCATCGTCATGTGGATGTGAGAAAATATAGTTTGCCCCTGGATGACCTATAAGTGACCTGGGAGGAGAATAGTTTTTATTGTACGCGCTGCATCAGGGGCACAGGGTCAAGACTGATTTGCATATGGCTGGGTTCAAACTGGAATGGCATGGTGACCAAAAAACGATGGATTTAGGCCCAGATCTCTGTACTGGGGTGAATGTATGACATTGTTCTACATTCTGTCCATCAATTGTTGTTTTTGCATAAAGGGAAATCACGTCCATTGTGATTAACTTGTAAGATTCCTGCTATAGTGTATCTTGCAGGTGTCTGAGTAGATCACTTGTATCTTTTATATGACGTTAGATTTTGCACAAAAGGCATCAGAAAAAAATCCACGTATTTTGCCACTGGTTCAAATAATGATTCTTTCGCTGCAATTATAGGTCCACCCGGTGGTTTTGTTGGGTGCTTGTGGATTTTCGGCAAAAAATAGATGGTTGCCATGATTGGATGTCCAACTGTTAAATATTTTACTTCATCATCTAGAAGATTCATATTTAACCACTACCCTAGTTGTACGTCCCACTCTCTTTTGAAATTTGGTATCGGATTCATTTTTAGCTTGGCATAGTAGTCCAGGTTGCTTAACTGGGAATGAGCTTCTTTTATATATTCTTTTTTGTCCCAGATAATGATGTTTCCTCCTTTATCTGCAATTTTAATTACAATTTGGTCATCCTGGGTGAGATCTGCTAATGCTTTTCTTTCTTGTTCATTGAGATTATCAATGTATTTAGATGTTTTGATATTATAAATATCATGTATCACCGCCTCATGGAAAGTATCTATTTTGTTGCCAGGCGGAAGTTGTGGATAGAATGGTGGAATACTGAGCACGTACCAGGCCGGTTTTCGGAAAAATATGTCGACCATTGATCAAATCCTTAGACTCCAGTTGTTATATTGGAAGACGGTGTCAGTGGAGGGTGGCAGTCTCTATCTGATATTCGTTGATTTGAAATCGGCTTTTGATCTGGTCCCCCGTGCCAAACTTTGGGAGGTCCTCGAACAACTAGGAATCCCCCCTTACCTATTGTCTTTGATCATCCGCCTCCACACAGGTAACTTTGCCCAAGTTAGGCATGGGAAGCATGGGGAATTGACCCCTCGTTTCCCAGTTGATAGAGGTGTAAGACAGGGCTGTGTGTTGGCCCCAACCCTGTTTTGCCTCTTTGTTAATGCACTGGTAGCCCAACTTAATGAGGTAGTGGATAACGATGCCCCTAAGTTGGTGCATGGTAAGGTCCCAACAATGATGTTTGCTGATGACACTTTGTTGTTATCGAAGTCCCCTATGGGTATACAGCGGATATTAGACAGCTTTGCATCATTCTGCAAAAACAGGGGGCTGGAGATCAACACAGCTAAAACTAAATTTATGGTATTTAATCCAGCAAAAACATTGCGCCCAAACCCCTCTTTAAATGGCACCCTACTAGAGAGGGTGTCAGTTTTTGATTATCTTGGCGTTACGCTGTCCGCATCATTTGAATGGGGACCCCAATTAGCCAAGGCAGGTCTCAGGCTTGCCCAGACGGTGGGGGACTTATAAAAACCCATAGGAACTCCTCTCATGTACCGCCTAGTCCTGTGGTTGAGATTTATCAAGTACAAGTTAGGAGTGCCATAATGTATGGGGCAGAACTTTGGGGTCATCGTCCCACTGCTGGTTTGTCAAGGATAGAGAACAGATTTATGAGACAGTTGTTGGGCCTACCGTTGAGCTCACCCTTGATACCACTACATCTAGATTTGGGCATTAGACCTAATGCAGACGAGGTCGGGTTGAGGCCACTAACTTTTTGGCGTAGATTGTGGGTGACCCCAGAGCTAGTAGATTACCAGTCAGAGCTGAAGTGGATAATGGGTCTCCAGGGGGTAGCTAACCTACCATGGTTTTCATATATAAAAAACGTATCACTTAGGATTGGTATCCCCGATTTGTGGAGCAATCCCGAGGTGGCGTGTTTGACAATCTCACGTTTAGGATTGGTAAGAGCTTACCGATCTGCTAAGCTTGCTGACATCCAGGGGAACCCCAATCTTGGTCACTTAACGGTTGATTTTTTGAATTTTAAAACTGACTATTTTATAGAGCCATTTTTAGATGTCATTCAACCCAACTTGGCAAGGAAGCTGTATATTCAGTTTAGAACAGGAACCTTGCCACTGCATGCTTTTACTAATAAATGGCACAAAAAGCCTCTTCTTGCTTGTCCTGCTTGTACTTGTTTAGATGAGACGGTTATCCATGTTTTTTTTTTTTTTGCCCAGGCTATACTAAGCCTAGACAGCGTTGGCTCGTACCACTCTGTAGAAATCTAGGGTTTAATCAATGTTTAGAGGCATTCAATATTTTACGAACTGACACACACCCACCTATTGTGTTTGCAGTGTCCCGTTTTTTTAATTCAATGTGGCAGAGTCGAAGGGGATTTTTAAGCTTATCATTGTAGGTAGTAATCTCCTCCACTGAGCATTTATTCGTATTTTATTATTATCCTTTTTTTTTAAAAAAAAAAAGGTATTTTTTAATGTTTTTAGCTGTTCTTATTGTTTTAAACTAATAATAATTTATCATTGTATTATTCCTTTTCCATTGGTGGTATAGACAGTTAATTGATATAATTCTAAAAAAAAAATTAAAATTGTCTTTTTCACTATTTGTATTGTTTACTTTTTATGGTCTGTAATGACAGAAATAAAGTTTTTGGAATTGGATAGAAGCGAGATTTAGGTTTCATTCCACTCAAGCTTGATCCTATTTGTGGACATATTGTGTTAAGGTTCACCCCATCATCATTGTTTATTGCATCCAAATTGAATAGAGTGAGCAGAGGTGCCGCATCATTTGCAGTGAGTTCAGAAGTTGGTTTTTTTACTAGTTTTTTATATTTTCGCATTTTTGGGATTTGTGAGTTTTTTTGCCAATTTGATTTTCCTAATATATTGATATAGGGCAATTTAATATCCAATTGCAGCATGATTGAATCGGTTAATTTTGGGAAAGAGGGAAAAAGCCTTGCACATTATCGATTTGCAATGTATATATTAGAGGAGGTGAATGAAAAATTCATGGATTAGTTAAGTTGAAGCACAATGGTTTGAATTTCACTTTTGGGTGTTTTGGGTGTGCATTCCATTTTTCGAAAGAAACTGCATGTTCCATAATGCTTAGCGGTTTTAACAAACAGGAAGTCACATGATAGTAAATTTGAAATTTATTGACTCGAAAAAACCCGCGTAGTTGAACCGTGACCAAGGTCTCAGGGAGACCGAAACGCGTTGGTTTGTTTTGTGGTAACTGCTCGTAATTTGGAAAGCTGAATTAAAGCTGATAAAATCTTTTCCGTGAGTGCGCTCCGTTTGTTTCCCTGGAGGGAAGGCTGTGGAAATGTACAACGGCGTGGCTCTGCCGTGGAGCTTGCACCGCAAAGGAGCGCCATAATTCCAGCAAAGGAGAGCCAAGTGTGGGATGAGATATAGATGTAGATGTAGATGTAGATATATATATATATATATATATATATATATATATATATATATATATATATAATCTTCATTCCGCTGTTTTCTGGACTACTCCAAACACGGACCCAATTTCAGTGCTTTAGCGTTTCTTTATTGCTCCGTCGGCATAACGTGTTTCGGCTCGTCCGAGCCTTGATCACATGACATGGCAGGCTCCGTTAGGGAACATTTTTAAAGTGACAGGTGCATAGTGAACGAAAATCACGTGACATTAACCATCATAGGCATAGAAGAGTTCTAAACAGAAATATGTTATATATTTGAACACCTTATATTGGTGTTCTAATTCAACAAAATTTACAACAGTAATGCTTTTTCAACTGATTGTAAAACCTAGTTGTTTCAGGGCAGTTATATTCAACATTTCACATAAATGCTTATTGATGATGCCGTTGCCCTTTTAATTTGTACAAGATACATTTGTTGCATCATGAATACAAATTTGAATATATGCACAAATGCCTTTTAATTGCAAAACCATATATCCGTATCAAATTGTGAGGTTAAATCCTCTTACAGAGCATTCCTGTTCACTCCTGTTCTGTGTGTGTATAGGCCTCTTTTGGAAATATTTTAAATTATTAAAGTGCTTAGTGTCGTGGTGATATGTGAAAATGAATATAAATCTATATGTGGTCAAATTTTACTTTAAAAACAAAATTCCGTGTAGAGTCGAATGCTACTTTCACAAAAGATGTTATAATTATACTTTTTAGGAGTGGGTATGTTTTGGCAATTTATTTGCGTATAGGTGATGTCTTCATTGGTTTTATCATGGTTTGAATACCTGATCGGGCAATGTTGTTCTTACAATGCCAAAATTGCACCATTGTAATCAGCTTTCAGATATGGGTCTGTGCAACCTGCTGCAAGTATAAATATGTAGCTATGTAGATATATAAATATAAAAATAAATATGTGCATATAAATAATTTAAATATTATACATCGATAAATAAGTACATAATTATATATAAATAAATACATCATCATATAGCAATTCATGGTCATACAGTATAGAATAAATACCTAAAATCATAAAGATTATTAAATACTTATACATTATTATACAATGTTGGATAAAACAATGCAGCTGACAAAGTCCCATAAAATTACTCTGATATTATTATCCTAAACAGGTATATAAATCCTCAGTTGCATTTAATCCCCCAGGGTGTTTGGAATCTAGCTGTAAAATGTATCTTGTTTCTATTTTTCTCAGTCTATTTTCTCTGTCTCCTCCACGTCTACTGGGGGGAACTGCGTCAATCACAAAATATTTAAGTTCTGAGTTATTTGAATTGTGCATCTCCCTAAAATGGCGCACCACAGGATGTGTTATCTTGATTTGTAATGGCGCGCAGATGTTGCAACACCCGCTTATGTACTTGCAATTTGGTGCTGCCTATGTACTGGAGGCCACACGGGCATACCAGCACATAGACAGCATATTCTGTCTTGCAAGTCAGTAACTTTTGAATCTTGTATTCCTTGTTACTAAAGGGGGTTTGGTATGTGTTTCTATTGATACCGTGAAGACATGCCATGCAGGTTTTACATTTAAAAAAATCCCTTGTTTGTTTGCAACCAACTGGTGCCCTCGATAATCTCTGGGCTAGTTTTTACCAGGTTATCTCTCATAGAAGGGGCTTTACTGTAGGTGATGGACGCCCTCTGCGGTAGCTGGGGTCCTATCACCGAGTCATTTAAAACCAATGGCCAGTTTTGCTGGATGATCTTTTGCAAGCTTCGCCGTTTACTGTATTTCATAATTATCCTGAACTCATTGGTATTGTGATCTCTATCTACCTTCTTTGCCCCCAAGGTCTCTTTTGTGTATCCAATTGTTTGTCTCTAAGTAACTCATCTCGAGTTAGCATCATAGATTTGGATATGGCCTTGTTGATAACACTTTTGGAGTATCCCCTCTCTTCGAATCTCATGCTACTACTTTCCTGGGCTATTTTCAGAGCCTTGTCATTGCTACAAATGCACCTAAGGCGCAGCATCTCCCCATGGGGTATACTATTAATTAGATGCTTAGGGTGCGAGCTACTCGCATGTAGAGTGGAATTGCCTGACGTCTTTTTTCTGTATAGACGGGTCTCTATCTTGCTCTCACTAATGTAAACCTGAGTATCTAGAAAATTAACAGTAGATTTGCTGATAGTTGCTGTGAAAGTAGATTTACTTTGTTTTGATTTATTGCATTTACAAAATCTACTGCTTTTTCCTTTGTTCCTTGCCACACCACAAATAAATCATCAATGAAGCGTAGCCACATTTTAATGTTATTGTTGATGTACTGGCTATGTTCACCTGTGAGGACCAGCTCCTCCCACCAGCCCATGTGAAGACATGCATAGCTGGGCGAGAAGCTGGCCCCCCCCATAGCTACCCCTCTGGTTTGCTGGTACAACAGGTTATTGAACATAAAAATGTTATTGTTTAAGCAAAAATTCAACATTTCTATCAGCATATTGTTATGTTCATTACAGTGAGACGGTCTCTGGGCCAGATAATGCTCTACTGCTTTGACTCCATCAGTGTGTCTAATGCTGGTGTATAAAGATGTTACATCTAATGCAATCAACAAGTATTCATCATGCCATTCAAAATCTTTGATTTTTCTTAAGAAATCGCTGGTGTCGCGTACATAGGACGGTAAAGCTTTAACATAGTCCTGTAAGAAGAGATCAACATATTTAGAAGTATGTTCAAGTAACCCTTCTTTAGCCAAGAGTATTGGTCGGCCTGGGGTTTTTTCGGGATCCTTATGTATTTTTGGGATGAAATACATAAATGGAGTCATTGGATTTTCTTTTTTCAAGAACTTGTACTCTTCCATGGTAATGAGACCCTTAATTTTCCACGAAGATAGCTTTTTGTAAAATTCTCTGTACATAGCCTTGAGGTTGGCCGTATTGCTACAACTATAACATGACCTATCATTAAGCTGACCAAATGCTTCTTTTTTGTAATCTTCCTGATGCCAGATGACGATGTTGCCTCCTTTGTCACTGTTGCGGATGACTATGCTGTTATTTTCCTGCAATTTTTTGATTAGATTGTTATACTGTTGGTTTTGTTTATTCGATTTACTCCGTGTCATTTGTGTAGTCTTATTTAGCTTTTTGATCTGTGCTGTGACTGATTCATGGAAAATATCAGTAGAGTCTCGGGGAGTGTTGGGGTTGAAGGTGGAGATCGGTTTGAAAGGTGTTGGTTGCAACGATATACCTCCACTTTGTTCTCTTGAATTTGAGATCACCGTGTTTGTATTAGGTGACCCCTCTCTATGATGACTTGTGTCACTTCCATCTCATAGTTCTTCCATATCTCCAAGTAGGGTTAAGTCAGATTGAGACAAATTGGGAAATCTCTGTAGATCTGCCGATACTCCCCGTTCTTGTTTGTCCTGTGTTTTGGCTAAAATATGATACTTCTTAAGTTTTAATTTCCTAACGCTTTTGTACAAGTCTAACCTTGTGGCTGCATAGTCATCATCATTATAAAGCTTTATTCGATTTCTGTCGTAAAATCATAAAAGCATACAATTAATAAACATTTCATTTTCACATGTATTTAAAACCTAGGACTTACAAAAAATAAAATTTCCAGAAAAATATTTACATGTTAATAAAATACAGGAGAGGCAATTAAATATAGTTACAGTAGTTTTGTTGCAGTTTAAAATGAATAAAATCAGCTAATCTAAAATCTTCACATTTCATTTTACGACAAAAAGGGACCGTACAGACGTGATTCTTAAATAACACTTTCTAATTGTTATACAGCGGCCCCTCAAAACTTAGTATATCAAAAATCGGTGCATTTTCATCTTTACATTTCGTAATTTATCCTACCATTTGAAAGCTAGCAAATATATTTCAAGAGAGGGGCATTATTTCACTACGTTTCCTACGGCTGATCGTGCACTTTAGGAATGAGGCAATATTTCGTGTAAAACATTAATTATCAAGAAACTGCAGTGCAAGGAAGGCCGGACGGCATTGCCTCATGCCCCATATTTTCAGTATAGGTTTAATCCATCTCTTCCTCAGATCTAGATAGAATTTACAAAACAGGACCACGTGGATTGTTGTCTGAGGCGAAAGGCCATCACAGGGACAGTTTGGTAGACTTCTCGTCCAGTCGTTTATGGTGGGAAAACTTACCACGCGGTGGAATATGTTTAATCTAAACCGCGTAAGGACGTATCTATCGTACCCTCTTATTATATGTGCTAGGTATGGCTGGATAGCAGTGGTGGAACGCATCAATTGGTTATTTTGAACTGAGGGTCTTGCTGCTTCACTGGTAAATCTATTGGCCTCCATATGGGTCATACATTGTTTTTTAAATATCTTCCTGGAGATGGAACACATTGAGGATTGATTATAATAATATTCTGGCTGACCTAAATCGGTCATGAATTCTTTTATATATTTCAGCCATTTGATCTCTGTGGTAGATTCTAATTTGAGGCTATCGCTTAATACGTGCCGATTAAAGGTGGTTTTTAACGAGGTCCAGATCCGGTGCCATAATAGGGCTGGTTGTATTTTAATTATGTCTGTAATGTATGGTAGACCCAACTCAGTGTGACATACATATATTGATGTACTGCTTGGAACGGCTAATAGGTACCTCAGAAATGCATTCTCAACTCTCTGTAGTTCACTTACGTCACAGTAGCCCCATAGCCCAGCCCCATACGTAGCTGTGCTAATGCACTTAGCTTGATACATTTTAATAAGTTCAACTGGGGGCCTCATTCCCAATTTTTGTGAGAAATTTACTAATGCTGTTGTCGTTCTCATAAAGAGCAGTTTCCTGGCTTTAATGGCCTGACCCCACAATATCTTTTCATCAATTAAAATTCCTAAATACGGGTACGTTGTTGTAGTTTCTACCTTTTTACCCTCTAAATAAATATCCTCCCCTGCCACAGTTCATTATATAAGTTTTAGTAATGTTTACTTTTAAATCCAGATTTATCATAAACTCATTATAGCTCTCAAGAGCTCGTTGTAACCCCAGTGGAGTTCTTGCCATTATTACAGCGTTGTCCGCGTAGAGAAGTTTTTGCAGCTGAGGTAAGTCCCGGCACCTCTCCAGCATGGCTTCTTCTAAGCCATTAGTGTATAGAGTAAACAGGAAAGGTGCCAGGACACACCCGTCTTACCCCCTCTCCACTTGGAACGACGCTGTACACTCTCCATTGGGTCCATAGCGAACCCGAGCACTTGCATTTGTATAGAGCTCTCTCAGGAAATGGATTAAAGGAGCCTCAACCCCCATCGCCGCTAAATTACTCCATAGTTTCGCATGGGATACACAATCGAATGCGGCGGTGAGGTCGACGAAAGCCAGGTACAGTTTTCCCTTCCTTGCTTTTATATATTTCCCCATTAAGATGATTAGGTTGAGGCCCTGTTCTATTGTACCCAGCCCCTCCCTGAAGCCGAATTGGAGGTCTGCTAGTATATTGTTATCCTCGGCCCATTGTTGGAGCCGATTAAGAACTATCCGGCCTACCACTTTTCCCACTGAATCCAACAAGGAAATGGGGCGGTAGCAAGCCGGATTCTGTCTGTCTCCTTTTTTAAAGACTGGTGCCATTATGGAATCAGACCATGTATCTATTAGGCCTATCGTGCAGCATGCGGCTAATACTCGCGTTAATAAAGGGGCCCAGAGGTCTATATTGTATTTAAAAATGTCCACAGGCACACCATCTGGGCCCGGGGCCTTACCCCCCTTACTAGCTTTTAATGCGGATTGTACCTCTTCTAAAGTGAAGAGTAGATCTATTGGGTAGCCTGCTGGTATAGAGATAGGCTGTACCTGTCTCTCTAGAACACCATCCTCCTCCCTTGCATGGCCGAAAATTCTTGAATAATGCTCCACCCAGGATCTTTCATCTATGGCGGGGGTATCTTCTGTGCTCAAAAACGGGGATTTAACCACGCGCCAAAAGGCACTACTATTCTTATTGGTACTTGCCTTGTGAAGGTCGGCCCAGGTTTTCTCTTTTAATTCTCCTTTACATGTTTTCACAGCCTGATTATATACCTTCCTACACTGTTTTATTTCGCTGCTATCCCTTTCCTTTTTGTGTAGTGCTTGTTTAAGTTCCGTGTATGCTTTTGTACAGCTACTATTAAACCACCCCTTTTTCTTCCCGTTACCCTTTCTTATTTCAACTTTCAGACTATTTCTGATTGTTTCTGTTATTTGGGCAAAGGACCCCAATACTTCCTTATGGGATGTATATTCATTCAAACATTTCGTTATCGCATTAAAGCTTTGCTCTACCACTGTCTTCGTGATCTTATGCGGTTCTACATTACCCCACTTTAATGAGTAACCATTGATTTTATCAATTTCCAGATTTTGAACCACTCGTATCTTGTTATTATAAGGGCTACGAATTTTTACGGGGAAAGATATGGTCACACTTAGAGGGAAATGATCGCTTGTTGCGTTCTTATGCACCTTATAATTCGTCAGGCGGTGGGCAAACCTATTTGGAAGTATTATAAAATCAATGATAGAACTCAGTCCTCTCCCATTAAAAGTCTGCCAAAAATGGATTGGTGGTGAGCTTAATACATTTGCGAAACCCAAATCTAACAGGAATAAAATCTCATTTAGGGCATAACCATAAACACAATGCCGGAAGTGTGTTAAATTACAATTATCTTCATCCAATAGTCCGCAAGTAACATCTTTGTTGAAGGGACACAAGGCTGCATTAAAATTCCCCCCCCCACACACAAACAAAACATTCTCAGTACTTGCATTCTGAATTTTCTGTAGGGTGTTTCTAAGCTGTTTAAGAATATCCACCATGTGCTCCTTCGGTGCGTAGTTGTAAAAATTAATCAGGACCACAGAGTTTTTCTTTTCCATGTTCATAGTCACAAGTTGATAGTTTGGTTCCGAGATAGTAAAAGAGATTTTCTTTATCATCAATAGATTTGAAACATGTATACTCAGACCTCCCTTTGGCCTCCCATGTGTGGATGCAATAGCTGAAGTGTGAAAGGTCTTGTAGCCTTCAACATGTGTTTCATTTTTGGACCAAGTCTCTTGCAAGCAAAAAATATCAAATTTCCTCACAAATCCATACCATAGTTGGTTTGTTAGTTTGGAGCGAAGACCCGCTATATTCCAATATAGCATTGTGATGCTGTACCCCTTGTCACTTGATACCTTTTGTGTCGGACAGGCTAAGTCTATTGATGCAATCAAGTCTACGCTTCTGGGATTTTCTAATCCTGGTCCTGTCCCTAGTCTACTATTGGGGATAAGATCAATGCCTAAGGGATTATCTTTTCTGGCTATGCTCTGAATATATAACTTGTCTTCGTCCCCTGTAAACACAATATTAGAACTCAGATCAGTAGTTGCTCGTTCGTTAAGGGTATGGGCCTGGGGGACAGTAAGGGAGACTGTATGTGGCTGACACAGTCAATCTATATCCTCTAGGGAGGGGAGTAATGCAAAGCGATTTCCCACCGGTACATTATATATAAACTGATTACTAACCTCAGTGGCTCTGCTACTACAACCTCTCTCTAACACAAAGGATGGTTGATAGAAAAAACCGAGAGGTAGTATGTTAATGCCCCCCTCAGTCAGAATGTTATTCCCTGCCTTCCATAGGATCTGCTCCACTAACTGGGGTGTTTGGAACGTTAGCACCACACAGTCTCCTGGTAATCTTTTCTGGTCTTTACCGACCCACTTTACCCTGCGGGCCATCTTAAACTCCATAAAGAGTTGTTTTGTGGATCCGACCTTAACACTTAACCAGTGTAGTGCCTTGTTTCTTAAGGTTTCCCAGGATTCACTATCTTGAGCCCTTAGCCTCGGTACATTTGCAAGTACTACCGTATACGGTGTGCAGGCCGGAGGCAGATCTAAGTTAAGAGAGTCGGAGGGTATTGTCTTAACAGGTAAAGGCGTTTTCAGTTGATTACCCAAAGTCGAGTTAGGACAATGGTCTTGGGTAGATGGTCCTTTATTACCTCTATTTGTTGTGACCACTGGATATTGAGCTGTTGGATTTTGTACGGAGGTAGTAGCAGAAAGGAGGGGGTTGAATTTATTCATGTTGGGCCTTTTAATTACTCTGTTCTTATTGATCTGATTGATCTGATGTTGATCACTCTGTGAATTACAACTCCTGCATATATCAGGATTCCCATTATCTTCCTGTCTCAGATCAGTAGTTGTACCTTTAACACTTTCCTCCCCAATTGATAAATTTGTCAAACATCCCTCTAGCCGATCTAATCTTACCTCCATTTTGGCTAGTGAAGCTCAAATGAAAAGGTCCAGCTTTTGAACCACCGTAATTAGGTTCCCTATATCATTACTCTGGGTGTTTGTATTAGCCTTGTTGCCTTTCTCTTCTTTACTTTTCGAGGTACCTTTTTTTTACTCCAATAAGATTTTTACTGGGTTTAGCAAGCTTGGGCTTATTCAACACGGCAGGCTTGTTCGGTGTTGTGGTAGCCCCTCCCTCTTCCGTTATCTCTGGTCGCTTTAATATTGGTTTTTTTTCTGTTTCTGTGGGGGTTGTGTGAACGAGTCACCCTCACTTAATATCACTAGATCGGTCATATTTTGTATGCAGCCATTCTGGGGAACAATATCATGCAGACCCCCCTCGGTAGAGCTTTCAGCCCCTCCATTTGTGTTGGGTGGCCCTTTATCTATGCTTAACGTACCTGTAACTAGTGACTGTTCTACCGTCTATCTGTTTCTCTATTGCCCCCATTGCCCCTGTCAGATAATTCAATAGCGTTTGCTTTGTATCTCCTCTGACCTTTTTTCCAGTTTGACGGTCTAGCGTTGTGGCCTTTCTTTTTCCCATTCTGTTTTTAAGCCAAACCCTCCTGAACCCTGACACCAAACAAGTATATATATCAGGGCAGCTGGTACACGTATACAAGGAAGAGGTACCCCAGTTCTCATATACGGCTAACGCTGATATTTAAGCGTCTTATAGCACAAGAAAATGCAGCCTCATCCTACGTTTATGTACTCACTCCATGGTGACTTTTGGGTAGTCTGTCCAATCCGTAGGGTCAAGAGAGTGGGCCAAGCCCGGCCTCCGACGGGCTCGGACGGGCCCGCCCTTGGCCCGGGCTTCGCCCGCGCGCGTCCCGCGGGAGCCCTGGGTGTAATTTAAGCGCCGCCGGGTGCTAGCAATGACGTCTGGCGCGTTGCACGGTGGGGAGTGTAGTCCATCTCCCCAGCTGTTCCTGGATACTGCTGGCTGCTGAAGGACTCGGGCGAGTGGCCGGCAGAAAGGCAAGGTGCAGTTACTGGGCTCCACACCGCGGGAGCCCTGGGCGTAATTTAAGCGCCACCGGGTGCTAGCAATGACGTCTGGCGCGTTGCACGATGGGGAGTGTAGTCCCTCTCCCCCGCTGTTCCTGGATACTGCTGGCTGCTGAAGGACTCGGGCGAGCTGCATAGTCAAAATTTGCTCCGGGGGAATATGATAATCCCAGGCTCAGAATGTTCTCTTCTTGTTTAGACAGTTTGATACTCTGCAAATTCACAATGGTGTTGCTGGCCATGCTGTTAATATTCATTTTTTCTGCCAGTAACCTCTTTTCTTGTTGAAATTGGGAGCGCCGCCTATTTGCTTTGCGCCTCTGCCTGAAATTTCTGTTTGTTCGCCGTTGTTTCTCTGTGGCCTCAGTCGGAGGGTTTGCCTCCTCTCGTAACATAAAAAATTAAATTCTTCTCCTGGTGATGGTTTTTGTATCTGTCTCTCACCCCCTGGGTTTCTCATGTCTGACTCCGACTCACTGCCCCCCGCGGAGCTCAAATCCGACTGGGATGTATCTGTTGTTAATTCCCTGTTCTTAGTTATCGTCGTTTTTGAGCCTTCAGCCATTCTGAACTTGGATACCCTTAGAGCATCATATTTTTTAGAAAAGGTAAATATTTGCCCCAACTCATAATCGTTTTTGTCCCTTTGAAATTTAAAGGTTTTCCTTTCTTTGATCTTGTCTTCTTCCTTCTTAAGTCTGAGCATCATTTCATTTCGTAACTTAGTTTTTTCATCCGTCTGGTCTATTTTTTCCAATTCTTCGTTAATTTCATCGTTTTCTTTTAATAATTGTGCTCGATCTATATCTGTGTATTTAATCAATATCAAGACCAATTTTTTTAGAAGAATCTAGGTTACACTCCGCCCATTTGCGCATTAATTCTGGGTTGGGATTTTCATAGCTCGGGGCAGTAAGGATCCTTAGACCTCTCGGTATCCTGCCCACATCAATGTATCTTTGTAGAGATCGCGACTCCCACCACTTACTCTGCTCCATTTTCATCTTCTTTTCCAGTGTTTTAAATTTCTCTTTCACGGAATTAGTGTTTCTGGTGTTGTCTTTATTTTTCTCTTTCTCTCTGGCACCTGATGACACTGGGAGGTTGTCAGAAAACATTTCCATTGCGGCTGCCTCCCCGTCTCGTACCATGTCGGCTGACATTATGCAATATTTGTTTGTGTTTACTGATAAGTGCAAGTTATGTCTGTCTGAATACAGATAACTCCCCTCGTTCTGCACACCTCTCCTCCCCATTATACCTGCTGATCCTACCTGGGTTACTTCCATTTCCACCGGGTCCTCGGACTCGGCGTCCGCAGGGCTCCACCAGGTATCGGTGTTTTTTCAGGTTCTGGGGGGTCAAACGCTCTGTATCCTCCTTGGATCAAAATATTTCCAGGTTGCCCCGGAACTGGCGTTTCACCTAGTGTGTTGTCCAATCCGGAGAGGGGGTCCGTGAATGACCGAGTGAAACAAACCGGTCAATTACATAGCTTCATTCCGCTGTTTTCTGGACTACTCCAAACACGGACAAGGACCCAATTTCAGTGCTTTAGCGTTTCTTTATTGCTCCGTCGCCATAACGCGTTTCGGCTCGTCCGAACCTTGATCACATGACATGGCAGGATCCGTTAGGGAACATTTTTAAAGTGACAGGTGCATAGTGAACGAAAATCACGTGACATTAACCATCATTGGCATAGAAGAGTTCAACACAGAAATATGTTATATATTTGAACACCGTATATTGGTTTTCTAATTTAACAAAATTTACAACAGTAATGCTTTTTCAACTGATTGTAAAACCTAGTTGTTTCAGGGCGATTATATTCAACATTTCGCATAAATGCTTATTGATGATGCCGTTGCCCTTTTAATTTGTACAAGATACATTTGTTGCATCATGAATACAAATGTGATCAAGGCCTCTTGTGGGCTGAAACGCGTCATGGCGGAATGCTGGGTGTAAAAATGAAATAAAAATACCTTGCACGAGGATTTTGGGTCCGTGTCGTCTTTCTGGATATAGTCGGAGCATTGGGCGAATTCTCTGCATGTGTGTGTATATATATATATATATTCACTGAAAAAAACATAGGTTTCAGGGGCGTTATAGTTAGTTGGACATTTCACTCGTACAAAACCATAGAAATTCCCCCGTTATAGTTAGTTCAGCTAACTATAACTCATGCACCCGCAATGCACTGCTGATGACGTCACATATTACATCACTCATGACATGGTCAGTGACATCACTCATGACATCACTGATGACATCTCAAATGACATCACTGATGACATCATCCTTGTGATAGTGGCAGACCTCCTCTCACCCTAATATAACCTTTGATACACACACTCAAAAATACAAACTAACATTTTCAAAACAATGGACATACCAATACCAGTTACAACACACCTATTCAGTAATTCCAAGATCTACACACACATCCACTCATTCACCAACAGTCCCTATACAGTCACTCATACATGTACTCACTCATCATATGTACTCATACACCTATACATCCTGTTACACACCGCCACTCATCCATAGAGTTACTCACACACATAGTCACACATGCAAACAAAGTATCAAACATCCATTTACTTGCATATACAGTTATACACACACTACCACACTTACTTCTACAAAAACTTACACATACTTACTTTCTTAAACAATCACTTATAGAAACACCTACTTATTTGTACAGGAACTCTTCCAATCTCTCACTCTCACATATACTCACTTATATACACCAATACTCACATATACTAGTTTAAAACATATGTAGTTACTCATAAAGACACAGACAGTCATTCACTCACTAACACACCCATACACATACTCATCCACCTATACAGTCCTGCACACATGCTGTCTTCAACACATACAGTGAGTCACTCATTCATGCATCTATGCACTAAGTAATACCCCCCACCGAACCATACAGACACTCAGACACTCGTACTGATACTCAAAAAACCAACTAATAACCAATATAGACACTCATATAGCTACTCACCAACCCATGCAGCCACTTATACACAAAGTGAGAGACTGATACAGATATTTTCATATTGAAACATTACTCACTAACCCATGTATTCACTAAGATACACTTAGTCAGTTATACAATCAATTTTACAAAAAAAAAATCATCCATTTAGACACTTATATACCCATTTATTCTTCCATCGACCTTGAGATATACATATATAAAACATATTTAATTTTCAGAAAAACACACATTCACTGGATGATGTCATCAGTGATGTCATTTGAGATGTCATCAGTGATGTCATGAGTGATGTCACTGACCATGTCATGAGTGATGTAATATGTGACGTCATCAGCAGTGCATTGCGGGGCGCGAGTTATAGTTAGCTGAACTAACTATAACGGGGAATTTCACGGGTTTTGTACGAGTGCAATGTCCAACTAACTATAAAGCCCCTGAAACCTATGGTTTTTTCAGTGAATATATATATATATATATATATATATATATATATATTTATCATACTATGTATACATGTGAAAATGTCTCGGTCCCCTGTTTGCCTCGGTGGCACGGAAAAAATGGGTGGAACTGACGTCAGCACGCCGACGAGGTCCTCTTATGGCTCCGATGACGTCATACGGTGTCGCGAGCGGAGCCGTGCTCGTTGACGTGGGGAGAGCTAGGGAAAGAATTTCCGTGGAATGCTGGTGCAGGGGATATTCACCTAAGTGTTCAGGCTAGTCCTTTGGGAGCAACTGTTTATGTTGCCACTCCAGAAACCGAAACCAGTGATCCGAGGGCAGAGGCCCTGCAGATGGCACACGAGGTGGGGTGCCCAGTCGTGTGCACCGGCGGGGCAGCGAAGTGACAAGCACCACAACCCACAAAAAAGGTAACGAGGGCACTGAATAACACAGGATCTTCTCTTTGTATCTGGCAGGAACAACGAAGTTAAAATGCCCTAGTACCAAAATGTAGAATTAGTGCTACAACAGTCTTCAAGAGGACCTGCGATGCCGCTTCTGCCTCCCGTACCCTGGAGGTGGCACATGGGTCACGCGGTACGGTCATACTGCGGTGGGACGCACACTCGTTGACCTCTCATGGCACTGCTCCACACTTCAGGGAGGACGCTTTCCATTAGCTATGTTTTCTGATGACATGTCGCGCCGGCCCCGTCCAACAACAGAACTCCTTTAGATCCAAACAGACTCTTCCACTCTCTCACCGGAAGTGAAACAAGGCCACGCGGACACTTTCACAATACAACAGCCGGGAATGCACTTTTCGGTAAAAAAAACACATTTCTTCCTCCTAATTAATCAAATAAACGTCTCACTGAAGAACAGGGGCCAGCTTTGATCGGTAAACAGCCGTTACAACGACTTTTTTACTTTGCGATACCATTACAACGCATGCATTACCACGCTACGTATTTTTTTAGAACGCATGGTCATTTACCACGCATGCCTTTACAATGAATTTTGTTGTAAAGGTATGTATGGTAAATGACCATGCGTTCTAAAAAACATGTAGACGATCCATGTCGTTGTGAGGAAACAGAGGCTGTTCCGTTTCCTCACAACGACGTGCACCGCCCCTCAGAGATGACGTGAAGCAGGAACCACGAGGAGAGAGGAACTAAGAGGAGTGAGAGGTAAGGGGGATTGGGCATGGGGTGGGGTTTCTTTTCTAGGGTTTAGGGTAGTGCAGTGGTGTTTGGGTGGTGTAGGGGGTCGTGCTGGGGGTAGTGTTTTAGGGTTTAGGGTAGTGCAGTAGTGTAGGGGGTCGTGCTGGGGGTAGTGTTTTAGGGTTTAGGGTAGTGCAGTGGTGTATGGGTAGTGTAGGGGGTCGTGCTGGGGGTAGTGTTTTAGGGTTTAGGGTAGTGCAGTGGTGTTTGGGTAGTGTAGGGGGTCGTGTTGGGGGTAGTGTTTTAGGGTTTAGGGTAGTGCAGTGGTGTTTGTGTAGTGTAGGGGGTTGTGCTGGGGGTAGTGTTTTAGGGTTTATGTTAGTGCAGTGGTGTTTGGGTAGTGTAGGGGTAGTGCTGGGGTAGTGTTTTAGGGTTTAGGGCAGTGCAGTGGTGTTTGTGTAGTGAAGGGGGTCATTCTGTGGGTAGTGTTTTAGGGTTTAGGGTAGTGCAGTCGTGTTTGTGTAGTGTAGGGGGTCGTTTTTTAGGGTATAGGGTAGTGCAGTGGTGTTTGGGTAGTGTAGGGGGTCATGCTGGGGTTAGGGGTTTAGGGTAGTGCAGTGGTGTTTGGGTAGTGTGGGAGGCATGCTGGGGGTATATTTAGGGTTTAGTGTAGTGCAGTGGTGTTTGGGTAGTGTAGGGAGTCGTGCTGGGGGAGTGTTTTAGGGTTTAGGGTAGTGCAGTGGTGTTTGGGTAGTGTAGGGAGTTGTGCTGGTGGTAGTGTTTTAGGGTTTAGGGTAGTGCAGTTTTGTTTGGGTAGTGTAGGGTGTCGTGCTGGGGGTAGTGTTTTAGGGTTTAGGGTAGTGCAGTGGTGTTTGGGTAGTGGAGGGGGTAGTGGTTTAGGGTAGTGCGCCCAACCAGCCACAATATCCGTGGACAAAGGGGATCCTGACTCTTTGGAACGCTCCGTCAATTGAATAATTTGGGTCAAGGGCCCTACCACGTCCAAGACCTATCAATTCCTTTCTTGGGATCCCTCATTTACTTGGAGAAAAAGGTACATAGTTTCTCATCAATTTCAGGCATGTGTGCCACCTTCCCTTTCAGTGAGGGCCTGGAGCATTCTCCCCTCATCCTATTCCTGACACCTCTTTCAAGGGGTTGATGGATTTTCCCCACCACATACTCTGCCACTTTGGTGTCAGGTGTCCACTCTGCCGACCTAGGATGGTAAATTTGGGTAGGCTCGAACATGTCCGAGTGGACCCCGTCCCCAACCGGGGAATGAGAGGAGTGGGACTCTGGACGCCAGGGATGCCCAGAGTCCTTATCCTCATCGGAGGAGAAATCGTCCTCCGATACACCCTCTCCCTCTAAGGGAAACCCGCCGTCGGGGTCTACAATAGTGGTGACAGTGTCGCAATTTTCTCCGGGCCCCTCCTCCTCCCGGCAGGGTGCATGTTTTAGCGTTCGCGCACTCTTGAGGAAGGTCTCCGTAAGTTTATCAAATCCTTCCAAGTGCCCAGCGTTATGCTTAACGGCCCTTTTATTCCCCATCTGGGAGCTACTTGGACCCGCCACCACCAGATCTGGGTCACTGAACACCCCAGGGATGCTTTTCGCCAGCTTATCAACCTGATCCCTAAGAGGAGCCAGTGCCCTAGAAATAGCCAGAGAGAGGGCTTGGTCCACTGCTGGAGGGAGAAGTTGGGGGCCATTCCTCCTCCACTTCCTGGTAGGAGGAGTAAAAATGGTCTTCTGGAGAAGACATGATAGCAGAGGGTGTGAGCACAGAACAAATGCCCTTAAAATCCTTAAGACAGCCCCCTCACCGGTGCTCCAACAGCTGGGCTTTCCCCGAAGCTGTTATAAGAATAGACTGAGGCGCAATACCAATTACCACCACCAGGTGGCGCTGGTCACTAACGTGGCCGTGTGGGGAAATCACCGCGTAGCGGTGTCAAAATTAGGCGAGGGTTGGTCGGGAATCAAGCGGACACTAAAGGAGTGACCGGATTCCCAAACGCGCGTAAAGACCAGCGGGAGCGCTCGACGGAGCTGCCTCGCTCGGACCAGACGCGCCTGACAGGATCTCACCGCACGCAGAGCACACAGCGGGAGAAACTGCGAGGGGGTGAACGCGCTCGGGCAAGAGCTTGCTGCGCAGGGAATATGACACAATACCAGGGCAATAATGCTAATAACGTGCACAAGAAACCGCTATACAAACAGCAACAACGTCCGATTAAGCCAAGAATGTAAGGAATGCACTTAACTGACGAGCAGTGAAGAAAGAGGAAGCGGAAGGGACGTCACGATATTATATACGATGGACTCTGATATGATTGGACTATAGTTGCCTTGGAGACTACCCCCTCTAATGGTTCATGGGTTGTGTAGTCTTTTGTTTAATGATTGTTGTGTTACGTTTTCTTTGAACTGCTATGCAAATAAAGTGAGGAAAGATATGCATAATCCTCGCCTCCGTCCTGCCATAGAATTCATTAAACTTTATTTGATCTGATTTAGAAACATAGATCATAAAAGTGTACATAAAAACAGTAAATCCTCTTTCCTAATACAATACAGTGAGAATTAATTAAAACCAGTAGGTAAAAACGGGTGTTACAAAGCCCGGTTCAGAGCAACTTCAGGTTAACAGAATCGTAAAGTTCAATGTTTCGCAAGATCAATCTCATGTACTTCGTGCAAAATACGCAATAAGGGGTCCAAGTAAGATGTAATGCTCCAATACCTGACCAGTTTGCACTATATAAAACTGCAGAAAAACTAAAAATAAAAAGTGTTTTGCACACTTCTGTCATTGGGCTATATGTGGGCTACATCTGAGTGATATTTGTGCTACATTTGGGCTCTTTTTTCTCTAGTGGCCATCTTGGGAGACTTATTTGTTATGAAGTTTCCTAATTTCGTCATTTACTGCAGTCTCCTCAGTAGGAAATGCTTTCAGTTTTTTATTTTGATTCCATCAAGAAGGCATTCAGATGTGTCACACATTTGCCATAAATTCAGAATGTTAGCACTCTAGTTGTTCATTAGATCACTGTAGTAAAGCTACTGCTCACCAGGGAGTTAACTGGAAGTCTACTGCTGGTATTGAAAGTGATTGTTTCAGTCTGCATGTCAGAATTTTCTAATGAAATAGAAGAGGATTTGAGATCTCACTTAAAACATGCCCTAAATTTTCTTTCTGCAGCACTAACCATAATTTCTATGGCAAAATGAACCCCCTCATTTTGTTCCCTTTTAAATTAAATGTTTTTAAGTGTTACCAGTTTATTCCAATCAAGATGGCTTCAGGTGTGCCATACTTTTGTCATAAGTAAGACTGTTAGCGCTCTAGTTGTTCTTTAGAACACTCTGGGAAGCTGCAGTATAACACAAAGGCATCAACTGACAGGCTGCTCCTGTTGAAATATAACAGGAAGATATTTGAGATCTCACTTAAAACATGTCCTAATTTTTCTTTCTACAGCACTAACCATAACTTCTATGACAAAATGAGTCCCCTCATTTTGTTCCTTTTTAAATTAAATGTTTTAAGAGTTACCAGTTTATTCCAATCAAGATGGCTTCAGGTGTGCCATACTTTTGTCATAAGTAAGGCTGTTAGCACTCTAGTTGTTCTTTAGAACACTCTGGGAAGCTGCAGTAGAACACAAAGGAATCAACTGACAGTCTCTGCCCTTGTTGGATGTACATGTTTTACTGAGAATGTCAGACTTCATTCTCACATGACTGAGAAAGATAATGTGAATTTACAGAAAATATGCTCTCATTTTAGCTTCTGGAGCACCTTCCAAAACTGTATGGGACAAGCATGTGAAAATAGTTTTCTCTCAAACATGATTCATGATATCCCAGCAGAAGGTTTTTCACAGGGTAAAATCCCCTTAGAACACACCACAATTCCTGAAATTAGTATGCTACCATCAACCAATGAATTCTAATGTAACTAAAGTCTGTTATCACCCTTTATAGTTCTCCTTTTGGTAACCCTCAAAATCTTCGATTCACTACAATGCATTTCAATGGGGTACTATCATTTATATTGGTCCCAAGTTGGCTGCCAGCAATTCCAGGATGAAGTGCTGACAGCCAATCAGATCTCACGATGACATGTGTGGTTAGGCTCCGCCCAGATATATATGTGTTTTCTTTTTCAAATTTCTCAGGAACTACTGAACGGATTTACACCATTTAACCAAAAGGCACGACTCTGAACCAAGGGCTACCTTTTTGCCAAATTTGGTGTAATTCCGTTCAGCAGTTCGGGCTGTAGCTGTGACTAAAGGTTCCTATGGAAAATTGCATGGGGAAAACACGTTTTGGGACCCCCTTTTTCTCGGCCCCCACTTGACGAATCACCCCGAGACTTTCAGGATAGGAGCGGACCGGAGCGCCCCATGAGTTTTGAAAATTTCGCGAAGATTCATCAACCGGCGCCAAAGTTATTGGAAATAGAATGTTGTGAATTTCCTATGGAAAATAGGTCCTAACTATAACTACCTACTGGCGACCGCCAGTAGGTAATATATATATATATATATATATATATATATATATATATATATCTCAGTTCTACCATCCTCATTGTTTGCTGGCGACCAACAGCCCGGTGCGTGTCAGGGTTAGAGGAAACCCCTTTCATACAAAAGTCACCAAACCGCAGAACCCTGCGCAACACGCACTCCGTCCTGAAAGTTATTTAAAACCACAATGAATTTCCTTTAGTGGGATTTATTTCATGGCCAAACTAGCCCAACGCGTTTTGCCGTTTACACGCCTTGATCACGGGTACAGACAGATTTCCAGCCAAACTTAAGTGCAAATACACGCATCAACATAAAAAACGGACTTACAAAAAGCTTTTTGTTACATCATCCGTGGTGGCAGCCATCTTAGCATATATCTATACATCTCACAATCCCTATGTATTAAAGTAATTCGTACCATTGAAACATCACATCATGGGAAGCACCCACAATCACGGTACATTTCTATCCCATTTGGAGGCTCGCCTAAATTTATATGTCAAACCAACAATTGATATTTAACAATCAAGCAAATCCATAAACCTTTTCAAATTTCATGCGTGTGGCAGCCATCTTATAACGTGCCAATCAGACATATCTTGTTTGAAAATATCATGGATATTAATTGCATTGTTATGAGGTATTTATGGGAGTATACATAGAATTAATTTGCCAATTCATTTATGTGTGCAATCACATAAGTCATTATTACCTCCTTGTAATCTTAGATGGCTGTAAGGTAATTTAGCGACACCAATCCATTGTTGATGATCTCATACACTTTTTCTTGCTCATATTTTCTAGGCAACTTGGAATTAAATTCCGCGATCAATTCAAACCCTCAATAGGTAATTTACCCATGTTCGAGATTAACTTATAACAAATATATTCTCCATAATGGAATACTGGATACAATTCTGCTCAAGTGGGTCTTTATCTGCCTGTAATCTAGAATGAATCCTTGATTAATTACAAAATGTTCTTGTCAAATGGAATGTCATTGGTTCCACCTGTATAAATACAAAAAGCACAAAGAAAAACTCAAATTAAAATCTAAGTATATAGTGCATAAGAATAAAAAGTGAATTTAAACAGTCAGCAACGCAATTACTATTAAATAATTATCCGTTACAACAAACAGCTATCGGATTGATAACAGCCTTATTCAATGCATCACTCTCCCAGATAGCAGGCTTACTCCTCATCAGAATTCAAGCCATTTGGCATTTTAGTGTCAAGATCAAGTATATACCTACATTCCAATTGCCTCAATTTACGTATTCTGTCTCCCCCTCTCACTGTCTGGGGAACACAATCGATTACATAAAACCGAAGCAGATTTCTATTGCTCTTGAGTAACTCCTCAAAATGTCGTGCCACCGGATATTGTTTGTCCTTGTTGTGAATAGCACACATATGCTCTAGAGTACGTTTTTTAGCTGGAAACATAGTACTTCCTACATAGGATTTTTGGCATGGACAAGTAAGTACATACACACAATGATCCGTAAGACACGTAAGATGTTTGTCAATCCACCTAGAAGATTTCACAACTGGAAAAATAACTTTTTTGACATTCGAGCTATACTTACAGGCTTTACATGCCATACATGTGTAAAAACCTTGTATTGTATCACTCTTAGGTTTAATGTGAGTTATTTTATTCCGACAGTGCTTGTAACTGAAGGAGTTACACTTCCTAAATGTTACATTAGGGTGATGCCCCAGAGCATGAGTCAAACTAGGTTCTGTATGCAACACATCCCAATGCTTAAACAGACTTTTCTTAATGTCCTTAGACCCAGCATTGTATCTAGTAATGAACCTAATGCAAGTATCTGCACTTGTTACAGTCGTTTCATTCGGTTCCCTAGGAGCAAGTGCCACTTCCTGACTCACTTTGGAAACCTTACTCAGTGCACTCGCTATATCTGCTTTTTTGTAACCCCGTTCAAAGAATCTGAATGACATACAGTCCCATTCTTCCAAAAAATCAATCTCAGATGTACAATTCCTACGAGCCCGTAGGAATTCCCCATAGGGGATGCTTTTAATTAGCTTTCTTGGATGGTGACTGTCCGCATGCAAAAGGGTATTACCCGCTGTTTCCTTCCGGAACAATTTAGATGTTAGTTTGTTGTTCCGGACTTGGATATGTATGTCAAAGAAATCAATCTGGCTGTCACTGAGTTTACCCTCAAATCTGAGATTACAGTTAGTGGTGTTCAAATTGGCAATGAATTCCCTAGTTTGAGACTCCCTACCCCTCCAGATAATAGAGATCATCTATATAGCGCACCCACATCTTCACATGGTCGCCATATTGTGAGTAGTGGTTGGGCACCTGCTGCTCCCACCAGCCCATCATCAGATTGGCATAGCTGGGAGCAAAACAAGTGCCCATTGCAGTACCTTGTATTTGTCTGAAGATTTGCTCATCAAAAATAAAATAATTATTTTCGAGGCAAAACTTGATCATAGTCAATATCATTTCAGTATGTTGGAAATGTCTACATGCTTCTAACCCATCTGTGTGTCCTGATGGAAGTATATAAGCTGCAAACATCCAGTGTCATGAGCAAGAGGTTATTTTTCCATTCTACATTTCTGATTTTATGCAGAAAGCCCTTACTGTCTCGTATGTATGAAGGTAATGTTTGTACAAACGGACGTAAAAAATAATGGACGTAAAAAATAATCTTCATACCTGGAAGTATGTGACTTGGTGACTTTTTTATATTTTTTATATATATATATATATATATATATATATAGATATATAGTAAAGGCAGTTTGGCTTGGATAGATATATAGATATAGATATATATTCAGTCAGGATCAGAGTAGTCGGCTCAGCCCATTCAGGTCAGTCTAATGTTTGCTCCTGGGTAGCACTTTGCATCTTTTTCACACAAATTGAAATTTAGACTCCAGGAACTTCAGGCATGGAAAAGGTAACAAAATATTTGGGAGCAATAAATCTTAATGCTGAAGTGTTCAAAACTGTCAATAGGTCTTGAGACCCCAAGTCCATATTAAAGGAACTTTTGTATGAACTCTACCTGATCTTCTATCCACAGAAGTGCTGGTTCTTTCAAGCACGAAGTAACTACTCCAAAGGACGCACTTTCACGAGGGACTGCAAGCCCCAGAAACACTTCCTGCGAAGGAGGGGAAGAAATGTGGGGGAGGGCCTCACAAACCAGCATCAACAGCGTTATAAGGATGGCCACTAAACCCATTGCGCGGGATGTGCTTTCATGAGGGACTACAAGCCCAAGAAATACTGCCTGCAAGGAGGGGGTGAAAAGGAGGAGGAAGGCCCCACATGCCAGCATCAACAGAGCTATAAAGCGGCCTCTAAACCCAATGCAGGGAATGCACCCTGGCGAAACCCAGGCCCATCCTCCCTCATGATCGCCCAGAAGAGACTGGGCTTGGCCCCCCCATGGCTCTTCTCCCACATAGATTAAAGATATAAGGCCTAGTTAAATTTATTGTCCCTTGACCTCGCTTGGAAGGGCATAAATTCTATTTCTATTTGTTTGAGTTTTCAAGATATCCTTGGACAAATTTATATTCTATCAACCTTTAAACATATTTGAAATTTGGATCCATTTCTGATCTTACCTGGCATCATGGGCGAACGTAAAACACATGAGTCTCTAACTGGCTATTTTAGATTACTGAAGGCTCTTAGACTCAAAGATGAGTCAAATTGTACTTTGAGCAAAATTATCGAATTAACTGAGAGCCTAAATTAACAGAGAGCCTAAATCCCCAAAAACAAAGAGAACCTGTTATTTTCAGAGGAAGACCAAAGGCTCACGCTCCAAACCCGAAACAAATGATCTTTGTGTCCTCCTCAGGCAAAAGAGTCTCACCTGACTCTTCAAATCTGGTTAAAACCCAGACCACTGTCTCATGTGCTAATCCATCTCCTGCAAAGGATTTGATAGCACCAACAATTCCTTGCTGCTCAAAAATGTTTGTACCCGTCCCTAGGGCACAACTCCTTTTTTGTAATTTGGGACTGGTAGTGGCCAAGCGAGATGTGGCATGATATTGGGGGGCACCTAAAGCCCCTATGTTACTGGAATGGAAGAGGGTTGGAACTATATATGGCAGCCAAAAAGGTTACTTGCAAAAGCTGGGGTTGCCCACTCAAATTCCACAAAGTGTGGTGAGGGGTTGGTGAGATACTATGATATTCATCCCTCACCGGGAGCTGCGACTCTCTTGACATAAATATATTGTGGTGCTATGTGTGGGAGCGTTACTATAATCATCACTCTGATTTCTCCTGCATATGCATATGTCATGCAATTGTCCCTTGTGCTTGAACGGGTGGGTGTGGGTGTGTGCATGCCTCCTTCACTGTTTAGTATTAATTGTTTGGTGCATGTTCTGCGCCTTAACTGTATGTTTGCTGCATTATTCATGAAACGCTGAAAAACAAATAAATATTTAAAAAAAATATATGTTTGTCCTCTTAGCAGATTTGCATCCGGCGGGTGATTCTACTACTGGTAAAGTGCTGAATACTGCTCAACTCAGAAAGACAGGTGCACGCGTGCCTTATTCTATAAACACGAAATTGTGTGTCCTATGCACACGATGTGATGAAACTAAAACTCCTGACGCAGCAGCTACTACAAAGAACACAGGATATTCTGGGGACTATAAACGTATTAACTCCCTTTTTTAGTATATGTTCAGCAGATGGTGTTTAATAACTCGCAAGGTCTCCCTCCACTTACTGCTCAAACCGCTCCCACTATGGTTATGGATAACTTTAAAAATTCAAATGAGTCGAATCTCAAGCAGTTTGATAACCTACTGGCTCCACATACAGGCCTTACCAAGTATACCATGTTTAAACCATTGGGTCCCCCGCTAGCCTCTGTTGGTGAATTGGGTAGGAAGATGTATACTTCTACTATCTTGTATCCTCAGACTACCAATGATTATGTGCTACCTGGCCATGATACATTAAGAGATGACCTTAAAGAAAGGGCTCATTCTACGAGAGCACCTGTTATTTACATAATTAATGTCCCCAAGCTTGATGAGCAAGCAAGGGAAGACTTTGACTCCCAAAAGAACAACATTTTTATGGGATCAGCTCACAGAGAGACTGTCTTTCAATTATTTGTTCTGATACAATTGATACATTTCGCATATCAAAGAGGTGGTAATTGTATGATACAATTAAGTGGGAAACAGCCATTACAACGTGGCTGTTTACCCGCATGCCATTACATCGCAAGCATTACAAGGCATGTGATGTAACAACGCGTAGCCATTACTACGCATTTTTTTACACAGCATGCGCTTTTAAAACGCATGCGATGTAAAAAAAATAAAAAAAATGGCAATCCACCTCGTTGTGAGTAAACAGAGGTTCTTCCGTTTCCTCACAATGACGTGTACCGCCCCTCAGAGCCGACGTGAAGCAGGAACCAGGAGGAGAGAGGAACCACAAGGAGAGAGAGGTAAGGGAGATTGGGCCTGGGGTGGGGGTTACTTTTTTAGGGTAAAAGGGGGTCGGGGTGGTGTGTGTGTGTGTGCGTGTGTGTGTTTGTGTGTGTGTGTGTAGTGCAGGGTAGTGTTTTAGGGTTTAGGGTAGTGACAGGGGGTCATGCAGGGTAGTGTTTTAGTGTAGGGAGAGGACTGGGGGCTGGGGTCGGGTCGTCCTGAGGGTAGTGTTTTAGGGTAGTGTTTTAGGGTAGTGTTGGGGGGTCATGCAGGGTAGTGTTTAAGTGTAGGGAGAGGACTGGGGGTCGGGGATGGTCATGTTGGGGGTAGTGTTTTAGGGTTTAGGGTAGTGTCGGGGGGGGCATGCAGGGTAGTGATGCAGCGGAAGCGTTGGAGGATTTTTGTCTGCTCATTTATCCACACCAACCATTATATAAAATCAGAAGCGTAACTCTAATGATGGGCCCATAAGTCATTATCACTCGATTAGCATTATCAAAGGTCCTCCAATTAATCTTTGGTAGAGCTAAAAGGGACTAAATAATGAAAGGCGAAATGCTATTTCCCCATGAGGACCTACAATGAAAAAATACGCTAAACAGTCATTACAATTATTATCCAAATAACTTAGTAACTCAATAATAAGGACAAACACTTTTCTTTTCTATTAGTTTCTTGTTATTTCATAAATGAATGGTCAAACACAATACAATACAACTAGAATGTCATAAATTGGTTCATAGTATATAGAATAGATTCACAATAATCATCACAGATCATTCAATAAACATCAGAATATCAGGTATAGAGGAGTGAGAGAGAGAAAACAATCAGTGAAACAATTCTTCACTTACAAAATAGAAATACTAATGCACAGCGTGCATTTAGTCTGAAAAGCTATGGCCGTTAGGGTATAGCAAAGGCAGCACCATCAGCTGATGATGTGCAAAGTCTCTAGGAAAGTCTCTTAGGAACAGCAGGATCTGCCAGCCAGAGAATCAGGAATCAGCACGGCATGCAGCATACTACGAACGCAGGACAGGTCACCATTCTTGTGAGCAAGCCGAGGAACACTTTCCCACAGGAATCTTTATAGTACGCTACTTCCTTTCTTTCTTCAGCTAAAATATTGCTTTCTCTCTCATCAGCAAGCCTCTATTGGTTATTCACGATGGTCCAACCACCTTCTGACAGTGACTTTACTATTATTTTCTAAATACTCTTTGTCTAAAATGAGTACAATTTCCAAGAGAGGAAGAAGGAAGAACTTAGATACACTTGTTAGTAAATCTAGCAAAAAGTTACATTCATCTACAACCCTCGCCTAGACAGGAAAGAAATCTAAAGTTTTATTCAGAAATCTGCACTCTAAGGAAGTATTTGAAACATTTTGGAGGACAAAAACTCTAAGGAAACACTTGATACATCTTGAGGGACGGGAGGACATCCCCAAACATTTCTTTAAGGCCTACATTTATTTAGCAAAAGAGAATTATTTCTAAAAGCCTACACTACTTTCACAAAGAGTAAAAGCAGATTCTTTGTAGTTTAGTTTTATGCATTTGGGAAGACAGAATAACATTCAGTTAGCAATATTTAGATTATTTTAGCCATGAAAAAATCAATTTTCGTGCCTTGTGCACATTTCACGTGTTATACACTCTCGTTATTTTAGTAGTTTTTTATATTATTAAAATACATGTATTTGAGTGGATTTCATCAAGCAGATTTTATTTTCAAGAATCGTGCGCCATCAATCACCCATCTGATGGTATTTCAAACCATCACAACAACCCTTATCAGATTACTATCTGATAACATTTTTCAGAATGCAGTGTCCATTGTTCTCATCTGTTTTATCCTAACACCCTCTAAATCTTTCATCACATTATAATAACCACCTTTTCGATCCTCCGTTTCTATTTCTTCTCTCTTCCTTTTCCTTGCTCTCCGTTTTGCATCTTTTGTTTTATTCTTGCAGCATTTGTAAAGCGCAAATACCATTAGTATGCCAGTAGCAACCACAACTATAGGTGTTAGTATCCTCCCTAATAAACTATTAGTAAATGTAGAAAACCAATTACCAATAGAAGGGAAACCCTTACTCAGTTCCTCCCAAGCACCATCAACCTTTAGTTTTGCTAAATCATCATGTAAATGAGTAATGTTGCTGATATATCCCTGTAGATCTCTACTTTTGTCAGGAATATATGTGCAACATTGTTGAATCTTCAGCATACTACAGACTCCGCCCTCTTTTGCCAATAATACATCTAGGGCAAGTCTATTTTGTAAAACCATGGTTCTCATAGCAACCATTTCTGTGTCAACCATCAAGAATCCACCAGCAGTATCCGTTGATAAACGATCGACCACTGTAGACAATTTTCTAATCTTTTGTCAATTTAGAAGCACCCCAACTGAATCAATGCTCCAAAAATATCTCCCACAATTTCTGCAGCACTCAAACCCCTTTTATTCCGTGTTAGTCCCTTTTCATTGGTTCCATGTTTTTTACCAACATGGTACATTTTCGGAAAGAATATACCCATATAACAACACCCATACCAAAGTGGTGGCAACCTGTAGTAGGCATTTTTCCCACACACATTATACACTCCAGGGAATACAGGATCAGTACCACCTCTTAATCCCCAACCTCCTGTTATAAGAAAAGTATGTTCACATTCACTGGAACCAATGAAATGATTATTTTGGTCAGTCTTCTGCCTAAGTAAGCAAAGATTTCCTCTATGAGGCCAATCCAGAGTCATTGCAGCATAAGTCTCACCCTGTTTGTAATTACCTTCTTTATATGCCCATGGCGTTTCGCTACTTTTCTGCTCTGCAGCTCTTTGTTTGAAACTTCTACGTCTATCTTGTACTGTATTAATGAATTCTATCTCTACACTATGTAACTTACAAGTTAGATTATTTCGATGTGCATATGCTGTGTCTATTGTCTTAGTAGAATGGAAAAAAATCACCCATATACTCTGCATTCCTAGCACTATACACTATATTCATATTCTTTCTAATAGGAACTTCTGAAAAAACTAAGTCAAAATTTGAATAAAAATACTGAAACATCTCCTTACCATAAAACAAACTGGTTAGTACACTACACAAAATACCATATGTTAAGGGTAGGTGATGGAAGTCACCCCTTCTGACACAGACGTAGGTAACTGCATGCACACAACAATCTGTTGCATCCATAGTATCTACATACTACTAAACAAGAGTTTAGTGAAGACATTTAATGAGAAATCATTACTTGATTTATCCACATGTAAAACACTACCAGTTAATTCTTTAATATTAATCTCTGGATCTTCTTTCAGATCTCTTTTAGCATTAATTGTTACATGCTCATTATTATTAGTAATATTTACTGCATTAATAAACATAAAATATGGTACTATAAATGTTAATACCAACCATACAAACATTGTTAAGGTAATACATGCGAGACAAACATTAAGACATCTTTGCCTAAATATGCCTTTATTCCGTTTACCAGTCTCAATACTAGTTCTATCCAATATAAAAATGAAAATTAGTAAAAAAATATTTCAAAAATTACTAACTACATTTTGCTAGACTAGGTTTAGGCTATGTACACCACACCTTTTGAGCCTTCAGCCTCCTCCTTGAGCTTCAGTTCAGTTTTTGCTCCAAACCTTTAGAATTCATTCATTTCATAAATCTCCTCTCTTTTTCTGCACCCTTTTCAGAAAAACCGTTTATCTAGGGTGGCTTGTAAGAGCAATTGCTTTTTGAACAAAATTCAAGAAATTCTTTTTCCCAATCATTTGACGCAGTAGTCACCACATATGTCCATTCAGATGCTCTGTATTTCTTATTTGATACTTTCTCTTTGTTGTTCTCACTTGCTCCTTTTTTTCTGCTTCACTTTGTTCAGATTGGCTAGATATTTCAATTACGGTTTCTGGAACTTTTGTGTTCACTGAGTATTTTATTCTTTTTACTCCTTTTGGCCACTTATCTTCTCTCTTAGTTCTTTTTCCCTTTTCATTGTTAATGTCATTTATATTTGATTCAGTACTTTCTGATGAATCCCTTTTCCTTTTTTTTTTAATTGTTGCTGATGGGGATCACTTTGTTCTCAGCATTGACAATCACAGCATCATTTTCATTAGTCCCATTAACTTGTGCCCACTCTACTTCATTTTCAACTTGCCTTGGGACATCTCTTTGATCTCGTCATTCTTCTTTTGCAAGTTCCTCACTTTCAAGTGGACTTGGGGCTCTTCTGGTGTGCCTAGCATAAATCCAATTCGGCAAGCCACCACACTTAACAGCTGTCATTGTCACCTGTATTACTTGATAGGGACCATGCCATTGTGGTTCTAGGCACGACTTCCTTACGTGCTTTTTCACAAGCACCCAGTCCCCAGGACACAGATCATGTCCTTGTTCTTGCTGTGTTGTTGTTGCAACTTCTCCAACCTGGTAAGACACAGAACGTACCACATCAGCCAATCTTTTGCAATAATCCAGTACCAAATCATCAGTAATATTCATTAGTTGATTTGCTGGGACTGTTGGCTGTCTCATAGCCCTGCCCATCACAATTTCATGTGGGGACAGTCCTCTTCTTTTGTCAGGTATACTTCTTAAACTCATCAACACCAATGACAATGCATCAGGCCACTTCAGTGTCGTGGATGCACAAACCTTAGCCAATCTAGATGTTATTGTACCATTCATCTGCTCAACAACACCTGCAGCCTCCGGTCTGCAGGCACAGTGCAACTTCTGCTCAATTTGTAATGCTGCACAAATCATCCGAATTATTTCATTATTAAAATGAGTTCCTCTATCTGATTCCAAAGAAACTGGAAAACCAAATCTAGGAATGATGTCTCTTAGAAACAATTTTGCAACTGTTAGGCTGTCATTACGTCTTGTTGGATATGCTTCAACCCAACGAGAAAACAGACAATCACAAGAAAAATATTTTAGTCCCTGGCAAGGAGGCATCTCAATGAAGTTAATTTGCATCCTTGTAAATGGACCTGCAGCTTTTCCAATTCGTCCCATACTAACCACTGTTTTTCTCCCTGCATTCTGTTGCTGACATACTGCACATCTTTGACAGAGACTTTCTGCAATAACCCTGAATTTAGGATTAAACCATGTTTGACGAAACAATCTAATCATTGCATCTCTACCTATGTGTGTCGGACCATGGTAGACCCTTGCCATCTGTGATAACAGACTATCTGGCATTACTGGTCTTTCATCTGTATAAATCCACACTTCAGCATCCGATCTGCGTATACATCCTGATTTTATCCACCCACGTGTCTCTGAATCACTTGCTTCTTCCTGTAATTCTCTCACCTCATCCCATGTTTCAACAGATGAGAACATCAATCTGCATTCTGTTTGGCTAATCTGATCAATTTCTTGGTCCATATTAATCGATATATATTTAAAGCACAAAATCGTGCAATCTCTTCAGCATATCTGTTGCCTACTGTGACATATTCACAACCAGAGCGATGTGCTGAACATTTCACCACCCCAATTTGTGCCCGCAAATTGTAGTGCCATCAGTAGATCTTTTACAGACCTCTTCGGATTCACCAATCAGAAACGGAGAGTATAATATCCACGTTGGGACCACAACTGCCCAAAATCATGGACCACCCTGAAGCCATACTGGCTATCGGTGTATATTGTCACTCTCAATTGTCTCGCTAAGCAACATGCTCTAGTAAGAGCCACTAACTCAGCCACTTGTGCAGAACTCACTCCTTTCAACCATGATGCTTCAATAACATTTGCCACTGTGCAGATTGCATATGCAGCTCGTAAACTTTCTTCTGAATCTCTCAAACATGATCCATCTACAAACAATACAACATCAGACTCAGTCAGTGGAGTATCTTTGATATCAGGTCTTGGTTTGGTACACAACTCAGTCATATCCAGACAATTATGATCAACTTCATCCATGACCACTTTACAGCCTGCTGTTGGTAATAATGTGGCTGGATTCAAAGTCGTACATCTTGCTATTGTCACATTCTCAGCTCCCAATATCACTTGTTCATATTTTGTTAACCAACTACTTGTAAGGTGCTGTGTGAGAGCTCGAGTTAACAAAATCTCAACTGAATGTGGCACATACACTTTCAAAGCATGTCCCATTACAATCGACTCACTCTGCTCCAAAGACTCACATAAGTTACAGCAACTGCTTTTAGACATCCTGGTAATGCTGCAGCGACTGGATCCAAAGTGGCAGAAAAATATGCCACTGGCCTTCGTGCTGTTCCGTGAGTTTGTGTTAGAATTGACAGTGCGCAACCATCTCGTTCATTACAGAACAATTCAAACTCCTTGTCAAAATCTGGCATTGCTAATGCTGGTGCTCGACATAAACTGTCTCGCAATGCCAAGAATGCTTTCCTGGCTTCCACATCAAGATGTATTGGATCTGTAACATCTTTGTGTGTCAATCTCTGTAATGGCTTGGCAATCAGTGAAAAATTCATAATCCACTGCCTGCAATATCCAACCATTCCCAAAAACATTCACACTTCTTTCTGTGTTTTGGCGGATTCATTCGCATAATACCATTGATCCGATCTTGAGAGACTTTCCGAATTCCTTTTTCAATGACATGACCTAGATAAAGAACTTCTTTCTTACAGAATTGTAATTTCGGTGGTGACACTTTATGCCCACCTACAGCCAAATAGTTCAGTAGAGCAATTGTATCTGTCACACAGTCTTCTCTCGTTTTCGATGCCACCAAAAGGTCATCAATATATTGGACCAGAACTGAGTCTTTAGGCATTACCAATGACTCCAGACATTTCTTCAATATCTGATTGAAGATTGAGGGGCTTTCTGTGTACCCTTGAGGAACTGGGCACCATGCCAAAACACGGTTCCCAAACCGGAATGCAAATAAATATTGGCTATCCGGATGTAAGGGTATTGAAAAGAATGCTTGACACAGATCGATTACTGAAAACTATTCTGCATCATATGGGATTTGATATAAGATCACAGCTGGGTTTGGTACAATTGGACAACAAGGTATAACAATTTGGTTCACCTTTCTCAGATCCTGTACAATCCTATATTCCCCATTCGATTTGCGAATTCCCATTATAGGTGAATTACATGGACTTCCAAGGATTTCTTTTAGTATTCCTTGTTCAATCAACATATCAATCACAGGTGTCACTCCTGCAATCGTCTCAGGACTCATTTTATACTGTCGTATTCTTGGAAATTCTGCATCAGGCTTTACCGTTATTTGAATCAGTGTAACTCCTTTCATTAATCAGATATCTTTCCCTGTAAAATCCCACACATTGGACAACACTTGTTTCTCTCAACTCAACAGGCAAATCATTCGCTGTAAGCAATGGATACAACTCATTCACTTCTGTTCCCTGCCTTGACATTTTGAAGATCACATCTTCATCTTTTGTATGAAATGCTATTCCATCTGGGGTGCAATAAATGGAACAGTTCATCTTGCACAACAAGTCCCTTCCTAACAAATTAATTGGACTTGTGTCACACACTACAAATTTGTGTAATTCTTGAAAATTGCCAATTTGAACTTTCATCTGTCTTGTTACTGGCGTTTTAATCAATTTATTTGAGACTCCTACAACTTGGATACTTTCTCCCGAGAGGGGCAGGTTTGGAATTTCCACAGTTCTCCCAGTGGAATGGGTAGCACCAGTATCTACGAGGAATGTAATGGCATTACCATCAACCTCGCCATCCACATATGGACCTAACTGATCTACCACTAGAGATGCGCCAAGAATGCACTCTTCCTCCCCCCTCAGGCACCGTCATTGTGATTCTCTTCCATCTGCATTAAGTATTGTGAAGCCACTTGCATATTTGAATTCATTTGACCATTATTATGAGAACCCACATTCGCATTGTATCTTTGCACTTGACCATTCACATTCTGATTCGGCATAGGAGCTTGTGGTATTTGTAAACCCTGTCCTCTATTTGTTACCTGCATTTGTGGACTTTGATTATGCATCTGATTCATCTGTGCTCTATTCATCTGAGTCTGATTCATCTGCACTTGATAATCCTGATTCTGTACCTGATAACTCTGATTCTGTATTTGCATTTGGTCACCATTTCCTCCCTGACCTGTATTATTTAACAGACTCTTACACTTGTGTCACCAATGTCCAATTTTTCCGCTATTATAACAAGGAAACCTCTTTTTCAATCAAGGTCAATCAATCAAGGTTGGTAAAGCGCAGCTAATCACCCGAATGGGTCTCAAGTGGATGGGGGTGCGCGCTGCTCCTCGGTATTTAGGGGTAGCGTCGGAGGCCAGGGGGTCGGAGGACTTCCCTGTCCTATCGGGTACATGCGGGCCGGGCGCTCATGGTGATTCATCAGGTCTTGAGGTCCTTCAGAGACTTGGACAGAGTTGGTGTCTGGCGGAGGTGGAGAGGGAGGGAGTTCCATGCTTTAGCCGCGAGGTAGGAGAAGAAGCGTTCTCCTGTTCTGGTCTTCTTGATGCGTGGTACTGTTGCGAGGGAGAGCTGGGCTGAGTGGAGGGATCTTTGGGGTGCGTGGAATGAGAGGGGATGGGTCATGTAGGCAGGGCCGGTGTTGTGGAGGGCTTTGTGGGCGTGGGTGAGAAGCTTGAAGGTGATTCTCTTCTCGATGGGGAGCCAGTGTAGTGCCCGCAGGTGTTGGGTGATGTGGCAGTAGCGCGTTAGGTTTAGGACTAGTCTGGCGGCGGCGTTCTGGATGTTCTGGAGTTTGGGAGTGAGGTTCTTGTTGATCCCGGCATAAAGTGTGTTGCCGTAGTCCAGTCTGCTACTGATGAGGGCGTGGGTGACGGTTTTCCTGTGTTCGAGGGGGATCCAGTTGAGAGTTTTACGTAGGAGGAGGAGGGTGTGGAAGCAGGAAGAGGTGACGGCGTTGATCTGGCGGTGCATTTTGAGTTCGGGGTCCAGTATGATTCCGAGGGTGTGTGCGTGGTCCTTGGGTGGGGATGGTTTACCGAGAGCTGGGGGCCACCAGGGGTCGCTCCAGGCATCAGGATGTGGGCCTATGATGAGGACTTAGGTTTTGTCTGTGTTCAGTTGTAAGCAGCTATTCTTCATCCATCTGGCGACTGCTTCCATTCCTTCTCGAAAGTTGTGTTGCGAGATGTTGGGTTCGTTGGATAGTGAGAGGATGAGTTGCGTTTTGTCTGCGTGCAATACGATGTTGAGTCCATGTGATCTGACGATGGGAGCAAGAGGGGCCATGTAGACGTTGAATAGTGTAGGGCTGATGGATGATCCTTGGGGGACTCCGCAGGTGGTTAGCGTGGGCTCCGAGATGAAAGGAGGTAGTCTGACCCGCTGCGTTCTGTCGGAGAGGAATGAGCAGATCCAGTCGAAGGCTTTGTTTCAGATGCCTGCATTGTGGAGTCTGCGGGCTAGGGTACGGTGCGAGACTGTGTCGAAGGCCGCAGAGAGGTCCAGGAGGATGAGGGCCACAGTCTCACCTTTCTCGAGGAGGGAGCGGATGTCGTCAGTTGCGGCGATGAGGGCGGTCTCTGTGCTGTGGTTTTTTCTGAAGCCTGATTAGGAGGAGTCAAGGATTTTGTTCTCGTCAACGAAGGAGGTGAGTTGGCTGTTGACCGCTTTTTCGAGGACTTTAGCCGGATAGGGAAGTAGGGAGATCGGTCTGTAGTTCTTGAGGTCGGTGGGGTCTATTTTCAATTCCTCTTTATCTCTGAAATTACCTCTACCACTCCCTTGACCCTTCGGGATCATTTGCGTCACAGTATTGCCATTTGAAACTAGACCTTTCATTCCAGTAGTAGTCTGACCAATATTCTGAAAATCATCTGGCGAATCAACACTCAAGTATCCCCCTTTCTTTGCTGCTTTCATCTGAGCCAACATAAATTTTTCTTTCAGTTTCTTGTCTCATTTCTTTGTCATCTCCACAATATGTTATGTTATGTTAAAAATCATTTCTAAAGCGCACGTTCACCAAACGGTTGCTTGGCGCTAAGGACAGGACGGCAGCAGTTCCAGACAGAAGGCAGGCGTCAGTGGTAGGCGTGGGAGAAAAGCCAGGTTTTGAGTAACTTCCTAAATTGAATGTAGGAGTCCACATTGCGCAGATACAGAGGGAGAGCGTTCCAGAATTCGCATAACAAAGTATTCCGTCAACTGATTTACTTTGCCAACAAATCAAATGCTGCTGAATCATAGCACTTATCTCAGGTCTCAATCCATACATGAACCTATACACAAAGTGTCCTATATCTTTCTCTGTAATATTTTCTATACCACTGTACTGTTAAATACTTGAAGAAGCCTCTCATAATATGCATGCACTGATTCTTTTAATTCTTGAGTACTTCTGTCTATTTTCACCCAATCTGTTTCTTTTGGAGAAATTTTCAAATACGTAATGACCTGATTATAGTTCATGACCTCTTCCGAAGGTGCCCCTGTTTTTGGATCTCTTGGATATTCTTTTTTTCGGCCAATCTACAGCAATTTTACACTCGATCCACAAATCCGCTGGAAATACAATATCAAAAAGACCTTCCAAATCAACCCACAAAACCTTTGAAACTTTCACAAATCTTTCCACTTGTCTGTACCACTCAACAGGTTTTCCTCTCAACCTGGGGAAATCATTTGTAAATGACAATATGTCCTGTCTTGACCAAGGAACGTGCACAAAACCACCTCCTGGTACCTCTCTCATTGGGTATGTTGTAACCACATCCTCTGGTACTGTCTCTTTTTCTGCTTCTTTTACAGGGTACAATAGGAAAGCAGCTTTTACTGACACACTCACTTCATCCTTCTTTTTTGCCCATTTTCCTTTCCATCTGTCCAACTCTCCCCAACGTCTTAATGTGGAAATCAATTTGTTAATCTGTAATTGTCTCCCTGATACATTCAGATTCTCTAAACCCTTCTCTGTGAAATCCAACCTGTATGTTTTTTGTAAAGCTTTAGACTTCTCAATGTCAACTCCATACATCTGCAACTTCAGCAAACGTCTCATGCAAGCTTCTTGCTTTTCTCATAATGGTTTTATACAAGAATAACAACTCATCTTCTTGATATTTACTCAATCTTTCTGGACTAATTGTACCTGCAATCATCTCCTCCAAATCTCCTTTCAGTTTATTCACCTCTATATATGCATTCAACCAGGAGCTATCTCTCTAATCCAATCATCGAATTCTTCTGGCGATGGACCCAATGATCTCTGTATATTTTCACTCGTATCACTCCTTAACCTATTGGGTGTCTGTGTATTCATTCTCCTTTCTACTTGCATCAATCTTTTAGGGTCAAGATGTATAACTCGTTTTGGTGTCTCATTCTTCTCTGAAACATCAATCAATTGTTCCACTTGTTCTGCCACTACATTCACATTTGTACCACTATTTTAATTTGTTCTCACTATCTCTCTATTGTCTATGTGATTGTTGCAAAGTCATCCTGTGCCCTGGGCACCCCCCAACTTTTTGCTGACTGATACTGGTGGTAACTGACTCTGACTGACCCTGGGCTCTGCCTAACCAGGCCCAGGGCCAGTGCAAGGCTGAAAGAGACACATTAGAATACAGTTAAAACACCTACATACACTAGGGTACACAGTGGTATGGAGGGGTACCCAAGTGATTGGCATGACCTACCCCATAAGCCCCTAGTATATAATAGGGCAGGGGGATTGAAACTACCTAGAAGTCCCTAGTACCCTAGGGCATGGCAGTTTAGAGGCCAACAGCTCTTTTTGCACTTGCATGTGTGCACTGCTGAAGCCTGAGGTTAGTTTAAAAGCAGCCCTGGGTGCCAGGACTGCTTTTAAAAAGTAAATTGTGCCCAAACTCGACTTTGGGGTTTGGGGCACTTAAAAATAGATAACCTACAATGTTGTGGCATATTAGGGACCCCAGGGTCTCCCTAGGTATCCCAGGGGTGGGGGGTCAGGTATCTATAAGGTAGAACCTTATTAAATGAGACTTTATATGCCTGGGTAAAGTGAAATTTCACATTTCACTCCCACATTGTGGTAAAGTGCTGCCCAAATTCGACTTTGATGCTAGGAGCACTGTGAAGTGAGGATATGCAATATTTTTACAGATTCAGAACCCCTAAAGTCTCCCTAGTTGTCCTATGGGGTTGGGGTCCTGTAGATATAAGCAAAGTACTTATAAAATATGTTTTTGTAAGTCCTGGTGCTGGAAAAATGGCCCAAGTCATTTTTCCCATTGCAAATCCCTGTTACATAGGTTAACATGGTAGGAAGTTATTAATTAATAACTCTTGATAGGAGAGGGCTAGAGAGGCCATTCAAAGATTTCCCCAAATGGTATTAATAAATCCAACAATATGATGTTGTTGAATTTCTCCTAAAGTGTACATACAAGAAGTTATAAGACTTTCTTGTTTGTAAGTCCAGATTCAGCCTTCCAGTGGTCTGCCCTGATTGGTCAGAGTTAAGTGGATTAGCCAGCCTGCCTGGAGAGGTGATAAAGAGCCCCTGGGGTTATGCAGCTGGGCTGGGAGGGCAGTGTGCTGGTCTATAGGAATGCCAGGCCAGGGGGAGGGGTTGTAAACCATGGGCTTCAAAGAGAAAAGCAGAACCCAGTAACATTTACAACTCTGAACTTTCTACCTC
Source organism: Calotriton arnoldi (assembly GCA_963921515.1). Classification (NCBI taxonomy): domain Eukaryota; kingdom Metazoa; phylum Chordata; class Amphibia; order Caudata; family Salamandridae; genus Calotriton; species Calotriton arnoldi. The sequence goes on along the minus strand of CAWUFW010000215.1, from coordinate 4,414,334 downwards.
AGGCAGATGGGGGGATTAAGGAAGGTATGAGCAGATGCAGGGGAGAGTCTAAGTAAATTAGCCATCCTAGGGGTGTGTTTAGCCAGCTCTTGCCTCCTTGCTGGAAATTCTGCCATTATGGATTTGGAAGATTTGATGCACTCTGGGCCAAAATAATGCCACACTCTACAGGAAGTGGTCATATCTTTGAGGAGTTACACTGCTCCCATTGGTCAGGAGTGACCTCCTGTCTGACCCAGAGAACATGGAATAAGTATCTGAGAGGGGCAGAGCCCTCCTGATCTGCTGCTTGAAACTTACTGAAGCAAGACATTGCCAAGCTGAGAAGATTTTGCTGTGCAAAGATTTCTAAGGCCTGACCTCTGACGACTGCACCATCTGAAACTACAGCCCTGTGGATTATCTTTCTGAAAAGGAACTAAAGAGTGGACTCCCTGAAAGCTACAAGTTAAGAGCGCTCATCTGGAACATCACCAACTAAATCTGCACCTTGGGGAACTACCAGTGGATTTGTAAGGGTGACGTCCAGGTGGATTGTGGGAACTGAAGTCCTCAACTTTCAAGGACCATCTTGGAGCTTTCAGACCCTTGGAGTGAGTTTGAGACACTTTGGGACCCTTTGAGGAACTTCAGGAAGAAGTTCGAGAAGTTTGGAGAACTTTGGAGGAACTTTGAAAAAAAGCTCCATAGAGGGACCGACTCAACCTGGTCAGCCAAGCCGCCTGCCTTCAACCGCGAGTCGACCAAGCCATCCAGGTTCGTCCCGCTAAAAGCTCCGTCGGTCCGACTTCCAGAGTTTGACCGGGAGTAGAAGAAATCTGAAGCCGGCGAACCCTCACCGGATCCGGCTACATGAAGAGCATCGAGAGACCCCGCGAGAAAAAGCTCCAGAAAAGTTTCTAAGTCCGCTTGTAGAAAAGGTGACCGGGAGCAACCGCGAGAGCCAAACCGCCTGTCTTCCATCACGTGTCGGCCTGGGCTCCTGGGTTGCCCCGCTGAAGCGCTAAAGAAAAAGTTTCTAAGTCCGCTCCAGGGAAGTTGACCGGGACCTCGTCACAAGTCAATCCGGCGAACCCTCACTGGATCCAGACTGGCTGGGAGCTTCGAGGGGCCTCTAGGAGAAAAGCTCCAGAAAAGTTTCTAAGTGTGAAGGTAGAAACTGAGACCGGGACCTGCCGCAAGCTGTAGCCGCCCAGGGCTCCATCGTGGTCGGCCTGAAACTTTGACTTTGCCCCGGTCTATCGCGAGCAGGTATCCCAATATGGTGCTATAAACTTCTAAGTACTATATTTTATTAAATCTTTGAAAATTCATCTCGCCGGTTCCCTACATTGGATTTTTGTCGTTTTGGTGTCATTTTAAAGATAAAAATATTTTCTATTTTTATAAATTGGTGTCGGATTTTTATTATGTGTTGTCTTAATTATTTACTGAATTGGTGTTTTTAAATGCTTTACATACCTGTCTTTGAAGTTAAGCCTGTCTGCTCGCAGCCATGTTACCAAGGGTTGAGCATAGGAATAATTTTCTAAAACCTATGCTGAGTCCTATCATGTGTTAGTGGCCTTATTGCCAGTGGCAGACCTACATTTGCCCCTACCAATAATCCACTTTCCAACAGTGGTAATATTAATTCTTTCCTGGAACTGTTAAAGCATGTATTCTAGTAAGTCCATGCTCAGTATACATTGGAACTATAGGACCAATTGTCACTGGAACTGGCAAAACATCTGGGTTCATTGTCGGTTTCATTCTTACTACTTCATCTCTATTTACATTTTGAATCTGACTCACAACTTCAGGCGATCTATTTATATGCTCTTCAATCTGAATTAAAGGAGCACTTGGTGAAATGCTTGAAGCACTTGCACTCGTATTTGTATTCATTTGTTCTTCTTGATATGGTGGAGGTCTGTTCATCAATAATTCATTCAGAAAATCCTCATCGAACTCATCTGTACTATTATTCATATTAGCATCCTTCTCTTGTGGTTCAATGTTTTTCTTTTTCTCCTTATTCTTTTCTCCTTCAGCCATCTCAACTTCTCTAACTGGAAACAGCCTAGTTCCTTCCACAGTATCTCTTCTCTACAATTTCTTTTTAGCATCCCATTTTGCTTCAGAATACCTACTCACTGTATTTTTGCATCTATTCTGTTGTCTGTCCCTTTCTCTTTTATATGCTTCGTAATCCCACTCGTCAAGAGCTTCATACTGCATAGGTCTTGGATTCGGACTCAAATTATTCATTCGTCCCCTCAAATTTTCTAAACTTTTGGTATTGAAAGTACCATTTGCTGGAAATGCCAAATTACCATCTTGTTCTGTATATCTCACCCAATTCTCTAACCAGGTACAAGTATGATATCCCCTTTCTATTGCCATAAATGATGCAGACATACCTTTGGGAGCTATAGAAACTCCTTCTCTAATCACTATTGGCGGATCTTTGCTAAACAATGTCTTCAACAATTTAAATATCTTCATGTTCTCTTTTAGTTCTATAAAAAGTTTGTATTAGTAATAAGTCTACAAACGCCCTTCCGTGTTCTGTTTCTCTACTTCCAATCAAAGTTATTATACACTGTCCAATCTCAGCGCGGCTCACAGTAACTAACCTATAGCAGTGCGGCACTTTTGGTGACGTATACTCACCACTGACCAATACCACCGCGGCTTTTTGTTACGTCAGTATCACTCCTTCTACTGACCCTCCCTTTACAAAATCAGCGTCAATGTCTTTTGAAGTCTTTAACAAACAATTAACAAACTATATAAACACAGCTTGTCTGCGCCACTAAAAGAAATACAAAAGTATTTTCCTGTACTCTAAGAAATTTCTACACTCCAGCACAACCTCGACCAGCATCTTATGCTCTCTTACAAGTGGATAATTCTCGGGACTTCCCCAGTTGCGCTTTCTGAAGTGATCCAAATAAACCTCCACTACTTCATTCTGCAAAGTTCCCTGTGCAGTGACTTTCAGTTCGACGACCGCCTAGTACCGCATCAACAGCAGACAATGCACATAAAGCTTAGTGTATGCCACACTAAGACAGCCCTTAGGCTTATCCCGGGATCTCAGGCCGACGACGGATCCGCCAATCCCATTGAGATTCAACAAACCTCAACGTAACATAAGGGTACAAACTCACATATATTATAGACTGTTTAAATCTGTCTTGTCTCTAAACTCCGTCTCTTCATTACTTAGTATTTTAGTCTAAACTAACCATCCGATGCAACTACCAAAAACTGATGCATCGGCAGCGTTGGGGGATTATTGTCTGCTCACTTATCCACACCAACTATTATATAAAATCAGAAGCGTAACTCTAATGACGGGCCCATAAGTCATTATCACTCAAATAGCAGTATCAAAGGTCCTCCAATGAATCTTTGGTAGAGCTAAAAGGGACTAAATAATGAAAGGCGAAATGCTATTTCCCCATGAGGACCTACAATGAAGAAATACACTAAACATTAGTCATTACAATTATTATCCAAATAACTTAGTAACTCAATAATAAGGACAAACACTTTTCTATTCGTTTTCTTGTTATTTCATAAATGAATGGTCAAATACAATACAACTAGAATGTCATAAATTGGTTCATAGTATATAGAATAGATATACAATAATCATCACAGATCATTCAATAAACATCAGAATATCAGGTATAGAGGAGTGAGAGAGAGAAAACAATCAGTGAAACAATTCTTCACTTACAAAATAGAAATACTAATTAATGCACAGCGTGCAATTAGTCTGAAAAGCTAACTCCACGGCCGTTAGGGTATAGCAAAGGCAGCGCCACCAGCTGATGATGTGCAAAGTCTCTAGGAAAGTCTCTTAGGAACAGCAGGAACTGCCAGCCAGAGAATCAGGAATCAGCATGGCATGCAGCATACCATGAACGCAGGACAGGTCACCATTCTTGTGAGCGAGCCGAGGAACACTTTCCCATAGGAATCTTTATAGTACGCTACTTCCTTTCTTCAGCTAAAATGTTGCTTCCTCTCTCATCAGCAAGCCTGTCAATCAATCAAACTTTATTCGGTTTCACGTCGGAAAACCATAAAAGTTACAAAAATTACATATACCTAAAACAATAATACATACAAACACGATTTAAAAAGTAAAACCCCATACACAATTTATAAATAGAACCCAATACCCAGCCTCCCAAATTGATCAGTAACCATAAAGTGCAATGTGCCAGAAGAACATGTCATCCTATTATATTTACTTTATGGCGCAAGCTAAGCCTTCAAAACTAATAGATCCTACATAGATCATCCATTATCTAAACATCCATACAGGCCCTGGATTTCACAGTAGATTTTAAAAACCCCACTATGAAAATAATACAATCCTCTTTCAACAGTTGGAGATACATAAGGGCAGGACGGGCCTGATTTAAAATTCATTCTTTTTAAAATGGGAACCAGGAAATGCCTTCTAGGGGGGTTTCATAAAACTTACATAAAAACATAAAATGCAGCAGATCCTGTGGAGACTGTCCGTCGCAGCCACAGGGAGCTAGCACTTGACCTCTACTGCATCCAATAGGCCTAGCTAACAGGAAGTGAAAAAGTTTCATCCGAAACCTGGTTAATAAAAACCTCTCATATATTGATAAAAACCCCATTGGGTAAGGTTCCGTTTTCGGAGTTGTTTTGAGCATTAAAAACGTATGAACACTTGGTTTCAACATCTCCTGCTCCTCCCTGTCCAATTTCCTTGAGGTTAAGAAGGCTACCCTAATTAATTCCACATCCTTCTTAACAATGGATTCAGGCTTAAAAAATAAATCAACGCGCCCTACCCCTTCAAGGCTACTTTTAATGTAATTAAGCCAAGGAATTCGGGATGCATTATCGAGGGACATACACTCTCTTAAAATTAAATAGTTAAGGGTTAACTCCTTGTTCAGCCAGCACTTCAACCAAAACACAAGGGGGCGCAGAGCCAGGACATCACTTAAATAGGGGACCCCCAATTCCTCATGGGCCGCTAGGTTAGATATTCCGCGCGGAACACACAACAGGCGCTTCAAAAAGTCATTCTCAGCCACCTGGATGGAATCCGCAGCAACGTGTCCCCAAATTTCACTTCCATAACTAGCTATGGCCATGCTTTTGGCTTGATAAACTTTCAACATGGCTCCAATTGGTTTCTTCCCTATTTTTGAGGCAAAATTAAAAATTGCCACATTCACCCGGGCCAGGTCCCCCCTTTTCCTCAAGATTAATGGACCCCATTTTAAATGATCATCAAAGAAAACCCCTAAGTAGGAAAAAACAGTGCGGGGGATTTTAGCAGGGCCAACACTAAATTGAAAACTTTTTTTGGGTCATTGCCCCACTTGCATTATATAAGATTTAGAATTATTTATTGCCAAATCCCTATCCGTCATAAATTTAGAAAATGCCTTTAGTAGAGATTGCAAACCTAGTGCAGTCCTTGATATAAGGACCGCATCGTCCGCTTAAAGCAAGACGGGGATGCCACGCCGCCCTACACACGGGTAGTCTACCCCGGTGGCTCTTAATGCAATATCCAGATCGTTAATATAGAGATTAAACAAGAATGGGGCCAAGATGCAACCTTGCCGTACTCCCTCTTTGTCTCCAGGTCCCTGGTGACCCGAAGGTCCTGAGAAAACCTGACATTAGCCTTGGTTGACTTGTGCAAATCCTCTAAAAATTAACAATACTGTTATCCACCCCCATTGCCCTCATGGACTGCCACAATTTAACCCTGTTGACACAGTCAAATGCAGAGGACAAGTCCATGAAGGCAAGGTAGACCGTGCCGGGGCGGGCAACCGTATATTTGCTCAATAACATAGATAAATTAAGACACTGGGCAATGGTTGAACGTCCCGACCGAAATCCAAACTGGACGTCCGACAGGATCTTATGCTCCTCCGCCCAAGTGGATAGCCTCTGCAAAAGAATGTGTCCTACAACCTTAACCACTGAGTCATGGGGAGAACTTGGCCTGTAACAGTGAGTGCTATTCCTGTCCCGTAGGGTCCCGTAGCTGCTTCTATGACCCTATCGACGCCGCCCTTGATCTCTCCTTGACCTTTTGCAGTGGGCGCTGACAGTCGCTGGTATCTGCTTGGGTAATTTTGACTGTCGCAGGATTCCATTTCGTTTCATCCACCCTGTGGAGGACCACAACATCCAGGGTGCAACGCGAGCCCACACAGGTGTACTGGGTCTTGTTGACGAGGGGGAGGCACCTGACCACCTTCGCGCATAAAGCGCAGCCTCTCCCCCCGCAGTGTGGGTCCCGTAGCTGCTTCTATGACCCTATCGACGCCGCCCTTGATCTCTCCTTGACCTTTTGCAGTGGGCGCTGACAGTCGCTGGTATCTGCTTGGGTAATTTTGACTGTCGCAGGATTCCATTTCGTTTCATCCACCCTGTGGAGGACCACAACATCCAGGGTGCAACGCGAGCCCACACAGGTGTACTGGGTCTTGTTGACGAGGGGGAGGCACCTGACCACCTTCGCGCATAAAGCGCAGCCTCTACCCCCGCAGCGCGGGACGTGCCGGGCAAAGCCCGGGCCAAGGGCGGGCCCGTCTGAGCCCGTCCGAGACTGATCGAGGTTGGGCCGGGCCACCCCCCTGAAAATCTGTCTCGTGTGAGTCGACTTGCTTCTGTGGAAATATATTTGCTAATCAAGCGCACTGTTGTCTCTGGGTGGGTCTCCCGGCGTCTTGGAAGCTATTAATTACAAGTACAAACTACCTTATCACATTGTGGAATTTGTTCATTCCACCTACTTGTTTATTACTGTTCACTTGTAATTTGGTCTTAGGGTACCCCTTAACCCGAATTGCTATGGGAAAGGACACTGCTCTGCCCACGAAGCCAAACACTAGGCAGAAAACATATATCCGCCCACCGTCACCCAAACCCACAGCAATTGACAAAATGCTACAGCAAGCTATAGGTGCCGTCTCCAGTGAGATTGAACGCACTGAGAGACGCCTTTCCTTAACACCGACACTACCCAGGTTTTCAGCCCTTACGGAGACAGTAGTCCCAAATCCTTTACGACAATTAGACTCTCCGTTCACTTTAGAAACACCGCTTGCACAAGTAAACATAGCTATGGAAACTCCCAGCAAAACATCCTTGGGGGGGCAAAAGAAAGGGACCATATCGAAAACATAAAGACCAAAGGGGAGGGAAACAAGGGAATCAGCTACCCGAGGTGGCGTCTAATTCAGCACCAAACGGTAACGTAGTTTGCGATAGAAGTAATATACACATGGAGCCACCGACTTGGGCTTTAAATATGGTAGAAGAGCTCAAAATTCACCTTGAGCTGCTCATTAAACATGAGCTTGAAGCCACAATGATCCGCATTAACAAGCTGTCCTCCCTGGTTACCTCTTGGGGTAGTAAAATAGAGGCTATTTGGCTTGCTACTCAACCAATAAACTCCCTGGCCCCCGTTAGAACACTTGAATTTTTACAAAACTCTGAAACCCTATCTGCACTAACTGTGCCACTTCCCTCGAAGGCCAAGTACCAACAGCACCTCTTGTACATTTACCAGCACCTGCGGAGTCTATCCCTCCACCCCAACATTATCAGGGTCCTGTTCTACCCCAGCATAGGATGACCACCACCACAGCTAAAGCACAAGAAACCAGGGCGGTGACATCTACCCAGGGTCCATTAATGGAGCACCGTGCGCCCAAAAACATCAAAGGAAACAATGAAGGGAACCTTTTCCATCTCAATCGGAGGCAAATTAATTCACTCTTGCCATGCATAGACTTGCCTCCAGCTTCTACCCCATACGTTGTTGTACTAGCAGGTGTACCAGAGCTAGACACAGGATGTGTGGAGTCCTACCCTGAGTTAAAAAATAAAGCCACTCATTGGCTAAACAAAAACAGACCCCTTCCCCATCAGTTACATGGCGAAATGCTATTTGCACGTAGGGTTAGCTGGGTGGGGCAGAGGCAGAAAGATATTAAGGGAGACTGTGTCGTGATTAATTTTAGAGACAGTTGGGTGGTACAACACAATCTAGAATGGTGCCAGCCCGGGATGAGCTGTGGTATTCAGACACTCCCTCTGGGCTATTTTTATCCTCCTAGTCCCTTGTCAGAGAGAATGGGAAGTGTGTACAAAAAATGGGAATTAAGAGCACAGGTAGGAAGTGTACCAAACAGGGTTGGGGTTCCGAATCTACTCCACTATTTAGTATCCCTGTTAGTAATAGGTTCAGCCCCTTAGATTTGGTCGACTGACTAATTCCCCCCCCAAATATTTGTTTGGTATAGGTACCCATTTAGATATGCCACTAAGCCAAGAGAGTCCTGAGCAGCTAAGCTTTGATAGACCTGTTCCCACTGACCATCATATGGGAATAAACCAAGAGATTATCCCAGGGACTAGTATTGAATGTGTACCCCTCAGTATATCTGGGACTCAACAGCAAGTATTGCATCTAGAGAGGGATCCCATGCCTACATTGACAGGAAATGTAGAAAATGTGCAGAATTTTAAGATCATGTCCTGGAATATAGCGGGCCTAATTGCTAAAATGGAGCTCCCGGACTGGGGAGAATTTATAGATTCTACTGACGTGTGCCTTTTTCAGGAAACATGGGCCACAATAGAACTGCATAGGGTGGGATATGTAACCTATTGTATTCCAGCTGTTCAGGGGCCCAGGGGGAGACCCTCAGGAGGATTATGCATCTGGGTGGGTATCCACTTAGGATGCACCATTAAGTTGATAGACACGTCCTCTTCTGATATTTTGTGCATTCTCCTCTCGATTGAAAATTTCCCCAAGTTGGCCATCATTAATATTTATTCTCGCCCTGTGAGGTATGGGCAAACCTCGCAGACTCTCGACTTCCTTTTATCATTTCTTCCCACTCTACCTGCGTCTATAAATGTAATAATCGGAGGTGATTTTAACTGTCACTTTGAGCCCCTCAATGGTATTGCTACCAACATTTCTAGCGAGGAAGACTCTGTCTGGCTAATTCCGGAATGTAATACTTATGCGATAAGAGGGTGGACCCCTCTTGTCCTCCAAATGAACACCCTCACACTTAGCCACTCGCTCTGGGCTTGCAATGGTCGTTTCCCCTCTGACAGCCCGGGTAAATACACATTTGAAAAACTGGGACAGGCCTCCATAATCGATTATATATTAGTCGATGTCGAGATATGGCATAGAATTTTGAATTTTACAGTCCAACCTAGATGCGAGAGTGATCATAATCCACTGGTCCTAACCCTAGACCATCAACAGAATAAAGAGATTCCAGGCACGTTACAACGATCCCCCTCGAATCTAACAGCAATTGAGGGGGGTAGAAGAGTACGTTGGGCAACATTAGCACAATCACCAGAAAAAATGGCTACTATGTATGACCAAATCATCCCCTTTCTAGTAATTGCATTTACAGCTTCCCTAAACAGTGATGCACCAGAATCCCTACGGGCGATAGGCAAGAATCATCAAGACCTGGCCTTAAACTTGGCTGAGTTTTTTTTATAATGGTAGGAGCCTCGCCAGTTTTGATTTAAAACCTAAAAATCCCTGGTACACCAAGGCGTGTAGGGCAGCCAAATGCGCCCTGATATCAATGATCAGGGAAGGTGATAGTTCTGGTATTAAAGTATCTAGAGCGCACTACAAAAATATTCTTGCTGAAGTGAAAGCAGAATGGGAGACAGATAGATGGGATGCGATAAAGAAAGCATTAGAAGCCAGGGACATGAGAACTTTTTTGGAATTTAGTTAAAACGGGAAAATCTGAAGGTAATTCGGCCATACAACCAAACTTGGGAGCAGAAGTCTGGAGATCCTATTTTAAAGCTTTATATGCTAAGCCCTTAGCTAGAGACAAAGATGGTAGGGCTCTAGACTCTGATGAAACTGTCGTTAATCAGAATTGTCTACCACTGTGCACATTGGCAGAGGTATCTTTGGCACTAAGTAAATTGTTACCAAACAAGGCCCCAGGCCTGGATAGGATCCCTGGAGATCTCTTTAGGAATGAACAAGCAGTATGGGCCCCCTACTTGCAGATTTTATTTAATGCCATCCTTTGTGGTATGGCACTTCCTCCGACATGGGCTGGGACCGAAATTATTCCTATTTATAAAAAAGGCTCCCCGTTAAATCCAGCAAACTACCGGCCAATAAGCCTTATTGATGTCACCCAAAAGATATTCGCCCGTGTCCTTTTGGGTCGACTGCAATCATGGATGGATGAGATGACAGTTTTAACTCCACTACAAGCTGGCTTTAGGTCTAAAACGTCAACTATAGACCAGCTATTTAGGTTGCAGCTGATCCACTGGAAAACCGTTATCTTGGAGGGTGGCAGCCTCTATTTAACCTTCGTGGACCTTAAGTCCGCGTTTGATATGGTTCGGCGCGATCAGCTATGGGCCCTTCTTTTAGATATGGGTGCCCCAGAATTCCTTTGTCATCTCTTGAAGCGCCTCCATGAAGGCACCTATGCAAGGATAAGACACGGTAGGAACGGGGAACTGACAGCTCCATTTCCGGTCGACAAGGGGGTGAGACAGGGGTGCGTCCTGGCACCGACCCTGTTCTCCCTCTTCCTAAATGGCTTAATTGAAACCCTACTCTTAGTCAAAGACATTCCCCAAGGTTAGCGAACCGTAAAATGCCAGCCCTAATGTTTGCAGACGACACGCTGCTTTTATCCAAGTCACCTATGGGTATGCAGCGGGTACTGGAAGAATTCAGTCTATTCTGTACGAACGAGACCTGGAGATAAATCTCCAGAAGACTAAGTATATGGTCTTTGGTGCCAACACTAGAAATTGCCCACATCCTCGATTGGATGGCAGACCGTTAGAGCGAGTGACTGTCTTTGACTATTTGGGTCTTACATTAAATGATACGATGGATTGGGGGTCCCAAGCAAAGAAAGCAGATCTTAAATTAATACAGTCAACAGGGGGAATCTTAAAAGTATTTAAAAATTGTACCCTTAAAGTTCTAGGCCCGCCAGTAGAAATGTATAAAACCCAAGCGAGGGGAGCCTCGTTATATGGTGCTGAACTCTGGGGTTATTGCCTGCCTAACAATCTGATAAAAACTGAGAACACCTTTATTAGGCAGCTGACGGGTCTCCCTAAAAGTACCCCCCTAACTCCACGCAGGATGGATTTGGGCATAGACCCAGTAGCCGATCTAATTGCCTCCTGCCCTCTCCATTATTGGCGACGCCTCTGGAGCACGCCGGAGTTAGAAACATACAGGGAGGAATTGAAGGATGTCTTGTCCATCCTGGGAGCAGGTAATCTACCGTGGTTGGCCTATATCAGGAACACGAGTCACCAAATGGGGAGGGCTAATATGTGGTTAACCCCAGAAGAGACCTGTCCAGCTATCCCTAAAAATCTTTAACCACCGCTTTCAAAAATTACAAATTGGCCCAAATTTTCCAGAGTTTAGACTCCTCAACTCTAACGTCCAGGTTCCTGGACGTCAAGCAGCAATATATTTTAGAGCCCGCCTTGGATAGCATCCAATTACCTATGGCAAAGAAATTGTATTTACAATTTAGGTACGGGACGCTCCCGTTGCGTGCATTTACTAACAAATGGAAGGGAGCAATAAAACAAGAATGCCCGGGGTGTACCCACACAGAAGAAACAGAACTTCACGTTATTCTTTTCTGTCCTGCATATAGTAAGGCTAGGTCTAAGTGGGTACTTCAGCTCAGTAGGAATCTCGGGATCAGAGATTATACTGAGGTGTTTAGGCTTTTAAAATATGAGACACAGCCGCTATTTGTAATTGTTACTTCAAGATTTTTATTTGCGATGTGGAATATACGCAGAGGCATCATAAAGTCAAAAGAGTTAGGCAACAATATAAATCTGCCTCTCCCCAGATAAGTTACTGTACTTGTTTATATTCCTAAATGAGAAAATTTGTTTACAATGCTACTCTGGACAAGTGGTTTTAATCGTTTAATCAATTTTAATTTTCCTTTTAAGGTAAAAACTTAATTGTTCAAATTTTTTTAAACTTTCTTTTATTATATGACACTTGATATCAGATGATGTATTTGTTCGTTGCCTATTAAGTGATGACCCAGACTTGGGGATAAGACCAACATTTACCTGTGAAGCTCAATAATGTATTTCTGCTTAATGTTATCCCTTATCACTCTGACAATTTTATTTGCTGTTAATCTTAATTCTTTTTAAAATAACTTTTAAATGTCTTACTTAACTGTACTTTTATGGCTGTATAGCCGAAATAAAGTTCCATTTGAATTTGCTATTCCTGTCACCCTTCTTAAAGACAGGAACTATAGTGGAAGAGGCCCAAGACTGAGGACAACCGTTCTTTGCAGCTGCGTTAAACACAGCCTCCAGTACCGGAGCCCAGAACGAAGGGTCGGACTTAAACAGGTCCGGAGGAATACCACATGGGCCCGGTGCCTTATTAGTGGATAGCCCGGCAATGCCTGCCACAACCTCACCCTGTTCAAAAATCATTACAGGGGCATTTGTATCCCGACCTTCTTGGCAAGTGTGCTCCATAGGGCTATCAAACATTGATTTAAAATGGAGCACCCATTCCTCCTCAGTAATATGCGAATCTAAAGCCCCCCCCACTTCCTGACCAAAAAGGGGGCGATTCACCACACTCCAAAACCTAGAGCTGTTCCTGAGAGTGCTAGAGTCAATCAGCTCCCTCCAAGCCTCCTCCTTCAGGGCACCCTTCCGGCTGACCAAAACTGATTTATATTCTTTACGGCATACAATCAATCAATCAATCATGTCACTTATAAAGCGCACTACATACCCGCGAGGGTCTCAAGGCGCTGGGGGAAGAGGGGGGGTGGTGCTGCTACTGATCGAAGAGCCAGGTCTTGAGGAGTCTTCTGAAGGCCAGTAGGTCTTGGGTCTGCCGAAGGTTGGTGGGGAGGGTGTTCCAGGTCTTGGCGGCGAGGTGGGAGAAGGATCTGCCGCCGGCGGTCGTTTTCCGGATGCGGGGGACTGTGGCGAGGGCGAGGCTGGTGGAGCGGAGCTGGCGGGTGGGGGTGTAGAAGCTGAGTCGTCTGTTGAGGTAGGCTGGTCCGGAGTTGTGGAGTGCTTTGTGTGCGTGGGTGAGGAGCTTGAAGGTTATCCTCTTGTTGACAGGGAGCCAGTGCAGGTCTCTCAGGTGGGGTGTGATGTGGCTGCGTCGGGGATGTCGAGGATAAGACGTGCAGAGGCGTTCTGGATGCGTTGCAGCCGTCTCAGGAGCTTAGCCGTCGTTCCTGCGTAGAGGGCGTTTCCGTAGTCCAGCCTGCTGGTGACGAGGGCCTGGGTGACTGTTTTTCTTGTTTCGGTGGGGATCCACTTGAAGATCCTGCGGAGCGTTCGGAGGGTGTTGAAGCAGGATGAGGAAACGGCGTTGACCTGCTTAGTCATGGAGAGGGTGGGGTCGAGGATGACCCCTAGGTTGCGTGCGTGGTCGGTGGGTGTCGGGGCTGTTCCCAGTGATGTTGGCCACCAGGAGTCGTCCCATGCTGAAGGGTTGGAACCAAGGATGAGGACCTCCGTCTTGTCCGAGTTCAGCTTCAGGCGGCTGGTACTCATCCATTCGGCGACGGCCTTCATTCCTTCGTGGAGGTGGGCTTTGGCAGTGTGAGGGTCTTTGGTGAGGGAGAGGATCAGCTGGGTGTCGTCGGCGTAGGAGATGATGTTGAGGTTGTGCTGTCGGGCGACGTGGGCGAGGGGTGCCATGTAGATGTTGAACAGCGTTGGGTTGAGGGAGGAGCCTTGGGGTACGCCGCAGATGATCTTGGTGGCTTTGGATCGGAAGGGGGCGAGGCGGACGCTTTGTGTTCTGCCGGAGAGGAAGGATGTGGTCCAGTCCAGGGCCTTCTCTTGGATCCCGGCGTCGTGAAGGCGTGTTCGTAGTGTGTGGTGGCAGACCGTGTCGAAGGCGGCTGATAGGTCCAGGAGGATGAGGGCTGCTGTTTCTCCGTTGTCTAGCAGGGTCCTGATGTCATCGGTGGCGGCGATGAGGGCGGTTTCGGTGCTGTGGTTGCTGCGGAAGCCGGACTGGGAAGGGTCCAGGATGTTGTTCTCCTCGAGGTAGCGGGTCAGTTGTTTGTTGACGATTTTCTCGGTGACCTTCGCGGGGAACGGGAGCAGAGAGATGGGTCGGAAGTTCTTGAGGTCCTTGGGGTCTGCCTTGGGTTTCTTGAGTAAGGCGGTGATCTCGGCGTGCTTCCAGCTTTCCGGGAAGGTTGCTGTCTCGAAGGAGATGTTGATTATTTTCCGGAGATGGGGCGCGATGGCTGTACTGGCTTTGTTGAAGACGTGGTGAGGGCACGGGTCTAGCGGTGAGCCGGAGTGGATGGTGTTCATGATCTCGCTGGTGTCCTCGTCGTTGATGTTGGTCCAGGAGAGCAGGCGGTTGGTGGTTGTGGGGGCAATGGTCTCGGTGGTTGCCGGGCGGTCGTGGTGTTGAAGCTGTCGTGGATGTCGGCGATTTTGCGGTGGAAGAAGGTGGCCAGTGAGTCGCACAGGTCTCGCGACGGCGGGATGTCGTTGGTGTTGGAGCTGGGGTTGGAGAGTTCCTTCACGATGTTGAAGAGCTCTTTGCTGTTGTGTGCGTTGTTGTCTAGGCGGTCTTTGAGTGAGGCCCTTTGGCGGATCTGATGAGGTGATGGTGACTGCGGGTGGCGCTCTTGTGGGCGGCGTAGCTGTCCGCTGTCCGTTCGTGGAGCCAGATCTTCTCCAGTTTTCGGCATGTTCGCTTGGAGGCCTGGAGGTCTTCGGTGAACCAGGTGGCTTTCTTGCTGGTGTGGCTGTTGGGCGGATTCTTGAGCGGGGCGAGGGTGTTGGCGCAGTCGTTGATCCACTGTCTGAGGTTGCGGGCGGCGGTGTCGGGGTCGGAGGGTTCGGGCGGGTGGGCTCAGGGCGAGGGTTGTGGTTAGCTGGTCTTCGGTGACTCTGCTCCAGCAGCGGCGAGGCATTTGTACGGTGCGGTGGTGCGTGGTGGGCTTCCTGTAGGTGAAGTGGATGCAGTGGTGGTCAGTCCAGTGGGGTTCGGAGGTGTGGTTGAAGGAGACGTGTGGGCTTGCGGAAAAGATGGAGTCGAGCGTGTGGCCGGCGGCGTGGGTGGGTGTAGTCACGAGCTGTCTGAGTCCGAGGGTGGCGAGGTTGTCGATCAGGGTGGTGGAGTTGGTGTCCTTGTTGTTCTCGAGGTGGAAGTTCAGGTCCCCGAGGAGGATGTAGTCCGTGGAGGCAATGGCGTGTGTGCTGACGAAGTCAGCGATGGAATCGCTGAACTGTGGTCGGGGTCCGGGGGTCTGTAGATGAGGGTTCCTCTGAGGGTGGTGTTGGGATCGGTGTGGATCTGGAAGTGCATGTGTTCGGCGGTGCTGAGGGTGTCGTCGGTGTTGGTTGAGACTCTGAGGGTGTTCCTGTGGACGATGGCGATGCCTCCTCCGACTCCGTTGGTGCGGTCCCGGCGGGTGATCTTGTACCCGTCCGGGATGGCAACGGCGATGTCGGGGGCTGAAGCGGGATTCAGCCAGGTCTCCGTCAGGAATGCGACGTCTGGGGAGGTTGAGTCGAGAAGGTCCCAGAGTTCGATGGCGTGTTTGCGGGCGGAGCGGGTGTTGAGGAGGATGCATCTGAGGTAGTTGGGTTCTTTCCTGGGCGGTGGTTTGGCGGGGCGGGTGCTGGCGAAGCTGCAGTTCCGGCAGGTGAAGGGCCCTTGGGTGCGCTTCGGGTGGCCAGG
Organism: Calotriton arnoldi; assembly: GCA_963921515.1. Taxonomy (NCBI): domain Eukaryota; kingdom Metazoa; phylum Chordata; class Amphibia; order Caudata; family Salamandridae; genus Calotriton; species Calotriton arnoldi. The sequence continues at coordinate 4,398,538 of CAWUFW010000215.1, read as the reverse complement.
TAGCAGGCGTGATCTTTTCCGGGGTTGAGTGCGTGGAGGGTGCTGGCGTCGTATCGGCGTCTGTTGATGTGGCGGGCGCGGGGATGCCCGGACCAGGGGTTCTGGCGCTGGGCGCGGTCCCGGCGCGGACGGGCGCAGACGGGCTTGCCTTAGGCGCGCCAGCGGCGCGCCCGCTGCGCACGTCCGCTGCGCGGCCGCACAGCGGCCGCCATAAATGGGGAGGTGGGAGGGAGGAGCAGGGAATGGGGCAGCGAATGGGCAGTGAGGGGGCGGGGCCGCAGGCGCAGCGGCGGGAAACAGGCACAGAAAGGAAAAAAACGAGCACAATCAGGGCAGCAAGGGGGCACAGAAAGGAAAAACGAGCACAATCAGGGCAGCAAGGGGGCACAGAAAGGAAAAACGAGCACAATCAGGGCAGCAAGGGGGCACAGAAAAGAAAAAAAACGAGCACAATCAGGGCAGCAAGGGGGCACAGAAAGGAAAAAACGAGCACAATCAGGGCAGCAAGGGGGCACAGAAAGGAAAAAAACGAGCACAATCAGGGCAGCAAGGGGGCACAGAAAGGAAAAACGAGCACAATCAGGGCAGCAAGGGGGGCACAGAAAGGAAAAAAACGAGCACAATCAGGGCAGCAAGGGGGCACAGAAAGGAAAAAACGAGCACAATCAGGGCAGCAAGGGGGGCACAGAAAGGAAAAAAACGAGCACAATCAGGGCAGCAAGGGGGCACAGAAAGGAAAAAAACGAGCACAATCAGGGCAGCAAGGGGGCACAGAAGGAAAAAACGAGCACAATCAGGGGCAGCAGCAGGGCACACAGACGGAGCTGTGTGGTGGGGGAGCGACCTACCAGTCAAGGTCAGGGGTCGCTCTCTTCACCACGCAGCTCGACATACACGTACCTCGATTTGATTTCTTGGTTTGGCTGACAGAGCTTCCCTCAACTTTTTTGCCGCCCGAGAGCAGTGAGAGTCAAACCATCTGGGGCCGGAAGTAGCCATTCTACCCGCCGGGGCACTTAGGATTTCTCCGACTTTACGCGCTATGGATTCATACGCGCCAATAACTTCCCCGGGAGAAGAGCCTGCAGAAGTGCATAGTGCTAACTCAGGAGCACAAGATACATTTACTTCACTATAAAATTTGTCTGGGGAGATCTGGGACCATTTAAGTCGTAGTTTGCCATCAGTTGGTCTAAGTGAACCCCTGCTTGTTACCTCGCCAATTCGTGCTAATAATGGGCCCTGCATATAAACACAAAGTGGGTTATGGTCACTATATTCGCTCTCAACAATGTTAAAACCATAAAATAAGGTTTGTAGGGAAGAAGAAATTAAAATAAAATCTATAAACGACCCCCTACCACTCCCTTTAAAAGTTGGCACAGGAAATATAGTATGCGGGGCAGTTAAGGAAATCAAGGCCATCATATCCAATTCATTTAACAAATTATTCAGCGATTCCCCCTGGGCGTGATGTTCAAAATGAAACCCCTTCATACGGGGACAGCCCAACTCAGATATACAGGATAACGTTGGATTTCCACATGGATGGATGTTAAAATCACCAAAAACCATAAGGTTATGTAGAATAGAGCCGAAAGACTGTCTAATAAATGTGCCCAGGGTGGTGATGTTACAGGCACCATATGAGCTGGTCACAGAGTTGTAAAAATTAATAAGTCCCCATCTAGTGTCTCCCTTTTTGGCTATCAGTGCCAGTATTCCTGGGTTTGTAGTCGACACAACCTGAAACTGACAATCGACCGCCAAAGATATATATACAACTAGACCTCCCTTGGGTATTCCGCTCGCCGAAGAAGTAGCTGGGACAAAGAAAGCCTTGTAACCTTCCAAAAATAGATCACGATCCACCGACCATGTTTCTTGGAAACTAATTACAGGGTATTGCTTCACAAATTGTACCCATAATGGGTCTCGGAGCTTATTTGCCAGCCCTGCAATGTTCCAAGATATAAAATTATTGGATATTTCACCTAAGCTCCTCTCAGTTACCTCTATTGGGAACTCGGTATGTGCAGCAAGCTCAGGGAGCGTAGGGATCCTTAGTCAATCACACTCCTCCAACCCTGTTAAAGCCGAATATCTATTATTTAATTCCAGCGAAGGGCAGGCGCCAAACGGACCATCTGTTGCAAATGATGAATAAACCATGGGAATAGGCTGTTGCCTAAGTACTGGTCTATTTGTCCACCCACCTCCAGGAGCTGCCATAGGGACATTGTGATACATTTCCCTAGAAGAAACGGGTTTATAAAAGAAACCCAATGGAAAGGCCCTAATGACAGATCCATAGTTAACAGGAGCATGACAAGTGTCCCTAGATAAGATCCTGCCCGCAGTATGGGGGTTATCAAAGTTTACAATGACAGTCGCCCGTGCCCGTTTTACGCGAACTCCCAATCCAGCTCACCCTATGGGCCATAAGAATGTTTTTAGCCACACGGGCACCCAAAACGGTGTTATGTGCAAACCAATGAGTTAATTTATTTTTCAGCTGCCCGAAGTCCTCACTAGCCCCTCGGGGGAGAGGAGGAACACTCCCCAAGACTACTACGTAAGGAGTAGATTACGGTGGCAGGTCTATTACTGGGAGACTCATTGGCTGTATCTCCCTTTTCTCCAACCTCCCAACCCTTGGAGGCACAGAAGAACCTGCTCTTGAGGGGGACTGACCAATACAGACTGGGATGTCGACACTGCTAAGTGCAATGTTATTGGAACTAGTCTCGTCTGATGCCTGTCTGTTTGCAGTAGAGCTGTCAGATAAGCCCACCCCCGTACCTGTCCCCATGATATTTGATGGCTCTACGCTAGACTTCAAGCTAGCTGCCAATATAGCTGGGGGTTTGCAGCTAACCAGCTCCTCCATCTTTACTAATCTGGCTTCTACAATACTTATTTTTTGCAGGATAGGTTCCAGTAAGGTTGACATCATAGTTTCAAGCTTGCCCCAGAAGTTCCCCTCCTGTGTGCTATCGGCGAGCTGCCCTAAAGCCACGTGAACCATGGGGTTAGGGGGGCCCTCGTTAGGTTCACTTGCAGTACTAGCGGGTAGTACTTTCTTCCCAATTATTCTCTGGGCAGGTTTACTTTGTTTTAATATTCCTCGACTCATCCTTTTTTTAGGGAGGAGTTCATTAATACGATCCGACCTAAGTTTAGCTTTCTATCCTCTGGTCGTAACTTTAGGTCTAACAGGGCTAGATTCTAGATCAGTAGATGAAAAGGAGACAATATCTGTCACTGAATCCAAAACAACATGTGGAGACTGACTAATCCGGGATGGGGATACCTCAAGGTTTGTCACCACAAAAGATTCAGGGATTGCAGGAGTTAAGGAAAGTCTGCTCTGCAAAGGTAGGGGCTCAAGGGATAGCCTTCGCTCAGTAAGCTTAATCTCGTTAATGAGGGCTGATTCTGCCCTCAATAGGAAAGCATCTAAGGTCCCTACCACACCCTTACCTATGCTAGGCTTATGCTTACTCATATTAACCGTATATATACACACTATTATATTAGCCAGACAATACAATACTGTTCCCCCAACAAAACAAAACCCAGTGACCACGTTCTTAGGAAATTAGCCCAGCCCGGCCTCTTACGGCACAGACAGACCTGCCCGCGGGGGTTCGGGGCAGCGCTTTATAGCGCGATGGTCGTGCCTCACCCCACGGCAGCTGATGGAGATTGGGGTGATACAGTGCTGTGCACCCTGGGACACTGAGTCCCACCAGGGTCTCGCAAGGGCTGTAGTCCATGCACCGGTAAGTACCGCTGGCAAAGAGTCAAAGAAATAGCCCACAGCACAAACAGCATCGGTTCCCACAATGCAAGAAGCCGGATAGCACGTCCAGTCAGTCCAAGTCCAAGCTAAATAACAATTGTTTTTATTTTATTTTTTTATTTTTTTAAATACTCCCAAACAACTCGACCACAAGGTGTACAGGTTGGTTAAATCAAAGTTAAAATGCAGCTACGGATGGTTGGACAATCAAGAATGGGGCTCACAGTACCTTTCAATTAGCTCCTGATGCCGGATACACTCCTCGGACCTGAGGGTTAGGGTGTTGGCCCTGCCCTGCCTCTTCCTGGCTATGATGGGAAAGGACGGGCCCGCCCTTGGCCCGAGCGCGGCCTGCGCTGCGGGAGGTGGGCGTGACTTTTATGACGCCTCCGAGCGCGAGTGCAGCGTCAGGGTGGCGCGAGGCTGCTGGGGGATGTAGTTCCAGCCGTTCCCCTCACGGCGCGTTGATGGCATTGGTGGCCGCTCCCCTCACGGCAAAAGATACCAGGTAAGAGCCGTTCCCCTCACGGCGGTGGTTTGGATAAGACCTGGCGGCAAAACAACTTTTGAAACATCTGTCTATTGGTTATTTACGATGTTCCAACCACCTTCTGACAGTGACTTTACTATAATTTTCTAAACACTCTTTGTCTAAAATATGTACGACTTTTAAGAGAGGAAGAAGGAAGAACCTAGATACATTTGTATAGTAAATCTAGCAATAGTTACATTCATGCCATCTACAACCCTCGCCTAGACAGGAAATCTAAAGTTTTATTCAGAAATAGGCTAAAAATCTGCACTCTAAGGAAGTATTGAAACATTTTGGAGGACAAAAACTCTAAGGAAACACTTGATACATCTTGAGGGACGGGACGGGAGGACAGGAGCACGGAAGCACATCCCCTAACATTTCTTTAAGGACTACATTTATTTAGCAAAAGAGAGAATTATTTCTAAAAGCCTACACTACTTTAACGAAGAATAAAAGCAGATTCTTTGTCGTTTATTTTTCTGCAGTTAGGAAGACAGAATAACATTCAGTTAGCAATATTCACATTATTTTAACTAAGAAAAAAATTATTTTTCGTGCCTTGTGCACATTTCACGTATTATATACTCTTGTGTTATATTAGTAGTTTATTATATTATTAAAATACATACATTTGTTTGGATTTCATCGAGCAGATTTTATTTTCAAAAATCGTTCTCCATCATAAGTGTTTTAGTGTAGCGAGAGGACTGGGGGTCGGGGGAGGGTCGTGCTGGGGGTAGTGTTTTAGGGTTTAGGGTAGTGTCGGGGTCGTGCAGGGTAGTGTTTTAGTGTAGGGAGAGGACTGGGGGTCAAGGGAGGGACGTGCTGGGGTACTAAATTAGGGTTTAGGGTAGGGCAGGGTAGTGTAACTTACCTTTAATACTTTTACCATGAGTATACCTTTACCACGCATGCCTTTGCATTGTAATGGCATGCGTGGTAAAGGCATATTCGTGGTAAAAGTATGCAATGTAATGGTAGGTCGTTGTAATTGACAACGCATAGTAATACCCGCGTTGTAATGGCACTCGTGGTATTAGTGCACGTTGTAATGAGTCATATTCCAATTAAGTTGATCCCAGTGGATCACCATATGGTAGATGATCTAATTTCTTTGCTCATTCTCTACTTTCGTCTCCACTCAAAATTCAATTTAAACTTCATTGTCCTTTAACAACTCACATATCTCCTTCTCACTATCATGAATTATCACAAGAAAAAAAACAATGTAGTGTCTCCGGGGCAGAATATTTCTTTAACTGGATTTAGCACCCCTGCCTTCATATTGAAAGAGAATGACTTCTCATTGATCTTGTTGTAGACTCTTTTTGTAATACAGATATTAATTTGTTTGGGTTGACCAATGCTCCTTCTACACCAGTTATTTCAACTTTTCCTTCATTGGAGCCGCCTCCACAAACTATAGCTCATTCCAATGCCTCCGTTAATAATATTTCAAAAGAAACCCAGAATATATCTTTGTCTGGGTCTTGTCATCGTCCGCAACAGGCAGATGAGCGCCAACTTCTTAAAATACTATCTCGGAATGTTGCAGGTCTACATTCCAAATTAAGTGAACTAGAGTGGCTCGAATTAGTGAATAGCACCATATACTAACGTTTCAGGAAACATGGGCAATTGAACCTCAGCAGCGGGACGAGCAACAGTGTTAACATCTCTTTGAATTGTGACATAAAATTATTACGTTTTGACTCACCTGATATATTGGGCTTATTATGTCTTTCAGGGCCCATGGCTTGAGGGTTAATCTTTACTCAGTATACAAATGCCCTCTTCCTTGCATTAAGTAGTCTCCAACAATAACCCTCTTTGACTGCCATTTTACCCATCTTAGCCTAAAGCCACATCGTCTGATTAGTGGGGATTTTATTGTTTCCTTTGAACCGTTGCAGAGTATATATTTGGTAACAGAAGAGGAAGCTGAAGCCATGGGTATCCCGCAGCTTGATCCTGTTTGTACCTCCCAGAGTAGACAAAATCCAACTTGCCTAACTATCTCTTTCACATAATATGCAGGCCTGCATTGACAGATCCAAATCCGACCAAGTAAGATCTCACACCTTTGTACGTGCAACATCTAAAAGCAGGCTAGATTTTTTTTTTTTTAGATGTTCGACTGTGAGAAAAGATGCTTGATTTCTTAGTCATTCCTAAAATAGACAGTGATCACTGGGCACTTCAGCTTAGTCTAATTCTATGTTTGATTCTGAACTATCCTGAGCATGGAAGTTTAAACCAAGTAGATCCTGTAATGAGTAATAATCAAAGAATAGTCAAATGGCTTATGGTTTTAGCTAATCAAGAAACTCTGATGGAGATCTCTAATCTTTTTTTATTTAACACTTGCACCATGTGTGGATGTCCTGGGACATGAAATTCCTTTAGCCCTGATACACCATTGACTATTTGAGCAATTAAGGACGCGCTTTTGATAACCTTTCCATGCTCAATCATCTGTAGTGTTAGTTGATAGGAAATGCAATTCCTGATTCAACACTGAATGTCACAGAGCGCAATCTCTCCTGATTCAAGCAATTCAGTCATGTGTTCCATCTAAATCAGGAAAGCTAGATTACAGTATAGGCATATCCTTAACAAAAACAAAAGGGAGTGGGATGAGGCTATCTGGATGGTTCTTTGGAGGTTTCTAGGGCTAAAGACAGGTTTTCTTTTTGGCATATAATTGACCATGGTAGTAGACTGAGTATTCGGCGGATAGATTGTTCAATGCAACCAATGCAGTAGGTTTATCATGTCAAGCGACTTTGCTCCAATGTGGTAGTTTTGGAGGTTACCTTGACAACTGACAACGTTATTCTGACTAAGTGCGTAGGACTTGTTTCTGAGGAGCTCCTGTTATTTTCTATGGCTGATACCCAGGCAGCAAAAGATACTTTGAAGTTAGGTAAAGCGCCGGGACCTGACAGGATCCTAGGGGATCTTTTCCGCTATGACGTGCAGCTCTGGTCTCCCTACATGAATCTTTTATCGAATGCTATAATTAATGGGGCAGAGATTGCAGGTTCATTGCGTGGGACGGAAATAATCCCGATTGATAAAAAAAGAGAACGGAGGCATTCCGGAGAACTGCAGACCAATAAGCTTAGTTGACAACCTCCAGAAAGATTTTGCTAGGCATGTTCTGAACAAACTAGAACAGTGGATGTTTGACAAAATGTAATCTCAGTTCCAGGCAGGCTTTGGAGCCAAATTTGGAACAATTGGGGGAAAAACTGTTTTATGCTTATTCATTGGAAATATGTTATTAGTAGTAAAGCCATTTGTACTTTGCTCTTGTTGATCTACGGTTGACTTTTGACCTGGTCCCTAGATGTTTATTGTGGAAGTCTCTCAAGCTAATGGCCTTCCCACCTCACTCTTATCTGTTATTATAAGACAAGTTGAGAATAACTATGCAGAGGTCCATTGGGCAACCAGGGGGGAGCTCACTGAGCATATGCCTGTGGAGAGAGGGATAAGGCAAGGCTATGTCCTTACCGCCACATTTTTGTCTCTCTACATTAATGATGTCTTCAAATTTTTGTTGGACTGCACTCATGACTCCCCTAAACTCATTGATTTTTCTATACCCGCCCTCTGTTTTACAGATGACACTCTTCTCCTGTCTAGAACATCTAGAGGCCTTTAAAATCTCTTATTTAAGTTTAAAAGCTACTGTGATTCTCCAAAACAAAATATATGGCCTTGAATCCTCACAGGTAACACACAACTTGAGAAGGTGGAGAGATTCGACTATTTGGGAGCTAAGATATATAGCAAACTGATGTGGGACCCTCAAATAGAGAAGAGTTGTTCTTGACTGAAACATAGGGCAGGGGCCACATCCAACTTTTATCACACATCCTTTACTAGACCAGCTTATCCAGCCCTGGAAATTTAGAAAGCTAAGGCTCAGTCAACAGCACTTTTTGGGGATGAGATATGGGGTTATGCAAAAATACCTAAATTGTCGGTTGCAGAGAATTCTTTTGTTAGGTCTCTTTTAATTTAATCACAATGTACTCCTTTAATCCCATTGTATTGTGATGCAGGACTACACAGAATTGAGAATGCACCTGCTTTGAGACCCCTTTTGTATAGGGTACGAATAGGGGCCATTGATTAATTGGTTCACTATAAGATGTGGTTCTTTGAAATACTAAAATGCTGCAAGACAAATTCTGTACCCTGGTTACCCGTGTAAAATCCTGGCTGGAAAATTAGGGAACAGAAATATGGTGGAAGGATCCTACATCTTTATCCCTTCCAGCCAAAGCTGCTGTTAACAAACTATATTGGGCTTGTGTTTTGGGAAAGATACAGTTGGATGCTCGGAAGGGGAGTCTCACTTTTAAATATCTGGAACATAAACCTTCACCATTCTTTGAGACATTTCTCGAAGAGACCTATCCACCTCAAGGAAAGACACTGTACATAAACTTTTGGTATGGTAGACCTTGTATAAAAAGTTATACAGCAAGCTGGTCTTCTTCGCAACCAACCAGCATGCTTTGATCCACTGTGCAATTGTCAGGCCACTGAGAATATAGAACACCTATTATTTTTTTGCAAAGCTTATTGAGGAGGAAGTAGATTTGTCCAATCTGTATCTATTTGGGCACACAATCTTATAAGCGGACTTTGAGGGTTCTACCCACTAACACATCTGAATTAATTGTGTTTGCTGTAAGTAAATATTTACACTGTGTAGCTTACTAGAAAACGTTTAGGTCAGCCTTTATAGGATCATTAATTTTAATATTGTACCTGAATTTAGCAACTGCATGATGATTTTTTGTTGATATGGCTTGTTAGTTATTGGAGATTTGCATATGCCTATCAGTCATGACCATTACTGCTGCGATTATATTTTTAGTACAATGAGTGTTTTGGGGTTTTATAGAATTTCATGCTACATGTAATTTCATTGTATTTTTTATTCATTATGTTTATAATTGTATGGTGAATTTTTTTACCGTTATTGTATTTTATAATAGCATGTTTGAGGCTGTATTGAAATATGTATCAAGCTTAGGGGAGTAAGAAGCTATGAAAAGGGTACCCTCAGCCTCCCCAATTTATTGCAATCTACACAATCAAGAGGGCTAAACTTACAATCTATGATCCCTCTGCTACAAAAGATCGTTGGTGGGATCCTGGCATATCTTAGATATTTTTGTAGGATCTTTACTCACAAGTACCCCCATGTGGCTTGCTTCATCACTAGATCCTCACTCACAAAATTAAATCCACGGATATCTTGGGCCATTATACCCAGTTACATCATTATGTTTTTAACCTTGCTAAAGGACCTCAGATTAAAATGCAAGAGGATCCAGAAGGCAATTTAAATTTTAATATTGACACAATCCCTACCGCGAAGTAAAATGCTCTCCTAACAAATTGCCTCAAGCCCACCCACTCACACTAGCTGCAGTGGGTGAGGATCCAATGATTTAAAAGGAGAGCACAGGCACTTTACTACTGGTTAGTGGCGGGAAAGTGCAGAGTACTAAAACCAGGAAAAATATAGAATCCAGCATAAGGTGAAAAATCTGAGCTTTTACAGCAGAAAAGACAAATTTCCTACAGCCCTTAGGACATGTAAGTCCACTCAATACCACACTGGAGTTTCACCTGATGTGGGCCAAAGGCAAGTCAGTCTGCATCTGACCGCGTCCGATTGCCGCCATCCACCTGTGCCCCTGCATCTTTGGCTCCAGGCGAGTGAACGTGTCGGACTTATTCATTTGAAAAACATCTGCTGTTGGCGAGCCCGGCCTCTATCCTCTCCACCCTCTCTCCCAGATTGTGCCTTTGATAATCTGCTTTCAATTTCCTGCTCCCTGCTCAGCCTTATGCATACCCCTACAACACAAGTTAGTAACCTTAACGTTTAACATTTGCTAAGAGGACAAACGTCCGGCTGAGCTTCAAGACCAGAGACCTAACCGATTCCTGGCGCGACCTGGAGATGAAACTAGGCCTACTTCATTTGTTTCCTGCAGATTACAAAATCATCTGAATAGAGAGAGCAGGCTGTGTGGGGGGTGAGGGAGGGGGAACTATCAGTGACTTACACCAGGGGGCGTATTTACAAAAAAGTCATGCAGGGCAGCAAGTCACCTTGCTGCGCTGCATGACAGGAAAAGGCAGGATTGTGCCATATTTAAAAGAATCAATGAATTTCTGTCCTTTCCCCTGCGCTGGCGCACAATGGGTTGCCTAGTGCCAACACAGGCACCCTTGCCCCATGGTGCAAGAGTGCCTGTGTTGCATGCAGGATTGTTTTTTGTGCAGGAAGGGGCACGTTCCTGCACAAAAACAATCCTGAGAAGCTTTTTCCGATTTCTATGTGTACTGCAGAATGCAGCACACATAGAAAGAAGGAAAACAAGGAGAAATGAAGATATTTCTCCTTGTTACGCCTCTCCTGGGAGGTGTATCTTTTTACTTCACACACAGTAGATGAGGGGTATGAGGAAAAGCCCCACTTCGACTTCCTGTAACAAGACTTTACACACACCGAGAAATGGGGCTATTAGAAGTATATCGCTATTTAGAAGAGGTGAGTTGACAAGACACACGTTGTAAAAACTGCCCTCACCCACAAAAAAGTTTTGTGGCATGCTTCATCATAGGGCTGCTACAACACCTCCGCACAAGCCAATGACAGAGGTGGAGCAATAGGGAGGGGGAGACAAGACAAACATCAAGAGAAAAATATATATACAGGATCGAAGGAAAAGTGCAGAAATAATGTTAAAACTAACGCAGGGATCTCCTAACTTCCCTTTATTGGTGGATTCCCTAGTTAGATTAACAAGGATTTAATTAACCAGTGGCTGGTGGTATTCTGGTCTATAATGGACCCACTTTCCCTCCACTCTGCAAACTGTCGACATGTTTCAGCCGGATAATGCGTTGTCCCCAGCTTTCATCAAGGACTAAAGAGTAGATCCCTAAGAAACTCTCCCTACCTCCTACCTTAAGGAGTAGAGCTTTGTCACAGCCTGTGTAAATGCTCAGGTCATGAAGGGTTCGTAACTCACTCAAAGAGAATATCCTGCAACCAATGAAAAGTTTTACATATAAACACACAACATACAGTAACAATCATGGTGTATGGTTCTATAATAAAAAAAATTACAAAGTGAAACTGTGGTCTAGTCCCTCTTAACTATTATCGTGCGAACCGACTCATGTTAATGTAAAAACCGGTGAGTAGGACCAATCGTCCTCTATGAGCATGTGAACATCGCTTTTTAGGTAATAAGACATTGAGACATCGTTACTCAGTGAGTCATCAAATGTGCACTCGGTATCCCTTACCGAATTTACTTGATACTCGTGTTCGAACTGGCGGGGAGTGAGGACGGCTCCCTGTAGTCACACACTGCATTGGTAAAAATAAGATAAAAAATGATCATGGAAAGGATGGTTAATATACGGTACAATCGGAAAATACAGCCGATCGCTCATCATACTCCGTGACCAACTCCAACATAGTAAACTCTTGTGTGCCACTGATTCGCATTCTGCCCTGGTGGTTATCGTGGTTAGAAATGGCCAGCATACGTGTTTGGGACTCAATCGGGCAAACGATCTACTCACTGGTACATTGCTCTGAGGGCCCCCGAACCCCCCACTTACTTCGTCAAGGTGAGCTTGTCACAAAACATTTCGTCCCTCCCAGCGCCGCGTAGGTATTGGGCGCAATGCCTCGCATCCCAGTTATTACCAGCTTTGCGTCCGGCCACGTGACCGCGAACGTGGTGCGCGTGACTCGGGGACGTCAGAGGTGCTGAAAGGACTAGTACGCCGACCTCTTGCCTCCATGTTGGAGTTTAGCGGTTGGCTGCCTTACTATAAACTGTACCGGCACCTCGTGAGCATTGCCCCAGGGTTTCTAGATGTCTTTACAACTTCTGGATTTGTATATTGGGGACTAGGTTGGTTGTTCTTGTAGGATACACTCAATCCAAACCCACTATTTCTGAGATGGTAGTAAGGGTGAAGATCGTCTTATGGTCTCATGGCAGGGTGGTGTGCACTTGGTCCCTGTCTCAGGCATGACTCACGTTGTTTTCCTGTACCTTTCTGGAATTTCACGCATGTTAGTAGTGTGTTTTGGAGAATACACCTCCCCCCTGGTGGGTGAGAGTAGGGTTGGAACTGTCCCGGTTCCCGTCTTCGGAGGTGGGGGTAGAGGTTACATGGCAATGGTAAAAACTTGGTGAGGTTGCTAACATCCCAGGGTGTGCATAAGAACACATGGAGAGGAGTCATATCTCTCAGACGGCATGTCCTAGCCTGGATTGTCACCATGTAACTGACCCTGTGGTTTATCACAGTTTGTTAAGGGCGTTCCAAGGTGTGTTATCATTCAGGCCTGTTGTATGACTACGCACTCTATAAATCCATTTTTGTTCCCTTATGAACAGGGCATTTTCTATGTTATGGGCATTAGGTGGGATATTTGGTTTATCCAATACTGTCCAGAACAAATCGTTGACCGAGTGCTTTTTTTCTTTGTAGTGCGTGGTCAGGCGTGTCGTTGTTTTTTGACATCTGATTGTGAACCTGTGTTCCATAATTCTTATTTTGACTCTGCGTGTCGTCATCCCTATGTACACCAGGCAGCAGAGGCATCTAATCATGTAAATGACATTGCTGGTGTTACAATTTGTATGCCCTAATTGTTCCCAAGGGAAGGTAAGTCCAATGTCAATGATTTTCGTGTTGTCAGTTAGGTGACACACATCACATGATCCGCACCTCGTGTGTCCGGTCACTGGGGGAAGTTCCCACAGATTCTCTCTCCATTCTGGTGGATTAGGTCTCGCTGGAAAAGTTCTCGGTCTGGTGTGTACCAAAAGGTCCCTTATATTTTGACTTCTTTTGAAGGAAAAGAGTGGTTTCTCCAGATGTAGTCCATTTGAGTTCAGGATCTTCCAGTTCTGCGTAATAATGCGTTTGATACTGTTGGAGGCTGTGTTAAAGGTGGTTACACAGATTGCCTTGTTCGTTGGAGGTTTTTTCACTGTCTCCAAGAGGGCCTTCCGGTTGCAGTTTAGTGTCCTCTTTTGTGCCCGTCTGATGATTCTCTGTGGGTATTTCCTGTTCTGCAGTTTATTGAAATTGCGCTGAAAAAACCTGAACAGCGTCCCCACACAGCACTCCAGAGGGTTAGCAAACCCGTTCACTTCCCAATCTTTGAAAAACACTTTAAGTCCTTTCTTGAAATGTCTCCTTTGTTTTATTGTTTTATGCCACAATGTTACATCACATTTGTACACTCTTATTCATCATTCTTTTTCTTCATGCAGGGAAAATTTCTTTCATCTGTGACATTTTTTTAATTCATTTGGAATATATTCCCATATTCCCGATGCGTTTCGGAACAAAGCCCTTCTTCAGGGAAAATGATTCTGAAAAGTCAATATAAGTAAAATGATTCGAGAGGTCTCAGCCCTCCAGAAAGAATTGTGCTCGATGTGCTCAAAGTGTAACGATACTAGAGGATTAAGTGCCTCAGTGAAAAATTCGTGCTACATGCCTCGTTCAATTAATGCGTTAAAGACACATGCAAGTTGGTTAAAGTCTACTTTGCCAGGATCTCTACTACGGTAAAGCGTGTCACATTCCTGATAACTGTGAAACGGCGGCTTCATACCCGATAAACGTGCAACCCCATGCTCTCATGCTGGTAAATACAGTCACCCTCTGTGTGTTAAACTGCTTCTACACCAACGTACCGGATGGATATCAATGGCAAATTTCAAAAGGCTGTAAACGCGGAGCTCAGTTCCAATTATAAAACACTCTGTATAAAGAAAGTCAAGAGAAGTAAATCCCCTGATCAAAGTTCCTATGGGTTCACAATTTATGCACACTCAAGTGTGTCCGTCTTACCTTTCAGAATCGATGTGATAGATTCTACGGTGCTCTAGGTGTCCCGACCATTACACGCGAACACCCCCGGCGTGTCCGGATGTGAAAAGGAAACCCGCGAAATGTGGAAGTTAAAAACCTGCTCGAAAGCGGTCGCCATCTTTAAACATGCACGAAGTGTAAAAGAGAATCGTATATTGCGGTGACCATCATAGTGTGAATGCGCTAAAACTAGTCATACATATGAAAACAAAATGGCCTTCCTCTGAATGCTAAAACCTTAAGCTAAATGAGTTGGAAACTATTCACAAGCACGAACAATCTGTCTTGATCGACAATGTAGTACTGAAATATAGTACAAACTTCTATAATATAAACACAAAGATGAATATATATGTAGTGATGCAGGATCTTCACTTGTCAAAAATCTTATTGCATATGGTTGAACGCTGTGTATGTGGTTTGCGTGTTTGAAAATCACAAAACATTAATCCTGCAATATTAAAAAATCTAGCAAAAAATACATTGACAGTCATATTCTGAGTGTTCAAAGAAAACAACCATATTTAACCCATTCATTTAGGCCCTTGGGATGACAGGCATCCAATTTTTTATCCAAAATTGCTCTCGCTGCAGTAACCTCTTTCTATTGTCAACTCCTTCAAGTAATGGTACAACTTCCAACACCAAAAATCTTAATTGACTAACACTGTGCTTGTTGCTAGTGAAGTGCAACGCTACTGGTGATTTTTCAAAGTGATTCCTGATGTTACTTTTATGTTCTGTTAATCGAACTTTGATTTTTTGTTCCGTCTTGCCCACATATATGAGCCCATAGGGACATTTCAAGAGGTATACTAAGTTCTTCGAGTCACAAGTAGCTGTTGTGTATAGGCGAATTGGAGTGCCTTTAGGGGGATGAGTCATGCTAGTTCCTTTGATGTTACAGTGCCCACAGTTTAAGCAAGGAATAGTTCCTTTATGAGTGTTGACCGTAGGTTGAGGTGGCTTATCCAGTAATTCTTTCAAATTCCTAGTGCGTTGGTATGCAAAAAGTGGAAGATGGTCAAATATTCTTTTAAAATCCGTCTCATTGTGTTTCATGGGCCAGTATTTTAACATTATTTTCTTGATTTGATAACTCCTTGTCGAGAATTTCGATACGAACACTGATCTGTTGCATGCGTTATTTCTTCTCTGACTTGTCAACAATTGTTTTCTATCAATTCTTTCAGCTCTTTCAATGGCGTTTTCAATTACTTTTGTAGGGTATTCTCTTTCCTCAAATTTTTTGATCATCTTCCTCTTGTTAGTTTCATAAGTTTCAGATTTTGATGAAATTCTTTTCACTCAGTAACTGTGAATACGGTAAATGTTTTTTAAGAGCAATTTGGTAACAGCTACTGAAATGGAGTGTGTTATTCCTATCTGTGCTTTTAGTAAAAACATCTGTTCCCTCGTCTTGTAACCGATACATCAAGGAATGTAATTTGTTCCGTACTCATGGTGTGGGTAAATTTGATATGGTCATCAATGTTATTCAAATAATTCATGAACTCAGATAGTTCTGCTGTTTCACCTTTCCATATTAAAAAAATATCATCAATGTACCGCAGTTTACCAGCTATATTGTTAGCTTCCTCCCTGAAGTCCCCCGTGAGGGAGCAGTTTCTCCGGAGGCGTAAGAATTGGCCCACCGGGAGGTTGTCCCTTAGCGATTTGGGGTGGAAACTTTCAAACAGAAGGAGGCTATTCCTATCTGTTGGTTTGTGAAACACCCGTGTTTGTAGTTTGCCCTCCCTCTGGACAATTTTCAGGTTCAAGAAGGGCAGACATTCCGTTGTCACTGTTGATGTGAAGTGCAGGAGGGGATTTCGGCTGTTGAGCCAGTCTAACAAATCAGTGATAGACTGGATATCACCCTCCCAAATCAAGAGCACGTCATCGATGTTTCGCTTTCACAATTTAATATTTCCACTCCATGCGCTGGTGGGGGTGAAGATGAACTGTTCTTCAAAAGACGCCACCTAAAGTCCTGCAAGACTGAGAGCAAACCTACTACCCATAGAAGTACCATGGGTCTGGAGGTAAAAGGTGCCCTGAAATTCAAAAAAGTTACTTGTAAGTGCAATTTCTGAGAGATGCAGAATAAACGGTCTCGGTATGCAGAAGGACCACTTTTGGTCAAATAGAATCTCTTCTACCACCCATAGTGTTTTCCTCCGGGGGTATATTCGTGTAGAGAGATTCAATGTCTAATTCCACCAAAATCTCCTTGGTTGGGTCAAATGTGAGGTCCTTCAGAAGATTGAGAACATCCGTAGTGTCCTTTAGGTAGGCCGTCCTATTCTGTACCAGGGGTTTTAGAAAAAAGACACAAAACTGTGACAGGGGTTCAAGGATCGAGCCAATCCCGGACACGATCGGTCTGCCTGGGGGTGGTCTGGTAGGTTTGTGCACTTTTGGTAGGGAATAAAAATAAGCTGTCACTGGGTCCTCTTGACATAGGAATTTCCCTTCCTTTTCTGTAATCCAGTCATTGTTCACTCCTTCCTCTACCACAGAGGCTATTTCCTTCTTGATGTCTGGTGTAGGGTCTCTTGGGAGGACACTGTAATTCCTCGCGTCTGAGAGCAGTCTCAAGCACTCTGCTTCATAGGTTCTTTTCGTCTGGATAACTATGGCTCCCGAATATAGCATGTTACTACGCATGCCTTCACATCGCGTTCCTTTACAACGCGGTTGTTACAACGACTGCGTTGGTAGAACGCGATATCTTTACAACGCAAGTCATTAGATCCACTTGCTGTAGGGGGCACGCTGGACTTAGGAATAGTATAATTTACTATTCCAACTCCAGCCTGTGCAACTGTAGGGAAGGTGTTGGAATAGTAAATTATACTATTCCTAATGTTAGAACGCCCCCTACAGCAAGTCGATCAAATGATTTGCGTTGTAAAGGTATCGCGTTCTAACAACGCGGTTGTTGTAACAACCGCGTTGTAAAGGAAATGCGATGTGATGACTGCGTTGTAAATGCTGTCTCCCATGGCTCCCCCTCTATCTGCTGGTTTTATCACGATGTCAGGGTCATTCTTCAGTTGGTCCAAGGCTTCCTTTTCACGTTTAGTGAGGTTCTTGAAGGAGAGGGACTCTTTTCTTGCCAACGTTTCTACTTCGTGGATGACCGCCTGTTCAAATGCTGCTACCTCAATGGGGAGAACTGCGGTCGTGAGTGTGAAGTTAGATTTTGGGCAGAAGTTCGTATCCCAACCCCTGTCATCTGACTCTTGTCTGCCTTCGAAAAAGACTTTGAGCCTAATATTTCAGAAGAAACCCGCCAGTTCTTGGTGGATTTTGAAACCATCCAGAGTGTTTGTTGGGACAAAGCCCAAGCCCTTGTTCAGGAGTGATTCTTGAGGGCCGGTCAGGGATGTGTCTGTGAGATTCATCACCAATGTCATTCCCTGCTCGTTCCGAGGGAGGGGTCCCTAGCCATGCTCCTGGTCACCCTCTGATTCAAATCCTCCCATTGCACCCCTGGTGTCCCTTTCTGCTTGCCCCTGCCTCTCCCTAAAAAAGGATTCTGCATCTGTGGATATATTGTGGGGTTTGGGGTTCCTGCATTAGTGGGAATTGATGGAACATGGGTGGCCAGCCAAAATTCTGCCCTGGGAAGTTCGAATACATGGGGTTGAATCCTGGGCGTGATCTGCAAAGTATCCCCTCCCTCTACCTCTTCTATGGGGTATTTCTCTCGTAGTCACTTCCCTCACTACTAGAGCTCATCGTGTCTGTGTTCCAACGGTTGCTTTGTGGGCCCTTTTTCATGTCCTCCATTTTCTTCTGGGCGTACTCCTCTGTTGTGTAATGATAAGCCTTTTCTTTTGTAAATTTCTTCAGGTCCTTTTGTAGTTTGTCCACCTTCGATCGAAGGAGATAATCTTTGTACTCCCCTAGTTCGCTATTTGTTTCCTCCAGCTTTCTTTTGTAAGTTGCCAGTATAATGCTTGTTTTCAAGCCTTGCTCGCTTGCCTGGATTTGTATGTAGAGGGTGTCTGCTATTCTTTTGGCTGTATTTATAATTAAAATAAGCCAATCCCTCGTACATTTCCAGGCTATAAGAGCCCAATCTTTTCTGAATGTCACATCTTCTAAGAAGATCAGTGGTTCGTTGTTGATGATCAGGCCTCGTGAGGCGGCATTGGCCCTCAGGTATTCAGTTAGTATAGCCCCATGTAAGATCACCTTTACGTGTGACCGCTTCAGTTCGGCCAGTGTGTTCCACCCTTTGAAAGGACTTGATTGATGGTTGTCTCACCGAGTAATGATGGCCCTGCGAGGATCTGTTCAACAGCATCCTCTCCATAGGCTAGACCCTGTTGTTCTGACATCCTAAAGCAATGCTTAGTCCAAGGAGTGTCTGGTTTATTAAGGTGCACAGAGGTCTAAGTATTTAAAAGTAATGCCCCTGCGGCTCAGCGGCCGCGCTAATCACTTCACACACAGTAGATGATGACCCAATGTATTATTACCTAAAAAACGATGTTCGTACGCTCATAGAGGACGATTGGTCGTACTCATTGGTTTTTACATTCACATGAGCCGGTTCGCACGACAATAGTTAAGAGGGACTAGACCACAGTTTCACTTTGTAAATGTTTTTATTATAGAACCATACACCATGATTGTTACTGTATGTTGTGTGTTTATATGTAAAACTTTTCATTGGTTGCAGGATATTCTCTTTGAGTGAGTTACGATACCTTCATGACCTGAGCATTTACACATGCTGTGACAACGCTCTACTCCTTAAGGTAGGAGGGAGGGAGAGTTTCTTAGGGATCTATTCTTTAGTCCTGATGAAAGCCGGGGACAACGCATTATCCAGCTGAAACATGTTGACAGTTTGCAGAGTGGAGGGGAAGTCTGTCCATTATAGACCAGAATACCACCATCCACTGGTTGATTAAAACCTTTTTAATTTAACCAGGGAATCCACCAAAAAAGGGAAGCTAGGAGATCCCTGCGTTAGTTTTAACATTGTTTTTTTCTGCACTTTTCCTTCGATCCTGTATATATATTTTTCTCTTGATGTTTGTCTTGTCTCCCCCTCCCTATTGCTCCACCTCTGTCGTTGGCTTGCGCGGAGGTGTTGTAGCAGCCCTATGATGAAGCATGCCACAAAAAATGTTTGTGGGTGAGGGCAGTTTTTACAATTGTGTATCTTGTCAACTCACCTCTTCTAAATAGTGATATACTTCTAATAGCCTCATTTCTCGTGTGTGTAGAGGTGTATCTTTTTGACACATTCCCAGGTTTACCTGTTCTTGTAAATCTGGGAATGTGTCAAAATCCATGGATGTTGCGTGAGAACACCCACGCAACACCCATGGAAACGCCTCCGTAGCGCAGAGTAATGCAACGCAGCTATTTGCGCTGCGTTACATTACTCGAGATTTATTAAGCCACGCATGGCCATGCAAGGTGGCCTTGCGTGGCTTCATAGATCTTTTTGAGTTGCATCATGTTGCGTGGTGCAAGAGCGATGCACTGGGGCTTGTAAATTTGCCCTCAGGTCTCCTTCCCCAACAGTGATTCTCTGTCAGGAGAAGGCCTGGGGTGTCCTCTACAATAGAAAACCTATCTGCGCAGTTAGTACAGATATATCACTGACTGAGCTCTCCCATTTCTAAACTACATGTCCTATATTTTTTTCGAATCTTACAATCAATGAAAACCATGTCCTCTTTAATGGGGACCTCAATCTGTGGCTTGAAAACCCTGGAGGCCCTACTGAAATCTTTTGCTCCACTTTTTATAGAGCCAGGTCTAGAACTCCTCTCAACACCCTACACATTAGGAAGGACATCTTCTGGGCCTTTTATCCAGCAAAGGAAATTTTGTGCAATCCATCAGGAGCTGGAAAAATCAGCCATCCCTCTCTTTCATAAGCATCTGTCAGTAAACGCCGCTACGTATTCCTGGCAGCTATCTGACCCCGATATGTTTGTTAATACATTAAAGGCAACATCTAAGGTCCTCAATGACATTCTTCGCCCAAGCCTCACGTTATCTCTCGGTGGTTCAACTTTTGGTTCTCACCCACCATTAAAGCTCTGAAATTGCAAACCAGGAGAGGGGAAAGATTATGGTGCAAAGACTACTTTGTAGAACACTGTGTCCAATATCAAGTTTTCATATCGAAATAACCCCACAGCAATAAAGGAGGCTAAGAGAACTTTTTATAACTACCAAATCTCCAAGCTTTAACTTCTTCTAAAGCATTATTTCTCAGTTCATGAATCCTTTTTTGCCTCCATGTTTCTCTAAACAGTTCATAAGAACTTTATGAGCTTTTTGTTTTTGGATATATTACGACTGGTATACCATTTTACTTTATGAAAAAAGCTCTAGAAATTCACTGGGAAAAAAGAGGTTAAAGTGAGGTTGTAGTGAGGTATGGTAATAATATCTTAAATTACATTTTAAAAAAACCTTAGGAATGCACTGAAAAAACAAAGGTCAAAGTGGTGTTACAGTTTGGTGAAAAAGTCAGTTTAAACATAACATTTTAAACTAAAAACACTGAAATTCACCAGTTAACTCCAGAAACTATTACTTGCGCCAACATCATGCACTGCTTACGACATCTCAAACTACAACACTCATGACATGTTCTATGATATCACGGATAACATCACTGATGGCAACTAAAATGACATCATCGACGACAACACTGTGCATGACGGGGTGTGAGTTCTAGTTTCTTCTCAAGAAATTGGCAGAATTGATTGTGCATCGTACACACTAACTCCCCTATACATCAGGTTATTGACCATCATTTCATTGATATAGCTTGTGTGAATTTTGGCATGAGAGCTACACTTTTGTCATCAATACAGAGTGTTGGCGCCCCAGTTATTAATTTGAACACCGTGGAAAGCTGCCGCCACGTGACAGGCTGCTGCTTTTGAAAATACATGTTTTACTCAGAATATCAGACTTTATTCTCACATGACTGAGAAAGGTAGTTTGAACCTATAGCAAATGTACTTTCATTTTATCTGCTGAAGCACCGCCCACAACTTCTATGAGAAAATAATGAGATAAAAAAAAATTCTCTCAAACATAGTTCATCAATTCCCAGCAGAGGGTGAGCATATTTCACAGGATAAAATCACCTGAGAACTCACCAGAATTCCCAAACTGAATATAAAAGCACCAACAAATGATTATATGTTGTCTAAAATCTGTTATCATCCTTTTTATGAGCTTCTTTTTGTGACCTCAAAACCTGGTATTCACTTCAATGCTTTTCAATGAGGACAATGTCCCTGAGTCCTGTAATGATCGTAACAATATGTGGTCCATGTGTGGCCAGCCAATCAAGGTAGTGTTCCCGAGTTCAGTAGTGGCTGTCACAATATGTTGTTCATGTTGTAGCCAGCCAGTAAGGATTGGCTAGTTCCCTTTAAGTGAGCAAATAAGAGCATATCTGAACACCAACGTTACGGATATACCTAACTTCTTAATCCCTTCATGCCGACCCAAACCCCTTTGTAAATGGTAATTTTACAAAAATGACCGAAAGGCTCCCCAGAGCTATATTAAATAATGAAAAGGACTTTTTCTGAGTAAAGTTCTAACTTTTTGCAAAATTTTGAGCAATTCCGTCTGGTCATTTTTTCTGCATTGGAGACAAAGTTTTTAGGAATTAACATGGGAAATCACACTTTTCATACCCTCCTTCTTGGCTCATTCTTGATGGATCAGCATAAAACTTTCCCTGACGTGTCTGCCTTGAACTCCAGGCTGGAGTTCAGTTGCCCAGCTATGAGTCATGCAGTGGAGGCGGACCTAACCACTATTGATAACTGGCTCCGATCATCAATTGATATTACTCTAACTTGTCCTGAGCCACACGCTACAAAACACTACCCCCGGCACCATGGTTAATTGAGGCACTGCTTGAAAACAAAAGGAAGTGCAAACACCTGGAAAGAGTTTGGCGAAAATCCTATGCTTAAACTGATAAAACAATCTGTAAACAAGCGCTAAAGGGCTATCACAAACAATGTCATACTTCCAGAGACAAAATCATTAAAGCTCAAAACAGCCCTAAAAACCTTTTTAAAGTGGTTATGAAGCCCTTCAGAGCCACTAAGATATTCCCCCTGTCTCTGTCGCAACCCCATTGCGATGAGTTAGCTTACTTTTTCATGAAACAAGTGGCTGATATTCAAGCCTCCTTTACTCTGGCTGACATTTCAGACAGCTCTAGGAAGGCGGGAAAAGTAGCGGATTCTTGGACCTTTTGTCCCTCCCCCCCCTCAACCACTACAAACTGGTCTCTGGATTGTTTCAGAGAAAGTACTACCCAAAGTATATCAGAACACCTTCAGATGCAGGATGGTAAAGACCACCCCAATAGCCCTGCCCCCACCCTGCTCGTTGAACAACTTTGCACCTCTGGACCTTGAGACATTTAAAGAGTCCCTAGATGCTCTTAAATCGGACTCCCCTTTAGATCCATCGCCTCCCTTGTTTCTGTGTAAGCTGGACCCATAAGTGTTCTATGGGAAGGCTATGTTCCCAAGGCCTGGAAGCACGCCCTGGTCAGGAAGTTGCTAAAAAAACAGACTTGGACATCTACAACTGGGTTAACTACAAACCTATTTCTCCTCTCCCAATACTGACCAAGATCCTAGAAAAACATATAAATAAGCAGCTTACAATGTTTATTGACTCAAGCGATCTTTTCCATCAGTCACAATCAGGTTTTAGAGCTGGACATAGTTCAGAGGCAGCCTTACTTGGCATCACAGAGAATCACAAGGCTCAGCTTGACAGAGACGGCACCGCTGCTCTAATACTATTGGACCGGAGTGCCACCTTTGACATGGTTAGTCACAACATCCTGCTGCAAAGATTAGAAGAAGTAGGTGTGGGTGGCTCTGCTCTGCAATGGTTTAAGTCTTTTCTGCAAGATCGCACTTTCCAAGCACATACGACACATCATTGCTCACAGATCTACCCACTATCTTATGGGATACCGCAGGGCTCCATACTCAGCCAGCCTATGCTCAATGTCTGCATATGTCCTCTGGCTGTTATTTTTATATTTGTTCATCCCCAGGTGGATCTCTTGGTGCTTGAGCAGTTCGCACACGTCACAGTTCAATGGAGGTATTATAGATCAAATAGCCAAGTTTTCAGAGATTTGTTAAAAGAAGATAGGTCAAAACAGGAACGTAACTGAAAGGGTCATTCATTCCAATGTTTTGGAGCCAAAAAAGAAAGAGCGCCCCCATGTCTAACTGTACGAATACGCTTATGGTGTAAAATTAGTAGCTAGCTAGATCTAAGAGTGTGAACCGCAATGTATGGCTGCAACTTATTTCTGAAACCAAGGTCCGTTTCCATGCAAAGGTTTGAAAAACAGACAAAGAAGTTTTAAAAGATTGCGCTTTTTTATGGGAAGCCAGTGAAGGGAACGTAACAAAGGTTAAGATGGAGATCTAGGAGGAAGGTTCCAGACAAGGGGGGGCCACTGTGTCCTGCACCAACTGAAGTCTGGAAAAAAAGCCTTCATTCATTGCGACCAGGAGAGAGTTCCCATAGTCCAGGCAGCTCACTATTAAGAGCTTGGACTGGGGTTTACTGGTCTGCATAGGAACCCAGTGATAGGCTTTCCTAAGCATGCGCATAACTCCAAAACATGTGCCGGAAATTGAATTTTGGCATGCTCAGTCATGGAAAGATTGTCATCCAGGAGAACTCCCAGATTTTTTGCCATTCTTTTGGGGGTGGGGGACAGTCCCAATTCCGATGGCCACCAGTCTACTGACCGGACTGCATGTAATGTAACAAGGATTTCTAAAGCGCACTATCACCCCACGGGTATCCTGGCGCTGAGAATAACAGGGGTTCCCCTACATGCACATATTTACCCACCGGTTGATTATCCTGCACTACATCCTAGGGAAGAGAGAGGTTTTAAGCTTCTTCCTAAACTGAAGGAACTCTTCTAATTGCCTGATGTTGGGTGGAAGATTGTTCCACAGATGGCGGCCGCACAGCTAAACGCTCTCCCTCCAAACCTAGAGGTTCTGATTCTGGCAGTACCGACCAGATGAGCTGTGGAAGATCAAAGATTTCTTACGGGAGAATGCCAGACAAATTTTTTCTGCAGTGGCAATGGTCCAAGACCATGAAGGGCCTTGAAAACAATGCATAATGATTTGAACTGAATTCTCTGAGCTAGAGGGAGCCAGTGGAGTTCATTAAGGGCCGCAGAGGCACTACGTGGCCTCTTTAAGGCTAACTTTGCGGCTATTGTCTGTATTCTTTGCAGTTTCATAGTGAGGAAATTAGGTGCACCGAGTAGCAGGGCATTGCAGTAGTCCAAATGGCTCAAAATAACACTTCTTATCACTAGAGCCCTGGCTGACAAGGGTAACATAGGGAGAATGTTCCGCAATGCTTTAATGAGGGAGAAGCAGGTTCCAACTGTTTTGTTCACATGTTTTTCCAGACTCAACTTGTTGTCAAAGACTACCCCCAGATTACGCACTGCTACAGCTGGTGTAGGAGGCATATCTGCCTGAATAGGCCAGAAGTTGGCCGGAAGCGGGCGGGAGATTTTCTTAGCCCTACAGTATAGGAGTTCCGTTTTCCCCCCGTTAAACTGCAGGGAATTGTCCGCGAGCCATCTAGCAGTCTTCTGCATACATTAATGAAAGTTACTGAGTGACGTAGACTCTTTTCCTTCAAGAGACAGGATGAGCTGCGTGTCGTCTGCATAATTCACCAGCTTGATATTATAGGATTTAATGATGGGGATCAGTGGTCTCAAATAAATATTAAAAAGGATCGGACTGATGAACCTTGGGGGACACCATGCTGAACAGTTCTGAAATTAGATAAAAAGGGGGGGGGAGGGCCACAGCTTGTTGCCTGTTATCCAGATAGGACTGAAGCCATTTCAGAGCCAGGCCCTCCAGCCCTAATTCAGCGAGCCGCCTCAATAATATTTTGTATTTGACCGTGTCGAATGCGGCAGACATGTCCAGTAAGATCAGAATGGCCGACTGACCTCTGTCTGCCCGCATTCTAAGTTCGTCTAAGACCATTACTAGTGCTGTCTCCGTCCCGTGACCCGGTCGAAAACCAAATTGCACGTCTTCAAGTCCCAGGTTGGTTTCCAAGAATTGTGAAAGGGTTTTGCTGACCAGACTTCTAAAATTTTTACAGGGTAGGAAAGAAGTGAAATAGGCCGGTAGTTATTTGGACACTGAGGGTCAAGGGTGGCTTTCTTCAGCAGGGGTGTCACCATAGCCTGCTTCCATGTGCCTTCTCAAAGAGCAGAATTTCAGTCTTACTGCAGTTAAGCTGAAGAAAATTGGCTGTCATCCAGGAGGCGATTTCTACCTTGCAGTCCCTAAATTTCAGTTTGCTGGATTTCGGATTAGGGTCCATAGGGATGACACGTTAAGCAACATCAGCATATAAATTGGTATCAAAGCCACACGACCTGATAATCTTAGCCAGGGGAGCCACATATATGTTAGAGAGTGGGGCTCAAACTGGATCCCTATGGGACCCCTTTATCCAGGACTATGGTTCTGGAATTAAAGAGATCTACTTGTACCACGTGGGTTTGCTCCAGCAAAAAGCTAAAAGTTTTCCGGCCAACCTAAAGCTTTGCCACTGACACCAGTCTCCGCTAATCTCTGGATTAGGATAGAATGAGAGACAGTATCAAAGCCACCTATGGATCGAGGAGAACCAGCATAGCAGAGTTCCCCTGATCCAGGGCAAGCCTAATTGTGTCAGTGGCCTCCACCAGGGCTGACTCTGTGCTATATGAGGCACATAACCTGACTGGGAGGGATCTAAAAGAGAATGGGTTTCTAAAAAAGAAACAAGTTGTTGGTTTACCAAAGACTATGTGACTTTCCCAAGAAAAGTGAGCAATGATATTTGCCTGTAGTGGGCCAAGTCTGTAGGGTTGGCCATTGTTTGTTTTTTTTAAAATACGCCTAACCCGAGCAGCTTTCCATTTAGTTGGAAGAGCTTCCAGATTAAAAGAGAGGTTACATAGGTCCGTAATTGGAGCAAGAAGTATTGGAGCCAAAGTCACAATAATGTGAGGTTGGGGGAGATCATCAGAAGATCCAGATTTGTTCCTATTGAGCAGTCGCAATACTTGTTCAGGAGTGGCAGGGTTGAAATATTCTAGGGTTGTGGACTGAGGGCTAGCCAGCAGTTCCAATACGGCTTTGCCTTAATGGAGCTGCGTTATTTGTTAGAGATTGGTAGATGTTATTAATCTTTTGCTCAAAATATGCTGCAAGGTCATCTCAGAACGCCTGAGATGCTAGGATGGTGGTGAAACACCGCCGGGTTGGTAAATTCTTTGAGAATTTTATAATGCTCTTTAGAAGAATTACTTGCTGTATTCTATCAATTATATTAGATTTTCTTGCTGCATTAATATTTTTTAGATATATTCTTAAGGCAGATTTATAGATAAATTTATCCTCAGCCAATTTAGATTTTCTCCACTTGCACTCAAATTTCTTGCAAATGTTGTTTTCCCTCTTTAGGGAATCAGTGTACCAGAGAGAGACAAGATTTTTTTATTCTAATGTTGCTAGGTTTGAAGGGAGCAATAGTGTCTAACGCCTGTGTAAAGGTTTCCTCAAAATCCTTTAATGCAAGATTAATATCTCCATAATCTTTCAGTGGAGGAGAGGCAAACACGGATGAAAATGCAGAAGATATTACCTTCCCTCAAGGTCTAGTGAGTTTTAAGGCATTAAGATCAGTGACTCTTAGTTCCTGTATATCGAAATGAAGACTAAGGGCACAGTGGTCAATCCACACCTGGTCAGTCGGATGATCAACCTCTAGATTAGGAGCGTGGAGAATACTAATTCTAATGTATATCCTGCTATATGGGTAGGACCATTTATTTTTTGGTGGAATCCTAAGGATTCCAAATCTGCAACTAGACGGATAGTATATGTATCAAAGATTTAATCCACATGGTAATTGAAATCTCCTAGAATCAGGAAGTTATCCGCTGCTAGAACATGCAGGGCAAGCCATTCCATTAGCTTAGTACTAAAGTCTTTCTTTTCACCAGGGGGGGGCAGTACACTAGAGCCCCCCTACATGTTGACTTTGAGGTAGTTTCTAATTTAAAAATAATCATCTCTAACCAATTAGTAGAGCATGAGTCTAGAAGCTTACATTTTAGTGGGTCACGTGAGGCAATCGCCACATCCCCCCCTTCCAGTTCTTGACTGCTTGTCCAATCTTATTATGTTATAATCAGCAGGAAATACTATTGCAATACATGGAAACGCAGCAGAATGAAGCCATGTTTGTTATAAAATAGAAGCCTGGTTTAGCAAAATCTAATAGATCCCAGAGCTCAGAAGCATGTTTCGGAATAGAATGTGCATTAAAGTAAAGACCATGTAGCTGAGGTGAGACACACCTGAAGGTTTCAGATGATGTACAGTGCTCATTAGTTAAAGAAACTTGCCCTGAGGTACAAGAGAGTTTGTGTTTGGTTTGGGAGGATGAGGGAAGGCAAATAAAATTACACACTACAGTGCAATGGACCTTCTTTATCCAGTGATAGACCTCCAGTACAATAAGAGCCGGGTGTGTTCTCCTTATCTCTTTGAGGTCCGTACTTGTGTAAGATAATCGAGGCATGATTTTACTTTTTTTTTTAAATGCATCCTTCCTGTCGGTGTCCAGGCGCAGATGGGCTTACCTTGGGTGTGCTTTCAGCTCGCAGGCGGCGCTTCTGCGTCGGGGCTCCAATTTAGTAGCCTCTTGGTAACCCCGAAGCAGATTAGATGGCAACACTTGACCATCAACCAACCAAAGATGGCAAGGGCTGACTCTCGATTACTGAGCAAGCTGGGTGATCTGTCCCTACACTCAATCGGCACACGCCGTGACGGACCAGCAATTAGCACTGTGTAGAAGGGGAAACCCACGCGTAAGTGCAGAAGAGTCTTGAATTAAAATAGTAACATCCGCTCCTGTGCCGAAAATGCAGAGCAAAGTGAAGTTAAGAAGCCCTCCCCCATAAAATTTCTTTTTAAAAAAATGTGAAAGCCCAACAGAAAAGTAATACCAATAATGCTGGCTGCAAGCTAAAGGTTAAAACAACGACCTAAAACCACCATTATTGTAGAGCTGTGGTCTGACTCTCTTCTCATACACTGACTACACCCAGATTGTCATTTCATTGGCAGATCATGAGAACCAATTTGCTGGATTCTTAAATACCTGCCTGTCAAAAGTGCTGGCATGGATGAATACCAACCACCTCAAACTGAATGGTGATGAGACCAATATCTTGGTGGTAGGCAACCAACCCCAGGTGTATGGTCCTCACTTGTGGCCCAAACCTCTTGGGATTTGCCCTACTCCAGTGTCAGCTGTAAAGAATCTGTGCTTCTGCTAAGAGAGCAGGCCTTCAATGAACACCCAGATCACAAAGACAGTGGCTACCTGTTTCATAATTTTTAGATGGTTGAGAAAGATTCTTGGTTGCCTTCCGTCTTCAGCACAAAGAACTCTGATACAGGCTTTGATACTATCACAATTGGACTATGGCAACATTTTGGATCTGGGTGTTACTAAGGGTGCATTCAGGTGACCGCAGCTAGTCTAAGATGCTGCCGCTAGGCTGCTTTTAAAGCCATCTAAATTCACTTCCACAGCTAAGCTTTTGCATGAGCTCCATTGGCTGGCAGTGGATAAATGGATTCATTTCAAAGCACTGTGGTACATATACAAAGTACTATCTAACACAGACCCTCAGTATCTGACACCTCGTATCACCCTACCAACCTCATTGCTCCCTACGCTTAAGCAACTCCAACCTCTCTTCAGTTCCCAGAGAAAGAAGAGCTTGTCCAGGAGGCCTCACATTCTTCTACCTAGGGCCCAAGCTATGGAACACAATGCCACAATCACTGAGATATTGTCAGTCTCTCTGTTTTATAAACACAGCTAAAAATCTGGCTGTTCTAAATAATTATCTAATTTCTCTCAGAGAAAGTACTATGTGGGGCATAGTGCAAGAAAACCCATTGCGGGCAGCTGCGTGCTTTATAAAACACTAATAATAATAAGAGATCCCTTCTCCTGTCAGTGAGAAGCAGTGTTGCACTGTAGCATTTTATATGGCTTACTACCCCTATGTGGGGTCCTGAAGCACTTGCCCACACAGTTAACACACTGCACTGTGTAGACTGCGTGGTTAGAAGAGTGTTATCCTACTAGTCATCCTGTGTGGGAATTGTTTCTATGTCACGCCTGATAACCAGCGAGGTGCAGTTATCCTGTTATGGGATGCTGCACTTATCAGTGGGGTGAATGTAAGGAAGGTGAGGAATAGTTAGACAATGTGAATAAAGTAATCCTACTAAGAAGCAGTTACAGAGCTCCAATTTTGGATGGCAGCTTGTGCTATAAGGAGGAGGGTGGGGGAGAGTCAAGCACAGCATGTACACTGCGGAGATTTTGAGCATGATTGACAGATGCAGGGTTGACAGCAGCATGGTAAATAATGGTCTATGTGCCTATTTTCAAGTAACACCACCTGTTGCTTCCTCACAGCTCCCACTCCTCTTCCCCTCAGTGCAATCAGCTGGGGACACTGTGGAAGCAACTGCTTCAAAGTAGTGCTGTTTCCAGTA
Organism: Calotriton arnoldi; assembly: GCA_963921515.1. Taxonomy (NCBI): domain Eukaryota; kingdom Metazoa; phylum Chordata; class Amphibia; order Caudata; family Salamandridae; genus Calotriton; species Calotriton arnoldi. The sequence continues at coordinate 4,368,546 of CAWUFW010000215.1, read as the reverse complement.
GAAAGTTTTTTAGTTAATGGAGCAATAGCTACCTAAGTGTCTGTAAATGAGAAACAGTAATAAAACAAGCATCAGTGAATGGTGCTTATAGTAAACGTGAACTTCCCATGAAGGTGTGATACTTGTGCGCATTTTCTCCTGCATACTGGCACTAGAACAATGTAGTCACCAGGGCTGTTCAGATCTGTATGTGAAAATGTAGTGTAAGTTCTCCTCTACTTCCGACATCAGGCCAGCTGTGCAACCATGGCGATTAGTTTTTTGTTACTGTGCCTTCTTTCTCTTGATAACCCCATCTGAGATCATCTTTGTTGAAAATGTTGCCCTATCTGTAAAGTCCCCCCTGATTGTTTTGCCTTTTGCTGAACCCTATTTTTGCTGGCTATAAAGCTCTGTGCATTTAAGCCCTGCTAACCAGTGAGTGCTTGTGTTCCTCCTTCAAAACATGATGAAATTGGTATACTCCTGACTGGCATAGTTAACTTACCTATATGTCCCTAGTAAATAATACCAAGGTGTATCCAGTGCCTGTAATTTAAATATCACAAGTGGAGTGCAGCACCCATTGTGCCATCCACTACATTGACAATCTAAACCTGACAGTAGGTCTTTCAGCTGTAGCTTGAATGTGCAGATTTTAACTGCAAATTTGACATGTTAAATATTTTTTTAGTAATCCTTATTGCCCATAAGGCAAGGTATTCAAAAGTAGAAAATGTGAAAGTTTCATCCTAAACATGCCCTTATAGTGATTACACCCCTCAAAGCTATTTTCACTGTTGCAGGGCTGGCTGTTCCATAGGAAAGCACTGGGATGCAATATTGAATACTGATACAATATCTCGGGAATGGGAGTAGCTAGAAAAATTATTAAACAACTTTTTAAAATAGTTATTACAAATTCAATTCAATGGTGAAGTTGGAATTTTTCTAAATATTACAGAAAAGTAACTTTTAGAAACTTATCTTTGCTCTGTCTGTAGTGCCTGGAAGCTAATTCTGCATTTTGCTCTCCCACTTTGGCCAGCCAGTTGCTTTAAGCCTCCTATATAAGCCAGTTGTTATATTTACTATTAATCAGGTAGGAATTGGCTCCCAGGAACAAACAATAGGCTGACAAGAATAGGCAGAGTTTACCCATCTGAACCTGACAGGTTATTTGTGGGGCTGGGAAGATCATTTTTTGACATTACATTGCCAAGTCCTGCTTGAATGTGATATCCTGCTTGACAGGTCTGCTGGGATGTTTCCTATGACACGTGGGGCACACCTCAGAGGCCTCCCCTGTCACAAGCAAATTACGCAGGGGAAGGGCACTTCTTTTGGCCACCCAGCCAGACAGGCCCCATTCCAACAGGCCTCTTTTTGACATTACAGTGTCACCGCCTGTTTAACAGATAAGCTGGGATTACATATTACATTCGGGGTGCACTGCAAAGGAGGGAAACCGAATACTAACAAAATTGTGTGTATCTACCATCTGGTTGCTGAAAGCTCAGCTTTGTTCTACCAGGCTTCTGTCTCTTAGTTGGTCAGGATTACAGGGACTGCTTAAAACTGGGTTTTAGTGGACACTAGGATTATCATGGTACACTCCCCACGCACATACACCCAGCCCCTAGAGCCGAAGTTTAGTGTGGATGAAGACTTCAGCCTTCTCAAAAATGCCCAAACCGGGTAGGGTTGACCCTGCTAACTTTTACACCATTGGTTAGGACCTACTCATGGGTCATTCCCACCCACTAACTCATGACTGGCATAAATGTGGCATATCCAGGCACCCACTTCAGAACACTACTGGCCCTGTGGAAGATCAGAAGATGACTGAACCTGCTGTCCGCGACCTGAAAAGAGCCTGGAAGATGGGCCCTGCTCTGCCTCTTGTAACAAGTGGACTCCAAAAGTCATGAAGATGACCACCTGTGAAAGCTACTGGGACACATCAAGCTATAAGAGGCCTTTTCCTACATCTGCCCAGCTGATCAGTGGCAACTGGACCTGTACTGGACGCTTCTGTTGACCTCTGCCTGCCACCCTGTGAGTCTCCAAGCTTCTCCCCTGAGATCCAGAGGGGCTTTATAAGTGTATTCCTGTGGAAGATTTGGACTTAAAGGACTAAAGTCAGATGGTAAAATCTTCGACCAGGACGAACCTGATTAGTGTATCGACCTGCGCTCCATAATGATCAACATCAAATTTTTGCCTAGGTCCTGTTTTACTGCAATCATTCAGTATCATTGCCCCTTTGTGCTTCTTGGCGTTTTTTCTACTTAAAAACTAAAAAAATCATATCTTCGGTTCCCCTTATTGGATATTTGCAATTTTGTGTTATTTCGTTTATTACATTTTGTCAATGTTTCTAATTTCATTTGTAATTTTTTATTATTTTGCATTTTGGCTTCATTACTGTTTTTAGTCCTGCAGAATACTTTACACATTGCCTCTAAGTTACATCTGTCAGCTCTTTGCCATAGCTAACAGTGGGTTACTAACTTTGGTTAATTTAGTGACTTGTGATTCATCATAATAAAGGTTATGATTATTACGTGAAGTGGGTACCTACCCCATCAACTAATACCCCAATTACTTACAATCTTTTTTTTTTTTTTGATCTTTTTATTGCATAAAAGTCAGGTAATATAACAATGACAAGAAGCATTATGTTTTGCATCATGAAGACAAGTTCCATCATATAAAGTGTCCCAACCATCTTAAAAGACTTCCGGTCTCCCCACCCATGCCGCAGTAGTTCACAGTGCAACATTTGAATCAAAGCGTTCATGGCTCTGGAGCCCACACCTGGTCACTACAGAAGGGATGCACAGTTCACCACTGTAGCCATTCCATTTGCCCATATTTTATTCCATTTGTTAGGGCAACCCCTGCTTTCATAAACCACTCTCTCCACCAGCATGCACCAATCCATATCACACTGCCAGCCACTTAGCGGAGGCACCAGTTCAGCCCTCCACCTCCTCACGATGTTGTGCTTTGCCACCACCAATGCCATCATCACCCATATCTGGTTCATTCTGGGGAGGTCAGTCTCTCCCCATATATTCAAGAAACCAACTTTGCAGAAGCGACTATGTGGCTTCTGCAAATGTCATTTAAGCAAGACACCACTGATTCTCAGTAGCTTTGAATCACCAGTCAATTCCATAGCATATGGAAAAATGGCCCCACCTGTCCACAATTTCTAGTGCATTGCACTGACGTCACTCTGCCCATCTGTACCATCATAGTGCATGCACAGTAACAAAGTCGCAGTATCTTTAGCTAGACTAGACGGAACCTCGATCTTATAGCCATTACTCTAGGGGATGCCAAGGCATCAAGCAATTCGTCATCTTCTATGCCCTCTAGATCTCACTCCCAGTGTTCCTTCAGATGGGTCAGAGTATCTGGTAAATTATTAATCCATTTCTAATAGGTGATGGAAATGGCTTTTTTTGGCATATGGTCATCCAATAACCTATCTTCGAGCGGCGATGGGTCGGGTAGCTCCCTGCCCTTCTGCAATGCATGTCTAATTTGCAATAACCTCTAGGTTTCGCTGGGTGCTAGCTAATATTCACACTGTGGGTCAGCGAACGGGATCATTCCTCCCTGCCTCCACATGACCCCCACCCTAGCTATTCCTATCAGGTCCCATTTGTCAAAACCTTTTTGCATAGTTAGTGTGCCCAAATGAGCAGTGTTCCTGAAAGGCGTGGCTCTCATGATCCTACCCCGCCAGTCGAGAGCAGCTAGGATTGTGTACCAGAGGGCAAGTGTTAACTTTAGTAGGCACTGGGAAAGACTTGGTTTGTGCCTTTCCATTGATAGCCCTAAGATAGCCTCCCGGTTGCATGTTCAGTCTATACATTCGATTGGCGGGTTCCTCCTCTGGGAGGTGCACCCACTGGTTGATGGGGATGAGTAGTACTTTTGCATGTCAGGTAGAGCGATCCCGCCGTCATACCAGCCTCTCGTCAGTTTTTAAATGCTATTCTAACAGGTCCTCCATCCCAAAGCAGGGTACTAGTTTCACTTTCAAAAGTCTGAAAGTAGGACAGCAGGATTGGGTAGGATGTGTTTTGGAGTGCATGGACAAAATGGGGGTAGCGCCATCACTTTGAATAGGGCATTATTCCACAGTAGTGACAGTGTTAGGGCCATTGAATAATGAACATCGTTCTGAAGGCGGGAAAGCAGCGGTTCCAATTTGTGAGTGTGAAAGGCGCCTGGGTCTCTAGTAATGGTAGATCCCCAGAAAGCAGAATCCATCGGTGTCAATGCAAGCTGCACCGTCGTTGGGTAATTTTGTTGTTGGACCATGTAGGAGATAGATCAGGGATTTACTCCAGGTAATAGTGTAGATCAAATAGCGACTGAACAACGATAATATATGCATTATTCTGTCTAATATATAGATCGGGTCAGAAACATATAGCAAAATGTAATTCGTGTATAAGGAGATCTTATCTTCCCAGTCTTCCGTCCAGCTTAGTTCCCTGATCAGCGGGTCATGCCTAATCCAGGCTGCTAGTGGTTTCAGGTCTAGGGAAAAGATTACAGGAGACAATGGGCATCCCTGTCTTGTACCTCATTGGAGACAGAACTCTGAGGATGTGCCCCTATTCACTGTTATTTGCGCAAGGGGGGTCAGTGTAGAGGAGTTGTATCCATTCCACGAAGCACGGGCCGAAGCCCAATTTAGAGAGTACTGCAAACATAAAGGGCCATTCCATGGTATCAAAAGTCATACGTGCATCTAGTGATAGTACCAGGGCATCTTCACAAATTTCATCTGTTCGATCCAGAACGCTATGTAGGTGCCGAATGTTAAGAACGGTGTTTCGCCCCGGCATAAAGCCAGATTGATCCAGATGAATCAATTGTCTGGAATGGGCCGGCTGTAGCGCTGGTGGCGCCCAGTGCGACAATCAGTTTTGGTGCCCCCCCCATGCTGGTGGTGCTCAGTGTGACAATCAATGTTGGTGCCCCCCCCTTCTACCCCCCATGACTTTCTACTCGGATTCCCTCATGAGCAGCGGGCAAAAGTGCCTCTCATCTCTCTAATCATAAGTTACTGCTTAACACAGCGCCTTTCCCTGAGGTCAGAGCCCCCTCCACAGATCAGCGCCCAGTGCCGCCGCACCAGTTGCACTGCCCTAAAGCCGGCCCTAGTCTGGATCACTTGGATGAGTCGTGTTGCTAGTATTTTCGCCAGGATTTTGTCCTCTATGTTTAACAACGAGATTAGCCTATACGAGGCATAATCACCAGTAGGTTTGCCTTCTTTGTGTATGTCAACTATAGTGGCCAACCATTGCTCTCTGGGCAATACAGTAAGGGCCTTATTACGATGTTGGGGGGAGTTGCGTCCGTCCGACACCGTATCCTTATGGGAACCGCCTGACCATGGGTTGGCAGTTCTGCATACCTAATTACAATGCGCTCGAACATGGTGCGGTCGCAAACTCCCATTTCCTTATGGGAGCTTGTGCTGCAGCCGTAAACCGGCCGTAGCACAAGCTTCCATAGCAAAATGGGAGTTTTTGTGAATCCCTGTACCCTGTGGCAGGCCACAGGGTGCAGGGATTCATGGGGGCACCATAGGTGTCCCCTCTGGCCCCAACCTGAGGCCGCAGGGTTAATTGGGCCCTGCTAGGGGCCTCCAATGTCGCTATCCATGTTGGAAAGCCCGACATGGAAAGCCTGTCGGAAACCAACATTGTAATCCCAATGGCGGAAACGCCGTCCATTGGGATCACGTGCCGGTCTCCGACTGGCCCATTGGAATCCAGCCGGAATGACCGGCTGGTTTCAGTTTCAACTACCTGCATTGTAATGCGGCGGTCGAAACTGCGATGAGACTCGGAAGGCCTCCGACCTGCGGTTGGAGGCTTTCCGACCCTCATTGTAATCGGGTCCTTAATGTGCGGCTGTCGGTGAACATATGCAGGAGGCGAAGGGCAATCTTCGAGGCTGAGTTTATAGAACTCCACGGGTATACCGTTAGGGCCCAGTGCTTTGCCAGGTTTTAAGTCTCACATTGCTTGTACTATCTCGGCTTAATTACTTACAATCTTGAAACAATTCCTTTCACAATGCACACCGGAAAAAACCTCTGTTGTATTTGGTTTAATAAACCATAATGTTGCTCTACTTATAAGAACAATAACTGGCATTCGTCTTGGGTCACATAAAATAATGATCAGGGCACTAGGAGCAAAAATTGAATTGTGCCATAGGGGAGGACCAAATTAAGCAGCAGTGCCGACTAAATTATGTATTAAGAAAAGGCCAACATTTTGCAATAGAATTACATCACTATTTTCCAATTTTATACATGTTCACACTCTAATGGCAAAGGTTTCATCTCATTAACACCAGTTTAACACCTAAATACAGCAATTCAAAAATGAAAGGTGACTGGCCTCTGCCCAACAAAAGGACTGCCATTACATGGCAATACATGTGGTAGAATTTAAGTAACTTTTGATCCGTTTGAGCTTTTTATTTTTTATCTGCAAATTATGCTGAGGATGAAGGATTATGTTGCAAGTGCTGCAAATCCATAATTATACAGAAAATGCAGCGGCTGCAGAATCACATAATTTCAGTGGCTCTGGCAGTCCCCATCCAGTGGCTGAATTGCACAATGGGTAATCAGGAAACCTGATTTCAATCCCGGCAGTCCAGCTTGACAAATGTAATATCTAGGTGTGAGGTATTTGCTGTGTGGGTGGAGAAGGAGGAACAGGCTGAGTGGGAGAGGGGTGTCTGCTGCAGAGCATTTTGGGTGTGTGTACGCTGCAGAGCATTCTGGGTGTGTGTACTCAACTAGGAGTCAGTTGAGGAACTCATTAAGAGAAGGACTAATCTGCATTAAGTTACTTCATTACTTCGTTAAATAAATCAATTGTACTGAAACTTTAATTGAGGACAGTCAATACTACAACCAATCTGTGTGACCCAGGGCAATTACTTTTCTTCGCTGCGCCTGCTGTTCCATCATCAACACCTTTGAGAGCAACTTAAACTACTTCAGCAACCCCACTTGCACATGGTGTAATAGGCCATAATGTTGCCTCATCTATAACAATAGAGGCTTGCACAAGACAACTGGCCTACCTCTCGAGACATTGATAAAATCATCAGAGTAGATGGGGAGTGGTTCACTAACTCTAATGTATTCATTCCAATTAAGGCCACTCCGTGCAATGGTATAATCTAATGTTATAAAGTGAAACAATACAAAATATCTAATACCAAAATATCGATTTTTCTATACTTAAAATTGAAATGACCAAAATAACTGCTACCAAAATATTAACAATACATAAGAGTATAAAAAATCTACAAAACATATTTACTTCAATAAGATGGTATTTTTAAAATATCATTAGAATGAATAAAAATACCTATTACAAAAATGTAGAGTGCAAAATAGCATTAAAATAATGTAATAAAATATGTTTACTTAATAGGAATTGAAGTAATTAAAATGGTCATTATTTCATAAATACATATTACATAAAAAATACTTTTCTAAACAAAGTTGAAATGTATTTGTATTTTTTTGAAAAAACAATCAAATATTTATTTATTAATAAAAATTAATATTTAAGAAAAGCATATTTATATTTAACTCCATTTTCTATGATTCCACTAAATAAATAACATTAAATGTGTTTCAAAATATTATACACAATTAAAAAACACTACACACATTATAAATTATGTATAATTTAATGTGGGGATGAAATGTGCTATTCTTCATCCAGTCAAAAAAACATTTGGGAAGTGTAGAAAGTTTAGGGGTCAGGTTTAGTATACTAACATCGGTCCAACAAACAGAGGAGAAAGTGCATATATGATGTGGAAGGTCGGTGGTAACATTTACTTTTCTAACTTTAGTGCAACAAGCATTTCGAAAGTAGATATGTTTGGGGGTGGTGTTTCAAACTCCAGTTCTGGAAACATTAGGGAAAGTGCATACAATTGGTTGTGATCAGATCTACTACTGTCACTCCAATCCCACATACATTAAGGAATGTTCACATAGTTGTGGGATGTCAGAAAGAGATGTTTAAGGTATGGGCAAAGTGGGGAATTGCCCACTTCCCCCATCCTCCAATGGGGCCCCAGGACAGTGATTTTTCTCTATATCACCTCCGTTCTGTACCTTAGCCTCCTTCCTCCTCTCAGTGTCCCTCTACCTCAGACCCTGTTTCCCTCTGCCCAGTGTCATCTTAAAGATTTTGGGGCCCAACCAAGACATATTTCAGCTGATCTGTGCAACCTTTCCTGAAAATGTAACATATGATTCAATGTTGTTTGGCATTGTGCGTGCTTGAATTACCCAAAAAATTGGTAAGAATATTCAAGGTAGTTGCGAACAGAGGGCCCCAAAAAATGCCTTGAACGGGGACCCAAAATTCCTAGGAGGACACTGATGTCCGAGTAACTATCTCAACTTCAAACCCACTAAGCGTGTTGAAAGTGAATTCATATGAGTGGATAGGGGTGGGGTCACATTTACAATTCTAACTCCAGTTCTACAAACACTGGCGAAAGTGAAAGTGAATAGATTTGAAAAGGGGGTTTGTCAGATTTACTATTCTAACTCCTGTCTTACAAACGTGGGGAAAATGCCTATATCAGGGGGTGGGGTAGAAGGTCCAGACTTACTCTTTTAAATCCAGTCCTAATAAAATTGGGGAAAGTGCATATATTTAAGCAGATCCAATTTACTATTATAAATCCATCCCTACAAACTTTGGAGACAGTGCACATATATGGAGGAGCCAAATATACCATTCTAACTAGGAACACTGTTGAAAGTGCATATAATTTGAGTGGGCGGGGTTACTCTTCTAAATCCAGCCCTGCAAATTTTAGGGTAAGAACATATATTTGGGGGTGAGAGTAAGATTTACTATTCTAACTCTATTTCCACAAACATTAGGGAAAGCGTGTATAATTGCAGCGGGTCAAAACTACTATTCTTACTCCAGTACTACTAACACGGGAGAAAGTACATACAGTTGGGGGGGGAGGAGGGGGCAGAAGTGATAGTCTAACTTAAGTCCTACTAATATTGGGGAAAATGCATTTACTATTCAAAATCCAGTCCTACAAAACATTGGGGAAAATGAATGCATTTGAGCAGATCCAGTTTACTATTCTAAATCCAATCCTATAAATATTGAGAAAATGGGACACATATATGATGGATCCAGGTTTACTATTCTAGTTCCAGTTTTAGGAACACTGGGGAAACTGCATTTAATTTGAGAAGTTGGCCTTGGTGGTTGCTCTTCTAAAATTAGTCCTGCAATAATTGTGTGAAGTGCATATATATCGGGGTGGGTGTCAGATTCACTATTCTACCTTTTTCTAAATACATTGTAGAAAGTGCACATAATTGATGGGGACAGAATTACTATTCTTAATCCAGTGCTACTAACACTGGACAAAGTGCATATAATTGCAGTGGACAAATGGTCCCAGACAAAATTAAGAGTTGTAGACAGTTTGAATAATTAATAAAGCAGTTGATGGAGCAGAGAAAATAAAAAAATTTAACCCCTAACAAATTTTATAAATAATTAATAAAATGTTCGTTTAAATGTATTAATCAACACTGTACGTGTGGGAAGGGTAACATGCAAATGTGTGTGCTAAATAATCTATTAATGGATGTCCGTGTGTCTAATTATAACGTAAAAATAAATGCGTACTAATTTAAAATAAATGCATGTTTTGTGCTTCATAGAAATAAAACGTGTCGTTGCAAAAACAATAGTGATGGTAAGTAAGGAACAGCTTAAATGTTGCTTTCTGCTAGGTAATTAATTGGGGTACGTAGATGACGGGAGGGAAACGAAAAGGCTATTTTTCTCTATTTTAATTATGTTTTGTTTACTTCAAATTAGTGCTTCTAAAGTATAACCGAGTGGCGATATAAGATGGCTACCAGTGGGTGATGTGCGCAGGCGCAAGGGAGACATGTGACACGGGATGAAGTCGGAGAAAAACTAACCTCGTGATGTTGCTGAGAGGCTAGGATGCGAGAAATGGTCAAGGCTGATGTGACCTAATTGAACTGATAGTATGCCGTGGTGATCAGCAGAAGACCCGTGGGAAACCAGTTTAAGAGAAAGGACAATGACTGCGGAGTTCTCGAATGTATCGAAAGAAGTTACAAATGTACTGATCGAAGCGGATGGAAACATGTCTTGAACGTGTGGGAAAGGAAATGATCCAAGGACCATTGAATCCAAGAGAACTTGATTAAAAGAATGAATAAGATGACATGCATGGACCAATGAAAGAAAAGCGTGTTATTAATGTTGCAACAATTAGTTAGCAAAGTTAGAATTAGGGTATAAGAGGGCCTACTCTTAGTGGGAGGGGGTCAGTCGCAGTCACAGTCAGGAGCGGAGTTGGAGAGTCGTGTTGGTGTTGGTGGCTTCCAGTGCTGGGTGGTCCTGATCGATCCCTTACTGAGCGGGAGATGCTGAAAGACTGTTAGATGAGACGGGTTGCAGGTAGCTGATGCTGACGAGCTGAAGTTCCTGTTGCTGTCTTAATTTTCCAGTTGAGTATGAGAAATCTGGTTATTTCAAATTCTTTAACTTAGGTTAGAAATCATTAGGCTAAATTAGGAAGGTAGGCAGGTATTAGGGTTTTGGCTTCATGACAAAAAATTTCCTTTCTGCAATATATTGATTATGCATAATAAATATTTGAATTAATAATGAATGAATAATTGAATAAAAAGTTTAAATTCTTTCTCATGCTTTTAAAATTATATAAAAATGTAAGATTCTGTAAACCAAATGACTCAGTGGTTATTTTCCTAAATGATTGTGACATCAGTAATTGGTTATTGTGATTCAGCTGGTCTTAATCACTATGAACTAATTTTTTACATGAATGATTCATCGACAAAACAATGAGCAGGAATATCTTAAGAAATAACTAAAAGAAAGCGATAATTTAAGGTAATAAGATATCCCGGCTCCTTCCAGCGGTACATAAATGGTGTTTTCCATTTAGTTCTCATGCTTCTCCTAGGAGTACAGAATTCCGTAAAGGTGTAAAGGAAATCCAGGTGTGTGCGTGTGTGTTAGGCGATGTTTATGGGCCCCATCGTCATGTGGATGTGAGGAAATATAGTTTGCCCCTGGATGACCTATAAGTGACCTAGGAGGAGAATAGTTTTTATTGTACGCGCTGCATCAGATTTCTTGGTAGCAGAGTTATGGTTTTCTATAGATTAGTTTAGTGATTATTGTTTATTGATTATTGATTATTTTATGACTAACATTATATGTTGAGTCGCGTTATGTTATATGTGAGTTTTCACGCTTCTGGGATGTAGGAAGTGGAACACGTGTGGCAAGAGAAGTCACATGGAATTTGGTACATGGTCTGAATTCATTTTTGATAATAACACAGGTTGTGTTATGTTAGGGATTTTCTGTACGAAAAGTGTGTAATTGAGATAGCAAATCACGTTTACTTGTGAAACTTTGGCCTTAATTCTCAGGAGCCTAGTCTCCACATGTGTCTTATCCCCAGAGAAACGAGTAAATTGTTTGCTTGAAAGAAGGGTAAGGTAGAGGGAAGTGCTACTTTATCGGCGAGAGTAAAAATTCTGTGGTAGGGTAGAGGTAAGCGCTGCCTACTGGAAATACAGGGTTCTTGTGTAAAAGGACAAAGCTGTCACTTTTGTTTAGCGAATCAGACTATGGAATTGTTTTAATTGTTGTAACTAACGAAGAAAACAGTGAAAAGAAAATTGCCGATAAGTTTTGTGAAGGAGGGGTAAAAGAGCAGAAGTGACGTAGAACAGTGTCGCGCTAGGATTGGATAGTGCGCCAGTCACGTGAACCCAGAGCAGGAGTGACGTAGAAAAGTGCCGCGCTAGGATTGGTTGGTTCGCGGACGGAGGGAATTGTTCTGATTGGTACGTTAGTGTGAGTCGCGCCGTAATTGGTTGAAGTTCCGTACACAGAACAGCGTTAGCGTAAAGAGAAAAACAAATAGAAAACATGCCGTATTACGAGTATGAAAGGGAGAGAACGTCATGGACAACAAAATTAAAGAATTTCTTTAAGAAAGACAAAAAGGTTGTGACTAGAGAGGGACAAGTAATTCCTCCGCCGAAATCAGCAGCTTCACATATGATGCTGAAATATGGATATCTTACGTGCATATGGTTGGAAAATTGGGCAAAGTATACGAAGAATGATGGTGCTTTAGCTTTCCCTGAGAATGGTTCATTTAGTGTAGCGGTTTTGCGAAATTTGCGAGAAAAGATGACAAGTCTAGAACCTAGACCTAGACCGACACAGTTTGAAGCGTTGACGGAATGGGAGGATGAGATGTATGAGCGAGAGAGATTCAGAGGTTTTAGGGATCATGAGTTTATGTCTGGAAGGATGTGGGGAATAAATCATGAAGGCAGAATAAAACGATGGAGATGTGCTAACATGACAGGAGGTTTGTTTCCAGCTTTTACAGTTGAGGAAGGGACTAAGAAAAAACGGACTGAGAAAAAGAAACATATAGAGAGGGAAAAATATATGCATGAGAGCGAAACGGATGATGAATTGCTGGAAGATATTTTAAATAGAAATCCACCCCCGTATCAGCAGAGTTCTACAGTGGTGACACCAAATGCGCCGCTAATAGAGACTATGCGAAATAAAAGTCCGGAAAAGAGAATTGAAATAAATAGGTCACAAGAACAAATGAGAACTTCACAAAATGAAGGAATAGAAAGTGACAATGCCAGCGAATTAGCAAGGACAACCAAAGAACTAACTGAAAAGATTAGAGTTAACGAAAAATATGGAAGCAGTTACTGTGCCTGTAACAATAGGTCCAGTAATACCAGTTTTTGAGAATCAGAAAATTGATGAAAGATCTTTAGTGATTCCCATGAGTTCACAATTTCAGAGAGAAAAAGAAAGGACGGAACAAAGTGCAAGTACAAGTAATTTGGCTAGTACTTACAGGCCAAGTCCACCTACAAATTTGACGGTGAATGAGTGCAATGGTAGGAAAATGCATATGGTAACAGAATCTGCAACAGAAACCCCTGAAAAGAGTGGTAATTGGATAGAACTAAATAATACACCCATAGGTCCGACTCCTGATGAATTAAATGAATGGATGAAGGCATTTAAAATAAAAGAACCAGAAGAAAAACCATTAGATGTAATTAGATTAAAAATCGACATGGAAGAATTAATTCTAGGAACGATTGGTACCGAAAAGATAAAAAATTACCAGGATGATGAAATAATGTTTCTGTGCAAAAGTATTACATGGAGGGCAAAGAATTTACATGACAAACTAGAAGAAGTAGCCAGTGAGATTGGAATAGATTTTGCAAAAGTGAAAACGTTGCAGAAACCATATAGAGTAGACTTTTGTGAAAAGGATATTGAAAATTTGAACAAGGCAGGAAGGTTGACACAGATAAAAGAGTTAATTGTGTTGTTGAGAAAATGGGGTGATGTGGACAGATGGAAGGTTAGATGGACAAAGAAGAATGAGAAAACTACAGACAAAGGTTCATTGGCTTTTATGATAACTGAAAAAGAATCTGTTGCAAAAGAATACCCCATGAGAGAAACTCCAGGTGGTAGTTACGTGCATGTTCCCTGGACTAGGCAGGACATACTGTCATTTACCAATGACTTTCCAAAGCTAAGAGAGAAGCCAGTTGAGTGGTACCGACAAGTAGAGAGGTTTGTAAAGGTCTCAAAAGTGTTGTGGATAGATTTAGATGGATTATTTGACATAGTGGTACCAACAGATTTGTGGTCAGAATGTAAGATTACAGTTGACTGGCCAACTACAGAATATCCAAGAGATCCTAAGACAGGAGCTCCAGGTCCTGATGTGATGAAGAAGTACGATAAGGTGATTACCTTTTTGAAGAATAAGATTCCTCCTAAAGAGACAGATTGGGTAAAAATCGATAGAACTACACAAGAAAGTAAGGAGTCTGTACATGCCTATTATGAAAGGTTGTTGTTGGTTTTCAAGCAGTATAGTGGTTATGAGGAGTTGAGTGAAAAGGACATGAGTCATTTTGTGTACCGATTTGTGTTTGGCCTGAAACAAGAAATAAGTGATATGATTAAGCAACACATGATAAATTGGCAGAATGGAAGTGTAGATGAGGTGCTGAGGTATGCTAAGTATTGTAGTGATGAAATAGAGAGTAAACAGCGTAAGTTGAAAGAGAAGGCAATGTGGGCACAGGTGAAGGTGGCAGAAAAACAAGAAGCTCAATTGGACAATAATAATGGAAATGAAACAGGACAGAATAAAATGCGACCTAACATAGGTAAAGGAAAGGGACAAGTAAGTCTAGAAGAGGCAAAGAAGAAATGGCCATGTCATAATTGCGGAAAATTAGGGCATTGGAGAAACGAGTGTAAGTTCCCACCTAAACCTAATCCGGAAAATCAATCATTAACTCCACAGGTGCAGAATGAGGTAGTTGTTCAACAAAGTCAGGTGCCGCAACCACCACTTCCCAACACTGTTAACCAGCAAAGATACAGTACAGAAACAGGATTCTACGGAGGAGAGCAGGTAACACAGTTGCCGCGAGCAGCTAACATTTCTCAGTATTGGTTGCGTCAGAGTGAGGATGACCCGGATGAAAGATTCTGACGGTGCCCAGGAGAGGGGAAAGAGTGCGTACTTGGCGCAACTCTAGAGGTAGATCAGTCTGGTCCCTTTGTGGATGGAGAAGTGAATGGAGCAAATGTAACATTCCTTGTCGATACTGGAGCTACCCGTTCTACTGTTAGATCAGTGGAAATTCCAAACCTTCCTCTCTCAGGTGAATACATCCAAGTAGTAGGAGTAGCCAATCAGCAGATTAAAACACCACTTACTGAATTGGTGGAAGTAAAAATTGGTTCTTTTAGAAAAATGCATAAATTTGTAGTGTGCGATTGTAGTCCTGTAAATCTTTTGGGTCGTGACCTCTTGTGCAAGATGAATTGCACAATTTATTGTACGCCAGATGGAATTGGATTTCAGACCTCAGATGAAGATGTCTTGTATAAAGTAACTTTGATGAATCAGGAACCTGAAATGAATGGTTTGTTTCCTGCATTTGATGCAGAAAAACTTCCAGAAGAACTAAAAAGTGCAGTGAAAGAAAGTGTATGGGATTTTACAGGAGAAGACATTGGATTAATGAAAGAAGTTGATCCCGTAAAAGTAACAGTAAAAGAAGGAACAACTTACCCGAATACGCCACAGTACAAATTAACTCCAGAAATAATTGAAGGAATAACTCCTGTGATAAATAAAATGATTGAACAGGGAATTCTAAAAGAAATAATGAGCAGTCCATGTAATTCACCTATTATGGGACTGAAAAAGCCAAATGGAACATATAGAATAGTACAGGATTTGAGAAAGATCAACAAAATAGTTGTGCCCTGTTGTTCAATAGTGCCAAACCCTGCAGTAATTCTATATCAAATTCCACATGAAGCTGAGTGGTACACTGTGATAGATTTGTGTCACGCATTTTTCTCTATTCCTTTGCATCCAGATAGCCAGCCATTATTTGCGTTCCGGTTCGGAGAGCGTATTTTGGCATGGTGCCGAATTCCTCAGGGGTATACAGAAAGCCCCTCAATCTTTAATCAGATTCTAAAGAAATCTCTGGAAGATTTGAAAATGCCAGAAAAGTCAGTGATGGTGCAGTATATCGATGACCTGTTGGTGGCATCGAAAACAAAAGAAGCATGTGTAAGTGATACAATTGCTTTACTGAACCATCTAGAGAAAAGAGGACATAAAGTGTCTCCTTCAAAATTGCAGTTTTGTCAAAAAGAAGTCCAGTATTTAGGGCATAAAATTGAGAAAGGAGTGCGAAAGATAGCGACAGAAAGAGTAAGAATGATTCAAGGAATGAGAGCACCAATGACGCAAAGAGAGGTAAGAATGTTTCTGGGAATGGTTGGATATTGTCGACAATGGATAAGTGGTTTCTCTTTGATTGCAAAACCATTACAAAAATTGACCAAGAAAGATGTGAAAGACCCTTTTGAGTTAAACAAAGAAGAAATGAAATCTTTCAAAGAATTGAAAAAGAAATTGTGTGAGGCACCTGCATTAGGCATGCCTGATTATGAGAAGGATTTTGAATTGTACTGCAGTGAAAGAGATGGATGTGCGTTTTCAGTACTGGTACAAAAACATGGAACTATGAAAAGACCAATTGCTTATTTTTCAGCTGTTTTAGATCCTATAGCAAAAGCATTGCCTGGATGTCTGAAAGCAGGTGCTGCTACTTGTGTAAGTCTGGAACAAAGTGAAGGTATAGTGATGGGGTATCCACTGAGAGTATATGTTCCCCATTCAGTAGAAATTCTTTTGACAAGAACAAAAACACAGTACATGACACATAGTCGGCTGACTAAGTACGAAAAAGTCATCTTGAGTGCTGAAAATGTGACCATAGATAGATGCATGAATGTGAATCCTTCAACATCATTGCCAGATGAGGAGAGTATAATTGAACAAGACGAAGTAGATCATGATTGTCTGAACATGCTGGAATATTGCACAAAACCAAGAGCTGACATAAAAGATGAACCGTTAAAGGAATCTGATTGTCATGTTTGTAGATGGTTCATGTTTAAGAACAAAAGAAGGAGTTTTAAGCGCAGCTTACGCAGTGTGCACAGTGGCAACTGTGATGGAAGCGTCTTGTCTGAAAGGAATAAGGTCTGCACAAGTTGCGGAACTGATTGCTTTGATTCAAGCATGTAAATTAGGAAGAAATGTACGAGTCACGATTGTGACCGATAGCCAATATGGTTTCGGCATCGTACACGACTTCGGTCAGATTTGGTCACAAAGAGGTTTCTTGACGTCTGCAGGAACACCTATCAGAAATGGAGATTTTGTTAAAAAACTGCTTGAGGCGATACAGTTGCCTAAACAAATCGCTGTAGTAAAGTGCAAGGCGCATAAGAAAAACGAAGATTACATGGCCGTCGGCAATAATTATGCCGATGAGATAGCCAAATATTGTGCAGAGAACATGGTGTCCATGAACAAAAATAGAGAAAGGGAGCATATCTCTTCTCCTTTGCTTTTTACTAATACTGTCGAGACATGGGATGAAGTAAGACGGTTACAAGAAACTGCAAGTGATGAGGAAAAAGATTACTGGATAAAAGCAGGATGTAGAAGACAGGAAAATAATGGTGTGTGGGTATACAGAGACGAAAGACCAGTTATGCCTGATAGCATGATTGCAGACATGGCACGGATGTACCATGGACAAGCTCATATTGGGAGAGATGCAATGATCAGACTTTTTAGACAAACCTGGTATAACCCAAAATTCAGAGCCATTGCTGAAAGTCTTTGTCAAAGATGTCTTATTTGTCAGCAGTTTAACCCAGGAAGAAAAACAGTAGTGAGTCTAGGAACAATAGGACGAGAAGGAGGTCCATTCACTAGAATGCAGTTGGACTTTATAGAGATGCCCCCTAGTAACAGACTAAAATATGTTCTAGTGGTCGTCTGTTTGTTCTCTCGTTGGGTGGAGGCATACCCCACTAGAAGGAATGATGGAACAACAGTGGCAAAACTTATGCTGCGAGAGTTCATTCCAAGGTATGGTTTTCCAGTCACGGTTGAAACAGATAGAGGAACACATGTTCAAAATGAGTTGATCCAATTGATTTGCGAAGCATTGAGTATTAAACAAAAACTACATTGTGCTTACAGACCAGAGGCTTCTGGGGTAGTGGAGCAGATTAATGGAACAATTAAGAACAGATTAGGAAAAATGGGTCAAGCTACAGGACTCAAATGGCCAGATGCACTGCCTCTTGTTCTGATGACCATCAGAAGCATCCCTGAAAAGAAAACCGGACTTAGTCCTCATGAGATGATCATGGGACGAGCAATGAGACAAGCACAAGTACCTGTCAACAAGTTATTGACTATAACTGATGATCTAGTACTGGATTATTGCAAGGGACTGGCTGATGTGGTGCGTTCTGTGTTTCATCAGGTTGGACCGGATGCGACCACTCTTGAAAGAAAACCAGCCCACGACTTGAATCCAGGAGACTGGGTCCGTATAAAAATCCACAGGAGAAGAAACTGTCTAGTTCCTCGCTGGGACGAACCACGGCAGGTAATCCTAGTGACAATGACTGCAGTCAAGTGTGCAGGAGTGAAGAACTGGGTCCATGCCAGCCACACAATCAGAGTTCAAGAACCTACTGATCGGCATGTGAGTCGACGTCTGGAAGTGTGGGATAAAAGTTTAACAGCTGGGACAACAAGGATAAGAGAAAGGGAGCCAGAACTTGAAGATCGACCTGAAAGTCGACATCTGGAAACCCCAACGCCAAACACCTCTAGAGAAGAAGAGGAAGAAGAAGAAGAAAGAAATTCAGAAATTCCAGAACCTGAAGATCGACCTGCAAGTCGACATCTGGAAACATCTGACACAAGTTCAGGATCTGATGATTCAGTTGCAAACTGTGAAGAATTCCGAAGGAGAACTTGGGGTTATAAACCAATTAGAGAAGAAACTGAGCAAGAAATTGAGCTAGATGAACAACCAAGTACAAGTTATGGTGGAAATCCTTCAGAAATAATATTAATAGATGAAGTAGGGAAAGAAGTACACAAAAGGTTAGAGAATCGAGAAGAACCCCGAGGAGCAATAGGGACAGATAGAGAAACAAAAGAACAGGGAAATTTAGAAACAGAAAGGGAGGAAAACACCAAATCGGAAGAACACCGAGGAGGGACAGTAATAAGGGAAAACAAGAAGGAGAAGACAGATCCACCAGTAGGAGATGACGAGATCATAAGTTTCAAAATAAGAGACAAT
Source organism: Calotriton arnoldi (assembly GCA_963921515.1). Classification (NCBI taxonomy): domain Eukaryota; kingdom Metazoa; phylum Chordata; class Amphibia; order Caudata; family Salamandridae; genus Calotriton; species Calotriton arnoldi. The sequence goes on along the minus strand of CAWUFW010000215.1, from coordinate 4,349,633 downwards.
AGTGAAACAGTTGAAACAGAAACTGAAGAAAGTGGAGAAGAGGAGAAGACAAAAACTGAATCAAGAAAAAGAAATTGGAAATCAGAAAGAGAAGAAAAAGAAGGTGAAGCCAAAAGGCCAAGAAAAGGAGATAATTGGCCCAACAGCTATATAAGAAAATTGAGATATAGAATAATAAGAGCAGGAGACGAAAGTGCTGAACAAGTGAATGAAATAACAAGTCAAAAGGGACAAGAAAAACCCAGTGGAAAAAGATTACAAAAGTCCAAAAGAACAAAGAAAGTGAATGCAAAGTATAAGTCACCTGAGTGGCTGTATATTGCACTGACAGATTACAAAGAAGAAGAAAACACTCACGAGAACCAGAGACTAAGAAGTCGAATGGGAAAAGGTGAGATGCAACAAACCTGAAGTGAAGACTTGTAGTGCTTCTGCCGGACATGAAAATTTTACTGGATGTGACAAATCACCGGATGTGACAACGAAAGAATTCTGGAGAGAATTGAAAGAAAGTACCAAGCAAAGACTTTTTGAAAGCAGAATGGCATCTAAGTCATTTCTGAGGTGTAGTGACACAATTTTCTGAAACTTAACAAATAGAAAAAGAAAAATGGAAAATACTAGGGATAGAAGAGATAAATGTGAGTTTATAAAAAGATGGTGCAAAATGTGCTGTTTTTGTACAGGGTAATTAATGACCATATGGATAGTTTTAGCAATCACAATTCCTATTAGTTTAGCTGTAATAGAAGCAAAGAATGATACTAAACCAGAAAAAGAAACTAATATTAAAGAACCAGTTATTTTAAGAAGTAGTGCAGAGCTACATAAGGATAAGTCAGTAACAGACTTTTCAAAAAATGTTTTTACAAAATTGTTGTACGAATATGTAGAGACAATGGATGTGAGAGATTGTTATGTTTGTATGCAGTTGCCTGCATCAGTGTCAGAAGGTGTGACTTATCATCACCTACCTCTAACTTATGGAATAACATGTAGTGTAATAGCAAGTTTATTTTATAAAACAGGTACATTAGAATCTTATTATACTGACATAGATAAGATTTTTGCAAACATTCCAGTAGTACCAGAACTTAACAAAGTAAAACCAGCAAAAGTTTTAGGAGAATTCTTTTAGAACATAGAAAATTAACGTTAGAAGAAATAGTTAGTAACAACCTTACCTGTGAGTTAAAGAAAGAAGAAAAAGTATTTTTAGAAATGGTTGAAGAAAGAAGAATGAAATTTCAAAAAGAAGCAATAAAGAGGAAGGAAAACATCTATGGACGTTTGAGGAAGGAAATCATGAAGGGAAAAAGATAAATGCAGCAATGACATTAGATTGGCCGCAAACAGGAAAGTTGTGTATTAGGAGAAATAAGACAGTCTATGACAATTACTTTGTAGGTTCCAGTATCTGCCATGACAATTATCAAATTCTGGGAGGTTGGGGATTCAAAGGTGGAAAAGATTCAATATTTCCAGGTATCTATTATATTTGTGGGAATAGAGCTTATTACAGGTTACCGGACCATTGGTATGGAACTTGCTATGTAGGCCTGGTCTTTCCAAAAATCTTTCATATGGACAGAGAAGAAAAGGGAACATACAAGATGATTAATAGCTTTACACGTAGAAAGAGGGAAAGTTTTTCAGAAATTGTAGGTGATATTTTTGGAGCATTAATACCAGCAGTGGGAATATCTTTGAATGCATTTAAAATTCGGAAGTTATCCACAGTAGTAGATCGTTTGTCTACAGATACTGCGGGAGGGTTCTTAATGGTAAATACCGAAATGGTTGCCATGAGAGCTATGGAGATGCAAAATCGGCTTGCCCTTGATATTCTTTTGGCAAAAGAGGGTGGAGTCTGTGGAATGTTGAAAGTCCAACATTGTTGTACTTACATTCCTGATAAAAGTGAAAATATACAGAAGTATATCACAAATATTACAAATTTGCACAAAGAACTAGTTCCACTGGAGGTTGAAAATGTTTTGGGAAAACTTGGTAGAGGGTTTTCGTCAGTAGCAAATTGGTTGACCAGAATGAGTAGACTAATGATAGGGAAAGTTATAATAATAGCAACTGTAGTAATACTGTTAGCCATGGTGTTGAAAATAGTAATAACGTGTATAAAAAGAAAAGTAAGACAAAATAAGATAAAAAGAAATAACAGAATAATGAAAGAGAGAGAAATGGGTGAAATTGAGTTGGAGAAAATGAAAGAAAACATGTATAAGGAGACAAAAAGACAAGATGAAGAAGAAACAGATGTGTGAATAACAGAAAGCAAAGGATAAAAGACATGCTGCCTGAAAAGAAGTATAACTTGGGTTTTATGTGGTGATTTAAAAATCACCAAAGGGGGGAGTTGATGGAGCAGAGAAAATAAAAAAAATTTAACCCCTAACAAATTTTATAAATAATTAATAAAATGTTCGTTTAAATGTATTAATCAACACTGTACGTGTGGGAAGGGTAACATGCAAATGTGTGTGCTAAATAATCTATTAATGGATGTCCGTGTGTCTAATTATAACATAAAAATAAATGCGTACTAATTTAAAATAAATGCATGTTTTGTGCTTCATAGAAATAAAACGTGTCGTTGCAAAAACAATAGTGATGGTAAGTAAGGAACAGCTTAAATGTTGCTTTCTGCTAGGTAATAACTAATTGGGGTACGTAGATGACGGGAGGGAAACGAAAAGGCTATTTTTCTCTATTTTAATTATGTTTTGTTTACTTCAAATTAGTGCTTCTAAAGTATAACCGAGTGGCGATATAAAATGGCTACCAGTGGGTGATGTGCGCAGGCGCAAGGGAGACATGTGACACGGGATGAAGTCGGAGAAAAACTAACCTCGTGATGTTGCTGAGAGGCTAGGATGCGAGAAATGGTCAAGGCTGATGTGACCTAATTGAACTGATAGTATGCCGTGGTGATCAGCAGAAGACCCGTGGGAAACCAGTTTAAGAGAAAGGACAATGACTGCGGAGTTCTCGAATGTATCGAAAGAAGTTACAAATGTACTGATCGAAGCGGATGGAAACATGTCTTGAACGTGTGGGAAAGGAAATGATCCAAGGACCATTGAATCCAAGAGAACTTGATTAAAAGAATGAATAAGATGACATGCATGGACCAATGAAAGAAAAGCGTGTTATTAATGTTGCAACAATTAGTTAGCAAAGTTAGAATTAGGGTATAAGAGGGCCTACTCTTAGTGGGAGGGGGTCAGTCGCAGTCACAGTCAGGAGCGGAGTTGGAGAGTCGTGTTGGTGTTGGTGGCTTCCAGTGCTGGGTGGTCCTGATCGATCCCTTACTGAGCGGGAGGTGCTGAAAGACTGTTAGATGAGACGGGTTGCAGGTAGCTGATGCTGACGAGCTGAAGTTCCTGTTGCTGTCTTAATTTTCCAGTTGAGTATGAGAAATCAGGTTATTTCAAATTCTTTAACTTAGGTTAGAAATCATTAGGCTAAATTAGGAAGGTAGGCAGGTATTAGGGTTTTGGCTTCATGACAAAAATTTCCTTTCTGCAATAAATTGATTATGCATAATAAATATTTGAATTAATAATGAATGAATAATTGAATAAAAAGTTTAAATTCTTTCTCATGCTTTTAAAATTATATAAAAATTTAAGATTCTGTAAACCAAATGACTCAGTGGTTATTTTCCTAAATGATTGTGACATCAGTAATTGGTTATTGTGATTCAGCTGGTCTTAATCACTATGAACTAATTTTTTACATGAATGATTCATCGACAAAACAATGAGCAGGTATATCTTAAGAAATAACTAAAAGAAAGCGATAATTTAAGGTAATAAGATATCCCGGCTCCTTCCAGCGGTACATAAATGGTGTTTTCCATTTAGTTCTCATGCTTCTCCTAGGAGTACAGAATTTCGTAAAGGTGTAAAGGAAATCCAGGTGTGTGCGTGTGTGTTAGGCGATGTTTATGGGCCCCATCGTCATGTGGATGTGAGGAAATATAGTTTGCCCCTGGATGACCTATAAGTGACCTAGGAGGAGAATAGTTTTTATTGTACGCGCTGCATCACTATACAGCAAAATGCGATTCAATCAACACATGTGAATGCAAGGTATGTACTAATCACCCCACAAATATAAATGCACATTCCACTAAATAACTCAGCAATAGAAGGCACCCAAACTTTAATTGAATTGCAAACATTCATTTATTTTATGCTGCGTTTTCTCATCAAATGAAAGACATAGACAGTCATAGTATTCAACATATAGTATCAAAGAGGTTACTCCAAGGTGGAGGAAGTGAGTGAAAGTTAGTGCTCGTGTGTGGGATAGAAAAAGAAGAGGATAAAGATCATAAAAAACATCCAAGGAATAAATAACTCAAATTCTAAACAAGGAAGGATCTGGCTACGATTCCCAACAAGGCCAGTATCCCTACTGTGATGAGCCTGCCCCTTGATCGATAGAAATTACGATTTTAGAAATTGTTTCTTAGATTGAGGCACAGAGAAACATCTGTGGTTGGGGTGGGAAGGGGGTAGATATAGAGTGCAGGCCCAAAGAATGGCCACGAAAGTGAAGATTCCCTAACAAATAAAGCCATACACTGGATCCGCCACGTCAGGGGCTGCCGCTCAGTGATACGCGAGGATATCATTAGGGCCCGAAGATGTTCGTTCCCCGCTCAACCCCATGACTGTATCGAACTCATCATGTCTACCGCCGATCTGGCAGAGAATCTTCTTGCATTAGAGTACCGTACCTGCCCCCCCCCGGCACTTCACCCATACAGTTTAGATGGTTCCCAACAATCACAGGGGGAGGGACACTTGCTACCCCAAGGGGAGGGACATCCCTGGAAGCCATCGACTGACTACAATATGAACTCCAACTGCACCAGGAACAAAACATCACTCCCCCAAACACCAAGTGTGGCCCTTATAACATCTCGCCCGCTTGTGCCGATGATGAGTCACCGATAGATAACCCGGGGACGAAGGGCCCAAGTAATCCCTCTGACAATGCTCAGAGGACCCAGGAGGTAGAACCTTGCTCACACCCAGACCCCGCTGCACCGCCCCATCCCCTAGTGCTGTCTAGCCAATTAACCTTGAGCAGAAATGCTAACTCTGCCTTGGCCCCAAACCCCCATCAGTTGAAGATTATATCTTGGAACGTGGCAGGGCTAAACAACAAACTGCTACTCCCCCATTGGAATGAACTGATAGAGGGATTCGACATCTGCATCTTCCAGGAGACTTGGAGTTTGGTCCCACTATACAAATCAGGCTATGCTTGTTTCTGCTCACCAGCTACCACCATGGGGAGAGGGCGCCCTTCAGGGGGATTGATTATCTGGGTGAATATCGCCCTGGGCTGCCGAACCATCATGCAGCCAACTTTGAGCCCCGACATCTTGAGGCTCACCATCAAGGGACCCAGGGGAGGGGGCATCCTAGACTTGTTTAATGTCTATATCAGAGGGACCAAGGGGGGCAATCCATCGCCCATTGTTATGTCACTGGAACAAGCTCTAGTTAGCTGTTCGCCCCATGCCAGAATTGTGGTTGCAGGAGATTTTAATTGCACCTTTGAGCCTTTGAGCTCGGAGGACATGCTAGGGGCTGAGGGAGACGATAGAAAATGGGCTGTCCCCCCACTCAATATACCCCCTGTCAAAAGATGGACCCAGTTAGCAATCCAACTCAATGCACTTACTATGGAGTTTGGCCTGAGGGCAGCTAACGGTAGAACTCCTTCAGACACCCAGGGGGCAAATACTTTTAACAGAGTTAGCTGCCCTTCACGAATTGATTACATCTTAATTGACGTAAGGCTTTGGGGTAAAATGATAGATATGTTTGTGGGCTCTACCACCGACAGCGACCACAACCCCCTCTGTATGAATATGGAGACCATGTGGGATGTAGCATGCCACCCTCAGACCATTCCGATTTCAACCTCCATCACTGAGATCGCTCCTTCCAACTGCAAAAGGTTCTTAAAATGGCACACGGTCTCTCTGCACGATTCCAAAATAGCAGGCATCCGGGAAGTCCTGACCACGAACACACTAGAGCTCCAGGCCGCAGTCGCAGATCCAGGCGGCCGGGTAGTAGTCCCTGCCATTCATTTACGTACACATGAAATCGTCCCCAGCACACGTCAAAAGGTGTCTCATAAATTACAGTGCATGCACAGAGTAAGCATAAATTCTTTAAAACATATATGGATTCTCTTGTTTTATTTCTTTAAGTCTTCAGACAGAAACAGCCGACACGTGTTTCGTCGCAAAAGGGGTCAATATCCCGCGACTTTTTCAAGGCTGTAAATTACAAACAAAAACCAATGTATCTCCTTACATAAACAGGAGTACACAGCCATACATTCAAAAAATGACGTCAAGTATTTTAAAGTGTCCAATGTGAAACATGCACAAGATGGAAAAGCCAAATTGTTGACTGCAATGGGAATAAGTTCCAAAAGGATTTTTGAGGACAAGAACACCACCCAGAGTAGAGATGGAGAATAGAAAAATTAATATAACAAAGATAAAGTGAATTCTCGCGTAATATAAGGTAAAGCCGTATTTCCTATGTGCGCCAAAGGCTATGCTCCTACTTCAAAAGAAACAAGCAACCAAAAGGCTGGCATGATCGCGATGACATGTGTCCATGCTCTAAAAGTAATGATTGTGTGATAGTATCGAGAAACAAAGGTGCGATAAGATTAACCCTATATATCCCAAAATTATTGTGCAAGAGAGGGATTCCATAAATACCTCTGTCCTTTCAGTCGATAACTCTGAAATGCAAATAAAGTATCAAATCGTGAGTATAAACGAATGCCACCGACACTATCCGAAACGCATCATGTGAGCGGTAGTCGGGTACCTACATAATCTGTGGTGATATTTCCATCCCACAGGGGGTTCTGTATTTCGCGACGTCTCTCTGTAATGGGTCTCGAGTCCCAGGATTAAAATATGTCCCAATAACACCGAATCTAAGGCAAAGAATACCAAAATTATCTCTATCTTACAAAGGAATTCGTTTAGGACCCTTCCAAACCAATTATCACATCAGGCGAGCACTCATTAAAGTGCCATCTCAAACATAGAGGCCTATCTTATACGTCCGGTAGTCTTCTCACCGTGAACGTGAAGTGCCTTCGCTCGAACGTCGCTCTCCGTGTAATGCTGAGTACGGTACACGTGAGTCTTCAGATTCTCGGCGCTTATCAAGGAAACCCTCTCTTCACGTATGCCGACATTACGGAGGGACAGAACACTACGCCGTCTTCAATTCAAGAACATCGAGGACGGACGCCAATATCTATCTAATTATATGGCGGCCATCTTGGAGTGTAACATTTGTGATCGGCAATGCCCATAATTAGTATTATTCCATTCAAAATGGTATTTAGACAGTCCTGTCGGCAAGCTTGGATAAAAAATGCCAAGGGTTACGAGTCTTCTAAAAGAAAAACGTGAGTGCACATTTATCTGTAAATATGTGGTCAATATTCTTATTAGCTCCATCCCTCCCAGGTGATGTTATTTTTTGTATATGCCCGGTGTTCAAATAAAATTCAATCAGGGCATGGGAGCGCAATAGAAATCGACACAAACAGTGCATATTAGGTCAAACGAAAACCAGAAAGGTGGATTACAATGCAATACATATTTGCAACGTTCACTACATTCGAATTACACAGATGCTGACATTTATAATTTTTTCTTCTAGTGGCTGCTCCATGCGTTCTATCTCCCCAGAAAATAATGTAATTCCTGATCAATGTTAAGCCCGATGTCTGTGCTCCGCAGTCTAAGTATCCACAGAGCCTCTCTCCTACGTAGGGCTAATTCTCTGTTACCCCCTCTAGGATGTCGTAGTGTCTGTTCGATGCCAAAATACTGAAAAGATTTGTTAGTCAATTGTGCAGGGCACTGTGAGATATGCGCCGCAATGGGATATCTAAGGTCCCCTTTTTTCACAGCCCGCATGTGCTCACCTATTCTCTCCCGTAGCGTCCTTATAGTGCTACCCACGTATTTTTTCTTACATTTACATTCAATGATATACACAACATACTTGGTAAGGCAGTTGATATTCGTCTTTATGTCATAGATCCTGTCACCTGGTCCCTCAAAATGGGTCTTCTTTGCTACACGCCCATTTGCAAGCCCCACAGTGTCCACAACCATGGAAGCCTCTTGTCCGTTGTGTCAGCCAATTCTCTCTCAGCTCATCCCTTGGGTAGCTTGGACTCAGTAAATTCCTAAGGGACTTCCCACGTCTATATGTTATGTTGGGTCTGTCCGTAATATGTTTGCTCAGTGATTTGTCTGCCCTTAAAAGGTGCCAATGTCTGTTAAGACTGCGCATCAATACCCTAGACCAGTTATTATATCCCGTTACCATTCTTAGTTTATTGTCTGTGTTGGTGGGATTCGTCCGTTCCTTAAGAGTATCCAGTCTTTTAATTTTACTTATACGTTGTTCTGCCTTTCTCAGAGTATTGTTATCTTAACCCCTACGCTGGAACCGGGTGAAGCCTCCCTTCTTGCAATCCTCAAACTCTGGGTCAAAACTACAGTTTCGTCTCACTCTGACAAGTTCACCAAATGGAATAGATCTAATCTGGTGAGAGGGATGGGCACTGGAGGCATGCAATAATGCATTGCATGCAGTTTGTTTGCGGAAGAGTCTACTGTGGACGTGATTGTCTCTTATGTAAAATTCGACATCCAAAAAGGAAATCACGCTCTTGCTGTATTGAAATGTGAAAGCAATGTTGTACTCATTGCTGTTCAGATATTCAAAGAAATTAGTCAGCTTGGTCAGAGAGCCTGTCCAGATCAATAAGCAGTCATCAATGTACCTGCCCCAATATAGTATGGAATCATTCCACTCAGATCCCATGGGGCCCCAGATCCTCATCTCCTCGAACCAACCCATAAACAGGTTCGCGTACGAGGGAGAAAATCTGGAGCCCATGGCAACCCCTTGCTTCTGTCTATACCATCTGTCTTTAAATAGAAACACATTATTATCCAAAATGAGCTCTATCATTTCAACAAGCATTTCCGTGTGTCTCCATGCGCTCGCTGATCTTGTGTTAAGTGTCTTTCTAATGGCCATCAGGCCAATATTCCTCCTAATGCTAGTGTATAACGCAGTCACATCAAGGGTCACCATTGTCATATTTTCATCCCAGTTCAGATCTGCCATGATCCCTAGGATATGCTTTGTGTCTCGGATGTAAGATGGTAAGTTTACAACCATCGGTTTTAAGAAAGTATCCACATATTCCGAAATTCTCTCTGTGGGCCCATCAGTTCCTGATATGATGGGTCTCCCAGGAGGGAATGGGAGGTCTTTGTGAATCTTTGGAAGTGTGTATATACACGGATATCTAGGTCGGTCCACCCTTGGGTATGTCAGCTCGTTGTCATCTAGTAGCCCCTGTCCGTGCCATTGCTTCAAATGTTTGTTGATGTGGTCAGTCAGTATCCAAATGGGATTATTAGGGAGGAGCTCGTAACACTCTGGGTCATTAAGTTGGGATAGGACGTCATTGTCGTAATCTGAGCTACGCATAATCACAATGTTGCCTCCTTTATCCGCTTCTCGTATGGTGATTTCTCTGTCACTCATGAGATCTTTAAGAGTGTTGCGTTCCCTATGTGGTAGGTTATCCCTTTTGATCTTAATGGGATTCTTTCTGTCTAAGTGTTTGTCTAAGTCAGTAAGAACCAGTTTATGGAAAATATCAACGTTGTTCCCAGTAAACAATGTTGGAGTCCATTTTGATTTCTCTTTCAGATTGCTAGTAATACTGAAGTCGCTTGTCACATCTAGATCTCTCATAATCATATCAGAAGTAATAACCTCATCCTCACAGTCAGTAAGAGATAGCAAAAGCCTTGTCTAAAACATCCTGAATAGAGTGTTCGCTAGATACAAACATTCCACGTTTCTGTTGTAAATTTTTATTGCCGTGATCAAACGACTCAATGTTTCTTAATTTTCATCCTTCTTATAAATTTGTACAGATCTATTTTCAATTCGCACACATCGCCAATGGTATTAGGGCAGAAACTCATGCCTTTAGTTAGCACAGATAATGTATCGGCAGACAGACATGTATCAGTTAGGTTGACAACATTGACATTGTTCATTTCTTCACATTCCAGGATCTGGTCCTCACTCCTGGGCGCTCCTCTGACTGTGCCCCCTCTCTTTCCCCTCCTTGTTTTGCGGCCAAACCGGGTCGTCTGTTCTCCCTGTTGCCTCTCTTTATCCTTCTGACCTCTTGTAAAAAACTGCTCTCATTGTTTTGAGCACTGTTTGCACCTTCACCCCTGTCAGACTCACTGCCACTGGTCTGGACAGTATCTAGGGATGCCGAGCTGGAACTGATAGATTTGCCATCTCCAGTACTTGGCTGACTCTCTTTGGGGACTAAGTGATCATATTTTCTGGCGAACGTGAATATTCTGCCACTAGAATAGTCACGTTCGTCTCTTTTTAACTTTCTGGTTTTCCGTTGTTTAATATCTGCCAGATGTCGTTGTAAGATATCATTCAAGATGATATAGTTTTTTTCGGTAGCTTCTGATAGGTTTAGTTGCTTGATCTCTAGTTCTGTTTGATCTATCTCTTTCTGTAGTTGTACACCTTTTCTCTCACAATTTTCTATAAGAATTGTCATGAGCCTGTTAAAGTTATCAGTGAGTTCTTTCTCCCAGGCTGCCAGTAGATCAGCCTCTAGATCTTCATATGTAGGTATAATTTGATATCTCAGGCCCCTGGGAATCCTCTTCACCCTGATATATTGTTTCAAGGTGGCGGCGTCCCACCATCTCGACATCTCGTTCTTCCTAAGCCTCTCAAGCCTAATGAATTTCTCCTTCAGCCCTTCTTTTCTGGTGGGGTGTCCATCTTGTGCCAACGATGTCGTGGCATTATTTCCTGAAATGTTGTTAAAGAGGTCCTCAGCCTCTCGGTCCCTGTTCATTCTCTCGCTAGTGAAACTAGCCATAGTGCCTCCTGGGCTGCCGCCTATATGTACTCAGTCAATGAATCAAGGCAGTGGTATACTTTCTATAGGTGTCTGGGCGCCGCTAAGGAGAATAGCACTCAATTATATACTAGGATGAATATCTAGGTGACGGTGCTAGCAGGGTGAGGAGAACCACCCGCCTCCTCAAAACTTTGTGGGCAAGGCCAACAAAAAATGCAAACATGAAATCGTCCCCAGCACACGTCAAAAGGTGTCTCATAAATTACAGTGCATGCACAGAGTAAGCATAAATTCTTTAAAACATATATGGATTCTCTTGTTTTATTTCTTTGTCTTCAGACAGAAACAGCCGACACGTGTTTCGTCGCAAAAAGGGTCAATATCCCGCAACTTTTTCAAGGCTGTAAATTACAAACAAAAACCAATGTATCTCCTTACATAAACAGGAGTACACAGCCATACATTCAAAAAATGATGTCAAGTATTTTAAAGTGTCCAAGGTGAAACATGCACAAGATGGAAAAGGCAAATTGTTGACTGCAATGGGAATAAGTTCCAAAAGGATTTTTGAGGGCAAGAACACCACCCAGAGTAGAGATGGAGAATAGAAAAATGAATATAACAAAGATAAAGTGAATTCTCGCGTAATATAAGGTAAAGCCGTATTTCCTATGTGCGCCAAAGGCTATGCTCCTACTTCAAAAGAAACAAGCAACCAATAGGCTGGCATGATCGTGATGACATGTGTCCATGCTCTAAACGTGATGATTGTGTGATAGTATCGAGAAACAAAGGTGCGATAAGATTAACCCTATATATCCCAAAATTATTGTGCAAGAGAGGGATTCCATAAATACCTCTGTCCTTTCAGTCGATAACTCTGAAATGCAAATAAAGTATCGAATCATGAGTATAAACGAATGCCGCCGACACTATCTGAAACGCATCATGTGAGCGGTAGTCGGGTACCTACATAATCTGTGGTGATATTTCCATCCCACAGGGGGTTCTGTATCTCGCGACGTCTCTCTGTAATGGGTCTCGAGTCCCAGGATTAAAATATGTCCCAATAACACCGAATCTAAGGCAAAGAATACCAAAATTATCTCTATCTTACAAAGGAATTTGTTTAGGGCCCTTCCAAACCAAACCAATTGTCACATCAGGCGAGCACTCATTAAAGTGCCATCTCAAACATAGACGCCTATCTTATATGTCCGGTAGTCTTCTCACCGTGAACGTGAAGTGCCTTCGCTCGAACATCGGTCTCCGTGTAATGCCGAGTACGGTACACGTGAGTCTTCAGATTCTCGGCGCTTATCAAGGAAACCCTCTCTTCACGTATGCCGTCATTACGGAGGGACAGAACACTACGCCGTCTTCGATTCAAGAACATCGAGGACGGACTCCAATATCTATCTAATTATATGGCAGCCATCTTGGAGTGTAACATTTGTGATCGGCAATGCCCATAATTAGTATTATTCCATTCAAAATGGTATTTAGACAGAGTCCTGTCGGCAAGCTTGGATAAAAATTCCAAGGGTTACGAGTCTTCTAAAAGAAAAACGTGAGTGCACATTTATTTGTAAATATGTGGTCATTATTCTTATTAGCTCCATCCCTCCCAGGTGATGTTATTCATTTACATACAATGGAACAGTTGAGTTCTTATTTTCAAGCACCTAGCAAGCGTAGCAAATCTGACGCGCCTCTAAAAAACCTGCACCCATGGTACATGAAAGAATGCAGGCTTAAAAGACAGGCCTTGGCTCTAGCAATCAGAAGTAAGAACTGCCCCCTGGTTAAGAAAGCAAGAAAGGACTTTAGAGCTGCCTTGCACCAAGCAAAGATCAAGTGGGATGAATTGCACTGGCAGGACTTGAAGAATGCCAGCCTTGCAAAAGACACTAACCTATTTTGGACCTTAGTGAGCCGGGGCAACAACAGGGATTTAGGTACTTTCTCCAACCACATCGCAAGCCAAGATTGGTACGACCATTTTGGGAAACTGTATTCCGCTGCAGAGAACACATGTCTGGAGGGGTCATGCGACCCCCTAGACATCCCTCTAGCCGGGAATGCTAGCGAACCCTTCTCTTTGGCCGAAATAGAAGCAGTGATAAAGAAGATAGTCCCCGCCAAAGCTCCCGGACCAGACGGCCTGCCCGGAGATTTATTCCTCGCTGACCCCAGAAATTGGTCACGGTATATTTGACTACTTATCAATGCTATAGCTGGTGGCTGCCCAGTGCCAGAATCTTGGAAGGGCGCAGAGGTGGTCCCGATCTATAAAATGGGCGCCAGAGAAGACCCCTCAAACTACAGACCAATTAGTCTGATCGACGCAATGCAAAAGGTGTTTGGTAGGGTGCTGTTACAGAGAATCCAATCTTGGACAGAGGAGGAAGATGTCCTCTCCCAATACCAGGCTGGCTTTAGGGCCAGCACTGGAACGATCGATCAGGTATTTAGGCTACTCCTTATATACTGGAAAGTCGTGGTGATCGGCAAGGGCAGTCTTTATCTTGCATTTATCAATCTAAAGACTGCCTTTGATCTGGTACCCAGGAATAGGTTGTGGCAGATCCTTAGAGATATGGGCATCCCTCCTCTAATCCTCAATTTATTGGTTCGGCTTCATGAGGGTAATTATGCTCAGGTGAGATGGGGGACCCAAGGCCAGCTGATGGAACAGGTTCCCGTTGGCAGGGGAGTCCGCCAGGGCTGTGTCATGGCCCCCACCCTGTTCTCTTTATATGTGAACAGGGTGGTGAGCTTCCTTCAAGAAGATCCAACCGATGCTCCAGCCCTGGCGGGCGACAAAGTACCGACCCTCCTGTTTGCCGGCGACACCTTGTTGGTGTTGAAGACCCGAGTTGGGTTACAAAAACTAATGAACAGATACCAATCCTTTTGCGATTCTCGAGGGTTAGTCATCAACACCTCTAAAACAAAGCTCATGATATTCAACCCCCACAAATCCTTTAGGAACAACCTTACGTTGAATGGCATCCTCCTGGAGAGAGTCAGCACTTTTGACTATCTTGGCATCCGACTCCCAGATAAAATGCTATGGAGGCCCCATATAGTCAAAATGCTCATGAGTCATAAACGCGTGGTCGGGGCACTAGGCAAAGAACATCGCTCCTCGCACAGTAGGACAGTTGCCCCGGCCCTTACAGTCTATGACGCTCAGGCAGTTAGCGCAGCTCTGTATGGAGCAGAGTTATGGGGGTTTAATAATGTAGATGACATCTGTAGATCCGAGCACAAGTTTTCGAGGGATCTGGTGATGCTCCCCCGCAATGTCCCACTAACACCTTTAATGTATGACATGGGCAGGCGGTCGTTTAGAGACATTGCCAAGCTGCGCCCTTTGCTCTTCTGGGCCCTTCTAAGGCGCACTCCAGAGCTCACTAAATAGGCCACAGCACTAACTGAGGTGTTGAGCCTAGACGTGTATCATAGGGTTAAATGGATATCAAACGTTAGGAAAACCATGACACTATTGGACCTCAAAGAATCATGGGATAGCCAAAACCCCTGAAACAAGATAGAGCTCAAACGCATATTCTGGGATTGGACAGACAGCCAGGAACTCAGTAAGTCCAACACGGGAAGGCTAACGGAAGAATTCTTTAATTACAAGCAGACCAGAATCCTCGAGCCTTACCTGTACATAATCCAGGTCCCACGAGATAGGGCATTGTATATCCATTTTAGGCTCGGCACACTTCCAGTCCACGCACTAACGATAAAATGGTGTCCATCTAAACACACAATAGAAGGTTGCCCTTGTTGCAGAGCCTCGCTGGAGTGTGCTGCTCATGTCATGTTTGCCTGCCCAGCCTATAACACCGCGAGGTCCAAATGGCTGAAACCGATCTGCAGACACATGGGCACCCGCAACCATCGGGTTGCTCTGCGCATTCTGAAATCCGACTCAAGAGCTCTTTTTGCTTGTGGGGTGGCTAAGTTCTTAAGCCATGCTTGGACAGTTAGGCAAAAAGCCTTGCGAGGAGTGCCTTAATTTTATATTCTAGGTCACACTGAGAAGTCACCCAAAACCAAGAAAGCCTCTTTATAATGTAAACGCACTGGCACTTTACACAAGCCCATTGGGTTGCATTGTCAGGTTTTTACTTTTTTAACTATTCACATTTAAATTATGCATGATTTTAGCAAAGAATTTGTAGAAATTTTTATTGTACAGCTCTGACGATAACTATTTTATGTCTTGTGGTGCAACAACATGTTTAAATTTACTGAGTAAGCATATTCTTCAGATCAACCATGTATTAATTGATTATTTGCATTATCTCAATTTTCTACCTCTTGTATAAATGTTGCACAATGCTTTTATGATACAAGTTATCGAAATAAAGCAATTGATGATGATATAATATGAATTAATATACTTTTTTAAACACTATCTAACAAAGCCCAATAAACTCCACGAAACCCAAAACCATAACCTGTATAAAACATAGTAATATTAAAAGTAAAAAAATTAAAATATAAATCCATATTCATAAACAATTATACATTAAACGACTGTCAGTGACTTAAGACCATTGCCCTGTTGACGCTGGCAGTGGAGCGGGATATCCTCAGGTGTTGGCTGCACAAATCGAGCACAAGGACAATGTGTTCCAGCCACCAACACCCTATTAGCTGAGAGCGTGACTTGGTGTGTGGGCATGGCTTGCTTCATAATATGACTACAGAGACTTCAGCTGTGAAACATGTTGCGTCTGCTTACACCCTCACCCACAGCTCAGTGAGCATGGCCTCTACGAAGTGTTGAGTCTGGGGAAAATTGCCACACCTGTCTCCCTTCTGACAAAAACTAATCATGGACGTCACGTTTAGGGGTCACAGGGGTCGCATCTGGGTCCACTGGCTAGCCCCCTTGCGACCCCTTGCATTGCCTTTGCGACCCCTGATTTCAGAGGTGGCAAAATTAGTACCAGGAACATAGTGACAGCTTGTCCTTATGGAGTGGGAATCCACTCTCTTTGTTTTCTTCCAAATTTTTTACACTAATAGTGAATAATGCAACATTATTCACTATTAGTGTAATAAACAAGCATTTTCAATGCAATAGGTCTCGCATTTTCGAAACTTTGACCTATTGGTATTATAAATGACAATGTCTTTTACTATTGCAGTTTTTTTAAACCCATAAAAGGCATTGTCATTTACAATGTCAATAGCTCAAAATCTCACAATTGCGAGACCTATTGCATTGAAAAGCTGAAACAGAGAGCGAGGTGTCCCTGAAGTGGGTGCCGTGCTCAGCATTAAAGTTTAAAAAAAAAAAAAAAAAAAGCTGAAACAGGGAGCGCGGTGTCCCTGAAGTAGGCGTTGCGCTGAGCATTTAAGCAGCACAGTATTTCCTTTCAGTGTGATCCCTCAACTTGTGGATCCTTTTGTCATTAAATATGCTTTTATTGGATAGTCTATAGTTAGAACGTGGAAGCCTTTTTTGAATATTACACAGTAAAAAGTGAACACAGCATACTGGGTGAAAGTCTTTCGAGACACATTGGTCCAGATGTTTTGACAGATGGATCTTTCACTTATGTTTACGTCATTGGTCTGTGAGTCTACTTCTGCCGCCGCATCAACACCGGTGCGCGCACACAAACAGTGGAGTATGCAAAATAATTGTATTGCATGATGGAAACCAAGAAAGAACAAAGACCATGGCGCCTGGCTAATGTTCTGCCAATGCAAACAAAACGGCCATCTTTGAATGGTAAACAATTTTGTGACAAAAAAGCCAGGGTGATATGAGTATAACACTTTGAGGTAAACATCTGCATAGATTTAAGCACCCCCGCGGCCTGGAGGAGGCGATAATTAAATAAAATAGTGCTCACCGAGTTATAAAGCAGATAGTGTAACGCCACAAGTAAGAGGTCCAGTCCTTATGGGAGGTTGCAAATGCAGACAAGGCGGTACCAAGGAGGCACTACTACTAAGCCTTTGTAAAAATGAAAAGCAACGATTTTGCACGGACAGTAACAGGAGCCAATTGGAAGAGGGGCGGAGCTTCTACGCCGTATCTCAGTACAGCATGGATTGTAGAGCAGCGCAAGCGCTGCCCAGGCTTGAACAAAAAAGGGAATACAGTTAGATACAATATGACCTTCCCTGGCAGCTGTGGTAGGTAACAATGCATGTTGTGTGCGTGCTTGGGGGTGAGTGTGTTTACGTGAGAGCCTGTGTGGGTGTAAATGTGTGTATTTGTAAGCATGTGTGTGGGTGAAAGTGAAGGTCAAAGGGTGTGTGATGTCACTTCTGCTACCCCAGACATTTTGCTGAATTGGCGTCCATGAAACTAATGTTGGGCCCTTATAGCAATCATGCACTAGATATCGCTGTAGTGCTTTTCACACGCAGCGCAGCACCCAGAGTTAAATCAAGAGAAGAGCCAACGCAGCTCCTTTCTCTTGGCAGATAGTAACTGCATGGAGGACGCTTCCTGATCTAAGACACCAGTGAAATGAAATGAAATATAGCTGAACAAGCAAGGGTCAATGGGGGCCCCCATAGAATATCTCCAGTGCTGCGGAGAGTGCCTTTGCAACTTATCCACTCAGTAAAGAATACACAGTCCGGTACCAAGAGCTGCCATGAATGTCTGGCCGTCGACATCAAGGGAAGAAGCCTTGTTCAACAACCAGTTTAGACTCTCGCAGGGCCCTTTATCCTTACATATGCTGATTACCCTTTGATCGCTTCTCTTTTTGAGGAGCACGGGTAGAGTTACCCAGATGTGCCTTTGCTGATGAGGATTTCAGATGGCAACGATGTAGGCATTGTAAGTTCCCGCCTTAATTTTATTGCACCTCTCATCTTCCAGCGTCTTCATTTTTCTGAGGTTTTTCCTTTTGGGGCCGCAAATTTGCTCAAATTCACTACACCTGAGATCAGCTTGCTGACTGCCAGACAAATTTCCAGGCGGGCAAGGTTCAATAATTTCCATCCACCATTTTTGTGAAGTCTAAGTGAGCCACCCTAAGTGGTGCTGATAATCTTCAAGGGAGATCCTGAGATTACTGTGGCTTAGGGACCCAAAGAGCTCCTCACCAGCTGTAGTCCAATAAATCAGAACCACATCTGCGGTTCCTTGTTTTTAAAAAAAAAAAAACATTTATGAGGATATGGTGTAGTAGTTCCTACTGCATTTGGGTTAGTATAAGACTGATTTGCGTAAGGTTGTGCGATGTTTGTAAATGCACAGACGAGCTGAAAAACGATGGACTGGAATGCATCAAGAGTGATTGCCAGTAGATTAGAGTGGGTGGAGCATAGCCATTCCATTTCATGACCATGTGTTCAGCTGTGAGTCATGGGCTAACAGTGGTGAAAGAGCTAAAACTGAATCTCACAAATGAGGGCCAAGAAGGAGTCTGTGGTTGGTTGTGTTCTCACTCTGAAAGGATAGGGAATTAGCAGTGGTCCTGACTGACCCCAGCTTATCAGCCCCCCCCCCCCACACACTCACACACACTTTTGTGCTGTGTAACTTGTGGAGTCTGAGCTCACAGTGACTCAACTTTCGTGTCTTTGAGAATCAAAAATGTTGATGTGTATGTGGTGGTGTTAGTGTTCCTTATCAAAGCAGTGCTTTAGTTGTGCAGGTAGCTGCAGGTGGTGCACACCAGGCACTCCTTCTTTGGGACCGAGACTACGTTTTTTGTTGTCATACTTCAAGCAGGAGCGAGAGAATCAAAGACAAAACAGGAAGGAAGAGAAATAGAGAGAAACAGTGACAATGGGAGAAAGCGGGGTAAAGAAAAGAAGCTGCAAGAGTGAGATAAAGAAGCCTGAAGCGAAGGGTGGGATAAGAAAGAGGCATGAGGTGGTATCCAAACTGGGCAGTCGTGGTATTCAGCGCCCCTGGCATTCGGCAGCACGGGTGGTAGGCTCCTAAAAAGCTTTTGGGAACCCCAACATTTTATGTATTTTTGTTATCTTTTACACATTAGGCACTACAGGCAGACCTACCCATTGTACTCCTACAAGACATTGGCGACTGAGCCTATGGGAACACAAGAATGTCTGCTACAGTGAGGCACAGGTGAGTCTGGTCATGCTTTTAAGCGTGGCCCGCTATAGCAATACTGGATAAAAAGCCATCGTGTGGGAGTGGAGAAGATGCAAATCTAGAGCTACTGAAGTGTCCCTGCCCAAGCCTGCACCCCTGCTGGGTCTGATGACTCTGTGGACTAATGCACCCTCCCCAGGATTCTGTGCCTGACCTCCTAGTCACAGGTTCCAACCCTGCTAGGTCCACTCATCCTTTCATCCTCTTGAGATTGGTAAAATGAGTACCTTTGAGTTGGGTATCGATAAACAAGTTATTCAGCGACAAGATGTCTCAAAGAATGAACATGTGGTTTGCCCAGGAAATATACTGCATATGTAGTATTTATAAGCCATGATTATTGTCCATAACTAGCAAGTCTAGCTGCCTGAGACAGACAGAAAGTCTGGAGTAGTGTGCTAGGGTCACCTACACCGGGCGGATGAAGGAATGAGTCTCGGGGTTCCTCAGATTTCTTTTTGAGTTTTAGGTTGGAAAATGAGTTGCCTGAGTTGGAGGCGGGGAAAGAGTCAGACAGACTTAGAGGTAGAGAGTGTGATGCAGAAGAGGAACAAGCTGTTACTGGCCTGGTGCCTTTCCATTCCTACTTGACTCTTTGGGGGATATTTATAAACTTTTGTGTGGTGCAAAATGAAGCAAAGTGACAAAGCATTGTGTTGATTTTCTTACAATTATAAAAACCTACAACTGGAGAGCCAAACTGCCCAGTGCCTCCCAAGAGCTTGCGCAGCCCTGAGTAAACAGCCCCCTCCATCTCTGCAAATAGACTGATATACCCTCGTGCATGTCCACTCTACTGGCACCTCCTGCACACTTCTACTGACCCTGAAGAGGCTGCAGGGGACAGAGCACCTCAGTGATCCAGACTGCCTAACCTTGCTCGGCAAGATCCGGCCCGCCGTACCTCACCCTTGATGAGGAGGATACCCCGCCTTACCTCACCTTTGATGCAGAGGAACAGGCCTGCCTTGCCTCACCCTTGATGAGGAGGATACACCGCCTTACCTCACCCTTGATGAGGAGGATACCCCGCCTTACCTCACCTTTGATGCAGAGGAACAGGCCTACCTTGCCTCACCCTTGATGAGGAGGATACACCGCCTTACCTCACCTTTGATGCAGAGGAACAGGCCTGCCTTGCCTCACCCTTGATGAGGAGGATACACCGCCTTACCTCACCCTTGATGAGGAGGAAACCCCGCCTTACCTCACCCTTGATGAGGAGGATACCCCGCCTTACCTCACCTTTGATGCAGAGGAGCAGGCCTGCCTTGCCTCACCCTTGATGAGGAGGATACACCGCCTTACCTCACCCTCGATGAGGATGACACACCGCCTTACCTCACCCTTGATGAGGATGACACCCTGCCTTACCTCACCCTTGATGAGGAGGATACACCGCCTTACCTCACCCTTGATGAGGATGACACCCTGCCTTACCTCACCCTTGATGAGGAGGATACACCACCTTACCTCACCTTTCATGCAGAGGAACTGACCTGCCTTACCTCACCTTTGATGCAGGGAAACAGGCCTGCCTTACCTCACCCTAAATGCAGAGGAACAGGCCTGCCTTACCTCACCTTTGATGCAGGGAAACAGGCCTGCCTTACCTCACCCTTGATGAGGAGGATACACCGCCTTACCTCACCCTTGATGAGGATGACACCCTGCCTTACCTCACCCTTGATGAGGAGGATACACCGCCTTACCTCACCTTTCATGCAGAGGAACTGACCTGCCTTACCTCACCTTTGATGCAGGGAAACAGGCCTGCCTTACCTCACCCTAAATGCAGAGGAACAGGCCTGCCTTACCTCACCTTTGATGCAGAGGAACAGGCCCACCTCATCTCACCATTGATGCGGAGGATACCCCGCCTAACCTTGCCATAAATGCAGAGGAACAGGCCTGCCTAACCTTGCCTCTGAGGCGGAAGATCCGGCCCACCTTACCTCACACTTGATGTAGAGGAATAGGCCTGCCTTACCTCCTTTGATGCAAGAAACAGGCCTGCTTTACCTCACCGTTGATGCAAGGAACAGGCCTTCCTTACCTCACCTTCTTTGATGCAAGGAACAGGCCTGCCTTACCTCACCTTCTTTGATGTAGTGGAACAGGCCTGCCTTACCTCACCTTCTTTGATGTAGTGGAACAGGCCTGCCTTACCTCACCTTCTTTGATGTAGTGGAACAGGCCTGCCTTACCTTCTTTGATGCGTGGAACAGGCCTGCCTTACCTCACCTTCTTTGATGCAAGTAACAGGCCTGCTTTACCTCACTTTCTTTGATGCAAGTAACAGGCCTGCTTTACCTCACTTTCTTTGATGCAAGGAACAGGCCTGCCTTACCTCACCTTCTTTGATGCAAGGAACAGGCCTGCTTTACCTCGCCTTCTTTGATGCAAGGAACAGGCCTGCCTTACCTCGCCTTCTTTGATGCAAGAAAAAGTTACAGGCCTGCTTTACCTCACCGTTGATGTGTAGAATCCGGCCCCTTTTACCTCACCTTTGATGCTGGCGCCCTTACACTCAGCAGAAGGAAGCTTTCAGAAACTCCTTTGACAAAGGACAAGATGGTTAGTCAGTACACAGCTCCCTGCAGCAGGCCAGTACCACCATTATTTCTGGCCTGGTGATTCAACCTTCAGAATCACGAAAGGAAGGGCGCAGAAAGCTTTCCAGTCAATAGGCTGACCCCTTGCGCATTATTCACTCTTTCAAGGTTCACCTCCAGTGCTCAGACTGCCAGCTGCTAACGTGAAATTTCACATTCCATGCCTGTTTAATAAATTCATTTTATTTCAGTGTATTCGTTTAGACATTGAACCACTTCTTTTAGGTGCATGCTCTCCACCGCCGCCTTTCCTAGAAGCCTATAATCAAGGCGCTTGCAGGCACCCAGTTTTGCTTCATGCAACGTGTCGATCTCATCTGAAGTGCACAACCTGCCCATACTTTTTTAATTTAAGAAAGCAGTTCCCCAGTTGAAATGCTTGAGCTGCAGTGTAAGGCAGGGAGTCTCCTGTGCTGTGAAACCGAGGGAGGGGCAGACAGCTAAACAGGCCTTCTTGCCAGGGTGCCTGCTTGCCTGAAAGAAATGTAAATGTGCGCAACTTGTCAATCTGCAAATGTAAAGAGTGCTTGGAAGGTGGTATTGGCTTTAACTGATGGAATCACTTGAAGCTTCCTGTTGACACAGATTTATTCTTTTTGAGTGGTATTGCAAGAGAGCTACTAGATAAGCTGTGGAGTGTGTGCTTTTAGAATCAATCACTCAATTATGGTTTGTGAAGCGCACTACTCACCCGTGAGGGTGTCAAGGCGCTGGGGGAGGGAGTGGGCTGCTCCGGTGGGGTCAGTCGAAGAGCCAGTTCTTGAGGTCCTTCCTGAACTGGTGCAGTGTTGGGCTCCGTCGAAGGTGAAGAGGGAGTTCGTTCCAGGACTTGGCTGCTAGGTAGAAGAAGGATCTTCCACCTGCTCTGGTCCTGTGATAGGGCGGGACGGTGCTTAGGGAGAGGTCGGCTGAGCGAAGGTTCCTCTTGGGAGCGTGAAAGGAGATTCGGTCGTTGAGGCATTGTGGTCCGATGTTGTGGAGGGCCTTGGAGGCGTGTGTGAGCAGCTTGAACGTTATCCTTCATTCGACGGGGAGCCAGTGAAGGCTGTGGCGGTGTTGGGTGATGTGGTTGTGTCGTGGGATATCGAGGACAAGTCTGGCTGCGGCGTTCTGGACGGTCTGGAGTTTGCAGAGGAGTTTTTTGCTGATTTCGGCATAGAGGGCATTGCCGTAGTCCAGTCTGCTGGTAATGTGTGTGGGTGACAGTTTTCCTGGAGTCGGGGGGGGGGGGGATCCACTTCAACGTCTTGCTAAGTAGTCGGAGGGTGTTGAAGCATGCAGAAGATACGGCGTTGATCTGGCGATTCATGGTGAATGAAGAGTCTAGTATGATGCCTAGGTTGTGTGCGTGGTCCGTTGGAGTGGGTGGTTTTCCGAGGGCGGGGGGCCACCAGGTGTTGTCCCAAGCAGAGGGGGTGGGGCCAAGGATGAGAACTTCTGTTTTCTCCGAGTTGAGCTTCAGGCAGCTGTTGCTCATCCAGGTCGCGACGGCTTCCATCCCTTCTTGGAAGTTGCACCTCTTGGTATTGGGTTCCTTGGTGAGAGAGAGGATGAGCTAGGTGTCATCAGCGTAGGAGACGATGCTGAGCCCGTGGCTTCTGACGAAGGTTGTCAGGGGGGCCATGTAGACATTGAAGAGCGTGGGGTTAAGGGAAGATCCTTGGGGGACTCCGCATCTGATCTGTCAGTTCTGAGAGGAAGGGCGGGAGTCTTATTCTCTGTGTTCTGCCTAAGAGGAAGGATCGTATCCATTCTAACGCTTTTCCTTGGAAGCCGGCATGTGGAGTCTGGTGGCTAGTGTGCAGTGAGAGACGGTGTCAAAGGCTGCTGATAGGTCAAGGAGGATGAGGGCCGCTGTGTGGCCTTGGTCGAGGAGAGCACGGAAGTCATCAGTGGCGGCAAGGAGGGCGGTCTCGGTGCTGTGGTTGCTGTGGAATCCAGATTGGGAGGCGTCCAGGATGTCGTTAGTTTCTATGAAGTGAGCTAGCTGGGTGTTGACGGCCTTTTCGATGACTTTGGCTGCGAAGGGAAGCAGTGAGATGGGCCTGAAGTTCTTAAGGTTTGTCTGGTCTGCGGAGGGCTTCTTTAGGAGAGGGTTGACTTCGGGGCGCTTCCAGATGTCGGGTAATGTGGCGGTCTTGAGGGAGCAGTTGATTGTTTGGCGTAGTTCGGGTGCGATGGCGGTGGCGACCTTGTGGAAGATGTGCGGCGGGCAGGGGTCAGAAGGTGCTTCGGAGTGGATGCTCTTCATTGTCTTTAAGGTGTCTTCTGTGGTGAGAGGGGTCCAGGAGAGCAGGGTCTGTTGGGTGGCGGGGTTGGGGGTGGGAGTTGAGGCTGTGCTGTGGTCGTCAAAGTTGTCGTAGAGCGTCTTGATCTTGTGGTGAAAGAAGGAGCGGAGTTTGTCGCAGAGGTCCTGGGAGGGAGGGACATCGATTTTTTCGTTGTTGGGTTTGGCGAATTCCTGTAAGATGGCGAAGAGTTCCTTGGAGTTGTGTGCACTGGAGAGGATTCTGTTGTGGATTAAGTTTTTCTTTGTTGATTTGATGAGTTGGTGGTGTGCTGTGATGGCCGTTGTGTACGCGGAGCCTGCTTCCGGGGTTTTATAGATTCTCCACATCTTCTCCAGTAGTCGGCAGGAGCATTTAGATTCTAGGAGATCTGTGGTGAACCAGTTGGCTCTCTGGTTTTGTCGTCTCTTGGTGTTCTGAAGGGGGGCGAGGGTGTTGGCACAGTTGGCGATCCATTGGTGGAGGTTGCTTACCGCTGTGGTGTTGTCTGTCGTAGTTGGGGGTGGAGTACAGGTGAGGGTGGTGGTGAGGTGTTCTGAAGGGACTTTGTTCCAGTTTCTGCGTGGGAGGTGGTGCGTGTGCTTGTATATGGTGGGTTTCGTAAAGGAGAAGTGGATGAAGTGGTGTTCTGTCCAGAGTAGTTCCGTAGTGTGGCTGAAGTGAATGTTTCCTCCAGCGAAGATGGGGTCGAGTGTGTGTCCTGCAGTGTGAGTGAGGGTGGAGACGAGTTGCTTCAGTCCTATGTTGGTGAGGATCTCCAGGAGGGTGGTGGTGTTGGGATCGCCGTTTTTGTCCAGGTGGAAATTCAGGTCTCCGAGTAGTATGTAGTCTGCAGAGGCGAGGGTGTGGGGTGCGAAGTAGTCAGCAATGACGTTGGTGAAGGGGGTGCGGGGTCCAGGAGGTCTGTAGGTGAGTGTTCCGCAGAGCGTTGTTCTGGGGTTGGGCTGGAAGTGGATGAGTTCCATGGGGGGCGAGACGTCATCCGCGTTGGTGGTAGTCAGTCGGAGGGAGCTTTTGTGGACGATGGCAAGGCCTCCTCCTGGGCGGTTGGGCAGTCTTTCCTCAGGATCTTGTAACCGTCGGGGATGGCGGTTGCGATGTCTGGTGCGGAGCTGTCGTTGGTCCAGGTCTCTGTGAGGAAGGCGACGTCGGGCGTGTGAGTGTTGAGGAGGTCCCAGATTTCTATGGCGTGTCTGTGCAGGGAGCGCATGTTGAGGAGTGCAGTTATAAAATACTTTTGCACTATGTACTATCTGGATATTACTCAAATCTATATTTTGGAAGCACTTTTTTATCTTATTTGTGCACACTTTATAGCAGTCTCTTATACTGTGTGTAACACAACTTTAAAATATTGGCTTACATATTCACAGTGCTTTCTGACACAGACTGGGACCCTGTAGCACGAAACATACACTGGTCACTATTCTCCACAAGTCACGTTGTTTATTATTTCTGTGTTCATGACAGTCACATATGAAGAAAATTGTGAAAATCATTTGGGTATATGATTTTGAATATATAAAATAATTAATGGGTTTGTTGTGTGTTGTCTATCCTCTTTCATTAATTGTATTATGAGGGTGTTAAATATTGGTCAAATATAGGCCCACACTCCTTTTACATTTTTCCAGACCAAACATTGATCTGCATACATTGGTGATATATTTTGTAACCCAGCTTCAGCAAAAGTAACTCTGAATTTGAGGTTGGATATAGGGTCTGATTTAGAGTTCAGCGACGGCAATTCTGTCACAAACGTGACAGATGCTCCGCCCGCCTTATTGCCAGTGCATAGGATATAAGGCACTTGTAATAGGGCGAACAGGATATACGTCACATTTCTGATGGAATACCCATGTGCCAGACTCTAAATGAGGCCCCAAATCCTAATGCAAGGGGCAGAAATGATGACAGCCAATAACTAGCCATTCTATATTGCTTGAATAACATTACTTGACACAAATCCACCCTATCCTTTGCCGTGCTTGTACACATCTAAAAACGTCTACCTGCCACCCCACCTAGCTCAGGTATAATTCTGCAAGGCTCCATTGGCTGAAATGGAAATATAGACGTGCAGGCACCTCCCTGTCCTAAAGTACCTGTTTGCTACTGTGAAGCACTGGTACTGTTCTCCCATTAAAAATACTGCGGCACTCCTAAGAAGTGCTTGCACTCTCCCTTTCAAATTAAAGAAGTGCAGGTACTCAATACCGAACAGGACCGGCTTATTTATATCCATGAAAACCTCACAAAGTAGCATATCTGTAGCACGTCAACGTTGATATCCAGCCCACCTACCCAGAGAGCGAATGTATCCTGCTTCCAGCATATCTATGCTCAGAACATATTCATCCCACAGAAACGCTTTGAATAATGATCACAGCAAACCCTAGAACTCCCCGGCACACTAGCCAGCATACAGCCAACCAGTGCTTAATTTGTGAAGAACTGGGGCCCAGGGTTTTGTTAAAGCCCCTCTGCCGAATGTCGGGGGTGCTGATAACCAAAGTTGCCTAAACTAGTTCCATTTCCTGCCTCTTTTTTCCACCACCCTAAACTTACTATTTCTTTATCTCCGTCCTGCAGCTAATTTTTCATCCCTGTATTCTCCCTTGACAACGTTTTCTTATCTTTGCCCTCTTCTATCTTCCTTTTCTACAATTCCCTCTCCTGCAGGGGGTCAAAGTCCGATGATGAAAAATAAGTTTTGATCCCCAAAAATGAGTGCCGGTGCTCAGCACCATTAACTACCAGCACCAATTAAGCACTCAAATTGTGGCTGCAAATATCTTGGCCAACTCTCAGGAATGTCTTCTGGAAACTTTGAGGTAGTTGTTATCTTTCATGTCCAGAAGTTACTCTGAAATTTCGTCTCAGTGTTATCCCGAGCCAAGGGGATTGTGGCTGTATGATCCCAGATGAAGGATTGATTTTAAGAGATGTAGGCTTATGCCATTGGGTTGCGTGGTCACAATTGAGATCATGGAGGATCCCAATACTATTTCTGTCTGAAATATGAGATTTGCTGTTTCTAGACTCACAGTCAGGGGTGTAGCTTCCATTGGTGCAGCAGGTGCAGTGACACCAGGCCTAGCCTAGAGCCTGAGTGGCCCACCAATCCTCATTCGTGCTTTATTTTACAATTTAAACAGCAGCCAGGGGGTCCAGTTCCTTCTTTGCACTAAGACCCATGACACACTACCTACACCAATGCTCACAGCTCCAGTGCACGGTCTCCAAACACAAGATGCAGTCGCACACATGGGGTGCAACAGTCTCCTATACTCACATCAGAGTAGATTTCGTGGCACGTTGCAGCCTGGAGGCAGTCTTCTTCAGGGGGCATGGCTTATAAACATGCACAGAGGCCTTTATGACACTCACAGGTAGATCTTTTTGTTTGTTAGTTTAAGGAAGGTGTGGGGTAATCCAGCAGCATTAGGTAACCGCCCACTGCTCATTTTCTTAGGACAGTTGGTACTTCCTTATGCTGTGTCTGACTAGGGTCACACACTTCTCATGAGGGATATCGCCCATATTATATTTGGCAGGCTGGGGCAAGAAGGATAGACACCTTGGAGATGGAGGACGAGGTGGATAGCAAGTTTTAGGAACAAGCAGGAGCCCACAGGTATTGATTGTACTTTATTCAGCACAGTGCCTCAATCGTTTTCAACTGACAGAATTCTAACCTAGAACATGCAGGGGTAGGCACTCAACAGTCCATTCCTTGCTTCCTGTGCGCGTGCCAAGACGTGTGGAATAAAAAAGGAAGAATGTAACACACTTCCCTCCTTTCAATTTGAATTTTTTTAAAGGAATAGAGAAAAGAAAATGAGAAAAGAAATAGGAAACACTAAGTTTATATATGGGATAAAGTACCCCCTGCTGTTCATTACAAGGATATACAATGACGATACAGAAGAATGAGGTCGAAGGCCAAGTTCCTTTGTAAGGTTATGGAACTCTGAGGTGACTTGCAATACCCTTATGTATGGCAGAGGGCACTTTATTTCTTATAATGCATGGTCACACCATCACTTTTCCCACAAGCCATTTAAATCCTTGGTGCATAGCTCTTTCATATAAAAGAGAAAGCATGTTTGCTAACTTAAGAATAAAAATAGAATCTCTGGTGCAAAATGAAACACATCGAAAAAGCTGTTAGATATGAGCTGCAAAAAGATATTTGAATCAGTTTAATACAGGCCAGCTTTTTTTATTTTATTAAGAAGGCGCTAAGAATGTGTAGAGACATGCAGACAGATTCAAACTTTTCGATAATTTCCTAAGGAGTGCAAAAAATAAACATGATGCCATAAAAAGCTCCTTTCTGCTTGTTACTGTACAGCTAGAGAAACGGAGCAGAAGAAAGAAAAGCCAGGTTTAATTTTTGTTCTATAAACTGACACTTTAATTATGCTCCATGAACTGACCAGCCTTTCCCCCGTGGCTGCAGGCAGCAGCAGGGGTTAGTTTGAGCCGGTAGTTGCCGTGGTGGCCACCCACACTCATTTGTGGAGATCTGAGGCGTTTATTGAGAGCAAGATACGGAAAAACAAACACAGCAGACAGAGAAAGATGGAAAAACTTAATAAAGGGAGAAAACAGAGACCTGCAAGAATGAGATAAAGGGAGGGCAGGGGGAGTCTGTAGTAGTGGATTAAAGAGGCACGAGGTGGATTCAAGAGTAATAATCTTTGTATGCCACGGGCTTCTGAGCAGAGTTTTGGGCACTGGCACTCATTCTCTTACATATTAAGCACTGGGCAGCAGGCATTTGTGTGGTCAGAACTCAACTGCAATAAGTTATTACAGTTGAGCAGCTATGTCATTCATTTCTTTACATGGGACGACTGGATGCATCAGAAGTCACCTATTATAGAGAAATTAGAGACAGTTTTTTTTTAATAAAGGGATTGCAGAATCCCATGTATTATAATATGGGTAGCACTTGTAACAAGGTGGACAGGCTATCCGTCACCTTTGTGAGGGAGTAACCCGGCCTCCAAACTCTAAATCCAGCCCTCAGTTTTAATGTTTCAATGACCGTGGGATTCTAGTCTGCTGACAGTGCATGGGAATTCGCTGTTAATGACAATTCGCTTTTGGCTTCATTGGTCAGTCTGGAGTCCTCATTTGTAATGAATGTGGGGTTCTGCCCTGCTAATAGTGTCAGGGGCCCTTTTGTTAATTGTTGTCAGGTTCTGGTAATAAAAGTGAAGTCTGATCGGCTGCTAGTGTTGGAAGTCTATGGTCTAATGGACATGGGGTTTTGGTGTGCTGTCACGATTTCAGTCTGTCACTATCTTAGTCCATGGTTTCATGGACATAGAGTTCTGGTCTGATGTCAATAAAAAGAGCCCTTGTTTTACTGGCAAAGGAGTTATATCTTTGGTACTCCTTTTCCGTGATAGTGGGGACCTGGTATTGGCCTGCTTCCAATGTCTGTGGCCCTCTGCTTTAACACTAGTGGGTTTCTGGTTTGCTTCCAGTGCCTTGTGCCCTCTGTATTAAAATTATAGTGTTGTCCTGGTATGTTGCCTGTGTCAGTGACAATTACTTCAAATGACAATTATGCCAAAGCCTTCTGTCAGTGTCTGCTGTCCTTGGTGTATTGACATTGTGGTCGCAGTTTGCTGCTAGCATGTGAGCTCTCAGTTTTATTGAGGGTGGAGCACTGAAGTGATGAGTGTCTGGGTCCCCCAGTTTCAATGACAGTCAGATCCTGGCCTGTCACTAGGGTCTGAGCCCTCTGTTTTAATGACAGTGAGATAGGGTGGTCTGGCCAGAGTTTTAGTCCATTTTATTGAGAATTATGGATGTAGTTCTCACTTGTTCCAAGAGCCATTGGCTTTCAGTTTCGTTGACAGTGGAGATCTGGCCTACTGCCAATATCTGGGGTCATCATTTTTCATAGGTGCTAAAAGAGGGCTGACATCACTCCAGTGGTTCCCAGGGCTACGTGATGCGAGTGACATCATCACTATAGTCCAGTAGCAGCTGCCACATAAATAAAGTGGTGAGGTGGGGGTGTGGAAGGGGAGAGCGTGGAGGGGGAGCAGAGGGGGGAGGGAGTTTAATAATAAAAAAAGTTTAACTTACCTGCTGCCGGCTGCCTCCTACATCGCGCCTCCGTGCTGGTTCTTCCTGGTCCCAGCAGACACTGGGACCACATCAGACTCCCTCGACAATCCCTGCGCAGCTTTCCTGCTAGGAAAGAAGCGTGGGGATTGGCCTGAGCGGGCTGGAAAGATGCTCCACTTAGGTCAGGGAGTCTGTGGGGTTTCTCCAGCCTGGCTGTTCAATGCAGCCGGGTTAGAGAAACCTAAGTGGGTATGTGTGTTTTGGTCGACCTAACACACATGCTCACTTAGAGTGCACATAGCACTCCTCCTCTCCCCTCTCATGCCCCAGCCCGCCCTTCCCTGCACACGCTGGCTGAGCCAGCTGCTTAAAAATAAAACGATAATGAAATATCATTTTTTTTTTTTTAGCTGCTGGCTCTGACCATTGGGGTGATGCTCCTCCGCCATTGCAGAGGAGCCACCCCTGATAGTCCAGGGAGGCCACTTACGGTTCTAAATGCATCCACTGTCTGGATTGTAATACTGAATATCGAGGCTTGGAATATAGTGATACCCTAATAAAGTCGACGGATTATCTGGGGACAAAATTGCGAACGGTATGTGCATATAGAGGAAGTATAGATTTACTATTCTTAACTACACATCTAAGTACCTTGGAAATATATATTTTCAAGGTACATATATGGAGGAGTTTGGCATAAATTCTTTACTTACTTACCTTTCTATATTTTGTCCTTTTGACATTTTGATCATGATATTTGGTGCCATCGAGATTACTACATCAATATTCCAGGGACACACCTACTGTCAACAATTTAAACGACAGTGGTGATTGGCCTTGCTGCTAATATCTGGGGTCCTCTGTTTTAATGGCAGTGGATTTTCAGCGTTCAGGTGGTGTCCAAGTCTCTTAGTTTTAGTGATAGTGAGTTTCTGATCTCTTCCAGTGTGCCAGGCCCTGGAGAGAAAGTACTGAGACTGGGCCGAGGAGGAAGTGGAGCCCCTCTGCACCACAGTTCCTGTAGAAGTGTGTTACAGGACTAACTCTGGGAATGAACTGAGGGGAGTGCAAGGAAGTAAGGGGCATATTTACAATGAAATGGCCAGTGGCAGCCGGCATGGTTCGCGGGTGGCAGGGTGGGCACGACGAGGTGGGGAAACGGTGCGCAAGGTAAAAAACAAATACTAATAATAAGAAAATAAACACTTATTTTGCTGCACCGGGTCCCACTCTCTGCTCTCTTCATCAACTGAGGCACAGGAAGCACAGCCAGGCTCCCCTGACCAATCACAACGCTGCCATGCAGCTTTGTGATTGGTCAGCACCCAGGCTCCCCTGACCAAACACAACGCTGCCATGCAGTTTTGTGATTGATTTCGAGCATCAACCAGGGAATAGAAAACAGGGAAAGTGCATGACCGGTTTGGGCAGCCCGAGAGGGCCGACCAAAAAGTCATTGCGCACTTAGGAGTGGGCAAACCACTCCTCCCCTGCCCTGCTCTGAGAGCAGAGTAGCCCTGCCCGCAAATTAAGCAGCACAGAAACATAAAATAATAATAGCTTAAAGTTATAATCAATTTATGTTTCCTTTGTTGCACAGCTTAAAAGGAGTGGGGTGATGCTCCTCCACCATAGCGGAGGAGCTGCCACTGGAAATGGCGCAGCGGGGCATCGCATGCAATTTTGCTGTACTGAGCTGCGTCATTTAAAAAACGTAGGGTTGCACCGTATTTACAAGAATACGGCGCACTCCTGTGCTCTCCCCTCAAATAGCAGCTGTGACCCATGCAGGCACGGTTGCACCATGGTGCAAGGGTGCCTGCGTTGCAGGGATGATTGTGTTTGTGCAGGAAGGGAGATCTTCCAGTGCAAAAACAAGCATTAATGGCGTTTGTTCCTTCTATGTATGTTAATGAGACTTGTTGAGCGCGCGAATACCCAAAGGTGTCTTGGCGCTATGAATGCAGTATTCCCCACTAGAAGATCAGTTCTGGAATAGCCATGTTTTTAACTCCTTTCTGAAAGTGGTGAGGGAGACAGCCCCTCTGAGCTTGACCGTATTCCACAGTTTTGCGGTGCCATACGATAAACTTCGGCCGCCCCAATCTGTAGTTCGTATTCTTGGCACTTTCATCAGTCTTGCGCCTGTGGACCGCAGCTGTCTGGACGGTTGATACCAGACAAAGAGATTTCTGAGAGAGAAAGAGGTCCTGTGTTGTTCAAAGCCTTGTATGCTAAACAAAGAGCTTTAAATTTAATTCGCTGAGCCACTGGGAGCCAGTGGAGTCTGCGAATCTCCTTAGACATTGAGTCATACTTGGGGATATTTCCCAGCAGCCGAGCAGCTGTATTTTGAATCGTCTGAAGTTTTTTTTTATATTGCTTTTGCATACCAAGGTAGAGTCCATTGCAATAGTCCAGTTTTGACTGGACCAGTGCAGTAACCACCAACTTCCTGGAATTCGTAGGAATGTATGGCAGGATTTTCTTTAGTTTCTTTATCAGAAAGTGGGAGGCGGAGACGATGGCGTTAGTCTGGTGTGATAACGCTAGTTTGGTGTCAATCCACACTCCTAAATTTTTGGCCTTTTGCACAGGTTTAGGTGCTTCACCCATCTCTGCCGGCCACCAAAGATTGTCCCATCTAGGTTGCAGACTACCGAAGATTATGACCTCGGTCTTTTCAGAATTGAGCTTCAGACAATGCGTTCCCATCCATCTGTTTACTTCTCTCATACAGTTCTGAAACTGTAGGGTGGGCGAAGCTTGTGTTCTATATGCTGCCACGACTATCTGGGTGTCGTCCGCATAGGACGTCAGGCTGAAACCAAATTTTCGAATTAAAGGGGCGAGTTCCGCAACATTTATATTAAAAAGAGTAGGACTCAAGGAAGATCCCCTAGGGACTCCACAAGGTAAAACATATGGCTCTGATTGGTATGCCGAATGCAGCACACATAGAAAGAGCAAAAAGCGAGAAGATATAAAAGTATTTCTCCTCATTGCGTCACTTAAACACCACCCCTGGAAAGGGGCTAGCTTTTGGTGCTGCCTCAGATTTACGAATCTTTGTAAACTTGTCAAAAAGCCATGGTTGTTGCTTGGGAACACCAACAGCAACACTCATGAAACGCCCCTTTGATGCAGAGTACTGCGTGAAAGAGGGCCATATTTACAAGGCCGTGTAAAGCCAGGCAAAGTGACTTGGTGTGGCTTTTTAAATATGGGCCAGCACACACCGCCACGGGAGCATCAAAAAAAGTGATGCTCTAGTGCTGCAAGAGACTTGCATATATGCCCCTAAGAGTCCCAACCAAGAGCAGTGGACTGTGTCCAAGATGTGGTAACTGAAAGAATTTATTTGTCAGAAAATGTACATATTAAGGCCAGAGATGCTGAATATGGAGCTCGGGAACCAGGTTTGAGTCTCGGCTCAACATCCTGTGATTCTGGGCAAAATCACTTAATATGCCCATGTCTACTAAAAATATGAATGTGTCCTTGTGTAATGTAACCGTTGCTCATGAAAAGCGCCCCAATACCTTCGGGTCGAGTTCGTGCTGTGCAAAACTGCAAAAAATCTGTCTCTGTTTCTCTACCGGTTATTTATACTAAAATGAGTAACAATTTGTACAGTCTACTACAGCTTTTATAAAGCAATAAATACTCTCTTTGAAGAAAGTGAAATTGAAGGCAACAGGGAAAACATGAGGAAGCGTAGAGCACCACGTAAAGAATATTGCCCTTAAGCCCTTATCATGGCGCCTCTGGAATCGATGTGCAGTAACACAGGTAGAAATTTTTTAAAAAGCACATGGTGAGTTGTATTCCCTATTCCGAGTTCCGCGGGTTGAAATAATGAATATCATGTTATTACTGCACATCACCAAACCACCCCCCCCCCCACTTCGAGCTGCGACCCTCCGAATCTTGCCATTTTGCCTTACAGGCAATGCTTAAGTTATCACTTGGAAAATGTGTACTATTAAAACTATTAAGTCTGTGACAAAACTGCCGCTGCTCATCCCACTTAAAGCCCTGGGTAATACCCCGCAGATGGTTGGGCCTTGCTACGCGACTGGTCGTGAAGCCCTTGGTAACAGCCTGTTGGACAGTCAGAAGACGCCCAAGCATTGGCTGATGGCCGTAGATATTTCTGGAGCTGTCAATCTGGAGACTAAAGGGACAGTGACGGATATCAATAAGTAGGTGGCCGAGCAAGGGCTACCGGAGGCACTTCATCAGCAAACGCAAGGGACACCTTGTGAGACTTATTGATTGGCAGATCAGTCTACTGGTAAGAATCCGCAACAACGCAAGGTCACGCCCCCAGAGAGATCTCAAGGGCAGAGTCATTAAAAGCAGGGGTCCAGTTTATTTCATTTTAGCTTGGGCACTTGCACAATGCAAGGAAGTGCTGTGTGGTGTAAAGCGGCGCAAACAGCAGCATCAGTCAACTTGTAACCACTAGAGGAATGTGGCGTCAAAGATGAGAGAGCAGTGAGGAAAAGCGTTATATTATGACACACTTCACTTAGCCTATGGGAAATGGGCGTAACAGGGCAGGTAAAAGTAAAGAAGTGCGACCCGGCTTTGAGTGGAATTCTACTGTCAAACGAAACCAGGCGCTATCAATTAGCAAGCTGAATATTACATGGAAATTCCTCCTGTAACATGTTATGCGGTTTACGATTAGGCGGTTGTCTGCACGTAAGAACTGTTTCTGGCTAGAGAACCTCGAGTAAAAATCTTTAAAATGCTTTAAATAGGCAGGTACTGTCCGGTACTGAGTACCTGCACCTCTTTATTTTAAAAGGGAGAGTACCTGCACTTCTCAGCACTGCTGCAATACATTAAATGGGAGAGTGCAGGCACTTCACAGGAGCAAGCAGGTACCATAAGTCGTGAATTCCTGCACTTCTCAGCCCAGCTGCAATACATTTAATGGGAGAGTACCGGCACTTCAAAGGAGAAAGCAGGTACCCTAAATAATGAGTCCCTGCACTTCTATATTTTATTTTAAAGCCCTATTCACAGGTTCCCTCTCGGTCACCTCTGCGCTGTAGCACCAAGTTTAAGTATTACGTTAACACAGCAGCTTTAGCCTGAGAGATTCTTATTTCAAATGATGCAGCACAATTTTCAATTATTCGTATAATACAGTGATGTGTATTTTCACGCAGCGTTGCGTTTACCGATTTTTAGTGAATCCAGGTGTAGGTATCAGACACACCAGGTGGCATTCGATACAAAGCCAGAAACAATGGCCAGTGGGCAGAGTGCCCTTCTGCATAAAACCAGGAAAACGGCTAACCCGCAGCAAGACTTAGGTCTTTTATTTAATCAAATCCCCAAGACACTCTTTGCATCGGGCCAAATAAATCCATGAGTGGCCTTTATATCATAAAGGAAATATATATCCCTAAAGATAACGGGCTCACTTGCCCCATGTCGATCAAATTTCCCCAATTCGTTCTGAAGCAAACCTTTGTAAACATGGCTGAAATATCTTACATTTAACTTTAGCAAAGGAGCTTGTACTGGTATGTAGGACGCCGTAGAGAGGCGGCATATTGATCTTGTAGTAGCCTGTGCTGCCACCTTGTGGTATCATTAGGGACATGCCGCTTTATTAGTGATTAGTTTGACTACACATGGCAAATAAGGATTTATTTATAGGCCAATGCCGTTTGCCCATTACTCATGTTTAAGGGTGTCGGTGTATACCAAGGATATCTCCGCTACCTCCCATCTGCACTGTTTTCCACCAGATGAAGGCTCTAATGAGAGGGCGCCTCGGAAATCGTCAGGGAAGTGTGTGCGCTCAAACAAGACTGAAGTTGTTGAACCATGCCCAAAAGGCTTAGATGCTAAGCAGATGAGAACATTTGTCTGTTTGCACGAATAAACAGACTTGGGGAGCAGGCGCCCATGTGCACGGCAGCCCTTTAGCCCCATAACTCCCCGGGCTAAATAAAAATGGTCATCGTCTTTAAATCTAAACCTCTTTCGTTTTACTTTCTTCATCTTTCCCACATCTATTTTTAAACCACCAAAAGGCAGGTGAAAATGTTCATTTTTATTAAAAGTAACTTCTATTAGATTAGCAAACACTACAGGAGAATAAAGCATAGGCATAGCAATGAAGCTAACTAAATAAATTAACTAAATAAGAAAATAGTAGATGAGCTTACTTGGCAAGCTGAACCAAGAACGGTTTGAAACGAGCAACGTTCGTGGCCCCAAATGTTTAATTTGTATCTTGCTGACCTCTCAACTAACCAGTGACGCAACGAAACTTAAGGGGGCCCGAGCAAATATGTTAAAGGGGCCCTTCCCATACCATATTCCTCCAGCACTCAGGAACAACAGAAGAGAACTATGATGCACTTTATGAATGTAACACATGTGTAACCCAATAGGCAGCTTTGCTCATGGACCAGAATCAAAAGACCATGTCCTGGTCACTGCTCACTAAGGTAATTGTCCCAGGTCACCACAACCAAACATGCTGTGTGATTTTGGACACATTTTTCATTTTCATACTTTCTTTCGGCCATAGATCATACAAGCAATCAATCATAATACAGTACAAGTAAAATACTTCCAGTCAAGTCTAATAACGATGCATTAAAAGAATAAAATAACAAGCATAGCAATGATAACACTAGTCAAAAATGTATAAAATCGCACAGCACAATTCTGGAAATACAATTAAATATCCTCAATGGATGGGCTGGGCAGCACTGTGTTTAAGTTAAAAGATGTTAACATTTTACACCGAATGGGCCAGATGCTCTCTAAAAACTTTGCGATTAAAAAAACGATAACTGGGGACGTTTCGGCTCTGTAGATTCTCACTGCTACCCTGTAGCGTCGACAAATCACCTGTCTTCTCTGTGCATCTGTCCCTCATTCTGTCAAAGTTGCAGATGTACCTAAATCAGTGCTGCAGGCACATTAGCCCGCTGCAGTACCCTATTAGGATGTGTTTGTCGGTTATACACAGAATCATCTCCACCACTCCTAACACTGGCAGGGCCCATTTTCATACAACATTCCCACGCTCCTCTTCTGATGGTAACAAAAGCTCAAGCGCCGGGCCTGACAACCTTCTTGGAAACTGCTTATCACATTTCAAGACAAACCCTCCACAAATTCTGGACACCAGTGACTGAAAGCCTGTAGTTGTATAAAGCAACTGTTTCATGTGAACTGCCTCTAGGTGCTACACGTGTCTTTACATTGACTGAACCTGTGATGCCCAAGTTACACATGCATTGCTGTAGTAGGTGCATTACCACCCCAGTCCCTACTATTTTACTAGGAATGGAGCCTGTGGCCTGCCGATTGCACAAAAAACCTCAGCAGCAGGTGCATTCGCATATACGCATGCTTAGTTATTTTACCTCTCCTGCCCCCAGCCTTAATAACCGTTCAGAAGCACTGGCATGTCATAGTGAGATGGAGTATCTGTGCAATCACAGTACAAAAGGGAGCTTATTCAATTTGGGTGCACTGCTTGGTGCTTTAGGTCTATTGGGTAAAACAAAGGGAGGAGTATAATTGAAGAGAGACCACAGGTCAGGAGGTAGCCTGGTCCATTACATAGCCTTGCAGTGCCAAAGCAGTGTTTCCGTAGCAACGCTTGCATGGTGAAGTGGCCACTGGGTGTAATGGGTGGGCATTAATCCCTTTTATGCAAATGCCTGCATTGCCATCTTGCAATGATAGCCAGACTACCAATTAGCACAGGAGAATACAGGAGCTCCACCCACAGTAATCTTTCGTTTGTTAGTACACGGTCTCTCTAGTATGTTCAGTGGTGCAAAGCAAGGTCATAGGAGTCCATGAAAGAGATCATGAGGGGCACCTGGGAGTCCTGTATTGCAAGCACCAAACGTTAGAATGTCTCTATTGCCTCACCACATACAAAATCTCCAAAAACCATCTGCTGAAAGTTTAGTTTCTTATTTATCAAAAGAGGGGGACTCTAGGAGCTATTCTAAAAGGTCCGGTGACCCGTGCTCCCGAAAATAAACTTATACCAAGGGGAGTCACCGTTCCTGAGTGGAGATGGAGAGAAGGGAAGTAGGGGGTACTCTTGTCGTGTGCTACTCTGCTTGTGGGAGGCAGGGTGTCCTCATCTTGATGCCCTCACACACCCCGAAGGATGTCATGCTTCATCATTTGGCTTTTGCTCCTCGTCAGGCCGGCGCTGCAATGCCCTACGGGTCCCCCGAAGGGTCTCTTTTTCGGAGATCTTTTGATGAAGCCATGTGGGTGTAAGTGGCAGTGAAGTCCTAGAAAGTGTATTAAAAAAATGGCTGGAGGGAGAGTGATTAATTTTTAATAAAGTGATAAAGTGAACAAGTAATATTGTTCAAAGGTGGACTGATGACAACAATCATTTTAGAGGAAGATTTTAGTGCTCTCCCGAAAGGGAATTTGTGATGAAACCGGCATTTGTAGAGCGTTCTGTCATCTGGGAGGGTATCCTCGCGCTGAAGCAGGGCAAAGCATGGCCTGGCCTAGTGCTAGGCTAGTTGACGTCTATTTGAAGAGCCATGTATTCAGCTTCTTGCAGAATTGGAGAATTTAAGAGACGGCTCTGATTTGTAGCAGTAGGTCATTCCACGCTTTGGGAGCGATGAAGGAGGAATCCCTACCCCTGGGTTTGGTTCTGTGCATGTTTTGGTGTAAAGAAGTAGTAGTCTGGCTGAGCGGAGGTGTCTGGTGAGTTTGTGGAATGTGATGGTGTCGTTGAGGTAGACTGGGACTGTGTTGAGTAGGGCTTTAAAGGTGTGCATCAGGAGTTTTAACAGAGCTCGTTTGTGTATAAGAAGCCAGTGGAGCTCCTGAAGGTGCGGGGTAATATTTGCGTGGTGTGGTAGGTTGAGTGTGATACTGACTGCTGAGTTCTGTATTATGTAGAGATGCCTGGTCAGGTTGCATGCTGATTTCGGCATAGAGGGTGTTCCCGCAGTTTAGTTAGCTTGTGATGAGGGCTTTGGTGGCAGTTCTAAGGCTGCTGCTGGGGGAGCCATTTGAAGATTTTGTCCGCATCTTCAGGGTGTGTAAGCAAGAGGTGATAACAGCGTTCACTTGGGCCTTCATGATCAGTTGATTGTTGATGATAATGCCAAGGTTCTTAGCATGGGTGATGGGTCTGACTTCTGCCGGTTACCAGGTAAAGTCCTATGACAAGGAGTTTCTGCAGAAAATCACATCTTCTGTCTTGTTGGTGTTCAGTTTGAGACCGTTGGTTTTTATCCAGTAGGCGACTTCAGTCATGCAGGCTGAGAACTTGACCCCCGTGTTTTGTCCTGGAGAGAGATTAGCAGCTGGGTGTAATTGGTGTAGCATAGGACATCAATTTCATGGGTGTGGATGTTGCTGGCTAGCTGGATCATGTAGGTGTTGAAGAGGGTCAGGCTGAGTAATGAGTCTTGTGTACTCCACAGATGAGGTTGCGTTGTCCAAGCAGTACAGAATCAGGGTGACTGATTAGATATGACCAGTCAGGAAGAAGCCTATTCAGTGGAGTATGGGTCCTTGGATTCTAGTTTCTTGCAGTCACTGGATGAGGGTGTGGTGAAATACTGTATTAAAAGCCATGGAGAGGTCCAGGAGGATGAGAGAGCTATGGTTCTCCTCTATTGATGATCATACAGGTGTTGTCTGTGTGGCGATAAGGGTTGTTTACGTACTGTGGTTAGGTCTAAAAATGGATTGAGTGGCATCAGGGAAATGGTGTTCATTGAGGTGGTTGGCTAGGTGCCTGTTGATCAAAGTCTCCAGGACTTTGGCTGGGTGGGGTAGCAGGGAGATGAATGTGTGGTGCAGAGGTACTACCAGGTCCTGTGAGGGGGTGATGCTGGTGAAGATGGCTGCTAGGGAGGTGAAATCTTTCATGATGGTGAAGATCTTTGCTGCTGTTGGGGTTGGCATCTATGTGGTCTGCAAGCACAGAGCATTTGGTGGATTGCATCTGCTGGTGGTAGACTTTGAGGGCAAATTTGAAGGTGTTCCTGGCTCAATCTCTTTTTTTTTTTTTCTTTTTTTTCATTGAGCAGAGCATCAAGAACATTTAAATAACATATGAGCCAACAGCACAAATAAAATGGTAGCTTCATCTTTCAAAATTGAGACCAATGGCACAGATAAACGCAGGGAAACCGGTTTAAAACACAGCTATCGAAAGCAAAGTGATAAAAGATTCTATAATACCAAAGTGCAAAAAATGCGAAAAGTGCAAGTGCTAGTGCAAAGATGTTAGATTACAAAGTTAAAGTGCTGAAGTGCTTAGCAGAGCATATTTCTGGTTCCTCCAAACATTTTAGGAATGATAAAACCACAACTAGACTCTAAATTCCAGGTAATGCTATCCCTCTATCGGGTTTTCCAAGTTACTTAAAAACTTCCAATTCTTATTAAATTTCCTGGAGGCTCCCACTCGTTTCGCGTAGGCTTCTTCAAAAGCCCGCGTCCTTTTAATTTTGTTTAGCCATTTATCGTAAGTGGGAACATCCCTAGACCTCCAATTTTGGAGAATTAGGGAGCGGGCTACCAAGGAAGTAATAGAGAGAAAAATTGCTTCAGCTTCTCTTAAAATTGTATTATCTCTACAAATTCCAAAAAGGGCGACCTCTGCCTCCGGCACTATCCTCTTTTCAAATGCCCTATTTAGGGCCAAGAAGATTGCCTCCCAAAAAGACCCCAACCTAGGACATGTATAAAAATGTGGAGCCAGCCCCTTCTCCTTCCGCTCTGGCATCGAAAGCAGCTATTTTCTGCTTCCGGGTACCTTTTATTGAGTGCTTTCGGAGTAAGGTAGGCCAGCCACCGGGATAGGAAAGCCATTCTTTTAAAATTGGCTGCTCTCAGAGACTTACTTCCTCGCCAACATATAGCTTCCCATTCCTTATTAGAAAAAGTGCATTGTGTTTCGCAGGTCACCCTTTCCAAATGATTCTCTATCAATGGGAGTTGGCCCTTATTTCGTAACAAACGATACCAGTTTCCTACTCCATTTAATTTGGCCCCAAAAAGGGCTATCACTAGTTTATTTGGCGTATCAAAAACACCATTCAGATTTTTTAAGAAATGAACAATTTGTAAATATTCAAAAAAGGCTGACTTCCTCTGATTCCCATTCCTCAGCAACACCTCCTGCCACGAGATTACCCTGTTTTGAATTAGAAAATATCTTAGCTCTCCTAGCCCACAGCTTTCCCAATTTTTCAAGTGGCATGATTACATTTGAAGGTCAAGACTTTTACATTCCCTCAATTTCAAGTACTGCAGCCCAGAGGAGCCAGTCCCTTTGAAAAAGGACTGAAGTCTAGTGGAATAATCCTTTAGTGTCTTATATCTTGTTTTTTTCGGGAGTTTGGAGGTTTTTAAAAATATTGAAATCTGAGAACCGGTTTCCTGCACCATTTTATCAACAAAGAAGTTATCTCTAAGCCCATTTGAACCCAATAAACCCGCTAATAAATCCAAAAAGCAGCATCGTAATAAGTTCGTATATGGGGTAAAGCCAAACCTCCCTGTTCGATCGGTAGCTGTAATGTTGTGAGTTTAACCCTTGGTGCCTTTTTCCCCAGACAAACTGTCTGATCAGGGTTTCCATCTCTTTAAAAAGACCATATTTATTTTAATAGGAACATTAATAAAAAGAAAAATGAGTAACGGAAGTATGGACATCTTAATAAGCGATACCCGTCCCACCAAGGTCAAGGGGAGTAAAAGCCACTGCTCTAATAATCTTTTATTTTTCTATGCGTTCTTACATAATTCAGATTATATAGCTGTTGATATTGGTTAGTCACATAGATCCCCAAGTATCTAATGGGGTCTGGCTTTGCGGCTTGCACCCTAAGGCGGGGGGGGGAGAAAGTTTATATCTGAATTCAAAACGAGAACTTCAGTTTTGTTTGGATTTATTTTGTAGCCCCCAATTAATTCGAATTTTCCAAATTCCCTCATCACCACTTCCAAATTGTGATTATTGGGCTTCAGATATAAAATAATATCATCCGCAAATAGTTTCAATTTGGCCATACCCGGGATTGGGGCCTTGATTGCTGCGTTATCACGCATTCTGATAACTAGAGGTTCTATAAAAAAAGTAAAAAGTAATGGGGAGAGCGGGCATCCTTGTCTTGTCCCCCGATTTATTTTTACCGTGCCGGCCCGTTTCGTATTGATTACCACCTGAGCCTGTGCACCATGATAGATGTTTTGCAGCATTAAAATGACCGGAGGGGGGATGCCAAATCGACCGAGGGCAAAAAACAAAGTGTTCCAGTTCACCAAATCGAATGCTTTCTCTGCATCGACCATAATAATATAGGCCGGGGTGGAGTTAATGTTACAATAATCTAAAGCCTGTATTAAAAATTCCGTATTAGCTGCCATAGATCTTCCTGCTATAAAGCCGGCCTGATCTTTATGAATTGTTTCCTGCGCGGCCGATAAACAATGTTCAGCCCACACCTTCATCAAAATCTTATAGTCTGAATTGAGGAGGCTGATGGGCCTATAAGAATTAACATCCTTCGGGTTCTTATCTTTTTTTACGAAGCAGATGACAATTGCCTCCTTAAAAAACGAGAGAACCTGCCCCCCATTTTTGATATAATTAAATCATTTTTTCAAGGGTGGAATCAATTCATTTGAGAAGATCTTAAAAAATTCTATTGGGAACCCGTCCTCCCCACACGCTTTAGCTTCGGCCGTAGATTTAATGGATGCCGAGATCTCAGCAGTTTCTATATCCGATTTAAGCTGGTCAATCCGAAAATTGGATAATCTGGAAATATTTACATTGTCGAAATACTCTTGTATGGTCCCTTCCCCCACCAGGTATTCTGTAGATTAGAGTTGCTGGAAATGTTTAAAAAAAAACCTGTGGAATCTCCTCACTATTTGTTGTTTCTACTCCGGTCTTGGGGTTAATCACCTTCAAAACTAAAGTCGCTTCTTGTTTGGTTTTTGTAGAGCTGGCTAGCAGTTTGCCAACCATCTGGCTATCCTCGTAGACCTTTTGTAAGTAGGATCGGGAGCTATTAATCTCTTCTAAAACGAAAAAGTCTCTCAAAGCCTTTCTGGCCTTATCCCATTGGTGTGGGCGTGACCGGATCCTCTGAACCTGTGCCCTTTCCACTGCCCCCTGCAATTCAGCTATTATGAGCCGCCGAGCCCTCGACTGGG
This sequence comes from Calotriton arnoldi, assembly GCA_963921515.1. Classification (NCBI taxonomy): domain Eukaryota; kingdom Metazoa; phylum Chordata; class Amphibia; order Caudata; family Salamandridae; genus Calotriton; species Calotriton arnoldi. The sequence continues at coordinate 4,306,263 of CAWUFW010000215.1, read as the reverse complement.
CGGCTGAGAAGGAGATTATTTGTCCTCGAGCTGCGGCCTTAAACCTCCCCCCAAACCGCAAAGGGTCCAGCCGTCTCCTCGTTAATCCTAAAATATTCAGAAATCCATGCTCTAAAACTCTCAACCCATTCTTGATCTTGGAGAAGGAGGCGATCCATCTGCCACCTGGGTCGCTCCCTTCTCCCTTCACCAAACTCGAGTTCAAGCCCTATATACGAATGGTCAGAGAAGGGGTTAGTCCCAATATCTGCTTTTAGAACAAAAAGGGATCTTGATGTTAAAAAGAAATCAATTCGGGATGCAGTCTGATAGCGGTGCGAATGACACGTGTATCAATTTTTATCGGTATTGGCCTTGCGCCAAGGATCTATTAGTTGGTAATCTTGCCTGATAACCTCCCAAAAATTTTTTAGTATTAGGTTTCAATTGTTTTTTATTTTTATTTGAGGTATCCTTCTTTAGATCCTGTATATAATTAAAATCTCCACCGATAATGATCTGACCGGGGCCCCCCCTCAAGAGCTCATTGATTTTGACTAGCCCTGAGGCATCATCCGTAACCGGGCCATAATAGTTTATAAAGTTTAAGATCCTCCCCTTTAACTTTGCTACTATCCATAGCCATCTTCCCTGTGGATCCCTACGAATTTGTTGAAATTCCCATGGCAACTTTTTCGAAAAATAAATAGCAACCCCTCTCATCGCTAGGCCTGCTGACGCAAAGAGAGCGTCTGAAAATGTCCTAGGTAAATACAGTTTAGGTGAATTAGATTTTAAATGTGTCTCTTGGAAAAACAAAACATGGGGATTAAACGAGGCAAGCCACCTAATAAGCCCACCATATTTCTGTTTGTTAAGCATTCCATTGGCATTGACTGACAAGATCTTGCATTTACTAGAGATTTCTATTTCTGTTTCTTAAATAAGCTTTTTGTTTGCTCAAAAACAAATACCGGTATACACCCCAGTTTGCTCCTTTAGCTGCTGCTCTTTTCCTGATGGTAAACCCCCCCAACAACCCACCCTCCCACCCCAAAAAAGAAGAACCCCCTATAGAAATGTGAAAACAAACCCACTAGCCACGCTAGCCACATTTCTACCCACCCTGCTAACCTCTTGGGTGTCATGGTACCACACCCTAGGTGACCCTGCTGCCCCCAGCAAAGAGAGAACTCACTTTCTTTAGTATTAAATCAAGTTTTGGATCCAGCCGAGATTTCTTTCAGTAACACCTGAGCCTCTTCCAAATTTGAGAATAGATGGAACTTCCCCTTAACCAGAACCCGCAACTTTGACTGTTGTGCTATTGATGCTTGGGCACCCTGAGCTTTAAATAGATATAGCATCTTTACAAATTCCTTACGCCTACGCGCTGCCACAGCTGTCATGTCGGAAAATATTCGACATTTAGAGGTTTCATTTACAAAAAATTGTCTTTGCTGAATCGCCTTCGTTAAAATGCGCTCCTTAACGCGAAAATCTGCAAAGTTCAACAAAATTGTTCGTGGTATCGTTGAGTTTGGGAAGGGATGAGCAGGAACTCGATGTGCCCTTGTGATGGTTAAGTCTCCATCGAATTCGGGAAGAACTTTCTGTTTAATAAACATGTTGACCCATTGAAGAGTTTGAGTCCCTTCAATTCCTTCCGTGACCCCCACTATACGAAGGTTCGACCTCCGGGAATGGTTCTCAAGTTCCTCTAACTTGTTCTCCAAGAAATTTGTTTTTTACTGCTTCATTTACCTTCCCCAGCATCTTATTCATTTGGTCTTCCAGCAGCGAGATTCTGGTTTCAGCTTCCTGCAGTTTAATTGGAAGACATGTCATTGCTTCTTCAATTTTGCCTAGCCGTTGATGTAAAGAGGCAATCTCAAGTTTTTGTGATTTTTTTTCATTTCCCTTACCTCTTCCAAAATCAGGTTCAGCATGCCTCTTATATCCATCTGATGCGTAAAGGGTGCTTCTACCCCATTGCTGCAGTTAATTTGTGATGCCATCCCGTCCTGGTTCGAATTCTCAGCGTATGATTTCTCGGTTTCCAGGAAGACTTCCCCCGGCAGTAACCCCTGTATCAATGGCTGAGCCTGAGGTCGAGGTTGAGACTGAGGTTGGACGGGATCCTGAAGTAGTGGGGGATATTGTTCTTCTCTTACAGGCGTCTTGTTGACTTCAGACGGAAGTATGATTAACTGAGTCGGGCTGAGAGCCTTCTTTCCTGCCAGAATTGATGGTTCTGTTGAGCCCCCCTGATCTTGGTCATGGACTACCAGGGATTTTTAGGGGATGGAAATGGGGCCTGACCAGGCAGCTGGGCACACTGCGATGTTATCAGATCTTGTGCAGAACCTTCTGGTGGCTCCCCTGGCACATCTGGTGGCACATTGGGTGCTTTTGTAATCGATCTGGAGGGAGGTGGTAGGGATGCTTTTTTCAGAAAGAGAGGAAATTCCTTTGCACCTTTTAACTCCTTTCTATATCCGTCATCTATTGGAGTGTCTTGTCGTTGTTTAGCCGTCTATGCTGGAACCTCCGTCAGATTAGGTGCGGCTATAATCACAGTTTCTATCAGTACCTGGGACAGAGAGGGGGGCATCTCTTCTTCTGAACTTTCGAAGCTGACATCTGAGCCGAGGGGGTTGGTATTGTGTTCTCTTCTAGCCACCCGTGCAGTTGCCTTAGCCTGGGCTAAACGAGTTTTGGCTTTCAGCCTGGCTGCTGAGTCAACTTTGGCAACTGCGCTGGAATGTTTAAGATATTTTCCCATTTTTTTTTCCTTTTTTTTTTTTTCCAGCCCTCTTGTTTCCCCTCAAATCTGTCCAGGTGTCCCCCCTGACTGCAACCACTGTTCCTGGATTTTCCCCAAAAGTCCAGGGGCTGTACACATATACTTATGTACACAGGACAAAGTGCCTCCCACCTCCTTCCACCCTTTTACTGTTCCGTACCTCTGTGCCTCTTCAGTTTCCTCCACATACAGCCAGGAAAAACCACCCTGTCCTTCTCCACTGTGCTTTCCTGGCGTTGAAGTTATTCCTGATTTTCAGGAACCTGGATGTCCTCTTCAGAGAAAAACCCTGGCGCTAGTACCTCCTTTTGTCCCCACGCCTCAAGATTTGTGGTGCCGGCAGGTCCGCTATGAGGAGAGACCTGGAAACACCTGCGGCAAAGTCTGATGCCGAACCGCTAGCTTCCCGCCGGAAAATAAGCAAATGGAGCAACTGGGGTTCCGTGCAAATGACACTCCTGGCTTTCCTGCCGCACTCGCAAAGAACATCGAGTAGCGTTCTCCTCCAGCGGGTGAAACCGGGATCTTGAAGCCAGCGGGGGCTCCGTGTTTTCGGCGAAAATTTAGACGGCTCTCCTGCTGCGTCTACACGCGGAACGCTGAGATCCGAAACACCATTGCTGAGGGCGGAGCGGGCAGCGTCACCTGAGGCTACTCGGAGGCGTGGTTCTCCGTAGCCATCATCAGTCTTCCTGGCTCATTCTCCATGTGCAGTTCAGTTGTTTGCAATGGTGGTTGGTCATCCTGATTTCCTCACTGTACCAGCTGGCTTACTGTCTGGATCTTGTTTTGTGGAATTTGAGAGCAGGTGGTGATCTGGTCATAGAGGTTGGAGATGAAATCGAGGAGGCTGCTGAGATCTTTTTCCAGTCTCATGGGCTGGTCTGGTTAATGTGGTAATGCAAGATGGCAATGGTGAATTTAACAAGGGCGTGGATGGTTCAGGTGATCGTGGTGGACTTGTTTACCATGATGTCCCTGAAGGTGGTAAATATGGGCTCCTGTAGGTATCTGGCAGCATGAGTGGTTCCTTCCACATGGGTAAGACCGTGGTTTCACAGGTCTTTGAGTGGGCTGGTATGATCTTCTAGTGGAAGTTAAGGTCTCCAAGGAGGATGAGGGTGCGAGACTCGAGGATGAAGGTAGGGGTGAGTTGAGGATGAGTGGTGCAAGGAAGTTCGGAATGGTGAAGTTGGTGCATCATTCAGGTGGTTGATAGATGAGTGTGCTGCTCAGGGTGAAATTAGCTGTGATGTGGAACTTGGTCATCCTGAGCGCCTCTGTGTACCAGCTGACTTGCAGTCTGGATCTTGCGATTTTTCATGGATTTAAGGGCAGGCGCCGATCCATTCATTGAGTTTAGAAGTGGAATCTAGGAGGGTGCTGAGACTTGTTCCAGTCTCATAGGCATGTTTGGTGGTGGTGGTGTAATATGAGAATTCAGAATTTGATGAGGGGTTGGACGGTTCGGGTGATCAGAGTGGGCTTGTTTACCATGATGTTGCAGAAGGTGGTAAATATGGGGCCCAGTAGGGGTCAGGCAGCATGAATGGGTCCTTCCACTTGTTTGAGGCAGAGGCTTCCAAGGTCTTCAAGTGGGTCGGTGTAGTCTTTCAAGTGGAAGTTACGGTCTCCAAGGAGAATGAAGGTGCTTGAGTTGAGGGTGAGGGATGCGATGAAGTCCATAATGGCATTGGTGAAGTTAATGCGTGGTCTCGGTGGTTGGTAGATGAGGAATGCTGCTCGGGTTGAAGTTGGGGATGATGTGGAGCTTGAAGATCAGGTGCTCCACGTTGCTGGGGGTAGTGTCTGCAGTGGTGGTGCAGCTAATTGAGTAATTGAAGATGGTGATTTTGCCTCCAGACTTGTGTTGTCTGTCATGTCTGGCAATCTTGTAGCTGTGCGGGTTCCCGTTGAAGTGTCAGGGGCAGACGTGGAGGTCAGCCAAGTTTCCTTGATGAAGAGCAGGTCAGGTGAGTGGTCATGAACTACTTACAGATTTCGGTAGTGTGTTTGCTGAGTGTTGAAGTGTATACAGTAGGCAATATATTGCCATTTCCACCAATTCAAGTAAAAAGTGTCTACCAGTCTCTCTCTCTCCTCAGATTAACTTCCCACATGGTCACACAAACCCATGCACTTTTTCATATACACGTCTACTCAATGACATGTAACTTTACTCATACACACTTGCCCACTCCAACATGCACAATCACACACATTTGTTCATACTTTCATACACTGCTCTCTATTAGACGCCATCACAGTAATACACACAGGCTCAATGTCTCACATACACCCTCTCACAAAAGGAGCTTGAGGCTGGGATAGATGGGGGAGTCACAGGAAGTTGCGGCAGAAGAGAGGAGACAGTGGGCATGTATGCAAACAAAGATCAGAGCCACCCATGATCTCAGAAGAGAGAGATGAGAAAATTGTATGTAGGCAATGATCATAAATATCAGTATGATGGGAGGGGATGGGGTCTAATATCTTGAGGCCACACCATACACGAAAAGCATCAGGAGTTCAGGACAAATGAAGCAACACCAAGAAGGATCTGTGAAAGTGTTTTTGCCATTCCTGGCAAAGATGCATTTCGTTACCATTGTGACTAGATCTTTTCTGTCACCTCCCTGAATATACCACAGTTAGGGAAATCTTTAATGTGTATAAAAGAAAAGAGTAACACTGGTGACAAATATTCAGACACTGTTCCCTAGCCTCCTATATTTTGTTGCCTGCCCTTGCTCAGAAAATTGAACATACATTTTTCATGTTGATGAGACATTAAATGGGAACTCTGTGAAGAGATATATATGTGTGCCAGGCATACATAAAATTAATCAGTGTGTATGAGTGAGTTTAGTGCAAAACTGGTTTGGTTGTACAGATCAATGAAAAGGATAATGAGCGAAAACAATGATCTCAAATTTTGAGTGTCTTAAAGGGGCCAAAAATGTCACCCAATCACTCAGTCATCTACAGCAAGGGCATTCATTCCTTTCAGGCATATTCAGTCCCGCCACTTACACTCACTCATATCATTTAGACTGTGATGCTGGAACAATTTTGAGAGTGGGGGTGCTGCCATCAATGTTACATCACTAAAGTCATAGGGATTGTATATAATTCAAGTGCACACCAAGAACAATTGTAGCACATGTATTTAGCAGGTGAGTGGTAAGGGTGTAGTCAGCGGCGTATGAAACTTGAGGGCCCCCCCAGCACCTATCACTTTGCCCCTCCGCCAAAAAATCTGGTATATTTTGATATGAGACCTTCAACATTTAATGAAATGCCTCTATATTATCTTGCTCAAAGTTCTAATAAGACAGTGAGAAACACTCTTAACATATAAGCTACAGCATTTGAACATTATTCTGAAGAGCAGATTATTTAACTGAGATAGCAATGAGAACAATGCCATTGTCTCAGGAACTGTCTATCGCTGAAGAACAAAGAACAACTACATAGGGTCTGAATTAGAATTGACATTGATAGAAAATAAGTTGAACATTTGAAAGACATACCCAAACCTGCAATTTCACAGACTTAACTGACAATATACACAAGGAGTACACAAGATATAACTTAATATCCTGTCAGCTCCAAGAGGAACAAACTGATGTGAAGTATCTGCATGCCACACATTTGCGTCTGTCAGGAGTTGTGCAAGCTAATAACCACTTTATAGTATTTAAAGTGACGGAGGAAGCAATTTCAATTTCTACCATCATGACTTTTTTAGTAAGCAGGACATAAACAGACGGGCAAATGACAGAACAGGAGGCGGGTGGCTGGGTATAGTGTGCGCTAAGTCGTGAAAGAATCACACAGCAAGCATTATATATCTTCAGAAGAGATGCTCAAAGGATAAAGAGTAACGGCCACCCAATGTTAATAAATATGTAGACAGCAGTCTACAAATATACAAAACAATAAGAGTCAATATCCTGAGCGAAATGTCCGAAATTAAATTATTAGTCCACACGATAGTTCCGTAGAAATCTTCTCCCATCTTGTTTATTCCAAGTTCTGTACGGTTACAGCCACTTCAGCCATCAGCAAAACAACTTTAGCCAACACGCGTTTCGTCTTTGTGGAAGTATCCACCGATTTCCTCAGGGCAACACCGTCAATTGGTATGGCAAAAGTAAAAATAACTCAAAAACTCATGTTCAATAAAATCAAGTTCCATAGGTGCAACGAAAGCTATATCCTTAGAAAAATAGGTCCTTAAGGAGAGTACTCCTCATGTTGCAACGGCAAATGAGGCTAAGGATGAAAACTGCTTGGGCGCTTCAGAACATTGATGCAGATGTTTGTCTGTTTGTATTTATCATGTCTGGTGTATAAACAATGCTAATTACAAGATGTAACGCTCACGTATTACAGACAAGTGCAAACAACACCATAACTGGCAGTGTGGTTGTTTGTGATGTTGCAATTACAGAGTGATGTTGAAGGAGGAGGTTAGATGTGAGACTCGGCGTTTGACTTAAGGCCTTTCAGAAGGTTGAAGGTGGTGGTGATGCAAATATTGCGATTTATGACTGGAGACTGGTGAATAATCTTGCCATTGTTAAAAAGATGTGAAGTTCAAAAACTTGGTAACTGAAAGCCATAGTTATTAATTTCTGGATGAGAGGAGCTTTGTTAAAAAAAAATGGTTGCAAAAAAGCTGTCTGGCCATGTTTGTTTGTCAGGAGTAAAAAGAGGAGGTCCGTTTTAATACAAATATGTCCAACATTATGATACTTGCCATTTCTCAGGTTCTTGGGGTTTGTGGCAAGGTTGTCGTGCTTGAACGTTTTTCTAACACTTGCAGGTGAACCTGAGGGAATACATCTCTGCAATATTGTTACCTGCACCAATGAGTAGTATTTAGTGATGAAAAATTTCGTTTTTAGTTTTGTTTGCTCACATAAAGGTGGTGGATTAAGCGAATCTGAGAAGCATGGGGCTCCCAGTCAGCATAGGAAAGTCAGAATAATGCAGACATGTTTACAAATTTAAAGGGGAGAGCTCCAACAATACAGTCACCCTAACATCAGAAAATATTTCTTAGTGAGCACTTCATTCAGGGACATCTCAAATGCTATGATTTGTCAAAGAGTAAAAATATCGCACTGCAAATCAGTGGCTTGACATGGAGTAGAGCCATCCATGGATAAGCGCTATGATGTAGTAAAAAGTCAGCAATGAAATAAATAGAAATACATAGTATGTGTATGGGTACAAGAAAACAGTGTGAGAAGATGATGGTAAAAGTTCATGCATAAATCAATTTAAGCAATAAGAAAGAGTATATGAAGCTGCAAAGAATAGTGCGGGGGTCCTACAGTGTTGAGGCAGAGGTATAGTATGCATTAAATAGTACACCTCTTTGGTTTGGGAATCACTGGAAGAATTAAAAACCTTTTGTTGTACACTCCTGACATCCTGGCTGAGAAAGGAGAGTTGTGCATAGTTACATAGAGAATATCACAGAAGGCAGACTGGAGCATGCTCTTCTTTATCACTGATGTGTTGATGGTCCTGTGTATCATGCAGGCTTCCTTTCTACAAGGAGACATCAGAGCCCCACAAAAATCAACAGCAGCTGCTAGTTATGCCTGGAGTTCGGGTTGGCCTTTATCTTGGCTGCAGGGGGGGGTGGGCGAGCTAACAATGCAGAGGCATTAAAAAGAACAGTGTGAGTGGTCTGCCAAACAACACACAGCAACAGCAGGCCTGCGACATACCGCTGTCTGCAGGTTTTATTTTTGGCAAGACTGAACATCACGAACAACAACATTTAAAATACAAAAAGAGGCAAAGACAGAATATACTTATGGCCCACACATTGCATCTTTAGACAAACAATGCTCAGTGTACACAAAAAGACCAAGCTACAGCTCAGAGACACTTTCCACAATGCGGTAGTAGGGTGATACACAAAGAACATCACACAACACCATAAATACCATAGGCAAAGTTCAGTGCACTTGTTGGAAGGCTGGGATGGGAAACCCAAAGTCCTGCACCACAAAAGCATTACACACTTTCTCCAGTCGAGCTGATATGCCCAGTAAACATAATCCTCAGCCAGGGCACAAGTGATGGACGCCATATTCGGCCTTTAACAAGACAGACCAGACGAAGCACAATGTTTGCAGGGACATCTTAAGAATTTTAGGGGCCCTGGGCCAAACATATTTTGGGAGCCCCTGATTGGAACAGATTTAAATTAATATTCAATTTCAGCTATTTCATGCCCTCTTTGGCCAGGTGACAGACAGTAGAAAGGCACACTAGTCCAAATTCTAAATGTGTTTATGTCTAATAATCAGGGATAGTGACCTGTTTTTTAAATATTATAACAAAGCAGCAGCTAATTAATATTACTGCAAATAATCTCTGTGACACCCATTTCGCATTTGTGAATTCCTGTTTTGATGTAAAAGAAACTTTTATGGGATGCTGCATGAAACATAAAGACAACATTTCTCTGCAAAATGCCTGTAAGAGAATCTCACACATCACCCACATTAAGAATAAATTCAAGGAAAATGGTATTTAAAACTATCTGATTAAGAATTATTCAAGGTCATCAGGGCAAGACTCTTTGACTCTTCAGAACAGAGCTGACTCTATCAGGGGGCCCCCTGGAAGCCTGGAGCGCACTTTGCCCATGTCTTAAACGCCTCTGAATGTCTACAGTACAACCTATCAGCCTCGCCCTCTCCCTGCAGCACCTGCTGCACTTTTCTGCCCTGTGGCCAGTAACTGGGCCCTGCACAGGAAAAGCAGCCTGTGCCGCTATGTTTTCATGATAATGGGGGAGGGGCGGGGAATGCGGCATCAATAATACCCCCGGTACACTCACAGATAACCTGCACCAGTCATTGGGTCTACTGGTAGTGACCGGGTGAAAATATACTGCACCTTGGTGGGTGTAGTAGTACTCACCAATTGCAGGCTGCTTCTCTACTGTGGCACTGGCAGGCGCAGACCACTGGTTCCTTCACACCTGCACTTTACACTGCGCGGTGCATGCGTGACCCACCCTCCTATGCCCCACCCTGAAGACCACAGTGCATGGTGGTCACCGCGCCGCAGTGGTGCGTGCCGTGCACAAATGTGAACATGTGGCACTGCGGCCGTGAGAGCTGAACCTCTGTTTCCGAGGGGCATATTAAATTGATAATGGCCTGCCACCCATGGCCATACACAGCAAGTGCGGTGCAGGGGCGCAGCTACAGGCAATTATTAAAACGTGCAGAGACTGTGCGCAGAGCGTGCCATGACGGTGTCAGTGGCACTGTCTGCACGCGGCTAATATTTAAACTAATTGTCCCTGTCCCCCAACCCAGTCCCAGAATCAGAAGCTCTCAGCTCAGAGCCAGTTTGTATTTGTGGTGATGGGCCCCCGGGACCTCTGGGGCCTCCCCAGACCACAGTGGATACGGGGGCCAATGTTACGTCAGTGGGTGTAGTATGTAGTTAGTGGTGATTTTCCAAATATATTTCTAAAGCATGGTGTTGTTGCACACTGTCCTTAACAGACAACATATTTTATATTGTAATGGCCACACAATGATAATGTGTCAAAATTAGGGTTCAGCAAATATTTCATTTGCACATTACCAAGTGTATTTATTTGTTTTGATCCTATTAAAATATTTGTTTCTATCACACTTCGCAATTACAAAAAAATAAGCTTTATTTGTGCTTTCCTACCCTCTGACATATTCTGAAATATTTGCACAGTTAATTTACAGGCATTTGCATTTTGTCGTATGTGAGAAAAAATGACATCCTACAGGCTTTCAATTCACACTCATTGTACATAGTCAGATTGTTGCATAGCTCACTTTACAAAATCTGCTAACTTTACAAAAACAAAAGTAAACACCAACCTCCCTTTTTAAATATTAAGCAGCAAAATTTGTGGAAAGACATAGCCTGACATTTGAGCTCCCTCTTTTATTGCACAGCAAATAGCAAATTCGACAAGATAAAACAAAATTTAAAGGCACCTTTATTGCTCATTCACTTTCTGAACTCCAGCATGGTCATTTTGGGGGTGCTGCAGCCCCGCACTCCTACTTCCAGAGCTTAGGCACACAGTCAGCCCCTACTAAGCCTCGGGTAGATTCTCATGTATGTGGCTCACTCACTGATCAGCACCCTACTCCCATCACATTCAGAACAGACAAGAAGACTAACACATGGCAAGTGAGAAGCAGTGATCAAATATTGACAGCCAAAGTGGAGCAGAGAAGGGGACTTTAAGGTGCATGAGAGAAAGAGATAAACACTTTTAGGCAAGGGGCAATCAAGACTGGGAGAGAGGCGCAAGAGAGGAGAGGCCAATAAGAAAGTAGGGGATACAGTCAATGAGGGATTTTGAGGATAAGGGAGATAGTCAGAAGGTAAGGGGAGTCAAAGAGAAAGCGAAAGCAGGTTAGAATGGATATGGAGGAGGAAAAAAAGAATGAAAGAAGACCGATAAGAAGGAAGTGTGTGGAACAAGAGCACAGATCTCAGCAATCAATCATCAGAAACAATTACATAATGTACAGCCCAGTGCTTCTCTTTTATGGACAAATAACATACTTTAATCTCGCAGCAGAACTAAATAGTACAAAATGCAAAGGGTATGTTATACAGTGTTATTAACAGTGTGTCCTAACAGTGAGCTCTTCACCTCATAGTTTCCTATATTAGTCTCACCTCCTGCTAGGCTCCATGTTATACAGATTTCCCAAGCAACGGATGTCTGAACTCCACAACCCTCCCTGGAGGGTGCACCCCACCATCAAGAGTTTCCCTTAAACTGGGTCATTAATCATGAATTGGCCAAAGGAGAATAAAAACAAACTGGTCTCTGAAAGGATATTTTCTATATTTCTAAATATATCACTGGTAAAACACACACAATAGTGAATACTAAATCAAGAAAGCATACATAGGACTACAAAACCAACCATGATTTACAGCCTCAACATAGGCAGCCACACCTCGCAGATTCAAGATTTGAGACAGCTAGGACCTTGTGCTGTGAGGGAGCACAGACAACATCACTCCCTCTCCACATAAGAGCCCACAGCCAAGAGAGGCCCTGCAGCCTTGAAGATTAAATTATACGCCTGGAAAGCACACCAACAGCCTCAGTAACCCTCTACCCTAAAACACAGTGGTGTCCCAATGGAGTAGGGGGTGGACTAAGATGTGTGATCATGGTGCATGGGATATGTGGGAGGGTGACATCCACCACCTATGCCATGTACCAGGAGGCACACTCACCATAGAGGTGACTCCTGGTTAGAGGGTCACCACCCTAAAAACCACATGTCAGACACACACCTCACTGGTGAGTCTCTCATTGTTCAACCCGAATTTACAGCTAAAGTTCACCTCCAGGCAACCTCCCAGAACACCAACAATCCTTTCCCAACCATTTAAATATTCCACACGTACCAATGAGTACAAAGTACAGCAAGTAAACCACTTTCAATAGAAAGACCTCCAATAGTTGCAGAACAATTATGTTCCTCCCCTGCCACACAGAGATATGACACAATAGTTTTCTGCTACCCCCATCCCTCTGAGGGATTAGGCAAGATTAGGCTCAGATGCATATGGCAGTTGTTGCCGTCTCAAGGAGCAACTCAGTTCAATGCCTCTTATCATTTCTGTACACAATAGCATCAGGTGGGTGCATCGGGCACAACTGCAGAGCTCGGTCTCTTGCCCCTCGGTTCAGTCTAAGTCCCATAGTTTACCTGCATCCCATTTGCTGTGACCCGGCTGTGAGGCACATGCAGGACACGCACCCATTATCCCGGCTTGGCTCTTCTTCAGTGGAAACTGCCACCAAGGCTTCGCCTCAGGGCAGAGTTACTCTGGAGCTCCTATGAGGCTTCTCCTCCTAGACAGTCTCTCCTCCCCTGGAGCCTAGAACACTCCTTTTTTGTCTTAGCAGACAGGCAGGCTTCTAGAATCTTTAGGCGTACCCTCACCTCCTTCAACAGAAAGTACTGACTTCAGGTGCTGTCCCCTCATATCTGAGAGACTGACTGCTGGACAGACACCAGCCATGGTTGCACAACAACTGTTTAAGTACTGTGCAGAGCACTGCCTTCTTTGTTCAAGAAGATCATGGAACTGGACCATAGTGGTTTGGATTCCACTTTTTCAACACATTTTTCAGGCCGGGGATGAGGATCCACTGTCTCATGCTTCAAAACCAGTCTGGGTTAGTTCCCTTTCAAATGTTATTTCCAGGGTGCTCTCCAGACATAACGTTTGTGTAAAGTGATGCTTCTCACAGTAGGTAAAAAGATAAAGTTGCCAACAAGGGAATCATTAAAAATAATTGTTCAATATGACTATGTCTTAATCGTTGTGACATCTAAGGACACTCAATATGATAGCTCAAATCAATTCAAGAAAGCGAAACATTTTTTTATATAAAAGCAAAACACATTCAGTCAGCTGGTGTATCAAAGAAGAGCAGTTAATTTTATATTCAAAAAAGTAGAAATGGGGGTGCAGAAAAAACAACAATCAAATCAACAAACACATTGACAGCAGAGAACATATATATTAAACATACAGAAATATCTTGGTTCTCAATGTATAAAATCCATCTTCATTAGATTAAGCCTATGAGTCTGTACAATGCATAGAGTTCGGAACTCAAATCAAAACTATTGACAGAAACTATAACAAGAAGAATGGATTGGGCATCGACGTTTCGGTCTCCGTCGTATCCAATCAGTGAGACCATCTTCAGGACTAAGGAGAGTCATGTGTGATTTCTTGACCCCTCTAGAACAATAATGACATTGAACAAATCTCTTAATCTCTAATTTTATTACTTAGTTCATCAAACACCCAAGGAAAGTGAAAGGAATCTTATATCAATAGACATGCAAGAGTATAGATGTTAGAAAACCATTAAAACGTTGAAGAAAAATGTATTCTGCCATTGGTAGTGTAAACTTTTCAAACTTGTGAAATGATATACACCACTAAGTCCCAGTGAGACGAACTTCGATTAGTTCATAGGATTGAGCCTATATCAAATAGATTAGGGATACATATCATCTATCAAAGGTCTCATTCTTTAGGAAAGAGTGTGACTGAAACATAACGTGTACTACTTATAATAGATATAAATCAATTGGCCTCTTAACGCAGAGAGGAAGAATAAGTATCTTACAAAAAATATATCAACCAGAATTTAATTACAAAAATCAATTGGAGGAGGTAGATTAATAAAAATTATTTAATTATCATAGATTTCTAAAAAAGCACGAAAAATTAATCATGTGTCGATTATCAGTGATCACAGTTGCTAATGCTTGCTCATTGAGCTGAAACAACTCTAATGGAAGAGTCTTTATTACCTTGGAAAAGAACATTTTTCATGTGTACTTCTATTAAAAGTAAAAACAGTCATAAAAAGAAATAGTAACACTTCGACTTGGTCTACAAATCTATTTAAAAAAATAGTTGTGACAGTAGCATTTATTCATGAAGATCACAAGGCTATTCCATCTAGCCAGGTATGTACTAAAACCCATATTATCTCTCATAGATATAGATAGTGAGAGTCTAAGATGTGTACGTAACAGCAACAGCTGTTGTCTAACCACTTAGAACAAGGCCTAGTAATAACATGTCTCTCAGAGCTATCTAATCGATCTGTAAACTTGGTGCCCTGGTTGAAGCTTGTCAAGACGGGGAAATGGCTTTTAAGCCCAATGTATGATACAAAGACATTGTCTTAAATCAACTATAATGTCTATTATCAAAAATAATTGTCGTTAAACAACTGTCTGTTTAAATATTTAGTGACAGAGAATCCTATTCAGACCCGATTTTTGAGGAAACGAAATATTGTATACAATTCAATCTATAAACATATGCTCATAATGAATTAGAGAGAACAGAGAGAAGAAAAGAATATTTTCTCATTTGAATATGATCTAGTGTAGTAACCAAAAAAACAGCAAAAGTTGTAAAACAAACTTACTTTTTTTAAAAGCACCACAGCATCCACGATATGGTCCTAGGGCGAGATTTAAGCTTCCGGTGTATTTAAGTGGTGCGGAAACGAGAGAGAGTGTCTGTCATTTTGGACCGAGATAATTTTCTTTCATACTACATGAATAAAAAACAAAAAACACTGAATAATTTAAGTTAAACTAACTATTACAGAGAGAATTTCATTGTAAAAATGTGACTCGAATTATCTAACTCAGAAGACAATTGACCCGTGGGTTATATTAAGTGGTAATGTGTCCACAACACATCTAGAAACTGTGCCAGCCATGTCAGAACGGGTTCTGTTTATTTAATCCTGTTCATTTAGAAAAACCGAACAATATATGGGTTAATTAATTTTTACAGAAAAGATGTCAATATCAAGATGTAAGATATTTATCTCACAAGCCGAAGATTCATAACTAATGATCTATATCGCCTAATAATATCTCCTTGTTACATCAATGGAGACTAATTTTGAGCGAATGTTTTGATTCATTAGTGAAAAGATGTTTTGGTAGATTTTCAAAAGTCACAACATCTATAAGCCCATAGTGATGTCAAGAAGTAGAATACTGCAGAGGGTCATAGAGTAAAGTATATACAAATTACCCTGAACGAAAGTATAAAATTCTGCCATATTTGAGTGTGTTGCTTCAATGGATAATCATATTGTTGTAACACCTTAAGCATATCTAAAGAATAATTCTCATCCAAAAATGAATATCATAAATATGATCTTATTTTTAGGGATATTAAAAATGACTAGAGGTTAAAATCAGATTGGGACAAAGGCTTAGACAAAACAATTTCTGATATAACAAGAGAATTTTTTCTCAGCCCGGTCAAGAAGGAACCATTCTAATCTTAGCAAATGATGTGCAAGATGACAGAGAGTAGCAAATTTAGAATATATGTGAACATACTAGGAAACAAAGTGAAAGGAATTGATTAGTAAAGAAATAACTAAAATCATTTTTGAATTTAGGCAAAAGCTTATGCAAAACCATTCCTACTTTAACATAGGAATTATCTCAAACTAGTCGAGAAGGAACCATTCTTATCCTAACAAATGATATATGCAACTATCTAGATCTTATAATGTTACATATGCAACTATTCTCTCCGGTGTCCTTACAGATTGACTCAAAATACATAGTAGTTATACAAAATCTGTAAGTATCCATCAGACAATAAACCGTCTATACAATATTTACTTGCAAACGGAGTTAACAGAGAAGTACAAGAGTTTCCCATTCAACCGCAACATTTAACCCATTTTGTACACTGTCTGTATTACAAATCCAACGATTTTCTTTAATTGTCAGCATGCGGTCAATATTAGTTGATCTTGTTGATGCTTTAACCACATCTATGACCCACCAAAGCATGTCCTTTTCAGAATGGAGCTTTTGTTTATAGTGTTCCACCAATAGGGTATGTTCTGTCTTGCAACAGATTCTTGGTTGATGTTGTAAAATCCGTTTACGAATTGGTTGGGTGGTTTTACCAATATAAAGCAATCCACATGGGCACTTGATGCAGTAGATGCCATTTTTGTATTACAATCGGAGAACATTTTTGTCTGAAAGTTTAAGCCATTGATTTCAAAGCTTTTTATAGTTGCAGTTGTATTAAATGCTACATAATTTTTACATTTAAAATGACCCACCACTGGGGTGTTTAGAAGCATTTTTTGAATCGTGGTCTTTTTGGGCTCTGCATATGCTCTAACTAATCTATTTTTCAAGTTAGAGCTTCTTTTGAAAGCAAACAATGGTCTTTCTTTAAATTCAGCAATGTTGCGCTGAAGACTCCAATGTTTACATATTGTTTTTATGATTTTGTTGGAAAAAGTACCAAAAGTATTAGCACACACACTAAGCGTGATTGAAACGGTCTATCTTTAATTTCAAGTAAAGCTGTTCTGTCATTATACCAAGTCTTTTGAAAGCCCTCCTGAGGAGCCTTGATGGATATCCTCTAGCTTTTAGTTTTTTAAAAAGTTTTTTTGCTTTAAAAAAGAAGTAGTCATCTTTTTTGTAACAGTTACGGCGCAGATGTAAAATTTGGCCAAATGGCAAATTATCTTTGAGCGCCTGACGGTGGCGACTGTCATATTTTAACAATGTATTCCTAGCAGTGGGTTTAGTGAACAAAGTCGTGTATAACTTGTCTATTCGGTTTTGATAGGTATGTCCAGGAAATTTATGTTCAAGTTATCATATTGGATGGTGAATTGTAAATAGAATTACATGTATTGATCCATTTATGAAAATCAAGGAGGCAATCAACATTGCCTTGCCAAATAAGGAAAACATCGGCTATGTATCGCATCCATTTTTTGATGTGAATTTGATGTGGGTTTATATAGTTAAAAATAAATTTAGTCTCACAGTCGGATACATAGATATTTGCTATATCAGGGGAAAAAATTGCCCTCATTGCAACTCCTTTTATTTGTTCATAAAATTGTTGTTCAAAGTTAAAAAATGTTCTTACATAAAGCTAGTTCTGTACAAGCCAGTATAAATGACATAGGAACATTATGTG
Source organism: Calotriton arnoldi (assembly GCA_963921515.1). Taxonomy (NCBI): domain Eukaryota; kingdom Metazoa; phylum Chordata; class Amphibia; order Caudata; family Salamandridae; genus Calotriton; species Calotriton arnoldi. Next base: position 4,288,883 of record CAWUFW010000215.1, on the reverse strand, counting down.
GATGAGGTCTAGTCTCTCGTATGTTTTCAAGAAGAAAAAGAGCCTCCTGCTGTGGTATATTAGTATAGAGAATCTCTATATCCATCGTAACAAGGAGTTCTTTAGTACAGTCAAAGACAAAGTCTTCAATGGTGTTAATCACCGTGGTCGTGTCTCTAATGCATGTTGAATGATTTATTACAAATGGTTTTATAAAGAAGACAACGTATTGTGACAATGGTTTTAAGATTGAATTGCATCCTGAAATGATCGGACGCCCAGGTGGATCAGTCAAATTCTTATGTACCTTAGGCAAATTGTACATAGCCGGTATTGTTGGATCATCTTTAATTAGAAAGGCTGATTCCTTTTCACTAAGCCACCCCTCTTCAAGGCCCAATTTACTTAGAGTATAAATCGTTTTGTTCAGTTCTGCCGTGGGATTTTTAAAAGAGGTTTGTAATGATCAGTAACATTTAGTTGTCGGAGTAGTTCTTCTCTATATTTTGATTTGTCCATTAGGACAGTGCCACCGCCTTTGTCAGCCGGTTTTATTATAACATCCGGGAGCAATTGGAGATCTCTGAGGAATTTTTGCTGATCTTTCGATAAATTACATTTGTTACTAGACTTTGAAAGAGATTATCAATCTCAGTAATGATTGCATTCTCAAACGTGACAATTTCTTTGGATATCATTGAGTTTGTAGGAAAAAAGGCTGAGGTTTTATGTAGTCCTGTAGTATTTATTATTGGATTGGAATCATGCATAGAAAGAAACTCACAGCAGGGAGCAATGGGGCTGACTTCAAGAAAGACTATCTAAAACATGGATACAATGAAGAGTGAGTTCTCTGCACCTGTTGTCATCGGCCTTCCTGTTGTCACCAGCCTTCCTGAAGTAGTAAACGGAGACAGACAAAGGGCAGGTCTGGTCTAGAAACATGCTCACCTTGAACAACATAAACAGCAGTTCCACCCCTCACCCCTACTATTCACCAAATGGCAGTGCTCAGGAAGAAATAATTTGCAGCCCCTTGCAAACAAAGTGTATCTGGAATTTCTAAAGGTAACCCTGTCTCCATCCTCCTTCATTTTAGTGTATGTGTCTCCACCCTCCACCTACAGAAATAACTGTAAAACACTCTCTGGGGAAGCTGTCTCAAGCCTTCATTTTGTGCCACGTTAACCTTAACCTAGCAGCAATACTTCAATACTCAGACACACATACGCATACAAAGTCTTACTATCATACATATATTATACACGCTCACTGTGCACCCACACTCTCACCATGCACACAGGATGTCCATGCAAGGTTCTGGCCTTCCCATAACTGAGGATCTTTACCCAAGAGGTGGCAGTAGACCGCACTCTCACTGACAGAGTAAAAGGTCCCATCACACACTGAATCACAAACCCGATATGCTGCCACCCCTACTGTACATGATGCATCCAGGAAAGGGTAGGTACTACTATGACGGCACCCTTGGTCCAACCCTCTAGGACACAAGAAAAGTCCTGGACCTAGAATTGATAAGGACAGGCCTAGGCCTCAACTCCTCTGCTAAATTTGCATGACCTCAGGGCCAAAATAAAAGTTGGGATACCAAGTTCACTTATAGTTGGGCACTCAGTAGGAGTACACATTTTGTTCAGTGCTGATACATTGCAGTCCTTGGGCAGCTTGGCATTGATGTGGTGGTTTGGAAGAATGATTCATTTGGTTTGAGATCAACGTGACAAAGACCAGTGTGTTAGACCTGGCATCATTGGCGTCGTTTCCCCTGACTTTTTGCCTTCAGGCTTCCTGTTTTTTCTGACTTTAGGTATCTGGGCGCTTTCCCACTGCGAATCAGTGCTGAAGTGCTCTATACTTAAAACATGGGCTTATCCACAATTGGCATATTTATTTGACTTATAAGTCCCTAGCAAAGTGCACTACATGTGCCCAGGGCCTGTAAATTAAATGCTACTAGTGGTCCTCCAGCACTGATTGCGCCACCCACTTAAGTAGCCTTTTAAACATCTCAGGCCTGCCACCGCAGAGCCTGTGTGTGCAGTTTTAAATTGGCAAGTTGGCCTGCAAGCTCACCCACTTGTCAGGCCTAAACCTTCCTTTCTATTACATATAGGTCACCCAGTCCGGTAGGCCTTAGACAGCCCATGGGCAGGGTGCAGTGTATTTAAAAAGAAGGACATGTTCTGGTAGTGAATTACTCTTAAATTCGTTTTCCACCACTGCAAGGCCTATCTCTCCTATAGGAAAACATTAGGATTGTCTTATTACATTTTATAAGTGTAATTTCTAACTGCGAAGAGATGGGGTCCCCACATTTGGTTTTCACAAAATCACGATTTAAAAACAGAGCTTATGGTGAAGTTGGATTTTTAACTGCAATTCTGAGAAGGCCACTTTTAGAAAGTTGGCATTTTCTTACTGTACTGAAACACAACAAGTACTCCTGGGGTTCGTGGATGAAATACACGTGTTTTAATACAGTAGACCCTAATGGGGTATTGGAGGGAAGTCCTATCTTGAAGAGACACCCTAGGGAGTGGGGAAGGAAACAATTCCTTTTGTTTTAATTACCCTCACACACCCTAGTGGTGTCATGCTTCATCATCGGGTCACCCTGACGCCTATAAGTCAGGGTGGGCTCGACCATATTGCAGGGAGCTCTTAGTGAAAAAATGACCAGGGGGCGATAAAGATTAAAAAACCATAAACAGATCCCAGTATCCCTTTATTCTTGAATATGTTAAGGTTATTAAAAAATGTAAGGATGGGGTCAATTGGATTTATTTATGGTCCTATGACCCTAAAGCCACCATGTTTCAGTCCGGATTGGGCCTCGTTCGGTCCTGGACTTTCATCAGGGCAACGTGAAACCCTCCCTGGAAGATGCAGAAGGAGATTCCCTATACTGCTGTTTATGTAAGGGCAGATAGCTGCTCCTTATCGGTTAGTTAAAGACAATTATCTTTTCAAATTTTCTTATCACTCCATCCTACTATGGGAGCTGAATTCATCTCTGGGCACCTTGCGTAATCAAGGGGTAGCCCTGTAGTCACACATACATCAAGGGTCCTGCCCCACTTGACGACCTATTCGGTGTGGTCCCGGGCTTTGGCTCAAATATAATTGTCTTTAACTAACCGATAAGGAGCAGCTATCTGCCGTTACATAAACAGCAGTATAGGGAATCTCCTTCTGCGTCTTCCAGGGAGGGTATCACGTTGCCCTGATGAAAGTCCAGGACCTAACGAGGCCCAAGCAGGACTGAAACATGTTGGCTTTAGGGTCATAGGACCATAAATAATCCAATTGACCCCATCCTTACATTTTTTAATAACCTTAACAGATCCAAGAATAAAGGGATACTGGGATCTGTTTATGTTTTTTTAATCTTTATCGCCCCCTGGTCATTTTTTCACTAAGAGCTCCCTGCAATATGGTCGAGCCCACCCTGACTTATAGGCGTCAGGGTGACCCGATGATGAAGCATGACACCACTAGGGTGTGTGAGGGTAATTAAAACAAAAGGAATTGTTTCCTTCCCCACTCCCTAGGGTGTCTCTTCAAGATAGGACTTCCCTCCAATACCACATTAGGGTCTACCATATTAAAACACATGGATTTCATCCACGAACCCCAGGAGTACTTGTTGTGTTTCAGTATCTCAAAATACGGGAGGGTGTACTCCCTTGTGAATTTTCCTCTCGGCCCTCACGGCAAAGGGGAAAGGGCTCTTTCCCTTTTTTGCCATAGTAGTGTAAAATTTTCTTACTGTAACCTTCTGGTGCCTTCTGCTTGTCTCTGAATACACGTCTGGGGTGGTTGACAACTGGCTTTGTGCATTGCCTCTAGACAGCCACACAAAAAGGGAGCTTAGGTATGACTGAAGGACCATCCACATCCTGATGAGCCATCCTGGGAGAAGGGAGAATTTGACATTTACACCTGAAAGGGCTGGGTCCTGTCCCCACACAAAGGGCTGCATACCCCCTGTAGTGAGTCTGGATCCAGGGAAGGAAAGGCAGTTACTTGTGCACTCTAAAGGCTTCTCTTTGAAGTCTCCCCCACTTCAAAGGCCCAACTGGGTAGAAGTACTGAACCTCTAACACCACCAACTCAGAATACTTCTGGATCTGAGGACATTCTACTAGGAAGAAGAACTGCTGTGCTGCTGGAGGGACAGTCACTCTGCTGGACTGCTTTGTTGCGCTGGCCTGCTGCCTGTTGCCCTCTTGCCTGGGAGTGAGAAGGACTGGATCTGCATCTCTACATCCCAGAACCTAAGGGGCATATTTACAAAATAATGTCAGAGTGCGGTGTTACGCTAAATTTGGCAGTGCCGCACTCTGACATTTTTAAAACGCAGGGATGCGCTGTAGTCAAAAGAATACGGCGCATCCCTGTGTTTCTCCTACTGCTGGCGCTAAAAAAGCTGCCTAGTGCCAGCACAGGCAACCTGCCGCCGTGTTGCAAATGGTGCCTGCACTGCAGGGGCTATTGCTTATGTGCAGGAAGGGACACCATCCTGCACATAAACAATCAATAATGGCAATTGGCTCTTTTTTTGTGTGCTGCAGAATGCAGCACACATAGAAAGAGCAAAAAATTAGGAGAAATTAATCATTTCTCCTCATATCGCCATTCTTAGACCAGGTATTCCCTGGCCCCAGCCTTGTAAATCTGGCTCAGCCTCAAAAAGCAATGGGTGTTACGATGGAACGCCCACTGCCACACCCATTGCACGCCTCTTTGCCGCAGAGGACTGCGGCGGAAAGGGGCATATTTACAAGATGGCATTAAGACACTTTAAGTGTAAATATGGGGAATGCTGCAATGTCACCGGAGCATCATAAAAAGTGATGCTCCAGAGGCATTAAGGGCTTGTAAATATGCCCCTAAGTCTCTCCAAGGGCTTGTTGGCTTGCCTCATGTTCTGAAGTCTCAGAGATATCACAGACTTCTCTTCAACCTGCAAACAGCACCTGGACTTTGCTTGCTGCAAGTCTTGCCCTGCCAAGTGGTGCCAACCCAGTGCTGGGCCCTTGGAAGTGAGTAGAAGGTGCTGCAACTGCCAGAGAGCATGCTTTGACACCGTTGCACTGATCAGAACTGCCGCATCACCTCTGGAACTGCCACTTCGGAACCGACACATTGCCGCACTGTGTGGAGAAGATCGACGCATCACCTCTGCAGCATGGAGAAACCAGGTGCATTCAATTTGGAACCACTGCACCTCTGAACCGGTGTATAGCTCACAGAACCAACGCATCACTGCCTTTGCGTGAAAAAATCTGGCACATCACCCCAACTGCATGGGGATCACGATGCATCGCTCAGCTGCATCTTGTTGTTGCGACCAGGATCAAGGGAATTTTGCTCAGTGCACCTTATGTGGGTTCTGTATCTGCCCCGCGCTCCATCGCTTTCAGCCTGAACTCTTGACTTTTTTTCTGGTCCTGCGCGTGCCAACTCTGTAGAATGTTGGGGTGCTGAATACCATGGCTGCATAGTCTTGATTCCACCTCATTCCTCTTTAATCCACCACTAGACACTCCTTGATTCTCTGTCTCACTCTTGGAGGTTATTTTTTGACATCCCTACTTTCTCCCATTGTCACTTTTATTCCATCTTTCTCATTCTCCTTCTTTCCCCTTTTTGTGTTTTCTCTCTCTTGCGCTGGTCCCCAAAAATAAGTGTAGGCGGACCCCACCTTCAACAACCGACTGGAATTAAACAAAACCCACACCCTTAAATTGCAGTCCAACTGCATTCACTCAGCCAGCAAATACCCCCATGTACTCCCATCCACTTCTGAAATTAAGAAGGCTCTGGTTCAGTTTTTTGAACAATGTTTCACAAGTTGTAATAGCAACATGTTACTAACTTTCATTTCTACAGAGCAGGCCCAACCTGTCACACTGCTCTTTGCACACAGTTTACAGCATACAGTGGACTGCTGTCTGCTGCTTGGTGTCAAGAGATCAATAAAGCAAAGTAACAGAGGACCCCACAGGGAGAAGGAGGCTTCCCTATCCACCGCACTACTGAGCCTGTGGGTGTGTGTGTGTTACGCCACTGTCTTAAGTGTTTTCCCTATTGTGGGAAATTGGGTTGTTGGTTGACTGAGATGTGAGCCCTGGTCAAGCAGCAACCACAGTCCTTGTCAGGGCAAGGCACAAGCAAACCCCAAATTAACCTGTGCTCAGTCTCCTGGTAACTTGGCACGGAGCAGTCAGGCTTAACTTAGAGGAAATGTGTAAAGTATTTGTGCAACACTTCAAACAGTGAAAACACCACACAAAAAGATCCCACACCAGGTAAGAAAAATAGAGCTTAATTTAATAAATAAAACCAGACCAAAATGGCAAAAATCCAATCAGTAGAACCGGAGTTATGAATTTTAAAACAATAAACTGCAATATAGCGCCTAAAAGCATAAAGCACCAACTGCGGCTATCTAGTTGCACTGAACCAGGACAAAGTCAAAAGTTCAGTCTGACCACGATGGAGCGTGCATCAAACACAGTCCCAGATTAGTCCCTCTAAAGTTTTACCTTCTCAAGTTTTGTGCCATGAGTCCTGTTCGCGTTGGAGAGGATTGCAGAAATCAAGGAGAGTGTCGCGGGCAGTGTTCGGCATGGTGCGAAGAGCTGGCCAGGTGTCACGGACGGATGTGCTGGAGGTTCATGATGGGGGTCCTCCGTGGCGATCAATGCTTGCTGTGCGGAGAAATGGGCTGGAGGCAGCTCACACTGAACTTCGGTGCAAGCTGCGCAATTCTGGTACGAACAGGCCCAGTCGCGGTCAGGAAGATCCCAAAAGGTTGATTTCAAGAGCCTGTGAGCCACACCGAGATGAGTGGCACCACTTGGGGGGTTCACCAATTTGCTACAGCTGGGTCCAGGAACTTGTTGGGGAGCCTTTTATATCCCTGAGGCTCAGATCAGGAGGCCTGCAGACTAGTAGTAGTATAACTTTATTTCAGCCAAAAGGCCATAAAAGTACAGAATAAAAACAAAATACACAAACTTACTGGATTTTTTTAGTGGCCCAGTCAATTTCGTATCTGCCAGGGAGAGAGACAAACCCCTGCACACAGGGAGAACAAACTGAGGAATGGTGGGAGTAGGATGAGCAAGTAAAGGGTCAGCATAGAGTTTTGAAAGGAGATCAATCCAGACTGCTGGTGGTATAAAATGATCAGTAGTGGTTCCGGCATGGTCATGTGCAATGATCCGCCAAAATAATGCTTCTTGCCTACCCTATATAGCATCAAGCAAGTCCTGCCAGACAAATTCGTCCCATTTACATTGTTTGGCTTTAAGGATCTTCATATAAGATTGGCGAGCAGCAACTGGGTTATGTTCTTTAATTGCATTTATAAGGTGCGTCTTGGCCCTAAGGCAATCTTGATCATACCAAGGAATCAATTTGAGCAGTTTGGTCGGCTGTGGTTTATACGGCCTTGAGAAAATGTCTTTGAAGGAGTGAGAAAAAAAAGAATAACAGGATACTATCAACATTTAGGGCAAGAAGAGAATTCGACATTAGTGACCTTGGCCAGGAAAAGGATATTAATTTCGGCTATCAGATCAGGATTGTTTGCTATAGTGGGCCATTTGATGGCCCTTCTATTATTGAGGCCAGATGGAGAAAATGAGAACTGTGAAATAGGGGCAAAAAGATCACAAAGAAGGTCACCTGACAGTGTTAATTCTAATAGTATTATTGTCACTTTAATCTATGTTAGTAACCTTGAAGTTGCTGGGATTATTACAAAGTCTGATGTCAATAATGCAGTGATCGATGAGCGATTTCTTTTTGCCCCTCTAGAATGTAAAAGCTCAAAATGTATCCGACTCAGGTCTTCCATTGCAAGCCCTGAGGCCAAAAGAGTGTGTCGGGGAGATGAGCTGTAAAGCAGCAGTAGGCCCAGCTTTTGACAAGTCTGCTTTCAAAGACGAAATACCAATGGCTTCACCTTTGCTTTGAGTTATAGATGTTACAAAATCTATGGGCTCATAGGTGGTATGAAAATCGCCCACTAAAATCGTGAACTCAGAGCCGAAAAAAGAAAGTTGTCCACAAATGCAAGAGTCGGAGATTCCTTATATTTGGTAGTCGTACGATTGTAAATGTTCAAAACATTGATAGAGCTGCCTTTGCAGGGGATAAGATTAAATCCTAAAACACATGGTGATGAAATGTCCAGCCTTTTGCATCGACCATGAAGAGAAATTTTGATCCAGATCAGGCCAACAGAGAGTCTGCCTTTTGAGGATGGTAGGGCGTTGTTACAAATGGAAATGTAGCCCAGTCTATGGAGCGAGGATACAGCCCAGGATTCCTGAATTAGGATTATATGAAAGGTGTCCAGAAAGCTGTTTCAGGCAGGATACAGGATTTTGTCAGCGATCCCAGCTGCATTCCAAGATAGCATTCAAATCTCTTTAGTCGAGGTCTGAGGCACAAAAATTGGCTCTACAGGAAGGAGATTCAACAAGAGCCTCAAGTGTGTTGGAGAAAAAAACAGCTTGATGGTGGGTAGGAGATTTAGATGGAGATAGTCTATTGAATTAAGGGAACCATTGGGATTTAGAGAGCAGGTCGAAGGAAATACTGGCAAGTAGGTATTCAAAATGGAGTATTCATTAGCATTTGGAATTTGAGATGTGATTAAGGGATTGAACACCGGTGCCAAAGCAGCCTGAGGTCTGGCTGGAATCCGCAAGGGAATTGGGTAACTAGGAGTCAAGCGAAGAGGTTGGGAATCAAACGTGACTTTGTTGGTAATGTTAAGTTTAAAATGGATGAGGGATCCTGGGGTGCTATAGACTGTGAATCCATACTAATCAGGCCCTGGACTAGAGGTTCACAGACATGGGACAAACAAATACAATTCAGGCGAGAGTTACTCATCTGCATCCTATGGGTCCTAATGATATCTGAATGAACAATAGAGAGACACACTCTCTGGGTTCTAATACAATAATAACCTTGTTAATAAGCAAATCACTATCTTCAAAAGAACTGGAGCCCAGCTTTGGGACATTAATCACAAAGATCATAAAGCCTGGGCAATTTTTCAAAATTAAAGCGGGGTTTTGCATTAATGGGAAATGATTCGGCAAATAGGAACAAGAGAGTGGCTCCGCAGAAAAGTGCCTAGCCAATGTTGTGCCCAAATAGGGCGAAGAAAAAGGCTGCTGGCCTCGCAGTGGTATTTTGCTGTTGGCCCGTGAATTTTAGGGCAAAGAAGACCATGCTGCGAAGTTGACGATCTAGTAGCACAGGTATGCAGTAAAGTTGTTGAGGCTAATTCAGAGGTTGGTGTGAACTGTGGCAAACATGTGGCAGAGGGTGGCTGGCAAGAACTATAATTTGGGACCTCCCCCTCTGAGCATGACATCATTCCTCTGTCGAGGAGAGTCTGGTGTATTTTTCCTGATCTATAGGTAACAGTCTCATAATCGAGGATTTTAACTTGGTTATCTCTTCTTTCAGCTTCTGCATGGTATCAAATAGTTTTTGTGCTGAGAGGCGGTAGATGTGCAAAGTTGCTATCAAGGTTCTGGGAATTCAGGTGGTCTGTGACTTGGTCGGCCTCTTTACCTTTGAGAGCTGCAAATCTCTCGATACATATGACTGGGGGCTGGAAGGTGCAAGGCCAACATTAATTACACGAACTATGGTAGAAGGAGCCAATACAGTGTCAAGATTATCATTAGGAAATGAAGACGACACATGCCTAGTAGGTAATGCTGATGAAGTCCCTCTATCAGACTTGTGGAAAAAGTGAGTCCTTTTGGGAACACCTTTCGCGATTTGCCCTCGCTGATTAGGGACTCCACTGCATCTATCAAGGTGTCAATCTCTTGTAAGGTACAATTCTCTGAAGTGTGGGTGGGTTTATTTTAGTTTTACAGGGCCCAAGAGAACCCTCTTCAGCGTTTCTCTTTCCCATTTTAGCTGGACAGTAAAACGATGCAAACTTACAATAAAGCTCAACCTTATAGCTAAGTAACCCCAAGATGCGCCTTGATAACTTAAAATATGCTGCAAGTGTGTAAAAAAATCAAAAAAAAATCATGGAATGAAGTCAAGTGAATATGGCCTAAAGACACGGACAGTTCAGCTTATATACACCTTTGGCTCATCTTTTGGTACAAACAAAAGGAAGTACAGAAAATTAAATCCCTGTATTCACAATGTTAAAAACACATACAAGCCCACCTCAGCAAGAACCAAGAGTGAGAAAAAATAAAAACAAGGCCGTGGAGGAGCTTGTGAGGCTACTAATTCACAGTTACGCGCCATTTGCCTCATACAAGCCCTGCCCCATGCCCCACCCCATCACAAGGCTGTTAGGGTGTGCAGTGGAATGCTAACTAAATGGTTAGCTGACTTAGCTCAATTTATTTCTGGGGGAACAACTGCCCTCCAATTGATAATCAAACTGCATCCATCCCCAGAGTCCCAGAACACGAACCAGAGAAGAATATGAGCAAGAAGATACCAAACTAAAAAATAAAATGAGACTTGAAAAAAAGTCTGTATACCCCTCTTCCCTCCCCCTCCCCCCCCCCCCCCCAGAGAAGCAATTATTTCCAATAGGGGATATAATGGAAATGTTTCCCGATCAACTGGGGAATGTTATCTACCCCCAGCATGAGGCCCAAGAAAAATAAATGCAATGTCTATCAGAGAGCTAGAAATCATTGGACAGGACCAATTGAGTTTTGGCAAATAATGATGAAATAGACACACCAGGTGCTCGCCAGTGAGTTTTCTTCGAGGTCAGACGAAATGAGCAAACACCATGGGCCCCGTTCGAAGATCGTACTGTTTGGATAAAACATCAATGTCCCACTGAGCCCAACTTACCTTTCTTTTTAGTACATACGGGCTCAACTCAACTTGGAGGACGTAGCAGATGACGAGCGGAAGGCAATCCAAGATAAAATGAAAAAAAACAAAAAAAGGGCAAGAACCCTTGGGGGATGTAGCGGCCCTTCCCTGGCTCTTTCTGGTGATGACGGGTGCAAGATGAGCCCGGACTTGGCCCGGCCTTGGCCCAGGCGCGTCCCATGCCACAGGTAAAATGGAAAAGTTTTATAGCACTATCAGCTGCCTCAGGTGTGGGCAGTTGCAGGGCCTCCTCTTCCACCCTGTGGTAGCCTGGGACTCGTAGTCACTCCTTGCGGCCCAAACAATGCGTCCCCGAGCAGACTAGTCCTTTGAGTCACTCTGGGGTCCTGGGTTCAAGATGAAGTTGCAGGTCCAGTTCTTCTTTCCCAGGCAAGAGGGCAGCAGGTCAGCACAGCAGATCAACAGTTTCTTTAGAGCAGAAGTCCAGCAGAGTGGCATTCCTTGCAACAGCAGAGCAGTCCTTCTTCCTGGCAGAATATTTACAGGCTGCTCTCACTTGGAAATGTTATTAATAATCGCATGACAAGTAGAGATTCAGTTAGTTATATACAAATATTATTTTTCCCAAACAGGCCACACTTTGAGCTCCAGTTCCCTGGGGAAACCTTTTTATGAATGTTAATCAAGAACAAGCCTATGCATTCATTCACCCAATAGAAGGTGGGTTTTACTAATTCAGGAATATTGTGAATATTTGTAACTTGAGCATTTAGAAAATTAGACCTTTTGATAGGTTTTTGGAGGTATCATTAATGTGAAGGAACTACTAATGTGTTCCTCTTTTTGTAGGTCATATTCATTTTTAGGACCGACCATTCAGCGGTACCTAATTAATTTTAATCTTTTTACGCCTATCGAGGTAGAGTTGGGCAAAATGTAATCCCCACGGACTCAAAAAACTAAGGGTAGGTTAACCCTGTATGGGCTGAGGTTAATATTCTGGGGCTAACTCATACAGTTAACATTAGATATACCCTTAAGGTGACTCATATATTTTCGTATCCTTTAATTCCGAAATAGGTTCATATTGATGACCGGCCTACCACTCCCTAATTGGAAAAAAGGGAGATTCAAGAAATACTCGATGACTCACCTTATTAAGGGTCGGTTAAAACCCATGTCAATCTTGGGGAGGCCAATACTTAAAATAATGGGATGGTCCCCTAATTTTCATTTATTTAATTCTTTAGGTTTTTATTAGGATAAAATGGCCGATTCATCAAGCATCTGAATGTGAACGGTCCATCTAAGTGAAAGTTACCTTAATGTTAGAGGTGAGTTGGATAGTATTGAAGCTTCAGAAAATTGAGGAGCTGACTGAATGAATGAATGATATGTGCCTTCACCTCACAGTCTGGAACGGAATGACACGGGGCATGTGGTGATGTATATTAAAGCAACACCAGAATCACTTTGGGGGATTTTTAACTATAATGTTCATAAAGTATGTGAAAGTAAATTGTTTTTGGAAATAATTTAAGTTGACACTTGATTTATGTTTTTAAACAGGTTGTTTATAAGAAAGAGGGGTAGTTTATACATTGTCCTGAAGAAGGTGATCTTATTCTGCTTTGATACCACCGAAACGAGTCGACGCCTATTCTTGTGGGGTTACATCCGAGGAACAAAAGTATTGACTGTAAAAAATCAAATGTTGTCAATACTGTTATTGATTCTTTCAGAATAACCAGTGCTAATGACAAATACTCATGTCTGTTGTTTTTATCTCTCTTTGATGTTTTCTTTTTAATATGTTGAATCATTGTATGATAAATTATTTTATCAATTTTTATTATTGTTGAAAGTGATGTGATGTACATTCTGATGATGTTTCAATTAAATTTATTGTATACATACATATCCTCTGGTTTTTCCTTTCCTAGACTGGTGAAGTAGTATGGTGTGATTGTTTGAAAACTAGTGTACATATCGATTGGTTATTCACTTGCCAAGAGTAGTTGTTTTTGAATATAGAGTATTTACAGGTCCAGAAATGTTCTGAAGAGTTGGTGTCTGAGGTCCTTCTTTTATACACAGTTGTGCCTTTGAAGGGGGGAGAAGCTTCTAGAGCATCAAATGACTAAGGCAAGAAAATGCCAACTTTCTAAAAGTGGAATTTTCAGAATTCCAATTTAAAATCTGACTTCACCATAAGTTAAGATTTTAAATTGTGATTCCAAAGACATCAAATATGAACTGGTTATCTCTTTCCATTTGAAAATCATACTTATATTAAGGCCACTTCAATTTTATCATATGGGAAAGATAGGGCTTGCAGTAGTGAAAAACGAATTTAAGAGTTTTTTCACTATCACAACATGTCAAACTTAAAGGTACAGGTCCTTATTTTTAAATATATTGCACCCTGCCCTCTGGGTGACTTGTATGTATTAAAAAGGGAGGTTTGGGCCTGACAAAAGGTTTATTTTGCCAGGTTGAAATGGCAGTTTATAATTACACACAGGCTCTGCAATCACAGGCCTGAGACAGGTTTACAGGGCTTCTTAAGCGGGTGTCACAATCAGTGCTGCAGGCCCACTAGTAGCATTTATTTACAGACCCTGGGTACATGTAATACCACTTTTCTAGGGACTTATAAGTAAATTAAATAAGCAAAATGGGGATGAGAAAATATCATGTGTAGAGGAGAGAACACACACACTTTAGCACTGGTTAGCGTAGTAAAGTGCACAGAGTCCTAAGGTCAGCAAGACAAATTCAGCAAAAATAGGAGGAGGAAGGCAAAACGTTTGTGTGTAACCTTGCAGAGAGGGCCAAGTTCAATACCTATAAAATAGGGAACCAGCAGGTTTGAATTTTAATATATGATGATGAACTGGTCACATAAGACCAGACCATTAGTCTGCGATAGCACCTAAACCATATCAGGTTATAATGACTTGGCTGGTAAGAAGAACTTTACTCAAGCTTTGCTTAGTTTGGTGTAAATCTGTTTAGCAGTGTTTTAAAAGTTACTGTTTAAAAAGTGTGCCTGTATAAAGAGTGCACATTTTAAAGATATCTGGAATATTAGTCCTCGGAACTTCCACAAATTTGAATATGCAGAGGATTTGTGGAAAGTGATATACTATTGGGAGCTTTCTCTCCTATCGCCTATTGAGGATTCACAAATCTGACTGCAGATTCACAAATCTGCCAAGCTCTGATTGCTTTGCCATCACAGACCGGTTCTCTGTGTTCTGAAAGGGCAGCTGCCACATTTCTCTTCATGTTCCAGCCAGCCAATTACTGTGCAAGCTCCCATGAGACTAGTGGGAGCCTCTTGCTACCACGAGACAGCCAATTGGCAAAAAAGTCCTCTAGACCAATCAGATGGCTCTATTTTTGATTTTGCATGACCGCGGGACTCTCACAAAACTCTCGCAAACCCAACTCTCTAGATATACATATACAATATTATTGAACCTTAATTTTTCAAATACGACTCAATGGACTTACACCAAATCACAAAAAGCACACTTTTGTGGGTTCATGAAAAAAGGGGGGATGGGCAGGAAAGCGGAGGGTTGGCTGCCCACGGGTGTGGAGGGTGGGGGATGGATGCAGGAGGCTGGCCACAGGTATTGGGTTGGCTTTACTTTGGGTAATAAAATATTGCTTCATGTTAAAAAAACCCTAGAAGTTAACTGAAAAAAACAAAGCGCAAAGAGATGTAATAGTTAGGAATTGTAATATCTTACTTTACATTAAAAAAAAACAACTTTCAAAATCACTGTAAAAACCAAAGGTTAAAGTAACGTTATAGTTAGGTGAAAGTTTTAGTGACAATGCAACTTTTTAAACTAAAAATACACAAGCTCTCCAGGTATCGTTTTCTCTAGTAACTGTAACTTGTGCTCTAAAGTAACTAACATGCGCCCTCCCATGCACTAATTACCCCACGTATCACAATATTCATGACTTGTTCTATGACATCATTGATAACCCTGCAGCATCAGAAATGACATCATATATATATATATATATATATATATATATATATATATATATATATATATATATATATATATCCAACTCACTCCTCAAAAAGGATGACAACGCCGTGTGCGGTTTTTCAAAATGTATTTTCGGCCACCATCAAACGCGTTTCAACTGCACAGCAGTCTTGCTCACTGATACCGAGGTATCGAACGCGGCCATTTTTTAAACTTACTTCCGTGCAATATATATTTCCAAAGGAATGGAAATCTGGTCAAAGATTTGCTCGAGACCACACAATCAATTTGCAGGTAGGTTTATTTTTCAAACAGCAGAAAAGGACGACGCGTTTCGACCACGTCCGTGGTCTTGGTCACATGACCTCCGCCTCCATTGCATGTCATTTTAAAGGTACGTGCACATTTAAAATCATAGACATTAAAGAAAATAAATGTTAAGGCACATAAATCATAATTTTAAAACCAAAGAAAAAGGCAGCCCCACTGTTAATGAATTACTGTGCAGTGCTTCAGTTCTACAAGAGTGAAAACTCGTAAAAGTGGCAAGTCTGTGGAAAATCAGTGTAGTGAGACAACACCATAGTGGTGTTGCGTGATGTCGCAAATGTTGTGTTAGTACATTGCGTTTCTTTAATGGAGTATCGGGTCTAGTGCCCATAGTGATGGAGGTTGCTAGGTATTAACGAGCAATGTGTGTAGCAGATGGATTGTCCGCGTGGAACCAGATTAACATCAAGTACATAGGCTGTTCATGAACACTTTGTAACTTGTGAAAATGGAGGTATAGTACCTAGGGCATGCACAGAAAAGTGACTGGGAGCAAGAGGGGAGGGTCCGCCAATGACTCCAGTGCGCATATTTCTAGCACGAACGTGTAGTTCACAGGTGACTCTCTGCTACACTCACCTGGAAAAATCAAAGAAAAATAATGACATTAGCAACATACTTTTTATATATACATGCAAGCTAATATACTCAATCAGAAGAGACTTCCCACTAACCAAAGACATGAGTCTTAATTACATTGCGTCTGCTGGTTCGGTACAGAGAAATGAGTGGTTAAAAACTAAAAGGAGAAAGGAAAAGGTGGGGTATGAGTGGGCCACCAAGGCAATGGTACATGTAAACGTTTAGATTCTACAGATGGGAATACAATTCCTCATCCTGGTTAAGGCCATCTGTGAATTTGGTGCCTGCTAGAAGGATGAAACGTGACTCAAGTTTGTGTAGGGCTGCTTGGCGGTTACCTCCCCTTGGGTTGAGGTTGACTGTGTCCAGTCCAAAAAATCTGGCTTTGGTCCAGTCTGCCCCATGTTCCTTAGAAAAGTGTCTCGCTGTGCTGTAGCTTTGGTCCCGATTGGTAATCGCTCGCCAGTGCTCTAAAATCTGCTTTTTGACTGGGAAGGTCGTTGACCCGATGTACCAGAGGTCACAGGGGCATACGATGGCATACAGTACAAAGTCCGTACTGCAAGTTATCAGTTTTGGAATTTTCCAATGAGTTCTCGTTCTCTCTAGAGTGATCTCGGAGACGTTACTACTGTTCTTGCAGGCTTTGCACTTTCCGCATTTGCGGAAGCCCTTGGCTTGCTTAAGCCAGTTGCTTTCTTTGGGCTGGAGACGGCTATGTACAAGTATGTCTCTCAGGGATGTACTTCTCTTGTATGTGATGGATGGTGCTATGCTTATTTCGTTCCTCAGAACAGGATCCTGTCTAAGGATGTTGCATCTGTTCTTGAGGATTCTACGTATTTGGTTAGATTGACTGCAGTATCTTGTGATGAACCTAGTAGGTTCCTTTGTGGCGGATTTATGGGTTCTTGTAGGTTTTACTTTGTCTAAAATCTCATCCCTGGACTGATTTTCAACTCGTTTTTCTGCCTGGAGTAGTGCTTTTCTAGAGTACCCTCTCTCTCTGAATCTCTCTTTCCTCTCTTGTTTAGTTTGTTCGTAGGATAAGGGGGTGCTGCAGTTGCGCTTGGCCCTCAGGAATTCGCTGTAAGGAATTCCCCACCTCAAACTGGGAGGATGGGAACTAGCTGCATGCAGAATCGAGTTTCCTGCAGTTTTCTTCCTGAACAAATTGGTGCGAACTCTCCCATTTTCCACAGTAAGCTTGAGATCAAGGAAGTCAATAGATTTCTGACTGTAATGTCTAGTAAATTTAAGATTGACATTGTTCAAATTCAAACAGTCCACAAATAGATTTAGTTCACTCTCAGACCCTTTCCACACAAAGAAAATGTCATCAATATATCTCAGCCATTTTGACACATTGAAAATCCAGTGTTCTGTTTAGTCGTTCCAGAGCACCTGCTTCTCCCATCAGCCCACCATCAGATTGGCATAGCTCGGGGCGAAGCAGGTGCCCATGGAAGTCCCTTGCAGTTGCTTGTAATGCTCCTTTTCAAAGATAAAAACATTTTCTTTCAGGCATATTGCAATCACATCTAAGAGCATTAACGTGTGTTCCAGAAATTCTGCCTTGCGTGTTTTAAGAAAGAACTGGCAAGCCTTTAAACCATCACCATGCCTAATGCTTGTATAAAGCGCCTCCACATCAAGACATACCAACCAATGATTATCCCCCATGGTGACATCTTTAATCTTTTGTAGGAAGTCAGTTGTGTCCCTCAGCTAGGACGTGAGATTCTTCACAAAGGGGAAAAGGAAGTGGTCGACATATGTACTGGTATTTTCCATGAGGCTGTTCTTAGAGGACACAATGGGTCTCCCTGGTGGGTCGGTGGCATTCTTATGGATCTTTGGGAGGAGGTATAGTGTTGGTGTTGTGGGAGTGTCAGTCTTGAGAAATTGTTTCTCATCCCATGTCAGTAAGCCCCTCTCGTGCCATGCATGAATTTTGTTATGGTACATGTTTTTCAAATCTCCAAGGTATTTCCTCTCCACCCTCCCGTAGCATGTTAAATCGTTGAGCTGGCGGTGTGCTTCCCTGGTGTACATGGCCCTTGTCATGAGGACCACATTGCCTCCTTTATCAGAGGGTTTGATTACCAGCTCACGATCATTCTGCAGGTTAGTGACTGCCTCCCATTGGGGTTTAGTCATATTTCTACTCCCTGTGGTGTCTTTCAGGAGTTTAAGGAGGTCTTGGGCTACTAGGTCACTAAAGACATCGATGTTGCCTTTAGCGGGTGTGGGAACGTATCGGGATTTAGCTCAAAAGTCAGTGAGGGCGGCTTCTCCAGTGTCAATCCCAAGGAGATCAGAGATGCCAGCAGTGTGCGAGGGATTAAAGGGGTCAAGGGAGTCACTGATGGGTTCTTGTGATCCCTGCTGTTCAAGGGTCATCATGGTTTGCAATGTGGGAATGTCATCAATGGTTAATCATGTGTCCTTGTCACCCTCGGGTTTAGTTATAGTCCCTCTATGGTCTTTTCTAGCAGCATGCATTTTACACAATTTGAGTTTCCTCTCAAATTTATATAGGTCTATTCATGCCTGTGCGTAATCCAAACCTATCTCAGGGTAGAAAGACAAACCTAATTCTAATACACTTTTTTCATCAGTAGTAAGAACCTTTTCTTTCAGATTCATTACCGTTAATTTAGGTGCAGTGTCCTCCATTATGGTTTCTTTGTCCTCTGGCCTCTTGTTCCCATGCCAGTTGTTCTTACGTTTTCTGTGCCTGATGTTCCGTTTGAGGTTTTGTCTGCATTTCCTTGTCTTTTTCCTTCCGGCCTCCCCCTGTTCGATTGTTCTTTTGCCTTCTGTAGGAGGTGTAGTTCTTTGGAAAAAGACTGCTGTTCCGTGCTGCTTGATGCCGTACTGTTCACCGACTCTTGGTCCGAGCTGAGGTCGGTTGTAGATCCCTCCTTACTTGTTTCGAGGAGTCCCAGGGCTTTATCCTTTGAAAGTTCTGATCTTACTTTGTCATATTTTTTCGCGAAGGTCAGGATGCGACCTGACGCATAGTCTCTTTCATCGCGCACAAATTTGCGCTGTTTTCTGGCTACTACGTCTTTCTCGAAAGCTTTCATTTTGTCATCTACTGATTTAATTATGTTTTCTGTCTCTTTTTGGTCGGATTCTTTTTTCAGATCATCCATTAAGTCCTGTATCTGCACCAAAAGACATTGTTGCTCATCCCAGGCGTTTGCTACTAGGATTTCCAACATCCTCCTAGAGCACGCTGTTGTGTTGTCAACCCAGTCTTTCAGTACTTGTGGTTTGGGTATAGATAGTGTGGGAGTGATGAAAATTCGAAGACCTCTGGGTATGCTATTTATCTCATTAGTTTTGTAGTGAGGTCGCTTCCCACCATCTACTAATCTCCTTGTGCCTCAAGCGCTGCAGAATATTGCCTTTCTGTCTCAGGTTCGTCTGTGTTGTTTCAGCCCTCGCGCTCCCAGATGGCTGGATGTTCAGTTGCGTCTTGCTGAAAATTGCCTTAGCGGATGCCTCACGCCCCTTCATAAACTCATCTGCCATGGTTGTACAGATGTCGGGAGAAGTGCACAGTTTGCACTCCTGCTTCGGTGATTGATCGCACGTCTGGAGCCCTCTGGCTCACGTGAACTCTGGTTGGTCGCGTTACAGCGTGGCTTCTATGCGAGGAAAGTCAGGCGGAGGTGCTGATGCACACCGCATCTCCCTCGCTGGTTTGTCAAGGCGGTCGGGGGTCGGGAAGGAAAGCTGCACACCAGGGCGCGCAGTCGCCTACCTTTACTCCGGTAAGCATTGGTTTGGTTGATCCACAGTTCCGATGACTTCTCTGGTGATATGCCACACACGTTCACAGTCCAACCGGCAAGTATTCCTAACAACAAGGAATCCAATTGAAAATCGGAATACCCTTCCTCGCGAGTTGGGGCTTTGTTGGCGGACGCCGCCGCCAAAATATTTCCAAAGGAATGGAACTCTGGTTAAAGAAGATTTGCTCGAGCCCACACAATCAATTTGCAGGTAGGTTTATTTTTCAAACAGCAGAAAAGGACGACGTGTTTCGACCACGTCCGTGGTCTTGGTCACATGACCTCCGCCTCCATTGCATGTCATTTTAAAGGTACGTGCACATTTAAAATCATAGACATAAAGAAAATAAATGTTAAGGCACATAAATCATAATTTTAAAACCAAAGAAAAAGGCAGACCCAACAGTTAATGAATTACTGTGCAGTGCTTCAGTTCTGCAACAGTGAAAACTCGTAAAAGTGGCAAGTCTGTGGAAAATCAGTGTAGTGAGACAACACCACAGTGGTGTTGTGTGATGTCGCAAATGTTGTGTTAGTACATTGCGTTTCTTTAATGGAGTATCGGGTCTAGTGCCCATAGTGATGGAGGTTGCTAGGTATTAACGAGCAATGTGTGTAGCAGATGGATTGTCCGCGTGGAACCAGATTAACATCAAGTACATAGGCTGTTCGTGAGCACTTTGTAACTTGTGAAAGTGGAGGTATAGTACCTAGGGCATGCACAGAAAAGTGACTGGGAGCAAGAGGGGAGGGTCCGCCAATGACTCCAGTGCGCATATTTCTAGCACGAACGAGTAGTTCACAGATGACTCTCTGCTACACTCACCTGGAAAAATCAAAGAAATATAATGACATTAGCAACATACTTTTTATATATACATGCAAGCTAATATACTCAATCAGAAGAGACTTCCCACTAACCAAAGACATGAGTCTTAATTACATTGCGTCTGCTGGTTCGGTACAGAGAAATGAGTGGTTAAAAACTAAAAGGAGAAAGGAAAAGGTGGGGTATGAGTGGGCCACCAAGGCAATGGTACATGTGAACGTTTAAATTCTACAGATTATTTATATATATATATATATATATATATATATTAGGCAAACCGGCGTCTCAATCCACGTCGATAAGGAAAGCACACTGGTATCCAGTTTCAAAGTGCTTTATTGCAGACCTCCAACCCCTAACAGACGCGTTTCGCCTTGCGGCTTTGTCAATGCCGCAAGGCGAAACGCGTCTGTTAGGGGGTTGGGGGTCTGCAATAAAGCACTTTGAAACTGGATACCTGTGTGCTTCCTTATCGACGTGGATTGAGACGCCGAAGTTTGCCTAATTTATTGCGGCTCACCACCGCTGGATGTAAGCACCCGGGACCTAGGTGGCGCGACGGCGGTGATGTCCTGTGTCCGAAAAAAATATATATATATATATATATATAGCTTGCCCATGGTTGTTTAGGAAAATGCAATGCCCCACATGGTTTCCAGTGCCCTCAAATGAAAGAATCACAGTGAGTTTAGAAACAAATGAGCGCAACGTGGGTGCAAGACATACACCTAAATTGTTGATTTGTTCAAAAATTGTACAATACTATGATCTTTTGATCAAGTTAATCCTACTGAGTAGAGAAATGATAACCTGTTTAAGGTGCATATGGATTCCTGAGGAGTAGTTCATGCTTCCTAAGACGGATGTAGACGTACTAATTGCTAAAGGGTATCGCCAGATTGCTTATTGCCAATGAGTAACATATGAGACTCGGTCAATATTCAATGTAAAACTAGAATGGTTGGCCATCATCTCAATAACTGGTAGGGCAACCAAGTGTTCCAAGGTGTGATTTAAAACATTGTCAGCAAATGGTGTGACTTTTGATTCAACTGTGACACAGGCCATAAGTTGTTTTGGGGTTGTTTGGAGTACAATGGCTTCAGACATTCCATGAAAAAGTCATCAAGAAAGTGTAACAACTGGCAATCCTGTCTCGTCCTCTGTAATGTAAAATAATGACGATAAATTGCCATCGATTCCTAAACCTGCCCTTAAAGAGCTGTATGACACCTGGATCCAGTTAAGAAATTATTTTGGAGTAAACCATTTAGCTAATACTAGATACACGAATGGCCATTCCAACCCATCAAATTCTTTCTCACTATCAAGTGCAATTAGGAACACTTCCATCTGCCTGCATCCCACAAATCTATCATAGCAGCATCAATGATTTGCCTGATTCTTATCAGCTAAACAAACCCCTCAAAATGTAGATCTGATCCTCATGCTTTCACCAAATGGCACTATGTACTATTTTAAAAAACTATCACTTGCTTGATTGAAATCAATTTGCAGAGTATTTTTTTGGGATATGTCACACCATTCCTTGACAAACATTAAGACAGTCCGGTGGATTTAGTTTTTCACAATGGAAGTTTATTTTTGTTCAAAGTATTTCATTGAGTAAGACAACATACAATCAGATGATATTGCGATACAAGTACAAGGAAGGCTTTCCATACAATCATTTCAAGTAGACAAATTACAATTCCTATGTAAGTAAAATGTGATCACGTACACCCACAACTTTAGCGATACAATGAAATATAAGAAATAGCTGTGAGGCCACTAAGAGTCCAGGACCCCTTATGAGAACAATCTGTGTATGGTATCTAACAACATAGAAAATTAATGGAAGCAGATGTACACGGGATTGTACATGCCATATCATTGCAACACTGTAGATTGTATATTATGGGATGTGTATATCATCTTGAAGTATTGCCTATATAGCAATGAGAGCAATTAAAAAAGAACTCGGAACCTGAAGTCTTTGGTGGGATGAGTATGAAGATACGTTGTGCGTCAGGTATTGTATGTTTGTGCCTATGAAAGGGTCAGTGCTTAGTTTGTAAAAGAATGAGTGCCGGTGGCCAACTCTCTGTCAAGAAGCCCATGGCTGGTAGTGATAAATGTCGTCACGCCGATTATCAAAGCTGCACCTCTCTAACCCGCCACAAGACACTACCCGTTAATCTCAGTCTTGCAGGTTCCTGTTTTCACTTTTTTAGTCAGTTTGCCTGTCTTTCTCACTTTCTCACCTCCTTCTTTCCCCTTTGTGTGTTGTCTCTCTCTTGCTCTCAATAAACATCGAATGAGTATACATAAGTGCCGGTTCCCACCGGCTCAAATTAAGCTCTGAAAAGGGGACTTGTTGGTAGTCTCAGGAAAGAGAACGGGGTTGGATCTTCATTCAGACGTCCCCCCCCCCCTTTAATGTGTTTATTCAATTTTATGCAAATTACAAGAGAGCTGTTACAAACAGCGCAGCAGGCAGAGATCCACCACAACAGACAGCGCATACATAGGGTACATATCAAATAGCATTGTTGGCGGTATCTCAGTGGCTGCTATCAATGCATTAATGAGAGATACCAACAGTGTAGTCAGAACACTTATAACAATAAAAAAGAGAGAATGTGCTCCTGAGACTATGTAGAGGCAATGGGAGGTTCAGCTTTAATGAGAAGAGGGAAGATGATGAGCGGGCGCCCCAGGCAAGCGAGGCACATGTAGTGCTTCTGTATATGGCATCCATAAAGGGGGGGTAGGGGGAGGGGGGGGGGAATAGAGGAACCGATCTCTGACCAGTGCAAGGAGTAGCGCAATGTCACCATGAGAGGGCAATCGTCAACGCTGGACAGTTTCAGGAGGAGACCTAGGTGTCACCTGTTGAAATGAAATGAAATGAAAAGGAAATTTATAAAGCGCAAAAACATTCACCCAAGGGTGTCAAGGCGCTAGCTCATCGAACGAATAGTTAGCAAACAGAATGTACCACATCAAAGATTAAAAAGCCACGTTTTTAATGCCTTTCTGAAGGCCAACAGATGGGTTTCTTCTTTTAGCCTTAGTGGAAGTGAGTTCCAAAGTCTGGTAGTACCGATCAGGAAACTTCTACCGCCCCAGGAAGACTTTTTGAACCTGGGAACTATCAGGTTATGAGCATAGGCTGAGCGGAGATGGTGGGTCGGAATATAAGGCTGCAGATTTTGTTTAAAAAAGGCAGGACCTATGTCGTGAACAACTTTGAAACCTATGCAGAGGGCCTTAAATTCGATCCATCTCTTCACCGGCAACCAGTGTAGCTCTTTGAGCGCCATAGAGACAGATTTGTGTTTTGGAACATTCAGCAGCAAACGTGCTGCTGCGTTCTGCACAATCTGCAACTTGGTCAAGCATCTCTTCCAAAGATTGATAAAAAGGCCATTGCAGTAGTCGGCCTTGGATAGAACAAGACAGTAACAGACTACAGGAGAACAAGGACGGAGACCACTAATTTCCGTAGGTTAGCCGGGATAAAAGGAAGAATCCTTCTAAGTAATTTCAAAGTGTAGAAGGATGTCGAGGTAACCTGGTTCACATGACCCTTGAACGAAAGCTTGGAATCGAACGTGACACCTAAGTTCTTTAGTTTGTTCACTGGGTTTGGTAAAGAGCCCAATTCCGAAGGCCATAGTGCAGGAGACCAGAAGTTCGTGTGACTGCCAAAAAGAAGAACTTCGGTCTTACCGGAGTTTAATTTCAGACAGTTCGCTGCCATCCAGTCCCCGACTTGACGAAGACAGGTATGGAAATGTGCTGCTGTGTCTGATGGTGAGCCTGTCACGGAAACCACTATCTGAGTATCATCGGCATAAGAAATAGCCGAGAAACCCAGAGAACGTATCAGCCTAGCCAATGGGGCAACATAAATATTAAAAAGAGTGGGGCTCAATGAAGAGCCCTGGGGTACTCTACAGGGCAATGTGAAATTGGGTGACCCGTTGGTTGGTCAGTGAATTGTGGTTCAGGGGTGGGCATGTATTGTTCTTAGCTTCTACATTAAGTAGAAAGGTCTCTCAGCATTCGCTTCAGGCGCAGGGAATCCCGCGTCCCTAGAGTTCACGAAGAGTGTGAGCTTCTGCGCGTGTCCATGTCAGGAGGTCGCGCATCCACCGTTGGTTGTCGGCCGGTGCAGGGGACTTCCAGGCCATGGCCAGCTGACGTTTAAATAGTGCAATTGCGGGGTCGACTAACCTGTGTAAGTGCTCGTCTCCCTTTCTATGGGGCGCAGTCTCAGCAGGCAGGAGGAATGCGTAAGAGAAAGGGTGTCTGTTGTCAGATCCGTCACCGCCGCTACTGTCAGGTACCATGCTGGTTGCAACACTGGGCAGTCCCATACCATATGATAAAATCTCGCTTCCTGCAGGCCACAGAAAGGGCAGGCAGGGGCAAGTGCCAGATATATTGTTTAATGCAGTGAGGGGCTAAATAGGTTTAGTGCACGTAATTAAACTGTACGAGTCTAAATCTGGGGCTGCAAGACACACCGTTGACTGACTGACTAAAGCCTGAGACCAGGCCCCATCCGTCAAAGGTTGCTGCAGCACTGCGTCCCATCTGGCGGATTCTTTTGTTGCGTGGTTCGACTGAGCCATGTGCAACGCCGTGTAGGGGGTAGTCATGGCATGTTGTATGACACCAGAAGATAATAGTGCATGGAGCACAGCGAAGGTAGATGGTTCCGCATCCCAGCCGCCCCAAGCGATCCCCATTGCACTTTTATGTTGCAATAGGTTAGGAATTGACTGGCGTATGTGTCCACGACATCCTGGAATGACATGCCAACACCATCCAGGTAGAGGTCTCCCACCTGCTCAATGCCAGCCTCCTTCCAAAGGTACCTATCTGTCCGCCGGAGCATGCCGCGTAGTGGCAGCAGTTCCCAGACAGCAATCGCTGGTGAGTATGGGAGAGGGGGCCTCCTAAGTGTACATACCTTTTCCAGCAGCTGCGGGACACCGTCATCTGAAATGTTTCTTGTCCGGGTCGGATGGTGGGGTCTCAAAGCCATGTGTAAATCCCTAGTCCATCGAGCACTGCTCGACCAACGGTAGCTCTGGGCAGTCAAGCACAGTCAAGCCATTGGCCACTGTAGTTGCGCTGCCGCATAATACAGCTCAAAATTAGGGGCCTCGAATCCGCCTTTTGAGAGTGGTCACTGGAATGTGGGAAATGCTACGCTACGACGGTCGGCACTCCATATCAATTCAAGTAGCAAGCCGTTAAGCATCAAGAAGAAGCTCCGCGGCAATACAACTGGCAGGGCTGCAAAAAAGTATAGCAATCTCGGCAACACCAACATCTTGGAGATGGCCACTCAACCCAGCGGTGAGAGAGGCAGTGAGCACCAGAAGGGTATGTACCTAATCAAGGTTGCCTTCTCGGAGGTCTCCAAGTGTGTGGTAGATCCGGACCCCCAGATACTTAAAGGAGTCATATCACCATTGAAAGTGCATGTTCATGGTCTCAGTTCTATGCAGCAACTGTCGCTGTGCCAGCGGAAATAAACAGGACTTTGCGCAGTTCACTCGCAAGCCTGATGCTTCCCTAATTCGTCCAACAGGCGCATGAGGTTGGGTAGGGCAGCCTCCACGTTGCGCAAATAAATCAAGGCATCATCTGCATAGAGCAAGATGCCATGGTGGGCCCCCAGTTCCGGAAAACCCCATATCTGTGCCATGCCCCACAGGTGCCAAGCAAGGGGCTCCATTGCAAGTGCAAAGATTAGAGGGAACAGCGGACAGCCTCAACGGGTCCCTCGCTGTATCTGAAACTTGTCCGATATCACTTGGCCAGTCTTCACTCTAGCAGTTGGGGACGTGTACAGGGTACGTACCCAACCCGTATACCCTGGTCTGAATCCCATGGCAGTGAGGATTGAGAAAAGGTAATCCCACCCAATGGTGCCAAAGGCCTTTTCTGTGTCCAATGACACAGCCACTCGGTTCTAAGCAGTTGGAAGGCGTGGCGTGCATAAGGCGCATCTGTACATTAACAAATGTGCTGCGACCCGGTATAAAACCAGACTGGTCATCATGTACAAGCACGTGAACAATGGGGATCAAGCGATTCGCGAAACTTTATCCAAAATTTTACAATCTAGGTTCAGCAGTGAGAAGGGGTCGGTGCGATCTGACATTCGGCGGGTTGCGGCCCTGTTTAGGCAACACTTCGATTAGAGCTTCCCGGAGAGAGTCCGGGAATTCGCCACGATCCCTGGCTTCGTTAAACATGACCAATACATGTGGAGCAGTTTGTGTAGGGAAAGTGGCGTAGTAGTCCATTGGTAGGCCATCCGTGCCCGGGGTGCTTGTACCGGGCGATCTGAGAGATGGCAGCATGAATTTCTTCCAGCTGGAGGGGTTTATGGAGGTCAGCCCGTTGCAAGGGATTAAGTGTAGGAAGGTCGAGGTGAGCTAAAAACATGGGTATAATGTCTGAAGATGGAGAGGCAGGTGCCTCATACAGCGTGCAATAGTAATTACAGAAGGTTCCATTAATGGCTATTTGGGAAGTGACAAGCGCCCAGTTGAGGTCACAAAGTGCCACAATTGGGATGTGTTCATGTTCCTCGGGAGCAAGCCAAGCCAGTAGTCTACCGGAGTGATCGCCCTGGGCATGATAAAGGGCCGTATGCTTGCAGTAATCATGATGACTCAGTGTAGTCTCTGCCTCGTTCCACTGTGCTTGGCGTCCGGTTGGCCACTTGTATTTCTGTTTGATGAAGATCATGTTCAAGAGACGCAAGGTCTTCCTTTAAGCGGCGATAGATACCCCAGGAAACTGCCATACAATGGCCGCGGACCACAACCTTATGTGCATCCCATTCTCAGGCGAGAGTCGAAGCAGAGCCCCGTTTGTCAGTAAAATATTTAGTAAGGCAGAGAGACAGATCCTCTTGGAAGGGGTGATCGGAGAGTGCCTCGACCTGGAACCTCCAATTAGGGATAGCAGGGTGTTGTTTTCCCCAACTCAGTGTAATAAGCAAGGGGCAGTGGTCTGACAGAGATCTTGCAAAATATTTTGAACGGACAACCCGGGAGGTGACAGAAGTCGTATATAAAATAAGGTTTATATTGGTATGAAAATCATGCACTGCGAAAAAAAACGAATTTTCACGGACATGTGGATGTCCCATGGGCCATGCATCATGCAGATTGCAAATCACCCACCCCCACAGATCCCTTGGCCGAGTGGGTCATGAAGGAGTGAGACTATCTAAAAACTCAGTCTGGTTGGAATTGGGCGCATACAGGGCCACTAAAGTGACGTACCTCACACTCATGTCCAGCCGTTGTTTACCGAGAGCGAAGGGGGCCCCAGGGGCTAACCATATAAGAACACCCCTTGCATAGGCCGACATTGTGGTCCAGTAGGTCTGCCCTCTCCATTTAGAGTGTAATTTGTGTAGCTCTGACGCTGTAAGGTGAGCCTCTTGTAGCATCGCGATATGAGTTTGGCGCCGTTTGAGGTACACATAAATATGGTGGCGCTTGGACTGAGTGGCCCTGCCCCGCACATTCCAGGTAAGTATGTGATACTACAGCACAGAATGGTCAGGTATTGATATAGGCATGCCTGTAAGCATAGCAAAGACGTGCAAGCCATGTAGGATAAAAGTACTCCCCTCTGTGTGCGGCTGTGTCCCATCCATGCACGCCCCTCCTCGCCAATGCAGATTTGTAAGTGACAATGGATCGGGAGTACCTCAAATCGTCATAAATAGTCTTGGAGCCTTAACTTAGAAGAATATACAACATTCAGCAAATATGACAACAATACCGCCTGGGCGGTGCACACAGAAGGGCCCGCCCATGTGTCCCAAAATCAAAAGTAAGAATTACGAAAAAATAAAAGAATTCAATCAACAATCCACATAGGAACAACGGTAGGACGTGGCATAGGAGCAAAACAGCAGTGTCCAGTGGCCAGGCCCATGGACGATGGAAGCAGTCGGAGACCCAGTTTAGTGTGGAGAAATGTCACCAGAGTTCCCTGTGGGGTGGGTGGTTAGGTAGAGGATGTTGTCAATGCCCTGTGTATGATAGTCAAAGGAGATCATCAGCAGATCTTGGGGTGAACTTGGGGACCGTGGTGTTGGACGTTAAGGAAGACTCAAACACAGGCCTCGGAGCAGGAGTCCTCAGAAGGGCCGCAAAGGAATTAGCCTGATGGTGATAGGCTGTCACCTCCACCGCTCATGCCTGCTCAACTGCAACTTGTTCTCATTCCGGACGGATGCGTGACGTCTTAGGCCGGCAGTGCCGGCGCTGCCATGATTTAGGTGTCACCCTGGTGTCATCTTCGAGTTCAGTGACTGCCGTGTAGATTAGGCCTTTCGCTTGGAGCCAGGTCCAGACATCTTCCAGCGTGGTGAAGACATGGTAGGAGTCCGCATCGATGACCTTAAGTTTCGCCGGAAATAACAGCGCATAACGAATTTGCAGGTCGCGCAGGTGTTTGACCTTCATGTAGGAGCCGCCCTGACATTAAACCTCCAAAGTGTAGTCAGGGTAGGCTGCTATTGTTGTGTTCTCAAAGTGCCATGGGCGCTTGGTGCGGAATAGCTGGAGGCTAAGATCACGGTCCCGGAAGTTGAGAAATCAGGCAATGAGAGGGAGGGATGGTGCCCCAGCACGAGGTGGGTGTCCAGGAACGCGGTGTGCCCTCTCGACAGAGAACAGAGCAGGCACCCTGTCTTTCAATACCTTGTCCATCAGCCATTCCTCCAGAAGGAGTTCAGCACTGGGAGGCTCCGCCCTCTCCGGAAATCCAAGGAAACAAACTTTGTTACGCCTTGAGTGCCCCAAGGCATTCTCCGCTCTGCAGAGCAGAGCTGTCACCTCCTCTTGCATTGTTGCTAGTTTGGACTGCAGTTCATGCACCGAAGGGGACAGCGGAACTACTGTGGGCTGCCCGTGGTCCACGAAGGGGACCCTCCTAAGAGGGTGGCCGCCTTAGTGCCACATGAGGGCACACAATACAGGCTAGTTTGTTGGACCCCCCCACTGAGGGGTCCAAGCGCAGCGTCACTTCAGGTAGGGGGTGGGCGGGGACGAGGTATAAGGCCTCTCCCCACCCAACTGGCGACCTCTTTTCCGCTGCCCTCAACGCCGTTTGGGTGTCTCCTCATGATCCCCCAGGAGCTTCGGGTACCCCAGGAGATATACGCGGTGAGTGCGACTACCCCCCCCTCTCTCTTTCCCCAGCAGGCACTTAGGTGAGCTGGTGCCTGGCAGCGGCCGTAGGTGACTGTCTGCCGTGGGGGGGGCTAGCACAGCGCCTG
Source organism: Calotriton arnoldi (assembly GCA_963921515.1). Classification (NCBI taxonomy): domain Eukaryota; kingdom Metazoa; phylum Chordata; class Amphibia; order Caudata; family Salamandridae; genus Calotriton; species Calotriton arnoldi. Next base: position 4,259,120 of record CAWUFW010000215.1, on the reverse strand, counting down.
GGGATACTGGCCGGGGCTCCGGCCCGGTGCCGCTCGCACGCGGCCCGGTCCCGTCCAGGGTCATTCACCGGGGCTCCCCTGCAGGCCCGTGTAGTTTGGGCAAAGAGGGGGACAGGGGGAGCTCCTCTCGCTGCCGCATGTCCCTCCTCGTGGGGATCTGCTTTCGCCCCAGTCCCTGTTTGCAGGCTGTCTGGGGGTGTGTGCGGCGCCCCTGGGATACAGGGAGTCCTAAAGAAGGGCTGGCCGGGGAGCTTCAGGTCTGGTCCCGGGGGAGGCGGCCTGCCTGGCGACTCTCCGCAGCGACCCCGAGGAGCCCCGCGGCACCGTCCCGCCAGGGGGGGGTGCTCCCGGTCCGCAGGTGGGCCATCTTCCGCTAGGAGAGGGAGAAGCACTGGGCGCCCGGGCTCCCTCCAGCTGAGTCTTTCAGGCAGGTTGATGCGGGGTGAGTCGGACAGTCGAGGGGAGGGCGGTGAGCGCATGGCTCCCCCTCCCCCCGTGTGAAGCTCACTGTCACGGTTTCCTGGCCCCGGCCTGTGCCGGAGTAACCATTGGTGCGGGGCAGCACTCGCCAGAAGCCATTATAGGCCCAGGCTGCCGGGGGCACTAGGGTGCCAGCAGTGAGGGGCACGGGAGCGGTGCCTCGGCCCACCACCCGCCTGGGTGCAAAGTCTCAATCCTGGGCAATCCGCTCTGTCCGGGCGCTCCGGGGCCGCGGCCCGCGAGTCACCGGGGCGTGTGCGGCCCGCGAGTCACCGGGGCGTGTGCGGCCTGGGAGTCAATTGGTAATCTGGCCGTGGGCAGTGGGCACGGGGCAAAGGCGGAGAGGCCGTAGGGGCCCCGGCATCTCCGGCCATAGTGCGCGAATGGCTGGGAACACTTCCGGTCCACCCGTCGCTCCGGGCGGACCAGCCAGGACAGAGTTGGTTAAATGTATGGATTTCGTCAGAATGTATAAAGTGCTTTTGTTTCTCTTGTGTCCCTTAAAATGCTGGGGGGTCATTGGCCCAACCGGGCGCATATGTTGTTCGGGATTCGTGTGGGGGCCTGGGTACCGAGCTGGTCGGCCTGCGGGTTATTAATGTATCCGGATGCATTGAGGGAAGCAGCCATGCACAAGTCGGGCGGCACACTGGTGGTGAGGCACTGGGGCTCGTGTCGCAGGCAGAGCACGGAATGGTCTGGGAGTGCGTCGGTAGGGGGGCGTTACCGCCTGAAGCGGGGCAAGTTCCAAGTGCGCAGGCAGCTGGTTGCTAGGACGTCTGTAGCGCGGAGTATGGTCGAGGTTTACATGTTATAAGGCCATCAATTGAACAGTTTCTCCTAGGGCAATTGCGGAATAGGAATCAATGAGTTTGCTACTGTACGCCGCCCGATTGAGTAATGCCGATTGCATAAAGTTTGACGTTTCTTTGTGTTGCAGGGACGTTGGGGTCGAGTCGGACATTTGGCCAGGACGGTTACTAAGCCGCAGGTAATATTTTGAGTTGTCATCCGGGTTCTCTGTGCACCACAGCGGATGTGAGTGCCGGCGCAATCCCAATGAGTGGGGGAGTGGTTCACGCGGCGGGGTAACCGGTCAGGTTACCCAGCAACATTAAGGGGCGACATGGTCCTGGGGGGAAGTATTCACAATTGTTTTGTATTCCCAGCATACAACACGAGATAGAACGACTGCCTCCAGCTTCCAAGCCGACATGCTACGCACAAATCCGCAGCAGGTATTCGTTAGGGGTCACACCCAGATGCGCGTGCAGCAGGGTAATCAAGGTCCCCATGAGGCAGGGCCAGGGCCTGGAATAGCAAGTAACTTCTATCTTTTTCAGGGGCAGCACAGGTCTCTCGGAGCAAGCGTGAGTCCGCACCGCACGAAGGGGATTTCAGGTATGGGCGGTGCTCGCAGGGAGGGGGGGGCTGGAGGCGATCGGGCCGATCACCGGACCCCATGAGGGTCTCACAGGAGCGCGCAGGGCAGTGGTCCAGGGGAAAGGACACGGGTTGCGTGTGGGGGTCACAACTAACCTTCTTTCTTCATCACCGCACGCAGAGGCCCTCGGAAGCGTCATCAGATTTACGACAGCCTAAGACCTACTAGTCAACCAACAGTATAAGTAAGTTCAGAGACAGGGTGGAAGGGGCTGAGCGACGGTGGGCACCAGGAACACAGTGTGGTTCGTGCCTTGAGATGACGAGAGGTGCAGAGTTGCCTTACACTTATATTTTTCTCCCCCAGATTCTGCCAGTGGCCACGGGCGCGAAGTGAGGCATGGATAGCCAGGGCTCCCCCCCCTATTCTCGCAGAGGTCCCAGGTGGAGGAAACTCAACCAGGCACCTCCCAGGATGCGCAATTGACAGCCTTCATCCAGATGGCTAAGACCAATGGATTGGCATGGGCCACGGAACTCTTGAAGGCGAACAATCCTGAGGACTCCGGTATCGCCAGCGAGGTCCCTACCCCCGAGCAGGAGCCCAGTGCAGAGGCAGGCCCCACTAGGTCCAAGCGAGTGCGCAGACCCACCATTAAGGACTTCCCGGCAGATCCGCTGCCTTCCAGGAGTAGAGCTGTGGCCACACCTCGAGTGGCCGCTCCCCCTTTGACCTCCCCCCCCCCCGTCCCCGGCACTGGGCCGGAAGCCCCGCTGGACAGCAATGCGGCCCTTGGGAACTATGCCACAAGGGAGGACTTGGGTAAGCTCTTGGACACTATGAACACTTTTATGGCTGAATTCAGAGCAGGTGCGCCAGGGACAAGCTCCCCGCACCAGGGCATCAGCACAAACACGGGGAGGGAGGGGCATTGGCGGCTGCTAGTGTGTGGGCACACCAGGGTAACGAGCCGCAGGGTCAACGGGCGGCACCCGCCGCAGTAGCTCCCTAAGTATCCAGAATGGGGGCAGGTACACCGGGAACCAGTAAGGCAGCAGGTGCGTCAGGGGGGGATACCAGTTCAGTAGGGTTCGCCAGCCCTCCCACCAACACTACCAGCACGGAATCAGCAGTAAGCAGGGGGGGCACGACAGCCGTCATGGGAGGGGCGCCCCTCGCCACCGGTGCTGTTTCCGCCAGTCCACTGGACGTCCCGGGGGTCCCCCTGACAGTTCTGCCTCCACCTCCAGCGACGCAGCTGCCCATAACTGTTCCCCCCGCAGCTGAACACGCTGACAGCACCCCCCACCCTGTCACCAATGACCCGCTGCTGTCAGGACGCTGCTCCCTGTCTTGGGAGGTGCCGCAGGCAGTCAAAGAAGTAATCTGGAGGCGCAAATTCTTAGACATTTTTTCCCTGCTTATGCTAGGCCAGGAGGGCCTGGACGCCAGAAGGGTTGGGGGTAAAGACGAGGACAAGAAAGTAAAGTATCAGTCATGGCCAGAAAAGGCCATCGATAACTGGCTCGAGGCTTTCTCTATCTTATCCTCGGAAATTATGGAAAAGTTCCCTGAGTTAGGTCAAGGCTTGGTGCAATACTACAAGTTGATCCACAGCGAAGCCCAGAAGTGGGGGGGAGTGGGTTGGTTGCACTACGACAGGGACTTCCGGAAGAAAATGTCCAGGTGACCTGAGATGGGGTGGGACCAGAAAGAGGTTCAGCTATGGATGGACCATATGGGATCCTGCACACTGCAGAGCGTAGTTGCACAGCCCAAATCACAGGTGGGGCCCTACACAGGCAAGGGTTCCTTTCAGTCAGGCACACGCGGTTTCAAGCCGCCCTTTCGGGGCGCACGCAGGGGGGGCCAGAGGGGGGGCTTCAGGAGGTCACCCCCGGGGACTTGTCGCCTTTTTAACACCGGTTCATGCTTTTGGGGGAAAACATGCAAGTTCTTGCATGCCTGCAGCAAATGTGGTGGGCCACACCCTGAGGCGTCTTGCCACTCAAAGCAGGAGCGTCGGCCCGCCGGCACCGGTAGGCAAGACAGCTGAGGTGTCCATGGATGAAGAAAAAACTTAAGCCTCCCCCTCCCTGACCACCATGCACAGCGCGTCCCCTGGCTTTGTGACCACACCAGTCAGTGCCATCAGTCCTCCCCCCCCCCATTGCTCAATGTCTCTGCTTCCATGCGCGCAGTCAAGAGCCCGTCTCCAGTGATCCTCGCCAACATCGCGCCCCTCCTCAGGTGGTACCCCAACAAAGAGGACAGTTTGTTGCTACTGGTTGGCTTTAGTGAAGGTTTCAAGATCCCTTATGTGGGCCCCCTGGTAAGCAGGGAGGCCGACAACCTCAAATCTGCAAGGGAACAACCAGGAGTGGTTCAAGCCAAGGTAGCAAAGGAGTTGGCATTAGGGAGAGTGGCGGGCCCCTTTTTGCGACCCCCTTTGGACAATTTCATAGTCTCACCCCTGGGGGTGGTGCCCAAGAAGGAATCAGGGGCTTTTAGGCTGATTCATCACCTGTCCTACCCTGAAGGGGAATCAGTTAACCATGGGTTGGAGGAGGGCTCATGCTCAGTGTCGTATTGTACCCTGGACGTGGCATTGGACTTAGTCAGGAGGGCGGGCAGGGGGCCTGGTTAGCGAAAGCGGACATCGAATCTGCTTTCCGCTTGCTGCCGGTCCACCCGAGCAGCCAACACCTGCTAGGTTTCAGGCTGGAGGGCAGGTACTTCTACGACAGATGCATGCCCATGGGGTGCGCGGTCTCCTGTGCCTACTTTGAGGCATTCAGTTGCTTCCTGCAGTGGGCCCTCCAGGAAACACGTGGGGTGGAAGGGGTGACCCACTACCTAGACGACTTCCTTTTCATTGGGCAGGAAGGCACGCAGGATTGCAAAAATGCCCTCACGGACTTTGAGGAGCTCGCCAGTCACCTGGGGGTCCCACTCGTGCCTGGGAAGACAGAGGGTCCGGCACAAGTCTTAACTTTCCTGGGGATTGAGCTGGACACCATTGCCGGAGAGTCCAGGCTGCCACAGGACAAGGTACGGGACTTGGCACAACAGATCCAGTTAGCTTTAGGTCAGGACAAGGCCCCACTCAGGTTTGTTCAGAGATTCCTGGGTAAGCTGAATTTTGCTGCAAGGGTTATACCTTCAGGGAGGGTCTTTGTGCAAAGGCTAGCCAGGGCCACTGCCAAAGTGAAGAGGAAACACCAAATGGTGAGATTGAGCAAGGGGATGAGAAAGGACCTGAGTATGTGGGCGGACTTCTTGGATAATTTCAACGGTTCTGTCATTTGGAGGGCCCCCTGGGCGAGCAGTCCTGAACTGGCACTCTTCACAGATGCGGCAGGCAGAGAAGGTTTTGGGGCAATCTTAGACGGAGAATGGTGTGCCGAGAGATGGCCCAACTCTTGGCACAAAAGGAAGATCACGGCAAACATAACTGTGTTAGAATTGTTCCCTATAGTGGTAGCTTTCCACCTGTGGCCTACAGTGCTGGCAGCAAAGAGAGTCCTGTTCTGGTCCGACAATCTGGCAGTCGTTCAGGCTATCAACTCCCAGTCGGCTAGCTGTCCCCTAGTGTTGTGCCTTTTGAGGGAACTGGTGCGGGCCTGCCTGTTTAACAATGTAGAATGCAGGGCTCATAACATTCAAGGGGTGCGGAACAAAGCAGCTGACGCTCTCGCTCGTTTTCAGTGGCGCCGGTTCCGGGAGGCGTGGCCGAGAGCGAGAGAGGAGATGGCCCTTTCCCACCACACCTCTGGTTCCTTCTGAAGTGGAACAGCGATTGATGGGGCTGGGCGAGCTGTCCCTAGCACCCAGGACCAGTAAGCGATATAGGGCTTGGGTGGCCAGGTTTTGTGGGGTGGTGGGAGCCTGGGAGGATGTGAGGTCACCATTGGAGCTCAGGGTACAGACTTTCATAGTATAGGCCAAGGACAATGGGAAGAGCCACTCCTGGATTTCAGGCCACCTGGCGGCTATCAGTCACCACGCTAGGTTGATGGGCCAGAACGATCCCACAAAATCCTTTCTGATCATGGTGGCGCTCAAGGGCTGGGCTAGGATCGAGCCAAGGGCTCCGGACAACAGGTCCCCCATCGACTTCAAGATTCTGCAAGGGATGCTGGACTGGGTGCCCAAGGCTACCCATTCAGCGTTTGAAGCGGCCCTCTTTGCGGCCACCTTTAGCCTGGCTTTCTTTGGTGCCTTCAGGATTGGGGAGTTAGTGGCGAGGTCCAAGCATGACACATCGGGGGCGGCATTAAATAGGAAGGATGCAACACTCTCGGAGGCCTCACTCAAAATCTTAGTAAGGCGGTCAAAAACAGACCAGGCAGGGGAGGGGAAGAGTGGTCTTGCTGCAAAGACTTGGAGATGCTAGGTATTGTCCAGTGGCCCTGCTCACCACCTTCCTGTCCCTGCGCCCGGCTGCGGAAGGGTATCTCCTCATACACGCAGACGGAACGCCAGTCACAAAGTTCCAGGTAGAGCACATAATGTAGATTTGCTTGAAGTTGTCAGGCAACATAGGTCTGGACAAGAGGTTCTGCAGCCATTCGTTTCGGATAGGGGCTGCGACGACAGCCTTCAGGGCAGACATGTCCGCAGAACGAATTATGAAGGTGGGGCGGTGGGAGTCTCAATGCTTTAAGAGATACATACGGCCTTGAGCTCAACAAGGAAGGGGCCTGAGGACATGAGTAGTCTTGTAAATACAGTCAGGTTAAGTGTAAACAGGGTGAACCCATTGTGGCACCATATGACGTTGTGACGTGCAGTGATGTGTGTACTGATGTGCAATGTAGTTTTTAGTGTTTGGTGTGTTCCGACGCAATAAAAAGTTTTGCAACCCCACATTACTTTATTTATCAGGAACAAAGTTCTGGGTGATTGGCCATTCGGGAGTCGTGAGAGTGGCACAGTGGTCAGAGAGCAGGAAATGGAGGCATGGCTTCTCCGCCACCGAGATAATTTGGCTGGGATACCCGGGTATGCACTGGAACTGTTTACTGAGGAAGCTGCAGCAGAGACTGGGGGGGAGTAGCTCTCCGCCCAACGTCCTGGTTATACACTTGGGGGGGGGGGGGGGGAGGAATGATTTGACCCTTCTGGGGAGGAAGGTACTCCTGCAAGAAATGAAGGACACTATGTGTAAGCTAAGCAATCAGCTGGGGTCATGCGAACTGTGGTGGTCTGAAATAACGCCTCGCCTAGTGTGGCAAGGAGCTCGGTCAGGGGAGGCCGTAGAGGTATCGCGCAGGAGGGTCAACAGCGCTAATGCGTAAATTTACTGAGCAAAGGGCTTTCGGCTTTATCAGACATGGGCAACTGCACGCCAAGTCCAAAGGATGTTTTGAGGAAGATGGGGTACACCTGTCCAGAGTGGGCATGGACTTAATCTTGCTGGACCTGGGGGAGGCCCTGGAAGCAGCAGGATGTAAGTAGGAATGCCGGCCGTGGTGGGGGGCCCTGGTTGTGTCGGTGGCCACACCCAGAGCTGTGGCGGAGTTACAGGGCGATACAGAAGGGTACCCTCTGCAGGAGCACAACAGGGTGCAAAGGCCAAATATCCCCAGGGACGTCCGCGCGTTGTACCCTGGAGGAGCGACGGCGTCCCGTTAGTCCTACGGGCGGTTGTGGACCTGAGCAACCGTGGGTTGCCTGGAACGCTCCGCCCCTTTCTGGGGCGTGAGTAAGGGAGTGGACTGGCGGTCCACCGGTGGGAGGGGTTAGCCCCTCCCCCAAAATTGGTAAGCACCGATTGGCGACGGCCACGGTGTAATGTGGCTCATCAGGCGGGCAGGCGGCTGAGGGGTTGCCTGCCCTTGGATCGCCCGTAAGATAACCCACCATGTTGGCATATTTGTTATGCAAATAAACCTGCAGCAGTTTTTTCCACAAACAAGGTGTCGTGTGGTTTATTTCCAAATATATTGCTGAATGAGGGATGGGGAGTGTTGCTGATATTGGCACTATGTGGGCTGCCCGTGGTCCACGAAGGGGACCCTCCTAAGAGGGCGGCCGCCTTAGTGCCACATGAGGGCACACGATACAGGCTAGTTTGTTGGATCACACCCCGAGGGGTCCAAGCGCAGCGTCACTTCCGGTAGGGGGTGGGCGGGACGAGGTATAAGGCCTCTCCCCACCCAACTGGCGGCCTCTTTTCTGCTGCCCTCTATGCCGTTTCCCTCCCTACCGCTTACCCGGCGTGAGTGCAAGGGTGGGGGGGGCAGAAGTGTTCTAACTTGTTATTTTGTGTTGCAGGTGGAGTTACAGGGCGATCCAGAGGCTGTAAGGTACAGAGGGGTACCCTCTGCAGGAGCACAACAGGGTGCAAAGGCCAAATATCCCCAGGGACGTCTGCGCGTTGTACCCTGGAGGAGCGACGGTGCCCCGTTAGTCCTACGGGCGGTTGTGGACCTGAGCAACCGGGGGTTGCCTGGAACGCTTCGCCCCTTTCTGGGGCGTGAGTAAGGGAGTGGACTGGCGGTCCACCGGTGGGAGGGGTTAGCCCCTCCCCCAAAATTGGTAAGCACCAATTGGCGACGGCCACGGTGTAATGTGGCTCATCAGGCAGGCAGGCGGCTGAAGGGTTGCCTGCCCTTGGATCGCCCGTAAGATAACCCACCATGTTGGCATATTTGTTATGCAAATAAACCTGCAGCAATTTTCTCCACAAACAAGGTGTTGTGTGGTTTATTTCCAAATATATTGCTGTATGCGGGATGGGGAGTGTTGCTGATATTGGCACTATGACGATTCCGATTCGTCCACCCTCTCTGATAACTTGTGGTGGTCCGCGCACAGGAGGCCCACGTCGAGCTACACTGCATCAATCCTCACCTCAAGTGATTTCTTGGTGTCTAAAATAGCGTGTAACACTTTCTCAAACTACTCCGAGTGTTTGTGGAGCGTTTTGTCAAGGTGTTGTAGTGCATTCGTGGGCGCAGGTATGGCAGCCGAGGAGGGTGTCTCCGAGCCCGCCTCTTCAGGCGCCGTCTTGTTGGAGCTGCTGCGCCCCATCTGGACGTGAGTCATAGGAGCAGCGCCACATGTGACAACAAGATGAAGTTCCCAATCTGTCAGGGAGGATCCGCATGTGGATCAGTTTGTGCTGTAAGCCAAAAGCAGCGCAGGATAGAAGTGAGGGCCCCATGCGGGATCTGCAATAGTTCCTGCAGGCGTCTCACAATGATTTACGGGCCTCTCACCGTTGCCAGGGGGGTGGGGAGAAAGGGATCCCCCACTGCAATACGAGGCCCAGGGTGGTAAGGCTCCGCAGCATGCAAGGCGCCACCAATGCAACCCCCCCGTGCTCACCAGTCAAGGTGGGTAGGTCCTCCACGGTCAAGGATGCATGGTCATTGTTTCAAGTTCAAACGTCCCCTCAGGGGGCGGTCTGGTTGAATGGCACAGCAGGCACTCAGAGGGAAGCAGGCCCAGCATGGTCTCAGCCACCAGAGACACAGTTCATGCCGGTAGAGGCTCAGGCGAATATGGGGTCAGTCTCTGAGCATGAAATGCTGTGGTCAGAGGCCCGATGCAGCATCAATAACCAGGGCCCCGCCATAATCTCCTATCAATAGGGGCACCCCAGCCAGGGAGGACTGCAGGGACACACCAGAAAATCCAGGCGGTGGGTCGGCCCCAAGGGTAGAGCCGCAATGCGGATCAGCGGGCCCCGCTGTGCGTGTCCCGCAAGCAGATCCCGGGCCAAGGGGATGCAACCATCCAGGCAAAGGGCTCAGCCACCCCTCAATTAGTTCCAGAGCCAGGGGCCCGGTGCGACATCGGGCGGCAGTCCCCACCGCACCCACCCATCGGGTCAGGCGCGCAACTCTGCAGGATCCCCGGCCTCTTGGTCCCAGCCGGCGGTCTCCTCAAGGCAGTGGAACGTCTCCCGCCGAGCGCCCACGATGAGGCACCAATGCAGCAGCAACGTGCAACCCGGCACCAGGCGGCCCTACTGTTCTCCACAATTACCGGCATTGGGCGTCCACCAGCAGCTGGGACCCAACATCTCTCTTCAGGCCCAAGTCCGCGGCTCAACATGGACCACCCCGGTCTGCCCAGTCACCCCACTGGTCGAGGTTTTCACCCTTCGAGATGTCTCGGGAGAGCCACCAGCATTTGGTGGTCTCACCAGAGAGTCAGCACCAGGTAGGTTCCAGGATAATTTGTGGGCCCAGCACGGAGCTCTTCACTGAGCTTCCACTGCAGCCGCCATCGTAGCCACGAGCGTCAAACGTACTCCATTGGGCAGGTTTAGTTCACAGTGGTAGGAAGTGTGAGATGCTATCTGATTTTTTCAGGAGGGCTCCTGTTATTGTAATGTGACAGTTGGAAAACTACTCAGAAAGGCTTCTGTTTTTGAATGAGAGAGAACCATCACTTTTAATCAGTGCGACAACTCTTTTAATATGACAACAACAGCACTTGCTAAAAGGACTACTGTACTTGTACCATAATATTGTGAGTACTTTTCAGAAAGTTGACATACTTTCATCTGAACAGAACCAGTACTAGACTGCTAGAGATTCAAGGCGGCAGTACCTTCACTTCTCAGCAGAGGTGGTGAGGTTTTATTGAGGCAATGGTCACTTCTTTGGCCCTGATTACGATTTGGACAGTACTAGGGTAGCATTAAATGTAGATACAAATTGATCGTTATTTTGCAGTAAATTAATGCCAGTACCACCCAATTAAGAGTTAAACTCTATGGAAGGGGCAATTACTGTGTTAATTTATTTTTTTCGGGTTGTAAAACCACATGGGATTGCAAAATCCATGGGGTTTGACACATACATTTACCACCAGCTTTGAGCAAAAGGGAAATGTACGCATGAGAATCTGCGTGGGTTGGGATGGATGCAGGGAGGGGGTGTAGAGAGTAGGAGAGGAAGGTAAAGTTGTGAGAGGGGAAAGCATTATATGCTCCTGGTATCAGAAAAAAAAATCAGAGCAAGAGGCTTGGCTTCTGCTGCAAAGCCTCATGTCATTTTTCCAGCCGGAAAAAGTGGGTCTGGTGTTCCAGCACCCAGAAAAACCAGGTGCAGAACTTTTATAATTATGCAGCAAAGCGATTGTAAAGTTTTACATATTTTATTTGTGCCTGTTGTCAAATGGCCTTTTCTAAAGGAATAATGGGCAAATAGTTTCTTCTAGTTATGCCAAATGCGTCTTTATACCACAAAGAGCCTGATTACAAGTCAGGCAAAGCAGAACTACCTCTTGGAATTCCGATCTGCCTGATTCCAAGTGGGTCGTTTTTCCACACCCGGTTTTACCTGATATTTCCGGCTGGTAGTTCCTGCTAGAGAGATCTCATGAGGCTCTGGCTGTAGCAGCAGCCAGGCCTCATTCCTTGTTTTTTTCCCTAGCGGGCCTTGGTACGAATAATTCCCTTTTTTCCTCCCCTGCTCCCCTCCTCCACCTCCCCACACCCATCTACCACCCAGCACATACATTTACCACCCGTTCAGAGCAGGTGGTAAATGTATGCAGTAAAACCACATAGAATTGGGTATTCAGTGCAGTTTTACGACTAGAAAAATCAGCACCACACAGTAATGCCCTGATTACTTACCAGTAGTCCTCACTACACTTAGTCCTACTCGTCCTCAACCCAGTCATAAACAGTACGAGCTAGGATCAAATCGCAAACGGGGAACAAAACAGGAAACACTTGCTAACCCCACCCACCCTCCAGCTAATTGCTATAATTACACTAGCCTTACCTTAGCACATCCTGAAATACCAAGCAACACAAAGGCTGGATATCTGGAGGGTGGGTGGGAAGTAAGCGTGGGTCGAGGACGAGTAGGACTAAGAGTAATGAGGATTACCAGTAAGTAATCAGGACATTACCCTTGCGTCCCTCGACCCAGTCATAAACAATATGAGGTCATCCAAAGCATACACCCAAAATAGAAAACAGAAAGCTTTTGCAATACCGGCACCTGAAAAAAGTACGAAACAGGATATAAAGCACACTCAAGTGCATTTAATGCCATATTCCAACAATCGAACAGGAGTCTCAACCACCTGTAACACCCAACTCCCAAAATTCAAACGACTGGTTTGCACACAATTGAGACGATATTGTCTAATGAACATGTGTTGAGAAGCCCATGTTCCAGGTCAATAGATCTCATCCAAGGACACTCATTTAAAGGCGGCCGATGATGTCGACACACCATAAGTAGATCTCGCTTGAACATTAGAAGGACACAGCAACTCAGAGTCCTGATATGCCTTTGCCTATGTCTTTAATCCAATGACTCAGAGTAATCTTAAACTCCTGCCTTCCCACTTCCTGCAAGACCAAAAGTCACAAAGACTGTCAGAGATCAAAAAGAAGCAGACCTGTCAACCTACACAGGCATTGCACGCTTCACATCCAAAATGTGCAACACTTGTGTGGTCAGTTACAATGCTGCAAACGTGAATTACAACTCCAAGTTTATTCCATAATGGAGAGCGGTACAGACCAACTATATCAGCCCCGATCAACCGTCCCTCTGGTATTAACGTTCTTCCATCTCCCTGTTACAAATCCATCCACAAACATTAACCTCACATGCTCGGTAGCAACCTTGCGTGTTGGGATAATGTCAGAACATGACACATCTTCCCTTTTTATACATTGACAATGAATGCAATGGCAATAATTGAAAGATGTAATAAAGACAGTAAAATATGATAACCAAAAGTACACACTAAAAGCATAACAATAGAATCTCAAGAATACAGACTCACAATGTCCTAACCTACAATAAAATCATTCAGATTCACAGGTAAGTTTACTGTCCTACGAGAGTGCATAACTTTCACCCCAGTATCTTCCCTTGGCACATTTTGTGCAACAGGTGGCAATGAAGGTTCCCTCATGCACCTGAAGTCACTACACACATCTTGTATCCCACAAGGTTGCACCCCTTTACCAGATTCCAAGGTATTTCCTCCTCCAGTCGCTCCATTGAGTTTGGCATCGGTTTCAGTACTATCCAAGACATTTCCATCCCAAATCCACCAACCTCTCTTCCATGACAAGATCTTGTTGCATTTCACCAGTTTGCTAAAATGGCAAATCTTGCAATCTTGCAGTTCAGATGAACAAGCAGAAACCTTCCTCAGCCTCAGAGGTTCAGAAAAATGACTACTGCCCTTCTTGACAATCCTGCTAGACTTAACCCGCACCCACTCCCCTTCACACAGACGCACTTCTTTGGCACCACTCTTCTTGTCATAGTATTCTTTATACATGCTGCGTGCATTCACCAGATTAGCCTTAACTACCTCCGGTGACCATTTGCTTTTCATTTCCTGAGACATCCATGCAGAATTGTCCCTTGTGAAAGGATCTCGTCCCCTCAGAATCTTAAAAGGGCTGTTCCCAGTTATGTGATATGCCCACACCAACTTGTTTAGCTCAAGCTCCTAGTTTTTACCTGCATTGATGGCAGCCTGAATACTACCCATAATAACTCTATTGAACCTTTCAACAGCTCCATTACAAGCAGGATGATATACAGGAGTTTTCTTTTCCTTAACACCATTCCTTTCCAATAAATTAGTACATATCTCAGCAATGAATTGCGTCCCATTATCGCTCAACAGTGATTTAGGAATGCCTTCCCTGAGAAATACTGTCTCCAAGAAGGTAACAACCGTGGCATCATCAGATGTTCCACTGACCATTAACTCTGGCCACTTAGAATACTTATCCAACAATACCAGAACATATTTGGACACACCCCTACTGTCCAAAATAGGGCCTAGCACATCAATGGCTAAGACTTCCCAAGGACCATAAAGTATTTCTCTTGTGCCTAAGGGTGGTCTCAACACAACTAGAGACTTATCCGCATTGATACAATGTTCACACATCCTGACTATTTTCTCCATAGCAGTGTCCATGTCTGGCCACCAATATGAACTTTTGAGTCTTTGGTTAGATTTAACCACTCCCTGATGACCCTCATGCATTAATTCAAGTATCATCTGTTGTAGGCTCTGAGGCGGGAATCACTCTGTTGTACCCCAAAAGGAAACCAGAACCCGAGACAGATACTGCGTATCTAAGTTCCCCAAAACACTTGCGCTCTTCCTCCACATCTCTTTTGTTAGGCCAGCCTTGTAGTGTATATTCTTTGACTTTGCTCAAGATCAAATCCTCACTATATCCAACTTCCCAGTCAGAATCAGAAATAGTATCATTGCCACACTACACACTAGCTACACTATAGTCATCCCACTAACTCACTTAATTTCGCCCCGCCTGTAGGGGTGACCTGCTGAGATAGTCAGCTACCTTGTTCCTTTTCCCTGGGAGATATTCAACACTGTATGCATAATCCAGTAAACGAAGGGGCATCCTAACTATGCAGGTAGTGGCGTTGCTAGACCCCTCCGTGGTCAAATTGTTTACCAGCGGTTAATGGTTAGTACATATTGTGAATTCATTACCCCACACAAAATGTATGAATTTTGCGGTGGCCCATACATATGCCAACATTTCCAGTTCAATCACCAAGTATTTTTCTTCAGGGGGTAGTCGAGGATCTGGAGGCAAAATAAATGATGTTCTCCCCCACCCCCCTCCCCCCATCACTAGAAACCTGGGACAACACTGCCCCAAGCCCTTTACCACTGGTGTCTGTGCTAATAATCATTTTGGCTCTAGGTTCAAATCGTTGTAAGGGTATCGCTTCACAAATGTCAAGTTTAATTTCCTCAAACTGTTTCTGACACATTCTACTCCACTCAAATACCGAGTACGCCGGAGTTGCCTCAAGTGATATGTTTTCTCCACAAATCCTTTCACAAACTTGGCGTAAAACTCTGCTAACCCTAAAAATGACCTCACTTCTTTACTAGATGAAGCTGGGGCACCTTAATAGACTCTAAGACTTCCTTCTTGGGAGTAATGCCACTGCCACACACCTCATACCCTAGAAAAGTCACTGATTTTTTCCCAAACTTACTTTTGTTCACTTCAGCAGTCAACCCGTAAGCTTTCAACTTCTCCAAGACTTCATATAGCCTACGATTGTGTTCCTCTTTGCTCTTACCAATAGTCAATATGTCATCTTGGAAGTATGTTACCCCAGGGAGATCCTTAAAAAGACTGTGCATTAGTCTTTGGAAAACTGCTGCAGCCGTAGCCAGTCCAAATGGCATGCGAAAAAATCTGAAACACCCCACCGGCATTATGAACGCTGTGAGATCCCTACTGTCTGGATGAAGAGTCACTTGGGGGTAAGCTGAAGCTAAATCGATCATGAAGAACCACTTGATCCCCTTGATCATAGCCAGCAGTTCATTTATCTTAGGCAGCAGAAACTTATCCACTATGACATTTTGTTAAGGTCCCTCGAGGGGAGGCACAACCTCAATTTACCATTGACCTTTCTGCCTACGACAAGTGGTGCCATCCACTCTGTTCACTCCACCACTTCAATAATCCCTTTATGTTTTAAATCCTCTAGTTCCTTCGGCACTTCATCCCTAGCACTGAAGGGACTATTCCTTACTCTGTGGGATACAGATACAGCATTCTTTTTTAAGATTATTTTATGAACAAACTTCGTCAAATTGCCTATTCTTCCTGAAAACACCTCTGGAAATTATCTCCTAAGCATGTCTACGAAAACCTGTTCAGTGTCCACTAACACTTGGTCCACACTATTAGGATTTAGTGTAATGTTCAAAGCTTTTTGATCTACGCACCCTAATACCGAAGGTCCTACCTCTGACACATTCACTCTACCCTTAAATTCAAAAGGTAAAACACAATAACCACATATAGGTATTTTCTCACCCATGAACGTGACTGGGTGGATATCCGCCTCTATTGACTGCATTTTTACTACTTTCTCAAATTCACTTTTCCACACCGCTTTCTTGATAATGGTAAACGGCAAACCAGAGTCTGCGGTGATACTTATCTCCATACTGCCTATGTTTATGTCACACATTGGTTTGTTCCTAGCCAGACCACACAAATTCAGGACAGGAACCTCAACGCACAAGACACCCACTTCTTCTTCTTGGCACGCATCAGACTGTTCTGAAGCTGACTTATCATCCACCATTTTAACACACTGCGCACCCTTATTCTTCTTCCTGCACACCTTAGCATAATGACCAAACACCCCACAAATTAAGCACTTGACCCTTAAGGCAGGGCAATTCTTATCTCTGGCTAGGTGACCCTTGCTACTGCACCTATAAGAAGCCAGATCCTTACTTTTATATCCACTTCTGGATTTCTGTTTGTTCTCTGATTCCCTCTTTCGGTTTAAAGCCGCGTACCTTAGAAGCCTTACACACCAAAGCACCCTCTTTAGACTCAACCCCAGTAGTAGTTGACGAGTGAGCTGCTTTTGCACATCTTTTGGACAACTCACTCTTTTTTATCAAGGCTATTATGTCCTTGAGTGAAGAATCCCCACTCACCCAAAGTCTCTCCTGCACATTGGAGTCATTGGTATGCATAATGACCTGCTCACAAATTAATTTGTTGTGCAAATTGCCAAATTTACACATTACAGCTAACCTTTTTAAGGTTGGCACATAGTCCTCCACAGGTTCTGATTTGCCTTCTTTTCTGTGAAAGATATTAAACCTGTCAATAGCTACACATACTGTATGCTGATAGTAGTGATCTAAATCTTCCAGAGCATTCACAAAAACATCCTGTTCACCTTCTTTTCTAGCCTCCTCCTCCATTTGGGGGTAAATACTTATCCCCTCTGGACCTAAATTACGTAACAGAATCTTCTTCCTGCATGAAGGAGAAAGTTCCTCTGAACCTTCTTCTTCTATGTCAGACATATAGTTCATAAAATAATCTTACCAATATGGCCGCCGATGTCTTCACGTAATGATGTGCAATCACGGCACGCCCGGCGGGGCCGCCTCTCACACTAGTGTTCGTTCCCACCTAGTGTGGCGTTGGCATTTTTACAATTTCAATGCCCCTGAGAGAATGCAGGTCCGCGGCATGAGGCAGAACCTTGTCTAACGCTCCGTCAGCGCACAAGTTCAAATGCGCTTGAGCACACCCAATGAATACCCCAATGCTCGCAGCACGTTTAAATTTCCAGGACAGTACCTGGACATTTTCACTACTCTCTCCGCACCGGCAACTCTGCACCACTCCGTGGTACAGAGCAGGAGCGCCAGCAACAGCTCACCCTACCATATAGTAGCATAGCAGGGTGGCCTCTGATGAAAGGGGCTTCGAGACATGCACACGTAGTCTCCCGATCCAGTCGTCGCCAAATTGTGGTAAGTAACAATGCTGCAAGTGTGAATTACAACTCCAAGTTTATTCTGTAATGGCGAGCGGTACAGACTTCAACCATATCATCCCCGATCAACCGTCCCTCTGATATTAATATTCTTCCATCTCCTCATTCTAATTCCACCCACAAACATTCTCCCCAATGCTCGGCATCAACCTTGCGCGTTGGGATAATGCCAGAACATGACAACTTGCTCCTCAAGAGAAGAAGAAGAAGGAGAAGGAAAGAGACAGGGTAGCACCAGCTCCTGAGACGAATGAAACTTAGAACGTACTTTTGGAATAAATCCATAATCCATTCTCAACATCATTGCATCCTCCATAAACCTTAAAAATGGAGGGGAGCACATCAAAGCAGAAAGTTCCCCCAAGCGCCTGGCTGACATGATAGCCACTTGAAAGTCCACTTTAAAAGAAAGAGATTTCAAATTCACAGAAGATAAAGGCTCAAAAAATGGCAATTGAAGAGCTTGAAGAACCAGAGAACGATCTCAGGAAGGCACATAAGCTCCGACAGTGGGAGAACACAGAGAAACTCTTAAATAACCTGGAAACCAAAAGTACAGCATTTGAGGAATAGGATCCGGAATCCCTGAACGCTTTGATAGCTGCCCATTGACTCTTCAAGGTAGACAGTGCATAAGCTTTCTCAAACCCATCCAGGAAAAATTGCACAATCGAAGAAATTGAACAAGAAGTAGGAGAAAGATCAAGAAGAGTACACCAAGTGTCAAAATTAGCCCAGTGTTTAGAATAAGAAGACAATGTGGAATTTCTACGAGAGCTGTGAACCACTGAAATAATGAGTGGGTAATCTTTACCTCTCTAGCGTCAACTTCGCAACCTCCAAACCTCTAGAGATAGAGGGACCAACAGTTGCTGACTGAGAGACTGCAGAGGAGATGGGACTCGAGGCAAGATCCAAGGAGGCACCACTGCCATGCCCTTCAATAATGAGAACCAAGATCTCCTCAGCAATAATGAAGTATTGCCACCACCTGTGCCCTCTCCTACTGGATCTTCAGCAGAAAAGACTAAATGAGGGGAAAGGGAGAAAAGGCATACAGCAACATTGGAGGCAACAGAATTGATAAGGCATCGACTTCCCAGGTCCCCACTTCCAGAGTCCTGAAGCTAAAAATTGGTAGGAGTGCATTAGCTCAGGATGCAAATAAATCCACTGCTGGACATCTAAACTTCCAGAAGATCAGGCGGAACACTCTGGTGGAAAGACGCGGACCCTCAGAGGATGGAAACCTGTGGCTCAAGGCATTCGCCACCACATTTTCCACACCCCTGATGTGCTAAGCAGATATGGATTGAAGATGAAGTTCTGCTCAACTCGTCACAGCACATGCCACTTGATTTAGCGACCGGCTGTGAGTGCTGGCCTGATGGTTGACATAAGCCACTGTCACTGTGTTGTCTGATCTAATCAGGACATTGCAATCAGATTGATGGGGCCTGAAATATCAGAGAGCCCTCTCTGCTGTGGACAGTTCCTTCCAATTGGATTACCGCATGGTCTCCGATCTGTCCCATCGAGCTTGAACGGACCTCTGTCCCATCACTGCCCCCAAATCCAGGGCACTGGCACCTTTTGTCACCACCGTTGGAGATGAAGGGTGCATCCTCATCTGCTTGGTGATGTTTGCCAAGTCCAACCACCATTGCAGACTGCGAACAACTTCTACAGATACAGGAATCTCCCTGGTCATA
The DNA here is from genome assembly GCA_963921515.1 of Calotriton arnoldi. Lineage (NCBI taxonomy): Eukaryota > Metazoa > Chordata > Amphibia > Caudata > Salamandridae > Calotriton > Calotriton arnoldi. The sequence continues at coordinate 4,240,212 of CAWUFW010000215.1, read as the reverse complement.
TCCTGAATAGGAAATGTCACAAATTTGTGCAGGTGGAACTGTAACGGCCGGAGGTGTAACCTGGCCCATGGTACTGTGAAGACCGAGGCTGCCATGTGACCCACGACACCTCCATCCGCGGAAACCAGATGGCCATTTTCTGTGATAGCAGAGATGCCAGCAGAGTCTGTAAACTTAGGATCCTTGACTGAAGAAGAAACACCCTGCAAACGGTTGAGTTGAAATCGCACCTATGAATGTTCTCAGTATTGAGGGCTTGAGATTGCTATTTGGAACATTCAACAGAAAACCTTGGCTCTTTAGCATAACTATGGTCAAGTCCAGATGTTGCTCCATCACCTGAACAGATGGGGCTTGGAGCAGCCAGTCATCCAGGTAAGGAAATGATGAAATCCCCTGAAGATAAAGGTGAGCCACCAACGGTGCTACCACTTTTGTAAATACCCTGGGTAATGACCTCAGGCTGAAGGGTAGAACACAATACTGTCAAGGATGCCCCATCAGAGAGAAAAGCAGATACTGTTGGAATCCCTATGCCATGAGAATATGGAGATATGCATCCATGAGATCCAACGTAGACTTCACTGATCCTTCTTGAATGAATTGAATGATCCGTTGCAATGTTTACATCGTGAACAGAATTTTTCTCACATATTTGTTCATTGCCTTGAGGTTGATTACAATCCTGAATCCACCTGTCACCTTCAGAACCAGGAACACAATTGAATAAATGCCTTGTCCCCTCTGCCCTTTAGGGACTGGAACAATCGCTTTCTTCAGGAGAAGGGAATGAATCCCATCCATCAAGGCTTTCCTTCTCAGTGAATCCCTCGAAAAAGGCGTTTTGAACAGTCTCTGATGATTGGAGAAGTGACACAAACTCTATCTGGTAACCTCTCTCCAGAATACTCAAAACCCACTAGTCTGAAGTCGTGCAATGCTAATTCTCCAGGAAATGATGGATTCTCCCACCAACCACTGGTACTTCGCCAATAGGAATCAACTCGGTGGCATATTCAGGGACGCTGACTAGGATTTACCGGATCTTGTTGGAATTTCTTCTGGAACTTCCTTTCGAAACCTCTCCTATGAAATATCGTATCTACCCCAGAATTCCGTTGCCTCTGGGACGGTTGACAAAATGACTTTGAAGAGGAGAAGAATGCCATTTTATTCTGCTCTTGCTTCCGAAATGAAAAGGAATGCTTGTCCTCTTCCAGGTCCTTCCAAAAACAGTTGAGGTCCCATAAATGGTAACCTCAAAGTCATAGACCTTTGAGCAGAATCAGTGCTCCAACCCTTCAGCAATAGGTTGCGCCTGGCTGCTATGGAAGCTCCGCAAGGCAAAGCAGAAGCCCTGACATAGTCAAATGCAATATCGCAAAGCAACTCAGTTTGGCTTTCCATCGCTTCCAACAACTTTGGACATTGTCCACCCTCCTGCATCGGTGTGAACAAAGTATTAAAGTCAGAAACAAAGATTGTGTCTCACATGCTCCATAGATTCCAGAACGAATGGCCAGATGTGCTCCAGCATAAGCCTTTTTTAACGAGGTGTCAATCTTTTTGTCTGCCCCATCTTTAAGGATATTTTCCTCCATCATAGACAGGCGCCCCACCAGACTGGCCACAATAAAATCCACATGGGCTGTCTTGGGGAGTTTAGACTCCATGGGGCGTATTTACAAGCCCTGGCGGCACCCGAGGGTCACTTTTTTTACGCTCCGGTGGTGCTGTGTGTTGGCCTATATTTACAAGGCCACGCAAAGCCACTTAGCATGGCTTTACATGGCCTTGTAAATATGGCCCTCTTTCATGCAGTGTTCTGCATTAAAGGGGCTTGTCATTGCTGTGGGTGTGTCTCATTCCTATAAATACGGCGCTTCCATACATTTTTTTAAATAACGCAGCTCGGCACAACAAAATTGGTTGCAGCACCCTGCTGCGCCATTTCATTGTAAATATCCCCCCTTGTCTTTCAAAGGGTACAGCTTTGACAGGGAGCGGGGCACACTAATGCGTTCTGGATCATTTCACTCATTCAACGGAATGTCCATAACAAAAAGATGAATGGGCAAGTCTTTATTTGCTTGCTTCCTAAATTGTGGCTGTGCCATATATTTAGACATGCTGGCCTCTTCCTGTTCAGGATATCCCATGTTTTCACTCACATGAGCAAGAATAGCAGCTAACATGTCCTTCGATATATATTTCCCCTTATGTTCCACTGCACCAGAGGAAGACTTATTTGAAGACTCTGAACTTGAAATATCCGTATGCAGCTCCTGGCCACCTCGAGATTGAGAACCTGATTTCTTTGTCTTTAGGGCACACAAAGTCTCCAAAATCATTTTTTAAACCTCTCCTCCTCACCCACTTTCTTCTTTTACTTCGGGGGAAGCATTGGCACTGGACAGCCACTGAAGAAGATGAGGACGTTGGGGAACATTGTCTCCTCTTGCAGCATGGTTCCCATATTACAGCCAATAGAGCTCCCCACGCCAACCAGCTGTCACGTAAAAGCCAACCATCACAGCAAAACTTGCAGCTTATAAAGCATACTAAAAATGCAGTGTTAGAAATGGGGGGCCTCTAGTTGGCAGTGGTATGCACCCTATCCAAGTAGGGACTCTTCCTTCTAGTCAGGGTAAGGGGTTTAACACACCCAAGATAACCCCTGCTCACCCCCTTGGTAGCTTGGCGCGAGCAGTAAAGCTTATCTCAAAGGCAATGTGTAAAGATTTTGTACATAACACACACAGTAACACAGTGAAAATATTACAAATGGACACCACACCAGTTTAGAAAAATAATCAGTCTTTATCTAAACAAAACTACCAAAATCCAACATAAATAACTCAAAATATCACTTTTTAAAGGTTTAAGCAATTCTGTCCATAGAACTCAATGGATGCGGTGATTTTACACAAAGTACCTTTGGTGCGTCAAAATCTGCACAGAAAAACAACTGCAGAGAAGGGAAGCATCACAAAACACAGCGAAACATCAGTTATTGAGTCCATGGGGAAGTGATGCATCAGTTCTGCTGCATGCAGGAGAAGTGTTGTCGGTTTAGGACTGTAACAAGAAACGATGCGTCGAAATCCAAAGATGGTCTGGTCTGCAGGTGATGCGGTGGAACACTTGGCGCACAGGTGCGGTGTGTGGAAATCCGGATGTGCTGGAGGTCGATGCAGCGGCAAATAGGCACTGAATTGATTCTTTCAGCCGCGGACAGGTGATGCATCAATTCTTTTATTCACACAGCAGGGCCTGTGTCGGAGTCAGTGCGGTGGTCTCGGACGTTGGAGACATGGTGCACTGAACTCAGGCTATGGCGGTTCTTTGGGCTACAATCAGGCGCTGCGCCGGTTTCTTCAGCCGCAATGCAGAGGTGTGTGGAAACTTCTCCCGCACAGCGGTGCTGCATCGGAAAAGCAAGCGCTGGGAGGGCAATGCATCAAATTTGCAGGCTTTTGCAGCAGGAACAACCTCCAAGGGACCAGAACTGGAATTGGGAGCACAGGACTCCCAGCAGTGGAGTTCAGAGATGATGCAGGTGAAGTCTTTGATGGCCCTTAGACTTCCAACAGGAGGCAAGTACACACAAGCCCTTTGAGAGCCTTGGAAAAGCAGGATTTAAAAGCAAAGTCCAGTTCTTTCACTGCCCACGGACAGAAGCAGTAACTGCAGGCCAACCCAGCAAAGCAACACAGAGCAAAGGGGCAGTACTCCTTCCGACAACTCTTCAGCTGTTCTTCTTGGCAAAGTCCTCAATCCAGAAGTGTTCTAAAACTTTGGGGTTACAGCTCCAACACTTATACCACTTTTGGCCTTTGAAGTAGGCATACTTCAAAGGAAAGTCTTTGTTGTCCACCAGATCCTGCCTTGCCCTGCCTTAGATCCAGATACACTACAGGGGGGGAAGAGGCAGCATTGTGAGAGGCCAGGCACAGCCCTATGCAGGTGTCAGTGACACCTCCTCCCACCACTCTAGCTCAGGAAGTCCCATCAGCCTGATGATGGGCCATCAGGATATGCATGGCACACCTCAGCTCCCTTTGTGTGACTGTCTAGAGTGGATTCACAAACAACCCAGCTGTCAGTCTAAACCAGATGTTGATTCCGCAGGCAGGCAGATGCACAGGATGGTAAAGCAAGAAAATGCCCACTTTCTAAAAGTGGCATTTTCAAACACACAATTTAAAAACCAACTAAACTGAAAGATGTATTTTTAAATTCTGAGCTCAGGGAGCCCAAACTCCAAATCTTTTGCTCTTCCCAATTGAAACTTGCACTTGTAAAATGTTAAAAGGCAGCTCCAATGCTAACCTGTGGGAGAGCTAGTACTGGCAATAGTGAAAAACGAAATTGGCAGAATTTCACTACCAGGACACCTAAAACACACCAGTACATGTCCTACCTTCATACAATGCACCCTGCCCAGGAGGGTACCTTGGGCCTACCGTAGGGGTGCCTTGTGAGAAAGTGCCCTCTTACTGCATGGTTGCCCCCACTTTTTGCTGAATTGCTGATGTGCTTTGACTGAGTGTGCCCTGGGCTCCTGCTAATTGGGTACTCGGGGCCTATGTTCTTTCCCTAAAACTGCACTGAAGCCTAAACCCAATTGGCATCTCTGGCCACAGGTCAGCCCCTGGTCAATGGTACCACAGGTACCCAGGGCACTGTGACCAGAGAAGGCCTCTAAGGGCTGCAGCACTGATTGTGCCACCCTTAGAGGTCCTGTACCCTTACACACACACACACACTGCCTTTGCAGGCTGCGTGTTTTGGTGCGGAACAAAGTGAATAGTCGACATGGCACACACCTCTGTGTGCCATGCCTACAACCCCCTGCCCTCAAGCTGGGTGCACTATACCAGTGGTGAGGGTACAGGTGCATGAGCCCTGTACCCCTACAGTGTCTAAGTCCATTCTTAGACATTGTAAGTGCAGTGCTGCCATTAAGAGTATATGGTGCTGGCAGTTTGTCATTACGAACTCCACAGCACCATAATGGCTACACTGAAAACTGAGTAGTTTGGAATCAAACTTCTCAGCACATTAAACCCACACTGATCGAACATTTGTACCTCAGCACTCTCAAATTTCACATTTCTATTCATAAATAGTAAGGCATATTTGTTTATCCAAAATCAATGTAGCAGCTCACAGGAAAACCAGTTTAGAAAGTCAATTCTGCAAAACTCCTATTTATTTCTTATTGACAATGTTTCACTCAAAGAACAATAGTCAATTCAGTACAAAATAATCCAAAGACATAGACTGTTTCATATCAGACAATACTGTTACAAATTAACAAGTAGAGGTCCCATTCTTGAACCCTCCTTGTTAGCATACGAAGATGGCAGCCGACACGTGTTTCGTTACTGATGTAACTTCTTCAAGCCTATGCCGGACTTGAGGGGAAACATGGACACACGGCAGGATCGCCGGGAGCAGGGGCACAACATAGCCCTCGCGCTTTCGCGTTATAATGCAAGGGCACACTTGAGCCCGTAATTTCTACATACTAAGTGAGAAAAATATTATGTCACTGATCTGTCCCTAAATACGCTCTTCGTCTGCTGACCTGAGTGGGGGATGCACCACATAACGACAAAGAATTTGTGCCTATTACTGGAGGCTGGTCACATCCTTTCCAGGATCCACTCTTCTTGATGTGGATGCCTTCTACGAATGATTCGATATCAGCAGTATTGAATATCAGGATCCCCATACTTTGTTTTGGAACAACATTTTAACTTTGTGCGTTGGCTTGGCAATTTATAATTTTTGAGAGTCAATAATCATAAAAATGTAAGCCTTGAAGAAGTTACATCAGTAACGAAACACGTGTCGGCTGCGATCTTCGTATGCTAACAAGGAGGGTTCAAGAATGGGACCTCTACGTGTTAATTTGTAACAGTATTGTCTGATATGAAACAGTCTATGTCTTTGGATTATTTTGTACTGAATTGACTATTGTTCTTTGAGTGAAACATTGTCAATAAGAAATAAATAGGAGTTTTGCAGAATTGACGTTCTAAACTCGTTTTCCTGTGAGCTGCTACATTGATTTTGGATAAACAAATATGCCTTACTATTTATGAATAGAAATCTGAAATTTGAGAGTGCCGAGGTACAAATGTTCTGTCTAGTCTAACAGGGGAGTTAGGCTGAACTTCCTTGTAGTGACATCCGTGGTAGTGGGGTGTCTTCTTTCCGTTACCTTGAGGGGCACCAATACTGATGAGCTTCTACAGATAAATACAAATTTAAATACATATGTTGCTTGGAATTGATGTGCTACCTTATATGCCACCACTACCTCTTGTATATATTTTGTGAAACTCACACTGATGCCAGTGTGGGATTTAATGAAAAATGCACACAGAGGGCATCCTAGAGATGCCCCCTGAGTACTAACCCACCTCTTGGGTCAGCTGCCACCACCAGACATGTTTCTGGACCCCTGGGTCGAGAGCCTGCTGCTCTCTGGGGCCTGAAACAATGCACATCCAGGGACGAGGTGCCAAGCCTCTTCCCCCAGGATGGGCAGGGTTCACGAAGGGGAAGCTTCAAAGGCTTGCCGCCTTTGTGAGCTTCCCCAGGCCACTTGCTGCTCTCAGCAACTGGTCCCGACTGGTTGTGACCCCCACTTTGGGTGGGAGAACCGGCGGGAAAAACAAGTGAGAAAGAGAGGTGTGCCCACCTCTGCCAACTCCACCCCTCAGGTGGGGGAGGCGAGGTGAAGCACAACTCTCAGTCCGCGCCATCTTGAAGATGGGTGGACTCAGCCAACCAGGGACAGGCTCATGCCCCCCTCCCACTGGAGGGTGGCATAATAGGGGGTGTACCCACCCCAGGGAAGGGACCCATTGGCCCCTGCCTTTTACCTACCTGTAACGCCCCTAAATCTAGTATTTAGGGGCACCCCTGAACCTTGCTTCCTCAGACAAGAACCTGCAAGAAGAAGAAGAAGAAGAAGGACCGAACAGCTGTGCAGCAGCTAACAAGAGGAAGACGCCCACTGACTTGTCCCCAGCCCTACTGGCCTGTCTCCACCTCGAACCTGCTCCTGCAAAATCCCAGTGTGTCCTGCGGACAGCAACCTCGAAAACCCCGGAGGACCTGCCGGCCTTCAACCACAAAGACTTTGTCTCCCGTGAACACCGGACTTGTTCATCTGCAACCTCTGGCTCCGGACGGACACCGCGAATCCACCCCACTCTGCACCCGCCGTCCACGGCCCGAGCTCAAGTGGGCAAACACCACGAGGAGGTCACCCTGGCGATCCTGACCTGAGATCCGGCGACCCCTGATCTGCCTCAAGCCTCCAGCCCATGCCTGCAGCCTAAATCCGGAAGGTCCCCCCAACCGCGACCAGGAGCTGGTAAGAAGATCCGACCCCAAAAGGCACCCCTGCACCCGACGCCCCACGGCCTTGTGTGCCCAAACCGACGGTGCCTAACCAACCCCTAACTTCCCAACTTACCTCTCGAAGTGGTGGTCGCACCCAGAAGACCTTCGTCCTCAAGCCTGCAGTGCCTTTGCAAACCGGAGGTTCTCCATTGAAACCAACAGGGCGTCCGAAGTTGAAACAGCACCCTGCACCCGGCCGCCCTTGTGCCGCTGAGGGTGCACCTTTGGTGCTACTTTGTTTCCCCATTTGCCCTGAGCTAAAGTCCAGGAGCTTTGCTCCCACAACCCAGTGGCCTGCTTGCCAGCAGCCACCAACTGGAGGTCCCCTATCCCCCATTGGATAACATTGGGCCTCAGCACTCTGCACCCGGCCGCCCTAGTGCCGCTGAGGGTGTAACTAGAGTGCATCCTTGACCCTGGGGGACCCCTGAGTCTACCCCCAGAACCTCAACTCCCACTACCAAATACTTACCTCAAAACCGATAACACTATTTTCCTCCATAGGATAACATTGACTGTTTTTCTGTGAAAAGTTTCTAAGTGTGGAGTTTGAGAAACTAAAGAAATTCTTTAAATTTGCATAATCTACCAAAAACGATTTTACTTACCTGTTTTCCGGAAATGTCCCAGAGTAGTATCTAGGCATACTACTCTGAGTAAGCCTAGTAATCTCAAAAGTTACTCACGTGCTATTTTACTAAAAAGTCTATTCAAGTCTATGTACTGCATTTACTAAGTGTTGCATTTCTCTGCATCCATACTGTAAATCAAACCAAAGTGCATATACAATTATCATTCAAACTGTATTTCAATTGCATTACTACTGTAAAGTATTTATTGCTTACCTGTGCCAGCATTGCTTGGTTCTAGAAAATAAAATAACTAAAAGAATATTTTTATGCAAAAACAATTGGTCTGAAGTTCAGTCTTTGAGTGTGTGAATTCATTTGCTGACTGAGTGTGTACAACAAATGCTTAACACTGTCCTCTGATACTGCCTTACTGCTCGACCACCCTACCACAAATAGAGAATGAGGTGCTATCTAACTTTACCTCTGCCTACCTTTGGGGATCCACTGGACTCTGTGCACACTATACCTTACCTTGGTATAGTATATACAGAGCCAGCTTCCTACATGCCTTACATATAGTAAAAGGGAAGGGTTGGGCCTCGCAAGAGGTTGCACTTACCAAGTCGACATGGCAGTTTAAAACTGCACTCAAGGACACTAATGGCAGGTCAGAGACAAGTTTACAGGGCTACTCATGTGGGTGGCACAACCAGTGCTGCAGGCCCACTTGTAGCATTTTATTTACAGGCCCTGGGCAAACACAGTGCACTTTACTAGGCACTTAGCAGTAAATCAAATATGCCAATCATGGATAACCAATCATAATCACAATTTACACAGGAAGCAGTTGCACTTTAGCACTGATCAGCAGTGGTAAAGTGCCCAGAGTACACAAACCAGCAAAAAGGAAAAATACAGGAGGTAGAGGCAAAAAGACAGGGGAAACTACGCCATTGATGCCAAATCTAACATGCAACTCGAATTGCACTAAACCAGTATTCTGTATTGTCGTGTTCTCCGACCCAAGGAACCACACAAGAATCAGGTATGGTTACTTTATTCTTTATTTGCTGTATTTGCTTCTCTGCCCACATGCAGGTCTATCCTCGTGCCCTCCTCATCAGTGTCTGCCCCTGCCCACTCCCTGACCGGAAGTGGTGTCCAGTTCCTTCCTGCCTTGTGGTCCGGTGCAGGGTCCTAGTGTCCTTCACCCCAGGCCACTACATCTCCCCCCTTTGTCACAAAGAAATGACGAGAGGAGAGAGAGAAAAAGATGTAGAGATAGGGGAGAACGAAAAAGAAAAGATAGCTCAGAGCAAAGAACATGATAGGTGTGCATCCCCCTCACTGCATTTCTTCAATAAGTCTTTTCGGCCTTCTGCTCGCTCTTCTTAGACAAGCCTCTTCCTGGAGTTCTTCTGCTAGCCCTTCACCCTTGTCCGTTCCCTTTCCGTTGTGATCCATCGCTTCGCTTCCTTCTGCTGCAGTATCTTGGCCGTCTTCATTCACGGTCTTCTGTCCTTTGAAATTGGAACTGTTCCGTGTTATTCGGTGGTGTTCTGACTCAGCCGTAATCATTGGCCCCTTCACGTTTGTGATCGTTAGCGGGTCCTTTGAGAACAGGCTGTCGGACTTTCTTTGCTGTCGCTGACGCACTACCACTGCGTCCCCTTCTTTGAGGTGCGCCGGGGTGGCATGTCGCCTTGCATCTGTATATGCTTTCATCTTTTCTTTAGCCTCTTTGTCTTTAGCTGCAATGCTGCTGTGCTCTGGTGACACCGTTGCTTCTATCTGTGGTAGCCTCGTCCTGCTTGTCCTCCCCAGCACCAACTCAGCGGGGCATCTTCCCGTGGAGCTGTGGGGGGTGTTTCTATAGTCTCGTAGTACCTGACATAGGGCTTGTCCGATGGAGATCTGCGCCAGCTTCGCTTGTTGGACAGCCTTCTTTATGTTCCCCATGAACCGTTCCACCATGCCGTTCGCTTGTGGCCACAACGGTGTTATCTTCCTGTGATGAATGCCCAGGTAGGTCATGAATTTTCGGAACTCTTCTCCTGAGAATGGCGGACCATTGTCTGTCTTTAGAGTTTCTGGGGAGCCCCAGGCTGCAAATATGTCATCCAGTATTGGTAGCATCGCTGTTGCCGACGTTGATGATACGTGGCGCACTATGGGGAATCGTGAGTACTCGTCAATGATCACGAGCAGGTAGTTGCCCGTGTCCAGTGGCCCAAAGAAGTCAGCTGCCAACATTGTCCACACCGCCCTTGGGAGTTCTGACATTTGTAGTGGTTCGGGCTTTGCTGGCTGTCCTGTTGTTTGACAGATGTGACACATCACAATGGCGTCTTCCACCATTCTATCCAGGCCAGGGAACCAGACTTTCTCCCTTAGCAGTTTTTTTGTTGCAACCATGCCGCGGTGCAACTCATGTGCCACATTGACAGTCTGTCGCCTTAGTGAGCTTGGTATCACTATCTTTGTTCCTCGCATCATTATTCCTGTTTCTGTCTCCGACAGTTCCTCATGTATCTTCTTTAGTGCTAGCATTTCCTCCTTGTTTACTCCCTCTCCCCAGGTGCAGTTGTTGTTAATGTGTCTCCATCTCTGCATCCTTGTCGTTTCTTTGGCCAGTTGCATGGTGGCATCTTTCGCTGTCTCCTGCTCTAGCTCCGCTAATGTTATTGGCGCCGGAGTGTTTTGCTTTAGTACAAAATTGAGATATTCCTCAGCCATTGATGCGGTTTCTGGTGCCTGTGGTAGAGGGTGTCTCGACATGTAGTCAGCCGGGTTGTGTTCTTTTCCTGGCTCGTGCACAATTGTGAAGTCATAATTAGGGCTCCCGGTTTTATGGTATTTATTTTTTTAACATTTCCGTCTGTATTTATCCATATTTATGTTTTGGTCATTTTATCAGTATTTATCCACATTTATTTTTGTCACAAGCAAAAGAAGACGTTGCAGCTAGTATTTTTCCACATGTATAAATAGACATGCACACTTGCACTTGGTGGTTATAGGTTGTTGTAATTTTTTCAAATTGGCGCCCATGCTCTAAGAAAAGATGCATGAATTAGTGTTATTGATTAGGTCTCGTTTGCGCAGCTGTCTGGCAAAAAGTCAAAGCATTACTCCCTCCTTTACTTGCATTCTATCAGCCATCACAGAGTGTCTGCTTGAAGACAAACATTCAGAGAGTCTTTTCCATGGCCCAGACTTTGGGAGGTCCTCTCTCCAACCATTAGAACGCAGACTACTTGCTGAAGACCCAAACATGAACAAACCTTTTGGGGGGGTACCTGTTTGTTTGATTTTGAAGCTTGTATATGTGAAAGGGCTGCTGCTGTCTGTAGACGAGTTTTTGCGTGAGCACCGCGATGAGGGGCCTTTTCACCAAATTAATATGGGTCACCTTCAAGATATGCAGGGAACTGGATGTGAACCCTGGTGCAGCAAGAGCTACCGAAATTCAAAATTAATAGGACTGCAGCTATCCATAGTGGGCAAGAGTCACAGGCCTTTTAATGAGACAGAACTTGCCCTTTTCAACAGGGTTTCTATGATTTTAATGGTCTGCACAATCACCTCATGGTAGAGAGTAGATACTTTGTGCATAAATGCTGCTTAAGACATATATTTTTAAAGGGCCATTTGCATTTCTTAAATGTTTTACATTGTAATTTTGGTTTGCCTAAAAAATGACACACTTAATATTGAAACCTGTTGTTCTGCAGACACGGAGCTCCCCACTGCACTTGTTCACCCCTCTCCAGAGTGGCAGTTTGACTGCACCGGTTTCATATTTCTTTCTGCAGCCCCTGTGTGCCTCAGACATGGATTTTCCAGAGGAGCACAGAGGCAGCAGGAGCATTTAGTTTGTCAGTATTTTTCCGTTTTAATATATAAATAAAGACAAAGAAAAAAAAGTTTTCTGTCTGTATTTATATGTAAAAATCCGTTTAAACAGAAAACCGGGAGCCTTAGTCATAATCCATCAACCGTATGCCCCAGTGCTCAATGCGAGGTGAAGACAAACTTTTGCTTGCATACGCAACAATCTTTCTTGGTGAATCTCTCCCCGGCAGGTGCTGCGCTAGTATGGCTCCCAGTCCGACTGGGCTGGCGTCTACCGTCAGCTCAGTGCATAGCGAAGGGTCAAAATAGGCAAGATGATCTACAGTCATTACGGCTTTTCTGATGGCTTCAAACGCCCAACTGCATTCCTGTGACCAGAGGAACTTCTGACCTTGCTTTGTTAGCTCTCGGAGCGGTGTGCTCACCGTGGTGAAGTCCTTGATGTAGCGAGCACAGTAGCTGGCAAGCCCCAGAAATGACCTTACTTCTGCGACATCTGTCGGAGGATTCGCGTATCTCAGTGTCTCTACTTTGCTGGGATCTGGCCTCATTCCTTTCTTGGAGAAGATGTGTCCGAAGAATACCAATTCACTTCTCCCCAGCTCGCACTTGTCTGCGTTCAATGTTAGTCCCGCTTGTTCCAGCTGTAGGCATACTTGATGCAGGGCCCTGTCATGTTCCTCATCTGATAGCCCAAATACTAGAATGTCATCACTATAGTTTAGGCTGTTCTTCACCGGCCTTATCACCTGCCTTATCGTCTCTTGAAATATCTCTGCAGCCGATGAAATGCCAAAGCTCAGTCGCTTGTAGCGAAACAGGCCCATGTGCGTCGAGAACGTGGTGATGTATCTTGACTGTTGGTCCAGGTCTAGTTGGTGGTACCCCTTGTACAAGTCTAACTTCGAGAATCGGCAGGCCCCAGTGAGACAGCTGATCATCTCGTTTAGATGTGGCCCCTAGTGGCGTTCTCGCTCAATTGCTGTGTTCGGTACCCTCATGTCCACACATATGCGGATCGTGGAGGTGTTCTTTTTTGGAACCGCCACTATTGGAGACACCCATGGCGTCGGCCCTTCTGCGGGCTCAATGATGTCCTGGGCCAGTAAACTTTTAATTTCCTCTTCAACTTGTGGTTGTAGGTGTATGGGCACCCGTCGATGATGTTGTGCTACCGGCTTGATCGCCTCATTGATGTGCAACGTTATTTGTTTCCCTTTCAGTTTTCCTAGGCCTTGCAGTAGGGCCGGATGTTCCTGTAGAATGTTCTGTTTCTCCGACATGTGATATGTCATTGCTAGTAGACCCATCACCTGCGCCGTGACATTGCTTAGCAGGCATGGTGCTGGGATGTCACCTCTCAGCACATGTATCTCTTCTTGGCAGGACCTGTCCTTGTACGTTAAGGTCTCTGTGAACTTCCCCATGTTCTCTACCGGCTTTTTGGAGCCCCACATGAACACATCAACAGTGGACGGTGATAGCGGCGGCCTCACTTTCATTTTCTCATACTCTGACATGCACATGATGTTGCATGTGGCCCCGCTGTCAAGCACGAACCGTGTATTATGTCGCCCTACTTCAATGTCCACGGTTGCAGTTTTCTTTATTTGATGCTTCTCCATGAGATGAATGTGCTCTGGTCTCCTGTCTTCCTTGGGGGCATCTGACATTAGATACAGTCGTGCCACAATCACACGTGCTGCCGTTTCTTCCGACTCATCGGAGGAACTGCGATTCGCTGTTTCCATGTGTCTGGCATACCGGCTGGTGGTGCTGGTGGTCATTCTTGGTCTTGCCGCTCTGCCTCACTCGCTTCTGAACTGCCTGCTCATACAGGCGCTTGCAAAGTGATTGTCTCTGTTGCATTTCCTGCACCTCTGGCCCATCGCCGGGCATGCACCGACGTGCAGAAAGTCAAGCCCGCATCTGTAGCACGTTTGTTCGTTCTTCTTTGTTGGTGAGGGCGCTGGGTATTCTTTCTGCTTGCCGTTTCCCGTAATGCGATTCGCTTGTTCCACTCTTTTTTCTTTCCCCAGCTCCATTTCTTTGGCATGCGCCGTTGCTCTCGCTTCCGTGCGGGCCATGGTCAATATCTTCTCCAGCGTCGTTGGTTCTTTCAGAACACGTGCACGGAACTCTACAGACTGACAGCCTTCAATGATGCGCAGTCGTATCGCTTGCTCATTGTCAAACTTGTCAAACTCACAGTATGTGACCAATTTTCGCAGTCGTGTTGCGAAGTCATCAAGGGACTCCTCTGGTCGCTGACACGCCGTGTTGAAGGTGTATCTCTCAAAGTCAATGTTTCGTTGCGGGTCAAATTTCGCTGTGAGGCACTGTATCACCCCTTTGTATGTCGCTGTTTGATCGCTGGGAAATGTTATGAGCAGGTCCTCCACTTCATCCCCTGCGAGATTCAGAAAGAGGTCCAGCTGTTTGCTGTCTACGATGTCCTTGGCGCGCATGTAACGCTCGAATTGCCGAATCCACCTTTCCCACCTGATGCCAGCTTGTGGTTCCGATAGGCTGAATGGCAATGGTCTGCGAAATATTGCTTGTGGACCCTTTGTGTCACTTTCTGTGTCAACCATTACACTGACATGCAGCTTCTGTGCAGGCCTTCTTTCTCTGTAATTGCTTTCTTTCTACAGAGACAGTGGCACTTCTGTCTCTATTTAATGTCTTTATTCCCACGTTCACTTTTGCCTTTAATTTGTTGTCTTTCCCCTTTAATTACACCTTTGTGTTTATTTATCTGTCTGTAATTTCTGTAATTTATCTGTCTGTCTGCTGTAATTCGACCTCCTGGCCTTGAATTCCACTTTTCCACGCTATTTTGTTTTCTGCCTGGCTTCAAAATGGCCTCCCGGCCTTCCTCTTCCTCTATTGGCTTGATCCGCCTGGCTTTAAAATGGCCGCCGGGTCTCACGAGACCGAGACTTCCGGTGCCTGGCCCTTTAAAATGGCCGCCGGGTTTTCCTGGGTGCTGATTGGCCGCTCCCGCCTGACCCCAAAATGGCCGCCTTGTTCACGCGAGATTTGCCTTTAAATCTACGCGCGAAGCGGGCTCTTCGGGACGTGGCGGGCGGCTGGGACACAGTCGGGTGCACCTCTGAAAGGCGCGAGATGCTCCCACGCTCAGACAGGTGTACTGCTTGTTGTCAGGCAGGTGGGGGGGGCCTCTTACCGCGTCTTCGCTGCGGCCGGGTGGGCTCCCGCGCTGATGCTCCGATCCTCAGCACTCGGACCAGGGTGGGCTCCTGGCTCTGTTTCTTCCTGCGACCGGGTGGGCGCCAGACGTCGCAGCTATTCATCTCCTGTTCTTTTCAGGCGGCAGGCGGACCAGGGTGGGCTCCTGGCTCCGTTTCTGAGTCACGAGGGACCTCGGTGCACACGTCTGGTGTCGCCTTGATATCCCACCTTGCTCGTCACCAGTTGTCGTGTTCTCCGACCCAAGAAACCACGCAAGAATCAGGTATGGTTACTTTATTCTTTATTTGCTGTATTCGCTTCTCTGCCCACATGCACGTCTATCCTCGTGCCCTCCTCATCAGTGTCTGCCCCTGCCCACTCCTTGACCGGAAGTGGTGTCCAGTTCCTTCCTGCCTTGTGGTCCGGTGCAGGGTCCTAGTGCCCTTCACCCCAGGCCACTACATGTATGATGAGAACATGTAGCTCAATCCCCTTTCAACCAGTATGAGCATGCGATTGACAGCTACTATACAAATCATGCTGTCAGTCGCAGTGTGGTATTTCCTGGTATGCGAAAGTGAACACCCTGCTTCTAGAACCTGCCCGCACGGCCAGCTCCCAGCCAGCTTTCACTTTCCCTGCCGCATTCTCAAGCAAAACGCTGCTCACTGATTTGCCCCCAAACATGCAGCCGGAGCTCGGCGGCTCGTTTTACCACTGCACATGTGCTGTATAATACGCAGCTGTTGAGAACTCACGGCAGGAGTTCTGTGGCCCGTTACTTTCAACCTTGGCATTCTGACAAAATATGGCCGCCGAGCTCACATCGCAGAAGCTCACTGGTCCAAATTACGCTGCTGACAAGCCCCGACTCCCCATAGTGGAGCAGGGCTCGAGACTTAAATCCATGCTGCTGCTGAGATTCACCACAGTTATCTCGGCGGGCCAGTGTGCCGCAACAGTCATGCCAGTTTGCATGACTTGCCTGTAGCAAAACAGGTCAAAGAAGGCCATAAAACGCGTCCTGACTCTGATGTTCCCTCGTAGGTCACAGGTGCTCCACAGAGCCCAACAGAGGGAGCAAACCGGTGGCATTTTTGATGGAGGCCAAAGCCCAACAGTCACCGCTACGTTCCTCATATCCTGTCGCAGGCAGGAAACAAAAGAGAATGTGCTATGGTAAAGCTAATGTAATTATAGCCCTTAGCTGGTGGGTGGGTGGGGTTAGCAAGCATTTCCTGTTTTGTTCCTGTCTGTGATTGGACACTACCTCATATTGTTTATGACTGGGTCAAGGGCGAGGGACATAGAGGTAATTCCCCATTCCACAGGGCTAAACTTGTATTTGCACAGTATTGGTGTGAAATTACTGCATGATAATAGTAAAATCCCATTCACATTTACCGTTACCCATTACCGTGCAAATTCGAATCAAGGCCAAAAGAATTTCTTTTTTGTCCATTAAATGCTTGGTCTTGAGTTTTTTTTAGGTCTCCTTCTTTGTTTCCTTTAATTACTTTCTAAATTGAGTTCCTTTTAAACATGAGGATAGCAATTTCTGTAATAAAGTGTGGTTCATTCCTGAGCTTACTGTTGCATTTCATGGTAATTCAGTCTTGTTGAATTTCTTGTAATGATAAGGGAACAACCACTGCGTGTTTTCCCTGCCGTGCAAAGGATGACACAGTTGGGCTTTATCAAGGTTTACGTGAGTACGCAATGGAGAGTGTCGAGGTAATTATACTCTTGTTTCTGTAAATGAAGGCTGTGTGTGTTGGGGGCACGTTTAGCGTTTTAGTCAATCTCCCAGGCCAAGGCTTCATGGCTGAGAGCTTTTCTCACTTAGAGAAGCTCTGATGCTGAAAACAATACGCTTTAGAAAGTGGTGCAGAGTGTACCCACCAAGTGGTACAAACACCTTAATAAAAGTAATGAAATGTGGAGGTGTGGTTTGTTTGATACTGCTTATAGGTCTGTCTAGAAACAGCTTTAGCTACAACCAGAACATATGTGATGGCAACACAGAGGTTGATATGAGCAGCTGTACTGTTAATCAGCCACGGACCATGCACGTAAGAGCGGTAGGGTGGGGGTGGGGGGGATTCGACAGACCACGAGGGAAAATTAAATAAAGAATTAATCTTAACCAAGTGTTCTTGCATTGTTGATTGTAGTAAAGTCCTTTCAGTAATTGTACTGACATAAATGCTGACCCCTCCCACCCCACTTCCCCCCACAGCTCTGCCTGTGACATCGCTTTGCATCTACAACAGGAACTACAGCAGCATCACAGAAAAATAAGACCGCAAATTTGCTCTGGCTCACTACATTTGCCACAAACAGACTGTACTTTAGGACAGGGTTCTCCAAAGTCGGTCTTGGGGGGGGGGGGGGCTGGATCCATGCCAGATTTTTAAGATAACTACATTTATCTAAATGTGGATATGCAAAAATCTGGTATGGATCCGGCCCTCGGGCACCGACTTTGGAGAACCCTTCTTTAGGATAGTGAAGGTGGACAAGGCATGGGCTGCAGAGATCCATGTATCTCCAGGAGCCTTCAAGGTAAGAATCTCTGGTAAAATACTGATAGGATTACCCAGGTGACTAGGGCACTTTCTGGAGCAATCGGTGAGATATGTGTGGACAAACATTTAGATCAGTGGGTTTGGTGCCTGCTGCACAGCATTGCGTATCTGCGCATGGCACAGATTTCTAATTTACCTAAAATAGCTCTGAGGGTAAATGCTTGTGTCGGAGAGATCTTTTTGTAACCTGCAGGTCACAAGTTTAATTCCTTGTAAAATAGCTCAATGGGTTGTGCAGTAGCGGTCGGTGGTGGGAGTGCCGCCGGGCGCTGACGTGGGGCGGGGGAGGGACAGGGTGGGGGGTAGTAAACTATGGATTACGGGCGATTACAGGTAAGTACACATATAAATAAATAAAACGAATTTTGTTTCTCGCGCTGCATTGCCAAATGTGATGCAGCGCGAGAAACGAAATTCGTTTTATTTATTTATATGTGTACTTACCTGTAATCGCCCGTAATCCATAGTTTATTACCCCCCAACCCTGCCCCTCCCCCGCCCCACGTCAGAGCCCGGCGGCACTCCCACCACCGACCGCTACTGGGGTTGTGCATCTGCTTCAAACAACTGCTTGCTATTGCAAGGGGTGAATTGTCCACCTGCTCTCAACCAGGACAGACCTTGAGCCAAAGGAATTAGTGATTGTCAATGAAGTGAGGCATTTGTAGCTAGACCATGCTTAAATGGAATAAAGGAGCATGCATCTCCTGCTGGCTACTGCTCTAGAACAGGAAGCGCACACTGAGGGGATATTTGCAAGCTCTTTCCGCCGCCGGTGCATCACTTTTTATGTGATGGAAAGGGACGCACCGGCGGCGCAAGGGCTTGTACATAAGCCCCTGAATGTCCTGGCGCAGCTGCATCCCTCCTGATGTGTGGACACTGCACTGGGACACAGTTGACAATTCGCTAGGGTTGACCCAGCCTCAAAATTGGGACTCTGAGAAGGACTCTGACTGGTTCCCATCTAATGCCTGGACCGGTTTAACCTATTTCACACAGGCGCTTACCCTGCCCTATATGTGCCTGGAGCATGCGTTCCATTGTCTTCCAGGTACAATGTGTGCTCTCTGGCCCTCAGTCTGGAACTCCTCTTCCCAAATGATGCCAATTAGGGCCAGCAGTTGCTATGGCTGCCATATCCCCTGGAGCACCGTGTACTGCCCTTGCTACCCCTTACCTAATAGAACAGGGCTGCCAGATAGGGTGACCAGATCTTGAGAACCAAAAACCGGGACATTTTACAAAAATAGAAGGACTGTAATCCTACATCAACCGAGCAGCGCAGAATGACAGCTCTTATCAACATAGGAATACTGAAGAGGCACTAAGAAAATAAATAAAATGTTATTTATAAAACCAGCATCATACCTGTTAATTAAATTGCTTGTAACAGCTGGTGACTAGCACAGCTTTAGAACACCCAAAAAGTGCCTCTCACTGGTTTCAGTCGCCCCCCTCTAAAAACCGGACATGAGCCAAAATTGGGGGAATCTGCCGGGACAGCTGGTGAAAACCCATGACTGTCCCGGCAAATCCGGGATATATGGTCACCCTACTGCAAGAGCTCCATTTCCTTTTTGTTGTTCCCACTCCTAGGCCCACCCCAGCAAGCAGAGGTTGCGGACACCAAAGGATGGGACAAAGGGTCAGTCCTACGATGCCATTGGGGATGAACGGGTAAACAATCTCACAGTTGTTACCCTGAGCTCAGGGAACCCCTGGCTGCCATGACTCTGCCATTCACTGGATTTTCACCCTACTGAGGGCATAGCGCAGATTCTGAGCCTGGAGTAAGGCTCCCTAGAATACACGTGGGAAGTGTAGGGAGAAAAAAGTGGCAAGTTACATACCTGCAGACCGTGTAGGATGCAGCAATCGTATCTGCACCCCACTGCTCACATCCCGCACCACTGTTGTGCATATGTACATGCTTATGCAGCATACCTACCTTCACACATCACTTTGGTGGGGATTTCAGTGGCCGCCTGGCAAGGCAAGGAGCTAAAACAGAGCTACTATAATACTATTATATCATATATGGGTGAGGCTTTCAAGAATAGAGCACACTGTGAGCTAAATAACTTTTAGGGAAGTTACCACCTTGTTTTATGGTTCAATGGCAGGCCACAAAACTACAACATCCAAAATGTATTAGTTTGTCAAATGAAGGCCCTGAACTGGAAATATGGTTTGTGACAGTGTTTAGCTAAGTGGTAACCTTAAATTTAGTTACCTCCCTTTTTGTGACATTTAAGGAAAATAAGGCACAGTGATGTAAAGTGATTTCTCTGGATTAGCCCGAGAGAAAGATTATGTCCCAGAGTTCCTCATTCCCCAGTTTGCAATTTAGCCACGTAAACACATCTCCTACCATATAGAGTTTTGCACTGATAAGCAGGGCCAGACTGCCGTAGCGAGAATCGGGCATTTCCCCAGGAGGCTGGAAGGGTGAGGGTCGATTTGGCAGCTGTGGGGGACGGTTATGTTACTGGGGGATGGTTTTGCTGTGGTGCTGCAATATCGGCCGCCAGTAGCAAAAGCAGCAAGCAAGCGTTTTCCAGCCTCCCGGGGCCAGGTAGTGCTTCCCCAGGGGCTGGTCGGAGAAAATTGCCAGGGCTGCTTTGAGTTCCAAGTCCGGCCCTGCTGACATGTAGCGTCTTGTGCAAAACCAGGTTTCAAGCCTTACGTGTGTACATTGTGTATAATAAAGCTGACTTGGAAAGCACACTGTCCACATGATAAATCATCTTGACACAATATTAGAAATCTATATGGAAATTAATTAGGCATAACAGGTATGCTTCTGTCTCGAAAGCGGCAAGATCCCAAAAGAGAATAAATATCTGAAAAACAATGATAAGGTAAGTGCAAAAACATGGATTTGGAAAATGCATTAATGTGTGTTCTTCACAATCCTTCATCAGATATAAGCAGGGCTAAAGCACTGGCTTAAGCTGAAGCTGTATGGAGCGGAGTTCCCATGTGGAATTGGAGGAGATTAGTTTGGGCCCCTTTTTGAAGTGGCATTAGGAGTACGATAGAATCACGGTTAGCATGCACTCACATATATTCTGTGTGAATACATTATGAAAAGAAGAAAGAGGAATTTAAGATGATTACATATTCTCATGATTAACCAAACTTTTGTGTGTACTTTAAAAATGAACTGACAAGGGGGTGAATTAGTATTGTGTGTAGGGACAAAAAACTACATGTGTTTACTGATTACTTTGATATGACACCCATTACCCTTAGTACGCTAAGACTTTCCACTCATAACTCTTTAAATGTGCTGAAAGGATTTCTTTCTTGTTTACAGAAAATGTGCACATAATGTAACCTGTGTGTAATTTATTTAGCCTAACTGTTGACCTGAAATGCATCTCTAATGTATTTTTCAGCTAACGTTTGAATTCATATTTTGCTTGTATTGTGGAATGTTGCATGTATCTTGTGTTCCCATTGGAGATGGACAATGCTTCATTAGTTGAGAGAAAGAGTTATTGTTGCTAGTAAATAGAGAGGCCTGAGAAGGAGAAAAGCATTAACGGATGGAGGACGAGTTCTCATGCAAGAAGGAGATGGCACCATGGACGTATTATCAGCGTGTGAACATGGAAGCAGAGAAAGGAAGCCAGAGGACAATGAGATGCAAATTTACTGGTGGCACAATGGGAGGTGCCTTAATTCAGTGATTGCTTATGTTGTAATGTAGTTAGGGATAGCTGACACTCTGCTTTAGGATGCCTTGAGGTACAGACCTCGGTAAACAACCTTGACCCCGCATGTTGTTACAACGCGGTCGTTACAACGACCGCGTTGTAACAACGCATACCATTACCCTGCAAGTCGTAACAACGTCTTGCGGAGGGGGGAGAAGGTGTTGGATTTTAAATCCAACACCTTCCCTACTGTCCGCACAGAGTGGAGTTGGAATAGTAAATTATACTATTCCAACATCCAGCGGCCCCCTCCGCAAGTCGTTGTTACGACTTGCGGGGTAATGGTATGCGTTGTTACAACGCGGTTGTTGTAACGACCGCGTTGTAACAACATGCGGGGTAACGGGATGCGGGGTCAAGAGGCATATTCACAGACCTCATCTTTGATTTTGTGGCCTCATTCTACTTGACCCTGGTTGGAGTTACTTTCTAGAAAGGCTATAACGGCTAACACCTTTCTTTCCCATTTTCTGCTAAACTTACTCTAGACTAGGATTTCCATGTTAAGGTAGTGTAGGGATAGCTAGGGATTGGTAGGGCTTTTACCTGAAATTCAATGCAATCTAAAGTGCATTTTTGTTGTTTGATAGCATACATTGCAGTGATCGAATTAGTTGTTTTCTTTTTGCTATGCCACCTCAATCGGTTTCGGAGATGTAGCTTCATTCTGTTTACTTTGTATTTTTACACCATAATGCTTCAATTGGTGTATATTAATCTGTTTTAAAATTTGAATTAAACATACTAACATGAATTTGGCTGTCAACTTGTATTTTATCTGGAAGTGTCGAAATTAAGCTTTAGGTATTAGAAAAGGAGTTTTCTCTTTACCTCTCATGCTGCTTAACTGCTTCGAACGTTCCGCGCCAGTGCGGAACGTTCTATTAAGCGGGCGGGGCCGCGTCGGCCAACGGACGTGCGCAGCACTACCGAGGTAGTGCTCGCGACGGCCGTTGGCCGACAGAAGCACTTAAGGGGTTAAAAAGAACCATTGGTCTAAAGAATATAGGATTATGGGTTCCAGCTCTCCCAGAATAACATAGTTTTAAATACACTGCCAAGGCACAATATCCATCACTATTCCTGAACCAGTTAATTGTGCATCAAATACGTTATGGCAGGAATAAAAACCTCATTTGAATTGATGGTCTTACATGCCAAAATGCTGCCTCAGATGTCAGGGTACCTTCAATATGAATCTGAGTGTTGCTTCAATACTTCATGGTGTGGCCAGTCACATCTGGGGATAGTTCGAGTAAGCCAGGGTGCCATGATTAATACAAAGCTGAATGTGCCAGCTTGCCACAGGAGCTCATCAAACGCCCAAAGCTTTCTCAGCCTATAAGAGTTCACCACTTATGTGCCAATTTCTTCTTCTTTTTTTTTTTTTTTTTAATAAATAATAAAAAAATAAAATGATGTTCTCTTCTGGGGATGAAGCGATTAGTTCTTTAGCAAGACTAGGAGCTGTAGCTTTGCCACAAGTCATATGTTTAATTAAGTAAATATCCTGGGTCGAACCAAGCTTTTTGTATTACTTTCTCATCAAAAACCTTAAACCTCACATATTGAAAGAGCTCATACAATATATGCATATCCAAACATTTTTGTGTTATCAATAAATTTTTTTAAAGTATCATTATTCTGTTTACAAACAATAAAGCGTCCGTATAATCCATTAACAAATGCAACAACCAAATAATTTTTGTGGTCTACTAATTACCAACAGGCCTATTTTACGCGTGTATGACATTTTCATTATCCTACTTAGAGTGCAGCTATAATTCTTCCACTTTCTCTTTTAACTTGCATAGCCTCCTATAAAAGTGGACACATTTCAGCCTTTTCTTACTGTACTGAGACAAAAGGTGCAAGTACCTTCTGATATGTTGCTCCAATGTGAAGGCGCATGATTTCTCCTCTCAATCTTCCTTAAACGGAGGCATCAAAATCCTCGTGCCAAGTATTTATAGGTTTCCTTTTACAGTGGGGTTTTTTCATATTGTACAGCTCTTAACTCCCAGACACATCACGTTGACCTTATTTTTTTACCATTGGCCACAACTCACACCAGTTGCGTCCAGAGCTTGTTTGGATCTGTACTGCTATTAAATCTCTAAATTAGGCTGGGACTGTCTGGTTGTCTTCCTTGCGCTGTTGCGTTATCGTCATCAAATGTGTGAGAAATGCACCATGATGGTCCCACCATATTTGGGAGAGTTATTAACAGTACACGACCATACAAGTTGGGGTCATGGGAAAACCATGAGGACAAATAAGACATCTTGCAGAAGGCATCAGGTTTGAAACATCTGAATTGAACTGGAGGCCAGTGAGGCAGGGCGGTACCCAGTGTTCATGGATGTCCCCGCTTCTACCCAATGTGTAGATCATCGATTTCTGCCACCAGCATTTCCAGATCGATGGCAACAAACCCAGATCCTCCTCTAGCTGGGGAAGGACGTGGGTGATCAAAGTAACATGACTAAATACCTGGACTGCATATTTGTGGATGAAGGAAAGCTTCCTCTGGTTGAATAGTGAAAAAGATGTTTTTTCTTTCTTTTTGGGAGGGATCCTATCTCCTACTCACTACTACCTTTTGCAAGGCCTTCCTTGCTGGGGCCAAGCCCAATTCTGACTCAGACAACAAAATCTAGGAATCCTATTTGATACCGAGATTTTCTTTGTTTCCTAAACTATTTAGCTAAAAATACAAACCACTAACTATCCATGTTGAGAAAGGTCCCGCCTACTTTTTAGGCCAATCAATTACTTGAAAATGCACGAGGCTTCATGTAATCTGTAGTATAATAGGGCAGCATACGCTATACGCAGCACACAAATGCAAAAATTGCAAAGGATCCCGACTCAGAGAGCTAGATTGCGCCTGAACCTAA
The DNA here is from genome assembly GCA_963921515.1 of Calotriton arnoldi. Lineage (NCBI taxonomy): Eukaryota > Metazoa > Chordata > Amphibia > Caudata > Salamandridae > Calotriton > Calotriton arnoldi. The sequence continues at coordinate 4,215,952 of CAWUFW010000215.1, read as the reverse complement.
AAAAAGCATGAGCATGCCAAACCATTAATATTATGTCCCTTCACTAGCTTCTACTACAACAAATGTATTTTGTTTATGATATGTCTGGGTTGCTATAACACAAAGACAGTCACTGGGGCCTACTAAGCACAGTCTAGGTGAATAGGTGAAAAGTTTGACATAGTAGTGGATTGCGTGTATAGCTTTACAACAGAAAGTAGGCCAAGATAAGTGATGCAAGGTACCCTGGGACTTCAGGTGAAAACTAGGACTGCGGTGTAATGTAGGAACAGAGAAACGGTGGCTGATGCTATTGGTTACATATGTATTCTAGATTACTGGCAGTTGTTAATTGGGACTGTAGATGCATTCAGGAATTATGTGCAGATAAGGTGGTGTAGGCATACAGTGTAGTGAGTTCTTGGGTTGCTGATACACAAAGCTGTAGCTGGCATAGGGCATGATTATAGATATTTACCAATCTATGCTGACACAGGTAGAAATTCCTGGTAAAACAATGGTACAGTTCTGGCACCAGAAATCAATAATTCGCTAGACATCTTTAATTTGGCACTGGACCACAAGGTTAGCATATGGAGCAAGGTATGTGTGAACTGTGACTGCTTGCATCAAGGGAGCTGACTGTAGAAATGTTCAATGGAAGACAATTTCATTAGAAATTCGTCAGATGTTACTGGTGCTGGGAAACACTGCTGCCAAGATTTCTAGAGTGTTGATCAAAATGTGATTTGTGATTTCCTGTAAGAGCCTAAAGGCAGCATAAACTGCTAACATGAGGGAAGCATAGCGCCAGAAAACTCTGGGATCAATGGGACAATTCGATCTGAATCGCAAGATGAAACAGAGGGCAACAATGGATTTTTGCCAGGTACAAAACTCCCACTGCCCCCTGTAAGCACCTCTTCCATGCTGCGCCAACAACAACTCCAGCAACCAATGAAACAGGTACAGGTTTGAAACCACCTCAGTCTTCCTAAAGACCAAAAGTGCTCAGCCACTGATCCATTCCTGGTTCCACACCCTACATGAGTTCTTCACTGACTCAACTTTAGAATGTCACAATGTACCAAGTGTAGTAAAAGAATACCATTTCCAAGCTGTATCTCTCGAGAAAAAGACTATCCATATCAATTCCCACCTCCAAATCTGGTACTAAACATTTACATTAAAGGAGAGAAAATGATGAGCCCTCCGAAAGAATGTTCTATACATTAGAATGGCTGGGGATTAGCACTATTTGATTTGATATGCTTACAAAATTGCAGTTACCAAGAATTCCTCCTGCATAATCTTCAAAATCACTAAGGGTCAGATGTACGACCCTATTTTGCAAGCGCAAACGGGTTTGCGACCCGTTTGCGCATGCAAAATGTGAAAGGGCTATGTACAATTCCTAAATAGCGAATCGCAATTTATTTGCGACTCGCTGTTTAGGAATTGCGAGTCGCTATTAGGAAGGGGCGTTCCCTTCCTAATAGCGACCGCAACCACCTGCATGAATGTTTTGCGACCGCAACTCGCAAATTACCACCCTCTTCAAGAGGGTGGTAATGGAGTCGCAAATGGGAAGGGGTCCCCAGGGACCCCTTCCCCTTTGTGACTGGCCCCCAAAATATTTTTTTAAGGCCAGGCAGTGGTCCCAGGGACCACTACCTGCCCTTAAAAATTGAAACGAAAACGTTTCATTTTATGTTTTTTTCAAATGCATCCCGTTTTCCTTTAAGGAAAACAGGCTGCATTTTAAAAAAAAACCTGCTTTATTTAAAAGCAGTCCCAGACATGGAGGTCTGCTGAGCCCAGCAGGCCACCATCTCTGGGAATGCACGCCATTCCCAATGGGGTCGCAAATTGCGAGTGGCTCATGAATATTCATGAGCCTCGCAATTTGCGACCCCATTGGGAATCGCAAACAGTGTCTCAGACACTGTCGTGCATACCAATTTCCGAGTCGCAAATGCAACGCAATTTGCGACTCGCAAATTGGCGGGTCGTACAACTGGCCCCTAAATCTTTTCCTAACCTCAGAGCTGGTAGCACCGCAATCCCTGTCTCAGTGGATCTTTGTGAAAAAAACTCTGGATTATTTGAGTAAAAAATATTCTAAATATCCAATCCAGTTTCTCAGCCTTTTCCTTGCCTGTAGCTTCCGTAGCCACATAGATTAATTCCTAACCAACCATCGCTACTGCTTGCTCTCGAAACAAATCTATTTTTGATTCAGGTAATCTAACCAAAACCACGTCCTGTGCCAATACCTGCTCTCTGTCTATCACTGCATCTCCCTGCGTCACAGACATATTTGGTCCTATCCAGGGCATGAGTCGGGGTACAAGCGGGTGGACGGCGTCCACCCACTATTTTCACAGGGTGAACGCCGTCCACCATGCCAAGAATTTGGGCCCCACTGAATAATGTGCTGAACTCGTACCGTTGTAATTTTCAAACACCGAACACTTTCAGCAGCGCCTGCACGTTGTCTGCTTTCCATCTGCAACAAGCAACAACGTGCAGGCAGGGATGGGGCTTTCTTAATTAAGACTCCTGCTAAGCACATAACAAAGGCCGAATTTGAGGGATCATCAGGCCTCCTTTTGAACGAGTCTCTTGGCTGGGAGCAGTCAGGAGTCTAACACCTGATGCAAATGAAGCGGAGGGGAAACAAAAGCTCACACCTTGTTAGCACTTCACACATGTTATGTTATGTTACATGGGTATTTATATAGCGCACGTACACCGACAGGTCTCTTGGCGCTGGGGAGTCTGAGTGGGGAAGAGTTAGGCAGTGTAGCATCTAATTGTAGGCCAGGGTGAACAACCAGGTCTTAAGTTGTTTCCTGAACCGTAGGTAATCAACCTCAAGCCTGAGGGAGGTAGGAAGTGCGTTCCAGAGCTTCGGACCCAGAAAAGAGAACCGGGTCCCACCAATGCGTTTACCTCTGATTCTGGGCACCATCAGAAAGTTCTGATGCATAGATCTCAGAGTGCGCTGGGGTGAGTGCTTACTGATTAGCGAGGCAATGAATCTAGGGCCAGTTTCTTGAGTAGCTTTAAAAAGAATACAGCCAGTTTTAAACATAGCTCGCTGCTCCACTGGGAGCCACTGGAGATCTTTAAGCAAGGGGGTAATGTGGCAGCGTCTGTCCTTAAGGTAGATGATTCTAGCTGCCTGATTCTGGATCATCTGAAGACGATGTCTCTGGTATTGTGGGAGGCCTAAGTAAAGGGCATTACCGTAGTCAATTTTAGATAGAATGAGGGCTATTGCAATTTGGGTACTGGCCTCTTTACTAAAAAAGCGTCTAATCTTACGCAATTTGCGGAGTTGGACAAAGCAAGCAGATGTAACTGAGCCAATTTGGGCACTCATAGAGAGATCCGAGTCAATATGAAGGCCCAGACTCTTTATCACTGGTTTAGGAGTAGGTGCCACACCTAATTCAGGGGGCCAGTAGGAGGGAGTCCAATGAGCTAGTTTATTGCTGGGAATAATTATCTCAGTCTTTTCAGAGTTTAACTTTAATTGGTTGTTGTTCATCCAAGTTTGTACATGCATCATTGATCTCCTGACGAAGTCTTTAGATTCAGTGGAGTTCTCCAGGGCAAAGATTAGCTGCATATCATCAGCATAATTGAAGATCTTTACCCCCATCTGCCGAAGACTAGAAATCAAGGGGCGTATGTATATGTTGAAAAGAATCGGCGAGAGGGAAGAGCCCTGTGGGACACCACAGCTCATTGCTACAGTTTTAGATTTAAAAGGTGAGAGCCACACCGACTGTTTACGGTCCTCTAAAAAGGATCTGAACCAGTCAAGTGCCGAACCCCCAAGACCTGCTGCAGCAATGCGGTCCAGCAAAATTTTGTGGTTCACGGTATCAAATGCCGCAGACAGGTCAAGGAGGATCAAAGCCTGAGTGCAATCAATGTCAGCCTGTCCTTTAAGGTCATCCATAACAGATAGAATCACAGATTCAGTGGAGTGCGCTGGACGAAAGCCTGCCTGATAGGTGTCCAAAAACTTGGTGGCTTCCAAGAAGGAACTAAGACAGGTGGCTACATGAGTCTCCAGCAATTTAGCTGGAAACGGGAGAAGTGATATGGGTCTGTAATTCTCCAATTTTTTGGGATCCAAGCCCTGTTTTTTTTTAAGTGGGATGACCACGGCCTCTTTGAAAGCTGGCGGTACAGTGCCGTGGTGTGCTGTGAAATTCCTAGGGCTACTTCATAACAAAATATAAAACCATACTTGTATAAATGATGATAGTGACACTGAAATTGGGAAATTACAAAAAGTTTTTTTTAATAGAAAAATACTTCATTAAAATGCAGAGGCCTAGTATGCATTTTTGCTAGATACATAATTTACATGGCCTGCATAAAGAAATCAATCACTTTTACATATTTTATCTCTTCTTCTTTTTCCTGATATCCATATGACAAAGTATAAATCAAATTAATTTAAAAACTAGGTGGTTTCCAAGATGTCTCAACGCGCGTTTCGGCAGTAAAACTGCCTTCTTCAGGAGAGCCACCTCCAATTACATTTTCTGAAAAAAGAACACAAAAGCTCTAAATAGGGTAATAGTGTCACTAAAGTATATATACAAACAAAACCTATTTAAATATGTACAGACCAGTTTAGACAGTACATAGTCCACATTTCGAATTATTGAATAAAATGAATTTAGAAATGAGCCAAAACAATACAAATGATTGAAACACTACAAAAAATGCCATTAAACCAAAAACATGAAAAGAACTATATGTTTTGAGGAACATATATAAATCTGAGAATGACAGACCTGCAGAAAAACCTTCAGTCATAATAATGTAACAGGGTAGATGTTTATACAGGGAATGATGATTCCTGTATATGACTTAAAAAAATCCAAAGGGAGAAAGAAAATAGAAGAGATATAAAAGTAAGTACCAATAACCAGTGATAATAAGCATATGTCAAAAGAGTGTGGTGAAAAACAAGCACTAAAGTGTGAGAAGATAAAATGAAGATATTAAAAAAAATTATAGTCAGGAAACACCCATCAAACCTCCAAGAAAAAGAAATATGTCTCATGCAAAGGTGGTGCAAAATGAAAAAAATATACAGCGACTATCTTACCATCGTGAGAAATGCGAAAACCTGAAAGCAGGTTTACAAGGGATCTCCAACTCTTGGATTAGCGTGTCCCAAACACTGGTAAAAATGACCTGCAGGAGAAAGAATCTATTGAAGATTCAAAGATAAAGACACAGGAGTTGTCTATAAATAATATCCGGAAAAAATGCTCAAAATACCGTAAGTTTCAGTCCCAGCAGAGTTAATACTAATAAGAGGATAAAATGAAGGTCACATGAGGATTTCCCTATGTGTACCTAGAAAAGCAATAACATAGTTGCTGTCATCAAATCATCCACTAGCTATAGACAGCAGAATAAATAGATGGAATAATGGAAGAGATACCTTAAGTAATATTGAAGTGCGGGAATTAGACGGGCTGAAATTCTTAGGATGTCAAATATGAAGGTTCTATAGAGATAAAACATGAAAATTATAAAGAAAGGTGGCACTGACTAAAGTTAGTCTGGTGCCGAAAAATTATAAAGCCCAAAACGGCCTGACTTGCAGCATACATAGAGATGTATATCAATATAGATGAAATAATGCATCGCTTAGCCATGTCTTTAACAATAATGTCGTGCCGATACTGGAAAATGTTCCATCATGTATAAAAGTTATGAAAAAAGCATACAGCAATATGTTCATATGGCAGATAAATACAAACACTACCTTAAACTTATCGTGGAAAGAGTGCCGGGCGGACTGTAATTCCCTCGATATAACAGTACAAATTCTGTAAAGATAGACAAAAGTCAAACACTAAAAAACAATGGCCCAATCTCAAGTGTGCCTGATAACACAGAGTTTAGAAAATAAATAAAACTCGCAACACGGATATGTTGAAAGTAAAAGGAGTTACATGGTGGAACTAGAAGCAATGAAATGCTAGTACGCTACGCAGATGCTGTAAAACAGCATTAACGATAAGAGACGATAACGACAGAGACATAGTGTCTCGAGCATTTTGAGCAGAGTATTAATTACCTTCAAGGCGATGAAACTATGCAGACAGCCCAAACGATGTCTTGCCGTAACGAGATGGTCAGGAAAATAGACGGAACAGAAACGGTGTCAGAGCTGATGCTTTTGAATACGGTGACTACCATCACGTGAAAATCACGTGACCGTACAAACGTCAGTAAATGAAGAACTGACCGCGGCCATATTTAAATGTGCAAATACATGTATGGCCAGCTCGGTTAAATGTTGAATATCATGCCAGTAAACAACATAATGAGAATATAAAGACGCCAAAGACCAGGTGCACATAAATATCATGAGCACTAATGTTAGAATAATGGCGAAAATAACCGAAGATGCACAAAACGAATCCTAATCAGCTCAAGACGTACCAAGCCAGTGGTAGTGTAATGAAGATCTAAAAATAGCAATAATTGTGAAAAACACACGATGATGAATTATAATGACAATCATGATGTTCATAAAACATGAAATCTAAATTAGTACGGGGAATAACCAGAAATAATAACAACTGAAAAAAGGGGGGAAGCTTTAAGAAAACCCTATAAACCAGATATACGAAAAAAATACAAGTGTATTGACAAAACATAGGAATTAAGGAATATAACTAAGGAACTATAATACAACCATATGGCAATAAACATAAACAAACTAAAATATGTAGACAGTACTGATGTATTGTCATAGACTAAAATGTGAGCAGTATCAGATTGGTAAAGTGCTCATATATGAGATGCTCATCAATGAAATAACACATATCAATAAAAATGACAGTGGTAGAGACAAACAGTTGAAGCTAAGGATGCACAACTGAAATACCCAATATCACCAGAATGGCAACAAACGCTAAAAATGGAACAGAGACAGAAATCGTCTAGCTATTGTTGTAACGTATAGCTTGGTCCCAGGGAATTTCTAGATTTAGCCCATGGACATGGGTGTCCAAGGTGAAGATCCAATATACCTCCCTGCGTTTCCTAATGGCCTCAGTGTCCAAGCCTTTGTTATTGCTGATTTTTTCTAGAATCAACCATTTGATGTCCTCTTGTGAATGTTTAAGATCCTTATAGTGTTTTACTAAGGGTGCTGTACTTTTGTTGGTTTTGATGGCTGATCGATGTTCAGTCAAACGTGTAGAGAATTGCCGTGCAGTTTCACCTACATAACCCTTCTCACACGGGCAAATCAGCAAATAGACAACATTGTCTGTTTTGCAATTGGTAAAAGTTTTTAATTGTATTTCTTTTTGTGAAAGATGTATTTATCAGTGACAATAGCTCCATTGCATGCCTTACAATGTGCACATTTATGATTACCTGATATGGGGTGCTGACTTCCAATGGTCTTCTGTACAAAAGTTGGCTTCGTTTTTATTCTGGAATTAACAACCAGATCTCGAAAGTTCTTATTACGTCTATGTGCATACATGGGACGTGGTAATGCAGTTGGATGGTCAGCATTGGTGTTAAGTATATGCCATTGGGCATTAATGATCTGACGTATTTTTTCATCTTTCATTGCCGTGGGACAGTGAAAGATTAAGAAACTCAAGAAAAGTGTCAGGGAAGGACCGATAGATTGGTTTCAGAATGTTAATGGGGCATTCCTCCTTGGGGGAGCCTGATTTGACCTTTACTACAAGATCCAAAAAGCGTTTCTTATCTAACATAGGGAAGATGTTAAAGGAGAAAGAATTGGAATAGACCATACTGTCTGCGGTTCTACTATTGTTGGAGTCGATGGAGTTTTTATTTTTTTTAATTTTTTCCACAAAGAAGGAGTTTAGGTCATTACAGAGTTTCTGGGTGGCCGTGAAGGGCGGGGTCACGCGACTCAAGTTAGAAAGTTCTTTCACAATCCTAAAGATTTCTTTAGAGCCATTGTCCGAGTCGAGTACTCTATTGGTGAAGAAGGCTCTCTTAGCCTCCAGAATGGCTGCTTTATACGTGTGCAATTTTGCGGTATAATTCACATTATAATTCACACATACTTAAGAGCGGCAGCTTTTCACTTTGTTCAGTCCCTTTTTAGGAGATATGCATGCTCTGTAAGAATGTCAGATGTGTTGGTCTTTCCCAGTATTTACACAAAGCAAATTGCATTTATATAGAGCTTACTACACCTGAGGAGGCGTTGAAATAATTTAAGTACCACTATTTTTTCTTGTATAGCCCTACTCATCCCAATGCAGCGTGTCAGAGCGCTTTACTACAACATGTGCATATTACATGTACAATAAATTATATAAGTTTGTAAATGAATGTACAGGATGTGTTACATAAAACTGTGGGATTGCAAGGTGTAGAAGTCACGTATCATCTTCCATAGCTCACTCTGCTATTATCCTCACAATGCGCTCAAACGTCCACATGGTAGACCTGCTAAACATATATTTGAGGGCTTTAGATCTGATGTCACTTTTTGTGATGCCACTTCCTATAAAGTCGTGGCTTGTGATGCCACTTTCTATGATGTCAATTCCTGTGATGCCATGTGTGATGTCATGCACCGTGATGTGGCGCGCCGTGATGTTGCACGCCGTGATGTTGCGCACTGTGATGTCACGTGCCATGATGTCAGTTGCATACTGCCTAACTAGGTTAGTCCCCACACTTCTTTTTTTAGGACTTGGGCCCTGGTCCTATCTCTTTGAAACAAACTAAACGTGCTGGAGCAATGGAAATTGGGCTCCCAAAGCAATCCTTGTCTTCCTTCTACTCTCTGCCTGATGGCTGAAGTTACTGCCCCTGTGTTTGTCGAACTCTTCAATAATTCTCTTGAGTCAGTCATGGTTCCACTCAGTTGGAAAAAGTCCAAAGTGGTTACACTTTTGAAGAAACCTACTGCCAACCCAACAGTCCTGTCAAATTTTTGTCCGATATCACTGCTTCCCTCTGTCTGGAGAATGCTTGAAAAACAGGCTGTCAGGTTATCTAGAACAGAACAAACTTCTGCATTACACTCAATCTGGCTTCCGTCCTCGTCATAGTACAGAATCACCTCTGTTGGATGTCATGGAACCACCCAGGATAAAGGGAAAGGTGCCACGCTGATCCTATTGGATCTGTCGGCGGCATTTGACACTGTGTACCATCCTATTCTGCTGCAGCGCTTGTTGGCGGTTGGTGTTGGTGGGCCTGCATGGAGCTGGTAAAGTCTTTCCTTGAGGACAAGCAGGGAGAAATCTTGTTACCTCCATTCACATCATCTCGCAAAAGGCCGGCCTATATGGCACCATAGGGCTCCTCGCTGAGCCATACTTTGTTTAACATTAATATGGCCCCTTTAGCTAAACTAATACAATCCTATGGCCTGAAACCCATTTCATATGCAGATGACACACAACTGTTCATCACTATGGACCCATCTTCATTAGATACCGCTGCTTCTTTCAAATCCAGCCTGAACTACGTACTGCACTGGCTGCGGGAGCGTCTGCCTATTGCAATGCAATATGGAGCAAACTGAAATCTTCTTGTTCGGGCAGATGAGTGAGCATTGGCTGTACAACTGCTGGCCGACTGATCTTCCTGCCCTTCCCAGCCTTCCTGCATGGTTAATAACATGGGTGTTAAATTGGACACTAAACCGTCTTTCCCACCCCACATCTTGGCCGTAGTGGGAACATGTTTGCTCCGCTCCATTATATTAAAAGTTCTTGCATCGTCTCCTTCTTACGTCACGTAGGACGGTGGTCCACACACTCATAACAGCAAGGCTGGACTAGGCGAATGTTCTGCACTTTGGCCTCCCCATCAAATCAATCAATCAATAACCTTCAAGTGGTCCAGCATGCGTTGACCTGCCTCATCTTGGGCCTCACTAAAACATATGTCCCAAAATCGTCAACTTCTTTACAATCTGCACTTGCTTCCTGTTAGGAAAAGGAGTCTTTTTAAAGCCCTAATTAGCTTACATCGGGCCTTTTATAAGCATGGCCAACAATATCTGACTTACAGGATAAAGCACTATCATCCCTCATAATCCCTCTGTTCTGCCTCAGCCTTGCTGGTTTCTGTGCCTAGGTGTCGTCATGTCAGGATGGGGGGACGTTCCTTTACGGTTCTCACCAGTACTGCATAGAACCAGCGTCCTTATCTCCTACGTGCCACTCATCATGAACCGTCTTTTAGGAAAGCTTTGAAAAGCTACCTGTTTTCTACTCACTGATTTGACAGTTTCGTATGTTTTTCTTTTCTTCTACCTCCAGGACACTCCTTGGAGTAGCTGTGTGCTGTATAAATTCACTCTTTCAATCATTCAAAGCCATGGCCTTGGTGTTTACAAAGTGGCTTCGATTGATACTCAAACATCTCCAGTGCCTGAGAGAGAGAGAGAGAGATTCGTCGGGAGAACTGGTTCCAGAGTTACCAATTGCCTCGGTAATTCCTCATTCCTTATGGGATTCTCAGGGTTCAGCTAGAATTTCCAGACCTGCCAACTCACACGGTGCCACAGTGTGACACACTATATCGGCTCCCATCACGCTGTCACCCGTGAGGGGCCAATATCACACGGGATAGCAAACCAGCCCTGGCAATTACTTTTGACCGGACGGGAGGGGGGCAGGGCAATGCTTGCGGGACCACTGCTGCTGCAAAACCGGCCCCCAGTAACAGAAACTGCCCCCGCTGGTCAAAAACCAGCCCCCACCCTTCCGGCTCACCGGGGAAATGCTTGGTGCCCTCTACGGCCAGCCCGGCCCTGATTAAGGGGTGTGAAAACACCGCAGCACATCAGCACCAGCCTCGGCAAGTTTATTTTTTTGGGAGGAGGGGGCTTGGGAGGGGGCGGGGTTAAAAAAACGCCTCCTAGGTACTTCTTGGCACGAGGCCCTGCCCCCTTCAAGGCTTCGCCCCTCCTCACACTGTGAGATTGTTCTTCAAGTTGGCAGGTATGAATTTTCATTACTTCTAGCCCCCCTGAGTTAACAGGACCGCACGTGCATCCTTAACTCCAGTGGTGCAGAATTAACACACCCACCTCCAGGAAGCTTCCTGTTTGTCATGCCCTGCCGCACTTGACCTTTTCTGCGTGAAAAGCTCCATGGCGATGTAAACACAAAGGACAGTGAGTGACTGGAGGTGTAGCTGAGAAGTTCCCTATTGAGAGCTCTCTCCGTTGCTGTCACCTTTTCTTTGTCCTTTTGCCAGTCTACCCGCTGAGTTCCAAGCTGACTAATGGAACATCTGTCTCCCTCCTCCAGATCTAAATACAGCCACCCAGGGAATGATTTACATGGACACCTGTTTTTGCACCTGTACGGCAGAGGACGGGTTAGTGTCGCTAAATTAGGAATATGTTTTATTCAACAACTAAGGGCATTGACAGTTCGTCACAGGCGAGCACGAATTCTTCAGCCCCATTAATCTGCACTGGGGAACATATTACTGTCAGGGCGCAGTGTCCTCGGCGCCAATGCTTGCCCTCAAGTGTGTGAGCTGGGCGCAGTCAGGGACCGGTGCACCCGATTGTGGAAGAAAAGGCACTCTTCTCTGTGTATAATGATCTATCACAACAATGGGTCAGATTTAGAGTTTGGCAGACAGGTTACGTCATCACTGCAAGTCCCAGAATGCAATCCCTGCCGCAATGGATTGGCTACTTATTCATACACCTGGTAAATGGAGCTCTGAAGCAGTGCAGGCCTTCCACTCTCAGCTGAGCCAGGATCAGGCTTGTCAGTCTTGGCTGAGGGCAGGAGGTGAGGGGTGTGTATACATAGAGGAAAGTGCAGCAGAGGCACGGGGAACTGGGAAGTTTCTTATCCTTTACACCTCCAGAGTGCCCTTTTTTTTTTTCTTCAGTTTTATATAGCGGGAACTCGACCCGAAGGTATCAGAGCGCTTTACATGAGCACCAGGGGCTGTATTACGCATGACTGCGCCGGCGCTAGTTGTCGCTGTGCGCCAGAGTATGAGCCCAATGGCATTTCAGAGGATTGGTTTGTAATGCGCTGTGATGTTGGCGCAGACTTTGAGCTCTGGGGCAGATTTACAAGCCCCTTGCGCCACTTTTGCGTCATTTTTAACATGGGAAAAATGACGCAAAAGTGGCGCAAGGGGCTTGTAAATCTGCCCCTCTGTGTTTATTTGCGTCTGTGCACATATTGTATTGGCGCACAGACGCAAATGCACATGAACACAAACATACTCTGGCGCACAGCGACAACTACCGTCGGCGCAGTCATGCGTAATACAGCCCCAGTTGCATTACAAACACATTATTTTTTTTTTTTTAAAGACACGGGGAGATTAAGTGATTTGCCCAGAATCACAGGATTCTTGAGGCTCCCACCAGACTCGAACCTGGTTACCCAATTTCAAGGTCGGCCGCTCTGGCCATTAAGCCACATCCTTGACAGAGTACACTGGGCAGCACTGTTTTTGTGCGTGATTTTGTGTTATGTTATTGGTATTTGTATATTGTTCAATCTGCCATTGGTGAAGCATTCTTTATGCCTTCTGCCAACCTAAAGAATTGCTCACTCTTAATAAATGTTCTTTATAAATACATCGCAAGAAACTGCACTCCAGTCTGGAATGTCATATTGACCCACCAAGGTAGAGGAACTGAGGTAAGAGAGACTGACCTTGCCCCAGTGCAAACAATTTGATCAAGCAGGGACACTAGAATTCAAAGCAGGTCTCCTTATATTAAGTCTCTAACCGAGTCACTAGCCTTCACTGCCGATTCTCCACACACCCTTCCTGTACCACGTAAACTTAAAAAGATGGGCACATTGACCACTTCATTTATGCTAGTGCTAGTTTTTGTGATTTTAAAAAAAAAACATTTTTTTTTTTTTTACTGAGCACAGCATTGAGGGGTACTGCCACTGCTGCAGCAATGTTTATGTTGGTAAATGTTCATATTTTATCACAAATCATCTCCCAGATTTGCTCAGCTTTAGTATGGGTGTTCATGTGACGCAGATTACAATGTCCCTCAACTTTTGCACTTAAAAGGATTTTTGTGCAAAACGTTTATGCGAATGTAACTAAATTGCTTTGCATCACAAACTGCCAGAGTCCTGATAATTCAAGGAAAGTGGGGGTAACGGGGTGGGCACTTCGCAAAAACCCCTAGATTTTAGTACAACCTGATCAATTAAAGTCATGCAAAGTTGCTAATCCTTACTTTGCGTAATACTCTAGCGCCAAATAAAAACAGGCGCTAACAATGAGCAAAAGGAAAACCGCCTGTCCTTTTAATAGGCATGGACTGCTCTAACAATGTTTCCCAGTCTGGGAATGCAAATCAGGGGACGGAGGTTTGTTGCCAATTGCAGACTCCCATCCCTGCCCCCATTCGCAGCCATTCACAGGGGGGTGGAAGCAGGGCCGGTCCTAGGATTTGTGGGGCCCCGGGCAGAATAGAAACATGCGAGGCCCCTCTAATTTGCATAAAATGTAATATCACAGGAAGTGACATCATAGAAAGTGCCAACTGACCAACCATTTTCTGGCACTGTTGAAGTAGCTTTGCAAGAAGCTACTTCTCTAATGTGGCTATCACTGAGATGGCTACAAATACAAATAACAGCCCTAATAAAATTAATGTTATTATTTTAAAGCTCTATTATGTGGAAATGCAACACATCAAACTTTGTTGAAAAGCTACGCCTATATCTCTCCAAAACCGATGTTTTCAGAATAGTGCATGATTAAAATCCTAAAACAGATTGTCCCATAGCTATACAGTGGGTCTTCAGGTGACTCCCTGATACTCCTGTTGCATCAGGGAAGTTCGAGGTTAAGGCATTTGGTTTTAGCAGGCATGGGCGTCAACACTAAGGGATCCTTGCTGGTTCGGGTGAGTGGCCTGCAAATGCTCCAGTAAACAGAAAGCACTGATTAAAGAAAATAAGAGGATGAGATGGCACAGATGACATACACAGGTGTTGTGGCTAATATATTGGCAGGCAGGAGCACCAAAAGCTAGACCATTCCCACAAACTGAATGCCTAAACCCACTAACTACTCTCAAACTTCATTTTTAAGAGATGAAAAGAGCTGAACTAACTCAAAGATATAAAGATGAGATGGCTAAATAGAGACAAGAATGTGTATCCAGGGGAAAACTCCCAAAAGCTACAATGGGAGCCAGACACTAAACAGACCAGTAGTAAATTAAAGCAACAAAACAAAAGGGATTTATTATAGCCGACTCAGTGCAGTTTTCCCTTACAAGGAAATTAAATCTAGCAATGTTGAATAGGTTGGGGGAGGTGGTGTTTGACTTTCAAAATAAATCTCCCATAATCCCTGAGATTTGCAGTTTTAAAGATTGTAAGTCACATTTTAAGTCACATGTCCTTAATATCTGAGAAGACACTTGCCAAATTGCGAAGGGTCCAGACACATGTCACTTGACTCAAATTTAGCCTAAGAAGTAACAAACAAATTGCACCTACCCTCAGGTAAATCCACTGGATCTTGGTTAAAGAGATAATTGAATGCAAGACCCTTGAACGATCATGTCCATCATCCATAAATTTCTCCAGTCATGGCCCAGGCTACCTAATCATACTCTTTTGGTCCTTCCAATCACCAATACAAGATTTGCCTTCCTAAAACTACTGGCCACCTACTTACCTAAGCTCAGTGACTGTCTAATCACTACATGTGTGATGATGTACTCTATGGAATGAGGCACTCACTCCTCAGTCAGCTCCCCTCTGCAGTCCCTTTTCCTGTATGCTGCCCCTTCTTCTCATCTCCAAAGCAAGGCTAATCCAAACTGTACTGCTGAAAAGCAGCAATTTCCTCAGGCCTCACAGTCGCTATTTGAGTTTTGGGATAATTTATAGTGGGAAGAGGCGCACATCATCTTGTGCTTGCCCAGGCCGACCCATGGTCATTCTGCACTTGACAGTGATCAGGCTATCTTTGGGAGCATGACCAGACAGACCCTGTGCAGCAGCCTGCTACATGTATTTTAATACTCTTTTGGACAGGATAACTAGTGTGTAGCATGTATGGCTCTAGTTTCTTGGACAGTTAGTGACAAATGATGAACTTTAAAACACGCTGGAGCAGATACCTAATAGGCCTTCAAACTACTTTTACAAGATATTTGGGCTTCTTCACCTTCCCCTTTCCTCAGGGTGTTATGTTAAATTACACCAAATTGTGCAGCGAATGCAAATGTCTTTAGTTATTGTTCCATTGAAAGAGATGAATGAAAATACCACACCAAGAGGGAATCCTGGCGCTAAGGGATTTCGAAGGAAAGGGTACAGGCTATACTAATGTATGGAAAGGCCAGTTTTAAGTTTTTCCCCAGAAGATTTAAGATGCACCATAGCTCAAGACTGAGACATTTCCAGTCCCGTGCAGCTAGAATGGAGAAGGATCTACCTCCAATATGTTCTCTCTTAATTTTAGGATGGGACAGGAGCATGGCTGTTACTGAGTGTAGGATTCTGGAATAAATGGAAGGAATAATGCAGTGCTGAAGAATGAGTGGGCCCTTTTATGCACTGCACAATGGCAAATAGATAGATCGTTTGGTAGCGGGAATCAACAGAAAGCAGGCAGGAAAGGTACAGAAAGAGGGAAGTCGAGTGCAGAAAGAGACAACAGGGGTGCAGAAAGAAGCAAATGAGGTGCAGAAAGAAGAAACAGACGTGCAGAAAGAGGGAAGAGGTGCAGAAAAAGGCAAGAAAAATGCAGAAAGAGGCAAAAGAGGTACATAAAAGACAACAGGGGTGCAGAAAGAAGCAAGACAGGTGCAGAAAGAAGCATGGAAAGTGCAGAATGAAGCAACAGGGGTGCAAAAAGAGGCAAGAGAAGTGCAGAAACAGGCAAGAGAAGTGCACAAAGAGGCAAGAGAATTGCTGAAAGAAGCAACAGAGGTGTAGAAAGAAGCAAGAAAAGTGCAGAAAGATGCAAGTGAGATGCAAAAACAGGCAGGAAAGGTACAGAAAGAGGGAAGACTAGCATCTAGGGCAGCCTCAGATGAGAATCAGCAGAAGACAGCAAAGAGTTGTTAGAAGATGCTGAGAAGCTTCGAACCTGCTGAAGGATTTTTGAGCAGAGGAACAAACGCAGTGTGGTGTCTTCAGCAAGAAATAACGAAGCAGGAACATCAAGGTAAGAGGCACGTAGGGTTTATTCACCTCGGCCATCAACAGCAAATCTAAACTGACTCTCATAGAATCAATCATCTGAATTCTTCAACAAACATTCCACATAGAATACGCAACGTGGTTCTACATGGAGGTTCCATGTGGAACCTAATACAATGTCACACACCTCCCTCCTTTACAACAGAATAATAACACTGAAACAAAGGGAAAATAAATGAAACCAGAAACAAACAGCGAAAAATATAAGCATGTCATACATAGTCCTTCATGTACACAGGAAGTCTGCGCACCCTCTGACTCCTCTCCCTTACATTACAAGACAATCCAGAAGATCCTGTAAGGGAGGGAATTACGCCTGTCGATGAGGAATAAGAGCCGGTACAACCTCCAGGACTCTCAGCTGAAGGAAGGTTTGAATTGACTACAACCACACAGCTCTTATTCCAAATCCTCCCATCTTCAGTCTTGACCGCATTCTTAAAGATCTTTACCACACTCCTAATTTTTGAATATTTAGACCAGGGTTGACATCTCACAGGAGTTTTTATCTTCACACGGTCACCCACCTTCACCTCATTGGTTTGAGCACATTTTTTCTCATCAAAATACATTTTCCTATTAAGCTGCTTATCCAGTTCTCTGTTTCTCCAATCACCTATCTGATTGTTAACTAAACCTTTGTTTAACCTCATCCACCCTGGACACAATTTCGAATTAGAAGCCCTACCTTTGAATAACTCAAAGGGAGATCTCCCCGTAGTCAGGTGTGGAGATAAGCGATAAGCCGTAATCCTGTCCTGAAGAACCTCTTTCCAGTTCAATCCATTGACCCTGGCTAATTCTATACTCTCTTTGAGGGTTTTATTGACCCTTTCCACAGCTCCGTTGGTTTATGGGTGGTATACCGCACTTCTCTTTTGAACAATGCCACAGTCTTTTAAAAAACACTGAAACTCATTTGAACAGAACTGAGGCCCATTGTCAGAGAGAATGCTGTTAGGAAAACTTTCTCTCTTAAAAATTTCCTCTAAAAACTTAATAACACATCCTGTAGAAATATCTCTAACAGCACTCACCTCAATCCACCTGGAATACAAATCCAAAACAACAATAAGATAAGGGGTGTCACTCACACCGTGCACCGGACCAACAATGTCAATTGCAACTTCATCCCAGGGGTGATTCGGTAATTTTCTGCAGACCATAGGCATCTGCTTAGTTTTCAAAATCTTATCACTAGCACAACACTCCATGCAATCCCGCACCAACCTTTCAACCTCCAGATCTATACCAGGCCACCAAAATTGTAATCTCAGAAACTCCTTAGTCTTCACTATCCCAAGATGACCAGTGTGAGCAAGACTTAGAAGTTTGTTCCTTATTTCCGAGGGAGGAACCAGTTTTGTGCCCCGAGCAAGCACACCATCAACAAGAGACAACTCTTCACCAATCAAAGCCCAAGGTTTCTCAAGACGCTTGTTATTCATCAACATATCCATAACATTCTTAATTTCTTGATCTTTCTCAATTTCGTCCTTCCATTCCGACTCACTAACCGCACCTGAGGTGATTTCACAAACACTAATCACCTCATCATCAAAAAACTCTTCATCCGTGTCAAATTCCTTAACATTGACCAACCAAGAAAGGCAATCTGCAGATTTGTTAATTGCACCGGGAATGTAATCAACATCAAAATCAAATTCTTGAAGAGAGATGACCCACTTCTTAATCCTTGAAGAAATTGAATCCAGACTTTTTTTTGAAAACACCTCCTTAAGAGGTTTATGATCAGACAACACTTTCACTTTTGTACCCCAAATCAAGTTTCTAAACTTCCTTAGTGCCCAAAAGATGGCCAAAGACTCTTTCTCAATGACTGAGTAATTAAGTTCCGAACCTCTCAGACATCTGGAGGCGCAAGCAATCAATCGTTCCACACCATCTTTCTTTTGAAGTAATACTGCACCTAACCCCTTTGCACTTGCATCAGTCAAAATTTGAGTCATATCACCCGGCACAAATGCTTGTAAAGATGGAGCTTTCCTCAATTCTTCCTTAATGGAGCTAAACTCTTTCACACATTCATCACTCCATTGAAAAACTACACTTTTACCAGTGAGTCTCCTTAAATTTTGAGTCTTGTCAGCATACCCTGGAATAAACTTACTATAAAATTCTACCATACCTAAGAAAGATAATAGCTCCTCTTTACTGACTGGTTCACTTATATTAACAATAGAATCAAACAGTTCCTTCTTAGGAAAAACACCTTGTCCAGTGATACAATGACCAAGATAGTTCACCTGTTCAACACCAAACTTGCATTTCTCTTTTTTTAGAGACAGACCAGCCTTCCTAAGACGTTCCAACACAGCACACACTCTAGAATGATGCTCTATCTTAGAGCTGCCATAGATCAATAAATCGTCTTGATAGCACCTCACACCTGTAACCCCTTTTAAAATTTTAGACATGATACGTTGAAAAACCGACGCAGCAGAGACAAGCCCAAATGGCATCCTACGAAACTTATAGGTTCCCATAGGTGTCACGAAGGCTGTC
Source organism: Calotriton arnoldi (assembly GCA_963921515.1). NCBI lineage: Eukaryota > Metazoa > Chordata > Amphibia > Caudata > Salamandridae > Calotriton > Calotriton arnoldi. The sequence goes on along the minus strand of CAWUFW010000215.1, from coordinate 4,197,194 downwards.
AACTCCTGTGAAGGTTCATCCAGCTCAACCTGGTGATAGGCTGACGCCAAGTCAAGAGTAGTGAAATACTTTCCACCTACCAACGTGCCAACCATCTCGTCAATATTTGGCAAAGGAAATCTGTCCACAATAACTTCCTTGTTAAGTGAGCGTAAATCTATGCAGAGGCGTAATTCACCACTAGCCTTCTTGGCGACGACTATGGGAGCCAACCATTCTGTCGCTTCAACCGGCTCAATGACTCCCATTTCTACTAATCGCTCGATCTCCTTCTGAACCCCAGCTTGTTCATTCACAGGAATTCTTCTAACTTTAGCAACTACTGGGACAGCACCTTCTCTCAATCTAATGTGATGTTTGTACCCCTTGAGGCATCCAAGTTTGTCCGCAAACACATCAGCAAATTGTTCCGCAAACCCAGAGACTGAATCATCCACCTCTTGAACCTGGACTTGTGGAACCTCATTTGGATTAAGACGAACACCAAGCAGACGTTGATGGGGCCACCCCAAAAGAGCATCCCCACGCTTGGCCACATATACCTTGCCAGCAATCATACGACCACACAATTCAATTGTTGCCAAAAAATACCCTAACATTCTAATGGGTATACCACCATAACCCAGAGGAGAAACATCATTTCTTATTAGTTTTACATTGGACTAAAATACTGTTGAAACATTTCTTCACATATCATAGTTAGGTGTGAACAAGAATCAAATTGAACACCCTCAATAGCAACCATATGAGAAGGGTGTGCAGCCTTCTGTTCATCAACCTGAAAAATAATTTCCTTAACTTGTGGTTTATCTTTGGCCATTGATTGTTCTCCTTTCTTTACCTTGCTTTTACAACATCTGGCAAGATGACCCCTCCTACCACAGGTACTACAAACAACCCGTAAGGCTGGACAGAAAGGAGCATTTGCCAGATGTCCTAATCTACCACATCTAAAACAAGTAGGTTTACTATCAAATACAGGAGTACCACCAGTGGCAGACGGAAATGTATTTTTGTCTTTAGTCACAGGATACTTGTTTTGAACTTGACATATAACCTCATCAACGCTTGTACTGGTTGAGTTTGATTTGTTTTTATCAGAACTCAACTCATCAACACATTTCATCATATGTTCTACCTGTTTGGCAATTGTTAAAACCTCATCTAATGGAGGCTCATCTTTTAACCACAGTTCTTTCCTGATATTGTCATGAGCACATTTCAATACAAATTGGTCCCTAATTCTCTCCTCTACTGCACCACCAAACTTACAAGAGGATGCTAGTTTTCTTAAGGCTGAGACAAACTCCTCAACCGATTCATCCATCTTTTGTTCACGAAGACCAAAATGGTACCTTTCCATAATCGTGCTCAAACGAGGAAGATAATGCCGATCCAACTGAAGTATACATATTTCGTATTCATTGAGATTTCTCTGATCAGCAGAACTGAGCTCTGGTAAATGCTCCAGTACTTCCTGCCCTTCTCCCCCAAGACAATGTAAGAACAAAGAATGCTTTCGTTCAGCACTTAAATTTGTCCCACAGACTCTTGCGTAATTCACAAAAATCTTTTTCCACTTTTGCCATTTTACACCTGGTTCACCTGGACTTGTCAAGAAGAAAGGCGGCTGCGTTACATTCTGCATGGTGTTACAAAGTCACTATGAATAAAATATGTGTCTCAAACAAAAATAATTTAAAAAATCATTTAACTCCACAGAAAACTAATGTATGTTAAACTGTTGTTAAACTAAAAGCATTTTCCAAAATCTGTTTTTACCCTTACAATGCATTAAATGTCATAAATCATGTTGATAGATGCCGACACATCATATGCCGGAAAGCCGAACACTTGAGTTATTGCCAAATCCAACTTAAAATCACCAATGTGACTGTCAGGAACAAAACCAGCAGAGAAATGCCCACGCTTGAAACTACAAGTGTGCCAGTCACAGAAGATACTGGCATGAAGATGATCCACACCACCCAAAAAATAAAAGCTCCAATTTACTTGCTCATTTTATTACCTTCCTTAAGTTCAAAGGTGTGCCAGTCACCGACAATGCTGGCTTAAAGACACTTCCGCGATGTTCCTTACGCCACCTCAGCGCAAATAACGACGATCCGCCGAAAATCAAATTCACCCATACATAGGTGTGCCAGTCACCGAAGATGCTGGCTTCAACACATTCCTCCGATAAATAAATGCGCTTCACTGAAGGGACGAAAAAAACAAAAGGTTTGACGCACAAACCACTGTAGTAACGAGGATCCTCCCAACAGCACAAAATGGCCCCCGTGTGTGAAGACGCACGAAGATCTACCATCAAGCAGCTTCCCAACTTGCTAAAATGGCGCCTGTATGTAACAGTGCAAGCGTAAGCGTCACCTTCTCCTGGAACGCAAACGTGAATCTGGCCTAAAGCAGGCCTTGTTTTTCCGATGCCGGTGGAACGCAAATGCGTGCCACTGCTTGCCCCTCCCTCTAACCTCCTCACCATCAAATTTATGACCGCAAGTCACAATACACCGATGCTCGTCTCGCAGAACAGCCGCTGGAGAAGGAACATCTTCTCTTTTTCAAGATATGCAGCCGCTGGAGGAGGTTCTTTTTTTGATTACTTCACGAGGGGAAGAAGGCATCAACCGCTGGATGTTGAGGTGATAGTACGCCCTCGCTCGTCGCCAAATAAATGTGGTGTCTTCAGCAAGAAATAACGAAGCAGGAACATCAAGGTAAGAGGCACGTAGGGTTTATTCACCTCAGCCATCAACAGCAAATCTAAACTGACTCTCATGGAATCAATCATCTGAATTCTTCAACAAACATTCCACATAGAATACGCAACGTGGTTCTACATGGAGGTTCCATGTGGAACCTAATACAATGTCACACGCAGCTTTTTAGGTTTTTTGTTCCTACATGGTAGGGACAGATGATGAGGCAAGGGCAATATTGCAAATGGAGGTCAGAGCAGGGGCTGTGATCTTTAGATATCCATTCATGAAATGGGCAGGAAAGGGTCCCAACTAGGAACTAGATTTAATTTAAAAAAGTCACATTTGAATAAGAGTACACAGAGAGCAGGCTGTAATTCCACAGACATGTTGAGGATAGTTCAAGATCACAAACCTTTGTGAAGGATGACACACATCGCAAATCTAAGCCAAATTTCTACTTGGAAAATAAAGAGACAGGTAATTGCAAACTTTGGCAGGAGTCTCAATGTACTTAGAAGCACATGCTAGTTCAAAGACGCTTTTACCTCTCCTCCAACCGCTTGTTTTTTTGTTGATTCTGCCAACTTACATCCACCTCTCTGTGCTTTACTTTTTACCTCCCCTCTTGCTCAGCCTATTATCTTCTCTTGCTGGTTTAGCCCCTCTTACATCCACCTCGCTATGCATGCTCTCCTCTTAACGTCTCTTCTTTTCCCAATCCCCAAGCCTCTTACCTTTTCTCTCTGGTTCTGCCACTCTTACATTGATCTTGGCCCTCATACCTCCATGCTCTACTCTTTACCCCTCATCTTTCCACCTTTCCTCTCATATTCACTTGCTGATTCTGCCCCTCTTACATTCCCATCTCTCTTCCCTGCCCTACTCTTCACCTCTCAACCCAGTCTTTATCTACTGTGCTTGTTATGCCATCCTAAATACAGCTATGCCTTTTCCTTCTCCCCTTTCCTTTTATCTTCTCTTGCTGCTCCCGCCCCGTTACATACACCTCTCCCCTTCCTCCTTCCCTCTCACCTCTTGCTGATTCTACCCTTTTTACATCAAACTCTACCTCCCTGATCTGATCTTCATCTCTAATCTCTCACCAAGCCTTTAACTTTCTCTTGCTGGTTCTGCACATCTAACATCTACCTTCCCCTCCTCTCTGACTCTTCATCTCACCTATATCTCTTGGTGGTTTTTCTCTCTTCCATCCACTTCTCTCTCTTGCCACTCTGCCTATGTACTCTTGCTGGTTCTGTCTCTCTTATAGCCATGACTTTTATCCATACACTACCTTCACTGCTCATCTCTTCCCCAGCCTTATAACCTTTTTCACTGGCTCTGCCCCATTTACATCTTCTCTACATTTTCATCCTCCTAAACACTCTAATCGTTTCCCACTGATTTTGCCACTTACACCACCTATTTCCGTTCATTCTCTACTCTTATTCTCATCTCTTCCTCAAACCTTATTTTGTGGATTCTGCCCCTTTTACATCAATCTCTCTGCCATCCCCAGCTTTGTTTCTTCTCTTTCTCGTTATGTCCCTCTTATATCCACTTTTCTCCTCCATGCTGTATGCCTCATCTCTCCCACTGCCTCTTACTTTTCTCGCTGATTCTGGTTTCTTGATTGTTCTGCCTCTCTTACATCTGCATGCCCCATCCATGCATTGCCCTTCACCTCTCATTTCTTCCTCTTGCCGCCTAACATGTTTTTGCTGGTCTGTCCCCTTTACATCCACCTCTCCTCTATGAGCCCCCTGCCTCTCACCTCGTCTCACTGTTTCTGCCTCTTACATCCACGTCTCCCTTCTATGCTCTACACTTCACTTTATCTCTACTACTGTCTCTTACCTTTCTCACTAATTTTGCCTTTATTACACCCACCTCTTAGCACCTGCTGAACCCTTCACCTCTCATCTCTCTGCAGCCTCTAACCTTCTCTCACTGGTTCTACCTCTCTGAAATCTACCTTCCCCTGCCTCTTACCTGCTCTTGGTTGTCCTGCCCTCTTACATCCAACACTCACCATACCCTCTCCATGACACTTAAGTTCTCCTGATGGTTCTGCTTCTTTTATACTTACCTCTTCAATCCAAGCACTGCCATTCACCTTTCATCTTACTCTCCAGCCTTAACTTTGTTCACTGGTCCCCCTCCTTTATGTCCACCTCTCCCCTCCATGCTCAACTCTTCATGTTTTATCTCTTTCACCTCTACCCTCAATTCGCTGTATCTGCCCCTCAAGCTTCCACCTCTCCCCTACATGCGCTGCTATTTATCACTCTTCTCCCTGGCCTTTTACCTTGCTTCACGTCTTGTGCCAGGACACAATACAGGCCCCTGCAGCACAGATGGGCCCACAACACTTCAGGGGGCCCCCATTCAGCCCAGGGCCAATGAATATCTGTGAAATGTGGGAGACTCAGGGGCCCATTATCACATTCTACAGCGAGGTCCCCATCATTTTGTGTTACACCACTGCTCTTGTTACTTTACAACATTCTCTCCCCTTCCATCCTCCCACTCTCCCCAAGCCTATTACATTTCTCCTTTGCATGCTATTCCTTTTACCTAACCAAGATTCTTCCCTTCTCTCATTGATTCTGCCATTACATACACATCACTCCTTCCCCATCTCCCTTTCCTTAAGCATCTTGTTCTATATATCTGTTTTGCCCCTTTATGTTCAGCTCGCTCCTCTCTGCTGTACTCTGTCATCTCCCCCCACCTCTTACTGTCTTTTGTTTGCCTATCCCCTTTTAGATGTGCCTCTCCCTCAATACTTCCATTAAAAGCAAAAGAGAGCACCAGACCTCCTTAGATGTACCCAGGACATTGGAATTCGGGATTTCAGATATGAACAAACATGATGCCGGGGAGTAGTGCTACCTTTTCAGATGTGTACAACAAGGAATGGTGTGTGGTTTGACAGGTTATATAGTTTGGGTGTATCTTGGAGGGGTCGTTGCACTCCCCTCGGGGTGGTGAGGATGGATGTGGGGTCACCCCTCCTTCCCTCCTACCAACTCAATGTTATCTCCACTATTCTTTTACCGACCCAATTTTTCATTATTCCTTTTTTTCATGTAAATTACATTAAAATAAAAAACACCAAGCACTTATATTCAACTGGAGTCACTATTTATGTTTAACTGTTTACGTTTCTTTTGGATGAACATGCTTGTTTGAGAAAAAACAATAAAACAGAGTTGCAAAAAAAAGAAAAGAATAATAACCTCTCACTCCGTTTTCTGCTCTTCTCCCTTTTCCTTCATTGGACTTGAGCAGCGCCCTTCGTGACGCGAGGTCACTCTGTTTTTTTGTTGTGAGCCCTGCTGTATGCTCTGCGTTTCATAGGCCCAATACCGGCAACATCCCCCCACCTTCCCATAGGCGAACGTGCATAAATAAACCACAAGACACTTTGTTTATGGGAAAAACTTGTCGCAGGTTTATTCCATACAAGAGTATGCAATATGGTGGGTTATCTTACGGGCGATCCATGGGCAGGCAGCCGTCCAACCTATGCTGCCCCTGCCCGCCTGATGAGCCAGCACTGTGGGATGTATGCCCGATCAGCGCTACACCTTTGTTGATCCACCACTGGATCACGTGTCCCTTGTTACCATCCTACTCACGCCCCTTTCAGGGCGGAGCGTATCAGGGCAAACCCCCGGTTGGTCAGGCCCCCAACAGCCCGAAGGCTAACGGGGCGCCGTCGCGGTTCTCCAGGACCCTGCCCTGAGGATCCTGGTCTTTGGCTCTGGCACCCCTATTGTGCCGCGCAGAGGTACCCTTACTGTACCCGTCTGCCGCAGAGGTACCCTTACTGTACCAGACTGCTTCCAGATCGCCCTGTAACTCCGCCACAGCCCTGGAGGCGGCCACCGTCGCCGCCAGGGCCCCCCACCACTGCACCTCCTATTACCTGCAACCTGCCCTTTCCAAACATTCCTTTACATCCAGGAGAAACAAGTCCATCCCCACCGGGGACAAGTGGACCCCGTCCTCCTCAAAGTAACCTTTAACGTTTGCCTGGAAGAGCTCGTGTCTGATGAAACCCAGACCCTCTGGTCTGTGAACTTACACCATGAACAGTTCCCTCTTACGGGGATGTTCAACTGCCTCCTCTGACTTAGCTCCGTGCCACCTTAGCGGTGAATCATCTCCGACCACCAGAGCTCACATTGACCCCTGTAGTTGCTGATCTCACCGAAACAGCGCATTTCACACATGCGACCGTTCAATACCAGGCCTCCCACAAATCTAAGGGATGAGATCCCTCCATACTGGTGATAGATGAACCCCATCTATATCACAGTAGCCCTTGACGTTATCCTGGATCAGCTAGTGTCTGATGCCAAAGGACCTTCTGGCCTGTGAACCTATGCCACGAACTATTCACCCTCCTGCGGGAAAGTTCCACTGCCTCACATGACCTAGCCCTGTGCCATCTCTGGGCAGGACGGATTCAGACACCAAGGCTCACCTTGCCCCATCTGTTTGATGATCTCCCCAAGTTGCCGTCCTTCTCGCATCGTGTGTGCTTGAACACCTGTGTCCCCCATCGATGGGACAGCAGCCCACTAGTTAGGTGACCGCTCCCAACCCCACCTGCCTACTTTGGCTGTTCGGCAAGGAGAATTATACTTCACATTTGCACCGTCCCTTTGCTTTCTAAATCAAGATGCCTGGGAATGGTCATAACTAGAAGTAAGTGCCAATAATCCAGGGTGCCTTCCTGCCCTTGCCATGCATCCCTTATGGGACTTCCGCCAGCTCAACTCCCTCTGGTGAAACCCCCTAGGCATACCAGCTAAGAGAATCTGTCCGATTTCATACAGTGCGCACTGTTTGCGATATGGTGCCTAACATTAAGGATAGACCAAGACCTACTTTACCCTCATCCTCGACTATTGCCGAATAGGGGGGCAAGGGCGTTCCCACTGCCCACCCCTGGGCAACCCCAGCGGTGGAAATTACCTGCTCAGTTAAATTTACTTTTTGTTGATCACTGGACATGGCAAATGTTCTTTACATAGTAGCCTTTTGTGCTTGGCCCCTTGTTTCCCCATTTCTTGGGACGGCAGCACCCTGCCAGCTGACAGCGTCACCACCCAGCGAGGCATCTATACTAACCGGGCGGGCATTTGCGCCTAACTGCAGGATCATATCCTCTGCCCTTGGTTCTGGGGTGTACTTATTTCGCCCCGTTGCCCAGACGGATGCAGAAACCCCTTTGCTTGCTACCCTGGTGAACACCTTAATGGTATCAAAGCTGGTTTGAAACAATCTAAGGCTTGCGCCCACTGCTGGAAACACCTCACCCTTTCGTGCAATTACAACTTACGCAGCGCCCCCGCTGGCCTAACTGCCGCCGGATCACAGATGCACAGTACCTACTGTCCATCTCTGACCCTGGGTGCTTTGAACCTGCCAAAGTGACGGAAACCATGCTTCCCAGTCCCCTGTTTAGCTGCAGTATACCTTCAGTGGGTCCGCTAGGAGATACAACACACCGCATTGGTCATGCAAACCTTAAGTACACAATTTCCACCTGGGCGTACCTCTAACTGAGACAGGCTCGACACAGCTGAAAAGCCCGGGACACACATACGTATTGTGCCCACTATTGGAGACAACTCACTCCTTCGGGGAGTGACAACTACACAGGTGCCTACCCAAGTCACCCAACAGACAAGTTGGCCCTGACTTCCTTGTGTTCTGGTGCCAGATTTGGAAAGAGCCTTGCCTACACTTGCTGCCCCCCTGGGAAGCACAATGCTCGTGCTCTGGCCGCAGCGCGGCGATGCCCTCGTGTAGCATCGGACCCCAGGTCAAATGAGCGTGACAACTCCAACTACTTAAAACTACACCATGACCATGGGTGGAGTTTAACTCTTCGCCAAACTTCTGCTAGTGTACCCCACGGTCACGGCTCCTGTTCAGTCCAATTTAGTAATTCATGGCACTGACCCACAAAGGGCCTAATACTGGGCTGTGTAAACGCGGCCCAAGGGTGGCCTTAAACAATCGGCTTGGTGTTGGATGGGTGCTAACATTATCTGGCTTAAGTGCCATCCCTTTGGCAGTCACTCCTGACAAGATGTGCCGATGCAGGTAGAAGCAAGCGTTGTCCAGCCCGCCTTAATCCTGTCCCAGTTATCTGAGTAAATTAGTGAAAGATGCATGTTTGAACTGGCAGCTGATCCTGTTACTTGCAACTGCCCTGGTCAGGGCAGCCCGCTAGACAATGGCTTGCATTGAAACGCGGTGCCAACAGACCTCCAAGCTCTTAAGGCGGTCCCTCTGAGTCGGGCTCTAATCTAACAGCTGCCCCTTGCATCGGATACCGCCTCTGGCTGTAAGCCGCTCAGTGCTCCTGATGCCTGGCAGTCATCTTTAACCTTGATATCCTTACAGCATAGCAACCCTCACCGCTGCCAAATGCCTTGGTGTGGGAACGTCCGCTGGTCGTACTAGTCAATACATCTATTATTTAAGTTAATACTACTGTGCATATGAATAAAACTATGCACCTACTTGCCGCGCTCAAACTGACCCAGATCATACTAGTTTGCACAGACCTGGTTCGCCTAGGTGAATGTTCCCTCTAAGCCCTGCCTGGGGACTATTTCACACTTAGAGAAATGCCTATTCTCTTGACTTTAGAGTGGTGCAAGCTTGAACTGGCAGCTACCATTCTTACTCACACCTGCATGTACTAGGCTCCGAACACGGAACACTTGCTCTATAATCCCTTGGATTCTAGCCTGGCATTCCTATGTCCCGCTATACCAATCGATAATAGCTCTACTTGATCATGATGACCCGAAAGACACATCAACCCCGCGGAGAGAAGGTGGGGATGCTAGCCTGACCCAAACTCTGCGGAAACAGCATGTGCAACCCATCTCTGAGCGCATGCTTGCAACACTATCCACTGCCTAACCCTGGTCAGTAACCACTGCAGGGTAGCATGAAGAGCTAAGCCCACTAATATTCCTGCTAATCGTCTCTGTTATGTGTTTACATATTACAGATAACAAAGAACCCTGGACATCCCCTACATGCGGGTCACCAGATCGTCAAAGAAATATAGATCGATTTGAGACCTATGCGCCATCCAAACTACTGAATTAAAATTGGCGTGCATAGTTCTTTGCAAGAAAAGCATTGACTGTCCCGCTCAAAGTCAAAGGACATATCAAACCGCTTTGGTCTACTTTGTTGAGGGATGGAGCAATGCCCCTTATCGGTATTAGTGAATGAAGGCATTATTCAGATGTGTACACCAAAGTGGGGGACCCTGCCCCCAAGTGGTCTTCCCACTTTGTGGCACCTTGGCAGTATAAGGTGGTTTAACGCACCAATAATCAACCCCAAACTGATATACTGTTCTGCCCCACCCAGGGCACCCTCTCCGGTTGCCGCCAAGGCAGACAACGCTATGCCAGCTGAAGGCAGATCCGATCCGCCATTCATAGCATTAATCTAACGCGCATTGATAATTACATATTAGTTACACAACTGTAACGTGTATGTAACTGCCAAGGTATGTAACGCTATACCTGAGCGCATGTTGCATACATATTCAGCACAATTATCCTAAGTGCCACCTGACCGCTTAAAGGTACTTGGTACCGCCCCACAATTATTCGGGCCCGCATCACGGACCAAGGTTTACTTGCCCAGTCCTACTACCCTTATTGCCCCCTGTAAGGGTTACCAATCTGACTGCACCCAGGAACCCACTCCTTGGTGCTGCATAATTATTAGTCAATAATTATTAAAGATGCCATGACAGAGCCGTGTTCCTTGCACGGTGATGTGTATAAGCCCCCTTCGCGTAGATCGATCTAAACATTCCCAAACCGCACCGGACCGACCAGGGCAGCTAGCAACCCCTGTGCCTGAATAGCGTAAGCGAATACCATGCGTGCAGTGTTCTGTTGTTTCCCAAGCACTGTCACTGTGGGCTGTATCTTGTACGTACACGTTTACACTTGATGTCACTGTACTTAACGTCTAGGTAAAGGACTTGGCCACCTATCCCTGACCCGGCCCGTGCTAAATGAGAACGCAAGCCAATAACTGACCCTATAAGCAGCAGGCTTGGGCCACTAGGCACCAGGCACTGCTGCAATTAAATGAAGATTAGATAATATGTTTTACATAAGCAAATGCTTTGTCGAGCCACCCCGTGGCCTGCTGGATCATACGATTCACCATTTGTAAATATGGACAGCTGTAACAAAGCTGCGCACGTAAAAAGACTCACATCGCGCTACCATATGCAACAATAGCTGCGTGTTAAAATTGACTAAGACACTACCGCTTCGTGGCAATGTGTCACATTTGCCTGCTAATCCTCATACCATGCACCGTTATTTACATTCGGAAACCTGTAGAAAAGAGGCGCACGTAAAGGAGTCAAAACCTCGCGCTCAATATGCGGACAATTGCAGGGCGTGAAATTCCATCAATAAATTAACACTTCGTGGCAATCTGGAACATGTGTACATTGCTATTCAAATTACAATTAGTAGCACCTCTTTCGCAGCACAGACTGAAGGCGCCCGGCGTGTCACTGCTCAAAATTCATAGAAAGGCCTCGACAGGCTCTCTGCACACATCAGAGTGCTGTCGCCAAGCCAGAGATATCTTTGCAGCAACTTGCCCCCCAGTAAGGATACAGAAAACTCGTCTTGGCGAGTGGTGCACAGGGCGAAATAGCTAAACCCAGTGTTTGTAAGTATCGCATGGAAGCCATTATTAGCGACCAATTACGGGACACAATAGTTTCGTTAGGCACGGGGAGATGTTTTTGTAGCTCGCCTAGTCAGTCACTCCTGTGATCTTTAGGTGCTGTCTCTAGGCACATGGAGATTAGCTGCGTTTCCCAAACTCACAGGATGTTGAGCCGACACCGAGTCTCGAACCGGGAATCCCCGCTCCAACGTCAGCACTTTGGCAGTTATGCCACTTCCTCTCCTCACACAATTAGTTTCCCTAAAGCACTTAAAGAGTACCCTTTCAGGGTGCCTATCAAGTTTGCATGCTTTGCCAGATCCCAAGGGAAAGAGGCATAGATTATATTCCCTTGACACTCCACGTCCGCGTGATAATAGCCAGCTGGAAATTACAGGCTAACTTGTGCTGGGCACGTATCCATCCGCCTGCGTTGAGTAAGCATGGTATGCCACACCGAAGACACTGCACTCAACGACGTGATATCTTTTGATAACAGAACAACCCTGCCTTGGAGCCGCATCTCCAATGCCTAAAGTGTGCCACTCATACCCATAGCGCCAGGCCTAAATTTTCGCAGCCAGCCTACAAACAACCTGGCAGCGCTGTCCGAGGCGCGTTTTCGACAGGCTTCCTGGTTTACCCCTGGCCGGAAGCCTCATCATGCCAACGCACCGCGTCCTGCCTGCCAACCACGTGGCCTCAGGAGACTCCTGTAGTATAAAACAGACATCATCCTACCAACACAGATGCACAAGACTCAAGCGGTCTTTCCCGGTCCCCATTGTCTGCCCTGACCGATGATAATGTTGGCTACACCATGCGTGATTTGGAATTAGGGCCAGGCCGGCAGCTACCGCCGGAACGACCGGTTCCTACTACCGGTACTTGCACCCCTTGCCTGGAATTAAAATACCCACAATTGATGGACGGAATGCAGAACAAATCACCTTCCCCATCATCATGAGGTCAGCCACAAAACGACAGGGTCAGCTCTAACCCCGCTGACCCAATTTACAGACGTTGCTCCCCTCACACCCTCAGGGAGGGCACAATGGTGCCACCTCACCTGACTGGTGCCCCCCCCAATATAAGCCCGCATCAAAATTGCCCTTTGTTCGTTGAGAGAAAGCAAAACACACCAGCACTGACAGCCTCAGTTGAAACGTAACATTGGTGCAAGTGTCAGCACCCATCACCACTAGGCCACAGAGGCGTCTACAAACCCCGCGCACAGTACTGGCAAGCACACTTCCAATGGAGCCACCCACTAAGCTCCCGTAAACAGGCCCAATTTGCCGAGTTGCCCCTTGATGCCGTAAAGTGGTAGATGCCTCGTTCGGTGCCATCGGGTTGCGCAGCAATTTTTTGTCCCCATGCACAGCAAGCACACAGACCCACCATGCCACGACCAGCGTGGTTTTATACCAGTATAAGCCTGTCGAGGAAGGATAAACAAAACAGTGGAACAGTGCCACCCAGTGGCGTAAACACCCCCTAGCACTCTGGGATGTACATAGATGGACAATAGGGTGCTAATACGTGAGCCCCGCAGTGTTGTCCTGATGCCCCCCTTGTTAAAGGCTAGGACATTCGGTTCGTAATGGCTGTTTTCGGTCGCATTTTCCTGCCCTTCAACAAAAGTTACAATTTCAAAGGCACAATAAACGGCAAGAAACCAAGAACAGTTCCCCAAATTGACCTCGCCTCATGATTTTGGGATGCCGAAAAGACTTGTTTATTGAGCGTAGCACCCTCTTCACAAAATGTCTCCAATGCTCCGCTCGCAACCGCACCAGGACCAGTATCTTAGCACCTTTTATCGCAACGTGCCGCAACACTAAGCGCGATGTACTAACAGCCTTTAATTTAAAGTCCCTTATTACCTAGCAAAATTTACTGTCTCAGGGGGTTACCGGATGAGACACCTAATGAATATTCATTGGGCAGTCACTATAGAGACGCACCGTGACTGGCTACCGACAAATCTCCCGCCATCTTGCCCCCTGTGTTTACCTACACCCTAGAGTTGCCACGGACACCGTCGCGCACCGCGTCCCTGCAACACCACAAAATAAAACAACGGCCCTTTAATTTTAACTATGGGCACCACCTCTACCCAACCGGCGCACAGGCACCGCGGCCAGCCCCTGCGGACACTGCATGCTCGTGTCCTCCCGCGCGTTGAGGCTCTGTTGCTCGCCCACCAAGGATGCCGAATTTCGAACCTGGTGCAAACCCGTGCTCAGGGAGACCTCACAGCAGCGGACACCTGCAAGCACATCCGGGCCGCGGGACGGTGCTTGGATGTCAGCAGTCCGACGGGACCATACGCCGCTGGGGATCCTTAACCCCCATGAGCCCGTGAAACCTACTGGGCCCATGCTGTCTATCACCGGGAGCCCGACTTCCAACTACTTCCAACTACTATGTCGGAGCCATTCTAAGGAGGTGAAAGACTTTGGGTGAGGAGGGGGCTGGTAATACCCATGCCCTCACCGGAACCGAAACCAACGCTAGACCAAAGTTCCTGGACCCGACCAAATGGCGTTAAGGGCACCGACGTGACCCGCGCAACAGAGGGACTGTGAACCAACCAAGTCCCCCCCCCCTTCTAACGACCACGCTCCCTGCCCCACCTTGCCGTTCACCGCCACTCGAGTTTGCCACATATGACACAGTCGAGTAGGCGGTTAATAGGGTACATGCGTGTTTCAGGCCATCCCTCTTACGGGAAGGGGAGCTTTATAAAGGACCCAGAGCATGTGAGAAGGGGTCCCGACTAACCTTGCACTACTCCACCGCAGAAACACGATGACTGCTGAACCCGCGGCGACACGACCTGACGGCGAGGCTGGCGGCAAAGAGGCCGCTGGGAGGGTCAGAGGGGTATACATACCCTCCCTCCCCCCCTGGGCATACCGGAGTGACGCCCACACCCCCTGTACAGCGGGCTCCAGGCGGAAGCCCTCTGTTGCTAGAGTGAGGGGTAGGCTTGTGCCGCAATCTACTCCCAACTTGGGGATGGAATCAGTTACACACGTCTTCTTACTGACCCCACCAAGGAGATCATGAAGTTGGTGTCCAGAGTCACTAAGTCAGCCAAGGATTGCGGCTTCCTCTCGGACCTAGAGTATGAATACCTCAATCAGCGACAACCACGACTCCCCACGATTTTCACTCTACCTAAGGTCCATAAGAACATTGAGAAACCACCAGGGAGACCTATTGTCTCGGGTTGCGGCTCAGTGCTGGAACCACTTTGTAAATTCATTGATTTTTTCCTAAAACCACTAGCGGAAGACACAAGATCGTACCTCTGCGATACCATGGAGGTTATTAATTTGGTGGACGGAATGACTTTCGACCCTGCAACACAGATTCTGGTCACCATGGATATCGTGTCGCTATACACGAGCATCCCTCAGGGCACTGCATTAGAAGTGATCCGTAAAGCATTGGACAAAAGGGTGCAACCCGCATTGATCCCCACAGAGTTCATCATTCAGTTATTGGAAATTGCCATGATGAAATTTTTTTTCATGTTTCAAGGGGAATTTCATCTTCAAAAGAAGGGAGTTGCCATGGGAGCCACCTTCGCCCCGGATTTGGCTATATTATTCATGGATCATTTTGAGCAGGAGTTCATCTACAACACCACGAACCCATTCAATACCAATGTTGCCTGTTGGAAAAGGTACATTGATGATGTGCTGTTAATATGGACCGGCACTGCAGAAGATCTTCAGAGTTTTCACACCTGGTTAAATGGTAGATCGGATGACATTCAATTTACCATGCTATGGGACACTGAATCCATAGACTTTCTTGACATTTCCATCAAAGTTAAGGATCAACAACTCTATACCACTTTGTTCGGTAAACCTGCAGAGAGGAATACTCGTTTGAGGTATGGGAGTCATCATCCAAGAGGGCTACGTGATAATCTGCCCTTTGGGCAGTTCCTTAGGATTAGAAGGAACTGCTCCCATAAGGAAGATTATTTCCTGGAGTCTGATGAACTTATGTCACGGTTGATCGAGCGTGGATACCCCAGGAGGCTGGTGAAGAGGGCAAGGAAAAGGGCCTGGTTTAACCAACGTGAAACTCTACTCACGCCCAAAGACCGGAGTAACAACAAAATGGAAAGGATGATTTGTGTCACAACCTTCAATACCTGCAGCAATGCCATTAGACAAATCGTTAATAAACATTGGGGAATCATTGCTGACGATTTGGAGATACAGGATTCTCCAATGCACTCATTTAAGAAAGGAAAGAACATTAAGGACCATGTGGTTAGATCGCTACTGGAAACTCCACCCAAACCCACTATTCACACACTGTGGCACCTTCCGGAAGTGGTTGGCCATTATAAATGCAGCCACTGCAAAGCGTGCAAAATGACTCTGCAAACTAAGCAATTCTGCTATCGACAGCACAAGATTGATCTCATGGCACATACCAATTGCAATACGATGGAGGTCATTTATGCTATTCTATGTCCCTGTGGCCTTATATACATCGGGCAAACTAGACAAAAAATCAAGGCACGAATACTCCAACATTGCAGCCGGATCAGATGTCAAACGGCTGGGGCCCTTCTGGTGGAACATTTTCAAGCCCATAAGCACCTACCAGAGTCCATGAATTGGCTGGTCCTTGAGAAAATCACGCTGGGGCCTAGGGGTGGTGACCTGGACTCAATATTAAACATCCGTGTGTGTAAATGGATGGACCTTTTTGACTCTGTCAGGGATGGCCTGAATGAGATAGATGTCACATACGCCCAAATGTCTTGTTTAATTAGAGACTAGCACGCACGTTCTATCCCTTGTGCATAAGGGTGCTTGCAAACATCTCTCCAATCTCCCTCTCTCCGTGTCTGTAAAGCATTATTGTCACAGGCCCCTAGTTAGGACCTGTATAAGCTGTCCATTCAAATGGTTTTTTCCCCCCTTTTTTCAGAATTTTATTTGAATGTTTTAACATGGGATTGACTGCATGACTATTGTCATGTGATGTCTGTTTTATCCTATATGGACCTGCAATGTGATAGGTAAAGCATGTAATGTGTTATGTAAATGTGCATTCTTTACATTTATATTGTGCGCGTTGCTGTTTGTTTTATCCTATAAGGACCTGAAATGTGACAGGTAAAGCATGTTGTGTGTTATGTAAATGTGCATTCTTTACATTTATATTGTGCGCCATCTTCCAGGACAGTAATCAATGATATCCACACCTAGACCACGTTGTGGTTATAGGTTATATTACAAGATAGGATAAAGTATGTTTATTATTTTTTCGTATACTGTTTGCAACATGGGGGTACAATGGCTCCTTTTAATACACGTGTGCTCGCAGACTCATTATCCATTCTGTGTATTTCTCTTCAGAGTTAAGCTGCCCATTAGGAAGTTTTTTCAAGTTAAAATACATTAACCTTTCAAATATCTTATTAATTTCTCATCTTGCTCTAATCTTTCTTGACAGCCCGTCTTTTTACCATGATTATCACTTACTATAGTCAGCATTCAGCGTCTGCTCAGCCGTGCCACCAACGTGCACGTTTTCTTTCACGTCAAATAGATTCCATTCACAGGGCCACCTGGCTTTCTGACTCATTACGGAGCTGCCGGTGGTGAGTAACCTTCTGTGCCATGTGTTGTCTCTAGCACGTTTAGAATGATCCTGTCTTTTGACCTTAAATGTTTAGGATTATTTTGGCGCACTAGCAAGTGTGTGTTATTTACCCGTGGTCTATTTCCCTTGGGAGTTCCGATTAGTTTTCAATGTATCCTTCGTTTCCATTTTCAGTCATTTTAACTGGAGAGCTCTTTTTAAACACACTGGAGTATTTTCGAACATTACTGTGACTTTTGAAATGGGTGATGACCCGAGTTGTGTATTTGGTTAATTGGTGGTTTTGTGACAGTTAACTCTTCACTGAGACGATTTGGATTACGGCGCTCGTCAAGTTTTTTAGTTCCTCATGTATTTGTGGACCAGAGGCTATTAGTTTTGAAGCACTTTCAAGCATACAGGTGGTTCCATGCTTTAATATCGTCATTACGGTAGTTTTTGTTGAGGTAATACTGTAATTCACTATCGGTGTGGTAAATCTGTTCATGCCTATCTAGTTTTGCCATTATTGTCGCGCATTTCCATATGATGTATTGCGCATGCCCTACGTTTTTATTGTCTTACATTTTGACACATACCTCCAATTTGCATGGCTTTTAATACATTACTAGGTGGTCTCAAGCAATGGTGACGTAGGTCTTTCCAGGTGTTCAGGAAATCCACGTTTCTGTACAGTCACCACGATATATTTTTTGCTGAGGTATTAATGCGATTTACCATCGGTGTGATAATTCTATTCACGCTTTGCAATCAAGTTCGCGCATTTCCATATGATGCATTGCCTTTGCCCTATTGTCCTATCTTTGGTTGTATTTTTGATACATTTTTTAATACACCACAAGGCGGCCTAAAGCAATTGTGACGTTTGTTTTTCTAGGTGATTATTCAACCCAGTCCGGACACCCAGGTGTACTTGTGGCACCCATTAATTGGAATCTTGCAGTTCTTTCAAGTGAGTTTAACTGGATTTTGACCAGTTCTGGATTTAAATTACATGGGTCATAATGTTTGACCTGCTTTCTCCTCCTCTGTCTCTCTGTCTAGGAGCTTACGGGCCCTCATCTTGCAAATACAGCCTGATTACACGCGCTGTCAACTAATGGTAATTACCCTGACTATCTTGTGATTTAGCATTCGGGTTACCTGTAACGTCACCTAATTTTAGCTTATTTACTTCTAGGTGCTCCCTTTCCCCTCACTCACCTTCCCTCGAGTCCTGATGAAGACCCCCCAATAAGGATGAAGCTACCTTTATGACTACAGGGGTCGAAACGTTGACATATTGGCATTTGTATCAAACATAGGCGACAGAGACATGTCTATCTGTGCCTATAGTGTTATGTTTTGTTTACTTTACTGGTTTGCCAAGTAAAAGGCCGGATTGGATCTAAAAATTTGAATGTATCTGAACCACATTACCTTTCCGTTTCTTTACACCGTCACTCATCTTTCCTTGACCACTCACACCCCACCTCCTTCCCCCTTTTTTCTCTTTCTGAGCACCAATGTGTATTAATGTTGATTAATCGTATACTCTTATATTTGGATTGATTTTGATTCTGTGATGCGAATTAAATCATTAGAAATCATTTGTTTTTGTAGTGACGTTTGAATTGTTTAATGCATTTGAATTTGGTTCTACATACGTGAAGTCTAAATCAATTATCATGCAGATGCGGCGATTAGAATAGAGAAAGAGTTGCCAGCAAAGGAAAGCTGATCACGGCCACAAACCCTGCCCTGTCTGCCGCAGCTGAAAGGGATGCAGGGGTCATATTTCCCCTTCAGCCCATGGCAGCCGGGTCCAGGTGAGGGGGCCCCGCCTCTGGCCTTGAGCTGCACCACGGTTGCACACCCCGAGGGAGGGCGCTGCCCACCTGTAAGTGGTACAATGGCACATTTTCAAAAGGATGATGGCCTCGTGGGGGGCCCCGTCGTAGTTAGAAGGCTGCGGGGCCCTGGGCAGCTGTCCACACTGCCCATGCCTAGCGCCGGCCCTGGGTGGAAGCAGCTACCTGCCTAATTCATATGCATTAGTTAGGTTCTTTGAGACCTCCGAGAATGGACAATCGCTATGACAATTCCCATTTGCAAATCAGTCAGTGTGCAAATTGCACATCCCTGGTTTGTGAACGGAGATAGAACATCAGGCCGATTGTTCCAACTGCGAAAGAACAAATGCATTGGGAAGTTGCTAGCACTCATGAAATGCTTTTAAATATACGGAAGGCCACTCAGATCTTTACTGCATTTAAACAACTGAAATGCATGGATGGAGATAATTTAGCTAGCATTATTGTTTTATATCATCCTTAAAATAGACTTTATTTTTATCTAAATTCAATTACCTGGTGAATAACTTTAGAATCTACACTATAAATTGCTTTATTTGGGGATTTTAATATTAAAATGGATGAGGATAATTCTGTATCTGAAGATTTTCTAGCCCTATAGGATGTTTTAGGATCGAAACAGCATGTTGATGGCCGACCCCATAATGCTGGTCATGTATTCAAATTCTTTTTAGATTTTCCCATTTTAGACCCCATGTTGACCCCATTAGCATGAGATGATCATCTTTTTATTTAAGTTGTCAATCTCCACACTGTTCCATAATAGTGTCATCTCATCACACACGCTGTCATCTCATATATTGCGCAGGGACTTAAAAAATGTACCAGCGGATGTCGTACATACATACAATATACATTTGGCCATTCCTCTATCACCAAAGAGCCTGGTAATTTCCTCTCGCTTTTAGAATAGTTATAGATCTGTTCTGGATGTGGTGGCACATTTGAAAAAAAGAGAGTGATGTCAACCAAGAAACATAGTCACACTTGGTCCTATAAAAACTATGATGTTAAATAAAAAGGTTAGATCACTGGGATGACAGAGACTTAATTCATTTAAAAATATGGACAAAGAAGTTTGTTCATTAAAACTTGTATAAGAAAGTCATGTTTCTACGACAAGGATCCACAATGTGGTTTACATTAGTGTTGCACAATGTTCTACTTATGGATTATTTAAGATCTGTAATACATTCTGTTGAGTCGTCAATAATCCACTAGGACACATTATATTCCAGGATGTTTATTATAGCGCAGCTCATAAAGGCAGATTATACACAGGGCCCAGGAGATCACAATAATGGACCCACAATGCCAAATCAATACATGAATGGCTCTATAAAAGAACGCACCAGGAACTAATAGTCTTGTAATGAATCATTACATCACATAAGGAATAACATAGAAGAAATCCTATCTACAAATACCACACATCTGTTACCTTTATATATATTTTTCTAAACACCATGTAAAGATGTGGGTTCACTAAACATAACAACAAAAAAGAAAATAAATCACAAAGCAAATCCAGCTACATTTAATTGATCAAATAATTTCTATTAATCAAAAGACACCAAAATGATGGCAATACCTTGTTTAGCATGTAAAATTAATAAACCAGAGCATTCAATCAGTCATTATATCTTTTAGGCAACCTGGTAACCCGAACGCTCTTTCTTAACCCAGGGCTTACTCGCAGAACTCTCATGTTTGCATTCCATGTCATATCTTCCCACTTTGGCAACTCTCTACAAATTCCACCATTGCCTATTCAAATCCTGTACAGCATTACTTTTTACATCCACAACTCTAACCAGGTCTCTGAATTTGGAAGAACCTTTTCTTAACAACACCGGGTCTTTAATTCGTACCATATCTCCTACCTCAACTCTGGTTTTTCTGACCGTCTTGTCTTTGCATTTCAAATCTCTCTGACAACACATGGCACTCAATAATTTTGCACTGTTGCTGGCCACAGTCCCATCACACCCTTGATCCATCGCCTCCATTTTCCAAAAGGACATAGAGAAGACACCAATTGTTTCCCTCTCATGAGCTCAAATTGCACCTACCCCGTAATCGACTGAGGCGTGGACCTATAAGCTCAGATCAGTTCTCTAATAGCAGCCTCACAATCCACCTTAGACTTCACAGCACTCTAGATACATTCTACTAACACTGTTGAATCTCTCAACTTTTCCATTAGTTTGAGGGTGATACAATGGTGTACGCAAGTGCTTCACCCCCACACTTGTCCAAAAATTCTGTCATGATTGCTGATATAAAGTGGACTCTATTATTCGTGAGCATTTCCTTCGGAGTCCCCTCCCTGGCAAAAACGTCACAAAAGATACGTATCACAGAATCAGTATTGGGTTCTGCCACACCCGCACCTCCACCCACCTTGATAAATGGTCCACTATGAAATACCTCATCCTAGAAGACAATATGTGAAAAGGTCCCAAGAAGTGTACAGCAATTTTCTGCCACACTTTACCCAGAGTAGCAACAGGTACAGGCTTAGGTACAGCTGTTACCAAGTGCTTGTAGCTGTAACAGCACTGCACACAACTCCTTACCAACCTTTTTACATCCACTTCTGGCCACCAGAAATCATTCTTTATCCTTTGCTTGGTAGCACTCACACCAAGATGCCCTACATGCACTGCCTCTAAAATTCGTTGACAAAAACATTCTAGTGGCACTAACTTATCACCTCTTACCAATAAGTCACCTTCTAATGATAACTCCTTTGCCACTTTGCTGTAAGGTTGTAATGATAATTCTTGAGCCTTTTCCCTCAGCCATCCTGATTTCACCAACGTTAAAATTTTGCTCAAAACATCATCTTCCTTCAATCGTTCACACCTCGCATTCATGTCAGCGCAGATAACTAGATCTTCAACTTTAGAAATAATACACTTTTCAATCTCCTCATGCACTTCATCTTTGCGAGTATCTTCCTCCACAGGTAGACTGAACAAAAGAATCTGCTCCAACATTTCTTCTACCTGCAATGTAAATCACCCAAAAATTGTATTCCAGTAATTTTGTCGACAACCTGGCCAATCTGGCTGGGCTTTTTAAAAATCTTATTTCCAGATAGTAAATCCGCAAAATGTTTTATAAATTTGGCGTGAAATTCAGAAAGCCCTAGGAAGGATTTGAGATGTTCCCTATCAGTGGGACGTGGAGCATTCACAGTGCCATCCACAATACTGGGCTTGGGTTTAACACCTTCAGAAGTCAAAACATGCCCTTAGTATTGTTTTCATTTACACCAAAGACACATTTGTCTACTGTGATAGCTACACCATTATTCTCCAAAATGGACAAAACCTCTTCAACACACTTGTCATGGCCCTGTACCATAACTTTGAAATATTATCACATTTGACATGTTCTCAAACACTCTCTTCATTACGTTTCGAAATACAGATGCGATTATGAGGCTAGTCCAAACGGCATACGACAAAACTTGAGTGCACCATCAGGCATGACAAAGGCTGTGAGATAACGAGACTGCTCATCTAGCATGACCTGATGATAAACTGTCCTAAGATCCAGTTTTGAAAGCCATTTGGAAAGACCCACAGCGTTAATCAAGTCTTCAATACGTGGAAGAGGAAAACTTTCCACCCAAATTGCTGCGTTAAGTGATCTTAAATCAACACTAAGGCGAAACGCCTCAGATTTGCTTTTAGCCAGCACAATACGTGAAAGCCATAAACCGGCATCAACACGTTCAATTGTCTCATCATTCTGCATCATCTGTAAAATCAATGATAAATCCTTTCTTATACTATAAGGGACATTGCACAATTTGTATTCTACTAGAACACTGTTCTCTTTAACTTTGATAGTATGGACAACGTTTTTAATCTTGCCCACTTTATCCTGGAATATATTTTTGAATGTCTTTTTCCATGGCTTTTCTTCTGTGACAGCGTTAATAAGAGTAAACAGCTGCTTGTGACCAAGTCTGATCATCAGATTTAAATCAGCCTGGTGCTACCAGCCCAAGACATTAATGCCCCTGTAGGCTACATAGACATTTCCTTTGATAGTATTGGTATCAAAAGTAATGTCTGCCCAAAAATATCCCCTTAGTTCAATCCCGCTTCCTTCAAATGCAGTGGTGATGACATCCGGAGGCAATCGTTTTTTATCAGACTAGTGTTTATTGTATTTTTCTAAAGAAAGTATAGTAGTTTTAGTACCAGAATCTAGTAGTAAAAGAAACTGAATGCCATCAATCAAAATGGGAATGTGCGGGTCGCTGTACCTCTTGTTACTGTGTACACAACCAACCTCAATGCAATCTACAGAAAGAACTAACTCTTCCACTCTCTTGTCAATATCCTTATCTTCCAATATTTGATATGGCACACTTCTTTCTAATCCCTACACATTTACCCCCGCTACATACTTTCCTAAAATTACCAGTTTTCTTGCACTTCCAACACTCTTGTGTAGTAGCAGGACAATTGTTTTTTAAGGTAAAGCAGCTTTATTTGAAAAAAGTAAAATAGCAGAAATACATTACTGAAACTTGTATAAACTGCAGGAATGGAATCTGCAAAAATATCATAAAGAATTGAAGCTGTTTAGCGATTTTGAAATAAAATGGGGAGAGGGAGGAAATAGGGGAGGGAGGGGGAGTGTATCCAGGACCAAGTTAACAACAGCTTAGAGCAATACCTGAAAAGAAATAAGTAGCAATATAATGTAATGCAATAAAACGAACAAGGAGTAGCAAAAGTAGTACCCATGGCAGAGAAATAGAAAAATCAGTGGTTTAAAATTTTCAGATAAAGTACATATAGGAGATGTTCGAAATGGGGTGTCTGATTGGGTAGGGTATGCACCTAAACCAGGCAGAACCCACCACTCTAGTCAGGGCAAGGGAGTTACACACTGAAGATAACCCCTGCTCACCCTCTTGGTAGCTTGGCAGAGTAGTCAGGATTATCCCAGAGGCAATTTGTAAAGCGTTCACTCAACACACTCACACAGCAGTGACACACTAGGCACACCACAAAAGAAACTCCACTTAAGGTTATATAAATATATTCTTGGTATTATCCATAAAAAACATATTAGAACACAATCACATATATACTGTGCCACTAGGCATGTGTCATGACTTCACAGGGATTACATAAATCACTAGGCCATTCGGGCCACTGTCATAAACATGTAGTGCCCTGACGCAATGCTCATAGGGCGCACACATTACCAAAACAGCATAAAAACATTATCTATAGATACCATCACTGCACACATAGGTGCCCCTTCATGAACATTGCAAGATATGCACAACAACATCACATCATAATATCAGGACACGAACATGAGGCAATTAGAGTGAGGCATGACACATAGGAATCACCAGCATACCCATTATCATGGCATCTACGCTCCGGTTTTAGATTACACAGTAACCTGGCTTCTCACATGTAGGTGCCTGGGCCACCTGCCAGCCTACACTGGGGAATGCAGTAATTTTTGGGTGCTCCACTGTATACAGGGTTTGTGGGCCTCCGTTGAGGTCTCAACCCATCCTCGAGCCCAACAGAGGCTGCCCCGGTCACTAGAAAATGGGTTATCCCTACTTTCAGAGTAGGGTAGCCACAGTAGGCAAATGAAACCTCCCTCTGTCAGGGAGAGCCCAAAAATGTGGTCAGCAACTCCCTGTGAGCCCTGGAGCCAGGCGCACCCTGGCCACTTCTTACCGGGTGCCTCCATAATACAAGGGAGGAGGCATGAATCCCAGAATGCCACAGCTATGGGATATCAGCCCGCGGGCGTGGGAAAACCAATCTGCCTGCTCAGCAGGAAATCCCCAAAAGCTCCTGTGGCCTCCGTCGACTGCGGTACACTGGAGCCAGGAGGATTCCTTCCTCTCTCCTTGGTGGTTACCGGTTGTGGAGGGTGGGCGCGGCAGTCCTCGCCAGCCCGACCCACAACAGAGTAGCAGCGGAGGCTCTCCTAACGCAGTCCCGACTGGCCACACCTACACCCAGAACCTCTGCCTGGTTTCCGGCTGCATCCTGGTCACCTGGAGAGTGTCTTCGCCGCTTGCGGCTCAGCACGGCGTCCTGCTGGGCTACCACTAGCCTCAGCTTCTCTGGTTCTGGGCGGTTGATGTGCAGCGGCAGTGCTGAACGAAGGGACCTACTCCGCCCTTGATCCTCCCTGTGCAGATACTCCCCTCCAGCGCTTACCACGTGCTTCAGTTGGTTTCCTTTGGCCACGGGGGAAGGTGCCGCCCTGCACATACGAGGCAAGAGCAGCGCTGCACGCTTGCGTCACACGAGAGAGCTCTCCACGTGCTTTCCCTGAAAGTGAAAGGGGAAAAAGGCAGAGCTTCACAAGCGCTCTTCGAAATAGGAGGGTGACGGGAACTGGGCTCAGCCTTCACCTTTAGAGCTGAGCACTCAGGCAATCACACCCGCTCCTTAGAGGCAGAACACTGACAGTCCCAGCAACAGGGTTCAGGCAGATAGGCCAGCACAAGGGTTTCTGTAGTCAGAGTAGCAGTCCTTCTTTTAGCCCAACAGGTTGCAGGTCAGCATTTCAGCTATCCCGTCCCATGGCGGTTCCTCCTGGCAGGCCTCTGCCAGGTACAGTCCTCGCAGTGTCTTCTTTTACACATGGGGTCACAGCCCCTTAACTTATAGTCCACATGTCTTTGTTCTGGGGCACTTAAAATATAATCACAAGTGCTCAACACCCTCCATTCACAGTGTAAGCCTTGGCCCTAGACACACCACAGGGGGGCGGAGCCAGCATTGTGGAAGGCAGGCACAGCCCTATTCAGGGGCAGGTGCTACTCCTCCCACCACTCCAAATGCAGGCCAGGCCTATTCAGGTGCAAGGGAAAGTTCCTCCCACTACTCTAAATTCAGCCAAGGTCTATTCAGCCTAGCGCTGAGTCATCCAGGCAGGGCAGGACACACTTCAACCCCCCCCAGGGACTGGCTGGAGTGAATGCACATCCCCTCACCCTTGTCAGTCAGAACAGACGGTCAATATACATCCAGGCAGGCACAAAGACACAGCACACAGAAATGCCCACTTCTAAAAGTGACATTTCTTAAATAGTAATAATAAATCTGCTTTCACCAATATGCAGGATTTATCACTACTATTCCAAACATACCAAATATGGTCACGCTACCCCTCTCATGTCAGGAATTACCACTGAAGCACATATCAGGGAATCCCCAATGCATTCTGTTAGAACTGGGGGTCTCTAGTTGGCAGAGGTAGGTACCTTTGTCCAAATAGGGACCCTTGATTCTAGTCAGGGTAAGGGGGATACACTACTAAAATAACCCCTGCTCACCCCCTTGGTAGCTTGGCACGAGCAGGCAGGCTTATCTCAGAGGCAGTGTGTAAAGCATTTGTGAACACATACAGTAATACAGTGACAACACTACAGATGGACACCACATAGGTTGTAGTATAAAAATAAGTATTTTTATATAGACTTAATACAAGACCCAAAACGACAAAAATCCACAATACACTATGAAAAATATGACTGTTAATGGTAGAAAATAGTTCAGTTCAAATGTAGGTGATAAATGCGACACTCTACGTTCAATGTACCTTTGGATGCGTAACGCGATACAAACAAAAGAGTTGCAGGGAAGGTGAGGCGTCGGTTCCTTACACGCAAGAACGATGATGCGTCGGTTCCCTACTGCTGCGTAGGGGGCGGTGATGCGTCGGTTCCTTACCGGAGAGGAGGTGATGGGTCAGTTCTTCACCGCGTGGGGAGGTGATGCATCGGTTTCTTACTGCGCTTCTGTGGCGATGCGACCAGCAGCGCCTCAATGCGATGACGACCCGGTGCAATGAAACAAAGTGGCGTCCTCCTCTTGATGCGACAACGAAGGGGCGATGCGTGCACGCCCGACGGCCGTGCGGCGACTCAGTGAATCTTCTGAGCCGCGACAGGCCCTGCGACACGCTTCTCCGGGGATGCGACGGCATCTGATGCGACGGCGACACTCTTCTCCGGTGATGCGAGGCGCTTCGGTGATGTGATGGCGACAGCGGCAGCGGCGGCACGCTTTCTCGGCGATGCGACTACAACTGCTGCGGCGGCAACACGCTTCTTCTTCGTGAGTCGCGCTTCCAGCTCCCAGCGACACGCAGTCTCTCAGAAGGCCCAATACAACAGCAGGCACTTCTAATTCCCAGCAAGGGAGTTCAGGGGAGCTGGTTGATGAAGTCTTGTGCCCCTGAGACTTCAGCAGGAGGCAAGCTCAATCTTCAAGCCCTTGGAGATTTTCTGCAAGATGATGAAAGTAGGCACAAAGCTCCTTTCTCCTTTCTTTGGCAATCAGGCAACCACTGCAGGCCAATCCCTCAAACATCACACAGCATAGGGATAGTCTCCTCCTTCAGTTTCTCTGGTTCCTCTCCTCAGCAAAGGTTCTTCTTGTTTCCCAGAAGTGATCTAAAATCTTGGGGTCTGGGTCCCAATATTTATACTAGCAAATCCTTTGTCCTCTGAAGGCAGAGGGTCCTGTACCTAGTCCAAACCAGTTCTGGGTGCATTCTGCCAGTGCACAACTTCTTCCTTTGTCAATGTGGGCTAGGGAGTTCAGACGCACCACAGGAGGCGGAGCCAGCATTGTGGAAGGCAGGCACAGCCCTCTTCAGGCCCAGGTGCTACTCCTCCCACCACTCTACATGCAGATAGGTCTATTCAGCCCTGTGCTGACTCATCCTGTCTCCTGGAGTCCCCCAGCCCCTGTCACTCACAAACCCAGACACACAATACACAAGCTAGCAGAGGCAGGTTGGATGGTTAGGCAAGAACATACCTACTTTCTAAAAGTGGTATTTTCAAACAGAATGTTAAAACCAACTTCACTAAAAGATGTATTTTATCATTCTGAGTTCAGGCACACTAAATTCGTTTTTCTACCATGTTCCCTGGGTCAGTTAGGATTATAAGATGTTATAATCAAACTGCCCATTCTGGCCTATGGGAGCAGGTAGCCTTGCAATAGTGAAAAACGAAATTGGCTGTAATTCACTATCAGGACATGCCACACACACCAGGGCATGTCCTACCTTACACATACAATGCACCCTGCCCTAAGGCCTACTTTAGGGGTGACTAATATGCAGGAAAGGGAAGGTTTGGGGCTGGTAAGTGGGTGCACTTACCAAGTCGACATGGCAGTACCAGACTGCACACAGGCTCTGCATTGGCAGGCCTGAGACACACTTTACAAGCTGCTCCTGTGGGTGGCACAACCAGTGCTGCAAGCCCACCAGAAGCATTTGATTCACAGGCCCTGGGCACAACCAGTGCACTGTACTAGGGTCTGACAGTGAATCAAATAGGCCAAACATGGAGTCACTAATCCATACATCAATTTACCATAGGGAGCACTTGCACTTTGGCACTGAATAGCAGTGGCAAAGTGCCCAAAGCATCTAGACCAGCAAAAACATATCAACATCAGTGGAGGCATAGCGAAAAAAATGGAAGGGAGACCCACGCCAAGGATGCTAGGTCTAACACATCCCTATGAGAGAGCAGCCTCACAGCAGTGAGAAACCAAATAGGCTGTTTGTCACTACCAGGACATGCCACACAGTTAAGGCACATGTCCTACCTTTTACTTACACCGCACCCTCCCCATAGGGCTAGCTAGGACCTACCTTAGGGCTGACTGATATGTAGTAAAAGGGGAGTTGCAGACGTGGCAACCACTTTAGATGCCACGTCACAGCAGCAGTAAACTGCACGCAGGCCCTGCAGAGGCCTGGGACAGGTTTGAAAGGCTACTTCGGTGGGTGGTGCAAGCAGCGCTGCAAGCCCACCAGTAGCATTTAATTTACAGGCCCTGTGTATATGGGATACTACTGTACAAGGGACTCACAGGTAAATTAAATATGCCAAACAGGTATAGACCAATCTTACCAAGTTTACAAGAGAGAGCACATGCACTTTAGCACTGATCAGCAGTGATAAAGTGCCCAGAGTCAGAAAACCACCATCAACAGGTCAGAAACAATACCGGAGGAAGGCAAAAAGTTCTGGGATGACCCTGCAAAAAAGGCCAAGTCCAATATGAGATTTATGGGCTACATCATCTAAAAAAGAAGTCAAAGGTAACCAATATAAAACTCTATTAGCAGATGGAATATACAAAGAGGAAAACGCAGTATCTAATCTATGGTAATGACAAACATTATTCCACCAGGCTTTATAAGAAATATTTTAAGCACATTTCCAATTGATAGAAATTTGTTGAAAGACAAGAGCTAGCATGAGATCGAACAAACGTAAGTTGCTGCATGGCGAGTGGATATCTTCGGAGAGACTGCCCAAAAAGAGTATTAGGGGAGTTAGTTATCTCTCATATTTCATATAAAATGTGCACTGAGACCAGACCTTGTCCCAGAAAGAAGCATTATGGGGGCAGTGAAACTTCATATGCATAAGGTCACCAAATTGGTGGTCACAAGACCAACATTTAAAAGAGGAATCCATGGAGAATCTAGCTAGTAAGGAAGGGGTAAAATATAGTCTATGATAGAGAAAGAACAAAGATTGAGAAGTAGAGGCTTTTCTGGAGGTTTTGTAGAGTTTATCCCAAATCTCATTCCAAAATGGAAGAGTCCAAGTGCATCCAAAATCCAATTCCCACTGCAGCTCCACCTTAGTTTTGGATCTGACGTAGGATAGAGAGCAAAGAAGTCTATATATAGGTGAAGCATTAGGGACAGAAGTAAGAATTGAACCAAGGGGGAGTGCAAAGTGGGAGAAAGGGAAGTATTTGGTAGAGAATGGATAGCATCAAGGAGAATATTGATGAGAAGGAGATAGTTAGGTAAAAAGAGCGGGGACACTTAAATAAGTGCTGAAATTGTGAAAAGAGAGCGTATCATTATTAGAAAATAAATCTTTGACCCAGATGGTACCTTTTTGCCTCCAGGTGTTCCAAAAAATCGTTTTTTTTGTTGATGGTAATAAGATTATTATACCAAAGAGGAGATTGATGAAAGGACTCGTGAGACACAGACTGCGGCTGATAAATCGGTTTTAGAACAGCGCAAGTATGTTTATAGAGAGAAGAAGTTGTTGTGTAACGTTTAGCTGAGAAAGATATAACTTCACGGGGGAGAAAGGGAGCTAGAAAAGAGCATTCAATGTCCAACCACAAAGGGGTAAATGAGGATCGTGACCAAGAAAGTCATCTAGAGGCTTGTCGGAGACAGAAAGCTTTATGGTATAACAGAAAGTCAGGGGAATTGACTCCACCTTCCTGTTTAGCCTTCCTGAGAGAATCTAGAGAAACTCTGGCTTTTTTTATTCAACCAAAGGAATTTAGAGAGTTTAGAATCTAATTTCTTAAAGAATGTAGCAGGAATACTAACTGGGATCATTGAAAGGGTGTATGGAATTATGGGTGAAATCATCATTTTGATAGAGTCCATACGACCCCACCAGGAAAGAAAGAGGGGATTCCAGGAGGAAATATGCTTATCTACTTTATCTAAACAAACATTGACGTTTGCCGAAACCGAGTCCTTAATGGAAGGGGCAAATCCGGTGCCCAAATATTTTAATTTGAAGGCGTTCCAATGAAACCTTGTGGCATCGAAAGAATGACTAAAAGTAAACTTAGTAAGAGGCATGATATCTGTTTTGTCAGAATTAACCCTATATCCAGAGACCGAGGAAAAGGTACCAATTTACTGAAGAAGAGCCGGAACAGACTGCTCAGGAGTGGAAATAAAAAGAAGTATGTTATCAGCATAAGCTGACATTTGTAAATGATCGTTTCCATATGGAAATCCACTGATTTCGGTATAATTTCTGATACGGGACAGGAAAGGTTCTAACGGAAGTATAAATAATAAAGAGGATAATTGACACCACGACCCAACGGAAAGTAACTAGAGATCTTCCCATTAACTAAAACGGAGGGAGGGGAGATTGATAGAGTAAGGAAACAAAAAAATTAAAATGGGGACCTAACCCATGCAAGGCTAGAGATTTGAGTAAAAAGGACCAGTCAATTCGATCAAATGCTTTCTCAGCATCAATTGAGATAGCTGCTAGAGGGTGAAAAAGAGAAGATGTCTTGTTTAAAACGTTAAAAAATAATCTATAATTATCGGAGGTAAATCTACCTTTAATAAAACCTGACTGCTCCTTACCAATCAATGAGGGAAGAAAGGGTTCAAGACGTAAAGCTAGTAATTTGGGGAAGATTTTATAATCCACATTAACTAGTGAAATAGGTCTGTAATTTTTACAGAGGGCCGGGTCCTTACCGTCTTTATGTATAAGACAAATAGTAGCATCTTGGAAGGAGCCTCCAGTGGAACCAGATGCAGTGAAAAATTGGAAGAGATGTAACAGCCTAGGAAGGAGAAAATCAGAAAAGTGAAGAAAAAATTCCACTATAAAGCCGTCTGGACCAGGGGATTTGTTCTTCTTAAGAAATTGAAATGCAGGAAAGATCTCTGATAAGGAGATGTCCGCTTCTAACGAAGAGAGGTCTCTATGATCGCCATGGGAATTCTTGGAGTTTTGTAAATAAGCTTCGATCTGAGAAGGCAAGGGTTGAGATTCAGGCATGTAGAGAGATTGGTAATATTTAACAAATTCTGCGAGAATCTCCGAATCTTTAAAAACAGAAAGCCCAATATAATTTTTTACTGAATCTAACATGTGACTCTGCTTGCGGATTCTCAAATAATTAGCTAAAAGCTTACCCATTTTATTACGGCCACCGTAATAACGAGCACTTCTACGAAGTAAAATCGAAGAGGCTTGATCTGTAGATAACTTATTAAATTGTAATTTTGCAAGAATAAGCTCTTGCAAATTGGATGGAGCAGATGAAGAATAATATTGATGCTCCAACCGTTTAATATCAAGTTAAAGGGATTGATGTTAATTCAATTGATCATTATTCCATTATGCATCATAATCATAAAAGATAAACATTAAAACCACATAAAATCCTTAAAGATGATAAAATATACAGTCCACCTTATTTCATTCAGATCGCAGTCTACAATCATAAGGTATGGTTTAAAAACAGCGAGCTAACCTATCATACACATCTCTATACACTAGGCACACATTATTTTATTCCAATATAAGGCTCCTTTTAGATAGCCGGTGACTGCCAACATCACCACATGATCAGGTAATAACTGAAAAATATAAAAAGGCAGGTCGAAATTGGAAAATAAACCTTGCTTTTAAAAGTGGTAATAAATATCTCTTATGCAAAAAATCATAAAATTCACAGAATAAAACCAAGTGTATTAAGGTTTGAGGCGAGCGATTGTCACAAGGACAGGTTAAAAGTTCATGGGGATCGTACTGACCCGGGGGAAAACAGATCATTGTACGAATAGAGCCCAGACAAAATTTTTTGAGCAATGATCTGTCCCTTGGATGTTTAACTGCTATAATGTTATGTGTTATGTTATAATGATCTTATAGAGCGCACGTACACCAATTGGTTTCATGGCACTGATTCTAGGAATTACCGAACCCAGGTGGAGTTATTCATAGGCTTGAGTATACAACCAAGTCTTAAGGGATTTTCTAAAACTCAGCAAGTTAGTGCATGATCTAATTTCCAGAGGAAAGGAATTCCACATTCTGGGAGCCAGAGTTGCAAACCTGCAACCCCCTTGTCGCTTCAACTTAAAGGCAGGAGTTGCCAATAGATGGAGGTGGGCCGAGCGTAAATTGCGTGGGGGAGTGTACCTTTGAATGAGGCTGTCGATGAATTTAGGGCTCTGTCCATGTAGAGATTTAAAGACCAAACATCCTACTATAAAAGCACAACGCTGGGGGATGGGAAGCCAGTGCAGCTTCCTCAGAAGTGGGGTGACATGTTGCCACCTAGGTTGCTGGTGGATCAATCTGGCCGCATGATTCTGCACCATCTGTAGCCGTTTAGTTAGGAAGAGTGGCAAACCAAGGTAGACTGAATTGGCGTAGTCTGTGTGACATAATCGTAGCTATCACGACCTGTATCAGTGCTGCCTGCGTGAGTAGTCTACTGATCTTTCTAATCTTCCGTAATTGGAAGAAACAAGTAGAGACCACAGAGCCAACTTGGGTTTTTAATTACAGGTCGTTATTTATTGTGACACCAAGGCTTTTTGCAGAAGAAGAGGGAATGGGGGAGGGTCCCAATTCCATTGGCCAGTAGTGTGGACCCCAAAAATTGTGACTGCCCCCCGTCAAGACTAATTCGGTCTTGCCTGGGTTAAGCTTTAAATGGTTACAGTCCATCCAGTGGCGGATGTGCAGCATAGTAGCTTGGAATTCAGAAACTGATTGCGGTGTGTTGTCGATGGTAAACATTAATTGTAAGTCATCGGCGTATTGAAGGTGGCTACTTTCCTTTCCTTGAGGAACCGAATCAGAGGGAGGAGGTAGAGGTTAAACAAATGAGGGGATAGCGAGGAACCCTGCGGGACCCCGCATGTCGTTCTTAACTTAGGTGCCGTAAACTGGGCTACGCGGACTGACTGGCAGCGATCTTCGAGAAAAGATCTAAACCAACCCGAAGCTGAGCCCTGAATGCCAGCCTCCCTGACACGGTCCGCCAAGATACCATGGTCGACCGTGTCAAAGGCGGCCGAGAGATCTAACAGCACCAGGGCCTGGGGAGTACCTTTGTCAGCCTTCTCTCGCAGGGAGTCCAGTACCGCCAGTATTACCGTCTCCGTTGAGTGGGCAGGGCGAAATCCAGCTTGTGTGAGTCGAGATAGTTGGATTGTTCAATAAAATTAGACAAGCACTTCGCCACATGAGCCTCCAGTACCTTAGCCAGGTACGGGAGCAGGGATATTGGGCGGTAGTTTGACAGGATCTGGGGGTCTGCCCCAGGTTTCTTCAGGAGGGGAACCACAATTGCCTCTTTAAAGGCTTTAGGGACACAACCCTGGGATAGAGACTCATTCAGAAGAGCAAGGGCTGGACCCGGGAGGCCAGAGAAGGCTTCTTTAAGGACGTGTGGTGGACAGCAATCCGTGGGGGATCCAGATTTTACTTTAGACAAGAGATCCTGGAAGGCCTCCGTAGTGATGGCCGGGAAATGTTCAAGGGAACAGGGGTTTACAACCCTAGAGGGGACTATCTCGTGGGAAGTACATATGGGAATGCTGGCTTTGATAATGGAAATCTTTTCAATAAAAAAGTTATTCAAAGAGTCACAAAGTGCTTGAGTGGGGCTGGGTTTAATTAGGACTCTGTCTGAATTAGACAGTTCATTTACAATTGTGAAGATTTCCTTAGATCTGTTATTGGAGGTCAGAATTCTGGAGGAAAAATGAGCGGCTTTAGCTGTTAAGATAGCCTTTTTATATGCTGTCATAGCCGCCAGATAGGTTTGTTTCCCATTTGGCGAGTAATTCTGTCTCCACTACCTTTCCTGTTGGTGAAGGGCAAGTTTTTGTAATTTTAGTTCAGGGGAGAACCATCTCTGTGTGTCAAGACGGCGAGCCAGTTTTATTTTTTTGAGTGGGGCATGTTTATTACTGGCTGCTAGTAGCCAAGCTGAAATATGTTTCCTTGTAACGATTAACATTGGGATCGGTGGTTGGGGTTGTGTTGGCCAGAGTATCATGGAATTCTTTTTTATCAGTAGTGTTCCATTTCCTAGCCAATACACCCTTAGTTATGGGGGTTCTACCTGGCGTAAGGTTCATAATGGTGAACTTTATTAGGTAGTGGTCCGACCACATGCATGGTAAGATCGAGAGTGCGGACACCGCCAAGTTAGTTGTCCATACTTGGTCCAATATGTGCCCTTTAATGTGTGTGGCCGAAAATACCTGCTTAGCAAAATTTAAGTTGGTAAGTAAGTCTGTTAGCTCAGCAGAGTGGGGCCCACCTCGTATGTCGTTAGACCAATAGTTAAAGTCTCCTATTAGCAGGATTTTAGCGTGATTAGTGACCAAATTGGCAACTTGTTCGCCCAAGGAATGTGGAAACAGGGGCATATGCTGCGGGGGCCTGTAAAGTAAATGCAGATAAGTGGAGTAGAGTCAGATTCCAATTTAATTACAACATTGTCTACTGCGGGGAGGCAGAGTGGAATAAGAGCTGTGAATTTGAGCTCCTGGCGGATGATGGCAGCTACTCCGCCGCCAATTTTTCCTGGCGGACGGTTAGTTTGGAGAATGTAATAATCTTTTGGTAGCGCGGCCAAAATGTCAGGGGTAGATTCATGTGAGAGCCAGGTTTCAGTTACTAGGAGAATATCCAGTTTCTCTGAGGCAAGAAGGAGAAAGATGTCAAGTTGGTGTTTGACTAAAGAGCGGGTATTTAAGTAGTAAATTGATAGTGCAGAGCACCTATGTTTATTCTGTCTCTGTGGCTGGGTGGCAAGGCATGTCGGCTGTGGGACTTCAGGGAATGATCTTCGTGGCAGACAGATTTCGTTTCGTGTCAAACTAGAGCTAACAATAGCATTGAGTGGGTGCTTGATCGAATGGAGCTGTCTTAATTCCTGAGAGGAGTATATAAGAGATTGGGCATAATAACTTGCCCCTGGGCCCGGATGGGCGCGGACGGGCGCAGACGGGCTTGCCTTTGGCGCGTCCGCTGCGCTCCCGCGCTGCGACCGTCATTAATGGCCGGTAGCAGCCTAGTCTCCTCCCCTCGCCTTCCGTGATTGGCCGCCCCAAGGGGTGTGACTAGGAAGCAGCTGGGAAGCCTGAGACTCCGCTAACACTCGTGGTATTGCGGTAACGTTGGTATTTTTAAAAATACATCAGAACAAATTCATACAATTTCCAAAGGATTAAAATAGTTAGTTTTTAAAAAATAGAATCACTGGCCCACAGGGTAGCGGCACAGTCCTAGAGTTGCCCGCTCCTGTGCTGCGACCGGCATTAATGGCCGGTAGCAGCCTAGTCTTCTCCCCTCGCCTTCTGTGATTGGCCGCCCCAAGGGGTGTGACCAGGAAGCAGCTGGGAAGCCTGAGACGCCGCTAACACTCGTGGTATTGCGGTAACGTTGGTATTTTTAAAAATACATCAGAACAAATTCATACAATTTCCAAAGGATTAAAATAGTTAGTTTTTAAAAAATAGAATCACTGGCCCACAGGGTAGCGGCACAGTCCTAGAGTGCCCGCTCCAGCGCTGCGACCGGCATTAATGGCCGGTAGCAGCCTAGTCTCCTCCCCTCGCCTTCCGTGATTGGCCGCCTCAAGGGGTGTTTTTAAAAAATAGAATCACTGGCCCACAGGGTAGCGGCACAGTAAGGTGTGGTTCAATACCAGTGACAGATTTCAGGAGCAGGCAGGATCTGTTGGAGTGTTTCTCCAGCGCCCTAGTTTCCAGCTCATCTTTCAATCTATTTAAAATTCGTTTCCTAAAGAGGCCCCGATCACCTTTTTTGAGAAAATGTGGCCTGTTAAAAATGTCCATACAATCTAGGGAGCGGGCGGCGGTTTTAATATAATTTAGCCACGGTATCTTTAGGGCGTAGGTATACTCAAAACAGTCCTCAATCACGCTCCAATTGAACCTCAGTCTCTCATCGACCCAAACTGAAATCCAAAGTAGCAGTGAGGCCAGTTTAACTTCATCCTCCACATAATCCAGACCCAATTCCTCGTGAGTAAAAAAGGAAGCACTATTTGGACCCAGGCCCAATAGTTTTCTACAGAATCGGTCCTCTTCCCGCTGAATCACCTTGCAATTACAGTACCCCTATATGGCTGCACCGTATGTCAGGACTGGGAGACATTTCATTCTGCAGATTTGCATTTAGGGTAGAATAGGCTTATTACCTATCGACAAAGAAAATCTAAACAGGGCACTCCAAGCTTGGCTATATTTAGAGCAACGATTAGAAATACAAGAGAACCAATTATTCTGCTGGTCGAATGATGATCCCAAACAAGAAAAGGTAGGAACCCTAGTAATTTTTTTGCCCCTTAATGTCAATGGGTCTGGTTTTAGCAGCCTTCCTCCCACAAACCATATAATGGGTCTTTGAGATGTTTGTATCCAGATCCAAATCATCCATAAAACCGACAAACCTATCAACCAGTAGCTTTCACCCATTTGCCGTTCTGGCCATCAATATGATGTCATCAGCATAGAACAGGGTGGGCACACTGACTGACTTTATCTTGGGCAGGTCCAGCCTGTTTAAAATCAAGCAGGTGTTGAGGCTATTTATATATAACAAAAACAAAATTGGCGCCATCACACAAACCTGCCTGACCCCACGTGGAAGGCTAAATGAATGGGTTGTCTCCCCCTCCATGCCATATCGGACACAGGCATTTACGTCTATGTGTAAGGCTCTAAGGAAATTAATCAAGTGAACTGGCAGGCCCAATACACCAAGGATGTCCCAGAGCTTTGACCTGTGTACCCGGTCAAAGGCGCTACTGAGGTCCATAAATGCAAGAGAAATGGACCCCTGTTTCGCCACTACATATTTCCCTATTATGAGGTTAAGGTTCAAGAATTGTTCCAGCATGACCATCCCTTCCCTAAATCTATATTGAACAGGGATAATAATTGAATTAGCCTGGCCCCATACTTCTACGCGCTTTAGAACAATATGGCCTACCACCTTTACAACTGAGTTTAACAGGGAAATCGGTCTATAGCAGGTGGGGTCCTGCCTATTGCCCTTTGCAAAAACTGGGACTATAGTCGCAGATTTCCAGGACGGGGGTAAACCTAACTGGGGCACAGCATTAAGTACGTTCGTCAGGACTGAGGCCCAGAGGTATGGTTCTGCCTTGTAAAAATCCATTAGTATCCCTTCTGGGCCAGGAGCTTTATTGGAGGGGCTTCCAATAATTGCTGCATGCACCTCCTCATAATCAAACCTGCTCTCGAGTGGGTACAGGTTGCCATCATTACCCTTATCTATGGGCAGAACTGTGTCTAGTGCAAACACCTTATGGTAGTGGGCCACCCAGAAGGCTGGGGAGATAGAAGAACTGATGTCATCTTGGGCGGCCACATTGGGCTGCCTTCCATTGACCACGGCCCAAAAACCCCTAGAGTCTCTAGTGGTGCAAGTAGACACCAAACAGTCCCAAGAGGCTTCTTTGAGTTCAGCTTTCCGCTTCCCTATAGCTAATTTGTACGCCCTTCTAGAGTCCTTGATGATATCCCAATTATGGGGTTTGGTGTTAAGGGCCTCACACAAATTGTTGCCAGCCTGCCTGCAAGCTTTATTAAAACAGCCCAGTTTTGTACCCCGGCGATTCCTCAGCATGTCTCTCATAATGGCAATTGTAGAATTATTTAGCTGGTCAAATGCTTCCACAATTGAAATGGTTGATGTTTCGAGAGATAATAAGGGCTCTATGATAATTCCTATGTTAAGACTGACTACAAATTTAGTCAATGTTGAGATTGGGAGGTTGCGTCACTTCACCCTACGTCCCCCGTCTTTCGCGATTAAACCAGTCAGTTCTGGGTCGAGGTTTGCGCCCGGACAGGCTTTTACTCCTAACCTAATTACTATCGGGTTGTGGTCTCAAAAGTTGGTTTCATGTACCACCCCTGGGCTGACATAGCCGTCAAGCGACCTTGAAGTAAAAACATAATCAATAATGGTCCCTTTCCCCCATCCCACAAAGGTGGGCACTTCCCTGGGCAAACCAGAGCCCATAGAAATAACATTTCTTAATCCAGCCTGCCCAAGCGCCTCCAATAACTTGCAACCCCTCTGGTCAGACCCAGAGTCGTTAGTCAAAAAATCTTCTACCACAAAAGGGTTGCGATCATTGGAGTTATATCCTAGCTTGGCGTTAAAGTCCCCACCTGTTATAATATTAAAAGATTTGAAATTGGCATATGATCTAGCCTCTAAGAGTGACACTGCTTTAAACAACGCCTCGATCTGACACCCCGGATTGCTGATAGAATTATAAAAATTCACTGGAAAGAAATGGAAATCTTTAGAGACAATCACCCATAATATCTGTATTCCACTATGCCTTAGGGGAATTAGAAATACCCTTAATTTCTTTGAAAGTCAAACCAGGGTGGTTAGCCCCCCTCACGGCCCATGACCAGTGGAGGGAGTTGCTACCACATTGAAGCTTTCATATCCATCCCAGCTCTAAGGTCCAGTTCTCCTGGAACATAATAACATCAAAATCAGAAATAAAATTAAGTCATTCTGGGTCCACCAACTTATCTCTAATACCCGCTATATTCCATCTTAGAACCCTTAACAAAGAACCCAGCATACTTAAGGGTGAAAACTCAGTGGGTGGTTTACTTGTGTGACCATTTACCGAGCTAGGGGAGCTATAGCTGGATGGGCGGGAAAGAGTACCCTGGAGTCAGTCATTTTGGTCCAGATCAGACAGAGGAGAAAATCTATTTGTAACAGGAATAGCTATTTGTTCAGTAGAGATAAGTGGTTGTCTGGAAGGGCATTAATTCGTGCTGACCCTCGTTGAGTGATTAGGCCGTAAGCAATTATAGAAAATACCAAGCGGAAGGATGTTAATACGTGTTTCCTTGGTGGTCAATGGATTGGAGCTTTGGATTAATCGCTTAGCCAAGGCAGGGACCTACAGTTGATCACGACACAATCCCCCTCTAGGGTTTTAGGCATGGGTTCGATCCACCCCACCCTTCTAACAAACAAAATATCATCATAGTCCGTACAATCAAAGTGGGCATTTTTTGCTAACCAATGACATGCTTTGTTTTTAAGTTGGCCGGTAGTTTCTGTCATGTTGGCACTAATACATGGTACCCCTGACAGAATAGCTACATAGGGACAGCAATCCGGGGGTTGACTAAAGAATGGATATACCACATCCCGTTGCACCCTCCTTCCCACCACCCCCGACTCCAATCGGTTTGTTCGTCTACTTGGGATCCTGTCCTCATCTGATAGGTTCCTTGCTGCGGGCAATACCGGGGGTGCCAAAGACAGGAGAGGCAACTTGTGAGGATTAGGAGCGCAGACAACCGATCCTTCCACGACTTGGTCTTGAGACAAAACTTTACGCCCATGCATAATGTTCGGACCCGGGCCCGGGAACTTTGGCACCATGGAATAAAGGTACTTAATAGATTCCTTTATTGGTTCAATCCCTTCAGTCAGTTTGTTACAGCAGACTCCAATGCAGATAGATCAGAGGGGCAAAACTTTGCAGGATCAAGTCCTTGAGTTTGCCAAGCACTATAGTCCAGTCCATATTTGCAGGACTCGCTGACTCTGGGTAATCAGAGCTAACCTGGTTTGTTGGTATGTTAGAAGAACCTTTCGGACCCTTAGCTTTTCCTGGGCTTTTAGTTTGCCGCTTCCTTTTTGGCAAGGGTGAACAGATGCTATTGTTTAGAGTTTCCAATATGGGACTTTCATGGGGGTGATCCACTAGAGAGACATTGGGGGGGCTATGGATATTCTGGACCGCTGGATGCCTTTGAGGGGCAGAGTGTTGGTCATGCCCCTAATATAATGCCAGCCTCCCCCCCCCCCCCGCCTTCATCGATAATCTACGTTCGGCCAAGTCAGTTTCAGTGGTAATAACCCCTACTGCTCTGGCCAGGAAAGAATCCAAAGTGGTACTGTTTGTAAATTTGATGGCAGTCTCCTTTTGGGCCCATTACTTTACGCTTAACCATTTTGGTACAATATCCACCTTAAACCTGGTAATCAGAGAGTCAGGCCTGGTCTAGCAGCCAATATGCCCAGCTTGTCTGAAAAACGATGTATAAGATATGAAATGAATACATAATGTATTTGGGACTCACCCACCAGACTTGTCCTGCAGGCTTCTGAACTGCACAAGGGGAGGCCCACCCCAGCCTCCTCCAGGTGATGATGGGCAAAGAGGGGCCCGGTCTTGGCCCGGTCTTTGCCTGGGCACGTGCCCGGGCGCGTCCCGTGCTGCTGGAGCCACAGGGGTTTTTTAAATGCGTGCCTCCGGGCATGGGAGAACGTTGGCGGTGTCCGCCGCAGATGCAGCTTGGGCTTGTAGTCCTGCCCCCATCTCCTCACACTGGCAACGGCGTCCCACAATGCAGGAGCCCCTGGGGCTTTTTAAAAGCGCGCCTCAGGGCGTGGGAGAACATTGGTGGCGTCCGCCGCAGATGCAGCTGG
The DNA here is from genome assembly GCA_963921515.1 of Calotriton arnoldi. Classification (NCBI taxonomy): domain Eukaryota; kingdom Metazoa; phylum Chordata; class Amphibia; order Caudata; family Salamandridae; genus Calotriton; species Calotriton arnoldi. The sequence goes on along the minus strand of CAWUFW010000215.1, from coordinate 4,156,083 downwards.
GGCTTGTAGTCCTGCCCCCCCACCTCCTCACACTGGCAATGGCGTTGTTTAAGAAGATATTTCTTCTTCCGAGGTACAAAATCAATAATATGACCTCGGGCAGAAGATTTAAAAGTGTCCCAAAGTAATTGTGGAGAAATAGTAGGGTCTGCATGGATACCAAACAATTCTTCAGAGAAAGCCAAAAAAGAAGAAGAAGAAACGGGGTCGAGTAAGAGAGAGTTATTGAATCTCCATCTGTTGGATTTGGAATGTACCAGGAGTAGATCAAAACCTGTAATAACAGGGGCATGATCAGAAATCACAATTGGTTGGATAGAAGAATTGATAAGATTTTGGGAGAGCGATTTAGAGACAAAGATATGGTCTAATCTGGAGAGGGAACCATGAGGAGGAGAGAAGAAAGAAAGTTATTTACTAAAAGGATTGCATATTCTCCATGAGTCTACCAAAAGACGTTGGGAAATAAAGGAAAGAAATTGTTTATGCATTTTCTGGGGAATGAACCTAACTGGGGATTGACGATCAATAAAGGGATCCATTACTTGATTACAGTCACTGCCCAAAATAAAAAAGTCATCAGCATGCTGTACACATTTTTTTAAAATGTTAGGCCAAAAGGAATTATCAGCTTAGGTGGGACCATAAATATTACAAATAGTTAAGGGGATATCATTAACAATTAACCTGACAAAAAGCCATCTGCCTTCAGAATCAACATCTTGAGAAACAGTAACCAATTCTAAATTATTGTGACAAAGAAGAATGACGCAATTTTTCTTACTTAAAGAAGGAGAAACAAAAACAGAACGCACCCTCCCTCGTTTAAATTTCAAAGCCTCAAGCTCAGAGAGGTGAGTTTCTTGGAGAAGAACGAGGTCAGGAGAATATTTAGCCAAATGAGATAAAATTCTCTGCCTCTTTATAGGGTTAATTACTCCTTAAATGTTCAAAGAAATAACTCTGAATGAAGTAACAAATGTAGCTATATACACAAAGTCGATCTTTTAAGACAGGAAGTACATCAAAAGGGAAGACAGCGAAAAGGATAACAAAAAGAAAAGAAAAAGAAAAGATCAGAGGGCAGAAAAGGGAAGGAAAGAGAAGAGAAGATCAAAAAAGAGAGACGGTACATGTCAAAAAATGACGACTGCAAAAACATACTTGATGAGTATGAACACGGGGGAAGAGTCGTCCACAGCACTGGAAAGACGGCACAGCACAGGAGACTTGTAGACAGACAAACAGAACATGACAAGATAATGACTGGATAAAAACATCAAGGAACCTGAAAAGAAGAAAAAGGTTAGTCAGTAACCGCAAAGAGCACAATAGTCTTAAAAGAAGCATAAGACTGCATAAGAAAAAAACCCATCAAAAACTAGGCTACTATGCAGGAGGAAGTCCTCCAACATGAAGAGCATTCATCTTGACGAAGAAGCACAAGTCTCCATGGAGCTGGCAGAGTGCAGGTGAAGAAAATCTCGCAGGTCTGCAGGAGCAGTGAAGAGGGACATTTTATTCTGAAATGTCAATTTGAAGAGAACGGGGTGAAACAGTCCAAAGCCGGCACCCAAAGAGCGTAATTGAGGACAAAGATCCAGGAACTCCTTCCGCTTAGCGGCTGTAGCTCTCGAGACATCCTGTGAAATAAAAAATTTATTTCCCTGCCATAAAAGTTGCCTTTTAGATTTTGCTGCATTGAGGACTTTCAGCAAGTCAGTAAATTCCAGAGAAAAGTTGACACCTCTGGGTTTGGATGACAAGGAGGATGAAAGAGAGCGAGGACCTAAACGATGAGCTCTCTGAAAATTCAAGCGCGTGGAGGAAGGTAGGTCCACCAACTGAGGTAAAAAAGAGATAAAAAAGGAGATAGAATCCATTCCCTCCAATCCTTCCTGAAGACCATGGAGGCGTAGGTTATTCCTTCTATTTCTATTTTTTAAATCTTCAGAATGAGCCTTCAATGCCGCTACCTCCTTTTCCAGAACTGCAATTTTCAATGACTCATCATGCACATCACTGACGCGCTGTTCAAGAACCGTAACTCTGGTATCCATTTGAGACCATTTGTTGCCCAAGTTCTGGATGTGCATATTGGTTTCTTCCACGAAAGGTCGGAGCGCACGGAGCGCACGGATTTCCTCACATACCAGGTCAAGAGAAATAGGAGAAGAGGACTTCTCAGGAGAAGGAGGATCCTGTTTAACTCTCTTGTGGTTAGACGAGGATGCAAACGGACCAGTTTTTGCAAAGGAGGAGTATGAGGATGACATGTTGGTTGTAGAAGAGTTGCACCTCAATGGACAACTGACAGACTTTAAAAATGACGACAGTTTCTGTGAAGAGGAGAAGCCTTGAGTTTCTTCAATCTGGCAATAAAGCAGGCATGAAGGCATTCCCAAAGAATAGGAAGGAGAGCTGGTCGGAAACCACAGACCCCTGCTGCTAATGCCTGAAAAAATAAAGTGACGCAGAGGAATTAAGAGGGAAAAATTACCTAAGTGGGGATGAGCCTCAAATAAGCCATGCAGACTACAACAGGAAAGCCAGAGGTGCGCACAGCATCAGAAGAAATCCATGAATATGATGGAGCAAGTTAATGAACCTCCTGACTGTACACAGCAGAAAATGCAGGAGGAAAAATAGATTCTTCAGACGGAAGCCAAATGCATCTAAAGAGGCCGTCGTAATGGTGGAAAACATAAGAGAAGGACCTAATAAAGACCGCAAAAAGCTTCAAAAGATCAGTTCCTCATGAATAATGGCTCACCCAGCCTTCTGACGCTCATAATCGCCTCCTGCGCAGTAAATTAATTAAATAATTGGCTCCAGCCTGCTCCGTTCGTCCGACGATGTGAGGAGCTCCTACGCTAGGCGGACATCTTGATAAGCGGCCGCGCACGCTCCCCAGCAGGACAATTTTTTAAATTAGATAAATGCGATGAGGATCTGCACCTAAAACACATAGGTTTGTTTGGTCCACGAAAAGAGCCTCTCCCTCTATTGGCAATGACACTAGAACCTGACATTACTGACTGCTTATCGTATGAAAAAGCTTGAGAATTAACCGCTGCCACACAAGATTGTGTATTATATGACCCTAACTGTTTAGAATCTTCAAAAGAAGCTTCTATACTCTTTGATATGTCAATGGTCTCATTGAGTGAGGGGTTTTTGCAAGCCAGTAACCTTTGTTGTATCTTCTTAGAATGACACCTTTATAGTTTCAGTTCAGTTTAAATTCTTTATTTCGGCCAAAGGCCATAAAAGATTTCATTATAAAATAAAATAATCTAAAAAGTATCCAGCCAAGTATTACATGATTTCAGTAAAAGGATCAACAATCACAACAAAGCAATTTCATTAAGTAAAAACTTTTTGGATATACAGGGAATAGATATCTAATTATTCATACAGTCCAAGGTAAGTTCTACAATCACAGATATCTAAATCTTCAATACATTACAGTTTTAACCCCATTCTCTTCCTTATTAGACCCACTATAAACAAGTATCTTGATAACGCAAATATAACGTGTGGTAGGGTACTTGTTGTCAATACCCTCAGCGCCTCTTGGTGTTTTCTAAATCCCAGCGAATTGCATAATGGTCGAATCCATTTACTCCTTGCCCTATCATACGCCGGGCAGAAAAACAAAATGTGTGCAGTATTTTCGATGTTATTTGTAGACCCTGAAGTGCATCTAGTGCATAGAGTACAGGCATGATCTTCCTTCCCCCTCCCCCCACTTTGCAGTATGGCTCTTGATCTGTAGTATGTTATATCTTAGCATTTAGGTACAGAATTCTTGCTAGAAATGGTTGTACCTGATCAAGAAAATCCTCGCGATTCGGGCTAGGCTTAATAGAAAGGAATTCAGTTGTTAACCTTCCTAGTCTTGGATCGCAGTGAAGTGCATTCAATGTGTGTTGCCAATAAATACCCTTCAGGTTGCCTTTGCAGCTTGGCGTTAAACTGTGCGGGTTAGTCCAATACGATTCAAGACCTAACTCTATCAGCCATTTCCGAACAAATCTCAACCATGAGAAGGTAAGACATGTATCAATATCCAATAATTCGCGAGCAGCTTCTCTATATACTAGTAATTCCGGCGTTGTCCATAGCCGTATCCAATAGAGCAGTGGGCGTAGTGTTGCGAGATGTCCTATTCGCTTCAGATTTAGGTCATGGAACATTGGGACGAGTGGTGCTGATTGGGGCAAGCCCAATATTCTCCTCGCAAATTTATTTTCCTCAATTGTCAATTGTCTGATGTCACTTTTGCCCCATAGCTCTGATCCATACAATGCTGCAGCCTGGACCTTACATTTATATATCTCCAGTGCTGGTGTCACAGATTTACTAGTAGTTAAGCTATACTTGTTAAAGATTGCCCCTGACCCTTGGGCTAACCTTAAGACTGGGTGGCTAATTTGCTGATTCCAAGCTAGTTTTGTGTCTAATAATATGCCCAGGTAAGTAAAATTAGTGGCATATTCTATTTCCTGATTACTCAGCACGAGATTCTTTTTAATCCCTTCGCTGCTAGGCCTTTCCCCCCCTGTGCTAAGCCTTTTTTTTGGCTATTTGGGGTAGTGCGCGCTTAGGCCCCTGTAACTTTTTGACCACATAAGGTATCCACGCCAAATTTGCGTCCTTTTTTTTCTAACATCATGGGGATTGTAAAGGTACCCAGGGTTTGTGGATTCCCCTGGAGGGGACCCAGAAATTAGCCAAAATACAGCAAAATTTTGTTTTTTGGGGGAAAAATGCGAAAAAAGGGCTACAGATGAAAGCGTCTTGTTTTTTCCCTGCAAATGGCATCAAAAAAGGGGTTGTGGTGCTGAAATCACCATCTTCCCAGCTTTCAGGGACAAGCAGACTTTTGTCAGAAAACCAACTTTTTTTTTACACAGTTTTGGCATTTTTCTGGGACATAGCCTATTTTTGCTATTTTTTGTGCTTTCAACCTCCTTCCAGTTAATGGTAGAAATGGGTATGAAACCAATAATGGATCCTAAAAAGCCATACATTTCTGAAAAGTAGACAAAATTCTGAATTCAGCAAGGGGTCATTTGTGTAGATCCTTAAAGTTTTCCTTATAGAAACTAACAGTTAAATGAAGGAAAAATTGAAAATTAGTTGAAAAAAACAGCCATTTGTGTCAATGTTTTCACCTGTAACTTCTTCTAACTATGACAGCTATTTGAAAGCAATATACCGTTATATCCGCTGGACCTTTCTGGTTGTGGGGATATATAGGACTTGTAGGTTCACCAAGAACCCGACGAACCCAGAGCCAATAACTGAGCAGCATCTTGCAATGGTTTTTTATTATGTACCGGGTATATAGCAATTATTTTGGGAAAATGTATACATGGAAAAATTGTTATGAAAGACACCTATGTATTTCTGAAATGGGAACAAAATGTAGATTTTAGAAACAGTAGATATTTGCACATTTCCGAAATTGGGAGTACCCATACTAGCATGAGAATTATAGGTCATTTTTCAAAATGACTTATTTTTTACACATTGTCTTTCATTTGGAAGGCAGAAATGCATCGAAAGTCAATAGGTAATAACAGTTGCTCTACAATTCTGTGTTACCCTAAGTCTCCCGATAAAAATGGTACCTCTCTTGTGTGGGTAGGCCTTGTGCCCACAACAGGAAATGGCTCAAAATGCAACGTGGACGTACCACATTTTCACAATGAAAAATTACCCTTTTTTTGAAAAGTGCCTAGCTGTAGTTTTTGAACCCTAGCTCTGCGGGCACTTAGGGAAACCTAGCAAACCTATACATTTTTGAAAACTAGACACCCAGGGGAATTCAGGACGGGGTGACTTGACTGGCTCTCACCAGGTTCTGTTACCCAGAATCCCTTGCAAACTTAAAAAATTGGTAAAAAAAACACATTTTCCTCACTTTTCTGTGGTGGAAAGTTCTGGAATCTGCGCGGATCCACAAAATTCTACCCACCCCGCGTTCCCCAAGGTCTTCCGAAAGCAATGGTACCTCACTTGTGTGGGTAGGCCTAGTGCCCGCGACAGGAAGCAGCGCAAAACGCAACGTGGACGCACCACATTTTCACAGTGAAAAATGACCCTTTTTTTGCAAAGTGCCTAGCTGTAGTTTTTGAACCCTAGCTCTGCCGGCACCTAGGGAAACCTAGCAAACCTATACATTTTTGGAAACTAGACACCCAGGGGAATCCAGGATGGGGTGACTTGACTGCCTCCCACCAGGTTCCGTTACCCAGAATTCCTCGCAAACCTAAAAAATTGTGAAAAAAACCACATTTTCCCCACATTTCTGTGGTGGAAAGTTCTGTAATCTGCGTGGATCCACAAATTTCCACCCACTCCGCGTTCCCCGAAGTCTTACGAGAAAAATGGTACCTCACTTGTGTGGGTCGGCCTAGTGCCTGCGACAGGAAACGGCGCAAAACGCAACGTGGTCACACCTCAATTTCGCAGTGAAAAATTACCCTTTTTGGCAAAGTGCCTAGCTGTAGTTTTTGAACCCTAGCTCTGCCGGCACCTAGGGAAACGTAGCAAACCTATACATTTTTTAAAACTAGACACCCAGGGGAATCCAGGATGGGGTGACTTGACTGCCTCCCACCAGGTTCTGTTACCCAGAATCCCTCGCAAACCTAAAAAATTATCAAAAAAACCACATTTTCCCCACATTTCTGTGGTGGCAAGTTCTGGAATCTGCGTGGATCCACAAATTTCCACCCACCCCGCGTTCCCCAAAGTCTTACGAGAAAATGGTACCTCACTTGTGTGGGTCGGCCTAGTGCCTGCGACAGGAAACGGCGCAAAACGCAACGTGGTCACACCTCAATTTCGCAGTGAAAAATGACCCTTTTTTGGCAAAGTGCCTAGCTGTAGTTTTTGAACCCTAGCTCTGCCGGCACCTAGGGAAACCTAGCAAACCTATACATTTTTGAAAACTAGACACCCAGGGGAATCCAGGATGGGGTGACTTGACTGCCTCCCACCAGGTTCTGTTACCCAGAATCCCTTGCAAACCTAAACAATTGTCAAAAAAACACATTTTCCCCACATTTCTGTGGTGGAAAGTTCTGGAATCTGCATGGATCCACAAATTTCCACCCACCCCGCGTTCCCCAAAGTCTTCCGAGAAAAATGGTACCTCACTTGTGTGGGTCGGCCTAGTGCCCGCGACAGGAAACGGCGCAAAACGCAACGTGGTCACACCTCAATTTCGCAGTGAAAAATGACCCTTTTTTTGCAAAGTGCCTAGCTGTAGTTTTTGAACTCTACCTCTGCCGGCACCTAGGGAAACCTACCAAACACACACATTTCTGAAAAGTAGACACCCGGGGGCTTCCAGGATGGTATGGCTTGACGTGGATCCCCCAGCGTTTCCGTTACCCAGAATCCCCTGCAAACCTCAATTTTAGCTGAAAAAATCACTTTGTTCACACATTTTTGTGTGGGAAAGTGTGGCATCACTGGCCTCACACAAATTTCCCACCACCCAGCGTTCCCCCAGGTCTCCCGATAAAAATGGTGCCTCACTTGTGTGGGAGGCCCAAGTACCCACGATAGGCAAGGGCCCAAAACGTAGTGAGGCGACATCAAAATTGCCTATCTCAAAACCACCTGGTTTTGCAAGGGGGGTCACCTGGGTTTTTGGCCCCGTGCTCGGCGGCCATCTAGGGAAACCTACCAAACCCACACATTTCTGAAAAGTAGACACCCGGGGGCTTCCAGGGAGGTATGGCTTGCGTGGATCCCCCAACGTTTCCTTACCCAGAATCCCCTGCAAACCTCAATTTTAGCTGAAAAAATCACTTTTTTCACACGTTTGTGTGGGAAAGTGTGGCATCACTGGCCTCACACAAATTTCCCACCACCCAGCGTTCCCCCAGGTCTCCCGAGAAAAATGGTACCTCACTTGTGTGGGTCGGCCTAGTGCCTGCGACAGGAAACGACGCAAAACGCAACGTGGTCACACTTCAATTTCGCAGTGAAAAATGACCCTTTTTTGGCAAAGTGCCTAGCTGTAGTTTTTGAACCCTAGCTCTGCCGGCACCTAGGGAAACCTAGCAAACCTATACATTTTTGAAAACTAGACACCCAGGGGAATCCAGCATGGGGTGACTTGACTGCCTCCCACCAGGTTCTGTTACCCAGAATCCCTTGCAAACCTAAATAATTGTCAAAAAAAACAAATTTTCCCCACATTTCTGTGGTGGACAGTTCTGGAATCTGCGTGGATCCACAAATTTCTGCCCACCCCGCGTTCCCCAAAGTCTTACGAGAAAAATGGTACCTCACTTGTGTGGGTCGGCCTAGTGCCTGCGACAGGAAACGGCGCAAAACGCAATGTGGTCACACCTCAATTTCGCAGTGAAAAATGACCCTTTTTTGGCAAAGTGCCTAGCTGTAGTTTTTGAACCCTACCTCTGCCGGCACCTAGGGAAACCTAGCAAACCTACACATTTTTGAAAACTAGACACCCAGGGGAATCCAGGATGGGGTGACTTGACTGCCTCCCACCAGGTTCTGTTACCCAGAATCCCTTGCAAACCTAAAAAATTGTCCAAAAAAACACATTTTCCCCCCATTTCTGTGGTGGAAAGTTCTGGAATCTACGTGGATCCACAAATTTCCACCCACCCGCGTTCCCCAAAGTCTTACGAGAAAATGGTACCTCACTTGTGTGGGTCGGCCTAGTGCCTGCGACAGGAAACGGCGCAAAACGCAACGTGGTCACACCTCAATTTCGCAGTGAAAAATTACCCTTTTTTGGCAAAGTGCCTAGCTGTAGTTTTTGAACCCTAGCTCTGCCGGCACCTAGGGAAACCTAGCAAACCTATACATTTTTGAAAACTAGACACCCAGGGGAATCCAGGATGGGGTGACTTGACTGCCTCCCACCAGGTTCTGTTACCCAGAATCCCTTGCAAACCTAAAAATTGTCAAAAAACCCACATTTTCCCCACATTTCTGTGGTGGAAAGTTCTGGAATCTGCGTGGATCCACAAATTTCTACCCACCCCGCGTTCCCCAAAGTCTTACGAGAAAAATGGTACCTCACTTGTGTGGGTCGGCCTAGTGCCTGCGACAGGAAACGGCGCAAAACGCAACGTGGTCACACCTCAATTTCGCAGTGAAAAATGACCCTTTTTGGCAAAGTGCCTAGCTGTAGTTTGTGAACCCTAGCTCTGCCGGCACCTAGGGAAACCTACCAAACACACACATTTCTGAAAAGTAGACACACGGGGGCTTCCAGGGAGGTATGGCTTGCGTGGATCCCCCAACGTTTCCTTACCCAGAATCCCCTGCAAACCTCAATTTTAGCTGAAAAAATCACTTTTTTCACACATTTTTGTGTGGGAAAGTGTGGCATCACTGGCCTCACACAAATTTCCTACCACCCAGCGTTCCCCCAGGTCTCCCGATAAAAATGGTGCCTCACTTGTGTGGGAGGCCCAAGTATCCGCGACAGGCAAGGGCCCAAAACGTAGTGAGGCGACATCAAAATTGCCTATCTCAAAACCACCTGGTTTTGCAAGGAGAGTCACCTGGGTTTTGGCCCTGTGCTCGGCGGCCATCTAGGGAAACCTACCAAACCTACACATTTCTGAAAAGTAGACACCCGGGGCTTCCAGGAGGTATGGCTTGCGTGGATCCCCAACGTTTCCTTACCCAGAATCCCCTGCAAACCTCAATTTTAGCTGAAAAAAATCACTTTGTTCACACATTTTTGTGTGGGAAAGTGTGGCATCACTGGCCTCACACAAATTTCCTACCACCCAGCGTTCCCCCAGGTCTCCCGATAAAAATGGTGCCTCACTTGTGTGGGAGGCCCAAGTACCCACGACATGGAAGGACACAAAACGTTTTGAGGCAACATCAACATTGCCTATCAAAAAATGTTTTGGGCCCTTGCCTGTTGCGGTTACTTGGGCCTCCCACACAAGTGAGGCACCATTTTTATCGGGAGACCTGGGGGAACGCTGGGTGGTAGGAAATTTGTGTGAGCCCGGTGATGCCACACTTTCCCACACAAAAATGTGTGAAAAAAGTGATTTTTTCAGCTAAAATTGAGGTTTGCAGGGGATTCTGGGTAAGGAAACGTTGGGGGATCCACGCAAGCCATACCTCCCTGGAAGCCCCCGGGTGTCTACTTTTCAGAAATGTGTGGGTTTGGTAGGTTTCCTAGATGGCCGCCGAGCACAGGGCCAAAACCCAGGTGACCCCCTTGCAAAACCAGGTCATTTTGAGATAATGTGTTGTTTATTTCTGCAGCGTGAACATTTTGGCACAATATTGCAAGGAAAATGTGACAGACATTTTGAGGTTTGCAGGACATTGTGGGTACCATAACTTGTTGGGATCCACAAGAGAGATATCACCATGTACTCCCATGGGTGTTTCGTTTACGACAATATCTACAGTTGGTAGGTTATTCTTAGACGGAATGTACACCTTGGCAGACAGACTAAAAAGACAAAGATTACTGCACAGCCATCTATTCCTCAAGCACACACACATACTAGTTGGATTTGGCACGAGGGCAAGTGATGGTTCAGTATATACAATTTTATTAACAAGAGATTTCACAAAAATGAAATGCACTGTCAATAATTGAAAGGACAAAAAACTGAACCAGTGACTCGCAGCTCGTGAGCTGTAAAGCCACGTCAAGGCCCCAGCCGCTTTACAGGCCATTCACACACCTTTCATACGTGATACACACAAGACCATTCACACCACCAGGCACGAAACAAACACATTACAACATTCACAAAAAGGGACAAGGTACACCCTGCTTGAGAAAGACAAAAAAAAAATATTACTGCACAGCCATCTAATCCTCAAGCACACACACATACTGGTTGGATTTGGCACGAGGGTGAGTGATGGTTCAGTATATACAATTGTATTAACAAGTGATTTCACAAAAATGAAATGCACTGTTAATAATTGAAAGGACGAGAAACTGAACCATTGACTCACAGCTCGTGAGCTGTAAAGCCACGACAAGGCACCAACCTCTTTACAGGCCATTCATACACCTTTCATACGTGTGACAAATACTAAACCATTCACACAACCAGCCGCGGGCCCATCACATTACAACACTCACACCAGCAGACAGCGCCATTCAAGGGCCCATCACTTTCACACGCCCACATTCCTAACACAGCAACCACACAAGCTGATGGATTGCGTGGAGTGTCGCTCGGCTAGCAGTGTGTTTAGTGACCAGCAGCAAGTCACTACTCCCACACTGCCAGCCGAGCGCCAGTCCACGCACACCGCCAACCAAGCGCCACTCCACGCACACTGCCAGCCAAGCGCCACTCCACGCACACCGCCAGCCAAGCGCCACTCCACGCACACCGCCAGCCAAGCGCCACTCCACGCACACCGCCAGCCAAGCGCCACTCCACGCACACCGCCAGCCAAGAGCCACTCCACGCACACCGCCAGCCAAGCGCCACTCCACGCACACCGCCAGCCAAGCACCAGCCTACACACACCACCATCACATTTAGGATTTTTTTATACAAAAAAGAAAACACAAACAAATTGCAAATAGATACAAATCTACTAACACAAAATCAGAAACTAAATACATTGCACTAATGCCAACCTTGAAACAGAACAAAAATTCTTAACCATTACAGACCAGGCAGTTCACTTTACCACTCATGGTTGCTCCCAATAATTCTTTTGCTTGTGGTACGCTCTATAACAAGCAGGCCCACACAGCCCAGGGTTAGAAGGACACTCAGGGCAGTACATACGAGTCTCCTTCCGCGTACCTCTTCGCCAACAGACTCTACATCTCCTAGTGGGAAAGTCTTTTGAGGGTGTAGGAGGAATGTGATCAGGAAAGTGGCGATCTTTCAATCGAGCCACATCCTCCACCACTCCAACTCTAGGAACACTTGCCTGTTCCACAACAACAAGGCTGCCTATGACAGACTGCTGAAACTGAACAAAAGTCAACTTTGACGCAGGAGAACACTCCTTGAACACAACAAAAGCATTGAAAGTTGCTAAATTGAAGAGATGGATGGCCAACTTCTTATACCAAATGTAAGCCTTACGAATAGCAGTGTAAGGTTCCAACCTCTGATCTACTCTATCAACACCACCCATGTGCTTATTGTAGTCTAAAATGCACACAGGTTTGCGCACTTCAGCAATCTGACCCCAAACAGCCACAGGTGAAGTACTCTCATCATGGATGGTAGTCAGCATGTACACATCCCTCCTGTCCACAAATTTCACAGCTAGCAGTTCCTCACTGCGCAAGGCACTGCACTGTCCCCTCTGAAGTTTTTTGCAAACAAGCTCTTTTGGATAACCTTTACGGTTAGAGCGGATTGTGCCACAAGCAAAAGTGTCCACTTTGAACAATTCCTTAAACAATTGCACAGCAGTGTAGAAGTTATCAAGGTACAAATGGTGGCCTCTGTTAAACAGTCCTCTAGTAAGATCCCACACAATTTTCTCTGAAACTCCAAAAGTGGACGGACAACCAGGGGGTCAATAGTGGAATCCCTACCAGTGTACACACGCAAATTAAAAACATATCCTGTCCTACTCTCAGACAACATATACAGCTTAATTCCATAGCGTGCCCTCTTGCTAGGAATGTACTGCCTAAAAACCAAATGGCCCTTGAACAGGACCAAAGACTCATCAATAGATATTTCTTTCCCTGGAGTATAGATCTCTGAAAATCGATCTACAAAGTGATCAAGAACAGGCCGAATCTTAAAAAGACGGTCACATTCAGGGTGATCTCGTGTCAACGCCAAACCATTATCAACAAAATGCAGCATCCGAAGCAAAAGTAAATACCGATCACGAGTCATAACTGCAGGAAATATGGCCGTTGCCATCAAGGGACTGGTAGACCAATATGAACCCATGGACGGCTTCCTTATCAAACCCATCAAAAAAGTCAAACCCAAAAACTTCTTCATCTCTTCCAGATTTGTGGGACTCCACCGGGTAGCTCTAGAATGGGGCCTAAGTCTGGCACTGTTGTCCCTCAAAAACTGTTCAGCATACAAATTAGTCTGCTCAACAATCTCACCCAAAAATACATCATCCATAAGCAACTGAAAATACTGTATAGGCGAATAATGTTCACAATCCACTCTACACCCTGCATAACCACTAAAGGCAGGCAACACCGGCTGCACCATGTTTGGATCAACCCAGAGTCCAGCACTTCCAGTAGGAAGCCTAGCAGCCCCAGGCTGCAATCCAGATGCCTCTTGCACCATCGGCACAGTAGTATCCTCCTCTAAAACAGGCACTTCATCTGCACTGAGAGTACCTTCATCATCCGATGATTCCATGTGGAGAGAAAACTCACTGCCTGAATCTTCCCCTCCCTCCTCTCCCTCAGACGCACTGTCAGTCTCATAATCCTGCTCAGAGGAAGATTCAAGAAGCAAACCAACCACCTGCTGAGCAGTAATTCTACGGCTAGCCATAATGCTTACTAATAAAGGTTACTTGTCAAACAAGTCAACAACAACAAACCCTTTGTAAAAAAAAGAAATAAACAAAATGTAGCTTTATAACAAAGACCTATATACTCCAACACTATACCACTCACGTGACAGAAGCAGCTAGACTCACCACCACCTACTCTGCACAGACACAGTAAGGATCAACAATATCCCACTAAAAAAGAAGAAAAAAAAATTACACATAAGACAATGCAAAACATCGCAAATAATTTCATGCTCTGAACACTAACAAATATGCTGCCATTATGACACCACTTACAAAAAATTCATTCATGCATGACAATAATACTCATTTGGAGTACACACAACAAAAATATTTTTCTTACCAAATAAATGCAATTACGCAAAACTGCAGAACAACCACTGCCGAAACCGCAAACAGGAATCAAAAGCTTTACACTAGAATAAAAAGAAGAAAAAAACATTACAATCACATATGCAAATAATGCACCAGTCCACACACAATCCACCAGCCAAGCTAAGGGGTAGGTGGGCCAAAGAGTATAAATAAAATATTCACCCCCGTAAAGGGGAGCCACCCTTGCCCTTTTGGCCACTCCCCAACACAAAAATTAAAAAACCCTGGTGTCTAGTGGCTTCTGCCCTCCTTGGGGGCAGATGGGCCTAAAAACATACTGCTATTCTGCCACCCAAGGGGTCACTCTCCACAAATAAATGCCTGGTGGACTAGTGGGAAGATACCTTTATCTTCCGCACACGATCTCTCACTACTCAACTCTACTCTCAACTCTATTCACAACTGGATGTTAGCTCACCAACTCATTCTGAATCCCGCCAAAACTGAATTCCTCCTCCTCTCTACCTCTCTCTCACCTCCTCCTGTTCATCTTGGATGGATCAGCTGAACCTACTCAACAACAAACCCATCATTGTCGACAGCGCTAAATCCCTAGGTGTCATTCTTGACAAAAGACTCAACCTAATCTCCCACATCAACTCTATTGCTAAGTACGCACATTACCAGTTGCGCCTTCTATGGGGGATCCGTCGGTTCTTCCCGGAGAAAGACTTAAAAACCTTGGTACAATCTCTGGTTCTCTCAAGACTGGATTATTGCAATTCTCTTCTGACGGGCCTACCCAAATCCCACCTCTCCCCTCTCAAATCCATCCTCCATTCAGCAGCTCGCTTCATTTCAGGGTCTAAACGAAGCGACCACGTCACTCCTATCCTGTCCTCTCTTCGATGGCTTCCGATCGAGGCAAGATCTATTTACAAAACTGCCTGCATCACACACAAAGCCTTACACACGTCCTCCCCTCGTTACCTGGCGAATAAATTGAAATTGTCCGGTAGCTCTCGCCCTTCTCGCAATGCGAAAAAGCTTCTGCTTGAGCCCCCCCGTCTTCAAAAGGGAAAGATCGATGGCGCAATCCTTCTCAGGCAATGCGGTGAGAATCTGGAACTCGCTTCCCCCATTGCTCCGTGCCACCTCCTCTACCCGGATCTTCTAAGCTGACCTCAAATCTCTTCTCTTCCAAAGACACTTTCAGAACTAATACTTTCACTCTGAGCCCCCTCTAGGAAGTTCGCTCTTCATTGTAAATTTGTACTTTTTCCTGTACATTCCTCACCCTTGCGTGCTGTGCTGGATTTGTGTACCCTTCATTTAATTCACGCCCTCTCTACTCCCTCAAGGAAGTTCTTCCACTATAGGAAATTCTGTACTCCATGCCTATAGAAGTGCCTTCCCAGTGTGTTCTGCCACTTATTGCAGTATTATACCTCTATTTGTATTTTGTATCTCATGTATCATGCACAATTGTCACTTTTTCCTCATGTAATGTAACGCTTGCTTTTGTATTATGCTCACTTGTAACCTTCTCATCATGTAATGTTACTGTTCCTATTGTGAAGCGCTCTCACACCTTCGGGTAAAGCCCCGCTGTTAGATTTGGGGGTCTCTAGTTGGCAGAGGTAGGTACCTTTGTCCAAATAGGGACCCTTGAGTCTAGTCAGGGAAAGTAGGTACACTCCTGAAATAACTCCTGCTCACCCTCTTGGTAGCTTGGCACGAGCAGACAGGCTTAGTTCAGAGGCAGTGTGTAAAGCATTTGTGAACACATACAGTAATCAAGTGACAACACTACAAATAGACACCACACAGGTTATATATTTAAAAAAATAGGTATACTTTATATAGATTTATCACAAGACCATAAACGACAAAAATAATCCACAATACTGTCAAGAGTGCTTAGTTCTGATCAAAAAGGCTTAATTCAAGGTTCTGTGCGAGTCGGTAGCCTCCTCCGGCTACGGCGATGTCGAGAACAAACAGAGTCTAACAAATCCAGCTGACCGCGTCGAGACGGGCCAACACAGCGTAGACAGACTCGGTCACAGTACCTTTTACTTGAAGCGGCAGGCACGGGCGTGCGAGCCGGATGGCTGTTCGTCGCGGTCGCGATGCAGAAATGAAAGCGTTGCAGGACGCGTTGTCCCTCGATGCGGTGCAGGCAGCGGCTCGTTGACATCGTCGAGACGGAGTCGGTGAGACCAGGGCCGTGCGTTGCAGGGCGAGACGGTGCTTCGATGCGGTGCTTACAGGACACCGAGTCGGTCGTGAGAGTCGGTCACAGCTCCCTACCTCTGTAGCCACTGAAACAGAGTTTCCAGCAGCAATTCACAAAGGGGGTGAAGTCCAATGGTCCTGGGACTTCGGTCAGGGGGCAATCTCTCTTCCAAGCCCTTGGAGATCCTTCACAAGTTGATGAAAGTCACAGCAAAGGAAAAGTTCCTTTCTCCTTTCTTTGGCAGTCAGGCAAACCACTGCAGGCCAATCCCCCAAGCCGCACTTCAGGCTTAGGGATAGTCTCTCCTCAGTTTCTTCTTGGTTCCGCTCCTCAGCAAAGGTTTCTTCTTGTTCCCAAAAGTGATCTAATTTCCTAGGGGTCTGGGTCCCCTTTTTATACACAGTTTCTCTTTGTTCTCTGAAGGCAGAGAGGCCTCTGCCTAGCCCAAAACCAGTTCTGGTCAGTCCTGGATCACTTTGTTTTCTGACTCCTTCTTTCCTTTCAGAATGTGGGGCAGAGTGCTCAGCCGCCCGGCAGGAGGTGGAGCCAGCATTGTGGAAGGCAGGCACAGCCCTATTCAGACCCAGGTGCAACTCCTCCCTCCACTCTGGATGCAGATCTTTCTATTCAGCCCTGTGCTGACTCACCCTGTCTCCTGTAGCCACCCCCAGCCCCTGTCACTCAATCTCCAGACAAGGAATACACAACCTAGCAGAGGCAGGCTTGGATAGTTAGGCAAGAAAATACCCACTTTCTAAAGTGGTATTTTCAAACACAGAAATGTTAAAACCAACTTCACTAAAAGATGTATTTTATCATCCTGAGTTCAGGCATACTAAATTCGTTTTTCTACCATGTTCCCTGGGTCAGTTCTGACTATAAGGTGTAATAGTCAGTCTGCCCATTCTGGCCTATGGGGAGCAGGTAGCCTTGCAATAGTGAAAAACGAAAATGGCTGTAATTCACTATTAGGACATGCCACACACACCAGGGCATGTCCTACCTTATACTTACAATGCACCCTGCCCTAGGGCCTACTTTAGGGGTGACCAACATGCAGTAAAGGGAAGGTTTAGGGACTGGTAAGTGGGTGCACTCACCAAGTCGACATGGCAGCCCTAGGCTGCACACAGGCTCTGCAATGGCAGGCCTGAGACACACTTTACAAGCTGCTGGGTGGCACAACCCGTGCTGCAAGCCCACCAGCAGCATTGGATTTACAAGCCCTGGGCACACTCAGTGCCCGGTACTAGGGACTGACAAGTAAACCAATCATCCAATCATGGAGTCACTAATAAATACATCAATTCACGATAGGGAGCACTTGCACTTTGGCACTGATTAGCAGCGGCAAAGTGCCCATGAGCATCTAGTCCAGCAAAATCATATCTGCAACAGTGGAGGCATTACGAAAAAATGGAAGGGAGACCCACGCCAAGGATGCCAGGTCTAACACCCGCGCTATATAAATAAAACTGCCCCCCCCCAGGGGGGCAGAGCACCAAAAACATAAGGCCCCCAAAAGGGGAGCGACCCTTGCCCAAGGGGCCGCTCCCCAAAACAGTATTTTCCGTTTTTAAAAAAAATTCCCTGGCGTCTAGTGGGCATTCCTGCTGCACGATCGCATGATCGTGCAGCAGGAATGCACAAAAGAGGCATCGAGGGAAAGGAAAGGGTTTTCCTTTCCCTCGATGCCTCTTCTGTTTCAAATCCCCCCTCCCCGGAGCCAAAACTAACCTTATTCCCCGACGCGCTGGAAGCAAATGGCTTCCAGCGCGTTGGGGAACTAAGGAAACCCCCAATGACGTCAGCGCGCCTCGCGCTGGCGTCATTGAGGGCGGGGGAGGCAGGGAAACCCTTCCCCTGCCTTCCCCCCAAAAAAACGACGATCGGATTCCCACGGGGGGAGCGCCAGCGCTTCCCCCGTGGGTGGTCTTATGACAAGCTGGACTTGTCATGAGCACACGACCACTGTGTGCCATGACGAGTCCAGCTCGTCATGAGCATCGAAGGGGTTAAGGCCCTTTTGTGGGTTTACGGCCATGTACTTGGTTTTATTTGCATTTATTTCTAAACCCTTATCTATGCAATATCTATTAAAACCATTCAACATATTTTGTAGCCCCTTTATGGTCTGTGATATTAAAATGGTATCGTTTGCGAAGAGCAGCGCGGGCACCAAATTCCCATTTAACTTTGGTGGATCATTTGCTTGATCTTGCAAATGATCCACCACGTCGTTGATATAGAGTGAGAACAGGGTGGGGGCAAGTACGCAACCCTGTCTCACTCCTCTCTCTATTGGGATTGGCTTTGTTAGTTCCCCATTCATACCCCAGCGAACTCTAGCGTAGTTCCCATCATGTAACCTTTTTAGCTGCGTGACCAAATTAGGGGGGGGCACCTTGTTTTTCAAGTGTCTCCCATAATAGGCTTCTGGGTACGAGGTCGAAAGCTGCTCTCAAATCAACGAATGCGAATTGAATTGTGAATTTATTTATTTATTGTTCAGTTAATTAAAACCATAACAATATTACAAACACTATTAAAAAAAGCATATTGCATAAAAGTTACATTTCTCTAAAAACATCTTAAAATGTATGTAATTATAAAAATATACTTCTTGTTTTATCATTACTCAGGTTTAGCTTTCAGTTCTTGTTCATGAATACGTAAAAATGTAATCAGTTTACAGTTCATTTGGGGGTCGGTGGAATCCAGTCCTCTTATGATAGCTGTTCTACGTGACTTTATGCCCCTGTCCAGGAATGCTCGCCGTAATATTGTGGTTCGTGCTGGTTGCAGTATCTTACAGTGGCATACAAGATGAATCAAGTCTTCCTTTTTATAGCCACAGTGCCGGCAATTTTCATTTTCCCTGTGTATTCAATGAGGGGCATCCGCAAGAGTAGGGAACTGTCCAAACCTTAATGTTATTAATTTTCTTTTTACGTAAATAGAGAAAGTGGAGTCCAGATAGACCGCTTGTTTCAGTGTTTTATAAGTGTTGATCACTGTCCATGAATGACTTCTTGTAGAAAAAAAGTCTTTATCAACCAGCAGCGAGTGGAACTTTGCAGCCTTATTTAGTGTTAATTTGAATGTTTGGTAGGTCATTTGTTTGTTCCACAACTCATTTGTGCAGGTAACCTTTAACGCATGTTCCAAACATTTGTAGGCTGGCGAGTGTTTATCCTGCTTCATTTCCTGCCATAAGGATTCGTTAAGACTATTTTCCTCTACGTTTTGTTTTATTTGGTACCATACTTTTATGTATGTGTAAAGTCTGCCCAGTGTTTCGTTCATTATCCCGAACTCCAGACGCATCTGTGCTGGTGAGGCAGTCTTCGGGAGCTGGAGAACCTTTTTGTAAATGCTCGTTATTAGTTTGTTTAGGGTTTCTGAATCCTTCCCGTGCATTGCAGCACTGGCGTATGATAGTGTTGGCAGTGCTTTAGCTGAGATTGTCGTTAATAATGGTTTCAAAGACGGTCCCTCCAGTTTCTTTGCAAGTGTTTTAAGGGCAAATGTTAGTGCCCCTGCTCGCTGCGTCATGTATTTTTTCTGATCTCGAAATGATAATTTATCATCGATATAAAATCCCAAATATTTGTAGCATGATACTTTCTCCAATAGATAACCTTTTTGTCTAATATTGTGACTCGAGGCTGTTCGATTTGTAATGAGCATAGATTTGGTTTTTGAAAGATTTAGTTCCAAATTATTTACCGACAGAAATTCAGAGAGGCCGTTTAGTAGTCTTGTCAGGCCTACCTTAGTCAAGCTTAAAAGAACGATATCATCTGCGTAGGCAAGATGCGACAGATGTAATTTTCCCAACTTCGGTGAGTGTGAATAATTCTTTCTAGCTTTCTTGAAAGGTCTGAGATGAATAAATTAAATAGGTGCGGAGCCAGTACACACCCCTGTTTCAGTCCTGTGTTGGTATACACTTTTCTGGATATTCTTGCTCCATTTCCAAGCTTCACGAGTACCCAGGTATCTGTATAAAGCAGCAGTAGACCCTTCAATATTCTATTTGGTATACCCCAGGATTTTAATTTAGACCACATGAGTTTCCGGTCTACGCTGTCAAAGGCGGCTTTTAGGTCGATGTAACACAGATGAAGATCCTGTTTTCTGCTTTTACATCTTTCAGCAATCATTGAAATGGACAGAATATTTGTAATAGTTCCGATGCCCTTCCTAAATCCGGTTTGATTTTTTGGTATTAGGTTACAACGAATGCCACATAAATGTGTCCCTTCCTGATTTTAACATATTTCCAAATAATGCACAGGAGTCTGAAGACTTGATCTATTGTACTAATACGGGATCTGAATCCTGCCTGATATAGAGACAGTATGCTATTGGTCTCTATCCAGTCATTAAGCCTGTTCAATATCTGCCTGGCATACATTTTTTGGAGTACGTCTATCAGGCTGATTGGTCTGTAATTCTCGGGTTTGTGTTTGCTGCCCTTTTTATGGATGGGGACAGTTTCAGCCCCTTTCCATGTTCCCGGTATTGGGGCACCAGCCAGTATTGCGTTGCTAAGAGCATTAACATATGGACCCCATACCTTTTTATCATGTTTAAATAAGTCACCAGGGAGTCTATCTAATCCCGGTGCTTTTCCCGGTTTAATGGAGTCTATAGCGTACTCCGTTTCTTGGAATGAGAAGATGATCACCCCATTGTCTCCCTCTGTGTGAGTAGGTCGTCTTTCTCCGCTCAGCGCTGCCATGGGCTTAAAACTTGAGTATAAATCAGTAAAGTGGTCGGTCCAGGTTGCTGAGTCCAGGTAATGCTCTGTTCTTTGAACTTGGTCCTTCCGCCCCCATACTATAATTTTTCAAAACTCTGCCGGATTATTTGTTTTTGCTGCCTCCAGAAGATCCAACCAGCTATTTTCTTCTCAGTTCCGCTTGGCAGTGGCCAATGCTTTCCGATGTACATCCCTGGCACTCCTCACTGAATCTGCACTTCCCTGCTTTATTGATTCAAGTAAAGCTGATTTAGATTTTCTACATTCAGTTGTGACCCATGGGTTTACCTTTAGTCCTGCCCTAGGATTGGGTTTCGGATTCTTCCCATTATTTTTGGTGAACAGGGGCTCTAACTTTAAGACCAGGTCAACATGCATAGATGTTATAGACAAATCGCTTGACTCTAAGTGTGCACCCACTATTTCTGCAAAGGTATTATAGATGTTAGTCATAATTTCCGGACTACCTGTGGTCTTCGGCCACCCAATAGATCTTCGGTTATTCCCTACCAAGTGATGCACATCATGTATGCCAGTATTTGGTTGGTTATCCCTCGCTAAATGGCCTATTACTTCCAGGCATAGTGGTCGGTGATCACTGTCATCCCTCATTTCTATTTTAAAGCTCACTATTCTGCTCCAACTATGGATGCTGTGCATTATATAGTCGATTCTCGACTGTGTAGTGCCGCGCTTGAAAGTATTAAGAGACACCTTTATATAATTGGATCACATATTAATTGAGAGGTGAAACCCTCAAACTCACAATGCGCTGCGAGCACTTTCAACGCTGTGACATATGAATCAATAGATTCATAACACGTAAAGAATTTGTGTTGACGTACCACTAAATTTACTTTCCCTTCAAAAGGAGTTTCTACCTGCTTCCCAGCCACCTCAAATTTGTCCAACTCATCATCCAACCCTCCTGCATACTCTGGTAGATGATCGAAAACATTCTGACCTTCAACCACTAAATAATAATATAGTAAATTGAGTTTGTGATCTGTTTTTAATTTCATACCATCACTGGCACCCAAATAAGCTTTACACGATCTGAAGCATAACCTCCGTTTTAAAGGAGGTTCCCCTGGATATTGTAAAAATGGACTAGGAGGTGTAACAGACTTCATAATATTAATTATATGTAAAGGTATGCTGTGAAATAATGAAGAGAACACAAAAAAGAAAATATACAGTAACAATAGGAAAGAACAGCGTAGCACTTAAAAATATACTAAACTACAGTAAACATTAACGAGAAAATGTGAAATAAAAGTGCGACGATCACTGAAATCCGCAGGTGGCGTTGTACGCAGGAAGGCAGGCACATTCCACACTAATGTGCCAATCACAAGAAAGACTTCAAGTACAGTGTTTCAATCACTGTGGTCGATGATCAGCAGGTGGTGCTGTGACCCAAGTTCCGGGACGTCCTTCAACCAGAAACTGATGAGTAAAAGCTTTTGAAGGAAACAAAACTCAGAAACGTCAGCACTCAGTCAGCTCATCTATTGAAAATATACTGAGATTTGAGCTGCGCGATGTGCTGGAAAATGCAGGACGTGTTAAGGCATTTATTTTTATTTATTTATTTTATTTATTTGAAGAGTTTTATATAGCGCTGGCTAGACCCGGAGGTATCAGAGCGCTTTACATGAGAACAGTTGTGTGTGCGTTTAATTAATGTGTTAATGTGTGTTTCATGTGTACATTAATGTGTGCGTTTCGCTGTGCAGCTGAGTTATGTGCTTGTACTGTGATCGCGCTCTGATAGCGTTCCAATTCGCGATCCGATCGCGTGAGGAAGTGCGTATGAAGCACACTAGTAAGCCACCTGTCAGGCGTCCTCCCTCGCGCTCTGTGCGGCCGTTTTCGCCAGACACTGCTTACAAAAAATATCAGCTTAAATTTGCTCAAATTTGATCAGCCTGCACCACAATGTCGGTAGGATGGCGGTGAGCACGCACAATTGTTGGAATAAAAATATTTTAGCTGTACTGTTTATGTATCCTCGTCTTAAGTTAGCATTCGCGGCGCCATTTTATGTTTAGCCGCCATTTTGAGTCATGATCGAAACTAATCTTTCTCTCTGCTTCTGCTGACTGCAGCTGCAGTAGTTTTCGTTTCTCCAAGGTTGGGCTTTGCTGTACTAATGAATACATTAGCGCATACCTTTCCCACCAGATAGAGGCCTGCTCCCACAAGTCCAGCGATGGGCACAGGCAGAAAGACCTTGGTGTGAGAAGGTGGCTTGGTATATGCTGTCCACTAGTTAAAGTGGGCACCTTGTACCAATCCACACAACCCTTATGATGTATGAGGTCAAAGATAACCTTTATGAAAGCTATCCTAGTGGTAGCTATGGAGAGCAGCCTTCAGGCTTAATCTTGAAGGAATGTAAAGCAGCTTGTTTTACCAGAATATCACCTCCTGAATGACTAAATGAAGGAGAACCACACAGTAGTTATATAAAAATGTGTATTTATTAATATAACACTCTCTACTACCCTCTACACGAGGATAGAACACAAAGCACACAATACTGGATCAATAGAACAGTTGTAAGTAGCACAATACACAGCGGGCTCCATACTTAAATAGTGGTATAACAATCACGACTTGACTAGACACAGTGCCTAGTGCACGTAGAATCGCTGGGACCCCAAGGAACCACCCAAAGTGAAGACACAGGAGACCCACGGAGGTCGGGTGCAGTGAGGAAACACGACTGCGTGCTCCGTACAACTCTATGGGAAAGTCGCGGTTGCAAAGTTAAAGTTTAAGGACCCTTCTAGGAGGTCTTCGAGCCAACCCTTCGGAACTTAAGAGTTTAAAGAGCCACCCCACCCGTGGATACCATAGTATCAGAGTTACCTATCCCAGGGAAGCCGGGTGCGTAGGTCTGAAGTGGCGTCGGAAACTCTCGTCGTTCTCTATGGAAGTAAAGGAAGAAGTACTGCTGCCCGTGAAGGTGAAAAGGGTCCAGTGAAATCCAAGCCTGGATTCTGGATGGAAGGAACCTGAAAGCAGAGGGGACAGAGTCTGGGTCACGTCAGAATGACCAGGGGCTCAATAGACGAATGCCCACAGATGTCGGGTGCTTCAGGTGCGAAGAAGGGATGCTTGACTCTGCAGCCACAAGGACCAGGAGATGTCGAGGACAACCAGGAGCCGGAGGTGAGCTGACCCACCAAGGATGTCGAGTGCTGAGGGGTCGGTGTCTGGCGGGAGCACCAACAAGCCTTGGCAACAGCAACCCATGCAGGAAGGTCAAACAGGTTACGGTGTGGACCAGCAAGGTCCAGGGGACTCTCCAAGCAATGGAGAGTCAGGACACGTCTGGAGCAACCAGGAAAGCCCAAGAACAATCAAGATGACCCCCAGGAGGACCCACAGGACGGATGACCAGGAGTCGCGAGGGGACCTCAAGCAAGATTGCAAAGTACCAGCCCACGGAGCACTCGGTGTGAGGCCAGAGATCTTTGCTGAAAATACTGCGCAGGGTCAGGACTACGCAGAGTCCAATGCACAAGCTCAAGAATTGCCAACAAGCATATGCACTTGCAAATGGACGCGGTGCACAGGGGTTCTGGTTAAGCAGCCCCCACGAGGGATACTGGCCTCAAACTCGGTGAGAGGGCAGATCGACCTCAGGGACCTTCAGGAACCCACCTCCTGTGTAGCTGAAGTCCTCAGAGTCTGCAGGAGCTCAGGAGCAGCTACCGGTCAGTTGCGCTTTAGGTGCCTGCGAAGCAGGGGAGTGACTCCTTCACTCCAAGGGAGATTCTTCTGTTGTCTTAAGTGCTCCATAGGTCCTGCACGGAGCCTGTATGAAGTCACAGCACAAACTAAGCTTTGGACGGAAAGGGGGATGAAGTCGAGCCCAGTCAAGGTCCAGCGAAGTCCAGGTGTCCAGACGGTCGAAGGTTAGTGGTTTCTTCTTTGTAGAATCTTGTCCACGTAAAATCCAATGTCCTTTAGCCAGGTAACACATTTTATACCCACAAGAGAGGGTTGGACAGATTATGGGGACCCTCCTAGGGGAGGGGCAGGACAGAGGGGTGGCTACAACCATGTCCTTTGTCCAGTTTTGCGCCAGAGCAGGAGCCACCAGCTCCCAGAACTGGTTTGAGCTGGACTATGCACAGGGACACTAAATGTGCCCCCAGTGCAGACTTTCTGGCACTCTCAGAGTGCACCCACCCAGCCCCAATACACTAAACCCTGTCTGGGAGGTGGTCACACCTTCCTGTGACAGGATGCCTATTGTGCTGCCTTCCTCTGCTCGAGCTTGGCTCAGCAGCAGGAGGGCAGAAATGTGTCTCTGGCTGGCAGCATCCATTTTGTGCTGTCCGGGTCGAGAAGGCTGGTACCGGGTAGACCGGTGACCCCACGAAGCTCGCTTCTGAAGGGTGGAATCATACCTCCCACACCAGTTACTGGTGTGGAGGTATGATTCCAAGGTGTTTGATATCAAACACGATATGTTTCTATGCAGCCGTTTTCGAGATAGCATTTACCGCGAGGTTATAATGCACCTCTGTTGGATAACGAGGCAGCATCTGTGAGGCCTGCACAAATAACATGACTACATTTGTCCTTCACTGGGAACCAAACACCCAATTGTAGCGCCTGACTCTCAGAGGGTAGCGTTGCAGAGCAGTCTGAGGCTTTACTCAAGGGAGGTGGTGTGGGCTAGTAATCGCCATTTGCAGGTACGCAGAAATAACACTCAATAATTGATTGTCCAGCCTGTACTTTGCTTTATAAAAGTAAGAGTACATTTATTAAACACACACACTACTCAATACTATGCACCAATTTACAAATATACATAAGCTGTTGGAATTACTTTGTGACATTGCGTAACATCTCCACCCCTCCCAAAAGGGGGGGTGGGGTCTAGTACCACCACTCCCATGTATGCACATCATCTTGCCCCCTAATGCAGTTAGTTTAACATAACCTGGAGCGAGGGCCTTGCGCACTGGCACCATCCCAGTGGCGACCCACCCCATTACCTCAACACGCATTAAAAGTAGGTTCACCTGCCCTAGTGACACATAACCCTGACTGAGCATCTTATATTGACCATACAGTATGCACCCCTACATATTCAGGGCTAACAGTCTGGGTTGTTCCTCACTTAAGCGCAGCAGCAAGAATACATGTTTACGCATTACCTTAGAATGACAGTACTCATCACATTTGTTGGATCATTAGAATGCATTGCAATTACAGCCCCTAAAGGCATCACAGATGAAATCACAGGGTTACGCTTATACAGCCAGACACCCTAGCAGGAATGTCTGGCAACATAACCCACTTTGCTTATGACATCACCTTACACAGGTACTTCACATTACACATGTGACTTTCAGTCCCTCTAAAAAGAAATAACCGTTAGTAAATGCATTTCTGGTGCAATTACACCTCTTCACCTCCAGGGGATGCCCTTCTCCAGACATCCCCAACTCAGCCCTTCACTCTGTGAGGCACTTCTCACATACACCCTCAGCTGTAGAACAAAAGTTCCAGCCTAGAAGGTGTTAAATGCAAGCTGAGCCCTTGAGGGGTTATCCTTTTCAAGTCCCCATGAGACTTAGGGTGCGACTTAACTTCGTGCTGGGGGAGACTGCGCTTCTCCAGCAGCTCCCCCAGCACCCTTGCACCAAGTTGGTGGTGACCCCGTCCTCCTGGGGCCACCACAAGCACCAAAACAACCGATTCTCAAATGCCTGGCAAGGCATTATGGGGCGCTTCGTGCTTCGCTTTGTGCATATCGCATGAGCGGCTCTCCCGCTGCGCCAAGGAGAGCCGCGATCCATCTGGCGCTTCGCGCCGCCTTCCACGCTTGGAGGGGGGCCCGGTCCCACCCGGACCCCCAGGTAAAGGATACGGCTCGGGGAGCCAACCCCCGGCCGCTCCTGCCAAGTGTCGGGTGCCCGGTCCCACCCTTGCCCCGCGATGCCTTTGCTCCAGGGCTGGGGTCCCGGTCCCAGCCGGGACCCCTGACTGCCTCCTTCGTTGGAGGGCAGCCTGGGGAGCCCACCCCCGGCTGCCCCCGCCGGCTCCCCGCGCGGCCAGCCCCCTCTTCGGTTGCTGCGAGAGCCAGCCTCTCATTTCTGGTCTGCCTGCTCCGGCGGGCAGACACGCCGGATCCCGCTGTTTCGGGGCCGGGGGATGGGGTCCCGCCTTCCTGTCCACGGGGACGCTGGCGATCCCCCGGTCTCTTCGGGGCCCGGGGATGGGGTCCCGGGCCCCCTCCTCCTCCTCCTCGGGGGGGTGCGACGGCGCTCCCCCTCGATCTTCTGTCTCGGCGGGGGCCAGGGTGGGCTCCTAACTCCCCATTGGCGAGGATTTTCACGGGGAGCGCGACGGCGCTCCCCGACTTTGATTCGGGCCCGGGGATGGGGTCCCGGGCCCCCTGGGGACCTCCTCGTGGGGGGCGCGACGGCGCTCCCCCGCCTCCTCTTCACGGGGAGCGCGACGGCGCTCCCCGGCTTTACTCGGGGCCCGGGGATGGGGTCCCGGGCCCCTGGGGACTTCCTCGCGGGGGCGCGACGGCGCTCCCCCGCCTCCATCTTCGGTGGGGGCCAGGGTGGGCTCCTGGCCCCCAGGCAGGACACTTTCGCGGGGAGCGCAACGGCGCTCCCGGCTCCCCTTCTCCTTAGGGGTCAAAGGTCGCTCACCTTCCGGGGGCCATATCTCAGCCCCTGGGGGTCCGATCTGCCCCATTTTTGCGTCTTCTTGCTCCTGGCGGCGGCCCCCAGCCACTGGGAGCACTCTCCTTCACCCTCCAGGTCTCCAAGAGGGTGCATTCTGCAGGGAGCGGTCTTCACTGGCTCCCTGCGCCAGACTTTCGCCTGGCTCTCCTCCTGGGCCTCTCTTCTCCCTGCGCAGAGGCCCCTGCTTCTGCGCACCGGTCCTGGGCTCCTCTTCTGGCGCTGTTAGGGGCCTGGGGGGCAGTCAGGGGGTACCTCCTTCCAACTGCCCATTGCCAGGCTCCAGCACCTTCCGCCTCAGCAGACCACACCCCAGAGAGAGCTTCTCTTCCTGTGCAAGCACTTTTTAAAAGTTGAGTAGGGGGCTGGCAGGAAGTCTCTGTTGGTCCTATCAAACAGCGACACATCACTTCCCTGCCCCTGCTCCCTCCTTCTTGTCCAGCCTCTGGGCTGGTTCAAAATGGCGGCGTCCAGGGTCTCTGGCCACATGGTCTCTGAAACAAGAGCCCTTCCCTCCTTGGTGCAGCCTGGTGCCTGGCACCAGTGATAGCTGCTGATGGATGGGCCTGTAGCCCCACCCATCTTCTCTTCGTGGAGAGGAGGCCTTAGCTTGTGGAAAAAAAAGGTTATCAATCCAGCCAGCTGAGGTCAGCCCTCAGCCTGGCCCTGGTTATGACTGACTCAGAGAAATGTGACATTTCTGGATGACCCAAAAGCAGTACAAATATGACTTCGGACTCTGCAGAATACTTCTTCTCACACCCGTTACAGTGGACTTTAGTGCGTGTCTGGAATCTGTAGGCTTTAGGAAAGTGACACTAGCCCATGGGCTCCACTTCCCCATAGGGGAATAATGAAGTGAAAAACACAGTCAAACACACTGACTTTCCCTGGCATGTTTCTTCCCAGTGTATAAAGCCTATTCCATGTCACCACCCAATTCTGCATAAGTCCTGCCACACCATTCACTTTGTAGCTGCTCCTGGACTGCGCACGCCAGGAATCTTCCCTGCGCAGCCCCTACACGTGTGCACACGCATGTACACAGGTGTCTGCATGTAACCAGCCCGGTGCCCCGTACTCCAGCTGCTGCGCAGCAGCCTAGTCAAGCCAGGGGGACACCAGTAAAATCCACATGCAGTCTCTTTCATCATGAGTTCACTGTGGATGAGTCCCAATTTATGAGGCTCTCCCACAGTAAAAGCTCAACACACAGGTGCTCAAAAAGCGAAAAATCCGGGCGGCCCATAGTGTCAGAACCACCTTCTAACACACGCCGCGCCCAGCTGATTCCTACAGGGAAGAAGTAGCCACTCTACATGGGTATTCTTCCCGTAGTCAGCGATAACTAGTTATAAGGGGTTCTGACCAGACCCCCTTACTCACCAGTTATCCGCTCAGACCACCTACTCCTCCCATCCATGAAATCTCCACCCATGACAGGGATCCCAGACTACCCTAAGAACCCTCCGGGCTCTAGGTTAGATACCTCTAGGTCACTCATGGTCTACATGGACTTAGCCTCACTAGGCCCACCTTTGCCCTTGGGCATGCAACACTCTGCCTACCACTTCTCTGGACAAGGGTCCAGTGCCTCAGCACCGATGCGGTCTTCTGGGATAGGTCTACATCCCATCCCCTGGGTCACTAGCTGGTCTCCCTTCTGGAGTTTGTTCCAACCAGTACCCTCTCTCCGTTTGGTCCTTGCACCCCAAAGATGCAACCTCTCTGGACCCTCACCCTCACCCTGCCGCTGAGGTCATTCTGCTGCCACCACCCTTTCGGGATGACTGGCTTCCCTAAAGAAAGCACAGCCACTTGTGCTTTCCCCACACAGAAAAGCACCCTTTGGCCACTGGCCTGGCTCCCTGATAGGACCTCAGACCGGCCTCACCACCACACTGGCAGTGCCAGGGAGGAACACTGAGGGTGCCTCGTCAGACATCCTACAGCTCATTCCCCCCGTCAGTAGCTCCACACGGAAACTACCCCGGGAACCTAGACCCCCTTCTTTGTTCTCCGCTGCGAGAACAGGGCCTATGCACCCTTCCCTCCGGGAGGCGCGCTCTCCTCCCGGAGTACCCTTAGAGAGCCTGTGGGCCCCGAGTTAGCTAGACCCAGGCCCACCTCTCATGGCTCTCCCCGGTCTCCCGGCAGTGCCTTGGGAGACCGTTCCAGGGACCTACATGGTCCCTGGATGGCCTGCACCACCCCTTATGAAGAGCAGGGTCCCTTCCCTAAGAAAGGCCCCACCTGCCTTCAGGGTAGTACTACCACACCAAGCCAGGGACCCTAAAGATCCCGGCTAGGCCTGCACCACCCCTTTGCGAAACACAGGGTCCCTTCACTTAAGATAGGCCCCACCTGTGTTCAGGGTGGTGCTACCTTGCAGAAGTCCACCTCCTGCCTCGAGCTAGGGAACACCCTCATGCTTCCGGTCCTGGGATACAAGTCCCCTAGGACCTACCTGACTGGTCACCTGGCCAGGCATCGCCCCAGCCACCACCTCAGGCTCACCACACTAGCTCCAGGGTGACATCCCAGCTCGAGCAACTACCCCTCCTTTGGGGCCACCCATCACCATGGGCCACCCCAGGGTAACCACTCACCGGACCCTGACACCTCAGGGTCCACCACTAACCCTTCACCTGGAAACCAGGGAGTACATCACCCCCACTCAGATCTCCACTGGATCAGTTACCTAGCCCACCTAGGGTACCTAGGGGCTACCACTACACACCATCACTCAAGAACTACCCTCCTTTGGGGCCACCCACTACCAGGGGCCACCCCTGGGTCGCTCACCTCCCCACCAGTTAACCTGGGGGCCTGCCGGACACCCAACTCTACCACACCCTCCTCCCACCATGGGAAAAGTTCCTGGGGGTCCCCCACCATGGGAACCCCTGGGGCGTTACTACCCGGGGTAAAGAAACCTCCTGCCCCACCCTTCCAGTGGTTTTGGCCTGCGCCAATGGCAAGTAAACTTTCAGCGGGGGAAGGATACCTGGGGCCCCTTCTGTGGAAACCCTCCCTGCCCTTAAAAAGCGCGGGAATCTCCCAGGACCCCCTCTCTCTCCTGTCCCCCACAAAGGTCAATCCACCCCTACACCCCCACCTGTGATGTAGGTATCAGTTGCTGTCCCTATCTCTTGAGGAGACACCCTCCTCATGCAGGTGTAGTGCGTGTAGTGTTAGGGTTCAAAGGTGTACAATATGGCTTAGAACATTTGTATGCAATCATTTCCTGGAAAGCACCATCCCGCTAGCACATGATAATCAACATAGCGCGGTCATATCAATACAGTTCACATTTAAACCATAATCTCTTCACATGACACATATGTGCGCGGGGCTTTCCTTTCCCATACTTTTAGTTCACCTAACCAAAACTTTGAACCCTTCTCAGAGCCTTGCGCTCTTCCATTTGCTCATTACTGCATAGGTAATGTGTGGCAAAACTGGACTTATCAAATGCTATGAATGCGCACCAGAATGGGATACTATGTATCCCACCGCTAGACACCAATGTTGGATAACGAGGCAGCATCTGTGAGGCCTACACAAATAACATGACTACATTTGTCCTTCACTGGGAACCAAACACCCAATTGTAGCGCCTGACTCTCAGAGGGTAGCGTTGCAGAGCAGTCTGAGGCTTTACTCAAGGGAGGTGGTGTGGGCTAGTATTCGCCATTTGCAGGTGCGCAGAAATAACACTCAATAATTGATTGTCCAGCCTGTACTTTGCTTTATAAAAGTAAGAGTACATTTATTAAACACACACACTACTCAATACTATGCACCAATTTACAAATATACATAAGCTGTTGGAATTACTTTGTGACATTGTGTAACATCTCCACCCCTCCCAAAAGGGGGTGGGGTCTAGTACCACCACTCCCATGTATGCACATCATCTTGCCCCCTAATGCAGTGTAGTTGAACATAACCTGGAGCAAGGGCCTTGCGCACTGGCACCATCCCAGTGGCGACCCACCCCATTACCTCAACACGCATTAAAAGTAGGTTCACCTGCCCTAGTGACACATAACCCTGACTGATCATCTTATATTGACCATACAGTATGCACCCCTACATATTCAGGGCTAACAGTCTGGGTTGTTCCTCACTTAAGCGCAGCAGCAAGAATACATGTTTACGCATTACCTTAGAATGACAGTACTCATCACATTTGTAGGACATTAGAATGCATTGCAATTACAGCCCCTAAAGGCATCACAGATGAAATCACAGGGTTTCGCTTATACAGCCAGACACCCTAGCAGGAATGTCTGGCAACATAAACCCACTTTGCTTATGACATCACCTTACATAGGTACTTCACATTACACATGTGACTTTCAGTCCCTCTAAAAAGAAATAACCGTTAGCAAATGCATTTCTGGTGCAATTACACCTCTTCACCTCCAGGGGATGCCCTTCTCCAGACATCCCCAACTCAGCCCTTTACTCTGTGAGGCACTTCACAATACGCCCTCAGCTGTAGAACAAAAGTTCCAGCCTAAAAGGTGTTAAATGCAAGCTGAGCCCTTGAGGGGTTATCCTTTTCAAGTCCCCAAGAGACTTAGGGTGGGACTTAACTTCGTGCTGGGGGGAGACTGCGCTTCTCCAGCAGCTCCCCCAGCACCCTTGCACCAAGTTGGTGGTGACCCCGTCCTCCTGGGGCCACCACAAGCACCAAAACAACCGATTCTCAAATGCCTGGCAAGGCATTATGGGGCGCTTCGTGCTCCGCTTTGTGCATATCGCATGAGCGGCTCTCCCGCTGCGCCGGGGAGAGCAGCGATCCATCTGGCGCTTCGCGCCGCCTTCCACGCTTGAAGGGGGGCCCGGTCCCACGCCGGATCCCGCTGTTCGGGCGGGGCCGCGGGGGAGTGCAACGGCACTCCCCCCTCCTTCCTCTCCACACGGGGGGGCGCGATGGTGCCCCCCTCCACCCCGGTCTCTTCGGGGCCCGGGGATGGGGTCCCGGGCCCCCTCCTCCTCCTCGCGGGGGGGCGCGACGGCGCTCCCCATCGATCTTTTGTCTCGGCGGGGGCCAAGGTGGGCTCCTGGCTCCCCATTGGCGAGGATTTTCACGGGGAGCGCGACGGCGCTCCCCGACTTTGCTTCGGGGCCCGGGGATGAAGTCCCGGGCCCCCTGGGGACCTCCTCGCGGGGGGCGCGACGGCGCTCCCCCACCTCTTCTTCACGGGGAGCGCGACGGCGCTCCCCGGTTTTACTTCGGGGCCCGGGGATGGGGTCCCGGGCCTCCTGGGGACTTCCTCGCGGGGGGCGCGACGGCGCTCCCCCGCCTCCATCTTTGGTGGGGACCAGGGTGGGCTCCTGGCCCCCAGGCAGGACACTTTCGCGGGGAGTGTGACGGCGCACCCCGGCTCCCCTTCTCCTTAGGGGTCAAAGGTCGCTCACCTTCCGGGGGCCATATCTCAGCCCCTGGGGGTCCGATCTGCCCCATTTATGTGTCTTCTTGCTCCTGCCGGTGGCCCCCAGCCACTGGGAGCACTCTCCTTCGCCCTCCAGGTCTCCAAGAGGGTGCATTCTGCAGGGAGCGGTCTTCACTGGCTCCCTGCGCCAGACTTTCGCCTGGCTCTCCTCCTGGGCCTCTCTTCTCCCTGCGCAGAGGCCCCTGCTTCTGCACACCGGTCCTGGGCTCCTCTTCTGGCGCTGTTAGGAGCCTGGGGGGCAGTCAGGGGGTACCTCCTTCCAACTGCCCATTGCCAGGCTCCAGCACCTTCCGCCTCAGCAGACCACACCCCAGAGAGAGCTTCTCTTCCTGTGCAAGCACTTTTTAAAAGTTGAGTAGGGGGCTGGCAGGAAGTCTCTGTTGGTCCTATCAAACAGCGACACATCACTTCCCTGCCCCTGCCCCTTCCTTCTTGTCCAGCCTCTGGGCTGGTTCAAAATGGCGTCGTCCAGGGTCTCTGGCCACATGGTCTCTGAAACAAGAGCCCTTCCCTCCTTGGTGCAGCCTGGTGCCTGGCACCAGTGATAGCTGCTGATGGATGGGCCTGTAGCCCCACCCATCTTCTCTTCCTGGAGAGGAGGCCTTAGCTTGTGGAAAAAAAAGGTTATCAATCCAGCCAGCTGAGGTCAGCCCTCAGCCTGGCCCTGGTTATGACTGACTCAGAGAAATGTGACATTTCTAAATGACCCAAAAGCAGTACAAATATGACTTTGGACTCTGCAGAATACTTCTTCTCACACCCGTTACAGTGGACTTTAGTGCGTGTCTGGAATCTGTAGGCTTTAGGAAAGTGACACTAGCCCATGGGCTCCACTTCCCCATAGGGGACTAATGAAGTGAAAAACACAGTCAAACACACTGACTTTCCCTGGCATGTTTCTTCCCAGTGTATAAAGCCTATTCCATGTCACCACCCAATTCTGCATAAGTCCTGCCACACCATTCACTTTGTAGCTGCTCCTGGACTGCGCACGCCAGGAATCTCCCCTGCGCAGCCTCTCACGTGTGCACACGCATGTACACAGGTGTCTGCATGTAACCAGCCCGGTGCCCCGTACTCCAGCTGCTGTGCAGCGGCCTAGTCAAGCCAGGGGGACACCAGTAAAATCCACATGCAGTCTCTTTCATCTTGAGTTGACTGTGGATGAGTCCCAATTTATGAGGCTCTCCCACAGTAAAAGCTCAACACACAGGTGCTCAAAAAGCGAAAAATCCGGGCGGCCCATAGTGTCAGAACCACCTTCTAACAACCTCTACCTATATGTCCGGCTGAGTCACAGACAACCCGGGAGAATGGTCTCCGAAGGCTGCAAAGGGGCTCTGCTCATGCAGGGGCACCCTCTCACTAAAAGCCCAGCACCCTGCCTTCAGGATTGATAAGGTCTGCTATAGGGGTGACTTATAAGTTTTAAGTGTAGTGACCTATAGATATAGTGAACCTATATCTAGAGTAATGTGTGCAAGCACCATCTTACACAGGCTGCTGTAGCAGACCTAGAGTTCCATTTTGCATGGCCTCTCATGGGTGGCATAATACATGCTTCAGCCCATGGGAGGCCTTGGGGGGGGGGGGGTACCTATGCCCTGGGTACATGGGTACCATATACTAGGGACTTATAAGGGTACCCCAGTATCCAATCTGGAGTGTACCCTTGTACATGTATGTCAATTTAAGGGAGAAAGCAGGTAGGATGTGGTCCTGATTAGCAGGATCCCAGCCAGACTAGTCGAAAACAGTGAGACATCAAGCAAAAAGTGGGGGTAACCATAAGAAGCAGATCCTACTTTCCTACACTTGGCATTTAGATAGTGTGTGCCCAGTCTCAGGATCGAAACTCATCCTTCTGTAACTTCTTTGTCTAACTGCCTCCAACTGGAAATTTCTAGTCAGGGCGGGTCTTGATTGGTTCTGAATTGTACTTAATGTATCACCATGTTTGCTGAAGTCAGTCCCTCTGCAGCAATCCAAGGAGGCTGGTCAGATTGGACTCTGCTCGAGTGTACCTGAATAAATATGCTTGGTTTGTATTCTCTACTGCCTGACCGACTTCATTTGTATGGAAGGCTGAGAGGTGGTCGCGAGTGACCCGGGTGGCCCTAATCGGGTCACTTCCTTCAGTTGGCGCCCGAGCAGGAACCCCATCGGGTGTCCCATCCTCGCCCGTGGACGGGTGAGGAGGTCGGAGCCATCGTCGGGTCGGACGGGAGGACCAGGGATCCTTGCACGAGAGAGTTCCTGAACTCGTAGCTGCTCCGTCTGTCTGACCGGTCGGTGCTTTGCCCAGTGGTCACCCCGACTGGGGTCCTGAATGGCGAAGCCCTTGGATCTGACCGTTTGGTCCGAAGAGTCTGCAGTGGAGAATAAATTCATTTGACCTGTGTGCACCAGGTGAGTTTGGTTTGGTTCTTTGTGGATATGGTACCATTTTGGTTTGTCTTTGGTACGGTCTGAGGACCGATTTTGGTTTGCATTTGATACGGTCTGGGGACCGATTTGGATACAAAGTGTTTGTGAACACTTTGCCAGGCAACATAACGAATTTGGCTCACTTTTGAAAATGCCTGGATTCAGCCGGCTTTTGGTTGCCTGTTGTCGTTGTTGTTCTGCTGATGCTCGACTGGAAGAAAGTCAGCCAGCGCCTCCGGAAGGCACTCCAAATTTTGATATGTATATGAAGCATGGCCTTGGCCCTATTATGTTTAGTACGCTATGGCACAAATATACGAGGGACAATGCTGAGTTGCAGTGGCCGTTGATGGGCACTTATGATGAACAAAAAATGCCTTTTTACTGGAGAAGTTGTTTGCAAGAAGAAGTAGGAAGTATACGTTTGATTCCCTCAGAACATGGCAAAAGGAGGTTAAACAGAGACAAATGAAAGCAGAGAAAGAGGCCCCGAAGGGGGAGAATGCAAACATTGACTCAAAAAGCTGTAGCGCATGATAGAGAAAAGCAAGAGATAGGGATTGAACATGAAGATAGGAGATTCCAATTATAGATTGATAAATGTTATGTGGCCCAAGAGGAAAATTATACTTTTGTGGAGGAGCTGTTAGATACTAGACCTCCACCCCCATATGCCCCGCAGAAGATATATCCTGCTCTGCCCAGCTACCAGGCTCTTCTGTCTCTGCTGTTTCTGCTTCTGTTGCTGTCGATCAGACTGCCTTGGCCACGGCACCTCCTGCCCTTTCCTTCTCCTCGCCGTCTGTGCCAACTGTGACTGTTAGTAGCCCTGCCACATCTATTGCTTCGGCATCTCTTTTGCCAGTTCTTACACCCACGACGCAGCCGACAGTGACGTTAGTGCCTGCTACTTCTGTTGCTACCCCCACTGTGTTCCTCCATTCCCCGACATTACTGAGTCGAGGGACACCGGTGCTTGGCCCTGAGGATAGAGACTGGACAAACTTTAAACAGCGTATGGGGCAGACGTTAGTCCGATCTCATATGGGAGATGAAGAGAAAAAGGTGGTGGCTTTATCAGGCTGCTCAGTGGGCCCGAAACCCTATTTATAGTGTGGAAGATGTGTGGAGCGTGATGAAGGATTATGAGCCCTTTGTACAACAGCATGCCTTTAAGCATATGTCTGCTACTTTGATCGGTCTTTGGGAGCAGTGCTTCAATGATGTAGCGCCGCGGATTTTATATGATATTAAAGACCATGTATATGTCACTAATATGGAGCCTGGTCAAGTGTTTAACAATGTTGCGACATTGGTTGCTTATCGGGGTAGACTGAGCCCCACCCCCGTATCTCAGTTTCCGATGCAGGAGGTTCATCCTATCTACCTTCCCGAGATACCAGAGATAAGGGATCAGCATGATCATGTTGCTAGGCCAAGGGTAGAGGCCCGTTTCCAAGAACAATGGGTTTATACCCCATGGAAAAGGAGTGAAGTTTTGTCTCTTAAGACTCAGTTACCTGACCCTAGGAAAAATCCTACTGCTTATTATAAAGAATTGACTGAAGCTGCCTCTTCAACTGTGATGACGCTTGCTGATATTGAAATGTTTTTTGGTCTCTTAGTTCCGGTTGATATTTGGAGACAAGTACACACACAGGATCATGTTGCGGAATTGGGTGGTACCTGGGATCAAATTAAAGTATGGGATCAGGAACGGAAGCCAGATGATAAGCCTACAGCAGAGATACTTGCTTTGCCCGGCCATATCATTACATATATGCATTCTCTTATCCCTCCGAGAAAAGTTGATTGGGACAAGTTATCGGCTTGTCGTCAAAAGAAAGATGACACTGTGTCTGATTTTTCACTCGGTTTGAAGGTGTATTTCTAGATTATAGTGGACAGGATATGTTGATCGAAGGTGGTGTGCGACTGTTTGTTAATAGATTTGTCTCCAATTTGCTCCCTGAGATTGGGACTTGATTACAGGCTTCCGAGAGCACCTGGTCCACCTCCTCCCCTTCTGTTATCTTGAATATGGCCCAGTACTATGAGCACAGGGAAAATGAGGATAAGGAGAGGTCAGAGAAGAAGCTTAAGTATTTGAAGACGAAGGTGTTGTTGCAGCAGGCTTCTAGGGGAAATGGTAGAGGACGTGGTGGTTCAGCCTGACAGCTTCCACGCACCACCAGGCAGTCGAATACTGCGCCTTTACGGGCAAATCAGTGTGCGTATTGCAAAGAGGAGGGACACTGGCGTAGCGAGTGTCCTGTGCTTTTGCAGAAGGTGGCAGTCCCGAGAGGACGAGGTTCTCGTGGACAGGGTCATGGAGGTTGTGGACAGGACAGGGCTCAGAATGCTGTGGCACCGCAGGGTCGTTATGATCAAAACTATTTTGATGACCCTCGGGGAGGACAGTATTATCATGATGATTACGACACAGATGAGGTGACAGGGATGTCTTACAGCTAGGGACAGAGTGAGGGACCAGTTCCGATACCTGTAGATCAACATGGTCCGTACGTTAGTGCGGATGTGCATTGTTCAACTAAGGATTTTTGGTGGATACAGGTGCGATGAACAGTTCTATTTCTCGTTCCTTGGTCCCTGGGGCGGCTCTGTCTGGCCATAATAATGTTTTGGTAGGTTTCTCTGGTGTGCCGGTTGTGAGCCCCATTTCAAAACCCCTTGCGTTGACTATTGCTCCTTTTACTGTAGATTCGCCATTCTTATTGACGTCTAATTGTGGAGAGAATCTGATGGGTTTGGATTTGTTGAAAAAATTGCATGCTACGATTCATTGTTCTCCGGCAGGTGTTTACATGACAATAGGTCCGGATGTGGTGCGTGCTACGCAGTGCTTGTCCAAAGATGCGCCCCTCCCTGCTGAATTTAAGGATGTGCCACCCATGCTGTGGGCAACGGGCGACACAGACGTGGGTTTGTTGCAGATATCGCCTGTTTCGATACGTGCTAAGAAAGGTGCTATTTTACCCCATATCCCTCAGTATAAAATACCGCAGGCAGGTGAGCGGGCTTTGATGCAAATTGTGCAGGATTTGATTGAGAAAGGAGTGGTTGAGGAGACGACTGCTAATGTTTGTAATAGCCCTATTCTTCCATTCTCAAAAGGACACCTTCGGGTTCCTCTGAAGATCAAGCAGATGTTTATCGCTTTGTGATTGACTTGCGTGAAGTTAACAAAATAGTGATTCCCCCGTTTCCGGTGGTCCCTGACATTACGACTCTCTTGACAATGATTCCTTCTTCTGCTAAATTCTTTTCTGTCATCGACTTGAAAAACGCATTCTTAAGTATTCCCATTCATCCTGATAGCAGATATCTGTTTGGGTTCACCCTAACTGGTAGAAGTTTTAGATTCTGTCGCGCTCCTCAAGGCTATACAGAGAGTCCGAGTATCTATAGTCAGGCATTGAAAAGTCAGCTGGATTCCTTGTCGCTCCCTACAGGTAATGTATTGCTTCAATATGTTGATGACTTGCTTATCGCCTCGGATACAGAACAAGGTTGCAGAGACAGTACAGTTAAATTGTTGCTACATTTAGCTCAACATGGCCATAAAGTATCCCTTTCCAAATTTCAGTATTGTCGACAGGAGGTCACCTACTTAGGTCACCTACTGTCGGAGGGTAGGAGATTGATTCCTGAGCGCATCAGTACCATTGTTAAAATGCCCATTCCGGAAACTCAGAAAGATGTGTGCACTTTCATAGGTATTACTTCCTAGTGCAGGCAGTAGATACCTGGCTATTCGCTGCTTATTAAGCCCCTGCTTGCGTTGACACTAAAAGATGTGTCCGAACCCCTGCCTTGGGCGCCTGAGTGTCAGCAGTCTTTTGAGCAATTAAAAACTGCGATTTGCTCGGCTCCAGTGCTTGGTACCCCTAACTACGCTAAATGCTTTGTATGGTACGTCCATGAGATGGGTGGTTGTGCGTTCTCTGTCTTAACACAAACATTTGGGGATAAGCAACAACCGTGTGCTTATTTCTCTGCCGTGCTTGACCCTGTCGCACGAGCCCTCCTGAGCTGTCTGAGAGCGGTCGCGGCTGTCTCAATAAGACAATCAGCTGGGCTCGTACTTGATACTGACCTGACAGTTATGGTACCCCATGCTGTGGATACACTTTTGAATAAGACAAGGGCAAGCACCTCACCAGTGCACGTCTGACAGGTTACGAGCTAACGCTCTTTGCAAAGCACATTACGATCAAACGCTGTGCCACTCTGAATCCAGCCACGTTACTACTCCTCCCTTCTGAGAATGAGGAGATTTACATACATGATTGTATCTTCCGGACGAAGAAGAGATGAAAGGATGGGTAGACCTGACTGATGTTCCGTTATCTGACCTTCAAGGGGAACTATATGTCGATGGCTCTTGCTTTAAGTTACCAGATGGCACTACAACTGCTGTGTACGCCATTACTACACTGCGTACAGTAGTTGAGACATCACGACTTCCCTATCAGTCGGCCCAAGCTGCAGAGTTTGTCGCCCTTATTCAAGCCTGTGAATTGAGTGAGGGACTAGTTGTCAATATTTATACTGACAGTCAGTACGCCTTTGGAGTCGCCCATAACTTTGCGCGGAGAGAGGGTTCCTTACTTCCCATGGAACAAAAATTCAGCACGGTCCTCTCATATATAGGCTTCTGTCCGCTTTGACACTCCCTATGAAATTGGCAATAGTAAAGTGCAGCGTTCATAGGAAAGTTACTGACGATGTGGGTAAAGGGAATGCTTTTGCAGATCAGACAGCTAAGGAAACAGTCCGAACTAAGATGAAAAGAATGTTTGTAGCAGGTCCCGCTAGGTGGGTGCCCGAGGTCACCATGTTTGAGGATACACTAGAGAATGTGAAGGAAATACAGAGTGAGGCCACGGTGGAGGAATTAGCAGTGTGGCAAGAAAGTACAGCAAACTCGAACGATGAGGGATGTTGGATTGACAAGTCAGAGAAGCAGAGATGGATGTTGCCAGATGCATATGTTCTTCCTGTAGTCACGATGGCTCATGGCCTAGCCCATATCAGTGCTAAGGGTATTTGTAAGTTGTTAGACCCCATATGGTAGAATGACAACATTTCAAAGACAGCTGCACATTTTGTGAAGTACTACATGGTGTGCATGATGCACAATCCTGGCAAGGGTACCCCTACACCACCCAGTAATTTTGCACCACCCACTTTCCCTTTTGAGGTCCTTCAACTAGATTACATAGAGTTAGAAAGGGTCAATAATCTGAAGTACGTGTTGGTGGTTGTTTGTGCATTCAGTAAGTGGGTTGAGGCTTACTCCACCAAGGAAAATACAGCCATTGTGACTGCAAAGGTACTCCTGAAGGAGTTCTTTCCTCGCTTTGGCTTGCCCCGTTTGATCTGGAGTGATAACGGAAGTCATTTCAATGCCAAGGTTATCTAGGTAATCTGCGATGGTTTGCACATAAAACAGAAGTTTCATGCGGCAAATCGCCCCCAGTCAGCAGGTTTGGTTGAGAAGTACAATGGTACTCTCAACCTGAAATTAGCAAAGATTCAGGAAACAACAGGGTTGCAGTGGCCAGATGCTTTACCATTAGCTTTTTTGTCAACAAGAACTACAGCACAGTCTAGAACAGGATTTTCACCCTACGAGGTCGTGTTTGGATGCCCGGCAAATGTCTGGGGTGTCCCGCACCCCCGTAGGTTTTCTGAAATTGAGTACCCTTTATTGACAGACTACCTGTGCAAGTTAACTGAAAGTTTGCGTTCTATTCACCAACAGATTCG
Source organism: Calotriton arnoldi (assembly GCA_963921515.1). Classification (NCBI taxonomy): domain Eukaryota; kingdom Metazoa; phylum Chordata; class Amphibia; order Caudata; family Salamandridae; genus Calotriton; species Calotriton arnoldi. Next base: position 4,114,812 of record CAWUFW010000215.1, on the reverse strand, counting down.
TGAGTCGCTCCCACCCATACCAGAGGTGCCTGGTCACAGCATCCAGCCGGGGGACTGGGTGTTACTGCGAAATTTCCAGCGGAAGAAGAGCTTGGAGCCCAGGTGGAAGGGGCCCGAGCAAGTCCTCCTCGTTACCCGCACCGCTGTGAAAGTCGCCGGCCGAAAGAATTGGATTCATTCCAGCCATTGCCGCAGGATACCCTTACCTTACAACCAGTGGGTGAGGGACGGCATTGGGGATGCTGAGGGTGAGAAGGTACCTCAGTTCATCCCTTTTGGTGATGCAAAGCTTACATGGACCCAAACGGATGCAGAGAATGATGACGTGCTAAATGCAGCGGTCCCTCCGGAAATTCGAGCCATTAAAGAGCCACTGTTTACCGACCCCTCTGTGCCTGGAGTCACCACGTACAATTTGCGCCCTCGGCTGAGGAATAGTGCACCAAAGGAGAAGTCAGATTAGTTAGGGATGGACTGTGCAAGTTAGGGTGTACTTTGATGCAGTACCAACGGTGTTAGGTCAGGGTGTTGTGAGATTGGTGCACTGTTCTGACATTGGACAGGATAAATCGAACGTGCTCCCTGAAAAGGGGGTGCATTATCCTGCGCGATGTGGGATTCATCGTGAGCTTAGGACTGAGCAAGCTCCACCGCCGGTACTCAAGAGCACCAACGTTGATGAACAATAGGAGCCTGTACCAGTGAGGCTCTGACGGACACTGGGAACACTTGCCTCTCCTATTAGTTTCATTGCATTCCTTTTCTTGCTTCATAATGCATCCGTTTGGTCGACCTATTGAGGAGGAGGAACAGCCATTTGCAGCACCGCGTTTAGCGCGAGGTTTGTCAAGAAAGAGTAAAATGGTTTTCATATCAATTGTAGCGATCTCACTAATGATAATACTTGGAATATCCTGGTTTCTAGAGGAAAAGTATCCTTTCGATGTAATGCTGTACCATGGGTGCTGTAGTTTTTTGTGTGCGTATAGCTGATCTGTGTTCTGTTAAGCGTGTATTTAGAGTACGTGCGCTCTCACCCACATACCCCATGCCACATGGGCAGATCAATAGATATACAATATCTTTGGTTTTACAGTTAGTCAACCCCTTCGCAGTAATCGTTTGTCCATCAAACTGGAAGTTGGATGTTTCAAGCGCTAGCGGACAGACCTTACATGTATTACATTTGTAGTTTCCTGTCACTGGCTGTAGCCCTTCATTACTTCTCTGTATTGGCTGTTTCTTATGGGGCATTCTTGATCTAACCACTAGATCTTTAAGGTTTCTGTTTTTGCGATAGGCGAAAAGAGGTTTAGGTATTTTATCCAGGTGTTCTTTATTGGCATTTAGTATGTGCCAGTTGGAGCAGATTATTTGACGAATTATTTCATTTAGCATCGAGTGGCGTGTAACAAAAACCATTTCTGAGGTGTTCGTTGTCTTGGTGTTGGTTAAAAAGGTGCTGCCTATCATAATATCTCGCCCTTTTGTAGGAGTCTCTCATTAATCTGTTAGGGTAACCTCGTGCTAGAAATTTTTCCTTCATCACAGACGCCTTAGAGTCAAAGTCCTGAATGTTTATGCAATTGCGGCGGCAGCGCAAAAATTGCCCAATGGGTATACTGTTTTTTTGGGATGGGGGATGAAAACTATCATAATGTAATAGAGTATTGCGTGCTGTGGGTTTAGTGTAAAGATCAACCGCCAGATGTCCTGTTACATGTTTGATAATAATATCCAAGAATTCAATTTGGGTATTGCTGAAACTAAATGTGAAATGGATGTTGTTGTCACATAGGTTCAGCCATGATAATCATTCTGCCAGAATGTCCTCAGTGTCTACCCATATAAAAAAGATGTCATCTATGAAGCGTGACCACTTGATCACTGACTCAAAAAACGGGGCTACTTCGTTGTGAATGAATTTACTCTCAAATTGGGCCATATAGATATTCGCCACCGTCGGTGCGCAAGATGCTCCCATACTTACACCCTTTGTCTGTTTATATAGCTGACCATTAAATTCAAACACGTTTTCCTTGAGCACTATTCTCAGGCAATCAAGAATGAAGGTGTTGTCACAATCAATATTCATGTTTAGGATAAACCACTTTACTGCTTGTAAAGCCCCCTGTATAGGTATGTTGCTATACAGGGCTTCAATGTCCAATGTGACCAACCATTGTGATTCAGAATTGAACAGGAAGCCTTCTAGAAGGTTTATTATGTGTCTGGTATCCAGGACATATGCTGGTGTGTGAACTACATGGGGTCGGAGGATGGCATCTAGATATTTCGACAGTGGTTCAGTAATCGAACCTATTGTTGTAACAATAGGCCTGTATGGTGGGTTTGTTTCACTTTTATGTATTTTTGGCACTCCATAAATGCTTGCCATTTTTGATGCTATACATTCATATAGGCATGTTCTTTTTCACATATATGCCCTTCCCTGAGTGCCTTGTTGGTCAGTCGTTGGATTTTACTTTTGGTTTTGTCAGTAGGGTCCCTATTGATCTTGGTATAAAATAAATATATATATATATATATATATATATATATATATATATATATATATCCAATACCATAATTCCTCCCCCTTTGTCACAACTCTTGATAGTAATTTCTGAAGTTTGTTTCAAGCTAAGCAATGCTTGATATTCGTCTTGGTCAGGGTTATATGGTGTTCTTGGGACATATTTGATAGCTGAAGTTAGTTTCTGGTAAACTACCTGTTCAAATAGCATTACCTCTGGTGGTATTTGGTCTGTTGTAGGTTGTGAAGGTAGACTTTAGAGCCAGACCCGAGTGATTAATTTGTGTGGGTATGGGCTCTTGCTGAGCAAAGAATGACTTCAGATGGATTTTCCCAAAGAATGCCATCAAGTCTGCAAATAGCTCAAACGTATTAATCCCAGAGTGGGGGACAAATGTCAGCCCTCTGGATAGTAAAGAGTAGGTGGCCGGGGTTAGACTAGAGGGTACTCAACTTGAATATGGGGATTTCCTTCACTCTCTCCAATATTGGGCATAGCGGGTTACCAGGTATTGATTGTGGTTGGTCTGTTGATTTCCCTGGTACCTGGGTTGATATTGTGGCCGCCAATTGCCCCACCTCAAGTTGCACCTGCCTAAAAAAGATTGGCTAGTCTGGTGTATTCTGGGTGTGTAGCGATTGTTTCTGGAGTCAAACTGATTGGATGTTCCCTCATTATCAGAGTCTGACAGTACAATCGCAAAGTGACAACTTTCTCAGATATGTCTATATGGATGTTGTTCATATTGTGCTGTGTCTGATTGGCTATAGTAATTTTCTGACAGATATGGGTACGAGTTTTCTCTACTTGAGAACCAAATATCTTTTTTCAGTTTGTCTGTTTTTCTTTTGGTTAAGTAGTCTGTATAGGAATTCATTTCTATGTCTATGTCCTCTAGCTTTTTTTTTGCTTTGTCTAATGCTGATGTGCTTTTGATTTTATTTTCCAATTCAGGAATTTCAGATAACAGCTGCTGTAAAATTTCTTTAGCTGTTTCCACAATCAGCATCATGAGGTCCCTCGAGCAGCGGTTTGCGATCATTGACCATCGCTTGAGGAATTGTTTTATCTGCACAAACGGTCCAGGAATACTTTTTACTCTTAATCCCTGAGGAATGACACCAGCACGTAAATATTCCACATCTATAAAAGAACACACCAGGAACCAATAGCCTTGTTATGAATCCTTACATCACATAAGAGGTAACAGAGAAGAACTCCTATCTACAAACCACACATTATATTATTCTTGTTTGGCTAGTTGTACATGATTATCTCCATCACAAGCACTGTGTAATTAATTGACTAGAAAATAGTACATCTTTGATCTGAAGTTGAGCCAGACACTTGTGTTGACTTTGGCTCATTTCCTTTACCTAACTCTTCCTTTCTAACAGAATATTTGAAATGCGAACTGGTTTCACTGATAGAGATGATTCCTAGAGGCACCTACATGAGGCCATTTGGTTCAAGGAGTGCTGTGCAGTCAGCATCTATAGCCACATCTTGAAGGTCATTTCTTCAATGTACTTAACGTTTCGTCGCACAGTAAGATATATTTGATGGCTTGAAGCAGGTAACAATATTGCCTTTAATGTAAAAATATAATCTAAATCCTTCGAATTCAGTAAACTATATACTGATTACCGCCTTGTACATTGTAGTTAACATAATTGGAGCAGCAGTTACTACTCAACTGAAGAAACCCTAAGGGAGTTATAGTCTATTTACTTTTTCTGATTTTAATTCAGTGTTTTGTCGCCTAAAGGGGCACAAGGCAGCAGTGTTGCACATCAGGGAACAACTCTTTGCACTAACAGAAAGGAGAGGGCTGGCAACCCTCATTTTATTGTATTTGTGGCTGTATTTGTGGCTGCAGCCCAAAATGTGGTTCTCTGTTTCATGGATCCGGTTGTTGGGAACCCAGTTCAGGGCCTGTGGTGGATTTGTTTTTTGTGAATACCTTAGTTCATCAGGTTCAATTGGGGCAGCTCAACTCTTTGTTGATGTACCGTTTGACCTATAGAGCTCCACACAGCTTTTCTATGCCACCTGTTTTTAAGGAGTATGATACCCCTGGTCGTAGGTAATTGAGAGCTGTGGACTTGTCATCAAATGTATTCAGGTAATAAAACATTCTTTTGCAGCTTTTTAACAATTCCGATGGTGTTTCCTTGTATCCTTGCTGCTTACAGGAAGCTAAAGTAATGATGAAGGCAAATTGTTTGTGCCTTAAGGGGGATAGTGTGAAACGCTTAAATGGGTCACTGTCTATCTGATCCAGTAAGTACAGATTGTTACCTCTGGGTTGATTTTTCATGAAAATCTTTCTTTTGTTGACAGTGATCATAAGAATATAAAATGAAACAAGGGGCATCATGATATTTCTAGGAACCTGGTTAATATGACTATTGTAAGTATAAGGTGCTTCCTCAGAATTATCCACTAATGCATTAATGTCTTAAAAGGAATAGTCAATGAATCAACACATGAAGGTCATATAGAAATATTCAGGTTGTACATTTTAAAGATTTGAAATAACACATGTCCACGGATGTTACTTCAGACATCTAGAAAAAATGTTTAATATAGCCACATTAAGTAATGTAAGAATAATAATCAGTAAGTTTTCTGAAGTGGGAGTGTAGTACTCATTTGTTGCGAAAAAGTGAGAATACAAAAAAGGCACAAACAGAGGAAAGCAGACTTTGGTTGTTAGTATCCATTTACAAGACAGCATTAGGGACTACAATAATTGTACCCTCGGAGAGAAATTATACCTTCAGAATTCATCAAGTGAAAATGTGGGTATAGACTCTAATGAAGACAACATTTCGCCCCAAAAACAAATTTGACGTGGGCTTCATTGGGACAGAAGTCAAAAGACAGTGGAAGGTAGAACCTTCCATCAGCCAGAAAAAGCATGCAGCTTCATGGATATCAAGGACCACCCTATAAAGGGCACAAATGTGAACAGCTGAAGTGGATCCACTTGGTGCTCAGAACCAACTAGGATAACATCACGGCGCTGTATTTGAGACAGGCACGTGATCCTGCCTTTTTGTTAATGATTCTGAAACAACCACTGTATTCCTACAATAGAGTTCATATCATATCACAGGACAGTTATATCCTTCTACTTTGTCCAAGCTGGGGCCAATATCATCAGTTGTCCAAAGTAAACTGCTTTTCCAGGATATGGTGTTATCCAGCCTACAATAAAGTTCGGCAGTCAACCTGAACATATCTCAGAAACTGAGGTGCAGACTGCAGGCATTCCACAATGCATAATTATATGTTATATATAACCTGTAGACGTTTGACCATATTTCCAGGCGGCGCACTTATTTATCTATTCTTCAATGGAATTGAAAATAAAAATGTCAGTTCTCTGTTTTTGATATAGAAATCCATCCATCATCTGCTCCCAATTATTTATCTGAGCTGTTGCAATTCCTCAAGTATATTAAGGTCATGAGCTCAGGCTTGGACCTCGAAGTTTTTATAAGGAAAAATACATATATCTGCAAAAACTGGTTTGCACACCTTCATTTGTCCAGGTTCAACCATATTTCTGTGATTTATGCACCAAATGACCACTCCTCTCTTGTGATGAGCACAGATACCAGGTTACATTTTACATCAGCTAGTGCACATTTTAGGAAGTCAAATGAGAATATGATAAAAAAAGAAAAACCTGCTTTCTATCATATTGTAGTTAGGGGTAACTTCATGAAATTTGCTGGTGAAAAATATAGGAGTCACTTCTAAAGCCCCCAAGGACCTCAGGGGAGATAGGGTGTCAGTCAGAGGCCAAACAGCAGAAGGTTCAGTCCAGGTCCAGTTGCCACTGGTCAGCTGGGAAGTTGCAGGAGAATGCCTTTTGTGGCTAGTTGTGGCCATATGACCCTTGGAGTGCACTTATTTGTGCTGGGTACAAGAGAGAGCAGGACCAGTCATAGAGGTCTCTTCTCAGGTCAGTGACAGCAGGTTCAGTCCTCTTCTGATCTTCCTCAGGTCCAGGAGTTTTCTGAAGTATGCACCTGGAAGTGCTACATTTATACCTGCACAAGGTAGTGGATGGGAATGACTCTCGGGCACGCCCTACCCTATAGGCTAAAAGTTCCTGAGGCAAATCCTACCCACTTTGGGCATTTTGAAGATGCCGTAAGCCTTCAGCCACACTAAACCTGGGCTCTGAGGGCTGGGAGTATTTGTGTGGGGAGTATACTGTGGTACTCCTAGTGTCCACCCACATTCAACACCACTAAAATCCAGTTTTTAGCAGTCACTGTACCCCCCAAAAACTCAGAGACAAATTCTGGTAAAACAAATCAGGGTTTTCAGCAATGAGACAGTAGATACACAAGAATTGTTTTGGCATCCTTTAAAGTGTGCCCCAAGTGTTATATCTAAAACCCCAACAGACCTGTCAAGCAGTATTTGACACTCCAGCAGAACTTTACACTGTAATGTCAAAAAGAGGCCCACTGTGATTGGACCCTTACTGGCTGGAGGAGGAAGCTAGGGAGGGGAGAGGGCTGAAAGGTGTCAGCTACCATTTGCCTGTGACAGGGGAGGCCTTGTTGAAGTGCTCCCCAAGTGTTCTATGTAAATAAACCAGCATAACTGTTAAGAAGGAGTTGACATTCAAGCAGGATTTGACTCTGTATTGTCAAAAAGGATGCTCACACCCCCACCCTGCATATTCTGCCGAGGGGGTTATCACTGCCCATTCAGGTCAACCTATTGTTTGCTCCTGGGAAGGATTTCTTACCCTTTCACACATATTCAAATGCTAATTACTGGCCGGCAGAAGTGGGAGAACAAATGCAAATTGGCCTCCAGAGGATTTAGACAGGGAAACAGTAGCTTTCTAAATATACCTTTATAACGTAATTTTATCAAAAATATGACTTCACCATTGAATTAGATTTTTCTAGCTGTTTCCTAAAAAACATTTGCATTTTTAAATTTAATAATGTCACCTAAAGCCAGCCTTGCTACAGTGAAAATAGATTGTGGAGATTATTCAATGTAAGGTCATGTTTGCCATTAAAATCTTACATGACCTACTTTTAAATGCTATGCACCCTGCCTTATGGGCAACGAGGCCAACACAGGGGCACTTATAAATATTTTAATGGATGTTTTTAACCTATTAAAATAGGTTATTTTGAAAGGTCGAATTTGCAGTTTAAAACTGCAACAGCCAGGCTACAAATGGTAGGCCTGTAGTCATGTTTGTATACTCATTGTAGTGATTGGCACATTGGGTGCTTCAGTCCACTAGTGAGATTTAACTTACAGGCCTTGGGTACCCTTTGTACCATATACTAGTGATACAGAGGTATGTTGAATATCACAATGAGGGGTGTGCCAGGTTCACCATGGGAGCACAAGCACTTTAACACTGGTTAGCAGAGTTCTACAGCCAGCATGAATATAGGTTCCAGCAAAAGATAAAACATCTGGAGTCACCCTGCAGAAATGGCAAATTTCCTACCGTGACCAAGTGCAATGCGTAATGTGTGCAGGGCATTGCCCGACAGCAGTCTATGAGCTTCATTCTGAGATCCAAACTAAAGACACTTACTCTGAGTTTCACTGTTTCATAAGATCTCACTCTAAAACCTGTTTCCTAGGCTAACTAAAATTATAATCCTATGACGTGCTTCGCCAAGCTCAGGCTCGTCTCTTGGCAGCTGCCTGATTTTTCTGTGATCAAAGCTTTTAATAAATACATTTTTCAGAGTCCTCCCAAGCATAGAATACTGATGTTTTCTTCAGTTGGTGCACTGCAAGCAAGATGGAGTAGTCCCAATCCACCACAAGAGGAAAAGGGCCACCAGCCAGCTTACAATAAATGTGTAGTAGCAGTGCACAATGCTGAAAGTTGAAGGTGCTGCATGAGGGGGAAAGCCCTACTAGCTGCAGAAACCACCACAAGAGCACAGGCTCTTCACCCCCACATCACCTTAATATGTAATTCACCCTAGTAATGCTGGACGCAGTAGGCATGCCAATCCGCTTCCCACATGAAGCCTGGACCAAAGACGGACTTGTCTGTGCTAAAGATTCAACAAGTCAGTACGGTGATGGTGTGCGACTGTATCTCCAGAACTCTGCTCCAGTAAGTCGTTTTCCCTCATTCTTACCTTGTGTCCTAGCTGTTTAAAGATTTCTCTGAGGCTTAGCGAATCCTGATGAAGTCCCAGGTACTACATGAAAAAGTGAAGCCCCCTTACCACTGGTTGTATGTAAAATATTAAAGAACAACGCAGGCTCACCAAGGATTTTTACAAAAGCTGTGGGAGTTTGTATTGAATGGATAGCTAGTACCAAACATGTCCTTCGGGCGTCTTCGCAAGCTAATGGTTGCAGTTTTTGATCTACTGATGTATAGGACCCTCGATGTGTGGCTATTGCACTGTCCCAATTCAAGGCAAATGTGCCTTGACTCTATGAAGTCATCTTGACACCTTTAAACTTAAAAGCGCCAGTGATTGATACTCGCACCCAGCTACCCTTACCAATATTTTAATGTTTTTAAATGGTTCAGTGTGCAATATCAACTATTAATGACCAGATGTACAAGTCCACTGCCTTGTTTGCACCTCTGTTACAGCGTTTTCTAGCCCACCAGCTAATAATGTAGGAATACCTTATGGCCACCTCACTCCATTGTAATCTGCAGTCATATTACGTACAGTGCCCCGGGGGCGCAATGGGCATGTGCGCTCTATTGGTAATACGGGCCCCTATCCTATCCGCTGCTCTTGAGATTCACGCATGCTGCTAGACCCATTGTAAGTGGCTAAAAATGTCAGGTGTTCTTTGCATTTCACCACCATGATGGTTACACCCAGAGCCGGCCCTTACTCAGAGAGCACCCTGGGTAAAAAAGAAATTTGCTGCTGCTGGTAAACAAATTGAGACAGCAGGGGGTCCTTTCACAGGTCAGTCCCTGGCTGGCTAGATCACTCATTTGCCTCTCAACGTAAACATCTCCTCCCTCCCCCACTTTACCTGAATCAGCCCCAGCTTAGCTCCATCAGGCTGGTGCCAAGTTGTTTGTTGGCGCAGAGAGGTGTGTTGGTTGGCGACCCCTGACCTTGACTGGTAGGTCGCTCCCCCACCACACAGCTCCGTCTGTGTGCCCTGCTGCTGCCCCTGATTGTGCTCGTTTTTCCTTTCTGTGCCCCCTTGCTGCCCCTGATTGTGCTCGTTTTTTCCTTTCTGTGCCCCCTTGCTGCCCCTGATTGTGCTCGTTTTTTCCTTTCTGTGCCCCCTTGCTGCCCCTGATTGTGCTCGTTTTTTTCCCTTTCTGTGCCCCCTTGCTGCCCCTGATTGTGCTCGTTTTTCCTTTCTGTGCCCCCTTGCTGCCCCTGATTGTGCTCGTTTTTCCTTTCTGTGCCCCCTTGCTGCCCCTGATTGTGCTCATTTTCCCTTCTGTGCCTGTTTCCCGCCGCTGCGCCCCTGCGGCCCCGCCCCCTCACTGCCCATTTGCTGCCCCATTCCCTGCGCCTCCCGCCCACCGCCCCAATTATGGCGGCCGCGGGCGCGCCAAAGGCGCGCCTAAGGCAAGCCCGTCTGCGCCCGTCCGCGCCGTGACCGCGCCCAGCGCCAGACCCCCTGGTCCGGGCATCCCCCGCGCCCGCCACATCAACAGACGCCGATACGACGCCAGCACCCTCCACGCACTCAACCCCGGAAAAGATCACGCCTGCTACCAGGCCACCCCGAAGCGCACCCAAGGGCCCTTCACCTGCCGGAACTGCAGCTTCGCCAGCACCCGCCCCGCCAAACCACCGCCCAGGAAAGAACCCAACTACCTCAGATGCATCCTCCTCAACACCCGCTCCGCCCGCAAACACGCCATCGAACTCTGGGACCTTCTCGACTCAACCTCCCCAGACGTCGCATTCCTGACGGAGACCTGGCTGAATCCCGCTTCAGCCCCCGACATCGCCATTGCCATCCCGGACGGATACAAGATCACCCGCAGGGACCGCACCAACGGAGTCGGAGGAGGCATCGCCATCGTCCACAGGAACACCCTCAGAGTCTCAACCAACACCGACGACACCCTCAGCACCGCCGAACACATGCACTTCCAGATCCACACCGATCCCAACACCACCCTCAGAGGAACCCTCATCTACAGACCCCCGGACCCCGACCACAGTTCAGCGATTCCATCGCTGACTCCGTCAGCACACACGCCATCGCCTCCACGGACTACATCCTCCTCGGGGACCTGAACTTCCACCTCGAGAACAACAAGGACACCAACTCCACCACCCTGATCGACAACCTCGCCACCCTCGGACTCAGACAGCTCGTGACTACACCCACCCACGCCGCCGGCCACACGCTAGACTCCATCTTTTCCGCAAGCCCACACGTCTCCTTCAACCACACCTCCGAACCCCACTGGACTGACCACCACTGCATCCACTTCACCTACAGGAAGCCCACCACGCACCACCGCACCGAACAAATGCCTCGCCGCTGCTGGAGCAGAGTCACGGAAGACCAGCTAACCACAACCCTCACCCTGAGCCCACCCGCCGAACCCTCCGACCCCGACACCGCCGCCCGCAACCTCAGACAATGGATCGACGACTGCACCAACACCCTCGCCCCGCTCAAGAATCCGCCCAACAGCCACACCAGCAAGAAAGCCACCTGGTTCACCGAAGACCTCCAGGCCTCCAAACGAACATGCCGAAAACTGGAGAAGATCTGGCTCCACGAACGGACAGCGGACAGCTACGCCGCCCACAAGAGCGCCACCCGCAGTCACCATCACCTCATCAGATCCGCCAAAAGGGCCTCACTCAAAGACCGCCTAGACAACAACGCACACAACAGCAAAGAGCTCTTCAACATCGTGAAGGAACTCTCCAACCCCAGCTCCAACACCAACGACATCCAGCCGTCGCGAGACCTGTGCGACTCACTGGCCACCTTCTTCCACCGCAAAATCGCCGACATCCACGACAGCTTCAACACCACGACCGCCCCGGCAACCACCGAGACCACTGCCCCCACAACCACCAACTGCCTGCTCTCCTGGACCAACATCAACGACGAGGACACCAGCGAGATCATGAACACCATCCACTCCGGTTCACCGCTAGACCCGTGCCCTCACCACATCTTCAACAAAGCCAGTACAGCCATCGCGCCCCCTCTCCGGAAAATAATCAACATCTCCTTCGAGACAGCAACCTTCCCGGAAAGCTGGAAGCACGCCGAGATCACCGCCTTACTCAAGAAACCCAAGGCAGACCCCAAGGACCTCAAGAACTTCCGACCCATCTCTCTGCTCCCGTTCCCCGCGAAGGTCACCGAGAAAATCGTCAACAAACAACTGACCCGCTACCTCGAGGAGAACAACATCCTGGACCCTTCCCAGTCCGGCTTCCGCAGCAACCACAGCACCGAAACCGCCCTCATCGCCGCCACCGATGACATCAGGACCCTGCTAGACAACGGAGAAACAGCAGCCCTCATCCTCCTGGACCTATCAGCCGCCTTCGACACGGTCTGCCACCACACACTACGAACACGCCTTCACGACGCCGGGATCCAAGAGAAGGCCCTGGACTGGACCACATCCTTCCTTTCCGGCAGAACACAAAGCGTCCGCCTCGCCCCCTTCCGATCCAAGGCCACCAAGATCATCTGCGGCGTACCCCAAGGCTCCTCCCTCAGCCCAACGCTGCTCAACATCTACATGGCACCCCTCGCCCACGTCGCCCGACAGCACAACCTCAACATCATCTCCTACGCCGACGACACCCAGCTGATCCTCTCCCTCACCAAAGACCCTCACACCGCCAAAGCCCACCTCCACGAAGGAATGAAGGCCGTCGCCGAATGATTGAGGACCAGCCGCCTGAAGCTGAACTCGGACAAGATGGAGGTCCTCATCCTTGGTTCCAACCCTTCAGCATGGGACGACTCCTGGTGGCCAACATCACTGGGAACAGCCCCGCCACCCACCGACCACGTACGCAACCTAGGGGTCATCCTCGACCCCACCCTCTCCATGACTAAGCAGGTCAACGCCGTTTCCTCATCCTGCTTCAACATCCTCCGAATGCTCCGCAGGATCTTCAAGTGGATCCCCACCGAAACAAGAAAAACAGTCACCCAGGCCCTCGTCACCAGCAGGCTGGACTACGGAAACGCCCTCTACGCAGGAACGACGGCTAAGCTCCTGAGACGGCTGCAACGCATCCAGAACGCCTCTGCACGTCTTATCCTCGACATCCCCCGACGCAGCCACATCACACCCCACCTGAGAGACCTGCACTGGCTCCCTGTCAACAAGAGGATAACCTTCAAGCTCCTCACCCACGCACACAAAGCACTCCACAACTCCGGACCAGCCTACCTCAACAGACGACTCAGCTTCTACACCCCCACCCGCCAGCTCCGCTCGACCAGCCTCGCCCTCGCCACAGTCCCCCGCATCCGGAAAACGACCGCCGGCGGCAGATCCTTCTCCCACCTCGCCGCCAAGACCTGGAACACCCTCCCCACCAACCTCCGACAGACCCAAGACCTACTGGCCTTCAGAAGACTCCTCAAGACCTGGCTCTTCGATCAGTAGCAGCACCACCCCCCTCTTCCCCCAGCGCCTTGACACCCTCGCGGGTATGTAGTGCGCTTTATAAGTGACATGATTGATTGATTGATTGATTGATTGATTGATTGGTGTGTGGCATGAGGGGGTCAGAGGTAGATGAGATGCCAAGTAAATGGGCTGGTAGGGTGTTAACTGCGGCACGTTAAAAATGATTAGCAGCGCTTTAAACAGAATCATTTGAGCCAAGGTAGAGGGACTGCTGTCTGCAGGACCTTAATGCAAAGAGCTCTGTGAGTCCTTCTAAAGATTGGCGCCCTGGGCCTGGGCCCAGCTCACCCCTGCCAAAAACCGCCCCTGGTTCCACCACATTTTCCATCTCTATTAATGTACGGTTGATGCATGAGGTCCATGCCAGGATTCTTCAAGCGGCACGAGGTAGACTCTGGGTTGGCCATCTGTGAAAGGTACCCAAAGGAAATGTATTATTCTTACTTTAAATGTCAAAACCTAACTAAGATGGCATTGTCTGCCTCTCCCAGGGCACAGTCTTCCAGCTTTGAGATTGCCACTTGTTTTTTGCATTTAAACTCCCTCCTCTGCACTAACATCACTGCATAGAAATGCTGAGCTGGCACCTAATGATCTTTCTGGTAAATTCAGAATGAATCATAATGCGTCACCCGAGACTCCGGTAGGAATTCCTTCGCATCAAATTACTGGTTTTAGGGATTGCTCTATGCATCCTGTCATAGCTCCCTACGGGGTTAGTCCAGGTGAGTTTTTCCTTCTTGTCGACCTTGTGCAAGAAGCCTTCTGGCAGACCTTGGATGACGTCATTACGAGTAACAGTTTCAAGACTTTATAAAAACTGTGGGAGGTGGTAATGATTGACTCTCTATTTATACTGAATGACTGGACTGAATGGATTTGTAAAGATGCTGAGCGGATGGAGACAAAGAGGAAGTTTACAGTCTTGGAAGTTGACAGGACGAGTCACAAAGTAGCAAATATGCGCTCACAGATTTACACATAGGATTGAGTGCAGAGTTACAACTTTTTCGCAATCGCAAACTTTCCAGTAGTGCACCTGGAAAGCAGCACGAGGCACAAATTTCCAGATGTCCTGGTAGGAAGGTCACATGGCCTTCCCTAGGGATTCCTATTCCTGCTATGCGGAGTTCACAATACCTTAGAACTTCGCACAGGGGGGATGGGGTGCCATGTGCAAATGCGCACTTTTAAATATTTTATTTATTCAAAAGGAAAACATTTTCTCTGTGGAAAAAATCCCTTACCCTTTAATGCTGGGGGTGATCCTTTTCCCTTTCTACCCTGACAGGGAGTTTCCCTAGCTTTGTTGTGGAGTAAAATCTCTGACCATTTCCAGGGTGGAAACAAGTGGCGTAGCTAGGCACTCTGCCGCCCGTGGCGGTCCCTGCCTTTTGCCGCCGCCGCCGAGCGCCTAAGAGCGGGGGGGGGGGGGGTTCTGGCGATAAATTTACCTGCCGCCCCGAAATCTCGTGCCGCCCGGGGCGTACCGCCCCCTCCGCCCCCCCCCTTGCTACGCCAGTGGTGGAAAGGGATCAGGGAGGAGTTTGTGAATGCCACAAACATCCATTTTTTTGTGGTGTTCACAAACTTCCAAGGCAAATCACTCTTTGGAACACCACTCCCCGCCCTGCCTTGAGTGTGATTTATAAATGTGGATGTTTCCATTGCTAATAATGAATTTACACCTGCCAAAAATTTGCTAGGAAGTCCTTTGTTGATTCCTGGCAAGTGTAACTGGAGTGAGTAAATGCAGCCATAGACTTATGTTGACATCCGAATTTACCTAGGTGACTATGGCCTGAAATTCTTTACAGAACTTAACCTGGAATGTTTCTTGACCGGCAACTAACTTAAAAATTCACACTCCTGTCTTTTAATAATAACTCCTATCAATTCGTTTACACGGAGTCTCACTTCCTGAATGGAAGTCTTTGACGAGATCTTTAACCCTTTCCATACTGGCTTAGCCCTTGGAACTCCTTTTATTGGTGGTAATTGATCTTATGCGTAGTGTTACCTGTGTCATTACTGGCATAACACTGTATAGGCATAACAATGAAATTCAATATTAGCATCCTTTAATTTAATTTAATTTAACATTTAACATAATTATTTTTCGACAATTCATGTTTCCCCATTTGGAGGAGCTATCTGAATTTTCTGACAATTGGCAGAGGGAGATATTTGACCCCATGTGGACCATTGGCTATGCTTGTTTTGGGGACCTTAACACTAAATTCAGTGATTGCCATGATATGATTAGCTTCTATCTGTTTGTGTTGAGTTTACCAATGATATCACAGATGCTGTTGTCCATGTTTCAAGGGTTGCTGCACAAGGGACGTTTTTGTTGACTTCCTAGTTGCATATGGCATGCATAGATGCTCCATTTGTGTACCTACTGACAAGCTGGCCAAAAATATTTTTGTTTGAATGGGGGTAATTGACTATGTAATGATCCCTAGCCATGCTGTGTATAGGTAGAAAGGTGACTCCAAGTCTTTGACTCTGTCAAATAATTTGCATGCAATACTTATCTCTGATGTTCTAGACCACGGGTTGAACCTCTTGCAAATGAAATCGGGTATATCCAATCTTCTCAGATAAAAGCCCATCTAACAATCAACCAATAAAGTGGTGTGGTTCTTTTTTTATTATTGGTTATGCAATGTCTGCATCATGATTTCGACTATTGCAATCATCAAAGGTTTAGGGCAATTAGCACATATAGGGCCAGATATACAAAATAGTGGTTGCAGTTTGAGACCAGCATTTATAAAGTATAGAATTTTGCAAACTGACATGTACTTATAGGCCAATTCTTAAAGTTATAATTCAGAGTGGGTTGTAATCTAACTTCTCATAAATAATAATGGGGCATGTCACAAATTGCGACTCGCTCCAATTGATTGCCATCACCGGGATGGTGGCCTGCTAGGATCAACAAATCACCATGTCTGTTATCGTGTTTAAATAAAGTAAACCTTTTTTTTGCAGCTCTTTTTTTCTTAAAGGAAATGTGCTGCTTTAAAAAAATGAGTTTTAAAAATAAAGTTTGTTTGAGAGTTAGCAGTGGTACCCTGGATCACTGCATATCCTGCAACAAACATATTTTTTACGTTCAGAAAGTGGAAGGGGTGCCCCTTTCCTTTTACGAATGAGTTATCACTCCCAACTCAGCAATCTGTAGCTTTTCAAAGTTTTAACGACATATTACAGTCGCAAAACACTATTACATCACATATCGAATCAGTATTTAGAAGGGACTCCACAGCATACCCCTTTCCATCATGCATCTTTACAGGAAATTACATCACCAGATTTCCCATCATCCATCTGCACAAGATGTGACCTCACTGGATATGCCATCATCCATCTACAAAGGAAGTGGTATCACTTCCCCACCTGGACAGACCACGGTCTAATCAAATTCAGCTTCCCTGTCCCAGTCCAGCGTACACGCACCACCACCAGACCAGCCCACCGGAAATGGAACAGCATCCCTGACAAGGACTAGAACACTGGTCTCAATACCCACCGACTGAACACAACAACACCCTCCACAAAGCCATCAAGAATTTTAACAATTGGATCATCTTCTGCTCTGACTCCCTTGTACCCCTCAAACACAGCAATACAACAAG
Source organism: Calotriton arnoldi (assembly GCA_963921515.1). Classification (NCBI taxonomy): domain Eukaryota; kingdom Metazoa; phylum Chordata; class Amphibia; order Caudata; family Salamandridae; genus Calotriton; species Calotriton arnoldi. The sequence continues at coordinate 4,097,977 of CAWUFW010000215.1, read as the reverse complement.
ATCTAGACCCCAGACCAGTTGGTACATGGGGGAACTCAGACTGATAAAACGCCACTGAAAACAACTGGAGTGCAAGTGGAGATGAGCCAGGACAATGAAGACAGGAGCATTTTGAAATTCTCCCTGAGACGCTACCACCAAATGATCCGGACCACCAAACTTGCCACTCTGGCAGCCCGCATTGATGCTAGCACCAACAGAAGTAAAGAAATCTTCATCATCATGAAGGATTTCACCTCACCAGCGGCTGCCTCCACCTTGATCACCCCCTTGAAGGACCCCTGCAACAGTCTCTCAATTCCTCAGCAACAAATTCACAGCCATTTACAGCAACTTCAATCTGCAACCGGACCCAACAGACCTCAGCAAACAACTTCTGATCTTATCTAAAGAACGAGTGCTAGCAACATGGCCCGTCATCACCCCAGAAGAAACTGATGCCACCATGATCTCCATCCACTCAGGTGCCCCATCGGACCCCAACCATGCCAACTCCAGAGGACTGCAACTCGTCAATGTCATACTGGCACCCATTCTGGGTGCTTCCACCTCTTCTGTGACCTTCCTAGACACTTGTAAACACTCAACTGTCTTTCCATTGCTGGAGAAACCCTCCACTGACCCTTCAACGCTCACCAACTACAGACCAATCTCTCTGCTACCAATGCCAGCTAAGGAGAAAATCATCAACAGATGCCTCACCAAATACCTCAATGACCACCAACTCCTCGACAGCACTCAGTCTGGTTTCAGACCAAACCTCAGCACAGAAACTGCCCTCGTGGATGCCATGAATGACATCCGCATGACTCTGGATGGAGGAGACACAGTAGCCTTCATCCTCCTGGACCTTTCATCCGCATTTGATAGTATCTAAGCCAAGAACCTCAGGATCGTCATTGACAGCAAATTCAACATGACTGCCTAATTCAACACCATCAACAATTCATGGTTTCATATCCTGAAGATGTTGAGGAACATTTTAGGTGGCTCCCAATCAGCACCCGGAAACCCATCATGCACAACCTTGTCTAAAGTAAGCTGGCCTATAGGAATTCCTTCTGTGCCAGGATAAACAAAAAACTCACCAGAAGGCTGCAGGCCATTCAGAACTCGATGGCCAGAATTACTCTCAACCTCCCCCGCTGCACTCACATCGCTCCACACCTGAAGAAGCTTCACTGGCTTCCCATACACAAACGACCACAATTCAAACTCCTCACCTACACTTTTAAGGCACAACATAACACTGGCCCAGCATACCTCAACAATCGTATCTGCTTTCACAAACCTTACATACACATTTGCTTGTTTGGACTCCTACTTGCACACATCCTAAGCATATGGAAAACCAGGTCGAGCCTTCTACATCGTTCCTAAAGCATGGAACGATGTGCCGATACACATGCAAGACTTGTCCTCACTTTTTTAATTTCGCAAGGAGCTGAAGACCTGGCATTTCGTGTAGTCTCACCAGGCCCCAAGTTTGGCTAGACTCACATCTGCTCAGTGCCAGAATACCCTCCCAGGTTATGTTGCGCTCTACAAATCTGCATAACATAACAAATACCAGTGTCTGCTATCTTAAAAATCCTTTGTACATCTGGCCCATATTTCTGAGCTGCTGTAATGCAGGCATCTCTTCTACCCATAACGAGTAGAAACCTGGATTTCATCAGGCATGCAGGTGGCAGAAGCATAGACTATGGAGGCACTCTTTCATGACTCAGAGTTCATACTCCTCAAGCAGTCTGCCTAGCATGGGTTTGGGAGCAATCAAAGCAGGACTACACTACAAAAGCTTGCGATGACAAGAAGGATACCTGTAATTCTGCCAAAGCTAGATGCTTCTTGAGTCTGAACTGTGGACTGCAAGACAGGAACTCTGGATCCAGCTCTAGAGGTGGGTGTCAGAGGGAACAATTGGCTGCACCAATTTGGCGATTTGTATGCCTCCACTGAATCGCCTAATCTAGGTCATCTCTTTCATCATACGATAATTAAAAGTAGCCCATTTACAAGGATGTGGAATATTTTGTATAGCAGCGCCCTGGACCCTGGGCAAGGCTGTAGTGCTTTACAAAGAATTCTGGTTATCAGTAGAGAGCAGCCGCGGTCCGTGCAGGTAACGGCGGTGGGGCCGTGTAAGGGGGGATTTCGAGGCACGATGTCGAGGAAAAGTTAAATAAATAATTAATTTTCACTAGGCATCGTCCCTGGAAATTCCCCCTTTCACTGCCCCACCGCCCCACCCACCGCTGTTACCTGCACAGACTGCGGTTGGTAGAGAGGTTTGGACTTAACAACTCTTTGCTTTTCTTACTGGTCGCCATGACTGACCATGTAGAGATCGTGCTATCTAATTGTCATAAAGCAGCAAGTTGCCCGCAATGTCCAGCAGCCTCTGGGTACAGAACCCAGATTTAAGCCAAGCCATCTGCTCAGAGTCGAGCTCCATTGCAACTTTAGCAGTGCTTATTTTGAGCCGGTGCTCGGCCCTGGCACTTAATTGTCAGCTCCGGCTCCAGTGACAGTCCACCACATGGTGGTGTGTCTGTCCAATTTTGAGATAAGCACAACAAAGTTTAAAGTGAATATAAATTAAAAATTAATAACACCAGTCTCTCATACTGTTATCATAGCTTTGGGTGGCCTGGACTAGTTTGATTTGTCACACTTGTAGGAGTGCGATGGTTAGTTCTTGTGTTGATACTGTCATTGGCAGCGCTGGCAGAGGCAATGGGTGGTACAGGGTGAAGTCGCCTCCCGAGATGGGCCCTGGCACTTACTTTTTTACAATTTAAGTACTGATTAGTGATGTCATCAATAATATAAATGATGACATACTGTGTGATGAAATCAATAAGGTTATAAGCAATGTATAGGATGATTATGGCTGAGTAGCTCGCCATAAATTGAGAATTTCAGTTGTTTAGATCATCCTAAGAGTAAACAGCCATTAGTTCGTAGTCATTACTTCGCATACCATTACAACGCATGCATTACCACGCATGCGTTGTACAACGCAAAGTAATTACTACGCTTTTACTTGGCATGTGCAATTACCACGCATGTCTTTACAAAGAAATTCGTTGTAAAGGCATGTATGGTATGCTTTACAACGAATTTCTTTGTAAAGGTATTCACATGCGAACTAAAAACAAAACGATCTATGTCGTTGTGAGGAAACAGAGGCTGTTTCTTCACAACGACGTGCACCGCCCCTCGGAGACGACGTGAAGAAGGCCCCAGGAGGAGAGAGGAACCACGAGGAGAGAGTGGTAAGGGGGATTGTGCGTTGGGTGGGGGGGGTTATTTTTTAAGGGTTTAGGGTAGTGTCGGGGGGGTCGTGCAGGGTAGTGTTTCAGTGTAGGGACAGGACTGGGGGTCGAGGGGGACGTGCTGGGGGTAGTGTTTTAGGGTTTAGGGTAGTGTTGTGGTGTTTGTGTAGGGTAGTGTTTTAGGGCTTAGGGTAGTGTTGGGGGGTCGTGCAGGGTGGTGTTTCAGTGTAGGGACAGGACTAGGGGTCGAGGGGGAGACGTGCTGGGGGTAGTGTTTTAGGGTTTAGGGTAGTGTTGTGGTGTTTGTGTAGTGTAGTGTTTTAGGGCTTAGGGTAGTGTTGGGGGTCGTGCAGGGTAGTGTTTGAGTTTAGGGAGCGCACTGGAGGTCGGGGGGGTCGTGCTGGGGGTAGTATTTTAGGGCTTAGGGTAGTGTAGTGTTTGAGTTTAGGGAGCGCACTGGAGGTCGGGGGTCGTGCTGGGGGTAGTGTTTTAGGGCTTAGGGTAGTGTAGTGGTGTATGTGTAGTGTAGGGTAGTGTTTTAGGGCTTAGGGTAGTGTCGGGGGTTGTGCAGGGTAGTGTTTGACTGTAGGGACTGGAGTGGGGGTTGGGGGGGTTGTGCTGGGGGTATTGTTTTAGGGTTTAGGGTAGTGTTGTGGTGTTTGTGTAGTGTAGGGTAGGGTAGTGTATTAGGGTTTAGGGTAGAGTCGGGGCGTGCAGGGTAGTGTTTGAGTGTAGGGACCGGTCTTGGGCTCGGGGGGGACATGCTGGGTAGTGTATTAGGGTTTAGGGTAGTGTTGGGGGTCGTGCAGGGTAGTGTTTGAGTGTAGGGACCGGTCTGGGGGTCAGGGGAGGGTCGTGCTGGGGGTAGTGTTATAGTGTTTAGGGTAGTGTTGTGGTGTGGTGTGTGTGTAGTGCAGGGTAGTGTTTTTGTGTTTAGGGTAGTGTCGAAGGGTCGTGCTGAGTAGTGTAAATGTAGGGAGTGGACTGGGTGTCGGGGGAGGGTCGTGCAGGGGTAAAACATTAGGGTTTAGGGTAGGGAAGGCTACTGTCACTTACCTTACAAACTTTTACCACGACTATACCTTTACCACGCATGCCTTTGCGTTGTAATTGCATGCGTGGTAAAGGCATAGTCGTGGTAAAAGTTTTGCGTAGTAATGGTATCTTGTTGTAATTGACAACGCGTACTAATACACGCGTTGTAATGGTACGCATTGTGTTTGTACGCGTTGTAACGACTCATATTCCATCCTAAAGATTTTTATAAGTATATCAGGGGTTTTGCTACATCAAAGTTATCTTCTACTCTGATTAAAGAACCATAACGTCCCTTTAACACGTTTAAATTAAATTCAGTTAAAAAGGAAAACATAAATTTAGTGTCATATTCAGTGGTGCAAAGGAAGAGATAATAGAGAGAGAGGGCAATAAAAGAACAGAATAGATAAAGGAAAGAGAGAGGAGAAAACATGAGATTGGTGAAGAAACAGGGAGGGAGAAGAACGAAGGAATGACACGAGAAAATAGGTGAAGATGTAAGAGAATTTTTTTTAATAAACTATAGAGTAAAAGAGGAGCTTATCCTAGGGATCAGTGCTTGAAATAGAAAAATAGAAGTGCAGGTACTCTGTATCAGAGTGCCTGCTTGTTTCTGAGACGTGCCGGTTCTCTCCAATTAAAAGTATTGCATTTCTCTTGAGAAGTGCCGGTACTCTCCCGCTCCAAATAAAAAAAATGCCGGTACTCAGTACAGGCCCATTTAAAGCACTGCTTGGGACAAGATTATGGCCCTTGCTCCGCCTGACCTCGGATATCAGTGAGAGAGCAGTAGGAAGAGTGTGTTGAGGCACTCCGAGCCCTGGTTCTCAAAAGTCAGATGGTAGGACAGAGCGAGGTCAGCTCGTTGATATCTTGAGGTCAAAGGGTGGTACGTACCACTGGCATTTCGGTGAATCAGCGTCCATCGGTTTATGCAGTAGAAGATTAGGCTTAGGGTCATCTGCGGGGCCATCAATCACTGGTTAGTTAAGATATAGGAGTTCGTGCAGTGGCCTGGTGGAGTGTGGCATAAGGCAACGGGGCACGGCGTGCCTCCTCGACGGAGACAGTGCCCCACCCATCATTTTGTGAACATGTCTCCCACAACTACAAAAACACAGGTGCGCTCTGCCAGGTTGAGCTAGCACCTGCCTTATTACCATAAATTTAGCGTCAGAAATTTCTCACGTCAATCAATGGACGAACCTGTTTCTTTGTGTTTACGAAATCGCAGGCCCCTCCCTCAGAAAGGTTTTGTCATGCGCCTCGGGGAAGGTCGTCCATTGCTTCCCAATGGGTGCAGCCTCGGTAATCACGTCGATCCCCGCTGCAAGCATTCAGCGGCCTGTTCCAGGCAGCCCCGGTTTCATACCTGATGATGACGTGAGAACTATCGGAGAAGCGTTTCCTCCATCTCAGCCAAGCCCAAGATCAACCTGTTGAGTTCCCCTGCATTCCAACAGTTTTTTTTTTTACATTTGCTTATATAGCGCAAACTTGGCCAGAGGGCATAGAGCGCTTTGCAAGTGAATCAGATTACATTTTTTAAGGCGGGGAGATAAAGCGACGTTCCCAGATCCAGAGATGTTGAATCAAGGGCCGGGAAACAAAAGTGGTTTTAGCTGCTAGGACACTTCTTCTCCCAAGGAGAGTATCAAATACAAAATAACACCGAATGGCGAATGCCCACACCACTTTCGGGGAAGCAATTCCTTTTATTCACCGCATCAAAGAGTTAATTATAATTAGAATATATAGGTTATGCAATTCACACAAGCAAGTCTGTCAGTCAAGAATACATTGATTTAAAAGTCATGGGTACAGTGCTGTTCGTGACCCGGAACACATACATTCCGTTTCACCTGGATTGGGCCTCATCAGTCGAGTATAGCTTGGTTCCACTGGCACCGTGAACATGGTGGGCAAGAGAAGGATGGGTTGACCCGAGTGGTTGCCTATTGCAAGCTTTCCTCCCGTCACTGTTTGTGTGTTTGATGTACTGCCCTAAGTGGCAAGGGTGTGCCCATACCTGGGTCCCATGCTCACTGTGCCACTGGAACCAAGCAGCACATGACTGATGCACCCCAGTCAGGGCAAAACCGGTCTTGGGTTGCTTGTGTTTCGGGTCCGGAAAAGACCTGGCCTGGCAGTTCAGGCTGGAATGTTTCGATTGGAGCAGGGTCAACACTGATTTGCACATGGCTGGGTCCAAACTGAGGTGGCATAGTGTGCAAAATAACGATGGACTGGGAAGCTGCCCTTAGTAGTTATATTTCCCATTCAAGCCTGCCCATGCCTGAAGTAGTGTGTGTTTCTCTATGCTTTACAAGTAGGGTAGACAAAACAAACTTCCTTAAACCACAGGTGCAAGACAAGCAAAGCTATCTGCGTTAACCCATAAGAGCAGTGCATGTAGAGCTACTGCAAAGCTATATGTGCAGCACAGGAGAACAAGTGTATCTAAACTACAGATGTACAAAAAGTAGATCATGTTCTCTAAGCTATAGGTGGCTCACAGGCAGAGTAAACTCCTCAAATAGTAGGGGTGTGAGGGGCCGAAGTAACATCTCTCAAATATAGGTGGATAACAGGAAAGCAATCAGCGCAAACTCCTTGAAAGTACAGATGCAGGACAGGCAGAGAAAGCTTCCCTTAGCCATAGGCACAGGACAAGTAGAGCAAGCTTCAGTAAAATGCAGTTGCAGAACAGCCAGAGCACATTTTTCTAAATTATAGAGCAGTAGTCAGTTTCTCTAAATCCCACATACCGAACAGGAAGAAACTATATATTACATGAAGCAAAAGCTTCTACAATTTACAAGTTCTGAGCAGCCTGTAAGAATTGGAGACAGAAGACCGGGGAGGCAAGCTTCTTCAAATCAAAGATAAAGATCAGGTAGAGCTGTTTTGCTAAACCACCCAGTCAGAATAGACAAAGTTCTCTAAACCGGTGAGAGACATTTTACTTCTGATTCTGTTGGTTGTGGGAAACGCATAACGTGAAGTTGCATGTTCTCCTTGGTCACCCGAGGTTCAGCATACTAGGCCTCAAAGGTTAGCCATGACACTCTAGCTCACTTGACTCTCCAGTGGTGGAAATGGGCATTTCATCATGGACAAATACAAGAGAGCTGCTCTGAAGCTTGGTTTAAAAAAACAATAACGCATTATCAGGCTGTACCCATAGCCTCAACATCATATCGTATTCGACAAAACACATCTCATCCTCTCCCATGAAACTCCCAGCCTCCTAGCGAAATCTATAAAATGCATGTCAGAAGTTGCCTTCTGGATGAAGCACCAACTGCCAGAAGGTGAACTTGGATAAGAAGGAGGTGGTTCTCATCGGAAAATACAGCATACTCTATTGTTCGACCTTGTGGCCATCAGAACTTGGACCCACTCCCATCCCGTCAAACCACACGAGGAATCTAGGGATTCGTATCCACAGCCATATCTCAATGTCCAGCCATGATAACTCGATCACCTCCTCCTGTTTCCATACCCTCAAGCTCCTTAGAAAAATCTTAAGATGGCTTCCTCTCAACACTCGACATACAATCATCCAAGCTCTAATCATCCGCAGGCTAAACTACATAGTGTGCCGATATCGGCAACCCTCCCCCGCAGCATAGTAAGGTACTTAGTACACACTGCATTAAATATTCATGCCACATACATTTTGTTGGAAAACCAGTTTGCTGCAGGTATATTTCAATCATGAAATATGCCAACGTGGTGGGTTAACTTACAGGCGATCCAAGGGCAGGCAGCGATGAGTAACAATGATGCCCGCCCGCCTGATGAACCAAACGGCACAGTGGCCAACCCAATCGGTGCTACTATTTTATCCGGGGATTTTTCCCCTTAAATACTGTGGACCACCAGTCCATGACTTTACTCGCACCTTTTTAGGGGCAGAGTGTTGCAAGGCAAGCCCCTGATTGCTCAGGCTTTCAACTGCCCAAAGTACTAGAGTGGCGCCGACGTATCCATTAAGGGTCCTGCAGAAAAGACTCCTGGGAGTTTGCATAGAGCACCCCTGCTGTGCTCATTGAGAGGGTACCCCTATGTACCAATCTGCCTTCAGATCACCCTGTAACTCCGCCTGCAACACAAATTAACATTTTAATACGTTCAGCACCTCGTAACGAAATCCCACTGACACGCTGGGTATGCGGTAGGGAGGGTGACAGCATGTTCAGTGGGGGGAACAAAGAGGAAGGCCAGTGGGTGGGGCAGGTATAAATACCTGACAGCAGCCCCCTGCATGCTGGAAATGACACAGTGATAGCGCCGGACATAGGGGACACCTGTGGGGGGGTCCCAGGGAGAGGAGCGCAGTGGATGTGCCAGAATGCAGCACTAAGGTGGCCGCCCTCTTACCACGGCCAGACTGGGAAGAGAAAGCAGCCCTGGCAATTCCACTTTACCGGCCCCCGGGTGGGGGGGGGGGGGTGAAGGTACTGAGAAGCACTGCTGCCGCTTTCATTTTGTCACAGGGGGCCGATATTGCAGCACTGCTGCGAAACCAGCCTCCAGTGACACAACAGGCCCCCCACAGCTACAAAACCAGCCCCAACCCCTCCGGCCCACTGGGGAAACGCCCGGTGTCCGCTACGGCCAGTCCTGCCCTGCCTCTTACAAGGGCACACTGCTTGCGCCGTGGACACTCGCATTGTGCCGATATCAGCAACCCTCCCTTGCAGCATAGTAAGGTACTTAGTACACAATGCATTAAATAATCTCACCACACAGTTTGTTGGAAAAACAGTTTGCTGCAGGTTTGTTTCATACACAAAATATACTAACGTGGTGGGTTAACTTACGGGCGAACCAAGGACAGGCAGCGATGAGTAACCGAAGCTGCCCACCCGCCTGATGAGCCAAACAGCACCGTGGCCAACCCAATCGGTGCCACCATTTTATCTGGGGATTTTCTCCCTTAAATACCATGGACCACCAGTCCATGACTTTACTCACACCTTTTTTAGGGGCGGAGCATGGCAAGGCTCCGGTTGCTCAGGCTTCCAACCACCCGAAAGACTAGTGGGATGCCAGCGTTTCCATCCAGGGTCCTACTGTAAAGACTCCTGGGGTTTGGCATAGAGCACCACTCCTGTGCTCATTGAGAGGGTACCCCTATCTACCAATCCACTCTGGATCGCCAGGTAACTCCGCCAATGCTCTGGATGTGGCAGCCATCACATCCAGGGCTCCCCCACCAAGGCAGGCAACTTAATTTACCTACAGCCTGCAGTTACCAGTGCTGCTCCCAGATCCAATAGGAACAGGTCCATGCCAACCTCTGATAGGTGTACTCCGTCCTTCTCGAAGTACCCATTGATGCTGGCATTGATTAGTCCATGTCTTATGAAGCCAAAACCCCTCTGCTCTGTGAGCTTGCGCATGGCACTATTCACCCTTCTGCGGAAATGCTCAATAGCCTCCCCAGACCTGGCCCCGTGCCAAACCCTCCAGGGGATAATCTCAGACCACCATAACTCGCAGTGCCCCATGCATTTGCTGATCTCACCCATGGTGGATTTCTTAGCCTTTATTAGTGCACAGCACCCCAGGGAAGTAAGGTCATTGCCACTGAGGTGGATAACTAATATGTGAGGAGGTGGTCCCCCACATCTAGTCTCTGCTGCAGCTTGTTGAGCAAACTGCACCAACGCATGCCTGGGAAACCAAGCCATGCTGTCTGCATGTAGTTGAAGCCGTGCCTCCAGGTCCTCATCTTTGCCCATTTCGCCACCCTAGCGATGAATGAATGACCAATCACCCACACCTTGAAACCTGACGAAATAAAGAAATGCATATTTGTACACACTGTTTAATTGTTGCACACACAATAAAACTAACATCACCCTGGACTTGTGCCCTCCGGGTTGTACATCACCAAGACCACAATGCTGAATGACAAAACACCCCAGTGAAGTAAACAAACAAGAAACACACACATTTTGCAATACCACTCACTGTTTACATTGTTTGATACCTTCGTGCCCTTCTGCCCCCTCATGGGCGAATATAGCGACTGTAGCACTGAGATTCCCATCGCCCCAATGACTTAATGAGATTGGGGGGAGGCCCACCTTGAAAGCTGTGGTGGCTGCTCCTATTCGGAGGGAATGGCTGGAGTATCGTTTTCCCGCCTCAGAGTTCCCCGACAGTTCTAAACAGGACTTCGTCACTTGCCCAAACTGGTATCTGGTAAGGGGGATGTGATCCACATGTAGTAGCAGGTAACCCCCTGCATTGGGACATATCGCCAGGTAATCTGTGACCAGCCTGACCAGGCAGTAATTCTTGTTACCCAAGGGCTGCAGCACTAGGGATCTTCCATGCCCTACCTGATCAGTTTTAGATCTTCTCAACGTTATTGTTAAGGCGTCCCGTAGCACACAGCCCAAATCTGTTATGAAAACTCTTCAGCAAACTACTGTCCACCTGTTCCCTGCTCTTGCAGGCTGCGGGCTCGCGCATTTGCGGCTGCCCGCGGCCCCCGCAGGTGGCCACCTAAGCGGGCGGCCCTCTAGTGCCATTTGGGCACCAACCCACCCCCCCTTTCCAATCCTGGGGACTCAGGGAGGAGTCCCCCCTCCTTGCCTATGTGTCGCTTGGCGCGTCACTTCCGGCACGCCGTGGAGCGGGGGGAAGGTATATAGGTCTTCCCCCGCCTTCCTAGCGTCCTCTGTTGCGCCGGACACGCCATCTAGGAGGAGCTGCTGCGGTCACTTCCCCGGGTATCGGAGGTCGTGCGGCCAGTCGAAGTGGAGTCGAGGTGAGTGCCCAGGCCGACCTCTCTCTCCCCCCCCCCCCGGTCGGGTCTCACCGCGCTGGCTTTAGCAGTGTGGGACCCTGCCCCAGTTTTAAGTCCCGGGCCTCAGTCTCGCTGGAGGCTGCCGTAAGCGGCACTGGGGAAGGGGCTGGGGGGGGGGGGTCTGACTCCCGGCCGTATCCGTATGCCGCGGCAGCATGCCCGGTTGCACAGCAGGCAGTGGCGCGAGGCGACCACTTGCTAGTGCCCCTGCACGGGGTACTGTGGGCTGTTTGGGCATCACTGGAAATGGCGTGGTGCATGGCTCCCGTTCAGGTGCGCGAGGGGGCCAGCCGTTGGAGCACTGGCCTCCAGACAGAGCCCCGGGCCTGCGGGCCCCAGCTTGGGAGGGTGGGCCGATCGGCGATCTCGCCCCCCCCCAAGAGTGATGTGCACAGCTGCGGGTCCCGCCGGGTCGCCTCAGGGGAGGGGGCCGCACGCTCGTGCATCCTCTCGCCTCGCTCACTGTCGAGGTCGGGGGAGGGGTAGAAGAGGGGCACGTGGGCCTTCCGGTGCGTCCCCGCCCCCCCTCTGGCCCACCAGTAATAAGTATTGGAAGGGTGCGCGAGCATCCACGGGAGGAGGGGCCCATTCGCCAATGTAAGCGACGGGGCATATCACCGGTTCCCCGAGCGGAGGGTAAGCATCGGGGGTGCTGGCTGCTTCATGTAAGGATCATAATTGGCCCCCAGAGTCTGCGCTACTGACCAAGGAGCTGGGGTTCAGTGTTCGAGCCATGGCATCGGCTCAACATCGAAAAGCTTAATCAATATTTTAATGTAACATTTTTCGGGAAGCGCGGAACGGGAACAGGACAAGGTGTAGGTTGCTGGGGGGGCGTGTCCGTTTCAGGGGCAGGGGCACGCGCAGGCGGCAGAGTATTCGGTCGCGGCCCCCCCACCTTAGGTGGATGTATCACATGCTAGCTGGTAAAGTGCTACGAATGTGGCAAACCCATGCCTTCACCCGGCGGATGTAATTAACTGGGGACATGTGTTGCTCAAGCAAGAGTAGCACGCGGGTTGGGTGTTTGAGTGCCACTGCGCAAGGCGGTTTTGGGGAATTTTAAAATGGTCTCATTGTGTTTCAGGAGCAAGACAGCTGGAAGTCGGACCGTGGGGCCGGCAATGGGACAGGGGTCAGGTAAAATTATTGGCGGCTCGAGACGCAACAAAGGAGCCTGCCACACGCGGGGTCCCAGGGTTACGGCCTAAAGGAAGCGAGGCCGGCACACCTGGGATCGCGGGCCCCGGAGGGTCGGATATTTAGGTGGGGGAGGAAGCCTGCATCGCGGGGGCATCACGCCGGGGAAGATTGGGGTGATGTTGGCCTCCAGGGGATGCGTTGGCGAACGGGTATTTGGCCCGTCTAAGGTTCACTGCCAACTAGTTTGCTAACATTGTGAATTATTACAGGCCGTGTGTGAGGATCTCGTGACAGTGCCGCAAGTGGGTCGCCAAGGATCGATTGGGACACTTCGCCTTCAAAGCCTGGCGGGAACTGGTGAGACAATCATGAGGTTGAGTGGTGGGGGGGCAACAGGGTTGGTGTGACGGGCTGAGCCGCTTTCCTTGACCGGTCGACCGGGATCGCTCGCCGGCAGTGGCACAACACCCTTTGGTACGGGGGCAAGTCACTGGAGTAGTAAGTTGGCATGGTGCGCAGCAAGTGCAGGGGACGAGATTGGCGACTCAGGGAGGGGAACAAAAAGTGTAAGATCTGATATGCAATTTTGAATTACAGCCAGGACAGGCCCTCGGGCCGGCAAGCACAGTCGCCTCACACCCACGCATGCCCCAGCCAACAAGGATAGTAGAACCGCAAACGACTCGTCAGGATAGGTTATCAGGATATCAAGAGGCGAAGTAAGTACTTGGGCAGACGCGGGTTGTACACACATCAGGGTGTAGGGTCACGGGGCTCCCGCAACGAAGTCGCGGGGGGGCGCAAGCAGGTAATGTGGGGAGCAGCCACTTACGATGCTTTATCATCCTTAGGACCCGCATAGAGGCCGTCGGCCCGACAAGCCCGGAGCCATGGATAGCCAAGGAACCCCCACCCTCTTGTTTTCCCAAATCAGCTGTGTGGATGAGTCCCAACCCGGCACGTCACAGGATGCAGTTTGGGCAGACTTTATGGCAATGGCAAAGGCCAAAGGAGTCGATTGGGCTAAAGGAATGCTCAGCTCCCGAGAGCAGGAAGATTCGGGGGTAGTGGCGGACTTACCCATCGGGCCCCAGGCAGGGCCAGCTGAAGCAGGATCAGGCAAGCCAAAACAAGCTCGCCGGCCCACCATTAAGGACTTTCCCCAAGACCCCCCGGTGCCCAAGGTCAGGGTAGTAGCCAACTTGCAAGGTGCAGGCCCAGTGCTGACTGCGCCAGCGGGGACACCGAACATTTCTGCAGTTGGTGATGGGAGCACGGAGAAGATGGGTAAGAGGATGGACTCCATGTTATGCTTGAAGGCCAGCTTTCAGTCACGTTTAGACAACCCCATCGCTCCCCTCCCGCCCGCTCCCCCTGTCCCGGGTGGAGTTGGGGCTCCTTCCATTACGCAGGTCTGGGGGGATCAAGCAAGCAGCGCGAGCAGTCAAAAAGCACCCGAAGCAGCTGCTAACGCAGGGAATCAGGCGTCTCCGCAGGTGGCTTGGGTGGGGGCAGTGGCAGCCGAAACCAACGCCGGCGCAGCGCCAAGTAGCATTCCCCCCGGGGGGGGGGCAGCAGCAGGTGACAGCTTCCCAGACAACGCCGGCAGCTGGGCCATGCCCCCCGGTCCCTCCCATGTTGGTATCCCCGCTAGCCGCGTCCCAGGAGGTTCGCATTCACACACCCCCGGCTGAACCAGCTAAAGCAGCTGCGGCGCCCCTGCCACCCATCACAGTGGCACCATTGGTGTCCGGGCGTTGCTCCTTGGCATGGCAGGTGCCTTTAGTGGCCAAGGAAGGGATTTGGCGGCGTGAGTTCAGTGACATATTCACCTTATTGATGCATGGGTTGGATGGGGTTGACACTAGGAAGATGAGGGGTAAGGAGGAGGATAAGAAGGTGCGATTCCAAGCGTGGCCTGAGAAAACAATTGCAAACTGGGGGGAAGCTTTCTCCATCCTAGCAGCGGTGAACATGGTGAAATTCCCAGAACAGGGGCCGGCGTTGTTCCAGTACTCTCACACCGTAACCAATGAGGTGGAAAAGACCGGGGGGGTGGGTTGGTACCACTACGACCGGGAGTTCTGGAAAAAGATGGCAATGTGTCCAGAACTGGGGTGGGACCAAATGGAGGTGCGGCTCTGGGTCCAGCACATGGGGAAATACACATCAGAAATTAAGGATGGGGCAAGCACGAACCAAAAGGGGGGAGACAAAGTGATGGGTCAGAAGCAGGCGGGGAAAGGCCAGTCCAAGCAGCCCTTTCGAGGAGGTCAGGGAGGGGGTCAAAAGCAAGGGGGTAAAAGATTCAACCCTGGCACCTGTCGGCTGTACAATGCGGGGTCCTGCTCCTGGGGCAAAGCTTGCAAGTTCGCCCACAGTTGCAGCAAGTGTGGGTCTTCCCATCCTGCTGTCTCTTGTAGCACCAAGCGGGAGGGTCCCCCAACACATGCCGCCCGGCAAGACAGTTAGTCCAATCTTGGTGTCCAGCCCTCCACGGGCCCCCCCACCTCCCAGGTACCTCCAGTACCACCTAGCGCGGACACCCTTTACTCACCTTCCTGGGAGGTGTCCTCCGAGGTCCACAAGGTAAAGGGCCCTTCCCCCATCATCATTTCCAACCTGCTCCCCTTGCTCCGAGATTACCCGAACGCCAAAGACAGGCTGCTCCTAACAGAAGGTTTCATGGAAGGTTTTAAAATACCATATCTAGGTCCTTTAGTTTGCAGGGATGCAGAGAACCTCAGGTCTGCCAGAGAACTACCTGAAGTAGTAATGGAGAAAGTTCAGAAGGAAACTGCCCTGGGCAGGGTTGCGGGCCCCTTTGATCAGCTCCCCCTCAAGAATTTTTTTATCTCCCCGCTGGGTGTGGTCCCCAAGAAAGATCCTGGGGCCTTCCGGTTGATTCATCACCTGTCCTACCCGGAAGGCAACTCAGTTAGAGGAAGGGGCCTGTTCAGTCTCCTACTGCTCCTTAGACATAGCAATGGACATGGACATGGTGAGGAGAGCAGGCAGGGGGGCATGGTTGGCGAAGGCAGATATCGAGTCGGTATTCCGCCTGCTGCCGGTCCACCCCGACAGCCAGAACCTTCTGGGTTTCAAGTGGCGGGGAGAATTCTTCTTTGACAGATGCATGTCCATGGGTTGCGCCGTGTCCTGCGCCTACTTTGAGGCCTTTAGCTCTTTCCTACAATGGGTGCTCACTGGGGCATTCAACGTCGAGGGAGTGACCCACTACCTGGACGAATTCCTGTTTATTGGGGGCGCAGGGACACAGGATTGTAGCAAGGGCTTGCAGTGTTTTCAAGAACTGGCGAGGCACCTAGGGGTCCCGTTGGCGCCTGGCAAGACTGAGGGTCCAGCGCGGGTTCTCACTTTTTTGGGCATTGAGCTGGACACGATTAAGGGCGAGTCCAGGCTTCCTGCTGATAAGGTGCAGGCTCTGCGTCAGGACATTCAGGCGTTGCTAGGGAAGGGCAAGGCCACGCTGGGTGCCATCCAGTGCCTTTTGGGAAAGCTGAATTTTGCATCTAGAGTGATCCCGGCGGGTAGGGTGTTTGCCAGAAGACTAGCTAGGGCAACAGCAGGAGTAAGCAAGAAACATCACCTGGTTCGGCTGGGGAAAGGTTTGAAGGAGGACCTTGCAATGTGGCACGAGTTCCTCCTGCATTTCAATGGAACGGTGATCTGGAGGGCACCCTGGGCTGAGAGTCCGGAGCTCTGCCTCTTTACAGACGCATCAGGCAGAGAGGGCTTCGGGGCAATAATGGGTACCAAATGGTGCGCCCATGAGTGGCCCAATGCCTGGCGCAAGCGTAACATCACGGCAAACATCACTGTCCTAGAGTTCTTCCCCATTGTAATTGCACTACATTTGTGGCCCGAAGCGCTATCAGCCAGAAAGGTCCTATTCTGGTCTGACAACATGGCGGTGGTGCAGGCCATCAATGGGCAGACAGCCAAGTGCCCATTGGTGCTGTGCTTGTTAAGGGAGTTAGTCAGGGCATGCCTGCGCTGCAATGTCAAATTCAGGGCGAGGCATATCGAGGGGGTCAAGAATGTGGCGGCTGACGCTCGCTCTCGTTTTCAGTGGCTCCATTTCCGGGAGGCCTGGTCGCGAGCGAGAGCTGAGATGACCCCCTTCCCGGCACACCTCTGGCGGATTTTGCAGTGGAACAGTGATTGAGAGCAATGGGTGAACGTTCGCTGGCACCAGGTACCAGGAAGAGATACAAGGCACACCTTAACACATTCTTCGATGTTGCACAGACTCCGGGCCTTTCCTCTCTGCCCCTGGAACAGAAAGTGCAGGCATTCGTACTGTGGGCGAAGGAACAAGGGAAGAGCCATTCTTGGGTATGCGGTCACTTGGCAGCAGTAAGCCATGACGCCAAACTAAGGGGACGGCACAACCCTACCAAGTCCTTCCTTATCAGGGCGGCTCTCAAAGGTTGGGCCACGGAGGAGGTAAGGGATCCAGACAATAGGGCCCCCATTGACTTTCCCACCCTGCAGGGCATGTTGGACGTAATTGGGGCTGTCACCTATTCACACTATGAGGCCACGCTCTTCGTCGCAGCATTCTGTCTGGCGTTCTTTGGGGTTTTCCGAATCAGTGAGCTGGTGGCCAGGTCCAGGACAGATAGGTCCGGCGCTGCCTTGAGCAGACAGGATGTCAGCCTGGATGGCACCCTGTCGATCCATCTCAGGAGGTCCAAAACGGACCAGACTGGGCGGGGGGCTGTGGTGGTACTAAGGCCCCTGGGGGAGAAGAGATACTGTCCAATCGCCAATGTAGAGGAATACTTGGCGGTGCGCCCTAATGTCATCACTTCCACAAACCGATCAAAAGAAATCTTCTCAATAATTAACGAACTATCCAACCCCGACAGAGTGACACTAAAATCAACACCGTCGCAATCCTTATGCGACTCCTTGAACAACTTCTTCATTGACAAAATTAAAGCCATTAAAGCAAGTATCCCCATATGCTCGAGTCCTGCATGCCCAAGAACTCATACAGGTTAGAACAGATTCCAGCGATAAGTCAAGAAATATTCACAGACCTACTGACAAAAGTAAAATCTGGTTCTCCTAGGGACTGCTGCCCCCCTTGGATCCTAAGGGAAGCCTTTACTGCCTGCCCGAGTCCAGCCATGACCCTTTTAAACGAGTCATTGTCCCAGGGTTATATACCTGACACCTTTAAGGAGGCGTCTGTTATCCCCCTCCTAAAGAAGCCAGGAGCAGACCCTAAAATCCTAACCAACTACCGACCTATATCACTGCTTCCTTACTTGGCCAAACTACTCGAAGCCCATGTAGCCAAGAGCCTATCTGCCTTTCTGGAGCAGTCCGATTATCTGCACGCGCATCAAGCAGGTTTCCGCCCAGCTCACTCTACAGAGTCAGTTATACTGTCAGTATTGGATACCCTGCGAGAGAAGGCAGACAGAGGCTACCCGCAAGCCCTGGTGCTGCTGGACCTTTCCGCTGCTTTTGACACGGTCGACCATAACATCCTGGTCGACCGTGTCAAGGATGCGGGAATCCAAGGAACAGCCCTCAAATGGATTGGCTCCTTCTTAACAAACCGATTTCAGGCGGTCCGCCTAGGCCAATTCACAACCCCCAAGATTAGAACTACATGTGGTGTTCCCCAGGGATCCTCACTTTCCCCTCATCTATTCAATGTATACCTTCTCCCTCTGATCCATGCCCTGAAAGAAAGGAAAGTTCAAACTTTCAACTACGCGGACGACTTCCAACTAGTGTTCCCCATCAATAACTCCCCTACCACCGTTCATGAATTCCAGACTACGATGTTGTTCATCCGTGACTGGATGAACAGCAACCATCTGAAGTTAAATCCAGACAAGACGGAAGTGATTCTTACGGGAGGCTCCTTAAACCCCTGGAGCTCCCGCTTCTGGCCTAAAGAGCTGGGACAGCCTCCCACTCCTTCCATATCTGCCAAAACCCTGGGAGTCATAATTAATAATGATCTTACTATGAAAACTCAAATAGGATCCGTAATCTCAACATGCTTTTTCCAACTAAGAAAAATAAAGAAAATCAGCAGGTTCCTTACACAGGAAGCAAAAACACAGGCAGTACTTGCTATGGTGATATCCCACATCGATTACGCCAATTCACTATACTTCGGCATCCCGGCTTATCTCACCCATCGTCTTCAACTAGTACAGAACCAGGCGGCCAGACTGATTCTTCAGGAAAACAGGCGCCAACATGTCACTCCTCTTCTAAAGAAGCTACACTGGCTCATTATAACCCAGAGATGCGCCTTCAAGGTGGGATGCATCATCTTTAAATCTCTGAACGGCAGAAACCCTAAATTCATCAACAGCTTGATCAACAGGTACACTCCGACCCACTACCTGCGATCTGCCCATATGCATCTCCTGACTATACCTCCCTTTAAACTGAAACGCTTTGGTGGAACAAGATTCTCCACACTAGGTCCCAAATACTGGAACTCCCTACCTCTAGAGATTAGATCCTGCACAGACCTCATGATTTTTCGTAAACTCCTGAAAACATGGTTATTTAGACAGGCATACGAGTAACATCTCAGTCCAACACCGTCAGAGTAGCGCCAAGAAACCAATCTGGTGTACGTGTGCTCTACAAATTAAGTATAACATAACATAACATAATAATGTCCCTGGCTACTTTTTGATTCACGATGACCATGGGCCCCTTACCAAATTTCAGTTGGAATGCATAATGGGGGCTTTCCTGGCGCGGTCGGGTCATGCCCACCCTGACAAAAAGTTCTCTAGTCACTCCTTTAGGATTGGGGCGGCCACGGCTGCGTTCAAGGCAGGCTTGGAACCAGAGGGGATAAAAAAGGTGGGGCGGTGGGAGTCGCAATGTTACAAGCATTACATCCGCCCTTGAAGGCAATCTTGTATCTAAAAATATAGTTTACAGTGATTTGGAGTGTACTAATGACATATGAGTGAACACAATGATCATTAAAGGACAGAGTGTAAAATGGTGTCCTTTATTTCACCAGGATTCCAGGTATGGGTGATCAGGCACTCATTCATCGCCAGATTGGCACAGTGGGCTGCGTGCCGAAATTGGATGCGGGGTTTTTCAAGCACGCGGTTTGTTTGGATGGGTTTCCCTGGAATGAGATGGTGCAGCCTCAGGAACAGATTGGAACAGAGGTTGGCCCAAGGGGAGCCCCCTAATTTTTAGTGATACACCTAGGGGGCAACGACCTCATTGCCCTGGGGAAGCGGTCACTATTACAGGCCATGAAAACTGACTTAGAGGAGATCAGTAAATGCATGGGTCAATGTGAGCTCTGGTGGTCTGAAATCATTCTCCGCAGGGTGTGGCACGGGGCCAGGTCTGGGGAGGCCATTGAACATTCCCGGAAGAGGGTGAATCGTGCAATGCGTAAGTTCACAGACCAGAGGGGCCTGGGTTTCATCAGACAGATGATTCAAGATAATGTGCAAGGGAACTTTGACAAAGATGGGGTTCACTTGTCACCAATAGGGATGGATCTATTCCTTTTAGATCTGCAGGAGGCCCTGGGGCTGAGAGGTTGCTGGTGAGAGTATACCTGTTTGGTGGGGGGGCTCGGGCAGCGACGGGGGCCACCTCCAGAGCTGTGGCGGAGTTACAGGGCGATCTGGAAGCGGATGGGTACAGAAGGGTACCTCTGCGGGGCACAATAGGGGTGCCAGAGCCAAATACCAGGAGCCTCATGGCAGGTTCCTGGAAAACCGTGTCGGCGTCCCGTTAGTCCTTCGGGCGGTTGTGTGCCTGAACAGCCGGGGGCTTACCTTGCTACGCTCCGCCCTGAAAGGGGCGTGAGTAATGTGTCACATGATCCGGAAAGAGGATCACCCCATAAGGTAGCACTGATTGGGTTCTCCACAGTGCTTGGCTCAGGCGGGTGGGCGGGCAGCGAGGGGCTGCCTGCCCTTGGATCGCCCGTAAGATAACCCACCATATTGCATACTCTTGTATGGAATAAACCTGCAGCAATATTTTCCCAAACAAAAGTTGTGTTGTGTATTTATTTATTTAGCATGCATGCTATGTGTTTGCGTGGGTGGGGTGTGTTGCCAATAATGGCACTATGCGGCTACCCGCGGCCCCCTAGTGCCATTTGGGCACCAACCCCCCCCCCCCCCCTATTCCAATCCTGGGGACTCAGGGAGGAGTCCCCCCTCCTTGCCTGTGGCGCGCTTGGTGCATCACTTCCGGCGTGCCGTGGAGCGGGGGGAAGGTATATAGGTCTTCCCCCGCCTTCCTGGCGTCCTCTGTTGCGCCGGACACGCCGTTTCCCACCCTACTGCGTACCCGGCTTGGGGGTGGCAGCCAAGGTACATGGAATGTTGTAATGTTTTCTTTGTGTTGCAGGCGGAGTTACAGGGCGATCTGGAAGCGGATGGGTACAGAAGGGTACCTCTGCGGGGCACAATAGGGGTGCCAGAGCCAAATACCAGGAGCCTCATGGCAGGTTCCTGGAAAACTGTGTCGGCATCCCGTTAGTCCTTCGGGCGGTTGTGGGCCTGAACAACCGGGGACTTGCCTTGCTATGCTCCGCCCTGAAAGGGGCGTGAGTAATGTCACGTGATCCGGAAAGAGGATCACCCCATAAGGTAGCACTGATTGGGTTGTCCACAGTGCTTGGCTCATCAGGCGGGCGGGCAGCGAGGGGCTGCCTGCCCTTGGATCACCCGTAAGATAATCCACCATATTGCATACTCTTGTATGGAATAAACCTGCAGCAATATTTTCCCAAACAAAAGTTGTGTTGTGTATTTATTTATTTAGCATTTATGCTATGTGTTTGTGTGGGTGGGGTGTGTTGCCAATAATGGCACTATGTAGGCCGGTACCCAATACACAAGCAGCCAATCCGGATACTTACTCAGCTTGTTTCCAGTGGCTACCTGTGCCCATGCCGGTAAGACATGTTTAATGCTTGGGCCTTTCCGCTCCAGCAGCATCTCGCCTCTCAAGTGCCCCTGGTACGAGATGTGCTAACGATTTCCTGATCACACGCTGTGCTTTCCCCCCTAGACAGCATGCTTCACATTTGAATTCTCAACATTCTCCACGCCTCGCATTTCTCATAAACCCCCGGCCCTCTATCCCCGCATTGCTTGCATTGGTGGGGGGTCGAAACATGCTACTATGCCCAGTTAAGTGGCCTGCCTGCACAATCTTGCCCTACCAGGCAAGTGACTCCCTCAGGGCTGCACCAGGAAGGAAGTATCTATCGACCTAACCTGCACCCCACGTAGCCGTGTTATTGGCAGGGGAAATCAAACAAATTGGTGCCTCAGAAGTCAGATCACCCTTCATGCAGACATTGAGTCCCTACTCCCAAGGAATGGAGTGAAACGGTGGGGACAGGGGAGGGGGTAATGCGAGCTGAATTGGGGAATCACTACCATGGCTCAGATTTGATTGCTCCCCCCCCAGGGCAACCCTGTAACCCAGACCAAGAATCGCCCGCCGAAAAGGGGTGAAAAACCGAACCAATGAGGCCAGACGTCCGGCCAGCGGTATCTAGTGCTCGAGCTGCGGGTTCCAGTGTCCCAATTCTTCCCTCTCCTGGCCTTGTAAGAAGGCACTGTATAATTGTGCTCGCCCAACCAGGAGACCTGAGCTGCTAGCCATAGAGTGGTGCCCAACCGTAGGCAGAGGCAACAGCCCCCAAAGGGCCCCCCACTCACCACTATAATGCTGAACGTTGCCTCTGGACCCCACACACCACAGCATATCCAGCCGGGAGACAAAGAGGACGGCCTGTGGGTGGGGACCCCATCTGCCTGTGCGACGGAAATGACGCAGTGATACCGCTGGACATGGGGGACTCCAGTTGGGGGGGTCGAGGGAGTGGAGCGCAGTGGATGTTCCAGAATGCGGCACTAAGGTGGCTGCCCTCTTACAAGGGCGCACTGCTTGCGCCGCAGGCATCCTCAGAAACACACTTTACGTGGATATCTCCGCTAAACTCACCAAGAGGCTTTAGGTCATCCAGAAAGCAGCAAGAGACTTGCACTCAACCTCTCACCCTGCAACCACAAATCCACTCACCTCAAAGATCTCCAATGGCTCCCATCCACAAACATGCCCTTTTTCCAACTACACACATACAAAGCACTGCACAAGCTATGACCCACATATGTGAACAACCGCATCAGCTTTCACACCCAGCCAGACACCTTCGCCCTCCTAGACATCTGCTCACCTATGTCCCTCTCATCTGATGAGCCACAGTCAAGTGGCAGCGCCTTAATGGTATCTGGCTCCTAAAGCTTTGAAATCTCCCCCCTCACATCAGAGCCACCTGCAGTCCTGGAATTCTGAAAGAAACTGAAAACCTGGCTCTTCCAATAGGCCATAGATAGGGCAGTTCCCCTTCTCTACGTGCCTGGTTACCCACCCAGGTGAGATGCGTGCTCTACAAGTAAACACAATATAACAGAACATCATAATCTATAAAGGTCAAGGTTTAATCAAAGGCTTTGCTTTTAACAGCTGCATCTTTATGATTCGCCTAAACTAATACATCTTTTACAATGATCATCTGTTTGTGAAAATCAGCTGTCTTAAGACCTGATGGTTCACAAAGTATGAACGCACACAGTTTTATCATAACATAGCATGGAATAACAGAAAGTGTATTTGACTAGAACACTACATGGAAATGCTGTGATAGTAGAATAAATTAGCAATCAGAAATCATCCCCTGAATCCCTACATGCTCACTTGATTTAAATGAGCTCTGTCATCTGGTGAAACTGCTGAGTCTTTCAGATAGTGTGCGAACTTTACAAGAAAAATCAAGCAGAATGAATAGAATGGTATGGAAGCAACAGACAAACGAGTGGCTGAAACAGACAAACGAGTGGCTGAAACAGACAAACGAGTGGCTGAAACAGACAAACGAGTGGCTGAAACAGACAAACGAGTGGCTGAAAAGGTGTTTGCCATGAGGGAAATTAATGGATGTATTTGTTTTAAAATGTTTGGTAAGTATTTAAATATGAGCAGTTCATGAAGCACAACAAGGCTCGAAATCTGGAGACATGTCGATTTCCTCAACCCAGAACATGTGCAGGAAAGAGACTGCAAGGAACTAATAATACCCATCAAGTCATGGCTCTGTGTGCTTTGTAGAGGCGAGGCTGCGGCTAGGTTCAACACACTGCAGGGATCTTTCACAGCCCTGCTCTTGTTGTTTCAAGACAGGGCTACAAAGGAAACAGCTTGAGCTTGTTAAAAATATCAGCAGCCTCACTGCCTCTGCCAAGATTCCTAACTATGGGGCTGGGTGCAGACATGTCAGAGGCAACTTTTCATTTGTACGACCAGCTACTTGGCTTCGGTATTCCTAGGTTTTTTGCCCTGAGCTGCGCCCTCTGGGCAGCATTTTCTCCAATCCAAAATTACTACTTTTCAACCCGTCCTAAAAATACTTGGGGACTTTATAAGTTTCTCCAAAATTGTCCCAGACTGGAGTTGGAATAGTAAATAAACCTCGTGGAATATTTGAGGGAAAGACGCTTTTACTTCAAATATTCTAGGGCTGGAGTTGATTAGTAAATGTCTAGTGTCCGCCACGCCCACCGCTGCCACGCGGACGCTGTTGAGGGCAAAAAACACGAGCCTTGGCTTCACTCCAGACATAATGCTTGGGGCCCATAAGAAATACTAATGCAATACAGTCCGACAGGGCTCCTTTCCCCTAGCGTGCAGTTGATCTGAGCTGCTTTGTAAATGAGTGCAATTGCACGTTATGAGTCCCAGGTTAACCAAAGCATCCATCCAGCCTCTGAAAACATTCCCTCCCCTGCTGTAGCATCTCTGTCCACATCTGCCGGGAATTCCCACACTCCTTTCAACCTTCCCAATCCCCCTGCCCTCCAGCGAAGAGCAAACATACAACAAGACCTCAGAGAAAATAAATGCATTCTGAGTGGGCGGCTAAATAACTAAAGATCCACAGCTGGATGGACAGCCTCACCCCTAAGGGCCCCGGTGCAATGAACATGCTGCACCACTGGCAGCTACGCCGTGCCCCCGGGGAGCCCGCTGCAGAAGAGGAAGCACTGCATCACATTGCGAACCGAGGATGCCACAGGTTAATGCGGCACGCTTACTAAATACAACTGACCTGCAAGTGACCAGACTAGTCTGGATTTGCCTACCACAGGTGGCTGATAGTGAGGACAGTCAAGGTGAAAGGTTGGGGGGCGGGTAAAAGTGGTCAGAATCACCCAGGCCCTTACAAAGCACACAGCACAATGTGCGGGCGCCTTGGACCTTAATTGATGTGTTGGCGGCGCACGCGCACTATAGGCCTTGAGAACAATGCATGATTGCACAGGGTAGCAGGTTTTCAAGACTCAGGCAGTGGTACACACAATCATGAATACCTATACACCTGGGTGTATTGATGAGCTATGAAACACAGCCCAGGTGCCCTTTTGGACTTGACTTAAGGAGAAGGACATTCATGCAGAGGTAGTGCACATAGTGGACCTTGAACCATAAACCAGGTACCCATTGCTCCCGATGGTGAAAAAGGCCCTGCCTCCACCTCAAAGAATTCATGCATCTCACAACATTTCCCTACCTAATAGTTAAAACTGGTACTGGAAGTTGGGGGACAACACCTAATAGAGACATTTAAGATCATTGTCTATTTTCTCCCAGTCACTGAGGGGGAAAACTGACAAATCGAAAGTGCCCAAAGTGCTGTCAGCCCGAGACATATCTTAATTTGAACATGTACAAAGACAACTCTGATCCTCTGCACAGTGTAGAGACTATGCTAGTGGGCCACAACAAAAAAATTGACCAAATCCTGTGAGCGACACTCAATAAGAACACAATACTGGAATACAAGATTGGCACAGTGGGTATGGAGGTCAATTTATTGAGACCAGACCACAAGAAACTAACCAGCAGGGTTACAGAAAACTGATTACACATTGAACTCTCTGTGGCTAATAGTCCACAGCCTAGAAGCTTAATTGAATGAACTGAAAACCACATTTGCTCACTTCCAGTACTTGTCAGAGGATACAGAGGGCCATTCCAGGAGAAACAATATCCACTTGATCGGTGTGCCGGAGCATTTAGAGGCACGAAATGCTGTAACATTCCTAGAACAGTGTTTACTTGAAAAGGTCTTTAGAGGAACCGCCCCATAAGTTGTTTGCTGTGGAACGGGCACAAAGAATACTGGGTCGACCCCCTCCGCTGGGCCTGCCGCCTAGGCCCATGGTGTTGTGCCTACTGAACTATAGGACAGAGATTGCATACTGCAAGTTGCACGTGAAAAAGGTCCTTTGTTTTTTTAAGACGCAAAGGTCATTATATTTTCCGATCCCACCACTGCCACACAGCAACAAAGAAGCTCCTTTGATGTAACCAATTGTCTGCTCCACCAAAATGAAAAACCATATGCACTCTTATACCTTGCTAAACTGAGGGTAAGCACGGATGGAACTTCCTGCTTTACAACAGTGGACCCATTAAAGGTAGCCTGGACTCATGACAGAAAACCATGGGAAGACAATGAGATCACCAAAGTGGGCGACTTATACCTGGGAGGGAAACAACAAACATTCAACTCCATCAGGAAGGACTATGCTATCCCTGTGGGGCAGTTCTTAACCTTCAATGCCCTGGTGAGAGCAGCCCAAGTGGCATGGGGCAAGTAGGATACTGAACTGTCCAGATCTGAATTGTTAACCAAACTACTGACAGGTGGACATGTATGCCGCGCAGTGATGACGTTACATATTAAAATTGCCCCTGCAAAATATCCTCACATAATAGGAGTTAGGTCAAAAGGGGAAGCTAAAGTCAGCAAAGAATTTGAAGACCGAGAATGGGAACACATACTAAAACATACAATAAAAGTGACTGGGAAACTCAGATTTAAGTTTATCCAAATCAATTACGTACCCCATGAATATCTGCCCCAGATGTGGTTCCTTGCATGCAGACTTTTTTAACTTAGAATGGGGATAAGCGGTGGTCCGCAGTTTTTGGGAGAGAGTCATGGGCCTGCTCGAGGAGATTACACAGTCGGGCTGGTGGCGGGACAAAGTGGCGGGGGGGAACAAAACAAAATGTTTTAAAAAAGTGCCTAAATCCCACCGCATCGAACCCTCCTGGCTCCACTGAAGGCACAGGCTCTCCGACTGCCCTGCAGCCAATCTTGACACTGCTCTCACAGTATGAGAGCAGCGTCGGGGTTGGCCTGAGTGCCCTCAATTTACGCTCCTAGGTAGACTGGGAGCCTGTGCCTGCTGTCTCCAACCCGGCAACGCAGCTGGGTTGGAGACAGCTCCAATGCGCATGACTGTTTGGCTGGCCTGACACAACCGGCCAAACCGTCATGCACACTGATAATACGGCCCACCACTCCCCCTCAGTGCCGTCATCCTCTGGCCCCGCCCCCAAGACTCCACAGTAGGAGAAAAATAAAATGATAATAAACATGCTTTGTTATCGTTTTATTTTTGAAGTTTTGCAGCTGCTGACAGAGGGGGCGACCCTCCTCTGCCATAGCAGAGGAGCCGCCCCTGAGATTACATGTCAAACAATACTGACAAAACCAGAGATATGTCAGCTGGGGTGCCAACACAGACCTAAAGTGTCAAAACAAATGTGCAAATTTATTGATGTAGCCCTAGTGTTAGTGAAACAAAAAATTGCAATAAACTGGGATGCCAAAGGGGGCACCCAATATTACAAATTATTTACGAGATGTGAAAACTGCGGTAATGGCATAAACTACACACAGGATTGGGATCTGGGAATGATTGCTCTAGCTGGTAAATCAGACACCAGACCCCCATAGACCTCCTCCGAGGCTGCTCAGACTGCATTTCTTGGGTAGACGAATGGGCTGATGGGATTGGATAAACCCCTCAACATACTTGTAGTGAATTTTAAGGAATGAGAGTGGTTACTCTGCAAACACAGGGGTGCCAAAGGCATCCAAGCTGCTTAACTGTTAAAGCTTGTTGACCATTTATGTGTCTACATGATAGCTTACCTTTGTTGGTGTGTAGGGCAACGATGGGGAAGAGGTTGGAGTTTAGTGTTCTTAAAATATTAATGTTCCAACATTTTCTGCAATCGGGTCTACTATGTCATGTTTATGGAAATGATTACTGAAATCCTAGTTGTTAATAATAATGGTTTGATACTCTCATCTCCTGCTATCACAGTTTCTGGTGACACTATTGAACAATTTAATAAGAAGCAACTTGGGGGAAAAAAGTCTAGCTACAGTACAAGTCTAAGTAAGGTACATTCTAATGTATCTTTAAACGATAGATTTAAGACATATACATTTGCTTCAATTATTTTATCAAAGAAGAATGTAATAGGAATCCTCTATCTTGCCCTGTCTGAAATGTACTGGTTAGTCCCCTATGGTCTCCAGCTCTAACCCTCTGTTCTTTCTGTATCAATATTCACCCAATTTCTTCCCCCAAAATATTTTAAATGAGTTTAGTGTATTTAGCTCCAGCATTTCTTTTAGGAGGCTGTTTCCAGTCCTTCTGGTGAAGGCTCAAACAGTGACAGACAGGAGGTGTAGTCTGGTAAAAACCTATCTTACTATGGCAAGTCTGTGCTTATAAACAGCGCTACTCTTGGCTGTACCCTGTCACAAAACTGACAATAATCAATCTCCCTTTTTTCACTGAACTCTCCATCAACTAGGGCCTGCAACAAACTCACGCCTATCATTGTACCTGCCTCGCTGCCTTCTGATTTTACAGGCACTGGATCTTCACCCCTTTTGGAATATGAGTCTTTCAGACACTACTGGCTTTCCATCACCCCAGACATGCTTGTCCCTCCTCATCTAGCCCTAAAGAAACTAAAAATAAACATTTCTAACCTCTCACATCAATGACATAAAATGTATAGTTTTAATTGTTATGCGCTGATTACGAGTTGGGCGGAGTAGATTTACTTCATGGAATTCCAGTCAGCCTGATTCCAAGTAGGTCGTTTTTTCCAAACCGTGGGCCTGATTCACAAAGGGCCTCCGCTCTCGTGGGGGAGGCCCCGCAGTTGTGGGGCAGTCTCCGCACTCGTGGGGCAGTCTCCGCACTCGGGAGGAATCTCAGCAATGAGAATTCTCATTGTGGAGATTCTGCCCTGAGTGCGGAGACTCCCCCACGACTGCGGGGTCTCTGCCACGGGTGTGGAGGCCCTTTGTGAGCCAGGCCCTCAGCTTTTTAGGTGTGGGAGAACGAGACGCAATTTTACTGTGTGGTAATTACTCACCATAAAATTACTTGAATTCCTCACCATAAAATTGCTTGAGGCTTTAGCTGCAGGAGCAGCCAGGCCTATTTTTAGGTTTTGCCTAGACAGCGCATGCACTGACTCTGTGAGGAATGTTGTTTAAATACTGTGGGCTTATGGCCCGCCCATAGCTTACCATTTGTTAGCATCAGCGTCGCTTCCATGTTGCTTCTTTTCCCTATCACCACCTACCCTGTACTCTAAGCCACAGCACTCTACTGTGCGCCAATGCAATCTAACCTGCACCACTCAACTCTACGCCGCTGCATACTACGCCACTGCACTCTACTCCACTCTGCACCACTGTATGCCACCACACTACTCTACACCACTGCCTTCAACTCTGCACCACTATATATCACTGCAATCTACACCTCTGCACTTTATGCCACTGCACTATACTCTGTACCACTCTTCTCTGGGCCACTGCACTCTATGACGCTGCACTCCGCACCACTCCACTGAACTCTACGCCACTCAACTCTGTGCCACTGCATTCTATGCCACTCTATTGCGCACCACTCTAGTCTACACCACTACACTCTACCCCACTGCAATCTACCCCACTGCACTCTACTCTGCACCACTCTACGCCACTCTTCTCTTCATCACTCCATGCCATTGCACTCCACTCTGCACTACTGCACTCTATGCCACTGTGCTCTACTCAATATGCTCTTCCAATACCTTCTCATGGAGTCTGCGGAGCACCTGTTCCTCCCACCAGCCCACATGGTACATGGCTCTCAGCCCATCTGTGTGCGATATACTTGTGTACAGTGATGTGACATTCAT
Source organism: Calotriton arnoldi (assembly GCA_963921515.1). Classification (NCBI taxonomy): domain Eukaryota; kingdom Metazoa; phylum Chordata; class Amphibia; order Caudata; family Salamandridae; genus Calotriton; species Calotriton arnoldi. The sequence goes on along the minus strand of CAWUFW010000215.1, from coordinate 4,068,541 downwards.
TGCAATCAGTACAAAATCTCTTTCTATGGGGATATCATAAATTAACCTTAAAAAGTCCCCACTGTCCTTCACATATGATGGTAAATTCTTCACATATTTCTGTAGAAAAAAGTTGATGTATTTGGATGTATTCTCCATCGAGCTTCCTTTTGCTGAGATTATTGGATGCCCTGATGATAATTTGGGCATTTTTGTGGATTTTGGGAATTGGGTACATTACTGGAGTTCTTGGGTTGCCATTCCTTAAAAACCGGTATTCATCATGTAACAATAAACCATCATTCATCCATTTTTCCAGTTCTTGTTTGTACTGCACCTGGGTTTCAACTTGTCTTCTTGGTTCACATTATCTGTAACAGTCCCTTTGATTTAATTGACTCTGTGCTTCCTGTATATACAACTCCATTGGCCACAACACAATATTTCCTCCCTTGTCGGAGTTTCTTACCACTATTTGTTTGTTTTTTCTTAACTTGGACACCAGATTGTCATATTAACACCTAGCAGCAGTTTGTGTCTTCTTTCTGTCTCTAGTATTATCTTCCATGTGCAGTTTTTTGATTCCTTCAATCAGCAAATCGTAGTAAGTGTCAATGGTATCTCTTATGGTGGCTGGCACGGTTCTTGAGCGGGGCCTAAATGGGGTTGCAGCCGCTCCCCATACTTGCATGTCATACTCGTGTATACTGTCCTGGTCCATTATTTGGATGTTTCCTTGTTCGCTTTCTACTTCCAATTGCATCATAGTTTGCAAAATACGATAAATCAGCAATTGTTGTGCTATTGCCACTTACTCCAGGGGTCTCAGACACTACTCCCCCATTCAGATTCGCTTTTTCATTGAGCCTATGTGCTTTGAGAAGTTTTAATTTTCAGACAAATTTAAAAGCATCTATCCTTGTTTGCACATAATCCATTGGGCACTGTGGGCAATAGGACAGTTCTAACATCAAAATTCCTTTCTCTGCTTCCGTCAAAACCACATTTGATAAATTTACAAACGAGCTTTCCATATCACTTCCATTTACTTTGCTCTCCATGATTTTTTGATGTATCTGTTTTGCTTCCCTGTTTCTTTTGCGCTGTTTTCACCGCCTTTCTCCTCTTCTCTTTGCTTTTGAGGCTTTGACAGTCGCGGCCGGCATGACTCGTGGGTGGGGGGGATGGGGTGTCGCACGGGGGAGGGGAGGTTTAATTTAAATTAAAAAAAATATATCTAGCTTACCTTAGCCGGCCTGATTAGGTCCCGTGTCGTCTCTGCTTCTCTGCTCCTCGAGGGAAGCAGACAGCCTCCCTCCCCTCCCCAAAGCCAATCACAACGCTGCAATGGCAGCGTTGTGATTGGTGGGGACGGCGCCAGCCAGGCGCCTGTGGAGAGGCCATTTTTTCCATGTAGGCTGCATGCAGCCTACATGGAGATAATGGCAGAGTGCGCATGACTGGTTTGGTCGGCCCCAGAGCGACGACCAAACAGTCAGGGCCCGCAACATTGGGCTAGCCACTCCTCCCCTGCCCTGTTGCAGGACCGCCCACCCCCAACCAAACCCTTCTGCTTTCTCGCAGTGCGAGAAGCAGTAACATAAAATGGTATTTATACCATTTTATGTTACTGCTTCTCGCACTGCGAGAAAGCAGTGGGGCGACGCTCCTCCGCCGATATGAAGGAGCCGCCCCTTGGCTTTGGGTTCCTTGGTCTTAGGGTTTGCCTGTGGTCTAACTGTAAAAAATCTAGTTCATCTGTGATGGATGCGATTTTTATTCCTGAGTTTCCAGATGATCCTTTTACTTGACCTGGTTCTTCATTGTCGGTTTCAATCTCCGAGCTCCTTTCTGTCTCAGTAACGGTTCTCCTGTTTTCTTGTTGCCTTATATTGCCCTCAGTTTGCCGCTGTTTTCTAAAGCGCTCAAACTTCCTAGCAAAGGTAAAAAATGTGCCCTCATTCATAGCCTATTTTGTCTCTTGTGAACTTCTGCACTTTCCTTTGTTTTATTGCCTCTACATGTTTTTTCAAACGCTTCTCAGCCTCTGCCCGGTATTGCACGGCAACTTTCTGCGGCCGCTGTTTAGCCAGATCTGATTCCAATCCTGCTATTTGCTCCAAAATTTGGGCGCTGTCCTTATCGGCATATTTGATTAAAATCTGAACCAGCCTTGCCGATGCTTCTAAATTACTGGTTGCCCATTTCTTCAACATCTCTGGGTCTGGATTTTCAAAGCTTAGGGCCACTAATATCCTCAGACCTCTTGGAATCCTTCCAACGTCCAAATAATTGGTTAGTGATTTTATCTCCCAACATTTAGTGAGCTCATTCCGTTGTAACTTTTCAAGCAACTTCAATTTTCCCTGTGTGTCGGTCTCTTTGTTTTTGTGCCTCAATAAGTGATTTTCTCCCCACAGTCGTTAAACCCTTCTCATTAAACATTTTCTCTGCTGCCTTCTCTCGTTCTGCGAGCATGTTGGCGGTCATAATGGCGATTTTCCAATCAAACCTTATCCGCCAGCTTTTTTTCCTATTCTGCCGTACTTTTGCTGATGGTATTACTGCCCCCACACACATACCGTTTACCTCACCTGTTGTCTTTGAGATGTCCGAGGGAGCCCTCCGGCCCACCACGTTGTTTTGGAGACCCTCCGACCTTCTTTCTTTGCCAGTTACGGGGATCTGCAGCCACTCCTCGTTTTCATTGCTCACACTGCACTGCGGCGTAACAGTCTTGGCTGTTTGCTGTTGACCCAGTCGTGGGTGGTCTTCTTACGGGAACAGCCTTCCTGTCTATATCGCTCCTACGATCACTCCTGGTAATTGCTCCCCAACAGATCGAAGCAGACACCAGAGCAGTTTTTTCTCTTATTTCTTTTTAATCACTTTCCACCATAGCCTGTTAAGGCTGTACGTGTGGCCTTGGTCACATGACATGCACACATCGTGGCATTCTATTTACGTTTTCCATTACCATAGACATAGAGGTCAGACTGTCATGTATTATTTGCATACAACAAATCAGTTTTCCCCGCATTACATTTAAACTGTGCTGCCCATTACAGCCCCTCAAAATGTATTCTTTGATCATCATTTTTTAAAATTGTTTTTTACCACATTTCATACACTACTGTTTTACTTTTAACATATGATTCTCATATCGTCCCATGAGTCATCACTTGATTATTTAACATAAAAAATGAATTCATTCATGATCTCATGGTCTCCCCACACAGTTTCTGATCTCTGGCAGGTGTCCCTTGTTATACCACTGTCGAGTGTTTCTACAGGTTTTTCAATAATCCCAGGTTTAATTTTTGTAACTAGCAAGTGCTTGATATGCATTACTTTATATGAGCCATATTCGTTTTATCCTATTAGAGTTATCCCCTAGAGGGACTGATTATATGGCAATATCCCCAAGGGTTGACCACCTGTCATCTCAAATTTACTGTGCCCAAAGCACCATAGTGTTACTTTCCACTCTCACTTAGTAGTTTTCAACATTGCTGTTGTTTTCATACTGTAATTCATGTGTGCGTTACCTCTGATAATGTAGTGCATTAGGGATATGATCCTGGGGTATTAAATCACTGTATGCAGTCTTTTACATCACCAGCCTTCTTGTTCAGAAGGTCCAGAGAACTTAACAAAACTTCAAATGACATTTTATTCAGGAGACCGGCACAGTACCATCACCTACCCAAATATATCTCTTGACTTCATTTCTCTTTGTGATCCTGTGCCACATCGGGACTACTTTTCAGCCCTCAATTTTTTCAATCTTTCTTTAGTTCTTCTTGTTACCCTGCACTGACTGCTTCAATTGCCCCCCATTTTTTCTCTCTAACTTTCCTTCTACCATGAGTTGTTATCTCTTGCACTTCAAGTTTTGCGATGTTCCTTCAAATTTCAAATCTCTCAAAGACTTGAGTGCAGCTCCTCATCATGATTTAGGCCCACTGGTGCCTTCCAGTCCAATTTAATGATGCATCTCTTCTCTAGTTCTCTTAATTTTTTGGTGCGGTCACCATCCCTCCTGCTGGCCGGTACCGTATCAATTAAAAAATATTTTATTTGCTTCGGATCTTTATTGTGATATATTTCACAGTGGTGTATACACATATACACACACATATATTTATATACACTTGCATACATATATAGATATATGTATGTGTGTGTGTATATATATATAATCTTATCAACCCCTAAACCTTATCCACCCTAAACCTTAAAATTACCCTAGGGCAGCCCCTATGACGGGGTGCAGACAACCTCTTAAAACTCTTAACCTCTTAAAAGGCTTTAAACTATTCAATCCATCTGCTCTGCTAAATGCACTTTGCCATTCCAGTTAATTTTGGAATTGCTACAAACTCAATGTTATGTCTTCCTTTTTGAGCGCCTATCCCCTCTAAGAGCATTACAATATAGGGAGAAAAACAAAGGTCCAATATGGTACCACCTAAATAAATCAATGTGTAACAATCGCCATGCCTATCCTATTGTCTTCCAATGTGCCTCTTAAGGCCAAGCAATGATTCATCTGTAGTAGTTCCTGTTAAAAAGGAGTGTGCCCAAGCACCTTCATCAACAGACCTAGTGCTTCTAGCCTTTGCTTAAGTCAATTAATACATGGCATAATGTTATAACTCCTTTCCATGATGGTTGAACACACACCATGCACTCCCCAGTAAACATGTCATATCGCAAGAAAACCCTCAGTGAGCACTCGCTTATCCTTCATGAACCTCCTCGGATCTTCTTAGCATTATGCGTAATCCATGTTATTTCTCCTCTGCGTCCCTCCCTAACATTCCTTCTAAATGTTTTCCCTCTAGCAAAATCCTTCACACTCCGAAACATATTCATAGTAGGCATATGTGTAGCATGCTCCCCAGCCCAGTAGTATTTTATCAACCTTACTCAATCACTTATGTCACTAGGCTACTGAGTCCAATAGGGAACAGAGGGGTCCTGCTCTCTATAATTCAGCAGACACTACATCTCCCCCTTTGTTAAATAAAAAGTACAAACAGAAGCATAAATACATCATAGTTCCTCAATGAGTCATCGAGGCCCTCGAACCACTCTTCCAGATCTCGTTGCGTGAGGCTGAGGAGACACAGACAGCAGAAGCAACCACATCATGCACTGGCGATCTAGACACAGTTGCAGTACTTGGGCTCTCCTGGCCCTCTGATGATAGAGTATCAGTCTTGATGTCTGGAACCGACAGACTCTGAGGTAGGTGCTTGAAATGTGAGGAATCCCTTGTAATGGACTTTCCAGGATGGTGAGCAGTCACCATGTGCCCCTTACTAGTCACAACTTGCAATGGATCAGCATTGAATGGAGCATCAAATGTTCGTTTTTGCCTCTGTCTGACAAGGACACGATCTTCTTTTCAAAAAGTAGTGTTCTGACCACATCAACGATTGTCTGCATAAGTCTTCACGCTGGACTTGTGAGACAAATTGGTGATTCGAACTTTCTTGGCATCAATTGTTCTTTCAGTGGTCCACTGAGACAACTTGATACCTATGGCTCTCCCGAACATCAGGGAGGCCATGCTTTAGCCGGTTGTAGAATGGGAAGTAGATCAGTATGGGTGAAGAGTAGAATAAAGAACTGACTTGTGCTTAAGTTCTTCTAGCACAGCTCACTCTACGGCCTTCTTAAGAGTGCTCATAAAACGTTCAACAACGTCATTATTCTGTGGCCAGAGAGGTTTGCTTTTCTGATGCTTGATATTTAAATGAGTTAGAATGTCTTTGAATTCCTGACCATTGAAGAGTGGGCCATTGTCAGATTTTAGAATTGACGGAACACCCCAGGTTGCAAATATGCCTTCTAGTCTTTCAATTACTCATTCATGAGTGATTGACGAAAGGTCTTCCATCAGAGGAAAGCGGGAGTACTTATCTACAATTACCATCATTGTCAAGGGGTCCAAAGAAGTCAACTGCAAGTTTCTCCCAGACATGTTTTGGAAGTTCCAACATATTCAAAGGATGCTGGGTTGTTTTTGGAGATAAGCAATTAGACAAATGACAAGGCCTGGAGCTCTCTTTCAACTTGCTCATCAAGATCAGGAAACCAAACAGGGTCTTGAAGGGCTTGCTTAGTGGCGACAATGCCACGATATCCCTCATGTGCCACTTCAATGACGTGTTATCTGAGACTTTCATAAATGACAGTTCTCAGCCCTCGTAAGATAATTCCTACTGTGTAACTGACTTTTTATCCTGCACATTCTTGAATTTCTGATATTCAATGTTGTTATCAAGAGGTCAAGCATGTGTTCTCCAGGACTGATGTATAATAATGTCTTTGAGTCTGAACATATTTCTATCTGCATTGGTAGCAGCAATTATTTGCTCCACAAATATGGCTGCTGGGGTACTAGATCTCACAATGAAGTTAATGTAGGCCTCGGCCACTTTAGAAGGGGTACCTGATACTGTGGGGGCACTCGAGAAAAGTAGTCAGCAGGGATTTGATCTTTTCCCAGCTGGTGCACAATAGTGTAGTCATACTCTTGCAGTTGCAACCCACACCTCTCAATGCAAGGGGGCATCTTGGCCTTTGGATTGCCAAAAATAGTGAATGGTGCTTGGTGATCAGTAACAAGCGTAAAATGTTTTCCATACAGAAACACATGAAAGTGTTCACAAGCCCATACAACATTGAGGCTTTCTTTTTCAGGTTGGGAATAAGCTTGTTCAGTCTGTGACAAACTACAGCTAGCATACGCTACAATGCATCTTCACGCGTTTGCATGTCCACTATGTTGGGCAAGAATCACGCCTAAACCCACTGGGCTGGCATCCACAACAATTTCTGTATGCAACTTCTGATCAAAGTAGGCCATTTCAGTAGCATTTTCATTTGCATATTTAATTGTCTTGAAACTGTGATCCCACTCATGTGACCATTGAAATGAAGCATTCTGTTTAGTCAAGTCTCTCAATGGGGCACTTACAGTGGCAAAGTCACGGATGTACCTGGATCAGTAACTGGCCATCCCAAGAAAAGAACACAACATGGTTACAGCTCATGGAGGAGAGTAGGATGACAAAGACTGAACTTTAGCTGGCTCTGGAGTCATCCCCCCCATCAGAGGAAATGAGTCAAAATGATTTTAATTTTGTCCTGTGAAACGCACACTTTTCAGCATTCAAAGTAAGACCTGCATCAGCAGGTAGATGACACACTTGGGTAAGGGCTCTTCCATGTTCCTTTCTTGTGACCCCCAAATACTAGTACATCATCACTATAATTGAAAGCAAGTGTGACAGCCTGTATAATGCAACGAATTACATCCTGGAAAAGTTCATCAGCTGAGGATCCTCCGAAACGTAATCTTTTTTACCTGAAAAACCAACATGAGTTGAAAAGGTAGTAATGTCCCTGCAATTTTCTTCCAATTTGAGCTGATAATACTTTTTGTTCAGATCAAGACGCAAAAAGACTTTGGCACCATTCAGCTGGGTAATCATATTGACAATGTGGGTCCTGGATGTCGTTCTCTTTCAATCGCCTTGTTTGCTTGACACATATCAACACAAATTCGCACAGACCCTCCACGGTCCTTTTTAGGTACCACCACTATGGGCGACACCCATGGCGTCGGACCAGGAGAGCGCTCAATGATATCATGTTTGAACAAAGTCTCAATTTCTTTTCCAACAGCTGCTTGCAGATGAAATGCAATCCGACAATGTCGGTGAGCAACAGGATGAATGTCCTCATTAATGTGAAGCTGCACTTTTATTGTTTTAAGTTTACCTAATCCATGGAACAACAACGGAAACTGACTTACTATGTCATGATAAACACTGACATTGTAATTCACAGAAATTAGACCCAAGTCAAAAGCAGTGCTGGAGCTGAGTAAGCATGCACTCGAAGAAGTGTCTGAAGGACATGGATAGGGGCTTGTACCTTCTTTTTGCGTTTCATGGATGCCATGAATGAACCTTTACTTTGTAATGACGTCGAGGCTGCCCATGTGTATACCTTGGTTTTCAATGGTGTTAGACTGGGCACCAGAGACAGTTCATTGTACCTTTCGCTTTGTCATGATATTTATTGACGCACCCCTGTCATCTATGATAAACGATGCATAACAACCATTAACCATCAATTTTATCTTTGGACAGTGTCCAAATGAATTTTGTGATTTCACTTGTCGATCCTTTTCCGACTTGTATTCTTCCTGGCAGGAAGCTAAACCTACATGTGCACTTCTTTCAGTAGTCAGCAATGACATCGCACACCCATCTTCTTCACTGTCGCTTGACAGTGGCGTCGGACAACCTCTCGACGAAGAATTAGATGACAATCAGCGTTTCCGGTTTCTACTTGCCTCAACTGACGTTGCAGTTTACTTTGGTGGGCGTGACCGGAACGGTCCTGGAACTTTCTGGCAGGCATTTTGTCTTCACGATGTGACGTACTCACCTTTTCTCTTGCTTTGCAAACTATTACAAAATGGTTATCTTTCCCACAGCCTTTAAATATCTGTCCAATGGTGGGATATTTACCTTGATGTGGAAAGAAAAATCCAAATCAATAACACATCTTCTTTGTATTAGGAAACATCACTTTGTGACCTTCTACCTTGTGCTTTTTCATGCTCTTCACATTTAAAGGCAATTCACTCTGGGCCCCTCTGGCTTCCATGTCAGCGGCTTGTTTGGCTTGGCTGGACGTTTGGTTTGAATAAAAGACAAAGAAAGGACCATAAGAGACATTACTCTTCTTTTGTTTTATACTCCAACTCTTGAATGAACTTTCATTGAACACTAAAGCGTGTGCATAGGACAGGACATTATTTACTTGACGGGCCTTTTGGTCCTACATTATTGGGGGTTCTAGGGTGTTTTTCCCTCACCTTTTGCACAGCATGAATTTTGAATTGGTTTGTACTACGCTAACTTGGCAGGCGCCATTTTTCCTGTGTAATTAACACCCCCACAACATTAGTACTCAGCGGCTTGTTCATCAGTATGTTCTTCTGCTCTGGCTGCCTTGAGCACACGCTCCAGGCTGAGCATTTCTCTCAGCATTTAGCGTCTGAAGGAATTGAAAAGGCAACAATCTGTGACTCTGAGCCGTATGGTTTCTTTATCATTGAATTAATTAAATCTGCAATATTTGATGAGCGATTCAAGTCTTTCAATGAACTCATTGATCGTTTCTCCTGCTTTCTGACACTCTTGATTGAAAATGTACCTTTCATAGTCAACGTTCTGCATCAGATTGAATTTGGTGTTCACCCCTTCTTTAATTTGACGGTATGAAGTTTCTTCACCTCTTGGTATTTACTTTATCACTTCCTTCATCCTTCTCCTGCTATGTTTTTAAGATATTTGATGAGCTTCTTGCCATCAGTTACTTCCAGCGCGTCAATGAAATCATCTAAAGCTTCCATCCAGGAAGTCCGTCTAGCGCCAGTAGTCTGCTTTTTGATGGTCTCAAATTAAGACAGTGGTTCCAGGAACGCAGCAGCATTGTACTTTGTGCTGTTGTTTGACGTTGCTGCCAGAATTATATGCTGTTCAGGCCGCATTTGACCTTCAGTGTCTTCTGGCCCGGTGTCACCCCTACGAGCATCAGCCCACTGACTAGTGCTTGGGTCATCACGCTCAATTGGAGGTCGGTGGGCGCCCTCTTCTTTATTGGCGGTGAGTAATGGCTTTGTCTCTATCATTTGTTCGTCATCACTCTCTCCCTTTTCCATCATACCTGATTTTCACTGCCTTTAGCGTTTCTCTTGCAATTAGCGGTCACTGCTTGTTGCACGTTCTGTACCTGGTTATCACTGCCTTTAGCGTGTTTGTACTGTATGAATGATGGCTCTGTGTTAGGTTGTGGCGTCATACCTCTTGTCGTATTAGCAATTTTCTGACCGACTATAAGTGAAGTTTTCCATAGGGCCTTCACTTTCTTCGAAGGTCTTGCACTGGCTGGAGTTGCGCTCTGACTCCACATACGCCAACCGTCAATTCTCACTTCGACTGAGGCACACGAGGCACACATGAGCAGTTTGCTGGATCTCAGCAAACTCTATAGGAGAGAACTCTCTACTCTGCAGGTTGTGGGGTTTACGTATCCCCTATCTTGTCGCCAGTTGTAGCATCCTCCCTGACCCGGTAGCGTGTAAATAAATCATGCCACACATGGAGCGCAGTATTACACGTCTTTATTCTCTAGAGTTTAACTGTTAACCAAAATGTACCACATCATGAAGTTTTTTAACCACACTCAACCACTTACGTCACTAGACTACAGAGTCCGTTAGGGACCAGAGGCGTCCCTCGTGCTCTATAATACAGAAAATACTACAATATGTTGACTAACCTTTCCTACAAAACTGAAAAAAAGGTCGCCTCCAGCGCTCTCAGCAGGCCACTCAAAACCGGTGTGGTCACCCATGTGTTCACTTTGCTAGTTGTGCAGACTTTCTGCATTCCATCCACCCACCGATGGCTCATATCCCCAGAACAACTTCCCATAAGGTAATACCTACCATTATTCATGCATTAATTGATGGGGAGAGTCTCTTTGGACGAAATTCAACACACACTGAACCAAATACTCCCTTCTTTGTTGAAACCAGTCAAACCTGTTCATACTACGTACTCCATCCATGACTTTTCAGATCTTAAAATTCCAGTGATTACTTTCTCTCTGATTGCTATTTGATTCCTAATTGGAAGATGCCAGTAATTCTTCAACCAGCGGCAGTGATTAGCTTTATATGGTGGATAATTCATGGAACGTGAGAGTCAACTCTCCGTCCACCTCTGTTGTCAACCCATGGAACCTCTATTACTGTGAATGAGACAGTGCAAATGTGATGTTACTGTCAACTCATGCAAGAGTACAATAATTTTTACATTTTCTTGATTTATATGTTTTTGTGAAACAAAAATAAATAAAACACTGGGCTATAAACTAACATATAAACACTAGGTTGAAATAGTCTATTTTACTAACATTTTGTAACATTGCAATTACTGAAAATATGCAACCTATATCCTGCAATGTATGAAGGCATTATAGCAGCCTACTGATATAGAAAATGGTGGTGGTGAAGGGAAAATAGGAAAGACTGGGAATTAAAACAGCAACAACTGTCACCCCCTTGACCTCCACAAAAAATGATAAATTGTCAGAAATATAATTCAAAAAGAGTAAACCTAACTAAATCTGTACAAAAGTAGTATTTCTTTAACTATAGTTTCCCTGTAGTCAAGCACACCAATATAATGTACTTATACACTGATCTCTGGTTTATGTGTAGATTATCATATTTTAAGAAGCAGCATCTTAGCATCCAAGAGAGCACGTGATAAAAATCATTTAGAAGCTTTACACATCATGTTCATGCCTTCAGCTAAACTTGCAGAGCCAGCAATTGACGAGCCAAAAATAAAATTAAATCATTTCAGCACCGCATGATCTCTGTGGCTGCATGTATATTAACTAAGACTTTAATATCCACATGGACATTACCTTCTAATTTGCTAAGTCCAACACCAGCAGAGTCATCATCTAAGGGAAATGAGAAAATCAGGTGGCAGAGATATTTTTATGTACAACGGTGTGTGGGAGTTTGAGAGGAAAAGGTTTGCGCTTGAGAAGGTGGGGTGGTGCCAGCCTCCACTGCATATTCCCCTCAAGGAAATGGCTGGCATATTTGACCCAATATCACCAAGAAACTTGTGAGGAGCTAAGCCAATGATGTGATTGTGTTGGATTAACTATTGAGTTTTGAGCTAGCTTGTGAGATGTGGAAGCTGAGTAGTCTAGAACAGGCAGTGCTTCTGCTCAGTTGCTTTCTCAACTGGAACACGCCTATTCTTAAGTTTAGTGAGAATGACCATATCAATAAGAACTGCAAGAAAGACGCATTGATCTAAAGGTCTGGGTTTACCTAATCGTCAAACCATAGGAACTTTAAAAATCTGAGAAAGAATTAAGCAGTTTTGTGGGATTAATTGAAGCATATGAACTAGAACAACACTTAGCTATTCACACATTGATGATTCCTAGGGGTTTAATCTGAAGCCGACATGGCAAAGCAGAAGGGGCAGGAGACAATTGTCACAATTCCTAGTGAAGAGAACTCCCGATTGCATGTCCATATACCTTTGCAGAAAGTCTACAGTAATTCTTAAGGCTCCCAGCTTTAAAAAAAGGCCAGTAAAGGCAAAAATGTCCCAGCCCAATTGCATGCACAGCTGTCTTTTATCTTGTGACAAAAGAGAGATAAAATGGAACAGTCTCAAACAAACCTCAACTCGAGATAAGATATCTAACCTGCTTTTCCACAGTGAAAGGAGTGCGCCTGTTCCCCAGTCGACTTTTGTGGTGTCACCCATATCCTTTATTGTTGGGCCATCCAAATCTGAATGTTGATAGAATAGGATTTTGGACGTAATTCTTTGTTCAATTTGGTGTTACCTATTTTGTACATATTGTAAATATTGGTCACACTTTATGTATTACACATTTTTGGCTCACCTCTTGCAATTGTACAGCGCCATCACTTGGAGCATCTACTTTGTGTGAACTATCTTGATGATTTTTGGCTACAATAAATATAAACAAGACTTAGGGCCTTATTATGAGTTTGGCGGTCTATTGACCGCGGTCGCGGTCTGAACACCGTGAGCTCGGCGGTCTGACCACTGTATTACGAGTTATGCGGATTGTATTTGGAAAGAGCACGGCTGAACCGACAACACCACCAGCACACCACAGACCCCCAGGGTCGCGGTCGGAGATATGCAGCTGCCATAGGGCGGTACTGGGGAGTTTCACTGCAATCCGTATTATGAGTTGGCTTTTCCACAAGCTGACCGCGGCATTGAGACCGCCAGCTTCAAGTAGGTGGAAACGAAGCATTTGGGGTTTGTACTCACTCCTTTCTTGTTTCTTCGGTCAGAGTTTGATGTGGATCCCTTTCTTTAGGTCCCCCCTTCACAGCAGCAACTTCACCCCGAGGATTACGACCCTGTTGGTGGCGATGTACAGGTGAGTCTTTTTGTACTATATACCCATTGCCTGGACTGCCCACATATGGGCCAGACATCGGTAATGAGTAGGTGGTATTTTTCCACATTTATCGTGCATATGTGTGCATCTGAAACATAAGCAGTCAAATGCTCACAGAGGCATAGACTCATATAGAAAAGTAATCGCCACCGCTGCAAAATCTCCGCAGCCACACGGCAGTAAACTCATAATATGGTGGTCTATAGACCACTGGTGCTGCGGGCTCCTGGCGGCTGAGGCCGCGGTGTTCAGGCGGTCGGACCGCCAAACTCGTAATAAGGCCTCCAGATCAAAGATGACTTTGTGGTGATTTAATTTATTATATATTCTAATTAGGCCAACTGCACTATTGTAATATTCCGAATAAATACTTAGTGAATCCTAGGGGAACATTGTTCTTTGATGATCATATTACCCAAGTTCCTCAGAATGCTTGGTGGCCCATTTTCACGATGAATGGTTTACAGTGCTGTAGCTGCAGCAGGGGCTTTTTTATAAATCAGATTTTTACTTTCATTCAAGATTTCTAATAGTCACTGTCTTTCCCACCTGATATGTCTGAGAAAGGATGCTTTCTCCGAGAGAAAAGAATATATTAAGAAACTCCTAAGGAAATCAACATTTTTAGGACCAGTCCAACTTCTGTGGACAATATCCTAAAAAAAAATAGACTATAGAAACTCAATAAAAAGCTGACACGCACTCAACTCTACAGGCGTCTTGTGATCCAATATTTGCAGACAAATACTATTTCATTGGGGGTTTCAAGTCAGAAATGAGCCTACAAAATTTGTAGATGACCCCAGATTTTGAGAAAACGTCAGCTTTATAGTGAGAAGTGCTCAAAGCACTGTCTGATCTTGAGCATCAATACTGCCTTAGAGCAAGCAAAGTATATAGAGAAGAAACAGCTGATTTAAAAAAAAGAAATGCTGGAGGTTCAATTCTTAGAGAATGCTAAAGAAGCTCTAACAGCACTAGAGAAAACTCTCTCTGAATTCAGAATTGTCACACAACAAAAGTAAGTAGATTCTGATTCTGAACTGAGCACTAGGGCAACATCTCACACTCCAAGGAACACACATTCAGACAATTCAACACTTTGAAAGCCAAAAGGGGGGCCCAATGGCCACCAGGGAGAAGGTCCAACCAAGGATATTCGAGCCAGAGAGGAAGAGGTCGAATTTGAGGAAGGGGCCACGGATGCGCCTATTACCCTCAAAACTCCCATGGAGAGAGAAAAAGAGACAGAAATATGACTGGTAAACACTAGCTACAATAGATGTAGCAATTTTGAGGCACCCATTTTCGACTTATCAGGATGTGCACTCATACCAGATGAATTAACTGTTTTGAGCAGAGGGTTGAGTTTTGTTCCAGCCAACAGACCAGGTCATTTTTGGTCAAATTAGAACTACAAAATCGTAAAATCAGACTGAGAAATGTTTTCCTACACAACCCATACACAAACAACACTAGAGCCACGGGGCTGTGCCCCTTGCCCGTTATTAATCCTCCTGTGAGCACCATCCCCACTGAAATCACCACCTATGAGAAAGTCGTTATAAGGATTGTAGAACGACTTCAGAGCAGTACAAGATATATCAAGTAGAACATTACAGCTGGAGAAAGAAGGGCCATACAGTCATTAGCCTCTAACCAACAAATTGTAATCAAACCTGCCGATAAAGGGGGTGGTATTGTCATTCATACAGGGAGTCCTATTGCTCAGAAATTTTCAGACCCCTCACTGTAGAGGAGCATTATAATAATAATTATAATAAGGATATTTATAAAGTGCGCAGCTACCCCAAATGGGGTGTTCCGGCACTCATATACCAGGTTAAGAGGTGTTCCCTCAAAATAATGAAACAAAAAGGGCTGGAAGATGGTTTTCTGTCAAGGCATGAGTAAAATTTTCTCAACACAAGAGTCCGAAGACGCCTGTAAAATATACCCTCCTGAAAATTCATAAAACCCTGTCTTTGCTACCTGGCTGTTTTTTTGTCTCTGGATGTGGTTCGTTACTCAAATCCCTGTTCCAGTATGTGGGCCAGTCTCTCAAACCTTTTGTCCCTCTCTCAAGGTCATATGTCAGGGACAGCATGGACCTCATTCAACAGATCAAGGGTGATGTGTTTGATAGCTCTAACCAACTAATGGTGACCATGGATATCCAAGTCCTATACACTAATATACCCCAACAGGTACTTTATGTCACCACTAAGGTCTTGGTTTCCAGGGAAAATCTACATTGGGTCTCCACTTCTTTCATTGTAGGGCTGACAGAAATTGGTTTGACAACTAACTGCTCTCAATTTATGAAAACATATTATTATCAAAGTAAGGATGGATCTATGGGAACTGCGTTTCCTCCACCCCAAACAAATCTTTATATGGATCACTATGAACAGATATTTTTATTTAATAATCACCCTGTGACACCTTTACATTGATGATGTCTTTCTTATTTGGGTTTGTAATGACATATCACTCAAAAGATTTCAGACCTGGATTAATTCCTGCTCCTCTGACATTCAGTTTACCATGTATTATGATAATCAAACTATTTGATTCCTTGACCTCACTATCAAGATAGATGACTGGATATTATGAACTACATTGTCCAGAAACCAAACAGAAAATAACTCATTACTCATTTATTCTAGCCACCACCCCAGAGGTCTTCGAGATAACCTCTCCTAAGGTCAATTTTAAAAGATACAGAGAAATTGTTTAAAAAAGAAGATTTTCTTAGGGAATCTAAAACATTAATTACACGTTTAGCTAAGAGTGTGTATCCCCACAGACTCCTAAGACAACCAAGGTAAAGGGCATGGTACAGACAGAGAGCATGAATGTTGATAGTATATGATTTTGAAAGTTATTCTTCGTTTAATTTGAGTGTCACCTATTTTGTAAATATTGTAAATATTGCCAACACTTCATGTATTATATAAATTTTAGGTTCAATCCTTTCACTTGCACTGTGCCGTCACTTGGAGCACCTACTTTGTGTAAACTATCTGGATGTCTTGGATCAATATAAACAAGACTTAGATCACAGATGAATTTGTGGTGATTTAATTAATTATACATTCTAATTAGGCCAAAAGTACTATTGTAAAATGCTTAATAAATACTTAAATGAACCTGATGCGAACATTGCTCTTTGATGTTCCCCAATCGAAGCAGCCATGATTTAGTTAGATACCTTGGAAGCAAACCCTGAAGTAGTCTCACGGGTACCACCTAACAATAGGCAATGGCTTCACCTAGTTAATATGAAAGACAGGAGAGCCATTGATCTTGGAGACTCCAGGGCCAGTATGACCAAGGTCTACCTTGGTTTATCAAGCAAAAGAAACCCCTCATGATGTGCATAGGCACTTCCATGGCAATTGGACCAATATCTGTCCAATAGCCTCAGACAAGAGGGCAACTTTGGATAGCCAACAGTATTGGACCTTGCTGTATGGGTCAGAGTGTATTTCTGTGGAGGTCAACTCCCAGATTGGGAGGTGTTCAGGCCTGAGCACTAGATAACTTAACTAAGGGTCTGTGTGTGTAGGTAGCGAACAACCATCAACTCTCGGAGCACTATTTACATCCTAATGTTAGTTTAAACACCCTGGGCAGGATTTTCCCCTCTTCAGCTCCAAAAGAAGTGTACTCCCTCCAGCCCTGCAAATATTCCATGACCCAGCATACAGTACCCCAGGTCTTAGATGACATATACATGCTATTGCCCAAGTGACTCCTGTTTCCTTTCCCATTTTCCCTCCATGTTACCTCTTGAATAGTACCATCAGCAGGAGACAGAAGGAAAATGCCTGTTTTTGTGGTGGAACCCCCTCACCTGAAAAGGCCATGTTTCCCCCCCGATGAACAGATTGATGGTAATACTAGGACATTCCCTCACACCCCACCCTCCTAGTTCCCTTAGGTGGTCAACCTTACTGTCCCAATCTCTGAGGTACAGGAAATTGATAATTTGGTCATTACGTGACATGTCCTCCCCCTGAAGGGGATTTCAAGAGAGAGGCTGGTGGGTCGACTGTAGACCAACCAATCTTAGACCTTTAAGGCTTATTCCAGGCACTGTGGGTCCCTTTATTTGCAGTGTGCATTGAGAAATGTATCTCTATATTTCCCTACGGGTGCAAGATTTATTGAGGAAGTGGTTTGCGCTGGGTCTCTCATTGTCATTGTTAGAGCTGGCATCCTTGGCGTGGGTTTCCCCTGTATTCTTGCCTTTGCCTCCTGTGTTTTACTGTGTGTTGGACTTTGTTTTTGCTGGTCTAGATGCTTTGGACACTTTGCCACTGCTGTTTAGTGCCAAAGTGCACGTGCTCCCTCTGTTAATTGTTGTCATGGATTAGTGCTTCCATAATTGGCCTATTTGGTTTACTGTTAAGTCCCTAGTACAGTGCAGTGTGTGTGCCCAGGGCTTGTAAACCAAATGCTGCTAGTGGGCTTGCAGCACTGGTTGTGCCACCCACACAAGCAGCTTTGCAAAAGGGTCTCAGGCCTGCCATTGCAGTGTCTGTGGGCAGTCTAGTACTGCCATGTCGACCTGGCAAGTGCACCCACTTGTCAGGCCCTAACCTTCCCTTCTCTTACATGTGGGTCATCCCTAAAGTAGGCCCAAGGTACCCCTGTGGGCAGGGTGCAGTGTATGTGAAAGGTAGGACATGTCCTTATGAGTGTGTCCTGTTCTGATAGTGAAATACTGCCAAGTTTGTTTTTCACTATTGAAAGGCTACCTGTCCATAGGATAGAATAGGGAGTTTACTTATAACATCTTCTAAGTATAACTGCCCATGGGAACAACGAAGTTTAGTATGCCTGAACTCAGAATCTAAAGATGCATCTTTTAGTAAGGATGATTTTTGCATTCTGGGTTTGAAAATACAACTTTTAGAAAGTAGGTATTTTCTTGCTTAGCCATCCAGGGTGCCTCTGCTAGGTTTGTGGATTGACTGTCTGGCTTGGGAATGACAGGGGCTGAGAATGTGCATTCTGTTCAGACATGCCACTTGGGGGGGTGAAGTGTGTCCTGCCTTTCCAGGGTGAGTCAGGGCTGGGCTGAATAGACCAGGGCTGCATTTAGAGTAGGGGGAGGAGATTTCCTTTACACCTGAATGGGCCTGGTCTGCCTTGAACAATGATGTCTGCACCTCCTGCCGGGAAGCTGCACCAGAGAAGACAGAACCGGTTTTGCTGAGCACAGACACTCTCTGCCTCCAGAGAAGAAAGGATTTGGTACTATAAAAAGTGGGGCCCAGACCCCTGAATTTTAGATCACTTTTGGAAGTGCCACGGAGAAGAGCTGGAAGAAGCTGGAGGAGAAGTACTGCCCCTTTGCTGTGTGCTGTCTGGGGTTGGCCTGTAGTAGCTGTTTCTGCCAAGGAGAGGAACTGTGTGTGTATCCTGCTTGATAAAGTATCTCCAAGGGCTTGAGGTAGAGCTTGCCCCCTGTTCAAGAAGTCTCAGGAACAGAAAAAGACTTCACCATCCTTCTGGGCACCGTCTCTGGGACCGCTGGTTTCAGCCGCCGCAGAAGAAAAGAGCAGCCGACTCTGTCACCGAGTCCGTCGCTGGTTCCGTGTCCTGAAGGCACAGCAGAAGGTACCGCCGCACTTCGCACCACATCCTTGGTCTCACCGACGCTGCTGGGCAACCATCACTGAGCCGTTGCTTGCACCGCATCCCGTGGGCACCACACTCCGCACCGCCTCGCTTCACTCTGCCTGGACGTCACCGACACAGTCGCTGCCCGACCCGAACACGGACCGGCTCCGTCACCTGCAACGTGACCTGCCAGCACAGCATTGAGCACCGCCTCACTCTGCATTGTAAGCCTTGGCCTCACCGACTCCGTTGGACCACCGTCACTGAGCTGCTGCCCGCACCGCGTCATGAGGGCACAGCCCGCTGCACCGCTTCCACTTCACATCGCACCCGCAACGGTTGTCCCGACCGACTTGTCAAAACGGGATCGGCCGCAATGAGAAAGGTACTGTCTACGAGTCTGTCGACGCTTTAGCTGGCCCATACCGACGCTGTCAGCTGGAACTGTTAGACTCTGTCGTTTTCAGCATCGCGGTAGCCCCGGATGGAGCTACCGACTCGGAAGAACTTTCAGCTATTCTTGCAAATTTGAGGTTATCTTGCAAAGTAACTATTTTTACAGTATTGTATGTTGGATTTTTGTCGTTTTTGGTCTTGTTGGTTTAGATAAAGATTTGCTATTTTTCTAAACTGGTGTTGTGTCCATTTGTAGTATTTTCACTGTGTTACTGTATGCATGCACAAATACTTTACACACTGCCTCTGAGATAAGCCTGTCTGCTTGTGCCAAGCTACCAAGGGGGTGATCAGGGGTTATTTTAGAAGTGTACCCCCTTACCCTGACTAGGAAGAAGGGTCCCTACTTGGACAAAGGTGCAAACCATTGCTAACTAGAGACCCCCATTTCTAACAGTCATCCTAAAAATACAAGCTGACTATCATTTACCTCGACTTAATGAAATGGAAGGGCACATCTTTCACATAGCTTTGAGTTATATATACCCCATGGTGCCTCCTTGAAATTTGTCTTTTGAGTTAAGACACTTGAACTCACTCATGTTGATCCATCCCAAATGGAGGCTTCCCTTGTTCATCTTACTGTTAACTGATCTTTCTGGAAGTCATTTAATCTTCTTGTCACTTGAGTAAGATTGGGGCCCTGATGTTCACCGAGTCTTTTCTTAGAATCGAAATAAGGAAATTGTATTCCCTTTCACCTGGCCCACTTGATGGCAAGGGCTCCCTTCACGTTGTTGGTCTTGGAATGGAGTCCTCAATTGCGTGTACCATAACTACACTTTTAAATCCACTGTTTCTTTACCTGTGGGAAAGCTGGTCTTTGTTGGAAGCCCACTGCTACCACTTGAGCAGGTGGGTTTGTTCAGTTTCCAGTGGCGGCTTCTCCGCTAAGGCGGAGGAGCAGCGCCCCACTGCTCGTTGAGCAGTGCAAAATAAAAATAAAATTATAATAACAAGAAGTTACTATCATTTTATTTTTCTTTGCGGGACTCCAGCCAGTTTGGGCGGGGCTAGGCTCCCCACCGTCAGAGGGAGCAGGAGTGGTTTGTCCAAACAGTCATGCGCACTTGGCATGTTCTCCACTGGACTGTTTCACAGCCCAGTGGAGAACATGCCCAGCCTCACAGTTACTGCTTGAGTGGCTGTTTCGGCTGCTCAGGCCAATCGCAACGCTGCTCCTGCAGCGGCGTGATTGGCTGGGAGAGTCCGGAGACTGGGTGCTTCGGGTGCTCTGCGAGAACTGAGGAGAGAAGTGCGGCAGCAGCAGCAGCGAAGAAGGTAAGTTAATTTTTTATTCCTATATCATGCCTTTACCGTCCCCCGCCCACCACCGCTGTACAGAGGCAGCCGCCACTGCAGTTGTCACCCAATTTTGGCAAGAGGCTGCTGTTCCTGTAAATGCGTTCAGTCAGAGTCAGTCCATGAGAGGGATAGATACACTACAAAGTCAAGGGAGGTTCTCTGTTTAATATTTGCCGTGCTTCAACACTGGCCGCCTTTGAGGCTTTAATTTCACTAGAGACCAAACTTCAAATTGCAGTAACCTTGTCCGCAGGATCCAACAGGAGAGATCTTTTCTCAGTATCTCACCGCACCATCGGTGACCACATACACAGGGATATGAGGCCAGTGGTAGAAGTGATAAGGGGAATGGAGGGGGGAACCGAAGCATAGGACTCCACTACACTGCCTCATCACTTCGACTGCTCAGTGAGGTCTATTGGATTTAGTGCAGCGTATGATAGCTTAAGTAGTGAGTCAAAACACTTTATTCGATCTAAAAACACAAAGATCATAAAAGAACAAATTTATATTGACAAAACATCATGTAATAGAATATCATGAATAAATATTTAAAAATGTATTAAAAATCCATAAAACAGCAAATAACGAATAAGTTAAAAAATATTGATCTTAATTACTGTTGTGATCTTGTAGTTTTTATTGAAAAACATAAAAAGGTTGCTACACAGTAACAGACAATGCGGTCATGAAGTCTTTGTAAAAAATACAATCCTGGTCGGCATTGCCTGAATTTGTATTTGTGCATGATAGGAAAAATATAAGTTTTGGATATACTGCATAAAATTTTCAGAAAAAAAAGATATTAAGGATTGATTGACTATATACTCCATCGCACGGACAGTGGGGGCAGGACTTGCTGAGAATAAATGCCAGAATGGTAGCCCAGCATACAGGGGATGAGGTTTAGTCTGAACCTTAATAATACAAAGCGATGCTGGGGGTTTGTAATGAATGACAAATAGGAGGCTAACCCCCCCAGAGATAGCGGGTACATTCAAATAGATTAAGACCATAGATTTGTTACAATTGATTTTATATCTTTCCAACTCCATTTTGCTTAATAAATTATTTTTAATTTGTTTTTTGGAAATGGTCATATATGTGGTCGGAGTCTCAAAAAGCTGTTGTAAACCCAAAAAAGTAAAGGTATTTCGGACATAAGAGATCCAGGAGATCTTATCTGCATTATCAAGAGTTAAACAGTCTTTGATATGTTGTGTAAGATAAACTGGCTCCCTTCGCCAAATCGAATGCCATAAAAAGATTGGGGCTAGGCGCACTGGATCAGATATATAGGGTGCTTCCAGCTCACAATGGCAATTAAAAGAGGAACAACTACTAGGGAGGGCTACTAATTTTTTTAAAAAGGTGTCCTATATGTTTTGGAGTGAGTCTTAGTTTGTGTATCCCCACACTCCTGCTCCATATGCCGCAACAGAAGTAGCTTTAGCCCTGTAGATCTTTTTAATGACATCCAATGTTTTGGAACCCAGTTTTTTAATAAAAGAAAAAATGGCGTTAATGCTTTTTTCCAAGAGAAGGCTTCTATTAGCCACCATATGGGTCCAAGAAGGAATTTTGTTGAACAATACTCCTAAGTACGAGAAGGTATCTGTGTGTTCTGCTTTCGGCCAGCTATATAAAAAGTAGGTAATTTCTTTGTCCGATATCCACTAAGATGAAAGATTTTGCCTCATTCAACTGTAAATCCAAGTTTTGCATACATTTCACAAACTCCAGTATGAGTTTCTGCAGTGCCAGTCCAGTACGGGCTATTAGCACTGCGTCATCAGCATAAAGGAGTATGGGAATGCGAACCTGGTTTACCAAAGGGACGTCTAGGGGATGATCTAGCAGGGGTGTCGTTCACATAGATGGAAAATAAAAAGGGAGCGAGGACGCATCCTTGTCTGACCCCCCTTTCAATTCGAAACCACCTAGTGCACTCTCCCTGATTTCCAAATTGGACACACGCTGATGCCTGAGTATACAGTTGTCTCATAAATGAGATTATGGCCTCATCAATGCCCATCTCTTCCATGATTCTCCATAGGTGACGATGGGAGACACAATCAAAAGCTGCTGATAGATCCATGAAGGCCATATAGACCGTTCCCCTTTTAGATAAGGTGTATTTTTCAATAAGCATACTTAGGTTAAGGCATTGATCTAGTGAGCGTTTCCCTTTCTTGAACCCATATTGTGCGGATATCATAATATTTTTCTGAGTGGCCCATTCTTCTAATCTATTTAGTAAGAAACTACCCATTAATTCAGCTGTGCCATCCAATAAGGAAATGGGTCAGTAATTTTTTGCCATTGTTTTGTCACCTTTCTTATGAATAGGGACTATAATTGTTTTTGACCATGAATCAGGTGGCCCTGCACTAGTTATGGCATTAAAAACATTAGTTAAAAGGGGTCCCCAAAGATCTGGGTTTTCAAAGAAAAAATCAATTGGGGCACCGTCCGGGGCAGGGGCCTTATTACTGCTACACTGCTGGAGGGCATATCTAACCTCGGTTACATTAAACAGCAAAGATGATGATTTGGATGTTATTAGTGTGCCTCTCAGTTGGGGTTCTGAAACATCATGATTGAGGCCAAAGATTTTATGAAAGTGTTCTATCCAGGCGTCTTTATCCACATGAGTGTCATGATTAGGATCTGAGTTATCTATCAAGAAGGGGGAATTGATTATGGCCCAGAAATCCCTTGAGTTATTTGTGATCGCAGCTTGATGGAGGCAATCCCATGCCTCCTCTTTCAGTAATTTCTGCCTGGTGTTCCTCGCCTCTTTATATTGTTGACGAGAAAGTCTGATTAAGGCCCGGTCCCTTGGATTTGTTTTAAGGGCGTTATGGAGGTTGGCTAATGTCTTAGTGCAAGCTGAGTCGAACCAACCTGGAGCTGTGGGCTTACGTGTGGAAAGATGAAATACCAGGTTTGATTTCACCTCCTTCAAAATTGTCTCAAAGGCTGTCACCACATTTGCTGATGGTGTATTTGGGTCGAGGCAGGTAATTACCTCCTTGCATCTGTTGGCTACAACCAAAGGGACAATTTTTTTCTTTATCAATCTTGCCCCATTTAAGAGATATTCCATTTTTCTTTGCTATATGAGGCTTTGGGACACACCTCGTTTGCATAGTGTGCAACCTTTTCCATTTCATTTGGCATGAAATGGCTGCATGATCGCTAAAATGTGAAAAGTATGTTTTGATTTCACTAAAAATTATTTTCTGTGATGCAGATACAACCAGGTAATCAATAGTAGAGCCCTGAGAATTAATACCAAACGTTTTTTGTAATAAGCCTGTGCTTGAGTCAGCTGGGTTAATGATTTCTAGATTACTTGTGATGAGGAGTCTGTTGAGAGCATTTCCATAAGCATTATGAATAAAGTGAGGGACTGCTTCTCCTTCTTCGTTAGTTAAGCCACACACAGGTGTCATCGTTGTGTCACAACTATGTGCATTGAAATCCCCCAACCATAAGATGTTCAAAGTATTATTGTGGTCTCTAGTATAAGCTTCAATTGCTTTTTCGATTGAATCGACGACCCTTGACATCTCACCCGTAAAACTATTGTTATAGAAAATAATTAAAAGCGTGTTGCCACCTCCTGCAACTTTAATCAACAAAAGGTTATAATACGGAGGCCCATTGAAAGAGGCGAGTACCTTGAAATTTAGGGTGTTTCTTACCAATGTTAAAATACTCCCCCTCACACAGCCTGCTCTAGAAAGAAGCGCTGGGGTAATAAAAGATCGAAATCCATCTAGATGAATCAAGCCTGTTTCCAATGTCTCTTGTAAGCATATTAGATCATAGTTATTTATGTAATTAATTCAGCTTTGATCTCCCAATTTAGGCCTTATCCCTGCTTCCAGGTGATTATTTTCAACCACTCAATTTCTGCGTCAATTGTTGGGGGTCCTTTAAGAGGATACCACCACAGTTCTGAGAGGTATTTGGGGGCATCCTGTCCACCCTCTGTCAATCGCAAGCCTCAAGACCTTATAAAGGAGCAACTTGGTTGCTGGTGAGTATCGAGGGAGTTACTTGCGATTTGTAAGGCTGGTGTGGCAAAGTGGGGGGGAGAGTAAGAGTATTCCTGTCCCCTTACATTTCGGATTAGGGGTCTGTAAAAGAACCATACTGGTAACGTGTGAATCTGCAAATTGCAAGTGGGTTGGCTAGAAAGTATATTCAAAAATTTTCATACCAAAAAATGGTTATTAAAATTTACCACTATACAGTCCCGTCCTATAGATTTCTTGGAATTACCTACCCACCCCACTCTTCTAGCCATAATAATGTGTGGAAAGGTCTAATTCTCCTAGAGAGTGTTTATTTATCCAATGGAGGGCTTTGAACATTAGTTGTTCAGTGGACTCTATTTGTGTCCCCTTCAACTCAGGGGCATTGGCCAGGATTACCACATGGGGGCAGGCTGCTGGGGGTAGACCTAATCTTATGTAAGGCTTTACCTGATTATCTCTTACCCATCCTTCCTGCAAGGTGTTACCTCTGCCCTTGGAGCTTACTGTTGGTCTAAATATGTTGGAAGCCCTCATACCTTGATTAAATGGGGTTTCATGTAAAGCGTCAGCACTAGTATGAGAAGGAGTGACTTAGGGCGGGAGAGGATATTGGATAAGCATATGTGACGGTGATATTTGTTTTTAGTGTGTCCCTAGGAAAGGCTGGGGATTGACGTTGTTAGAGCCGTTAGTCCCTGTGACTGCCCCGCGACCATCTCCTCTCTGTGCCCATGAATCAAGGGGCTTAGGCAAAGCGAGGGACAAAGAAAGGGTAGGGTCATTGACCATATGTAAGGTAGGCGTCTGCGATGTTATCTCTACCCTTTGGGTTCTTCCTTCTTGCACAGTTAATGAGTCTAAGATTGAAGCTACATTTTCTTCTATTGTAGACAGTCTCTTCAGGAGGGGTTGTAACAATTGGGTAAATATCTGCTCCATTCTAGACCATAAGGGGTCATAGTTGGATGTGGTAGTTGAGGTAGGACTAGGGTGTGTGTGTGCCACAGTTCTTGATTTCACATAAACAGGCTTATTTAATTGCCCCCTTTTTTTTTCTTAGTAGGCGGTTCCGTGGGGGAATGGATTCCCCCTCCAGAGATAGGCATGGGATTCATAGATTTGCTACGGGTGTTAACAGTGTCTTGTGTGGGGTTAGTGTCACAAGGGGGTACTGTTCCATAATTCACAAGGTCCGGTACATGAGGTAACTGTCCTACCTCTCAAGGAGAGAGCCTGCGCTCTGTGAGTTTGATCTCCTTCGCCAGGGCATCCGCCGCTCTGGAAAGGAAAGAGTCCAGGGTCTTGGTAGAGTCTCCACCATGCTCGCCAGCTTTAGTTTTCCGTTTCCCCATAAGACTTTACACTTTGTTATGGGATCCTAGAGCTTAGATCAACCAAGTTAAAGGGGGGGGGGCTCAGCACAGCCTCCTCCGGGCTCCGACAGGCGTGTACAGGCCCGGGGGCCAGCGTTGCGCCTAAGTGCGACGAGGTGGAGATTGTGGGATTGTGGTTCCCCCAGCGGTGTGGTGAGGGCTTTTTCCTGCACGGCTTCTCCCCAGCATGTATGCAGCAACAAGCAGGCATCAAGAGTGAGTCAATTTAGATGAAACCAGGATGTTCTACTCTATAAGAGGTCTTCAAGATAGAGTTCTTGGACTGGGACTGTCTCTTCGGTTGCTCAGCGGTACTCTCTAACTCTGGCTTTATCCGGGTCTGGGCCCGATGGTTAGGACTCTCCTCGTGGAATGCCTGTGCTTTTGTTTGTGGGTGTCCTTGGATCCTTGGACTGTGGCTGCTTTGAGGGCTGTGCTCTGCAGGTTGACTTTTAGTAGTCTCTGCTGAATCTTGTTACTGTGTTAGAGATGGCATCTGCTGTGCAGATGTCACAGCTTAAGTAGTGACTTTGTCATTAAGAGTGCTTGTAATTGTGAGCACTAACTTTGTGTAACCAATTCTATGTTCTTCAATACAAAGCTGGTAATTCAAAGGAGAAATAAGTATATTCAAAATATACATGAGTTGTAGTTTCTACTTCACTTCCATAGAACTGAGAAATATCCAATACTTTTAACATCCTGTTGTGACCTAATCTTAGCAATTGTAAGTGCTTACTAGGTCTCTAATACCTTGTACATGACATTCATAGATACATATGCCACAATCTGCACAAAGAATCCTTTGTATTTCTCCACTGGGTAACTATAGTAGAATATGCAATCCCAATCTTAACAATTCAGATAAATATTCATGAGAATAGTTCAAAGTTGGTTTAATCAAAATCAACACGCCTTTCAGGGTATTTCTCTGTTATCCTTCAGAAAACAATGGGGCTTATTTACAAGCCCCTTGCACCACCAAAGCGTCACTTTTTATATGGGAAAAAGTGATGCACCAGCGGCGCAAGGGGCTTGTAAAAAAAGCTCCAATGAGTCTTGGCAAGGAAATCCAGAATCCATGTAGTGTGGTTCCTTCAGTCTTCTGAACGTATGCAATTTCTGGCACAGCCCAATCAGTGTAGTACTGTCCTGGCATAATAAGTCTAGTGCAAAATCTCAATTGGATCAATCCAAGCCTGGATCGTATTGCTACCTCCCTTGGCCCCTGGATCGCTTCCACCGAATCCTCATCTTCCAAATGGATCAGGTCTCCCTCCCATGTTGTTCTCAGGGGCCCTAGTGCTGGCTCTCACCTTGTCAGCCAGCATATAAATGTGTTTTAACAGGCCTGTTGTCCCCCGTGTCTATGTCGTGGGTACACCAATAAGTGAGCCCATGTAGCAGTGAAAAGAGTGAGGAGAACCTCCCCAACAAGTGGCTCCAGTCTCTCTATTGCTCTGAAATCAGGTTAGGGAAGAGGACAACTTCCACTGACCTATCTTGCTCCATGAAAGACAGATGATGGTGAGGAGGAGGAGAGTAAGCCCCTCCCAGACATCCTGTCACCAAGAGCATAGTGTCTTTGAAACTCTCAAAATGGGGCTTGATGTGGTTCACATGCAGGACCCACAAGGGGTTGCTGGATGTCTTGAGGCTCACCAGGTGTATTACCTCCCCCCTCCACTCCTTGGTCTCCTAGGGGTCGGTCCACCAGTCCTTCAAGGCCCAGGGCTCAACAGGTTCCATCACCCACACCTTTTGGCCAGGCTGATACTTCACTAGAGTCATACCAGTGATCCATAGCTTCCTAGTTGGCCTCCAGGTTCTCAGTGACCTTTTTCTAGAAGTGCTTCATCTGAGCCCAGAGGGCCAACATATAGTTCACTACATCCTGAGGGGGATTCTTGGGCGCTTTTTCCTTCCCCTCCTGTAAAAGACTGAGAGGTTCATGTACAGGGTGTCTAAACAAAAGTTCAAAGGGACTGAACTCCACTTCCATCTGTGGCACATCCCTGTAGTGAAAGAGGAGACATGGCAAAAGGGAGTACCACTTATGCCTCATGGGTTCTGGTAAGCCCATAACCATGCTTTTCAGGTTCTTGTTGAACCTTTGAACAAGCCTATTGGTCTGATGGTGGTATCGAGTGGAGAACTTATAGGTTACCCCACACTCATTCCACATGGACTTCATGTATGCAGGCAGGAAGTTGGTACCCCGGTCAGACACAACTTCCTTGGGGAAACCCACATGAGTAAATATCCCCATCAGTTCCCTGGCCACTGCAGGCACAGTCACCAACCTCAGAGGGCTGGCCTCCGAGTACTGCATGGCCTGCCAAGACCAGGATGAACCTGTTGCCTAAGGCAGCCTTGGGGTCCAGAGACCCACCTTCTCAAAGGGTGTTCCTACTACGGGAATGGAAGCAGGTGGTCCTTGCGGTTTGCCTCAGACTTCCCACTGGCCTGCTAGGTCATGCAAGATTTGCAGAATGCATTAGACTGCATCCTCATCAGGGGCCAATAAAAGTTGATGACCCATTAGTCAAAGGTTTTGACCTGCCCTAGGCATCTTGCCAGGATAATATCATGAGTTAGCTCCAGCAGGACTATAGCACTAGGGGACCACCAACACATGGGTTTCTCCAGGCTCAGGGTCCTTAGGCTCACTGTACCATTTGCCCAGTAAATGAGGTAACCACTAAAGGTGTCACCAGTTGCCTGGGCCTCCCGCTCTAGGCCCTCAAGAGTAGGCTCTCCCTCTGCGCTTTGCATAAATCTGCCTGGGACAGCCCCCTTCAGTTTGCCACCCAGCAAACTCGAGCAGGATCCTAGGGCAGCAGTGTCTTCGTCTGTGGGTTTTGGGGTGTCACCCACAGGATCGGCCACCTCCCAGCTGTTTGATTCTCTGGCTCAGGTACCCTGACCCTCTGCCCTTCCTCTTCCTCGCAGGTACCTGGGCCATTTTTCGAGGCTCCAGGTCCTTTCCGTTTGACTCACCTGATAGTCTCAGTGGGTGTACCTGACCACACGGTCCATCTTAACATATCCAGGTGAAACCTGAACTCTACCTCTTTTCAGGTGTTGTGCTCTAGGTCATTCAACAGACAGTCAACAGGCATGTCAGGGGTCACAGTTACCTTTAAGGAATCTGAGACCCGCCCACCCATTCAATGGAAACTAGGGCCCTGGATAGTGACTCACCTGGTTGTCTGCTATCACAACCTGGTGAAATACATCAGGGACTACCTGCTCTGAGAACACCAGGTAACACCTAACAGTAGTCATACTGGTTCCTGTGTCTCTCAGAGCTTCCATCCTCTGCCCATCGATTGTGACCCACTGCCTATACCACTTGGTATTTTCAGGCATGTCAGACTTTGCACCATCTCTTTGTCACCCAGGGTCACTAGTGTTACCACTGCACTCCCCCTAACACTAACTGGGGCAACTTCCTCCTCAAGTACTACACTGGCCATTCCTGGAATAGAACCAACAGTGGGGGGCTGATTCCTGTACTGACAGATGGGATGCCCCTTAAAAACTCATGCAAAAAGAAGAACAATTAATGGACTCCAGTGGCATGGAGAGCACAGGACCCATGTCTGGGCATACCTGTCCCACTTGGGGTGACAAATGCAAAAAGAACAACTGATGGACAGAATGCAGAACATTGTCATACATTCACCCCAGTACAGAGATCTGGGCCTAAATCCATCGTTTTTTTGCTCCCCATGCCATTCCAGTGAGAACCCAGCCATATGCAAATCAGTCTTCTCTTGGCCCTGCGCCCAATGGGAACAGTCCAGCCCGAACTGCCAGGCCAGGACCTCCCTGGACTGGAAACAAGCATCCTAGAACAGGTTTCGGAGTTTCACCCCTCATCAGCCAGGATAGCTTGACTCCAGTGGCATGGAGAGCACGGGATCCACGTCTGGGCATACCTGTCCCACTCGGGGTGACAGATGCAAAAAGAACAATTGCTGGACAGAATGCAGAACAATGTCATACATTCACCCCAGTACAGAGATCTGGGCCTAAATCCATTGTTTTTTTGCTCCCCATGCCATTCCAGTTTGAACCCAGCCATATGCAAATCAGTCTAGACCCTGCACCCAATTGTAACAGTCCAGCCCGAACTGCCAGGTCAGGTCCTCCCTAAACTGGAAACAAGCATTCTATGACCAGTTTCGGGGTTTCACTCCTCATCAGCCAGGATAGCTTGACTCCAGTTGCATGGAGAGCACGGGACCTACGTCTGGGCATACCCGTCCCACTCAGGGTGACAAATGTAAAAAGAACAATTAATGGACAGAATGCAGAACAATGTCATTCATTCACCCCAGTACAGAGATCTGGGCCT
This sequence comes from Calotriton arnoldi, assembly GCA_963921515.1. Classification (NCBI taxonomy): domain Eukaryota; kingdom Metazoa; phylum Chordata; class Amphibia; order Caudata; family Salamandridae; genus Calotriton; species Calotriton arnoldi. The sequence goes on along the minus strand of CAWUFW010000215.1, from coordinate 4,038,305 downwards.
AAATCCATCGTTTTTTTTGCTCCCCATGCCATTCCAGTGAGAACCCAGCCATATGCAAATCAGTATTGACTCTGTGCCCAATGGGAACAGTCCAGCCTGAGCTGCCAGGCCAGGTCCTCCCTGGACTGGAAACAAGCATCCTAGGACCGGTTTCGGGGTTTTACCCCTCATCAGCCAGGATAGCTTGACTCCAGTGGCATGGAGAGCACGAGACCCACGTATGGGCATACCCGTTCCACTCGGGACTCATAGCACTTGGGTCAGAAGTCGTTTGTGGACTCCTTCCCATTAAAACCACATTTCTGCTGCTCAGGATTGGACTTGGAATCCTTCCCCTGAAAAGTCTTTTGGGGGCATTTTGAGAACTCTTTGGGTTTTTCCTTCTCTCTCCCACCTTCTGGTAGGGGCCCTGTCCACCCTTCCTGTGGTCCCCCCAGGTACCTTCCTGTGTACCCGGGTGCTGAGACAGGGCTGTTTCTATAGTAATCTCTCTGGGTAGAGTGAGCTTAGAATCCAGTAGGTTTTGGTGCAACTCTGCAGCACCATTACTAAACATGTGCTCTTTCAAAAAAAGATTTTATGGCCCAAGATAATAACTCACTTTACTGCCCTTCACCCAACCGTTCAGTGCCTTACTGGAATACTCCACAAAATCCACCCAAGATTGGTGTGACAGCTTCTGACTGTGTCTAAACTTTAACCTATATATTCCTGGGTTAATCATTCAATCAGGGCTTCTTCATTCACGGCATACTTCATCCGGTCCCTCTTTCCCAGGCCCAGTATGGTGTTCCTCTCTGAAGTAGGCATATGCTTCCACTGGCTAGCCCCTCCAATCCTCCTCAGGGACTCTGTGCATTTCTAATGCCACCTGATAGGACTCAAACCACTTATCAATGTCATTCCCCATCCCATAGCTTGGTACCAGGGGTATATTGATACTGTTACCTTTCTTAGGAACTCCATTTTTGCTGCCACCATCATCATTGGACTCTGTGAGCCTCTTAGCCTTCAAGGCCAGTTCCTTCTGACTCGTTTCATGAGTCCGCAACATTTTCTTCTCCTCCAGAGCAAGTTTTATTTCCTCCAAGGCCCTCTCAGCCTTTTTCTCTACCGAGGCTCTTTCAGCCTCCGCCTGTTTCTCTGCCAATGCTCTTTTTGTCATAGCCTTATTCTCATCTTCAGCCAGTTTCAGCTTGGCTAGCTGCAGCCTCGGTTATCTTTCAGCACTCCTATCCTCCAACTCCTCAGGGGTCAGGTTGCTAGAGGACACTGTGCTCTCTGCTCTGGATCCTGCAGGGGACCTCATTCCTATGGGCCTTCCTCTCTCCTCTGGCTCTGGGGCCATGGTCAGGATATTCTCTTCTTCCTCCTTCACTTCATTTTCCCCTTCTACAGCATCATCATCATCCTCCTGGTCCTGTGACATAGACTGCAGCATGCAGACCTCCTCCCAGGCTCTAAGGGATATCTGGTTCTCCAATTTCTTGTAACATTTTGCTAGGTTCACCCCCTCCTTCAGCCCCGCACAACTTTTTCAACTCCACCACAGTGACACCTTCAATGTTGCTGAGGTCTCCTTACATTCTAGCAAAAACTGACAAGAGCAAAGCATGAGGCAGAAATTGAATATGGAAAAAGGAAAATAATGTCCAATTGAATATGAGGAGAATTTGAAAAACAATTTGATTATGATGTCAGATCTTCAAGGTATTTGTGGTTTTACACAAATCACTGAGTGGCACTACACAAACGCAAGCACTGAATCCCACCAGTGAATGCCAATGTAAGAAATTGAGTTATTAATTGAGAGGGTGGAGAGCACCACTCATGTAGCAACCACAATCATTGTCAGGCTAAACCACAAATGTCAATGAATAAACAATTCTTTGCTTAACCTCTGGTACTTTGGCACAAAACAGACAAGCTTAATTTAGAGGCAATGTATAAAGTAGTTATGCAGCAGTCAAACAGTAATAAAGTGAAAGCAGAGCACAAGAAGAATTCCAAACCAATTTAGAAAAATAGAGGGTATTTTGTGAAAGAAAATGACACCAAAACGTAAAAATCCAATCAGTAGAACCAGAGTTATGAGTCCTTAAAGTTTGAGGTAAAAATAGCTCCAATACGGCACGAAGTTCAAATTGCAGGTATCTGGTCACGCTGAACTGGTACGAAGTCAAACGTTCAGGCCTACCGGGATCAAGCGCTGGTTCAAGATGGGACCAGATGTGGGCTTGCTGGGAGTTGTTCCTTTTGTCATAGTTGTGGTGGTTGAACTGTGCTGAGATGCAAGGCTTGCGTCCACTTCGTCAAGTCGCCAATCAGGAGCTGCAAAGTGCTGCATTATGAGGCCCATGCGTCATCCTACATCAGATCTGGTAAAGCTTCTGATCAGAAACTGCGAGGTGCTGTGGTGCGAGGCCCTGCGTCGTTCTACACCACATTACGTTGGATCTGCTGAAACCTTCAGTTAAGCAGGAAGGACTATACTCTGACTCGCCCAAGGGTCCAGGACCTGGAGGACAGCACTTAGGAAGTCCGGATTCACTTCCTCAGAGACCAGCAGAAGGGATCAGGTCAGGTCTAGTTGGGTCTGGTCAGCTGGGATGCAGTAGGAGTAAAGTATGCAGAGTCCTAAAGCCAACAAAAACAGGTCCTGCAAAAATAGGGTAGTGAAGTCAAGCATCTGGAGGAATACCATACAGAAGATGGTCATCTCCAACATCCCCGAAATTAAACTGTAAGTCTGGGTTTCTTACTGTACATGCAGGTGTTGGTCATTGCTAGTGGAGCAGCCATCAAGTAAAAGAAAAACGTTTATGCAAATGTGAAAAAAGTGCACCATGCATGGTAAGACTTGCATGTTGATGTCTTTGGCTGTGCTTGCACAAATAAAGAAGTGTTTTAGCACATCGCTTAATTTTGTGCTACGACACAAGTGTGACACATTGCATGAGATTTATGCCCATGGTAGCCCCGACCCCCCCCCCCCGCCCCCTCCCCCGATACAAATTTCAATGCAAGGGCAATCATTTTGAGTTAGAATTTAACCCAAAGTCAGGTCAATATGATTTAGTTGATCTAGCTTTGTGTGAAAACATATGAGTGTTTGCACTGTTCAAGCCTCATGACACCCCATTCACATTGTTTAGAAGGGTGTTGCCACTCAGTGATGCCAAGCCATTTTGTGCCTGCTGTCAACTTTTCATATTGTAAAACAGGGGGCAACCCAGTAACCCTGGGACGTGATAGTACAGTAATAAAGGAAACAATGGTCGCTGTAGAAGCAACTGTGAACCTCAACTTCCATTGTAAACTAGTGAAAAACCATCAGGAGATTGGTTTTACTAGAAGAAATATATTTTTATTTAGTTGTTTAACATTTAGAATCTTAGAAAGAAGAACTCATTGAACTCTACTGTTTTACACGTTTGAAATAGAAATGGTGTTCCCCAAATGACGCAACGGCGCAGTGATAGTGAGATAAGTGAGTAAAAAGTACGCTAGTGCTATACAATATATACATAAATAGTGACTATGGATAATGCACAGCTGTTCAATATGTACTCTAACATAGAGTTACAGGCTCCTAAATCACATAAACATAGTATATTTAAGTTATTTGTACAGGGTCATCAACTGGACAATGAATGGGAAACCCCCATTAGGTAGTACTCGTGTAGTGAATGCCGAACGGTACATTCCAGAATGGATCCGCCAATCATAGGTCAGTTAGCTGATTGATGAAACCAAATGACTATAATCCCCTGTGAAAAGTAGCGGACTCAGTGGAGTCCCAAAAGGTTAGAAGCCATAGAACTGGTGCGGGTTACGCAACTTCCTGATGGTACGAAAGAATCGTAAACCACCGTGGCTCTGAGGTGTGCCTGAAGAGGCGATTTTTCAGAACAGTGTCTCTAGGAATGACCACCTCAATAACATAACCAGCACCGTTTAGGAATCAGTGCGCTGTAAACTCAAGCAAAACAAAGAGAACCCAGAGAGGCCGATTGGGGGTAAGACTTCTGGGGGTGTAATATAATTACAATGGCAGGCCACTTTTAACTTGAAGGGGTTCTGAAGGTTAACAGCATCAATCTATGTCAACTTTTCAGCATGAGAACAACTGTCCTATATTAAGCAGCCTAAAACTAGTAAAGTTGCAGCAATTACGCATTTTGCAATTTGAAATATCACACAACATTCTACTTGACTCTTTTGTGTGCCTAATTTTGTTTGTTTGGCATTAGCAATTGCTATAGGTTAGACTACTGCAAGCATTCCTTCCATCACTTTTTGTGTGTTTGATATAATGCCCTAAGTGGCCACAGTATGCCCAAATGTGGGTCACAAGCTTACTCTGCCACTGGAACCAAGCTGCACCTGAAACAAGAGTCCCAACTAGGCTGAAACTGCTCTTCGGTTGCTTGTGTTCGAGCTCAGAGAGGATGTGGATTGGCAGTAGGGTTGGATTCAGAAACAAGGCTGATTTGCATATGGCTGTGTCTAATCTGACCTGGCACAGTGGGCAAAAAAACAATGGGTTGGAATGTTTTCCTGAGCGATTGGCAGTGGTTAGACTATTTGCAAGCATTTCTCCCGACACCTTTTGTGTGATTCATTTTACTCTTAATCAAACTTAAAATGTGTGACAGCCCTATGGATAAAGCTAAGAAGAGTCCAGAGAAGTAAATTATCTGTGAGAAAAAAAGATGTTTTTGAGAATAGGTGTATGTGAAATTTAAAGATTGCCGTTGCTGATGAGCCTAACATTTACCTAAGCCTATTCCAATTATACAGGCTTATAAATCCACTGAAAGACTGTCGCCCAGATCAACTTACATTGACGCAGCGCAGTGCTGCTTTCTGCGAATGTTAAACAAGCATTAGCAAAAACCAACAGGTCTCTCCTACACATGAACTATTAGCTTTGCAAATGTGATTTAGCCAAATTGTACACCAGCATGGCTGTTGTTCAGCATGGCTAAACATTAGTGGCATCGAGGAGAGTGGTATGGAGTGTCATAGAGTGGTGCCGAGTGTCGTAGAGTGGTTCAGAGTGTCGTAGAGTGGAGTAGAATGATGTTGAGCAGAGTGGTGCAGAGTGTCGTAGAGTGGAGTAGAATGATGTGGAGTGGAATGGTGCAGAGTGGAGTAGAATGATGTGGAGCAGAGTGGTGCAGAGTGTTGTAGAGTGGAGCAGAATGATGTGGAGCAGAGTGGTGCAGAGTGGAATAGAGTGGAGTAGAGTGATGTGGAATGGAGTAGTGCAGAGTGGAGTATAGTGATGTGGAGCGGAGTGGTGTAGAGTTGAGTGGTGCAGAGTGTCGTCGAGTAGAATGATGTGGAGCTGAGTGGTGTAGAGGTGAGTGCTGCAGAGTGGTGTAGAATTGAGTTGTGTAGAGTTTAGTGGTGCAGAGTGGTGTAGAATTGAGTGGCGCAGAGTGGTGTAGAGTTGAGTGTTGTAGAGTGGTGTAGAAATGAGTGGTGTAGAGTTGAGAGGTGTAGAATTGAGTGGTATAGAGTGGTGTAGAGTTGAGTAGTGTAGAATGGTGTAGAGTGGAGGGACATAGGGTGGAGTAGAGTGTAATAGAATGGACTGGCATAGAGTGGTGTAGAGTGAAATAGTGGAGGAGAGGAGAGGAGAGTGTTGTAGAGTGGAGGGGCATTGAGTGGAGGGCCATAGAATCAAGGGGCATAGAGTGTCATAAAGTGTCCCAGAGGAGAGTGGAATAGTGTGCCATAGAGTGGAGTGACCTAGAATGGAGTTAAGTGAAGTAGAGTGTTGTAGAGTGGAGTCTCGTAGAGTGCAGTGGGGTAGAGTAGAGTGGGACAGAGTGAAGTAGAGTGACATAGGGCAAAGTAGGGTGGCGTAGATTGTCGTGAAGTGGCGTGGAGTGTCGTATAGTGAGGTAGAGTAGAGTGACAGAGTGGAGTAGAGTGACAGAGTGGAGTGGCGTAGAGTGTCGTGGAAGGCATAGAGTGTAGAGTCGTAGAATGGGGGGTCATAGAGTGGAGGGTCATAGAGTGAAGGGGTGTCAAGGGGTGTAGAGTGAAGGGGCATAGAGTGGCGAGGAGTAAAGTGGTAGAGTGGGAGGGCATAGAATGTCGTACAGTAGAATAGGGTGTTGTAGAATGGAGTGTCATAAGTGGACTGTTGTAGAGGGTCATAGAATGGAGGGGCATAGAGTGGAGAGGTGTGGAGGGGCGCAGAGTGGCATAGAGTGGAATGGAGTGGCATTGAGGGGCGTGTCTTAGGGAAGAGGGTCATAGAACAGCGGGTTGTAGAGTGGAGAAGCATAGAGTGGAGGGGCAAAGAGTGGAGGGGCATACAGTAGGGTAAAGTGTCATAGAGTAGAGACGAGTGGTGTAGGTGGAGTGGAGAAAACTGTCATAGAGTGGATTGACATAAAGGGGAGTAAAGTGATGTAAAGTGGAGTGGGATGGAGTGTCGTAGAGTGGAGTATCATAGAGTATAGTGTCAGAGTGGAGTGGCGTAGAGTGTAGGAGAGTGGCCTAGAGTTAACTGGTATAGAGTGACATAGAGTGGTGTAGTGTGTCGCAGAGTGAAGTGGAATAGAGTGACATAGTGGGAAGTAGAGTGCCATAGAGTGGTGTGGCGCAGAGTGGAAAACAGTGAAGTAGAGTGGAGTAAAGTGTTGCAGAGTAGAGTGGAGTCAAGTGGAGTGGCATAGAGTCAAGTGCCATAGAGTGTAGGGGAGCAGAATGCAGTGCCATAGTGTAGAGTGGAATAAAGTGTCATAGAGTGGAGTGGCATAGTGTGGAATGTCATAGAGTGGAGTGAAGTAGAGTGGAGTAGAGTGGAGTGGCATAGATTGGTTTAGAGTGTCGTAGCGTGGAGTGTTGCAGAGTGGCATAAAGTGAAGTGGAGTAGAGTGTCACAGAGTGGAGTGGCCTAGAGTGGCGTGGTGTAGAGTGTCGTAGAGTGGAATGGTATTGAGTGGCATAGAATGGAGTAGAGTGTGATAGAGTGGAGGGGCATAGAGAGAAATGTCGTGGAGTGGCATAGCACAGAGTGGAGTAGAGTGGAGTGTCATAAATTGTCACAGAGTGGAGTAGAGTACAGTTTTGAAGAGTGGAGAGGCACCGAGAGGAGTGTCATCGAGTGGAGTAAAGTGGCATGGAGTGTAGTAGATTGGAGTGGCATGGAGTAGCATAGAGTGCCGTAGAGTGCCGTGCCGTACAGTGCCGTGCCGTGGAGTGCCGTGGAGTGCCGTGCCGTGGAGTGCCATAGAGGGGGGTGCGGTAGAGGGGGATGCGGTAGAGGGGGATGCGGTAGAGGGGGGTGCGGTAGAGGGGGGTGTGGTAGTGTGGTGTAGAGTGGCCTACAGTGGCCTACAGTGAAGTAGCATAGAGACTCGTAGAGTTGCATAGAGTGGTGTAGAGTGGCATGGAGTAGAGTGTTGTAGAGTGGAGTGGTGTGGAGTGGAGTAGAGTGGAATGTCATAGAGTTTCATAGAGTGGAGTGTCATTGAGTGGAGTAAAGCAGTGTAGAGTAGAGTGTCTTAGGATAGAGTGGTGTAGAGTGGCATAAAGTAGAGTGGCAAAGAGTGGCGAATAGTGTAGTAGAATAGAGTATCGTGGAGTAAAGTGGCATAGAGTGGAGGGGTGTAGGACACCATAGAGTGAAGTAGAGTGGCCTAGAGTGGAGTATGCATGGTGTGGCAGTGTACTGCCATTACAGACAACACATTTTCAATTTAAATGACCATTACTTTTGCACAGACATACAGTTTTACTGACAGAATTATTCAGCGCACAAACGATAATTCGTGGAAATGGCATCACCTAGTGCATTGATGTGTTTTGATGGTATTTCCAGCATGCTTCAAAATTACAAAACATATGCTTCATATGTGTGTTTCTAATTGTGACATATTCTGAAATATTTGCCCAGTTCATTTACAGACATTTAAATGTTGTTGTGGGCTAGAAAAAAGCCTTTACTTTCACACCCCCACATTGTCAGATAAATCCTCTCACTTTGTAGTCAGATAAAGAAAAGTAAACATCAAGCTCCCTTGGAAGTCAGAGCCTTCAAGTTGACCTCTGTCTTTGAATGCATAGCAAATGTGACAAGATGACCACAACATTTAAAGGCCTGTTTACAGAAAGCAAGCACTTGTGGAACAATACAATAAACAGGCTATGTTCCACAGGAGGGACAAAGACATGCTGGACAGCCTCAAACAAATAAAGCCAGCAAATACAAAGCAAGCAAATGTGAGTTACATACTACAAAGCCAATGGAAAGCAATGGACGGAATGCATTCTTAGGTCAGCTTTCAGAATGTCCTCAAGATGTTTTTAGCACCCAGACAGCTATGCTGTCTGGTAGGCTTCAACCTAAAAATTACACCATAGCTAGCAAGAGTCCCGCATCAATGATGTCTTTGGTCGCGCTTGCGTAATTTAAACTGTTTTAGGTTAGTGCTAAGTTTTGCACTAAGCCGCTAATGTGACCCAGTGCTGCATTGCATGAGATTTATACTTGAGGTAACCCTCAATGCAAATTTAAATGCAAGGACAATCATTTTGTCTTGGGATTTCCCCAAAGCTAGATCAAGACAATTTAGTTGATCTGGCTTTGTGTGAAAACAAGTGGATGTTTGCGCGCTTCAAGCCTCATTACAACTCATTGGCAGTTGCAGGCACTCTGTGCCGCAAAGCCATTTTGTGCAAGAGTAAAATGAGCAATTTTGCAGCAATCACGTGTGCTGCATTTTAAAATATCACTCAATAGTCTACTTGCCCATTCTTTGCACCTAGTTTCATTTGGTATTTGGATGTTATGCAAAGCCAGATCACCCTAATTTAGCAGAACTGGCATTGCCTGAAAACTCTTCGGGGTATCCGTTGATCAAAGCTCACTGCACCCCATCTGCATAGATTATATGAGGGTTGGCACTCGGCAACACGGAGCTATTTTGCGCAAAGCTTACATCAAATTTCCTGCGCAAATTATATTTTGCACCGAAAGTTGACTCTGCAATTTGCTGAGGGTTGAACAGCAAAGGGCTTCTAAGCATCGCGTGAGCACCCACGCAATCATGTAATAAACCTTAGCCCATAATTTAAGGGGACAGCAGAAATGTGTAGACAGTGCTGCCAACGGTTTAATGAAAATCCAAGTCTCAAATCTGATATGTATGCTGTGCATCAGCCAATGTGTCCAGTTTTGATATAAAACACAATAATAAGACTCAGTGCCCTTGAAGGATTTTAGAAGTCAACACTTGCATGTATTTTTAATGTGTTAGGATTACTCTCTGCTGTGTGTCTAAGCCAACTCAAAGAATTGATTTCAGAGCTGTCATTCGCCTACACATTGTAGCTGCTTCTCCAGAGACCATTAAAATAGTAACCCATGGTTCAGATATACATTTGTATTCCTTCTTTGTGCTTTTTGTAGAAATGGTTGCCCAGTTACTCATCCCTTGATCTTAGAGACAGCTCTCCTGTCCTGTACACCCAGAGATGTTTCCTCAGCACCAGAGATAAAGGTTGGGACAGGCAAAGTTGCAGCCTTGTAGAGGGGGAACAGAAAATAAAGGCCTTCTGTGCTGGAGTTTTGCAGCTTCTGAAACATGGCTATTCATAAATAAGCAAGACAAAGGGCCCGATTTATATTTTGGTGGATGCTCACAGACAGTCGAGTATCGATGGTCCGTCCGTCCACCGTCGGGCCCGTACTACCACCTGATCTATATGTGGGAGGTTTGACAGACCAAAGTCCAACATTGCCCCGCCATCACCGAGGCGCGCAGACTCCTCCATCGACTGAGTGTAGAGGCAAAAAGCGTCAGAAAGCGGAATAACAGCCACAACTCTGCCCTCACAATCACAATATTGCTTTACTTCAGCATTACCGTGGGGACCAAACCTCCAGGCCTGAGCTGGCGGTGTACCTCCAACAGTGGCGGCTGGTGACATTTGAAAGTGGTGAGGCGTCAAAGTTGGGTATGACTTTTATGTAGCAAGCAACGTGAGCAAGCTTAATGGACAAACATTCCCGACAAAAAATGTGAAAAAAGATTGGCAAATGGTGCATTTTAAAGCAAAATAATTTAGTGATAAATCAAAGCTTATAAAGCAGTGGGACGTATAGTCTTGAAATATTAAACACATTAAAAACAGCCCCATATCTTACTGTATTATATGTTCAACAGTTACTGTAATGTGCAATGCAAGTCAAGTCACAATCTAAGTACAGAAGGGAGGCAAAACCAACTCGCCTCACACTGAAGGAGTATGGAGTATGGTCATGCTACATAAGCAGATTTGACAGTAGAATACCAGATACTGTATGACAATGCCGCATTTATTAATGCCTTATTTTCGTAACTAGCCGAACAAGAGGCAGAGTGTAGTTGCTTCAGCTAAATATTAAACCAAATAGCCCTGTGTCACATCAATTGCAGCAGTGCAATCGTGCACCAGCCTTTCCAGATGACATAAATTGCCCTGATGTCATGGTGATTTTACGCTGACATTTCCAGATTATGTAAATTGCGTCGGTGCAACTTTATACTAGCATTATCCTGCCTGGCAAGTTGACAGATGGAAAAGCAACATTTGCACTAGTAGGCCTGTCCTAATGTCAGTGGGAATTTGCCCAAGCTTGCACCAGTGAAATATATGTATCCTTACCCAATTCTGACAAAATAGACACTTCACAAGAAAGCATTTTATGCCCCAAAGAACAGAGCAGCCAGTTCAACTGCAGACCTCTTCGTTCGCACCTTACCAAAAACCCCAAACTCACCTCACTGTTCTTCCCCTATCAGAAACCCACTTAAAGAGTAGGTCTCAGGAAACTAATGTGACCTTGGGTCCACCCTGCATCCCTCTGTAAGAAATGGATGAGAGGTTGCGGATGATTCCTATAGGAGCCCAGCAACATTCTAGGATAACTATGGGGCCCATTACGATACCCGGCGTAAATAAATCCGCCAGGCATGGAAGCGGCAAAAATCCGCCCGCACACACCGCCTGAACACCGACCACGCCATTATGAGTACACAAACCGAAAACCGCCATCGGCGGAAAAATCACACAAAATACCGCCCGCCATCGTCCGAGTCGGAGTCAAACCGCCCGCCACGGACGGAAACACGCACGACAACACAAAACCGCCCGCCCTCACGGCCGACACACCGCACGTGAAATTACGATCGCACCGCCATGAGCGCGGAAAAACAACAAATATACCGCCCGCCAGCGCAAACAACGCCGATGAGAATCGACACGGCAGAAGCCATGGCGCCAACGTACCTGCACAGAAACCATCCGCACACAAAACCAATAGCACACAACATGGCCAACAAGTCCACACAGCAAGGCACGCACAAATACACAAGCACAGTACACATCCCGAAAACACCCCCCGGACAAACAAAAAATACAAAGGCCAGAACCCCAGACACAACACACCTGAAAACAACAGACCATGAGGACACACCCACATAGGTGAGTACAAAAGCAGCACTCCCACAGACCACAACCCCTTGCTACATTGCAAACCAGAGAGGAGAGGAGAGGACACGGTGACACAGCAAGGACAGCAGCACACCACAGAAACGCACACATCACTACCACCACCACCACCACCACCACCAAACACCGGCACCACAAACCCCCTGCACATTACACAACACACACCGCACCAGCACCACAAACACCATGGCACCACAAAGGATGCCCAAGTTCACGCCCATGGAGCTGACGGTCATGGTCGACGAGATCATCAAGGTGTACCCACAAATCTATGGGAACATGGTCCAGCACACACCACTAGCCACCAGAAACAGAATGTGGAACCGGATCGTAGACCAGGTCAATGCAGTCGGGACCCTGCCCAGAAACAGAGTCGAGATAAACAAACGTTGGAATGACGTAAAGAGCCTGGTCAAGAAGAAGGAGGGCAAAAACAGAGAGCTGGCTGCCGTCACTGGCGGAGGGAATCCCGCGCTCTTTAAGACCTTCAAAGCGTGGGAGGAGAAGGTGCGAGTCGTAATCCATCCGGAGATCCTCGCCGGATTAGCAGAGGAGTGGAGGCTGGTAAGTACAAACTAATGTATACCAGCACACCGCTATGTACTCACATGCGCAACTACCATGCCACAGCTCCCAGGGACAAACACCCCCATGTCCAGCACACAATACACAACACATCACACACACATGCAACAGACACTACCACACACAGCCCAAACCGAACAACTGTAAGATGCGTGGGGACATGTGTACACTAAGCCAGCCACGTAACCACCAACAGGTCCCCAAATATGCCAGAAGCGCCACAACGAGCACCCACCACACCCATGTGTCCGCCACAGCTGCACTAACCGACAAGTAACAGGTAAGTGGCAGGAACACAAAGTGCAGTGGGTGGGACGGTGGACAGCCCAAGTACAACACACACCAGGCCCCAGTCCCACAGCACAGCAAGGAGGAGCATCCCCACACCCCACAGCCACGTGTCAGCCACCGCAGTGCACAACGACAGCCGAAAGGCAGACATCACGGTCCACAGCAATCGGTGTCAGTGGGTGTACAGCCACCCCACGACCCACTACACCCCCCACCCCCACAGACCTGCAACATGGAGCACCCCCGCTTAGAGCCATGTGGCATCCAGTACAGTGCACGCACGAACAACTTGCAGGTGGGAAACTGGACAGGGCTGGATTACTGGAGGCATGAGGAGCATAACACCACCAACACATGGGACATGTCACGTAGCAGACGAACACGCAGCACCGCCCACCGTCACGAACAAGTGAACAATGTGCACACGGACATGAACAACAGACTCACACCCCACATGACCCATCACAGACATAGCAACACCCAAGGAGCCACGTCTGCATGCACAAGCCACACTGAATATAGTCCCACACGGCAGCCACTGTGCAACTCATCACACACAACCGAAACACCATTGAAGTCCTGTCCATGTAGCCCCCACTGCCTGTCAACCCCACACCCCACAACTACGCCTATGTAAGACAAACAACACTAGACGCAACAGAGCGGAACAACAGAAATGCACACGAACACCACTGAACCCATCAAACTCACAGACACACCATGCACATACAACATACCATCCATCCCATCCGTCAGCCCCAGTCTCATGAAAGGCATGTCATCCGCACAGCTGCCACACATACAGCAGTCACGCTAAGACACATGCCCATGACCAACCATGTGCCAGAAGTCAATTAAGCGCACGACACACTGTGAGCAACAACACACAACATGGGCCACACCCCCCGAGCACTGCAGTGATGCACATGGCACAGGGCAGCACGCACACCAAGGAGATGGGACAACTGCAATACGTTGGCTGGCACACAACTATCACTCACTCATAACGATGCGTCCAATGCCATGTCCAGTAACCACAACAGACAGCAAATATGCAGGGCATGTCAGGCATGCACACACCTCAGACCATGCACTGTCATGCTGCCACAACACATGTCACGTTCGGCACCCATGGCTCACAGCATGTACCCCAAAAGCATATCCCCTCCCAAATGCGAATCTGGGGCATGGCCCCCATGTTGCCATATGCGTTCCTAAGCGTTCCATGTGAACCCCAAAAGCATATCCCCTCCCAAATGCGAATCTGGGGCATGGCCCCCATGTTGCCATATGCGTTCCTAAGCGTTCCATGTGAACCCCAAAGCATATCCCCTCCCAAATGCGAATCTGGGGCATGGCCCCCATGTTGCCATATGCGTTCCTAAGCGTTCCATGTGAACCCCAAAAGCATATCCCCTCCCAAATGCGAATCTGGGGCATGGCCCCCATGTTGCCATATGCGTTCCTAAGCGTTCCATGTGAACCCCAAAAGCATATCCCCTCCCAAATGCGAATCTGGGGCATGGCCCCCATGTTGCCATATGCGTTCCTAAGCGTTCCATATGAACTCCAAAAGCAAAGTACAAACCAGACCCAGGATGGGCCAGGAGCCCGCATACACCAGAGTCGCAATGAGTAGGGGCACAGCAACACACCCATCGGCATGGCCAATCCGTCCCATGCCACATGTGCACAGCACACAGTCCCATTGCCTAGCACACACAACTACAGATGCCACAGCCACACACTCGCCTCCGGGAAACCCATGTACGAGATTGCACGAACTGCCAATGTCAGACGACTAATACATACTTCGCCAGGTGCAACACAATAACAAATCTCATTCTCTCCACAGGTGACGAACTGCTGGATGCTGGGGATGGAGACAGCAGCCAGCACAGCCAGCCTACAAGCCCCCAACGAGGACACACGGATCTGGAGGATCTGTCCTCCTCTTCGGACACGGACCACCAAGCTGGCCCATCTGGCGTGGCAGGGCCCAGCCGCTCCCCAGGACCCCTCCTACCCACCAACCCATCATCCAGGGATGCTGAACAGTCCCAGTCCCCTGCTGCCACTGTCGTTGCGGCCACACCCACGGTCATTGCGGCCACTACCACTGCCGCAACCGCCACCATCGCCGCACCGACCACCACCGCCTCCACCACCACCACGTCTTCGCTGGCACCAGCCCCAGCGCAGGTGGTGGCCCGGCCGACTGGATCCACCCTGGGAGCCACAGCGAGGACCGTGGTGTGCAATGTGGCTAGTGGGCAGGCCGGTGGCAGCAGGACTGGTAGGAGGAGCAGGGTCAGGGAAACGCCAGCCTCCCCTGGGAGCCATGCCCTGCCTCAAATGGCCAGAGTCCTTGGGGCCTATGAAGAGGCCCAAGGACAATGGGCCAGGTCTGCTACTGACACGCGGGAGGTGCTGGGGGTGCTGAGGTCCATGGACGCCCATATGGGCCAATTCGTGTCCCGTATGGACCAACTCGTGGACCTCATGGGCCAGCTGGTGGTGGCGGTGGGGTCACAGGCAAGGCCAGCAACACCACCTCCGCCACCACCTGCTAGGGCGCAGGCTCGGGCAGCAGTGTCCACTTCCCCTGCGTCCACAGCCAGTGAGCACACCTCACCCACCACCAGCAGGTCGCCACCACACACCCCCTCCCAAACGTGGAAGGGGCCGTCCGAAGAGGAAACAGATCTCCCGGGAGGACTTCGCACGCTCCAGTCGCAAGTGAGGCAGCCAGCCAGCCTTCCGCCAGCCTTCCTTGACCAGCCACTGCATTGACTTGCTCTACGATCCCACTCCACACAGCCAGCTGGATGGCATGTGTGTGTTGGACTATGGACATAGAACCAGTGGGTACACCCTGATCATCACGCAGCCATGACCGACAGCTCATTGTCACTGCACGCACCACTTTTGTCATCACCTTACACACAATCACATGTCACAGTTTGTAATAAATGCACCTTATTCACTAACTGCTGTTTGTGCCCTGTGTTTTATTTGTACGGAATACAACGGCCACCTTGGGCGGAAAGGCACCTGATGCGTGGCATGGCAATGGAATCCGGAGGGCCTGTAGGGACCTAGGGGTGGGAGACAGAACAGGAGCACATTCAATGAGTGTGTCACACACCCATCACACAGTACATGTCAACAACTACAAGCAATGTACACACATCGCACAGAGCAATAGGGCACAATGCCACAGTCACCAACAGTGGCATACTACCCTGGCCATGGAGCGTTGACACACTGCACGCAGTGAACATACGGCCACCCTGACACAGCACACACACACCTGCACAGATACAGACACATCATCCGTCGTACATGGACACTCACCGTCAAGTGAAGTAGCGGGCGATGAGCTGCTGGCGCACATTCCCAGCTTCCTCCTCTCCGCTGTCCACCTCACTCGAGCTGTCCTGGTCTGCGGGCTGGGGCCCTGGTTGATCTCCGTCATCCACAATGAGGGGGATCTGCTTCCGAATGGCCAGATTGTGCAGCATGCAGCACGCCACCACTATCTGGCACACCTTCTGTGGGGAGTACGCCAGTGCACCCCGGTGCGGTCCAGGCACCTGAACCTGGACTTGAGGAGGCCAAAGGTACGCTCGACCACACGTCTGGTCCTCCCATGTGCCTCATTGTATCGATCGTCTGCTGGGGTGCGAGGATTCCTCAATGGACTGAGCAGCCATGCCCCATTCGGATACGCAGAGTCACCTGGGTGTGAGGGACACAGAGAACCGTTGCTATTCCAACTGGACAGGGGACAGCATCGCACAACCAGCACGCTACACCACTCCACATACTCACCGACAATACAGGCACGATCCTGTTGCAGATTGGCCATCAGTCGTGGCAAGATGCTGTTGCGCATTATGTGTGCGTCATGGGCCGAGCCTGGAAACTTGGCACACACGTGGGTGATCACCATGTCCGCAAGGCACACCACTTGCACATTCAGGGAGTGCGTGTGCTTCCTGTTGCGGTACAGGTGCTCAGTGGCCTGTGGTGGAACAAGGCCAACATGAGTGCAGTCAATGGCTCCCACGACGTGTGGGATTCTGCCAAGGGCATAGAATGCACCCTTCACTGCCGCCAATTCACGAGCCCTGGGGAATCTGATGTACCTGTTCCGGTACAGCATCATGGCTGCCAGTACATCCCTCAGCACCTTGCTGAACATGGGCTGGGACATCCCTCCTCCACTGCCCACTGTGTGCTGGAATGACCCAGTGGCGAAGAAATGCATGGCGGCCATCACCTTAGCCGTGGGGGTGACAGCAGTCGGATACACCCTGCGGGGACGGAGATGGGGCTCTAACATGGCACACAGTCGATGCAGAGTTGGCCTGTCCAGCCGAAACTTCCTGATTACCTCTGTATCGTCCATGTCCGCCAGCAATTGGTATGGGCGGTCAATGTTCGGTCTCCGCCTGGGTTAAATGGCAGAGGACACATGTCAAAGCAACACGGCACATAGCAATTTCGCATACACATCACTGACATGACTGAGCAAGCACATGAGCCACAGCCCAGCTGTCAAGCTGGGGCGGCACGGCCACAATACACTTACACAGGTCTCCCAACAATGGCAATGGCAAGTGAGACATACCACTGCCATGTGCATGCACATGGGGATCTAGGCCCCAATGACTTGCGGGGCGTGCTGATGGGGACTGACTGCATATTCGTCAAGCGGCAACGCCACAGCAACATGAGTGTCTGCTGAGCATGGAACTGCTTCCGAGGCTGGATGAGTATGGCACACGACGACGACGATGTGGGCACGGGCTGAGCGGCCAATACAAGTGGGACCTGTGGCACGAGGTGATATGAGACAGTAGTAGGTGTCAGCACTGCACCCTATGTACAGCACTGTACGGATCACAGCACCCGAAACATTGACTGGTGTCCACATTGACAGCCCCATGCCAAGACGGCTGTGTGCTTGCAGTCACACGTCACAGGTGAGAGGTTACATTGCACGTGCCAGGTGGCAGACGTACATAGTGGGAGCTGGCATGTGTGTGCATGTGTCTCCTGTTCAGGATCCACCAGATGGGCGCTGACTCTGTACTGACCATTGGACACAGCATGTTCCGTGGAAGGCTTGTGTGTGTGGGATGGTGGCACTGGATGTGCCTCCGTTGGGTGGGGGGCCATGCACAGGGCGGGTACGTCGATGATTGCGCATTGTTGGTCACGGTGGGTGCACCAACTAAGATGTGTTGCCCTGTGTTCAATTCCTATGTCCGCATGATGATGGACTGTGGATGTGGGCAGACTACACATTGGTCGATGTGCTGTCTATATGCATGTGCCTTCACACCAGGCACAGCTGCCCCTGCACATGTGACCCCTGCTGGACTCGCTGCTGGGTCTGTGGAGCTGATGCACCTTCTGCGCGTGGGGCGGGCCGCTCTCCTCACTTCCCTCATTGCGCATGTCATGTCTTTGCCACAGGTGACATGGATCATGGAGGGCCCACATGTACGCGTGGGTAGGCTACACATGATTGTTCACTGGTCGCCACCCCCAGTCAGTGTTTCGAATGGGAAGGTTGTCGTGCTGGTGGTATGTTCAATGTGGCGGATGGGCGGGCCTAGGTGCGGGCTTACATTCCGGACATGGGGGGGTAGTTGGATTGGCGACTAGTTGCAGTACACACGGGACACGTCTCTTCCTTTCCACATCTGGGTCATCCCTTGTACTAACTGACAGTGATACAGTCATCTTCGCCCCAGCCCTCATGTCCTCCCCTCGCCCCCCAATATGCATGCTCACCTGCGAGGCTAGCGCTTGCACAGGCAGCCCCAAGCTCGCACCAGAGAGGGCAAGGAGTGTATGTGTGGGTCCAGTTGCACGAGTGGGCTGTCTCAGGGTATGATGTGTGGCGGGACGCCGTCCACCTGCGTGGTGCCCCAAATGGAGACCCGGCCTGCATGGACTATGCATCACAGTCTTCGCCTTCCGGATCCGCCACCTGCGACACCCAGTGGCTGTGGCTGCCCTTGCGGCCAGGCCGCGTCCGTCTGTGGCTGTTGGCCCACACATTCACTCTTTGGCCTCTCTGGGGAGGGCTCGGGGGTGGTGGCGCACGCGCTTGCACTTAGTCGCAATGGCATGTGGCGTGGTTGGTATGATGGGCAATGGATGGGATGGTGCGAGCCACCTCCCGTGACGTCAGTGCTGCTCGTGCTGTGGTGCGTCCCCTACACTTCCATTTGACTTGTGCCATGCTAGACGTTGAGGATCTATTGCCTGCGTGATATGACCAGGAGGAGCGCGAGGAGACCTCTCACACACCATGCTCCACTGCCATCCCGTGCCCTGTATCGCCTGTGCGGATTGGCTATGTTGGGGTTACACCTGGTCGACTGGGGCTGTGTGTGCCTTGTCAAGGGCCATGGCGGGCGCACAACAGGATCCAGCTTGTCCACAGAGGGTGGGCTGAGGTGCGCCTGGTACCGCTTTGTACGTGTGCCCGGCTGCTGTGCACACACGTGTTCACTCCCCCCCCCGACAGGTGTCCTCTCACAATGCCCAGGGAAGCGGTGGTGTACTGTACATGACCCCTCCCAACACGGCGTGCTCCAACTTGGCATGTGCGCATCTACCCGTCGCACCCACCCACCTGAGCACTGCGTCCATACGACTTCACACGACACATGTGTGTCTTCCACAGTAGTGCTACTCATTTGCGTTGACATCCAATACCAGTGGACTACATGGTCATGTCACGACTGCCGTGTACTTCACATACTCTCATCCTCTCTCATTCGTACTTGTGAAATGAGTCAGCGGAGACAGTTCTGGTTTCAAACATTATATTGAGTCTTCTGTCCTCTGTGATGCAGTATAGTGGACACTACTGGCAGCGGAATACATGTTGAGGATATACTGAGCATGATAACAAATGGGATAGGGTGTGGGGTTACATCTGCTTGGCCAAGGCTGTGCTAATGTACATTTACGTATAGCTGCGGAGCTGCGGACTTTGACACAGACGGTATACATGTAGCCTACCAGACCGCTCGGCATCATGGGCACAGTCCATCTCAGTTCCATGTGACAGGTTTGCTGCGGTTGTTCCTCATGCACGCGTGCATGTGAGATGACATCAGGGCATGTGCTTGCGTGCATGCAGCGGCGTGCCACTTGTTGTTGCACTGTGGTGGTTACTGGACATGTCACAGTCACTGGGGTCGTGTTGTTGTTGTATGCACTTGTCGTCCATGCAAAGGTCCTGGTATGGGATTCCCGGGGCGGGGGTGGGAGGGGTGCAGCACCCACAGACTCCAGGCGACCTATTCATGTCCACTGAGCGGTGTGTGTGTCCATGGGCGCTGGATCCATGTCGTGTCCTGGTTGTTCGTGCAGTTCCGTCCATGTGGGTGCGATGCACAGAGCCCATGCCACTGCCTCCCACGATGCATGCGGTGTTCCTGGATGTGATGGGGAACAGTGTGCATGTCCCGGTCATATCCGATGTCATGGCGATGTCGTTGATGGTGTGGTTACAGTTGCCGGTCGTTTGGTATGGCTGTTGTGGTGGTGACTGGCCAGTCCGTGCGGAAGCTGAGCATGGGTGCGGGGTTGGACTTCATAGGTCACTCGGGGAACCTGCGTTGTGGTCCGACGTATTTACAGGTTGTCAGGTATGCGATGCCGTCCAGCAGGGCTTCCATGTCATTGGTGGTGTACATGTTTGCCAGCCAATGAAGCGGATGGTGGCTGTCAAGGTGTTGTTCGTAGGTTGTCCCTTGGAGGACCATGATGGGGCATGCTGGGTGACATTCGATGTAGCTGTTCTCGATGATCCGTCGTGTGGAGGCACAGTGGTTCCATTTCAGTGCGCGTGCGATGTTGGCCACATACGCCATGCCCCCATAGGCAGAGCAGGCCCTGTCGTGTGCGTCCAGAGGGAGGAGTAGTGGTAGCAGGTCCGCCTTCAGACATGCCGGGTTGGAGAGGCATATCTCGACGGGATGCTGGTAGGGACACCTCCGACAGTAGAAGACGGGCATGACGCAGCTGAACAATGTGATGCGGTAAGTCAGTCGGTAACTTACGTTCAGCAGGGACAGGAGATCGCATCCCAATGTATGTATCGTGTTGGTTTGGTACAGCTTGAGCTGTTCGGCGTAGTTGGGTAGGTGTGTTGCGGTTGCCATTTCGCAGCGGTTCGTAGAGGTGGCGTGCTCCGGCTGTGTGTGCAGTCTGCAATGTGCACGCTCCGGGGTTGCTGTGAGCTCTGTGTAGTCGTGGGGAGACAGGACTTGTGTTCTGTTGGCTTGTTTGGAGGACACGGGCCCTCTTCCCACATGCTTCTCAGACAGTTCAAGGTCAGTGCTGTGTGACTCCTTCCAATTAACTTGCATGTGGCCGACATGGGGGAGTGTTTTCTTCTTTCTTCCCCGTCCGTTGTGTGCTTCTGTGATATGCGCTATCTGCCCTGTGGTCGGTCTCCTCGGCATGCCTGTGTTGGTCTATTCTTGGACAATGGCTGTATTCACCGGCTTCTGTCGTAGGGCTGTGGTTTCGGTGTTGGAATGGAAGGTCATTCAGTGCTGTCTGCTCTCCCTTGTGTGGGCGGCAGGCTGCCTTTCCGCTCTGCGTTGGGCCTTGTGTGTGGATGTAATTCTTGGGCCACCTGTTGTCGGTCCCCGGGCTCTTTGGTGTTCCGTTTCATGTGTCTTGTTCATATGTGCAGGGTGGTATGGGTTTTTCAGTGTGGTACTGGCGTTCCTCTTCCCGAAGGAGCCCTGCTTCTCCTAGTTGGTGTTGCCGCCGCTGTGTGCTACGCCATGTTTGTTACACTGGGGTGTGTCCTGCAGTTGCGTGTCTTCACTGACATGTGTGCGTCGTTTGTGTGGCGTTGGGTGTTGTCCGTGAATTGGGCGTTGGGGACATGTCTGTGGCCGGCCTGTCACGTGTCATGTGCGTTCGGGGTGGGGCTGATGTGTGTGCTGCTTGGTTGTGTCCCTGTGTCTGTGTGCGACGCATGCATGGCGCTGCGGTTGGCCTCTGCGTTGTGCGCATGTGTGGCGGCGTCATCGGCGCTTTGGGGCCGTGACGGGGTGGTTGGTTCCTAGTCCCAGGTGGTGTGTACACATGTGTTCTGCGATGTTACGATTTGGCCTGTGTGTCATATGTGGATGCGATGGTGGATGTGTAGTGTACACGCGCTGGTGGGGGTTGTCCGCTTTTCCGCCCTTGCACTGTGTGCGCTGTTTGCGTGCACTTGTTGTGTGTGTGCCTACCTGCGTCTCCGCGGTACGTTGCGTCCTTGGTGGTGCATCAGCAGAAGCATGGGAAGGGCCTGCAGTGCTGGATTCATGCCCGGGGTGCGGCTTCTTCGTTGTCCGTGCTCTACGTCCGTGTTTCCGCCTCTCTTTCACGTGCGGTGTCTCTTTGCCGTGGGAGCCGTTTGTTTGCGGCATCGTAATTTATGCGCCGGGCGGGACTTGTTTCGTCGGACGGTGTGTGTCAGTTGTGCTGCGCCGCTACGTGTGCGGGCGCACTTTGATGGCGGACGGTGTTGCTGGCTTGCCGGCGGTGTTTGGCCTGCTTTTCGCATCGTAATTGGGCGGGCGTGTGGACTGCTGCGTGCCGGCGGTAACTGGTGGTTTCTGCATCCGCCAGCACGGCGGTTGTGCTTCCGCCTGCCATCGTAATGGGCCCCTTAGTGAGTTATAAGCTTAACACTGTGATAGCATGTCACTAGTTTAACTCAGAAGAAGCCTGGGCCAACTCAGTCGTTCATGCTGCTGAGGCGGATAGTACTGCTAACTTGGCTGATAGTTGAATGCGTATACTGTACAATTACAAAATTGTAAATCTGAGGTTGCAGGTGGTATACAAAAACAAATTATCTTTAGATGGGCTCTGTCTCTTCTCCATGAGCATCCTATAATGACGTCATGGAACTATAGATCTATTAAGATATGCAGCTGTCTGCCATGCGTTATATTCCCATTCAAAACTGCTCAAATGTTTACTTGGTATCATTCAATTAATTCCTGGTTTAGGATCGCTCTGGGGAAGCGTGGGCCCTGGTGCATGAGCCCTGCGTTCTTTATTTGGGTTTCAGCAATTTTCCCAGTGCCAATGTAGGAGTGGAAGCTTAGCAGGCGTTATAAACAGTTTTGCGTTAAAGCGCTTAGAGGTGTGCGCCTGCCCACCATATACACTGTTTCTTGGTGAACCTCAACCCTAATTAGTAGACAAATCAGAACATCCATATGGAAGTTAAGCCACTGAACAAAAAGATCTGCTCCAAAGAAAAGTGTGTCTGCTCTAAGTCCCTCCTGACAGAATAGTAGCCCGACTCTGGTGCCCTCCTCTGCTTCGTGTGAAGACTTCCGGCTGGGGCATTCGTTTGCTGAAGGCAGGTGAGCTATTTACAAACGCAGTAAAGAATGCAGGCCATTCATACATAACATTTCAAATCTCTAGTCCACTCCCACGCTCCCCTTGCATGTTCGCCCACCCTCCCATCAGTGCTAGGTGTGACAGTGAAGTGTGGACATGGAATTTGTGACAACACCGAGTCCCCTTCCCCTGCTCCTGCTCCAGCCGTGACATTCATATCTGCCGCAGGAAGCACGTGGCCTCACGCTTGCTTCTTTGCAGGCTCCTTACTATGGTTTTATCCCTGCAAACTGGATAAGACTACTGTCAGTTAGTCTGCACAACGCAGCAGTACATGCGGATGACAGCAGCCTCTCCTCAGAGCATGTGTCTCAGCGCGGGGACACACCGATTGTAACCATGCGCTCTACAAATGAATACAAAGTGAAACTCACGAGGAATCAACGGGGCTCTGAAAGCACAAGGTAGGCGTATCACAGCTTTTTTTAGGATGTTTTTGAAGGTTTACGAAGCAAACACAAAGAGATGATGGACGGAGCGCTGAAACTTTTCACTCACCCCCAGTCACAGATCTGGGTTGAATCCATCACCGTTCTTTAGCTCACTTCGCCACCCCAGTTCAGAAGGTGTGAAGGTTTACAGACATTTTCACAACTTCAGGTTTACAGACTTTTTGGTTTGCCGTTTTGCACATTTTCTTGTATAAAGCTACCAAAATGATGGAGCAGAAAGTATAATTTGCAAAAATTAGTTCTTTTCCTGCACGCTTCACTTTGGTTCTAGATTTTCAAAAGATGCATTGAAGAAATTATTTGTCATTCATTTTTGTGCGGTAAAAACGGTCTCACACTACAGAAGCAACACAAACATGGTAAGCCATCAAGCGCTTAAACTCAAACAAACATACAGTGTGCTTAAAAAAGCTTCACAGCCACTGCAGTAAATGTCATGTTTCTACCAGTAGTGGCTAGTATGTTGGCGAAGTAGCGGGGGACGGACGGACAAAGAACACTAAACTAAAAAGGAAATAAAGAACTTACCTGCAGCATCACCGCCTGCCGAAATGCCACTCTTCTGCTCCGAGTCCCTGCTGCAGCACAGGCTCTCAGACTCCCCTGCGGCTAATCCTGACGCTGCAGCATCAGGATTGGCCTGAGCACCTTCTATTTGCACTCCAGAGAGTCTGGGAGCCTGCGTCTGCTGTCTCCAATGTGTTTAAGGGGACAAGGGGACCCAATTGTAATGGTCAGGGACCTTGGGTATTAGTAAGTTACAAACACAGTAGTCCCTGACAGGGAAGATACGAAGGAAAAGCAATAAATATAGACTTGGAATCAGTACTATATTGAGGCTGTCCAGCCGGAAAGGATTATTTTAATAATATTTCGGTTCGCAAAAAGAATAGAGTGGGACACAATCCTGCGTCCAACGCAATACATATAACACAAAAACACAAGTAACAAAGGCTCAGGCAGGACAAACGGCTTGTATGTTATACAAAAAATGAAACAAGCAGAAATGAGCAACAACACCGTTACACATAAATAGTAATTTGAGTTGTGTTTGCGGTGTACATTGAGTCGACGACGTTTCAATCCCATAAAACCAATACTGGGATTATCATCAGGACGTAAAGTTACATGTCTGAGAAGGATTTGCCTGTAAAACAATTAGAAGAATTGGTGAAGGGAGAAAAGAAAACAGTAAAGAGATCAGGAGAATCTAGAACACATCCTTAATAGTATAGTGCTGGTGAAGAACCGGTGGTAAAACATCCATTCTGATGGCGTCGTGTGCTGGTGTCAGAACCTTCAACATGCTGGACAATGGAGGATCGTAAGGCGATGCAAGGCCTTAAAGTGTTACGGTGAAGAGATCGACGAGTGAGATATTGGAGAAATCCAGTTAAATACTGGAAAATAAGCAAGGACAATTACTGACATGGTGGGAATAATGCGAGAACAGCTGAACGTTACCTGAGTGGCGGGCTACTCGTAGTGAGGGAGTGCGCCGTGAATGGCTGGTGGCTACCTATTAAGAAACACGAAGTGCGTGAAGACCATCCAGTCAAGAACCATGCTCTAATAGTCAGGGTGACGCTTACCGTGCGTGTTGCACTGGGGCAGGGGTTATCGCGCGGGTGTTACCGCGGGGGGGGGGAATAGTAAAATAAAACCAAAACGTACCTGATCCCGGTCCCGTGCCGCCTCTGCTCCTGGGCCGGTCCCACGTTTTCTTGCTCAGGAACAGGCCTGCTCCCGCCCCTCCTGTAAGCCAATCACAACGCTGCAATGGCAGCGTTCTGATTGGTACGGAGTCCCGGACAGCGCCCAGCTGGGCACCTGTAGGGAGGCCATTTTCTCTATGTAGGCTGCATGTAGCCTACATAGAGAAAATTTAGAGTGTGCATGACTGCTTTGGTCGGCCCCAGGGTCGACCAAACAGTCAGGGTACTCAGAGTGGTGAAAGCCACTCCTCCCTGACCCGCCCACCCGCCCGCCCCCAACCAGGCATATCCTCCCGCCCCCAACCAGGCATACCCCTGCCTTCTGCTTTCTCGCAGCGCGAGAAGCAGAAAATAAAATGGTATTTAAAATACCATTTTATTTTCTGCTTCTCGCACTGCGAGAAAGCAGTGGGGCGGCGCTCCTCCGCCCTAATTGAGGAGCTGCCCCTGCCTCTTTATTCAGGAGTTGGCCAATGTCTGCTCCTCTTGGCGGGGGTCTGATCACGCTGATTACAGTCCATCTTATGTCATCTTCGCTATGATCTGTGTTGGTTCCACCAGAGGGGCATTAGGTGTTTTACATCGAATTAGACTGCGGTGCTGACAAATCCGGATTAGCACTTTTTGCGTGGTTTGTCCAATGTACATTTTGTTGCAGGGACACAGGATAGCATAAATTATATTGCATGTATTACAATTGGAGAACTGTTTTGATTGAACCTTGATGTTACAGAAAGTAAGTTCTTTGCCCTCAACAGTGAATTTGCAAACACTACAGTTACCACATTTGGCATGCCCAGTGAGGGGGTCTAGTCCCCAATGTTCATTCAGTGTTCCTGCTGGTTTGACGGCTGGAAGTGCAGCCCTAACCAGGTGATCCTTTATATTGTTGCTTTTACGGAATGCAAAAAGTGGGCGGTCAATTTTCAGACTACCTGCATTTAGGATTCCCCAATGTTTCAAGATGCTTTTACGCACAGTGTGGGAAACTAGTGAAAAAGTTGTGACACATACCAGTCGATTTTGTGTAGACTTCGGTTTAGGGGATAAAAGACACTCCCTGGGGCAGTACCAGGCCTTTTTTAATGAAGTCCGTATGAGTCTGCGAGGGTAGCCACGAGTCAAGAGTTTATTGGAAAGAAAAGAAGCCTCACGGAAGTAGTCTTCTTTTAGGGAACAGTTGCGTCTAATCCTCAAAAATTGGGAATAGGGTAGTGAATCGCGAAGGGTGCGAGGGTGGTTGCTCTTGTATCTGAGATGGGTATTACGCTCAGTGGGTTTCCTGTAGAGACTCGTAATCAATTCTCCGTTTTTGTGATGAATGGTAAGGTCAAGGAAGGAGATGGTGTTTCTGTCAAAGGAGAGGGTGAAGTTAAGGCCCTGACAGTTGTTGTTAAGCCAATGCATGAATTGTTTGAGGGTCTCTTCTGTGTCATGCCAAATAAAATAAAATCATCGATATATCGTCTCCACAAGGAGATGCCTGTGTGGAAAGGGTTACTTGTGGGGAGGATTCTTGTCATTTCCAATTAATCCATGAAGAGTATGGCCAGATTGGGGGCAAAGACAGCTCCCATTAATGTCCCTTTGACCTGCTGGTAATATTGGTCATTGAAAAGAACAAAGTTTATGGTCAAGCATATTTCAAGCAATTGCAGGATGAAAATAGCGGGTACTGCATGTGGGTGTGGTCTTGTGTTCAATACGCGTTCAATGACTAGTAGTGCATCTGTCTGGGGAATATTTGTCTAAAGGGATTCGACATCCATAGTGCACAGGATGTCGGAATCACAATTGAAAGGGTGGTGTTCAAAAAGGTTAATCATTGCCATACTGTCTCTAATGTAACACTCTGTCCGTGGGACAAAATCTTTTATAAAAAAATACACATATTGTCCTAATGGTTCTAGGATAGATCCAGACACTAAGGGGTGTCCTGGGGGGTTAGTTAGATTTTTGTGGATTTTTGGGAGCGTGTATATGACAGGTGTGCGTGGTGACTTAGTGTTTAGAAACAAGAATTCGTTCTGGCTCTGAAAACTTTGTGTTATGGCATCTCTGGTGATTTGGAGAATGAATTGTTGTAGTTCTCTGGTGGGGTCGGTGGGGTTTTTGCAGTAGTGATCTGTGTTTGATAGCTGTCTGAGTATTTCTGATTTGTACAATTCTTTTTCTTGTAGAACTATTCCTCCACCTTTATCAGCAGGTTTAATAATCAGGGACTCGTTGGTTTTAAGGTTGCAGAGGGCCTTCTTTTCCTCAAATGATATGTTATATGGAATGAAGCGCCTAGTGTTCTCAAGCTGAGAGACATCTTTGAGGACCATTTTCTCAAAAGTAAGTATTTCTCCGGGGATCATATTGGAGACAGGAGAAAAGGTGGAGGGTGGTCGTAAGGGTGTGTTAGAAGAGCTGATCGGTGAAGGGTTGAGTAGAAAGTAGGTGTGTAGTCAGATTCTCCAGAAAAACCTGAGTAGTTCAGTTTGTAAGTCTAGAAAATTTGGGTGGGTAGTTGGGACATATGAGAGGCCTTTCATGAGAAGCAATTGTTCAGGATCAGTGAGAGCGTGTCTTGATAGGTTGAAAATAGGTATGGTTAAGGGGTCTTGCACACCTTCTGTGGTATTAGTTACCACTGATAGAATTGCTGGCAGGTTTGGCGCTCGCCTGGAGGGTTGTACCATCACTGCTGCTGTTTAACTCTGCCCCGTTTTGGTGACTCATTTTGGCCTCTGAATAAAAAAGGTTGGTTGGGGTCCGGGTGGAAGTACTGGGACCCACACCCTGATCGGAGTTATCAGATGACTCTGTGGATGTATCAGAAAATCCTACCAAATTGTCACGTCTGTTAAACCGTCCCCACGGTCTTGTGTTTTGGGGATTTGTGTAGGCCTGATTGAGATAAAAATCCTTTTGTAGATATGGGTATGTTCTCTCTAAAGTGTAAGATTTGATATCCTTTTTTACTTTGAGAGTTTTCTTATTTTGCTCCAGTCGATAGAATTAGTCTACTGTTTTCTGGACCTGTTCTAGCAGTTTTTTACAATCGGCAACAGAGCTGGTGTCTCTGATTTGCTTCTCTATGCAACTGATTTCTTCATTGAGTTTCTGCAATGTCTCCGTGGCAGTGTCTATGCCCAGCACCATCCAGTGCCGGGAGCAGGTGGTACCAATGTAGCTAAAATTAGTTACATATTTATTATTGTCAGTAAAGACTCCAGGTATGTTTCTAACTTGTAGGCCTACTGGTATGATGTTTGCCTTGAGATATTCAGTCAACATACGGATCATAAGTTGTAGCATAACCTATTTCTTTTTGCGTTTCTCTACTTGTTCAGTCAGAGAGATGTTAGTATTCGGCAGTGTTTCAGCAGAATCAGTGAATAGGGAGGGTCCCTCAAGTATTTTTTTAATGTAGTCGTCTGAGTACAGCGGAGCGTGGTCTGACATAGCACTATGTGTTCAGGAAGGCAGTTTGGACTGTATAGAGAGAGAAGGGTGAGAGCGGGGAGGCAAGGAGAGTAACCCACTTCGAGAAGGGGAATAGAGTTTAGAACCCTTGCAATCCAGCGATTGCGCTCAACGTGTTTAAGGGGACAAGGGGACCCGATTGTAATGGTCAGGGACCTTGGGTATTAGTAAGTTACAAACACAATAGTCCCTGACAGGGAAGATACAAAGGAAAAGCAATAAATATAGACTTGGAA
This sequence comes from Calotriton arnoldi, assembly GCA_963921515.1. Taxonomy (NCBI): domain Eukaryota; kingdom Metazoa; phylum Chordata; class Amphibia; order Caudata; family Salamandridae; genus Calotriton; species Calotriton arnoldi. The sequence continues at coordinate 4,009,577 of CAWUFW010000215.1, read as the reverse complement.
TCAGTACTATATTGAGGCTGTCCAGCCGGACAGGATTATTTTAATAATATTTTGGTTCGCAAAAAGAATAGAGTGGGACACAATCCTGCGTCCAACGCAACACATATAACACAAAAACACAAGTAACAAAGGCCTTTCATGAGAAGCAATTGTTCAGGATCAGTGAGAGCGTGTCTTGATAGGTTGAAAATAGGTATGGTTAAGGGGTCTTGCACACCTTCTGTGGTATTAGTTACCACTGATAGAATTGCTGGCAGGTTTGGCGCTCGCCTGGAGGGTTGTACCATCGCTGCTGCTGTTTAACTCTGCCCCGTTTTGGTGGCTCATTTTGGCCTCTGAATAAAAAAGGTTGGTTGGGGTCCGGGTGGAAGTACTGGGACCCACACCCTGATCGGATTTATCAGATGACTCTGCGGATGTATCAGAAAATCCTACCAAATTGTCACGTCTGTTAAACCGTCCCCACGGTCTTGTGTTTTGGGGATTTGTGTAGGCCTGATTGAGATAAAAATCCTTTTGTAGATATGGGTATGTTCTCTCTAAAGTGTAAGATTTGATATCCTTTTTTACTTTGAGAGTTTTCTTATTTTGCTCCAGTCGATAGAATTAGTCTACGGTTTTCTGGACCTGTTCTAGCAGTTATTTACAATCGGCGACAGAGCTGGTGTCTCTGATTTGCTTCTCTATGCAACTGATTTCTTCATTGAGTTTCTGCAATGTCTCCGTGGCAGTGTCTATGCCCAGCACCATCCAGTGCCGGGAGCAGGTGGTACCAATGTAGCTAAAATTAGTTACATATTTATTATTGTCAGTGAAGACTCCAGGTATGTTTCTAACTTGTAGGCCTACTGGTATGATGTTTGCCTTGAGATATTCAGTCAACATACGGATCATAAGTTGTAGCATAACCTATTTCTTTTTGCGTTTCTCTACTTGTTCAGTCAGAGAGATGTTAGTATTCGGCAGTGTTTCAGCAGAATCAGTGAATAGGGAGGGTCCCTCAAGTATTTTTTTAATGTAGTCGTCTGAGTACAGCGGAGCGTGGTCTGACATAGCACTATGTGTTCAGGAAGGCAGTTTGGACTGTATAGAGAGAGAAGGGTGAGAGCGGGGAGGCGAGGAGAGTAACCCACTTCGAGAAGGGGAATAGAGTTTAGAACCCTTGCAATCCAGCGATTGCGCACAACGTGTTTAAGGGGACCCGATTGTAATGGTCAGGGACCTTGGGTATTAGTAAGTTACAAACACAGTAGTCCCTGACAGGGAAGATACAAAGGAAAAGCAATAAATATAGACTTGGAATCAGTACTATATTGAGGCTGTCCAGCCGGACAGGATTATTTTAATAATATTTTGGTTCGCAAAAAGAATAGAGTGGGACACAATCCTGCGTCCAACGCAACACATATAACACAAAAACACAAGTAACAAAGGCTCAGGCAGGACAAACGGCTTGTATGTTATACAAAAAGATTAAACAAGCAGAAATGAGCAACAACACCGTTACACATAAATAGTAATTTGAGTTATGTTTGCGGTGTACATTGAGTCGACAACGTTTTGATCCAGTAAAACCAATACTGGGATCATCATCAGGACGTAAAATTACATGCCTGAGAAGGATTTTCTTGTAAAACAATTAGAAGAATTGGAGAAGGGAGAAAAGAAAACAGTAAGGAGATCAGGAGAATCTAGAACACATCCTTAATAGTATAGTGCTGGTGAAGAACCGGTGGTAAAACAGCCATTCTGATGGTGTCGTGTGCTAGGTGTCAGAACCTTCAACATGCTGGACAATGGCGGATCGTAAGGTGATGCAAGGCCTTAAAGTGTTAAGGTGAAGTGATCGATGAGTGAGAGATTGGAGAAATCCAGTTAAACACTGGAAACTAAGCAAGGGCAATTACTGCCATGGTGGGAATAATGCGAGAACAACTGAACGTTACCTGAGTGGCGGGCTACTCGTAGTGAGGGAGTGCACCGTGAACGGCTGGTAGCTACCTATTAGGAAACACGAAGTGTGTGAAGAACATCCAGTCGAGAACCATGCTCTAATGGTCGGGGTGACGCTTACCGTGCGTGTTGCACAGGGGCAAGCGGTCTGAATTTAACCGTTGTCTGGTGCGTCATGCGGTAAGCGCGCAGAAGAAGGTAATTACAGATTTCCAAGGGCGCGGGTTCGCCAATTGGCTGAACCGAGCGAGGTGACAACCAGATGATTGCCTGAAGAGAAAACATTTAAACCCATAAGAGGACGGGCCAGTGACCAAGGGGCTGTTAACCAAGGGAAATTGGATCGCAGCTTACCGTGCGGAAAAGCACAAGTTGTGTAGTACAATGACTGGACCGCAGTGGCGAGTCCAGATCGGGACCAGCGGCGCCGGGGAGAAGGCACAATGACCTGTGGGGGAGGGAGAAAGCATAAGCACGGAGTGTTTGCATGATCTGGCATGTCAAACAACCGCTGAGGGGCTTACCTGAATAACCAATGGCGTCCGGGTGGGCTCGATGAGTGAGTGGGCCGGACGCAGTGTGCAACGATACTAATGTGCGGAATCATGTGATTAATCACGTGGTTGCTGTAGGGTGTGCTTGCCGTTGTATGGATACGGCCATCTTAGAGTGGTGAGGATAACCACAGAAAGAGAGCCCTAGGCTGAGTAAAAGTGAAATTAGGAAAATAGGGTGGGCAATCACCTGGTTATCACCTCGCTCGTTTCAGCCAATTGGCGAACCCGCGCCCTTGGAAATCTGTAATTACCTTCTTCTGCGCGCTTACCACACGGCGCACCCGACAACGGTTAAATCCAGACCGCTTGCCCCTGTGCAACACGCACGGTAAGCGTCACCCCGACTATTAGAGCATGGTTCTTGACTGGATGGTCTTCACGCACTTCGTGTTTCTTAATAGGTAGCCACCAGCTGTTCACGGCGCACTCCCTCACTACGAGTAGCCCGCAACTCAGGTAACGTTCAGCTGTCCTCGCATTATTCCCACCATGGCAGTAATTGTCCTTGCTTATTTTCCAGTATTTAACTGGATTTCTCCAATCTCTCACTCGTCGATCTCTTCACCTTAACACTTTAAGGCCTTGCATCGCCTTACGATCCGCCATTGTCCAGCATGTTGAAGGTTCTGACACCTAGCACACGACACCATCAGAATGGATGTTTTACCACCGGTTCTTCACCAGCACTATACTATTAAGGATGTGTTCTAGATTCTCCTGATCTCCTTACTGTTTTCTTTTCTCCCTTCTCCAATTCTTCTAATTGTTTTACAGGCAAATCCTTCTCAGGCATGTAACTTTACGTCCTGATGATGATCCCAATATTGGTTTTACGGGATTGAAACGTCGTCGACTCAATGTACACCGCAAACACAAATCAAATTACTATTTATGTGTAACGGTGTTGTTGCTCATTTCTGCTTGTTTCATTTTTTGTATAACATACAAGCCGTTTGTGCTGCCTGAGCCTTTGTTACTTGTGTTTTTGTGTTATATGTATTGCGTTGGACGCAGAATTGTGTCCCACTCTATTCTTTTTGTGAACCGAAATAATATTAGAACATTGGAATGTGGAGCTCTCCATTGAATACAATGGAGTGCTCCGACCTTCTACGGGCCAGTAAAGGCCAGCAGAGCAACATTCCAATGTTGCTTTTGTTCACAGCTATTGCTGTGAACAAAGGCCTCTCGGAGCTCGAGGGGATTTAAACCCCCTCGGGCTCCTGAGAGGCCTTTGTTTTATTTGTTAGAACATTCTGCCCTCTAGTGGCAGAATGTTCTAATAGCCTTATAGCCCTTCGTAGCTGGCTATACCGGCTATTAAAGTACCGCTCCCTTGTTAAAGGCCCTCGCCTTCGGTTCGGGCCTTTAACGCTAGAGCGGGCCTTTAATAGCCGGTATAGCCTGCTACGGCGGGCTATAAGGCTATATTAAAATAATCCTGTCCGGCTGGACAGCCTCAATATAGTACTGATTCCAAGTCTATATTTATTGCTTTTTCTTCGTATCTTCTTTGTCAGGGACTACTGTGTTTGTAACTTGCTGTCTCCATCCCGGCAACCCAGCTCAGGTTGGAGACAGCTCAGTGTGCATGTCAGTTTAGCCGTTCTGAGACAGCTGGCCAAACCCACATGTGCACTGATAGCAGTGCACCTCCTCCATGACTGCCCCCAAAATGGCCCCACCCCCAAGACTCATTCAATGGAAGAAAAAGAAAACGATAATAAACACATTTTATTATAGTTTTATTTTTCACATTTTCAGGCTCCTCAAGATAAGAAACCTATTGTGTTTTCTGTTGACAAATCTTCACCAGAACATGTAAACATAAGCTCACAATTGTTATGTGCCTGTCCTGAAGAAAACTGTAATGTTCAAAGTAATCTCAATTTAAATGTAGTGTGGGTATATGCCGATACACTCTGGGCATATCAAAAGTACTCAAAACCATGTTCGTGGTGTTGTTGCTTGTCATCAGGAATGTACTGCATGAAGGGAAGCTAGTGTAGCTGGCAACTTTACCTTTCCATAAAAATCAGAACAGATTTTAAAGAAAACCTAAATATGATAGACTCCTCCAATCTTAAGTGTGTGTCATATACACCTGACCCAACATTTGGTCTAACAATATCTACCATTAAAAAAACTGAAACACCTCTCAACACATATACAAGAGTGCAGTTCATCGTGAGATAGATATTGTTGTCATTATAACAAATTTCTGACTCCTTCTGAAGAATGAGCAAAATAAATGCTCACCATCACCTCTCCTGGAATATCAACATGCCTGTCATTTGTCAAAGATTTTGAATCTTTTTTACCTATGTAATTTGATTGAAAACATTTATGTTACATTATTTTTGCTAACACCTATCATGAGTATCACATTGACATTTAAAAGTCCATGATACATTGAAATTTATGTAGGCATGGCATATGCATCTGATCTCGCATGTCACAAAATCACTTGCAGTAGATACTACAGTATAAATATGGAAAAGTGGATATTATGCTTGTCAATACATGATAATATACCTCAAGGGTATCAATAAGTAAGAATGGATGTGTCTTCACATAATGGGGCCTAAAGCACAAAGTTAAGTCCTAAATCTCCCATGGCACCTTACACATCGAATACTATGATTATGGAACCCTACTTTTTAATGTGTATAAATCATGAATGTCTGAACATTGAGAGGTTTGTACACCATAAGAAATTACAAATTAGACGGAAATAAAATGTATTACAAAATGAGATTTCTCTCTCAATGGATAACAAAATAAATAGAAATAAATCCAAAAGATAAATGATTTAAAAAAACAGTGTCTCAGACCAAACTCTGGTCACATGTTCCTATGTAAGAACCTTGCCTCCAGACTCACTACCACACTAAAGATCTCCTTCAAAAGGGACAGATGTTTCTTTATGAACAAGAGAGAATCCAGGCACTTCTGGTTACCAATTGAAAGGAGGGGTGGACATTTTCTTAAAGGGCTGGGGAAGGAGTAGGAAGGTTGAATGGGGTGGGTGTAAAGGTGCATGAGATGTAGAGGGTGTAGGAGCAGCTGCAGTGGTAATGGGTGCGTGTTGTGGGGCAGGTGGGTGTATGTGTCTGTAGTGCTATGGCGAGGTGTGGTTGTGCGTTTGGGTGTGTGTTGTGTTGTTTCCTGAAGTGTATGTGTACTTTGTGATTGTGATGAATGTCTTGGTGTAGTGAATGTTGTTGCTTTGGGTGTGTGCTTTGGTGATGTGTGTTTAGCTGATGCTGTTTGCTTGTCTGTGGGTTTGTCCTTTTGTGGTGCATGGGTTGCTGATGTTGGGTGCTTGTCTGTGTTTGGGTGGTGTTAATGTTTCTAATGTTGTTTGCTTGTCTGTGGGTTTGTCCTTTTGTGGTGTATGTGTTGTTAATGTTGGGTGCTTGTCTGTTGGTTTGTGTTTCTGTGGTGTTGATGATTTATGTGATGTGTGTTGTGATTAACATGTCCTTTTGGATGATGTTGTGGTGGGTGTAGTGGTTGTTCTTTTCTTGTGGTGGTTGGTGTGGTGGTAATTGTGAGTGTGGTTGTGGTTGTGAATGTGTTGGTAGTGGGTGTGGTGCTGGTGATGGTTGTGGATGTGGTGGTGGTTGTTGGTGTGGTGCTGGTTGTGGTGGTAGTGTCGCTGTCTGTATGTTTTGGATTGTGAGTATGGTTATGATGTATTCGATGGCTGTCTGGGTGTCTGTATGTTTTTGTTTGTCAGAGTGTGTGGATGAGAGTGTGGATGTACTGAGTGAAGGAAAAACAGAGGTGGATGGTGGTGGTTTGGAGGGGGTAAAGGGGTTATGGTAGAGGAAGGATCAAGAACGGAAGGTGCAGGGGTTGTTGGGTGGGAGGGAGTGAGGTCTGATGGGGGTCTGAGTTGTGCCATGCCCCTTAGTATGGTACACACTGCACTGTGGATGCCATCCTGGAAGGCCAGTAATTGAGTCACATGTTGACTGACCCTCTGGTTGGCAACTAACAGTGCATTCTGCCCAACTAAGATAATGCACAGCGCATCCAGAACCTCCTCAGACGTCACTGCAGGATGGACTGGGGCAGGAGCAGAGATGATTGGGGCAAAGGACACTCCAGCCCTTATAGGGGCTGGATATTGGCCAACATATGAGGACACAGTAGGGAGGGGGTGGATTTTCCTAGTGGTGAAGGACGCTGCTGTAGGTGCAGGATATGTTGTTGGATCCACCACCAATTGGGGCTGGTTTCTCGTGGAGGCCTCTTAATCCAAGGAGGTTGAGTCCTCCTCTCCAGCCAATCACCCTCCGTGCCGCTTGGTCCTTCAGCTGCAGTTGTACCACCTTCGTACTCCCAGTGGGCATTTGCTTTCCCACCTTCCTGGCCAATGTCTCCCTTACTTGTCATGGAGGATGGTGCTAGATGAATAAAACCCATGATTATTCTACATGTAGTGGTTGCTAATTAGGTCACAGCATCAAACTAAACAAATAACATTTGATACATTAAACTGCTGTGCATAGCAATCATGTACCATGATACCATGTGGTAGTGTACAGCATAAACACTGATCATTGAGTTTGTCCTATGGTAATGTCTGTCAAACCTGAAAAAATACTTAAACATACTCCATCACATTATGAGAAATTTCATCTGTCCATGTACATTCAGTACACACGTATGTACACAATCCCTGACTTCATGTTACAAATGCACCTCCAACACTTCAGTTCCATGACACCGCAGATAATTTGCAATACATGTGTTTGAGCCAACATGTTCCTGGCTGTGTACGAAAAAAATAATACATATAGTAGTTGCCAGAAAAATACAAAACCATGAGCTAAGAGAATACTTACAATAAGCCTCATTTAGTCAATAAAAACAGCAGCCCTTAGTGAACATTCATGTGTGTTGCTGTTGAATCACATTTGAAAATGACTGTATGGTTTAGATGGATACAACACTCATGAAATGGTCATGTGTAGTAAAACCATAACCACAGGCGAGACATACCCATTTGTTATCTGCATGCCTTGTTCTATAACAGCTGACACACAACAGAAGGATATCTCGGATATCTTCATTATATGCATAGGTAGGGGTTAATGCTTTATGGATACGAGTCAGACGCCCATCCTGGATGGGTATGTGCTTAAACTATAAATTTCACTATATGTTTTTCAGATATTAAGGAAAAACATTTTTGGCCACCATGTCAACAGTAAACTCACACTAAAGAGCTGAAACAAATCTGAAGTGATGGACAAACAAATTGTAAAGAAAACTTTGTTTATGAAATGTTGCTTGCACACAATATGTTTTAAAAATCTGCACATAAGAAGATAGGGATGACATACATTGCCTTTATGCCTCTATTCCAAATTACCTTTGTAAACTCTAAAGTCTGTATTATGACATCATTAATCAATCAATCCAATCAAACAAACTTTGTTCAGTTTTCACATATGAAACCATAAAAGTACTCTAAAAACCATGCATGGTATTAAAAAAAGGATAAAAAATTACCACAAACATCATGTAAAAGGCAAAGCTACCCTGAGAATCTCATACAGTATATAAAATAAGTTATAAAGTACATATTCTTTAGATCATAAAGCGTAAAAGACAGTTAGAAGGATAATTCCAAAGACCTCCTCTAAACTACATATATCCTGAAGATAACTAGAGTAAAAAACATGCCCTTATAGCTACAGTCATTTAATCCAAGCAGGCTCTGAGCTTCACTGCTGATTTTAGGAAATTAAGAACAAATAAAATAGAATCTCCATGCAACAATTGTAAATAAATGAGGTCTGGATGCACCTGCTTAAATTCCAACCTCCTTAAAATAGGGATAATAAAAGTTTTCCGGGGGCTGCATAATGCTTACAAAATATTAAAAAAATGAAGCATATCCTGTGGAGACTAACCGTCGCAGCCACAGGGTTCTAAAATCTGGCCTCTACTGCTTCCCCGTGGCTAGGCCAACAGGAGGTGAAACATATCCAATCGGAACCTGGTCAACAAAAAAACGTTCATAGGTGCTAAAAGGTCCCAGGAGATATGGCTCAGTCATTTGTGTTGTTTTCAGAATTAAAAATTTGCGAACACTGGGTTTCCTCAATTCCAGCTCTTCCCTCTCCAATTTCCTTAAGCTGCAAAAGGACTCCCTCACCCACCCCAGATCATTCTTGGTCGCTGATTCTGGGTTTGTAAATAATTCAACTCTTCCCAATCTTTCAAAGCTGTTCTTAACATATCTAAGCCAGGGAATATGATGGGCGTAGTCAAGGGTCATTAATCATTCTGTTAACTTTATGAGCAATCTAATATGTATGAAAATAGTGGAATGCTCTTTCTGTTAAATATGCCCTCATGTAAGATACGTATTAATCTCAATCATACTAAAGTAAAAGGCTACCAGAATATTGCACTACTTCTTATAATTCCCTATTGCATACTTACACATATGTCAAAGTACAGCTTTGTTTGGAAGTATAAAACAATTAAGTAACAATTTAGTAGTAGTTTATTCGGTCAAATTTGACCATAAAACATCACACACATAAAAAAATATATACATAATATCCAGATCACATCATAACAATTATTATTTCCTATCTGTCAATAAAATGATTTACTAAGATACACAACATGTAGAACTAAGAAACATTGCACTGATCTGTACATCAACTGTTATATGTCAAAAGGCAATTCATTGACATTTTCAAATACTGAGGAGCTTAATAGCACAAAACGAAAAGACACAACATATCTATGTTGATAGAAATCCTATGTTATTTGATATAAACCCTATTTGTTACCTCGATGTTGCTCTTCCACCACATATGCGCCTACGTATGTATTTCACCCACTCCAGAGAAAGTTAAGTCAGACAACAGGCCATACACTTGACAGCATACTTACCTTTTGTTTGTGCTCTGTGACCTTCAGCTCCCCATCTGCCGGGAGGACTTGCCCAGATGGACTTCTGCCACCTTCATGGTCCATCGCTGAATGTCCTCCCAACGCTTAGTGGAGTGCAGGGTACCTCACCTATAGACGCTGAAGGTCCGCACTTTAGTAGCAATGGCCCTCCACATTTCCTTCTTCATTTGGGGTGCTGACCTAGGAGATGTAACACATAAAATAATTTAAAAAATGGTTACATGTATCAGCAGTGTGACATTTCAAACATCAAAACCTCAAAGGTAATGCTGTTTACTTTTCTGGGAATCATTTTTCAATTATCACCAAACATATGCATTCCACATACTGTGCAATGTGATGTTTAGAACACATTTGTTGTGATATACACATATTTATATATAACCTTTGTTTTTTTGAAAGCATGGTCAACATTATTTTTGTGCTAATGGCATCATTCATGATTAATGTTCTAAAATATTTTATGTCTATACAGACATCCTATAAAAGTGCATAATGCTTTAGGAAACATGGTTGACCCCGAAAGTACCGGCATATCTGAATGCCTTGTATACATTTTGCCATCCTAAATGATAGCACATTACCATATATGCAAACATGTGAACAGTTGCAACATCTAGAATTAAGTATACCAATGTAATCCAATCCTGCGTGTAAGTACATGGCACATCCAACAGAGTCTGTAAAATATTTGTCTGAATATCACGGTTGACAACACATCTCATATTCCCTAATGAAAGGAAGTACCAAGGACCAAGTGTAAGAAACAGAAAAAAAGCAGTAACAAAAACACACAAACCACCTTATTTCCAACATAAATACATTTTTATCTGTCACACATATCTACATTATATATGTATATATGTACATATATCCATCAATAGTTCTCCGTAACAAGGGGCCCGACCTTGACAGGGCGGCCTCAGCACCACGGGAACGGAGTTTCCCACTAAGTTACCAGCAGTCCAAATAAAGAAAGCAGAGGCCGACTTCAAAGATGAAAAGCGCTTTAATAAATACCATGCCGCATAATTCTTCCCAGACGCGTTTCGGCTTTTATAATAGCCTTAATCATTGGTGGGCAGTCTGTAATGTCAGGTGACCAAATTCAAAGGCGGACTATTTGAACGATTTTGTAGTCTGAATTCCTTAATGTCCCAGAATGCACCATGGAAGATAGTACCACTCATTTCTGGAATTTGCCAATGTGTATATTCACAGTTCGATATTTTGATATAATCATGTTCTTCCAAAGTGCTTTGCCCAATCACTGCCACAAAAACATATACATATATATAAACATATACACATATATATACATATTCACTGAAAAAACCACAGGTTTCAGGGATGTTATAGTTAGTTGGACATTTCACTCGTACAAAACCAGAGAAATTCGGCCGTTATAGTTAGTTGAGCTAACTATAACTCGCGCCCTCGCAATGCACTGCTGATGACGTCACATATTACATCACTCATGACATGGTCAGTGACATCACGGATGACATCACTGATGACATCTCAAATGACATCACTGATGACATCATCCAGTGACTGTGTTTCTGTAAAGTTTAACTATGTTTTTTATATATATATATATATGCCAAGGTGTATTGAAGAATGAGTGGGTGTATGAGTGTCTGAATGGATGATTTAGTAGGTGCGTGACTGACTGTATAAGTGAATAATTAAACGTGTCTTACTGAATGCATGGGTTAGTGACTAAACTGTGTGAATGTCTGTATCAGTCTGTCAGTTGGTGTGTAAGCGGCTGCATGGGTTGGTGAGTAGCTACATGAGTGTCTACATGGGTTATTGATTGGTTGTCTGAGTATCTGTATGGGTGCCTGAGTGTCTGTGTGGGTGGGTGGGGGGGTGTGTGACTGTGCATAGATGTGTGAGTGGGTAATTCACTGGGTGTACGGGTTCAATAGTGCATCTGTGAAGGGCTGTATGGCTGGGTGAGTGTGTGTATGGGTGTGTTGGTGAGTGAATGGATGTCTCAGTGGTACATGTGTGAGTAACTACATATGTGAAAGGCAGTATATGTGAGTGTTGGACTATATAAATGACTATATGTGAGAGTGATTGTGAGAGTGGCTTGATGGATGAGTGTGCTTGTGTCAGTGATTGTATAAGAGAGTAAGTATGTGTTAATATCTGTATGAATAAGTGAGGTGGTGTGTGTATAACTGTATAGGTGAGTAAATGTGAGTGTGATTGATTCTTTGCATGACTGACTAGGTGTGTGAGTAACTCTATGGTTAGTGGTGTTGTGTGAGTATCTGTATAGGTGTATGAGTGCATATTTCAGTGGCTATATTGTAACCCTGGGCGGAGTTCCCGTAGTCGCGTTACGCTGAGTTCCGCAAAGTGGTAAAAAACTCTGCGAGCTACGCAGAATTCCACGAGTATGCGGAGTTGCTTGTTCCGCCCGTTCGCGATGTGTTTTTCCTGTTCGGGATCGCGTATTGCGTGTTCGGGACGCTGTTTGGGTGCTCGGGGGGAAATATCTTGCGAACTTGCCCATGCGGTCGCCAATGGGCGCGGCCATCTTGTTTTTCACTTGTCCCGCCCGTTCGCGATGCGTATTTCCAGTTCGCGAACGCGGATGTCCGATGGCGCGTCCGAATGACGTGTTCGCGATCGCACACACTCGCGGGATCGCGCGGCCGGCTACCAAAATCTCGTGGCGCACGCAAACGGATAGGAAAACTCGTCGGCGAACGCAGGGATCCCGGTAAGGCGCTACCGCGTGCGCGAAATCGCATTTTGAAAGCGCGAACAAGGGAAAAACTCAGCTACGCTGCGGATCACGGAGTTTTTGGTAAGCCCAGGCTTACTATATTGATGAGTGACTGCGTGTATGAGTAACTGTATGGGTGAGTGGATGTGTGTGTAGACCTATGAATCAGTGAGTGGGTATGTACTAACTGGTATTGGTGTGTCTATGGTTTCGAGAATGGTAGTCTGTATTTTAGAGGGGGTGTATCAAAGGTTATATTAGGGAGTGAGGAGGTGCATCAGATGATCACGTGGATGATGACATCAGTGATGTCACTGACCATGTCATGAGTGATGTAATATGTGACGTCATCAGCAGTGCATTGCAGGGGCGCGAGTTATAGTTAGCTCAACTAACTATAATGGACGAATTTCTCTGGTTTTGTACGAGTGAAATGTCCAACTAACTATAACGTCCCTGAAACCTGTGGTTTTTTCAGTGAATTTCTGAGGTTTTTTAAATGCTAATTTCTAACTATAACGTCCCTGAAACCTCTGTTTTTTTCAGTGAATTTCAAAGGTTTTTTAACTGCTAATTCCTAACTATAATGTCCATGAAACCTCTGGTTTTTTCAGTGAATTTGAAAGGTTTTTTAAATGCTAATTTCTAAATATGCCTACATAGGTAGGACATGTGCAGAAAGATGAAGAAAGGTGCAGAAAGAAGCAAGAGAAGTGCAGAAAGAGGCTACAGAAGACCAGAAAGAGGAAGAAAGGTGCAGAAAGAACCAAGAGATGTGCAGAAAGAACCAACAGAGGTGCAGAAAGAGGCCTACTTTGAGTGTACCTTACAACAGACTCATACAAAGTACCCTAATCACTAATCCTTCTCCGAAGATGTCTTAAACCTCACTTTTCTCTTGAAGGTTCACTATTAATCGACTGCTCAGAATGTTAGGCCCACCAAATATAAAACAGCAATCCTAAGCATATCACTGTTGTAAGTCTGACCAAGTTTGTGAAGGTATGCATGCGTGTCTATGCTTTTACCTAGTGACATGTTAAATTAAAACAAACATGCAAACACTTAAATACCTGTGTTTCAAACAGCATACTCTGTAAATTTGTATAAAAGAAGGTGTATGCATTTCTTTCTGCTCACAATACAGGGCACATGAGTATTCAATAGTATATTTGAGGGGCTCTATAACACATGTATACATAAGACATGTCTGCCTGTGCAACCGAATGACAGAGCAGAACTGAGAAGATTTCACCACCTATTGGAGAAGTTACCCGCTTTTTAAGCTACAATCTACAGATGCATAACACATGTAAGAATACATATACAAGTAGACATATACCTCAGTCACGAGAGCACGCAGACCTTTAAACTTGACAGCTTGCACTTCCCATTTGAGTACAGAAGGAGGCAAGAGAAGTACAGAAACAGGCAAAAGCGGTGCAGAAAGAAGCACGAGCAGTGCAGAAAGAACCAACAGAGGTGCAGAAGGAGGCAAGAGGGGTGCAGAAAGAGGCAAGAGGGGTGCCGAAATTTTCAAGAGAGGTGCAGAAAGAAGCAACAGAGGTGCGGAAGGAGACAAGAGAACTGCAGAAAGAGGGAAGAGAGTTGCAGAAACGGGCAAAAGGGGTACAGAAACAGGGAACAGGTGGGCAGACTGAGGCAAGAGGTGCAGAAAGAGGGAAGAGGGGTGCAGAAAGCGGAAAGAGGGATGCAGAAATTTGGAACAGAGGTGCAGAAAGAAGCAACAGAGGTGCTGAAAGAGGCCCAAAGGGTGCAGAAAGAGGCAAGAGAAGTGCAGAAAGAAGCAACTGAGGTACAGAAAGATGCAAGAGTGGTGCAGAAAGAGGGAAGAGAGGTGTAGAAAGAGGCAAGAGAGTTGCACAAAGAGGGAAGAGGGATGCAGAAAAAGGCAAGAGGGGTGCAGAAAGAAGCAAGTGAGGTGCAGAAAGAGACAGGAGAAGTACAGAAAGAGGCAAGAGAGGTGCAAAAACAGGCAAGAGAAGTGCAGAAAGAGGCAAGAGAATTGCTGAAAGAAGCAACAGAGGTGTAGAAAGAAGCAAGAGAAGTGCAGAAAGAGGCAAGTGAGTTGCAGAAAGAGGCAAGAGGTGCAGAAAGAGGGAAGACGAGTGCAGAAAGAGGCAACAGGGGTGCAGAAAGAAGCAAGACAGGTGCAGAAAGAAGCATGAGAAGTGCAGAATGAAGCAATGGGGGTGCAGAAAGAGGCAAGAGAAGTGCAGAAAGAAGCAACAGAGGTGCAGGAGGCAAGAGAACTGCAGAAAGAGGCAAGAGACTTGCAGAAACAGGCAAAAGAGGTACAGAAAGAGGGAACAGGGTGCAGATAGAGGCAAGAGAGGTGCAGAAAGAGGTAAGAGGGGTGCAGAAAGAGGCAAGACGGGTGCAGAAATTTGCAAGAGAGGTGCAGAAAGAAGCAAGAGGAGTGCAAAAGAACCAACAGAGGTGCAGAAAGAGGCAAGTGAGGTGCAGAAGGGAGCAAGAAAACTGCAGGAAGAGGCAAGAGAGTTGCAGAAATAGGCAAAAGGGGCGCAGAAAGAGGGAAGAGAGGTGCAGAAAGAGGCAAGAGGGATGAAGAAATTTGGGACAGAGGTGCAGAAAGAAGCAAGAACAGTGCAGAAAGAACCAACAGAGGTGCAGAAAGAGGCAAGAGGGGGACAGAAAGAGGCAAGTGAAGTGCAGAACGAAGTAAAAGAGGTGCAGAAAGAGGCAAGAGAACTGCATGAAAAGGCAAGAGAGGTACAGAATGAGGCAGGAGAGGTGCACAAAGAGGCAAGAGGGGTACAGAAAGAGGCAAGAGGGGTGCATAAAGAAGCAACAGAGGTGCTGAAAGAGGACAGAGGTGTGCAGAAAGAGGCAAGAGAAGTGCAGAAAGAAGCAACAGAGGTGCAGAAAGAGTCAAGACAAGTGCAGAAGCAGGCAAGAAAGGTGCAGAAAGAGGGAACGGGTGCAGGGGTGCAGAAAGAGGCAAGAGGGATACAGAAATTTGCAAGAGAGGTACAGAAAGAAGCAAGAGTAGTGCAGAAAGAAGCAAGAGAAGTGCAGAAAGAAGCAAGAGAGGTGGACAAAAAGGGAAGAGGGGTGCAGAAATAGGCAAGAGGGATGCAGAAATTTGCAAAAGAGGTGAAGTGCAGAAAGAACCAACAGAGGTGCAAAAAGAGGCTTATGACATATTGATCCAGGCAGTACCATTTGCTTCTCTAGAATCTTAGGGTCCACTACTGGCGGGCTTGCTGCAGGGAGTGGAGAGGTACGCTGTGTGGGCACATATGCGCTGTGAAATGCCGGCCTGTCTTCAGGTCCCTCTGACCCATGACGTGAGCCTTGTAAACCATTGCAGAAGCCTTTCCTGCGGTACTGTCACTTGCTAAGCATCTACATGCATTGTACCAAAGAGCTCGGGTGCAAGATGGCATGACTTCACAAATGTTTAGAGTTAGGTACAAAACAAGCGGGAGAATTAGAAAAAAATATATATATAATGAGAATAAAACAGGAACATATAGAAAAGGCAAGGGGGCATGAGGAGGCTGACAGTTGGAGTGTTCGAAAAAAGGCAAGTAAAGTAGAAAACAGAGAAGATCCACACATAGAAAATGGGAAAAGATGGGCAGAGGGGCAGGAGGGGAAAAGAGACAGAGTGGTCAACTGTCACAAAAGGCAGGCAGAAAAGATTAAGATAGAAAATGAGACAAGACAGACAGAAACAAAGGTAACAAGGGAAACACGCAGATAAAAAAAATTAAAATCACAACAAAGAGACAGTTACAGTGAGCTATGGCTAAAGCGGAGGCAGGCAGATAGAAAAAAAGGCAAAAGGATGAACGAATATTCAAACGGACAGGTGCCACGCAGCAAAGAGACACAGGAAGGCAGATAAAAGGCGGAGAAAAGCTAGCTATGGAAAAAGTAAAAGCAAACAGAGAATGACAACAAGGCAGGCAGACAGTTAAAGAAGGGATACACACAAGTAAACCAAGAGGGGAAAATGAAGAAAGGCAGGATGAGGGACAGATACAATAATGTAAAAAAAACAGGCAGTTAAAAAAAAAAAAAAAAAATAGGTTTAGTCAGGCAGACAGACGAATAAAAAAATGACGAAAGACAGACTGAAAAGTAGAACGACCATTAAGCAGTAGGACAGAAAATGAGCAAACGGCACACAGACACAAAAGGGTAAAAAAGAAATTTGGCAAAAGACAAATGGAATGACAAGCGGATGGGAACTCAGACAGAAAATGGCAACCACACATTCGGGCAGCCATGCACAGCTTGAACATAGGAGAGTCGGGCAGACAGAGAGAAAACAAGAAAAGCAGATAGAAAATGTCGAAATGACAAGCGCTACTGATGTGCAGCGGATGATAAAAGGGGGAAAGATAGGTCGGTTGAAAGACTTAAAAAGCATAAGACAGGCTTCTAGATAGAGGAGGGCAAATAGAAAAATACATAGATTGAAAAACGTTTGCAGCTAGTGGATGGCAGAAGGACAGATACTAGCATGAAAGGGAAATGGAGTGAAACCAGACTGAGATGATAACAGAAAGACCGGTGGGAAGCGAATAACAAAAAAAACTCTTAGAAATAAAGAAAAAGACAGGCAGAAAGACAAACAACCGAAAGCTAGAAGAAACACAAGTACATTTTGCAAAGAATGAACGAGTTGTGTGTAAAAACCAAATGCACACCCTACTCCCAATTCACAATGGAGGCAGAAATTTAGAATACAAAACTTTATCGAAAATAATTAAAAGCCCCTGTTGAAAATAATGTTCTACGGCAAAAAGTGTGGGTGTTTTTTCGCCTTCTGCTTCTTTGATGCGGGCATGGTGTGCCTTCTGTTCCCCTACACATGCTGACCACGGGATATTTTTTGCTTCAGCCACGAAAAGAATGCAGCAGTTCTTAATGTGCGTAATATCTATATAGTTACACATATATGTAGGCCATGGTTTCTTCGAAATGATTAACAATCTTAGCATACGAAGGGGTTCCATGGAACTGTATGGTATACTAGTAGATGTAATGTCTCTCCGAGCAGCTGCTAGCGTGAGGCGATGCACCGATAATGCAGGTGTATTGCCATGTGACACGTATCACACGGTGCGTGCCAACGAAGGGGGCAGCTAGCGGAAAATTAGTGAGTTTAGGTGCGGTCGAAACTACCGCGAGTTTGGGGGAAAAAAAACAAACAACATCCACAGAATAGTGAAAGCAGTATCCACAGAGTAGTACCAGGGGTCAGAAGTACAAGGGGAAATAAAAATTGGATAGCTGCTCTGTAAGTTAAAGAGGGAGTTTGTGCCTAACATGTCAATAAATTATTGCACAAAACATGGGGTAGAGTCGACTTCATCGTCGCATATAACATTTAGCTAAACCAAGGGCTATTTTCATTTAATATTTAAATTTTTATATGTATTGAGCCATAAAAGGGGCATTCTATATATAATAAATGCCCTTTAAGGCTAAGTGTGCGACATAAATTATTTAAAAAAGAAGAAAGGAAGAGGCAACCCGGGCTAGTTCCCAAGTTTCAGATGAAGAGCAGTGTATGTGTGTGTGTGTGTGTGTGTGTGTGTGTGTATATATATATATATATATATATATATATTCATGCTGCAACTGGTGTTATGACTTACTTCCTAGTGTAGTATGTTTACTATGTCTATAGCTGCTATCACATTACACTTGCACTTTAAAAGAAGTAATCCCACCCTAGGCGCTGACATGTGATCAAGGCCGTTTTTCCGGCCGAAACGCGTCATGGCGACATGGTGATTGCTGATTAAATCACTGCAACGAATTCCTGGGTCTGCTCTTGCCTTTTTTCGTGTGGATGAAGTGGTGGGCAAGCCTGTAACCATATATATATATATATATATATATATATATATTCATGCTGCAACTGGTGTGCGAGCACATGATCTGGGGTGGTGAGTGCCCCTACCAATGGGAGGGTTGCAGGACATTTCAAAAGGCGTGGTTGGGACAACACCCTGGAAGCAGCGGCATCCGACGAAGGCAGTAATAGCCAAAATGCATCATGCCTGAAGCTGTCCATTAAAGTGTTTCCAAAAGGATTCCCTGAGTGGCCTCTACTTCTTCTAAACGGAGGGGTTTTGTTGTGAATAATTATCGCGTCAGCCAGAGACGCTAAATGAGGCCCCGTTCTGCAAGTTGGCTGGAGCGTAACTGGTGTCTTCTTCTGCAGTTTTGCTGTCGTCCAAGGTATTGGAACTGCTCCGGCCCGCCTCACAGTGCAAGCCAAGCAAGGGCTGCTGCCAGGTGCAGCTCGTAACTTCACGAGAGGTTGGGATTCACTGTAATTACAGCCTGCGGCCCGGTGGACACTTGAATTAGGGGCTAGAAAGTAAAGGGGACCCGAGGAAGCACCAGGACATAACTAAAACCGGGACTTGTCAAAATTGGGAACGCCGCGCCTTGCCCTGCACAGCGCCAGCCTATTTGGGCGTAAATCTGTTAAGACTCCCCACGCATCACTTACCCAGGAATGGAGAACTCTGGGAGCTGTAGTTTCAATCATGCTGCAACTGGTGTGCGAGCACATGATCTGGGGTGGTGAGTGCCCCTACCAATGGGAGGGTTGCAGGACATTTCAAAAGGCGTGGTTGGGACAACACCCTGGAAGCAGCGGCATCCGACGAAGGCAGTAATAGCCGAAATGCATCATGCCTGAAGCTGTCCATTAAAGTGTTTCCAAAAGGATTCCCCGAGTGGCCTCTACTTCTTCGAAACGGAGGGGTTTTGTTGTGAATAATGATCGCGTCAGCCAGAGACACTAAATGACGCCCCGTTCTGCAAGTTGGCTGGAGCGTAACTGGTGTCTGCTTCTGCAGTTTTGCTGTCGTCCAAGGTATTGGAACTGCTCCGGCCCGCCTCACAGTGCAAGCCAAGCAAGGGCTGCTGCCAGGTGCAGCTCGTGACTTCACGAGAGGTTGGGATTCACTGTAATTACAACCTGCAGCCCGGCGGACACTTGAATTGGGGGCTAGAACGTAAAGGGGACCCGAGGAAGCACCAGGACATAACTAAAACCGGGACTTGTCAAAATTGGGAACGCCGCGCCTTGCCCTGCACAGCACCAGCCTATTTGGGCGTAAATCTGTTAAGACTCCCCACGCATCACTTACCCAGGAATGGAGAACTCTGGGAGCTATAGTTTCAATCATGCTGCAACTGGTGTGTGAGCACATGATCTGGGGTGGTGAGTGCCCCTACCAATGGGAGGGTTGCAGGACATTTCAAAAGGCGTGGTTGGGACAACACCCTGGAAGCCGCGGCATCCGACGAAGTCAGTAATAGCCGAAATGCATCATGCCTGAAGCTGTCCATTAAAGTGTTTCCAAAAGGATTCCACGAGTGGCCTCTACTTCTTTTAAACGGAGGGGTTTTGTTGTGAATATATATATATATATATATATATATATATATATATATATATATATATATATATATTCATGGAATACTTATATGAGCACATGCCTTATGGAAACAGCAAACAAAAGCACCGCCCACTGGAGGGAATTAAAGTAACACTGCCGGTTGGACCACATGTCCCAGAATGCAAGCATAAAAGTTATCCGTTGGAGGATCAAGATTTAAATTAGGACATTAGGCCATGCTGCTTCACCAATCAAGAAATAAAGATCTATAAACAGCAAGTTACGAGTGCGGCTCACCTTCTTTCCGTCAAGGGAGAATATGTGTGTGTATATATATATATATATATATATATATATATCTCACGCCCCCGCAATGCACTGCTGATGACGTCACATATTACATCACTCATGACATGATCACTGACATCATTGATGACATCACTGATGACATCTCAAATGCAAAATGCGATCCACGCGTTTCGGCTCGTCCGAACCTTGATAACGATACAAGACGTCATTGTAGCTTCCTTATTTAAATGTACAAATGCCTCCAGTTGCCAACATTAACAAAAGTTTACATATTACTTTAATCCAAAAAGCTGGCGGCCATATTGGCCTGGTCACGATGTGAAAATTCAGGAATTGATACAATAAAGAAAAGAAAACAAGTGTTAATATGCACCCAATGTCATTTCAGTATATCTTGCCCCGTGACCGCCGAACCTGTATGTTCGTCAACATGACTTGTTCATAATAAACATACTTAGGATTGCAAACATAAACAATGGACTACACATTACTTTAAAGTGAAAGGCTATCGGCCATATTGATCTGGGCACGTTGCATATTATAATGGTTCTTACACGAAAGAAAAGAAAAAAAAAGGGGTGTTAATATACACACACTATCCATAAATAAAGTTCTAGCGATTATAGTTCCATTCCATTCACAGCTCATTTGAGATGTCATGAGTGATGTCATGAATGTTGTAATGTCTGAGGTCATAAGCAGTGCATTGCGGGGTGTAAGTTATAGTTAGCTCAGGCAACTATAACTGCTGAATTTCACTGGTTTTGTACGAGTGAAATCTGAGTCTAACTATAACGTCCCTGTAATCTTTGTTTTTTTCAGCGAATTTCTAGTTTTTTTTTAACGTTAAGTAAGATGCCTATCACAATGGATGGTGGGGGGTTGGAAGCAGGGCCTGGCCTGGCATTGTGCTGCCCCCACCCAAGCTTGCTGCTCCTGCCTCCCCTCTTCCTTGCCATCCATTGTCCATGTCCATGCCCCTGCTCCCTCATTACAGCCCTGTGTGGCCGTTGCTCTGCCACTGGCCTTCCCGCCTTCTCTGAACAGTTAGCTTGCTGCCCCATCCACCTCCTCCCTATCGTCTTGTAGTAATTGAGTCCAGGCTGGTTGTAGTAGTTAAGGAGACTTTATTGTAGTTGGTTACTAGTTCTGTAGTTCAGCTCAGGACTAGCCCCACCAGGAGCAGCCAGCCTGCTGCTCAGCCCCTGTCAACTGTGACTTTCTGTGACAAGCTCCCAAGATTCCAAAACGCATCATCACAGGAACATTCCACTGGTAGAGCATATGATAAATAACAATAAAGACCGGGTACTACATATCCCCTTTTCTTCCATATGGTTAGCAGAAAAAACTACTAAAGTTGAGAAGAGAAAAAGAAGAAGGAAGAAACCTGATAGACAATAAAGAGAAGAAAGCAACAAGGAGGGAACATGAAGATAGAAAAGAAACAGAAAAAACAACAGATGAAAAAGTGATGAAACAACGGGTGAGCAGGCGAGGAAAGCAGCAGATAAATATGATCCATCCTCCCTTCTATAAAAACACAACAGAAAAGAAGCACACAGCGAAAGAAGAACACAGCGAACGAAAACAACAAGAAAGAAGACAAACGCGAAAGCACAAATGACTATCCCCTAACCACGCTAGCTGGCCAGGCAGACATGCGAGGAGGTAAGGCATAGCACCAGAACAACACTAGGGTGAAACCAGATAGAGAACAAAAAAAAACTGACAGCAATAGAGGAGTTCAGAATCCACAGATGACAAAAGAAGAATAGACATCAGGAGGAAAACTGAACACAAGCAAGAAATGGGGAAGAAGAGAGAAAATAAAATCCCTCATCAAACCCCATTAACAAATTGATGAAAATATGATATGAACATAATATTACATTCGAAAACTTGACAATGTAATGAAAAAATAACGTTGAGAAAACAAAACAAATGGGGTGAGACCCAAGAAACATACCCTAAATGAGGGCAAGAAGAACTCAACGTATGAGATACGAACAGGGTCCGTGCAAGGATACACCTCGTGTAGAGGTCATATGTTGTGCAACATAGTGATAGGACTAACCCATATGACACACCTCATGCAGAGGCCAAACGTTGTGCACCGTAGAGATGGGACTGTAACCCATACAACACACCTCGTGTAGAGGTAAAATGTTGTGCACCGTAGAGATGGGACTATGACCCATACGACACACCTCGTGTAGAGGTCAAATGTTGTGCACAATAGAAATGGGACTAAAACCCATATTGTACACAACTCACCTCGTGTAGACGTAAAATGTTGTGCACCGTAGAGATGGGACTATGACCCATACGACACACCTCGTGAGAGGTCAAATGTTGTGCACAATAGAGATGGGACTAAAACCCAAATTGTACACCCTGTGTGGGGTAATTGCATAATAGAATACTGAAGTAAATAGACTGAAACTCATACTGTACACCCTGTGTGGGGCAAATGTGTACTAGAAGACTAAACCTGAATCTAAAAATTCCCCAAAACGTAAGGGAGGACAACTGTGGTCAGGTAACATTTATGGGTAAGAACCCATGGTGAGAGATGCAAATGGGACTAAAACCTATGCATAATTGCCCCGAAAGTAGGAACCAAACATAGCTCAAAAGGGCAAGAGTACTGTGAGTACATGAGACTATCACCTAGACAAGTGTGCGAGAGAACCGCACCCTTAGGAGAAACACCCAAAGGGTCAAATAATGTACTGTGTGTGAATGGGACTAGTACCCATCCATCTAGTTTGAATGCCAAACTAGAAGACTAGGCCATCCCTTAAGAAAGGGAACAAAAGATGTGGCATGACTAAAAAAAAATGAGCTATGATCGTAAATTATGTCCAACAAAACTCTGGATAGGGTTCAGTACCGCAACCTAAATGGCTCTGTAGATGTACAATAGATCCCTAGATAAGGAAACTTAAATTGTGGACGTGTGCTGCGAACCTGAAACTTCTCTTACATAAATTCTAAATAAAGCAACTCTGGATACCTGTAAAAAAAAAAAAACAGTAGTAAAGAAGCTCTGCAGACAAACAAGCAATATAAAACAAATGCTATATCAATTTATAAAACAAATGTCCACATCGGTGAGCGACTTCTCACTCCGGAGCAGTGTGTAATCAGGAAGAGTTAGTAAATGCCCCAACAGTACAGACGCTCCGACGCGGGCAAACTAAAGAAAGAAAAATAGCATTGTCTCGTAAATGATTGACAAATCAGGAGAGCCGGACCCGTTTCCCTTATATCCAAACTGTGACGGTGTTGGAGTTAGAATGGTTTTTATGTAGAAGACAACGTGGTTGGCAAAAAAACAGGAACCACGCATCGGACCATGTATGCCGCAGCATAACAAACCCAAGATGGAAGCACGCAGTGTAACACTGGTGTCGAGTGGTTCACGGTGCGTCCGTGAAACAAAACGTCAGAAGAAGACACGGGCATCACAGAGGTTCGCGCAGAGCGTGAAATGGGAGGATCACAGAACCACGGAGCTGCATGCGCCACAATGCAGGTATGAGTGCGCTGGTTGTGACAGGCGCCAAGTTTTTAAAAACAAATAAGGAGCGGTTGAACTGGCGCATGGCTCAAAAGATCCCAACTATAATAGACGAAAAAGGGGCTCACCTCCAACGTTGAATCGTATGCCCCAGCACCAAGGAAAGTCACCATGCGTGGCAAAGCACTTCATGCCGCTGTGCATGTAAAGCGGATGGTCCGGAACACGATTTCTTAGGTAAAGAATACTTTGATTGGTAACGGAGCGCAGACAGCAGGAGGTTGATTAACTCCATCACAGCACGAGTTAAAAACACAGAACACTATTCCAAGAGCAAAAAACAACACCTCACATGGTAGTCGTGGCAGGTTGGTCCAAAACACACGAGAGGTGACAGTTTCCTTCTCATTGTCGCTCTCCACAACACGAAGTCAGCTAAAGTCGCGAAAGCTGGATAGGCAAAAGTCTTGCTGTAGTTGTAGGAACTTCTCATCATGCGCGCACATAAGGAGGATGACAAAATCAGTGCCACAGTCACTGATCGCCACAGGGCAAAGTGAAACCCTTTAATTCTCGTCACTCCTCTAGGAAATTCCTCAAAAGGGATGGACAGTCCCAATGTAGACAGACACCGTAGCAGGAGATAAACACCTCTTTCAAAGCAGCAGGGCAAGAAGAGCAGGGACTGGCACATTTGGTTGGGGCGACCGATGAAAGGGTCACTGGTGGGGCTCAGCAGTGCCAGTTTGCTTTAGAAGTGAAGCTTTAGTTGCAAGAGGATCTGTATCTAGGAGTTTGTTCAGGATTGAAGTTTCTGTGAGGTGACACACGCAGGTTGTCTTCAATCTCGTCGCCAATAAAATGTGGTAATGAAGTCCAGACCGATTGTTGTTGTTCAAGATGATTTATTGTAGATATGTAGATGAGCCCCACCAGGAGCAGCCCGCATGCTGCTCAGCCCCATCACAACTGTGGCTTTTCTTGACAGACACCCCACATTCCGTAATACCTCCTCATACTGTAACATTCTACTGGCAGGGCATGTGGTGGAAAATGGCATAGACAAGCATGGACAGTAAACTAGGATACTACACCTCTGTTATCTGAATCCATGCACTAGCCTTCTCCCTCCTGCCATGCATGGTCTGATGTGCTGCCACTGCCCTCCATTTAGCATGATGTCCCAGTCCACTCCTCCTGCCCTCCATTGCCCAATTCCATGCCCCATCATTGACCTCCTGCTTAGCCTCTGTGCTTAGCTTGCTGCCCCTACTCTCCTTCCCCCTGCCCTCCGATGTCTGCGTGCATGCCCCTGCTCCATCCTTTTTGCCCACCATGTTCCATGGACCTGCCCCTCCTATCTACTCTGAGTGTTCTGTTGAGCTGTCACTCCCCTCCCACCTGCCTAGCATTGTCAGATGACTGTAACCTGTCCCTGCCACCTCCACCCTGCCTGTCCACGTTCCATGCCCCTATCCCCTTCCTCCTGTCCTCCATGGTCCATTTTACTGCCACACCCTTCTGCCCTCTTTGGGTCTGTTGTGCTGCAACTGCTCCTCCTGCCTGCCCCGCCTGGTCTGTTGTGAGGCCCCTTTCCCTGAACTCTCTTGTCTGTGCCCAGCTCCTACCCCTCCCTTCTATCCTCCATGGTCCTTTCTGCATGCACCTGCCCCCTCCTTCTCGCCCATCATGGCCATTGTGCTGCCACTAACCCTCCCGCTTGCCATACATGGTCTTCTGTGCTGCCACGGCCCCTCCCACCTTCCCTGTGTGGTCAGCTAGCAGCCCCTGACCCCCTCCCACCTTCCCTCCATGGTCTGTGTGTATGCCATTATAGTCTCACTGTTGCTCTCCATGGTGTGTCTTGCTTCTAGTGCCCATCCTGCCTGACCTCCATTGTCAGCTTGCTGCTCCTGCCCTGCCCCCTTGCCCCTGCCCTCTGTTTTCCATGTGCAGACCCCTATTCCCTCCCTCCTGGCTTGTCTGTTCCATTGTAATGCCCCTGATCCCTACCTCCTGCCATTTATGGTCCGTTATGCTGCAGCTTTCTCTCCTGTCTGTCCATTATGGTCAGCTAGCTGCCATTGCCTCTTTCCCCTCTGTTCTCTGTTGTCCATGTGCATGGTCCTGTCCCCTCCCTATTGCTTTCCATGGATTGTTGTGCTGCACTCCCGTCCCGCATGCCCTGTGTGGTGTATTGTGCTACTGCAAACCCTGATGCCTGCCCTGTAAGGTCAGTTTGGTGCACCTGTCCATGTCCCTCCTGTCCTCTATTATCCGAGTCCATGTCCCTACCCCAATTCCTCCTGCCTTCCATGATCCAATGTACCATACTTGCTAACATTTTGAACTTGGTAAGAGGGAGATTTTGGAGAAAAAAAACTGGGGTATTGATTTTCCCCATTGACTTACATTGAAAAAGAGGAGATTGTAGACAGGAGACAGATCAAATAAAGCCCATTTGGGCTTAAAAACATTGGGCGTTTCCTGGCTGAATCGGGTTTGTGGGCATGTATGATTGTACTACCACTGCCTCTTCCTTCTGCCCACAATGGACTATTATATTGCCACAGCCTCTCTTGCCTGTCCTGCATTGTTGGTTTGTTGCCCCTGGCCCCCTTTACACTGCCCTCCATAGTCTGTTGTGCTGCCACTGCCCTTCCTGCCTGCCCAGTGTGGTCAAATTGTTGCCTCTGTACCCTCCTACCTGCCTTCAATTTTCTGAGTCCGTGCCCCTGGCCTCTGCCTCTCAACAGTATCCTAATGAACAACTAGATTGCTAACATTCTATATTTATTACAAAAGTGTGGCACGCCTGACGTCATCTTGATGTAATCAAAACTGTAATACCTAGAGCATTTCCTTTAGAAATTACAGAAATGAGAGGGTCTTATTTGCATCGAAATCATGGTTAGTACTCTAAAAAACTAAAATGAGGACATATGTTCTGAGTTTTCAAATAGCGACAAAGCACTTTTAAATTATTTGTTATCTTTATGTTTTTTATTCCAGTTGACCACTTGATTAAATGTTGCACTTAGGGGAGAGGATGTGGTATTACTTCCAGAGCTGCAGACTTTGCAACTGGGGAACCAGGTTGGAGTTTCTGCTTCAGCTCGACATTCTGTGATTCTGGTCAAATCACTTAATCTCCCCATGTCTACAACCAACATGAATTTGTCCTTGTGTGATATAACCAATGCTCATGTAAAGCACTCCAATACCTGACCAGTCTGCACTATATAAAACTGCAAAAAACCAAAAAATAAAAAGTGTTTTGCACACTTCTGTCATTGGGCTAAACGTGGGCTACATCTGGGTGATATTTGTGCTACGTTTGGGCTCTTTTGTCTCTGGTGGCCATCTTGGGAGACTTATTTGTTATGAAGTTTCCTAATTTCCTCATTTAATACAGTCTCCTCAGTAGGACATACTTTCAGTTTTTTACTTTGATTCCATCAAGAAGGCATTCAGATGTGTCACACATTTGTCATAAATTCAGAATGTTAGCACTCTAGTTGCTCATTAGATAACTGTAGTAAAGCTACTGCTCACCAGGGAAGTCTGCTGCTGGTATTAAAAGTGCATGTTTCAGTCTGCATGTCAGAATTTTTTAATGAAATAGAAGAGGATTTGAGAAGTCACTCAAAATGTGCCCTAATTTTTCTTTCTGCAGCACTAATCATAATTTCTATGGCAAAATGAACCCCCTCATTTTGTTCCTTTTTAAATTAAATGTTTTAAGTGTTACCACTTTATTCCAATCAAGATGGCTTCAGGTGTGCCATACTTTTGTCATAAGTAAGACTGTTAGCGCTCTAGTTGTTCTTTAGAACACTCTGGGAAGCTGCAGTAGAACACAAAGGAATCAACTGACAGTCTCTGCCCTTGTTGGATGTACATGTTTTACTGAGAATGTCAGACTTCATTCTCACATGACTGAGAAAGATAATGTGAATTTACAGAAAATATGCTCTCATTTTAGCTTCTAGATCACCTTCCAAACCTCTATGGGAAAAGTATGAGAAAATAGTTTTCTCTCAAACATGATTCATGATATCCCAGCAGAAGGCTTTTTCACAGGGTAAAATCACCTTAGAACACACTACAATTCCTAAAATTAGTATGGTACCATCAACAAATGATTTATAATGTAACTAAAGTCTTATCACCCTTTTATACGTTCTCCTTTTGGTGACCCTCAAAACCTTCCATTCACTCAAATGCATTATAATGGGGTGCTATCATGTATATTGGTCCCAAGATGGCTGCCAACACTTCTTGGATGAAGTGCTGACAGCCAATCAGATCTCACGATGAGATGTGTGGTTAGGCTCCGCCCAGATATATACATTTCTTTTTCCTTTAATATTCAAAAGACTACTGAACGGATTTACACCATTTTAAAAAAAAGGGCGCTTTCTGAACCAAGAGCTACCTTTTTGCCAAATTTGGTGTAATTCCGTTCAGCAAGGCTGTAGCCTTGTCTAAAGTTTCCTATGGAAATTAACATGTGGAAAACGCGTTTTAGGACCCCCCTTTTTTCTCGGCAACCGCTTGACGAATCACCCCGAAACGTTCAAGACAGGAGCTGACCGGAGCGCCCCATTAGTTTTGAAAATTTCGCGAAGATTCGTCAAACGGCACCAAAGATATTGGCAAAAGAAAAAACGCTTTTTGAATAGAAACAAGGTCCTAACTATAACTACCTACTGGCGACCGCCAGTAGGTAATATATAAATATTATCTGAATATAGACAGATCTGTGAAAATTTTAAGGAGTTGGAGTACTCATAATCATTCATGAACAGATTTGTATTCATTAACCAATTCTTTTAAAAGCTTTAACCATTGTGTTACAGAGCCTATGATCAAACTGGTCCCAAATTACTCTCTAATTGTTTTGTTCCCTACCTCTCATTGAGAATGCAGAGTTCTGCCTGCAATAATCTTTCATCAATCCCAAAGTTCAGGGTACAAACTAGGGGGGGTGGGCAGATATTTATGTGTCCTTGGGGCAAAGGCATGGAACATTCTTCTGCTTGCTTTAAAGCAAGCCACTCACCTTGCCACTTTCAGAAAGCTTCTTAAAACAGGGCTTTGCACACAACCTGAAGAGTTTATTTCTCGGAGGGACAGGCTTCTTTCTGTTTCACTGGATTTTAGTGCTCAGATGCTTTTTGGGATGCTTGCTGTTGATGGAGCAAGGACTCACAATGAGACTTGCTCGGAAGCAATCCTCTCACAGGATTAATTAATTTGTACTAAAACTCTGTAATGTCTTTATTAATAATGTGCAAACACAACATTTTTATCTAGAAAATGCTTGCCTATGTGTTTTCCACTAATAAGTAATCCTTGTTTAATCCAAAATGGCCGCTAAAGCGCGGGAACTCTACTGCGCATGTGTCAACCATGTCACGTGGTATGACGTCTTTCTTTACTTGGAGGGAATCTTTTGCTTCTGCGCAGTGTATGCTAAAATGGCCGCATAATGTTCTCACATGCTAAAGCTTTCGCATTGCTGCAATTAATAATGTGGTATTCTAACCTACTAATGCGGGATAGACCGTTATAATTAAATGGGAGTAGAGTAGAAGTAGGGGGTATACAGTGAAAACATTTAATTTTGATTTTAATATGTTTCTTCTTTGATTTTCTATTAGTTCGTAAAGTGGGCCTGGGTTGACTAAACGGCAGCTCAAGAAACCATGTGATTTGCGCATGCGCCCTGAAAACTAACAAAGGAAAGCGATGAAGTCAACTTGAAAGATGTCCAAGGACATGACCCGCTGGTCACCTTCACAGTTCATCTGAGATGTCCTACAAATTGATACATTTTGTATACACTTTGTATTAAAAATTGTCGTGAGACTGGTGGGAAATAAAGCAAATGTATTAATGGAGAGGGGCAGTATTTTAAAACAATGGGCTTAAGAAAATTGAACTAAATTGACATGGTGTGAGGATCAACCCCCTGTCCCAGTCCAATCAGAATTAGTGGGCCCATAATTTTGAAACATTAATGGGAGGTACCTGGGCATAGAAGGGTATAATAGATATAGAAGAAGCTACTTAGTTAGCACAGGGGAGCACAGCTCAGTGCATTAGGAAGCAGATGGACATAGATGCTGTAGCAGAGAACCGATGCTATTGCAGAACAGAGCAGACTGACCGCTGTCCGAAGAGGTCCTGAGGTGGGGGCGGCGGACTCTATTAGAAGAAGACACGGAAGAATCGAGGAGGAATGAAGTGTCAGAGAGGGGAACAACGCAGGCGTCGTTGGTAGAGAGGTCACCTATCCTGTCCTGAACCTGGTCCGGAGGTCTTGGTCTTCATTCTTTTTGGGACCCATCTTTCCAACTCCTTGGCCAAGGGGTTTGGTTCTCACACCTTTAGGTAACTATAAATGCGTAATCTTTAGTTGTACTGCTGTCTCTATCTTCTCCTTTCTGAGGGACCGTCATTTGTGATTAATAGGTGATTATATAGTGTGCTTCCTCCTTGATATGCGATTAAGTATTATGTGAATTGTAATTTACTCTGCTAAAGAAATTTAGATAAACGTTTTAAAACTTCCTGAGTCAGTGGTTATTTCAGGTGGAGAGGTGTGGTGCAGCGGCCAGGGCAGCTGACTTCGGAGCACAGGGTTCACGGTTCGATCCCCGGCTCCGGCGGCAGCTCAGCTCAGCACCGTGTGACTCTGGGCAATAGCTCACTTAATTTCCACGACGGCCCCCAGCGCCTTGAGACCCCTAAGGGTGAGTAGTTCGCGCTTTACAAATACGGATTTAGGTGGTTAATGAAATTATGTATTGTATGATCTCATTTCAACCCCAATTATCAAAGGTCCATTGGTAAGTCATTACTCTTCAATCAGAAAAGGTAATTGGTAGCAGGGATTTGATAAAGAGTACAACTGATTCCCACCAGCGGTGATTATTAGTTAGCGTGAATGAATGGGCCCAGGTGAGTATTTTGTGTATGAATGCTTGTTGCTAGTAACCCGCTGGATCACTGTGAAGGAAATGACCCGCTTAGGGTCACCCGGGTCACTCGCGACCACCTCTCAGCCTTCCAAACAAATGAAGAGTCGGTCAGACAGTAGAGAATACAAACCAAAATTATTCATTAGTATGCACTCGGACGGAGTCCGGTCTGGCCAGCCTCCTTAGATAGCTGCTGAGGGACTGACCCCCGTCCACAAGGTAAAGTCAGATATACATTTCCAACACCCCTAGGACACGCCCAGACTGGAATTTTCCAGCCTGGGCGCTGATGAACAAAGGAGGTACAGAAGGATGAGCTACCATCCTAAGACCGGGTACACACTATCTTAGTTTCAGGGTTACGTAGCCCATGCCTGTCTCTTTGAGAGTGGGAGCAGGGCTACCTACGAGGAAAGGCATGCAAAAACAGAATGATCTATTCATTAGTGCAGCGGAGCTCAACCTTGAATAATAAAGAGAAATAATCGAGGCTGCTTTCTGCTGAGGCAGACAGTATGAGACAGAAGCTTCATTTCGATCATGACACAAAATGTATTTATTTATTTGAAAAGTTTAATATAGCGCTGGCTAGACCCGGAGGTATCAGAGCGCTTTACATGAGGTAGGACATTGGTTTCAGAACATTGTTACATAGTTACATCAGTTGCTGGAGCGTTGCAAAACATAGAAAGGGAAACAGTATAACGTAGTTACATGAGTAACAAAAGCATAGCATAGCATAAGAAAGAAACCGGCAAGGGTGAAAATACTTCAGGGGACACAGAAAAGTCAGGCTGGAAAAGGGGAGGCAGACAGTCGCGGAGGGAGGAGGCAGGGGAGGGAAAAGAAAAAAAAACGGGGAGACGAGGTAAACAATGTCCGATGTCTGGCTGGGTAGGTGACGGCCGAGGGGTGAACCAGAGCCAACTCCTCTATAACTGCATAGGACAGCTCCACCGGGCATCGGCCAAGGTTGCTCGGGCACCGCGGTATGAACAGACAGTTATGAGGATAAGTGAGAAACAAGTTACAAATTACATCAGTTACAAGGACATGTTACACAGATGTTACTAGAGCATAGAATAGCACCAACACATAGAAAAACAATGTTACACGCTCACATGAGTAAATAGGGTATTAGATAACAGAGACACATATCCTAGGGGCATAGAAGGTAAGGGGGGAAAGAAAAAGGGATAAGGAATGCAGCTCGGGTCAGGCAGACCAGCAAGGGGAGAGCCACTGGGGTGGGAGGCAGCCACAGGAATAAGGAGGGCAGGAGATCGCAGATACTGTGTCCAATGTCCGGCTGGGTAGTTGACGGCCGAAGGGGTAAACCAGAGCTGATCTCCTCTATAGCTGTCTAGGCAGCTCTACCGGGCATCGGCCATGTTGCACGGTCTCATACATGCATGGAAATGTGTTTGTAATGATACATAATTAGAGGCTGAATACAAAATGGTGCTGCAAAGTCTAACCTAACTCGCACAATGCTACAAGGAGTCAGCTAGACGCATTTTTCAGTCCAACAGACCCTCCTTTTAGCATTTGCTAACAATTTTGTCTAGTGCTAGAAGACCAATAACTACGTGCAAATTAATAGGAACATTATTATATGTCAACACACACATTATCAATATTCAAAAATACCCTCCTCAATGGGGGCGATGCCTGAGATACATAGGGACATCAACACTCAGAATTATCCCCATAGTCAGTATCAGGAATAGAAGTTGCAAGGGATGAGGTAGACCCAAAGATGCCCTCATCTATGTTCATCATGTCGTGAATGGCCTTCTGCAACATAAATGCAGCAGGGTCACGGTCTGTCTTTTGCGGCCTAGGGGTGAGGAGTGTTGTACAGTAAGAGCAGCATAAGGGAAGATACTGCACCAGAATGCAACAATTAGAATTACAATAAAGTAGATCACCTTTTCTAGAATTCAACCCCATCCACCAAAGAGAGACCAACTCCAATTTCCGCTTTCCATTCCTTTGACATTCTCCAAAATATCTAAAATGTGTTGGGTAATATTCTTTTCCATATTTGTGATTCCGACTACACACTGGTCTCCGACTACTGCACACACACCACCGCTCTTAGCTAGGATGAAATCAACTGCATATCTGGTTTGCTCAGAGTATATGCGCATACTTTCCAATTGGGTGGTGATGTCACGTAAGGCCGCTACTGTGGAGTTAGGCAGTATCTGCAGCTTACATCCAAAATATTCCCTAGCCCTTTCACCTCTGGCCATAGCAGTACCACCAAACGTAATAATGGAGGAAAGTATATACCCAAAGGTGATACCATTACTATAATTATTGACCTCCAGGTCTGTCACTCCATTGCAAAATTCCTTTGTTAACGCCCTTTTAACCCATCTTATCTTTTGTTTACTATACTTACAAGGCACCCCAAGAGGAAGCACCATTCCCAAAGCAACGTCCTCTGTATCATTATAAACACTGGAGTAAGTACCATTGGACAAAAAGTTAAATCCTGGGTGTGCATAAAGTGGACCTTGATAATCTACAGGAGCATATCTGGTGTTCATTCTCACTGTACTCGGATCATTCTTCCTCACCAAAGACATTGTATTCTTGATCAATATCAATCCAGAACAATTTATGTATAGGAAAGCGTCAGTACTATTTACTATCGGACAGCATGTGGGATAGTAACCTGCCTCTCGAGTAACTGTCAAATCTTGATAATGCCAGCCCACTAAAGTAATGTCCTGTTCCTCCATATACAAATTGTCACAATACACATTAATGTTACAACCTGGGTATCCCTTCTCTCGTGGCTTCCTATAATACAAATAGGGACCAGGATACCCCATCCCGAACTCACCCTTTACCTCTACAAATTGTGGTGGGCGGACATATGTATAATTAACCAGTGACAATGAGTAAGCGGTTCACAGACTCGTAACAGATTCAGTAGGATAGCAAGCTGTACCTTCACCAAAGAATTTCCTATGTGTATCTAGAAATACATTGCTTGGAATTGTTCTTTTTGCTCGAACTGGAGAAACAATCTTGTATATAGCACAAGATGGGGCATTACAACCACATTCCAAAACCGAGGACACCCCACCCAAAATCAACAATAGTAACGATACAAGAACAGCACAGAGCAGTTTTTTCTTAGTAGACCAAACATTTCGTACGCGAACAAGGAGAATTGCTTGTTGTTCTTTATCAGTAACCATTTTGCCAAAGGGGTGTATAGTGAATAGTTAAGCAAGGGGGCAAATTTCCAGCAAGAGAAGTACACAAGTTCCCAGTGTCCTTCGGAGTCTCACTTTTAGACTCCTATTGTTCATCAGTGTTGGCGCTGTTGAGCACCGGCGGTGGAGCTGTCGGACCAGCTCTTGAAGAAATCCCATGTCGCTCAGGACAAGGTACCCCTCCCCTACCGGGGAAGCACGGTCAGTTTATCCTGTCCAATGTCCGAACAATGCACCAATCTCCCTTTTCCTAAATTACCGTTGGTACCATAGGCAAGGTACACCCTATTCTTTTTCCTCACAGTCCATCCCTACTGGTCTGACTTCTCCTTTGGTGCACTGTTCCTCTGTATGGGCGCAAATTGTACCTGATGACTTTAGGCACAGAGGGATCAATAAACAATTACTCCTGGGCATCTCCTCATTTCTGGCCGTACTGCTGCGAGCAATACGTCATCATGCTGTAAATCCATCTTTGTCCCAGCCACCTCGAATTGGTCCATAATAGATAGCCAGGCTGGGTATCGCGTCTGGGCCCCTCTTGTGTAACTGGTAGGGCTTCCCGGACCTATGAGTGAATAGAATATAAACTTTCAGTTAACTGGCAAAGATAATTTTATCAGAAACAAGTGGTGAAATAAGCCTCAATCCTTTTACTGGACGCTTAAACAAAGTGGGTGGTGTAGAACTACCGGGTGGTATAAGGATACCTTTCCCAGCATTATGGATCATGCACACCATACAGTATTTTCACTAGATGGGCAATTTCTCAAAATACTGTCATTCTGCCATGCAGGGTCGTTTAATTGTGCTATACTTTCTTGCCATATTGCTAATTCCTCTATTGTGGCTTCACCCTGAACTTCTTTTCACATCCTCAAGCGTGTCCTCAAGCATTATAACTTCAGGCACCCACCTAGCAGGGCCTGCTACAAACATCCTTTTCATTTTTCAAGCCATTTCCTTAGCGGCCTGATCTGCAAATGCATTATCCCTTCCCACATTAACAGTGACTTTTCGGTGCACACTACACTCGCAATTCCCGTGTTCTAACAGGGGCGGCTAACTCTGTTGCTCGTACTGACCGATCGACTGTAGTAACATAAGCAGCAGTAGTTGTGCCCTCTGGTAACCTAAAACAGGATCCATCGACACATTGTTCCCCTTGGGGGGTCAGATAAGGGAACATCAATCAAGTCTACCCGTCCTTTCGTCTCTTCTCAGAAGGGAGGGGCAGTAACATGGCTAAATTCAAAGTGGCACATCTGTCAATCGTGATGTTTTTCGCAAACCAAACTAATTCATAGGCAGTTAGACATGCACGGGTAAGCTGCTGTGTCTTTATCTTATTCAAAAAATGTATCCACAGCATGGAGTACCATGACTGTGAGATCAGTTTCAAATACAAGACCAACCGATTGCCTTATCAAGACAGCCACGGGTACGACCGCTCTTAGACAGCTCGGGAGGGCTCACACGGCAGTGTTAAGTATAGCAGAAAAAATAAGCATACAGTAGAGAAAGAAGCACACAACTGTTGCTTATCTCTATACTTGTATGTGTTAAAACAGAAAACGCACAAACGCCATCATGGACATGCAATATAAAGCATCTAGCATACCAAACACTGGAGCTGAGCAAAGCACAATTCGTTATTCAAAAATAACTGACATTCAGGCATCCAAAGTAGATGTGCATGCAGCAGAATCGTGCATCAGGATCATGTATAGCAGAGTCATAACTCCTACCCCCCTTCGACAGTAGGTGACCAAAGTAGGTGACCTCCTGTCGACAGTATTGAAATTTAGAAAGGGATACTTCAGGGGAATAACTACTCCATTAATGTCAAGCAAGTGAACCAAAATAATCAACATCTTCGTAGTCATCAAGAGAATCCGAGGGCGTCTGCAAAAGATAGGACTATTATATGCATTAACGATATTCTCCCCAACCCCCCCTTTTTTTATTTGCTAAACAAAACCTAAACAACTTTTTTTTTTTTTTTGCAACAAAGCTCGCTGCCTGCGCTTACGTGAATACTACCGGGCTGGACCACCACCACCTCCTCTCCTTACCTTAATTTTTCCTAAGCTCGAAACACTGAGCTATATGTAAAACAACAAAAGGGTGTTGCAGACCATGTGCTTCCGAAAGCCTGCAATCGGGTCGCAATCATCGGAAACAAAGGAGAAACAAATCTAGGATACAAATCACAAGCCGACAACCTGTCCCAACCAGCCCCATATATAATAATACGGCTGAGCAAAGCAAGTATCTCTGCCCTAGGCTTGTCTCCCGACTTCTGTTCCCTATCCCATTCTTTAGTTTTATCCCAGGTACCACCCTATTCTACACGGGATCCTATGTATGTACAAACCCAAAGACTAAAGGGCTCATAATCTCTCATCACTCTCCACACATGTTCCATACTATAAATGGCGTTCCGGGCCCACTACGCAGCCTTATCAGCCATTACCTCTTCTTTTCCTGCATCTCCTATGTCAAATCGCACATGTGGACTCATGCGCTACTTAAATTTTGTCCAATCTCCACCGTCAAACCCATGGGCCAGTGTTCCACTATTCAATAATGTCGGGGAATGGAACAATACCGTTGGAGTAGC
This sequence comes from Calotriton arnoldi, assembly GCA_963921515.1. Lineage (NCBI taxonomy): Eukaryota > Metazoa > Chordata > Amphibia > Caudata > Salamandridae > Calotriton > Calotriton arnoldi. The sequence continues at coordinate 3,973,269 of CAWUFW010000215.1, read as the reverse complement.
AAGGAAAGTAACAGACACTTGCGTCGCTGCCGGCTGCGGGAAACAAGTGCAGGGGCTGACGAAAGAAACACCGAAGCAATACATGCGGCAAAAGTACTAACAGGCATAGTCGCCACAGACAGCGAGGACAAAGAAAGGACAGGAGGTGCCGTGACCAAAGCAGGCCTATCGACAGCAACAGAAGCGGAAACAGCAGAAGCAGGGCAATCAGGTAGCTGGGGCTGTGAGGGAAGAGCAGGATATATCCTCTGCGGGGTATCATTTTCTTCTTGGTCTACATGACGTCTATCAATCTGTAATCGAAACTTTCTATCTTCACAGACAATCCCCTTCTTTTTCTTTTTCCCTGTCACATACTAAAGTCTTCTGAGTCAAATTCTGCATCCTTCCTCTCCGGGTCTCTTTCTGTACTTTCATTTGCCTCTGACTGTCTCCATCTTTGCCTGAACTGTTGTCCTTGTAAATACTCGATCCTTTGCTCATCAAAAGCGCATGTCTAAGGCCACTGCAATTCAGCATTGTCCCTCGTATGTTTGTGCCATAGCGTACTAAACATAGTAGGGCCAAGTTACGCATATATATGTATCAAAATTCGAAGGGCCTTCTGGAGGCACTGACAGACTTACCCCCAATCGGACATCAGTAGAACAATAATGACAGCACAAAGAAACCTTTTTTCCGTTACCAGGAATTCTCAAAAGAAAACGTGTTCACTATGCCTGACAAAGTATTTGCAAATACTTTTCCAAAAATCGATCCTCAGATCATACCAAAGGATAAACCAAAGTGATACCACAAACCAAAAGCCGGCCAAATTCCAGGCATTTTCAAAAGTAAGCCGAATTCGTTGTGTTGCCTGGCAAAGTGTTCACAAACACTTCGTATCCAAATCGGTCCGCAGACCGTACCAAGGACAAACCAAAATCGGTCCCATATTCACGAAGGACTCAAACAAATTCAAGCGGTTGTTCCAAAGACGGTCCTTAGACCGTGCCAAACACAAACCAAAATGGCCACAAAATAGCCACAAACAACCAAAACAAACTCACCTGGTGCAAACAGGTCAAACGAATTTATTCGTGATGCTGCGCGAACGCGCGCAGGGGGCGCAGCGGACGCACCCCTGGCGCGCCTAAGGCAAGCCCGTCTGAGCCCGTCAGCATCCTGGAGGTGGCCGGTGCTGGCCACGCTGCCCGCGCGCCCCTTACCATTACATATGTTATAGCAGAGCAAGGCTACTAGACAAAGGTAAGTGTGTGAGCTGCCGCTCCCGCTTCCTTGTTCGCCCTGATGATAATATCCCTGCCTGTAAATATTGTGGCTGGGTGGCGCTGCCCCCTGATACAACGGAGTGCAATGCGCTGGGTATTTCGGACACCCTTGCAGAGCACACGCCTGGGGTGAGGAGTCAGCTGACGGCTCTGCTCCTAAATATCCGGTCGGTTAAAAAGCATGAATTACAGCTGTATGATCTGCTGCTTGAGAGAAAGCCGGATATTATGTTTCTGACAGAGACATGGCTAAGCGCAGAGTCCAACCCCACGATAGCTAGTGCTCTTCCTCCCGGCTATCTGATCATTAGAAAGGACCGGCTGGTGGGCAGGGGGGGTGGCGTTTCTATAATTTTAAAAAATTTGTTCTCCTGCTCCATACTACCTACGGCGGAGATAGATGGTGCCGAGGGTCTCGGCTTCCTTTTGGTCATTTCTGCCCATCAGTCAGTTGCAGGTGTTCTAATCTATCGGCCGCCTGGTCCGGCCGGTAAATTCATTGAGTCCATTAGTCATGTCTTCTCCCCTGTCACTGCTAAATATAAACACTATCTGCTGCTGGGGGATTTTAACATTCATATGGACAAACCTGCGGAACAAGAGCCCACGTGGTTGCGTGAATCCTTAGATATTTTTAATTTAGTACAGTATGTACATCTTCCCACTCATGATAAAGGGCATACCTTGGATCAAATCTTTTCTAACGCCATGATAGATTTAGATTTGCCCCTCCCAATTGTCTGGTCCGATCACTTCCTCCTGGGTTTCAGAGTCCTCAAGGAATCACGTGGCCCTCAACTCTACAGTAAGCCCCGCCCGAGCAGTTATAGACCATTTCATAAGATTACCCCTGAGGCGATATGTGATGCACTCAGGCAACACCCTATTCCCTATAGTGGGAACCTAGAGCGCGACTTATCTTCCCTCGAGAATTGGCTCCTACTCCGTTTTCTCGAACTTGCTCCCTCTACCATTCGCGCCACTCCTACTGGTAGAGCTTCTGCCCCTTGGTTCACGGAATCTCTTAGAAAAAGCAAGAGCGCCTGCAAACGCTTAGAGAGAGCCTGGCGGAATGGTTTTAGTCCGACTGACAGAGCCATCTACAAACAGGCTTTGAAAGTCCACTATCGCAAAATACGTGAGGAAAAGAAATTGTTTTATTCCTCTAAAATAGATCTCGCTAGGAATAAAAGCTAAGACATTTTCAAGATTGTAAAGAATTTCTCAGCCCCCAGTGCTGTAGGCTGTCCATTTACACCCACTTGTGAATGGACCAACCATCTGGCACGTTACTTCTTTGCCAAAATTAAAACTATTCAAGATTCTTTTGAGGCTCCGCCCACAGTGTTGAAAGAAAATTCATCACCCAATAACCCTTGGACTGGGCCTTCCCTCACTCAGTTCCCTCTCTTTTCTGTGGAGAAGTCTCTGGAGATAATGAAATCTCTTAAGTCCGGTTCTCGAGCGGACTCATGCCCAGCCTATGTACTGTCATCAATTGCGGAAATCATTAACCCAGCTGTCAACTTGATTATGAACTCCTCCCTGAGCGAGGGCCGGATGCCTGATTGCTGGAAAAATGCAAAGATTGTCCCGCTTCTAAAGAAGCCAGCGGCTGACCCTTCGATTGCCTCTAATTATAGACCAATATCATTGCTGCCCTTCTTTTCCAAAGTTTTGGAAAAATACGTGAATTTTGTCACCACAGATTTTGTGGAGTCCAACCATTTGCTTCTTTCTAGTCAGTCGGGCTTCCGTGCCAACTTTAGCACTGAAACAGCTTTACTGGAAGTCTCCGAAATTATCAAGGAGACACTCGACAAAGGGGGAAAGGCAGTGTTGATACTGCTGGATCTTTCCGCGGCTTTTGATACCGTGCCCCACAGCCTACTCCTACAGAGACTCCGAGAGTGTGGCATTGGGGGCACGGTACTCAGGTGGTTCTCCTCTTTTCTAAGAGACAGACAGCAAACGATCTGGTCCCCCCCCCCCTTTTCGGCACCCATTCCTCCTATGGAGGTCGGGGCCCCACAGGGCTCAATTTTGAGCCTGACACTTTTTAATGTGTACGTGGCCCCTTTGGCGCCGCTAGCGGAGTCACATGTGCTAAAATCGTATCATGTGCCGACGATACACAACTGCTGTTCACGTGTGACAAGGGTGCCGAGTTCAGAGGTGATGAGATCAATATGTGCCTGACGACTGTGTTCTCTTGGCTCAGACAGAACCAGCTAAAGTGTAATCCAGAGAAATCTGAAATTATATTCTTTGGTGCAGCACCACATGATGCTTGGCATCTATGGTGGCCCCAGAACATGTCCCCTCCTACTCTACCTGTTAGCTCTGTAAAGAAGCTAGGGGTCAAGTTCGACAATGCATTGTCCATGAAGGCTCAGATTCAATCGGTGGCAGGCACCTGCTTTGATCTACTAAAAATGTTGAAAAACTTTCTCCCCTTGCTGCCGGTATCTCATAGAAAAACTGTAGTCCAGGCCCTGATTGTATCAAGATTGGACTACGTCAATGTCCTGTACCTGGGCCTTCCGGACTACCTGTTAAACCGTTTGCAGGTGGTGCAGAATGCGGCGGCCAGAGCCATTCTCATGGTGAGACTTAGAGAGCGAATGTCCCCCCATCTGGAGTTCCTGCACTGGTTACCGGTCCGGAAAAGGATACAATTTAAGGCATTGGTCCTGGCGTTTAAAGCTCTCCAGAGCACTGGGGCCCTGTACATTAGGAAGAGGATTCAGCACTATGTCCCACGATGGACCTTAACTTAAGGTCCTCATCGCAGTTCAGGTTGACCAATCCTAAGTTTGTACGCTCCCGTCTTGGGGGCCGCTCCTATCAAGTGCTAGCCCCCGCTTATGGAACAGTCTGCCACTGTCTATCAGACAGGTACAGGATCTTTTCAGTTTCAGGAAGCGATTAATAACCTGGCTATTTCAGCAATAGGTTCTCTTCTATCCTTTGTCTGGCGCTCTCGGTTCTATCTTGTGGTCTTTCCAGTGCCGGGACACTCTGTGGAATAGCTGTGCGCTTTATAAGTACTGATTAACATAACATTCTCCACTGCTGACTCCTCTGACCAAACGGTCAGATCCAAGGGTTTCGCTGTTCAGGACCCCAGCCGGGATGACCGCTGGCCGAGGCACCGCCCGGTCAGACAGACGGGGCAGCTGCGAGTACCAGACTCTTTCGTGCAGGGATCCCCGGTCCACCCGTCCGACCCGACGTGGCCCCGTCCGCCTCACCCGTCCGCGGGCAAAGATGGGTCACTCACCCGATGGGTTCCCTGTTCGGGCGCCAACTGAAGGAAATGACCCGCTTGGGTCACCAGGGTCACTCGCGACCACCTCTCAGCCTTCCATACAAATGAAGAGTCAGTCAGACAGTAGAGAATACAAATCAAAATTATTTATCAGTATGCGCTCGAGCGGAGTCCGGTCTGACTAGCCTCCTTAGATAGCTGCCGAGGGACTGACCCCCGTCCACAAGGTAAAGTCAGATATACATTTCTAACACCCCTAGGACACGCCCAGACTGGAATTTTCCAGCCTGGGCACTGATGAACAAAGGAGGTACAGAAGGATGAGCTACCATCCTGAGAATGGGTTCACACTATCTTAGTTTCAAGGTTCTCAGCCCGTGCCTGTCTCTTTGAGAGTGGGAGCAGGGCTACCTACGAGGAAAGGCATGCAAAAACAGAATGATCTATTCATTAGTGCAGCGGAGCTCAACCTTGAATAATAAAGAGAAACAATCGAGGCTGCTTTCTGTTGAGGCAGACAGTATGAGATAGAAGCTTCATTTCGATCATGACACAAAATGGCGGCTGAATACAAAATGGTGCAGCAAATGCTAACTTTAATTCGCACAATGCTACAAGGAGTCAGCTAGACGCATTTTTCAGTCCAACAGCTGTGCTTTACAAATGCCAATGTCATTCATTCATAAAATTAGAGTTATAATTTGGTTATCTTTTGCTGTGACGTCCCATATAGTTGTGTATACTGGGAGAGGACCTCATCCGTCAGAATAGCCAACTGATCAGAAATGAAGTTAATGGCCCTGTCACCAGTACGTTCAGAAATGGTCGCCAACAGTTCAGGTAGAGCATCTAGCTCTCAAGAGATCTAACCTTTACCAAAACTAGGAGGCAAGTGAAAATCCATTGGAAAATGGTAAGGTCATTGATACGTGTATCTGTGCCAATGGACATATTCCAAAACCATTGGACATTTTAGAAGCAATCATGCCATCTTAACCATTAGGCACGTGGTACGTTGCCGGAGGTTAAATGTACGAGACGTACTATTTCCGTTAGTCCTGACACAGAGGTGAGGCACTGTATTTTAAAAGTTATTATAGTGTAAACATAATCAGGCAATACATATTAACAGCTAATATGCTTAAAATAATTTTTAAAGCACCGTGGAATCATAAGTGATATAAATGATATTTTCAAAAATTTGTATATGTGCAGTGGTGGCAGTGAATTGTAAACTTATACTGTGCGCAGTGTAAATTACAACTCCATTGATGGCTTTCAAAATAGAAATTTAAAAAAATATATATTTTTTACATCAATCCTTTATATATAAATGTCACAACCACATTTGTCAGATGCAAAAATTCAGTTTCAAAATACATATGTATGAGTGTTAGTTGGTACACTCATGGAACACAGAATGTATGTCATTGTCAATAGCCCATTGAGAGGATTGTTTGTTTTAGGTTTAGCACACATGTAGATGACTAATTGGTTAATATGTGTTTGCTTTTATCTTTATACATTTAGGTTAGCATTATGTATTTGAATGCACAAATAATGTATGTTATTTGCAATGTCTTAGAATTTGTAACAAAAGTCCCTTTATAAATCTAATTGTACACTTTCTCTTTCAGAGACATCCTCCTACCTCAAGATAACAGCCCTGCAAGGATTCATACAAGGCAACCTAGGATGTCCATCTTTTCCAGACCTTGCCATCATGCAAGAAAGAGAAATAATATAAAAATAACACCTATACAGACCTACATTAGTGGATCTAACCATCAACATGACCCACAACTTCAGTTAATTAACCAAAAGCCTACTGCCATACCAACAATTGTGAAAACCATGTCAGTCCTCCATTTTGCTGCCACTGGATCGTTCTAACACACCATAGATGATTGTAATAGGATGTCCCAAGCTACTTTTTAAATAATCTTTATTACATTTATTTTATTTTATACCCCACACTTCCCACACCACACAGCTGGTGACATGTCATAAAAACATGAAGGAATCAAACATGATAACACAAATTCATAACAGTATAAATACACATCTCATTTAATTACATGTCTATAACGACCATGAATTGGCCAATCTCCCACTTCCTAAAGTGTCAAGTGCAAAATACATCACATATAACTAGCAGCCTGTCATAATCTTTAGCCCTCAAGCCTGCCATGGTCTCTCATCCACTCAGATATAGGAGCCCAAATTCTCTTTTTTTTTTTATACATCTTTATTAGGTTTTCACAAAGGGTACAAAGTAAAATATAGCCTTAATTTCATACATGTAAATTGTAAAACCCATCCAAAAAAAGAGAGAGAGAGAGAAAGAATGAAAAAAAAAAAAAAAGAAGCAAGAACAAAAGGAATAAGCAGAAAAATAAAAAGCCAAAAAAAGGAAAGAGAAAGAAAGTGTATATATAGGAAAGATCAAACAAATCGGTACCAAATGCAGTCTAAGTTTTGTAAGGACCGTATGCCTCTGACTTTAGCCAATGCGCGCTCCCTCTCATATATGTCTTTCATGGTGGCCCGCCATTCAAGAAAGGCGGGGGGTTTGGGGAGATCCATGCGACTAAAGCAATAGAAAAAAAAGATCTCAAGCCTTGATCAGCACTCTCTTTAAGACCTAACATGATCTCTTTGTTAGTAGGGAGAAATTCATAGCCTAGACGATGACCAATAAATTGTATTACTTTCCCCCAGAATGTACCTAACATAGGACAGGTACAGAGCATATGGACGATGTTAGCTGCAACCAATCCGCACTTTGGGCACCGTGTCCTGTCTCCCACATCCCCCCCATACCCCTGTGCCCTTTGTGCCCATTTCCTAAACCTTTCAGGAGTGTAATACAGCATGCAAATAGTTCGAAATTGTTGCAGCTTTGAACTGATAGAATGGATAGAGTTATAAAAAATATCTAAAGCAGAGACGATTTCTGTGTCAGCAGTAGTTGTGCCTAAAACTTGACTCCATTTAACAGCTAGACGTTGAGTATCATCACTCTTGGATTGACAGAGTTGTAAATACATTGTACTAATTCGTGATTTCAGCTTAAGATTTAACAAACATTTCAGTAAATCATGAGAGTGTGGTGTTTGTATCAGTTGTCATCTTAAAAAGTAATTCCTTATTTGTAAGTATTTAAAAAAGGATTGTTGCGGAAGACTGTAAGCAGATTGTAAAGACTCGAAAGTGCGAAAGCCATCGGAATCGTAGAGCTGACCTTGCCATTCAATCCCGTGGTTTGCCCACCGCCGAGCAGTAGAGTCATGGAATAGTTCTGGGAGAGTAGGGTTATTCCATAGTTGGAAATAAACATGTTGCACTAGATCTTCAGAGGACAGTGAGCAGTGATCAAGAATGTCATGCCATATACGTACCATGTCCCTAACGGTCTTGAATCGGACTCTTTTATAGTAATTTGGATCATTGAGCCTGTAGAGAAAAATATTGTTGTTTGCACCAAGTGCGAAGAAAAAGCAAAAGTATGGTTTCTTGTCAGTTAGTAAACTTTGGAAGCGCCCAGTGAATGCCGCCCAGAAATAAAGTTTAAAATCGGGGAGTTGGGGTCTTCCTTGCTTGAAGGGGAACTTAAGAAATTGAATTGTGCGGTGTGCTTGCTTATATCCTCATATAAAGCTAATAATTGCACCTTCCAGTTTAAAAAAAAAAAAACTTGGGGACGCAGAGAGGGATAGCTCGCAACAGGTATAGAATCTTAGGCAAGATAGTAATTTTAATGATCTTGCATCTGCCAATCATGGTAATCTGAAGTTTATTCCATTGCTTTAAGCTTTGGAGGACCGAGTGTAGCAATGGCTCATAGTTAAGTTTCCATACCTGTTCGACAAGGGGAGAGATCCGTACCCCCAAATAAGTTGTGGCAGTACAGCCACCCGTTATAGGTGTGGCCAGATCTAAATTATGGAGAATTTGAGTTTTGTGAGGGTTCAATTTATACCCTGAAAGACGGCCGACATTTTCCGCCTTTTCCTGCATTGAAATCAGTGCCGTTACCGGATCGGAAGAGAAAACCGCAATGTCGTCAGCATAGGCGATAACTTTTATTTCACATGTCCTGTTGCTGAACAGAACAATGTGGGCGTTCCAATTTAGTAATTTGATGAAAGGCTCGATGTATAATGCAAACAGCATCGGGGAAAGTGGGCACCCCTGCCGAGTGCCACGATGTATCTGGAAAGAGGCTCAGTATAAATTAGTGTATATAAGTTTAGCCTGCGGGTTAGTGTATAGTGCACGGACCCATTTAGTAAATCGACCTTGTAATCCATTAGCAGTTAATGTTGCCCATAGTGCGTCCCATACCACTCAATCAAATGCTTTTCCAGCGTCTAATAGGACCATCCCCAAATTGCAAGCTGTCCTATTAGCAATGTTGAACGCCATTATGGCTGTATTGGCATGAGCCGTAGTGTCTCTGCCTGTTATGAACCCATGCTGTTTGTCGGATACTAGATCTGGCATAAAAGGCGCTAAATGGTTAGCCAGTATCTTGGCAAAGATTTTAGCGTCAATGTTGATGAGAGATATTGGACGATAGGACCCGCAGTCGTCAGCTGATTTCCCCTTTTTAAGAAAAAAGACAATGTTAGTTATATCCCACAATTTGGGCACTTCCATTCGGTCCCCTATCTGATGTATAACATCACTCAGAAGCGGAAGGATAGAATTTTTGAAAATTTTATAAAATTCAATTGGCAGGGTATCATCCCCAGCGGCCTTGCCAGATGGCAACGCGGCTAGAGCGATCGTAATCTCTTCATTAGTGATATCCTGATGAAGAAGGTCAGCTGCATCTTTATTCAGAAATGGGAGATCGCAAAGTTTTAAGTAGTCTTCAAGTCCCGTTTTATCCAAGTTACAAGATGGGGTATAAAGTTCCTTGTAAAATTGAGTAAATTGCTCTAAAATTGAATTAGGGAAGTATGTAGCCTACCATCTCTGCCCCTTATCGCATCTATCTGCTCTTTAGATTTCTTGTCCACCACCTGGTATGCCAAAGTTCTCCCAACCTGATCCCCGTATTCATATTGCAGAAAGTGGTTCTTATTATAAGCAGCTGTGATCTTTTCTTTTAATATCCTGCCCAAAAGTAGGCGCAGATCTATTAATGAGGCATATATTTGATCTTGGTTTGGCTCTCACAGTCTAAGTTCCTTCACATGCAGGATTTCTAATTGTATTAATGCATTGCAAGATGATCTTGCATTATTCTCATTAGTTTTATTTAAGCGGTAGACATACTGTTGGGTGGTGCCACGTATGAAAGCCTTCATTGTGTCCCAAACTATGGTAGGAGAGGCGGTATCGACATTAGACTGTAAAAACTCGGTTAGAGCTACTTGGGTAAATGATATAAATTCTGGGTCCGTCAGCAAATGTCTAGGAAATGAAAAAGGCCGCTTAGTCTTATCTGCGACTGCTAGTTGAAGGCTAAACAGAATAGGTTTATGGTCAGAGGTTATCCCGGGGCACACCTCAATTTTGGCTGTTGTTAAAATACTATTGTTAGCCATGGCCAAATCTATTCTAGAATGTTGGACTTGGCCCTTTTTGGCTAAAGTTCCTTAAACTTTTTGCCTTCCTCCTAGACCTTTTTCTGACATTATGTTGCCGACTTAGATGCTTTGGGCACTTTGCCACTGCTGATCAGTGTCAAAGTGCAAGTGCTCCCTGTATAAAGTGTTATGGTAATTGGTTGTCCATAATTGGTATGTTTGCCTTACTAGTAAAGTCCCTAGTAAAGTGCACTATGTGTGCCAGGGCTGGTAATGCAAATGCTACTAGTGGGCCTGCAGCACTAATTGTGCCACCCACACAAGTAGCCCTAAGAAGAGATCTCAGGCCTGCCACTGCAGTGCCTGCACGCAGTTTGTTAACTGCCTTGTTGTCCTGGCAAGTGCACCCACTTGCCAGGCCTTATCTTCCCTTTTTATGCACATCAGACACCCCTATAGTAGGCCCAAGGTACCCTCCTGGGCAGGGTGCAGTGTATGTGAAAGGTAGGACATGTACTGAGGTGTGTACCATGTCCTGACAGTGAAATACTGCCAAATTCGTTTTTCACTGTTGCAAGGCCATCTTGCCCATAGGACAGAATGGGGAATGCTGAGTCCCATGTTTCCAGCATATCTTCCCATAGGCATAAGATGGAGAGATGGAGTTTAGTGTGCCTGAACTCAGAATTTAATAACACATCTTTTTGTGAAGATGGTTTTTGAATTGTGTTTAGAAACCACGCTTTTAGAAGTGGCTGGTTTCTTGTCTTAAACCATCCTGTGTGCCTCTGCCTGGTTGTGTATTGCCTGTCTGGGTTTGGATGTGACAGGGTCTGGGAAGTGTCCTGACCCCAGGGAGGAGGAGGTGAGACAGCAACAGGCTGGCCTGCGTTTGATGTGGGGGGGGAGGAGTAGCCCCCTGGATGTGAAGAGGGCTGTGTTGCTGCCCCCAGAGGATGGCTCCGCCTCCTGCTGAGCGTCTGGGCCCCAGACCCTGACTATAAAAGGAAGAGGGTGTGCACTGGCAGGAAGACACCCAGGTCTGGTTTGTACCGGGGTCAGAGCCCCCTGAACACAAAGACTTCAAAGGCATGTAGGGGTATAAATGTAAGAGCTGAAACCCCTGAACTCAAGACTGAAATCCATACTGAAAAAGGATTGAAACTACTTCGTGATCAAGAGGAACCTCTGCCAAAGAAGAACAGCTGAAGAGACTGAAGAGAAGGACTGCCCTTGCTGTGTGTTCTGGGGCTGGCCTGCAGTTTGCTGATTTGACTGAGGAGAGGACAAGGGACTTTGCTGTGTGCTGTGTCCCCCTGCTTGAGAGGGCTTTGCTGTGTGCTGTGTCCTGAAGTAACTTGTCTCCAAGGGCCCGAGGAGAGCTGGTCCCCTGTTGTGGAAACTCAGGAACATAAAAGTTTCCAAGTGTGTCTCAGCGACGCTGTGTGCGTGTGCTTTTTGCACGCCTGAGACTGCTGTGTGGTCCGTGGGGCTGTTTACGAGGTGCCCCGTGACCGCATTGCCCCCGCAGCGTGAAACATCGTCCACGCTGCTGCATTGCTGTTTGTGGCCCGAGCCGTCATCGTAACTGAGGCTGTGAGTAAAGATCGCCGCCGCCGGCCCGAGCCGCAACATGCTAAAGGATTTCTTGAAGCTAAGGAAGCTACAAGGTGAAAGGGATCGTGATCGTTGTTCGTCGAAAGGAATCTGCTCAAGATCGTCAACGAAGGAGAAGGCAGTGCTGTAACCCATCCGGCTACAGCGTCGCCTAGCAACAGAGCTGCAAAGTGATCGGGATCGCCCAGCAGGACGTCCGACGAGCGGAGAGAGAGAGAGCGAGGCAGCGCACGCCCCCAGGTAAGGCTTGGACTCCGGTCGGGAGCCGCAAGCGTGTGTGGCATGGGGAGGCGTGCAGGAGGAGTACAGGAGTGCTCCGAGCTCTCTCCCGCTGCACCGCGTTAGACGCACTGAGTCCCCGAGCGGCCCGTACCTGCCCAGCAGTACTGGGGCCGACCCTGTAAGCTTACGATCGGTGTATCTGTTGTTGGGGCCTAGTGGTGCCCGAGTTGACCGCGCAGATTGGCTAACCGCATTGTTCTAGCATTACGAACTGCCTGATTCTTGCATTACAAACCGCATTGTTCTAGCATTACGAACTTCCTGATTCTTGCATTACGAACCGCATTATCTTGCATTACGAACTGCCTGATTCTTGCATTACGAACCGCATTATTCTTGCATTACGAACCGCATTATTCTTGCATTACGAACCGCATTATTCTTGCATTACGAACTGCCTAATTCTTGCATTAAGGACTGTCTTATTACTGCATTACGAACTGCATTACGAACTGCATAGCATTGCATTAGGACTGCATTAGAGATCGTGGATTGCTCATTAATACCGCAAGAACCTACAAGTGATTGCTGGCCTAATAACCGGCAAAGCGAAATATTACGAATACGCATATGTTGGATATCTATCGTTTGGTCTCATCGTATTCCTTTTTATAAAGATGCCGCTATTTTTATGAAACCAGTGTGGTGTCCATTTGTGGTGTTATCACTATGTTACTGGGAGTGTGGTTGCAAATACTTTACACATTGCCTTGGAGATAAGCCTGGCTGCTCGTGCCAAGCTACCAGGGGGTGAGCAGGGGTTATCTAAGCGTGTGTCCCTCCTTACCCTGACTAGAAGCAAGGGTCCCTATTTGGACTAAGGTACATACCTCAGCCAACTAGAGACCCCCAGTTCTAACATAGAATAATGCTGATGAGGGGCAGAATAATGTGTATGTCCTGGTGACGTGGGGTGAAGCGTCCGCCATACGTCAGATAAGCAGTGTTGCCGAGCCAGTTCATAGATTGTTTTTCGAACCCTCCACATTCTCATATAGGCTGTCCTATTAGTAGAATCAATATCGTAATTTAATGTGCAATTGAATTCCCCCATAATGATCAGTTCCCCGTGCTAGTCAAGCAGTTCCAGCATTAAATTATTGAAAAGAGTGGGATCGTCCGTATTTGGGCCATATACTGCACAGAATACAAACTCTTTATCATGAATTTCCAATTGTGCAATGACCCATCTATCACGTTGGTCAGAAGAGGTTTTAAGAATTTTGCAGATTAGCCACTTGCCCTTCAGTATCGCTACTCCTCTAATTGCTACTCCCTGTGATGTACATTCAACAATTTTAAAGCCTAGTTGTTTTAGCAAGCCTCTGTCTTTGTAAGCCAGATGTGTTTCTGTGAGAAGTACCACATGAGGTTTTTAAAGCTTTAGCTCCTCCCTGACCAGCTGGCGCTTAGATGCCGCATTCAGCCCAGCTACATTCCAACCTATACATCTAATTATCCCCATAATAAAGTATAACAATTTTCAGGAAGTGCGAAAAACAAATTACAGGGCTTTTTTTGCAATGCCCCATTATATTGACCCCTAAAAAATTTCAGAGACAAAGATCTTTGAGAAAAAGTAAACAGATACATAAAAACAGTTAGCATTTGTAAGATACCAGATTCATTTTCAACAAATGCTGTTAGTACCGCTTGTGTTTTAAACCCCAAGTACCTCCCTGTGTCCTGCGTGCAAGCCCCCTGAGAACCCACCCGCCCCTTACCCCCCCGTGCCACCCTCCACCCACCCTCCCAGTATTCTAGAAAAGGAATCACTCCCCTGACCCGGCTGTCGATAGCCGTGACAGCCGTAAGGGAGCATGCCCCCCGAGAGCACCCCCTGAGTGGGTATCAGTTGTATGGAAAGTGATGCAATGTTAGAGCCCAAAAGATGAGAAGAAGAAAGGCAGTCTAGCGTCGGGAGAGAAAGGAAGAACAGAAGAAAAGTCAGAAGTCGCGACTATATCTAGCAAGTGCTAAATGTCATTTTAGCAGCAGCATTAGCAGAAAGTCGTGCTGATCTTCTTTGAGAAGAAGGCATTCGTTCCGCTCATTTCATTCTTTAGGATGCTGCTGCAATCTAGAGAGCGCCAGCTTTGCCTCCTGGTCTGAGTGAAAGATCTGAGAGTGACCAGTGCCCATCTTTGATGACCTTCAGGCGAGCCGGTTCCTGCAGATACACCTGGGCCCCAATTGCTTTCCAAGGATCAATGAGCTGCAGCATCCTCCACCTCTTGTCAATTGTCATTTTACAGAGATCCGATCTTACAGAAAGGGTAACTGATTCCACGACCACTGGTGTTGCAAGTCGGGCTTTAATGGTGATAGCCTGTCGTAAGAGGAAGTTGCCTACATAGATAAGGATTGGGCGCGGCCGTCGTAAGTTGGTCTGGCCTGCTTGGTTCAAAAAGATTGGCAGCCTGTGAGCTCTTTGGATTTGGGAATCCCAATCCCAATCAGCTAAGTCGGGAAAGACCTTCTGGAACAGCTGAACAATAAATGCCCGTGGATCAGAGCCCTCCTTGCCTTCCGGGACCCCAAACACTCTTACGTTATTCCGGCGCTGCCGGTTTTCCATGTCTTCGATTTTCCCCTGCAAGGCCGAAACTTGATTATCGTGATCCCGGACAAGGCTAGTGGAGTGTGTTACTGCTTCTCCGTTATCTGCCAGACGTTGCTGTAATTCCATCATATCATTAATAAGTATAGCCACCTTCCCGGTTACCGCTGTTAATGATTGCTGGATCATGGCGTTGTCTGCTCTGAGCTGCACGTAGTGCTCCTACGCCTCGGTTCTTTGTGCCTGTAATGCCTGCAGGATTGATCGGAGTGATGGTTCCAATGGTTCTAACATCCCTGGTGTCGCTGTTGCTACAGATGCCTCTGGCGCCGCACATTAGAATGTGAGAACTTCCTTTGCTGTCGGCATGGAATTGACAGATAGAAGAGGAAAGCCAGATGTGAGCAGATCCGCTTTCGATGGGTGCACAGCGGTGTTGTGTGCTGTTAGAGGGGGAGAGGGATTTTGACTAAGACTAAGTCCACCAGCCACTCCGGTGTTAGAAAGTCTCGAAATGATAGCCTTGACCTCTCCCTTTGAAGTGACCCATTTACTTAGAGGGCTGCCCTCTGTCCTCGCTTTTGAATGTGCTGGAGCAGTACCTTGAGGTTGCGTCCTACTAAAAAGTTTGGCAGTCTTTTTAGGACATCTGGCAGATTTAGCGGGCTTAAGATTGCGCTTTTATTTAACTGAGGGAAGGCTAGCTGAGTCCTCTAAGAGATATGATGATAGATCATTCATGCTCTGCGAAGGTAAAGATGAGGAGGGTGAGATGTCCACCTCGGCAGATTGCTCAGTAGGTAGATCCTTAAAATGTTTATCAGTCCCCTAGATCCTATGTATCAGCAGTTTGAGAGAGCTGCAACGGCTCTGGAAGGAGAGTATCTATCCACGCCGTTAATTTTGCGCAACCCTGGTCCTCCTCAGGCAGTAAGCCGACTACCTTGTTACCCACTGTTTCATCCAAAGAAGGCGGCTGTGATAATGTCAGCGATTGCAAAGGCGATAGCGAGCCAGCAGTATTCAAACAGATAAGAGAAGCACCAGCACTCACCTCTATCTGGCAGACCTGCAGAGCTGATGGTTGTTGCTGTATCAGATGTGATGTAGAGACTGAGGCCCCTCAAAAAGCACGCTCTCCAAGTGCGCTGTATCCATACTTGTATGGGCAGGGAGTTCATCACCGCTGGCAGAATATCCGTCATCTCCGTAAGGCCTCCCCCCAAGCCCGAGCTGCACTGCCCCCAGTATAATCTCAGCCATGGCCACTTCTGGGGCAGCAGAGAGGATATCGGCTGCTTTCCCCGAGTGGAGCAATTTCAGAACTGGTCTCCCCATACGGGGTGCGCTTTTCTTACTTGCACCCCCCACCGGCACCTGCGAGTGTGGTTCTGTGAAGCGTTGGCTTCAGAGTTTCTCCCATCCGGTAGAGCAGTAGCTGAGTTCCGAGCGGCACGCCCGCTCCTCGGTCCACTGACCTTAGGCGGAGCCATAGCGTGCGATGTATGCAGACAGGGCCAGTGGAGAGTGGAACAGCCTGAGCCGGTTCGACGAAGGATGCAGCTCTGTGTATTCCCAAGAAGGTGGAGAAGCTGGGCGTCCCACCGTATCATGGAGAGAGTTGGTAATATTGTAACAAAATAAGCAGAACAGTGCCTTCTCTCCCGGGGCTCAGGATGCGAGAAGTAGGCGATAAGTAACGTTTGCCGGCATTGCGATCTGAGGAGCTCTCGGAGCCTCCTCCTCATGGCAGAGTTAATCCGCCATCTTCCTTTTCCCAGGCGTTCAGTCTTACCAGGAGCCCAAATTCTCAGAACTTTTCGTCATGTATGACCCCCTTTCCGTGTATATATGGCTTTTTCCAAGTTATAAACCGCTAAAAACCTGGCCAACCATTGTTGGAATCCGGGCGGGCTAGGGTCCAACCAGCCTGAGGCAATACAGAGCCTTAAAATTGCCATAGCAATAAAAACCAACTCATGCCCGTAATCCAACTGATTCATCTTGGATACTCCTAATAAAATTACATCTGGTGCTAGAGTTACCTCTGCATTTAACACCTCTGACAAAAATCTAGATATCTCTTTTTGCACATTCTCTAGCTCACCACAAGCAGCACAAATGTGTACAATATCAGCTTTGTGTAGGGCACATCACGGGCAATGTAACTTTGCCCACACCCCTTTCGAAATCTTATCAGGTGTATACTATAAGAGAA
This sequence comes from Calotriton arnoldi, assembly GCA_963921515.1. Classification (NCBI taxonomy): domain Eukaryota; kingdom Metazoa; phylum Chordata; class Amphibia; order Caudata; family Salamandridae; genus Calotriton; species Calotriton arnoldi. The sequence goes on along the minus strand of CAWUFW010000215.1, from coordinate 3,956,510 downwards.
AACAAGTCTTAAACAACTGTGCCTGTGATCGTGATGACATTAAAATGGATTGTGCCAGGTCAAAGGCATGGAAGAATTTATTATCAGATATCCCCACCTTCTCTTGCCATTTTTGAGAATATTTATCCATATCATCGGGTATGGCAGAGTTAAAACAGCTATAAGTTTCCCCGATTGAGATTGCTCTTCCTTTTAAGATTCTTTCCATAACTTCTATTCTACTGAACCAAGCCGGCCTACCCCCTTTACGCAGAAGAAAATCTCTGACTTGAAGAAGTCCTTCCACCCAAAATTAAATTCATTTTTCATCTCATCAAAAGAACGAACCCCAGACGATGGAAAAAACAACCCACCCGATCCACCCCACCACACACCCATTTCTTCATAGGAGAATCTCTAAAAAAAAAAAATATTAAATTGGGGTGTATACAAAGATAGTCTGCCACTCCCTAAGATTCTACGTGTGGCACTCCAGACCTTAAATACACTGTGAAGAGTCTTAAAGCATACTTTTTTTTTAATAATAACTGTCATTCAGTTGCCTCCAGAGACATCCCCAAGCCTCTTTCCCCATCACAAGCTCAAAAGGCGAAGGCACAGACCCAATTCCCACACTATCATCATTTTCGCGTAACAAGACTCTACTGTATATCAGTGTGGTAGCCCAATAATATAACTTCAGTTTGGGTAGAGCCCACCCACCTCGCTCCCTGGGTAAGGAAAGAAATTTGAAGGCTCGTCTACATCTAAAGTAAGACCAGATAAACCTGGAGAATGGATTTTCCATTGTTTTAAACCATTGTGGTGAAAACTCTAAGGAGATAGCCTAAAAAAAGTATAGAATTTTGGGGAAAAAAGCATCTTAATCACGTTACATCTCCCCCTTATAGATAGTTGTAAATTATTTAGCCTAGCGAGATCTTGCTTGGTTTTTCCTAAAAGGGGTTCCATATTGTCCCTGACCACATTGTCCAATTGAGCGAACAGAAGAACACCCAAATATATTTCCTTCTCCAGTACCCGGCTATCTATCATTTCAATTCCTTCATTGATAATAATCTGGGTCTTATCTGTATTCAGAGCGTAGCCCGAAATACACCCAAAACGCAATCATAGTGACCAATGTAAGTGTGTGTTCCGGGGCTTCTGGAAATGTCGGCCAAAGTTGTCGGGCCGTAGCTGCTATCTTGGCATATTGCAGGAATTGCCCCGCCCCCTGATTAAAACACGTCCACCACATTCTGGTAGGTAATAAACCTATTCTCTGGGTATAGGTCTGACATCATCAGGCCACCCCCCTCTTTCCAATTTTCAGTCAACATTGCTCGTTCTATTTGAGCGAACTGTGGCATGGTCCAAATATCTGCCTCTGGTGCATAGGGCACACCCTTAAAAAGTCTCTTAGTCGTCCTATCCCATATTCTAGCCATTAGCCCAATCAATGGAGGGTACGTTCCTTGCTGCGTCCTGTTTGTCCAGAGAAGCTCTCCCAGCTGTTGTCTACCATAGGTACCATCTAACAGGGACCGCTCCCAAGAAGGGTCCGTATCTAGCCATGCTATTGCATGTTGTAATTGGGACGCCAGGTAATATAGCTCTAGGTCCGGGATTTCCAGGCCTCCCTTGCCCCATTGTCGTTTCATCACCTCTAAGCTAACCCTACATCGCTTCCCGTTCCACAGCAATTGGGTGAGAAGTACATCTACCTCTTTGAATGCTCTATGTGGGATTTCATAGAAGGACCCTTGCATTGTGAACAAGCATCTGGGTAGTATCACTATTTTTATTCAACCGATTTTTCCCATCAGGGACAGTTTTAGGGTATTCCAAAAGTTTATGCTCCCTTGTAGGCCCTTAAGTATCCTACCCATATTATGTTCATAGAAAGTGTCTTTCTCTCTGGCTACCCGTATCCCCCAGGTATCGCACCGTTTCCAATTCCCATGGGAGTTCCAACCCCGGGGGCTGGGACTCTTCTCTCCCCTCCATCATCCCAATCGGAAACAATTGCGATTTTAATTTACTAATACGCAAGCCTGAGGCCAAAGCAAAATTCTCCAAAGCGTGGAGCAATATTGGGACCGATTGGGTCGGGCGGTGCAAGTACACCAACGCGTCGTCTGTGTACAGTGACACTATATGTTCCGTTTGGCCTATCAAAATGCCATGACCCTGCAGCTCTGTCCGGAGGTGGCATGCTAATTGTTCCATTGCAAGGGCAAATAATAAAGGGGACAGCGGACATCCTTGTCGCGTACCCCTTTGTAACATCATAGCATCCGATACAAACCATCCCGTTCTGACCCTCGCCATGGGCCTAGCATAGAGTAGTTTGACCCAATTTACAAACCCAGAGCCCAATCCCATTTTCAGAAGAACCTGCCACAGATATTCCCATCGAACCAAATCGAACGCCTGTTCGATATCCAAAAGCGCCAATGCGCTTTCCTCTGTGTTCCCCCCAAGTGTCTGCATTATATGTGCAAGACGGCGGATATTTCTCAGCGTATTCCTACCGGGTATAAACCCGGACTGGTCCACATGCACCAGCTGTGGGAGACATGGGAGCAGTCCACTCGCAAGCACCTGGCTGATAATTTTGAGGTTTACGTTCAGCATGGAGATGGGTCTATATGAGTTTGGAATCAACTGACCTTTCCCGGCTTGGGAATCATCACTATTAATGCTTCCCACATTGAACTCAGCAGTTCACCCCTCTCTTCTGCTTCCACAATAACCTCCAACAATCTAGGAGTCACTACCCCAGCATAGTCTTTATAAAATTCAGCCGCAAGGCCGTCCATACCAGGTGATTTAGCAGTTCTCAAATGGGTTATCGCCGCTTTTATTTCATCCTCTCCAATTGGGGCCCCCAGGGTTTCCTGAGTCTCGGGGACCAGGCTGGGCATTTCCATACCAGCCAGGTAAGCTTGTATAGTCTGGGTATATGTGGGGTTCTGGGCCTTCGAATATATCTTATTTAGATGGGTTGCAAATGCCTTATTAATCTCATGTTGCGTATAGACCATTTGTTGCTGGTCGTCTCTAATTGCCAGGATTGGTTGTGGTTGCGTCGCCATACTAATTAGACGTGCCAGTTGGCGTCCGCCTTATCTCCCTCCGTATACCACTGTCTTCTGCTCTTATTCCTGTTAAATCTGCCTAGTGTGTCCCATATATCCCATATCTTTTGTTGTTGTGCTGTCCATTTATTTGGTCCCTCTATATCTGTGGGGAGTGTCTTTTCCAAGATGGTCAAATGTTGTTCCTAGCGCTTCAAATCTTGCTATAGCACTTTTTTAACTCCAGCCTCAGTAGACATACATATCCCCCTTAGCACTACTTTCATGGCATCCCATTCCACTGCTTTAGTGCTGGCGGTATTCCAGTTTGTATCAAAATACCCCTGGAGCTCCTTTCCTATCGTAGCCTTATATACTGGATCAGTTAGTGCCTCAGTGTTTATTCTTCAGAGCGGAATCTTAGATCTCGGTCGGCCTAGAGTGTATACTATAAGCAGAGGGGAATGATCCGATAAATATCGAGCCAAGTATTGTGCCTCCTCAATTCGATTAACTGCCCCCTTCTGTAAGAAAAAATAATCCAGTCTGCTATATGTATTAGTCGCGGGTGTGTGACATGAGTAAACTTTTTGATGAGGGTTACGATGCTGCCAGATATCCATAGGGTCGTAGTTTATTAGCATCTGGCGCATGGCTTCTCTGGTTTTAGGCTTGGCCTCTGGCCTTGGGGGGTTTCTGTCTAGTGCACCACCTAGGGCACAGTTATGGTCCCCCGCGACGATCAGTTCTACATCTGTTGCAAGATCTGTCTGCCTCAAAACTGACCCCCAAAACTCGCCATTGTCACTATTTGGGGCATATATGTTAATCAGGCAAACCTTTTGCCCATCTAGTGTTCCCTCCACCGTCACGTACCTTCCTGATGGATCTGGGCTGGATCTTACCGCCCTAAATGGGACTCCCGGTGCCACCCAGATCAGTGCGCCTCTAGCATATCCCGAGAAAGATGTCGCAAAAAACGGACCCCTCCACCTTCGTTGGAGGTATTTAAGGCAATCTCCCCATAGGTGCGTTTCTTGAAGAAAGGCTATGTCCACTACGTATCATTTTAGATACATTACCACCCAGATCCTTTTGACCACATTATTTAGCCCCCTAACATTCCATGTTATGAACTTGTAGTTCTGTCTATCACCCTTCATGACTACAGTGCATGGTAGTGTGGCTCCTCTCTGTCTAGTTGGGGGAAAACATTTGTGTCAAGCAGGGCAGGCACCCCTTTTAGTCCTATAGGTTGTTTGGCATATCGTCTCTGCACATTCCCGGTATTAAACTTTTGAACAAAACTGTGTAATCTCCAATGATCGCCTCCCCCAGGCAGTAGTACCTCATTACCATAGCACAACCGTTGTCTAAGGACTCGGAACTCTGCCCCACACCGAACGCCCCCTACCCTAAATCCCTTCTCCCAACTTTGCAATCAACAAATACAATAAATGAGTCCAAAAGTCCAGTCTCTGAAATATGGCCAGACTGTCAGGCACCACGCCGCCTCGCCCAACCTTTGGCATAACAAGGCCGCTTCAGTGCGCCACAGCTGGAGTGTCCTAAACTTGGAAATGGCGGAACAGTGTCCCAACACAAATAGTACAGTCTTTATCTCTCAGTCTTTCAGGGGTACCTTCCCCTCATTTAATCTCTGTCACATTTTTCCCTCCCTTACTTCCAATTCCTGTACTTATAGTTTCAGTGTCCGTAACTTTCTCCAACATCACCCCAACTACTGTTTCAATATACCTTTGGGGCATTCTTTGGTTTAGCTGGGGTTACCCTCCGTCTGCGACTGGGTTTCCTGTACTAGGCAGAGTGGGGAGAACTGGTTGTGCGTTGATATCCCCTCCACTTCGGTCCGCAAGGTGCCATCCGGGCCCACCAGTATACGTCCCAGCTCGGATGTGTCTTGGGCGTGGATCTCTGTTCTCCGGTGTTACGACGCTGTCCCCTCTGCCGTCCACTCCTCCTCCGTTGTTCCCACCAGCCATGGTTTTGGTCTTGCCCAGCCAGGCCTATCGAGTCCATCCAGTCTGTGGCCTCTTGCGGTGTAGTATAGAAATGTACCCTGCCTTCATACTGTATTCGAAGCTGAGCTGGAAACATTAAGCTGTATTTAATGTTAAGGTCTCTAAGCCGTCTTTTGACTCCCAAGAAGTAGTTTCTAAGACCTTGCACTTTCCTGGTATAGTCCGGGTAAATATGAATGTCTCCGTCTTCATACCTAGGAGGGCCATGTGCACGAACATATTGCAATATTATATCTCTGTCTCTAAAGTTAAATAGACGGGCAATTATGGCTCTAGGCGGTGCTCCTGGGCTCGGCGGGGACCAAGGGAGCGGTGGGCCCTTTCTATGGCAAACATTTTGGAGAGTCTAATATTCGTGAAAGCCGACCCTATCCATTGTTCCAAAAAGAGATCCGCCGCCGAGCCCTCTGCTTTCTCCGGAAGTCCAAGTAATCGCAGGTTGTTCCTTCTTGACCTCCCTTCTGCATCTTCTGCTTTATCTTCCAGGTGGGTGGACTGTTCCTGGAGCGAGGTTACTGTCGTACGGAGCCTCTGGACTTCCTCTAGTAGTGTACCTAATTCTCCTTCTGTGCTTGTGACTCGATCCACCACTTTTCGAAGATCTAGGCGTAGGTGGTTAATATCCATCGCCATGGTGTCCATTTTTGTCTCTAGCGCCACCTGGGAATCTCTGATGGCGTCCAGAATCTCCGCTTTATCCTGCACCATGGTACCGTTGTGCGGCATCTGCTCCAGCTCTCTTCTGTTATGCTCAGATGTTGTCGGGCCCGGCATTGTGTATTGCATTATGTTGTTGGCCTGTGCTCCCCTTGACGGTTTATCTTTGCCCATATTCCGACCGTGTAGCGGTGGCTTCAGGTGCGTCTTATGTCCCCCTGACCCTGCCTCCGGTCCTAGGGTGGGGTCAGATGGGGCCCCGGCAGGGAGGTGTTATCAGCTGCCTCTTCGTACGTCCCTGGTGCTTCTTACCCCTTCCAGCTATCTTCTATGGCTTTCCCAGAGGGCCCTCCTTCAAGTCTGGCCTCCGTAGGACAAGCCCTCCTAACTTCTCAGACACTGTTCATCAACTAGTGGTTCTCTAGGGATTTATTCTTTGGTAAGTGTCCCCTGGGCGTCTATCCCCTCGTGATCATTTTCAGTGGGCCGGGGCTTCTGGCCGTCCCCGCCCGAGGTCATGCATCAGGGCCGGGACTCCTCTCCCAGACCCCGCGGCGGAGTCTGCGCTGATTTAACAGAGTTGCTCCCCCTGGGGCTACTGTTACAATGCAGTCAAGGCCGCAGTGATCCTTTGATGCCCCAGGATGTGAACGTGCGCTCAAGGCACCGCGCAGAGGCCTCAATGGGAACAGTCCCAATCGGGGGGCCTGCCACCCCGGGGTCCCGCCTCCTTTCCTCAAGTGATGTGGGCACACTCACGGATCCGCTGCAAGTGGCTCCTGTTGATATTTTCCGGTTGTCGGGGCAAGGGGACCCACACCCCCAGCTCCTCCGGACCTCACGTGTGTGTTCAGGGCCTCGGGCCGAATTCAATCCGGGTGACCTCCGGCAGCGTAGCTTCGTCTTCCGGCCACCCTTCAAATCCACGGTGGGGTGAGCGGGGGTGTTGTCTCCCACGGGGGGCCCCCAGCCAGGGCCCAACTGCCGAATGCAGCCCCCTCGGGCTCAGTAGATCTCCGGGCGATGATCAGGCACCGCCATTTTGAGGACAGGCAGGCCGCCTCGTCTCAGAATTCTTCCAGACGTTTTTTTACCGTTTCTAATCTCTGACGGCCCCCAATGTCCTGCTCATTCAAATCAGGGGATATTCCGACACTGTTTCGGTCGGGATCTTCAACGGTTCCACCAGGATTAGCAAAGGATTATTACATATGGGTCAGGAGCTCCGCAGAAGCGCGTCTAGCTGCCATGATGTCGGGCCACGCCACCATTGCCATCCAGAGATACGCCCAGGAGACCCGATCGAAGGCTTTCTCTGCATCCAGCAGAATAAGAGCCATTGGATCCCCTGTTACATTGGTAGCATCAAACAATGATATAACTCTGCAGATATGATCGGCAGTGGATCTACCAGGTATGAACCCATGTTGCTGCACCAAAATAATTTTATGAATTATTGGTGCAAGCCGCATAGCCAAGACTTTCGAGTAGATTTTAGAATAGCCATTTATCAAAGTTATTGGGTAAGAGGAGCCCAGGTCGAGAGGGGATTTTTTTTCCCCATAAAAAAAACTATTTTAACTGAAGACCATGAGCTCGGAAGCCTCTCTCCATTGAAGATATGTACAAATAAATTGCTCATAATCTTCTTAAGCTGAGGGGCAAATGAATGGTTGAATTCTGTTGGAATACAATCTGTCTCAGCAGCCTTCCCCCTTGCTAGGCTATTCATAGAAAGCAGAATCTCAGTCCATTGTTGGGGGTTACCTAGTTTCTCCTGATCCTCGCTAGCAAACTGCACATATGGAGCTGCGTAAAGATAATCCCCATCAGAGTTCTGTTCCCTCCCACTGCGTTCTGTGTATAAAGTTTGATAGTATTGCATGAACGCTTCTCCAATCATATCTGGGTCTGTGACTCAGCCTAGAGCTGGGTCATTAATCTCCCGAATTAAATTTGACATTATTTGTTGCCTAGCCCGAATTGCTAAATGATAGCCAATCTGCTCGTTAAGTTCATAAGTGACTAATTTATCCATTGCTTTATTCAACAAAATTCCTACAATAGCGGATTTGGCAACAGCAACCCGTGATTGACCTGCTTTCAGATCTCCCCTCGCCTGAGTAGCCGCAACCAGACCCTCTTCAGCCACGGCTAAAGCATCGTGTAGATTCTTTATATGTCTAGCGCGTTTGTTATATTTCAGGGAGAACCTCAGTGTTTCCCCCCAGACTCCCGCCTTCATAGCGTCCCATACCGTCTCAATGGAGGTACTCCCTAGATTATCCTCTAAAAATAAGGGGATCCATTGTCTCATATGTACACAATACTCTTCATTTGATAGAATCATTCTTTCGAAGCTCCATGATCTCACCTTTACATTAACACCCGCATCCTCTAATTCTAACACAAGCAGATTATGATCTGATAAAATCTGCTGCTGTTTCTCTATACTACACCCCTGAGTCAATGCATTGGATACAAATAAATAATCTAATCTAGCATGCGACATGTGGAGGGTAGAAAAAAATGTAAACCCAGGGTCTAAAGGTTTTAAAAAATGCCAGCAGTCAACCAAGCCATGATCTTGACACATGCCCCTCAATGCCCGGAACACTTTTGGTTCTCCCTGAAGGGAGGCACCACCCCTCCTCCATGGACCAATGACTTGGTAAATTAATATTACAATCTCTACAAACAATAATAGGGAGAGGCCATAGCGTTAGTTCCTTGCAAACAAGGTCAATCACACCAGGGTCATCGACATTGCTTCTATACATTGTGCATAGTGTCAATTTCACCCCTGAGTTTAGCTGACATTCTGTAATAATCCAACGACCAAACTTGTCGGACCATGTCTGTGTGAATTGAAACCCACCCCCTCGGGCCAGGATAGCCACTCCCTGCATCCTCACACTTTGTGTTCTTGCACCAATCATATCATACCCCAGTAATTTCAATAAATTCTGTTGTGCCCCTTCAATATGGGTTTCTTGCAGATATATGATATCTGCTGAGAGCATTTGTAACCCAACAGCAACTTTCTGCCTTTTCTTGGCGCCATTGAGCTCACAGATATTAATAGTAACCGCACGCAAATTCCCCATACTTAATTTGTACTTTAGACTGCAGCATGAAACACATATATTTCATAGCCACCCGAATAGCCACCCAATAAAAAAACAAACAGATTATTTTAAAAAAACTTGTGAATAAAGTGATTAACTGTCTTCCTTCTTCACCAGCATGTGGCCCTCCCCCCCACCCTCTTGCCACCCCCCACCCACCACCAAAATCATGGCAATTAGGCTCAACTGTGAGCCTGAATGAGAGCATCTGTAGCTGCTCCACCCCAACCCTCCACCTCCCCCCTCTTACCCTCCTCTACAACCAGTAAGCTCATCTGACAGACACATCTCTAGCAGCCCTGATCTAGCATGCCTTCACCCTTATATACTACTGGATCCCCCAGCTGAGATGTCTTCCAAAAATTTCTGCACCTGGATTTCTGAGGTAAAACTATGGTTCTGACCCCGAAACACACCTTTCAGTCTAGCCGCATTCTGTAGATACACTGCTCCCACTTTCTGAAGAGGGGTGATAAGTTTCCTGAGTCGCCATCTCCTCTCCACAGTGGCATGAGCAAAATCAGGCTTAGAAAAAAAAGATATGCTCTCAAAATTTCTTTTAGCATTAGGACGTGCTAAATCACATACAGCTTGGCATAAAAGATAGTTTCCAAAGTATACCAATATTGCACGGGGTTAAGCCGAATCACCAGAGAATTGTTTTAATAGCATTAGGGGGAACAGATGCACCAGCTGAACCTCCTTATCTCAGTCCCAGGAGGATAATTCAGGGAGGGAGACTTTCAACAGAGTTATAACATACTGTCTGATGTCGCTACCTCCAATATTTTCAGGAATCCCTAATAACCTTAAGTTGTTACGTCATTGTCGATTCTCATAATCTTCGAGTTTCCACATAACATCCGTCAAAACTCCCTCCGGTGATGAACTCTGGATTATCAAAGGCACAACATCATTTTCCAGAGCTTGCGTTCGAGTCTCAACCATACATGGCCTTTCAGAGATGTCGGAGCAAATGTTACCAATTTTTCTCACAGACGCTTGATGTTTTTTCGCACCAGCTGTGCCTTTCAGTTATCATTCTTCACGTCTTCCTGAAAACAGCCTCAATGATTGCAGGATAAGTGATAGCGAGGGTTTGTCTGGTTTCCTGTTGCTTAACAACCCCTGTTCACCTTCCGTACCCTTTTGACAGGGGTTGAGTAATGCATTTTCTCCTTCTTCGTTTTCTAGGGGTAGCAATTCCGTGGCGCAATCGTCCCATTTGAGTTCCTCTGAGATCTTTCTCATATGCTTCCAGTGGGGATCTTTCTACCCCAGCTTTTTCTTTCTCCCCCTTTCCATTGACAATCTTTTCTGTTTCGCAGAGCTGGATACTTCTTCCTGTAGGCTACTGCTGCTTAATTGGGAGACCCTCCCTCACATGTCACTGACATACTTGCATCAGACATATCTTACTCCCCCGTCAGGGAAAATAATTTCTCTATTGAGTCAGGGGTCAGGCACATTCCCTCAGTAGATTTCTTCCCACGATCTTTGTTCCTCATAATGCCGGGTTCTTTGGTTGTTGCCTCATCCTCACCCATACAACCACTTCCCATCTCAGCAGCCATAGTTAAAGGGTGATCACCGTCTACCACCTCCACTGTTGGATTGGTGTTTGTTGTGACCAAGGGTGCTTCTAGAATGGTTACCTAATTTTGCATTGACCAGGGGCTACCAACCATTACAACCGCATTACCTGATTCTTCACCTTCCTTTATGAGGATCGGGTTGCCTCCCCCAGACTCATCACTCACTTGACTCACACTTTCAGAGATGCCCGGGGTTCCAGCCTGCCCTTGATTGCCATCCTTAGGTAAACCCCCAGCTCCCAGAGGGGAGAATATATTTATGATGGAAGGTTGCGAGCCCCCGGGCTCTCGAGTATTCCGCAAGGGAGGTTTTTTCCCCTGCTCCACTTTTTCCCCTTACCGGGTTGTGGCTCCCCTTTCTTTCCACAGGGTTTGCAGTCTGTAGCCTCCCGTCGCAGCTGGGACGTTGTCACCGCGGGGGGCTCCGAATGTTTTTTTCCTCCTTTGCCACGAGTAGCCATTGCTTTATCCGCCATGTGGGACAAGGTTTCCAGCCTGGGTCCTGTAACCAGGAGGTAGTGCAGGTGTTGCGCAGCGTTAACTGCCGCCGTCAACAGCAGCCACATCAGAGCCTCCCAGCAGCTGTAGCCATATCCTGACTTCCCGTGACGATAGCAACCTCGGCGTTCCACTTCCAGGGTCCTTGTGCCGAAATGCTTAGAACTCCGTCGCATATTCCTTGTCACATCTGTTGGCAAAGTGGAAGAGCGGAGTCGTGAGGGGAGAGAGGTAAGCAGCAGCCTCACACAGATGCCATCTTGCCTTCCAGAGTTTTAGTGGTGTTCTCAGTGAATTCTCTGAAGCAATGCTGAGGCACCATAACAGTTTAATCCAATTTCCATGTACTGGAGAGAAATTAACCAACGTGAAGGGAGATGTTTATGATTTGGGTAGTATTCCACATGTGATAGGTGCCATTGATGAGACCTGCATTGCCCTAGTGCCACCACACAACAGAGAACAGGTGTACCACAACAGGAAAAACTTTCATTCCATCAATGGTCAAGTGGTGTGTCTACCAGATTTATACATCTCTAGCGTCTGTGAACGATTCTCTTGATCCACCCATGATTCTTTTGTACTACGCAATAGCGGCATACAGCAGCAAATGGCACAACTTGGAAATGTGAGGGCCTGGCTTGTTGGTAAGTGTTATATCTCAATATATGTGTAAATTTCATTTGAAAGTTTATTAAACTGTGCTGCATCTCTATACTATAGATTACCTATGATGTTTTTAATGTATTCTAGGAGATTGTCTATCCTGGAAGACCATGGTTGTTACTCCCACTCAGAAATCCAACAACGCCAGGGGAAGTCCACTTCAATCAGGTACGTTAGAATTCGTCAACCCGTGGAGAGGGCTTTTGGGGTCCTGAATGCAAGTTTCCATTGTCTGGATAAGTCTGGAGGAGCCCTACTCTACTCACCGTAGAAAGTGTGCAAGATAACAATGCTCTGTTGTATGCTGCACAACATTGCCCTGTGACAAAACATTCCTTTCAATCAAGATGATGACTACAATGAGAATTCCCAGGGTGAGGTTGGAGTCTTGCCAAATGAAAATAACAGTGGTGGAGAAGAAGGAAATTATTTATCTCAAGATGTCATTGACAACTTCTCATAAGGGTAAATAATACTAAACAAACATGTATGCACATATTACTATCTAGATTTACAGGTGGTAGACTCTTAACTTTGTTATGATTTTTACAGCTTAGGCTGCAGCCCATAGGATCAGGGTTATAATGGTAATGTTTGATTGCAACGAGCACATGGGAGAATTGTTAACCTAGAAACTGACCTTATCAATGCTTGAATAAGCACACAAGCAGATTGTGTAACTGAAGTTGATACATAGTTACAAAATGTTTTTAAAAATACTATCATATTATTTTTTACATTCTTGTGTTTCCCATAGATGAACATGCACTGTCATTTTCTGTAGTAAAAAAGAATCATTGGTGGCCAAAGAAATGGGAAAGGTAGCATACTTTGTGCATTCAGATGTTGCATATATCTAAATGTTTTTCCTGGTGCAGGACTTATTTTTGCATGTAGAATCACTGATTCAGTTGTAATAGGTGCCATTATACCACTGGTTGTTAGTAGGAATGACTGTTACTCCTGTTTGGGCAGAATTATGTTTTGTGAAAATAAAGTTCTCTGCTTACTTGGATTTTCAATATCTCCAGTATTATGTGACTAACATTAGTTCTAAGTATTGAAACCTGAAAAAGTCTTTGTCTCTTTCAATTAACTATGAATGTACTACTTTTTGTAAAATGGTCTATGTGAATGTTGTAGTAGTTGAGATTTCACCATTATTATAGACATAAAATGTTGCATGATGGTCATCCAGATATAAGAGAGAAGGTAAGATGTTTATTCACACAGCACATTTTCATAACACATAAAGTAGTTAATAAGACACAAGAAATGCCATGTTTTGCAAGAATAGTGATGATTTATTAAAAAAGGTATATTTATTTGAAGTGGTTAAGTGGTGAACAAAACAGACCATTTTTTGGCAAACCCAAATATCATCAACATTTTATTAAACACAGAATTGACACTCATGGTGTTTGAGATCTTTTTAAGTTGAGCCGCACATGTTTGGGGTCAAGTGTCCAAATTGCATATAGTTCTCGAAAGGCAAATGTAAGATTTGAATTGTCCCGAGACTCAATGTTGTGGCTGCAAAAGAGGAAGTTATTTGCGCCTCTTGGTGGTGGTTCTGTTGTGATCATCTGCCGCTGGTCCTGATGAAAGTCCCCTCCTCATGGTGACGGTTGGTTCAGCAATTTCAGGGTTTCCAGGAATGTTAGGTGTCTCCTGGGTTTGTAGGAACTCCCTCTCTGTGGAAGGAGGTGGTGTTTTTTCTACTGATGGTCTGGCTTCACAGACAGGGGTAGTGTTGTCACTCATAACCCTGCATTTGTCCCTAAATCTATCCTGTACCACCCCAGAAGAGGAGCACATTGCAGATATGTCTCTCAAGAAGTTCATTGTGCTCCCTCTGCAACTGCCTAATGTCACTCAGTGCATTCTTACATTTTTGAGGGGCTCTATAACCTGGCCCATCTGCTCTTCATGCCGGGAGGTGGCTCCAATGATATTTTGGCCCATAGTTTCCTGAAACTACGGGCATGAGTGGGCTCACTTTATTGTGTTGATGTTGGTCTACCCCTACCCATACTGCCCCTTGGCCTTAAGCAAGTTAGCAACATCCCACTGGTCCTGGCTCACCTGCAGATGTAGTTGTCAATGGCAATACTGGAACCAGGACTGAGGTGCACATTAACAATTTTGAGGTTGTGGATGGGCCACAGGAGCAGTGACTACTACCGAATGTTGCTCAGACGGAGACACAACAATGGTTGTAGATGGTGTGGTGGGCAGAGGGAGACTCACTCTAGCTGCCTCGATCGATACACTTGATGGACCAGGCTGTTTCTCATCCAGATCAGGACTAGCAAGAGTTGCATCTTCACTAAAGGCGTGTGCAGGAGTTGTTACTGTGGTAGTAGTTGCTGGAGTAGCTTCAGGACCTTCTGATGTCAGAGCTTGTCCTACAATATGAAATTACATGATGATTGTTAGTATATTTGTGTGTAATGGTATGATATTGAAGCAAAATATCAGTGTTATTAAATCATTAGGCTTACATACAAACTCCTATTTTTGACCATACTTGGCTTTACATGTTAATTTGTTCAATATTTATGGCTATGTGATTTCACTTCACGTATGTTTAAAAATCACAGTACACTTCCAAATTCTTCCACAGATTCACAAATTAATATCAAGTATGAAGTAGTGGCATGGTTCTTTTTGTACAACATCACAAGTATCTGTCATGTCCAATCGGTGATATGGAGAGTGTTCATATTTTGAGACCTCTTTCTGAACCATAGTTAGCATTTTTTGTTCTATGATGTACATCATACAGGTCAGTCATTGTCCTTTAATAATGCATGAGACCTGAATTGCACAGCAAAGGAAACAATTGTACATGGCTGTAAAGTTGTATGCACCTTAGGCCCCCTATTAGGCATACAGTTGTGTACTGAGTGTGACACCACCCACCAGAATGTTTCTATGTGTTGCAGTGTATGAACATGCATTATTTCAAGATATTGGCTGTTCTGAGTCACAGGCTTTAATGATAGTGAGACATGACATGAAGGTATGTTAGCTCTTACAATGCTTAATGGGAGTTGTAGTAATTGGTTGCTAAGGGTGTAGCTGTTGATTGTTACTGCACCAATGGATGACTTCATGATTTTTTAAATCTTACCTAAATGGTTAATTGAGAGTACACCTACAAACTGCTAGGACTGACCCAAAACATGTTTAGAGGGACCCTGAAGTGTGTGTCAAATAGAGAGCTGCTGGCACACTTGTAGCTTTCTATGTCCAGGACATTGGTACATCAAGTACATAATTATTACTTGTTTGTTCAAATTGTGTCATAAGTACTTTCACCATCTTAATAGACAAATAAACAAGCGCTCTAGATGTGAGTAGCAAGGGTGTGGCTTACTTGGTCATAAGGGCCTAAACATACCAGGTTCTGTGGACTAAATGAAGAAGGTAAAACAGTGTGAGAGACTGTCAATAAAAATTTGACTACAACAGTTGAGTCATAACTTACCAACTTACTTTTACAGAGAAATGTTATATTGTTCTTCATGACAGTTATAATGTGTACAAAGTAGTGGATCAGCTTTACAGTAGTTTGTGTATCTTCATGTTAAATGCCAGGCCATACAATGGATACTTATCAGACACATTTTTGAACTATTACAAATACATTATCATGCCACTATGTACTCCATGTTAAAAAAACAAATGTCAGGTTAATTTTCATAGCAACATTACAGTTTATTAAACTAGAGTAGCCCTCGCAGTGTGCAAACATTAGTATATCTATGCAATTTTTAACATTTGCTATGTTTAATACAGGACTTCCAAGTTACAAGACACAATTGACATTGATTTCAAGGGGATTTACAACTTATGAATTAGTTACTGTGTACAGTAGCGTGCTTTTATTTATCTGTCTCCACTCCACCTGGCATTCCTGCTAAACATTCCGAGTGCAGTATCACATAATTTCCTCCTGTGACAGTCTAGTGTTAGACACAGCAATAACTCTTGAGACAATTCTGTCCAGCGTTTGCCTTTTCTGAGTAGTAGTTGTAGATTGGACGATTGACGCAAACACCTGGTGCTCTACCCTAATGATTTCCTCCACCATGACTGTCAATTCTGTGTCTGTAAATCTGGGGTTTCTTCTCCCAGCCATAGCTAAAAAGAAGTAAAAATATGGTAGTTTAGAAAAAAGGAAGAAAATATATGCAATCAAGGAAAAAATGGCAAAAAAATGGCAAAAGGTGAATCTAATGGTCTTTTCCCAAAATGACTATCTGCTGCTAGCTGCTTCTGGGCAAAGAATGATGGTTTCATGGGGTGTGCTTTAGAGTGTACTCAACAGGTGTGATTACTTAGGACATTACTATCAGGAGTATAACTTCAGTGTCCATCATTCAGATGCAATGGTATACCTTGGAAATCCCGTTCCATGATGTATTTTCTCTGACGCTACACTGCCGTGAGCCAGCTAAATTGACTGTAATATATGGATTTGGCAGGCGGAATTCCAACACACCAACTCCAATGAAGTGTTATCCGACGGCAGGGGATTATTCGCTGAATGTGTGGTAGTCTCACTAGGACAATGGATCACCCTCCTACACGACGGACAACTGTTTTACTACTCTACATATAAATCAGATGGGATGTGCTCTGCAAGGCCGGCAGACAGAATTGAACCTCCGCCACGGAGGACGGCTGGCCGGCCTGACTGCCAAGATATAAATCGGGCCCAAAGTCTCTTAAAGATATCGTCAGCTCTCCTTTTGGCAGCTTGGCTGAGCTCAAAGAATAACCAGCAAGTGAAGATTGAGGATATAACATAGCTATTGTAAATTGTTCATAAGACAAATGTAGGGTCTGACTATATTAGCCATTTAGGCACTAATTTAGAGTTTGGCTACAAGTTGCTCCATCACAAAGTGAGGGATATCTCATCCTCCTTAGTACAAATTAATTGTATGTTATGGCACTTATATTAAGGCACAGGAGACATCGGTCACAAGCAACCTGTCCACAAAACTCTAAATCAGACCCTTGCACATTAAAGTTCAATGTACATGTGCAAAGTGCTGGGTTCACGAGAACAGATTCACTTTCAAACTTTCAAAATTCACAAAAGGTGAATTTGAACTCGTTCATCAATTTCTTCCTGCATAATAATTACAGCTCCTTATGGTGGTGCGGGGTCTTTTTTCAGAATCCCATTGCAATCAGAGATTACTGAGTTCAATTTTGTAATAATGAGAGCCTTTTACCTCTGGTGTACTAGGGCTTACCATACCGTTGGACCAAAAACTAAGCACCAAGTACACCCCTCATCCTCCAGCTTAAAAGATAGAGCAGTGTAGAGCTTAGTCAGGGAAATGCAAGAAGATGGTGTGATGTAGGGACTCCGATTTCAAACATGCCTATATCAGCACTGAATAACTAATTTTCTAGTCAATACTTTTTTATTTTTTTATTGATTTATTCAGGTTTTGATCACTACACACAATATAATAACATTACACTTTATATGGTAAATGCGACTTTAATTTCCAATATAGAAATACAGTATAGCTACAAGAGGTGCAAGTAACAAATGCAATCATTAACAGCAACCAAGAGCACACCTCAGTCTCAGGCACTTCAGTTCAATCCTACAGTGAACATTGTAGTGAGAACTTGGGTTGTTGGCTGAGGGGTGTGTGAGCCCTCCCCAAGCAACAGCCACAATCCTTGTCAAGATGAACCACAAAAGTCACTAAATTGACCTGTGCTTAACCCTCTAGTAGCTTGGCACAAAAGCAGTCAGGCTTAACTTAGAGGCAATGTGTTAAGTATTTATGCAGTACTCAATGAGTAATAAAGTGAAAACAGAACACGAGAAAAATCCCACGCTAATTTACAAAATTGAAGCAAAATTCAATAAATCTGACACCAAAATGAACAAAAATATAATCAGTAGAACTGGAGATATGTACTTTCTAAGAATTTAGGTAAGTATAACACCTATAAAGCACAAAGCACTGCTCACGGTTATCTGGTCCTGCAAAACTGGGTGAATGTCACAAGTTCAGGCTGACTGCGATGGAGCACCGGCAAGATACAGGGACCAGGTTAGTTCACCTGAAAGTTACCTTCTCAAAATCAAGCACGAAGAGTGGTGGAGGAGGTCGCGAGGAGCAAGGGGAGGTGGTCGTCTCTATTGCAGAAAGAGCAGGTCAGACGTGGTGGACGGTCGTCGCTGTAGCAAGAAGATCCGGTCGGGCATCACGGACGCTCGCTGCTGGAGCTTTGCATTGGATTGGTGGTCACCACGGGCTGTGGTTGCTGTAGTGTGAAGTGCAGATCTCCCATTGCCAGTTGTAGCTGGCAGTCGCTGTAGTACGCTGAGTTGGGATCACCGGAGCTTCGTATAGGCAGGCGGCGCGGGCGGCAAGATCTTGGCATGAACAAACCTGGTTGCGATCATAAAGAGCCCAAAACTTCAGGATTTCTCCTTTCCTTCCAGGAGGAGCTTAACTGATGCCAGCCAAGGGCCCAGGACCTTGGCAGAGACCTCTTGGGGATCAGGTACTCACCCCAGCAGAGGCCAGCAGGGCACAGGCTGGTCCAGTTGCAGGTCCAGCGTAGCAGGGCTGCGAGACAGTTGGAGGGGGCTCTGGAACTTATTATGTTCCTGTAGCTCAGAACAGGTCAGGCAGCTGACCTTTGGAGTCACATCAGCTTGGGATGAAGGGAGCAGGTCCAGTCTTCCTTCTCAAACAGAAGGGCAGGTCCAGTTGCAGGTTCAGTGCAGCAGGTCATCTGGGCAGTCCTTCTTCCACAGGTCCAGGAACGGACTAAAGATTTAGTCTGAGGGTCCAAAATGTATGCCTGGTGCCAGTTTTGAAGTGAGAGAAACTTCTAGTCTTCCCCCCACATCTAGTTATGGAATTTCCCTTCCTTACCTGCCCTGGTCCCAGGATGCCTGAAGTCACAAAAGGCTAGTGGGAAGTTCTTTGTGTTGTGCTGAGGCAGCTCCTTTGAAATGCAAGTGTGGTATGTGACAGCTACTGTGCTCATATCTAACCATGATGGCCAATCCTGCTAACAACCAGTTCTCCTTTTGTGATACTGTCTGCGAGGAATACACAAAGGCCAACTACACCTAATCACATGACCCAGAATACTGCTGCAGGCATCAAAGGTTAGGACAGAAAAATGCCAACTTTCTAAAAGGATCAAATAATGGACGGAATGCTGAACAATGCAAACATTCACCCCCAGTCACAAAGATCTGGAGTTAATCCACTGTTCTTTTGCTCAGCACACCACCCCAGTTTGGTCCCAGCCATATGCAAATCAGTCTTGACCGTTCTCCTCATGGGAAACGTCCAGCCCGAACTGCCAAGCCAGGTCCTCCCTGACCGGAAACAAGCAACCTGGGACCGGTTTTGGGGCATCACTCCTCATCAGTCAAGCTAGCTTGAATCCAGTGGCGCAGTGAGCACGGGACCAGCGTCTGGGCAAACCCTTCCCACTTAGGGCGGCAAAAGCAAAAGGAACAAATGATGGATGGAATGCTGCACAATGCAAACATTCCCCCGATCTTTATGACTGGGGTGAATGTTTGCATGTTTGGCATTCCGTCCATCAATTGTTCCTTTTGCTTTTTTCAACTTTCTGAAAGTGGCATTTTCAGAATTGTGACTTAAAATCAGATTTTACCCTTAAAGAGAGAGTAAAGGGAGCACTGCTTCAAGGAGCTACAGTAGCTTACTTTAAACAGGCAGGCCGGACAGAACTCATTGTAGACTCCAGTTCGGTGGGGTTTCGGGGGCTGTCCTCTTACATCAAAATGAAGGAGGCGAGTGGATTCCCAATGCATATGCCAGCCGAGCACTGACGGCTGTGGAAAACAGGTACACCCAAATTGAGAGGGAGGCCCCCGCCATCTGATGGGCGTGTCAGCATTTTTATATCTATCTGTGTGGACACAAATTTAATGTGATCACTGATCACAAACCTCTAGTGCTGTTATTCAGAGAATTAGCCAGGAATGGACCACCCTGAATTGAAAGGTGGGTGGTACAACTCCAACAATACAACTTTGATGTCGCTTATCGGCCAGGGGTAAACAACCCGGCTGATTATCTATCAAGACACCCGCTGGCAGAAGATCTGAAGACACAGAAAGAGACAGACAAAGGAGTGGAAGACTTCATAAAATTTGTCACTGAGAGTGCATGCCCTCGAGCCCTGTCCATAGCGGATCTGGTGGAAGCAACTCAAGAAGACAGCTGTATAAGTAGGGTGATATAGGCACTTAAAGCTCATCGGTGGAAAGACTCCCTGAGAGGGGTGAGTGGGCTCATTGATGAGCGAGAAATTTGAACGAGCCTGTGGAGATGCCGCAATGAACTGAGCTAGAGCTTAGAAGGGCTCCTGCTGAGGTGGCAACACATCATAGTACCGAGGGGTTTGTGGAGACGTACCGTGGAACTAGCCCATCAAGGACATCAGGGGCTAGCGAAGACTAAGGCATGGCTACGGTCGAAAGTGTGGTTTTCCTGGTATGGATAGAACAGTGGAAGAAATAGTGAGAGGATGCCATTCCTGTATGATCATGGGAGCCGACACAGCTGTAACCCCAATCATCACTGAGGAGCCCTGTGAGAAGCCATTGTCTAAGGTCAACATGGATTTTGGAAGTTTCCCAGATGGGAGATTAACAGCACCATAAAATTTCCCGCTGCTGGGCTCATCAGGTCCACAGCATTTGAGTGCGTAAGGCCTGCATTAGAGAAAATATTTGCAATGCTGGGACTGCCAGACGAGGTGAAAATTGATAATGGACTGCCATTTCAGGGTTTGGAGTTCAAAGAATAGTTGAATCATTTCAACATTCGACACAGGAAAATCATCCCCAGTGGCCTCAGGCGAATGGTGAAGTGGAAAGATTTATGAGGACACTAAACAAAGCGCTGAGAATAGGTGTGGATCAAGGCGCAGACCTGGAGGTGTGCATCATCAATTCTTGAGGGCGTATTGTCAAACACCACATTCCACTACAGGGTGTGCCCCGAGTGAACTCATCATGAAGAGACAAGTGAGGGCCTTAGTGTCAGCCAGTTCCGAGTGAGTACCTGAGACTCTTAACCCGGAAGCAGCACAAAGCAAAAGAAAGGCAACTAATGAGCTGCCCAGCAAAAGGAGAAGTGCCCAGGAGTCGAAGTTATGACTGGGAGATGCAGTAGTAATTAAAGACCGACATCCTGGATGGAAATTCTGAACTCCATTTGAAAGAGAGACCTGGGAAGTAGTCAGAATTAAAGGTACTATGATTATGGCCAAGAGGGATGTCACAAAATGCCTCATGGTTCAAGAAGGTCACAAGAAGGCCAGAATCAAGGGACAGACTGGGTCAAGAGAGAAGATCTGAAAGTCCAAGCAGGGTGAGCTCAGAAAAGGATACCAATGACAGTGAAGTATATGACTGCAAAGGGGAGCTCCAGCCAACATCTAGTCAGCTAGAGAGAAGTATTTCAGAAAGCTCGCCATGCCAGGAAGAGGCATCTGAACCCCAGCGAGGACATCCCTACTGTCTAAGACCTAACCCTCGACCGAACCAAAGAATTTGTCTGCTAAGGAAGCCAAAGCACCCACAAGAAGAGTCAAAATGCAAAGCTGTGTAAACTGTTATTCCTTTGCTGTGTAATTTCCTAGTGTTTCATTTTCTTGTCATGAGACTTGGCAATTATTCAATCAATCTTTCAGGGATGTGTGAAGTGCACTACTTCCCTGTGAGGGTCTCAAGGCACTGGGGGGGGGGGGTTTCAAGCAGCTCCGTCTCATCTGAAGAGCCAGGTCTTGAGGCTCTTCCTGAATGTTTGCAGTGTGGGGGATCGTCTGATGCTGAGGGAGAGTTTGTTCCAGGTCTTGGCCGTGATGTAGGAGAAGGCTCTTCCTCCCATTCTGGCTCTGCAGATGCGAGGGATTTCAGCCAGGGCGAAGGTCGGCGGAGCGGAAGTTTCTCTTGGGTGCGTAGAAGGAGATTCTTTTGTTGAGGTATTGGGGTCCGGCTTTGTGGAGGTATTTGTAGGCGTGAGTGAGCAGCTTGAAAGTCACTCTCTTTTCGACGGGGAGCCAGTGGAGGGCTCGTAAGTGCTGGGTGATGAGGTCTTGTCGTGGGATGCCGAGGATGAGTCTGGCTGCGGCATTCCGGATGGTCTGGAGTTTGATGAGTAGAGATTTGTTGATTCCGGCGTAGAGGGCATTCCCGTAGTCCAGTCTGCTGGATATGAGTGCGTGGGTGACAGTCTTTCTGGATTCGGGGGGGGGATCCATTTGAAGGTCTTGCAGAGAATGCGGAGGGTATTGAAGCATGTGGAAGATACTGCGTTAATCTGTCGGTTCATGGTGAAGGAGGAGTTGAGTATGATGCCAAGGTTGAGGGCGTGGGTGTGGGGGCGTTGCCGAGGGCGGTGGGCCACCAGGTGTTGTCCCACGCGGAGGGGGTGGATCCGAGGACGAGGACTTTCCATTTTCTTCGAGTTGGGCTTCAGGCAGCTGCTGCTCATCAGGATGCGACGTGCTTCATTCCTTCCTGGAAACTGTGTCTGGCGATGTTGGGTTCCTTGGTGAGGGAGAGGATGAGCTGGGTATCGTTGGCATAGGATACTATGCTGAGTCCGTGTTTTCTGACGATGGTAGCGAGGAGGGCCATGTAGATGTTGAAGAGCATGGGGCTGAGTGACTATCCTTGGGGTACTCCGCAGCTGATCTCTGTGGGTTCGGAGAGGAAGGGCGGGAGTCTGATTCTTTGAGTTTGGCCGGTGAGGAAGGAGCGGATCCAGTCTAGGGCAGTTCCCTGTATGCCTGCGTAGTGGAGCCTGGCGTCTAGTGTGTGGTGGGAGACGGTGTCGAAGGCTGCTGAGAGGTCTAGTAGGATGAGGGCTGCCGTGTGGCCTTGGTCGAGGAAGTAGTGAGCCAGCTGGCTACTACCATACTTTGTATCCACACTCACCTGAGGGGCCGGGCGCGGCTCCCAGGGGATAAATAAAGGTGTTTGGAATCGCTGAGGATTTCAGCATGAACTGACTCTCTTGCTTGGTTGTGTGTGTCCTGGGCACCCCACTGGTAGTGGCCTATACAAGGGTTTCCCCACCCCTACACTCCCTGGTTGCAGTAGTGGCTCCTGGTGGGAGTGCTACCGGGCGGTGACCAGGGGCAGGGGAGGGGCAGGCTGGGGGGTAGTAAACACCGGAATACGGATGAATGCAGGTAAGTAGACAAGTAAATCAATAAAAACGAATTTCGTTGCGCGCGCTGCACCGCCAAATGCGATGCAGCGTGCGCAACGAAATTCGTTTTATTGATTTACTTGTCTACTTACCTGCATTCATCCGTATTCCGGTGTTTACTACCCCCCACCCTGCCCCTCCCCCGCCCCACGTCACCGCCCGGTAGCACTCCCACCAGGAGCCGCTACTGCCTGGTTGGAGAAACCTAAGTACGCATGTCTGTTTGGCCGGCCTAAGACGGCCGGCCTAAGACACATGTGAACTTAGAAGTGCACAAAACAATCCTCATCCCTCCTCCCATGGCCCTGGCCCGCCTCTCCCTATGCATGCTGGCTCAGCCAGCAGGTGGAAAATAAAACGATGATAGAATATCGTTTTATTTTTCTCTTGCTGGCTTTGAGCCAGTGGGGCGACGCTCCTCCGCCATTGCGGAGGAACCGCCCCTGGTACATATCTTCAGCAGTCAGGGGGGTCCTTCCTTCAAGGTGGGTTAAGGCAGCTCCTTCCAGGCTCCAGTTCACGAATCTAGCATGGGGAGCGACAGTCAAAAACCACAACACTGGAGCTCATCTGTCTTTCTCTGTGTCCACTGCTGTGGGACACTAGCACTAGTTGATGAGAAATCACAGGACCCTGACCTGTACTCATTATATAAACTATTTTTCCAAGCGCAGATGTGTATCTCAGAGTTCAGCTCTGTTTTTAGTCAGGTTTGGTTTCAGGGGAGTGGACCCATTTCACACAGGCGACTCAGCCACATTTCTTTGATCTGCAGAATAGGAAGGAAGGAAGGAGGATGGAGTTGGGTGTTTCCTGTCAATATCTGTAAAACAATTGCTCAATAGGAAAGGGCGATCTTTCTTGCTTCTACACAAAACTTTCTGCAACTAACAGTATGAATAGAATGGAGCGGGAAAGCGACACAGGCTGTCTCTGCACTTTAAAAGGGGCTTCTGACACTCACACTCCATTCGTAAGAGACTGACAGGGTGACAGGGTGTCGGTCGGTCCCTTGACCGAGACGATGTCGGGCGGAGTTTCCTCCGCCCGACATCGTAATAGGCCCCTTAGTTGTTAGTTAGAGGGATGTGGGTCAAGATATCCACTCCCAGCCATCCAAAAGTCAAACTTACATTAACAGAGTAAAATCAATTGTGCATAGATTCAATTATATACAGAGAACTTCTTTCATAAACATGAAAATGTTATTTTGTTGCATCACAGTTTATTCAAGTATCTATATATAAATATATACAGCAAGGGTCAAAACAAATATATGAGTCGCACTATCCTGACTTCACAGCAAGATCACTAGAATTCACTGTATTTCAAGGGTGATACTTAGACAGACCCGGGACCACCCAACCACTCTGTTCTCCTTATGTCACAGGCTGAAAACATCTCCATTTAAGGAGCTGAGGTATTGAGAGTCTTTTCAGGTGGCAATTGTGGCAGCCAGTCTGTCAATGTTTCAGTCTCTCAGCGTCTTGCAAGCAATAGAGACCATCCTCAGGACAAAGTGTCAAGCTTTATATTCATATAGAAGATCCTCTGTTTATAAAGTAACAATGAATCAGTGTTCGCAGGCGACCGAACCAGGAGTTTCCCCGTGAGAATTTGGCACACATACTGATCTGATTCTGTGACATTCTCTATCCTGAGGTGGAAATTTGCAAGAAGGTTGTGTCAGGGCCTACCTTTACCATTTGCATGGTGGTTTTGGTTTTATTCTGTCGAAGGCTTTGGACAAGTAGTAGGTTTGAGTCATTGTTACTTTCTACACAAAGAATCTTCTATAAGTATATAAAGATCAACACTTTTTCCTGAGGATGGTCTCAAGTACTTGTTAGATGCCAAGAGACCAAAGGTTAAGGGTTTGTTCAAGGACAAGAATACATTTAATGGTGATGGAGTCTATATATTTTGAACCATAATACTGACCTGTTTATAGATACCTGAGTATCCCTAGCTAGCTTTGAGCAACAAAAAGCGGAATAGTTGGGGTCCTGCACTGGCTGAGTGCGGGCAATGGGGGAGACCACCCTTATCCAGAGCAACCCGGGAAACTTGAACTGGTTTCTATCCTACCCAGAGATGGGAACACCCTGCTGATGACAACCCTCGCCTACTACAGCATGAAGCTTTTCCCTGATTTGCATAGGAGTGTTCTCATACTAATCATGCCCTGCCCACTCACAGTGCCGGTTCTATATACTAGTATAGGCATTGATTTTGGCAGCTCCTGAGGGGTCCAACCTATTTGCTGGACCTGATAAATACCATTGGGTGACTCATTTACCAAATCCCTTAAATAAAACCTATTTTGAGTTTAAACTTAGACATTGGGCAAAACATGCAGTTTCATGGCCTATAACACCGAATTGTGCATGTCTCAGTAATTACTGGACTTTCTTTTCCCTGGTGAATTTCAGTAGGTTAGACCTGCCCTAATTACCCGGGGGGAAATTGCAACGGTGCAATATTTCCCCAGTTCACAGTCAGTAGCTCTGACCGTAAGGGTGCATCCTGGGTAGAGGTGGAGGGCATTAGCAAAAGAAGCTACTCCCATAAAAAAGCACTATTTGAGGTTTGGGACAAGGGAGGAACACAAGGCAGTATATTATAACAAAGTCCTATTGCTTCCTGAGGTAGCTTCCAAAGCTGGCCATATGTAATTTGCTATTAAATTAAACCATTTAGTCCTTGCGTCAAACTCATATCTTTATTATAATTCTCATTTCTTAATTTTTTTGTTTCTTTGTACATTTTAGAAATCTCAATTAAATTATAGATAAACATGATGTGAATACATGCAATATATACAACACTGTGCAATTTCATCAGGATATGGTGCTGATTCTTTGATCAATTCCTTTCATTTCCTGTTAAAAAAATTATCACAAGAACCCTTAGACTGAGGAGCACAAGGAAACAAATCTCTAACAAAGACAACTCTTCAAAAAAAGTTAATACCTCATACAATTGTCATACCCCCATGCATTCAACACCACTCTCTCCTTACACACATACACATCTGTTCGCTCACATTTTGCATTCATTCCCATCCCAACCGCTAATTACAATCACTGTCCACGGACACCGGGAAAGAGACTATTTTTTCAACCGTTGTGTTGTAGGTTGGGATCTTGTACACTGCAGTCTACGTACGTTTCAGTAGAAAATATATTACAATTCCACCTTCTTTAGGACCACCTGAGATACCTACTCAGAACTGGTGGATCAACAAAGGGGGTATCTGTAAATAACATAAAAACTAATCAACGCCAGCTTCAAAAAACTATTTAATTTCAAAGTAAACTCCTGTGTTTCTCCTACACAAGGAAAAAGCGTTCACCAATAGATAAGAAGATCCCACAACCATGCTCTAAAGAGTTACTGTTGGACCTTATAGCCTCTCAAAAAGCAAGATCTTACACTGCATAAACTTCCTTGGCCTCGTGTTCATGCTGGCTATACGTTTGTGGAGTAAAGTCACAGATGGACTTAATTTGCACTTTTCACTCACGCAGGGGGATGAAGTTGTATTGGGAAAACCTTTTTAGGAAGGTGTTTTCTCTATACATTACCTTGTCCGTCTTAAACTTTCCTACTGGGAACTTAAGACTCTTCCTAAAACTAGGAGAAATACAGGGCCATAAGTGGCTCATTTTCCTTTTCCTCCAAAAACTACAAATGCAAAAACAAATGCATAAAAGTATTTTAATGTTAATCTGACCAGCGGTTAAGTCCCAACATTAACCGGCTATCTGTACAAGCAGGAGAGTTCCGCCATATGTACTCTACCTTTGTTATTATCTATTTTTCTTGTTTTTTAATATATCCAATGAGTAAAATCTAGATCGTTTTAATTTCTCCTGTGAAGTTGACTGAATCCACTTTTGTGAAAAGTCTAAAAAAACTTGTGTCATACCATCATGGGTTCCTAAAGGGAATGCAAAATCAGTGTTGAAGACAGACTTTCGGAATCCTATCCTATGCTGTGTAATGCAGGATATTCTCCGATATCTTGTTTGAACTATATCCTATAACGGACCTCTCAGGACTCATTCGCTGTGCTAAAATTGTCGATAATGGGTACTCTCTTAATATGATACTGATTCCAATATGGACAAGGCAAGTAAAAATGACAACATTACTGCACATGCAGTGACTACGGCGCGACCCACTGGACAATCCAGGGGCACCTCACCGTGAGCAAACCTCTCGAAGTGCGGACAAGCAGCCTGACTATCTGCCTCAAAGCATGGTGATCTTTAAAAGTTGGGACAACCCCCTCCAGAGAGACCCCTGCCCATAGGAGCTTCTCTAAATAGACTATCCTAACTGAAGACAATCCTGTGCGCTATAGTGCCTTACCTCGCGACGCAGCAATTTGACCTACATCTGCCCACTTTCATGAAAGGGTCCCAAATGACACGGAATAATACTCACCCGCAATAGTGTGATTTAAAGGACAGGCGTGCAAGCTGATTTGCTTGACGCGTTTGCGCAAGATGAAGTCACTCAATTTCCCCGTTAAAGATAGATGACGGACACAGCGTGCAGTGCACATCTTAAGAATACATACCCGCCACCTTGAGATGGATACATTTCAGATACCTCGCCTCTGTGGGCTATAATAAAACAGGACAAAAACTCCCTGAATGGAACTGACTAACTAGCGGCAAGTGGCAAAAGCATTAGGGCACGGCGTGTTAGATGTACACTAGATATGCATGCACGCCATCTTGAGATGGCTGATCTTCAATTTGCTCTTATATGCGAGCAATGCCTGAGCAAGGAAAGTGGCCGGCTGCAGTTAATAACACCTTGATATACACCTTAAAGTGCAGATAAAAAAAATAAAAAAGGCGGGGAAAGGGTGATAGAGGACATAAAGAAACTCTGTCCATGCCATATTGTGTGACAGAATGGAATAACTGTCTCTTACAAAGTCCCCTAAATATGATATATGACAGCATAGTATATGTCCCTATCATGCACCCTCCAAAAAGGTAGGGCACTAGTTGTGTATGTTAGAGGTTGGTAGTATGAGAAAATTGATTAAGCCAGAGATGTGGATAGTGAGACAGTGGTAATCATACCTATTTGATCTTCAGACTCAGCCTATATTGCAAGTGGCCACTAACCCAGCAGGTGTTCTAAGTGGACACTGATAAACAGATGATACTCAGGTTAGCCAGCTGATTAGGCGAATTGTATCCGGTAACTGGCCATATTATTTCCTCATTCAGCCCATTCTTAACCATATTGAGAAGAACAATCCAATATATCTTTCTATCTGTACGTGTGCCTGTAATAGCTTGTCCTTATTTTGCTTTAACTTTTTCTAAATTTGAGCCATTTAAGTTAGTTTTCTGTGTGACCTTTTACAGAGCAATGCTGAACTAAAGGTGCTCAATGTTTTTTTTTGTCCTAATGACTGACTTGTGTTCCTCATAACGGGTCCTGAACACCCTTGCCTGTTTCACCAATATATCCAAGACCACATGGGCATAGGACAAGATATATTACATTAGAGCTTCTACAGTTTGACATGTCTTTCAAGGTGCCCGGTCGTCCTCCATCTTCCCATCTCTCTGTTGTTAGGGAAGTATCGCAGGCATGGCACGTGCCATATCTGTGATTACCTTTAACCAGAGTGGTTCCCATGATAGAGCTTTGTTCATGTTCCTTTTTTGGTTTTAATCTGGTATGGACTAACATCCTTTAGGTTTGCATTCCTTCTGTGTGCAAAGATAGGTCTGTTTAGTATATTGTCCTCTTCATTGGTGTTTAGAATTTTCCAAATTTGTCAAAAATCCTTTTGACTTTATAGTTCAAGTTAGAATGATTGATAACAAAGACTTATTTTATTTCCTATTTGCAATTGGGTCCCTGTAAGAGAGCATCTCGGTTGTAATACTTTGCTCTCTTAAAGGCTTATCTAGCCAGGCGTTTTAGGTACCCACACTTCAGGAGTCTCTGCTTGAATGCCTCTCCATGTGTCTCATATTCTTTGATAGTAGAGCAATTCCTCCTAATTCTTAGGAATTCCCTAAAGGTAATAGAATTCTTCTAGCAATTTAGGTGAAAGTTCGAGTGCTGTAGCACTATGTTTCTAGCTTTCGGTTTTCTATAGAAGCTAACCTGTGAGTTGCCCTGTGTACCTGAAATCCGGATGTCCAAAAAGTCAACCTTTTCAGAGGTGTATTTAGCAGTAAATCTAAGATTTTTTTCACTGAGATTGAGCCATTGGATAAATTCTAAAAGGCCTTCCTCTTCTCCAGGCCGGACAAAAAAAGATGTCATCAATGAAGCGATGCCAGTGCTTTATGTTTTCAAAAAAGCGGGGCAGCTTCATTGAAAATATGTTTGCGTTCATATTCACCCATGTAGCTGTTCGCTATGCTAGGAGCACAAGATGCTCCCATGCTAGTCCCTTTGGTATGATGGTACAGGCTGCCATTAAATTAAAAAACGTTTTGAAAGAGCATTATTTTTAGACATTCCAGTATGAATGTGTCTGGTTGGTCACCTGGAGATCTTTCTAATAAGGCCTCTACTGCTTCTATTGCTTCTTGCTGTGGAATATTTATATAGAGCGCCTCGATGTCTAGTGTAACCAGAATTTGTAACTCTGGGTTGTAGGGCGCATTTTCTATCTTGCTTATCGTATCCCCAGTATCTCTCACATAGGATTTATAGCTCTTCGTCATGAGGCAGAGATATGCATCCAAATATTTCGATCATGGTTCAGTGATAGAATTTATGGATGAAATGATGGGACACGGGGGGATCTTTTATATCTTTGAGTTTTTGGAACACCATATATAGCAGGGGTAACTGGATTCAATTTGTTCAGAAACTCACATTCTTTTTTGCATATAGCACCATCATGTAAGGCTGTGTGGGTGAGTCTTTCAATCTGGGTTTTCAATTTGTCGAACGCCCCGGACTAGTTGTTTTGTAATCCAGTACCTGTAACATAGTCTGTATTTTGGTAACTTATTCATTGGTGTCCATTATTACAGTACCACCCCCTTTATCACAGTGTTTTATGGTAATATTGGTATTGTCATATAGTTTTTTTAGAGCTGTTGTCTCTCCCATGGTAAGGTTTGGTGTACCCTGGGAATATTTTTAGTGATGTTATTAAGTTATTTTAACATTGTTTTCTCAAAGATAGCAACCTGAGGTCCAACCATGTCAAGTGTGGGCATAAATTTAGAAGTAGGTTTATAACCTGACCGGTTGCTTTCCTGTTCATTGGAAATATGCTGCTAGAAATATTTGTTCAGCCTAATCTTTTTGAAGAACATGAAAACGTCTTGGTTAAGTTTGAACACATTGCTGGCAGTGCTGGGCACAAAGAATAAACCTTTAGTTAAAAGAGAACATTCTTCCTGAGTCAATATTACGGACGATAGTTTGAAGATGGGAATATTGCCTTCTTCTATACTGTATCTAATCTTCATGGCCTCCAGTACTGTTGGATTCTGGTCTTCAAGTACTGTTGATGATATTGAGGGTCTTGCTTGAAATATTCACCCCTGTTCTGTCTCGGGTATCTGTACCGGCCCCTGTTGCGACCCCTGGATAAAAAAGGAGATGCAGACGGGTATCTGTTGTTGTCACCCTGTCTTTCCCTAAATCATGTATGATCTGGATTTGCACCATCTGACACCCCAGAGCTCTCTCCTTCCGAGTCTGTGGAGTATGTGTCTGAAAAAGTAATGAGCTTTCTTCTAGGTGCTCTAGTTTGGTCATGATGTCCTGTGTCTTGACTCCAATCTTGGTAATAGTTTGCCGTGAGATATGGATAGGCCTTTTCCTGAGTGTACCAACTACTATCGTTTTTCAACTTTTCTGTCTCTTTCTTAATAAGGTGTTTTTTAAAGTCATATAATTCACTGGCAATGCTCTCCAATTTAGTTTTGGCTTCCTCTAGGGCTGTCATGCCTTTCAATTTGTCTTCTAACTCTAGGATCTCCTGATTGAGAATAATGACCACCTCCCTGGCGGTCTCCACAATTATGATCATCTAATCACTGGCACATCTGTTTGCTATGTGGGGCCACTTTTTAAAGAACTTATGTATCACTACAAATAGAGCAGGGGCATTTCTTACCCTAAGTCCAGAGGGGATGCCCCTGCTCTAGGTACTCTAACATGAACTGAGCATGGGATTCCATTCTTTTGGATTTCTTCTTTAAATTCAACAATTGTATCCATTTACTATTTTCCAAATTGGATATTACCACTCTTTTGCCTGTTGTTGGGGCTTGGCCAATTAGGATGTTAAATTCTTCCTCTGAGAACCTAAATCTTTTTAGTGCCTCCATGTTTGAAATGTAAGAGACACCTCACTGCAATGCTAATGTTTCAAAATAAATTCTAAAAAGATGCACCTGTGTCTTGATGAAAAGGGAAATTGTGAGAGGTGGAGGGCAGGCACAAGCACATGAAAGCTTGTCTCTTTATGGGCTTGAGGTTCCAACGGGACCTCAAGCATATTCACAAAAAAAAACAAAGGTTATAGGGATGTTATAGTTAGGCTCAGATTTAACTTGCACAAGCCCGTAGAAATTCAGCAGTTATAGTTAACTGAGCTAACTATAACTTACGCCCCCGCAATGCACTGCTTATGACCTCACATATTACATCACTCATGACATGTACTATCCCTTCAGAAATGAAGGATTCCATGGGATAATTAGATGTTCCCATCTTCCTATACAACGGAAACCGTTTGTGGGGAACAAGGCACAGATATTAAAAGAATAAGAATAGAACACCGTCAACACAGCCTTCTCAGTTACCACATCCTCTTCACACACAGGGAAAGCAGGGCTGCCCACCTGCAGCTAGGCTAGGGAAACTAGAAACAAGGAAGCCATTGACAGAGAGCCCATGCCCTATCAGGAGATGATAAAGTACAGAGTGGAAAATTTGGAGATAACCCCCGCCCCCAAAGAAGACTAGGTGGGCTTGCCTAAGATATGCGAATAGCTCAGATTAAACCCCCCCAGTGCATGCTTTTCAAAGTACTCCACTGAGGTAGAGAAAAATGGGCGAGGGGCAAACTGTGACATTACTCAACCTAGGCAAACTGAGCACTAGCACTATGTGCTCATGGATGGGATGGGAAGCTTTACGCAGTTAGGCCACAGGCAGCCACTCCTACCCTTCTGCTCAGCACTACGAGCATGTATCTGTCCTTGCAGCACTAGGAATAGGCATTGGCACAATACTGGAAAAGTACCGACTACATGTACATCAACAGTTAACCATAGTCCCTGGCAGAGTCGCACCAGGTGCGGTGGAACTGGTGCCCAGCAGTCTAACGGGTGCACTGATCCCTGATAATTGCTGTATTTTTATAATTCAATCAGCAGCCAGGGCGGAAGGGCCTTTTCTTCCTTGCACTAGGGCCCCTGGCACACTGGCTATGCTAGTAGTTACTGGGCAACACAGAGAACACACATAGATCATGTACAGCATCAAGTACATTATGCATGTGCAGGAATCTGGACACACAGCTCCTCGGCAGCAATGGGCAATGTCAGTTCCTCCGGAACTACTGCATATAACACATCATTTCTGTTACGCTTGTGCAAGGCTAGATACACACTGATTTTAAACACCTTTGATAAGAGAGTAAATCCATTGGCCATACTCAGTAAAGTGTACCTGCCACACACCAATAGTCTTGCTCAGGCCCAAACTGGCCAAGGCTAGGGGCGGCGAGGAGCAAAGGAGCACCCCAACACTGCCTAACATCAAGGATCCCTGGGCTCACAGTGTGGGGGGGTCGTATAATGTGGGAGTCAACATATTCTAACCCGTCTCTTGGGTATGGGTGGTGTGGAAGAGGTTAAGGAACATGGCTCAGGTTCATGCAGCATCAATGTTGAAAAAATTAAAGAGTTTGCTGAATACAGGCGTATATTCTCCTCACCCGGGTGGGGTACGTGTTGTCGCAGGTACGTACTATAGCCACACCGGTTCAATGCAGATTTTTGTTTGGGGGCGTCACATGGTTTGTGGGAAGGCAGACATTTTTCAGGTAAATGTAGAGAGGACTGGGGTGGCAGTTCGAGGATGGGTGGCCAATTCTTATCTGGTTTATGCGATAGAACTAAGCAAACTCTCCTCAAAGCCTGGTCTCTTGAGGAGGTGGGTGGGTCGTCTGAAGGCATGAGAAGAAAGATACATCAAGCAACACACAAGACATGCTCCAGTTCAAGGTACATCAGCCTCTGGTCATACCGTCAAACAGATCACTTCAGGATCGACGATAACATAAGGTGCCGCAAGTGGACTCCCAGGCACTTCTCTTCCTGGGTCCATGCCTCCTCACCTCGAACCCCATGTATCACGAACTCAGAGTGAAATAGCTCACAACCCTCCACTCAGTACCCAGCCCCAGTTATCCCTAAATATGCACAATCAACCCACCCAGCTACTCAGTCCCCACACTTTTTGTGGGGCTATACTCCCCCTTCACAAAAATCCAAATCTCAACACTCCATTACTACCGAAGTAGGTGGGGGGGCTTGCCCCATTAAGCAGTCCTCTGGGTTGGGCTCCATACCCTCTCCCCCGCAAAGCTGCATGATCCGAAGCTTGCAACCTTGCTCTTCCGTCACAGGAATTCACACTCCCACCTCGAAGCGGTTTCACATCTTGACTCAAAGGGAGCTGAGCCCCTTCCCCACCAGCTCTTGGCTCCCGCTGAGGGGCTGCATGCCTTCACCTGGGGGGTCCATAGTCCCTAAATTTCATGACTTCTAGGGTCAGTACCATCACGCAGGGGGTCTCCGTGACCCTTGCCTTTAGGTGGTAATGAGGGGCTTCCATGCCTTTAAAATCTGGGAGTTGCAGACCTCCCCTTTGGTGATTTGCTCTCTTTGAGGGGGTTCCAGGTGCTCATCTGGAGGAAGGGAGTCCATATTTCTCAAGTCCTACAACCCTAAGGTCAGTGCCCTTAACATAGGGAGGGGCTCCTCGACCATGCCCTTACCTAGGGGGGCTCCGTGCCCCTGTGCCCCCAGGCTCCTGCCTCCTTTCTCCTCCTCCAGACCTTCGCATCTCAGCTCCTCTCACATCCATGAGTAGTTCAAGAGCCAACTAGACACTAGCAGCTCCCTCCACAAATCACAGCCCTTGGATATGCTTCCAGGGATGTGGTCTCGAGCGCACAAGGGGGTCCTTGGCAGCCCGCAGGTGCAGGCACCTGGCTCACCCTCCTCCCAGGTTCGATGTGGTGCTCAGGATGCAGAGCTCAGACTTCTGTTCACAGCGCACAGCCCTTCACAGCGCATTACTCTCCCTCTCGGGTGTATACGGAATAGCTCCTCTTCCTAATGGTAGTGGTGATGAAACTGGAATTAGGTGCCCCCGACACAAAGTTGTTGGTACTCCTACTGCTACCACAGTAGGGTGCAAGCAGGCTTGTATATAATGTGTGCACACTTCTCCCTCCTCGTCACTCACAGCTCCTTGCTTCAGCTGCGGTCAGGATGCGGTCCTTTCCTAATGATTTGCTCCGGCCCCCAGCTCTGCCTTCGCCTCTGCCTCTGTCGTAAGCATAAGGTAACCAGCCACTCCAGCAGCTAGGCCACTATTGAGGTTTCTCAATTACTGTCCCTCCCCCCACGACCTGGCCCACCCGGAGAGTATATACAAAACAATCGCGGGAGTACACACTTGTTTTTTTTGCCATGAATTTTCAAATTTGTTGCGATTTTCTCTGCAAAATGTTTTTTTTTGTTATTTTTTTGCCCTGCCCCCTTTTCTTTATTTTTTGGGGGGTTTTTGGGACTTGGGTGAAGCCATGTCCCAAAATGACTGCCAACACTTCCTGGTTGAAGTGTTGGCAGCCAATCAGATTTCTGCACGAGATCGAGAGGATCCAAGGAGGGCTCACGCCCCTAGATATACAAATTTGGTTTTCTTTTAATAACTAAAAGTACTGAACGAATTTACACCAAATCACAAAAAGCACGCTTTCTGGACCTCAAGCCTTCAGAGGGCCTCTGACCCCTCATGAGCTCCCATTTAGCCCAAAGCCAATGAATATAAAATAAGTATGTGTGCGCAAAGGCTCAACTAGACCCAAATTTCGGGGGGGCTAACACTTCAGCCACAGTGGTGGTGCGATTTTCTCAGCAACATTTTTTTAATACTTTTTTGTCCTGATGGGGTCCCTGGCGGACCCCAGCATCAGAGTTAGGGGGTCAAGTTATTCCTACCCTGCCTCCTTTTCTTTATTTTTTGCGGGTTTTTTGGGACTCGGGTGCAGCCGAGTCCCAAAATGACTGCCAACACTTTCTGGTTGAAGTGTTGGCAGCCAATATGATCTCTGCACGAGATCGAGAGGATTCGAGGGGGGGTCACATCCCTAGATATACAAATTTGGTTTTCTTTAAATAACTCTAAAACTTCTGAACAAATCTACACCAAATCTCAAAAAGCACGCTTTCTGGACTAACTTTCTGCAAAATTTGGCGTAATTCCGTTCAGAGGTTTGGGCTGTAGTCGTGTCTAAAATTCCTATGAGAATTAACATGAGAAATGCAAATTTTTTGATTCCCCCCCTTTTTCTCGGCCCTCACTTTACGGATCACCCCGAAACTATCCCTGCACAACAAGACCCAACTCTAAACTTTTTTGGGAAAATTTTGGGAAGATTTGTCAAACGGCGGCAAAGGTATAGGCAAGACAAAAAACGCTTTTCTTATGGAAACTAGGTCCTAACTATAACTACCTACTGGCGCCCACCAGTAGGTAATGTATGTATGTGTATATATATATATATATATATTCAATAGTTTGGAAACATGAAGCTTGCAAAACTGCCAAAGATATCTATAGGCCATAACTAATGCCATTAAACACAGTCTGCTGAAAAAATGTTACACTATGAGCTTGATTATATTTGCTCTACGAACGATTTCAAATACTTTGCCGCTTGATGACAAATGTGTTGACAATTTTCTAGGCAGACTTTTAAACTCTGTATGTGTTGTCATTAATCTGTAATTTGCTGGACACGGTGACATTCAGAAAAACCGCTGCGCTCGAAATAGCTGAGGCTGACAGTACGGCATTTGTGAGAGATACTAAGATTACGCAGTTGCAGGATATAACCTTTATTGATAATAAGATAAATAATATTAATGGTTCTGTGTATACCACACACCACAAACTGGAATGTCTCTGTGTGCTTAAATTAAATGTGACGTTATTCCCTAGCTCAATTTTGTTATTTTTATAGTGAGAAATAATAAAAGCCTACATTAAATAAATAAATCGAGGCTTCGACTTGCTACTTTCTTACACAAACATCTCAACATCAGGCGATCAACCCAACGAGCAATTTTTATCAGTAATACTTACATGAATAAAGTAATCAAATTAAGAATGCTATTCAATGCATGGGGGCCCTTGAAGGAAATGGGGGCTGGTGTTGTGAGCGGGGCTTTTATGCCCATCACACCCTAACCAACGATGGTCGAGGTGAAGGGCAAGACGAGGGGGCAGTGTTTAGAGTCTGTGACTGTAAGTGGAAATCTCCTCCCACTTCTGGAAAAAATGTGCAAAGGCTTCCGAGGATGCCACAGACGTCCTGGGAAGGTTGTAAAATCCCTGCTGGTCAGCTCACCACAATTAGCTGGAAACCTACTCTCTGCATGGTCACTGTGTGCACATTGGGTGATATCGCTTCTTCACAGAGGGATTATTAGCCTGTGCACAGAGGCTCCCCGGCACCCCTGCGGCACATGGGGACCTCAAGCCTTCAGAGGGCCCCGATCCCTCAAGAGCCCCCATTCAGCCCAAAGACAATGCATATAAAATATGTATGTGTGTACAGGGGCGCAACTAGACCAGAACTTTGAGGGGCGGGGCAAACACTCAGCCACAGTGGTGGTGCTAACACTTTAAGCAATAAGGGTAGACACATCCGCAAAGCAAATATGAGACCACACATTCCAATATGTCCGTTTTAATGTTCTAACACATGTGTGCTCGCAAAAAAAATTCCGGTGACCAAAACGTTTGGTCTTTGGTGTGACCGAGGGCCGCAATGATGCCAGCAGGGTGGTGGTCGGGCGTAAAGTGGGTATAGGGGAAGCAAAGCATGTATATCCAGTGGCTGAACTGAATTGCACAATGTGGAACCAGAAAACCTGGGATTAATTCAGGCTCCCCCGACCAAATTGGGTGAACCTGGGCAATTGTTTTATTTCAATTTCCATCCTTTTTCTTCATTATCACATACAAGAGGACCTTGAAATACATGACTTCAGGATGCCTGCTGTACAAAAACTTCTCCTGTCTTTGAATTTAGTCACTAATGGCATTGTTGTCAGTGTGGGGGTGGGAGGCAGCATGAATGTTTCTAAATTCATGTTTGACGACCTATCACTTTAAAAAAAAATACTTCTGAATGCACTGCTATTTTTTTTTTGTTTGATCTGTTTTATTGGCTTTAAACAAAAAAGGATTGTACATATATTCAACTTTGCCGGTCTCCGGGAAAGAGTTGCATTATACAATTACAGCTTGTACTTGACATTACAATTAGTATTCAACAGGTATCACATGAGCAAGCGTGTGCCAACCTTACAGTTTAGCTTTGCAATGAAGGACTCACCCATGACAGTCCCCCATGTGTCTGTGAATATGCGGCATTATAGTTTACATGTGAGCTGTGTACTCAAATGTTCCAGTGTGGGGTTCGGGTACTCCAGTGGACTCTCGCGACTGTGTTGTGTATCCAATGGCCACAGGTCAGTTAGCTGCATCATAACAAAGTGAACAGAACAAGAAAAACGTAAGTAGGGGGAAGGGGAGGGCCCAACTAGTTGTGGGGATGTATATCATCACCTGGCTTGTTACGCTGGCAGTTTTTACCATCCAACTGCAATGCCTTTAGCCTTCTTATAATTATAACATGTGTGGTGATTGGTGCGCGCACAGGGCAGGGTACTATATGAACGTTAATGCTGTTGTGGCTGAATTTTGGGATGCGTTTTCGTCAGGGTTGTCCGGGGAAGCCTCCGGCGCCACCGCCGTTTGGAGTGCCGATAGTATCATTTTTTATTTTTTTTTGTTTAAATATCTTTATTGGTCTTTTCTGATTTTATCGTTTCTGATATCACATTACATTACAGAAGAATTTGAAACAGTATCCCGACATATATGGTACATATCAATGGAAACATTATGTATATCAACAATGTGGTACAATAGTGGGGATACAAACCATAGTGACATATACATGTCGCTCCAGAAGGTACTGGCTCGTAGATCACTGTGTGCTACTTCTTGCGCTCACTGGTGCCGATAGTATCATGTTCCAAAGTTTTGAGATCGGGTATTTGCCTAATCCCAGGATATCTTCCCTCTGTAGTGCAGTTCCCTCTGCTTTAGCCCAGTTTAACAGCGACTGAGACCAAGCCTGTATGGTCGGGGGATCCTCAGCGCCTAGTGATAAGCCTCTTGGCTACCACTATTCTGAATGCACTGCTATAATCTGATTTACTAAGGTGAAACGGTTCTGCAGGTTAATGAAATACAGTTTTTGAATTTTGTAGAGACTATCGTATTTTTACACATTTGCTGTCTTTAAAAATGAAGGTGTTCCTAAAGTTAAGGGGTGCAGCACACTCTAGTTACATTCTTTCTTTAACAGCAATTAACCTTTAAATAAATGCTTGCTGTTTATTTAATATTTTTTATGTCAGTACTGAGTCCTGTAAACAGCAGCACAGGGCTGCTGTTGCCCAGGGGGACGCATGTAAAGGGCAGGAGGGTCGTACTTTGAGTATCACTGTTCTAACACATGCAGACAGCATTTGTGTATGCCTGAATTCTTGCTTTAGCACATTAAAGCCAGATCTGTTGTCTTTGCCAATCCTTTCCACTGAGACAGTAAACACTGCTGGAGCTTCAAGAGTGTCCACCAGACCTGTGTCCATCAGATGACTGCAAGATGGCAGGTACCGAACGATTCTTGTGCCAGGTGTGCATGTTTGACACACAGAAAAGAAAGCACTGAAGCCTTAGTGGAAATGTGTCTTTCCTTACTAAAAGCAGCATAAGCTGCATAATAAACAAACGTTTCCAGGGAACAATGTGAGACGCAGTAGCGGCTCCTGGTGGGAGTGCTGCGGGGCGGGGAAGGAGCAGGGTGGGGGGTAGTAAACTACGGCATACGGCCGAACAGAGGTAAGTAAACAAATAAATAAATAAAACAAATCTCGTTGCGCACGCTGCATCGCATTTGGCAATGCAGCGCGCGCAATGAAATTCGTTTTATTTATTTATTTGTTTACTTACCTCTGTTCGGCCGTAGTTTACTACCCCCCACCCTGCTCCTCCCCCGCCCCTCCGCCCCGCAGCACTCCCACCACGAGCCGCTACTGGTGAGACGATCTCAAAAAGAGCACAATAAACTGCTCTGACACACATCGAGAAGTAGATTTATATGAACTCCATTAAAGGTGTAGAGCCTGTCTTGGGATAGGGAAAATTATGCAGAGCTTCTATCTGGATATAAAAATCTTGAGGTTCACCAAGAGTTTAAAAGGATCGGGCATTCACAGAGTGGAATAAGCTGGGATGCCTGTTCACGATGTAAAAAAATGCATGTTTTTATATTTATATAACATGGACCTAGCTAGAGAGTAACACAGCGTTGCACCTTATATGGAGCGATGGAAGACGATGCAAGATCTTACACATGAAACGGTAGCTTAAATATTTTTCTTACTGCACACACTTACTTTGGCATCACAGTTTTTTTTTGTAGTTTTATATAGCTTGAACTTGACCCTGCATTAGAGAGCTTCACATGAGCACCAGTTATATTACATAAGTACACCTACATTTTTGTGTTTTGAAATGGGGCAGATTAGGTGATTTGGCCAGAATCACACTGGAGGTTGAGACTATGCTGAGACTCAAACCTGGTGCCCCAGTTCCAAAGTCGGCAGCTCTGGCCGTTACACCACATCCTCTCCCTACACTGGCAGTGTTGGCTAAAGATGACAAGGTTTGAACGTGCACATGCTGCAGTAGAAATGCATCATGGTAAATAATGTTGGCAGCCATGTTTCAAATGGAGCTGAAGCTGTGCAGAAATTAGATTAGATCTTGATATGGTGAGGATCAACAACACAAGGCACTGCAAGATTTGACTGAGGCATGAGGATAGCCAGGCAGAGATCTGGGCAAAGACCATTGCATGTGGGAAGGTGTGAGCATGCCCATGAACCTTCTGCACCCCTCACACTGGGCTCCTGTGGTATACTGGATAACGCCTGCACCCCCAGCCAGTGTGGGGCTCATGTACCTCCACCTGAACAGATGTCTGATGATCTCTCACATGAAGAAAGAAGGACTAGCTAGCAGGCTAGGGGAGTGCTTAGACCTTTTGTCTGCAGAGAGAACCATGACTAGCTTTAGGCTGCTGCAGGAAACTCCTCCTCCTGTACCCTGAAGTTGAGATAATCACCCAGGCTTTATGCTAGGCACATCCATCCACTTCATTTGGGGTTTGCCTACTCCAACCAAGTCCAAAGAGGTGACAGCAGGAGGACTGACAGCTGTATCAGCATTGGTTGACAGCAATGTGCATGATGAGCTAGAGAAGCAGAGCAACTGGCATGAGTTCTATCCATTAGTAATACGCAAGAGTGAGAGCAGCAGGAATTGATGCTATATAATAGCAGCAACAGTTGCTTGCAGTGACAGGAGCACGAGTTGCAGAGGATGGCAGCGTTAAGACCTGCAGGCACTGTATGACAGCAGCAAGGCTCCAAGATATGTCAAAAGTAGGAGTTGTGTCTAACAGCAGGACTCGGCATGACAGCTTCACAAGTTTCAGAATATGGCAGAAGCACCTTAAGTAAAATAGTGTAACTGCACATGTATGCTGCCAGGTTGTGCCTCTTCTTAACGGAGGGTAAGCCTGCACTGCTGCTAACTACTATTAGCAAGGAAAGCATGTTTATTGCTGTCAAGGAGTACCACTTTTGTGAGGAAAGAAAGTTTGCACTGTAGAGTCCCAATATGCCATGAAGTGTACATTGCTGCTGCCAGGACATACAAAGGGTCTCATTTATTAGTTTTTGTGGTAGGGCAGCGCCGCAGGCCTTCATGCTGCGCTGCCTTACGGCAAAAGAAAAGGGCAGGAATGAGCCGTATCTATCAGATGTGGCGCGTACCTGTCCTTTTCCCCTGCGCCGGCGCACAATGGGCTGCCGTGCACCAATGCAGGCACCTTTGCACCATAGTGCAAGGGTGCCTGCATTGAGGGGATGATTGCTTTTGTGCAGGAAGGTACATATTCCTGTACAAAAACAATCACAAGAGGCTTTTTCCTCTTTCTATGTGTGCTGCAGAATGCAGCACACATAGAAAAAGAAAAAATGAGGAGAAATAAAGATATTTCTCCTCGTTGTGCCTCCCTTACACCATGGGGAGGTGTAGGTTTTTGACGCTGCCTCAGATTTACGATTTCTAATAAATCTGGGGCAGTGTCAAAAAGCCATGGATCCCAGCAACACCCATTGCACGCCCCTTTAATGCAGAAAACTGCGTTAAAGGGACCAATATTTATCAGGCAGCATTACGCCAACAAAAGTGGCTTAGTGCTGCCTGATAAATATCGTGCAGGCTCCTGCGCCACAGAACGTAACATAAAGTGACGTTCTGGTGGCGCAAGGGGCCTCATAAATGAGGCCCAATTTCTTTAACAGAGGGAAGCTTGCACTGTTTTCATTTCAGTTGCGCCTGTTCTTTAAGGAAGTGAAACTTTCACTGCTCCTTCCTCATCTGTATCTGTTCTGTGAGAAGCACACATTTCTACTTCTGCTTGACATCTACCTGTTCTGCAGAGACGGTTTCACAATTGCTGTCCTTTTTGTACCTAATCTGTTTGACAGCACCTTGGACTGCTTCTCTTTCTGCTGTCATGTGCCCAGTACCTATTCTTTGTGTTATGGATGCTGACAATGTCATGATGTGGCTGTGGTATGTTTTTAAGTGACGCGTGGTCTCAGACTACTTCATTGCTTTGATACTGTGGTGGGGCATTGGGTTGGTTTAGGGTATTAACCCAGATCTCAGCCATTCTCAACCTCACTGGGTCCCTCACCTTTGTAAAAGTAAACTCTTGCCCCTGGCACCAAGCTCAAGCTTTAATATTCATAATTCATGTGGAAATTAAAAAGGGGGAGGCATATGGACTGTGCTTCAGCAGCACGTGTTAACCCACAGGACTGCACTTGCTAGTTTGAAATTGGCGGAGGGTAGTAGATGGCAGGGTAGGCACCAGCTGACTACAAAAGTGTGTCAGCTCGAGGACAGCAAGGCCGGGAGGTTGTGCAGCCAAGGAGCATTTCAACTGAGCCTTTGAAATGTGTATGTGTTTTTGATATGGATCTGTACACCTTTTGTCTCCATGTTTTCCAACCACCAGCTGCCACTCGCAGAGATGGTAACGAGGACCAAGAGGTAAACCACACAAAGGCCAAGCAGTCGGAGGCACACCATGCCTTACAAAAGAATGTTTTGATGGGCATAGTGCCAGGTGCTCTCCATGCACAGTGCCATGCTGATCCACTTTGTCAATCTATTATATGTTCGGCTACCAAATACGCTGGGCACAAGTCAGACACGGCCTTCTGTGAGATGGAATGTGGTGTGCCAGCACCCAGGAGTCCTCAACAAGGCACAGTGAAATAGAGCACCTCACGTCTGTCCCTGCTC
Source organism: Calotriton arnoldi (assembly GCA_963921515.1). NCBI lineage: Eukaryota > Metazoa > Chordata > Amphibia > Caudata > Salamandridae > Calotriton > Calotriton arnoldi. Next base: position 3,913,813 of record CAWUFW010000215.1, on the reverse strand, counting down.
GGTGCTTAATTTGTCAAATAATGCCCAAGGTTTTGCTCAGAAGCCCGTGTGCAGTGCTATTAAATGTCAGCATGGTGGATTCCAAGGGAGCATAGTCTTGATTCCACGTCATGCCTCTTCGCCCACCATCAGGCATTTTCCTACACATTATCTCACTCTTTCTGCACTTTTTCATCTTTGCTTTATTTATTTCTTTGTCGATGTTCTTTCTGTTTCTCTTCCTCCTTCTTTCACCCTTTAGCGTTTTTTAGGTCTCGCCTAGCGTTGCTGCGCACATGCGAAGCTCGCTCGGCGAGATTTATTGTAAATGAGGAGTTTGAGAAAAGGGCTTTAAGCCCCGCCCCTCATTTCCATTGGCTGGCGTCACCGTTTATGCTAAACGGTGGCCTGCCATTGGAAATGAGCTGTTGGCGTTGCCTCCCTTTCGCCTTTTGGTCCGGCCCATCCGGACTGGATCGCCTGCTTCACGGCTGTCGTGAAGCAGTTTCTTATCGCAAGGAGGCGTGTTGTATAAACAAGCCGTGAGATCCAGTCCAGATGGGCCGTCTCAAAAGGAGACAGGGCTCCGCGTGTTTATTTTTGCATCGCGCTTTCACTTTAAAATGAAAGCGCGATGCAAAAATAAACAGCGGCTGCCTGGCGAACGCTTGTTTCACTATTGTGCTTAAGGAAATGGATTCACCTTAATGTTGCTGACTCGGGGTCTGCAAAAGACCTGCACTGGATATTGTAAAGAACTCCTTCCGGTTCAAAAGACTGCGTCTTACACCACTGTATGCATGGGATGGGGCACGGCTACCTGCCTGAAAGATAACCACGCATGCACGAGGACAGGAACATTTGCCACTATCAAACGTTTTCTGCACCCCTCTCCCTTTCACCCTCAAACTTCTGGCCTCTGGGGAAACGATGGCGTCTTTCCGGGAGATGCCGGCTAAAGAACAGTCTCCCAGAAAAAGACAGGAAGCCCCTTGAATCTAGTTTAGGGCCCGTCTCTTCTCCTAAACCACTTTCGCCTTATCTCAAAGGACATTTGTAAGCATTAAGTTAACCAGCGCCTAGAGGCGTTTCGTGTATGGCGCTATATCAGTGTTCGTCATCATTATCACCCTCGCATCATGATGGGGCCCATTGTCTAAGCACGTGTCTTTGCACCTGGCTGCCTGGATAGTCCACTGTTTCCGCTCCTCTCGCGCGCACTGCATTTACTTTCCCATCTCGAGCCTGTCATGAGCTCGGAGGGCGTTGCACACTGATCAATGTGCTGAGTGATATTTTACACACTCAGTTACCTCAAACACCTATGTTGACACCCGACAAGAGCAAGTGGGAAGTGTGTCCACACTCTTTCAAGGTGTGTGCTGACCGGCGCACGGACATCTGGCGCTGTGCGTTGCTTACAAGCCACACATGGCCACACACAGGGGGCGCTTTCCTTCTATGTTCGCTCTCGGTTTCTGTTTTCAGTCATACATTATGAACTCCCGGGTGAGCTGCTCATGATTATGTGATGCCATATCACTCGTCTGCACAATAGGTTTTTGCGTAGACAGCGGCACTATTTAAGTAAAAACAGAAATTGTGACAATTGTTGCCACAGTGCTATGTGCACAGGATCACACAGTGCGTCAAGCATGAACCGGGACAGTAAATGAAAGACTAACCACAAACAAAGGTAATTAAATAATTGTTTAGCATTCTCTCCTTTATGTCATACAATTTCTCTTCTGCTCGTCCCTGTCTTATTTTCTCTGGTGTTTTACTCCCCCCACCACCAATACACACACACACACCTCTTTTATTGCTTGACACCGTTCTGAATGGGGCAGATTTGCATTTCTCTGTTGAGGCCAATGTGTCCTGAGCTGTGAGCCTGTAATCCACTCCCGGTGTCCTGCTCGCTGTTTGTCTGCAGTGTTCGAGCTGATTGCTGTTACATTGCAGTACAGGCAGGGGTTGATGTCGAGGGGGCTGCTGTTCTTGGGTTCGCGCACAAGGTGACGACTTGAGTTAGTTTTCGCAATATTTATTATTGTTTCCGATCTGGAGTGCTGGGGAAGCGAAGAGGAGGTTTGAAAAAGAGCAGAATGGAAGGAAGAGAGTGAGGTGTGGAAATGAGGTTAAAAAGCAAAGGAGAGAAAAACTGAGTGACGTGGGAGGGGATGGAGAAAAGGCAGCAAACGATAAACAGAAATATATGAACGGACAAAGGAGGAAAGAGTTTGAAAGAGAGAAGTTACTTGTGTATAAAAATCTGTGTGTGCCAGTGGGGTTGTGTTGTGTGTTAATAAAGTATACATGCAGTCATGGCCCGACTGGGAACCCAAAGCAACCCTGGCAATGTTCTCGGACCAGCCCTTGCCTGGCCCCGGGAGGCTAAAAACGCTTCCTTGCTGCAATGCAATAGGTCTCGCAATTACGCCAGTTTGAGCTATTTGCATTCTAAACGACAATGCCTTTTTTCTTTTGTTTTGCTTTTTAAAACTTAAATAAAAGGCATTGTCATTTACAATGCCAATAGCTTAAACTTGCGTAAATGCGACACCTATTGCTTTGCAAATGCTTGTTCTCTCTTGCTCTGGATCAAAGTCATATGAGTCAAAATGACTGTTGGTCCTCAATAATGGGTGCTGGTGTGCCCCACCTGCACCCACCGGCTCAAATTAACCACTGTCCCTACTGTGGTGCACATGTCCAGCCCTATCCAAACAGAGGCACGGAGCAATCATGAGGTAGAGGAACACCAGAACGGGTTGCTCTACGCCGCCTTTTGTGTACACAGAATTTTATAGTAATTGCGTGGCTTTTACAGCCACTGTGTGATATGAGGTTATTGTCAAGCCATCACCCTGACTGGCAGCATTAGTGCTTAGGCCTTAGCTTGTCTTCCTTCGGGTATAGGACAGGCAGCGAGGGACATTTTACTCAGAAGCTGCCTGTGGGATGATCTTTTAAAAGTCCCTGTCCCAATAATAAGCGCCGGTGACACCCACCATCATCACTTTGCATGTTCCTAGCTTTTATAAACTCCAAGTACTGACTAAAAAAATAAGCCACAAGCGCTCTCACCCCCTCCCCCACCCACCAAGAATACATGATGCTGTTCGCAAATAACTCTGGATTGCCTGATGGACACTAGATCATTGTAAATCCATTGAAAAAAACCTCTTTCTCTCGTTTGTTGTATTTATATAGCGCTTGCTTCCCATTATCATGGTAGCAAGCGCTATATCAATGCAATTACATACATCTAATTTGTTATTTTGAGCCTTGTGTTTTACTTGGAAGCATTCAGGTTTCCTACATACAACAGCCATGATTTAGACGGGAAACTCGCGATTTGTAAAGCCAAAAATAGCTTTATTTTACCTGTCTTCCACCTAAAGTTGCCTCAGTTTCAATGTTTGTTAATGGGGGGAAATGCATTCCCTGATTTTTTTTCCAATATGTCCCACGTTCCAGCTGTAAAAAGTTGGCAAGTATAAGGGTATGTTTTAGCTTAGGAGAGGGCGGAGTTTGCCTTTCACATGCACAGGCGCTGTCACATCCCAGTGCTAATGGGCAAACATTGCCTCTCCTTTAAACAATGGGGAATGCTCAAAAGGCGTTACCCAGCACAGTGAGAGTCCCCAACCATGGGTTCTGTGCCCTAGGGTATTGTGAACAAACAGTGATCTCCACCCCTCTCCTTTGATGACACTGCCCAGAAGCTGAACATGTCTTAGAAAAGAAAATGTTTTTCTCAGGTGCCCGTTTCTCGAGCAGTGTTCTGACCAGGCTTTCCCAGTGACAAGCACCCAAGCTACGGTACACAACAAGGGGGGGAGGGAAGGGGGGGGGCTGAAGCCCTTTTAGCCCAATGGACATTGCACGTGTGTGTGTGTGTGTGTGTGTGTGCGTGCATGTGTGTGTGCGCGTGTGTGCTGGTGTTACTATCCTTGTAGGGACTTGAGTATGATAACACACTCCCGCTTTGATTGCACTGTGGGGACTTGAATCTAAGTCCCCACAAGGTAAAGTTTTTTAAATGATTGAAAATGACTTCAGGAACACCTGTGCCAATTTTTTTAACTTTTTTTTAAATTGCCTTGTGAGGACCTGTTTTTCACCGTGTGCTTATTTTTTTTTACTCAGCTCTGCCCCTGTAGACAGGAGGTGGTACTGCAGCCTTAAACACACAACATATTAAACACACTTCAGTAATTGGATACCCTCTAGCAGCACAGAGAATAGTGATTTTGAAGAAGCATGCCCATCAGAAGACATAATGCCTGATTACAATGGCCTTTTTAATAATATGTAACTTTTTTCCTTTTTTTCAGAAGAAAATGAAGCTACTGACAGTGCACTTTTATTTTGTTTGGTGACTATTTTCTTTGGAAAGCATAGACATGCACAATTAATTGAATCCTAGTTATTTACATTTCCAACACTTAACTGATTCACTATTTAAGATCTTACTTTACATTACCGTTCAATCGCCACAGCATGCAATGCAGGGCAATAGATCCGCCTACTTTAGCCACTGACTCTTGAACTGACAGTGAATACATTTGGCCTGATAAATTGTGCACACCATCCTGAAAAGAAGTGCACTACAGTGCAACGGCTTGTTGGCCAAAACGTGACTTTGCCAATGCCACTTTCTTTCCAATCGTTATCATTTTTATTGTTGTTTAGTCATCCTTGTGCCTTTAATCAATGCCTTCAGGATGCAGTAATTTAAACTCTGTAGTTCATATTCCTTGCCACAATACAAATCATAATTTCCTGTGAAGTGCATTTAAAGTAAAAAAGGATTTCCATACCTGTTCTAAATACACTTGTTTGCTAGGAAACATCCGTACTAATTTATTTATTCAAATTATAAGTGAGAGAGAGAGAGAGAGAAAGTGTGTGTGCGTGTGTGTGTGTGCGTGCGTGCGTGTGTGTGTGTCTCTGACTGACTGCTGTGCCCTGACGGTGATGCAGTGAGTTGACAGGTTTGAACAGCTAAAGCGAGGTGGGTAGGAAATTAAAGTTGAAACAAGCGGTGAAGCCGGTTTAACTAGTACAATCTGAGATTAAGTGCAAGCTTAAGGCATTTTTCTATATGATGTGCTTGCATTATCATCTTGTTTTGAAACTCGCAGTGAAACAATTGTGGTGAAAGGTCTCTGACGTGAATGCATTTCAAGGCCGTTGCACGTATAGAAACTCTTGTCAGCCCCTCACAATACAATGGGCGCACCGTCACGCACAACGCACCGCGTCAAGTGATTCATCGCCAGAGCATGTGACATATCAGGACGAAACACCTTTTTGGGAATTTAGACGTGTCTGTGCCTGACGTTTGAGATGCGGCAGATTTTAGGAGAGTTCCTCAGATGAGCCCAAATGTCAAGTCCTCAACTGGTCAAAATAAATAAGTGTCGGGGCCCTTGGTTTGGCTCTGAAATCTGTCGCTGCCTAATGACGGAGAGGTCGAATAATGGCTGCCTAGTTTTGATCCCACCGCTTGCCTCTTTCTTCCGCCACCTTGCACTACCTGTCGCGTTATCATTCTTGCTGGTCTTTTTCATCCCTGCTTTTTTTTTCTTCCTTTGACACTGTCGCAAAATGTTTATTTTCAAAAGTACTCGGGTTACTCGCCTATTTCAGGGTGCACGCTCCTAGGCAGTAAATTCAGGGGACATTTGAAGTTTTTATTTTATTTTATCCACAATGCAACTATTTTCCCGGTGCAGAAAATCAATCCCTTACATAGAACTTTCATGTTTCCTCCCCTACCCCTAAACTTAGCACCACAGAAAGCTTTACATAGACATCAATGGACAGACGTTTTTAGTGGGATAATACCGGTATCCAACCATTAACAATATTTGTCCATTTATATTATTATTATTATTAAATTAAATTTATATGGCGCACAGCTACCCGGAGGTTTCCCGGCGCCTACGGACCCGCGCTAAAGAAAAGAACATGCTCTAGTGGTTAAATAACCACGTTTTTAAATCCTTACGAAATTTATGATAGATGGTTTCCTGGCGTAATTGAAATGGAAGAGAGATCCATAAAGAAGGAGCTAAGTAGGCAAAAGACCGTCCGCCCATGCGTACTCGTTTGATCTTAGGAACTTGACATTTTAATTGGTTAGAGGATCGCAGAAGTCTAGAGGGAAGGTAAGGATGCACCAAAGCACTAAGATAATGTGGTGCTAAATTCATTTTAATCCTATGCATATAGCAGAGGGCTTTGAATTTTGAACGATTTTCTACCTTAAGCCAGTGAAGATCACGGAGAGGACCTGAGATGGAGGCCATTCTGGGTAGCTGACATAGTAGTCTGGCCGCAGAATTTTGGACCACTTGCAGCTTACGGGTCACTTCCTTACTCACACCCAAATACAGGACATTGCCGTAGTCCAATCTGGACTTATAGCACTGGTAGTACAGAAAATATATTCCCTCTGGTTGATTCTACATCATGCTAAGTTTTCTCCGCCGTGTAAATGCCCAAAGCTCTTAATTTAAAAAATTACGATTCGGGACCTATGAACGAATATGACTTTTTAGAATTTGCTGTACTCAGGTGTGCAAAGAAAGTTTAGGAGTCGGTCCCATAGTCACCATGCTGATCTCATTTTCAGGGCAGTGAGCATCAAATGCTTGGGGACTAAGAGTACATTTATTTCTCAGTCATTCCCATTATTTATCCAAAAATTATTTCAAATGCTCATTTTTACCCCTGATTCGGAAGTGACTCACCGCATAGCAGCTAACTTATTTCACACAGTCCCATCTACTTTTGACAGAATATTGCTGTTCATCCAAATTTTCGATACTGATCATTCCAACGGGAGGTGATTAAAAAATAGACTATTCAGCAAAAGTACAAAGTGTTATATTAAATCTATTAATCACTTTTACCAGCATTTCTTAGGCTTTACAACAGCTTATCAACATGAAGATGCATGTTAAAAAGCAGTTGCACTGTCCAATAAATGTTGGTAAAAGTGATTAATAGTTTTAATTCAACACTTTTAAGTTGTTCCTCCTCGCAATATCATCAATTAAGAAGTCAGGTATGGGGCTGATCCCAGTGCCACGGCAAGGCTGAATCCTGATGTTGTGACACCGAGGCTGCATAGTCTTGATATCACCTTATGCATCTCACTTTCTCTACCCTACATACACTTCATATCTCTTTATCACGCTCTTTCACATTTTTTTTATTCCTGCTTTCTCTCTTTATAATTATTTTCTTGTCTTTCTCTTTATCCTTCTTTGTCCTTTTTTGCCATCCCCTCTGGGTCAAAGTCTGATAATGAAAATATGTCCCAGTCCCCAAAATTGAGTGATGGTGCCCACCACCTGCAAGCACCAGCACAAATTAAGCACTAGATGAGTCGCTGAAATATGGCAGCACATTTACAACGGACAACATCCATCGTAAATTTGTCACCAAAATGTATTTGGTTGCATATCCAAGTCACTATTCGACCTCCGACTAGGGGTATCATAGGACATTGAGGACTGGTGCTGCACTAGCATTTTAGCTAGGCCATGTCTGGATGCACACCCACTGTTCTGCTATTAATTGGCTCCCATGAGTCACGTAAGTACAGTGATAGGAACATTCTGATGTAAGCAGACTCCCATCCCTGCATCTAAATCACCAATAAGAGTGCTTTGACATCTACAGGACTTAAAGGGCTCATAGACATCAATATATAGAACTGCAATTCTACCACTGTGCTAGCCAATCAATGAATTTTCAGGGGAGTAAAGTAAGTAGTTTGCAATCAAGACAAGGGATATGTCTATCATTTTCCTGCACTGGTCATGACTTAGTGGTAGCCCTGAGCTGGGTCAGCGAAGCACAAGTAATTTTAGTTTGAAAAAGTTTAGGTAAAATTAGGTGAAATGACATGTAAGGTGCGAAATGTCACATGCGGGCATACCTTACATAAACAGGCAATGACAAAGTCAATAGGTCTCGCCTATGTGAGAACTACTGGGACTCAGGTGGGGGTAGAGGTAAAGGGAGGTGAGGGTGACTTGAGGGCTTAGGGGCGGGTAGAGGTAAAGGGTGGTGAGGATGACAAGCATTCAGGGGTGGATAGAGGTAAGGGGAGGTGAGTGACTAGAGGCTTGAGGTCTCAGAGGTGGCTCGAGGTAAGGGGAGATAAGAGTGACTTGAGGGTTCAGGGCTGGGCAGAGGTAAAGGGAGGTGAGGGTTACTTGAGGGTTCAGGGGTGGGTATACATTAAGCGTGGTGAGGGTTGCTTGAGGGGTGGGTACAAGCAAAGGGAGGTGACTGTGTTTTGAAGGTGCAGAGGTGGTTGGGGTAAAGCGAGGTGATGTGGCTGAGGGACTTAGGTGTGGGTAGAGGTGAAGTGAGGTGAGGGTGACTTCAAGGCTCAGGGGTGGGAAGAGGTAAAGGCACACAAGTGTGACTTGAGGGCTCAGGGATGAGTACAGGTAAAGAGGAGTGAGGGTGACTTGAGAATTCGAGGGGGTAGAGGTAAAGGGACTTGAAAGTGACTTGAGGTTTTGGAAGTGAGTAGAGGTAAAGGGAGGTGAAGATAACTTGATTGGACAGTATGATATAGTATGGCCTGTCGTGGTATCGTATGGTATGCCCTGTCATTTTATAGTTTGTATGGCATGGGCTGTTACTGTAAGGTATGTTATGGTATGGCGTACTATTGTATAGTATGGTATAATATGGTATGGACTGTCATTGTATTGTATGTTATGGTATGGCCTGTTATTGTATAGTATGGTATGTCATGGTTTGTTATTGTAAATTATAGCATGTTAGGATCTGTTATTATATAGTTTGGTATGGTGTGATATGTCATGGGCTGTTGTATCGTATAATATGGGTTGAGTAGGGTATGACATGGTATTGAGGCGTACAACCTTTGAACTGCTAACAGCACGCATACTCATACACATGCATTTAGGGAAGTGCCAATTCCACCTGCTGGTACAATTTTAAAACATGTAACTTACGTTGGCACTCCCAAATTGGGATGGAAGGCAGCATTACCCGGGTTGCGACAAAAAAACAGGCTGATTCAAGCCTAGCATGCTTCTTATCAACACAATTTCCACTCTTCGCTGGTGGGGAAAAATTAAGCAAAGTCATGTAAGGTGAAATTTCAAGAAATTTTGCGATGAGTGAGATTCAGAAATTTCTTAAGCTTAATTAAAATTTCTAACAGGCCTAATCAGGTACAGGAGACGGCCCAAATATAGTTCTCAGCATATTCTCTTTGTGTGAGGGATGTACCGAGATCTGTGCCTTTCACCCCCCTAACATGCCCTCAAGCACAAATAATGGCCTGAGGACAAGGCGGGCATGCAACATAGGCAGTGCACTCGCTGCACATTTTGCCCGTGTGCAGATTTTCTTTGTGAATCTACACATGCACAACATGAGACTTTTTCCTTATCTGCACCAGTAAAGTTAAGGAAATATTAGTATGGCACGGCTGGTTGTGCCCACTTTCAAAATACACCCATGTTGGGAGCTAGAAGATCCAGTGCAATGTAGAAAGGCAATAGCAACTGCTCCAAAATCAGCATCCATATGGGGTTTTTGTCTGAAGCCACTGGCAGGGCCTTTATTATACATATGGGTACAATGCCCCTGTTTGCACAATGGGGCACCATTCAAAAGGTGTGCATGGCACAGACCAGGATAATATGCCTTATTATGATGAATGCGCTGCCCATAGGGCAGCTGTGAACTCGCACTGCACTGGGGCAGCACATTTAGTGAATTATGGAGTGGCTGCTTCCAAGCCGCTCCGTGTTTTACAGTGCAGCCACCTGCACTTTAACGAGGGGATAGAGATCCCCCTGCAGGTGGGTGCAGTCCATGACTGCATCTACCTACAAGAGGATATCTCGGGGACCTCCTTTCCTTCCCAGTGCCTCCTTTTTTACTTTCTATGACAGAATGTCAGTGAGCCTTCTAAGGGCCTGTTTGCCTCTGCCCCACATTTATATTTGGGTGTAGGTACAAAGTCTAAATGATTCCTTTATTTGCATGGGGCCACACCCCCATACAAATGAGGGCACACCCGCTCATGACAGAGCTGATGTTACATGTGCACCAGCACTATCAGTATTATAGAAGGTACCACACAAGCATCTATGACCCCTTCTGTAATACCAAACACACACACACAACACACAGCAAGCGCACATGTCCGCTGCGCCTCCAAGGCAATTTGTGTAATACGACCCCAGGTGGCCAACTTGCTTGCTCCAAGCCTTGATGTCTCAGTTAGCCTTGACCGGTGCCTAATTTCTAAAAACAAAATGTACAGTGGGCTAAAGTTTTTTCTAGATCCCACCACAGGCACTGCTGAATGCCTCACATAGCAAATACCAAGGTCCCCTAAACCTTGATTCCACCTCACGCCTCTTTTTTCCTCCACCCTGCACTTCCTCTCACATCTCCCTCTTGCAGGTTGTTTTTCATCGATGCTCTCTCGCTTTGTTACTGTCTTCCTAAGACATGAAATTCAAGAGTAAATGAACACCCTCACTCTCATCTTTCATCATCAACATACCCACTTGTCCTTAACTCCTATCAATATTTAGTAGTGTTCCCAATTTTAAATTGGATGTGTTGGAAATGGCCCTTTTTTGCAGGGTTATCCCCAAACTTTTTGCTTCTTCCTCCTATTTTTTCCAGACCCGTTGTTGTTGGCTATAGGAATCTGGGGACTTTACCACTGCTGATCAGTGCTAAAGTGCATATGCTCTCTGTGTAAATTGTTATTGTGATTGGTTCTCCATGATTGGCATATTTGATATACCAGTAGGTCCCTAGTAAAGTGCACTGTGTGTGCCAGGACTGGTAAATCAAATGCTACTAGTGGGCCTGCAGCACTGATTGTGCCACCCACATGAGTAGTCCTGAAAAGATGTCTCAGGCCTGCCACCGCAGTGCCTGTGAGCAGTTTGTTAACTGCCATGTCGACTTGGCAAGTGCACGACTTGCCAGGCCCTAACCTTCCCCAGTTTTCTTACAAATAGGGCACTCCTATGGTAGGCCCAAGGTACCCCCCTGGGCAGGGTGCAGTGTATGTGAAAGGTAGGACATGTACTGGTGTGTGCAACAAGTCCTGATAGTGAAATACTGCCAATCTCGTTTTTCACTATTGAAAGGCTATCTTGCCCCATAGGACAGAATGGGGAATGATGTGTAACATTTTACCAGCATATCTTTCCATAGGGATAAGATAGAAAAATGGAGTTTGGTATCCCTGAACTCAGGATTTAATAACACATCTTTTAGTAAAGATGGTTTTTAAATTGTGTGTTTGAAAATACCACTTTTGGAAAGTGGCTATTTTCTTGCTCAACCATCCTGTGTGCCTCTTCCTGTTTGTGGATTGACTGTCTGGCTTTGGAGTGACAGCGGCTGGGGAGGTGCAGTGGCTCCAGGAGTCTGGATGAGTCAGCACTAGGCTGAATAGGCCTGATCTGCATTTGGAGTGGTGGGAGGAGTAGCACCTGTACCTGAATAGGGCTGTGCCTGCCTTCCACAATGCTGGCTCCGCCCCCCTGTGGTGTGTCTGGAGCCAAGGCTCACACTGGCACTGGATGTTGTTGTGTACTTGCAGAGTGCCCCCCAGAACTGGTTTGAACTGGACTCAGAGCCCCTTGCACAAAGAGAACAAAGACATTTTGGGGTATAAGTATTAGACCTAAAACCCCTGAACTTTAGATCATTCCTGGAATTAAGAGGAACCTTTGCCAAAGAGAAGAGCTGGAGAGACTGAGGAGAAGTACTGCCCTTGCTGTGTGTCTTGGGTTGGCCTGCAGTTGCTGTTTCTGCCAAGGAGAGGAGAAGGAATTTACTGTGTGCTGTGTCCCCTGCTTGAATGAGATCTCCAAGGGCCTGAAGTGTGCTGGCCTCCTATTCTGAAGTCTCAGGGACACAAAGACTTCACCCCCAGCTCCCCTGAACTCTGCTGCTGTGAGTTCTAGCCTGCCAAGAGGTGCCTGTTCCAGTTTTGGGCCTCTGGAGGTTGTTGCTGCTGTTTGGGAGCTGGAAGAAAGAAGAAACGTGAAGAACTGCTAAAATCGACGCATCGCTATTCTTGCGGCTGTTTTCTCGACGCATCTCCACGGCGCGAGAAGAATTTCCACGCATCGCTGTGCCGCTGCGAAACCCGTTGCAGCGCCTGTCACCGCTGCAAGAATCAACCCATCGAGGGATCGCGGCTGAAGAGGACTGACGCCGCGCCGCTCAACGCCGCTGCATCGTTTGCCGACGCATCCTGAATTTCCACGCATCGTACCTGTGCGGCACGCTTTCCCGATGCATCACCTGCAAACCGGAACCGTCACGAAGAATCATCACATCACTCCCCATACAGACCGGATTCGACGCAACTCGCCCTCTGCGTGTCGCAGAACTGTCGCATCGCCTCCCCCAGGGCTCAGAGTGTCGCACCTCTTTGTTTTCCGACTCTGCGGCTGTTTGGCTTTGGAACTTTGACGCATCTACAGGTACTATGGTGAAAAGTCACGCATCCATAGTTTTCTATGGTACAAGTTCTTGAACCCGTCTGAAAGTCACATTTTTAACTGTGTATGTTGGTTTTTGTCATTTTGATCTTGTTTAGTTTAGATAAAGATATTTTATTTTTCTAAACTGGTGTGGTGTCCATTTGTGGTGTTTTCACTGTGTTACTGTGAGTGTTGGTACAAATACTTTACACATTGCCTTTGGGATAAGCCTGTCTGCTTGTGCCAAGCTACCAAGGGGGTGAGCAGGGGTTATCTAAAGTGTGTATCCCCTTACCCTGACTAGAAGCAAGGGTCCCTATTTGGACAAAGGTATCTACCTCTGCCAACTAGAGACCCCCATTTCTAACATTGGTGGACAGCGGTGTGGATTTGAACCTGTATTTGTACTTGACCCACAGTGATTGGTGTACATCACTAGTTTAGTGCAGACCACTACACAACCACATACTGTGTTTTGGTTTCGGTTCTATTTTTGAGTGACCCTTAAAGTATCCACGCATCATGTCTCAGAAGGGTAAACCAGCAAGTGATGTTGCAGAACTGGAGTTTGATATTGAAATGTTAAGTGGTTACAAAGTAGGTCAACTCAAGCAGTTCTGCAGGAGCTTTGGATGTTCCGTGAAGAGCAGCTCCAGGAAGGAGGAGCTACAGAAGGCCTTAAGGACCTGGTGGGAGGCCAAAGAGGCTGAGGAGACAGATGATGCAGAGGTGGATGAGGATGCATAAGGGGATGGTTTCAGATCACAGGATCTGCCAGTGGGAAGAGCAGCCTACAGGGCTGGCAGCAACCATTCCGCTAGAAGTTTTTCCCCAGAGGAGTTGGAGGAAAATCAAAGGGTTAGAGTTCATGAGTTAGTCTTGAGGCTCGAGATGAAAATATTGGAAATGGAGAACCAAAAAGCTGCCATAGAGAGAGAAAAGATGGCAGAGGAGAGCAAGAAGATTAATGCCTTGGAAGAAATGAAATTGACCTTGGCACATGAATTAAGAATGAGGGAGCTTGATGTGGAGCTCGAGAGGCTTGAGGCCATGACTGTCTTAGCTGAAAAGGAAATGGGTGCAGCTCATGAAGTGAGCTTGGCTGGGTTGGAGGTGGAGTCCAGCTCAGATGGTGGCAGCAAAAATGTAGTGTCTAGTGCTGAGGGAGAAGTGCACACACCCAGAGGTGTGGCACCTGACTTGAAGAAGGGGGTTGACATACACCAAGGGGTTCAGGGTTATGAGGGAGCTCCAGTGGTGTGCAGTGTCCCCGAGTTGGATTGGGGAACTGACACAGGGGATCATGTTCCTGGTGGTGGGAGGGACACTCTACTGACTCTAGATGAGAGGTGCAGGGAGAGGGGTTCCCCCATGGTAGGAGTCCTGATGTGTGAGTATGGAGACCGCCCAGAAGAGTGTGGGTTGAGTGACAGAGGCAATCAGACACTGTCTTGCCAATCTCAGGAGAGTGGTGTGGGGTACTTGTGTGAGGCACTGGATGGTGGGGCAAAGGGTAGCTTGGTTAACAACTGTGCGGGGCTGTGTGATTCAATTGTTGGAGAGCATATTTTAAGTCCCTTTTTTTCCAGAGCTATGCCAACACCAGGTCGAGTGTCAGTTCTATGATTCCAGGTAGCTTGCGCTGGAGGCAGACCCTTTGGTGGAGTCCAGGGAGTCTGATGAGGCTTTTGGGAGTAATCCTGAAGGAGGTGACTCAGATTTTCCCCAACCAAGTGAGGTAGGGGAGGTTTGTGCTAGCCCAGATAGGTCCCAGTGTAGTAGGAGGGGTGTAGGGTCCCACGTCCTGTCTCAGAGGAGAAGGAGTGGGAAAGGGCTGTGTCCCAAGGTGCCCGAAACCCAGTCCCAGGGCCTGGTTGGTTCCATAAGTGAACACCAGGAGGGGGGCCTAGTCTGTACTGGGAGGCCATTTCCTGAGGGGGATCCCAAAGTGTCAGGTGGACTGGGGGGGTCTGCTGTAACAAGCATCCCACCAGTTCTGGTGTCTGGCAGCACCTCTCCAGTGGGGAGGGTGCATGAGTCCAGTGAAAAGGGTGAGGGGGGAACGCAGTCCCCAGTGGAAAGACCAGTGGATCAGGGGTTGCCAGCTCTGAGGTCAGAGTACCCCAAGACTGACCCCGGTGAGGCCACTTCTGGCCTGGGGGTCTTCATGCTCTGTGAAGTGGACAGGAGGCTGGAGATCTGTGCCAGGCAGACTCTTGTACCACTCATGAGGAGTGTGTTTCCCTTGGGGGGGGGGGGTGGTGGTTGGTGTACTCCCCCAGAAGTCCTGGGTTGCCAGGCACAGGTCCAGCCTAAGGGTACAGACCCTGGGTTGGAGGACAAGATTCAGGGTGTCCCCCCTGACCTGGAGGAAGGAGCGACTGCTAACAGTGCCCCTACCAAGTTGTCTTCTGGGGGTACCGCTCCAGGTGGGAGGGCGCAGAACCCCAGGGAGGAAGACAGGGTGTGGGAGAGCCCACCCCAGTCTCTTGTCCAGCCGCAGGGTACGGACCCTGTGCTGGTGGGCCAGTGTCAGGATGCCATACCTGACTTGGCAGAAGGGAAAGTGGAGAAAAGGTGCCAGGCACCTGGGGCTACTGACCCCCACTTTCTTACGCCACAGAGGTTAGAGAGGCCTGAAAGGCATGAGGCCTGGCTCTCATCACTGACAGCTGTCAGTGGCCACTGTGGCTGGCTGTCCTGGTGGACAGAGTTGCCCCTGGGAGGGGGGCAGGAGTCACACCCGGGGGGGTGGACTGGGCCACACCACTGTGTTGGCCCTGTGGGTACTGTCTACCTGTTGGGATACACCTGTGAGCAAAGTAAGTTTAGGCGCTGCACAGATGGGGTCCCCAGGTGAGGAAAAGGGTCTCTCATGGGTTAGTCTAGTGGGCCCTGAGAGTATGGATAGAGGGATCCAACTGGGTTAAGGGAAGCATAGAACAGGAATGGACCCCTGCTGTTCGGGCCAGGTTCCATGTTCTGTCGCCCCAAGCCGGGAAACCCATCGAGGTATTGATTGGTCGACCCTGGCTTTAGGCTTGAAGGGGGTTGTGTTGGAAATGGCCCTTATTTGCAGGGTTATCCCCAAACTTTTTGCTTCTTCCTCCTATTTTTTCCTGACCTGTTGTTGTTGGCTATAGGAATCGGGGCACTTTACCACTGCTGATCAGTGCTAAAGTGCATATGCTCTCTGTGTAAATTGTTACTGTGATTGGCTCTCCAAGATTGGCATATTTGATATACCAGTAGGTCCCTAGTAAAGTGCACTGAGAGTGCCAGGGCCGGTAAATCTAATGCTACTAGTGGGCCTGCAACACTGACTGTGCCACCCACATGAGTAGCCCTGAAAAGATGTCTCAGGCCTGCCACCGCAGTGCCTGTGCACAGTTTGTTAACTGCCATGTCGACTTGGCAAGTGCACCCACTTGCCAGGCCCAACCCTTCCCTTTTCTTACAAATAGGGCACTCCTATGGTAGGCCCAAGGTACACCCCTGGGCAGGGTGCATTGTATGTGAAAGGTAGGACATGTACTGGTGTGTGTAACAAGTCCTGATAGTGAAATACTGCCAATTTCGTTTTTCACTAATGTAAGGCTATCTTGCCCCATAGGACAGAATGGAGAATGCTTTGTAACATTTTACAAGCATATCTTTCCATAGGGATAAGATGGAAAATGGAGTTTGGTATCAATGAGCTCAGGATTTAATAACACATCTTTTAGTAAAGATGGTTTTTAAATTGTGTGTTTGAAAATACCACTCTTAGAAAGTGGCTATTTTCTTGCTCAACCATCCTGTGTGCCTCTGCCTGTTTGTGGATTGAATGTCTGGCTTTGGAGTGACGGGGGCTGGGGAGGTGCAGTGGCTGCAGGAGTCTGGATGAGTCAGCAGTAGGCTGAATAGGCCTGATCTGCATTTGGAGTGGTGGGAGGAGTAGCACCTGTACCTAAATAGTGATGTGCCTGCCTTCCACAATGCTGGCTCCGCCCCCCTGTGGTGTGTCTGGAGCCAAGGCTCACACTGGCAATGGATATTGTTGTGCACTTGCAGAGTGCCCCCCAGAACTGGTTTGAACTGGGCTCAGAGCCCCTTGCACAAAGAGAACAAAGACATTTTGGGGTATAAGTATTAGAGTTAAAACCCCTGAACTTTAGATCATCCAAGGAATTCAAGAGGAACCTTTGCCAAGGAGAAGAGCTGGAGAGACTGAGGAGAAGTACTGCCCTTGCTGTGTGTCTGGGGTTGGCCTGCAGTTGCTGTTTCTGCCAAGGAAAGGAGTAGGAATTTGCTGTGTGCTGTGTCCCCTGCTTGAAGGAGATCTCCAAGGGCCTGAAGTGTGCTGGCCTCCTATTCTGAAGTCCCAGGGACACAAAGACTTCACCCCCAGCTCCCCTGAACTCTGCTGGCTGCTGTGAGTTCTAGCCTGCCAAGAGGTGCCTGTGCCAGTTTTGGGCCTCTGGAGGTTGTTGCTGCTGTTCGGGAGCTGGAAGAACGGAGAAAAGTGAAGAACTGCTAAAATCGACGCATCGCTCTTCTTGCGGCTGTTTTCTCGACACATCTCCACGGCGCGAGAAGAATTTCCACGCATCGCCATGCCGCTGCGAAAACCGTCGCAGCGCCTGTCACTGCTGCAAGAATCGACGCATCGAGGGACCGCGGCTGAAGAGGACTGACGCAGCGCTGCTTGACGCCGCCGCATTCCGGATTTCCAAGGATCGTACCTGTGCGGCACGCTTTCCCGACGCATCACCTGCGAACCGGAACCGCCACGAAGAATCGACGCATCACTCCCCATATAGACTGGATTCGACGCAACTCGCCCTCTGCGTGTCGCAGAACTGTCCCATTGCCTCCCCAAGGTCTCAGTGTCGCATCTCTTTGTTTTCCGACTCTGCGGCTGTTTGGCTTTGGAACTTTGACGCATCTACAGGTACTTTGGTGAAAAGTCATGCATCCATAGTTTTCTATGGTACAAGTCCTTCAAACCTTTTGAAAGTCTCATTTCTAACTGTGTATGTTGGATTTTTATCGTTTTGGTCTTGTTTAGTTTAGATAAAGATATTTTATTTTTCTAAACTGGTGTGGTGTCCATTTGTGGTGTTTTCACTGTGTTACTGTGAGTGTTGGTACAAATACTTTACACATTACCTTTGGAATAAGCCTGTCTGCTTGTGCCAAGCTACCAAGGGGGTGAGCAGGGGTTATCTAAAGTGTGTATCCCCCTTACCCTGACTAGAAGCAATGGTCCCTATTTGGACAAAGGTGTCAGGACTCACGGGAGGTTTCCTCCTTCTAACTGTATGCTGGCTACCATTTTCCCCCTACAAACTTACCAAAAGTCAGATAATCCCTCAAGCTGGAGTGCTTGTTGGCACCGATGGAACTCCAAGATGGCTGCCAACATGCACATACTGCGACAGCACACCACTGTTAGCAGTCTAGTCTTTTAGGCTTCATGACATCAGGTGAAGTGTGCTTCAACATTCCACTGTGCACTTCACTGAAGAAATAATTTGAAGAGCACCTGTTTTCCCAGCGTCGTGGAAGTCAGTTAGGGTAGTTGCGATAAAATCGGGGTTAGCTTCGTCGGAACTACATTCCCTCACTAATCAGGTTAGTGTTAAACTTGTAGCTAATATAAAACATTCTGTGAGAAAAGGTTATTGTGTCAGAGGTAAATTTCTATTTAAAGAGAAAAAGGAAACAAGTCAGAATATATTTTCCTTCGTTTGAAAACTGGAAATACTTTTTTCAGTAATTGCTTTCCTTAGCTGAGAAGATTAAATAAAAAGCTTTTTGAATCAGCTGTCTTTTTCAGCTGTTCCAGAATCTGTCAGACGCAGGCGTGACCTTTCAACACGCAGTGTCTTCTTAGACTGAAACTTGTTCACTCTTCTGAGAATTAATTAAAAGGTGAAGTCAGGGTCAAAGGCCCGGCATGTTTCTTTCTCATGCCATGTGTTAAAGAACTCCAGTAATGTTCTCCTCACGTATGGCAGTGCTTCCAGCAAACATTAAAACCAAAGGCCTGAATAAAAGGAACGCTTCCTTTTAACATTTAACCTAAGTTCTGAAGCATTGTTTAAAAAACTAATTAAAGAGAGAAAACCAGTCATCCTACTACAGAAACCCCAGTTCAAGGCCCACTCCAGTCTCTTAACAGTGAGTTAATAGAAAGAAAGAGAAACCCAAATAATACATAAATTAGGAATACAGAAATAAATACTTACCTTATCTTTCTTACATTAAGGAATAGCAGGATCAAGTGCAGATTGTACCTGAGAACGAAAAGGAAAGAGATCTGAGTGAAGACTTCTCATACAACCTAGCAAACAATACATGAGAAGTAGAAGAGAAGTAAGCTTCAGTAAACATTCTGGTAAGATAAGTTATTTATACACCATAGAAAAAACAGTAAGTTAAAAGGCACAATAAATAAAGGTTTTTTACATGTTAATGTTGCAGTCCAGTAAGAAGAAGAAGACGTAGCTGAACAGGCAGAATATTGGAGCAGTCTCTTCTCTGTCCCCAACCCCTTTTCCCCCTTAGAACTTACCTGCAATGGAATACTAAAAGACCTAGCAGGGTTGGTTCTGAGAAGGGTATTGGGACCTAGCGTCATTCTGCTCCTGTGTGGTTCAGACAGCAAAAGGGATTTAGACCCTGACAGAGTGAAGTGCCCACGTTGGTACAAGCACCTGAGCAGAATGGCAGAAGGACTTGATTTAAAAAATTTGGGCGAGATTTTGAGTAATATACAAAGGGACTTGGAGGCAGTCAGAGAGGAAAATAAAATACTAAGACAGGAGATAATAACCTTTAAAACGGGAACACCAGCTTTGGGATCTAGGCCAAGCACCGCATCCTTTGAAACCCAGAGTCCTAACATCAGCACTTCATCCTTTGCCCCCACACAAGTAATCCACTCATTATCCCCAGTAATTCCTCTTGCCCCTCCAGAGCGATTTAATGGAGACCCGCAGAAAGCGCAAATTTTTTTGACCCAATGCTCTCTGCATTTTATGTGCCGTCCAACGATCTTCCCCGATGCTCAATCCCGAGTGGCGTTTATCTTGTCCTACCTTAGTGGGGACGCCGCCTCATGGTCCATGCCACTAGTAACCAAGGATGACCCAATTTTGTACAGTTTAGATGACTTCAAGAAGGAATTTCTCCGAATTTTTGATAGAAGAACAGCATCTCAAGCTTCAGACAACGAACTGTTGGAATTAAAGCAAGGAAACCGAGAACTCGTGTCTTACCTAGCCCAATTTAATAAACTAGTGGTCGAGACCAACTGGCCCGAGGATAAAAGAGCAGCAGTATTCTATAGAGGATTGCGAGAGGAATTGAAGGACGCTCTATCTCAAATCCCTAATCGACCCACCGACATCTCTGCCTTAGTGGATTTAACCTTAGAGATCGATTATCGGCAAAGTGAGCGGAAAGGAGAACGGCGGAAGGAGCTTAGACCAAGTGTTCCTCGTTTTGACCGTGTCAAAACAGAATCCACACGGACAGTAGAGAGTTCTTCGGGAATTGAACCCATGCAAATCGGTGTAGTCAGAGGTCCACTCTCTAAAGAAGAAAAAGAAAAGAGAAGGCTGAACAAACTGTGCCTATATTGTGGAAGAAGTGGACATTTTGTCAAGAATTGCTTAAAAAGACCAAAGTTGCCTGCTAAGGAGAAGGAAAACTAGAGGCACCACAGGTAAGGGGAGTTGGACCTGTGGATGCGAATGGAAAAACGACTCCAACAAATCACCAATTGGCAAACACACTACAAGTCTCCTCTCCCCATTTGGTTATGACTGTGACCTTAAGGTTTAGAGATGTGGTTTTGACAGGAATCATCGTCATGGTAGATTCTGGGGCAACAGGTAATTTCTCCGACCACAAATTCGCTAGCCTGATCGGTTTACAAGCTATCAAGAAGGAGAAAAGTGAGAAGGTCAGAGCGGTGGATGGTACGGATTTAACTTCAGGGCCCATAACCAGTCATACTGAATTGGTACACATGACTACTGTCGAAGGACACCAAGAGACCTTGCAATTTAATTTAATAGACGCCCCCAATTTCAACTGATTCTAGGTCTACCATGGCTAACGGAACACAACCCGTTAATTGATTGGGGAGCCCGAACTATTCAATTAAATTCAGACTACTGCACCAAAAATTGTTTCGACGACCAGACACATTCTTCTGTAATCTGCGCTGCCACCCAATTGTGTGAAGGTGGAGGTTCGGTATGTGCGATCCAAACTACCATGATACCAGATGAATACCAAGACTTTGCAGACGTCTTTGATGAGAAAAAGGCAGAGACGTTACCCCCACAGGCCCTATGACTGCAAAATTGATCTAGAACCAGGGGCTAATCTACCATGCAGCAGAGTTTACGCATTAACGGAGAAGGAAAACATCCATTTGAAGGAATACCTAGCTAAGAATCTGGAGAACGGATTTATCCGACCGTCGCAGTCCCCTGTCTCTTCCCCACTTTTTTTCGTGCCGAAAAAGGGGAGATCTCAGGACTTGTATTGACTTTAGAGCGATTAACAGGATAACTGTGAAGAATCGTTATCCATTGCCTCTCATTTCAGTACTAATTGATCAAGTGAAGGAAGCAAAGATATACACTCGCCTAGACCTACGAGGAGCGTACCACTTGATTAGACTCCGGGAAGGCGACGAGTGGAAGACTGCGTTCAGGACCAAATTTGGCCTTTATGAGTATCTTGTGATGCCATATGGTCTCTGTAACGCACCAGCGGCCTTCCAGTACTTTATCAATGATGTTTTAAGTGAATTCATTGACCGATGCGCTATAGTATACATAGATGACATCCTGATTTATTCCAACACGGTTGAAGAACATCACAACCAGGTCAGAGCAGTTTTACAACGTCTACGAGAGAACTCTCTATACGTTAAATTGGAGAAATGCCTCTTCAACACAGATACAGTAGAATTCCTAGGTTTTGTGTTATCACCTGCAGGAGTTCGAATGGATGAGCAAAAAGTGAAGGCGATAACAGACTGGAAATCTCCTACCAGTATCAAAGAGGTTCAAAGCTTTATCGGATTCTCTAATTTTTACAGACGATTCATTAATGGATTCTCCAATAAGATACTTCCGCTGACTCGTCTTCTGAAGAAAGGAGTTCCGTTCCAATGGTCAGAAGAAGCAGAAGAAGCTTTTCAGTTGATGAAGGACAGTTTCACCACAGCACCGGTGCTGCTTCATGCAGATCCCTCTGAGCCTTTTTATTTGGAGACAGACGCATCGGACCTAGCCATCGGGGGAATACTTTCTCAGAGGCACAAGGACACGGGACAGTTACACCCGGTGGCATATCGGTCCCGCAAACTCAACCCTGCGGAATGCAACTATACGATTACAGAAAAAGAACTCTTGGCAATCAAAGATGCCTTCAAAGATTGGAGGCATTACTTAATGGGGGCAAAACACACTGTAACGGTGTTTACGGACCACCGCAACCTAAAATTTTTGCGATCTGCTCGAACTCTCACACCACGTCAGCTGCGTTGGTCTCTTTACTTCGCGGACTTTGATTTTGTTATCACTTTTCGTCCCGGATCCAAGAATGGAAAGGCTGATGTCCTCTCTAGACTCGACACAGAAAATCAAACTTCAGTCATTGAAAACCAGCAAATCATACCTGATGGAAAATTCATTGGAACTATCTCCTTAGAACCTTTTGAACATCACGTTCGAAATTTGATGACCGACCTTGAAATGGAGAACTGGGCCACAGAAGATCCACAACGTTTCATTCGCAATGGCCTCCCCTATTTAGGTACCACCCTGTATTTACCCACCAAGGAGCTTCAGCTGAAGGCAATGCAGGAATGTCACGACAACCCTCTGGCTGGCCACAAAGGTGTTGTGAAAACCGAAGAATTACTCAAACGTCGTTTCTGGTGGCCATACATGTGCCGAGACGTCCGTCAATATGTGTTAGGCTGTGAAATTTGTGCACGGGGAAAATCGGACAGACAAGCTCCTAAAGGTCTCCTACAACCCATGCCAACCCCCATATCCTTGGCACACAGTCTCCTTAGATTTGATTGTTGATCTACCTTCTTCCCATGGGTATGATACCATTCTTGTAGTTGTCGACACTTTTAGTAAGATGGCACATTATATACCCTTCAAAGGTACACCCACTGCTAAACAATTGTCCCAACTTTTCAATCAACATGTTATTCGCCTTCATGGGATTCCTAGGGTCCTCGTTTCAGACAGGGGCTCTCAGTTCCTATCACGATTTTGGAAGGCTTACATCAAAGGCCTTAATATTGACCATCGTTATTCCACCAGTTTTCACCCAGAAACTGATGGTCAGACTGAACGCATTAACCAAGACCTAGAACAACACCTCAGACTTTATTTGTTAGATGAGGAGGGTGACTGGCCTGACCACTTATGGACTGCGGAGTATGCTCACAATAATGCTCTAAATGTATCCACTGGCCACTCCCCTTTCTTTATAAACTCAGGCAGACATCCCAATTCTCATGCTAATTTTGATGATATTAATGTTCCTGCTGTTCAAGATATTGCCCGACAGTTAACTAAAATTCATCACTCAGTAACCCAGAATTTGTCGATCGCGAAGGATCGTTACAAACACTTCGCTGACCGAAAACGTAAAAAGAACCTGAGCTTCATGTAGGAGACTTAGTCTGGTTGAGTACAAAAATCTCAGACTCAAAGGTCCCCGTAAATTTCAGCCTCGTTTTATGGGTCCTTATCCAATTGAGAAGGTCATAAATCCAGTCACTTATCAACTATCTCTTCCTGGTTCTACCAAAATTCATCCAGTATTTCATGTTTCTCTCCTTAAACCAATTCAACCGGGTTGCGTAGGGTTTCCCTCCTGATCCTCTGATGGTTAATGGTGAGGCGGAGTACGAAGTTAAACGAATTTTGGATTCAAAACTCATCCGCAATGAAATTTTCTACCTCATTGATTGGCAAGGTTATGGACCTGATGAACGTTCCTGGGAAAAGAGTACTAATGTCCATGCCCCCCGTTTAATTAGAGCCTTTCATGCCAAATTCCCTGCCAAACCACGACCGGAGGAAACCCCGTTGGGAGGGGGTACTGTCAGGACTCACGGGAGGTTTCCTCCTTCTAACTGTATGCTGGCTACCATTTTCCCCCTACAAACTTACCAAAAGTCAGATAATCCCTCAAGCTGGAGTGCTTGTTGGCACCGATGGAACTCCAAGATGGCTGCCAACATGCACATACTGCGACAGCACACCACTGTTAGCAGTCTAGTCTTTTAGGCTTCATGACATCAGGTGAAGTGTGCTTCAACATTCCACTGTGCACTTCACTGAAGAAATAATTTGAAGAGCACCTGTTTTCCCAGCGTCGTGGAAGTCAGTTAGGGTAGTTGCGATAAAATCGGGGTTAGCTTCGTCGGAACTACATTCCCTCACTAATCAGGTTAGTGTTAAACTTGTAGCTAATATAAAACATTCTGTGAGAAAAGGTTATTGTGTCAGAGGTAAATTTCTATTTAAAGAGAAAAAGGAAACAAGTCAGAATATATTTTCCTTCGTTTGAAAACTGGAAATACTTTTTTCAGTAATTGCTT
This sequence comes from Calotriton arnoldi, assembly GCA_963921515.1. Lineage (NCBI taxonomy): Eukaryota > Metazoa > Chordata > Amphibia > Caudata > Salamandridae > Calotriton > Calotriton arnoldi. The sequence continues at coordinate 3,889,654 of CAWUFW010000215.1, read as the reverse complement.
TCCTTAGCTGAGAAGATTAAATAAAAAGCTTTTTGAATCAGCTGTCTTTTTCAGCTGTTCCAGAATCTGTCAGACGCAGGCGTGACCTTTCAACACGCAGTGTCTTCTTAGACTGAAACTTGTTCACTCTTCTGAGAATTAATTAAAAGGTGAAGTCAGGGTCAAAGGCCCGGCATGTTTCTTTCTCATGCCATGTGTTAAAGAACTCCAGTAATGTTCTCCTCACGTATGGCAGTGCTTCCAGCAAACATTAAAACCAAAGGCCTGAATAAAAGGAACGCTTCCTTTTAACATTTAACCTAAGTTCTGAAGCATTGTTTAAAAAACTAATTAAAGAGAGAAAACCAGTCATCCTACTACAGAAACCCCAGTTCAAGGCCCACTCCAGTCTCTTAACAGTGAGTTAATAGAAAGAAAGAGAAACCCAAATAATACATAAATTAGGAATACAGAAATAAATACTTACCTTATCTTTCTTACATTAAGGAATAGCAGGATCAAGTGCAGATTGTACCTGAGAACGAAAAGGAAAGAGATCTGAGTGAAGACTTCTCATACAACCTAGCAAACAATACATGAGAAGTAGAAGAGAAGTAAGCTTCAGTAAACATTCTGGTAAGATAAGTTATTTATACACCATAGAAAAAACAGTAAGTTAAAAGGCACAATAAATAAAGGTTTTTTACATGTTAATGTTGCAGTCCAGTAAGAAGAAGAAGACGTAGCTGAACAGGCAGAATATTGGAGCAGTCTCTTCTCTGTCCCCAACCCCTTTTCCCCCCTTAGAACTTACCTGCAATGGAATACTAAAAGACCTAGCAGGGTTGGTTCTGAGAAGGGTATTGGGACCTAGCGTCATTCTGCTCCTGTGTGGTTCAGACAGCAAAAGGGATTTAGACCCTGACAAAAGGTGCCTGCCTCTGCCAACTAGAGACCCCCTTTTCTAACATTGGTGGTCAGCGGTGAGGATTTGAACCTGTATTTGTACTTTACCCACAGTGATTGGTGTATATCACTAGTTTAGTGCAGACCACTACGCAACCACATACTGTGTTTTATTTTTGGTTCTAATTTTGAGTTATTGTTATTTAAATTTATAAGGCGCACAGCTACCCAGAGGTTTCCCGGCGCCCCCTGACACGAACAGAGTCGAAAAGAGACTATTGATTGAATAGCCACGTTTTTAAACATTTTCGGAAGTTCGCATAGATGGTTTCGTTACGAAGTGACACAGGGAGCGAATTCCACGAAGAGGGGCCCAGACAAGAAAAAGACCGACCACCCATTCGCAACAGTCTGGTCCTGGGAACCGAAAATTTAGCCTGAGTGGAGGAACGAAGAAGGCGCGGTGGATGATAAGTGACCCTTAAAGTATCCACGCATCATGTCTCAGAAGGGTAAACCAGCAAGTGATGTTGCAGAACTGGAGTTTGATATTGACATGTTAAGTAGTTACAAAGTAGGTCAACTCAAGCAGTTCTGCAGGAGCTTTGGATGTCCCGTGAACAGCAGCTCCAGGAAGGAGGAGCTGCAGAAGGCCTTAAGGGCCTGGTGGGAGGCCAAAGAGGCTGGGGAGACAGATGATGCAGAGGTGGATGATGATGCACAAGGGGATGGTTTCAGATCACAGGATCTGCCAGTGGGAAGAGCAGCCTACAGGGCTGGCAGCAACCATTCCGCTAGAAGTTTTTCCCCAGAGGAGTTGGAGGAAAACCAAAGGGTTAGAGATCATGAATTAGAAGTCATGAGGCTTGAGATGAAAATATTGGAAATGGAGAACCAAAAAGCTGCCATAGAAAGAGAAAAGATGGCAGAGGAGAGCAACAAGATTTATGCCTTGGAAGAAATGAAATTGACCTTGGCACATGAATTAAGAATGAGGGAGCTTGAGGTGGAGCTCGAGAGGCTTGAGGCCATGAGTGTTTTAGCTGAAAAGGAAATGGGTGCAGCTAATGAAGTGAGCTTGGCTGGGTTGGAGGTGGAGTCCACCACCACGAATATGATCCCCTGTGTCAGACAGGGGATCATATTCGTGGTGGTGGTAGGGACACTCTACTGACTCTAGATGAGAAGTGCATGGAGAGGGGTGTGAGAAGTTGGCCTGGTATATGCTGTCCACTAATTAAAGTGGGCACCTTGCACCAGTCCAAACGACCCTTATTGTTGATTAGGTTAAAGACAACCTTTATAGAAAGCTATCCTAGTGGTAGCTGTGGAGAGCAGCCTTCAGGCTAAGTCTTGAAGGAATGTAAAGCAGCTTGTTTTACCAGTATATAACCTCTTGAATGACCAAATGAAAGGAGAACCACACAAGGTATATATAAAATATATGTATTTATTTTTAAACACTTTCTACTAACCTCTTTATGAGATTAGAGAACAAGGCACACAATATTACAGTACTAGAACAACAGTAAATAGCACACTACACAGTGGGCTCCAGGGGGAGACCAAACCATATATTAAGAAAGTGTTATAACAACCATGACTTGACTAGGCACGGTGCCTAGAGCACGTAGAATCACTGGGACCCCAAGGAACCACCCAAGGTAGTGACACAGGGGACCCACGGAGGACGGGTGCAGTGTGGGAACACAGACACAAACCTCCTATAGTACCCAGTCAGGCCCAAGAAAGCTCTGACCTGAGTCTGGGTGGTTGGAGCAACCCAGTCCATGATGGTCTGGATTTTGCTCTGCAATGGTTGAACCTGGCCTCCACCCACAAGGTGGCCCAGGTATACAACTTGGCTCTGCCCTATCTGGCACTTAGTGGCCTTGATAGTGAGGCCTGCTTTCTGCAGGGCCTCCAGAACATTTCTCAGGTGGACCAGGTGATCCTCCCAGGTGGAGCTAAAGACAGCAATATCATCTAGATATGCTGCACTATAGGCTTCCAGGCCTGTAAGGACTTGGTTCACCAACCTTTGAAAAGTGGCAGGTGCATTCTTCAAACCAAAGGGCATCACCACAAATTGGTAGTGCCCACTAGGGGTTGAAAATGCTGTTTTGGCTTTTGCATCCTCAGTTAGTCTGATCTGCCAATAGCCAGCTGTCAGGTCAAATGTGCTCAGAAACTTGGCTGAGGCCAAAGTGTCTATGAGCTCATCTGCCCTAGGGATTGGATAGGCATCAGTCCTAGTGACTGCATTGAGACCTCTGTAGTCAACACAAAACATCATCTCTCTCTTACCACCCTGGGTGTGAGGTTTAGGTACCAAGACTACTGGACTAGCCCAAGGGCTATCTGAGGGTTCAATCACACCCAAATCCAACATCTTCTGGACTTCAGTCCTGATGCAGTCCCTGACATGGTCAGGTTGCCTGTAAATCTTATTTTTAACAGGCAGACTGTCCCCAGTGTCCACTTCATGAGTGCACTAGGTAGTCTGACTTGGAGTCAGTGAGAACATATGTCTAAACTGATTGAGAACTTTTCTGCAATCAGTTTGCTGCTGGTCAGTGAGGCTGCCTGCCAAGGCTACACCATCTACTGATCCATCATCAGGGTTCTGTGAGAGCAGGTCAGGGAGTGGATCACTCTCTTCCTCCTGTCCCTCATCAGTAGCCATGAGCAAGCCCATGTCTGCCCTGTCAACATATGGTTTGAGCCTGTTCACATGGAGCACCCTATGGGGGCTCCTGGGAGTTCCTAGGTCCACCAGGTAGGTAACCTCTCCCTTTTGCTCAATTATGGTATGGGGGCCACTCCACTTGTCTTGGAGGGCTGCTGGGGCCACAGGCTCCAACACCCATACTTTCTGTCCTGACTGATAAACAGTCAACACAGCCTTTTGGTCATGCCAGGCCTTTTGTAATTCCTGGCTAGCCTCAAGGTTTTTAGTTGCCTTCTTCATGTACTCAGCCATCCGGGAGCGGAGACCAAGTACATAGTCCACAATATCCTGTTTAGGGGGTTTGAGAGGTAACTCCCATCCCTCCTTCACTAGACACAATGGACCCCTAACTGGATGTCCAAACAGAAGCTCAAATGGGCTGTAACCAACCCCCTTCTGTGGAACCTCTCTGTAGGAAAAGAGAATGCAGGGCAAAAGTATGTCCCATCTGCGCCTAAGCTTTTCTGGGAGACCTTTAATCATGCCCTTTAAGGTTTTGTTAAACCTTTCAACTAAACCATTGCATTGTGGGTGATAAGGGGTGGTAAATTTGTAATTTACTCCACACTCCTTCCACATAGCAGTTAAGTAACTAGACATGAAGTTTGCATCTCTGTCTGATACTACCTCCTTAGGAAAACCCACCCTGGAAAAGATTCCCAGGAGGGCCCTTGCCACCACAGGAGCTGTGGTGGTCCTAAGGGGGATTGCCTCTGGATACCTAGTGGCATGGTCCACCACCACCAGTATAAATCTGTGCCCAGATGCAGTTTGAGGATCTAGGGGACCAACAATGTCAATCCCTACCCTCTCAAAGGGAACCCCCACCACAGGTAGTGGTATCAGGGGGACCTTTGTAGTGCTACCTGCCTTACCACTGGCTTGGCAGGTGACACAGGAGCGACAAAACTCCTTGGTGTCTCCAGACATATGAGGCCAATGAAAGTGAGGGACAATTCTGTCCCAAGTCTTGTTTTGGCCTAGGTGACCTGCTAATGGGATATCATGTGCTAGTGTCAATAGGAAGCTCCTAAACTTCAGAGGTATAACCAACCTCCTGGTGGCTCCAGGCTTGGGGTCTCTACACTCTGAGTAAAGGAGTCCATCATCCCAGTAGATCCTATGGGACCCACTAGCACTCCCAGCAGCCTCAGCAGCAGCTTGCTGTCTGAGGGGTTCAAGAGAGGGGCAGCTCAGCTGCTCCTGGCTCAGATCTGCCCTGGAAGGGCCCCTGTCCCCAAGAACTCAACCTGATCAGGTTTAAGCTCATCTGGGACAGTTCCTTCTTCAGGACTAAGATCAGCTCCCTCAAGAGACTGATCTGGATTCTGAGGCAGGGGGGAAGACACTGCCTTAACCCTACTGCTCCTTCTCTTGGAAGGTGCCTGGTCCATTTTTCCAGGATCCAGGACCTGTTCAGTGTTAGACATTTTTGCCTGTGACCTGGTCATAGCAAAGACATCTGCAGGGATACCCAACATTTCTGCATGAGTCCTGAGTTCCACTTCAGCCCAAGCTGAAGTTTCTAAATCATTGCCCAACAAGCATTCAACAGGGAGGTCTGCACTTACCACAACCTTCTTAGGGCCAGTTACCCCTCCCCAGGAGAAATTAACAACTGCCAAGGAATGGTCTGTCCTGACATTGCTAGCATTGGTCACTTGGTACATCTCACCAAGTATGATTTGCTCAGGAGCCACAAGATCTTTTGTCACCATTGTGACACTTGCTCCTGTGTCCCTGAATGCCAAGGCCTCTTTTCCATTTATTATAGGCTGTTGTCTGTATTTGCCCAGATTACTGGGGCTTACAAATAAGGAGGCCATATCCATGCCTCCATCACAGATCAACATAGCCTGAGTTGGAACTCTGACTAGGCCAGAGTCCATCTCAGATCCCAGGGTTAACCCTACTACACCCTTATTTGGAACACCACCACTTGGAGCTAAACTAGGGGGAACAGTTGCCTTAGGGGCAGTGGTGGTTGGAGTTGAGTCCTTGGACTTGGTACAATCACTTGTCTAATGGGTCTTCTGTTTACAGATTTGACACTATGGTTTCTTCTTGCCTTTTCCCTTGTTGGATTGTGACTCCCCACCAGATGCAGATTTTTGGGGCCCTTGAAGACTTCTGGTCTTTACCCTTCTCCCCACCCTTATCTGAGTTTTTAGAATCTTGCTTCTTGGAGTCACCACCTTGGTTCTGAACCTTCTGCTTCACCCTGGTTCTGACCCATTTGTCTGCCTTCTGGTCCAATTCTTGGGGAGAGGTCAGATCAGAGTCCACCAGGTACTGATGCAACAGTTGATTTTGACAGTTATTAAGGATCTGCTCTCTCATGATTAAATTATACAATCCTTTGAAATCACACACCTTACTGCCAAGTAACCAGCCTTCCAGAGCCTTAGTAGCACAATCTACAAAGTCAACCCAGTTCTGAGTCTGTGCCTTTTGGGTGTCTCTGAACTTTAACCTGTATTGTTCAGTGGTTAGGCCAAACCCATCAATCAGAGCACTCTTCAGGACTTTGTAATTATCAGCATCCTCTTCTCTTACAGTGAGGAGCTTGTCTCTACCTTTGTCTGCAAAGGACAGCCACAAGATTGCTGCCCACTGTTCCTGAGGGACCCTCTGTACCTTACAGGCCCTCTCCAGTGCAGTTATCCATTTGTGGATGTCATCCCCACTCTGGTAGGGAGGGACAATCTTGTTCAGGTTCCTATGGTCATGAGTATGATCTCTACCTCTAGGGACACTGTGGCTGCCACCATGGGACTCTAGTCCCAACTTCTGAGAAGCTCTCTGAAGCTCCAGGGATTCTCTGTCTAAGGCCAATTGCTCTCTCTTGATCCTGAGCTTAGCTCTCTCAAACTCAAGCAGTTGGCACTTCTTCTCACAAGAGGACTCCCATGAGAAACAGAGCTCCCTACAGATGTACCAGAATGATTAGATTCCAGAGAAGGAGATCTAGATCTTCTTGGTAAACTGTTAACCCTTCCAGGTGGGGTAAAGAGAGGCCCACTGGGGTCTCCTTCCTCACCTTCAGGAAGGATTGGCTGTTCCAGGTTAGAATCATTTTGATCCTCCTGGCCAGCATCAGAGTCCAGGTCATTGAGGTTTTCACTCCCTGGCCTTTCCTCTTCTGCTGCCCCACCCCCTTTGCCTGCCTCATCAGACCCTGGGATCTTTCTGAGGTGATCTAACAGCAAAGTCACTATGAGCCATTGGGTGTTTGGGTTTTTCCCTGTCTTCAGTTTCCTTGATGCACACATGCTTCTCAATTCTTGGAATGTGAGGTAGTCATACTTAGTTGGCAAGGAGCCACTGACTTCAGGCCTTGAAGACATTCTAGTGTGGTGTGGTGTATGCACCTACCTACTCTAGTGGGAACTGAGACTCTCTTGAGTTGGAGAAAGGGTGTGCTAGACCATTGACTTACCCAACTCTAAGTTCAGTAGAACTTACCTTATTCTAGACTTGATTTATATGTACCTAAGTACCTTTAGTGGTTTTCAGTTAGTCACTCACTGAGATTATCTGGTAAAACAATAGCAAGCTTGAATCCCAACCTCTGCACACCAATGTGAGAAGTTGGCCTGGTATATGCTGTCCACTAATTAAAGTGGGCACCTTGCACCAGTCCAAACGACCCTTATTGATGATTAGGTTAAAGACAACCTTTATAGAAAGCTATCCTAGTGGTAGCTGTGGAGAGCAGCCTTCAGGCTAAGTCTTGAAGGAATGTAAAGCAGCTTATTTTACCAGTATATAACCTCTTGAATGACCAAATGAAAGGAGAACCACACAAGGTATATATAAAATATATGTATTTATTTCTAAACACTCTCTACTAACCTCTTTATGAGATTAGAGAACAAGGCACACAATATTACAGTACTAGAACGACAGTAAATAGCACAATACACAGTGGGCTCCAGGGAGAGACCAAACCATGTATTAAGAAAGTGGTATAACAACCACGACTTGACTAGACACAGTGCCTAGAGCATGTAGAATTGCTGGGACCCCAAGGAACCACCCAAGGTAGTGACACAGGGGACCCACGGAGGACGGGTGCAGTGTGAGAACACAGATGCGAGCTCCGTACAACTCTATGGGAAAGTCGCGGTTGGAAATTTAGAGTTTAAGGACACTTCAGAGAGGACTTCAAGCAAACCCAGTTAAACTTAGAAGGTTCTAAGGCCAGCACCCTTGTGAGTACCGAGGTACCCGTGTTACCTAGCCCAGGGAAGCCGGGTGCATAGGGGTCAAGTGGTGTCGGAAACCCTCGTCGTTTTCAATGGCGTGATGCAAAGAAGTGCTGCTGCCGTGGAGAAGAAAAGTGTCCGGTGTGACCCAAGCCTGGATCGGAGATGAGAAGAACCTGAAAGCAGAGGGGACAAAGTCTGGGTCACTACACGTGACCAGGAGCGGAGCAATCGAATGCCCACCGATGTCGGGTGCTTCAGGTGCAAAGAGGTGAAGCTTGACTCTGCAGCCACGGGGACCAGGAGATGTCAACGATGACCAGGATCCGCAGGCGAGCTGTCCCACAAAGGATGTCGAGTGCTGAGGGGTCAGTTTCCGGATTGGAGACCAACAAGCCTTGGCAACTGCAACCCACGCGGTCGGAGTAATGAGGCTTCTGTGAGGACCAGCAAGGTCCTGGGGACTCCCCAAGCGATGGAGAGTCAGGGCACGTCTGGAGCAACCAGAGAAGTCCACTGAAAGTTAAAGTTGCCTTCTCAGGGACCCACAGGTCAATGGACCAGGGATCGCGAAGGGACCTTGAGAGGAATCACACAATACCAGCCCATGGAACACTCGTGAAGTGTAGGCCAGTAATCTTCAATGGAAACACTGCTCGGGGCTTGGACTACAAGTAGCCCAAAGCACAGCCTCAGGGATTGCCTAAAAGCATATGCTGCTGCAAATGTGCACGGTGTCCAGGGGTTCGGGTTGCACGGTCCCCACGAGGGCTGCGGGTCTCAGGTTTGCTGAGAGCACTAGTCGGCCTCGGGAAGCTTGGGCACCCACCTCCTGTGTTGCAAAATCTTCGGAGTCCATCAAGAGCTGCGTAGATGCAAACCGGTCAGATGCGTTGAGGTGCCTGCCTTGCAGGGGAGTAACTCCTTTACTCCAAGGGAGATTCTTCAGTCATCCAGCAAAGCGTAGTGCATCGAAGGTTACTTGGTTTCTGTAGCAGAGTTTAGTCCAGGTAAACTCTAAAGTCCTGTAGTCAGGGTTCCTACTTTATACCCAAGGAAGGGGTGGGACAAACTCTGGGGACCCACCTATGGGAGGGTCAGGACAGAGGGGTGGCTACACCCATGTCCTTTGTCCAGTTTCACACCAGAGCAGGGGCTGAGTGCCCTGCAACCGGTTTGAGCTGGACTATGCACAGGGACACCAAATGTGCCCCCAGTGCAGACATCAAAGCACTCTTGGAGTGCACCCACCCAGCCCCAATACACTAAAACCTGTCTGGGAGGTGGTCACACCTCCCTGTGACAGGAAACCTATTGTCAAGCCTTCCCCTGCCGGAGTTTCGTCCAGCAGCAGGAGGGCAGACTCGTGTCTGTGGCTGGCAGCATCCATTTTGTGATGCCAGGGCTCTGAAGCTGGTACCGGGTGTACCGGTGCTGTCATATTTCTCCCTCTAGGAGGGAGGAATCATACCTCTCACACCAGTTACTGGTGTGGAGGTATGATTCCAAGGTGTTTGACACCAAACACGACATAATTCCTTGCAGCCATTTTAAAGTTAGCATTTACCGCGAGGTTATAATGCACTTAAGAGTATTTGGTTGGCTGCATCACAGACAACCCCGGAATAGTGGTTCCGAAGGCTGCAGAGGGGCTCTGCTCATGCATGGGCACCCTCTCACATAAAACCCAGCACCCTGCCTTCAGGATTGATAAGGCCTGCCATAGGGGTGACTGATAGGCGTATATGTGCCGTGATCAGGATAGATATAGTGAACCTATATCTAAGTAAGGGGTGCATGCACCACCTTACACAGGCTGCAGTAGCAGACCTGTGGTGTCATTTTGAATGGCCTCTCAGGGGTGGCATAATACATGCTGCAGCCCCTGGGAGGCCTCTGGGGTACCTATGCCCTGGGTACATAGCATACCATATACTAGGGACTTATAAGGGTACCCCAGAATCCAATCTGGAGTGTACCTAAAGTACATGCACTCAATTTAGAGGAGAAAGCAGATAGACTGGGGTCCTGAATAGCAGGATCCCAGTCAGACTAAGTCGAAAACAGTGAAACATCAGCAAAAAGTGGGGGCAACTATAAGAAGCAGATCCTACTCTCATACAAGGGGTTCCCCCATGGTAGGAGTCCTGGTGTGTGAGTGCGGAGACTGCCCAGAAGAGTGTGGGTTGAGTGACAGAGGCAATCAGACACTGTCTTGCCAATCTCAGGAGAGTGGTGTGGGGTACTTGTGTGAGGCACTGGGTGGTGGGGCAAAGGGTAGCTTGGTTAAAAACTGTGGTGGGCTGTGTGATTCAATTGTTGGAGAGCATATTTTATGTCCCTGCTTTCCAGAGCTATGCCAACACCAGGTAGAGTGTGAGTACTCTGATTCCAGAGAACTTGCGCTATAGGCAGACCCTTTGGTGGAGTCCAGTGAGTCTGATGAGGCTTTTGGGAGTAATCCTGAAGGTGGTGGCTCAGGATTTCCCCAACCAAGTGAGGTAGGGGAGGTTTGTGGTAGCCCAGATAGGTCCCAGTGTAGTGGGAGGGGTGTGGGGTTCCACGTCCTGTCTCAGAGGAGAAAATCTTATCGAACCTCACCACACCTCTGGAGCCCACCCAATGCCCACACCCTACACCCACAGTTACCAACACTAAACACACAAGGCCTCCCAAGGCTCAATGGCACAGCTGGAACACAACCCCCTTCTTGAACCAGCCTCAGAGACTAGGACTGTGCGGAAAACTACGCTACTCTCGCGTAGTTTGCGCAACTACGTGCTACGCGAATTGCACGTAGCACAGTGCAAAAACGCGTAGCGGGCATTTTTTGCTTGCTCGCGGTCCTCAACGTCAAGTTGGCGACTGCGAGCGAGCAAAATGACATCCCGGCGAGACTTTTTCCTCGTTCGCGATCAGCAACATCAAGTTGCCGATCGCGAGCGTGGAAAATAAACCTCCCGGTGAGATTCTCAACGCGGGGAGGTCAGGTTTCTCATTGCGAGTGGTTGCGTATGCTCGCCACCGCTCGCGATGAGAAACTACCAGTCCGCGTTGAGAAAACTGCCGCTCGAGTACAAATCTACTCGAGCGGCAGAAAACCACCGCTTGCACTGTGCAAGTTGCCGTTTGCAATGACTGCACAGTGCAGAGAAGCATCCGGCACTGTGCAATCATTGCGAACAGCATTTCCTACCGCACTACGCAGTTCGCGTAGTGCTACGCATAGCTCGCGTAGTGCGAAGTGCACTTCGCGTAGCTATGCGTAGCGCTACTACGCGAACTACGCCCAGGGTTATCAGAGACCCAAAAGAACAAGTGCCGCAATGACCATGAGAGAGGCGACCGATCTTGCCAACTCATATGACACATCTTCTAATGTCATCCCCAGCTCCCAGATCCAGGTTATCACTGGATTTGGAAGAGACCACGCCCCACCTAGCACGCAGAGGCCTCCAGCCTTCCTAACTAATATCCCCATGGCCCCCCTAACGAAGAAACTCAGCAACAAGGGGACGACCAACTGCATGCTCATAAATTGCAGATCGGCTACCAAACACGCAACAGAACTGGCAGAAACCATCCTCACCCATGACATTGACATCGCGTTCATCACTGAAACTTGGTTGAATGAGTCCTCTCCCCCAATCATTGACATGATTGTGCCCCCGGGTTTCTCAATCATCAATAAAGACAGAGAAAACCATAGAGGCGGGGGCATTGCAATCATCCACAAGAGCAACATCTCCGTAACAGAAACGGACTCCTTCAAATACAACACATTCGAATACCTAACCTCCACCATTAAGATGATTGACAACAAAACGCTATACTGCCATCTCGTCTATCACCCGCCAGGCAACACCCCCTCATTCGGAGAACACCTTTCCGACTTGATAATACACTGCTCACTCTTGGACTCTAACAACATAATACTAGGTGACCTCAACCTATATTGGATTGAGGAAAATAACTCTCTGATCCAATCCTTGAACGAACTTCTATGCAACAACAACTTAATCCAACACTGCACTGAGCAAATTCATAACAGAGACTCAATCCTTGATGCCATCATAGCCCATGAAGATACAGTCTCTATCGACCAAATCCTTCCTGTTGACTGGTCAGACCACCACATCATTATTTTTCACATCAACCAATCGATCCATTGCCTACCTCGTACACAGGAATCCCCCCATTGGGCGAGAAACCTAAGACAGATTCCCCTGGCTGACCTGGAAGAAAGGGTAAGCTCACTCCTTCCCACCACCTCATGCGACCTCTCTACAACTGAACTCACCTCGCACTACAATGCAGCAATGACTTCCATACTTGACCAAATAGCTCCCTCGAAACAAAAAAGAGTCAGGAACATTCCATCTAGATCTTGGTTAACACAGACCTAAACTCTGAAAGAAGACAACTAAGAGCTGCAGAAAGACTCTGGCTGAACAACCCGTCCACAATCCACCTTGATCAACTCAAGTCTGAACGCAGGAAATATAAAAAACACATCAAGAATGAAAAAACTGCCTTCTTCTGTGATGCACTTGACAATGCCAAAAATCAACCCAAAGAACTCTTCAATCTCATTAGACAACAAACATCCAAGCCCCCCTCATCCTCAGTGCAGGCTTCCAAAGACCTATGTGACAACTTTGCCAACTTCTTTAATGATAAAATCACCAAGATTGAGCTCTCACTGGACGACCACCGCCGACCTCCCAACGATAGCCCGCTCCCCGGCAAAGAAGATAACAACCCACCCAGGCACCCCCCTAACAACTGGATATCATTCAACCCCGTCTCCGAAGCAGAGATCATCGAAATGATTACCAGTTCCAAACCCTCATCACACATTTCGGACCCTATTCCTGCCCAACTGGCTAAAAAGCTCAAACTCACCCTTGCTCCGCTCTGGACCAAGATTATAAATAGCTCCTTGAGAACCGGAGTCATGCCAGACTGCCTCAAAATCGGCCAAGTCACGCCATTACTAAAAAAAAGGGCTCAAACCCAAACGATCTCAACAACTTCAGGCCTGTCTCCAATCTCCCATTCCTAGCCAAAATCCTGGAAAGATGTGTTCTTCGCCAACTTACTCAACACATTGACAGTAACAACCTGCTAGACCCTCATCAATCGGGCTTCAGAAAAGGTTGTGGCACAGAGACAGCGATCCTGAATGTCATTGATGATGTCTACAAATCACTCGACACGGACCGATGCTGTCTACTCATTCTCCTGGACCTATCGGCAGCCTTCGACACGGTTGACCACAAACTATTCATCAAGGTACTTCACGAAAGGGTCGGAGCTGAAGAGGTGGTCTTGCAATGGTTTACCTCCTTTCTGCAGAACCGCACCCAAAGAATAAAAATTAAAAACTTCACGTCTGACCTACTCCCCATTAGCAGGGGTGTGCTTCAAGGAGCAGTTCTCTCTCCTCAACTATTCAACATCTACATGGAGCCCCTCACCATCATACTCAGAAAAGCCAACATTCCCTTCCACCTCTATGCGGACGATACCCAGATCTACCTAGAAACGTCCTCCATTGGTGACATTCAGAGACTAAACGACACCCTAAGAGAAGTCCAACACTGGCTATCCCTCAACCACCTGAAACTCAACCAAGATAAGACGGAAATCCTTTTCATCTCCAACAAGGAGCAGACCCCCCAAATCACAGAATGGCTAAATTCTATCGATGCTCTCAACTGCAATCTCACCCGGCAGACTCCGTAAAATCACTGGGAATCACTCTCGACCCAAACTTAGACATGATCAAACATATCAAGAACACCGCAAAGAGCGCTTTCCTCAACCTAAAACTACTCAACAAAATAAAACCCTTCATCCCTCCCAACGACCTCAAACAGGCGACTCAATCCCTGGTGCTGTCCAGATTGGATTACAGGAACGCAACCCTCACAGGTACAGCAAAATCCCACTTACCTCCCCTCAGATCAACTCTAAACGCAGCAGCCAGGATGGTCACCGGAGTAAAGAAATATGAACACATCTCCCCTGCTCTCAGAGAGTTAAAATGGCTCCCAATCGAAATGCGTGCCAACTTCAGAACTGCCTGTCTCACACACACAGCTCTGCACACTGGGAAACCTGCCTACCTGGCCTCCAAACTCAATAAGGCCGGTCAGACAAGGAACCTCAGGAGTACCAACACTCTACTTCTCATTCCTCCGAAAACTCGCAAACAAAAAACATTATCACGCTCCTTCTCTGGAAATGCGCTCAAAATCTGGAACTCCATCCCAGTCCATATCAGGACCATCCCCTCCTTCTCAAAATTCAAAAGTCAGCTCAAAGACCTCTTCCTCAATCGTACTCTTCCGAATGGATCACTGCCCCCTAACGTAGAATCTTGCCCATTCTAGCATATAGTAACTTTGATAATGAAGGCTTCCACATCACCTACCTCTCGACTCGCTCCTTTGTCCCCCATCCCTGAACTGGACTCGTCACGATTCAATATGTTTACTATTGTTATACTGTGTGTTCGATTGTTATACTGTGTGTTCGATTTCCTCACTATAAATGTTGTAAATCGCTCCGATACCTTCGGGTCTGGCCAGCGCTATATAAAACTCTTAAATAAATAAATAAATAAGGAGTGGGAGTGGGCTGTGTCCCAAGGTGCCCGAAACCCAGTCCCAGGGCCTGGTTGGTTCCATAAGTGAACACCAGGAGGGGAGCCTAGACTGTACCAGGAGGCAATTTCCTGAGGGGGATCCCAAAGTGTCAGGTTGACTGGGGGGACTGCTGTAACAAGCATCCCACCAGTTCTGGTGTCTGGCAGCACGGCTCCAGTGGGGAGGGTGCATGAGTCCAGTGAAAAGGGTAAGGGGGGGGACGCAGTCCCCAGTGGAAAGACCAGTGGATCAGGGGTGGCCAACTCTGAGGTCAGAGCACCCCAAGACTGACCCTGGTGAGGCCACTTCTGGCCTGGGGGGTATTCATGCTCTGTGAAGTGGACAGGAGGCTGGAGACCTGTGCCAGGCAGACTCTCGTACCACTCATGAGTGTGTTTCCCTTGGGGGGGGGGGTGTACTCCCCCGGAAGTCCTGGGTTGCCAGGCACAGGTCCAGCCTAAGGGTACAGACCCTGGGTTGGAGGACAAGGTTCATGGTGTCCCCCCTGACCTGGAGGAAGGTGCGACTGCTAATAGTGCCCCTACCAAGTTGTCTTCTGGGGTACCGCTCCAGGTGGGAGGGTGCACAGCCCCAGGGAGGATGACAGGGTGTGAGAGAGCCCACCCCAGGCTCTTGTCCAGCCGCAGGGTACCGACCAGGGGCTGGTCGGCCAGTGTCAGGATGCCATACCTGACTTGGCAGGAGGGAGAGTGGAGAAAAGGTGCCAGGCACCTGGGCTACTGACCCCCACTTTCTTACGCCACAGAGATTAGAGAGGCCTGAAAGGCATGAGGCCTGGCTCTCATCACTAGCAGCTGTCAGTGGCCACTGTGGCTGGCTGTCCTGGTGGACAGAGTAGCCCCTGGGAGAGGGGCAGGAGTCACAACCAGGGGTGGACTGGGCCACACCACTGTGTTGGCCCTGTGGGTACTGTCTACCTGTTGGGATACATCTATGAGCAAAGTAAGTTTAGGCACTGCACAGATGGGGTCCCCAGGTGAGGAGAAGGGTCCCCCATGGGTTAGCCTAGTGGGCCCTGAGAGCATGGATAAAGGGATCCAACTAGGTTCAGGGAAGCGTGGAACAGGAATGGACCCCTGCTGTTCGGGCCAGGTTCCATGTTCTCTCGCCCCAAGCCGAGAAGCCCATCGAGGTATTGATTGGTCTACCCTGGCTTTAGGCTGGAAGGGGGTTATGTTGGAAATGGTCCTTTTTTGCAGGGTTATCCCCAAACCTTTTGCTTCTTCCTCCTATTTTTTCCTGACCTGTTGTTGTTGGCTATAGGAATCTGGGCACTTTACCACTGCTGATCAGTGCTAAAGTGCATATGCTCTCTGTGTAAATTGTTACTGTGATTGGTTCTCCATGATTGGCATATTTGATTTACCAGTAGGTCCCTAGTAAAGTGCACTGAGTGTGCCAGGGCTGGTAAATCAAATGCTACTAGTGGGCCTGCAGCACTGATTGTGCCACCCACATGAGTAGCCCTGAAAAGATGTCTCAGGCCTGCCACTGCGGTGCCTGTGCGCAGTTTGTTAACTGCCATGTCGACTTGGCAAGTGCACCCACTTGCCAGGCCCTAACCTTCCCTTTTCTTACTTATAGGGCACCCCTATGGTAGGCCCGAGGTACCCCCTGGTCAGGGTGCCGTGTCTGTGAAAGGTAGGACATGTACTGGTGTGTGTAACAAGTTCTGATAGTGAAATACTGCCAATTTCGTTTTTCACTATTGAAAGGCTATCTTGCCCCATAGGACAGAATGGGGAATGCTTTGTAACATTTCACAAGCATATCTTCCCATAGAGATAAGATAGAAAAATGGAGTTTGATATCCCTGAACTCAGGATTTAATAACACATCTTTTAGTAAAGATGGTTTTTAAATTGTGTGTTTGAAAAAACCACTTTTAGAAAGTGGCTATTTTCTTGTTCAACCATCCTGTGTGCCTCTGCCTGTTTGTGTATTGACTGACTGGCTTTGGAGTGACAGAGGCTGGGGAGGTGCAGTGGCTCCAGGAGACTGGATGAGTCAGCTCTAGGCTGAATAGGCCTGATCTGCATTTAGAGTGGTGGGAGGAGTAGCACCTGTACCTGAATAGGGCTGTGCTGGCTCCACCCCCTGTGGTGTGTCTGGAGCCAAGGCTCACACTGGCAATGGATGTTGTGCACTTGCAGAGTGCCCCAGAACTGGTTTGAACTGGGCTCAGAGCCCCTTGCACAATGAGAACAAAGGCATTTTGGGGTATAAGTATTAGACCTAAAACCCCTGAACTTTAGATCATTCCTGGAATTCAAGAGGAACCTTTGACAAGGAGAAGAGCTGGGGAGACTAAGGAGACGTACTGCCCTTGCTGTGTGTCTGGGATTGGCCTGCAGTTGCTGTTTCTGCCAAGGAAAGGAGAAGGACTTTGCTGTGTGCTGTGTCCCCTGCTTGAAGAAGATCTCCAAGTGCCTGAAGTGTGCTGGCCTCCTGTTCTGAAGTCTCAGGGAAAACAAAGACTTCACCCCCAGCTCCCCTGAACTCTGCTGCTGTGAGTTCTAGCCTTCCAAGAGCTGCCTGCGCCAGTTTTGGGCCTCTGGAGGTTGTTGCTGCTGTTTGGGAGCTGGAAGAAAGAAGAAACGTGAAGAACTGCTAAAACCGACGCATTGCTCTTCTTGCGGCTGTTTTCTCGACGCATCTCCACGGCGCGAGAAGAATTTCCATGCATTGCCTTGCCGCTGCGAAAACCGCCGCAGTGCCTGTCGCTGCTGCAAGAATCGACACGTCGAGGGATCGCAGCTGAAGAGGACTGACGCAGCACCGCTCGACGACG
Source organism: Calotriton arnoldi (assembly GCA_963921515.1). Classification (NCBI taxonomy): domain Eukaryota; kingdom Metazoa; phylum Chordata; class Amphibia; order Caudata; family Salamandridae; genus Calotriton; species Calotriton arnoldi. The sequence continues at coordinate 3,872,365 of CAWUFW010000215.1, read as the reverse complement.
CCGCATCGATCGCCAGCGCATCCCGGATTTCCACGCATCGTACCTGTGCGGCACGCTTTCCCGACGCATCACCTGCGAACCGTAACCGTCACGAAGAATCGACGCATCAATCCCCATACAGACCGGATTTGACGCAACTCGCCCTCTGCGTGTCGCAGAACTGTCGCATCGCCTCCCCAAGGTCTCAGGAGTGTTTCATCTCTTTGTTTTCCGACTCCACAGCTGTATGGCTTTGGAACATTGATGCATCTACAGGTACTTTCGTGAAAAGTCACGCATCCATCGTTTTCTATGGTACAATTTCTTGAAACCTTTTGAAAGTCACATTTTTAACTGTGTATGTTGGATTTTTGTCGTTTTGGTCTTGTTTAGTTTAGATAAAGCTATTTTATTTTTCTTAACTGGTGTGGTGTCCATTTGTGGTGTTTTCACTGTGTTACTGTAAGTGTTGGTACAAATACTTTACACATTGCCTTTGGGATAAGCCTGTCTGCTCGTGCCAAGCTACCAAGGGGGTGAGCAGGGGTTATCTAAAGTGTGTATTCCCCTTACCCTGACTAGAAGCAAGGGTCCCTATTTGGACAAAGGTACCTGCCAACTAGAGAACCCCATTTCTAACAGGATGTGAAATGTATTTGTAGGTAATTTTTAAAATTACTCATGCCTTATGAGGCTTCATGGGTGATTTGGGAATTTTTCATGGTTAACTTTGTAAAAGTATACGTTTACTCATAAAATAGATTTGAATACTTCTCTTGTATGTATATAAAGCAGTTATCTTGTGAATCGAGTTAGTATGTATTATTCTGGGTAAGACGTTTGTGTAATTTATTGTCATATATGTGCTGTGGGGATTGTATTGTTTAGTAAGTGGTACAATGGTGTTATAATGCTGTCTCAGATCGGAGTGTGCTGTTAAAACTCGAGCTTTATGAATCATGTGATTTACATTTTGGTGTGATAAATTAGCCGGCTAAGCATGTTAAAGGAGAATCTGAATTCCTTTTCGGTTTTATTTTACAAAAATAGCAAAAGTGTTACATTTTCAAGAGTGAGTAGTTTCTGAAATATGATGTGGTTGGTATTTTCAGGGCAGGAGAAAGATGCAGCTTGCCTCTGTGCATGAATATTTGATTTTAATTGGTGATAGCTGAATAAAGAGAGTATGGTTTGTTTTTATATATGTGATAGTTACTAGTGGTGGAAGAGGTTGACTATTTCTCAAGGTATATTGCCCAATTTTACGAGAATGTTGACTGTAAATGTTATTTTTGAAAATGTGTATGTTACTTTATTTGTGGCGTGGGTGGGCGTAAGGTTAAGTGATTATGCGTGGTTAAAGATGAGGACATATTTTATCTTTTCTTTTTAAGCATGGTGTTGGAAGTGTCACCATTGGTCTGCAATCAAAACCATGTTTAAAAGAAGAATCTTGACAAGTGAATGTCATTCCACTGCATTTATTTCAACAGAAAATGTTCCCATTATCCATCTTTATAGAAAGTAACATCATTGGGTCGCTTGAAAACCTTTGCCACCTTCCCCACTTGACTTTACTACTCAAGGTGTCCCCCAACCCAGGCATCCCCAACTAAGGGCAGGCACGGAAAAGGGCAGTAACTGTTGGGCATGGGCAGGCCAGCAAGAACCTTGAACCTGAACACCTTCTCCTTTGCAGCCTGAGTGACCTTCAGTCAGGTAAGATCTCATGATGAGCCTAGTCCGGCACCCTTCACTATCCATCCCCACAATGACAATGAGAAATATACCACACAAACATAAACACAGCCTCCACACAACAAATAGATTCAACCTCATACACATACTAAAAACTGACACACACGCTCAAAAGACTAAACACCCACTCCAACGCATGCTCAGTAATGCATTCCTTGGAGTACTCCATGCTCCTGGAATCAAAGACATAATCACCTATCACCAGCTTGACGCACTTTCCTCATAGAAACATGGACATTATTACACAACCTAGATGTCCTTGTTACCAAGGGCTACAGCATCAAGCAGGCGATCCGTACACGTAAAAAGCAAGGAAGTTGCTCTCACATCCATAAGTCTTCCTGGTGCTGCACCCTAGACAAGCAAGCAACATTCAACTTCATGGAGTTCTTCAAAAGTCACTTCCCACTCTGCATAACTCAGTCTACCACCTCCTACCTCTTCCACATGTATGCTGGACAGAAAAAAGGGCTTCACAAACAAATTCTCAGACCACCTCGCCACCTCATTCATCCAACACACTCATGCCATCTTCCTCAGTGATGTTAACTCCCAGAAAACTCAGCATGAAAAATCAAGAGACACCATCCTTAGCCTCATCAACATACTCAACATAGTACAGCATGTCACACATCCAACACAATCCTCAACCTGGTCTTCTTGACATCACCAACCATCCAAATCAAGCACCATTTACCCTGTAACAGACTGATCACTTCGCCATCCCTGACTTTTAGTCTGGAATTGCTTAAAGGTCACATTTTTATTTACCAGGTCTCAACTCCATGATAAGCTGGGGGGATTGGGTGAATCAGATTTAGGTCTCGCCTAGACAGTGCATGCGCTGTCTCCTCAGGACTGTTTGCTTTCTATCAGTGGGCTCTGAGACCAACCATTACTTACCATTACTTGGCCAAACTGTCACTCTCATTTGCTTGCTTCCTATTGGTTAGCTGCCGTAGGTAGTTTCCTTTCTCTTCGTGTGTTTGCCCCTCACGTGGAGCATGAACACATTTGTTGTTCCTTCCACTGCTACATTTTTCTTTGGGTTTAAGTTAAGCAATCTACCAGATTACATTTTATTCAGTTGGCATCCACTTGTGCTTCTCCCACCTCTGTGCTCCTCCCATGTCCATCTGCTTGCCCCACTCGCCCAACCTCCATCCGTCAGCCGTCTTTGCTTGCACCACCCTTCCTCCATCCCACTGTTTGTTGTCCTTATTCACTTGCCAACACCCTCCTTACCTCTCTCCCTTCTTCTATTTGTGGTCCGTGTATACATGCCCCGCCTTCTCTCCTGCCATTTGTTGTCTGTGTTGACTTGCACCCACTACTCCCTCCCTCCGTTCATTTTCAGTGTTGGCTTGTTACCAACCTTTCGCCCTCCGTTTTCTGTCTGTGTTGGCTTGCCCCTCCCCACTCACCCTCCCTTCTTCCATTGACCATTTTGCCCTGATCCCTGCCTCCCTGTGTTGTCCATGTTGGACCCCCCTCCACCATACCAAAAAAGTGATTTGACATGTCCACAGTTGGCTGCGTCATAGTGCTTTTCCCCCCACACCACAACCCCTCTGTGTTGCCTTTCCCCTCCTTCTATGTTGCCTCCTGTCCGGCCCCCCCTCAAGCCAGCAATACGAAAAAGCGCTATGTCACACCCATGAATTGAGATTATTGCAAAAGAAGCACCTAGGTGTATCTGTGTATGCTAGGTTTAAGGAATTGTCAAAGGAATATGGAGTTAATTTGCATAATAGAAAAGAGTGGCATAAAAACTAAATGAATCGATCTGGATGATGAAGTGTGGATGAAATAGGCTTGACAGCTATATGTGCAAATACTAGAGAATTGATAAAGGGCATCAACATCTGGTCAGATTTGAAAAGCCTCAGAGAAAATTGGAGCATAAAAGGGGGTGGTAATGCGAGAAAGAAAAAGGCAAAAGCTGAAAAACGAGCAAAGGCATGAGCCAGGGAATCTGAATGGGTTGTGCCTGAATTTCTTTTGCGAGAAGTGCATGGTGGTGATTATGTTCATGTTTCATGGCAGAGGAGTGATAATCCTTACTTTACGACACGCTTTCCAAAGCTTAAGGGAGATCCAGATAAATGCTATAGGGAGGTGGAGGGACTGAGGCCAATTTTGAAGGTGCTTTTGGCTGATTTGAATATGTTGTTGGAAATTATTGTTTCCAAAATGGCTCTTGAAGCATGGGCTGTGGGTATCAGTTGGTGCATGGTTCAGTGAGATAGGAAAGGATGTTGGAAAGGTTGGTGAATGGTTTGGCAGGAGTGGGGGGGGGGAATTATCAGGAAGTTATTAACCGCGTTATTATTTCTTTATGTATTATTGGTCTCATTCCTTTACTAAAATCTCTTGAGGTACTCTATTTGAAAAGGAGTTCAAATTATGGGTGTGTGAAGAAGGTCCCAGCAACATCTACAAAGAAAAGAAAGAGGCCAGATCTCAAGTTGGAGGAGATGGAGGACCTGAAGGCTCCTGTTTATAATGAGATGAAGGCTCTGGAAGAATTGAGACACAAGAAGTTGAAGATAATGGAAACTGAGATGAGTGGGATTTTCATAATTGATTATAATCAATTAGAGTGAGGACTGATAAAAAGGATTCTGATTTATTAAAATAAGATACTTCTCATTAAGAACATTTTTGCACTAAAATGAAAATGCTGCATTCTGTGGAACTGTATTTTCCTGTACTTGACTAAACTACGCTTGAACTAGGCCTCATTTCCATTTTGATTTTTGTTACAGCCATGATGTGTGTTTTCATTTCTCCTCTCATCCAACGTCGCAAAATGTGCACTTTTATAATGCTTTTTGGTGACGTGCTGTTTTAAAAGAACCCCAGAGGAAGCCTTTTGTTGTTTTCAAGGCTCTTCCTACCTGTGTAACTGTAGGCCTATTCATAAAATAGACTCTAATTGTTTTGAGCGTCACTAGATTTGTACTGGCATATTCGATGATATTAGGGCAAAGTTTTTTTTTTAATTTTAATTTAGGGGATGGTTTTGGGATGGTGCTAGATGATGATGTGTTACATTTTATATTCTGCTTTGCCTATTTGTGAAATGAAGATGATCACCTTATTCTGAAACTGTGAATATTACTGTGTATTTTCTATATACAGGCCTTTTTTTGTAAGTGAACCATGTCTGGCTTGCCCCAATATTGGAGAACAGACCTACATCAACATGTCCCTTGCTTAGGACTTGGAAAATATGTTACCCTAAGATTTGACTTGTTGCCATTCTCTTTGCTGCACCCAATTGAGCCTTTTGCTAATTCCCTATATTTATTGCCATGTATTCTCAATAACTATTATATTTGCTTTTTGTAATGCACCTTTACTATTTAATAAACGTCCCATGATTTTGACTAGAAAGAAGGCTTTAATTCTCTACTTGCATCGAGACTTGAGTAATTGACCATGCTGATTTATCTGCTGGTAATCTGCTATCTGCAGGGACACATTGCCTCATTCACTTTGAAATTAACATAGTCTCCAATCCTGCATAGGTGCTTTATCTTAGATTATCAGACAAACTAGTGTCTACACCACCAAGGTCCAGGCAGATCAGCAGTTCCCCTTTAACTCATCCACAACATTCTTCACTACCTTGACATTCCATCTGACCTCAAAGGCTTCTACCTACTAATGTAGTAGGAATCAATCAATCAATCAGAAGTTTGTTAAAGCGCGACTACTCACCTGTAAGGGTCTCAAGGCGCTAGGGGTGGGGGGGGGTGCAGGTTCCATTCCATCAAGGAGGGGGTCTGTCGAAGAGCCAGGTTTTGAGGTTTCTTGCAAAGATGGGGAGCGATGTTGTCTGTCTGAGGTGGAGCGGAAGGGCGTTCCATCCTTTGGCCGCGAGGAAGGAGAAGGAGCGGCCTCCCGATCTGGTCTTTCTGGTGCGGGGGACCACGGCGTAGGAGAGCTGGGCTGATCGTAGGGTCCTTTGGGGTGCGTGGAATTTGAGTCGGCTGTTCAGGTATGCTGGTCCGGTGCCGTGGAGGGCCTTGTGTGCGTGGGTGAGCATCTTAAAGGTGATTCTCGCCTCGACGGGGAGCCAGTGGAGTGTGCGCAGGTGCTGGGAGATGTGGCAGTGTTTTGGCAGGTTGAGGACCAGTCTTGCGGCGGCGTTCTGGATGTTCTGTAGCTTGCCACAACACAACACAAGACGATGGCCCCGTTTGAGCTTTGTTGGGCACTCTATCCGCCTGCCAGGTCAGAAGAGGCCTCCACTCGACTGGTGGAGGAGCACCCACCATAATTAGAGCCCTTTGCCTGCCACTCTCTGCCTACGCTAATGAGGTGGATGCACAGAATGCTGAGTAAGCATCAAGTGTTTTGGCCCAGTTCAGCATTTTTTTCATTTTTCTAAAAGTCAGTGACCCTGACGTTTAGAGAGTTTTTTAATTGTTCGTTAAAGCAATTGATTATTTTCCCTACCTGGAACCGCAGCTTTGACCTCGTCACCCCTCATTTAGTTGGACGGGGCAATCTTTCATGAGACCCAGTGGTCTAGTCAAGGCCAAACCCAGAGAATCCCCCACCTCTAAAGGGAAGGAGGAAAGTGTAAAGTTGGTGGATGGGGCAAGTGCAAGGCTGGTGGATGCAGCATGCACCCTTTTTTGGCAGACACCTTACATTCGCAAAACTCAAGTTCTTGAAAAGAGATGCAATACATTTAAGATTTTTCTAAACTCTGACTGGCCGCCTTATATAGCGTATGCTTTAGAGACAGTGTTTGATGTAAACATGAATTTGTGTAAACTATGTGAAAACATGTGATATGGAAGGAATATTTTTTCCCACCATGTTTAAATTTCATTTAAGTATTTAAAGTTTTAGTTTCCCTGCTGCCGGCAAAAAATGTCCTCAGTCCATCAATTGCAGATGTGAACGCTATCCGGTAACGAATGTTTTCTTCAAAAGAACTGAATACACAAAAAAGCAGCAGAAAGGCCACCAATTATCTCTGCAACAGAGTAAGGTGAGGTGTCGCTCCTTGGGTGCAGCCTTTTTAATATTATTTGATCTGTCTGAACTGCGAACAATTGATATTGTAATATTATAATCTCAAAATTATGCCACACAAGGATTATGTGGCAGGTGAAGAAAATTCCAACCAGAGGGCAGAGCATTTTTAATGCAATATTTCATCCCAGAAATACCAGCTTTATGGAACTAGCCCTGCTAGTTCCTGTCTTTAAGAGGGCTACACATAATTTTCCCACCAAACACAGACCAATTTCCTGAGTGATGTTTTTGATGTTATGATGTCAATTTCTGGCAGTGTAGTTCTATATAATAGAATGCATGACTGCCCAGAGAAGGGCAAAATGGTTTTAAGCGCACAAGCTGGATTTAGGAGTTTTTCTGTTCACTGTCAGATGTGCTAACCTTAGGGAATAACCTACCTTTGTGGTGTTCATCTAACCCATGCAAGCCTTCGACTAATGCATCATTTTCCTCCAGATCTTTACATGAAGATGTGAGCTGCTTTCAGCATCCAAAATCTGCGGCCGAAAAAGAACAGATCGTAATGAGGCCTGAGTCATTAGAACCCTATCCTGCAGGAAACTCTTCAAAAAGAGGACAAAAGAGGTCGGTAAACCTGGTAAAAAAACAAACTCCAGTTGTAAACTTTGGCACGGGTGTGATATGGGCCTAAAGATGAAAGAAGAGGCTTTTCTCACAAAAACTGGTAGTTAGAAGGTGTGCATGCTACCAGCAAATCTTAAATCCTCCTACTCGTCTACTGATCTATCCTTAAGTTAAGTAAGTGTATCTCCAGTGTGCCCTTATGAAGTACGTAATGGGCATGAGGCCTGACTGCCAAGGGAAGTGCCATTCAAATTTTCTACAAGCTCTGTGCAAATAAGTGTCTGGCATGGAAGTGTGCAGACAGCCCAGTAATCCAGGGGATGGCCTTTTAACATCTGAGCTCCCTTTAACCATGGGACAGGCTCAGGGGCGTAGCTTGATCAGTAAGATGGGGGGGGGAGGGGTGAGCTTAAGATTTCCCAACAATCACGCTGGCACATAATGTTAAAATACATTATGCGACAAGCAGGGCGCACAAGAGGGGCTTAATGGGCAGCAGAAAAGGAGAGGGATGCGGATTGGTGGGGTACTTAGTGAGAAAAAGCACATTATTTTGGGAAATAACCAACATTTTTGAAGTCTTAGCAAACAGAGAGAGAGAGGGAGAGTGTGTGGGCATATTTTGTGTGTAAAAATTCCTAGTGAAATACCACAGACACCTCACCATACCCGGCTGAAAGCATCTGTACCCAACTATTTATCACAAAATACAATTATTAGGGTGGTGTTACATCCCCCCCCCCCCCACCCCGAAGCTGCGCTCCTGGACAGGCCATATCTAAAGGACTATAAAGGCAAAAAAAAAATATTGCAGAAACTTGGCGAAGGATTTCACAACGTTCTCCTGTAGTGAGTATAAATTGTGCTTGTGAGAAATTGCTTGTATAAAAAACTTTTGGGACGTTATAAACTGTGCAACGTACTTGTTTTATACATTGCTTGCCACGGCAGGCTTTCCTGCTTCATAGCATCAACCTATACTTGTACTATAAACCAGGCAGTTTTCTCTCTTACTCACTGGAGGTAATTTACAAAGAACATAGAAAATCTGCACCCGTAAAAGTACTCTTACAAGCGGGTGTAGATTTGCTTCTCTATATAATTCACAAATATTTTCATTAGTACTCCTGGAAAGCTGCATTAGGCGTAGGTTCCCAGGAGCACTACTGGGAATGTCAGGTGACATTTCCTGGGCACCCATTTAGCAGGGGCGGCTGGTGACATTTGAAAGTGGTGGGGCGTAAAAAAAATCGGATGACTGATGTGTATCAAGTGAGCGTAGCGAGCTAGCCCAACTGTCATAAAGGCTGGTTGGGGGGGAGTGCGGGGGGTTCTTCCCCTGAGAACATTTTGAAAAAGATTGGGCAAATGGTGCATTTTCAAGCAAATTTGAGAAAGTAAGAAGGTTAATAAGGCACTTGTGAAAGCGTAGTTATGACATCAATAAAAAAGATTTCACATGAAAATGATATAGGTAGCTGCTTATTCAGTATAACCTCAGAATGACATCACTTTTCTCTAGGATATACACCCAAATTACAGCCTGCATCAATGATTGTCATTGCTTTTATATACTAAAGTGTCACATCACACACCAGTCATTGTCATCATATGCACAGTTACCCCATAACATGGCAGACATACGTCTCATGTAACTAATTAACCACCACAGACCATTCAGTGCCTTAGGATGTGTCTCATATTTCCCGCATATTTCGCCAATGCCATGATGTACTCTAGGGATTTCCCATTTGCCAATCAACCCCATGGTGTGGCCCTCATACCCCGTCTGCCATTTAGTGCCATGATGTGCCTCAGAACTCTGACTAACAACACTTAGAGCCATATTGTACTCCAGAGATCACCTTTTAACCATTCTATGGATATAATGTGCCAGCGTTAGCCTGAAATGTCGTTTTAAATCGTGATGTGCTCCAGGTAATCAATGGCCATAACGTGCTACAGATATTTTTCCCTAATCCAGTTAATGGCATGATACACCCCAGGTGCACGTCATATGCCAACCGACCTCTTGATGGGCTCCAGTTACTGTGTCTGCCCTAGAGCGTGAATCCTGTGGCCCAGGGTGGAGGCAGCAGAGCACCATGTAAGTAAATGGCTGGGGTCAGGGCTGGCCTATGGCGTCAAAGTAGGAGTGGGTGGTGCTAAGGAGTAGTATTACGGGAGGTGTCTGTAGTCAGGAGTCGAGGATTGGACCTGTTGTTAATGGTATTTATATAGTTGAAGAATTGAGAACATGTGTTAGTATGTTGAAGTGAAGCTGCTTCTCTCACTTGTGCTGCTGACTGCTTGAACACCGAAACTTTGCAGCCCTTAGCCCTCACTCCCTGCAACTGCCAGGTGGTCTGTGATCATCATTAGCCAGGCCCAGGCCTCCCTTCACTATTGCATAATATACACACATTTTGTAGTTCCTGAGATGTTTGGTAAGTAGAACTTTACTTTCCCCTGCAAACATAATATATTTTTGACAACAACTGGTTTCGGTTTCATCCACATGCAAAACTGGCATATTTAAAAGTGCTCTCTTGTACGTTTTTAACATGCAGGAGCGTTTCATTTCAGTACATCGGTTTATATCACTATATTGAGAGAGGCATTTATTAAAACTGCCAACTGGGAAACGCTCCCGCATGTTATAAGCATACAAGAGAGGTGCCCCACCACTTTCACAAATTAAGCACTGGCCCCAAACTCTCCTGTCCAATTCCTGGCAGGAATTGTGAAGATTGCGGCAGACCAGATCTGATGTACCCCAGCGGAGAAGTACAGCATTAGCTGAGCAGCTGAACTACTAAAGATTGTGGCATGACTTAATCCACTCTGCCAGCGCTGTAGCATGCTCTGTGCCAATGCACCTCAATTGTGACTCCGCAGCGTGGCCCGAAGCCATGTCACCTGCCTGTATTGCATCGTGACTGAGAGCCACTGTTCATACAACGCCATTGCATGACCTGAAGCTATGGCTCGAGTCCGGCCGGGCTAGGCAATATCCATCTGGCTATGGACAGAAGAAGCAGGGCTGCAAAATACATCCACGGTTTACAAGCCAGCCAAAAGGAGGACTCCCCATTCCCCTGCGCACCTGTTTCTGACCACAACTGTATCATTCAGTGTGACCCCTGAAGAGACAGAGGAGACCGTGCTCTGCCCAGAAGTGGGTGAATGAGCGAATACCAGAGGAGCTGGGTAGCTACAGACAGACGCCGGCCTTCATTCCGGACTGAGAGATACTTGTCAGTGAGAATCAGACTGAGCTGTTGAGACTAGTATATACTTACATGAGAACAGGGGTAATCTGCCCCTGTGCCGATGCAGGATAAGTACTCGAGCTGGGGTGGATTGTAAGGGACGGTGGACCACCTTGACCACAAAGGAAGAATGAACTGTGGTCAGTAGCGGGAAGAGGCTCTAGCTTTCTCGCATGGCCAGAACACTAATTTGCATCTTGTGTTCATCATGTGTGTGACACACACATGATGAACACAAGATCACGACGTGAACACACCTGAACATTGACCCCAGGACCCCCACGGCTCCCAGCAGACACATCAGTCGGAGCAGCTAGCGCCTTAAGGGGCACCTCGAGGCGCATCTCCATGGATAACGAGCTCTGAGCGCCTGTTGGTACTGCGCCACCGCTGCCCCGATGTACAGCCGACGGAAATAAAAGAGAATTTCTGCTGCATTTTTCTTGTCATTCTGTTTTTTTTTCTGCCAGAGAACTTTTAGGTTCAATTACCTGACGTTTAATAAAAGGAAGGGTGGGCCGATAAAGGGTTACGGCTCTCAATGTTTACTTGGGTAATAAAAAAGCCTTCCATGTAGGCGCCAAGAAGCGTTTCAGCTTAGCGCGTAAACGGCTAGCAGGATTTGTACTGTCTGAAATACCGAAAGGGTCCTTAAACAACCCCCCTCCCTACCAAAAGGAGAAGGCCAGATTTTTACTTTTAGACCGCAGAATAAATAAAACAGAATGTATCTTGCATTCTCTTGGAAATTTCCATGAAACTTTAGACTAAATATAGGGATACACAGACAATAAGCATTCAATAAAATCATTTTAAACACATTTCAGTCGCGGCTCGCGCGGGGGGGGGGGACGGAGGGGGGTGGGGGAGTTTTAAAATAAATAAAAGAAATCCTACCTGAGCAGCAGGTCTGCCGTCCGCGCTGCCTCGGGTCCGTTGGCGCCTACAGCCCCTCTCAGCCAATCCTGGCGCTGCCAGCAGCGCCAGGATTGGCTTAGGGCACGGTTAGTACTCGCCCGCCTGCCCATTAGGAGACCGAGGTTTGAGCCTTTGCTCAACCTTCGCTCTCCTAATGGGCATGCGCATCCAGTGCAAACACAAGTGCGCATGACTGGGCACGGCGTGAAAATTCGCTGCCCTTCCCCACTCATGCGCACTTGTGCTGCTGCCTGTTGCCCCTGGTCCGTCTGACAATCATGTCAGTCAACATGACGCTGACCGCCCACCCCCTTCAGACTCTGAAGGGGTGGGCGGTCCGACGTCATGCTGACTGACATGATTGTCAGTCTCCAGCGTCTTTGAACTTAAGTAAACTGATTCAGTTTACTTAAGTTCAAAGACGCCGAGGGAGCTGCGGGCGGGGGGGCTACGCCCCAACGCCCCAATGGACGCACCGCGCCTGCCATTTAGTAAAGTACATACCTTTACACAGCACAGAATTAAGCATCAGGGAAATTAAGTCCTCTGTGCAAATGGAATTGTTTTTCTCCAAAGGAAAAACATTTTTCTTTGTGAAGAAACTCCTTTCCCAACATCTTTTCCAACTTCAGAGGTTACATGTTCCCACTGGAGGAGTAAATCTCTGGCCATTTCCAGGATGTGAATGTGTGGGATTGGAATTTGAATGCCCACAAACCTATATGTTTGTGGGAGTTTCCAGACTTTCAAGGCTCAGCACACTGGACCTTATTCACAAAGGTAAACTTGCTCTTTTGATGTAAGTTCACTATTTTTTTGCTATTCACAAACTACGGGCCCGATTTACAAAAGTAAACTTAGATGTTTTGTCTAAACCTTGACCAAACATTTAAGTTTACGACTTTGGGAATTCTCAAAGGGCATTTACGAGTACTATCTTTAAGTCTGCACGTGGTGCGGATGTCTTTTGTAAATCGGGCCTTATGAGTGTAGTTTTACGTGTAGTATCTTTACGATTGTGGAGAAATCCGCAGTGATAAAAATACTACACATAAAACTACACTCATAGTTTGCGAATAACAAAAATATAGTAAACTTATACCAAAAGTGTACGGTTTCCTTTGTGAATAAGGCCAAACGTGTTTCACCCACATCTCTTCCATTGAGTGGGAATTACTACTGCATATTTCTCCGCACCCTTGGTCAATAAATACCTTGTAGTAAGCTCATTTATTCTACCAGGATTCCCTTTGTGAATTCCTGGCAGTCATCAATGCAAGCATTTTTGGCCATAAAAGTATGCTTAGAGATGAACATGCCTTGGAAAATTCCCCCATTCTCACTGCATATCTGAAGTTGAGATACCAATTTCACCATGTCATTTGTAAATAACCTGGGGAAACGTGTATTGACTGCTATGCTTTTAAAACAATGAAAGACTAGGCCAATAAATACATAATGATACTCTTTTTATAATCCTACAGTAATTTAGCACATTCCAGTAGTTTTACAACTTCATTAAAAAGATTGCAATTCTTTAAAAACAGTAATGAAATATTTTATTGATAATAAATTACAGGTATTGCTACAATATATGTTACCATGTTTAGAAATAATGAAAAAATAGTTGTATTTCCTTATGTGTGAATCGTGAAATGCTTTTACTGCAGTCTATAAAGTCCCTTCCAAAAAGACAATATTCAATCAGCGACACAGTTGCTCGGTGATTTATTGTTAAGCTGAGTGTCCTGATATAGATCCACATGCCCGCACCGCACTTTTGGTTGGTGTCGTGAACATCAATCAATCAGGGAATTGTAAGCGCGCTACTCACCCGTGAGGGTCTCAAGGCGCTGAGGGGGGGTCTGCAGATCTGTTTAGCCGAAGAGCCAGGTCTTGAGGGTCTTCCTGAAGGTGTTCAGGATGCGGCACGTCTGATGTCTGCCGGTAGCTCGTTCCAGGTCTTGGCTGCAATGTGAGAGAAGGATCTTCCGCCTGCTCTGGCTCTGTGGATGCGCGGGGTTTCGGCCAGTGCGAGGTTGGAAGATCGGAGGTTTCTTTTGGGTACATGGAAGTTGATTCTGTCGTTGAGGTATTTGGGTCCGTTGTTGTGTAGGCGTGAGTGAGGATTTTGAAAGTGACTCTTTTCTCCACGGGGAGCCAGTGGAGACTTCGTAGGTGTTGGCTGATGTGTTCGGGTCGGGGGATGCCGAGGACAAGTCTGGCGGTGGTGTTCTGTACTGTCTGGAGTTTGCGGAGTAGGGACTTGTTGATGCCGGCGTAGAGTGCGTTTCCATAGTCCAGTCTGCTGGTGATGAGTGCGTGGGTGACTGTCTTCCTTGACTCAGGGGGGATCCACTTGAAGGTCTTGCGGAGGATGCGGAGGGTGTTGAAGCAGCTGGAGGTGACGGCGTTGACCTGTCGGTTCATGGAGAGTGATGAGTCGAGTACGATGCCGAGGTTCTTGGCGTGGTCTGAGGGGGTAGGTGGGCTTCCGAGGGCGGTCGGCCACCAGGTGCTGTCCCATGCAGAAGGGGTGGTACCGAGGACGAGGACTTCTGTCTTCTCGGCGTTGAGCTTCAGGCAGCTGTTGGTCATCCAGACTGCGACGTCTTGCATTCCTTTCTGGAAGTTGAGTTTGGCAGTGGTGGGGTCTTTGGTGAGGGAGAGGATAAGCTGGGTGTCGTCGGCGTAGGATACGATGTTGAGGCCGTGTTGTCAGACGATGGCTGCGAGGGGGGCCATGTAAATGTTGAAGAGGGTGGGGCTCAGTGATGAACCCTGTGGGACTCCGCAGGTGATTTTCGTGGGGTCGGAGAGGAAGGGTGGGAGTCTGATCCTTTGGCTTCTTCCGGTGAGGAATGATCGGATCCAGTCCAGGGCTGTTCCTTGTATGCCTGCGTCGTGTGGTCTGATGACTAGTGTGCGATGGGAGACGGTGTCGAAGGCCGCTGATAACATGAGATAATATGTATTGAGGCCTTGAGTGGTCCTAATATGGTAGGACCATTATAACTTTTTCCCTTTTCTTTTCCTTTTTTTTCCATTTTTCCTCCTTGCTCTCTTTCTTCACTCTCCTCCAAATTACTTCTCTCAACAGGTACCTTCTCAGACATAAATTCTTGTGTCTTGAGGATGATCCCTCGACCTAAGTTGGGATCGAAACGTCGTTGATTTTAGTGTCTTGACTGTAATTGTTGATTTTATATTGTCTATAAGCAAAGACACTGTTATAATTGTGACTTACAGAATGTACTTTCACTTCTCAGTCACTCAAATGAACAATGCCTGAGTTTGGGAAATCTTGTGATTTCCCTGTTTCTGCCCACTTACCTCTCTGATTATGTTTTCCCTGTTATTGAATTTTTGTTTGATTGAATAAATGGTTCAATTCTCCATTTTGAGAATACAGACTTAGTTTTCATTGTAATTCTAGGTCGCAATGAATATTGTCTTTTTGGAAGAGACCTTTGTTTAAGTTCTACATATGCACATCCTCGGTACCTCTGACTCTATGGGTTTCCTTGTTTCTTTAGAAATAATTCACTACAGTCTATGGCATTGATTGTAAAAGGCCAGCACAGTTTGCGGCCTCCCTGGTTCACATTGTGGCCCCTATTACGTGTGGAGTTTGGTATTTATCAGGTGTGCAATTTACGCCTGATTCATCTTTGCTCCCGTTTGATTGAAGCAGGGGCATAACACATGCCCCTGCAGCCCTTGTGGTGCAGGTATCCCCTGTAGCATATTGATGTCATATGCACAAGACCCTCATGGCTCTGGGGCGGACCCTGAACAGGAACTACGTGATATGCAGGGAGGTGCTAATGTGTGATTATGGGAGGTATGATGTAATGCGCAGTGTGTGAGTGAATGCTAGAGAATAAAGTATTCTTAACCACAGCTCCCGTGTGGCATAATCAGTGCTTAATTTGTAAAAACGTAAGTACCAGGGAACTTCTTGCGAGGCCCCTCCAGCCTGCACCACCCATTGTCCCTGTTAGCTCTGCCAATGACCGTATCAACACAACTAATATCCATCACACTTGTAGGAGATTCAGATTATTCTAGGCCACCCAAAGCTATAATAATGGGGACAGTGGCAGGTATTGTTCTTTTTTTATCATCTAAAAATTAGATACACAGTGCCACCATGTGGTGGACTGTCACAAGAGCAGGTGCTGACAATTTAAGTGGTGGTGCCGAGCACCGGAAACCACGGCTCAAATTAAGCAAGGGGTGTAATATATTTTCATGCTTCAGGGCTGTGAAAGATGCAAATACTGGCAACAAGCAGGGAATAGGTGCCCGAGAAAAAGCAAGACTGCTCTCCCTGAGATTTTGCAGCGGTACGGCAAACTGCTCGTGTGTGCCACGTGTGTCCAGAATCGATGCAATGAAGTCTGCGACCGGCACATGTGGAGACAAAGCCCTGCTCCAGCCCATACACCGCTGCAGGAGAAATTGAAGCCCCTGCAGAGGAGCATATTCAGATGCCTGCCAAAACCGCCGGTGAGGTGGTATGCAGCGACGCTGCGCCATGACCGGAATGCAGAGTAATTATTCAGATGAAGCAAGAAATAATGATAACGTCAACAAGGTAAAGGAAACAGAGATCTTACTGTCAATCACAGGCGATTGAAGCATACTGCGACTGATACCCGGGCACAAGGCTGGTGCTTGCAAAAGTTGTTGGAGCCACCCTGCACCGCGATCACCCGAACAGCACATGCCAACAAAATGGCAGCAGGAGGGAGCACAAAATAAAATGCAGCTGTGTTTCTGAAGCCACCATCATCTTTTGACACTAACAAAAAGCAGAACATTGATACCCGTTGGGCTGTGTGGATCGAAACAATGGATGACTTCATAGATGCGCTAGAGGAAGAAGATGGCAAGAGGATCATCAAATATTTGAAAAACCTTGCAGGGGATGGAGTGAAAGAAGTGCTAAAGAAAGTTTCACAGACTGATGAAACATCGTACCGAAAAGTAAAAGAAGTGCTCGAAGCCAAGTTCAATCCAATGCCAAATGCTGTTATGAAAGGTAAATTTTCAACCAAGCAGAACAACAGGTTGATGAAACCATGGATGAGTTTGTTGAAAGACTTGCTGCACTCATTAAACATTGCAAGTTCTATGACTTCACCAACAAAGAAGCCATGCACCTCTCAGAGTCATTGATGGCTTGCCTTTCAGATTCTTTTAGAAGGATCATGTTCAGAGAAACACACAGTCCTGAGAAAATGCTAATGGCTGCGAGAGCAGAAGAATGAGCAGACCGACAAGCTGCTCATATGGAGGCAGGAACAGCACACAATGAATCAGCATTGACAGTGAAAAGCAAGCATTAGCATAAACAATATGCAAGTCGACATCTTCAGAGAAATCAAATCTATGCTTCTGATGTGGGTTTTCATTTCCCCATGAAGGGAAATGTCCAGCCCTAGGACAAGTCTGCAAAGGCTGGGGGAAAGAGAGCCATTTCATAACTGTGTACCGAGTCAAGGAAAAATCAAGTGCGTCACGACGGAAAGAAAAGATGGATGCAAGAACTTTACAGAAGCACTCTCGCCACGTCCACAAAACCAAAAAGCAACATCAGCTACGAAAAGTAGAATCCAAGCAAAATCAACCATCGTCAGGTTCATCGTACAAAGGTTCTTCTACATCACTGTTGAGTGGAAGTGAAGAAGATGGGTGTGCGCTGATGACATCTACCAAAGAACGGTGTGCACACGTGGGGTAAGCTGCCTGTAAAGAAGATCACAGTTTAAGAAAAACTCACCAAACAAAGCAACAAACTTCATTTCGACACTGTCCCAAGATCACATTGAAAGTGAACGGTCATCCAATAACCTTCATCATAGACAGTGGTCCTTCGTTTAATATCATGTCATTGGAAACATCTAACAGCCTGTGCCCTGCCTCACTGTCAGGTGCAAAGGTATATGCGTGGGCCGACTCTAAACCATTACAAAGCCAAGGGTCATTCACAGAGATGATGCGACATTAAAATACATCAGTGCAGGCCACCGTTCATGTTTTACAAGGGGCCTCGTCTAGTGCATACTTGCTCAGTTTTGCCAACGCTGCTGAAATGGGGTTGATATCCCTCAACTACCACCTCTGTGCTCAATCTGAGATCACAAGCTGATTCCCCTCGCTATTCTGTGGCCTGGGAAAACTCAAGAAAATGAAAGTGCAGCTTCATATCAATGAAGACATTCTCCCTGTTGCTCAGCGGCACCATAGAGTTGCTTTTCGTCTACGAGAATCCATAGAGAAAGAATTAGGAACACTTTAAAAACATGACATCATTGAATGCTCCACGGGCCCCATGCCATGGGTTTTGCCCACAGTAGTTGTACTGAAAAAGGAAGTAACGGAGTGGTGCGCATTTGTGTTGATATGCGCCAAGCAAACAAAGCAATTCAAAGGGAAAGATACTCTGGTCCACACATAGTGTACATGATTGCAATCGAATGGAGCCAAAGTATTTTACTGTCTTGACCTGAAGAAAGGATACCATCAACTCGAACTGGAAGAGAACTGCAGATATATTACTACTTTTTCAACACATGTTGGTTTGTTCAGATAAAGAGACTGAGTTTTGGAGTATCTGTGGCTGCTGAGATATTTCCGGATGTTATTTGCCAAGTAATCCACCCTGTTACACATGCTTTCAATTACAGTGACACCATACTGTTTTTTTGGAAAACACTGAAAAAACATGACCCAGCCCTTACCCAAATGTGCCAGTTACTTACTGATGCAGGTCTCACTCTGAATGCATCAAAGTGTGAGTTTCACAAAACCAAACTTGAGTTTTTGGGGCACATATTCTCTGATGGGGGAATTACTCTAGAGCCTGAGCCATAGAGAAAGAATTAGAAACACTTTTAAAACATGACATCATTGAATGCTCCACAGGCCCATGCCATGGGTTTTGCCCACAGTAGTTGTGCTGAAAAAGGAAGTAACGGAGTGGTGCGCATTTGTGTTGATATGCGCCAAGCAAACAAAGCATTTCAAAGGGAAAGATACTCTAGTCCACACATAGTGTACATAATCATGCAATCGAATGGAGCCAAAGTATTTTAGTGTCTTGACCTGAAGAAAGGATACCATCAACTCGAACTGGAAGAGAACTGCAGATATATTACTACTTTTTCGACTCATGTTGGTTTGCTCAGATAAAGAGACTGAGTTTTGGAGTATCTGTGGCTGCTGAGATATTTCAGGATGTTATTCGCCGAGTAGTCCATCTTGTTGCACATGCTTTCAATTACAGTGACACCATACTGTTTTTTTGGGAGAACACAGAAAAAACACAACACAGCCCTTACCCAAGTGTGCCAGTTACTTACTGATGCAGGTCTCACTCTGAATGCATCAAAGTGTGAGTTTCACAAAACCAAACTTGAGTTTTTGGGGCACATATTCTCTGATGGGGGAATTACTCTAGAGCCTGAGCCATAGAGAAAGAATTAGAAACACTTATAAAACATGACATCATTGAATGCTCCACAGGCCCATGCCATGGGTTTTGCCCACAGTAGTTGTGCTGAAAAAGGAAGTAACGGAGTGGTGCGCATTTGTGTTGATATGCGCCAAGCAAACAAAGCATTTCAAAGGGAAAGATACTCTGGTCCACACATAGTGTACATAATCATGCAATCGAATGGAGCCAAAGTATTTTACTGTCTTGACCTGAAGAAAGGATACCATCAACTCGAACTGGAAGAGAACTGCAGATATATTACTGCTTTTTCGACTCATGTTGGTTTGCTCAGATAAAGAGACTGCGTTTTGGAGTATCTTTGGCTGCTGAGATATTTCAGGATGTTATTCGCCGAGTAGTCCATCTTGTTGCACATGCTTTCAATTACAGTGACACCATACTGTTTTTTTGGGAGAACACAGAAAAAACACAACACAGCCCTTACCCAAGTGTGCCAGTTACTCACTGATGCAGGTCTCACTCTGAATGCATCAAAGTGTGAGTTTCACAACACCAAACTTTAGTTTTTGGGGCACATATTCTCTGATGGGGAATTACTCCAGACCCTGACAAGGGGCAAGCATTGTCATCCACTCCCCCCCCCCCCCAGGATGTTACCATGCTGCGCCTGCGATCCTTTCTAGGCATGGCCAGATATTGCTCAAGATACATTTGCAACTTTGTTACAGGGAGTGCCCCTTTAAGAGACTTGATAAAGTGAAATGTCCTGTTTCAGTGTGTCTCCAGAATGTAAAGAGACATGCGATTGAGAATGTAACTGAAATGGCCTACTTCGACCCCAAGTTACATACCTAAATAGTTAATGGGGCTCTTTACAATTCTTGCTCTACACAACGGCAACTCGAATGTTCAGAGACCCATTATGATCTATGCCAGTCGAAGCCTGTCTGAAACAGAACGTGCCTACTCTCACACGGAGAAGGAGAGTCTGGCTGTGGTGTTGGCCTGCAAACATTTTTATGTATTCCTCTATGGGAAACAATTCACCATCACCATGGATCACCAGGCATTGCTCACCATCTTTGGGAACCCGAAGGCTAAGATGCCCCCTTGCATCAAGAGGTGGAGGGGCTAAAACTGCAAGAATACGACAATGAGTTTGTACACAAACCTGGGAGGGACCAAAGCCCAGCAGATTACTTTTCACAAGTGCCACTACATCGTCACAGTTAGACATCCAGGACGGCAGAGGAATATCTCAATTTTACTGTGAGGGCCTGCAGACCAGCGGCTCTGTCTGTGAAACAAATCATAGCTGCCACCAACACAGACAAAGAAATGAACATAATCAAAGAACTCAATACAATGCAACCATGGAGGAAAAGTACCTGGCCCCTTGCCAATGATGTTGAATACCAAAAGTTCAAAAATGTACAGGAAGTGTTAGCAGTTACCCAAGAAGGCATAATATCAAGAGGCTCAAGAATCGTCATACCTGAGAGCCTATGTCAGCGGGTCTCCGAGCTGGCCCATAAAGGGTATTGTGGTATTGTAACCACCAAAAGAGCCTTAAAAGATCGAGTGTGGTTCCCTTGACTACATGAGCGAGTCGAGAAAGAGCTGAAAGCGTGCCACATTTATAATTGTTTGTCCCCCAAGGTGATGCAGCACCCAGTGACAATGTCTGACCTTCCTGCCCATGCCTGGGAGAGAGTTGCAGTTTACTTTTTTGGGCCTTTAGGAAATGGTAGTCATTGACAAATAGTCGCATTGTCCTTTGGTGGAAACACTGTCTTTGACAACCCTTGATAAAGTCATAGAATGGCTTAATGACATCTTTGCAGCCAGGGGCACCTGCAAGATCCTCAAACCTGATCATGGCCTGCCATTTAATAGCTAAGAGTGTAGAGCCAATGGTGTAGTTGAACAATTCACGGACACCCTCAAGAGGGTCATTCAACTAGCACCCACAGAGGGAATTGATCTGAACCAAGCCATGTGGCAGGCCCTCCAGGCCTATCGATCAACTCCTCACTCCACAACTGGTGCAAATCCAGCCACCTTGTTATTTGGGAGAGCCAACAGAACAAAACTACCTAAAAGGACCCCGGATCAATCAAGGAATACTGACAAAGTTTGAGACACCGACGCAACTCGGAAAAGAAAAATGAAAACGAATGCAGATCAGCTCCGCCATGCCCGGGAGACAGTCTTTGCAAAGGAGACTGGATACTGGTTAAACAGAGATGAAAGCAGAAAAAAGGACACTCTTTTCACTGCTTACCCTCTGCAGGTCGTGGCATGCAAGGGACACATGGTGACAGTACATCGTCCTGGAAAATCCATCAATCGGGACACATCACACTTTAAACATCTACCTCGACACTTGTTGACACCTGAAACCACGATTGAGGTGATCCCCCCACAGGTCCGGCTCAAGCACCTGAGCCTGTGTCACCGTTGCCCGATCAGGGTGGACCTTGATCACCTTGCATCACCCGGGCTGGAAGACAAGTGCGAGCGCATCGCCGACTAATTGAGGAGATGTGAATTTTAATGATGTCTGCCACTTTTTATTTAACAAAGGGTGAGATATAACATATTGATGTTATACGCCCTCGTGGTTCTGGAGCAGACCCTGAACAGGAACTATGTGATAAGCGGGGAGGCGCTAGGGTGTGGTAATGGGAAATATGATGTAATGCACAGTGTGTGAGTGAATGCAGGAGAATAAAGTAATGCTTAACCGCAGCTCTTGTGTGGCATAATCTATTTGCATGCTCCAGGGCTGGGGAAGATGCTACATCCCCCAACTCTTCAAGGGGCCCCCTCTCAGCCCCACAACTAACGAATATCTGAGATACTGCAGGATACTCGGGTGACCATCATCACATTCTGTAGGGAGGGCCCTGAAACGAGGAGTAACAATGCATATGAGTCCTTCTTCGTGTACAAAAGGCACATGTGTGCCATTGGCCTGCCCAATTTGCGTAAGGTTTTACATCAAAAAAATGGACTAGGCAACATTAATGGGATGTTGTATTTGCACCTAGCGTGAAAATATAGAATTATGCGCCAAGCGGACTTTGGATTCAAATTAGTATCTCCACATCGATCGAGATCGGGGCTTTTCAGCAGAGCCGACATTGTAAGTACTTAATTCAAAAGTATTACACCAGCCAACCACAGAGAGGCAACCTCAATGTATATAAGAGAGAATCCATTGCCTAGCTTACACCAAGATGCACTATGATGTGATGCTCTGCAATAGGTGCACTCTTTTCAGATGCATAAAATGCAAAACTACTTTGGCCACACTCCGATAACTGATATGCTAGTTTGCTTTAAGTGGTGTTACAATGATTTCAAAACTAACATTAGACTGCCTTTTTAGGCAGATCCACGGTTGCTGACACAATAACTTTTGATCCTCACAGGCCACGCAACCTGCCTTACCTATGCAGTCCAGCCGTTAAGGACAACCTGTGCCTAAACCCCTCTATGAAAATAAGACATTGAACAAGAAGAACTGATGTGACAAACAAGAAGTTAAGAGAGAGTTAGGCACCTAGGCCTGAATTACAAGTTGGGTACTCCCCGATAAGGTAGAAATAGAAGTTTGCAGATTAACTGGAATTACATGTTTTAAGGCAACACTGACACCCAATTTTATTCTTCACACAAATTTCACCTAGGAAAAACTTCCAGAAATGTACATGGGAAACGCATTAAGAATGAGGCAAAATAATGTGGGAATCAATGGACAAACGCCAGTCCACACTCTCCCTCTCCAGAGTGAAAAGCTTCAAATAGAATGGGCATGCTACTATCCAGAATTACTGATATCCACACTATTTCCCTAAGAAAGTTATATGGCATTGCTCGTATTCCATTATGGCAATAGAAGTCCGGATATATGGATATTTTAATAATTTTCACATAAAATACATTTACATGCAGATAATCTTAATAGAACTAATTTACATAGTCAGTGCTCATCTTGAAAATCTAGAGTGAATCCAGTCCTTCTGGATCTACATTAGACATCCCTGCTTTAAGACTATTCCTGTAATTGCTTTAAGGACATGGTCCATAAGCATTCAGGATAGTGTCACATTGCCTTTATTGTATTAATCAAAACAGGGGGCACTGTTCCAGATGAGGGGTACAGGTAGTCACCCACTCGATAAAGAGTAAGGTAGAGGTATAAGTGATCCTAGGCTTTATGAGGCCCACGTGTGAGAGGAAAGAGCAAGTCTTGTCTCCTAATGCCCTCACACACCCCGAAGGATGTCATGCTTCATCATTGGGCGTTTTGCTCCTCGTCGGGCCGGCGCTGCAATGCCCTACGGGTCCCCCGAAGGGTCACTTTAGCAGAGATCTTTTGAGACAAAACGCCGTATGGTGCATGCGGGTGTGTGGTGTGGGTCCTCTAAAAGGGTGCAGTGGTGCGTGCAGAGTAAGTCTAAAACTGTCTAAGGGTTACCCAAAGAAGAATTTTTAATGAAGAGGGGCACCCTTGGCAGGCTAAAAAACCCGTAGGTCAAGCGTTACCTATGTAGGCTTAATGGGCCCTAGGTAACTAAAGAGGTCGACATGTTTCGCGCCTGTGTGGTCCAAACAGATTCGTGGCGCTTCTTCAGGACCAAGAAAACAATTTAAATAAAGTGTGGTGTGGGTGAACAGTGTATCAAGGGTTAATACCCTCAGTGGGTATCCGGGCGTGCACGGTAACAATGTACCCTGCTGTCTAACTGCAACAACTAGTTAGATATTAGCCGCTCCAGGATACCACCTAGGCAAGAAAAGACAAGAGATAAAGAGAAAAAAAGAAAATGCGTCACAGCTCTTGGTAGGGAATGTCGACGTTTCCCCAGAGCTTGTCCTCAGTTTAAGCAAAGAAAGAAATAACTAAGTACGAGCCAGACATGAATTATTAAGTGCCTTTCCAAGAGCGGCTGGGATGCGGGGTCTCAACTTTGAGTGACGGGAGGGTACCACACACGTCATGGAGACAGGGAAGCCTTGGCGTATGTGGTCCCACAGACCCTCAAGGAGTCACCCGCATGTCCCAACAAACTCCTGTTCAAAAACCCAATGATAATATCAGCAGGCCGTGCCTCAATATTTCACTGGCGTGCTAGGTGGCATGCCTAACAAGGTGACTCTTGTCGGGGTTTGGTAGCTCTCCTCTGTTGTAGCCACAATATCACACCATTGGTAAGTGACCATGTCACACACAATCTTACCTAAAAATGAAGGGAGAGTTGCTCCATAGGCTAGTAGGAGTCGAGCGCCCGCACCTTACCGGGCTCATCACAATGGCATTGAAAAATAATGTCTTCATGTACAAAACCACCATCTATCACCAGGTACAAGGGACCAGCATGGGGAGCACTTTTGCGCCGAGCCTGGCAGGATTGTACATGACACATTTTGAAGCAATTAACATCTTCACGGACAACAACCCCTTCAAAGAGAACCTGATCACCTGGAAGAGATACATCGATGATGTGCTCATCCTTTGGAGTGGAGATGTGGACACCAGTAACAAATTCCATGAATGGGTAAACAACCTGAACCCCCACCTACGCTTCACCAAAACAGCCAGTGAAAAGGAGATCCCATTCTTGGACCTTCTCATCACCCTGGAGGAAGGACAACTACATACAGCCACTTACAAAAAAGCAACAGACCGTAACAGCCTCCTCAGTTTCAAGAGTCACCACCCCAAGGCCCTGAGAGATAATCTACCCTACGGCCAATTTCTGAGGATACGCCGCAACTGCAGCAATATCCAGGAATATGATACCCAAGCAAGCTGTCTGGCAAGAAACCTCCAGGACAGGGACTACCCAGAGGAGGTGGTCAACAGGGCTAGGAAACGAGCCAGAAACAATAATCGACAGGCACTTCTGGAGACAAAGGAAAAAGAACCTGATAATATCATTACATGTGTGACAACCTTCACACCCATGTCTAACAAAATCAAGAACATCGTAAACCGCAATTGGAAGATCCTGAACACTGGCACCGTGAATATGGAACGACCACGTTTTGCGTTCAAAAGGACCATGAATCTACGGGACCAACTGATCAACACCAGACCACGAGTCAAGAAAAACTCCCAGGAGACAACTTTGTGGGATCTTCCGCCAGTGAAAGGCCATTTCCCATGCGGTAAATGCAGTGCATGTCCATTCACACGGCATACCAAAACCCTCAACCTGGATGACTTTACATGGGAACAGCATAGACCCACGAACTGCAACACCAAGAATTGTGTCTACCTGATTACCTGCCCATGTACACTGAGATACATAGGGATGACCACCCGGCCCGTCAAGGTCAGGATCAGCGAACACAGAAGCACGATCAGACGGGGCCGGACGGCGACGAGATTGACAAAACACTACATTGACAAAGGGCATTCCTGTGACGAAATACAATGGACAATACTGGAGACCAACCAGATGTGGAACAACACATCCCTACTCCATCGAGAACAACGTTGGGTACATCGTCTGCGGACACATGGACACGGTCTCAATGATGAGATACCCTGGGCAGAACTTTGAACCTATATGCCCATTTACATTGCAAGTCCAGAAACACATGACTCCCCTTGTTTATTATACTGGTATAATAACCAATAACCAATATCATCCCCGTCTGTTTAACAAACTTGAGGCCAAGAAAATGGGGTGATATCTATATAACCGAACCACCCACAACACATCTTACTAATTCACCTCCCTCTAACAACTGTTCCCCGCCACCCCTTCTCACTTGGATTTAGGGGCGTGGTGTTGGAACCTCTATGACAGATAGGTCCATAACATAGCGCCATAGCTGACAACCCTCCACCAACATGAGAGCTTATACAGATGGCTATCATCGGCCCCCTAACAATGACCAGTATACAGTATACATATATTTCTTTAGTAATCCCTGGAACACGATCAAACCAGATCCATTTATGTTCCCTCTGAAAACGCATTAGCAAACATACACTCACGAACGCACTACTACTGATCGCGCCGACAGGGTGACCAATACACAGTATACACATTTTTCTTTATTCAACTTTTGGACTACGATCAAACCATATTCATGAGTGCTCCCACTGAATAAAGCATTAGCGAACATACACTCAATAACGTGTAAAAACTGATCGCGCTGACATGGTGGGAGCGTCACATGTTGCTATGACGACTGGGCACAGTAGTTACAGCGCATGCGCGGGAACACAGGGTCTCGACAATACGCAGGTGCAAGAGAGCATCCTCACACGCAATACACAGCTGTTTCTGATGCTGGCCGATCGGACCGGAAGGCGGCACCGCCACAACCAATTAGCCGGATTACAAATAGCGGCACTGCTGGAGACCATTTACATGCAGGCAGGAGCACGGTTGGGGTAGGTGCACAAGAGCCAGCACCCGAGCAAAACTGTAAGTAAGATCTCGCCGAAAGGGACTCATGGAGCATGTTCACGTTAAACGATATAGACCGCACTGTTATGTTACAACGCTAGATGATACTGACGAGTGTGTCCACATTATGTCATTTCCTGTCTAGCCCGGTAAGGTGCGGGTGCTCGACTCCTACTAGCCTATGGAGCAACTCTCCCTTCATTTTTAGGTAAGATTGTGTGTGACCTGGTCACTGTTACCAATGGTGTGATATTGTGGCTACAACAGAGGAGGGCTACCAAACCCCGACAAGAGTCACCTTGTTAGGCATGCCACCTAGCACGCCAGTGAAATATTGAGGCACGGCCTGGTGATATTATCATTGGGTTTTGGAACAGGAGTTTGTTGGAACATGCGGGTGACTCCTTGAGGGTCTGTGGGACCACATACGCCAAGGCTTCCCTGTCTCCATGACGTGTGTGGTACCCTCCCGTCACTCAAAGTTGAGACCCCGCATCCCAGCCGCTCTTGGAAAGGCACTTTATAATTCATGTCTAGCTCATACTTAGTTATTTCTTTCTTTGCTTAAACTGAGGACAAGCTCTGGGGAAACGTCGACATTCCCTACCAAGAGCTGTGACGCATTTTCTTTTTTTCTCTTTATCTCTTGTCTTTTCTTGCCTAGGTGGTATCCTGGAGCGGCTAATATCTAACTAGTTGTTGCAGTTAGACTGCGGGGTACATTGTTACCGTGCACGCCCGGATACCCACTGAGGGTATTAACCCTTGATTCACTGTTCACCCACACCACACTTTATTTAAATTGTTTTCGTAGTCCTGAAGAAGCGCCACGGATCTGTTTGGACCACACAGGCGCGAAACATGTCGACCTCTTTCGTTACCTAGGGCCCATTAAGCCTACATAGGTAACGCTTGACCTACGGGTTTTTTAGTCTGCCAAGGGTGCCCCTCTTCATTAAAAATTCTTCTTTGGGTAACCCTTAGACAGTTTTAGACTCACTCTGCACGCACCACTGCACCCTTTTAGAGGACCCACACCCGCATGCACCATACGGCGTTTTGTCTCAAAAGATCTCCGCTAAAGTGACCCTTCGGGGGACCCGTAGGGCATTGCAGCGCCGGCCCGAAGAGGAGCAAAACGCCCAATGATGAAGCATGACATCCTTTGGGGTGTGTGAGGGCATTAGGAGACAAGACTTGCTCTTTCCTCTCACACGTGGGCCTCATAAAGCCTAGGATCACTTATACCTCTACCTTACTCTTTATCGAGTGGGTGACTACCTGTACCCCTCATCTGGAACAGCGCCCCCTGTTTTGATTAATACGGTTTACGTTAGGAGCACGGGCACTGGACCTTAACTGGCTCCTGGTCCCCCCCTCTCTTTCTATACATTGCCTTTATTGGCATGGATCACTTCCTTCAAGAAAATGACCCTTGATACTTGAGGTGCTGAATGCAGACAATGATAGGAAACCAATGAACTCAATGACATGACCCGATTGTAGGTAACAACAAAACCCAATGTTCAAGCACATTGTCCCAAAACTTGACGTAGCCATATTGCCTTAACAACTTGGCAAATACCTTCAAATATATGACTTGATTGCTAGAACAGGCATTGTCCATGTCCTGTAGGATACTGCTTCATTGCCTTTAATTATAAGGCCCCAATGGCATTTAGCATGTGATCAATTTATTTATAGAGTGACTCATACCATGCTATTTCCAGCTGAGATGGCCTAAGCCAGATTTCATGCCCTGCAGGTCACATCAGATGTCATGAGCGAGTGTTTACCTCATTGAGCCACCTTATAACATTAAAGAAATAGCTGAGGGTTTCAAGGGCATGGCCAATGCATTCAAGCACCTGGCAGACATGCCTTCATAAACAGGGTTTCAAAACCCTCAAAGAACTGCAAATGCCTTCAAGTAGAAGCCTAAAATGCCTTCAATAACACAGTTCCAATGCCTTCAAGGGTACAACTTCAATGACACCAAAGTAATGGCCACCAATAATATATTTAACTAGGCCTAGTCCTTTCAAGGAAATGATGTAATGATTTAAGGATCCAGCAATGTACCTTCACGGACATGACTAAATCTTTCAAAGACATGACCACAGTGCACTAAAGAACTAGCCCAATGCCTCCAAGGGTAAATCCCCAATCAGGACACAGGCATTGCCCTAAAGCCTTGAAGAAGATAGTCCTACTGCCTCAAATGTCATGACTCCATTACTTTCAAAGACATGGCCCCAATATTATGAAGGAGAGGTGAAACACTGGTTTGCCAACAAAGGGGCCGATTCCGATCTCGGCCGGTAGGGCTCCGAATCGGATTCGGCTTTACCGGATCCGATTCGGAGCCCTGTTTCCCGACCGAACCGTACGCGGGTCCGGCCGAGCGAGTACGATGCGAAATCGCCGACCGACTCGTCCGGGCGTCCCGACCGCTCCGACCGACTTCGCTCCCGGCTCGAACCGCTCCGACCGACTTCGCTCGGACTCGACTACGCACCGCGCAATGGAGACGTTTCCCGGCCGGGTAAGTACGATGCGCGCCGCGAGCAGTCCGACCGAGCCGCGCACTCCGGCTCGTAAGAGCTGTCGGAGCCGTACTTTGGGGGTCCGTGTCGGACCCCCTGTACGCGTAGCCGCGCGAGTCGCACACAGGGGGACCCATGGGTCCCCCTACCTGTGCGTGTACGGCGCGAATCGCTTCGCCGCGTACCCGCTGTAGGGGCGCCCTTGTCCGACTCGCACCCATTGAGTCAATGGGAGCCCGCGTACGCGTTGTACGACCGGCTCCCATTGACTTCAATGGGAGTCCAACCGACTCGAGTCCGATAACATACGGACGCATCGTACTCGTTCGGTCGGACTGCACGGGTCCGATTCGGTCGGAAATCTCTCCGGGTCCGGCTCGGTCGGAGAAATTTCCGGCCCGAATCGGAATCGACCCCAAAGTTTCAACATTTGTATTAGGGAACTGAGAAAACTTTCTTTTCTCAAAACCAATCCTCAAATTCTTGTGCTAAAAGAAATTGCTCTACAGGCAGCATAAAGGGATACTGCTGGAAACAACAGTTCTGATACTTATTCAAAGGAAAAAACAGGATACGTTAAAATCATTGAAAGTTTCAGCCAGTCAAATGCAAGCGGTCTGCATGATTTTGCTATGCTTCTATGGCATATTATCAGCATAAAAAATACTGTGATATAAAAATATTGTGACAAAAGTATTGTGATCCTAAATATCAAGTTTGCATACTTACAATATAAATTACAAAGATGTCCTCTACAAAATATTGTGATACTATATTACACTGATAAGTATATATATTTTAAAGTAGTTAAAGTTATAAGAACTTTAAAAAAACCTTTAAAACATATGCCATATAGAAATATATGTACACATAACATAACAAATGTGAAAAGAAAGGTACTATTTTTAAAAGCTATAATACTAAAAAAACACATCTAAACAAATAAATATATAAAAATAATTTATAAATGAATGAAACTATTTTCTTAAATTATTACATATAGTAATAATAATCTAAAACATTTAAAAACACAATGTATATATATATATATGTAATACAAATGAACACAATATAATTTATACAATGTAATTATTAAATTATTAACATTTAAAAAAACACTTTGGTAAAATTCATACTACAAAAAAATGTACAAAACAAAATTAAACTATACAATTATAACAAAATATACTGTAAAATAAAATCACAAAAATATAAAAAGCAGCAAAGGTAAAATAAAAGTATAACCAAAATTAAAAATTACTAATATAAATACAAATTCCACATAAATACAGTTTTAACAAAATGCAAAAACAAATTGCACTTCTACATTCAATGTAAAGCACATAAAATGTGAAATAAATATCAAACAAACAATCTCTATTCAAATGAAAGTTGAAACAAAAACGTATATAAAACAAATCTAATCTTCTAACTTCAGCATAAACAATATCAAAGCAACATAAAAATTTGGAGGAATAAAATGTACTATTCCCACTCCAACCTAAGCAACAGTAGGGAAAGCTTTGCTTTGGAATGGGCAGATATACTATTGCCTCTCCAACCTAAGCAACAGTAGGGAAACATTGGAGTTTTTGTGGGATCAGACACTATTCTCACTCCAATTTAAGCAACGTTGCTGGAAGTGTTGGGCTTTGGAGGGGTCAGACTTACTATTCTCACTCCAACTTAAGCAACAATAGGGAAAACATTTAACTGTAGAGGGTCAGATTTACTCTTCCCACTCCAACGTAAGTAACATAAGGAATGTGGTGGACTTTGGAGGGATCAGATTTACTATTCCCACTCACAACCTAAGCAACAGTAGGGAAAGCGTTGGACTTTAAAGAGTGGAGGCAGATTTACTATTCTCACTCCAACCTAACCAACAGTAAAGTGTTGATCTTTGGCAGGGGGTCAGATTTACTATCCCCAGCACAACCTAAACAACAGTAAGGAAAGTCTTGGACTTGGGGAGTCAGATTTACTATTCCCACTTCAACTTAACTGTTGGGAAAGTTTTTTACTTTGTGGTGTTAGATTTACCATTCCCACTCCAACCTAAGCAACAGTGCGAAAAGCATTGGACTTTGGATGGATCACATTTACTATTCCCACTCCAACCTAAGCAACAGTACGAAAAGCACTGGACTTTGGATGGATCACATTTACTATTCCCACTCCAACCTAAGCAACAGTAGGGAACGAGCTGGACTTTGGCGGGGTCAGATTTTTCATTCCCACTCCACCCTGAACAACAGTGTGGAAAGTGTTGGGCTTGGGGTAGTCGGATTTTATGTTTCCACTCCAATCTAAGCAACAGTGGTTAAAGTGTTGGAAAAAATATATAATAATTAATAAAAAAAATGTAGTAGAAAAATCACAACATAAAATAATTATATAAAAATATACCTTCTTGAGGGGCGTGGCTAGCAGCCGACAGGAATGGCCGCGCACTAGCGAGGCTCCGGTGCCCTCGCCGTATATCCTGCAGATATCCTGTCAGCTAAGCTGCAATTCTCCGAAAATGAGGTGGACCCCCGGACCCTGACTCCAGTGGCGACGGGTGTCGCAAGGAAACGTCCTGTGATACGATCGGGGAAGTGGAGCTGGGCTGCCGTGACCGGAGCGCCGAGGAACATGGCGGCGGTCTAAGAGTCGAGGAGAAGATACAGGGATTCCCACGGAGCCTCCCAGGCGTCCCCGGCTCTCCGGAGGGGCAGAAACACAGTGCGTGAGCGGATGCGCTGGTATCAAGTTGCGCACGAGACCGCCGGCGCCGTGGAGCAGGACTCGAAGCGGCATGCGAAAGTGAGGTGAGCCGCAACGAGCAAAATTGAGGCCCCGGCTTTGGAGGACTGCAGGAGCCAGTGAACCGGCGATCCGGGCGAGGCCGCCCCTGACACTCGCTAGCGGCAGACGGTGCCGCGCATGGGTCCTCCCCCTGAGCGAGAGCGCCAATCAATATCTGGCCAGGACGCCTAGGGCAAGTGAGGCTGCAGAGGGCAGTATCGGCAGAAGCGCCGACTGAGATCACCTAAGGCCATAGCGAGGCCTCACGAGACGCCAGCATTGCACGGCATAATGATTCCATGAGAGAGGTGCCCCTAAGCCCATAGCGGGAGGCGGAGAGCAGCGCGAGAGACTCCTATACTTTAAGGGGAGCTCTGTAAGGCATCCAGGGCCCAGCTCAGTGGCATAATAGCGTCTGGGAAGGAGGACGGGAGCCTGGGCATTAGGAGGCGAGTGCCCATACCCCAAGAGGCCTGCAGTCACACGAAGTGCCGGGAGTGGAGAGGGGGCTAAGCTACTGGGAACTGGAACCCAGGAAACCCGACAGGCCGCTTGAGGGACGGAATCCCCCCTGGGCAGGCGGCGGGGACTACTGGGACTGGGCCCAGAGAGCTTGCACGCACCGACACAGCGCCACCTGGAAATGGCGAGCGGAAGGGGGCCCAAACCAACGGCCCAAAACAAACTGGCCAAATTCGCCTGGACTAAAGCGGGGGAGGGGCAGGAAACAACACAGCTGGAAGCCCCAGAGAAGCAGAGAAACCCCCAACCGCAATCAGTCCCAATGCTCCATGACATTATGGAGGCAATAACGGGAGTGCGTACATCCTTAGAAGCCCGTATTGACACAGTGAATATTGAAGTATCCCTTATCCGTGCGGATCTCTGCAAAATGGATGCCAAGGTGAAAGACCTGGAAGATACGACCAAGGAACTCCACAAAGACACTTCCCTGCTCCAACAGCAAGTGAGCCAACTACAGGACTAACACGCCGCGATGGAGAGACAACTCGATGAGTACGAGAGCAGGGCCTGCAGAAACAATGTACGCATCCTTGGTGTTCCGGAACGAGCGGAAGGGCCGGCGATGGATCTCTTTGTAGAGGATCTGATCCTGAAGCACCTGCAGCCCAAGAGACTCTCGAGCTACTTCTCTATTGAGCTGGCCCATCGGGTCCCGGGAGGGCGACCTAAACCGGGGGCGCCCCCGCGACCAATTATAGCACGAGTCGTTAATTATAGAGACCTGGACATAATACTTCAAACTGCGCGGGCCAAACCTCCGCTCAAATTCAAAAACAATGTGGTCACGTTCTTCCCTGACTTCACCACGAAAGTCCAAAATCAGCGTCGTAACTTCCTAGCAGTGAAGAGAGCATTGCGAGACAGGGGGGTGAAGTACGCCATGCTTTTTCCAGCAAAACTCCAGATAGAATCGAAGGGTAAGACGTGGTTCTTCTCCTCACCAGATGATGCATGGGATTGGCTGGAGGGATGGCGGCGAGTTGAAAAACCGCACAAAGGAAGGAACGGTGGCCTCCGACCAAATGAATCCAACCCGGGGACAGAACAAGGCGAAGATCCCTCCCGTGCGGAGTTGGAATCGACAACGCGTAGCTGAAAGGATGGCTTCCCGAACATGGAAGGGGGCGCACCGACCACAGATAAGTGACTCAGAGAGTGTACAATGTGCACTAGGGACACTCAGTCATTTCCCCCCCTCCACTCGGGGCATTGGGCATTTAGTGACCTGGTGTCCCTGCCGTCTGCTTGAGAACTACTAAGAAACAAAGGGATGGATACTGATGCGAGGGGGGCTGGACTCACACCCTTAGGCGCGATGAAACAAATGCCATTTCAGCTTAGGGCGAGGGAGGGAGGGCTGATCGCCAGCACCTACTAGTATTTGGGGGGGGGAATAGGCACTCTGCCTGGTTGGGGTGTGGGTAGTTCAAAATCCACTGGCAGTGGGGCAGGGAGGGGGGAGGCACAGGAGTTGAGGGAGGGGGGATGGGGTAAAAGTTTATTTGTGTTTACGAGTCACAAAGTGTAACAAGTCATACTTAATTACAGTCACTGCTACTAGCCATATAGGAAGCAAGGTCATGGTTTTCTCTGTTGTTTGTGCGCCCAACCACGTGGAAAAATGTATGCAAGTGTTGCTAGGACAGCGAAATACAAGGGATGAGCCCTGGGGTCACGCCGACTGCTCCTGTCCTTTTACCCACCACCCGTATGACAGAGGCTAAGATAGAAACATCACTTGCTGTGTTGACATGGAACGTGAATGGGATGGGGGACAAACTCAAACGGGGTATAGTGCAACACTATCTTAAAAGACAAGCCCCCGATATCGTGTTGCTGCAGGAGACACATTTAGTAGGTCACAAATGCAAAGCTCTCACACGGTGGGGATACAAGCTCCTGATTCATGCGGACTATTCTTCAGGATCCCGAGGGACGGGTATCCTGGTTAAAAAAAGTCTGCCACTTACACCAACACGTACATGGGCAGATCCGTGGGGCAGATTTGCAGTTCTGGAGGCGCAGTGGGAAGGGAAAGTGCTTAATGTAGTCTCGGTATACCTCCCACCGGCGCTAGGTAAAGAAGCATTGGTAGACCTGGGGAAAATCATAGTAGACCTTCACCTGGGCACCCTGATCTTGGGGGGCGATTTCAACATGACAATGGACGACCAACGGGATAGGCATCCACAACGACCTCAGACACGACCCCATACGCACATGGCAGAGTTCACGAAGGCAATGGGCCTCACAGATATATGGCGATCTCTACAACCAGATGGGATCCATTACACTTACGACTCTAACGCCCATAGGAGCATGTCCCGCATTGACTATTATTTGACACATTCTGCAGAAATCGGGCACTTCCGCAATCCTCGTGCTCTACCGAGAGGTATCTCGGATCATTCCCCAGTGTGGGTCAAACTCACATATTTCAACCAACGTCCACGGGCCACCATAGTCCTTAGTCCATGGCTGCTTAAAATCCCAGATATCAGAGCGAATCTACTTACACAGACCGTTAATTACTTCAAAGAAAATGTCGGATCAGTAGAATCAGCACAGATCATATGGGAGGCCTTCAAGGTGGTACTGAAGGGGCAGGCACTGGCGCTAAACGTGGGCTATAGTAAAAAACGACAGCAACAGATTTCACAATTGGAAAGTGAACTCCAACAGCTGGAAGAAGACAGCATAAGATTTCCCACAGATACAGCTGTACACCGACTTACTATTAAACAGCTAGAATACAGGACTCTAGTGAGGGAACATATGAGGACCAAACTTTTACATACCCAACACAAGCTCTATGAAATGGGGGACAGGGCTGGGAAATTGTTAGCCTGGCTGGAGAAAAGAGAGCAAGGGGAGAGATGGGTACCCAGGCTGATCCTCCACGGCACGAAGCAGATCTCAAACCCACAAGATATAGCAAACGCATTTACAGATCACTTAGAAAAGATATACACCCCATCAACAACATACATGGCAGAGGACTCTCGTCAACTGCTAGTAGATATTCGCTTGCCTACACTTTCAGAAGAAGACAGAGATTCTCTAGAAGAAGAGCTTACGGATGACGAAATCCGGAAGGCCATTAACACTATTCAGTCAGGGAAGGCGATGGGACCAAACGGGATGCCCATAGAATTTCTGAAAATGGTCGCCTCCCACGTCGCGCCTCACCTGCGGGCCATGTATGATGAAAGCTATGATAAAGGGGTCTTGCCAGAGGATCAAAGGCTGGCCTCAATAGCAGTTATCCGTAAGCCGGGGAAACCCGCTGAGGACTGCGGCTCTTACAGGCCGATTTCCTTAATCAACGTCGAAGCGAAAATCCTGGCGAAATTGCTGTCCTCATGCTTGGTCTCGGTGATTCCATCTTTGGTCCACCCGACCAATCTGGCTTCATGCCAGGGAGAAATACGGCGCTAAATATTCGTCACCTTCACAATGTCCTAGCGAGACAAAAATACATAGAGGAAGACGCAGTGGTGCTCTCCCTAGACGCATCAATGGCGTTTGACTCTATCGAGTGGCCGTATCTGTTTGAAGTCCTGAGACGCCTGGGGTTTGGCTCAAAATTTTTGGGTTGGGTAAAACTGTTGTACACGGATCTGCGGGGTCAAATATGGGTTAACAATCATACGTCAAGAGTATTCCAGCTAAAGAGAAGCACTAGACAAGGCTGCCCCCTGTCCCCCCTAATTTTCTCCTTGATGCTGGAACCACTGGCATCCTGGGTGAGAGGGGATGTAATGCTGAGAGGGTTAAAATGGGCGGAAGGGCACGATGATCGACTATCGCTCTATGATGACGATATCCTGCTATATCTCGCATCCCCATACCCGTCCCTACACAGAGTTTTAAATTTTTTTACGAACTTTGGGAAATACTCTGGGTATGCGATCAACTGGAGTAAATCGGTACTATTCGTCCTCCGGGGCTCGACTCCCCAGCTCCCCCCGGGTTGCAAAGTAGAAGTGGCCCAAGACGGATTTAGATACCTCGGAGTTTTCATAACCCCGGATCCCCAACTCTTCTATGATTGAAACCTAGCGGCACCCTTGAACAGGTTGCGAAATGATGTCAAACACTGGAGATCCCTGCCCCTATCATTACTGGGCCGAGCTCCCCTGTTTAAGTTGTTAGCCCTGCCGCGCTTTTTATATATCCTGCAAAATTGTCCGAATAAGGTTCCGGACGCGTATTTCCTAAATGTGGAAAGTGAGGTCAGAACGCTATTGTGGAACGGAGGATCGCCTCTTATAGCGATGCGAAAGTTGACTAAGGGATGGTGCGATGGGGGGATCGCTCTCCTGGATGTGAGACTCTACTATTGGGCCTCGCAGTTGGTGGTGGTAAACCACTGGATATATCACTCCCCGATGGATCCGGCCTACATGCTGGACAGATATCAGATGGGCAGAGAGGGATGTATGGGGGCGCTATATACAAAAGCCTGAAAAGGAAAATACATCGGCCCAATGGTCCACACAGTAGCGATATGGCACCAGGCGACTAACCGCCTCGGATGGTCGAACATGTTAACCCAAGCCACACCACTATGGTTCACCCAACAATTAGGGTTACTATGTTATCAGCCTGGGTTTGATAAGTGGGACACCATCGGAATTTCCACTATAGGGGACCTGGTGAAAAAGAGCAAAATCCTCAAATTCCTGGAATCGAGGGAAAAATACGAATTAGCTCAAGGAGAGACTTTCAGATGCTTGCAGATCCGACATGCCCTTACTACAGCACTCCCGGACTTGAGTAGGATACCGGAGTCGTCCCCCTTGGAGGATCGGCTGCTGGATGAACCACTTTTAAATAAAGCCATATCACTAACATATAGGAAACTGTGTAATAACCTGCCGGACACGTTCCACGCACTCCGTGAAAAATGGCAGACAGACTTAGGGCCCATTGATGACGAGGACTGGCAGGCGGCGCTGATGTCCCCGAGGGAGGCGGCTATTACTCTCCGGTTCCGCTTGATCCAACTAAAAATCTTGCACAGATC
This sequence comes from Calotriton arnoldi, assembly GCA_963921515.1. Lineage (NCBI taxonomy): Eukaryota > Metazoa > Chordata > Amphibia > Caudata > Salamandridae > Calotriton > Calotriton arnoldi. The sequence goes on along the minus strand of CAWUFW010000215.1, from coordinate 3,835,022 downwards.
GTACCTTACTGTAGTTACGCTAGCGAAAATAGGTTCAAGACCAGACATGCTTTGTCTTCGTGGTTGCCATCAAGAGGCAACTTTTTTTCATACCATTTGGGACTGCCCGAGTATTCGACCCATCTGGGAAGGGGCCACACACACATCCAAGACGCACTTGGGAAGGCACTCACCCTTACACCACAACTTGGCCTGCTTAATATATGGGGAGATACTGACCTCACAGAAGTGGAACAACAACTGACCACATTGGGGTATACTCTAGTGAAACGTGAAGTTGCCAGAAGGTGGGGAGTGGCGGACAGACCGTCGCAGGGAATATGGGCAAAGGAACTAGACAAGTGTATGATTGCCGAGAAGGAGGTTTTTAAATCAAGAGGGTGCCCCAAGAAATGGGATAAAAAATGGGGCAAGTGGTATGTGTATCGGGGGGACCTGTGTATTTCCCCAACTGTCGAAATGGAAATGCAACAGAGACTGGCGCAATCATTGGAAGAAATGTGACTGAATTTGTGTATTTTTTGGACGATATGACCATGCTCTGCAGATGACAGTACTGTAACCTGGTTTAAAATTGTGACTTTCAATGTTTTGAAACTAATAAAAATATATTTAAAAAAATATATATATACCTTCTTACCTTCTCACCCAACAACCCACCACTAGTTAAGAGAATTAAAATAAACTACAAAAAATGTTTTAAAAATATCACCAAAGCAATAGGAAGCTACTGAAAAACTACAAAAAACTACAAGAAGCAAACAATAGCATATTAATAACTAATACCACCTAAAACCACAAAACATTACAAAATAATGAATATTACCAAAACAATACAAAATACTAAAATAATACAAAAAACCAACAACATATTAATAACCTATACCACACAAAATCATAAAACTTTGTAGTCACATAATTACAAAATATATATATTAAACACTTAAAAAACATGATATGCTTACCTGCAATTTTCTGTCTCATGATATTCCCGTAATTACAATATTTTTTCATGATGTTTGTGTAGGATGAGGTTTTTTTTCTTCACAATAATGTGTACGTTTTGTACACATTGTGTACTTCTTGTTATGGATGTGCAGCTTGCTAATATAGCGCACTTTGCATAGCTTAATTGCTTCTAGGCGCAAAAGCACAATGCATCCCTTAAAATGGAACCCTCTGATGACAGTGGTGAACTTGATTATTTTAAATATGATGGATTCACCGTCTGCAGATCGTTTATCTTGTGAGTGACCTTTTCACAGCCTGCATGGGATCCGAGGACATGTCTTCCGCTCACTTCTTTTACATCAGCTGTTTACTTTCCTTCATAGAAGGTGTGATGCTTTGTTTGCAGAGATGTTTGCTTTTCTTACCATTGTTAAGTTTGTGTTAGTCATTGAGAATTGCTTTACATAGTCATTATGCCTTTCTTCCTTTTAAAGACTGCATTTTTAATATAATAGGTGCGTGTGGAGTCCCTGAAAGTAAAATATAACATTTGTAAGCTGATGGCTTTCCTTTTAAGTGTTATTAGCTAAAATGATTGTGAAAGTTTTAATGTTGCGAACAGTGACATTTAAATATTTATGGCGCTGTTCTGACTAATGGTAGTGTTACGATGCTGTCTGTGTAATTCAAACGTTTTTTTTCCGAAAAATGTTTTTGGTGAGTGAGGCATGAAATAGGAACTAGAGCTGTAGAAGAAAATGTGTTTTTTTTGCAAAAGCAAAAATAGCACTGTTTCCCAGATTATAAGTCAAGCAGATTTAGGTGACTAAAATCAACAATTCTGGCCCGCACCTAAATACAGCTATTGCGAGATAATCCCCAAGGAGTAGGAAATAACCATGGAGACCCGGTTATTTGGGTTTAGTTACACACATTATTCCCTATTTTAACAATCCCATTTACCACATGCTTTTAGTAGGTGGTAAGTATGATTGGCAGTCAGTGTGGGCGGGGTCAGTGGAAGCAGAATGTGGCGGATGGCAGTGGAAGAGAATGGTAGAGGCTGTCCCCAAGCCTGAAGAGGAGGGTTGTCTAGGGCAGAGGCCAGGCTGCACTTACAGCCCAGTCATCTGTGATTGTAGTGGACAGATTTTCAGGCCAGTAAAATCGGGCTCAGGGTTCCCACTGATTAGGGTGTAGGATGCCAGGTTAGTCATGTTCAGGCAGAGCAGTATAACACCCAGAGACACCCCTCTGTCTGATTCGTAATCCGCCTGCACGTGGTTTCATTTTAAATGCAGTGCAGTGGCGGCTCGCAGAGGGAGTGCTGCGGGGCAGTAGGGCGGGGGAGGGGCTGGGTGGGGAGTTAGTGGAGTCGGACATACGACGGGCAGGAGTAAGGTAAGTAAATAAATAAATAAAACTATTTACCTTGCGCTCGCTGCATCGCCAACTCGGCAATGCAGCGAGCGCAAGGTAAATAGTTTTATTTATTTATTTACTTACCTTACTCCTGCCCGTCGTATGTCCGACTCCACTAACTCCCCACCCAGCCCCTCCCCTGCCCCGCCCCGCCCCACCGCCCCGCAGCACTCCCTCTGCGAACCGCCACTGATGCAGTGCTTAATTTGTCAAATAAATGAGTGCAAGAGCCCTCGTCAGGAGACCACTGCAGCTTGCACCACTCGTTGCCTCTGCCAGAGCTGCCAATGACAGCACCAGCACACTACTAATCATCACATTCTTAAATGTGTGACAATGCCAAGCCCCCACAGCTTTAAAAACGGCCTGGACGGTAGATATTAGTCATTTATTATTGTGCATTGAATTAATAAACAGCTGTTGTCCTTATCTCTAAGACTGTCATAAGTGCCGGTGCTGAAAATTAAGTGCCGGTTTCGACCACCGGAAACCACCGGCTCGAATTAAGCACTGCTTAAACGTGATAATGCCGTGCAGATTTAAGGTTATACATTTCATGCATTTCTGTTACATGTTTTCATAATGGTGAATTCTCAGGTGGAAATGTACTTCCTCCAAATGAGGTGGAAAGTGAAACCTGGTGAGGTGCGTGACCAGTACATCCTCCATGTTAAGACATCATCATTCTTCACTTATCACTCCTTGCTGCTTATCCCTCACTCCTCATCCCTCACTCATCAACCCTGATTCTGAGCCCTCATTTTCATCCTTCGCACCTCATTCCCCACTGTTCACTCTTCATTCCGCAGTACTAAATCAACCCTCATCAGCCGAGGCAAAGCTATGGCCGGTGCAGCAGGTGTAGTGGCACCCGCGCCCAGGTATGTCAGGGGCCCTCTGCACTGCAATTGTGGTTACATTTTATGTCGCAGCTGGTGGTGGGATTTTCTTTGCTTGTATTTGGACTCCTGGCACCCTTGCTGCATCTCTGTCATCAACCCTCATTCCTCATTCTTCATCCCCCATTCTTCAACCATCATCACCTCTTATCCCTCAATGATTCTTCATCACCCCTAATCCTTCACTTCTCGTCCTCATCCTTCATCTCTAATTCCTCACCCTTCACTCCTCATTCCTCACTCACCATCCATCATTCCTCATTCCTCATTCTTCATCTCTCATTTCTCCTCCTTCATCCCTCACTCTTCACCTGTCACTCTTCATCCCTCATCTCACACTCCTTGTCCAGCACCCCTCACACCACAAACTGTATTCATAATCATTCATTGATCTCTCATTCCTTACCCCTCCAGCCTCATCCCTTTACTCCTTCTAGCCTCATCCCGTTCCTCCCTCTCTCCCTCCTTATGCCTCATTCCTCACATAATTCGTCATCTCTCATTCCTCACCCTTAAACCTCGTCTCTCACCTCATCCTCACTCCTTTCCCTCATCCGTCACTCATAATCCTTCAATAATTTCTCATTCCTCATTCCTCACCCCATACCTCACTCCATATCCCTCATCCTTCACTTATGATCTTTCATTCACCCCTCGTCCCTCATCTCTCACTCATCAGTGTTCGTCCATCACTTGTTACAACTCCTCCCTTGCTCCACATCCCTCACCCCTCTTTACTCATGCCTGTAAGACTCCAGTAGGACATAGGAGAGAGGCAAGCAGGATTCCTGTGCACTAGGAGTAATTATGGGTCTGGTTCTCATATGAATATACATACATTTTATTGGAACATTATATCACATATGCAACATTATTATAGTCTGGTAATGTTCAGAACTCACTTAAACCATCATTTCAAAAGGGGACAATGTAGGGGAGTTTTATTAATCAGTTAATTATATTTAAAAGAAGGGAATATTCACAGATTTGGGATTAACATAAAGAAAGGGGAGCAGGTAAATTCATGCAACAATATATTTCTGTTCAATTGAAGATAATTTCTTAAGAATGATAGTTGCCGTGCTTTTCATCATATAGAATGTTAAAAACAATTTATATGTGCTTATTAAAGCATGTCATTATGTAATTTAGCCGAATAAGTAACATAAATCAGCTTTTTTCCCTTGGGTGTGAATGTAAATTATTTCACGCATTAAATGCTTGTCTGTTCTCGGCACACCTGATTACATCAGCACTTCCACTCCTCATTAGAGAAGAGGAAGAGAAATGAAGGAGGGAATAATGAGGAGCAGTTGTGGAGAGTGAGGATAGAGTGTGGGGTGACCTATCATGGCATGAGCAGGTAAGGATGTCTTAAAAGGGATAAACGTCAAAGAGTGAAAATGAGAGATGAGGCTAAAGGAGCAAGGTGTGAGAGATAATGGATGAGGAGAGAACCACGAAGGACAAGGAGCGAGGGATGAGGATTCAGTAGTGATGGTTAATAATAAAGGAGGAGGAGTGAGAGTTGAGTGACGGAAGAGGTGTGAGGGATAAGGGGTGAAAACTGAGATATGAGGAGTGAGAGATGAGAAATAAGGAATCCAGAGAGAGGGATGTGGTGAGGTCTGAGGTGTGACAAATGAGGGATGAGAAATGATGAATTTGGAAATAGGACCAAGGGATGAGGAATGAGGGACAAGGACTGAAAAATGAGACATAAGAGGAGGAATGGATAAGGAGAGAGGGGTGATAAATGAGGGATGGTTAGTAAGGGGTCAAAAGCGAGAAATGAGAATTAATGAATGAGGAGTGAGGGATGAGACAGGAGGAAACAGGAGCGAAAATTGATGAGTGAGGGTTGAAGAGTGAGAGGTGAGCGCTAAGGAGTGAGGGTGAAGATGTGGGTATGAGGAGTGGAGTTAATGAATGAGGACTGAAGAGTGAGAAGTGAAGAATGAGGACTGATGTGTGGGGGAAGAGGAGTGAGTGATGAGGACCAAGGATTGAGGCCTGAGAAATGAGAAATGAGTCTCACCTGAGATTTGATCCTTGTAATTTATTTTGCTTTCTTTTAGGATACAATGGAGTGAGTACGTGGCTTGTGGTGTGAATGCAGTGGCATGGCTTCAGCTAGATTAACAGGCCTGCACAGGATGGCGGTGCAGTTTCTGCAGTGTAGGAGTGGGATACGTCACAAGAGTAGTCAGGACTTGGTTTGTGTGGATCATATTGCATTAGTTGTGATTGGTGAATATCATGGTTCTGGAGTCTACTACAGTGTTGGCATTATGCTAACTGTGGTGATCAGTTCTGATGTTTTCGGCAGGTTGGCATTTATTCTAAAATTTGGAGTAGTCATTGTTATTCTTTGTGTTAAAATGAAAGATGAATTTTGACTTGTGTTGGGACAAATAACTCTGTGTCTTTGGCAGTCATGTCTTGTGGTCAAGCACTCTGTGAGGTCATCTTGTTCTAAGTTGATATGTGTCTATATTGGAAGGTGCTCAGGGTGTAGCAGGGAACCAAGGTGTTTCTATCTAGCTTCTGTGGGACTCTTTATTTGTTCTTATCTTTACTGTAACCTACTCAAGAAATGTTGATTTAGTGTACCCTCTTGCCTCCTGTCTCCCTTCAGTACAAGGCAGCATATTTACAAATTTCAACTGCAGGAGTCTTTTGGAGAGATCCTACTGTTGCCTGCACAACAATGTGGGAATCTGGCCTGGACCAGGAGTTCCCATTGCTCAAATGTGGGCATCTCCCTAACCTGCGACAGATGCTTGCAGAGGGAGGTCTGGATGAGGTGGAATCCTACAAATCTCAGGCGAAGTGTCCCACTCTTCAAGACATGGCCAAGGTGAAATTTGGAGAAGAATCGTCTCAGACCTTCAAAGTCCTCTGGGTTTCTGGACTCCTTTACAGTAAGCATGAGTCCATTGAATTGAATTAACTGAAGTGAGACATTTACCTGGATGCTGGGGCGCAATACCACCATCGAGCTCACTTGGAGGTTTGAAGACCTCAAATAGGCCAATCGGGTATTATCATGTTGAGGGGAAATAACCCAGTGATTTGTTGGCTGCTCCAGCCTCCTTCTGTCCACTTGAGTCAACTGGCATCACAACATAGAACTGGCTGCAGAAGGTGACATTTTAAGTTCAGAGTATAGGGGACAGAAAGTCCCCGTTGTGCCCCCATGTCTGTGGACTTCTAACAAACACAGCAGCTGCAAGTGAAGATGAGGACTTGAACTTTGGGCTTGCCCTATGCTCTGACTCTTTGGAAAAAGATTTGTCCTCTCACCAGACCTCTATCGTGACGATTTGACAAGGAGCTTTTGTGGTGAACAATAGGGCAGCTCTGATAGACCTTAACTGCATTCTCCCACGCATGGGATTGACCCAGAACAACCTGTTTGACATCTTTCAAGAGATGCCTGCATGGGTTCCCCAAGAGCACAGGTTCATTGCTCTCAAGGGGTCTGCCTGAGGCAAATCTTTTTTTAAATTATTTGCAGAGCCTTTAAAATCTTATGGCAAGATGTGAGTAACCTCAAGAGTCCTGGAAGTTGGCAGAGAAATATTGCCACAAATGATTCAAACCATGATTTGAACTAACATTCAAATTACAATTTGAATGGTAAAAACGTACTAAAAATATGACTGCAATATGATCTTGGAATATGTATCTAGCTTATATTATGGGTAAAAGGTAATTCAGTATGCCATGTTTTACACTGATTTGGAATGGGCAGTGCATGTATGGGCCATGTTTGCACCTGCCAGTGCTGTGCATTTCTCTGCAGGAGTCCTTGCCTTTTTTCAGTGGATAATGAATAAAGCCTGTCAGTCAGTTCATAGTTTTTGTTGTTTATCCATAAAGCACACGTTTTATGGTAGCATGTGATGGAGCAGAGTAAACGAAAAAATGTTAACCTCCTAATATTTATGTTAAATAATTAACACACAGGTTCATCTCAGTAAATAACCAACCATGTATGTTACATGAAAAGGGTTATGGGTAGCACGCTATATCCGTGCAAACTAATTTACTTACAATTGTTAACGTGGATAACATAAGCCTAATAATTTGCGTACTAACTAAAATAATAAATGCATGATGTGTGCTTGGAAATAAACTGTGTAGTGGCAAAGTAAAGCGATTGGTAAGTAAGAAATGGCTTTATATGTCGCTTTTGCTAGGTAATACTTAATTGGGGTACGAAGAATGACGGGAGGGAAACGAAAAGGCTTATATTCTTTATTCTTAACTATGTTCTGTTTATCTTATAATAGTTCGCTTAGGCCTGTTGTGCCGCGATGTTAAAATGGCTGCCATGGAAAACAAACTAGAGTACGCAAGCGCGAAGTGAATGCAGAAAGTGAGAAAGGCCGTGAACAGAGGGATCATGTGACCGTCCCAAAGCCTAGGATGGAAGCGTGGTCAAGGCTGCAATGACCTTATTATACAAACGTGTGCCAAAGAAGGACATAGCGAAAAGCGTGAGAAGTTGCAGTGAATATGTGAATGAACAATGAACTGTTCAACTTAAAAGTATCAGAAAAGGATACAGAATGAAACCAATATGCGGATGGGTAATGTCATGAACCCGTGAGAAACGACAGAAGTATGAACTTTCCACAAAGAACTGGTTGGAACAAGGATATTCATAATGAGATATATACTGACCCCAAATGGACCAATTAGAGAGAATCTTGCCCACAAAGATGTAACATTTTCACTTAGTAAGCTAGTATTAGGGTATAAGAAGACCTACTCTTAGAGGGGGGTAGAGGAGAGCTGCTTTTTATATTTTTGATTGAGCACGAGACGCTGCTGCTGAAGAAACCTTTTGCTTTTAATAGATTTTCCATTTTAATACTATTAGACCTTTTTATTCTTAAATACTAAAGGGGAAAAGAACGGGATTGTGACGGGAAACTTTCTATAGGTGATCCGTCGAGAAGGCCTGTTTTTCAGGACAGATAGACAGTTTTTCGGGAGTTCTATGCTGTGATCTGAATTCATTGCTGTGACGAACTTTTTGTTTTTCCATCTAATAGGTATGCATTGCAATTTCAATTTATTCTTATAATGATGCTAAATGTAATAATCTGAATAATAAATTTGAAACTTATTCATGCTTCTAAAAATTATATAAACTTTATTATCTTAAATCAATGAGTCAGTGGTTCTTTAGCTCAATGATAAATGTAAATGTTTAAAGGTTTATAGTGATTGAGCTGGTCTTAATCACCATCAACTGATTCCTACTAGTTGGTCCATCGACCAATGAGCGGAATACCTTAAAGGTTGAGAAGTATATTGTCGTTTTAAAAAGGTATCCCGTCTCCTTCCAGCGAATCATTAACTGTTTTCTCCTAGGTAAAAACGGATGAAATCCAGGGAATATATGAGAGAGTGAATGTTTATGCGGTGTTATGGGCCCCACCGTCATATGGATATAGTTGTGGAAAGAGGGATATTTGTACCTGGACGTCCAAAGCATATAGGAGAAGACATTTTATTGTTAGCGCTGGATCAGATTTCTTGGTAGCAGAGTTATGGTTACTATAGATTAGTTTGGTGATTATTGGTTATTGATTATTTCATGTCTAACACTTTATGTTGAGTCGCGTTATGTTATATGTAAGTCAAAGTTTTTGAAACTTCCGGGAAGTAGGAAGTGGAACACGTGTGGCAAGAGAAGTCACATGGAATAGTGCATTGTCTGAGTTCATATTGGTGATAACACAGGTTGTGTTATGATAGGGACATTTTCTTTATAAAAGGTGTGTGAGTGAAATAGCAACCGGTTTTCTTGTGAAACTCTGGCCTTAATTCTCAGGAGCAGTGTAGTCTCCACATGTGTTTTATCCCCAGAGAAACGGGTTTACCCCTTGCTTGAAAGAAGGGTAAGGTAGAGGGAAGTGCTACACTTATCGAACGAAACTGTATTCTTGCGAGCTAGAATAAAACTGTTACTTTTGTTAGCGAAATCAGACAATGGAAATGTGTTTTTAATGTTGTAACTAACAAAGAACTGTTGAAAAATAAATTGCCGATAAATTTTGTAAAGGAGGGGTCAGGAGCAGAACTGACGTAGACAAAAGCCGCGCTGGGATTGGACAGTGCACTAGTTATACAGAAGACGCTCTGATTGGTGCGTTGGTGTGAGACGCGCTAGGAGTGGTTGGATAAGCAGTGACGTAGAAGCTTAGGATTGGAGCGTTGGTGTGAGTCGCGCTGGGATAGGTCCGAATAACGCATAGAGAACAGTGTTGAATTGCGGACTTTTGAGAAGGGAAAGAGATTGTGAATTATGGCTTATTATGAGTATGGTAGAGAGAAAATGTCGTGGATGGCGAAAATTAAGAACTTGTTTAAGAAAGACAAAAAGGTAGTGACTAGAGAGGGACAAGTAATTCCTCCGCCGAAATCACCAGCTTCGCATATGATGCTGAAGTACGGATATCATACCTGCATATGGTTAGAAAATTGGACTAAATATACTCAAAATGATGGAGTATTAGCATTTCCTGAGAATGGTTCATTTAGTGTAGCTGTACTTCGGAATTTGAGGGAGAAGATGTCGATGCTTGAACCTAAACCTAGACCAACACAGTTTGAAGCTTTAAGTGAATGGGAAGATGAGATGTATGAACGAGAAAGATTCAGAGGATTAAAGAATCATGAATTTGTGCCCGGAAGGTTGTGGGGAGGGAATCATGAGGACAGAATAAAGCGTTGGAGATATGCTAACATGACAGGAGGTTTGTTTCCAGCTTTTACAGTTGAGGAAGAAGCAAAGAGAAAGTGTATAGAGAAAAAGAAACATTTGATTACTGAAAAGTATGGGTATGGTAGTAGTGAGACGGAAGATGAATTGCTGGAAGATATTTTAAACAGAAACCCACCTCCATACCAACAGAATTCTGCGGTGGTGACACCTAATGCATCGCCAATGGAAACTGGGAGGAATAAAAATCCCGAACAGGGATGTGAGATAAATAGGTCACAAGATCAATTGAAAACCCCACAAAACGAGAAGATTGAAAGTGACAATACAACTGAATTAGCGAAAACCACAAGAGAATTGATTGAAAAGATAAGAGAATTAACAATGAATATGGAAGCTGTAACTGTACCAGTAACGATAGGTCCAGTAATGCCGGTTTTTGAGAATCAGAAAATAGAAGAGCATTCTTTAGTCATTCCTATGAATTCAAACTTGCAAAGAAGGAAAGAAGGGATGGATTTAGACAATGAAGGTGCAAGAAATTTGATTAGTTCATATAGACCAAGCCCACCTACTAATTTGACGGTAAATGAGAATGAGTTTAGGAGAATACCTATGGGAACTGAGTCTGCATCAGAGACACCAGAAAGAAGTAAAAATTGGATAGAATTAAATAGTACACCTGTAGGTCCGACTCCGGATGAATTGAATGAATGGATGAAAACTCTAAAAACGAAAGAGACAGAATCAAAACCATTAGATGTAATTAGGTTAAAAATAGACATGGAGGAATTGATCTTAGGGACAATTGGCACAGAAAAACTGAAAAATTATCAGGATGACGAGGTAATGTTCTTATGTAAAAGCATTACATGGAGAGCTAGAAATTTACATGACAAATTAGAAGAAACAGCAAATGAACTAGGAGTAGAATTTGTAAAAGTGAGAACTTTGCAGAAACCATATAGAGTAGATTTTTGCGAGAAAGATATAGAAAATTTGAACACATCAGGACGGTTAACCCAAATAAAAGAATTAATTGTTTTGCTGAGAAAATGGGGTGATGTGGATAGATGGAGAAGTAGATGGACTAAAAAGAATGAGAAAATGACAGATAAAGCGTCTTTGGCTTTTGCGGTGACAGACAAGGAATCAATTGTAAGGGAGTACCCGATGAGAGAAACTCCAGGAGGTAGTTATGTGCATGTCCCATGGTCTAGACAGGATATACTGTCATTTACAAATGACTTCCCAAAATTGAGAGAGAAGCCAGTAGAATGGTACAGACAAGTGGAGAGGTTTGTTAAAGTTTCGAAGGTGCTATGGATAGATTTGGATGGATTATTTGATATAGTAGTACCAGCTGATTTATGGACAGAATGTAAAATTACTATTGATTGGCCAACTGTAGAATATCCAAGAGATGCTAAAACAGGAGCGCCAGGACCAGAAGTGATGAGGAAATATGACCAAGTTATTACTTTTTTGAAAAATAAAATCCCACCCAAAGAAACGGATTGGGTAAAAATTGACAGAACTACACAGGAGAGTAAAGAATCTGTACACGCTTACTATGAGAGACTATTGTTAGTTTTTAAACAGTATAGTGGCTATGAGACAATAAATGAGAAGGATATGAGTCATTTTATATATAGGTTTGTTTATGGGTTGAAACCAGAGATAAGTGAAATGATTAAACAGCATATGATTTGTTGGCAGAATAGCACGGTAGATGAGGTTTTGAGATATGCTAAATACTGCAGTGATGACATTGAGAGTAGACAGCGTAAATTAAAAGAGAAAGCAATGTGGGCACAAGTGAAAGTTGCAGAAAAGCAAGAAGCTCAATTGAATAATCAAGTAAATGAGACAGGACAGACTAGATCTAGACCAAATATAGGTAAAGGAAAAGGTCAAATGAGCATAGAAGAGGCAAAGAAAAAGTGGCCATGCCACAACTGCGGAAAGTTAGGACATTGGAGAAACAAGTGTAAATTTCCTCCAAAACTTAATACGGAAAATCAATCATTAACTCCACAGGTGCAGAGTGAGGTAGTTACCCAACAAAGTCAGGTGCCTCAACCACCACTTCCCAAGAGTGTTAATCCACAGAAATACAGTGCAGAGACAGGATTCTACGGAGGAGAGCAGGTAACTCAATTGCCGCGCGCAGCTGCCATATCTAAATACTGGTTACGACAGGATGGTAATGAGTCGGATGAAAGTTTATGACGGTGTCTAGGAGAGGAAGAAGAGTGTGTGCTTGGCGCAACTCTAGAGGTAGATCAAGCAGGTCCATTTGTGGATGGAGAAGTGAATGGTGCAAATGTAACATTCCTTGTGGACACTGGAGCTACCCGTTCTACTGTTAGGTCAGTGGAAATTCCAAACCTTCCTCTCTCAGGTGAACATATCCAAGTCGTAGGTGTATCGAATCAGCAAATTAAGGCGCCTCTTACTAAATTAGTGGAGGTAAAGATCGGACCGTTCAGTGAAATGCACCGATTTGTGGTGTGTGATTGCAGTCCTGTGAACCTATTAGGACGCGATCTACTTTGCAAGATGAACTGCACCATCTATTGTACTCCAGATGGGATTGCATTTCAGACCCCAGATGAAGATGTATTATATAAAATGACAATGGTAAATTTAGAATCAGAAGTGAATGATTTATTTCCCATATTTGATGTAGAGAAAATCCCAATTGAACTGAAAGAAACAGTGAAACCGGAAGTGTGGGATTTTACGGGAGAAGATATAGGGTTAATGAAAGGAGTAGACCCTGTTAAAATATCTGTTAAAGAAGGAACGAGTTACCCAAATACGCCACAGTATAAATTGACACCAGAAATAATTGAAGGAATAACACCAGTAATAAATAAAATGATTGAACAAGGGATTCTGAGAGAAATAATGAGCAGTCCATGTAATTCACCGATAATGGGACTGAAAAAGCCGAATGGAACATATAGAATTGTACAGGATTTGAGAAAGGTAAACAAAATTGTTGTGCCTTGCTGCCCAATAGTACCAAACCCTGCTGTGATTCTATACCAGATTCCACACGAAGCAGAATGGTACACAGTTATTGATTTGTGCCATGCATTTTTCTCTATTCCATTACATCCAGATAGTCAGCCATTATTTGCGTTCAGGTTCGGAGAGCGTATTTTGGCATGGTGCCGAATTCCTCAGGAGTATACAGAAAGCCCCTCGATCTTTAATCAGATTTTAAAGAAATCATTGGAAGATTTAAAAATGCCAGAAAAATCAGTGATGGTTCAGTATATTGATGACCTACTGGTGGCATCAAAAACGAAGGAAGCATGTGTTAATGACACAATTGCTTTGCTGAATCATTTAGCAAAAGGAGGACATAAGGTGTCCCCATCAAAATTGCAGTTTTGTCAACAAGAGGTCCAATATTTAGGACATAAGATTGAAAAAGGAGTGCGAAAGGTAACGACTGAAAGAATAAAGATAATTCAAGGAATGAGAGCTCCAATGACACGAAGAGAAGTAAGAATGTTCCTAGGAATGGTTGTATATTGTCGACAATGGATAAGTGGATTTTCATTAATTGCAAAACCATTACAGAGATTGACAAAGAAGGATGTTAAAGATCCTTTTGAAAAGAATGATGAGGAAATGAAAGCATTCAGAGAACTAAAAACGAAACTGTGTGAAGCCCCGGCATTGGGAATGGCTGACTATGAAAAAGACTGAGTTATATTGTAGTGAAAGAGATGGGTGTGCGTTTTCAGTCCTAGTGCAGAGACACGGAAACATGAAAAGACCCATTGCATATTTTTCAGCTGTCTTAGACCCAGTAGCGAAAGCGTTGCCTGGATGTTTGAAAGCAGTTGCTGCTACTTGTGTAAGTTTAGAGCAGAGTGAAGGCATAGTGATGGGATATCCACTGAGAGTATATGTCCCTCATTCTGTGGAAATTCTTTTGACAAGAACCAAAACCCAATATATGACACATAGTCGGCTGACTAGGTATGAAAAAGTGATTTTGAGTGCAGACAATGTCACTATTGACAGATGCCTAAATGTGAATCCTTCAACATCATTGCCAGATGAAGAGAGTGTGATTGAAATGGATGAAGTTGATCATGATTGTCTGAATGTACTCGAATATTGTACAAAACCGAGACCCGATATACGGGATGAGCCTTTAAAGGAATCAGATTATATTCTGTTCGTGGATGGCTCATGTTTGAGAACGAATGATGGAGTTCTGAGTGCAGCATATGCAGTTTGCACAGTAGCTGCTGTAATGGAAGCATCTTGTTTGAGAGGGCTACGTTCTGCCCAAGTAGCGGAGTTGATTGCTCTAATTCAAGCATGCAAACTGGGAAAGAATGTCCGAATCACAGTAATCACGGATAGCCAATATGCTTTTGGAGTGGTTCATGATTTTGGGTAGATCTGGTCTCAGAGAGGTTTCTTGACGTCTGCAGGAACCCCAATAAGAAATGGTGAGTTTGTGAAAAAATTGCTTGAGGCAATACAGCTGCCTAAACAGATTGCGGTGGTAAAGTGCAATGCACATAAAAATGGGGAAGACTACATAACTGTTGGCAATAAGTTTGCTGATGAAATCGCACAGTACTGTGCCAAAAATGTCATCTCATTAAACAAAAACAGAGAAAGAGAGCATATTTCATGTCCTTTGCTTTTTACTAACCCTGTTGAGACATGGGATGAGGTGAGACAATTACAGGAAGCAGCAGATGATGAGGAAAAATATAGCTGGATAAAAGCAGGATGCAGAAAACGAGAGGAAAATGATGTTTGGGTTTACAGGGATGAAAGACCAGTTATGCCTGATAGCATGATTTCTGACATGGCACGGATGTACCATGGACAAGCTCATATTGGAAGAGATGCAATGATCAGACTTTTTAGACAAACATGGTATAATCCAAAATTCAGAGCCATAGCTGAGAGTCTTTGTCAAAGATGTCTTATTTGTCAACAGCTAAATCCAGGAAGAAAGACAGTAGTGAGTCTAGGAACAATAGGACGAGAGGGAGGTCCTTTCATGAGAATGCAAATGGATTTTATAGAAATGCCCCCGAGCAATAGACTAAGGTATGTACTTTTAGTCGTCTGTTTGTTTTCCCGTTGGGTGGAAGCATACCCGACCAGAAGGAATGATGGAATTACAGTAGCAAAACTTATGCTGATAGAATTCATTCCAAGGTATGGTTTTCCAGTAACGATTGAAACAGATAGAGGAACACATTTTCAAAATGAATTGATTCAACTGATTTGTGAAGCACTTAGTATTAAACAGAAACTGCACTGTGCATACAGACCAGAGGCTTCTGGAATAGTAGAGCAAGTGAATGGAACAATTAAGAACAGGCTAGGAAAAATGTGTCAAGCCACAGGACTCAAATGGCCAGATGCCTTGCCATTGGTCTTAATGACTATCAGAAGCATACCAGAAAGAAAGACAGGACTCAGTCCCCACGAAATAATTATGGGACGAGCAATGAGACAAGCACATGTACCTGTCAACAAACTACTGACTATAACTGATAATCTCGTGTTGGATTATTGCAAAGGATTGGCTGATGTGGTACATTCTGTGTTTCATCAGGTTGGACCGGATGCGACCACTCTTGAAAGAAAACCAGCACATGACTTAAATCCAGGAGATTGGGTCCGCATAAAAGTCCACCAAAGAAGAAACTGCTTGGTTCCTCGCTGGGACCAACCACGACAAGTGATCCTGGTGACAACAACTGCAGTCAAATGTGCAGGAGTAAAACACTGGGTACATGCCAGTCACACCATCAGAGTTCCAGAACCTGAAGATCGACCTGTAAGTCGACATCTGGAAATATCAGACACCAGTTCAGCATCCGATGCAGAGGAAGAGGTGAACAGGGTTCCAGAATCTGAAGATCGACATGTGAGTCGACATCTGGAAGACCCAATTACAAGTGCATCGACAGGAGGAGTGGAGGAAATAGCAGAAGTTCCAGAATCTGAAGATCGACATGTGAGTCGACATCTGGAAATATCAGACACCAGTTCAGCATCTGATACAGAGCATTCGGATTGTGAGGAAAATCTGAAAAGAAATTGGATATTTGATAGCATTAAAGAAGAAACTGAGCAAAAAGACAGTAACAGTGAGCAACCAAGTACAAGTTATGGGGAAGATCCTTCAGAGATTATATTAATAGACGAAGAAGGGATAGTTTCACATAGAAAGGTAGAAAATTCGGAAGAACCCCGTGGAGCAATAGGGACAGATCGTCAAACAAAAGAACAGGGAAACTCAGAGACAGAGAGAAAGATTGACACAAATTCGGAAGAACCTCGAGGAGGAACAGAAGTAGGTGATCAAAGGAAAAGAAGAGAAAAACCAAAAATAGATGAAGGAAGTGAAATTCTAAAATTTAAGATAAGAGACAATAAAGAAAGGACTGAAACAGTGTCAGAAGAAAGTGGAGAAGAAAGAAGCCAGAAACTAGAGTCAAGAAAAAGAACTTGGAGAACAGAAAGAGAGGAAAAAGAAAGTGAACCGAAAAGGCCAAGAAAGGGAGACAATTGGCCCCACGAAGTTAGAAGATTGAGATACAAGATCATAAGGTTAGATGGAAAAAGTGCAGAGCAAGTAAATGAAATAACAAGTCAAAAGGAACAAGAAAAACAAGGAGGAAAACACTTGCAGAAAACAAAAAGAGTAAAGAAAGTAAATCTGAAGTATAAATCGCCTGAATGGTTATACATTGCATTGACTGATATCAAAGAAGAAGAGATCAAAGAAGAAGAGATCACTCACGAGAACCCAGAACAAAGCTGCAACCTAATGGTTGAAGGTGAAGTGCAACAAATTTGAAGAAATTTGAACAAAGTTCTACTGGATTGGACAAAAACATTGGATTTGACAAAGAAGGAGTTCTGAAAAGAACTAAAAGAAAGTACCAAACAAGACAAAGTGAGAGTGTAGGGTGGCTAAGAGGTCATTCCTGAGGTGTGGTGACACATATTTTTCTGTACATATTATAAAATAGGTAAAAGAACAAAATGGTAGATACTAAAAATAGAAAATGTAGATGTGAGTTCTTAAGTAGATGGTGTAAGATGTGCTTCTTTTGTACAGGATTATTAATGACAGTATGGGTTATTTTAGCAATCACCATTCCAATTAAATTAGCTGTAGAAGAAATGTCTATATTGAAGAATAACACAGAGAGAAAAAGGAGCTAACATGCAAGAAACAGCTATATTAGAAAATAGTGCAGAATTACATAAAGACAAATCAATAACAGATTTTTCAAAAAATGTTTTCACTAAATTATTGTATGAGTATGTAGAAACAATGGATGTAAGAGATTGTTATGTTTGTATGCAATTGCCTGCGTCTGTTGCAGAAGGTGTGACCTATCACCAACTTCCTTTGACGTATGGAATAACATGTAGTGTTTTAGCAAGTCTATTTTACAAGACAGGAAGATTAGAATATTATTACACTGATATATATAAGATTTTTGCAAAGATTCCTATAGTTTCTGAACTAAACAAGGTAAAAGAGGCAAGAACATTTGGTGAGTTTTTCATAGAAAATAAAATTCTAACATTAGATGATATAGTTAAAAACAACCTTACCTGTGAGTTAAGAAATGAAGAAAAGGTATTTTTAGAAATGGTCGAGGATAGAAGAGTGAAATTTCAAAGAAAAGTGATAGAAGAGACAAAAACACCTCTTTGGGCGTTTGAGGAAGAAAATCATGACAAGAAAAAGACAAATGCAGCTCTGACTCTGGATTGGCCCCAACAGGGAAGGTTGTGCATTAGAAGAAATAGAACAAGATATGACAATTATTTCGTGGGTTCCAGTGATTGCCATGACAATTATAACATTTTAGGAGGTTGGGGATTCAAAGGGGGAAAAGATCCAATATTTCCTGGGATCTATTACATTTGCGGTAACAGAGCTTATTACAGGTTGCCGGACCATTGGTATGGATCATGTTACTTAGGCCTGGTCTTTCCAAAGATTTTTCATGTAGATAGAGCAGAAAAGGGAACACACGAAATGATAAAGACATTTACACGTAGAAAAAGGGAAAGTTTCTCAGAAATAGTAGGTGATATTTTTGGAGCATTGATACCAGCAGTGGGAATATCTTTGAATGCATTTAAAATTCGGAAGTTATCCACAGTAGTAGATCGTTTATCTACAGATACTGCTGGAGAGTTCTTGATGGTAAATACCGAAATGGTTGCCATGAGAGCTATGGTGATGCAAAATCGACTTGCCCTTGACATTCTTTTGGCAAAAGAGGGTGGAGTCTGTGGAATGCTGAAAGTCCAACATTGTTGCACTTACATTCCAGATAAGAGTGAAAATATACAAAAGTGTATAAAGAATATTACAAATTTGCACAAAGAACTTGTTCCACTGGAGGTTGAAAATGCATTTGGAAAACTTGGTAAGAGTTTTTCCTCAGTAATAAATTGGTTTACTAGAATGAGTGGATTAATAATAGGGAAAATTATAATAGTAGCGACCATAATAATCATAATAGTTTTAGTACTGAAGCTAAGTATTATATGTATAAAAAGAAGAAAAAGACAGAATAAAATAGAAAAAGAAAATAAGATAAATAAAGAAAGAGAAAGAGAAATGGGTGAAATAGAGTTAGAGGAATTAAAAGAAAACATGTATAAGAAAACAAAGAGACAAGATGAAAGGGATACAGCTGTGTAAACTAACAAAACAAACTGGACAAAGAAATATGCTATCTGATAGAATTGTGTAACATGGCTTTTTGTGGTGATATTAAAAATCACCAAAGGGGGGAGTTGATGGAGCAGGGTAAACGAAAATTTTTAACCTCCTAATATTTATGTTAAATAATTAACACACAGGTTCGTCTCAGTAAATAACCAACCATGTATGTTACATGAAAAGGGTTATGGGTAACACGCTATATCCGTGCAAACTAATTTACTTACAATTGTTAACGTGGATAACATAAGCCTAATAATTTGCGTACTAACTAAAATAATAAATGCATGATTTGTGCTTGGAAATAAACTGTGTAGTGGCAAGCGATTGGTAAGTAAGAAATGGCTTTATATGTCGCTTTTGCTAGGTAATACTTAATTGGGGTACGTAGAATGACGGGAGGGAAACGAAAAGGCTTATATTCTTTATTCTTAACTATGTTCTGTTTATCTTATAATAGTTCGCTTAGGCCTGTTGTGCCGCGATGTTAAAATGGCTGCCATGGAAAACAAACTAGAGTACGCAAGCGCGAAGTGAATGCAGAAAGTGAGAAAGGCCGTGAACAGAGGGATCATGTGACCGTCCCAAAGCCTAGGATGGAAGCGTGGTCAAGGCTGCAATGACCTTATTATACAAACGTGTGCCAAAGAAGGACATAGCGAAAAGCGTGAGAAGTTGCAGTGAATATGTGAATGAACAATGAACTGTTCAACTTAAAAGTATCAGAAAAGGATACAGAATGAAACCAATATGCGGATGGGTAATGTCATGAACCCGTGAGAAACGACAGAAGTATGAACTTTCCATAAAGAACTGGTTGGAACAAGGATATTCATAATGAGATATATACTGACCCCAAATGGACCAATTAGAGAGAATCTTGCCCACAAAGATGTAACATTTTCACTTAGTAAGCTAGTATTAGGGTATAAGAAGACCTACTCTTAGAGGGGGGTAGAGAAGAGCTGCTTTTTATATTTTTGATTGAGCACGAGACGCTGCCTCTGAAGAAACCTTTTGCTTTTAATAGATTTTCCATTTTAATACTATTAGACCTTTTTATTCTTAAATACTAAAGGGGAAAAGAACGGGATTGTGGCGGGAAACTTTCTATAGGTGATCCGTCGAGAAGGCCTGTTTTTCAGGACAGATAGACAGTTTTTCGGGAGTTCTATGCTGTGATTTGAATTCATTGCTGTGACGAACTTTTTGTTTTTCCATCTAATAGGTATGCATTGCAATTTCAATTTATTCTTATAATGATGCTAAATGTAATAATCTGAATAATAAATTTGAAACTTATTCATGCTTCTAAAAAATTATATAAACTTTATTATCTTAAATCAATGAGTCAGTGGTTCTTTAGCTCAATGATAAATGTAAATGTTTAAAGGTTTATAGTGATTGAGCTGGTCTTAATCACCATCAACTGATTCCTACTAGTTGGTCCATCGACCAATGAGCGGAATACCTTAAAGCTTGAGAAGTATATTGTCGTTTTAAAAAGGTATCCCGTCTCCTTCCAGCGAATCATTAACTGTTTTCTCCTAGGTAAAAACAGATGAAATCCAGGGAATATATGAGAGAGTGAATGTTTATGCGGTGTTATGGGTCCCACCGTCATATGGATATAGTTGTGGAAAGAGGGATATTTGTACCTGGACGTCCAAAGCATATAGGAGAAGAAATTTTATTGTTAGCGCTGGATCACATGTGTCGGCTAGATTGCCCATAGTTTTCTTTGATTCCAGGTTGTCTGAAGATTCATAATACCCATGCTGCCTCCACAGAAAGTCAGAGCTTCAAGGTGCAGCACACTTAGAAGGCACACATGTAGCACTAGGGTAGGAATCTGTGAACGGAGGTCTATACGTAGATGTAGGTTTAAGTAGATTTATAGAAGTAATTTACATGTAATAGCACTCAACCAGAAGCAATGCACTAGCTCAGTGTGAAGAGGTAAAAGATAATGCAGAGTTTGCAAAGATAAATCACCAAGAAACAGTTGTTGCCAAGAATTCAGGTTTATTCTTGTAATGGACCAGCCACGATCAGCTTTCCACCACTAGAGATACTGGTTCCTGTGTTCATATGATGCATGTAATCCCACTCATATCATGACATTCCTTGTGTGTGTTCTGTTGCGCCTGCTCAGGATACTGCACTCCGCTCTAGCGCTTCTGAACTCTTTGGCTGCTGTAATCCCCGGTGCTACCTCACAGTCACCACAGACAAAGGCGGCAGATACCAGATACACAGTATACAAGACAGGACAATCAACCCACCCTTTTTCCGAAAAGAACAAGTATACCTCCAGGACAACCAGACATACAAAACAAACCACATTATGAAGCATGGGGCTGCACACAACCTGCCCACTAATTTTAGCGTACCATCGAAAAACAAACACGGCAAGCTCACCCCAACACATTGCCAACACAATATAGCTAAGGTAAGCAACAAGTGACTATGTTCCGTGCCCACGATTTGTAAGCACCATTAAGTGATGCATGCGATCCATAGCTTGCACGTGAATTACACAGAGCCCAAAGCAGTGGTGCACATAACATATAGCCTGCCAACGAATTACCCACAAACATAATGTAATGCAGGTGATCCTCAGTTTCCCCCTCACTTAAATACAGCCAAAATGTGACATGAGCGACCTATTTCTTAGCATTGGTTTAAATATTTTTTGGAAGGGAGAGAGAGCAAGATATCTGGCTTCCTCCCCATTCTTTGTCCAATAAGCGTCTAGCTTTTGGGCTGTCACAGGGCTCTTCCTTTCGACCTACATTATTCAATATCAGTATGGCCCCCTTGGATAAACTCATTAAATCCTATGGGCTGGCGAGCATCTCATATGCCAATGATATTCAGTTGTACCTTACTTTTGAACCCTTCGCCACAGACATGGCTATACCTTCTACTCCTGTCTGAAGGATGTTCTACATTGGATGCGTGAGGGGCATCAACAATGTAATGCAGAAAAAAATGAGATTCTGTTGTTTGGGCAAGTCAGAGAACACTGGTAAACAGTGGCTGGCCAAGGGTCCTTCCCCATCCCCCCATCCCCCCTTCTACTCCAGTCGCTAAGAATCTCGAAATAAAGACTGATGGCAAGCTTTCTCTCCAACCTCAAATTTGACTGTATGGAGCCTTCTTTGCCTTGCTCCACTCAATCTGAAAATGTCTTTATATTCTGCCTCTGGAGGCACGTAGGACGGTTGTCCATGCGCTGATAACATATACACTGGATTATGTTAATATCTTATACCTAGGTCTACCAGAGAATTGGATTAAAGAACTCCAAGTGGTACAGAATGCAGCTACCTGCTCATCTCGGGTATACCCAAGAGGGAGTCCATCTCGCGTCACCTTCGGGATCTGCATTGGTTCCTCATCAAGAAAATTATCCTTTTTGAGGCTCATACTCCCACCTATAGGACCATCTATAAGCGCATCCCATGAAATCTGATCAATAGGATTGTACACTACAAAACCTCTAGAACTCTTCATTCTGCCTCCGCGCTGCTTTTCGCGGTACCGAGAGTCTACTGGGTTAGGAATGGCAGGCGCTCTATCTCGGCTCATGCTAGCAAAGAATGAAATCATCTTCTGTTATCACTTCGGGTCATTTCTTAAAACCCAAAATTTAGAAATGCCCTGTAAATCCACCTTTTCTCTCTACTCAAGTAGGTTGGCTAGTGGGCGTGCCTCTGCAGCTTTAGCGCCGGGGCTATTCGCTCTGTGGAACAGCCGTGCGCTTTAGAAATCTTTCATTCATTCATAGCTTGCCAATGAATTATACACAGTAAAAGGCACAACAGATGAGGCCTATAGTCTGTCCACAACTTATGCAGCAACAATGCAGGATGAATGTGACTACACATCTGTCTATGTCTTGCTCATACTTTGACATATAAAAAACAACACACCAGCCAGCCTATCAAAGGAACACAAGTGAACACATGATCCAAAACTTGACATGTGGTGTGAAGCTACAAATGTAAGTCAGCACCGACTGACTCATCACTGATTATAACACACTTACCCAGAATGTATGTCACCCAAGTCCATCAAACCCAACAGTAATACGACCATGCATGTCACTAAACTCCAGTGTAACTGGTGGCCTCACAATATTGGAAGTTTTTGCAGTACACATTTGCACAATGCACTACCACAAGAACATACCTAAAGTTTGTAATAGCAGTGTTCAACCAGAACACACACACTTAGGTCCATAAACTCAGCACCAAGGAACTTTTGTGAACAAGTACAACATTCAACAATGTGCGCATTTCCAACTGCACAAACTAGATCATTTGATAAGCCCATAATAACACAATTACCCCAAGTTTTGACTCTACAACCATCCATAATATTTTAGGGTCAAAAAATAAAACTTGCACTCCAGCAGTAAAATGTACAAAAACGTGCCTCAGGCATTTTATATACATATATAGAAGAAATGTCTTATAAAAAAATAAAATACCACAAAACCTCTTAATAGAAAAAAACATTGTGTTTCAGTCTTTTTCATCCTGCAATATAGACTTTTTCTCCCGAGACGTTCAGTCCTCTATGACCAATGACTGCGATAACATGAAGGAAAAGTCATTTTTCACTTTCTCATTGAAAACAGGTAGCAACAGTCTTTTTCCTATGTTATAGGACATCAGCTGAAATCCACAAAGCCCATCCTTTTTCACGTCCTGTAGGCCCAAAAGTCTGACTTTGCCTTCTCATAGTACCAAGAACACCCGCAGGTGGAACAGTGCTGTCTCCTCTAAACTCTTCCTTGTCCAATAGAAGGACCAGTAAAAACCATAAATAAAACTGCTGCCCTTGAGATAAGTTCCGGTTGGCTGCAGAGGCAGTAACAAGGCCAGCGCACAATCTTCATCACAAGTCAAAACCATATAACTCTTTCACCAGCTCACATGAGTCCTTTCTGACAGCAGCAAAAGTGGAGTTGTGCGCATGCTCTTCATGATGATTACAGTCTCCCTCACACTCCAGTGTGACAGATCTCCCTGCCCAAGCCCACACTACAGAGAGATGAACTGCATGCAGAAAGCAACATGCATGTCACCAGAGGGGCAACCGAAACATCAACAAAGGAGACAGACATGCTGGTACTGCTGCTCCCAAGCATCTCAAAGACCTGAGAAAAGAAAATTAACAGTACCCTGCTGTCTCCTTACCAAGTCTCGGTAGTTGACCAGACATCCATTGACAAGTACCTTTTATGATACACTGCCTCCTGGTTGAATAAAGTTAGTTCTTCAGGCTTCTCTAGGCCTTTACCGTAGTCTCCCCACACTAGGGCTTCCCTCAGTAGCGTAGCGCTGACGTACTAGGCAATGGGAACCTAGGATGGTTCGGGGAGTAAGATAAGATTACACCCTACCTGTCTGAATGTATGCCTCAGACCATATGCAGAGGAACAGCAACAAAACTTTCCTCCTTCTCTTCTCGGGTGCTGAGAGTCCAGATTAAGCACTGCCCCTTCACCTGTGCTGCTTGAAGATGCTTTTCTGGGCAGCCAGATTACTCTTGGCATTGGTGGAATGAACATTTTATCTGACTCCAGTTTCTTCTTTCTGTTCAGTCCCTTGTTAAAGCTTAAGTTCCTCTGTTTCACTTTGGGCTAAATCTCATGCACACTGCGGGGTTCTGTTTCCAGCCAACTGATCATCAATGTTAGGATGAATGGTGGTCTACATGTAGATGTAGATTCAAGCATATTTATTAAAGTAAGTGTAAATGGTGAATTTCAGAGATCATAACGGAAAATTTATGTCAAAAATCTTCAGTATCTTGTGTAAGTTTATTTCACGGAAGCACCTCAGACGCTGCCTCAACAACTGAAACTCAGAACTTTGAAGCCAGTTCATGGCCAAACATTTCTACAAGGAATCCCTGACTTAGAGGATTCTGCGATGCCACACATTTACTCTCTTAAAGAAAACAAAGAAAAGAGCTTATCCATTGTAAACTACAAAGAAAAAAGGAAGGGACGCAAAAAGGTGATTTTTAAACATAGTCTTTGAGAAACCCCATTTTGTTTACCAGACTATCTGAGAAACAACTATTAATATGACCATCTACTCCTGGCACAAGGTACCTTAACTCTTTTTTCTTGTCTAGTTCCTTGTCACCCAGGACACGTGGGTCTTTCTTCAAATTAGCAATAAGCCCAAATTCTGCATCCTTCCATCAGATGTTTTGACAGCATTCCAGAAGACCTTAACCACCATCAAAGGGGCTGTGAAGCTTGTGCTGATATAGTCCCCATTAGAATCAAACAACAGGAGGTCACCCGTATACCCAGGTGAAACCTGGGTGATGAATGTATGTAACAAAAACAACGTCTCAACAGGTAATATTTGGAAGACCGTTAATAAAACATGCACATTTAGTTGCATAAAGGAAGGACAGGGAGACTCAAAGGGTTTATGAGAGATGCAAGGAGCATTTTGTATTTAGAACAGGTATGACAAGGAAACAGTATCAGCACTGTTTACATTGGATGTGAGCGTAACCTGAAGAAACTTGTGCACATAAGTGCTCATGAAACACAAGGTGAATGGCACAAGTGACACAGCTGAGAACGGCACAGGGCAGACAATAATAACAACATTTACAAGACACTTATCGGTTCACGAGTGGTTCTTTACAGAAATTAAATTACAAAGAATTGACAATTTTGTGAATCGTAGAGTTGCACCAAGAGTTGCGCTGGGAGGTCAACGGCGTTTCGACCTGTAGTAAGTTTAGGTCATCTTCAGGACCAGGTTACAGTTTTATCCATGCTGTACAAAAAGGGGAAGTACGAAAGGAAAGAGTAAGGTAAGGGTCAGGCAGGTAGCGAGTGGAAGAGAGAATGAGAGAAGGTAGGTACCTGATCGGGATGTAGATCCAGGAACGGGAACAATGAATGCCGGAGATGGGATAATAATGCCAGGGACCAAGCGGCCGGGTGCACTGGAGTACTTTTCTGTGAGAGAAGGGGGAAAAAATTGAGTTGTTTTTTTTTAGCCAATGCTGAGGTCACAAGGCAAAAGGGTAAGGAAAGGGAATTGGCCAAATAAAAAACGATACACAACCAATAAGGAACCGGGCTGCGGCTGGCCGGGTGTCTGGAAAACCACATGGTGGTAATTAGTCGGCTCACCAGGGAGCTGGAGGGACGTCGAGTCCTGGTGAATTGTTGGGGTCCAGCGGTATCTTGTATGACCGGTGTCAGAGCGAGAACATCAGGTGTGGGTAGATCTGGGGGCCGAGGGCTGGCATTGTGTGGAGGGCTTCCGGGGGCTGAGTAGATAACATGTTTGAGTTAAGGCTTGAACGTGACTCCGCCGAATTTGAATCGAGAGGAAGCGTAGGGCTTTGCACTCACCTCGATGTAGAATAGAATCCTGGGATAGGATAAATTCCTGGATTAGAGGTCCAACGGGATCCTCAGTGAGAGGGAAACCATCGTCGGCGTGAGTCTGAGTTGGTAAAACAGAAGGTGTAAGGCAACCCGGAAATAGCCAGCCTTCGACAGGGGTTGCGTCACGACGGGGGGCGTGTGCGCAGATGGGGGAGCGGTGGGGACAAGATAGAGTTTAAGGGCCAGAGCGAAAAGGAAGGAACCGAAAGGCGAGAGCCCCCGGGAGGGACAGAGATTATAAATAAAGTTGATTGAAATTGCACACGTTTAAGAAGGATTTTAGAGAAACATAGTGATGGAAGTGGGAAAAATGATCAAGCACATAGTCATTACACTGTGTTGCAGTATGACATTGCGAAAGATGGTCACAATTAAGTTTGGAAAAATTACATTTGTCATTGCTGTTGAGCATCCTTCCCCTGCACAACTCAAAAGGCGTTTTCCAGTTGTCTGGTGGAGAATCAACCACTACGCCAAAATTCTTTCACACATCCCCTTCCAGTATAGCCCTGCAGCTTTGGTCAACTGAATGCAAAACATAGAAGAATTATATAAAAATATACATACTCACCTTCACACCCAAAAACCCACCAATAATTAAGAGAATGAAAATGAACTAAAAAACAATGCATTGAAAATGTTACCAAAGCAATAAGAAACTACTGAAAAAACTAGAAGTGAACAATAACATATTAATAACTTATACCACACAAAATCAGGAAACATTATTTGATAATACAAAATTGATATTATATACAAATATAATTACAATATAATATAAAACACTTTAAAACACAGCACTCTTACCTGCAATTTTCTGTCTCATGATATTCCTCTTTTTACAATATTTTTTCACAATGTTTGTGTAGGATGATATTTTCTTTTTTTATAACTCTTTTTATTGAGAGCAGTATTGCAAATATACAGTAGTATGACATAAAGACAAGAAAGCTCTTACATGTATCTAACAAGAGTTTGAGATGGCACATTAAGCAGGCAAAATTACACATATGTAGGATTCACACTAATCAGCTGACATAGCTTCATCAAGGGCGAGGAGGGTAGGGTGACACGGGGGAACACATATACTTCTGCGATATTCATTCCATTTCGTCCATACTTGAGACCATTTCTTTGGACATCCCCTGGATACATAGACTGTTTTTTCTCTAAACATACACCAGTCCATGTCTTGCTTCCATGATGCCAGTGTCGGGGCCTCTGTCCCTCCCCACATTCTAGCTATATTGCGTTTAGCTATCATGTGCCCCAATGTCGCCCACAGCCCCTCTTTGCTGTTTAGATCAGTCGGCCCCCATACATTAAGTAAACACCTTCTGCCCTCCAGGTCGAGTTCTTGACCTAGCACCTCCGTCATACATCTTAACTAAGCCTGGGCGGTGAACTACGCTACGCTCGCGGAGCTTGCGAAGTTGCGGTAACTTCGCGATTCGCGTAGAACGCGAAGTTACCGTGCACTACGCAATTTGCGACGTAGCGTAGCTGTTTTTCTTCTTCGCGCGCTCAATATACGTTCTCGCGCGCGCGGTAACGACCTACCGTGATTCTGCGTTCGCCGACGCGACTT
Organism: Calotriton arnoldi; assembly: GCA_963921515.1. Lineage (NCBI taxonomy): Eukaryota > Metazoa > Chordata > Amphibia > Caudata > Salamandridae > Calotriton > Calotriton arnoldi. The sequence continues at coordinate 3,807,215 of CAWUFW010000215.1, read as the reverse complement.
CCTATCCGTTCGCGGGCGCCACGAGATTTGGAATCCGGCCGCACGATCCCGCGAGAGTGTGCGAACGCGAACACGTCATTCGGACGCGCGATCTGACTTCCGGCGGCAGTGTTGGTAAGATCGCGATCCCGAACACGAAGAAACTACAATCTGGCGAAGAATATATCTCGAGCATCATAAAACCTTCTCGAAAATGATGAATTAGTTCATTTTGCACAAAAAACTCCTCAGGTTGTCATTTAGAGATGTAGTTTGGTGAGCAAGGAGTCCTTTTTCTTTTTTTCCAAGAGGAAGGAAGTGCCCCTGATTCTCAAACTTCCTGTTCCTGTCCAGCAGGCTCCTCCCAGTGTTTTGTCCATGTTGCTGTTCACTTTCATTTGGATTTGGAGCTGGAAGGATCACTTTTTGTGTCTGTCTGCTGCATCATATCATTGGATTGGATTTGAGGACTCTTGGATTTGAGATTTTACAAGTAAGTTGGAGAATTGGTGTACTTGTTTGTTTGATTGGGGCTTGTTTGTACCTACATTTTTTGGGGGGATTTCCATATTTTTTAAAATGTATTGTTGTGGCCTGTAGTTTCGGCAGGGGCCTAGTTGTTTTTCTTTGATTGGAATTTCAGCCAGTAGGCCCAGACTAGAGCCAGAGGTACCCATGGGTGCATGTTTCTGTGGTGTCTGTTGAATTTAAAGTTTAAACATCATGTAGGCCGGGCATCCATGGATGGCATTGTTTTGAATTGGTAAAAGTGGTTTTTGGGGCGTATTTTATTTTTTTGGGTGTTTGTTAAATAAATAGGCCTTTTCAGCAGTAGGTAACCCTGGGCGTTCAGCTCGCGGACTTTGGGCAAGTCCGCACTGCGCGACAACGCGGACTTACACTTTTTATCTTCTTCGCGCGCTCAATGTACGTTTTCGCGCGCGATAACGACAATTTGTGACGATCGCGATGCCGAACACGCAGAATTTACAATCTGGCGAACAATATCTCTCGAGCATCATTAAACCTTCTCGAAAATGTTGATTTAGTTCATTTTGCACAAAAAACTCCTCAGGTTGTCATTTAGATGTAGTTTGGTGATCAAGGAGTCATTTTTTTTTGTTTTACAATTTTTTCCAAGAGGTAGCAAGTTTCCCAGAGTCTCCAACTGCCTGGTCCTGTCCTTTGTCTTCACTTTTTGTTATTTTGGGTGGCCTGGCCATGTGGGTGGCGGCCATTTTGTAAAGCCAGGCATTGTGCTTTTGCCATAGGCCTGCATTGTCTGTCTTGTGTTCCTTTTCTTGTTGTTCTGGGTGGCCTGTCCATGTGTTGGCGGCCATTTTGTGTGAACAGCCACTGTGCTTTTGCCATAGGCCTCAAAGCTTGCGGCCTAGTGTGCCAGTAGGCCCGGCGGTAGTCATCCTCATGGGTGCATAAAAACTGTTTCTGTGTTGTCTGTTGAATTGTAACATAATTTAGGCCATGGATGGCATTGGATTGATTTGCAAAATGTGGCTTTTGGGGCGTATTTTATTTTTTTGGGTGTTTGTTAAATAAATAGGCCTTTTCAGCCAGTAAGTAACCCTGGGCGTTCAGCTCGCGGACTTTGGGCAAGTCCGCACTGCGCGACAACGCGGACTTACACTTTTTATCTTCTTCGCGCGCTCAATGTACGTTTTCGCGCGCGCGATAACGACATTTTGTGACGATCGCGATGCCGAACACGCAGAATTTACAATCTGGCGAACAATATCTCTCGAGCATCATTAAACCTTCTCGAAAATGTTGATTTAGTTCATTTTGCACAAAAAACTCCTCAGGTTGTCATTTAGATGTAGTTTGGTGAGCAAGGAGTCATTTTTTTTTTGTTTTACAATTTTTTCCAAGAGGTAGCAAGTTGCCCAGAGTCTCCAACTGCCTGGTCCTGTCCTTTGTCTTCACTTTTTTGTTATTTTTGGTGGCCTGGCCATGTGGGCGGCGGCCATTTTGTTAAACCAGCCACTGTGCTTTTGCCATAGGCCTCCAAGCTTGCGGCCCAGTATGCCAGTAGGCCCAGAGGTAGTCACCATGGGTGCATAAAACTGTTTCTGTGTAGTCTGTGGAATTTTGGCATCATTTAGGCCATGGATGGCATTGAATTGATTCAATTGAATTGCGAAATGTGGGTTTTTTTGGAGGGTCTGACTATTTCACTTATTTGGTGTGTTAAATAAATGCCTTTTTTGCGTGTGTACTGTGTAATTATAATTGTGTTGTTGTAGTGGTTGTCTAACTTTCCAAAGTGTTTTTAGCCATGTGGATTTTAGTTTTTGCATTAAAGCTGTGTGTGTTTTATAAGGCATCCTTTGTCTGCCCATATATAGGCCTGCTTGAGTTCATTGTTTGCCGTGCCTTGTGCCTGTGAGTCACCATGTTTCTGGGGGCCATTTTGTTGTGGTAGTTATTAGTGTGCTGTTTTTGCCACATAGGCCTGCGTGTCTTTCCATTTTTCCTCTTGTCTTACTGCTTCCAAATCCATCCCCATTGCCAGCTGCAGCTCCCTGATGCTGCTATATAATACATCCCACGTGATGCACAAATTTAGGCCAAACATGCTCCAGTACATTTTAGTTTTTGTTCTTTACTATTCTTATTCTTCCAGAGTGTACAGTAGCCAGGAAAGCCCTGGCCTTGTTGTCAACGTCTCATAAATGGCTACACTGTGTGTTGTTGTTGACAGAGTTTCTGAAATTTAATAATTGAGGCCACCACACACTAAGTTCTATATTCTATTTGTTTGATTTGTGCTATGTTTGACTGATGTTCTGGCTTTTTTGCTTTTAGGTGCACAAAGACTGAGGAGGAGGTGTGTCTCTCATCATTGCCTGTTGCACTTCCAGACAGACATCCTGCTGCTGTACACACAACGTGACGTGTGACCTGACCAGACATCTCTGCAACTGAGTGCTGCTGACATCTGAAGAAGATGGGCCCAAAGAAAGCAGGTACCAGGTCCTCCAGTACCAAGAAAGTTGCTATTGAGAAGAAGAAGGAACAGAAGAAGCAAGTGACACTGAAGTCTGGTGTGCCGGCCAATACCTTTTTTGGGAAAAAAAAATTGCGCCTGCAGCAGCGGTGTCCGGGGGCAAGCTGGGGGCAGCACCTCCGCATCAGTGGACCCAACCCACCAACCCAGGCCCAAGCACATGAGTGGGGAAGAGGTAGCCAGCCTAATGGTGGAAAGCAGTGATGCTGAGCCGGAGATAAACTTATCGCTATCTCAAAGTAGTACCCAATCAACGCAGGAGGAAACACAGCAGATAAGTGGTCAACAACAACAGCCGCAACCACCGCCCGCAATAGTAGTTGTTGTTCCTCCTGAAGTAGGGGCAGTTCAGGAAATTGAGCCTCATGCAGAGGTAGAAGAAGAAGCCACTCATTCAGAAGATCCATTGTCTTCCAAATCCCCAGCAAGGAAAAGGAGGGGTAGTCCATCGAGTTCTTCGCCAAGCCCCCTTCTGATGATCTAGATGCCACTTGGAAGCCACAAACTGAGTCTGAGAGGGAGCCACGTTCCAAGACCAAGCTAGGGAAAAGGAAGGTTCCAGAAAGCCTTACACTTATGGAGGTCGATGTAGAACAGCAAGATGATGATGATGATGACGACGAGCCAGTCATCACGAACATCACTCCCGGCCCCGAGGAGATGGAGACCAACATTCTTACTCTATCCAAAATCGCTGCGAGGGATGTAGCACGCATACCTCCACAGGTAACACCAACACGACCTACAGCTTCCATATTTGCATTAGCAAAGGCCCGGCAGCGACCTACATCCAGCACAACCACCACCTCTGTAGGAGTAGGTAGTGGTACAGCAGCACAGAGTCAAATTCAACACACACCCTACAGATCATCCGGCATTGGAAGTGGCACCTCCAGCAGGAGGCCAAAGTTAAGCTCCCCAGTTTGGGACTTCTTTACGGTTAGCGAAAAGGAGGAGAACATTGCTATATGCTCCATTTGTAATACCTCTGTTAGTCGTGGTAAGCTTGGTACAAACTATGGTACCGGAGGCCAAATGACCCATCTGAAAAAACACCACTTGATCAGCTGGGAGGACCACCTTCGCGACAGAAAAAAAACTGCAACCATTGGTGTTGGTGGGGATAAAGGAGTAGAAGAAGAAGATCCGATCACGGTGGAAGAGGAAGGACAGGGAGACATTCTCTCTGGTAGTGGTACACAAGGTGTCCCTGACCCCAGCAGTGCAGTCTTAACGTTGCACACATCTTCAGCAACATCTCAGTGGCACAAGAGTAAGAGTCAGCCGGAGACACCAAGAAGTACCAGGTCCGCACTACCAAAAAGTGCGTTGAGCCTAAGAGAAAGGAAAACCATGCAGCCTACCATTATCAGCATGTTTGGGGGTGAGGGGCAGTACGAACGCAACCACCCAATAGCACGTTTGTACAATGCGAAGCTGGCTAAAATGTTAGCACTGGACCTTCTCCCTTTTTCTTTTGTTGAAGGGTTGGGTTTTGTGGAATTTGTGTCAACCATCTGCCCAAAATGGCATGTTCCCAGCCGCTACTATTTTGCCAGAGTTGCAGTTCCAGCACTACATCACGACGTGCTGGAATTGCTAGGAAAGGCCTTGAAGCAGAGTGCTGTTCACAGTATCCACCTGACTACAGACATGTGGACCAGTTGCCAAGCCACAGATTACATGTGCATCACTGCACACTGGATCAGTTTTGTGGGTGTTAGAGAACAGCTATCTGCTGGTGTTGATACTGCAGAGATTTTTCATGCCACTCGCAAACATGCAACTGTAGCCATGTTTGCCATGGAGAAATCTCATACTGCTGCAAACATTTTGGAAGAGTTTAACACCAAGGTCTTTGAGTGGCTGCGCCCAAGAGGGCTTACGATTGGTTTTGTTGCCACGGACAACGGCAGTAATGTAGTTTTGGCCATGCGCAATGGTGGCTATTTCAGGGTCCCGTGTTTGGCACACTGCATTAACATTGTTGTTCAAGACTTTTTGAAAAATGAATCAAAAGTCAGCAACTTACTGGTCACCTGCAGAAGAATATGCACACATTTCAGCCATTCTTTTAAAGCCCGGAAGCAGCTGAGGGTCATTCAACGTGAGCATAAACAGCCAGTCAAAGCGCTCATCCAGGAGGTGCCAACACGTTGGAACTCAACTTATTACATGCTTGATCGTCTGTTTGAACTGTACATACCACTCAATGCTTATGTCATGCAAAGAATAGGGGAACCTACTGTGAGAGGCATGACCGTTGAGATGGCTCAATGGGACCTCATTAAATGCCTGACTGAGATGCTACTTCCTTTTGAGATCTTCACACGTGAAGTCAGCAGGGAGGACTGTACTATGGGCCAAGCTATCCCATTGTTGCACATGCTAGAGCAACAGCTGAAGGATGTGTCTGAAACGTACGCAGGTGTGGATGACAAACAAGACGCATATCATTTGGCGGAGACCTTAGCCGCTCGCTTATCGGAAAATACAAGGATTAAAAATAAAATTTTGTCACAACCACATTACATTAGTGCCACAATTTTGGATCCACGGTACAAAGTATTTCTGAACAGCAAGGCAGTAATTCCTTTTTCGGAAGTGGATGTTGCCAACTACAAAACTTTGATAGCTAAGGAAGCAACTATTTTCGAAAGCGAACGGCTGTTAATTACAGGCCCCCCACCCCAGGCCATAACCAGTACTACAGGGCATCCAGAGTCAAGTTCTACTTCGGAGCCTGAGGGCAGTGCATTTGCCTCCCAGCAGTCACCTACACCAACAATAACATCAAGAACAGGATCATCCACAGCACAATGTGCAACTGATTGGTTTCTACAGCAGGGGTATGGTAAGTCCAGTGCTGATGCAAAGGCAAAACCGGCCGAGCACATCCGAGCACCCCTTAACATTGAGCGGATGGTCCAGGCCTATCTGGATGACCCAACAGAGGTCTTCATGGATGGAAACCCATTGGTGTATTGGTATGGGAAAAGAAGCCAATGGACAGTGCTCAGCAGGCTGGCGATAAAGTATCTCGCTTCCCCTGTCGCAAGTGTCTCTTCTGAGCGTGTTTTCAGTGCTGCTGGTGCCATTGTAACTTCGAAAAGGACCAGTCTCTCGGCCCAAAGCGTGGAGAGGTTAACCATGATCAAAATGAATCAGCACTTTATACCACCGGATTACAAAATACGTGAATCACAGCAGGAAGAGCAGAGCGACTTGGATGACGTAAATAGTGCGTTACAGGACCTACTTCTGTCCGAACCACCAGAGTTTGAGGACGAGCTCCTCTTCCCTGACAACTAGGCTTTCAAATTGTTGCTTTCTTCCTTCCTTTATGTGTCTGTGTATCTGTCTTTCTGGTTCAAATCAAATCACAACAAAACCATCACCACCGTCTTCTTTTTATTTCCCTATTGGAGTTGCACGTCTGTGCATTTAACTGTCCACTCTTCAGAGTCCTGCTTCATCTTCCTGTCTCGCACAAGTACATTTCCATCAAGCCAGACATTAGTACAAGAAATGTTGCCTTTACCAGTCCCGCCTCCATTAGAAGTGAAACGTGACTACTATAGCTATCCTCCGTTTTGTTTTCGAGCCGAAACTCATCAGTGTCCGAAGGCTACAGCCTCAGCAGGCATCCAAAGGTCCTCACTGTCAGGACAGAAGGTACTTGGCAGAGAAAGACAAGAGACTCTTCGAAGAAACTTGCTGACATTTGTGCAAACTCAAATGACCAGCAATGAGCACTACACAGGCCGCGGCCCATCATCACAGTGCTGACCATGGGAAGCAACTTAAACTGTGACAAAGAAGTGCCACAGATGAATAAGACGAAAACCGAAACAGCGCCTAACACTCAAAATGAATGTGGACTGGAGTAATGATGAGGCCACTGCCCCGCAAAAAAAAAAAAAAAAATGTCAGAACTAGGCATCTGATGATCTGACAGCCAAAGAGAAGAGCAAGACAGGTAATGATGGAATGCATTGGATGTTTGCAGACTCTGAGCGATTGCTGTTGTTTGTTGTTGATGTTGTGCATGAAGTCGAACTCTACTCTACTAGTTAATCTACAAAGTGACTCAAGTAAGTCAGTGACAGTCAATGTTTCCCTTCTTGTTGTTTAATAACCAAATTGTACTCCTACTACTGCAGGTGCAGGCCAATATCTGTTGCAATTTTTTAATATGGAATATGGACTTAATCGGAGTCAATACAGACTGAGTTGTAGTTGGACAACACGTACCACACCATGATGATGACCATACTATCTTTTCGCGCGCAGTCATTCAGTTGGATCGGAGATGATTCAAGGACTAACTGCATTTCATGAAGTGGCATAAGGTAAACATAAACACAACAATTCAACAAGAAAGTAGTAAACACAGCAGACCTACATGTCCATGTAGTGGTCTAGTCGAGTGTAGTGATGACTGACAGCGGCGCATTGATTTTGTCACTTAATTAGGAAAATGCTAAGTTGCTGTGTATGCCTTTTGTCTGGCTATGTCAAAAATTAAGGTAAATGGAGGTTGGGTCACGGGCTGGTGCTGTGGTGGGCCTGTTCTGTCCTGTTGTTGTTGTAGCTTAATGCTGTAAACAGAATCTACACGATATATCCAAGCCGCCTCACTCTGAAAGTGTTCTCTCTTCTCTTCTTGGACTCCACCGTAAATGATGTTTTTTTTTATTCATTGATTTCTCAATACCCCTTTTGTTTTTCCATCTAGACGTTACAGGCCGGCCTTTACCCTGTGCTTGCTATACTGGGAGACACAACTCACATTTACCTTACCAATCGGCATCAGGAAGGCCACCAAGATTGATGTGCGGAGCGTCCATGGAAGATAGGACCAAGAGGAAGGACGAGATTCAACTCCACAATTTTAGCATGATAATACAGTAACTTTAGTATCATTCATCATTCATCTTTTAATTAATTTGAATCCTTTTTTCTCTGCAATCATTAGGACTGTGTGTTGTGTGTTTGTTTGCTAATTGATCCCTACAAATGTTTTTTAATTGTCTTTGCTATCTTTACAAGTAAGCCCAGTACAACATGGAATTTGGGTCTCTGAGGGCATATTACAGGCAAGGCAAATTGCATAGAATATACTGGTGCCCTGTACTGTCTAATTGTCTAGTAGGAGTTATTAAGTACTACTCATTAACCATCAAGTTATCTAATCTTCATCATCATTAACGCATGCATTTCCCTTTTCTCCCTTTATTGATTTTTTGGATAAGATCATGGTCGTCTGCCAAGATTGCGCTTTGCTTTTGTTGTCCATGCGTACTGTTTTTCATTTTCAAACCTTTCCCCAAACCCCCTTCCCATCCATTCATCAAACCCTAACCCTCTTCCCCCGGGCTGTGATTTATATTGAGGTGTGATGTGACTACATAAAATGTACACCAATTGATCACACGCTTGCTGGGGCAGATGTGGTGAAAGCAACACTAATTCAATTGCAAGGCAGGGCGAGGAGCTTCTTCTGCTTGGCCACCCATGCTCAGTCTATGTGCATTGTGCAAGCCGTCACCGGCTAATAGTAGTACATCATAATTAATTGCCGTCATTGATTGGATTAATCATCAAACTCCTACCACACAGCAGTAAAGGTTACGAATTACGATTGTGTTAAGTTAAGTGACTCACTCGACAGCACAACTGCAGTTTATAACTTCTTGTACTAGGCTGTCCCCGCCACCATTATGTTTAATTTGACTTTAGCAGTTGCAACTGCAATATTGTTTGTTTGGCAGTCGTCTTCTGTACTGTATTTTACTTCGTTCGACTACTCCTCCCACAGTTTTTCTCAGGCAAGTGACTGTCTCTTTTTTTATTTTTTTAGCAAATGCTACTGCCAGTGTCTACTCTACTACTACCACCACAACCATGGCATCTTCTACATTCTCTATGGAAACCATGCAGCCATCGCTGTGCCGAACGTAGTCATCATCAATCACAGGTAAGATAAGTTTGGTGGGAGGTAGAATACTAGTAGGACAAATAACTCAGTGAGGGGTACCGCATCTATCTGTTTGTTATACATCATCGGCAGATTATTTAAATCAAACACTGGCTGCGGCCCTGCAGCAGCAAGGAAACCAATGTGACGTTAATTCGTAAAACAGTAACCCCCCACAAAACATTAACATTGTATGTTTAAGTATAAATATAATTTATTACCCTAACAAAAATAAACTATCCCACACCTGACCCACCCCTCTCCCTAACCCCAACCAATGTCCAAAACGAAAAAAGTCCAAAGAATGTCCCGAAACCCCAACGCCCAATTCCCACCCACCAAAACAAGGAATAAAAAGGGGCAAAGCAACAGGGTCCTCTATGTTATAATCGGCGGGTTTTGAGGTGTTTGTCCACCAGGATTTTCACCCGCTCCTCCATTTGCTCCTCTTGCCATGCCATCCGGAGGAGAATCTTCCTGCGGAATGCCCTGCAGTGGCATCCACAATGGGGGACAGCAGTGCTGGCTGCTAATGAATTGCGGCGGGTGGCTATCAGACCGCGGCGCCGTACCGCTGGAGTTGGGGCCTGGCTGGGGCCCGGGGCATCGGACGAGGCTGCAGCTGCTGCCGCCTCCTCCTCCTCCTCCGCCTGAGCCACCAGCCGCCGGTACTCCCGGCATATGGCCTCCAGTTTCCGGCGCCGGGCCCTGACTGCCAACTCCTTCCGCGATGGTTTGTCTTGGGAAAAGAAAGAAAAAAAATATTGTTGTAACCAGTACTCTTACCTAAACAGTAACACAAAATTAATTCAACACATAATGGCACAGTAGCACTAGCAAGAAGCACAGTACATAACATTTGTGGTAATAATCTATCTATCCTCCCACTTCCTCGGCCTCTAACATTTGTGGGAGTTTCAGGCATTATACTAGCACTATGGACTCCAACCAGTACACAGTACACCAGTGTTCTTCTTATCTCTAGTTTAGCGAAATGACATAACCTGGTTGTAGCCGGCATTGCCAGCTCGGTCATCTATGCTTGAACCCAAGACAAACATACGAGTCATGACGCAGAGTCACATTAGTTTGATTTACTACTGTTTGCAGGTGGGGAAGCTCGTATTTTTCTATTACGGGTGGCACTGGCCATACTCTCTCTGTTACATGGAGGGCAATTGCTCAATTTCACAGTGCCTTGGCTACTACAAAAAGGCAGATTATATATCTGATCCAATGATCGTTGCTTTTATATGGGACAACGACATAAGGTCAGTAGCGGTCGTTGGTGGGACTCGGGGAGTTTGGCCGGGCGGTGACGTGGGTAGGGGCAGGATGGGGGTAGTAAACTATGGATTACGGCCAATTACAGGTAAGTAAACATATAAATAAATGAAACTAATTTTGTTGCGCACACTGCATCGCATTTGGCGGTGCAGTGCGCACAATGAAATTCACTTTATTTATTTGTATGTTACAGTAAAGTTACCTGTATTTGCCCGCGTAATACATTGTTTACTACTACCCCCACCCTGCCCCTCCCCACATCGGCTTTGGTACGCTGGCGCGGTTTCTTTAACATTCCCTAAAACTGTGCATCCCGTGACAGTCTCCACCTATGCTGTCTATGATGAATACATACAGGCATCCATCCATTCTAAGTAAATGTCAATCATTCTTCTTAATCTCTCCACAAACGTTACTTTGTTTCACCAACAACAACGCATGCGTCCACTCACTCCGTTGCTTGCCTTGGCTTTGAGTTTCACCCAAACACCGCTGATGATTCTTGCTATCCACAGTATCCACCCATACTGTGTCTTCCACCCAGGCAGGCATCCATTCTTCTTTCACCTCCCACCCATCCTTCAACAACACATGCATCTGATTCCTATCAGCCACCTATCCATGCTTCCAACGTATCCTTCTCTGCCAGTCGTCATATTAAATCTCGCCCGCCCTTCCTCCTTCCACCCTTCTTTCCCTTTTTGTTCAACACATCCATCAAGGTCATCTGATCTGACTTTTAGTCTCCTCCATAAAACTTTCACAGCTGAGTTGGAGTCAGATATAAGAGGCCATTGGTTAATGAAGTCACGCTGGTAATGCTATTGCTACTGCATTGCTCATGCTAAGTAAAGGGTGTCTTCTTTATTAACCGTTGTATAATGTTCACTACAACTTCATACCTAATAAGTCTCAACAACAGTACAGTGAGTGAAGTCCACTCCACACACCCTTCCAGCTAGTGCAATGTCAATAAGTCATGAATATAACTTACCACCGCCCGCCACTGCTGCTGGCTCACCCCCTGTATCTCCTGCAGGTGCTGCATCTCCTGCCCCCTCCGGAATGGCCGCAACGCCATCGCCGCTGGCCCCACCGGCACTGGTGGTCGGTAGTACGCCTAGAAAAAACATGACACATTTTTAGATGCCTGTACACCTCCCCCTATTTATTCTTTTTCACTAGCAAGATTGAAAACAAAGTTAATACATATTATTATTATAAATCACATTCAATAGTCCAAATCGGGTACTAGAGTACAGTCAGTAGACAGACACTAGTAGTGTTATTATGGTCCCTAGGGTCATTATTATACTATACTCTACTCTTTGCAAAGTTAGCCTGAGCCATGCAACCATTTTTCGCTTCATGTCTTTTGCGCATGTTACCTCGCAGCTTGTTGTGCAGTAACAGTAAGACGCCTTTTTGAGCCCACATGAGCACATACAGCTACTGTCTGAGCGTTGCGTACAAGAGGTCGAAAAACAAGCCACTTTGTTATGGAGTTCCGTTAGTCCGTATTACTTAGCCATAGGTAACATGTTACAGTTTTTTGGCAGGACTGACAAATGCTTGCATTAACACGCACCATTTTTCTCAGGCAGAGGATTCCCTTCTACGAACCAGAGATTTGCAGAGCTTATGAATGATGCATGTAACCAGTAATTCTACGTTCTACGGTGAGGAGTCGCCCAGAATTCACACAGATCTTTTGTCTTATATTATCATCATGCACTTGTTGCAACAATTTTTATTGTTTTAATCTTATGCATTTTGCTGTTGGAGCTGGCTGGAGTACACTGAATTTTATAGAACAACAACATACAGAGGTTGTTATTTGAAAATAAACCTTTTGAACTTACACATAGACTCTGTGGTATTTGGTGTGGTGGTGGTGGTGGACTTACACGAGTGAGTGAGCGAAAGTGTGTTATGTTCTGGGTTGTGGAATCATAATCATTGGGTATCTTCAGGTGGGGGTTCGGGGACCTAATGAGACACTAGCTAGTCGTTCAGGGGATTGTGGGTTCACTTCTGACTGAGGTGTGAGGAACGTCCAAGTTCCAAACTCGCATCACCAACATCCTATTTCATTGTGCATAGTTCTGCATGGGGCTGTGCAGAATCCAAGTAGTATGTACTATATCCTATCAAAAATAGTCAAATATCTGGTTGTGCATTTTGTTTGTGGTAATTGTCAAAGCCTCAAGATTAAGAAGCCTAGAAGAGGACAACCGAAAGGACTGGACTCAGTGGCTAGAGCTATTAGTATTGGTCAATCTGAGTTTTATTCAAAACCGTACAATAAAGAGTGGCAATGCAAACTGGGCAAGCTTAGCGACAGACTAATAGTAGTAGTACAGAGTACAGACATTCATAGCAGAGGCAGTTACAACTTAGAGGCAGGGATAACCAGAATTTAGAAACAGATAGTCAAGTCAAGATCAAAGAATCTTTTGTAAAAAATATAATTAGGGAGTGGAGCCAGAATTAATAGTTCTGAAAAAATAAGGTCCAGTAAAAGTTAGGGCAATATAATTGTTAATATAACCACTGGAGGACTTACTGGGACCAGCAGCAGGGCCCTCGGCAGAGGAGCGGTCCTCTGGTGGTTGTCCCGCCGACTCGGACCCCGTCTTCTTGCCCCTGGGTGCTGCAGATCAGTGATCATGTAAGATATAATAAAGAAAAAGAAAGACACAAACATTAATGATTGCTGTGAAACAAATAAATTATCTAAAAAAAACGCTCAAAAAACGTTTTAGGAAACAAAAATTGCAATAAAATTGACCTATCTAATCCGATCGACTACTGGCTTGCGGGATTCACGGACAGTCTACTTATTTGGGAACACTAATTCAGTGTTCCATTCTGATTGATTCAAATAAAATCCAGAACACTGACTAAGCCTAAGTACCACCTGACCTAGCCCACCTATTCCAGGCGGGCCAATTGTTCATTAAGCCTGCATTTCCATTTTTTTTTTTCCATCAAAAATGCATAGATGAGAAGGAGGACACATGCATAAAGTCAGTGCATAATGCATACACCAAATTGTTGGTTGGTTGCGTCTGATGTTCTGCAGCTGACTGACACTGCTAAGCTAAGCTTACCAGTACCACTCACAAAACAAACTACAAAAGGTTCTACTAAGGACTGGGGTAAGCAGCACTCAGTGACAGAGAATGCGTCACGCAGACCGCTCAAAAATTATCAACTAATAGTAACTAAACCTAGTATCAAATCCATCCACCACTATTTGACAGGAGGACAAAGGAAGGACTACAGTCTCTCTAGCAATAGCATTACCTAACTGAAGTTCTCTAAAGTAAACTCTTACATAATAATGACAAGCGAGCGCAAAGTTGCAAAAAAGTAAGAGTACCGCCCAGCACCTGTGTCCTACAATCACAGAAGATTTTGAAACGTAATTTACCTGCAATGTAAGCAGCATTATTCTTGTTATTTGTAAACAATGTATACACAAATCACAATACTTATACTACTATATATATTGGCTACTCACCAAGCCCCACGACCTCGACACCTAGCAGGTCCAACAGGTCCTGCTCCCGGTCAAGAATGTCTGACCACCAGTGGGCCAGCTGGTTATGGGTGCGCCGGACCGCGGAGCAGCGAAACACTGCCCGACGCACCTTCGCCCACCGGCGGTGACGCTCCTGGGTCGGGTAACCGGAGCCTGGCCTGCCGCCTGCTGCCAAGGTCAAGGGGAGGTGGCGCTGAATAAAAAAAACAAGGGCGGCCACCTCCTCCTCCGTAAACAGCTGGCGGGCTTGCACCCCTGCGGGGCGCAGTCTGCCGCAAGGCAGGCGGCGATTGGGCGCACGCGCCTTGCCCTTTGACCCGCTGCTGCTACCCTTCGCCATGGTTCTGGGGTGGGAGGAGGTGAAAAAGAAAAGTTAGAAGGGAAAAATAAAGTTAGGGGAAGAAGTAGGAGCTTAAAGAAGAAAGTTATATAAAACAGTTGAAAAGTAAAAAAAACACAGTAAAAAGTAGAAAAAAATGCAAAATATAGACTTAGGCAGAGAGAGAGATAGGTAAGAAATAAAGAAAAATTGAAAAACAGTGTAAAAAACTAAGGATTGCAAAGATTGAGGGAGGATAGAAAAGCAGGCCCAGAACCATAGCATAGAGTGGTAAAACAAAATGGCCGCGCCCATCGCGACCGCATGGGTAAGTTCGCGCGATATTTCTCCCCGAGCACGCAAAAAACGTCGCGAACACGTACAACGCGTTCCCGAACATGGAATGCGCATCGCGAGCACGCTATACGCGACCCGGAACAGGAAATAAGGGATCGCGAACGGGCGGGACAAGTGAAAACCAAAATGGCCGCGCCCATAGGCGACCGCATGGGTAAGTTCGCGCCCCCGAGCACGCAAACAGCGTCCCGAACACGAACAACGCGTTCCCGAGCAAGAAAAACGCATCGCGAACGGGCGCGCCAAGCAGCTACGCACGCTCGCGAAGCTCGCGTAGCGCTCCGACGTCTTCGCGTAGCTTCGCGTAGCGCGACTACACGAACTACGCCCAGGGTTAATCTTAACACCCTCGTCCAGTAATTGCGAATGATCTGACATTCCCACAAAATGTGGAAGAACGATCCCTCCCTTCCACATTCTCTCTTACACCTCGCGTCCTCTCCATAGCCTATTCGGGTCAGGGCTGTTCGTGAATAATACGTTCTATGTAGTATTTTCAACTGTACTAGTTTAAGTCTCGATGAGATTGCCACTTCCCGTGGAGATGCAAGGGCTTCCGTCCAATCCTCATCGTCTAGTTCCAACAGGTCCTCTGTCCACTTCTCTTGCAGCTTTAGCAGGGGATCTATAGCATGGTTAATCAATTTACAATACGTGAGGGATATCGACTTATTGGCCATATAGCCGTCAAGGAGCCTGTCTTCCAGCGGTGTTGCTTCAGGTAGGGTTTCCCCTTTTGGGATGTGTGCATACAGGGCGTGTCTCACTTGACAGTATCGAAATATTTCTGAGTCCGCCATATCATATTCTTGCTGCAACACGGAGAACTCAATTACTTTACCCCCTTTCCATATGTCTCCCACTTTTAGGATGATATTCTTAACAAAATATCAACATTGTGTACTTTTTGCTATGCATACATAGCTTGCTACGAGGGGCCAAATTTTACATTCAGTAGTACCACAAATTAGTCACATTTGCTATGCCGACACAAGTGTAGTAAGGAAGGAGAACTTTCAATTACTCTGCTCCCAGATGTCCAGGCATAAACATGACCAACAGTTGGGTGTTTATGGGGATGGATTGGCAGGGTGAGTTATGGCCGACTCAGATTCCACTTAAGCAGATTTGTACTTTTTGTACTGGGGCCTCTAGGTCCACCAATTATGTCTGGTGGCCTTGGACTTCCCCAGACCCCTGCAAAAACATTTGATTTTATGCTGATCCTGTCGAACATATCTCCCAAATGCCTCATCCTTAGTAACCGAACATCACACAAGTTCCAGACTGGAAGTAAGTGCTCCAACAGTAAACAAAAAAAACCTTCAGCACACAATCTGACAGAAACATCACTGTCACACGAATACTACCAATACCAATACACTGCTGCACTAGTACCTGATTGGATTGAAGCCATCCAGAAAACACATGAGCTGCACTACCACTGAATCCCAAAACAAAGGCCCAGCGACATGTCTTATCATCCTCCTTCAAGGAAATGCAATTAAAGCTTTCAATACTTGTACTGTTATCTGTTTTATAGATTCCTGATTCAGTTACTTTACAAAATACCTTTTATGCAATCGTTACTAACAATAAAATGTGACAGAAACAATTACTCAACAAAGGCAAAATGTCAATAGGTCAGACCAGGAGTCGCAGGTTAGCACGAAATGCGAAAGCCATCGAATACATAGAACCTTTAAACCATACAACAATACAATATAGAGAACCAAAGGTCCACCAAATCATATGGTTCAAAAAACAAATCTAACCCCAAGCAATATATAAACATCAAGTTGATGCAAGGGCACAATGTCATCATCAAACAAACCATGCTCCTAACTAATCACCCAACACAGAAGCGTCCCAGCAACCACAAACACCAAGCCCCACCCAAGAAGATGCAATTTCAAAGTATGTAGCCTCTCACGAGTGTGCACTAAATCTACAGCAGCATAACATTCACCAATGAGATAGATCCATAAGGCTGTCCTCTAACTGAAAGGGGAGAGTCCAGACAAACAGTGGTGACCTGGCCCGTTCCAAAATGCAGCCTCCAACTGATTCTGAGGTACTTGGGATACCCAACCTATATGTTAAAGTAAGAGTGATAAACACACAGTCTTTTCCAAAACTCTTATTTGACTCCACAACCTAAATGTCATGGCAAATGTCCCATTCTCACATAGACTGATAATTAGTTTGTTGGCAACTTGATCATCACTCTATCCAAGATAATATCATCTAAGTACGTAATTTGCTAAAAATGGGATTGAGAGGAGTAATGTTAATTGTACACCTTGATGGGTTAATATTAACCAAGCTATGTGACATTTCTTACACTTTCCTTTAAATGCACGAAAGGTCAATGCACAATCAATCCCATCTCCACCTCGGCGGTTGCAGTAATCTACCAATACCAGGTTACAGCAAGGCCTCTCTGTTTGAGGTTCTATAGCTAACACTAATTGTGCAAACCAAGGTACAAAGGATAATTATGGCAATTGATTTCAACCTATGAGTGGCCGGTCCAATAAAAAACCAGTGACTGAATGAGTGGATGACAGCTGTCAGAACCAGTTCAGTGCCTGGGATGCTCAGGGGATACTAGGCCTCAATCAAGGTAATTGCATCAGTTTGCATCCAGTGTCCAGTGGCTGCCCTGGTGGTTTTCTGAAAACTAGTAGAGAATGGAGCACTCCAATGCTTACTCTGGGACAGAGTGTCTTGTTAGAGACGCAGAACTCAACAATGTACATAATTCCACTGAATAATCGGCTGTCCAAACAATATTGTTACTTATAAAGAGAAAGTATGTTACTACATTACTACATTACTACTTAATGCTAAACAGATAATATGGATTGAAAGCATAGTTACTATAATTCCCAAAATGCTACTCAGTTCTACGGGGGCGCCTACTGGGGAAATCTACACAAGTGCAAACTCAATCATGGTGCGATGAGCAGTATTTTTGCATTTCAGTGTCCTGGGCGTCAGGCTGTCCTCTGAACAGTCCTGGCCCTTTAAAAAAAAGGTCTCTAGCAATGTTCAGTTCCCAATGCCTGCTAACATGGTGTAATAAAAGAGGCGCTCTTGTGATTTGGCACCCTAGGATGAGCCTCAACTACCACCATTTTAACTGACTTCAGTGTGTTATTTCACCCTAGCCTTAATGTGGGATGGTCCTACATATGCCTGCTTCCCTTCTGTTCTGTAATCTTACTGTCTTTTAGTGGGAGTTGTCATGGAGTAGAACAGTACATTTATATTATAAGTGCTTACTATTGGCTTTAACATGGCTTCATATCATCTTGTTCTCTGTCTTTGACTATTGGCTTTGACATGGCCTCATATCATCTTGCTTTCTGACTGTGCCTTGCTTCTGCGTGCACAGAATTATGAGTTCTTACTATTGGCTTTGACATGGCCTCATGTCTGACTTTGCCTTATTTCTGCGTGCACAGCAGTCTCTCTCTCTTGTATATATTTTATACTCTCTGCTACCTGTATATATTGCATTTTATTCTAATTGTTTATTGTAGGTAATTGACATTTGAGAATCTGCATTTACTGATATATTTGGCCTACCGTTTTGAACATTGCATTAATAAACTTGTGTGTTATATTCCATACATTTGGATTTGTTTTCGTGCCCCGCCATAAGGAAGTGCTGCGTAATTGCCTTGTCTTTTGGGGGTGCTGTGCAAAGTGTATTATTTAAACGGTGCAGTGGTGAAAGGTACCTCGCCTTAAGGGAGTGTTGAGTTTTACCTCCTCTTAAGGGAGTGTTGGGGTCTTGGGTGTGGCTTGTTGGTGAGCAGCCACATTCATTACATCTTGGCGTCATTCTCACAGGATTCGAAAATTAAAAGGGGAAAAAATATGTTTTTTAGAAATTGAAGGCAGATTCACATATACCAATTGATATATTTGGATGGGAGGTAGTCCCATATGGTGCGCTAGCCCAAGAGTTGGCTAATTGTGCTGGTTTAAGTGAGAATTGGAGTGTGTGTTTAGCTACATTAGGCAGAAAGGGGCTGGATCCCCTTAAGTGTTTATTTAGAAATGTATACAAAATATGTTCAGCTGCAAAGTGGATGTGAGACATTAGAGAAACAGTTTGTTGAAGCCAAAAATATCTCTATGATGTTAACCTGTCAGAATAAATTATTGCAAAGATAAGTTGGAAACCTACCAGACTGTGGCAGAGAAGGCTACAGTTGGTATTACGCAAAACAAGTATAGAAAAAGCTGAGGAAGGGTTAATAAGAGAACAGTGCGTTTAGCAGAAATACTGATATGTATATTTGTTTTGACAAATGAAAAGTGCAAAATTAGGAAAATGTAAAGAGAAATCCATATTTAAATTGTGACAGTGCTGTGTATCTTTGTGCTCAAAAAGACACGTACTTTAAAAGTGCATGCAGGAATGTGCTCTCCCCTTCTATGAGATAAATGTTTGGGAAGGCAGGAGTCTTGGACAGAGAGAAGTAAGATGTGAACTGCTGAGTGGGGGTGTTTCAGTTGAATTTTGTGTATTCCATTTGAGAAAAGCGTTTCAAAGCTCTGGGCTCAGACATGAAATGCGTTCTGGGAGTGGGTGGCACGTAGAAATCTGGCGCAAGGGAAGAAATGAAATACACTGTTCGTGCCCCACTGACAGCATCTTTGAGATAAATGTTTGGGAGGCTTGCAAATAGGCACAGTTTTCCTCCTCCCCTCTGCAAGAGACAAAGGGAGGGGTCGAGAGGAGAAAGCAGAAAGGAGAGGGTTTGTTGCTGGCAGGCTTGCACTGGCTCTTTGACCTTGCAAATGGTATTCTGAAGGAGGGGGCCCAGAGCAGACAGAGAGGCATGAAAGGGTTTTTGAGATACATGGTTTGAAGGAAATGAAAGTGAGCAAAATGCATAAGTTTAGAGAACGTGCCAGTTAATTTGCCAGCCTCACAGAAGGTCTTAATTATTTCTTTTGTGGATGTTACTCAGCCAGGAAGGAATGTGCAGGAAAATGAACAGACCAGTTTGTTAAATTTAACGATCGTTGGTCCTAGGTATAAATTAGACATGTCGGTGAATAATGAATCTTGCTTTACATGGAGGAACGCTATTTTAGAAAATGCTATTTTCAAAGAAGAAATGCAGCAATGTGCTTTTGACTCTGAACAACAGATTGTGCAAAATATTTCAGACATGCGGTCAATTCAGAAATGTGACAGTGTATCTTGTGTGTCAGTCCAAGGGCAGTGTGCTCTTTTTGGTTACAGGGAAGTGCAGGGAAAAAAGAGGTTACTTTTAAATTCAGATACTGGTCAAATACAGATGCTTTTGTGCTTTTGCGCATTGAAAGACACTGGGCAGATGATGGTGAGACAAAATGTGATTTATCAATGGGAGGAAGCAATGGTGATTAAATGGTGTATACAAACAGAGACTGTAGTTTTGCGTAAGCAGTTTACGCAGGTCTCAATAGAAAGTCCAGGGGTGGAGTTTGAGACACAGAATTTCCCAGTGAAGTGGCAGGCTGTACTGCAAAGCGCAGCTACTATGCATGACAGAACATTTAATTTCCTTACAGATGAAAAGGCTAAAATCTTGGAGACAGAGGTGGTGACACACGATTCAAATTTGGTGTGCATGATTAAATTCGAGCATCTAGGAGATAAAGACCATACAAACAGGTGGGCAGACAATGAAGGGATGAATATCCCCCTAGATTTAATCAGAACTGTGATTCTTATGTGTCAGAATGCACAAGCCAGATCAGTCTCACAAAAGGTGAAGTGCGTGTTGGAGAAAGGAAAATTACCAGAGCAGACAGAGCAGATGGAGTGCCTTGGGCTTCTGCCAATTGCTAAAGGGAGCACGTATCCAGCAGTGAGTGGAGAAATAGTCAGGAAGGAGACTGCCACAGCCCTTCTTACTGTGCAGGGAAAAAGAGTTTCACTCTCATACCAAGAATTCAGAGGCTAAAGTGTGGGTAGAATTCTCAGAAAATTCCCCAGAGCTAGCAGTGAACCGTGCAGTCAGGAATGATATTATTGTACTTTCAGAAATGCAAAACGGGGACAGGAACAACGTGCGCTTTTGAAAAATGTTCTTTGCAAGAAGAGTGATGCTTGTTTCTTTTTCACGTCCTCATACTGCGACGTGTTGGTGTGCTTGGTGCCCCTGTCCCCATATGCGTGGGACTCTTCCCTTCCCCACACCTCCCCCTCCCCTCCCTCTCCCGTCCCCTCCCCCCCTCAAGCCTGGAGTGATCACCGGACGGTGGAAGCTGACGTCCTGTGGCTGAACGGACCGGATGGGAATTTACTTTGCCAAAATCGGACAGACCAATGAACTGTTTAGTGGAGATGAAACAAAATATGAGAAGGCTGTGTGTCTTTCACACAGAAGGACTGTGTTCTTAAAAGAGAAAACAGGACAACAAAGATGTTGGGAGATTTAAATTGGAGAACAGCAGAAATGTTTTTTTTTGAGTGAAGGAGTTGCCTTTATTTTTTAGCACAACATATTTAGGTTTGGCTGCTTCGACAGTAGAAGTTCCAGTATTAGCTGTTTGAGACATTAGGAGCATTATTGAGTTCAAAAGCTTGATTAATTTATTTTGTGTATCCATCAAACATGTATCCAGATATGCATGAGCTATTTCTGTGCTTTTAGTTCAGCACATGAGTTGCTGCTTCAACATGTATTTAGGAAATGTAGTTCTTTACTCATAGTTGTGTTTTTCTGTGAAGGGATTATCACATGCTTTTTTGATATCATAGTTTTATATTTGTGTCTTTCAGTTATGAAATGAGGTTTTTCACTTGTGTTTTCAATTAAGATATGTAGTTTTTCGACAGTTTTTGTGCCTTTCAATTAAGAAATGCAGTTTTTGTGCTTTCAGTCAAGAATTGCAATTTTTCACTAGTGGTGGTGTCTTTAGTTGAGAGATTTCGTTTTTGATATATGTGAATGGTGATAGTCAAGGGTCATGGGGTGGAATGTAATAAAAGAGGCGCTCTTGTGATTTGGCACCCTAGGATGAGCCTCAACGACCACCATTTTAACTGACTTCAGTGTGTTATTTCACCCTAGCCTTAATGTGGGATGGTCCTACATATGCCTGCTTCCCTTCTGTTCTGTAATCTTACTGTCTTTTAGTGGGAGTTGTCATGGAGTAGAACAGTGCATTTATATTATAAGTGCTTACTATTGGCTTTAACATGGCTTCATATCATCTTGTTCTCTGACTTTGACTATTGGCTTTGACATGGCCTCATGTCATCTTGCTTTCTGACTGTGCCTTGCTTCTGCGTGCACAGAATTATGAGTTCTTACTATTGGCTTTGACATGGCCTCATGTCTGACTTTGCCTTATTCCTGCGTGCACAGCAGTCTCTCTCTCTCTCTCTCTTGTATATATTTTCTACTCTCTGCTACCTGTATATATTGCATTTTATTCTAATTGTTTATTGTAGGTAATTGGCATTTGAGAATCTGCATTTACTGATATATTTGGCCTACCGTTTTGAACATTGCATTAATAAACTTATGTGTGTTATATTCCATACATTTGGATTTGTTTTCGTGCCCCGCCATAAGGAAGTGCTGCGTAATTGCCTTGTCTTTTGGGGGTGCTGTGCAAAGTGTATTATTTAAAAGGTGCAGTGGTGAAAGGTACTTCGTCTTAAGGGAGTGTTGAGTTTTACCTCCTCTTAAGGGAGTGTTGGGGTCTTGGGTGTGGCTTGTTGGTGAGCAGCCACATTCATTACACATGGGCACCGTGTTAAATTCAACTTTTGTAAGGACTTCAATCATGAGAAATCTCCATAAGAAGCAGGCATCGAACTGAAGCTCAAATCCACCTCTTCCTGGAGTCGTTCGGGGATGTGCAGGAGGTCTTTGCCAGGACACAGGTGTCCTCTCTGCGGGCCTAGCAAACCACTGGACACACAGAGCCCAGCCCATCAACGGGTTCTTTGCAGCAGCTAACGGGAGACTGTGACCTAGGATCTCCAGATCTGTAGTCTTACGCTGAATTGGTTCTGTTCTTTCCTCTCTCACAGAACCTAGACCATTAGATACCACCATTCAAATTTTTAACCACCTCCATGCCCTATGGGATCTCACAGGGCTCATCTTTAAATCATACTCTCAGTGCTTAATTTGTACTAATATCGAAAACATACATACAAAAATATCGTTTTTTTAATATATATAGTTAAAAAAAGTACATTATAAATATTTTAATATGTAACATTAATATAATGTAAATTAAATATGTTTCAATAATTAAAAAGATATATAAACATATACTTATTTAAACAAACACACATATATGTGTGTGTATGTTTCTGTACACATATATAATTGAAAAGTATATTAAAAATATTGATTTTATTTTATATTATTTTCTATTTTATTTAAATTTACTAATATAACAAATATATATGCATATACAAAACAAATGGAATAAATAAACTGGATTTTTTTAAACATTGACAATTTAATTATACATAAAAATTTAACAATAGAAAAAAATTTGTTTTACTAAAAATTTCGTAAAAATTAAATACATTTCTGTATATGCAAAATACAAAATTAAATACACAAACACATAATAATAGTATACATTTAAACCATATTATCAAAACGATTAAATCCTAGGAATAATAAATATACTATTCTCACTCCAGTCAGTGCAACAGTAGGAAAAGCTTTGGACTTAGGAGTGGTAACATTTACTATTCCCACTCCAGTCAGTGCAACAGTGGGGAAAAGTTTGGACTCAGAAGGGGTAAAATATGCTATTCCCACTCCAGCATGTGCAACAGTAGGGAAAGCATTGGACTTAGGAGGGATAACATTTACTATTCCCACTCCAGTCGGTGAAACAGTAGGGAAAGCTTAGGACTCAGGAGGGGTAACATTTACTATTCCCACTCCAGTCTGTGCAGCAGTAGGGAATTTATTTCACTTCAAACATACCATATTTTAATACATTTATTAATTGAACAAAACATGTAAAACTGTTAATATAAAAAATATACATATAAATACACATGTAGAAAACAATTAAACAATTTACATAATTATGTTTTTAAATAATTAATATCAAATAAAAAAAGCTATAAATTGATTTAGTTAAATTCCCACACTATACTCCCACATACCTAGCAGCCCACATTTTAAATGTAATTGCAAATTAAAAATTATAACTCAATTAACATATTAAGTAATAAATAAAATAATTAATAATAAATGAATAATTATTGTTAATTAATTATCACTAAATAACTCCCAACCCTATACCCCACAAACCCAACAACCCATACCTAAAATATAACAAAAAAATATAATAATTACACAATTTACAAAATTATGAATTAAATAATTAATAACAATTTGATACTTAATTAGTCATCATTTAATACTTAACTTCCCAACCTATCCCTCCCCAACCCCAACAACCCGCACCTAAAATATAACTTTAAAAATACAAATTTCACAATTTACATAATTATCAATTAAACAGTTAATAAATAATTAACAAATATTACTTAACTTCCCGCGCTACAATCCTACACTCCTACAAACCCAAAATCCCCACACCTATAATATAATTTAATAAAATAATAATTACACAATTTATATAATTATCAATTAAATCATTGATATTAATAAAAAATAATTATCAATTGATTTTACTTAATTAACTTCCCACCCTGTACCCCTTCAAACCTCACAACCAGCTACGACACTGTAAATTACTATTAACAAATAAATTGAAATTAACAATGCCTTAAAATTGCAAACTATATTTAAAAACATTAACAAGAAATATACAAACAATATACAAAATATGCAATTAAAATATTATTAAAAACACATGAAGATAATTAAAAAAATATATTTTTTACAACTCTATTATTGTATACGATATTAACAACAACGATTTTCTTGAAAACAATATTACTTAGCACAGAAAATCGATATTCTTGTCAACAATATTTCTGCATCACGATATTTATGTGACACGATATTTAAAACTCGATATTTGTGTCACTCGATATTTATGACTGGATTTTATGTCCAAATCCGTACTGAACTAATAAACAACTTTGGTTAGACTCATCTCTAAATTAGACAAAATTCTTCTTTATACTTAATCTCTGCCTGTAAATCTTAGCCTCCAGCGCTTTTGCTCCTTTCCCCTCCATTCTATCCACCCCCCACCTAATAGCACCAGGACCCTTTCGGGTATTTGCTCCACTTACAAAATCCATACCATAACATAAAATAGCATAACATAACATTACATAACATAACTTACCATCTGTTCTTCCACAGAAGATGTACCCTCTACTCCTAAAATCCGGTATAAATTGTCTTTACCTGACAAGGTATTAGGTGTTTTTCACCCTTCAGGATACTCAGTTAAATGTCTACATTCACAGTAGGGTGTTGCTCTGTGACTGCCTGTGGGACTATTTGTCTAGGAGGATTATTGCAACTGGTGCTCCTCATTATTTAATGATCAATCTTTTTTATTGTTCGGGGACATAACTGCTTCTTATGAATTGCAAAATTCCCCTTTATGAAGTTTCAATAATGAATAACTATATATATTGTCAAATTTTCTATTTATTGTATGATATTGTGATGCATAGTGAATATTTCTTGCAAAGTGCTGTTTTTAAGCTGTGTGTATGTTTTATGGATTTACATCCAAAATAAACTATTCATGACGTTGGACATTCCCAGCAGCCCTCAAGAAAATCATTTGTATGTTGATTTAACCTTTCATTTCCTTATGTTCAATGCAGACCCAATGAGATAATTCTGATTATTTGAGATCAGACAACTCTTTCTTAAAATAAAGATTTGTGTCACTTTCATGTAAATGGCACATCAAACCGTCCTTTGAGTTTAATAATTTGCAAGTTGAACAGTGGAAACTGTCTTACTAACCCCCCCTTCCCCCACAAACCACCCCCACCACCTAACCACCAATAGCGGCATGAAGTCAACACTTTATTAAGATGTTTGTGATTGTAGTTTGGTCAACATTATATCAAATCTGGAAAACATGTTAGGGCCTAGAAAAAAAAATCCTTTTGATTTTGTTGACTCTTTATCTCATCTTCCATAATCAAGAGTAGTCCAGGACAACGTAGTGGGTGTAAATTCAAAGCCACACAATCAAAAGGTCCAAAGCCATGATAACTTTCAGCTATTTCATGCCATAGTCTTTCCAGATCTGATTCATATTGTCATATTTATTCATGAACATGCATTGAGACAGTGCTCAAGTGATTTGTTTACTCGAGTTAATCCTATAACCAGCCAGTTGACTGAAGCAGTATTTCACATCAAACAAAGGTGGTAGTTTGGTGGAAAGATGAGATAATGTCTAGATTACTTCATCCACATTCAAAAGGAGCTTCATCTCCAAATTAATAATGTTATTGCTTAGATTTTTCTATTCTTCCACGTACCCCTGTAGGTAAGGAGGCATTGCCGCAAAGATGACGCAAGAGCGCTGTGGTGTCTTAATGTAGCATAGGTGCCCCTCTGCATGTGAGATAAAAATGTTGTTCAGCTGTTGAACACACCCTGAGGCTAGATATACTGTTTTTTTATTTACACAGATTTCTATAGCACACTTTGCATAGCTGAATTGCTTCTAGGCGCAAAAGCACAATGCATCCCTTAAAATGGAACCCTCTGATGACAGTGGTGAACTTGATTATTTTAAATATGATGGATTCACCGACTGCAGATCGTTTATCTGGTAAATGATCTTTTCACCACCTGCATGGGATCCGAGGACGTGTTTCACTGACTTCATTTACATCAGTGGTTTACTTTCCTTCATAGATGGTGTGATGCTTTGTTTTCAGAGATGTTTGCTTTCCTTACCATTGTTAAGTTTATGTGTTAGTCATTGAGAATTGCTTTACATAGTCATTATGCCTTTCTTCCTTTTAAAGACTGTATTTTAAATATAATAGGTGCGTGTGGAGTCCCTGAAAGTGAAATATATAATTTGTAAGCTGATGGGTTTCCTTTTAAGTGTTATTAGCTAAAAGGAATGTGGAAGTTTTATTGTTGCAAGCGGTGACATTTTAATATTTATGGCGCTGTATGTGTAATTCAAACTTTTTTCTTCGAAAAATGTTTTTGGTGGGTGAGGCATGAAATAGGAACTAGAGCTGTAGAAGAAAAGTTTTTTTAGCTAAAGGAAAAATAGCACTGTCTCAAATTATGAGTCAAGGGAATTTAGGTGACTAAAATCAACGATTCTGGCCCATATCCCTATGACTAAATACAGCAATGCGAGGTAATCCCCAGGGAGTAGGAAACAGCCATGGTGACCCGGTTATTTGGGTTCAGTTACACACGTTATTCCCTATTTTGTGTGGATCAACAATCCCATTTACACCTTGCTTTTAGTAGATGGTAGGTATGATTGGCAGTCAGTGTGGGCGGGGTCAGTGGAAGCGAATGTGGCGGATGACAGTGGAAGAGAATGGTAGAGGCTGTCCCCAAGCCTGAAGAGGAGGGTTGTCTAGGGAAGAGGCCAGGCTGCACTTACAGCCCAGTCATCTGTGATTGTACTGGACAGATTTTCTGGTCAGTAAAATCGGGCTCAGGGTTCCACACCCCACAAATTTTGGGTGCAGGAAGCCAGGTCAGTCATGTTCAGGCAGAGCAGTATAACCCCCAGAGACACCCCTCTGTCAGATTTGTAATCCGTCCGTATGTGGTTTCATCTTAAATGTGATAATGCCGTGCAGATTTAAGCTTATGCACTTCGTGCGCATGTTTTCTTAATGGTGAATTCTCAGGTAGAAATGTAATTCATACAAATGAGGTGGAAAGTGAAACCTGGTGAGGTGCGTGAACATCCTCCATTTTAAGACATCATCATGCTTCACTTATCACTTCTTGCTGTTTATCAGTCACTCCTCATCCCTCACGCATCAACCCTGATTCTCAGCCCTCATTTTCATCCCTCACACCTCATTCCCCACTCCTCGCTCTTCATTCCTCAGTACTCAATCAACACTCATCAGCCGGGGCACAGCTATGACCAGTACAGCAGATATAGTGGCACCAGCGCTCAGGATAGACAGGGGCCCTCTGCACTGCAATTGTGGTTATGTTTTATGTTGCAGCTGGTGGGTGGGGGGCGGCATTTATGTTGCAGCTGGGGGGGGGGATTTCTTTTGCTTGTATTTGGCCCGCTGGCACCCTTGCTACATCGCTGTTGAGGAAGTGTGATCTTGATCCCATCTGAGATATTGTAGGCTCCATCATACTCAAACATAGTCAACACTCTAATGTATTCTGTAGTCATTAACGTTACTAAAAGGAGTGGAGTATTGCATACCGAAAGTACAGCAAATGAAATACATGTGTTTAGAGTGTGATTATTAAAGGTTTTCACCCTATTTACATATTCATGTAAACAGGATAAGCTAATATTACTGTGTCTCATTGTGAGTTATTAAATTAGAAATTGTGTAAACTAATGATTAAACATTTATTTGTATAACGTGAATTCAATGCAAGTGCCTATAAACTGACATTTTTTAAATTCTTTGAACTTGTATTAGAAGCTGCATTTATTGAATGTTTAGAAATGTGCACGTATTCTGTAGCTCTGTGCACTGCTAACTTGTCTGTAGTGTAGGCCTCGAGAAGCAGTCCAGTTCAAGCTCACGTTTAGAGACTTAACATGTAAATCGTATTTGACTTTCTTTGCAGAATGCTTTTTGCCTTGTATTTTGGTTCCACTGCAGGTATGAAGAAAAAGCCTCATTAGAGTAGAATAGGAGGGTTTGTTTTCACTAGATAGTAAGGCATCTGAAAGAGGATTTTGCAAAGAGAAGCGCGGTAACATGTAAGGAGGCGAGTTCTCATGGCAGAGGAGAAGAATGTATATATCAAAAGGGAGAGGGGGGACCAGGAGCTGATTATGGTCCAGTGCCCGTGCTCCAATGTCAAGTAGTAAAATCAACAAGTGGGGTCACTGTTCCGTCGGTGTGGGTGCTGCAGAATCACACTCACATCGATAAGTGAATTGGTAGGAAAGTAGGGAGTGGAGAAGGATAGAGCTAGGTCTGGGACCCTCTTTGTGTGGGTGTAGGGGAGACACCTCTTGTCTCTTGTTGCCCTCACACACCCCGAAGTATGTCATGCTTCATCATCGGGCGTTTGCTCCTCGTCGGGCCGGCGCTGCAATGCCCTACGGGTCCCCCGAAGGGTCGCTTTGGCGGAGATCTTTTAAGAGAGCAGCCGTAAGATGAATGCGGGTATGTGAACAGGGTCCTATGTGCACAGTGGAGGTGAGTGCAAGTAGTGGAATAAAAATGGCTAAGGGATACCAGAGAAGGAAGTCTTTAATGGTGTTGGTTCCCTTTTCATGTTAAAAAAACAAAAGGTTGTGAGTTACGTCTATGGGTAATAATGTACCCCTGGTAACTAAAGTGGTCAGGTCGACATGTTTCGCGCCTAAGCGGTCATCGCGATCCTTGGCGCTTCATCAGGACCAGTGATAGCTAGTGGGAAGTGCAGTGAGAAGTGAAAGTGCTGGGGGTGTACTAGCCCCCAGTGTAGGCGGAGCGAGCACTGGCTGTGAAGACTACAGCTCGGCTCCAACTAATTATTTGATCTACTCCTAAAGGTGACCTAAAGTAACATGGAAAGTTACTCCATGGGCTTCGGCGTCGGTAGTCCCGTAGCTTCACGGGAGTTTTCTGGTAACCAGTTGCTTCTCAGCACCTACCCCACCTGGCGCCGGCCCGAATCTAGTACACCCCCAGCACTTGCACTTCTCACTGCACTTCCCACTAGCTATCACTGGTCCTGATGAAGCGCCAAGGATCGCGATGACCGCTTAGGCGCGAAACATGTCGACCTGACCACTTTAATTACCAGGGGTACATTATTACCCATAGACGTAACTCACAACC
This sequence comes from Calotriton arnoldi, assembly GCA_963921515.1. NCBI lineage: Eukaryota > Metazoa > Chordata > Amphibia > Caudata > Salamandridae > Calotriton > Calotriton arnoldi. The sequence goes on along the minus strand of CAWUFW010000215.1, from coordinate 3,777,747 downwards.
TTTTGGTTTTTTAACATGACAAGGGAACCAACACCATTAAAGACTTCCTTCCCTGGTATCCCTTAGCCATTTTTATTCCACTACTTGCACTCACCTCCACTGTGCACATAGGACCCTGTTCACATACCCGCATTCATCTTACGGCTGCTCTCTTAAAAGATCTCCGCCAAAGCGACCCTTCGGGGGACCCGTAGGGCATTGCAGCGCCGGCCCGACGAGGAGCAAACGCCTGATGATGAAGCATGACATCCTTCGGGGTGTGTGAGGGCAACAAGAGACAAGAGGTGTCTCCCCCATGCCCACACAAAGAGGGTCCCAGACCTAGTTCTATCCTTCTCCACTCCCTACTTTCCTACCAATTCACTTATCGATGTGAGTGTGATTCTGCAGCACCCACACCGACGGAACAGTGACCCCACTTGTTGGTTTTACTAGAGGAGAAGAATGACCAAGGACAAGTGAAATTGTAACTTATTGATGTGGGAAATGTGGCGAAAGTATCCAGTTGTGCCAGAGAGATGGAAAGTCACTGGCAAAGATCACGTGGGATTTCTACTGTGACTGTGATTGATATTTTATGCTGAACGAAGAGAGGGACAGGGGAGTCCAGTTTAGCTTTTCACAGAGAGCAGACTTTGATTCTGCTTGCGTGGCTTTATGCTACTTGACTGTCACAATATAAGGGAGGTACCCTGATCCTCGGAAAAGGGATGGGTATATATTAACATAAGAGCAAACGTTCCCTTTCCCCAAGTTTGAAGAGATGACCCTAAGACTAGTGAATCAGATAAAATAAATCTGTGATCTAAATGTATAAGGACAACAATACATTTCCAAGTTGCTAAAGTACAAAATCATGTTACATATTAAATATTATTGTTTTTCTTTGTTTTTCTTTTTTGTAATATTTGTAAATTGACAAATGTTTTTTAATAATGTAAAAACAGTGTGCTCTAGCTAATCACTTACAGTGAATTTTGTGGTATCATTGTTAAAACTTTTTAATAAACTCATTTTTATAAGCATTCCTTTTTAATATTGTTTGATTTTATATATTTACATTTATTTCTCTTCACATATGATTTTGTACTTTAGCAACTTGGAAATTTATTGTTGTCCTTATACATTTTGATCACGGATTTATTTTATCTGATTAACTAGCCTTAGGGTCTTCTGTTCAAACTTGGGAAAAGGGAACGTTTGCTCTTATGTTTATGCTACTTGACCCCTTGTTAGAGTGCTTTCTACTGAAGACTGATTGCTGATACCTTTCTTTCCTAATCAAGCCCTTACCCAAATGCTTTTAGTTTAGGGTTGCCCTTGTTAAGGTAGTGTAGGGAGAGAGAGCTTGGTCATGCTCATGAAAGAGAATCATCTGATGCAATTCAACCTTCATTTCTTTTTCCTCATCTGCAACATCATCATAGAGTTAGTGATTTGCTTTGTACTATATAGGGTAAATCTCTTCAGGAAATTTGGACGTATGCTGATCTTTTTGTACTTTTATATGATTATGCTGAGATTTATCTACATCGATTTGTTTCTAAATCTATAATTAAACCTACTAAACTCAGATCAAGCAGTCAAGTGGAAAAATGTGTGGCCACATTGGTTGCACTGTATTGAGATGCTAACAAGTGATTTCCTCCCTTCACCTCTCAAACTTCTATTAAGAACAGTCCCTTTGGAGAGACTTGTGTAAATGGGCCTAGACTGTAACAGCGTCATCAACCCTCATTCCTCATTACTCATTCTTCAACAATCATCACCTCTTATCTCTCAATGCTTATTCATCACCCCTAATCCTTCACTCCTTGTCTATCATCTTTCATATAAAATCCCTCATCCCTCACTCCTCATTCCTCACTCACCATCCATCAGTCCTCATTCCTCAGTCTTCCTCCTTCATTCTTCATCTCACATTTTTCTTCCTTCATCCCTCACTCTTCACCTGTCACTCTTCATCCCTCATCTCCCACTTCTTGTCCTGCACCCCTCACACCACAAACCTTATTCCTAATCCTTCATTGATCGCTCATTTGTCATCCCTCCAGCCTCATCCCTTTACTCACTCTAGCCTCATCCCTTTTCTCCCTTCCTCCTTTTGTCTCATCCCTCACACCTAATTCTTCATCTCTCATTTCTCACCCTTAAGCTTCATCTCTCACTCCATCCTCACGCCATATCACTCATCCCTCACTTATAATCCTCATCCCTCGTCTCTCACTCATCAGTATTCGTCCATCGCTTGTTACAACTCCTTCTTCGCTCCACTTCCCTCACCCCTCTTTGCTCATTCCTGTAAAACTCCAGTAGGACATAGGAGAGAGGCAGGCAGGATTCCTTTGTACTAGGAGTAATTATGGTTCTTGTTCTCATGAATATACATACATGTTATTGGAACATTATATCACATATGCAACAATATTAATGTCTGGTAATGTTCAGAACTCACTTCAACAATCATTTCAAAAGGAGACAATGTAAGGGAATTTTACTAATCAGTTAATTAAATTTAGAAGAAGGGAAATATTCACAGGTTTGGATTAATATAAAGAAAGGGGAGCAGGTAAATTCATGCAACAATAGATTTCTCTTCAATTGAAGATAATTTTTTAAGAATGATAGTTGGCGTGCTTTTTATCATATAGTATGTTAAAAATCGTTTATATGTGCTTCTTAAAGCATGCCATGATGTAATTTGAACTGAATAAGCAACATTACTCAGATTTTTTCCCTTTGGTGTGAATGCAAATCATTTCACGCATTAAATACTTGTCTGTTCTTGGCACACCTGATAACATCAGCACTTCCACTCCTCATTAGAGAAGAGGAAGAGAAGTGAAGGAGTGAAAAATGCGGAGCAGTTGTGGAGAGTGAGGAAGAGGGATGAGAGTGAGGAATGAGCTCTTATGGCATGAGCAGGTAAAGATGTCTTAAAAGGGATGATGGTCATGGAGTGAAAATTATGGATGTGGATTGAGGAGTGAGGGATAAGGGATGAAGAGAGAACCACAAAGGACAAGGGATGAGGACTAAGTAGTGATGGTTTAAGAATTAGTGGTTTAGAATGAAGGAGGAGAAATGAGAGTTGAGTGGTGGAAGAGGTTTGAGGGGTGAGGGATAAGGGGTGAAAACTGAGAGATGGGGTGTAGGATGAGGAGTGACAGATGAGGAAGAGGAACCCAGAGAGAGGGATGTGGTGAAGTCTGAGGTGTGACAAATGAGGGGTGAGAAATGTTGAATATGAAAATAGGACAAAGGGATGAGGAATGAGGGACGAGGACTGAAAATTCAGGCATAAGAGGGGGAATGGATAAGGAGAGAGGGATGATAAACGAGAGATGATTAGTGAGGGGTCAAGGGAGAGAAATGAGAATTAAGAGATGAGAAGTGAGGGATGAGACAGGAGGAGCAAGAAGCTAAAAATGATGAGTGAGAGGTGAGCACTAAGGAATGAGGAAGGTGTGGGTATGATGAGTGGGGTTAATGAATTTGGATTGATGAGTGGGAAATAATGAATGAAGACAGGATTGAGAGATGATGTGTGAGGGAAGAGGAGTGAGTGGTGAGGACCGAGGATTGAGGCCTGAGGAATGAGTATCACCTGAGATTGGATCCTTGTAGTTCATTTTGCTTTCTTTTAGGATGCGATGGAATGAGTACGTGGCAGGTGGTGTGAATACAGTGGTGTGGCTTCAGCTAGATGAGCAGGTATGATGGTTTGGGATAGCTTGCGCAGGATGGTGATGCAGTTTCTGAAGTGTAGGAGTGGGCTACTTCACAAGGGTAGTCAGGACCTTTTGCAATAAGCCAAGCATGAGAGTGAAGTTCACACCCTGATAATAGATCAATGTACAAGATGTGGCTGTTCTGTCACTGAGATTTGGTTTGTGTGGGTCATATTGCATTATTTGTCATTGGTGAATATCATGGTTCTGTAGTCTATTACAGTGTTGGCATTATGCTAACTGTGGTGATCGCCACTAAGCTGCAACAGATGCTTGCAGAGGGAGGTCTGAACGAGGTGGAATCCTATGAAGTGCAGGCGAAGTGTCCCACTCTTCAAAACATGTCCAAGGTGAAGTCTGGAGAAGAATCATCTCAGGTCTAACCCTGGGCAAAGCACTACGCTACGCTCGCGTAGTTTGCGCTACTTCGCACAACGCGAATTGCACGTAGCACAGTGCAAACACGCGTAGCGTAGCGTAGTGCAGCGGTCATTTTTGCTTGCTCGCGGTCCTCAACGTCAAGTTGGCGACCGCGAGCAAGCAAATGACATCCCGGCGAGACTTTTTCCTCGTTCGCGATCAGCAACATCAAGTTGCCGATCGCGAGCGTGGAAAATAAACCTCCCGGCGAGATTCTCAACGCGGGGAGGTCAGGTTTCTCATTGCGAGTGGTCGCGTATGCTCGCGACCGCTCGCGATGAGAAACTACCAGTCCGCGTTGAGAAAGCTGCCGCTCGAGTAAAAATCTACTCGAGCGGCAGTAAAGACAGCTCGCACTGTGCAAGATGCCGTTTTCAATGATTGCACAGTGCGGACAAGCATCCGGCACTGTGCAATCATCGCGAACAGCGCACTACGCAGTTCGCGTAGTGCTACGCGTAGCTCGCGTAGCTTCGCGTAGTGCTACTTCGCGAACTACGCCCAGGGTTACTCAGGTCTTCAAAGTCCTCTGGGTTTCTGGACTTCTTTACAGTGAGTATGAGTCCCTTGAAGTGAATTGATTGAAGTGAGACATTTACCTGGATGCTGGGGCCCAGTACCACCTTCAAGCTCACCTGGGCATTTGCAGACCTCAGATAGGCCAACCGGGTCAATCATGTTGAGGGGAAATACCCCAGTGATTTGTTAGCCTAAAGACTTGGCTGCTCCAGGCCACCGCTGTCCACTTGAGCCACCTGGCACCACAACATAGAACTGGCTATAGAAGGTGACATTTTAAGTTCAGAGTAAAGGGGACGGGGAGCAAGCCCCTAATTGTGCAGCTGTGGCCCTCTTACAAACACAGCAGCTGTAGGTGAAGATGAGGACTTGAACTTTGGGCTTGCCATCTGCTCTGACTCTTTGGAAAAAGATTTGTCCTCTCACCAGACCTCTAACATGACAATTTGACAAGCAACTTTTCTGGTGAACAATAGGGCAGCTCTGATAGACCTTAACTGCATTCTCCCAAGCATGGGATTGACCCAGGAACAACCTGTTTGACATATTTCGAGAGATGCCTGCATGGGTACCCCAAGAGCGCAGGTCCATTGCTCTCAATGGGTCTGCCTGAGCCAAATCTTTTTTTTTATTTATTTGCAGAGCCTTTAAAATCTTATGGCAAGATGTGAGTAACCTCAAGAGACCTGGTCGTTGCCCAAGAAATAGTGCCCCATATGATTCCAACCATGATTTGAACAATCATTCAAATTACTATTTGAATAAGTAAAACCTACTTACAATTTGATTGGAATGGGGTGGTCTTGGAATATGCATCTCCCCTATATTATGGGTAAAATGGTAATTCAGTATACCATGTTTTACACTGATTTGGATTGGGCAGCAGCATATATGGACCTGAAGGGCAAGCACGGGACATGTTTGCAGCTGCCAGTACTGTGCATTTGTCTGTAGAAGTCCTTGCTGTTTTCTCAGTGGATAATAAATAAAGAGTGTCAGTCGGTTCATAGTTTTTGTTGTTCATCTATAAAGCACATTTTATGGTAGAGTGTGTTGGCTAGATTGCCCATAGTTTTCTTTGATTCCAGGTTGTATGCTGGTTCATAATACCCTTACTGCCTCCACAGAAAGTCACAGCTTCAAGGTGCAGCACACTTAGCAGGCACACATGTAGCACTAGGAAGGAATCTGTGAACGGAGGTCTACAAGTAGATGTAGGTTTAAGTAGATTTATAGAAGCAATTTACATGTAATAGTGGACACTATGCTCAGTGTAAAGAGAGAAAAGATAATCTACAGTTTGCAAAGATAAATCACCAAGAAAGAGTTGTTGCTAAGACTGCAGGTTTATTCTTGTAAAGCATCGGCGACCATCAGCTTTCCACCACTAGAGATACTGGTTCCTGTATTCATATGATGCAAGTAACCCCACTCATATCATGGCATTCCTTGTGTGTGTTCTGTTGCGCCTGCTCAGGATACTGCACTCAGCACTAGCCCTTCTGAGCAGGGCCGGACTGGAAACACAAACCAGCCCTGGCAATTAAGTCTGACCGGCCGCGGGTAGCGGGGTCGAGGGGGGGAGAATGGTGGTGGAAACATTGCTGCTACTTTTGGTAGAGGGGGCCGATATTGCAGCACTGTTGCAAAACCGGCCCCCTGTACCAGAACCGGCCCCCACCACTCCAAAACCATCCCCCACCCTTCCGGCCCACCGGGGAAACGCCCGGTGTCTGCTACGGCAGTCCGGCCCTGCTTCTGAGCTCTTTCGCCTGTGAAATCCCTCGTGCTATCTCAGACACCACAGACAGAGGCGGAAAATACCAGATACACAACATACAAGACAGGACAATCCACCCACCCTTTTTCCAAAAAGAACAAGTGGACCTCCAGCACAACCACACATACAAAACAAAGCACAGTATGAAGCATGGGGCTACACACAACCTGCCCACTAATTAAGTGTACCATCGAAAAACAAACAAATACAATAAGCTCACCCCAACATATTCCCAATACAATATAGCTAAGGTAAGCAACAAGTGACTATATAGCCTGTCCGTGGTTTGTAAGCACCATTAAGTGATGCATGCGATCCATAGCCTGCCCATGAATTACACAGAGCCCAAACCAATGATGCACATAACCTATAGCCTACCGACGAGTTACCCACAAACATGGTACAATGCATGTGATCCTCAGTTTCCCCCTGACTTTAAATACACACAAAATGTGACATGAGCGACCTATTTCTTAGCATTGGTTTAAATATTTTTTGGAAGGGAGAGAGAGCAAGAGATCTGGCTTCCTCCCCATTCTTTGTCCAATAAGCAACTAGCTTTTGGGGTGTCACAGGGCTCTTCCCTTAGACCTATATTACTCAATATCAGTATGGCCCCCTTAGCTAAACTCATTGAATCCTATGGGCTGGCGAGCATCTCATATGCCAATGATATTCAGTTGTACCTTACTTTTGAACCCTTTGCCACAGACATGGCTATGTCCTTCTACTCCTGTCTGAAGGATGCTCTGCATTGCATTGGATGGGTGAGGGCCATCAGCAATGTAATGCAGAAAAAAATGAGATTCTGTTGTTTGGGCAAGTCAGAGAACACTGGTCAACAGTGGCTGGCCAAGGGTCCCCCCCCCCCCCTCTACTCCAGTCGCTAAGAATCTCAAAATAAAGACTGATGACAAGCTTTCTCTTCAACCTCAAATTTGTCTGTATGGAGCCTTCTTTGCCTTGCTCCACTCAATCTGAAAATGTCTTTATATTCTGCCTCTGGAGGCACGTAGGACGGTTGTCCATGCGCTGATAACATATACACTGGGTTATGTAATATCTTTTACCTAGGCCTAACAGAGAATTGGATTAAAGGACTCCAAGTGGTACAGAATGTAGCTGCCTGCTCATCTCGTGTATACCCAAGAGGGAGTCCATCTAGCATCACCTTCGGGATCTGCATTGGTTCCTCATCAAGAAAATTATCCTTTTTGAGGCTCATACTCCCACCTATAGGACCATCTACAAGCGCACCCCACAACATCTGATCAATTGGATTGTACACTTCAAAAGCTCTAGAACTCTTCATTCTGCCTCGGCGCTGCTTTTCGCGGTACCGAGATTCTACTGGGTTAGGAATGGCAGGCGCTCTATCTTGGCTTATGCTAGCAAAGAATGAAATCATCTTCTGTTATCACTTCGGGTCATTTCTTAAAAATCAAAATTTAGAAATGCCCTATAAATCCACATTTTCTCTCTACTCAGGTAGGTTGGCTAGTGGGCGTGCCTCTGCAGGTTTAGCGCCGGGACTATTCGCTCCGTGGAACAGCCGTGCGCTTTAGAAATCTTTCATTGATTCATTCATAGCTTGCAAATGAATTATACACAGTAAAAGGCACAACAGATGAGGCCTATAGTCTGTCCACAACTTATGCAGCAACAATGCATGATGAATGTGACTACACATCTATCTATGTCTTGCTCATACTTTGACATATAAAAAACAACACACCAGCCAGCCTATCAAAGGAACAGAAGTGAACACATGATCCAAAACTTGACATGTGGTGTGAAGCTACAAATGTAAGTCAGCACCGACTGACTCATCACTGATTATAACACACTTACCCAGAATGTATGTCACCCAAGTCCATCAAACCCAACAGTAATACGACCATGCATGTCACTAAACTCCATTGTAACTGGTAGCCTTACAATATTGGATATTTTTGCAGTACACATTTACACAATGCACTACCACAAGAACATACCTAAAGTTTGTAATAGCAGTGCTCACTCAGCACACACACACACTTAGGTCCATAAACTCAGCACCAAGGAACTTTTGTGAACAAGTACAACATTCAACAATGTGCACATTTCCAACTGCACAAACTAGACCATTTGATAAGCCCATAATAACACAATTACCCAAAGTTTTGGCTCTACAACCATGGGTTGCAGCAATTTCAACGCGGCTGTTACTACGCATGCCGTTACGTCGCATGCGTTACAACGCATGCGACGTAACAACGCGTACACATTACGACGCGGGCCATTACATCGCATGCGCTTTTAAAACGCATGTGATGTAATAGCACCGGAGCAGAGACTGCAACGCTGGGACCGGGAACGGGACACAGGAAACCGGAGGAACCACGAGGAGGGAGTGTTTTAGGGTTTAGGGCTTAGGGTTTAGGGTAGTCTCAGGTGGTCGTAGTGTAGGGTAGTGTTTTAGGCTTTAGGGCTTAGGGCTTAGGGTAGTGTCAGGGGGTTGTAGTGTATGGTAGTGTTTTAGGGTTTAGGGTTTAGGGTCGTGTCAGGGGGTCGTAGTGTAGGGTAGTGTTTTAGGGTTTAGGGTTTAGGGTTGTGTCAGCGGGTCCGGTACGGTACGGTTTCAGTGTAGGGGACAGACTGTGCGTAGGGGTAGGGTCGTGTTTGGAGTACTGTTTTAGGGTAGTGTACTGTTTTGTACTGTAGGGTAGTGCTGTGGAGTGTGTGTTATGTAGGGTAGTGTGTTAGTGTTTGGGGGCTATTTTGCGTTGTAAATACATGCGGGAAAACGGGGTCCGTTGTAAAGGCATTTCGTATGCATTTCAAAGGAAATGCGAGCTAATGCCATCCGTTGTAAAAACATGCGTTGTGACGGTAAATGCGAACTAAAAACTGCGTTGTAAAAGCACGCGTTGTTTTAGTTTGCGATGTATCGTCATACATCCACAACCATCCATAATATTTTAGGGTCAAAAAATAAAACATGCACACCAGCAGTAAAATGTACAAAAACGTGCCTCAGGCATTTTATATACATATATAGAAGAAATGTCGATTAAAAAAAAAAAATACCACAGAACCTCTTAATAGAAAAATCATCGTGTTTCAGTCCTTTTTCATCCTACAATATAGTCTTTTTCACTCGAGACGTCCAGTCCTCTGTGACCAATGACTGCGATAACATGAAGGAATAGTCATTTTTCACTTTCTCACTGAAAACAGGTAGCAACAGCCTTTTTCCTATGTTATAGGACCTGAGCTGAAATCCACAAAGCCCATCCCTTTTCACTTCCCATAGGCCCAAAGGTCTGACTTTGCCTTCTCATAGTAACAAGAACACTCGCAGGTGGAACAGTGCTGTCTCCTCTAAACTCTTTCTTGTCCAATAGAAGGAGCAGTAAAAACCATAAATAAAACTGCTGCCCTTGAGATAAGTTCCGGTTGGCCCCAGAGGCACTAACAAGGCCTGCGCACAATCCTCATCACAAGGCTAAAGCATAACTCTTTCATCAGCTCACATGAACCCTTTCCGACAGCAGCAAAAGTGGAGTTGTGTGACGATTACAGTCTCCCTCACACTTCAGTGTGACAGAGCTCCCTGCCCAAGCCCACACTACATAGAGATGAACCGCATGCAGAAAGCAACAGGCATGTCACCATAGGGGCAACTGAAACATCAACAAAGGAGACATACATGCTGGTACTGCTGCTCCCAAGCATCTCAAAGACCTGAGAAAAGAAAATTACCAGTACCTTGCTGTCTCCTGGCCAAGTCTCGGTAGGTGACCAGACATCCATCGAAGGGTACCTTTTTATGATACACTGCCTTCTGGTTGAATAAAGTTAGACCTTCAGGTTTCTCTAGACCTATACCGTAGTTTCCCTACACTAGGGTTTCCCTCAGTAGCGTAGCGCTGAAGTACGAGGCAATGGGAACCTAGGATGGTCTGGGGAGTAAGATAAGACTACACCCTACCTGTCTGAATGTATGCCTCGGACCCTATGCAGAGGAACAGCAACAATACTTTCCTTCTTCTCTTCTCGGGTGCTGAGAGTGCAGATTAAGCACTGCCCCTTCACCTGTGCTGACTGAAGATGCTTTTCTGGGCAGCCAGGTTACTCTTGGCATTGGTGGAATGAACATTTCATCTGACTCCAGTTTCTTATTTCTATTCAGTCCCTTGTTAAAGCTTGAGTTCCTCTGTTTCACTTTGGGCTAAATCTCATGCACACTGCGGGTTCTGTTTCCAGCCAACTGATCATCAATGTTAGGATGAATGGTGATCTACATGTAGATGTAGGTTCAAGCAGATTCATTCAAGTAAGTGTTAAATGGCGAATTTCAGAGATCATAAAGGAAAATTTATGTGAAGTATTTTCAGTATCTTGTGTAAGTTTCCTTCACTGAAGCACCTCACCGCAGCCTCAACAACTGAAACTCAAAACTTTCAAGCCAGTTCATGGCCAAACATTTCTACAGGAATCCCTGATTTCGAGGATTCTGCGATGCCACGCATTTCCTCTCTCTTAAAGAAAACAAAGAAAAGAGCTTATCCATTGTAAACTACAAAGAAAAAAGGAAGGGATGCAAAAAGGTGATTTTTAACCATTGTCTTTGAGATACCCCATTGTTTTTAACCAGACTATCTGAGAAACGGCTATTAATATAACCATCTACTCCTGGCACAAGGTACCTTAACTCTCTTTTTGTGTCCAGTTCCTCGTCATCCAGGACACGTGGGTCTTTCTTCAAAATAGCAATTTGGTTCAAATTCCGTATCCTTCCATCAGATGTTTTGAATTCCAGAAAAGCTTTACCACCTTCAAAGGGGCTGTGAAACAGGGGCTCTGAAACATGAGCTGGCAAAGTCCCTGTTGGTGCTTTTACTTTCACAACACGTCCTACACATATGGAGCACTCATTTACACTTTTCCTTTTATCATCCAACTTTTTTCTTTTCCACCCTTATCCTCTCTCCCTCCTCCTCTTAAGCCTTCCGTTCAATCTACCCTTTCTTCCAACTCATCCCTCAACCACGTACAAACCAGCATGCTGTTGGCCATTACTTCGTCTGAGCAGCTCAAAAGGTGTTTTTTCAGTTGTCTGATGGGGAGTCAACTTGCACACTATACCTCTTTCACACATCTCCTTCCAGTCTAGCCCTGCAGATTTGGCTAAATGAATGTCCTCTTTAATGGTTTATTGAATCTCTCCACAAATCTGGTTGTCTCATGATGGTGAAGTGCACGTTTTTATGCACCACACCGCAGCTTTTGAGAAACTCTTCAATCTCCACTGCGCACAACTTTATGCCATTACACATCAACAATATCTTTGGAAAATCTTCACAATCAAAAACACCATTCATGAATTTGATCACGCTCATACCAATATCACCCACACACTGAACAATGGGCCATTTTGAATACAAATCCAGTAACACAAACAGATACTGGGTGACATGATCTTCTATTCGTGGTCCAACAATGTGCAAAGCCACCTCTTGCCAAGGAAGCTCTACTTGTCTCCTTACATATATAGGGGAAACACGTTTCTTAAAATGTTCTTACTGGCACACTCCATACACTCCTTTACCACTCTTTCTACTCGTAGGTCCAGGCCAGGCCAACCAAAATATTTCTGTATTCATTCTTGGGGTTTCACAATCCTTAAATATCCTTCCTAAGCAACTTCCAAGACTTTCTTATATACCAATGTGGTGGCTATCAATCTTGAACAGAACAACATGCCATTTTTCACAGAGAGCTAATTCTTGACCAAAGCATAGGGTTTCTAGTAATTATCAAAAGCTTCCCTTCGGCTCCACCATCATCAGTCCATGTGGTCAAGCCACATAAAAAGTTAGAATCCTGAACCTCCTTCTTCCATTGCTCCTCCCCAATGGCCTCATCCGTCATAGCATACACCAATCCATTGGTAATTTTCTTTCTCCTCCTGAACTTCAGAGACGTCCACCACCACCAAATGTGAGAGACAATCAGCAGACCAATTATGAACACTAGGAAGATATGAAATACTAAACAAAAATACTGATTACCCAATTTCTAATCCTCACTGAAACTTTTTCTAAACCTTTTTAACTAAATATTTCACGTAGCGGCTTGTGGTCTGTTCTAACCATAAATTTCACACCCGAAAGAAAGAAAGAAAAAATCTGAACCTCTCAGCCACTCACTTAACAGCTGACTCCCTCTTCTCGCTTACATAGGAATTCAACTCAGCAGCTTGCAAACCACACACAGTGAAAGCAATGGCTCTTTTTTCTCCCTTCGCAACGTGCAACAGGACAGCACACTAACCTTTTCTTCTTGTAACTGTGACCACAGCACACTTTGTACCCAGCTCAAATGCTTTCAAACTTAAGCATTCTCCAACTGGACTTTGATTTGTTAAACTCTCTGGCACACTGCTGAGACTAACAAAGTTGTGTATTTTTCTTAACCAGACCTAGAATGTACTCTTTTGGGCAGCTTTAATCGTCAGATCATATTTTTCAAACACCTCTAACACTGACATCCCCCACTTGTCATGCTCCTCCTTTCTCCATATAACAAGACATCATCTTTGTAGAATACTACTTCTGAAATCCCGCTCAGCAAAAATGCTGCAACTCTTTGAAAAACTGACGTGGCACTCACTAATCCAAAAGGCATGTGTAGAAACTTGAAAGCACACATGAGGGTGAGAAAGGCTGTAAATTCCTGTGACTCCTCATGTAGCTGCAGTAGCGGCTGCTACTTAATGGCAGTGTGGGGGCACGTCGTGGGTGTGGGGTGGGGGAAGAGTGGAGGAAATGAAAAAATATTAAAAAATTATTTATCTGCAGGTCAACCACTGCCTCTCTGTCCTCTATGGCTCTTCAGTCGACTGCAGGACTCCAAGGGCAGGAAGCACACAGGCTACCCTAGCCAATCACGATGCTGCGTTACAGCAGATTTGTGATTGGTCTGAGCGCAGTGCTTCGGCACTCAGAAAGGGACTGGGAGGCTGTGCATGTTCTCCATCCAGGCTGTACAATACAGCCTAGTGGAGATCATGCAAAGTGCGCAAGACTGTTTGGCCGGCCCAAGACAGCCGGCCAAACTGTCATGCACACTTAAGAGAGTGCTCACCACTCTTCCCCCTGCTCCTCAGTGACAGCCCAGCCCCACCCCTAGTCAGCTGAGCCACGATGGAAAAATAAAATGGTAATGTGTTGTTATAATTTTATTTTTCCTTTTTGACCTGCTCACAGAGCAGTGGGGCGACGCTCCTCCTCCTTAGCAGAGGAGCTGCCGCTGTGTAGCTGAATCTGATGATATGCTGATGCTAGATCGAGGTTAGTTAAGATCTTGGCACCTACTAGAAGCATAAATATTTGTGTGATGTTTGGAAGAGGAAACTTGTTGCTAGCTACCTCTTTATTTAGAGAGCAAATGTCTACACAGAGGCAGAACTTCCTACTGGCCTTCTCTGTCACAACAACCAGAGCCAACCATTCAGTGGTAGCCACAGGAGCAATAACTCAAGCAATGCACAATCTTTCCATCTCCTCCTTTACTGTCCCCTGGATTGTCACATACAATCTCCTTTTGCAGAAAAAGGTTTGGCTCTAAGTCTTTGCTTTATATGATGTACATAACCTTTCAAACAACCTAGTTTGCTTATAAAAATATTTGGAAACATATTCTCATAATAGTCTGATGAAGTTACCACTTGTCTAATCTGCCACCTAAGGACAAGCATTGGGGGTCTAACCGAATGCCTAATTCTTTTTAGTGTGGCCAATTCAAAAATGTGTCACCTCTTACTGGCACATACATAAAACATAAAATGTTATTCCAAATGACATAACACTTATCTGGAAATAGTAGTCAACTTGGCAACGAATAAGACATCACATGCAGCTTCTAAGTCCCAATTTCCACCCAATCTTCAGGTTTAACATCAGTACTTCCATCAAACTGCAGGACCATTTCTTTAATTATTTCCTTCATATCCAACAGTTTTTTTAGGAAACAGAGCTGATCCCCTTCCACATTTGGCATAGTGTCCCCTTCATCCACTTGTTTTTACATGTGGCCTTCAGAAACAATCAGTACTGGTGGCCAAATGTCTCAATAAACCACAACAGAAACACTGACTCTTGAACCTCCCGTTCTCTCATCATCTCTGTCACCCTTGCCACTCTTTACAAACATCACAGCTCCACCAGATATACATTCTCATTCTTTACTCAACTCATTGACACATTTATCGTAGGTGTTACCATTTTTGCAACTGAAACTACTTCACTCAATGCTGGCTTCTCTTTGAGCCAGAGTTCTTCACTTACTCTCTCAGAACCACAACATATATTCGAATTTGATAACTTGTGCTGTCATCAGTGAATTGTCCAAATTTGCATGTGATTGCTAGTTTTCACAGTGCGGTGGCACACCACTCTACACACTCCTGTATCTCTTGCTTCTTTTTGCCAATGTGGTATCCTCATACAGTTCTGGATATCCTTCATGAGAATTTGTGGTCTAATTTTTTCCCTTTCACATCATACTCGTTAAGGCCTTTTCCTCTTTCTCTCTCCAACTCTAGAATATTGTTCAATAGTTTTTTTCCTCAGTGCTCTTAAGCTATGCAATAACAATGCTACCTTTATATCAACCTCTATATTTGTGCCCCAAAAGTTTTCGTAAGTTTCAGAAATATTCTTCCACTTTGACCTCTTTAAACTAGATTCTCCAGAGTTGCTTAAAAAGAACAGTGGGAGATTGATGATCCGCATTTCACATGTGAGTTCTAGTCTCAATATGTGTCAATATACCTCCAAAAAACTGCATTATTTTGTAATCGTGCCTCTAACTCAGCGAAAAAATAGAACTTGTGGCATAGAACTCTATAGAATGCCTGAAAACCGAACGACAAATAATACCCTCACACTGTATGATCGCACTAACATGAGGCTTCAAAATATTTCTACCAATTTCTAAATTCAACATATAACAAAATTGCACTCTTTAGAAAAGTTGGTGCCAGAACAGCGTTAAAACTGCGCTTATGGGGTCCAAGATGGCCAAGGTGTAAGATGTGCACCTCGGAGCTCCGCCGGCCTGCAGGACGAAAACACCCACCCGCTGGGCGCTGGCAGCCGGTTACGACCCAGGAGACTCCCCGAAGGCGGCTGGTGACCAGGGGGACCCCAGTGAGTCGCGGCGGTGATGAAGCGGGGGCGATAGAGGCCCCGGTGACCGGCACGGGTGCGGCCTGTGGAGCGAGGGGTGCCCAGGCCTGATGCCGCTGGTGAGGAGCAGTGCGGCGGCCCGATCCGCAGCCCTGTGAGTTACAGCCGGGCGGCCCAGCGGGAGGATTCCGGACACCCCCCAGGAAGGCTTTGACTACGGTGAGTTCGGCCCTGTGTGGAGTTGCTGCACTACGTGTTGGAGTACGGGGGAGGGGTTGCCACCAACCGCGCTAATCTGCACGCAAGGGACTGGGCCCCACTCTGCTCCCCCACCTAATTTGCAGAAAGAAGCCGGGCTGCCCCGGGAGTGGTGCGGGGGGCCGGGGGTGAGGCTACCTGGCCGAGCGGAGCGTCCCACTCTGAACATAGGGCTGCTTGGAGCTGCAGGGCCCGTGGGAGCGGCCGCCAACTGCGGAGTCCAGGTCACGAGGCAAGAGCACAATCACTGGGCCTATTGCAGGCCGGCCCGCCTTGACCCGCTGCGCGGTCGTGCGGCATCTGGCTCACTCCTCCCCCTAGTCGGGCTAGGTGCGGGGTTTGGTTTGGCCCCCACGGCTGGACCCCTCCTCTTTTTCTTGTGAACCCACGCGGGGTGCGGCTTGCAGCCCCCGAACAAGGACAGGAGGCCTTGTGCACTAAGGAGTAACCGGGTGGGACAGGAAGGAGCCTACACGAGGCAGGCGGCGTCCATTGCTGTGTGGGAAGCCGCGTCTACGAGCTACCGGGATTGGGCCTCTGCGTTACTGGAAACTCTTAGCCCTATTGCACCTAAATAACCTAACTGCTCCCCCGTGGATTACACTTCTGGAACTGGAGGCGAGGGCCATAGGTTGCGGCCTTCTGCGGCGCACGCTTGGTGAGCCGGCCCGCCTCCCCCCCCTTCGAGTCTGTCACTCTGAGGCTGGAAGCAGTGTCCTGGAACTGAGCTGCCCTTTGGCCCCTGGGCTGATTTGTGCTGCCACGGTGCGCTTGGAGGGACCCGTGGGGGACAGCCACACACAGGTGGGGGACAACCGACTCCTACTGGGGGCAACACTCTAGGGCAGAAATGACTACCCACCCACAACAGAAAAAAGACCCCTGAGTGAAAGACATCTTCGCCCGCTCGGCAACAAAAAAGGCAGACGCCTTGCGGGACACAGAGGATCCGAGGAATCATTCGGACGGGCCTGGCGGTGGAGAGGGGGGGTTGAGGAGTCCCCACTGACGCAGGCCTTCATGGAGCACCTGTTTGGCACCCTCCGCGAGGACTTTGCAGAACTTAAGCGTGACATAGCCACGGATATCAAGGGGCTGAGGCAGGACGTTGCCGCCCTCGACCAGCAGTTGGACTCAGTGGAGCACAACCACAATGCTCGTGAGGAAGAGATAGAGGGTCACCGTCGGGAACTTCTGGAGCTACGCAATCAGAATGCAGAACTGTGGTATCAGATTGAGGACTTAGAGAACCGTTCTCGACGTTCCAATATTCGAATCAAGGGTGTGCCAGCCCGGGCCATCTCGAGAGACTTGGAGGCATTCGTGACCAGACTATTCAAGCACGTGGCGCCCGCACTACAGGATCAAGTAATAACGCTGGACCGCACACATCGCACAGGCAGGCCGGCGACCACTCCAGGCCAACCTCAGGACATACTCACGTGTCTCCACTATTGCACCCAGAAGGAAGCAATAATGTCTGCGACCAGGGACATGAGAACCATCGAATTCGAAGGACATAAGATTGGACTCTATCAGGACCTTTCCCCAACAACGCTGCAACGCCGCAGGGCCCTGAAACCGCTAACCGACCTCCTTCGAATGCAGGAGATCCGATATAAGTGGGGCCATCCTTTTCGCCTGCAGTTTACATGGAAGGAGGAGGTCCGGTCAGTCCGCACTCTCGCAGATGCTCATGCTATACCGGGGATGCCGGACCTGCGACAGGCTCCCCCCACCCCAGGTCCCCAGCCTGCGAGCCACCCGGCGAGGGTCATCGGGTGCAGCGCTCGTCCAGAAGAGGGCCAAAGAAGCTCAATAAACCCACTGAAGCCGATAGCCGGGAGGAACGCGCTCGACTTCTCCAACACCTGCAGCATGAGGGCGCAACTGGCACCACAGCCAGTGACCATTGATAGACCATGCTGAATGGTACCCTACGTCCCGCTGAACAGAAGTGACCCAGCGCAACGAGAAGAGTTGGTCCTGGCCGGGGCCATTATCCGGCGTTCTAACGATGCGGCCCACCGGCAGAAACTCCTGGTCTGCTTCCTTTTTCATTTTTATCAACATATTGTGCTTACCCAGCGGCGACACCGACCCCAACTTCATGACTAGTTCGACTCCCGGGTGGGAGATATGGTTGGACTCACAGGTTGTGTTGTATTCTGTTTTGTATCTCACTTATATTTTTTCCTTCCCTCCTCTTCCTACGATGTTCATCTTTGTTCTTCTCCTTTTGGGGGGGGGGGGGTGCAGGGTTGCGGGTACTCGACTGGGCGGGAAACGGGTGGCAATGAGGTGAAAAATGGTGTCTATAATTAGCCTCAATGTCCGGGCCCTTAACTCCCCCGTGAAGCGATTGGCGGTACTGTCCTTCCTTAAAGATACCAAGGATGACATATGCTTATTACAGGAGACTCATCTGGTCCAGCAGGACTGGCGGAGGATGCGATCCCCCTGGTTCGACCGACAATACTTTTCTTCTGGTACGGGCAAGAGGGCAGGGGTGACCATCCTGCTTGCCACCCATTTCGCAGGGAGGGTGGAGGGAGTCTTTGCAGATATCTCAGGCCGCCTGTTGGCGCTACATGTACCGATCCGGGGGGCCAGGTACATGATAGCCACTATCTATGCCCCTAATGACAAGCAGGAATTGTTTATTAAAGACGCTCTGGGCCAATTGATCTCTACGCCAGACAGGGAGTTGGTGGTGGGGGGTGATTTTAACGTCACAATGGATGCTCGCCGCGACAGATCCCACCCCGGGAGGGCCAGACTGGGGGACTCACTCCGGGCATTAAAGGATGGATGACCGATGCGGGACTCATCGATACCCGTGCATCCTACAGAGGTAGAATACACTTACTTCTCCGCATCACACCAAACATACGCACAAATTGACTATTTTCTCACCACACCAGGGATCACAAGGGCTATACTGACCACAGATATTGGGGCAGCTGCCCTCTCAGACCACTCCCCCATTAGCCTCCGTTTCCGCCTAGCACCGCGAACACCAGCCCCCCAGCGCTGGCGCCTCAACACGAAACTCCTCACATATGAACAGGTGCGACTGTCCACTCTCACAGCGTTGTCCACCTTCTTAGAACTCAACGACACCACTGAGACAGCTATAGCTATGCTTTCGGAGACATTAAAGGTGGTACTGCGAGGACATTTCATAGGCGTCGCGACAAAATACAATAAGGAAAGGCAGGACAAACTAGCACATTTGGAGGGCCAGATCAAAGACTTAGAAGTGGCACACACCCGCTCGGGCGCGAAAATGGTCAGGTGACAACTGATGACAGATCGTAAACAGCTGCGGGCGATAGACACGGGACGTGCGCAGTACGCCCTGCTCCGGCTGCGCCAGAGGTACTATGCTGGAGGTAACAAGGCGGGACGCATGCTGGCTCATCGCCTTAGAGCGCAGGTAGTTGACAGGCGGGTACCAGAAATCCGAGGAGCTGATGGCTCCGCTGCGGACACGGACGAGGGCATTGCACGCAAGTTTGGGGCGTTTTATAGAGCGTGCTACTCGGCGGAACCGTTACGAGATCTGGACGTCAAGGCTTACCTGTCCCGGGTGTACCCATCCGGGGTAGAAGTACCTATATACAGCGTCCTAGAGAACAACATCACAGTGCAGGAGGTCCTTACCGCCATACAGAGGCTGCAACCTCACAAGGCGCCCGGCCCTGACAGATGCTTCGGGGAATTTTATAAAACATTCGCATCCCACCTGGCTCCGATTCTTACACTCCTATACAATTTCATAGACAAGCAGGGATCTCTCCCAGCATCTATGCGTAATGCCACTATCACGGTAATCCCCAAACCTGGCAAGAACCCCCAAAGCTGTGCCTCGTACCGCCTGATATCCTTGTTGAACGTGGACGCAAATTTTTTTACTAGTGTGCTGGCACAGAGGTTGGCGCCATATGTCCAGGGCATAGTTGACCCAGATCAAGCGGGGTTTATTCCAGAACGCGGGTGCAGCGATAACACAAAAAGGTTGTGCCACCTCCTGGACAAAACTCAACGCTCCCAGATACCGGCTCTAGTGCTCACGATAGACGCTGAGAAAGCATTTGATCGCGTTCACTGGCCGTACCTGTACCGGGTTCTCGAGCGGGCAGGATTTGGGCCCCGACTATGCGGGTGGATACAGGCTTGCTATGCAGCCCCACAGGCTGATATTTGTGTCAGCGGCATACAGTCTCCTACCTTCCCCATTGAGTGTGGGACCAGGCAGGGTTGCCCCCTGTCCCCCCTCCTTTTTGCACCTTACATGGAGCCACTGGCCGAGTGCATACGGGGCAACGCAGGGGTCACGGGAATCCAGATGGGAGGGAGGGAGCATAAGATCATGCTGTATGCCGATGACGTCCTTCTGACCCTCACAAACCCGTCTGCCTCCCTAACAGTGGCTATGGCAGAAATTGCAAGATTCGGGCTCACGTCGGGTTTCAAAATAAACCCGCAAAAAATCCTTGATCCTGGACCTAACGCTGCAAGAGCCTGAGCGCAAACACTTACGCGAACAATTTCCATTTCAATGGGCGGAAAACGGGATCCCATATTTGGGCTTGCAGATCTTCCCCACAATCAAGGCCACCGCAGACCACTACTACGGTAACATACTCACCCTGACGCGGACTGAACTCGGCAAATGGAAATCACAGAATCTCTCCTGGCTGGGGCGCCTGGCAGCTGTCAAAATGACGCTACTCCCTAAGCTGCATTATGTGATGCAAACTCTACCGTTGCAGCCTCCGACACAGGTTCTAGACAAGCTACAGACCCTAATTTGGGACTTTATATGGGAAAGTAAAAGAGCAAGAATGTCCAGACCACGGGCTTACCTCACGTTGGCAGAGGGCGGGCTGGGGATTCTGAACCTCAGCAAGTATTACCAGGCAGCCCAACTGCGCTACATGGTAGAATGGTCGCGCACGCTTACCGAAAAGCACTGGTGCTTCATAGACCAGGCCATAGCTGGGATACATATTTGGAAGGTGCCCTGGCTACCCAAACCGTATAGGCCCCCGAGTGTTTACGTCTCACCAGTCACACGTGCGACAGTGGGAGTTTGGGACAGGGTGCAGTGGAAACATAATCTCTCCACTCCGATATCTCCGCAGACCCCTTAATAGGTAACCCGGATTTTCCCCCGGCATTAGATGGCGCAGGCTACAAAGCATGGCAGGAGGCTAACTGTAAGAGGTTCGGGGATCTGTTCAACCTTGATGGCCTTATGGACTTAGCCACCCTACAAACCTATTACCCTCTCCCGCATTTGGCAAAGTGGCAGTACTTGGCTGTAGCACACTGGGTCACTAGGCCGCGGATTCAGCCACACACAGGCAGACCGCTCCTACCTTTCGAGAAGTGGCTGGTTACATGGAGCTCCGACAGGAAATTGCTGTCGGACATTTATGCATTCTTGACACAACCCGTGCGCCCCCTACACTCCCCCGCCAGAGCTAGATGGGAGACAGAATGCGACTACACATTCTCAGACAAGGAATCAAGTGACATTCTTCACCGCGCCCGCACATCCGCCCTCAACACAATCCGTAAGGAAATGCTCCTCAAAATAGCCCATTACTGGTACCTAACGCCTGCGAGAGTAGCTACTTGGGACTCCAGGGGGGATGGGAGGTGCTGGGGAAACTGTGGACAAAAGGGTACACTTACCCACCTCCTATGGCAGTGCACCAAGATTGTCCCATTCTGGTCAGAAGTACTGAAAGCTGTTGACACCATGTTTGACACGGACATACCCAGGCTCCCCACTTTCACACTGTTAGGCCTTCCTAATGCGCTCACTTATCCATTGAAGTCCCCCAGAGGCAAAGCTATTACCCTCACGTTGGGGGCTGCAAAACAACTCCTACTGGCCCGATGGGGGACTGACAAGATCCCTTCTCATCAGGACTTGCTCCACAAAGTTTGGGATATCCTGGGGATGGAGAAACTCACGGCGGTGGCTACACAACAATTATCACGGTTTGACAAAATGTGGCAGCCATGCATAGCATACCTAGCGGACGAGTTCCGCGAACTGACATGCCCCCAGTACCTACGAGTCCTACGCCTTACATTCACTGAACCTAATACGCAACAACAGGCCGCACCCACTTCCTAGCCATAACACCACCCCGAGAGAGAGGAACTTACGCTCCCCCCCTCACCCCATCTCCTCCTCACCTTCTTCCCCAACTCTCGCTTTTAATTTGCATTTAACATTATTGTTCTAAATCTTTCCTGTATTTTAATGTTTTCATTATATGTCAACCTACTGAATACGCATCTAAAAGTATGCCTGCCGTCCGATGGATGTAGGCGGCACCAGTTGTAATGTTGTTACTATACAAAATCAATAAAAATAATTCAAACAAAAAAACCCAGCACTTATGTGCCTGTCACTGATAGGCTACATTCGGGTTGTTCCTCTACGTGAATTAATAATTATTCAAGACGTTCGCCTGTGCCAGTGGCACGTCACCGTTGAAGGTGTGAATGATGTGTCAGACAACATGCAGCTTTTCATTTCGTTACTTTCTAAACCTTTCGCAGTGCAACAGCTGATTATTGAACATGTGTTAGCCTGTTTTTGGTGTTCCCTGCAGTGGAACGCATAACGTTGTTTGCGTTCCAATGATGTCACATGTAAACAATCATACTTGAAATGCAGCCCTCACCTATGCGTTTCACTGTAAGGGATCCTCAAACTCATCTCTTTTATTCAGCACAAATCAGGAATGCAGCGGAAATGGAATAAGCACAAACTGCGCAAACTGAGATTTGGCGCTGACCACATCACGTGGCTCATTCCCACAGGCTTGCTAGCTGCCAGTAAACCATCACTAGAAGTACGTGTTGAGGTGCCTCACATCCACACATCATTCGTCGCCAGTGTAAAATGGTGAATTTCGGAGATCAGAATAGAAAATTAACGCATGAGTATCTTCAGTAACTTGGGTACGTTTATTTAATGCCCAAACAGTCAAATGAGGAATTCTCGACTTCGGGGATCTTGACATGCACAGCAAGTTACATGTAGTAGCACCCAACCAGGAACAAGCTCAACTCTAGCGCTACTGAACTCTTCCAACTGACTGATGGAGCCCAATGCATATCAGGACTCTACATTACCTCACTGTAACCACAGACAGCAGCCAGTAACTAGGTAAACCAAATATAAGACGGGCATACCAGAATTCCTGTACAAACTCCACTGCAAACCTCACTGGGTTAGTTACCCGCAGTGAGGAATGTGATTGGGAACTCTTCATGCTTACCAACTTCTGGACAGGCAAAACATGTGCGTCAACTCAGGTTTATCATTTTCCATGTTGATAAAACAGTCACCAGCAACTCACAAAAATGGCATGGTGTTGGAAATTGGGTTACTGGTTGAGGGGGTGAAATCCTACTTAAGCAGCAACCAAAATCTCTGTGCTTAACTCTCTGGTAGCTTGGCACAAAGCAGTCAAGTTAAACTTAGAGGCAATGTGTAAAGTATTTATACAGCACTTCAAACAGTAATAAAGTGAAAACACAACACAAGAAAACTCCCACACCATTTTTGAAAAATAAAGTAAAATGTAATACATTATTTGAGACCAAAACGACAAAAATCCAATCAGTTGAACTAGAGAGATGCAATTTTAAACCTTTACATGAAAATAGTGCCTAGAAGCACAAAGTGCCAACTGTTGTTATCTGGTCGCACTGGACTGGGACAAAGTCACAAGTTCAGGCCAACCGTGATAGAGCTTGGGCCAGATACAGGGACAAAATTAGGCCTGCTGAGCAAAGTACCTTAAATCTTGGTTTGTGGAGCTTTGCAAGATCACACCTCGAGGATGCTTCTGCAGCGGTGGTTCCGATTAAGTTGTGGGGCTGCAATGCGATGTCCTGTTTCGTCATTGAGGATTCTGTAGATGAGGGGCCTGCGATGCAAAATACAGTGCGAGGATGCCGTGCCTGGGCGGATCCAAAGAAGCTGCAAGGATGCGATGGGGAGTCCTGCATAGTCGTCAAGGATGCCATTGACAAGTAGCTTGCAATGCGAAGTCCTACATCGAGGATGCGTAGCACAGTGGCGGTTCCGAGGGCGTTGCAAGCTGCGATGCGAGGTTTGGCATCGGGGATGTGTCAAGCTGCAGTGGTTCCAATGTTGAGCTGCGAGGAAACCTATCGTGCTGCAGCAGTTCTGCCCAAAGGACCACCTCTGGGCTGGAAGAGCACCTTCAGGCCCACTTCCAAGGATCCAGGTCTGGGGTGGCACCACTTGGAGGATAGGACTCACAGCAGACAGAGTACAGGAGCTGGGTTCAAGATGGTTGGAGCCTTTTCTGTCCCTGAGGCTCTGATTAGGAGGCCAGCCACCTAGCCCTTGGTGTCACTCAGTTGGTCTTGGGTTCAAGATGCAGGTCCAGTCCTTTCACTCAGGCAGCAGGGCGACAAGGCACCAGGGCAGGAGAGTATCAGTCCTTCTTGCAGAGCAGCACAGAAATACCTTTGTTTCTTCCACAGGTCCAGAGGTGTACTGAAGTCTTGGGTCTGAGGGTCCAATATTTATACCTGGTGCCCACTTTGAAGTAGGAGAAGGTTCTAGAGATTTCCACCCCCGGAGGTGCTTGGAATTACTACCTCCCTGCCCTTGCCCCAGTTTATCTGGGGACGAAAAAAGTCTAGTGTTAAACCCTTTGTAAGAGTGCTCAGGCAGAACCTTTGTTATGTGCAAGTGTGGTATGTGACAGCTCCTCTCCTTATCAAGTCATTGATGGCCCATCTTGCCAACACCTATCCCCCTTTTTTTCTGCCTGGGAGCAATAAACAAAGACCAACTGCCAGCTACACCTAGTTGTGTGATTTGGTGCCTAATCATTTGATACAGGCACCAAATGATTAGGTCAAGAAAATGCCAACTTTCTAAAAGTGCAAAAAGAACAATTGATGGACAGAATGTCATACATTCACCCCAGTACGGAGATCTGGGCCTAAATCCATCGTTTTTTTGCTCACCATGCCATTCCAGTTTGGACCCAGCCATATGCAAATTAGTCTTGACCCTGCTCCCAATGGGAACAGTCCAGCTCGAACTGCCAGGCTAGGTCCTCCCTGGACTGGAAACAAGCATCCTAGGACCGGTTTCGGGCTTTCAGCCCTCATCAGCCATGATAGCTTGACTCCAGTGGCATGGAGAGCACGGGACCCACGTCTGGGCATACCCGTCCCACTCGGGGTGACAAATGCAAAAAGAACAATTGATGGACAGAATGCAGAACAATGTCATACATTCACCCCAGTACAGAGATCTGGGCCTAAATCCATCGTTTTTTTGCTCGCCATTCCAGTTTGGACCCAGCTATACGCAAATCAGTCTTGACCCTGCGCCCAACGGGAACAGTCCAGTCCGAACTTTGCCACTGGATTCAAGCGAGCCTGGCTGATGAGGGGTGTTACCCCGAAACCGGTCCCAGGATGCTTGTTTCCGGTTCAGGGAAGACCTGGCTTGGCAGTTCGGGCTGGACTGTTCCCATGAGGCACAGGGTCAAGACTGATTTGCATATAGCTGGGTCTGAACTGAGGTGCGAAGTGAGCTAAAGAACGATGATGGATTCAACCCAGATCTGTGACTGGGGGTGAGTGTCTGAAAAGTTTCAGTGCTCCATCCATCATCTCCTTGTCTTTGCTTTGTTCACCCCAAGTTGACAGGGTATGCCCACACGTGGGTCCCTTGCTCATTTTGCCACTGGATTCAAGCTAGCCTGGCTGATGAGGGGTGTTACTCCGAAACCGGTCCCAGGATGCTTGTTTCTGGTTCAGGGAAGACCTGGCTTGGCAGTTCGGACTGGACTGTTCCCATGAGGCACAGGGTTAAGACTGATTTGCATATAGCTGAGTCTGAACTGAGGTGGCGAAGTGAGCTAAAGAACGATGATGGATTCAACCCAGATCTGTGACTGGGGCTGAGTGTCTGAAAAGTTTCAGTGCTCCGTCCACCATCTCCTTGTGTTAACTTTCTAAAAGTGGCATTTTCTGAATTGTGACTTAAAATTTGACTTTACCATCAAAGAGGGGTTTAGATTCCAATTCTTTAGACACCAAACTCGACATTCCTATCTGCTCTCAGTTGAAAGTTAACACTTATTAAATGTAATAAGAGAACCCCATGTTATCCTACAGGAGAGGTAGGCCTCACACTAGTGAAAAATGTACTTAGGAATTTTTCACTGCCAGGTTATGTAAAACTTAAACATATGTATGACATATGTATTAAAAAGGAGGTTTGGATCTGACGAGGTTTATCTTGCCAGGTCGAATGGGCAGTTTAAAATTGCACACACCAGCTGCAATGGCATGCCTAAGATATGTTCAAAGATCTACTTAAGTGGGTAGCACCATGAGTGCGGCAGGCCCACTAGCAGTGGCGGTTCTTTCCTTAGGGCGTAGGGGCGGCGCCCTCTGTGTTTTCTGCCACTAGACTATTTTGATTGTAGATACTGTAATACCTATAAAACAGATGCAGATACACTGGCTGCTGTGCATCTATTAAAGGAATCGTCACTCCGTGTGGGTCAGGCAGCAGTCACAGGTCGGGGTCAGGCAGGCACATTCGATTCGCCAGTGCGCTTGCGCCAGCCTCTTCAGCTACACTTTGCTGGGCCGATGATCCCTCAGCCCTGGGGCCTGTGAGGTCATCAGCTCATCAAAGCCCTGACTTTCAGTGGTGAAGGGCCTCCCCAAATGACGTCGCTCGTAAAGTCAGCCTCGGGCGTTTCAGGCTTCATCCCTGAAGTTCCGAGGCTGCATGTCAATCAGGGAAGAAGTCACACCCCCACCCTCTCCGATCACGTGTGGCGTAGAATCACTAACCCCACCCAGCAGCGACGCAATGTCAAGCTCCATGTTTCTTCAAATACATGTCGGGCTCCTGCAGCTGCACGCTAGGACTTTGGAGGGCTTCGTGCAGCAAAAGGAACGGAAGGCAACAGCTGCAGCCTCGTAAGAGCCGCCTGCATCCACAGCTTGTGCTAGAAAGGGTTTGTCTTTGGGCAGACTGGACCCTCGGTCCCGAATTTGTTTTTATCGCTGCGGGCTTCCTCCAGTAGAGTTCAGAGAGTGTGTGTGCCTCAGGAAATAGCACTGCTCATAAGGTGGAAGGAAGGAGAGAAGGAGTGAGTGAGGCTAGAGACAAGTAACGAGCGAGCGCCCGGCCTCCCTCCCTGACCCCTGCACATCTGGAGACTCCCGGACTCCTCGGCGCCTCATCCTTCGTTCTTGTCGCCAGCCGGTATTCCTTCGTGGGCCCTCAGTCATCTTCCCTGCCGGCTTGTGTACCTCCCTGCATGCCTTCACTGTCCTTTCCCTGCCCCACTCCTCTTTCACGGACTGCTCTGGTATCCCGGCTCGCTTCTCCTCCGAGATGGGGGGTGACTGCTGCTAGCCGCTGCTGAGACCCTGCTGCTGATGGCCGCCCTCAAGGGCCAGGGGTGGCCCCTGCTAGCCGAGGAGCCCTCCTGCCAAGGTGCCTTCGACCTCTACTTCGTGCTGGACAAGTAAGTATGGCCTTATTCATCTACGAGAGTCCGATTTTCAGAGCACCGTAATGAAGTGCATGGATTCGTAAGAGTGGCAAGTAGAAAAAAAGGTGCAAATAAAACCAATATCCGTGTTTCAGGCTGCTAGTCGGGAGGGAGACTATGGATTAAAGAACCCTCCATTAGGTATCCTCTATTTCCCGACTACTCTTCTATGTTTAACCACGGAGGCAATGAATCTATAAAGAGTTGTGCATACCTCATCGGTTCGGATAAGCTGCAAATACTCCAGTGCCTCTTTACATTTCCTAATATTTCAATTCCTCACATGAGGTTTCACTTGCTGTGTTCTCTGTTCTTTATACAACTCACAAATAAAGATGATATGCAGTTGCGATTGAGGCACTATTGACTTGCATGGGCATGGTATCAGGTCTTTCACAGAATACACATTAGAGGGATGGGACACCAAAAATTGGGCCAAGGCAAGCCTAAATCGTTATAGGTAAAATCTCTGCTGGCATTGCACCTTTAGCAGGAATGGCTCAATACCAGGAGTTGCGCATAATGGGAGGTATGTCGCCACCATTCCCTTCCTTAATTCACCATCCTGTCTCATATCAGCTATCGATCTTAAAAGTTCACTTTTTACCAAGGGTTCGGCCAATTGATTAATACACAATGGATTTTCAAACAGTTCCATCTTGTTAATTCCCTGCAAATCATCTTTTACAAACATAAGCCATTTCATTTTGTGGGCCCTTCCTAGATTTAGGCAATCATTAATCATTGATTGTGTCAATGCTACTTCAGCCCTGGACCACACGGACAGCCACAGCATAGTGGGTGCCTGCCTTACAATGTCTCCCAGTTACAGTAGTCCTAATTCCTCATACGCTATTATCGAAGGAATGCTATGGGAGAGTGATAGGAGTCTTCGCAGAAATCTGTTTTCACTAGTTTGCAGTTAAGAATGATCAGTGTGCCCCCAGACCCAGGCACCATAGGTGGCATTCTATATAGGTCTGGCTTTGTATATTGTAATAGCAGCGTCTAAGGGCAATGACCCTAACTTAACAGCAGATTTAAATAGAGAAGCTGTAGCTTGTTCAAACAGCATTGCCCTCGCACTCCTCAGGTGCCTCAAAGTACTCAAGCTGTCAAATGGAACCCCCAGATAAATATATGTGGATACACATTTAAGAGCAGTACCACCACTATGAAAAGGAGTTAGACTAGTCCCAGGGTGGACACAAACCATAGCAAAAGAGTTGAGACGTAAAAGCTACAAAACTATCTATAAGCTTCCGGAGACCCATCCCCGTGCTGGTCCTGAGCACACAGTCATACACGTACATAAGTACGGGTACTGTCGGCACCCCATAATAGGCGGATAAGCTGCAACATCATTCAAAAAATCATCTAGGTCATTGTTATAAAAACTAAAGAGGAAAGGGGCCAGCATAAAGCCTCACCTGACCCCTTTTCGGATCTTTATATGTAGCTTACTCTCCTTGTTTATCCAAAACCCAATGCTTCCTTCTATATCGACATGCAGCTGGGAGAGAGAGTGAACCATTTTGGGATTGGCACCTTCGTTTATTAGCATATTCCACAGCTTCCCCCTTGAGACATTATCAAAGGCTGTGCTTAAATCCATAAATGCCAGTAAGAGACAACCCTCTTTGGTGGACACACATTTACTCATAACTAGATGTAGATTCAAGCATTGTTCTACAGTCCCTAGGCCCTGCCTGAAACCGTATTGTGCAGATAATTAAACTGCACTTCTCATGTGCCCAGTTTTCAAGTTGATCCAACAAAACTCTCTGCCCAGTACCTTGGCTGGGGAATCAATTAATGATAATAGCTGCTAGCAATGGAAATCACTTCTGTCCCCTTTTTAAAAATTGGGACAATTGTTGCCCTAGACCATGGTTTAGGGGGATCAGCACAGCTCGCACTCCGAAGCACATTCACCAGTATTAGGGCCCAAAGTGACAAACTGTCCTTAAAAGGGTCAACAGGCACCCATCTGGTACCAGTGCTTTGTTGCTTGGGCATCTATTCAGAGCTGAGATTATGTTCCCAAGGGAGATTGTTAGCTCTTCTGCACCTCCTAGGCCAATTGAATCCTCAATGGCGATGTGCTCAATGGGTTCCAGTTTATTAGAATCATAGAAATTCGTAAAGTGTTTGACCCATACATGTTCAGGAATGGTCCCATCTATGCTAATTGCGGAGCTACTTGAAAAGAAAGGTGCATTGACTTCCTTCCAAAATTGAGACGCATCATTCCTTGCACAGGCAACAATAAGCTGCTCCCAAGCCTCCCTTCTGATCTCCTCTTTCCTTAACCTAATGGCTTCTTTATAGAGCGTCCTACAGTTTCTAATTTCTAGCAAAACCCTCAGCAAGCTTTTTAGAGCTTGTATGAGGCTACTACTGAGCTGGTGAGCATGACTTATCAAACCATTTATTGCGCCTCGGGCATGGTGTTGCTTAAATAGTGTTAATTGCTCAGTTGGCTTCTTACAAATTTTGGCAAAGGCCCCTAGTACCAACCCCAGATCGGGTTCAGCACTGAGACAAAGCTCAAAGTGCTCCCTCTGATTCTCCACAAGCTGGGCTAAGAAGACCTTTGGTTCGTCGTCCCTCCATTTACGGCGCACACCCCTATTTCTCATATATTCGATGTGGCAAACCATCCCATTCATAGACACCAAGGGCGGCCCTAGGTTAAGGCCTAAAACAAGTGGGTTGTGATCATTCAGAACACTCTTTACAATTTAAACTTACACACCTTTCTAGCCCAAGCCTTAGATAGTGCGATAAAATCAATTAAGGACGTCCTTCCTCTACCAGTGTACGTTACGTGACTCAGGATTTCTTTTGCAACTAAATCAATACTGGGTATGAGGTCATGGGTCTTCAAGAGCCTATTCAATTTGTCACCACATGGGTTATGATCAAAATGTGAGAGGCCACAAAAGTCATTGTCCACTAGTAGGATTCCTACTTCTCCCACTGAACATGCCCTGAGGAGTGTGAGAGGCAAAAAGAGCCCATTCTCCCACTGAGAGTTCAGCATTTACAAGCCTGTACATTTAACATAAAAAGTTGGCCGGCACCTGGAATTTGTTTGTGCTTTTGTGATTTTTTTTTTCTGCTACTACTTTTCAGTAGACATTCTTCTGTAACACACATTACAGCTGTGAAATTGTGGATTCTAGAAGCAGTTACTTAGAGAAGGCTATGAATAGACCTAGGCGTCCAGCTCTTGATTTCCGCCACATCTGCACCTTCCTTTATCAATCCAGTCACACCCAGGCACTTATCCATACCTATTTAGCCATCCATGTACGCTCCCACTATAAGGCATCCATTGACGCATCGTTACAGACACTGGTGCATTAATACATTCACCAGTGTGTGTCCGTGCACGGTCTGTGGCCCCATTGTGTTGTGGCCATACTTTCCTCAATGCACCAGACTTTCACTCGAAACAAAATGGCATAATGTTATGGGACTTGAAATTTGGCTTACCCTGATCCCAGCATAGCCATGACAATGCAATCTCTCCCCAGATTTCTCTGTTTCATGGAGCTGGGGAAGCATTTGTTTTCTCTGCCCTCAAAATGGGGAGATAACGGCAAGCATCCATCTTTTCACACATTCATCTTTTCATCCATGCACACATGCTTTCATCTTTCCAGCTATGCACTCGCTCACATGCACGCATTTGCACCCTCTCCCTTCAGCCCGCCAAACCCTTAGTAGCCCAATAGTCCCATTCCCCCAATGCAAGGACCTAGGCATTTGCATTGATCTGCTATTTTTAGATCTTGCCTACAGACGCCTTTCAGCTGTCTGTGCGTAAAAGACATTCTGTGAACCATATCAAAAACTTCCAGTGGACTTTGTGCCAGCCCATTGCTAATCATTGGTTGCCTGTCTAATCGCTTGTTTGCTTGCTTCTTACTTGATGTCTTTTCTTCCTCTCGTGTTTGTCATTCCCCTGGAAAATAGCTTCTTTACAATCCCTTTGACTGGATGACATCTATCCTTCCACTGCTCACATTCATATAACTACTTTTTTACGTTTCAGCCTACCAAACCGCGTAGCTGTCTGGTTTGCTAAAGACATTGGGGACATTCAGAAAGTTGACCCAGGAATGCATTCCGCCCGTTGCTTACCATTAGCTGTGTGGTTTGTAACTCATATTTTCTGTTTGCTGGCTTTGTTTTAGGCTGTCGGGTTCGTCCCTTCCATTGCCAAAATCTTGTATACTGTGTTTTTCCACAAACTCGCTTTCTGTAAACAAGCTTTTAAATCTTGTTCTTATCTTGTCACATTTGCTGTGCAATCAAAGACAGATGTCAAATGTTAGGCTGTGTCTTCCAGGGAGCTTGGTGTTTATTTTTCTTTCTCTGATTTAAGTGTGAGTAACCTGTGCGTCCCAGTTTTCCAGGGCTCTCAAGAAAAGTGTAAGCAAAGTATATGTGCAGGGCTTTAAGTGGGATGAAAAAACTGGGGGGGTCTCTCGTAGGGGCAGCCGATGTAATTATGAGCGTGGCTTAAAACTGTTAAGCTAAAAATCTGTACTTAGCATAGTGTGCTGCCCCACTGGTATTGTGCTTCTTCTGTCATTGCCTCCAGATATATAATACGAGTGACATTAAACCTACAACCAGCCAGGACTATAACAATGGTTGTAAGTTGCATAAGATAAATGAGAACAAACTGCAGCATTTTCGTTATTATATACAATGAAAACATAGGTGGTTCAGAGATGTGTTACAGGTAGGAAACACTTAGAAGGCCTGTTTCCGTTGGTTGTATGTGCTTGGCTTGGGGTCATTTTGCAAGCAGACCAGTTTGAGGATTGGGCACATTTTTGATTTGATTCTAATGTTTTCTTCACACTTGTGCTTCAAAATGCTATATTTTGGATCCCCCTTTTTCAACAATTTGCAGTAAATATGTGGTGTAAAACCCACCATTTCAATCCATTTTTTTCAAAATTTTCTTGCCGGGGGAGAACCCCCCGCACCCTCCTTTTGCTCGCTTATTACATTGGGGTACATTTTTCGCCTCACCACTTTCAAAATCCACCAGCCGCCACTGCCCACTAGTAGCATTTAATTTACAGGCCCTGGGTACATGTAGTACCATTTTACTAGGGACTTACAACTAAATGAAATATGTCAATTGAGTGTTAGCCAATTTTAGTATTTTTAGGGAGAGAGCACAAGCACTTTAGCACTGATTAGCAGTGGTAAAGTGCATAGAGTCCTAAAAGCCAACAAAAACAGGTTAAAAAAACAGGTGGGTGAAGGCAAAAAGTTTGGGGTTGACCCTGCAGAAAGTCCACCACATGGCATTAGCACAAGCGACCATATCATTCAAGCAGCATGTTTCCTTTATTGCCACTCAAGCCCAGCCTGATAATGTAAGTTAATCCTGTAAATAGCACTCCGGGCCATTTATCAACATAAAATAAAGGGGCAGCTCTGAAGGTAATGAGACAAGTATCTTTGTGCCTAGCATACCGGAGGCTGATTAGGTCTACTAGCGGGGTTCTTCTCTTGATGACTGTGTGACTGCAGAGGGTGCTCTCTCCAACCAGACCATGAGGTCCATCCAATACTTAGTTAGGGCCAGTGTTAAGAAAAGAATGGAGGTATGCAAGTTAGTTTATTATCATAGAGTAGGAATCCTTGACGCACTAAAGAATGGCCTTGAGCTTTTAGGCACTAGAACGGGGAGAAACATGTTGGCAAATTTGGGACGGCTAGAGCATTATATCCACAATTATCCATCATTTTGTTTTTTAATCATACCTGAGGTACCTCTGAATAAGAGGACATTCTCTTAGGGGTACCTCAAGGTATTTTTAGGATTGATATGGATCCCACCTTTATCCAGTTAGTCTATTATTTTGAACTCCTTCACAAAGAGGTTGAGTCTTCCCTGGTAGTATTACCTTACAAGGGTGGGGTGAGGAAGACATGGATGAAGCACGCCACATGATGTGGGTGAGCCCTCCGATCCAATATATTGATGCATATGATTTGTTGATCCTTGGATGATGCCTAATAAGACTTTAACTATTTTTCATCACTGTTTCCTATTGTGGTTGCATGTATGTGATAGGGAGGATATATGGTGACTGTACCTCCTACTCTGTTTTTGTGCTATACCTGACCTTGAATCTCAAATCACACTAAATTCAAATGCTTCAAATGAGTAACATAGGCGTTCTGCTGTCTTCCCAAATTGAGTGGACAGTCCTTCTTACCCCTGACAGAAGCACAACAGGGTAAAACTCTGTCCATAGGAGCAGAGCTACAGATCTTGGGGCTACAAGAAAAAACATCTAAGATTCTCCTCAGGTGTTATTGTTCTGTTGCTGACCCCGACCAAGGCGTAGGGATTAGCCTCACCCGTTTAACTGATGGGAAAAAGAAACCTACTTATCTTGCGTCCAGTTGATAGGATAAGACACTGGCATAACTAATGGACCTGGAGAGGAGTATCTCAAAAAAGTGTGCAGGTTCAGCTTTTTTAAGGTACTTTCAGGGGTGAAGCCTCCTCAACCCCATGAGTGAAGCCCATTTACTATTATACAGCTGCACCTCCCTTTATCATAAAGTATATGGTAACACCAGTTTCATCACCACAATCACTGTATCTCACTCAATCCTTCTTGGAAACATTAATTACCCAATTATTGCTTCTTTAAGGAATGCTGTGGCAACCACTATTAATTTACACATTTTGGCGGATACCGACTTTCCCACAACCTTCCATAAGTTAAGCCTCACTTTTGCCAACAAATTGAAAGTCAGCAAAAGAGTGTGTAAGGGTGCTGCAACATAAGACTGACAAAGAAATGGAGTTGAGTATCGCGACTCATCATTAACCTATGGTGTCTGGAATATTTTATAGTTTCCCTTTTACTCTGGTTTTTAAAAAATAAATGGAAAATTCCAAATGATCCATCATCTTATTTCCCATGTTGTATCTCTTCTAACCACTACATTGAAAAAGCAGCATTCCAGATGGTGTGAGTCATTCAAAGTAGCAGGGAAAGTGGTGAATGGGAAAGGATTTGGTATTGCTGGCCAAGGCAAACATCAAAACTTTACACAGATACATCCTGATAGTTATGTGCTCCTCACAGGTTTCTGTTGCAGTCAGGTTTTAACTTGACAAATGTCTGCCTATGAACTCTTTGTTTTCCTGTACTGTCTTTCAGCAAGTCTGCACAGTTGTATGTCACATTATTGACTCCTGAAATATCGGCCTACACATATATCGTAACCATGATATCAACTCATAAAACACCATTGTATTAAGGACAGATTTACTATTATTATTCTCCAGTGTGACAATACTTTAGAGTCAATGTTATGGTCACGATATATATGTCGATATTCTGACCACAATAGTGTGGTACACGACACTCAGGACATGTCTATAGTGGTGCTTGTTGCATCTGCTGCTTTTCTGACAACTGGGCACCCTAAAACTGCTACTTTGAGGGGCCTGTGGTTCCAGCACTCAGAAGATGCCATACGAAGCCCACAGGGAAAGGGAAAAGAAAAGAGAACGAAAACCTGAAATGGACGATCTGCTGTGTCACCTTAAAAAGCAGCTGCAAACCCTCAGGCAGGTGACTGCCATTTTGGAGTTGAAGAGAAAAGGAACAACAGCCAGAAGCCCCAGAGCATGAGAGGAAACAGACCCAGATGAGAGACTCTTCCAGTTGTTCCTCCCTTTTATTCTTCCTGAGTTCCCAAGTCCATTATGTCATGTGGTGTTTGATGACATTTTCTTTTCCTCTTCATTTGCTATTTAAAGGTCTTAGTGTGGTTGGAGGGTGTGTGACAACAAAGATGTGTTCCTTCACTTGTTCCCTCCACTTGCTGATCCTAACTCTTCAATCTTGGGACTTCCTCGCTGTCACAGGGAAGGTAGTGATCACAACCCCCTGCAGTTTGAGATTTCAGATGTGAACCCGGGCCCACGAGATAAAGTAATTCTACAACAAGTGGAGTACCCTAGGCGGGTGACAACTAGGCTAACAGATGAATATATAGCAAGGCTGGCAATACTATAACAGAAGCTAGATTTGGGAAGCAACAGAGGGCAGAACCTGGAATGGTATGAGGGAAAAATAGAACAGGTTGTGCAATGCCTTCGTGTTGAACTAAAAAATGAAAAAATATACGCAACGAAACAACATAAAATCCCAATGGTTCTCTGCAGATTGCTTAAAGATGAAGAGGGAGATAAGGAGAGAAGCACGTAGGCTTAGTGTTAAATATGATCTGAACAGAGTTATTTACCTTAAAAAATTGAGAAGAGAATACAAAATGCTAATTTGTAGCTCGAAAAGAGTCTATAAAGAAAAATGCTGGGGAAAACTGATGGAAATAATTGAAACAAAGAATATACGCCAGTTTTGGAAGCTGATACAGGCAGCTGCAGAACACCCGGTGGGAGCTATGAATTGTGTGGTAGAAGAGGCTGCATGGGAGGAATATTTGCAGGAATTGTATGGCTCTCGTAGGGCATCAGAAGAAGGAGTGACGCAAAATTGGAGTGGGTTAGTAGAAGACCTAAAACTAGATTTCTCCGTACTGAATGTGAAAAATACGATAATCAAGTTAAAGCTAACCAGGGCAGCAGGACCTGATAATCTCCCAGCTTCCATAATAAAGTCCCAGCTGAACTGGTGGGCAGATTTTGTGTCCCACATGTTTCTAGTCATCTTGGACACAGGAAAAATCCCCAAAAATTGGAAGGGAGCAGTAATTAGACCGGTGCACAAGAAGGGTGATATGAAATCTCCGAAAAATTACAGATTAATTAATTTGTTGAACATTGGGGAAAAAGTCTTCGCAAAAATAATATTGGGTAGGCTTAAGGATTGGGTGGAGCAGTGTTCAATTGTGCCGATAAAACAGGGGGGCTTCAAGGAAGGCCATTCCACTGTCGACCACTGCTTCGCCCTATGGGCTGTGGCGCGAAAGTCAATAGAGCAAAAGGGAAGTTATACTGTTGCTTCGTTGACTTTCGGGCCGCGTTTGATTCTGTGGACCGTAAATGCCTTTGGGAGTCCTTGGAAAATTATAATATACCGGAAGGCTTACTGGCTATAGTAAAAGAGTTACATAGAGGAAACTGGGCACAGGTCATTAGGGATACGGGGGGGTCCTTGACGCCAAAATTAGCAATTGAGAACGGTCTCAGACAGGGCTGCGTCTTGGCCCCCTTGCTTTTCGCCATATTTCTAGCAGACTTACCTGCAACTCTAGAGGTTGACAGAAGCGCCAGTCCCAGAATGGATGGTCATAAAGTGTCATGCTTACTGTATGCAGACAATTTGGTGATTTTCGATCAGACGGAGTTAGGCCTCCAAAGGAAACTAAACGCTTTTAGAGAGTATTGTGAGGCAAAGTTTTTAGTTGTAAATATGGAAAAAACTAAAATTTTATGTTTTGGGAAAAGAGACACGAGATTCAGTTGGTTTTTAGGCCCCATGAAATTGGAGATTGTAAGTGAGTATAGATATCTTGGGGTCTGGTTCGATAGTGCATTAAAGTGACATACGCACTTAGAAGCTCAGAAAGCAAAAGCCTTTACATCGATTTGTGGGCTGAAAAAATTCAATCGAGAATACGGAGATATGTCCCACAGACCGTAGTTAAAGGCATATGGTGCAATGATACCCCCGCAAGAACTGTATGGAGCTGAAGTCCTCTACCTAAGTGGTAAAAGCGGCTGGGACTTAGAAGAAGGGAAGTGTTTAAAAACTTTATTGTCACTACCGAGCTCAGCAATGATCCAGGCCATTAGAATTGAGCTAGGAACAATAGCATGGAGCATACAGATTCAAATGTCTTTAGTAAGGTTCTGGAAACGCCAGGACCCTGGCGTAGTGTAGAAGGTCTCACAATGGTGCAGAAAGGAGATTCAGTTTAGTAGACTAAAATGGGCTAAGGAAACTAGAAAGAAACTGCTTACTGTAGGTGAGAATCTAAAGGTGAGGATGTGTCAACAAACACTGCACGCAGAATTTACAAAGAGCGCACTCAGATCCCAAGGGCAGGAATTGTCCAGAAATGTAGATATGGAGTATCTGAGAACGAAAAAATCAGTACAATGTATGAGAACTCCATGGTTGAATGAAGCCTGGTATCCTTACCTGGACACATTAGCCAACTATTGGCTTAGATGTGAAATTTTAAGATTAAGAATTGGCATTAATCCTTGGCTGACAAATGAGAAAATAAAAGCAGAAATGGTTCAGCCTGATGGAAATTGTAAATGTATGTTGGGAACAAAAAGCGATATTTTGCACATATTAGTAGATTGTGTTTCAGTTTTAGCTCTGCGGAAATTATTTTTACGTCCAATTTTTTTAAAATATGAAACAAAGTCACGAGAACAGGCAGTAGCCCTACTTACAGAGATGCCTAACCTTGAGACTGCCATTGCAATCGGAAACTATATGAAAGCCATAAAAAGTCTCTTAGGGAGAAACTGAAGATGTTTTAATGATTTTAAGGTTGAATTTTATTAAATGCTCTTTGCCTTTGTTTTAATTAATATAAAATTGAATTAACATGAATTTTATCAATTTTCAGGGGATTGAATTGAACTGGACATACTAATCAATTATGGTATTGTGCCACCTTGTGTGGGATATTTGTGCCGCAACCTTTCTTTTATAGGTTATTAATTTTAATGGAATTGGTGAAGAATCTGTATTGATTTAATATTCACAATTGGGTTTTATTGTTGTTTAAGGACTATGGTCTAAATAAACATTACTTTTTGAATGATTGACTTCCTCGCTGGATTCCTGACTCCTAGTTTTCTCCAACCCTGTGAAGACTTCATCAGAAAAGATGTTTTTATGCCTTTGGCTTTTTCTTCCTGACATGGTAGAAACTTCCCAAGGGCACTTGCTTACCACTTATTCCAGTATGTGATGACATTGTGGTTTCTGGAAACAAGTGTCCTTATCTCGGATAGGGAAGATCCAGATTTCGATTATGGGTAAGTGTCCAGCCCTGCCTGCGCTGTAGCCTGAAATTGCACTGAATGGCTTCGCACACTATGAAGACCAGTGGCTCGTGATCTTGGTAGAAACATAGGAATGCCGAGAACTGATGGTCACTTTCACACAAAGGCCTAATATCGGCACCAAAGAAGAGTGAGTTTTCCAAGACAGGCTATTTTTTTTAAGGTATTGAGCTCGACAATCAAGTAGGAGTCAAGGTCCCGTAAGCAAAAGATTGAGACATTCAGGTAACAGCAGCGTTTAGTTCTCTCTTAATCCGGTCCACCACGGATTGTTCCGGTTGAGTGGAGGGAAGTGTGACGCAGACCGGAAGTGCTGTTCTTTAGACAATAGGCACAGCGGCGGTTAGCAGTCTAGCTGCTTAACCGGCAGCATAAATACCGATGCCTGCCTCGACGCGCAGCGGACGCGCGCAGCGGGCGCGCCTAAGGCAAGCCCGTCTGCGCCCGTCCGCGCCAGACAGGGCCCAGGGGCCTGACCCCCTGCCCCTCCACCTTCAGCTCTCCTTCGGTATACTAGGGAAGAATTAATACTCCTGCAGAAAGCCCCTAAGTTAACTTGTATCCATTCTATATCCCCCGAGAAGTTGCAGGACAGATGCCTACACTGCTCATACGAACTGACCCCACTGACCATCCACCCCCCCTCAGCAGGGAACGTGTTTAATATGGCTCTGCTTAACTGCAGATCCCTGCCAAAACACACTACGGAAATATCTATACTTTTACAAGACACTGAACCGGATGTTCTGTTTCTTACGGAGACTTGGTTATCTCCTAGTTCAGATCCAGACATTGTCCAAACGCTTCCCCCTGGCTACCTGATTCAGCGATTAGACAGAACAAGTGGGAAGGGGGGCGGGATTGCAATCATTTACAAAGACCATTTAATCTGCCGTATTCTGGACAGCCCTCTTCTAGACTGCGAAAATGCCCACTTCTCTATTGAATTCGCTCCATCACTTACCCTCGTTGGCATTCTTCTATATCGCCCCCCAGGAGCACAGGGACAATTTTGCAGCTCACTACTGGAAACTGTCTTAAATCTTGCCAGTGCTTCGCCCAATCTCAACCTTCTGGGAGATTTTCATTTTCATTTTGACGACCCTTTGGACAGGGTGGCTAACGACCTAGCCCATGACCTTGCAGCCTACCAATTCGACCTAAAAGCACACCAAGCAACACATGTCAAGGGTCACCTCCTTGATCCCATTTTCTCAAGTATAGCGGAATTAAAAGGGAATGACCCCATTCCCCTTCCTTGGTCAGACCACTTTCTTGTCCCTTTCTCTTGGCACCCACCCTCCTCGGGCTCACAATCGCTAGCTTCACGTATCCAAATTCGCCCTGGTCCAAACTGATTGTAGAAGGCTGGACCCGCGAATTGGAATCAACTATACCCATCCATGACCCCGATCCTTCAGTTGCTAATAGAAAGTTCTCCTCATGGATTGAGAACTCGCTTGACATAGTACTTCCTAGGAAAACTATATTTAAAAAAACGGGTCCCAATAAATCCCCTTGGTTCACTCCTGAACTTCGCAAATTGAAGCAACAGTGTAAAAGATTGGAAAGAGCATGGAGGAAAGACTTCACAAGCGAAAAAAAATTACAATACAGGCTATCCATCGCTCATTATAAAACAGCATTAAAAGCAGTTCAGGCTGCCTACTATGAGGAAAAAATCCGCTCCTCCTCTAACTCCTCCAGAGAAATATTTCAGATCGCAAAAAAACTCATGAAAGTTCCCGATCCTCCTGCAGCCCCTGACCCGTCCGGTCGCCGATGCGAGGAATTAGCTGGATTTTTTTCTACCAAAATTCAAAAAATCCTCATTTTCCTCCCACCCACCGACAATGAGCACTTACTCAAGCTCTACGACTTAGAACCTCCGAATAACTTTCATCTCCTAGATTCATTCACTCCACTTACCGAGGAATTATTCTCTTCCATCTTAGACTCGGTCAAGAGCGGGTCTCCGCTGGACCCTGCCCCTCCTAACATCTTGAAGCTGGTAGCACCCACAGTCGCCTCTCCCATCACCAATTTAATTAATGCCTCATTAGCATCGGGCACAGTCCCCCAAGACCGGAAAAATGCAATAGTGAAGGCGTTATTAAAAAAACCTCATCTAGACCCCACTGAGCTGGGCAATTACCGCCCTATCTCATTACTCCCCGGTATTAGTAAGATTGCAGAAAAACATGTCAATCGTATACTTTCTGCACACCTGGAAACTTTTAAATTACTCCACTCGTCCCAGACTGGCTTCCGCCCTGGTCAGGGCACAGAGACTGCACTGATAGCGGTAGTGGAGGAGTCAAGAAAGATTCTTGACTCCGGAGGATCTTCGGCTATCATCCTCCTGGACCTAAGTGTAGCCTTTGACACGGTGAACCACGGCACATTGGTCCACCGTCTAAAAAAAGTGGGAGTGACAGGTACGGCCTTATCATGGCTGAAATCGTTCCTGGAAGAAAGGTTCTTCCAGGTATTCGAAGGAAATTCCCACTCCCAACCAGCCCCGCTGCAGTGTGGTGTTCCTCAGGGCTCGTCTCTGAGCCCCACACTTTTTAATGTATACATGGCCCCCTTGGCAGAGATCGTAGCCCCTTTTGGTATCCACATATGCTGATGATACCCAGCTAATTGTGGCACTGAACCAGGCGGAACAATCCCCTACGGATCTGCGTTCCTGCCTCAAGGAAGTCGCTAGCTGGATGAGCTCATCTCACCTGAAACTCAATGGCGACAAAACGGAGCTCATGCTGCTGGGCAACCAAGCAAATTTTAATTCAAACACCAGATGGCCGATTTGCATGGGCCCAGCTCCAATGCCAAAAAAGGAGATAAAAAGCTTGGGCATCTGGCTCGACCATGATCTCACTTTTAGAGTCCAAGCAAGGAAAACGGCCGCCGCATGCTATGGTCTGCTCAGAACCACCCGAAAAATACTCCCTCTTTTACCAAGCCACTCAAGAAAGCTCCTGATCCAGGCACTTATCCTTTCCAGGCTGGATTACGGCAATGCTCTTTATTTGGGTGCTCCCAACTCAGTCATTACCAAACTGCAAGTGGTTCAAAACTCGGCAGCAAGACTTCTTACGGGCACAAAAAACCGCTGCTCAGCAAAGCCTGCTCTTCGTT
Organism: Calotriton arnoldi; assembly: GCA_963921515.1. Lineage (NCBI taxonomy): Eukaryota > Metazoa > Chordata > Amphibia > Caudata > Salamandridae > Calotriton > Calotriton arnoldi. The sequence goes on along the minus strand of CAWUFW010000215.1, from coordinate 3,736,054 downwards.
CTCTTCACTGGCTCCCGGTACAGGAGAGAATACATTTTAAGGCCCTCTGCATTGCGCATAAAGGTCTGCAAGGCAAAGGTCCTCCTATCACCAAAAATCTGGTTAAACCATATAAGCCTATACGAAGTCTGCGCTCGGACGAGCTCCACTTGGCTGAGGTCCCCAGAATTAAGAAGGCCAGAACAGGCGGTCGCCTTTTCTCCTACAATGCTTCTAAGCTCTGGAACGCCCTTCCTCCTCCTATCCGCAAGGAGGTCAACCATCTGACATTTCGAAAACGTTTGAAAACTTGGCTATTCCCATAAACCCACCCTTCTCCCTAGCCACCTCCGCAGCGCTGGGATGCCTCCGGGTAGCCATGCGCTATATAAAAGCCCCTTTCATTTCATTTCATTTCAAGAGTCAGTTCCTGCCTGTTCTACCCATAACCGTGATGTTGACTCAATAATGCCTCAACGGGCTGTATATTGACCACAAAAGCAGCTTTATTCATGAAGTTCTGCCCTTTCCTACTGTAGAAATCGTTGCTTAAATAAAAGATTTAGGTGTAGGGACCTGAAGTATTTCTTATGAGCCCACCACTGACACTGCAAATACCGGGGTTGCTGCATATCGGGGATGCCTACCCTTGATTTCACCTGAGGCCTCTTTCTACCCCTACATTCCCTGCCTCTTTTCTCAGTCTTGCAGGTTCTTTTTCATCTATCATTTCTACTTTAGCACTGTTTACCTATCTTTCTCTTTCCTACTCCCTGCCGCTTGCTCTCTCTTGCTCTGGGTCAAAGTCTGATGATGAAAAATAAGTCCTGGTCCTCAAACCACCTACAACCATCAGCCCAAATTAAGCACTGTCCATAGCTCAACAGTGGAAAACCAGAGGGTTCGTTGTAGGTAAAACTGGGGACAGCGACGTATGACCTTGATGCTCTGTTCACTCTGAACCCCTCAAAGGTCACAAGCTCTGGTAGCTGCGGGTGTGGTTCTTCGTGCGAAGCGGGTGACTATACCAACAGCATCCATCTCGCACCTGTACAACGTAGCAACTAGGGCGAGGCCACCAGGGGCTTTCAAAAGAAGGGTAAACATTTACTATTTAGCGCAATATTTCCTGTTCAAGGCTGTCACATGTTTCCCGGCAGCAGTCCAGTTCGACGACAAATAATGTGTTTCATTTCAGCAAGGAGATACAAACCGCCTTAATTGTTCCTAATTGTTGAATGTTCACTTTAAAAGGAACATTACACTAAGTTTCTACAGTATAGTATGAGCAAAGAAATATGCTTTCGAGAAACTTTGCGTTTTGCATCTTTCTAACACCAACAAATATAACAAGCATTCGCAAAGCCAATAATAGGTCGCGCCTGCCAAGCCTCCAATTTTTTTGTTTTATTTGCAAATGTGCAAATATATTATAGGTTTTAAAGTAATACATAGTAAAAATGCTGCTGTCTAAGGGTGGTTGCAAAAAAACGTAAGTGACAAAAAGGGCCCAACACAGAAATATAAAGAAATATGAAATCGAAACAGAAACTGGGCAGCTAGCTCTAGCATTTCAGTAAAGTGCTTTTAGGCAGGCATGCACGTCACAAACAAAATTACGTCGCTCACAGTGAGGAGAACCAATAGCTGAACTGAGCTGCCCCATTGCCCCATTTAATGCAGTGGTTGGCAGAAGCAAAAATGTAAATGACAGATGAACAGACCAGTGGAGGAAAAGGGCTGAATTATTATAATGAATTTCTTAGAAAACACGAGGCTGTCGAAACAGCTAATGCTGTCTGTAGCCAAACTCAAAACACATTTATGTGCTGGGTGAATTGTAACTCATGAGACCAGTGTTTGTGGACACTGGAGCCTCGCCCTGCCAAGACCTCCTCGTTTATGTTAACTATTTCTTCGTGCGTCCAAAGCCTTCTAAAATGGCATTGGCAACTGAAATTTCACCTGGTTGTTGTTCTGTGACATTCAATCACTCAACAGTTAGCTTCTGTGGTTATGCTTTTTATAGTGGATAGTATTTCTTATTCAAACAAAGGGCTGAGGTGTGCCATTAATTCGTGCTTTTAAGTTTTGAATACCAGGAAATATAATAATTTGCATTATATTGTTACACTTTTTTCAAACATTTAAAGAACATGCTAGAAAAAAATGCACCTGTGAACAATGAATTTCACCAGGAATTTTAGTGGCAGACAATGGTAGAGGAAGAGGAGAACCAGGTGAGGTAATTTTTATGTCTCGTCTCCTAGATAGTTGTGGTGATGTGTTGCTGGAAGAGCCCCACGAGCTGTATGTGATGTCACCTGGAACGTTGGGAAGCATCCTGCTCTGAGGGTTCCCTCAGTGGCAGTTGCTGTATGTGTGCCTAGGCTGTGCCGGCTGGGACGGCTCTCTGTACTACCGCAATCTCCACAATAAACCCTCTACCAGAAACCTCGACTGTGTGTCCCGCGCATTGCTTCAATGGCGACAGAGGATGGGATCCCACTCGTCTCAGAAGTATAGAAGTATTGCCCATGCACTACGGCAATTGTGAGTATTTTTTTTCTACTCGTCTCACACTCGACCATCATACAGAGAGCCGTACCCTTTCTTCTTCCGGCACCTGCCCTGCGCTGTAGTCTGCCCCCTGCTACCGTCACTCTTTGTGTCACTTGACACTTGCTTCGACTTTGCTGGCTGGCTCAGTGACTGCCTTGGAGTTTTTTGGGGCCCGAGGACCGCCGTCTCCTACGTGCATTTCCCTGTTTTTTTTTGGGCACTTTGTGGATTTCGGGACTGATTTTAGAGTATACATTCAGTGTAGAGTATATTCCCGGTGGAAAGAATACCAGAGCAGACTGTTTATCTAGACTCCCCATTTCTGACACTGAAGAGCAAGAATGGGAGACTGAAGTGGAAGAGTGTTTTGTAGCTCATATCAGTCAGGACTGTTTGTCTTTTGCAGAAGATGACTGGGTAACAGAGGTTAATAAAGATCCTGTACTCAAAGAAGTTGTTTCCTTAATCAAGAAAGGCTGGCCCAAAGAGAAATGTCTTTCTTCTGAACTGCAAATGTTCTGGAAGGTCAGCGATGAGCTTTCAGTAGAGGGTGGAAAAGTGGTTAGAGGCAACAAACTTGTACCTCCCATATGTTATCGAGGAAAAATTATGTTAGCTGCACATTCAGGTCATCTTGGTGCCACCATCACCAAGAGGAAAGTAAGAACAGACTTCTGGTGGCCCAGAATGGACATTGAAATCGATGATTTAGTAAGACAATGTTCACACTGCAATGCCAGTGACAAAACTCTAATTCTTGAAGGTGTAACCAAATCTTCTGTTGCCCCTCCTGGGAGAGCTTGGCAAAGGCTGGGTATGGATTTTTTGGGACCCTTCCATGTTCTTCCTTCCAACTCAAAATATTTCCTAGTTCTCATAGATCATCTGTCTAGGTGGGTTGAGGTTGAACCCATTAATACACCCAACTCTAAGAGCGTTATCAACTGTCTCAACACAATATTTCTCAGGGAAAGTTACCCTGAAGAAATCCTTACTGACAATGGTGTGCAATTTGTTTCAGAGGAAATGAATTCTTTTCTACGAACCTGTGGTATTAAGCACACTAGAACTCCGCTTTATCACCCACAGAGTAATGGGAAGACAGAGAGGTTCAATAGAGTTGTTGTGGAGTGTGTGCAAGCAGCCTTTAGATCAAAAACTTGTGTTTTTCAAGCTGTAAAAGATTTAATTTGGTCATACCGCACTTCGCCTCATGTTACTACAAATTATAGTCCCTTCGAACTTATGAGAGGGAGAAAAGCTTCTTCACAAGTTTACCCTTTCTGGATGGTGAAATCTTTCCATCAAAGTTGTGACATGAGGTGCATGTGGGATTCTGCCAACAAAAAATCTACTGAAGCATGTTCCAAAAATTGTGAAATTCCTGTCAGAAATGTACCCCACAGACTCCGTGTTGGAGATTGGGTTAGAATCAAGAACCCTGTTTCTGTAAGAAAAGGCCTTTCTAAATTTTTAGATTCACAACAGATTGTTGATATTCGCAAAAATGCTGTCAAATTGTCTAATGGAAACTGGTGGAGCAATTCTCGTGTTGCTAAAGATCCGTGTCCTTCATCTGAAACTATCAAGATTAACAACAAAGTTTTGGAGGGGGATGGTGTCAGGAGGAGCACCAGGGTCCATACCAGACCACGATGTTTAAGAGATTATGTTTAGTCTGTGTTTACTCACGTAGTTCATGAAATCTTGCACCCCTTTCCCTTTTCATTTCTGTACTCCTCCTTGGTTAGTATTGTGTTCTGTAAGTTCCTCAGTTATGAAGGGGGGAGGTGTGGTGATGTGTTGCTGGAAGAGCCCCACGAGCTGTATGTGATGTCACCTGGAACGTTGGGAAGCATCCTGCTCTGAGGGTTCCCTCAGTGGCAGTTGCTGTATGTGTGCCAAGGCTGTGCCGGCTGGGACGGCTCTCTGTACTACCGCAATCTCCACAATAAACCCTCTACCAGAAACCTCGACTGTGTGTCCCGCGCATCTCTTCAATAGTGCAATCTGTCTGTTGGCGAAAAGACCTTTTGTAAGCTTACAGTGGGCTTGGAGATCACCCATTGCGTACCATTGCTTGGCTTTACTGTCAATCTTATTTGCAGGAAATATATTGGATGGCATATTCTCTAACGATCCTAGGATCAAGGTGGGACTGCCCATACCTCTTTCCTGGTCGGACCACTTTGCTATCCCTTTTAATCTTTCGACTTCAGCATTAAGCATTGTCTCAGCTGGTAAAGGGAGAGGGAGGAAAAGAGAAATTTGAGCCAAATTAGTAATGTTTCTCTTGCTAATTATTTTAGGAACTTTCAGTTTTCTGAGCTTTCAGATGCTAATTTGGCTGCAGATGAACTGTCTAGAGGGTTGTTAGGAGCCATAGACACTTTGGCCCCCGTTAAAAAACACTATGTAGCGAAAAAAAAAACCCTCTGCACCTTGGTACTCTGATAGACTTAGAAAGCTGAGACAATCCTGCCGTAAACAGGAAAGGATTTGGCGTATTGATCTCGCGCCGGCTGGTAGAGAGCTACACAAACAGTACCTGAGGGACTATAAAATGGCGATTATTGAGGAGAAAAGACTGTATTATTCTAAGGCCACTGAATCAATTAAATCTTCTAGAGAGCTTTTTAAGGTTATTAACTCTCTTATCTCCCCTCCTGTTGCTGATTCATCTGACCTTTCCCAAGAACTCTGTGACAGAATGGCAGAGTTTTTCCGCATTAAGATCACAGACATATACTCCACCCTGGAGGACTTTAATGCTGGAAAGGATATATTTGCTCCTTCTAAAACTAACCCTGTTTTATCAGCAACTACGGTAGACGAACCAAGGCTTCTTACCTTCCCTTGTTTTTCTCATGAAACAACTGGTCATCTTTTGGAAGGAGTTACCTCGGGGTCTCCCTGGATGCCTGCCCCTTAAGGTCCTAAAAATAGGAAGGGAAGTCATTGTTTCCCTTCTCACCTCAGTACTAAATATAGCCATTACTAAGGGGCAGTATCCTACTCTTTTGAAAACTGCTGTTGTTAAACCACTGTTAAAAAAGCCGTCTTTAGATCCTATTGAACTAAGAAATTATCGTCCTATTAACTTGCTTCCGGTTCCAGCTAAGATTATGGAAAAATATTTGAATTCCCAACTTAGTTCCTATTTACTGGATCACCAGTTGCTTGATGGTTCTCAGCATGGCTTTAGGCGCCTTCATAGCACTGAATCAGCACTAACGGCGGTCTTTGATAACATCCGGGTCCAGGTTGATGCAGGGCATACGACACTGCTGGTCCTTCTTGACCTTACAGCAGCTTTTGATACCCTGTCTCCACTAAGGTTGGTGGAACGCCTTAAGGAGATAGGGATTGGGGGTTCGGCCCTTGAGCTTCTCTCCTCCTTTCTTAGTGATAGGGCACAAATAGTGAAATTGGGCCAATTTTATTCTTCTCCCAAAGCATTGATTTGTGGAGTTCCTCAGGGATCTTCCCTAAGCCCCACCCTTTTAATATCTATGTTGCCCCATTGGCGAGGGTGGTGAGGGCCTTTGGATTTGAGGTGTTGTCCTATGCCGACGACACTCAAATCATGGTATCTATTACCAACAGCATCAGTGAAGCTGCCGCAAATTTTAAAGATTGTATGCAGGCAGTCTCATCTTGGATGGGTGAGAATTACCTTAAATTGAATGGAGAAAAAACTGAGATCTTGATTTTTGGTAACCAACATGATATATGGTCTAATGACTGGTGGCCTGATTCCATGGGCAGCTGTCCCTCTCCTGTTTCCCATGGGAAAAACCTGGGGTTATGGTCGACACTTCGTTGTCCATGAACCTACAGGTTAGCAAAACAGTGTCTATCTGTTTTGGCATAATCAGGCTGCTTAGGAAAATTTCACAGTTCCTGTCGTTCTCATCACGAAAGCAGGCAGTGATTGCTCTGATATTGTCCAGACTCGATTATTGTAATGCCCTTTATTTGGGCATTAACAAGGGTTTGGTGAGACGGTTACAGATGGTACAGAACGCTGCAGCAAGGTTGGTGTTGGAGTTGCCTAAGTATCATTCTGTTTCGGCCTCCCTGATTTTGCTGCATTGGCTACCTCTGGATCGAAGAATCCTGTTCAAGACTTTGTGCTTGACTCATAATGCCTACTATGGAGCTGGCCCTGATGCCATCAAAGCTATGTTTCAACGCTATATCCCGACCAAGCAGCTTAGGTCTGCCAGCAAGAACTTGCTGGTGGTTCCTAGGTTTAAGAAGGTCAGATGGCGAGGCAGAGCCTTCTCCACTGCTGCTGCTATGCTGTGGAACTCTCTTCCGGACGGTCTATCGGGCCTTGAGTCATACTCTCTTTTTCGCAAGGCCTTGAAAACCTGGCTTTTTACTCAGACCCTGGCTTGAGCATTTTATCTGGTTGAATGTTAGTCCTCTGCAGCGCCTTGATGCCCTTGGGCTAAGTTAGCGCTTTATAAATCGAATATTCATTCATTCATTCATTCATTCATTTGCTTGCATTTTATTTCTTAGCTTGTTTGGGCTTTTCTTCTCTTATTGTCCCTCCACTAGAGCAAGGATGCATTACTTGTGTCCTTGCACTGCTTGCTTTTCAAGCACTGTTTTTTTTGGGGGGTTAAGCACTCCATGAGAGTGCATGTGTTTTCCAGATGTCTCCCTCATGTACTTCTCTTCTCCAACTGCATTTTGTGTTGCTCTCTGTCTCTTGTGTTCTTCTCTCCAACCTTCTCCATGTTGCTCTTATGCACTCCTCTCCTGTGTTGCTTTTGCATATGTTACTTCTCCCCGCCAGCTCCATACTGCTCTCTCTCACCTGTTGCTTCTCCTTCCACACATCCCTTAGTGGTGCTTCTGTTCCCCCCTGCCTTGCCTGTTGTTCCCCCTAACCCATGCTCTCTGTGATGTTTCCCCCCCCACCGGCATCTTCTGTGAGGCTTCCACTACATTGTGCCCTCTGTGTTGTTGTGCCACCACCAGCACTTCAAAAAGAAAACTGAAAACACTTCTGCGCTACAAATTTTTTTAAATTTACCTATCCAACTCAGCAAATAAAAAAAAATCTCATGTCATTTAGCAGGTGCGCGTGCATACAAGATGATGCAGGAGCCACGCCGTAGTACCTTTTATTGTTTGTTTTCTCTAGCTATGCGTGCATAGCACGGGGGATGATGTGCAGTATGGCTTAATCTCCGATAAAACTAGTAGGTCCCAAAAGCAAGATTTATTGGCTTTGCCAATGCTTGTTTGGGGTGCTGTGGAATGGGTAGCAGAGGCCGGTGGCCTTTGGGGCTACTTGCGAGGGCACAAGACAACCAGGGGCTTATTTACAAGCCCCTTGCACAGCCGGTATGTCACTTTTTCCTATATTAAAAGTGAATCCCCAGCGGCAAAAGGGGCTTGTAAATAAGCCCCCCAGTCTAAGGCATTCATTTCATGTCGGCGCATAAAACAAAGTGGTGCGAGCAATAGCCTCTAGCGTTCTGCCTCTTCGCGTTATCCCTGAGAGCTCACAGTAAAATGTTACCACAAATGCTGCATAATTACGCAACGAGGCATCATGGCGTAATTTCTGGCGTTTGCTCCACTGTTACAGGGAGTACAGCACTAATGGCAGACAGAGATGTCCGCTGTGCACCTTTTGCCAGATCCATGACCGCCCCCTCCCACACCCAACACTTCTGTATCAAGGAGTAGCGCAGGCCATGCCCAACGCATCACCAGGGCCGGACTGGGAAACGAAACCGGCCCTGGCAAACTGCTCGGCCGGCCTCCCTGTGGGGAGGAGGCGATGCTGCCAAGCTGTTTGTTAGGGCCGGTTTCGGACAATTTTGTTACAGGGGGCCAATATTGTTGGCCCCCAGTAACAAAACCGGCCCCCAGGGACCCAAAACCGGCCCCAACCCTGGCAGCGCACTGAGGCAATGCCCGGTGCCTGCTACGGCCAGTCCGGGCCTGCGCATCACCTGCTCCTTTCCTTGGCCCCTGGAATAGGCAACCGCGTGGACATTAACAAAAGGTCAAGCCACTGGGAGCATCGAACCCTGTGCAAGCGGCTCATAGTGAAGTTTGGAAACCTCAGAGAATGATAAAGGTAGCAGTGGGTGTCACAGGTGGGTAGAGGAGCAGGATGATGTATCCGCAAAGTGAGTGCTGCATGGTGGCGATGGGAGGAAGTTGAATTTGGATTGTGTGACATAGTTACAGCTACGTCAATCAAGAGAGGGGGGACCAGGAGCTAATTAAAGGTCCAGTGCCCGTGCTCCAAGCGCTAAACGTGAAGTCAAAGACGGGGGACACTGTTCCTGAGAAGTAGTGCAAAATGTCACTCACTCAATAAAGACAGAGAGGGAAGCAATAGAAGGGGGGATAGGGATCCTAGTCTAGGACCCACTGCTAAGAGGGAAGAACAGATCTTGTCTCATATAGCCCTCACACACCCCGAAGGATGTCATGCTTCATCATTGGGCAGTTGCTCCTCGTCGGGCCGGCGCTGCAATGCCCTACGGGTCCCCCGAAGGGTCACTTTGTCGGAGATCTTTTGAGAACTGCCGTCTGGTGCATGAGGGTGTGTGGGGTGAGTTCCTATGTGAAAGGTGGAAAAGTGCGTGCAAAGAATAAAACTGACTAAAGGTAACCAGAGGAAATATGCTTTAATGTGATGGCACCTTTCTCAGAATAAAAGAACCCGTAGATTCAGGTGTTACCTCTCAGGGCGCAATGTGCCTAGGTAACTAGAAGGTCAGGTCGACATGTTTCGCGCCTATGTGGTCACAGGGATCCGTGGCGTTTCTTCAGGACCAAATGACTAGTGTATAATGTGTTGTGCACGTGAGTAAGTAATGTAAGGGTAGAGACCCTTTGAAACGATCAGGGCAGGCCAAAAACTACGAACCCTGAAGTTTAGGCTACAACTAAATAGTTGAAACTGCTCCTGATCGTGACCTAGGAAAGCAGAAGAAACAACAGAGGAGATATACATCAGGTGGGTATGTGAGGCTTCATGGTGTGCCTCAGTATTGTATATCAAACAAACATTGATTCATTTTTATGTGAAAACGAAACTCCAAGACAAACTGGGTTAAAAGTAACATCGGCCCCAAGGACCCAGCGTGGTGACTCACCAGGAGTGCACGATGGACAGACCGCCTATGTCAGCCAGGGTAGCGGCGGACATGTCAGCTGCCCCGTCGGCAGATCTGGGAGCCAACCTCATCGGAGTAGAGGCCATGTACGTAGGAGCCCAATATGTGGGCCCCAAGGCGTGCTTGTCATACACATAAAACTGGTCTATGCCGGTACTCGCAGTAATAGCACATATTAATGGCCGGCATCAGAAGAAGTGCCGCCAAGCGTGGTACAGGCACGCCAGATCTCGTGTGGCCGCACGCAGCTTACTGGGGCCCTGTTGCTACAGCGTGGCCAGTGAGTTAAAGGGACCCTTACCTAATATGGGGGGGAGAAGTACTCCCAGGGCTAATGCCGCAAGGTGCCCGCACCTTACCGAGCTGTAAGAGAAGACAAAATAGTAGAGCAACAGCGTGAGAAACTGACATGCCCAAACTGTCCCGTAGATCAGCAACTTACTGTCAAGTTCCCTCGGTACGTGTAGCAGCTTTCTACTTACAATTTTGCTTGGGTGCCGGCTCATTAGCACCTACCTTGTCCTCACGCCTGCCCGATAGTGAAGAGGGCCAGGTGAGGGCAGTCCAATTATAGTTGTTGCGATTGACGCGAGGGAGGCGCCTCTATCCGGTATGACTCGTCAGAGTGCTGTGTAGTGTGCGTGCTTAAAAAGTATTCTACGCGCATGTGCGGAGGAAGGCATACTGGTCCCTGTGACCTGTGCGTATGTCTGCGCGTGATTGCTCGTTGCCAAGGGGATCTTAGCGAATTAAGTATTAAGCATACGGCGTGCAGGGGCGCTGGATCCTCCTCCTAAAAAGCCTGTAAAGGGACAGTAGCAAAGATACACTGACTGTTATGACGCAATATGCGGGCGAGGAGTGTGAATAGTAATATCATAACATTGTCATCATGAGCAAGTGGTTCAGCCTGGCCATAGTCGGAAAATCCCTGTGTGGACCCATGCTGTAATGATGAAATCACGCGATTATTAAGGTGTAGGTAGCGTGTACTCCCGTCAGGGACTAGTAGCAACAGAGCCCAGTGCCACTCAATAAGAGGGCCTGAGAGGGTATGAGAGGGCGGAGGAACAGGGCCCCAACCCATAACCAGTGTTACCCCAAGAAGGTTTACAGGGGCATGAGGTGATGGAACCGGTGTTCCTACAAGGGTACTCCATCAAGTGTAGAATAAAAATAAAAATAAAATAAATGGGGGTGGTGCCAGGGGGACAGATGGGGCCAGTTATCAGAGTTCAGTCCACGGTATCTCATCATTTAGGCCATGTTCATGGGTACATAAGCGGTGGACCCACCGTTGTTCACGGCATAGAAGCGAAATGCCCCTCCACCTCTGATTGGCCTCGAGAATCGTCCACTTTATTTCCTCACAGGAATGTCCTTTCTCGATAAAGTGGTTGGTCATTCTGGTCGTCGTCCTGCCACGTCTAATGGTGCTCTTGTGCTCACCGATCCTAACCTTGACTGGTCTAGTGGTCATCCCCACGTATCTCAGAGGGCAGGGGCAGGTGATTAGGTACACACAGTTAGTGGTATTGCAATTTGTGTGTTTGCGCTGTTCCCACGTAAAGTCGTCCAGTTGTAGAATTTTAGTGTGTCTAGTCGAGGAGCAGGCACTGCAGGTCCCACAGGGGTAATGCCCCGATATGGCAGGCAAATTCCACAGGGTAGTGCCCTGGGGTTTCCTTTTGGGACGGGGTCGTGTATTGATCAATTGGTCATGGAGATTCGTAGTGCGTTTGAACGCAAAACGAGGTTGATCGAAGTTAAGGGAGTCGGTATTGAGGATCCTCCAGTTGTGTTTGATTATGTTCTTTATTTTATTGGAAAGCGGGGTAAATGTTGTGACACATGTGATCACATCACTGGTCTGTTGCTCTCTTGTCTCAAGTAGTGCCTGTCGGTTGTTGTTCCTGGCACGTTTTCTCGCCTTCCGGATAACCTCCCTGGGGTAGTCCCTTTCATGTAGGTTGTTGGCAAGAGTGTTGGCTTGGATATGTGTAGGAGAGTAGGATCTGCCTCTTATGTTGCCCCCACTTTTTTTCTGATGTTTACACTGGTTTCTGGCTATAGTCTGGCTGGGTCCCTGCCAATCAGGGCCCCAGCCTCTCTGTTCTCTCTAAACGACTTGGAGTGCACTCTAGGTGCACTAGTGATTGGATACTGTGGTACCTTATGAGTCCCTAGTATATGGTACCTTAGGTACCAAGGGCATAGGTACTTCACAGGCCTACCAGGGGCTGAAGCATGTATTATGCCACCCCTGGGAAGCAGACTAAATCTGACACCACAGGCCTGCTACTGCAGCCTGGGTGAGGTGGTGCTAGCACTCCTCACTGAGATATAGGTTCCCTATACCTCTCCAGCACACACATATAAACCTATCAGTCCCCCCTAAGGCAGGCCCTATCAATCCTGAGGGCAGGGTGCTTGGCTTCTATGTGAGGGGGTGCCTCTGCCTGAGCAGGGCAGCTCTCAGAGTCCATTCTCTGGTGCTGTTTGTGGATGCGGTTAAACCATATACTTTTAATTGCATTATATCCTCGCGGTAAAATGCTAACTTTGGTATGGCTGCATCGAAACATGTCGTGTTTGGTGTCAAACATCTTGGAATACTACCCCCCGCCAGTCCTGGCAGCGGGGGTAGCATTCCACCCTTCTAGAGGGATAGACATGTACCTACTGTGGAAACGCGGTAGAATCCTGAAGAGCCCTGGCATCACAAAATGGATGCCACCAGTCACAGACACTGGGCTGCCCTCCTGCTGATGACCGAAACTCGCAGTGGAGAAAGCCCAACAAAAGGTATCCTGTCACAGGGAGGTGTAACCACCTCCCAGACAGGGTTTAGTGTATTGGGGCTGGGTGGGTGCACTCTTAGAGTGCTTTGAAGTCCTGCACTGGGGGAGCAGAAGGCTCCTCTGTGCATATGCCAGTTCAAACCGGCTCAGGGGCTACCTGCCCCTGCTCTGGCGTGAAACTGGACAAAGGGAAGTGGGTGTAACCACCCACTCCCCTGACCCTCCCATAGGTGGGGTCTAAGAGCTAGTCCCTCCCTTCCTTGTTAGTATAAGGTAGGGAGCCCTTGAACCTGAAGATTAGATATCCCTGGACGACGCTCTGAAGAAGAATCCTGGACCTTCGACGTTCCACTACCTTTGGAAGACTCAAGAATCTCCCTTGGAGTCAAGGAGTGACTCCCCTGCTTGGCAGGCACCAAAAACTACAACGACGGTCGCAAACTACGCCGCTCCCGCCGGAGCCCGAAGTCCCTGCAGCCCCAGAAGTGGATTTCCTGACTTCTCAAAGGCCATCGTGAGTCCCCAGTGAAGCTGAGGCCAGTGGACCCCAAGAGTGACGAGGAACCGCGATCCCGGGGTACCGTGCACTATTGTCGAGTGCAACCACTTTACAACGTTCTAAGAACCTGTGCTTTGGACCACGTGTGGTCCCAACCTCCAGCAGGAATCCCTCCGAAGATCAGAGGCCTACACCGTCCCGAGTGACCGTGGGCCCCTGTGAAGGAATCCTCCCGAGGCATCTTCTCGATCCCTTGCCAGCCGGCTCGTGGGTCCCCTGAGGACTTTTCTAAGAAACCAAAGGGCTCCCCTGGTTGCTCCAGGCCTGCCCTGACTTACCCTCGCTGGGTGAGTCCCTCAGACCTTGCTGGTCTGCGCCATTGCCTTTTCACACTTTCCACGAGACTTGCTGTTACCAAGGCCGGTGGCTCCAATCGAGTTGCCGACACCACAGTAAGCTGCAGACATCGTGGGACATGCCGAATCCAGCTCCTGGTTGTCGTCGACACCTCCTGGACCTCGTGGCTGAAGAGTCAAGGCACACGTGACCGACCTGAATCCTGCAACGACGGTGGGCATCCAGCTTCCTTGCCCCGAGTCACTGCCAAGTGACTTTGAACACTGTCCCCTCTGCTTTCAGGTCTTCCTTCCTTTGAATCCAGGCTTGGATTCCCCCGGACACTTCCTCGAACATCACAAGCAGCACGTCTTCTTTGTTCGCCATTGAAAACGACGCCGCGACCCGACACCAAAGGACACCTATGCACCCGGCTTCCCTGGGTGAGGTAACTCCAGCACTACGGTGCTCCTGTGGGTGTGGGCCCTAGAACTACTTACCCTGTAAGTGACTTGCTTGTAGGTTCTCCCGAAGTATCCTAAAACTCCTATTTTCCCCGTGCGATTCTCGCACTGACTCGTACAGGGTTTGCGTCTGTGTTAGACACACCGCGTCCAACTCCCTTGTAAATCTACCAGTAACTGCGTCCTTCGACTCGTACTGACCGATCGGTGTGTTCGCCTCGAACACGTCAGGGGCCTGTAACATTGATAACTCAATCGCGTCCGCTTGCATAGACTTGTACAGGACTCGCACCAGTGTCTGAACACCGCGTCCGTCCCCTGTGGGTCTCCTACAACTACCTGGGTGGTTCTCTGGGGTCCCTCGATTCTATGTGCTCTAGACCCGGTCTAGCCAAGATAAGATTGTGATATTTGCTGTGCTAACTTATTTTGATAACAATTGACTTGTACATATGTTCCTGACTTCTAATCTCATAAAGAGATTAGTAGAGAGTTGTTTAGTAATAAATACATATATATTTGATATATATACCTGTGTGGTGTCTTTTCATTTGGTGATTCAAGAGATTGTGTGGTAAAACAAGCTGCTTTACATTCCTTCAAGACTTAGCCTGAAGGCTGCTCTCCACAGCTACCACTAGGATAGCTTTCTATAAAGGTTGTCTTAAACCTATCTACCATAAGAGTCGAATTGTACTGGTGCAAGGTGTCCACTTTAACTAGTGAACAGCATATACCAGGCCAACTTCTCACAATATCAAACTCCTGTATACTGCTACAATTGCGTTGTATCCTCAGGAATTGGCCATAGGGTAGATTTTCCTTGAGGGCTTTAGGGTGATGGCTCTTGAAACTGAAAAGACTGTTGCAGTCAGTGGTCTTCCTGTAGGTCGCCGTATGGAGGTATCCATCTTCGAGGGTGATGAGTAAGTCCAGGAAGGGGATGGCCTTGTCACTGCATGTCCTCGTGAAATGTAGATGGGGGTCCAGGTGGTTGATCCAGTCATAGAACTTGATAGACATTTCCTCAGTCCCTCTCCAAAGGATGAGGACTTCGTCAATATACCTTTTCCAGGTAATCAGGTTCTCCTGGAACGGGTTGTTCTCTGTGAAGATGTTGACGGCTTCAAAATGCGACATGTACAGCCCCGCCAGACTAGGCGCAAAGGTACTCCCCATACTGGTACCCTGCACTTGGTGGTAGGTAGTGGTCCTGTACATGAAAAAGTTGTTTTTCAATGCAATGGTGATGACATCAATGATGAAGTCGGCCGGCGTGTTGGTAGAAAGAATAGCCTCACGTAGTAGGTTCCCCACTACCTCGATGGTGGCATCCTGGGGGATGTTGGTATACAGTGCCTCTACATCGAGGGTGAGGAGTAGGTTGATTTCCTCTGTATTGTCATCATTGATCTCCTGAATCAGATTGAGGACATCATGTGTGTCCTTGAGGTTTGCTGGTGTAGCTTGAACCAGTGGTCGCAGGAAATGGTCACTGAATTGGCTGAGGGGTTCGAGAAGGGAACCTATGCCCAATACAATGGGGCGGCCCGGAGGAGGGACAATGCCCTTGTGAATTTTTGGGAGAAGGTAAAAGTAGGGCATCTTGGGGTTCACATTCACCAGGAAGGCCGCTTCTTTCGGGGAAATCCATCCCTCAGTGACTGCCTCATTAACCATGATCCGGATCTGGGTGAGAAGTCGTTCCGTTGGGTCAGTCTCGAGTTTCTCGTAATACTGAGAGTTGCCCAATTGCCGTGAGCACTCATTTTCGTAATCCTGGATGTCGAGAATAACTGTAGCTCCACCTTTGTCCGCTGGCTTAATGATTATTGTTTCGTCATCTTTAAGGGAGTTAATGGCGTCACGAAGTTTGTTAGACATGTTATTAAAGATAGGTTTGCTCGTCAGACAATTCGCCTCCTTCAAAACCGCTTTTTCAAACGTGAGAACCTCACTGGGAACCATGCCTGCGGTGGGGGTGAATTTGGAGGGGGGGTCTAAGACCCGAATCTTCGCACTCTGGTTTAGTTTTGTCATTGAAGAAGGATCTGAGTCTTATCTCCCGGAACAGTTGGTGGAGTTCCTCATTCATCCTGAAATTGTCCTCTTTGGGGGTTGGTACAAACCCTAAGCCCATCTCCAAGGCAGTGACCTCATCAGTGTTGAGTTGTTTTTTTGGAGAGATTGACAATTAGGCTCTTTGGTGCGTCATGCTCCTTGTTGTTCTCGGTTGCGTCTCTGTGTCTTGCCATTGTACCTGCTTGTTCCCTCTTCTTCTTCCTCTGCCTCTTCCCCTGCCTCTGTTCTGAAAAGGAGGAGGAGGGTGTTGGAAGAAAGGCTGCTGGAACCCTGGTTGTGGACCGGGGAAGGCTGGATACCACATGGGTCCTTGTGGGGGGTATGGTTGGTTTGGATACCCATACATGGGTGGTAATGGAGGGGGTGGGAGGAGTCCCTGTTTGTTAGAGTTCCTCCCCCAGCTTTGGTTACTTGAGTTGCTGTTAGATGAACTCCCCGAAGTGCGGGACGTAGAGGAGCCGTCATCAGATAGGGCATCATTATCAGAGGGTTGGAAGTCCTCCTTGGTATAAGGGTAGATTTTTTCCCTGTCGAATCTCTTAATGTCCTTCTGCAGCTTAGAGATCTTCTGTTGCAGAAGGTAGTCCCGGTGGTCGGACATCTCGGCGTTGATCTCTGCCAGGCGAGTTTTTAAAGGCTGATATGCTGATCCCTGTTTTCAGACCATTTTCCGCTATGTTGATTTTTATAATCAGCGCCTCTGAGAGACGTCTGGCCGTCCCAATGATCAGGATGATCCAGTCGCGGGTGCATTTCCCCGCGATCTAGCTCCATTTGCGCCTAAAGATCAGATCGTCCAAAAAGATTCTAGGTGCGGTCCGTACTAACAAGCCATTGGGAGCTGCGTTTGCTCTCAGGTACTCTGTCATCACAGACCCATGTAATGCAATCTTGACTTGTAGTTTCTTAAGTGAGGCTAGTAAGTTCCAGTCACCTTGTAGACTAGCTGTCGCCATATTTCCATCATTATCCAATAGTGAGGGTGTTCTGAGGATCTCTGCTACAATGTCTTCACCGAAGCTCAGTCCCAAGTTGTCACCCATGGTAGAGGTAGTCATGTCTTGAAAAAAAGTTACAGCTACTGCAGGCTAAAAAAGCAGGACTGAATAGACCTCTTGATAGCTGTGTAGAACACTGCTAGACTGGCCGGCCTGGAAACCGGGCTATTTCAATGCTAAGCTGTGGGTTTAAAGTCCATTTTCAGTGCTGGGTGGGCTGAGTAGCCGTGAGGAATCAGAGCTCCCTCTCCGCAGCCATGCTGCTTGGTCGGATCCCACCTCCCGCCGGTGGATCAGACCCCACAGGGTTAATGCATGCATATATTTGCTCATGTCTGTTGAACGCAGAGGTGATGGCAGGGCTTTAACCCCTTGTATGCTCATGACGGCTCCCGGCCGTCATGCGCCACGGTGGGCGTGTGCGCACGACGGCCGGGAGCCATCGAATCCCCGCCCACTAATAAAAACCCCCGCACAGCGCGAAAATTCGCACCGCATGGAAGGGGTTAAGTGGGATAAAAAAACTGGGTGTGCTCTAAAAGAGGAGTGGCAAACCTCTTAAAGAGATGTGGCCAACCCAATTAGGAGCATGGTCTAAATCATGAGAACTAACATTGTGCCGCTTCAATATAATAGTGCAATTGTTGACGCACAGTTTGGCTAGCCCTAGAGGGTAAGAGTTCCCTTCCTCAAGACTGTATTGTTTACCACATGGTAACATAAGGACTTTTTTTCATTTCTGCATCGACTACAACTAACTAAAATAACAACAAATCAAATAAGCTAAAATATGTCACTGCCATTAATAAACAATGCACACAGTAGGGATGTGTAGTTTAAAAGTATTTCGCATGCCACTATTCCCCACTGCTCCAAATAGGATTCCGTTTTATGATTTTATGGCAGGACCACTGAAATGATACGATTCTGTGGCGCTTTCCGCATAATTGGGGATTTGCTGCATTTGCTACTTAGTCATCTGTTGCATAAACTGTGGACTTCAACAAAAAAAATTGCTTATTGTTCAAAAAGATTAAAAGGTATTGAAGATGTAGTCACACGTGTTGACGTGCAGTGGACAGCCCTTCGCAAAAGGTGACTAGTCACCTTTCAATTCCTTGTTGGTGGATTTCGTTGGTAAGCTGGATGAAGTGAAATCTTTGCTCAGACAGTAATCACATGTGTAAAAATGGAAACAATTAAATACTATCATAAAATGTGCCATATTAAGCCGTATTATCTGCCTTTTCTTGCAACAGAATTTATTCAACCCTGCCGCATAACTTTGGTCCTTTCCTGCTGCATAATTCTAGTGGTCCTGCTTTGTGATCACAACAGTTATCTGCCTTGCTCGCATTAGGTAACTGAGGTTTCATAGTAAAATTGATTAGTTTAACGTGCATTTATTTTCCATTTAACATGTGCACATTTTGTACACAATTACCCAAAGGTTAAAAAAATAACAAACCTGTTACAGAATATATTGTTCTTTTTAGCCACATCCTGGACCCTGCCACCCCATTCACTGACATCCACCCCAGGGCATCAAGGATCACAGTTCATACTCTCTGTTAAAGCCAGGGCCAGACTAGGAACCAAAACCGGCCCTGGCAAACTGCTCGGCCGGACCCCTGGGGGGTTGGGGGTGAGGCCGAGCTGTTTGCCAGGGCCGGTTTTGGCCGATTTTGTTACAGGGGCCGATATTGCAGCTATGCTGCAAAAACGGCCCTGTAACAAAAACGGCCCCCCAGAGGCCCAAAACCCGCCCCACCCTGGCGGCCCGGGAAATGCCCGGTGCCCGCTATGGCCAGTCCGGCCCTGGTTAAAGCCCTTCAGCTGCTGTATGTAAATAAAGATTGCCTGTAAACGCTCCAAATGCACAAAGTGGCGCTTCCAGGCCTTCCTCAGTTACAAATACTTCAAAAGCCATTTGGGCCCCCTTGGGAATGCAGCCACAGCCCCCCAGGGGGGCGCGCCCCACAATTTGAAGACCTTTAAAACACAGAGGGGATATGAGGACTTCTCACCACGCCCCCAACTCAATGACTGACACCACGACGATGTTGCTGCTCTTGCATTGCAAAAAGAGAAGGGAAATCCAGAGAGAAAATGACTCTCTTTAAAGGATTTCCCTTCCTCTACAACCAACTAATCCACTAGGGAGAAGTGAGCAAAATGAGCACGCACATCGATGTGCACGCTCTCATTGCAGTCTGGTAAAAAACGGACCGCCTGTGCCAGGGAAAAAAACAGAGTCCAATAGGGACCCGTTTCGAGGCTCCCTTTTAAAAACTGCTGGTGCTCAGTACTGGCAGGACCCGGCCCACTTAAAGCCCTGGGTGGTGGAGAAGGGAATGCTGCAGACAGTCTGGATGCAAGGCAGAGACTTTAAGGCATGGGCAAAGTGGGCTCTGGCCCAGGGTCCCAGCCTTTCAGGGAGCCCCCCTGATAGGCCCAGCTCTGTTCTACAGAGAATCTTACCCTGATGGCCTTGAATATTTATTAAACATATTGTTTTAAATACTGTTTTCCTTTCATTTATTTTTAATGTGGTTGATGTTTGATGGCCTATTTCAGACATTTTGCAGAGAAATGTTGTGTTTGTTTCATGCCACGTCCATACAAAAGTTTCTTTTAGATCAGGATCCCACATATGAGAAATGGGAGGGTGTGACAGAGATTATTTGCTCTAACGTTAGTGAGCTGCTGCTGTTTTACAATATTACAAACACACATCACTATCCCTGAATATTTGATGTAAACACATTTAGAATTTGGAGGAGTGTACCTGTGCACTCAGTGACCAGGCCAAAGAGGGTATGAAAAAGCTGAAATAGAATCATAAATTCAAGGCTGTTCTTAACAGGGGCCCCAAAAATAAGTTTGGCTCAGGGCCCCCAAAATCCTTAAGATGTCCCTGATGCAAGGACGTGGTACTGGTGGCCTTCTTCATCAATGTAAGGAAGGGGAGGGCTATGTATAGTTTTCAGGAGCCATAACTGCCAAGATTCGTTCAATGAGTAATACAGACGCAAAATAAAATAAGAAGTAAGGGCTGAGATGGTTCTGTTGGGATTCAAAGCACTGAACTAATACATTCATACATTAATACACTAATACAATGAACAAAGTAAAGTTGTCCAGCTACGTCTCTAACTTATGCAGAGTTATAGGATATGGTGTTAATAGCACAAATAGACACTTGCATATAGTTTGCTCCACACCGCTTTGTGCACGTATTGCTGCCCAATGGTCTCCTGTCATGTGCAACCATTTCAGTTAATTATGGCTTGAGGGAGCAACAGTTTGCCTTCTGATATCCCACAATGCTACTGCTGTACTTAGTTGTATGACATTGTTGATTTATGCCTTATAGGTTTGTTCTGTTCTTTTTTTAGGTACAGTAAAAAAATACTGCATGATGCACGAGTGTTATATCAAAACTGTTAAATAAATAAATAAAATGTATGTGTCGAATAGTCCCAGAATGCAATGTCCTGTTGATTGTGTGGAGTGGCTGCTATGCAGCCATTGTGCAACTAGGCACTAGCCGAGCACAGCCCTATAAAATGAAAGGTCTGTGGCTGTGTATTTGCCGTAATAACTTCATATGCCAAGAGCCCACCTCGGTAAGTTGGGAAGGTAGGTCAACTAGTTAGGTTCTTACCTTTGCTGTGAGTGTGAACTGTATTGCACAGGTTTGCATCACTGCAGGGTGAATATGTAAATGTTCCAGATATCTACAGCATGCAACCTCACAAGTTTAGTAGCTTAAAATGAGGCCTACAGTTTTTGGGCTGCCAGCTTTCGGGAACAGAAAGGTCTTCCGACTGATACAGATGATCCTTCTATACAAAAGGTTGTTTTTTGTGAGTGATGCCGAGTGGCATGTGCCATATATGGCACCTTCATCCAACACTGGAATTACAACTTGGAGCCCACAAGATCCAGTGTGCAAAATGCAGTTGGCTATAAAGCCAGAGGCAGCTACTCCACTAAGGCAGAGGAGCATCACCCCACTACTCTCGGAGCAGTGTAAAATGAAAATTAAATGAAAATAACAGAAGTTTTTAGTATCAGTCAGGTTAGGGCGGGCAGGGTTGGGCACCTGTCACGTCAGGGAGGCAGAGTGATTGCTGCACTCTAAAGTGTGCATGACAGTTTGGCTGGCCATCTTGGCCCAGCCAAACAGTTATGCGCACTTTGTATGCTCCCCACCAGGCTGCAATGCACAGCCTGGTGGGGAACATACACAGGCTCCCTGTGCCTGTCTGAGCGCCGGACCATGATGCTCAGACCAATCACAACGCTGCATTGCAGCGTTGTGATTGGCTTAGGGGAGCCTGGGTGCTTCCCGATTGCACAGAAGCCAGGAGGAGGACGGAGAAGAGACGAAGTGGTAGAGACGGCCTGCTGAGGTAAGTGAATTAAAAATTTTCTTTATTTCCCCCACCTCGCCACCCCCGTTCCGTACCGGCCGCCACGGTATAAAGCCAGGACTAGCAGCAAATGTCACACCAACATATGGTCACTCTTTAGCTATTCCCCAATGCAGTAATCAGCAAGTGAGATTTTGGTCATAAGTAGTGGAGAGGGAAATTTGCGTAATTTGCTCTTGCGTAACTATGTAAAATTTCAGAAAAATTTCACAAAATTACACATAATTACGTGCAATGCAAAATCTGCATTTGGCACCATATTATAGCGAAAATTGTTGCCTTGCATCCATTTGGATACGAGGATGCATTTCGGACACAAGCACCACAAAAAGCAGCCACTTGTGTTCTGGTCATTTTTTATTGTTTCTGTAGGTCCTTCTTAAATGTTTGCAACAAACTGCATATAATTGAACAACCTGGTGTAATTTTGTAATTTCGGGAATTTTGCCTAACAAGCGAAATTCAAAATTACTGAAATTACACAAGATGATCCCTGCATAACAGATGTTAAGCCCGGGTCCAGGCATAAACTGATTACACCACAAATTGTGCAGATGATGAAGAGAAGGGCTAATTGTAAACACAAGCCACTTTGTTCACAAAGTATATTGAACTATGCTTTGGACTAGAAATTCCAACTGCTGAATAATGAAGTTAAAAAACAATTCTTAGAATGGCTGCCGACAGTAACACTAAGAAATGAACAAATTGCCACTGTTTCTGTGCTTAGCAAACTTACACGTCCTGTGCATAAGGGAAGCTTGTATTTCCTGTGACTCTATTGCACCTGTTCAGTGTATGGGTATTGCTTACACTACTACATCCAATACAGTCCTTCCTCAGTATACTAAGGAAGCTCATATTTCTGCTGGTGCCTATTCTACTGGCTCTGTATGCTCATTCAGTGTGTGCAAGGAAAACTTGAGCAGAAGTTGTATTTAATGTACCTGTGCTATGTGTGAGAGAGGTCATCACTGCTGGAGCTAAATATATATCTTTTATGTGCATCAGGGGCACTTGTACTGTCAATTGAACTCTACCTTTTGGTGTGAGGTGTGACTTGCACTATGCTTTCCCTGTAGGGGATTTGGTGGCAACTTAGAGAGTAGCAGCACGTGCCCGTGCGTGGAGGAATTTGCACCACTGCTCAAGGTGTGTGTGAGGCAGGCTTGCTCTATCTTTGCTTATATGTTTTTTGTTCTGCATGGGATTGAGTTTAAAGTGTTGCTATCTGTAGAAAATTGGGTTTTTGGTTGTGGGGGTTAGAACTCTTCTCAAGCAGAAACCATAATCCCTGCCAGAGTGTACCACAAAAGTCACTAAATTATCCTGTGCTTAACCCTCTGGTAGCTTGCCACAAAAGCAGTCAGGCTTAAGTTAGAGGCAATTTGTTAAGTATTTATGCAGCAATCAAAGAGTAGTAAAGTAAAAATACAACACAAGAAAAATAGCACACCAATCTAGACAAATAGAAAAAAATGTATTAAATAATTTGACACCAGAAAAACAAAAATCCAATCGGTACAACCGGAGTAAAGACTTTTAAAAGTTTTTAGTAAAAACTGGTGCCTAAATGATCAAAGCACCAATTACGGACATCTAGTCACACAAGACCGGGGCAAAGTTGAAAGTTATGGCCAACCACAATGGGGTGTGGTTCAGATATAAAGGGTGGATTTACCCAGTCTCCGCTTACCTTCAAAATTATAAGATTTTTTTATGAAAAATGTCTGAAAAGGTAAAGTTCGGTGAGGCAACATAGCCGGCGGTGTCCAAAGAGGAGAATCGTAGTCTGGGAGCTGCAGGACGAAGTTGGGGTGAAGATTTCTACGTTCGGACTTAGTCTCTTTTTTGGAAGTTGAAAATCCCCAGCAGGGTGACGCTGCAGACTGTAGCTGACGAGGCTTCCAGGAGGCAGGATACCATTCAGAATTGGAGCCACTGAACAAGATTTGCTGCTGTGGAGAAGATAGTAGAGGGAGATACCGTGAAGTCAGGCTGAACTTCGATGCAACTTGGGCAGATCGGCGAGCAGGTAGGTCCTGGTTTCCTGTTGGTTCTCAGAGCACTTTTTAATAGAAAGGTTTTTAGGTCCTAAGTTTTGTTTTTTTGGCTGTTTGGGGACTTTTAGCACCACTTCCAAGTGTGCACCACTTGGAGTGTAGGACTCAATTCAAGCAGGCTGTAGGTACGCGTTTCAAGTTGTTGGAACTTTTTATGTCCCTGTAGTTCAGAACAGGAGGCCTACCAACTAGCCCTTGGAGTCACTCTGGTAGTCTTGGGATCAAGCAGCAAGACAGGTTTCAAGCAGTAGGGCAGTCCTCTGTGACTACAGGGCAGACTTCAAGTAGCACAATAGTCCTCTGGTAGCAACGGAGCAATCCTCTGAAGTGCAAAGCTGGCCTCAAGTAGCAAGGCAGTCCGCTGAAGAGTCGGTCTGAGGGCCTTATTTGTATACCCGGTGCCAGCTTTGAAGTGGAAGAAGCCTCTACAGTTTTCCTCCCACAGATGGTTCTGGAATTTCCTTCCTCCCTACCCAGGATCCAAGAGGTCCGGGGTGACAAAAGGCTAGTGTGAAGTTCTTGGAGAGTGGGCTGAAGCAGCTCATTTGAAATGTAAGTGGGGCAGGCAACAGTTCCACACAAAACATCCTGGCAGGTGGTCCATCCTGCCAACATCTAGTCCCCCTCTGTCTCACTGCCTGGGAGAAATACACAAAGGCAGGCTGCCATGCTAATCACACCATGTGATCCTGGATGCAGGGTGCAGGCACCAAATGGTTAGGACAAGAAAATGCCAACTTTCCAAAAGTGTTATTTTTAGAATTGTGACTTAAAATCCGACTTTACCATTGAAGAGGATTTTAAATTACAATTATTTCAAGACCCAACACGGCATTTCTACCTGTTCCCCATCAGAAGTTAGCACATATTAACTGTAGAAAAGTAACCCAAGGTAATCCAATGTTTTCCTATGGGGAAGATGGGCATCATAAAAGTGAAAAATAAATGTAGTAGTTTTTCATTACCAAGATATATACAACTTAAAAGTACACGTACAGCCTTTTAATTACAATGTACCCTGCCCCATGGGCTGTTTGGGCATACCCTAGGGGTGAGATATGTATTGAAAAGTGAGGTTTAGGCCTGGCAAAAGCTTTATTTTGTCAGGTCAAATCAGCAGTTTAAAACTGCACACAGGCTGCAAAGGCAGTCCTGAGACACATTTTAAAGGGCTACTTATGTGAGTGGCACAATGAGTGCTGCAGGCCCACTAGAATCATTTAATTTACAGGCCCTGGGTACATTTAGTATCACTCTATTAGAAATGTATAAGTAAATTAAATGTGCCAATTTAGGTGTAAGACAATTGTTCCATGTTTAGGGCAGAAGGGTAAGCCCTTTAGCACTGGTAGCAGTGGTAAAGTGCACAGAGCTCTAATGCGAACAAAAACGAACTTCAGAAAATAGGAAGGTTGAAGGCAAGACAAAACTGGGGATGATCCTGCAGAGAGGGCCAGTTCCAACACAACCCCCCTCCAGCCAAAAGCCAAGGTAGACTAATCAATACCTTGATGGGATTCCCTAGTTAGGCAATAGAACCTGAGCAACGGCCCTCTACTGCAGAGGCCCGTGTCAGGTCTATGCTCTTCTGAACCCAGTTGGAACCCTCTGTCAACACTCACCTGAGCTACTGAACTGACCAATATGGAACCCTTTGCCTCCCTTGTGGATCTCATCTGTGAAGCTCCTAACCTTAATTTGCTCACTGAGGCATCCTAGAAGGCAGACAGTACCACCATGGCCAACCTAGTGATGTGGGTCATTCTGCCCCCTGGATCAGACGCCTGTCACCAACCCAAAGAAAACACTTTCCATAAGGACAGCAACCAAAAGAGGCCACTGGCAGCTGCCAATGTCAAGAGTCAAGGCCCATGCCATCCACTTAGAGGCTCTTAGTGGGGGCCTTGGGCAGGCCTCACCTCCAGCCTTGGGGCTAGGGAGGAGTTCCTTAATTGCTGTTGCAGGTTCTCTGACCTCTGAGGTTTCGCAGAGTGGAGGGCAACAGCCTCAGAAAACTAGACATCCTATTTCCACTCTCCCTCCCACCAGTTCACGGATTACAACCTGAGACTGCCCTATCAGACCAGGGTCTGTATCGTCAGCATGAACAGATGTCCAGTAAGGCAGGATTTCCAGGGGGAACCTTTTGGCCCCCTGCTCCTCCAACTGGACATGGTACCCCCAGAGAACTGAGCTTTCAGGGAGCCCTAGGTGGCTTCCCCTCCCAGCTCTTCTAACACAGAGGATAACTCATTTCCCAGAATGAAGTCAATGGGCATCTGGTGACTAACTATGACCCTCCTCTGGGTCACCTCCCCACCCCATTCCAGGGATACCAGAGCAATGGGCTGGAAAACATCTTGCCCCTGGGCCTGAGCTACCCTATACAGCTGTCCGGTGTACTGCTCTGGGGAAACCAACCTTTCCACTGCTATAGTCTGGCTGGCCTCGGTGCCTCTCAGAGCAGTTACAGGTGTACCATTCACTGTGACCCAGTTAAAGTGACGACTCCCACCCTCAGAGATCACAAGACCCCCTCTGAGTGTGTCTCCCAACTAAAGGAGACTAGGGTTCTACCACCAGCCCCTGGGGACTACAGGTCCTTAAGGCCATATTGGCCATCTTCTGAGAGATCCCACCAGTAGGTGGTTTCTTAGGACAGACAGAGTCCCTTGTTTGTGTCCTAACTGAGAACAATCAAAGCATCAGGGCTGGAAATGGGCGCCCTGGGCCACTGCCCACCAGAATCCCCTCCCTGTTTCTTCGAAGGGGCAAGGGAACCCTTCTGTACACCTTATTTTGGGACTTGACTGTGTCATCTTTGGCCTCCACCTCACTCTACTGGTGGAAACCAGAACTCCCTTCTTAGGGTCACTCCTGGAGACCTTCTTGGACGCTCTGGTGCTGACCCAGTGGCCCACTTCCTTTGCAGGCTAATTGGAGTCACTTAACTTGATGTCAATCAGGTATTTGTGCAACGCTGCAAAGCAAGTACTGAGCATGTGTTCTCTGAAAAATAGACTGTACAGTCCATTTTAATCACTTATTTTACCTCCTCTTGCCCAACCATTCAGTGCCTTGCTGGAGTAGTCTAAGAAATCTACTCTAGACTGGTTTGGTAACTTCTAAGTATCCCTGAAACTGATGCAGTATTTCTCAGGGGTCAGCCCAAACCTGGTGAGTAACATGGCCTTCATGAGAGCATACCTCATCTGAACCCCCAACTCTGATGTAAAAAGGGTATCCCTCCCTACTGGGGGCATGTGTTTACAAAGGCTGGCTCCCTAGTCCTCCTCTGGGACCCTGTGCACACTCAGAGCGATTTCACAGACATAAAACAATCTATCTAAATCCTCCCCCACCACATGACTTGCCACCTGGTCTTAGGGTATGCAGGCCCTCACCTCTCCATTGGACACTGGATTGCTGCCACCATTGATGCTGTACTCTGCTGCTTGCTTAGCTTTAAGGTCCAGCTCCTTCAGGCCCATCTCTTGAGACAACAACAACTTCCTTTCTGCCAAGACCCTCTTAGTCTTAGCTTTATCCTTGGACAGGGCAATATTCGCTTCTGCCCTCCTCTCCTATAGGGCTCTCTGGGCAGCAGCCTCCTTTGCTGTGCTCTTTGCAGTGGCCCACTTCTCAGCTGCTTCCATCTTGAGCCTAGCCAGCTACAGCCTGAACTCCCTTTCTGCTCTTTTTCCCTCCAAGTCCTCTGTTGTCAAATTGCGGGTAGAGATGCTGCTGTTGGCTGTGGATCTGGCAGGGACGTCACTCCTGCGGGTCCGCCTCTTTCCTCTTTAGCTATGATCAGGATGTTGACATCCTCCCACTCCATCTCCTCTTCCCGCTCCTCCATATCTTCCTCTTCTTCCTCATGCTCCTGTGCTGTGGCTTGTAACATGCTGGTCTCCACCCAGGCCCTGAGGGCCTTCTGGAGCTCCTACTTCTTGGAGCTCTGGGATGTTGGGAGCATGCTGTCCCTGCAGAATCCTTTAAGCTCAACCACAGTGTAGCTCTCCAGGTTGTTAAGCTCAAACTCCATGCTTGCAGGCAGGGTAACAGGTGCAGCCAGTTAGATAGAATGGGAGTGAAACTGGAAAAAGCAAAAAGAGGCCAATCAAGGAAAATCTAAAAAGAAGTCAAATTTGATGTCAGACTATTTTGGGGATTTTAGTGTTAGAGATCACTGAATATTGCTGTAAAAACACAAGGACTGACTCCCACCTCTGAGCACCAATGTAGGAAATTGGGTTTTTGGTTAAGGGGAGTGAGAACTCTTCTCAAGCAGAAACCACAATACCTTTAAGGGTGTCTCACACAAATCACTAAAATGTCTTTTGCTTAACCCTCAGGTAGCTTGGCACAAAAGTAGACAGCCTTAATTTAGAGGCAATGTGTTAAGTACTTATGCAGCACTTAAACAGTAATACAATGAAAATACAACACAAGAAAAATCCCACAGCAATCCCACACCACCAGTGGGAAAAAATCCCACACCAATCCCACACTAATGTAGACAAATAGAGAAAAATATAATAAATAATTTGACACCAGAATGACAAAAATCCAATCAATAGAACCTGAGTTATGATTTTTTAATGCTTTTAGTAAAAACAAGCAGCTGAAAGATCAAGTGCCAACTGTGGACATCAAGTCACGGCAGACCGGGCTAAAGTCAAAGGTCATGGTCAACCGTGGTGGAGCGCAGTTCGGCTACACGAGGACGATTGAGTGTGGTTTCCGCTTACCTTTGGACACAGAAAAATTATTGAAGAACAATGTCTGAGAAAGTAAAGTTCAGCAGGACAAGGCAGCCAGTGGTGTTCGAGGACGAGGGGTCATTGTCGGGGAGCCGCTGGACGAAGTCACGTTGAATATTTCTACGTTTGGGCTTAGTCTTGTTTTTGGAAGTTGAAAATCTCCAGCAGGACAAAGCTACAGGCTGTAGCTGATGAGGGCTCCAGGAGGCCAGATACTCTTCTGGAGAGGAGCCGGTGAACAGGATTTGCAGCTGCAGAGAAAAGCATTGAGGGAGATACCGCAAAGTCAGGATGACTGGCGATGCACCTTGGACTGATCGGCGAGCAAGTAGGCCCCGGTCTCCTGTCTTTTCTCAGAGCACGTTTGATGGAAAATGTTCTGTATCCCAAGTTTTGGTTTTTGGCTAAATGGGCACCTTGTGCTCGACTTCCAAAGGTCCAGTATTGGGTGGACACCACTTGGAGGGTAGGACTCACTTCACGAAGGGTCTAGGTCAGTGCCTAATTTGAACCAGTGGTTTCCAGCGCTCGGTACCAGCACTTAATTGCCAACACCAGGACTTATGATAGCCAGCCACATGGTGGTGCTGTTTATCCAATTTTGTGATGAACACAACTACAATTGTTTAATAATTCAATATACATTAAACATGACTAATAACAGCCACCCAAAGCCATAAATATAGTTGGCTGGCAGGTATTAGTCACTTTTAATGTATAAACGTCTGCATTGTCATAAGAAGAGCAGTGGGTGGTGTAAGCTGCTGTGGTATCTTCACAAGGGCCCCTGCACTTATTTTTTTACAAATTAAGTACTGGTCTAGGCGCAGGGTTCAAGTTGTTGGAGTTTTTTTATGTCCCTTTAACTCAGAACAGGAGGTCAGCCAGCTACCCCTTGGAATAATTCTGGCAATCCTGGTATCAAGCAGCAAGGCAGGCCTCAAGCAGTAGGTCAGCCCTCTAAAGCTACAAGGCAGTACTCGGAAGTACAAAACACGCCGCAAGCAGCAGGGCAGTCCTCTGGAGTACAATACAGTCCTTCTGGGTGTCCTCCACAGGTCCAGGAGTGAACTGAAGGGTGGGTCTGAGGGTCCTATTTTTATATCTGGTGCCAACTTTGAAGTGGAAGAAACCTCAAGTGTTCCCTCCCACCCCCCACAGATGGTTCTGGAATTTCTTTCCTCCCTTCCCAGGCTGCAAGAGGTCTGGGGTGACAAAGGCTAGTGTGAAGTTCTTTGTGAGTGTGTTAAGGCAGCTCCTTTGAAATATAAGTGGGGCACTCTGCCACACACACCCTGGCAGGATGACACATTCTGACAACCACTAGTCCCCATTTGTCTCACTGTCTGGGAGGAATACACAAAGGGCAACTGCCATTCTAATCCTATTCATGTGACTCGGTACACTGGCTGCAGGCACCAAATGGTTAAGTCAAGAAAATGCCAATTTTCTAAAAGTGCCTTTTTCAGAATTGTGACTTGAAATCCAGCTTTACCATTAAAGAAGGTTTTAAATGACAATTCGTTTGAGACCAAACATCAGATTTCTCCCTGTTCCCAATCAAAGTTAGCACTTAATAAGTTCAATAAGGTAATCCACAGTTGTCCTATGGGAGAGGTAGGCCTCACAATAATGAAAATAATTTTTTATTACTTTTTCACTACCAGGACATATAAAACTTAAAAGTAAATGCCCAACCATTTAAATACAATGCACTCTGCCTATGGTCTGTTTAGGGCCTACTCTAGGAGTGACTTAAATGTATTAAAAAGGTTTAGGCCAAGCAAAAGGTGTATTTTGCCATGGCTAACTGTCAGTTTAAAACTGCACACAGGCTGCAATATCAGTCCTGAGACATGTTTTAAAGGCAACTTAAGTGGGAGGCACTATGAGTGCTGCAGGCCCACTAGTAGCGTTTAATTTGCAGGCCCTGGGTACATGTAGTACCACTCTCCTTGGGACTTATAAGTATTTTAAATCAGGTCTAAGCCAATTTCCACCATGTTTAGGTAAGAGAGCACTAGCACTTTAGCACTGGTTAGCAGTGGTAAAGTGCACAGAGTTCTAATGCCAACCCCCAAAAAATTCTGAAAATATGAGGGGTGAAGGCAAAAAGGTTTGGGGATGACCCTGCAGAGAGGTAACACTTCTTACTAAGTGCTTAACATAAGTTCTACGACCAAAATATTGAAAGGTAAGTGCATGTAGGGAAGTATAGATTTACTATTCTTAACTCACATCTAGGGACCTTGAAGATATATGTATCACAAAGGAACATATATGTGGACTTATGTATAAAATGTCTATATGTAGTTACTTGTCAATATTATTGCTATCTATATTTTGTATAAGATATGAAGGTATCACGATTCAATATTCAGGACTCACACCAAGATCCATATTGACAAGGAGGCAGGTGTCTGCCGCGTTATGGAGGGGAGGCTGGCAGTGTGTTGCTCTCCCAAACCTTTTCTTGAATAAATCTATTTGTGGATGTTATACCATGTCTCAGGCCATCATTTGCACTCATACCTACGGTTTCCAGTTTTTGATTAAAACTGATTTCTGCCAGGAAAAACCCATTGAACAGGAATCTGCTTTTGTCAGTAGCAACTGAAACCCACTGAAGATATGCCACTCAGTCACCAAAGACCAGGTGGAAGAAGAGGCAGAATGACTCCCACAAGCCACCCCCACCAGTACAACCTGTTATATTGTTGTGCACAGAGGTAGAGGTGGACGCCCAGTTCTTTAAAGCTGATGTGTCCCTAGTCACGCCTGTGGCACTTGCTCCCAACACCCACTACCTTGTCCCACCACCTTACACCGCATCAGGCAATGCCTGCCTGCAGGCCTACAAATTATGTGGATGGAGGGGTAGAGATGCCGATTAGCCCCCCACCCCATGAAGGCTATGACTGCCACTCTAGGGTTCCTGTCAGGCCTACAGATTGTGCTGGGGTGTGGTACAACGCCGATCAGCAACCACTCCATGGGGCTATTTTTGCTGGTCACGGAGTCATAGCAGGCCTCGATACTGTGCTGGGGACACACTGTCAAATGGATCTCATCCCTTGGAGGCCTTGTTGTGGTGGAGGTGAGAACCTAATCGTTTCAGGTCTCAGAGCACAGACTTGCATACAAGTACAGACCACAGACAACACACTCTCAGGAGTACACACACACAGGCACAGACACAGATGACCAGACACTGTCAGGTGCACAGACCCTCACAGGGACACTGGCGCTCATGTGAAAACAGAAAGTTGCAGTGCTGGGGTGAGGTCATTTGGCCAATAAATTTCCCATCCTCCAGAGCACAGACTTGCACAGCGGTACACACCCGGAGAAAGCACACTCACAGGAGCATAGAGACGCATGCTTAAAGCAGTCGCGGCCCGTGCAGGTAAGAGCGGTAGGGCGGTGGGGCCGGGTTGGGGGTGAGGGGTGGATTTCGACAAACGAGAACGAGGGAAAATTAATTATTTATTTAATTTTCCCTCGTTGTCTGTCAAAATCCCCCCCACCAGGCCCAACCGCACTTACCTGCACGTGCCGCGGCTGGCTTAAAGGCGCACACACCGTTCAGGTGCACAGACACAGCAGCACAGACAGTCACACCGGCAATCACAGAAGTACAGCCACAGGTGAACAGAAAGTTGTTGGTTACACTCTTTGGAAATCCGAGCTCCTGCATAAATGCAAGAGAAAAAAGAAAAACAAAGACGAGGTGTGTGCAGGTGCTCTGAACAGTGAGGGCTGAGAGGGACAAGTGAAGCTGCCCTTCATATCTTGGTGAACAACCCATGCCTCTGGAAGGCGGGTGGACTGTGTTGATGTGTGGGACAACTCTGTGTTTGCAGTGTGTTTGGGAGCATTGTTTCACGCCCAGCCTTGTCCTCCTAGACTGCTACTTCCATGGATGATGCTGGGGCGAGTTTTCTGCTTCCTCCCCTGCTCCAACTGCATTGAATTGTCCAACCAGCTTATTGTACTACTCTTTTTGAGAGATTCCTGGGTGCAAAGTGCTTTCTATTTCTTTCATACAAAAGCTCCCACAGAACTCGGCATTAAAGAATTGCTCAGGTTTTCGCAGTGAGAAGCAGCTGCCTCGAAAGGGTGTGTGTGGGGAGAAAGCTTCTATTTGACTTCACAGTGCAGCAGGGTTACAAATTGATCATTTGGCGGAGAATCAGTAGTCCCCTTTGTACAAGAAGTGTTCTGGCTGGCAGGAGGTCAAACATTGCAAAGGCCTTTACAAGCTTTGTATCCAT
This sequence comes from Calotriton arnoldi, assembly GCA_963921515.1. Taxonomy (NCBI): domain Eukaryota; kingdom Metazoa; phylum Chordata; class Amphibia; order Caudata; family Salamandridae; genus Calotriton; species Calotriton arnoldi. Next base: position 3,703,634 of record CAWUFW010000215.1, on the reverse strand, counting down.
TTGTATAGTACACATACAAACGTCATTTTTGGCACTTGTAAATAAATGTTTTGGACACTTCCCAAAGGAACACATTTTATTACCCATGAAATGTAGAAAGGTTGAGGGGAAACCTGGAAGGATTCAAACCTACATCCTGCATGTTCCATCCACCTGCATAATACTGGTATATAAATGAATGAACTCTTGAACAAAGAGTGTGACATGTAGCAAGTAATCTCAAGGGCGGGCCTTCCCGCCCTTCAGATAACAATGATGCTTTCCAACATGGTTTCCATGCCGGCCTGTCCGACATAGAAACCATGTCGGAAAGCGTCTTTGGGGGCCTCCAGCAGGAGCCCCTTTGGTGCACGGCATCCGGTTGGAGGTCAAGGGGGCACCTATGGTGCCCCCTGTTGATCCCTGCACCTTGTAGCAGGCACCTTGAGGTGCCTGCCACCGGGGTGCAGGGATGAACCGCACCTCCCATTTTACTATGGCAGCATGCATTACGGCCGTTTTATGGCCGGAATGCATGCTCCCATACTAAAATGTAGGAATGTAGGAACAGTGTTCGGTCGCATCCTAATGTGGCGGTCGGGACCGTCGACTGGGTGTCGGTCGGTCCCATGACGGATGCGGTGTCTCCGCCCGACATCGTAATGAGGCACTTAGTGATATGCCAATTGTATTGAAAAGCTGGACATCCTAAATATGCGTGCTTCACAACTGCTCATGACTGTATAAGGTTACTTTCATGAAGAGAGTTGCGGGACTCTCATTAAATGTTTGACTCTAAAGTTGAGGTGTTTCAGTGCTGCCATGCTAGGTGTAGAAACTTTACTGCAAATAAATCTAAGTGATAAATCTGGATAGAAGACACGAAAAAAAGATAACAGAAGCAACTAGATTTCTTTAGTTCTAAATTTGGGTTTCTATTGCAGTGTTTAAAAAAAAAAAATTTAAATGGGTTTTTCCCTGCCCTTCATTTGCCCCTCCTTCTTCCTTTTAAATACTCTGAGGTCTGAGTCTGCTTTGTTACCAGTTCCCTTCCCTGTTTTTCCTGGTGTTTTTTGCAACCCTTATGCCCAGAAGTTTTCAGTTGTTTTTTTCTTGGCTGGGGAGACCTCAGAGGTATGCAAATCCCTGCCATCTGAAATCTTTGCGGTTAAGCAGTCACATTCAATATGTGATTTAAAGACTTACTGGTTCTGTTCAGTGTTCATTTGTATTTTTAGTTAGTCTGTCTATTTAATAAATGTTTACTTTTGTTGCTGGGCTCTTTTGTGTCTGTGATGCGTCACCTGTCTGTCACTTGGTTCCTTCCGCGTCCTGATGTCATGTTTTGTTCTGACCGTCAGGTGGTTTCTCAGAAGTCTAAGTGTGTCAGCTAGAACCAAGAGAAGCTACCCAGGGACTGAGCCGACAGCGGGGCACTGACTCCCTTACCTGATTACCTAACCTCTGCACTGATCCACATAGTAGTACATATTTCAACATTTGTACCTCCCTGACCTCTTTGATCTGATCTTGTGTTCACTCATCTTAAATTGCAACAGCACCTTTCAAAGAATAGTAGCCATTATGAGAAGACCTATGAAAAGCTGACTCACTCGTTGCTATGTTCTTACACTGTCAAGTTATAAATACTGGAACTTCGCTGAGAATTGTCCCTGTTGTCCATTTAAAAGCATTGCAGACCTCCTGGGAAGTGCTGGTACTGCCTTTAGACGAATACATAGCAGGACATTGGAAGCAGGCTGCACTGATAATGCACTCGGAGCCATGGCAACTTTGTAAACCACTGTGCGCTTGACTGTCATCAGAATGTTGCTTCTTGAAGCTCAGAGGGTTCCAGACACCATGGGGCCTGATTAAAAGCGGTTGAAACAATGTGATGCAATATCCGTGCAGATATAAATGGTGACACTTACTGATTTGGCTATTGGGAAACTATTTTCTGTAATCCATACGTGAAGTAGTAGTTTAATTTGAAAAAAAAGAAGCGTTATGTCTTGGAGATATATATATATGTGATCAAGCTCCCTGTGAGGAGTGAAACGCGTCATGGCAGGCATTATGCCTGTTTAATTTTGTGAGGACTTTTCATTTAATAAATTTCCACTGCTTCATCCACTTACATTGTGTGGATTCTTCAAGTTCATTGGGAGTGCCTGAGGTCCGTGCCTGAAGATTCTGTCAGATCGAGTGGCAGACAGGAGTTTTCGAGTGATATATATATATATATATATATATCTATAGATATAGATAGATATAGATCTATATATATATATATATATATATATCCAAGACCCCGTGTGAGGTCGAAACGCGTCTTTTCTTTTCTCTGCCGAAATAAACTAAATTGAGCAAACCCAATCGGAGTGGCTCCTTTGATACTGCAAAGTGGTACAAGGTTCGTTGAAATATATATATAAAAAATGTGCAGGTGGCCGTTGCTCTTCTTATGAATCCATAGCTAGCGCTGCTGAATACCAAGATTCCTTAGTTTTGATTTCCCCTAATGAATCTTTTTTCAATCACCAAACACTTCCTGTCTCTTTAGCTTACTCTTGCTGTGTCTTTTCACCTCTGCTTTCTCCCTCTGTCACTGTTCTCATGTTCTCCTATATTGACTCTCCCTTATTTCTCCCTTTTCTGCTTGTCTCTCGCTTGCTCTGGGTCAAAGTCTGATTGTGAAAAGTTAGTTCTGTTATGAAAAAATCGGTGCCAGTGCCCACCTGCTACAAACACCAGCACAAATTAAGCACTAGATGCAACACTGTAAAGTGGAGCCGGACACGAGTGATGGAAATATTAGCTTTATTCCAATAAAGAAACACTGGTACAGCAAGAAAAGGAAGACCCTATATCCATCGTCCAGCTCCAACGTCCACTGCCAGCAATCTAGAATCTCACAGCTGATGTGGACCAGGAGCTAGGGGCGAGGCATGGAACATATATATGTAATAAGCAACTATAATAAAAGGAGGTAAACACAACACATCTTCCCCCCTTAAAATATTAAACAAAAAAACAAAAAGAAATATTTACATTTACCATAGGCAAGTATTACATGCATCATCACAAATTGAATAGGACATCAGTAGGCATTAAAATGGAAAGCGTTATTTACATACTTCATAACAAACAAAATCTGCCATCCATTTGGGTTTTGTGCTGACACGGTTATCATGGCGCACAGAACAACTGCCTTCATTACTAACCCCGTTGTCAGAAACAGCCTCCATGCTACTCTCCACAAGGGCATCACCACTGTCAGCACTTTCAGTACTCTTGGTACCAACGGTGGAATCTTTATTATTATCATCAACTGTGTTACTCACCCCAGCATCCGCAACGCTTACATCCCATTCTGAATGAGAGTTGGGAGACACCGGAGACCTCCTTGTGGAATTAGTACCATGGCGAAAAACACCCACATGTCTCAGATTCCAGACTTTACCATCACTTAGTTGCACAGCATTTCTTAAAACCTTAGTAACTCTCAAAAGTTTAGAGAATTGACTTTCACCCTTCCTCACCTTCCAAGGTTTTATTATTTTAACCCAACAACCCACCTTGATGGTAACACCTTTTGAACTTCATTTTAGATCATACATCTCTTTATACCTTTTGTGCTTCTTCACAGTTCTAGATCTCACTACATCCACTGGCACGGTACTGGTTGAAGCTTCCAAAATCCATTCGGGGTTACATTTAGTTCTGGCACCACGTCCTCGCATAACTTCGAAAGGGGATACCTCCAAGGCGTCATGAGGTGTAGTTCTATACATCCACAAGGTCTTGAAAACTTGAACCTCCCAATCACAACCATTCAGTACTGCCATTGGAATGGCATTCTTTAGTACCCTGTTAAATCTCTCGATCATGCCATTACCGCTTGGATTATATAGGGAAGTCGTTCTGTGTTCAGTTCCCGCTCTGTTGAAATACTCCTCATAAATGTTAGACAAAAATTGAACACCACTGTCTGACACAATTTGAACAGGTAGTCCTTCCTCAATAAATGTTCTGTCAAGAAATTTTAAGACTTCATCAGAAATAATCTTATTTACAATTTTGATAAAAGGCCATCTGGAAAAAACATCAATGAGAGCCATGATATACTTTGCCTCAATACTAAGAGGTCCCATGATGTCTACAGCTACAGTGTGCCACGGTTTAGTGGGTACTATGGATTCACACATTTTGAGTCTCAGAGTAACAAGAGATTTATCAGAATTAGCACACCACACACAATCCCGCACAATCCTTTCAATGAACACATCAATTCCAGGCCACCAATACCATTGTTTGCCTCTCTGTTTAGTCTTGACAATACCGCAATGTGCCTCGTGACACAGTTTGACTATGTCAGACCTTAAGGAGGAAGGAGGAACAATTCTGTTACCTCTATAAATGGACCCTTTGACAACAGAAAGTTCTTTTCTTATTTCCCAAAAATGTTTCAAAACATCAGGCACACCAGTCTTCCTTGGCCAACCACGTTCAACAAATCCTGACAAGCTTTGTAAATCCTTGTCTAAACTGTAAAGGTTCAACAATTCTTTCTCATTTACATTAAGTAACCCTTGGTCATTAATTAAAGCAATTTGCTCACAATTCAAATCACAACTTTCACACTCTTGCATATCAACAGGTAACCTGGATAAGAAGTCAGCAATAACATTCTTCTTACCAGGAACATAGGCAACCTTCTAAATAAAACCATGCATACGCATTGACAATCTCGCTATTCTGGTGGAGGCATTGAAAAGCCCTTCTGTGGTCAACAGTTTGACTAAAGGTTTGTGGTCACTGCGTACGTACTTCACAAGGTTTCCCCCACACAAAAGATCAGAAATGCACCATGGCCCACACGCATGCAAGGGTTTCTTTTTCAATAACTGAGAATTTCTCCTCGGTAGGAGAAAAGGCACGAGAGGCGTATGCTACAATGTTTTCCTTACCATCAGCACTTATTTGTGATAAAATGCCACCAAGTCCCTTATTACTGGCGTCAACAGTAACCACATTTTCCAGCTCAGGATCAAACCCCTTGAGTGCAGGAGCTTAATAGCATTCTTGATATTTTCAAATTTCAATTGGCATTTCTCATCCCACAAAATTTTTACTCTGCCTTTAAGTAATTGCCTAATACAAAACACCTTACTAGAAAAGTCCTTGACAAATTTGGAATAGAATTCCACAAGCCCAAGGAAGGATCTAGCCTCCTCCCTATTCTTTAGACTTGGAGCGTCGCGAATAGCATCAATCAAGGAAGGTTTGGGTGAAACACCTTCACCACTAAGAACATGGCCCAAATATGTAATGGATTTTACAGCGAACTTACATTTTGAATGTTCGACAGTCAAACCTTTTGCTTCCAAAACACCTAGAACTTCCTCTAAAATCTTGTCATGATCCTGCCTATCTTCGCCAAAAACGAGTATATCATCTTGTAAACCCCTCACGTTCTTATATTCACCAAACAATTGGTACATAAGCCTTTGAAAAATGGCAGCAGCAGAGGCTGAACCGAACGGAAGTCTTTTGTACTGGAAGCATCCAAAAGGAGTAATGAATGCTGTAAACTGCTTACTCTCCTTAGCCAAAGAAATCTGGTGATATGCGGCAGATAGATCAATAGACGAGAACCACTTGGCATTTTTGACAAGGGATAACATCTCTGAGATTTTAGGAAGGGGAAATTTATCCACAACAATGTTATTGTTAAGGTGCCTAAGATCAATGCATAATCTCAATTTGCCATTGCTGAGTCTGGCTACCACAATCGGAGAAATCCATTCAGCTGATTCGATCGGCTCAATAATATCTGCCTTGACTAATCTCTCTAACTCCTTCTCAACATCTTCTCTGAGTAGAACAGGAATATGCCTAACCTTAAGCACTTTGGGTCATGCATCTGGTTTTAAAACAATTAGATGCTCAAAATCGTTGAGATTCCCAATACCACCACTAAAAACCTTCGGAAACTTCCTCAAAATCTCGTTACAAAGTAGTTCGCTATCACTTAGGACCATAACCAGATCAGGGCTATTAGGGTCTAAATTCCCTTGGTCCTTCCTACCCAGAACAACAGGTCCCTTCTTAGCAACATACAACTTGCCAATAGCTTCCCTGTTCTTAAACCTTAACACTAGTGACCTGTAGCCCACCATGTCAATATTTTCACCGGAAAAACCCTCCGGATGAATATCCGGTTCAAGTAATTTATCACCTAACCACTTGGGAAACAAGGAGTTCCAGGTTCCTTCATCTACAATAGTCTATGGAGAACCTGGGTCTGCATACATTTGTACAATAACACCACCAATGGACATGGAACACAAAGGTTTTTCCTGCATAAATCACCTCTGTCATTAATATTCCAAATAAACAATTCCTTAGGATCAAGGTTTGGACTTTCATCACTACAATCTCTTATGCTAAGCTTCTTAATATTGGACTCATCATCACTTGAACTACAATCTGCTTCATCCATACATTTCACTCTACTGCCTCCTTTCCTCCTGCAAACCTTAGCAAAGTGGCCGACTATTCGACAATTGGAAAATTTTTGTTTAAAGGCAGGACAGGACTTGCTGGAAGCTATGTGTGATGCACTGTCACAGCGGAAACACCTGAAATTACCCCCCCTGGTGAAATCTTTGTTTTTATTTATCTCCGTCTTGGGTTTAGTAGTACTCTTTGTTTTAATTTTACTGATTACCTCAACTGGGATTTCTTTAACTTCTTGCTTAAGCAGTTTAGCGCTGCGGCTAGACAGTTCAGCCTTCCTAACAATATTTAGAATATCCTTTAACTCAGCGTCACCATTTATCCATAACCTCTCCTGGATAGCAGGCTCCTTAGCATGCATCACGATTTGGTTTCTGATAAACTGATCCAATAAATGGTCAAACTTACAATCCGCAGCTAACTTCCTTAGGGCTGAGACATACTCGTCCACTGTTTTGTTAGCCTCTTGTTTTCAATGGGAAAATGTATACCTTACTATGCCAATACATACTTTAGATGCAAAATAATTGTCAAAATCATTCATAAGAGCGTCAAAAACATTTACATCACCACCCCACAAGGCTTTTGTCATCTTCTCATAAGCTTTCAGACCCCCTGGACCCACAGAATGTAATAAAATCCTATTTTTCCTTTCAGATGTCATCTTCCCGTCTTCATCAATGGTGAAAATAAAGTTAAGAAAATAGGACTTCCACTCAGTGCATTTCATACATGGATTACCTCCAGCAGGCCAAAATGCTTGGGGCGGTTGAAGAGAAAAGCTTTGACTAGCCATGACAATTGGAGAACAATACACCGATACACAAGATGTGACCTTACAGCGTCCTTAGTTCACCAATAAAGGACTAGTTCGCTGTGCAATATGCTGATTGTTAGAAATGGGAGTCTCTAGTTGTCCAGGGCTTGCACCTCTGTCCAAGTAGGGACCCTTCTTCCTAGTCAGGATAAGGGAGTTACACTCCTAAAATAACCCCTGCTCACCCCCTTGGTAGCTTGGCACGAGCAGTCAGTCTTATTCTAGAGGCAGTGTGTAAAGCATTTGCACATAACCAACAGTAATATAGTGTAAGCACTACAAAAGGACACCACACCAGTTTAGAAAAATAACCAATATTTTTATATACTCAAGACAAGACCAAATACGATAAAAATCCACAATACAAATACTTTAAAAATGAATACGTTGCAAGATAACTTCTTCTTTGCAGAAATCGTGAAAAAGAAAGTTCGTACGAGTCGGTAGCTCCGTCCGAGTCTACCGCGATGCTGAAAACAAACAAGGTCCAACAGTTCCAGCCGACCGCGTCGATACGGGCCGGCAGAGTCGTGCACAGACTTGGTCACAGTACCTTTCTCGTTGTGGCTGGTACGGAGTGTACGAGCCGGTCAGCGTTCGTCGCGGTTGCGGTGCAAGACGGAGCGATGCAAGGTGCGGTGTCCTCTCGATGCGGTGCAGGCAGCGGCTCGATGACAGTCGTGCAGACGGAGTCGGTGAGACCAAGGCGGGCGATGCAGGGTGAGACGGTGCTCGATGCGGTGCTGGCAGGTTGCGATGCAGGCGACCAAGCCGGAGTGCAGGAGCTGGCGTCGGACAGCGGTGCGAGTCGGAGCGGTGCGTCGCGAAGCGTGCGAGCGGTGCCCCAACTGCGATGCGGTCACGATGGTTGAGCCAGATGCAGCGACAGCGTTGGTCTGGTCCGGCCGGTACAGTGAAGCGATGCGATGCGAACTGCGTTGCCCACAGGTCACGATGCAAACAGCGGCTCGATGTTGACGGCGTCGGACGTCGTCGTCGGTGAGACCAGGGTTGCGGTGCGAAGCGGGGCGATGCGGTCTGCGGTGCAAACAGGACACCGGGCCAGCGATGGAGTCGGTTGGCGGAGTCGGTTGCGGTTCCCTTCCTCTGTGGCAACTGAAACAGCGGTTCCAGAAGCGGTACCCAGAGGGTTGTGAAGTCTTTGCAGTCCCTGAGACTTCTTAACAGGAGGCCAGCTCGGTTTCAGGCCCTTGGAGATTCTCAGCACAAAGAGTAGAAAGTTCAGTCCAGTCCTTTCACTGCCCAAGACAGAAGCAGCAACTGCAGGCCAACCCAACAAGGCAATAACTCAGCAAAGGGGCAGTACTCCTCCTAGCAGCTCTCCAGCTCTTCTTCTTGGCAGGTTCCTTGATTCCAGCGAGATCTAAATTCATGGGGTCAGGGCCCCAATATTTATATCCCAAATTCCTTTGTTCTCTGGAGGCAGAGAAGCCTTTGCCTAGTCCAAACCAGTTCTGGAGCACTCTGTTGACAAGACTCCTTCTTTCCTTTCACAGTGCAGGGCAGAAACATCAGACGCCCCACAGGAGGTGGAGCCAGCATTGTGGAGGGAAAGCACAGCCCTGGAGCACTGTGTTGACATGATTCCTTCTCTTCTTTCACAGTGCAGGGCAGAGACATCAGACGCACCACAGGGGGTGGAGCCAGCACTGTGGGGGGCAGGCACAGTCCTATTCAGGTCCCAGGTGCAACTCCTCCCTCCCATCTAGATGCAGATCTCTCTATTCACCACTGGGCGGACTCATTCTGTCACCTGGAATCCCCCAGCCCTGTCACTCAAAACTCCAGACAAGGAATACACAACCTAGCAGAGGCAGGCCTGGATAGTTAGACAAGAAAATACCTACTTTCTAAAAGTGGTATTTTCAAACACAGAATGTTAAAACCAACTTCACTAAAAGATGTATTTTATCATTCTGAGTTCAGGCATACTAAACTAAAATTTCTACCATGTTCCCGGAGTCAGTTAGGATTATAAAATTTAATAATCAAAAATGCCCATTCTGGCCTATGGGGGACAGGTAGCCTTTCAATAGTGAAAAAGGAAATAGGCTGTAATTCACTATCAGGACATGCCACACACACCAGGGCATGTCCTACCTTTCACATACAATGCACCCTGCCCACAGGGGTACCTTGGGCCTACCTTAGGGGTGACTAACATGTAGAAAAGGGAAGGTTTAGGGACTGGCACATGTGTGCACTTGCGAAGTCGACATGGCAGCCCCAGGCTGCGCACAGGCTCTGCAATGGCAGGCCAGAGTTACACTTTACGGGCTGTTGGCGTGGGTGGCACAATCCAGTGCTGCAGCCCACCAACAGCATTTGATTTATAGGCCCTGGCACTCGCAGTGCACTTTACTAGGGACTGACACATAAATCAAATAGGCCAATCATGGAAACACCAATCCATAACACATTTTACACAGAGAGCATATGCACTTTAGCACTGATTAGCAGTGGTAAAGTGCCCAGAGTCCTAAAACCAACACACACAGGGTCAAAAACAGGAGGCCAAAAAGCAAAAAGTCTGGGGGTAAACCCGCTGAAAAAGCCAAGTCTAACACTGATCAAGTGAAGTGAAACAATTTATCTCTTCTATAAGCAAAGTTATAAATTACGTACTTGTGGTGAAATTCTCCAACAAGGTGTACGTATCACTGTGTGCTAACTGAAAAGCACTTAAGGTACAAAAGGGTGTGCACATCACTGTGCTTCTGATAGCCTCTGAATTCAATGCTCTTGAATGTGCACATTACCATGCAGCCACTAGAAGTGCGTATAATGATAGCACTAATGCAAGGAGGAGTGCGCGTCACCGCGCTGAAGATACGCCTCGCAGAACATTGTCCAATGCGGAAAAGGGTGTGCGCGTCACCGCGCTAATGATGCACCACTTAAATATTGTGTGGGGTTTCACAAGATGGTGGCACGCAAGGTCACGCAACGTGACCCGAGACGTAATGAAGCGTCCCACAATGCTCCACACAGGCGTAGAGGATGCTTCGGCTGCGTACCACAGCCAGAATTCTAGAGTTCACAGGAGCAGAGCTGACATGCAAAGAACCTCCAGGTAAGCATGAGTGCTCGCGACTCTTGAATTCAAAACGGCTGTATGACTAACGGTATAACGCTATACTGTATTAAGGCAGTACAAGGTTGAATAAATTTAGGTATACAACCTGCCAATTCAGATTCAGTTGTGAAGCAGTCACGTCCTCTCTTTCCGCCCAAAAGTTCCTTTCAGCTGCAACTTGAATTAACGGCTGGGCGAAACTGTACTAAACGCAATAGGTGTGAGGAAGCCTGTAGACACGCGTAGATCCTACCAGCGTTTCACTTGTCGCCACTTGTAAAGTGGAGCCGGACACAAGTGATGGAAATATTCGCTTTATTCCAATAAAGAAACACTGGTACATCAAGAAAAGGAAGACGCTCTATCCATCGTCCAGCTCCAACGTTCACTGCCAGCAATCTAGAATCTCACAGCTGACGTGGACCAGGAGCTGGGCGCGAGGCATGGAGCGAGGCATGGAACATATATATGTAATAAGCAACTATAATAAAAGGAGGTGAACACAACAAACACTCTACAGAATCTTGATGAAAGAAATTGGTGCCATAGAGTGACTGGTTGCTGAGAAAGGACCCTGAATTTGAGAGCTACTTTCTATCTAGTTAAAGTATGTATTAACTTCTTAGGAAAAAAAGGTTTCAAGAACAAGATATAAACCTATGACTCATGGAGCAAAAAAGAAAAAGACAAGGGAAATTAACACTAACAGTTATTTCCATACATATGTGTAATAGTATGGTCCCAAAAATGTTGAAATTAGGTAGATGCACCCATAACCATGTTTATCTTTGTTTCAAAAGAATAACATTCTCTGTAAGAGTTCCACATTGGCTGTAAGCTGTGGGTGTCAGCTCCTTCCATTCCTGTCAATTTTTATTTTCTATTAATAATAACTGTAGAGCTCACTATTTTATGCATCAGGGTCTTGTGTAATTTTCCCCTGCATTATATCTGTAGAAGATATTAAGACAGGCTGTTGGAGGATCATCAAATGTTTGTCAGGTATATCCGACCAATAGAAAATTAGGGCCGGACACACGCGCAGGTCATGCCACAAGCTTACTGGCAACAATCCTTAGAATGAAAGGGTCAAGCAAACAAGTTTATTGGATTGTTTATATACCTCAGAAAAGGGTAGTGGTGTTATATTTTATACTTAGATTTTTTTAAATATTTTGTGGACCAAACTTATAGATTCCAAAAATGTATTAATGGTTAGCATCATATTTTGTTTTTAAACCATTTACCAGATCTTCCCTCACTGTCTTCCTGCATACATTTTGCATACATTTTACCAGAGAAGTATAGAATTGCTTAAATGAAGCAATCGCTTTGAAGCAGGTAAGCATGCTCTGCAAATCTTAATCTAATCATTTTTCCCCCAAAAAGACCAAAAAGTAGAATTTAAATTCAGGAAGACCTCATGCACATTGCACCAATGTGAGTTTGGCATGTGAAAGGGCTCTCTGCAGTTTTTGAAACCACAGATAAAACTAGAAACAGCATTGTCTAGATGCCTAAACAATCCTACAGGGATAAAAAGAGAGATGGAGCAAAATAAATTCAAATATTTAGGGCCAATAAGCACTGTGATAATACTGCATCTTCCAATGAAGGAAATAGAAAGTTTGTCACATTGTCTTAAGAAAGCTACACAGTTTTGCAGCAATGTGTTATGGAAAAACTTACTAATGTCTGCCTAATGTGTGATCCCACTTATACAGTTGTTTCGGAGACAACGCAGGTGCCTCTTTCCAAGTCCTGGAGTTGCTAATGTCACAGTCTTCTCTACTATTGTTAAATATGACTGGCAGAATCTAATTGTGCTGCTCGATGAAAGCTATAAAAGTATCTAAGAACAGAACAAAAATCAAGAGGTGACCGGGAACACTGCTGCTTTGGTCCCTAGTTATAGCAAAGAAGAGGGAAAACATGCCCAGCACATAGATTCTAGCCTGTGGTTTATGGTAGAAATGTATTTTGACCGCAATGGAAAACTTCAGTTTTGGGACCAATGTTATTAAAAAATCTTAAGACGTGAACAACCATAATGGCAATTAAAATTGGCAGAGGTACAAAGCATGAAATGTTTCATATTCTTTTCACATTTTATATAGACACTCAGGCAATCAGAGAAGGCATCTCCACATGCAAGAAAACATGGTCTTCAAGAATAGTGATGCCAGTGAGTTTTATGCCAGTAACAGTGGAAGCAACACGTTTTGGCTGCAAAGGGTTTGATCAAGTGTTTTCTTGCGTGTGCAGAAATGTTTTTGGATATTCTCGGGCAGCCCGCCCCACATGCATCCTCACCCCACCTGGGCGGAACTTACGGACTGGACAAATTGTTTGTGTAGCACTCAGACAATCCATAATATGTTATGGTTGGACTTGGTCCCTCATTACAAAATTGGTTCAGCATGTCTATGATTTACTATACTATACTATACTATACTATACTATACAGCAAGTAATAATACTAATCATAATTTGTAAAGTATTCAAATTCAAAGATAAATATGCAAATATATTCAAAATTACATTCTCTATATCTAATTTCATATTTTGTACATTTAGTTAGAATGTGAGATAAACTTTTTCAAATCTTTCCAACATTCACAATTAAAGTTTTCATTTAATCCTATAATCTTTGCTTCTCTGGCACTCACTAAATATTTTTGCAACACTACACATTTGTAAATGTAACTAATATGTAATTTAAGTCATTGCTACTCTCCAAAGAAATTTGTTGCAGCCCCTAGTACTGTACCTCTAATAAATCGGGGCAAATTAGCAACAAATTCAAAAGATTATCAATACAGTCCATTTAACAAGAGCATTTTTTGAGGTAATGAGAATTTTTTTCCTACGCCATAGTAACTGAGTGTGCGGGAAATGCCCCAATCTAGCATTTGCTTTGTATGAAGTCCAGCATGAGCAACACCCAACAAGTACTCTTCCAATCCCCCCTACACCTTTTTATATCTGGCCAATGTCTGCATGTTTTCCGTCCCTTGTAGATACTGCGCCATATTATGTTTGGCTTCCTGAAGTAAGGACTGCTAGTTGGCACTACCGAATAAATATTGAATATTAACATTCAACTTAGGGCGGAGGTCTTCAAACGGTGGGCCACCCCCCTTGGAGTATGTGACTGTATTACCAGGGGTGGAGGGCGCAAATGCCTCAGCCATACTTGCAAATAAAGATGACCTGGAAGTGCAACCTTGTTTGTTTGGGGCGTTTCAAGGCTGTCTTCATTTACATGTGGGGTTGAAGAACATAAAAAAGTATTAGAACTGTGATCCTGGGTGCCATAGTGGTTAGGCCAGTGAGTTTGGTGAAAAGGTCAAAGACATGGCTAAAAAGAACAAAATATTCAGTAACTATATTGTTGTTAACGCACATCTCTTAAATGATCACTGCAGGTGTCTCTGTGTGTGACCAGAAGGTCACAGAATTGAGTCCTGGTTGCTGTAGTGGAGAATAGTAACTTGTGCATTTATAGTGCTACAAAGTCCTGTGATAGAAAGCACTGTGAATATGTATGTGTCACGATTCCCACGTCCCGCGGGAGGGTACGGACAAAACGGGTGAATGGTGGCGTGTTCCTGACAGAAAGGACCCTCTCCTCTTTTCACAGTCAGAGGATTCCCCGGACTGGGCTGTCTCTCGGAGCCTTGTGCCGGGGTTGCCACCTTCCTTTTCCCGACAAGGTTCCTTTAACTGGGAACTCTCGCCAGAGGACTCCACCCCCGGGCCCTACGTCATGTACCCAGACTCAATAACAGAGGAGGGAAGCCCGTCTTCAAGAGAGGAGAGAACGAAACCCGGAAGACGCCGTTGCTTGGAGGACGCCGGCCCTGCGAGTACCGCGGAGGAGACTGACATATCAGGCGAGGGAACTCCGTTGCTGGTCCTGTCTGCGAGAGACGGAACTCCAGGGGAGTCGGGAGAGCCAGGAGGCCAACGTTTCCACGCTTCGCCCCGCCACGCTCCTGGAGGAGCGTGGCTCACACAGGTACGTGCGCGGCTCTCCGGGTGGGCCGGGAGGAGGGAGAAAGTCGGCAGTAGTGGGCAAACAGTCTAAGAAACCCATGCCTATCCGACCGCCCTCCCCTCACAATCGCACGTCCGTAGTATTCGAAGCACTGGGTGAACCCTCACTCCCTGGTCCCCGAGGTCATACTTAGATAGGCTCTCTTATCGATATTGTACTTCTCTTTCCCCGAGGACTACCGCATTCACGAGGCAGAAGACGCGGGAGAAAGAAGCCCGGACCCAGATGAAAGGACTACCGAGGAAGGATAAGCCGTATTATCCTGATTGAACCCTGGCATATAAAATCCGCCGTGTATATAAAGAAATAAAAACGAATCCTATCAGCTCTGTGGTGAGACCCGATCCATTAAAAACCTCACAACTGGTGGAGAATGCGGGCAACCTGTCCGTTAGTATAGGAATAATGGACGCCCTAATTCAACATCTCGTGAAGGGACAGGAGAAATTAGAATGGGCCCTGGAACGCCAGATGGCCTCAGCCCAGGCAGACGGGGACCTGTTCAAAAACACTATGGCCGCGCAAATGGAGGGGTTACACAATGTCGCGGAGGATCAAGTCCAAGTGACCTCCAGAATCCGGGACGTGAAAAGCAGCCCTCAAAGCCCACCCGGCATATCCCTACAGAAATATATTGCCGGGGAGGATCCAGACGCCTTCCTCCTCAACTTTGAAGGGCAGCAAAAGCCTGTGGCTGGCCCATCAAGAAATGGCCTTCTTTTTGGCACCTCTTCTCACTGGCGAGGCGCAAGCAGCCTACCAAGTAGCAAATTCTACCGGCAACACCCCTTATGCTGACATTAAAAGCATCATTCTGGACCATTTGGGGATGGACGCTGAAGCCTACAGGGTCCGCTTCCGCAAAGAAAAAGGAGCCCCTGGGGGAAACCCCAAAACCCTTTTCTTTCGCCTCAAAGCCGCAGCGGACAAATGGCTAAAGCCCTCAGAAAGTAGTAAAGAGGACATAATGGACCGCATCTATTTGGAGCAATACTTAGAGGCTCTTCCGTATAATACACAAAGATGGCTGCGACAACACACGCATCTCACCACGGACCAGGCGGTTGAGATGGCTACTACGTTTTCCCGCGCCCAGCCTTGCGCGGCTCTTTGGGAGGCCGAGAAACCTGTCCGTCCACCTCAAGGGAAGTATGACAAGAAGAATGTCAATAAACCTGCTCCCGAACCTCTGAGGCTCCGACACTACAAGCCTGAAATACCTATTCATCGGGGTCCCCAGTGTTTTGATTGTGGCGACTGGGGCCACATTGCCCAGCTGTGTCCCCACAAGAAACCCACAGAAGAGCCAATGGATGTTGGCTATGTCCCGAGATCGATCCTGTACACCGCTGAATTGGATAGTGCTTTTTATGTAAGTGTACAAGTGAACGGACAATGGGTCACGGCTTTGTTGGACTCGGGTTGCCGGCAGTCCGTTATCCAGGGGGATCTGGTTGACAAAAGCCAGATCATACCAGAGGCCCTGGTGTGCATACGGTGTGTACACTGGGATATCAAGCCCTATCCTGTAGCAGAAGTGTTCTTAAACCCCGTCCATGGGTCCCCCTCTTGCGTCAGGGTAGGAGTGTTGGGTGACCTCCCCGAAGAATTGATTATAGGGACTGATAACCCCGAATTCTTACAGATGTTCCTGACCACCGTAAAGTCCCAGAAGCATGAAAAAAAGGGGGGTGGCCCCGGGAACCCGCCGCATACGGCCCTTATCACCCCGGAACCTTGGCTCCTAGATAGGAACTTTAGATATGCCCAAACCAATGACCCTACGCTACAAAACGCCTGGCAGGCCGCCCAAACCCATAACAAAACACTCGTCACTTATCCCCACTTTTTTGTTAACAATGGGCTTTTGTACTAAAAAGTTACAAAGGACGATTCCCCCCAATTATTGGTACCCCTAGCCTTTAGGGAACAGGTGCTCTTCTCCGCTCACTCTCATCTCACATTAGGTCACACAGGGGCTGAAAAAACCACACAGAACGTATTAAGGATTTCTACTGGCCTGGGATATATGGGGCCATAAAAACACACTGCCAGGAGTGCGAAGTCTGTCAGAAGAGAAACCCCTACCGTCCTCCGCCAGTTCCCTTACAACCTCTCCCGGTTGTAGGTAACCCTTTCGAACGGGTTGGGATGGATTTAATTGGTCCTTTACCAAAGACAAAAAAAGGACATCAATACGCCCTGGTGATTGTGGACTATTCCACTCGCTACCCTGAGGCCTTTCCCCTACGAGCTCCCACTACCAAGAATATCACAGAGAAACTCATTGAGCTCTTCTCCAGAGTAGGCTTTCCCAGGGAGATTCTGACGGACCAGGGCACTCCGTTTGTCTCTCGACTCATGAAAGAGGTCTGCCGGACCTTGAACATCAGTCATATCAAAACATCGGTTTACCACCCGCAAACCGACGGGCTTGTGGAGAGATATAATGGCACCCTAAAGCTGACATTGAGGAAGATGCTCAGGAGTGAAGGGAAGGATTGGGATCACCTCCTTCCCCTCGCCCTCTTCGTCATACGTAGCCAAGTCCAGAGCAGTCTCAGGTGTTCCTCCTTTGAGATGTTATACGGGAGAGAGCCGAGATCGCTACTGGAAATGATGAGGGAGGCATGGGAGAAGGAAGAGGAATATGAGACGCTGGGTTTTCTGGAGTATACCCAAAATCTCAAATCACGAATAGGTAGGCTTCGGGACCTCGCATAATCCAATCTGGAAAAAAATAAAGAAAGACAGAAGTACCATTACGATAAAGGAAAGAAATGGAGACAGTTGACCATAGGCGATTGGGTATTGGTTTTGCTCCTCTCCTCCTCAAGTAAGCTTAAAGCGGAGTGGATGGGCCCCTATAAAGTAGTTGGTACGGTAGGGAACACCACGTATAAGGTCCAGATAAAACCCTCCAGAGTACAAACATACCACATCAACCTGCTAAAAAAAATGGTTGGGGCCGATACCTAAGACAGCCCATTTCGTGTTACCAACCCCGGTAGAACCCACGTGTACTCTTAAACAGCTGGGGATAAATGACTCCCTATCTCTCCAGCAACAACGGTCATTGAGTACAATGTTACGCCCTTTCTCTCCTTTGTTCTCAGACATCCCAGGAGAACCTCCCTAATTGAACATGTCATTGAGAGGCTCCCGTGTAAGGTCATCAAACAACGACCCTACCGCATTCCGGCCGACAGGAGACAAGCTGTCAGAGACGAAGTCAAGGCTATGTTGGAGATGGGAGTTATTCGACCTTCCAGGAGTGAGTGGTCATCCCCCATTGTCCTGGTCCCCAAACCAGACGGCTCCATTAGATTCTACATTGACTTCCGGGCCATGAACTCCATCTCCAAATTCGATTCGTATCCCTTTACCAAGGATCGATGAATTGTTCGAAAAGCTAGGAGACGCCCGGTACATAACAACGCTAGACCTCACAAAGGGGTACTGGCAGGTCCCCCTCCAGGCGAGGGACCAAGAGAAGACCGCATTTGTCACGCCTGATGGTTTATACGAATTTACCGTCCTCCCGTTGGTCTTCACGGAGCACCAGCCACCTTTCAAAGGTTAATGAACACTCTGCTCCGTGACTATCGGACCTTCTCGTCGGCCTATCCAGACGATATTGTAATATTTAGCCCTACCTGGGAATTCCATTTGGTACACTGTCAGGAGATCTTCCAAGCCCTGCTACGGGCTGGCCTACACATAAACTCGAAAAAATCCAGAGTTGGGTTCAATAAGGTCAGATATCTAGGCTATGTATTTGGGAATGGGGTGATAGAGCCACAGAAAGAGAAAGTGAAGGCTATCATGGACACACCTTTTCCCTCCACAAAGAGAGAAGTCAGAGCCTTTTTGGGGTTATTGGGGTATTATAGGAGATTCATACCCCAATATTCCGAAATCGCGGGCCCTCTCACTGATCTCCTAAAGAAGGAGGCCAAACCAAAGGATCTGAGCAACCCCTCTGAGTCAGCAACAGCCGCCTTCCATCTCCTGAAAATGGCGATAACTACCAGTCCTGTCTTGTCCTCATCCGATTTCTCTAAACCCTTCATCCTCCATACCGATGCCTCTGACTGTGGCCTGGGGGCGGTCTTATCACAACTCTCCCCTGAGGGCACAGAACATCCCATCCTTTTTATTAGCAGGAAATTGTTTCCCCGTGAGAGACGTTACCGTACTATTGAGAAGGATTGTCTCGCCATAAAATGGGCTGTTGACAAACTCCGTTATTACTTGGAGGGGAGTCACTTCACCCTATACACCGATCATGCTCCTCTCCAGTGGATGAGCAGGAACAAGGGCAAGAATCCCCACGTGCTTCGGTGGTTCCTTTCCTTGCAGCCTTATGTCTTTGATGTACGGCACCGTAAGGGGGCCGAGAATGGGAGTGCTGACTTTCTCTCGCGTATCTTTCCTCTCCCCGATCGGGAGAATCTTATGGGTGGGGTGTGTCACGATTCCCACGTCCCGCGGGAGGGTACGGACAAAACGGGTGAATGGTGGCGTGTTCCTGACAGAAAGGACACTCTCCTCTTTTCACAGCCAGAGGATTCCCCGGACTGGGCTGTCTCTCAGAGCCTCGTGCCGGGGTTACCACCTTCCTTTTCCCGACGAGGTTCCTTTAACTGGGAACTCTCGCCAGAGGACTCCACCCCCGGGCCCTACGTCATGGACCCAGACCCAATAACAGAGGAGGGAAGCCCGTCTTCAAGAGAGGAGAGAACGAAACCCGGAAGACGCCGTTGCTTGGAGGACGCCAGCCCCGCGAGTACCGAGGAGGAGACGGAGACATAAGGCGAGAGAACTCCATTGCTGGTCCTGTCTGCGAGAGACGGAACTCCAGGGGAGTCGGGAGAGCCAGGAGGCCAACGTTTTCACGCTTCGCCCCGCCACGCTCCTGGAGGAGCGTGGCTCACACAGGTACGTGCGCGGCTCTCAGGGTGGGCCAGGAGGAGGGAGAAAGTCGGCAGTAGTGGGCAAACAGTCTAAGAAACCCATGCCTATCCGACCGCCCTCCCCTCACAATCGCACGTCCGTAGTATTCGAAGCACTGGGTGAACCCTCACTCCCTGGTCCCCGAGGTCATACTTAGATAGGCTCTCTTATCGATATTGTACTTCTCTTTCCCCGAGGACTACCGCATCCACCAGGCAGAAGACGCGGGAGAAAGAAGCCCAGACCCTGATGAAAGGACTACTGAGGAAGGATAAGCCGTATTATCCTGATTGAACCCTAGCATATAATACCCGCCGTGTATATAAAGAAATAAAAACGAATCCTATCAGCTCTGTGGTGTGACCCGATCCTTTAAAAACCTCACAGTAAGTCATTATTTAAAAATTGTACTACACACAGTATAAGGTAGCCTGCTTTAAGATGATTTAGTGTTTAAGATAAAAAGTGCTTTCAAAATGATATATTCAAGTAATGCGCAATCAGACTGTAACTAATGCAAACATTGTTTTATTAGTGTCCATTAAAAGGATTCAGAATTCAGCTGATAGCACACTCGCATTACCGCTCAAAAATAATAAATATTTATCACCATGAAGCTTCAAGGGACTCCATCAAAGTCTATACTGGCTCCCAAGCACCCTTTACATTTTCTGTTTAACCAACAGCACACATATACATATCTTTCAGGTAGCAGCCAGCCTGGTGATAAGGCTTGTCTCTTATTTAGACTCTGTCCCTTCCTCCACTTCACAGCCAGGAGCCCGCCTTCCCTCACTGGTCAGGCACGGTTGTTTTTTTAACAAAAAGTATGAGAACTGTTTTTGCAAAATTTAAAAAGCCCAGGCACGCTGCTCCCCTAATATGCACTCACTTCTTTCGACTGTCTGATGGTAGATGTCCTTTCAGGTGTGTATATTGGGTGGCAGGGAGGAAACCAGCAAGATCTCATTCAGAGGAAGAGCCCGGATTATCCGGACCCCTGGAGTCTCAGTGTAATGACCCAGGAGGAGGAGGAAAGGAGCTAGAACCATAGATGGTGTCATGGAGATGGCACAGAGAAGGGGTGCAATGTGGGGGCAATTTTTCTTTTTTTTTTACAAAAAGAGAAATATGCACCAGGGAAGAGGACGCAATATGGGGGCTCATTATTTTTAAAAACATTTTTTAAAGAGCCATCACTACCGTTAGTGCAGCAGGTGCAGCGACACTGAGACATTGTTGTGCGGGGCCAATGAAAACCAAATATGCTGTCTTACTACCAAAAAGGTGAGTGGGAAATCACTTTCCTTGCTAGCAGTAAGATTTAGGTCACCCTTACTGTGCAGGGAACAGGGCCCAAGCAACAGGAAGGTGAGATGTAGGGCTTTTTTATTTTTTTACACAAAAGCTACTTTGGGCTTCAGACAGTGCTTAATTTGAGCCGGTGGTTGCCAGTTGGGCCCACCAGCCCTCATTTTTGGGGACCGGCACTTATTTTGTCTCATCAGACATTGACTGCGAGTACGAGGGAGAAAAACACA
Organism: Calotriton arnoldi; assembly: GCA_963921515.1. NCBI lineage: Eukaryota > Metazoa > Chordata > Amphibia > Caudata > Salamandridae > Calotriton > Calotriton arnoldi. The sequence goes on along the minus strand of CAWUFW010000215.1, from coordinate 3,682,659 downwards.
CAAATTGAAAAGAAGTAGGAAGAGCAAGATGGAAAACTGTTGCAAATGAAGAAAGCAGGAACTTGCACAAGTGAGATAAAGGGGCATGGAGTGTCTGATAGTGGATAGTGGATGGAAGAGCCATGAGGTTGAGTCAAGACAACGCAACGTTGGTATTCAGTGCACCGACATTTAAAAGCACCGCCTGCCGTTTCTGAGCAGAGCTTTGGCACCGGCACTCTTTCTATTACAAATTAAGTACGAGGACTGATGACGAGAAGAGTAGGCAGAGGAAACAACCTTCTTTGCAGGTCTGTAGCATTAAATAGGCACTGCTGGTGCAGGTAATCGGGGCCCAGGAGTGTGAACGACAAACTAAACCCCATTTACGCCTGTTTTATCTTCCTTCCTTGCTTGCATTAGTGCCCAGTGCACCCTGCTGCATCATTGTAGCTTTAGGTCTGGGAGCAAGGATCCAAGGACGGGAAAATTGAAGCAGAGAAGAGACTTTAGTTTGGGCCTTAGAGAGATGGCGGGGACTGGGCAGGGCAAGATAGGGATTTATGTTTTTAGCAAAGGGCAGAGGAGACAGCCTCTTCTCAAGGAGTAGCTATCGTTAGTAAAGCAGATGCAATGGTACTGCATCACAAGTATGACTGTCCTACTTTGCAAAAGGGGCACGGGGGCTCATTTTCCATGCCATCATTAGGATAGAGGGTAATCTCAATGCTAAGAGGTGGTCAACATATCAGAGCTTATTTTTTTCCTGAAAGAGCTAGAGTGCCTGTTTCAAGACTGGAGTGATGTTCAGGCATGGTGGGCAAAGAATGAAAGAGGCAGAGGAGACAGCCTGATACTCAGACCCACAGCTATCATTAGTTCAGCAGGTGCAGTTTCATTGGGGCACAAGTGTGTGAGAGATTCACAACACTCCAATTATGGAGAGCAGTGATTTGCAAATGTATGCTTGTCTTTGATGCATTTGCTCTTTTCTAAGTCCCACATTTAGGGCCTGATTACAAGTTTGGCGGTGCCCGGCTCCCGCATCGCCAAACCCGCCAGATTATGACTTTTTTGTCACTGGCTGGCAGTTCTTTGGCGGTCCCACGGTGGTGCTTATAAAATAGGCACCGCAATGGGAACGTCAAAGGCAGTACTTGCATGGAATGGACTGGTGCAGTGCAGGTACTGGGGTGCATGCACACAGGGTGGCACAACATGTGCCCCCTGCATGCACCCCATGGCCCTGAAGCAACCAGGGGCTCTGTAGGGGCCCTTTGCTTCCTCTCGGTCATGGTTTTAATGGAGTAGGCACCACCATGAAAACTGAGGCGGAGAGGAAACTCGTAATATGCTTGACAGGACCGCGGCGGTCTCGCCAAGCATATTGTGGCCTCACGACCGCCACTGCGGTGCAATGGCAGTCCAACCGCCCTAGTTGTAATAACAGACTGGCTCGTGATCAGGCCCTTAGTGAGGATCATGAGCAACAAGAAGGATGCCTCTGAAATGATCTGAAAAGACCCACCTCTGCGTTCACCCTCCCCTTCTGCTTCCCCAATCCTTGCTATAAAGTTTTAGGGGTGTTTAGAACAAAAACGTTTAAAGAACGCTGACTTATGGCATTCGACATTCAATTTCTACTTGCTGATTTCCTGTTTTGGAAGAATACAAACATCTTTGTGTCATTGAATAGCCATCTGTCTTTACAAGTTGTGCTAAAAATTTAGAAATTCTTTTCAGTTTGGTTACAACCTCAGTAAATATATTTTCATGGGATTGCACTTGGGCATTATAGGTCACAGGTAGATGGCAGCCAAAATCTCAGTTTCAGCTTAATTCATGCAATAATATGCTACTTCTGAAATTATTGATTGAATTACTGAATTATTGGTCCTGTGATTGCCTGAATATTAGGAAGTCATCCGTATATAATGACAAGGTTGGTCACAATATTATTGTCACTGACTTTCATTCCTGTTGTCTATTCGATGTCACTCAGAACCCCTCAGTGAAAAGCACCCCCATGATTCACTGTTGCCCATCTGCAACTCTCTATAAAATACATGCATATCTACAATCTCAGTTTGAAAGCCTGTCTCTAATTTCCTTATTACAATTGAGTGATGTCTCTAGTCAGTTATTATAACAAAAGATGATGCAGCTCAACTGTAATAGATTATTACAGTGGAGTTGTGACATGATAATGGCTCCTGCCAGAAGACAAGGCAAAATGCTGGGTCACAGACCATAATTACAGCTGTACTTCAAACAATGAAAACTGGACTGGCTTTTGTTCTCCTGATCTGTTTTCTCACATGAAGAGTGATCAACAGAAAGAAGTTATCTATGGCAACTTGTTTATATTTTTGCATGCTATTGGTCATTGCAGCATGGGTAGTATCTCTGCGTGTTTCTACACATTCTAAGCTAACCAGCTTACTTATACCTAACTTACATTATCGGATTCTAATATCTTTTACAGTAAATTTCAAAATGTTTTTGGTGTGTTTACTTTCACTCGACAGATTCTGCTTTTATCTGTCATGTCAGTAACCATACTATCTCTTTCATATGAAAGATACCAAGGATTTAAGAAGTTTAGGGAAGGGTGATGAATGCACTTATTGTGCGGAGTAAACTACCCGCTGCCGTACGTTAAAAGAATATTATGTCACCTCAGAGTTCCAGGACCTTATAAAGGAACTTGGCTTTCAGCCTCGTTCCTCTATATGGTCAGAGAACGTCTTGGTGACTAGCAGTAGCCTTATAATGTATGGCAGGGGACACTTTATTCCATATATAATACCAGGTATGAAAACGTGTCTCTAATTTGCTTATTATACTCAAGTTGTGACATTTCTCATCACCTTTAGTTAGAAAATGATTTAGATGCTCGAATGGAATAACTTATTACAGCTGAGTTGTGATGTCATGATGCATGCTACATGAGCCAGTAGCAATGGTGAAAGGCAGGTCACTGAGCATCATTACAGCTGCACTTTAAACACTGTTCTTTCTTATGATCTGTTTTCCTAAAAGAACACTGATTATCACATAGGAGAGATTTACGGCGAAATCTTTATTTTTTGCTCTCTGTAGCTCATTACAGGAAAAATAGAATCTCTCTGCTTGCTACAACTCAATCGGAGCTGCTGCATTTTAATTTGACTTGCTTAAAACTGATTCTAGTATGTTTTTCCCCACACATTACTAACTACTTTTTGGTTCTTTAATTTCACACTACAGATTCCCCCCTTATTCTTCCATTTTGAGAAGACACCAGGATTTAAGCGTTTTGTGGTTTATCAGAAAGGGGGACCAGCAACTTCTAGGTAACTACAACCTTTAGCTCCAGTCCTGAACTTTCCCTTAATGCATCCTGGCTGTTGTAGTCTTTCTTTGCTTCCACTGCGCTAATTAAACTGAGCATGATGATTTGTAGGTGAAGAGGGCTGGACTGGAGACACTGTCGTAATGACTTCGAATGCCATATTTACCCTAAGGGGTGATGGTGTGACCATATGCTATAGTGATAATTTACGAGAACTGATGCTGTAGGCATTTGATAGAACGTAAGGATTCATTTTATAAATGATAAAGGATAACCCATGATTTGCATCAACAACCACAGAAGTTTCCTTTTCAACACGAATATATAAGAATACACGCGATTTCTTTACTTTCAGCTAGAATGATATCAATACAATAATAGCTAATTGTATTGTTAAGTTATTGTTACATGAGAGTGCATCACTTTGATCACGATGAACCCATGCTTTTCTTCCCTATAACAATTGGTAACAAGCATTTAGGATATGTTGACAGTATGGAGCAGAACATTTTAGAATCTGTATTCAGTATAGATATTGGATAGTATGACCGATAGTTATCTTTTTGCTTGCCTGGCTTGAGAAACATGCAGATAGTTGATGAATTCTCTGATTATGGAGTCCTTCCTTTATGCAGGATATCAGTGAAGAGTTTTGCCAATATTGAGGGTATGATTTTGAAGGACCCCATTTGGAGGGATCAATGAAGAGACAGAGGCTGTTAGGCCACAACGATCAGGTTGGGGTTGTTTGCCTCTGATGTCCCATGGTCTGTCCTAGTATGGCTATGCAAACCCGTTTAGCACTTGACTCTCAGTGGTAGCAAAGAAGACAGTCACATACTGCCCTGCCCACTACTTTTCTTAGTAAAAAATAAAAGTATTTTAATAGAAAAGCTAAACGAAATATTAGACAAGGTATTGGGGGTTCTGCTACAAGGTTTTACAAACTTCTATAAGGATCTAACCATTTGCAATAGTTCCCAGAGCAATAACAGTGACCTGGTGCAAATGCTACAGCGTTCTAGCGCCATGGTTTCACTTTCCACACAACTGCAGTGACCTAGCAGTAAAGGAAAACTCACAGGTGGGAATCAGTAGAGGTGCGGGTTCACTAATAATAATTTGTATACACAAGCAATCACTAAATGTGGGTATTAGGGGAACTGTACATCAATTCAGTTTGAATCTTGCAAAAGCACTTGTTCTGGCAAGCACTACAGCCTCTCAGTCTCTCAATATGGCCTTGCTTTTTTTCTGTTGGTGAGAATGCGCCTCAGCCCTGTAGTTGTGGTGCAACCTTCACGGAGATATGGTCAGCGTTCCTGACAGAAGGCACTGTGTTACACTCCTCATCACAACTTGGCTCTTCTGTGTACTCTATACACTGGAAACAGAACTGGGCTTCTCCTCCTGAACAGTGTCTCTCCTGCAGAGCCACCCACTCGATTTCCTTCTCTGAGAAGGCAGGTTTCTAGACACTAAGCAGTCCTTTGGCAGGCTGGCTCTCAGGCACACCCCAGCCTGCATCACAGCACCTCTTTGAGTACTCTGCGGAGCACTTTCTCCTTTACTCAATCAGAACTTAGAACTGAATCAAAGTGGGATGGTTTGTGTCCATTTTTATTCTGGTGTTTCCAGACAGGGAATATTGATTCCAGAAACTGATTTGAGGGTGATTCAATTTCAAACTTCATTTTCTGTCTACAGTGCAGACACAGTCATTCTACTAGGTGAAGGCTTTCACAGCAGGTAGTAATGATGCACCTCCAAACAGGAGTTTCCCAGAACATGAGCAAAATTACTTTTGAACACTCTGCACTTGGCTGTCATCAGCCTCTCTAAAGTAGCACTCAGTGAAAGACAAAAGTTAGAAACTACTTCAGCTTTAATAACAGAATTTGCTAACTCACTCCCTTACCCTAAACATCCACCAAATTGCAGTGCTTTGGAAGGGCTATTGAGCAATTGCCTGCTAAAATGGTCCTCTTAGAATCTCTAAAGATAGTGATGTCTATCCTTCTAACTTCAGTGTCTGGGCCTCTTCCATTAAGCTCCAGGATGTAGACAATACACTTCCATTGCCTGGGGAAGATGTACTCCATCATCCATATTGTGCCACGTCAAACTAGGAGCAATAAAAACTGACCCACTGAGTCATGTCACTATTCACACCTCACACACAGTGCACTCGACATACCATAAGGGATGTCACCATAAGTGTCTGGGTGTTATATTCAAGCAGATCATTACACAAATGGGGCCAGTAGTCACATCAGGCCACTTGAACTAGAAAAAAGGACTGTTCAGTATTAGCAATATACAACTAATCAGTTTGCTGACACTACTGCTTCATGTCACCAATCCACAACATGGATAATATCCCCTGGCCATCAAAGAGGGCATGCTTGGTGCACCACTCCAGGTCACAGAACAGGTTCCAGACCTTAGAATTACTATGGACCTGGCCTTAGAAAACATGGTAGATGAGTGTGTCAATGGAACAGTAAAAAGTCAGGGTACCAGATTCAAATGCAGTTGGGTCACTAAAGACAATCAACTTACCATGCATGGAGCATTCCCACCCCAACAATTTGTATGTTCATTCTGTTGAATTTGTTTAAGTAGCTGTAGAGGCCAGGTTCTTAGTTATTTGCCCAAGTTTAAATAGTCTCTTGAACGTCAGACGGTGTTATGTCCTCAGTTTCATCAATCTGTCTAATCTTAGTCTTCACCAAGTATTGTTCTAAGCCCTCTTTGGTTACCCCCATGGAGTCAGTATTTAAAGACTGATAAAAATTCAAAAAACACTTTCAATATAATTTTTTGACTTTTCATTCCTTGTTGATTCAATGGGCCTTTTGTTTTTTGCTTATCGTATTTTGCACTAGTTTACTTCTACATTTTAGTGACATTACTCATCCCATCATTTTACCTCATTCATATGCCTCTCTCTCCTTTCTTTTATTTACCTTTATCTGAGTTCAAAGTGAAGGTCTGATTCAAAGCTGTCTGTTCTTTGCATATATTTTTGTAGACGGGACAGGGCCTGTGGTGATCATTGAGTAATCTGGGCTTCCATCCTTTAATATATGCCCTAGGGGCAGGTAGTGTCAGGTCCTGTGAATATTGTTTAACCAGCCTAAAAATAATTAGCATTCCTCTAACTTGAGCTTTAAGTGTGTTGCATTTTCTTCTACACTAGCGGAATTTCTGCTGAACAGCATAAACACATCTATGCTGTGAGGCATAACTGCCATGGTTACGTAAGTAATAATTAAATTTCAGTCCGTCTTGCTTGTATGTTAGTGTACCATATCCATCTTATTTAATCTTTGCATTTGCATGGTATGACATTGATTTGACTCAAACAAAAGAATTACAAACAGAACTCAGCTCTTGAGTTTTAAAGAAATAGTCTATGTAAAAGCATGCTTTGTGTCTTGCGGAGTTAAAAATACTATTATTTCAAAGGATGGTGCTTTTGTCAAATATCAACAAGGTCAAAAGCTTCTAACAGCAGTTATTTTGCACATTATCACTAGGCAGATATTTCATATTGGCCTGAACATTTATGGAGTGTGAGTGGCTGGGTTAAGTTAAAGTCTCCAGCTATTGTATGTGGAGCTCTAAAAAAGCTTTGGTAAACCACTTTTATTCTATTTCATCGTCCATCTTTAGAGCACAGAATCTCTTTATTGTAAAGTTTGCTTGCTGTATAATATCTTCTATGATAATGCTGGAATTTTCAGTCCCACTTGTTTCGTTATCAATACCCTCACTCCTTTTGTCTTGTTAATTTATTAAATGCTTTTAGAAAACTAATCCATCGCATGGCAGTAAAGGACGCATAGCTTCTGCTTTTATTAGTGGGTTTCCAGCAGGATTGTTTGTTGCCTTTACTTTCTTTAATCATTTGTGGAATTATACATCTATTGCTGGTGACCTTATCCCATTAGCCTTCCATGATTGAATGTGTAAGTGGATTTGCGGTACATTTTGATTCTTTTCAGTCCAATGTGTTTCTCAATTGCTACTCAAATGTTTTTATAAACCAACATATATGTAGCCACTTTGTTTGAACTGTTATTTATAAATTATGCAGTACTGGTATGTGCCCTACCTCATAACATCCATCCCTTACTTTTTCAATGTTGGGTTGCATGGCGATGACTGACATGGGAAGAGAAGATCCACCTTCTAAATCCACAGCAGAATCTCTAAATAATAAATGTAATGTTTTCACACAGTTGCAGCACTACTTTATTTCTTAGTTTGTTTAGATTTAGACAAATGCTTAAATGTTATTCTGCTTTCTCACAAGTCAAGGCAACTTTGAATGGTCTCCAGTAACAATTTTACATTTTTAAGAAAGTTCATGCAAAGCCTTAATATCTATTTCTTTTTAGGTGTGAATTATTTTAATTTCCACCTTTGCTGATCTGTGCCTTTGGAGAGTTTCTACCTTTGGTGGTATAGTGGAAAAGTTAACTCAAATTCAATGAGGTTCTAATTCTGATTTTTTTTTCACCAGGCTAGATCCCTATGAAGCTGAGTAGTTCTTAAGCTAATTTAAATTCACCTGAGGGCATAAATGTTCCTTCAATAGCTGAATTACATATTTTTAATGCTCTTTTCAGACTCACAAACTCATGTGATCCAACTAATACAGATATTGATCCTCTGGGCTTGTTTTTTGAGTCTTTCTCAATATTCCTTCAGGCTCCCTTATTTGACTATCTGGACATATTTGGTTCACAGTCATTTGTGCGCTTATGTAACTTAAAGTTTAATCCTTCCCATATCTAGGTATACAGTGCCCTCTTCCCAAAAACATTGATCTGAAGTCATTAAAAAAATCCTGGAACCCTAGAATGTAAAGATTAGGCTAATCAATCATATTAAAATGTAAAAATCATCTTTTTGACAAGGTCAGTGATAATATCGTTCCCTAAGGTATATTGTGCTGTAAATCTTGTAACAGTCAGTTCATATGCAATATTTAAAAACTTAGACTCCTGAATGCTAAACTCATAAACCCCAAACTCAAAGGAGGGTTGGTCCTACCGAATGTTGACATGTACAATTATGATTCTACAATTAAATTAATTGAGGCATTTATTACATTACTACAGCTAATAATAGATAAGCACCAAGACTATCAATGACAGGGAGTTGTTGGGATTTCAGTACAATTTCTCACTCTAAATTTATAATACTAAAATATAATTCAAAGTGCACCTTCACACACCTCAGATTTGGATTACCATAGGTAGGGGAGTTCTTACACACTATTTACACTCCGGGATAATCCATTATTGTCTGAAGTTTTCCAAAAGCAGTAATGGTAGAAGAGGTTTAAAAGAGTGTGCATGTATAAATAAGTGAATCCTCTGAGTACCAAAACGTTTTTAATGCCAGATGATGTTGTATAAAAAAATATACAGGACTTTCAGTATCATCCACTATGTTTTTATTTCAGGTCTGGGACTGGGAACGCCATTACTTAGGAAATTGTAGTCAAAGAAGCAGTTCAGAAACAATATATTAAATCTAGATAAACCTCCCAATACTACAACATTTTACTATCAAAATAATACTAAGATAATATTGACTAATAGCTGTTTGAAACTTGACTAATAGCTGGAGTAATTTAATTGTTGACTACATTAATGAAAATAAATTTCATGAGCCACTGAAAAAATGCAAATAGAAAAGATAAATTACAGTACACTACATAATATATAATTTGTGATATATTAACTCTTCTTTACTCTAACTAGGATGCACATAATGAAATAATTAAAATTTGTGTTGTTTATATATTAGCTGCAAAGGAACATTGATCCATATGTTAACAAAATGTGTACAATTCTGGCATGATGTCAAATTAAAACTGAATGAATTATTTTTTTTCAAACAGATAAGACTTACAACAACCTCCATAAACCTAGTAAGAAGTAATGTTAACATTAATCGTAGCAATGTTGAAGAAAAGTTGCTATATTGTTTTATGTTTATATCATAAGAAGTAGCCATAAGTCCCTGGATAAGCTCTGAGACACATACAATTCTAGAATGAGGCAGTAAGTGATGAGATGTAAGTCTTATGAATTAGCATCAAATGAAGGAAATTATAAATTACGAAACTGGCAAAGAGTTCCAAAGAGGTGAAATACTCTAAGTTTTTCATTACAAGCAACCAGGTTAATTTGCTATGTGTAGTAACTCCTGCTACTGCACATATGACAATTAAGAATTTTGTGATAAACATCATCTTGCCATACCTGAGAATAATTATCAGGGGCAAAATGCCCGGTATTTACTGTAACATACAGATTTTGGTGCAGTTAGCATAAAAATCCATATGTTATTCCCCAAAAACTCATAAATGAGTGGTGTGTAACCCACCCACTAAATGTCAACTCCATGGAGTTGGATTTTATCGGTGCAATAAATATCAAATCAATCCCTGCGACACTAGTACTAAGGTCCTTGGCCCGCTCTGATCTCAGTAAATACACAGGGCATTACCAAGGTGAAAACATAATTCATATACTGGGTACCAAAATCACAGCCCATATCAAAAAATGATTGAGGCAAAGTATATAAGGGATAAAGGACCCCCTGCTGTACATTATAAGGAAATTGAACGTCACTGAGGAGTTCCATAACCATATAGAGATGCGAGGCCAAAGGCTGGGTTCCTTTATAAGGTTATGTAACTCCAAAGTGGCTTGCAATATTCATATCATGTACACCATGCACACCAGGGAGCACTTTATCCCATATAATACATGGACACACCATCACCTTTCCCACAAACCACTTAAAATCTTGGTGTGTAGCTCTTTCATATAAAAGAGCAAACATGCTTCCAAACATGAAGAAGAAAAATAAAACCTCTAGTGCAAAATTAAACACATCAAAAACCTGTTAGTTATTCGTTGCAAACACATATTAGAAACAGTTCAATATAAGCCAGTTTAAAAAGAAAACAAAGCTACATTAGCTCCGAATGTGTAGAAACATGCAGAAAGATTCTAGCTTTTCTCTATCTAAGGAGTGCAAATAATAAAGATGTTCTCTCTGCTTGTCATTGTAAGCTAAACAAGCATTTGAAATGCAATTGGTCTTGCATTAGTGAAAGTTAGAGCCATTGGCGTTGCAAATGACAATGTTTTTTAGTTATTTTTTTTGTAAAAAATATCCCAGCAGTAGCAAAAGCAATAAAAGAAAATCCACGAAGCAAGGAAAGGGTTCAGTGCCACAGGCTGTTACTAGGTGTCCCTCTGGAGTTCTAAAGGGACCTCTTTTAGCCACACAAGGTACTGCACCACGCAGATTATTGGAGGAATTCCTGTAAATAGACTAACCACTTTCTGTCACTCAGGGTAGCATTCCAACACATCATTACTCACCCACTGTGCAACTCTACACAGAGGACTGCCTTCTGCAAATCATTACTGACCCTGCTCCTCATGGGAACACTCCACCCGAAACTGCCAGGCGAGGCACCCTCCAGAAGGGAATACTTGCAACCCAGACCATATCTGGCCCTGAACGACCTTGCTAGTGTGGTATAGCTTGGAGGCTGTGGCACAGTGAGCAAGTGACCCACGTCTGGGTTTATCCTTGGCCACTTAGGGCTCATAACTCATAAAGCATGATGGGAGGAAGGCATATGGCTGGGTCTAACCTAAGGTGGCATAGAGAGCAAACAAACGATGGACTGAGATGGGGCCCTGCATGGTAGCCAGTTGCTGAGATCAATTCAAGCATTCCATCCATAGTTTTTTTGTATTCTTCCTTGTGATGCCCTCAGTGCGATGGGTAAGTCCAGACGTGGGTTCTGTGCTCACTGTGTCACTGAAACCAAGCTGAATCCAATTGAAGAGTCCCAAACAAGATGAAACCAGTCTTGACTTCCTCGTGATCCAGTTCAGACAGGACCTGACTCTGCTGTTTGGGCTGAACTGATCCTATTGGAGCAGGACCAAAATTGATTTGCATATGGCTGATTTGATCTGAAGTGGCTTGGTGGGCAAAAAAACAATGGAATGGGATGCAGCCACGAGTTATTAGCAGCGGCTGAAATTCATTCATTGAGCAACTACCGCCCTATCTCGCTTCTCCCAGGGATTAGCAAGATCGCAGAAAAGTATGTGAACTCCATCCTTTCTAACCACTTAGAGTCTTATAAACTCCTTCACCTCTCTCAAACAGGCTTTCGACCACGCCTAGGTACTGAAGCCGCGCTGCTATCTGTGGCCGAGGAATCTAGGAAAATCCTTGACGCAGGAGGATCCGCCGCTGTGATCCTCCTGGATCTGAGTGCAGCCTTTGATACGGTTAATCATCTAATCCTGGTTCACCGTCTTGAGGGTTTTGGGGTAACCGGTACCGCCTTGTTGTGGTTGCAGTCCTTCTTGGAGGAAAGATCTTTCCAGGTTTTTCAAGGCGGGGCAGTCTCAAAAGCCTGCCTCTCCGTTGCGGAGTTCCCCAGGGTTCGTCCTTGAGCCCTACGCTTTTAATGTCTATATGGCCCCGTTAGCGGATATCGTTCTCCCTTTCGGGGTCCACATAGTTACTTATGCTGATGACACACAGTTGGTTGTGGCTTTGAATAGTCCTGACCAGGGGTCCAAGGGCCTTCGCCCTTGTCTCGAGGAAATCGCCAAGTGGATGAACCTTTCCCACCTGAAATTGAACGGTTATAAGACTGAGCTTATGGTTCTTGGAGACCATATAAACTTCAAAGCTAGTACTATGTGGCCAGCTAGTATGGGTCCACCTCCTGTCCCTAAAACTGAAATAAAGAGTCTGGGAGTTTGGTTGGATCAGGATCTCAGTTTTAAAGCACAGGCCAGGAAGGTTGTAGCTTCGTGTTACGGCATTCTTAGAATGCTCCGTAAGGTGCTTCCCCTTCTTCCCTTCCGGGCCAGGAAACTAATGGTCCAGGCACTTGTTTTGTCACGGCTGGACTACGGTAACGCCCTATATTTAGGTGCACCAAGTTCTGTAACTGCAAAGTTGCAGATTGTGCAGAACTGTGCTGCTAGAACGCTTATGGGGATCCCGTCTCGCCAGTCGGCAATGCCCGCTCTGCGGTCCCTTCATTGGCTTCCCATTCAGGAGAGAATCCGCTTCAAGGCCCTGTGTATTGCTCACAGGACGCTTGGAGGGAATGGCCCTCCAATCAATCTTTCTTTGATCCAGCCCTACCGAGCTAATAGGCATCTGCGCTCAGATGACCTTTTTAGCAGCCGTCCCCAGAATTAAAAGGGCCAGAAGTGGTGGACGATCTTTTTCTTTTAATGCCTCTAGGCTTTGGAACACACTCCCTTTGTTCCTGCGGAAGGAACCTAATCATCTGGCCTTCCGCAAACTTTTAAAGACTTGTCTCTTCCCTAGGTGTCCCTTTCATCTCTATGAATCGCTCAGCGCTGGGATGCCTTCGGGTAGCTACGCGCTTTATAAGTGTTATTTCATTCATTCATTCATTCATTCAAGCATTCCATCCATCACTGTTTTATTCTACATTGTAATGCCTCAAATGCAACAGGTATGCCCAGATATGGGTCCTGTGCTCACAAAGAACAACAAAAAACACTTCTCTGAGATAAGCGACTGACTGCCTGTGTAGGTACAATTATTAGCATGTACCACTGTATCATCACAACTGGATGGAGGCACTAAGGCAAGCATGATGCGAGCTGTCATTTCAGCAATGTTCCAGCCCTGCCTGTACTTCATAATGGCTAAACTTTCCTCATGAAAAGAGACTGTTACTTCCCAGCAAGCATGAAGTGGCAAACAGGTAACAGATGCTACAGAACCACTGACACCAGGGGTCACCCGGTGTCAACAAGTAACAAGAGCACTTCGCTCGGATCAACTGGTAAATTGGACAGAGAGGCGAAGGCAAGCACAGTTGGAAGTACACACATGCACACATACACAGAAACACATACACAAAAACACACAAAGACACACACCCATACACCTGTTTGCCTGGAGGTGCAGCATAGTGCTTACTACTGTGGCCACAGGAAAGTGCTATAGCTCTGTGTCCCCACCCACGAGGTCCCAAACTCCATGGCACGGTGTGCAGTAAAATACACAAGACCTCCACATTCCGGCATACAAAGACTGGCGTGTTCATTAGACAGGAGCAGTCTGTGGCAGCACAAGGTTGGGCAAAGCTGACTGGAAAGCTTGAAATAACAAGCCAGCGCTATGGATAAGGGTTGAGCAGCCCAAGAGAGTGAGCAAACCACGCTGCTGCCATGACCCGTTGTCTCTGCCCTTCCCCGTTTGCAGCCAATGATGGATGGCGCTATGTGAGGAGGAAAGTGGGAGGAACAAGAGAGGAGGGAGCAGCGATCGGATGTGGCGTAATGGCCTGAGAGGTGGACCTTGAAGCTGCGAAACCATGTTCGAGTCTTGGTGTCGGCCCTGGCTGCAAATTGAATGTGTCCATCTGTAATGCAACTGGTGGTCATGTAAAGCGCTTGGATACCTACCGGTCCAGCTTGCGTGGCATCTGGGCTTAAAATGAATGCAAGATCGTTCCGAGATGACGGCATAGGAAAGTATGGGCAACTATCACCGAGAGAATAGGAAATACATTAGTTAATCTCAACTTGGGATCCGTGCAAACGGAGCCACTTTTCTGAAGGTCCTAGCAAATGAAGTGCGCAAGCAGCTGAGGCAAAGAAGTTGGAGAGTTTAGAAGGTATTTGCTTTTGGGCCCTCAGTCTTGGACAGGTTCCAGGGTTTAGGAATGGCACAAAAGCCATTTCACTTGGTTGCAGTCAAAAACAGGGTACATGGTTGCTTAGCGTAGCTATGGATATGGGTCAAGCAGCCCAAGAGAGCGAGCAAACCATGCTGCCACTGTGACCCAGTGTCTCTGCTCTACCCCGTGTGTAGCCAGTGATGGACGGTACCATGTGAGGAGAAAAGTGGGAGGAACATGAGAGGAGGGAGTAGCAATCGGATGTGGCCTAATGGCCAGAGCGGTGGACCTTGAAGCTGGGGAACCAGGTTTGAGTCTCGGCATCGACCCTGGCTGTAAATTGAATGTGGCCGTCTGTAATGCAACTGGTGGGCATGTAAAGCGCTCTGAAACCTTCAGGTCCAGTTCACGCTATATAACACTGCAAAACACGCCTTTCCTCTCTACCCTGGCGATGCAACCACTGAGAGCCGAGGCGGGCAACTGGCGGGAAGTGGTGGTGGGAGGAGAGAGGGCACCAAAACGGGGAGATGAAAATAAATCGGTCGGCATGGCGTGCGCCTAAGCTACGGACTGCAAGCAGAACACGGGTGGGTGATGGAGGGGATGGCACAGACGGGCGCCGAAGCTGAACATGCACTGGCACGAGCATGAAGCAATTAAAAAAGAGTTCCTCAAATAACAGATAAGCATTCAAAGCATAAGGACACTGTATTTGGCCAGTGCTCCTCTGCAAAAAACGGAAGTGATGTATTGCTGCCTAAACCAGTTACGAGGCAGCTAAGAAGAGTGCCACTAAACTGAACCAATGGTAAACAGCAGGCGGGAGCAAAGTCTTTTACTGAATACAACAGGTCTTGCAAACAGTGCATGCACGCTGCCTAGGATCAACCTAAAAATAGAGCAGCAGAAAGAAAAGCAACAGTTTATTTTCCTTGCTTTAAACAACTGCTTCAATTTTGCGCTGTGACCTGACCTGCCTTTCACTTCGCCTTCTGGCAGCAGACATTGTGAAGTCAGAACTTGATGGTAATAGCTTATGATAGTTGAGTTCTGATGTCTTTTCTTCATAATCAGTGACTGAGTGTGTCGCAAGTCACTGATTATAAACAAATCTGAAAATCGAGTTTATACTGGGATTACAGAATCCCATGTATTATAAAATATTATTGTATCTGGTAGAAGTCGAGCATAAGTGACTGGATAAAATCTACCTCATCCTAAATTTGATGGAGGAATATGCTCATTCTTCCATGCTTTTTTGTTTTGTTTCAAGCCCTCTGGTTCTTTATGGATTTCTTTGTATGCATATCTGTCTGTGTGTTGTATTTATACGTGTAATGTTATGAGAGAGGCCCCTCTCACCAAAGGGACAGGGCTCTATATAGATTGTAATGTAAAATTGGTATTCCCGTTGGTCTTCAACCTAACCAAACACTGCCAATAGTGCAATTCCACACTCCATCACATTTCATGTATACATCTAAACCCCACTTTTAATTATAGTGCCACAAACAGACCAATAATATAAAAATATTCTATATTTATTAAAAGTAATGTGACACTATTAGTCACACGATACTAAAAACCAATATGTCAATAAAAAACAGTTTTGTAGAAATAGGGATTCCAAAACATAATCAATTATCTTCCATAAATAGAAAGACCCATTAAAATCTAAAAAGTGCAAATCCTAAATCGGTGAATTAACATGTGTGCTACATTATTTTTGCAACATAAAAAACAATATAAATGTATGTGGCAAAAGAGAAAAGGAAAAGAGAGACAGAACACAAACGACAATACACTTTGTTTTCAGTTTGTTAACTAAGCCATATATATATATAATCATAACAGGCATCCGATTAGCACATATTTTCATCAAGCATGCCGATATGTTCTTCAGATTTAGTCTATTCAATGCGTTGACGCGTTTCGGTGGTGTTGCACAAATGTCGACCACCTTTGTCAAGACCAAACTTGTTTCTCTCTTTTGGAATTGTTGTCAGTGAACCCCATACGTAAATACACAAGTATCACTATTATAATATTTACATCACCAAATCTCTTGCTCTTTTATTCATATTATTTCATTATTTACATATTAACATCTAGAATACTAAACGCTATTTCGCAAGTTCACATTTTATCGACTCTCCCGCAATAATATGTAGTCTGGCACCATAATTTCAATCTGGGGTTAACCCATATGTATCAAACACAAACGGCAAACCCCCCTGGATCACACCCAATGTAAAACCTACTTGGATTCACCATTATCCACCCCCATTCATACCATTCTCATGTTCATTTCTATATCCACGGTCAAAGATTCACCAACTTTCATTCTGTTATAAATCAATCCATATTAACAAATACTCATATTGCTATCATACTCTTCTATACATATAATGGAGACAATTCTGTCCCACATCACTCACCCTTTGGACTCCCCATCAGTCCCCATCCTATATTTGTTGCATGCTCTTTATAAATACTAGGCCATTAATTGGGCTCCGTCTGTCCTTCCACACTGTTGAAAGGTCCAGTGCCTTATTATCTATATTGAGAGATGGACAACAAAGGAGAATGATATTGTATATCCATATGAATGTATTCTTTCTTTTTAACAGTGTCTCGAATTCGTGTTAACACTAAAGCAACCATCACGGGATTTCCCAATCACAATGGCAGCAAATCCTCACATTTTGGTTTTTTAAATTTTCTAATGTTTTGATAGCACTAATCAACAACGGCGATTCCCCGCCTTCTTATTTTGTTATCGGTTTTGTTGTATTTGTACGCCACAAACCTCGCCAAAAGCTACCCTCACACACTCACAACAAATACAGCACAGCCAGTGGCAGTGTGAGGTTTCCTAACAAGGGCAGAACATTTACAACACAGGCAGAAGCAATGCCAGCTTCCCTCCCAAACAGGAGAGGTACCACATCAGCACTACTAATACCCTAACAACAGGTAGAGAATGGGCAGCGGCTGTGCAGGTACAGGCAACTCTCAAACAAACATGAATACAACAAAAGTAGCAAAAGTGCAAGCTTCCCCCACTCACACATATCTGGTCAAATAAGGGTTCAGTAAAGGAAGCTTCTTTCAAACACAGCAAATAGAGCACAGACAGAACACCACAGATTCCTGCCTGGCAGCAGCATTGCAGACTCTCTCACACACACAACAGTGGCACAGCAGTTCAAGCAATGACAGGGCAAGGGCTTCTCTCATACACAGAACAACGAGATGCAAACTGTTCAGCTTTACACACAAACTTTACACACAAACCCAGTGCAACATGGGTAGCAGACGCAGTAGTCTAACAATTACGCACACACAGAAACCATAGCATCCACAAGCCTCCGACGCATGCAACGAACATTCGCACTAAGGGAAGCATCAGTGCAAGCTTCCTCCACACATAAAGGTGTAGCATGGGTACCAGTAGCTCTGATGTCTCTCAAATATGGATCGGGACCTCGGGTAGAGGTAGTGCGTGCTTTACTCACACAAACCCTTCACAGGCAGAGACAGTGTAAGTTTCCCTTGCAAGACTAGGAACAGCACTGACAGTTGCAATGCAAGCTTCCCTCACATGCACAGAAGAGGTACCGCGTACAGTACAAGCAGAAGCAGTCACAGTTTTCCTCACACACAGAACGGGCTACACCGCCATCATCAAGCAGTCTGCATGCTCCCAAAAGCACAGAACAAATGCTCTTGCAAGTTCTTTCAGACACAGTGTCGGCTCTGGGGCGGTGCTATTGGTGGTCACTGACTTTGGTGGAGGGGGCGTTGCATCTTCAAGTACAACATGGTTTTAAAAGCACCTGCAGCCGCGTTCCTTGCCTCCAGCAATTTTCAGGCAATCATAAAAATGTCAAGATAACTGTGGTAATTGATTGACCTGCTGCAGAGAGAGCGGAGTTTTGTCTAGTGGAAGTACTCATCATAAAGTAGCACAGGCGCTTACAATGCCTGCCGCAAAGCACGTGGACCATGCAGATCACAAAGTGCATTCAATGTTAATAGGTCAGTGTGTTACTGCTTCTGTCAGAGAGCCCCTTTTGTTACTTGATGTTTATAAGTTTAAGCCTGAATATAGAACAGTGAGCTATTAACTATCATCAAAGAGCTGCATGCAAACTGCAAGGTATGGATTAGAGGTTATGAATTCCTCCCCCCAGTCTGTCATTATCCTAATGTTGCAAAAAGGATTCACCTGGGTAGAAATCAATTCTTATTAGTAAAGCCAACCCTCAACCATGGTGCTACCTTTTACATTTTGAGTTTGTGCTTCTCCACACCAAGCACTCTTAAACTATACTGTCCACCAGTAGGGATGACTTGTGACTCCTACACCTTGTAGTCCTCTGTCTGATGTAACATTTCCTATACTCTGATTTACACACTTATGATTCATTGTCTCTGTGTAATGTGTATGTGGTGTAAAGCGCTCTGAGACCCTTCACTGGTATAAGTGGCACTATAAAACAAAAGAAATGCATGAGAGAGAGTGGTTATGGAGACTTGAGGGGCACTGTTAAAGGGTGGTAGTAAGGAAATCCGTGGAGTGGGAGGTCATTGGGGGACGCCAACAAACATTGTCTCACCGGGCGCCACTAGCGCTAAAGCCAGCCCTGTTCAGACAGATTGGGTACTGCAAGACCTGCAGCAGTGCAATATCTCACACATGGAAGAGGAACAATGAGGTAGAAGAGGTTAAAACTTCCTTCATGCAGGACAGGTTCAGCACCAGCAGGGTTTGCTGACATTTCACCGTGGGGCAAACACCAACACATTCCCGTTGCTGGTGTTTCCCTGCTGTAATTCGCCCTTTTTGAATTTTTTACGGGGATGCCCCCTTGTGACTACACTCTCCTCCCCACCCTTCGCATCTGCATTTCGCCACCTCCAACTGCAGCGCTATATAATTAGGAGTTGCAGTGCAGGTGGTGAAATGTCCATCTGCAAAATAAACGTGGCACAAAGTCCACATACCCACCAGCAGTGTCGGTAAAATCATCCCTTTCACACAGAAGAGACACATCTCGGACAGCAGCAAACCAAGAATCTGCAGAGTGGAGCTAAGCTTCCTTGTCATAGAAGATGTCCATCACAGGCAGCATTGGTGCAATCTTCCCTCAAATGCTAGCAGTACCCACAGCAGGGGTAGCACTGAACACGATTATTTTTCAAAAAGAAGAGCTATAACAATACTGCAGAACTATATGCCTTCCTCACACACAGAACAAGTACCTCCGAGGCAACATCAGTACCACCCACATTTCCATTCACACCGGGTAGAAAACAAGTCGCAGTAAACACTGCCCAGCGGAGGGGGGTGGGGGAGAACGCCCGACCAGAGGGCAGGGACCATGCCCCCAAACGGGGGTGGTGTGGGGAAAAAACTCACTGCTATCCACGCCGAACACTGATCCCCCGGACCGACAAGTTCCTCCACCGCTGGCCACCGTAAGAGGAATATCCAGGTGTGGTGCCCACCTTAATATCCCCCACTGACCTCCCGGAAGTGACGTCCTACCTGGGAGACGAGATCTCGCACTCGCCGTGGCCAACTTCCCAGCCAGGTGGCCACAGAAAAAATACTTCCCATTGGGCAGTGAGGAAACAGTAAGGGGCTGTCCCCTCTAGTGTCCCCCTGCGGGGGATGTGGCCATCCACCTTCCAGATGCTTGATCCACACAGCATCACTCCACAGGTATCCACACAGTCAGATTCCCTCACACCCAGAATGTGTACAGCGAAAGCAACAACAGTGTAAGCTTCACCTGCACACATAAAACAGATCAACTACTGGGACCACCAGTGCTATCTTCACTAGCACTCACATAAAACGCATAAAGAACAGAAAGCAGTAATGAAAGAGTCACTCCCACACATTAAGAACTACAGCACAGAAAACAGCACTGCACACTTCATTGACACATAGAAAGGATAAAGCAGGGAAAGAAACAGTGAAAGCTTCGTCCACACGCACAGAACTGATAATAAAGCACAGCGAGCTGCAATGCAAGATTCACCCTCACACTGAACAGATACAGCACCAGCAAGACAAGTGTCGCTCACTCCCAAACAATGGATAAAGTGCCGCACTGCAGGCTTCACCCACACACATTAAACAGAAACAGCACTAAAAGGTTACACTCGCAAATACAGTACACACACAGCATGGGTAGCAGCAGTGCAAGCTTCCCTAGCACAATAGACCAGCTCTTTCTGTATGCAAGGTTGGACTGGCCTATAGGGCATTCTGGCAGTTCCAGAAAGGCTACTTTGACAGGTCAGTGTGTTGCGGCTTTTTGGCTGTTCATGGGTATGTTTTATGGTCTCGTGGGCCAGTGTTTGTTGTTGATTTAAATGATGTTTTTGTATTTTGATTTTCTGACATTTCAATAGTGCAGTCACTTCCTAAGAAGTATCATGGTGCTAGAGGAAAGGAGGATCCTCACCACTCTGACTACCTAGCCAGGCTGTTGGGCAAAAGTCAGAGAAACTAAGGGGCCGATTCCGATCTCGGCCGGTAGAGCTCCGAATCGGATTCGGCTTTACCGAATCCGATTCGGAGCCCTATTTCCCGACCGAATCGTACGTGCGTCCGGGCGAGCGAGTACGATGCGTGCGCTCGCGAAATCTCCGACCGACTCGTTCGCAAGACCCGACCGCTCCGACCGACTCGCACGGGGACGACTCGCACCGCGCAATGGAGACGTTCCCCGGCCGGGTAAGTACGATGCGCATCTCGACCGCTCCGACCGACTCGCGCAGTCCGACTCCAAGGAGCTGTCGGAGCCGCACTTTGGGGGTCGGTGTCGGACCCCCCTGGAAGCGTAGGCACGAGAGTCGCACACAGGGGGGACCCATGGGTCCCCCCTACACGTGCATGTACGGCGCGACCCGCATTGATGCGAACACGCTGTAGGGGGCGCCCTTGTTCGCGTCGTGCCCATTGAGTCAATGGGAGCCCGTGTACGCGTTGTACGACTGGCTCCCATTGACTTCAATGGGAGTCCGACCGAATCGAGTCCGATGGCATACGTGCGCATCGTACTCATTCGGTCGGACTGCTAGAGTCCGATTCGGTCGGAAATCTCTCCGGGTCCGGCTCGGTCGGAGAGATTTCCGGCCCGAATCGGAATCGGCCCCTCAGTTGTTAATTGTCCATGTTAGATCCAAATAGACATGATTTTTTCATGTTTTCTGAATAGCAGCAGATTTGGTAGTAACCGAATGGCTAAGAGAAGAGCGTTCCAGAATTCTGGCAGTGGTTAGTGACCAACCCTCCTCCCCAAACCCCCCACCACTTGACTTTCCTGAATTTGGGGGAGACAATAAAGCCTCCGTTAGTGGGTGGCAGTACTCTTGTAAGTGCAGTTGTGGCCGGCATGGCTCGCGTGTGGGGGGAGCAGGCGCGGGGATAACCCGGGGAAGGGGGGTCGCTGGGGAGGTCACGTGGGGGGGTGTCATCATTTTTTTTTATTTTTTTTTATGTAAAACTTACCTTGAGGCCGAGTCCCGCGTCTTCTCGGCTCCTGCTCTTCTGCCACCGACAGGAACAGGAAGCAGGCAGCCAGGCTCACTCCCATAAGCCAATCACAATGCTGCAAGCAACTTTTTGATTGGTCTGGAGCGCCGTAACACGGCGCTCAGCCAGGGGCTAGAGGGGTGGGCATGTTCTCCATGCAGGCTGCATTGTAGCCTGCATGGAGAAGGGAAAAGTGTGCATGACTGGTTTGGGCGGCCCGAGAGGGCCGATCGAACAGTCTTTGTGCATTCAGGAGTGGGCACACCACTCCTCCCCTGCCCTGCTCGGAGAGCAGAGCAGCCCCGCCCACCGGACCGCCCGCAAAGCAAACATAAAATGTTAATAACTAAAAGTTATTACCATTTTATGTTTTTGCTTCTCGCACTGCGAGAAAGCAATGGGGCAATGCTCCTCTGCCATAGCGGAGGAGCCACCGCTGTGTAAGTGTATGTAGTGAAAAAGAGTTCATGAACATCACTTGTCTATTGCTATGAATAGCTATGTGGCAGAGGCAAAGCGCTTTGAACAAACAGCTTTTTTTCCACACGAAGCCAGTATCAGAAAAAGGCAAAGGTAAAGGAATGCGTGGTTAAGACACATTCGTTGTTGTGACCGCGCTGTAGCGCCAATGTAGCGGCTGCATTCTGTAAAACATGAAGATGACGGATAAGAGGTCTGAGAAGGGAAATGCAACATTCCATGCGCGAGAGTATTAGATCTTGGACCATGTGTCATCTATCTGATTTAGCGATGAAGGCAGGATTTTATTGATTACATGCAGTAATCTACACCGTGTTGAACAACTATACAGAACATGCGCTTCGAAATTCAGATCCTTGTCTATTGTAATAAAATTGAGAAAGCGAGACAGGCACAAACATGGCCTGCATTGAGTACAAACGCATGCAGTCTCCCATGCAGGCCAGGGTTCTAGAGGGTGGGCCAGGTCCTCCCAAAATTGCCCCGTTGCCCACCTAAGGCCTATTTGTAAGTCGAAAATTATCATTTTTTCTTTTACTTAATTAAAAAAACAACACAGGCCTGAAGCCTCGCTATCAAAGCCTAAATGTGCAGCTTCCATGTAGAATGTCAATGCCTTGAGCTACCATCAGTGCCTGGGGACAGGGATGAGGTCACAGGGGGTGAGTGCTGTTACTGTGCAAGTGTAAATAGAAGTAGCACGTGAGACACCCACACTACATTGAGACCACAAGCTCCCGTGACATAGGGCCTTATGTATGAACACATTTTCCCATAGACACAGAATGGGTAAAACCCTTTGATACATCTGGCCCATAGTCATTAAGAGAGTAAACCAGTTTTATGGCAGAAACAGTGTGAAGGATTTTCCATTTCAAGAAAAGTACGTGAAAATGTGCCCACAAGCAGTATATATCTTATTAGTGGTTTGGTTTCTTTCTTTTTGCTATGACTGCTATTCTTAACTTATCACTGGGGTCTCTGGAATGATGTGGCCGGGGAAAATCAAATTATGCTGCAGGATTGACTAAATGACGTGGCAACGAAAGGCAAATTACATTGCGTAATGCAGCACATTTTGTGATAGTATCACTTCTTTATTTTCAAATGTTTATCCTTTAACGCTGCCTTGGCAAAGGCTACACCTTGTTACTACCAGTTTAACACCAAAATACTGAAATGGGAAACTGAAAGGTGATTAGTCATGTTTGCAAAGGGCCTTCCACTGCGCAGCAACACATCCCTGTGGTTTTAGAAACTTTTGATCCGTTTGAGCTACACAATGTTTTGTTAAAATGTGCAAATTATGCAGCAGATGATGGTTTATGTAGCAAATGTGGCAAATCCATAGTTATGCGGAATACGTGCTTATGCTTATGGCACTATAATAAGCAAAAAAACACTGACAATGGCAAAGTTTTCACTCTTAAGTGAAAAGACTTGTCAAGTTTCACTAATACAATCCAGATAGAGAATGGGACAAAGCAGTGCGCGCACCTATTGTACGAAGAAAAGCGCTGGCAATAATTCTATGGCAGGACAAGCAACGTAGGCTGCTGCTGTCCTGCCTAGTCCCAATCTCCTTGGTGCTCGCAGAAGGTGGAGCTCGATAACTCAAATAGATAACTTATATAGAAGGAACTTAACACACACCCCTTTGGAGCGCCGGTGACTTGCATTTATTCTCTACCAACAAATTATTTTATTTTGTCACATGAACAGACAGAAATGGATTATAGTGAGCGTCACTGGAATTATGCGATTCTGCAGCTGCAGCGTTTTACGCTCAGTTATGGATTTGTCACATTTGCCACATAGTCCATGATCTGCGCACCAATTTGCAGATTTAGTAAAAAAAAAGCCATCTTAAATAGATCAAAAGTTACTAAAAACGTGATCATACGATGCTGCACAGTGGAAGGCCCTTCACAAAGGTTTACTCGTCACCTTTCATCTGCTTATTCATAGCTGTACTTGCATTTTAAATTGGTACTAGTGAAGTAGAACCTTTTTCCAGACAGTGTTAGCATGTAAAAAAATGACAAGATGATAAAGTGATGCTGCCTCGCATTATTCTGCAAAATGTAGTCGACCCTGCCGCATAATTTGGTCCTTCCGTGTTGCATAATTCTAGTGGCCCTCACTATAGTGCTGTTATCACCTCTCGGGTCCTTAGCTGATAGAGAGAAGGGTGAGGTGGAGAGAGGGGAATGTGAAGCAAAGAGACGGAAGGGCGAGAGGGAGGAGGCAGAAGGGAGGATTGTGAGCAAAAAAGGAAGACAGTGAGAAGTAGAGAAAGAGGGTGAGCTGGAGAGACAGAGGAGGGTGAGCAAGGGTGAGAGGAGGGGGAGGGATGGGGCAGAGGGGAGGAAGAAAGAGAAGGGGAGGAAGAGAGAAGGGTGAGATGGAGAGAGATGGATGCAGTGGAAAAGGGTAAAGTGCAGCAATAGTAAGTTAATGCACAGTGAGAGGATGGCGAGGCCAGGAGAGAAAGTAGGATAAGGGGAAAGAGAGGAGGGTGAGGTAAGAGAAATATGAGTGAAGTGGAGAAAGAGAAGGGCACAGCACGGGAACAGGTGGATAAGGTGGAGAGAGAGTAGAATGATGTGAAGAGAGTGAGGTGGAAGGCAGTCAAGGGTGAGGTGAGTGGGACAGCAGGGTGAAGTGGAGACAAAGGAAGAGGAAGTCAGGCGAGAGGAAGGTGAGACAGAGAGAAAGGAGGGTGAGGTGGAGAGCAAAAAAGATCAAGCCCAAAGGTTTAAACCTCTAGTAATGCACAGTTCAAACCAGCAGACAGAACCTGGCAGTAGGCATGGTGTGCAGATCACACCCGTTCAAGACCATCCAGCATGCCTAGACCCAGCTCTCAGACACCTGGGAGTCTCTGGTCAACCCCATTCATCTTTATGGCCCACCCATGCTTCTTCATGGCCCTCCCAGGTCCCAAGTCCTGGAACCGGGCCTACCCCCATACCTCACAAAACACCTATAGCGTGGCTTTACAAGTTCAAAACTGCTCTGATTTTCAAATGTGGGCCACTCCATGACCCATGACTAGTGTGAAAGGCCAATTTATTAGGACATGGTTGCACATCAATAACTTTATTAAAAATTAAAATCAACTTCTAACATAAGACAACGATCCCCCAACATCCCGCGTCCAATCACTTCTCACATCACTTTCAACCCCAAACGTCCTTTATCATTCCACCCTTACCCGACAAGGTACCACCCCCGGTTTTTCCTCCTGCGCCCCGTTTTTCTCCCCCCCCCCCCCCCCCCCGAGGGTGTGTAAGAGCCCGCATGTGACCTTTTACCCCCAAGACTTCCGCCCCTCCTGCCAAACCAGCAATCCGTCCTAATATTGGCATATGACAAACTGTAACCTTATGTAATTCTCCCACTCCTTTAAACCTCTCATCATGTAGGGTGGGTGGGTGGACAAATTAACTCTTTACCTCTCTACCCCTTAACCCGTGTGATGCACAGGGTCCGCAAGAGGCCATTTAAGCCTTGCCGGACCCTTATATGTAAAATAGCTGTCCCACCCCTTCCCCTCTAAACAACCTATCCCCACCCATGTCCTGTTTAAGGCACGAATTCCACTGGGGAAAGACTAGTCTGTGCCTTTCTTTCCCCGGGGGCCGTCATTCGCCAATGGGGGCCCTCTTTTTTTTGGTACCCGAGGCTATTTCCGGGCCCAGTCTTTTTGGTACCTGGGCCTATTTCCGGTCCAGTCCTTTTGGTACCTGGGCCTATTTCCGGTCCCAGTCCGACCGTGTCTATATGTCTCACAATAGGCATTTCAAGTGGATCCAATACTCCGGTTTGTGCGCCTTGAATTCGCGTTCTCAACATTTCAGTTACGTCACTACCCACCCACCTGCCTAGCCACACCTCTCCAGATGCGAACATCTGGGGACATCAAGTCAGATGTCATCCCCAGAAGGGATGGTCTGAGACGTCACTTTATGGGGCCTGGCGTGCATGCCTCAAAACCTGTTTCAGTTCTATTTACAGAGGACACATCGAGGAAACAATTATTGGAAGCCAGGATTACAAAGAGTCGGAGATTAGGCCCCAGGCGGGTGTAGTCATGTTGAACGTAACAGAAGCACCCAAAGAACTCCACCCTCTGAGGGAAACCTCTATTCCTGGACCCACCTTCTTTAAATAAAACGGTTGGAATCCGGAGGCACCTGACAAAGCTTGTGTGCACCGTGACCTGCCGCCATGAGGACTTTCATCTACCTCTGCCTCATCTCCTCGCTGGTGTCCGGAGGTGAGTCTCGCCACTGCTCCTGCACTGCCTCATGTGGGCCATAAAGCTGCTCATTTTTATATGGCGCTAAATCCCGCCGCTTCTAAGCGCTGTAATAGGCAGATATTATTTATAGCAAATTATTGCATTATATTATTAGGCATTTGAACTATTATGTAAACCCTCACTTTTATCCTTCTTTTATTCGTCGATTATTGGTTTTCGGTTTTATTTTCTTCTCTTCTCCGTCTGGTGTATTTGGTAATTAGGCATGCTTCCTTTAAATTTTAAATGTGTTTCCTGTGGGGTTTTCTAACTACGTGCATGATAGGGAAGGAGCCAACAACGTTTAAAATAAAGCAGAGTCCTTTGAGGTAGTCAATTTACCCACCCTTTAAGGATGAATGGCTGTATAAGCCTTGCCAGGATTCCAGCTCCAAAAACAGTCTCGAAAGTTCGGCTCACTGAAGTAGCCTCTCCCCCACAACCCATCTACCTCCACGCACGCACGCACAAGAATAATTAGCACGCATAGCTACCCCTCTGCCCTGATGATGTGTAGTCTCAGGCCCAGAAAGCAGAGTTATCCCTCAGTTAATCTAGTTTACACTAGTACATAGCTTTATTGTTTGATTGCTTACAATTATTACAATATTATAGTAAATACGTGCGCGACAACTGAAGTTGAAACATTACAAAACTACAATAATATGAATTTACCAATGAAAAGTTAAAATCTAGTTTACAGTCTCGGGCCTGAGGCGGCATTGGGGTTTAATAAACCGAACTGACAGCAAAGATATTCCTCTTGATAGAGAGATATTAAAAATGTACGTCTCAGGCAGCATAGCTGTTCCTCCTACACAGTTTATCATCTTAGTCAGCAGAGCTTTCTGTCAGATTACAGACATTGCAAATCTGTTAAATTACAATTCTTGTGTGGATCCAATTTTTTACAGTGCTTAATTTGTAAAAGAATAAGTGCCGGGGTCCAAAGTTTCGTTCAGAAGCTCACATACAGCCTATCGAAGGTCGGGGTGCCAAATCCCTTCTCAGTTTAAAAAAATAGAACATGCCAATTTCAGCTGAGCGGGCGTGACCTACCGGCTAGAGCGTTCGACCTCGGAGGTGGGGAACCGCGTCCGATCCTGGGCGGGGACGCTCAACATCCTGTGATTCTGGGCAAATCACTTAATCTCCACGTGCCTACCAAAAATGAATTTGTCCTTGTGTGACGCAACTGGTGCTCATGTAAAGAGCTCTGATACCTTCGGGTCTAGTTCACGCTTTATACAACTAAAAAAATAAAAAATTCATGTAATTTGTCACATTTTTTATTTAAATTCAGGGAAGCAAGTGCCGCATTTTAAACCCCCTTTGTCACAATTGGCAGCTGTAGTGGAGTTTCATGCCTAGATGCCAAAGAGGATATTTAAGCACAACAGTTGATAGAATTACATTATTGTAACTAATGCATTATCTCAAATAGAGTAAAGGGTCCTGGGAAAATGTTAGCGTTGATGCTTCTCACGGGGTGCCGGTGCTTGCAGGTAGTGAGCACTATCACTTATTTTTGTGAACCAGGTATCAATTTTCATTATCAGTCTTTGATCCACCACCCTGCCACCCCACTGTGCTCCAGCACTGACCACAAATTGATCAGCCATGACAAGGGCAGGGATGAAACTAGGATCTTAGACTGACCAAAAAACCTGAAGTAACTCCTGCTCAAGTGACAAACATGAAAAAATCAATATACTTCTCTGCCATTCCACCTGTGGCTTTTTCTTTGCATTTTTACACTTATCTTTTACCCTCTTTAATTCAAATTTAACTCCCTTGCTACTCAGAGAGATTACCTTTTTGCCCTTTTGGGCCATAAGCGGTTCACTTTTTATCATTAATATCAATGTCATTATCTATCTATGTTACTGTGTGCTTATCTTTAATTCTGCCTATTTCTAACCGCACTATCATAACTGCACCTAGAAGCTGAACAACTGACACTTGTGGTGCACAAAAATAACCAATATGGTCCAATGGCATATAGTTAAAGTGAAGGGCTGGAGACTCTTACCTTGGCACAGCCTGGGCAATGAGAGTGCTTGACTTAAATTTTATATATATTTACATATTTGTATATATATATATATATATATATATATGTATATATATACACATAGGTGTGTGTGTGTATATGTATATGTGTGTGTGTGTGTGTATATAATAATGTAAAGGACACTGACGAATTACTGGATGTGGCAAGGAGCCCACTGGGGGCAACAATGACCGGTGAAGACTACAAAGTCCAGCATGCTATGCAGAATGTAACGTGATGTGCGTGGCCCACTGGGGGCGAAAATATAAAAGCAGCATGCACGTCGGGATTTCCAAGCCATATCCTACAGTGACCCATGATGAAGGGGCCGTTGCCTTGAAACGCGTTGGGAAATAAAAGTAAATTAACCTGGAATGCAGTCTCCGGTTTTCTTCTGCAATTAAGTGGCTGGGAGTGCGTCCTTGAAGCATCAGGCTTACTTTGGATAACAAATATATATATATATATATATATATATATATATATATATATATATATATATTAATTACCTATTGCCGGTCACCAGTAGGTAGTTATAGTTAGGACTTTGTTACCATAGGAAAAGTGTTTTTGGGGAAGATAATAACTTTGGTGTCACTTGACTAATCTTGACGACATTTTCAAAATTTGTACGACAGTTGGTTCAGCTGCTGTCTTAAAAGTTTTCGGGTGATTCACCAAGCAGGGTCAAGTAAAAAGGGGGGTCCCAAAACGCGTTTTCTCCATGCAATTTCTCATAGGTATTTTAGACACAACTACAGCCCGAACCGCTGAATGGAAATACATCAAATTTAGCAGAAAAGTAGCTGTAGGTCCTGAAAGCGACCTTGTTGTAAATTGGTGTAAATCTTTTCAGTAGTTTGGGAAATATTAAAGATGAACCAAATTTGGATATCTAGGGCAGCGAAGCCTTCGCGAACCTTCTCGATTTCATGCTGAGATCAGATTGGCTGTCAACACTTCAATCAGGAAGTGTTGGTAGTCATCTTGGGACTCAGCTTCAGCCGAGTCCCTGAAAAAAGGATTAAAAAAAGAAAAGGAGACAGGGTAGGAATACCCTGACCTCTTAGCTCTGGTGTTGGGGTCCTAGAGGAATGGGTACGTGAGAGGTTGTGTAGGAGTGGGAGAGGGTGTATGGGAGGTTCTATGGGGT
This sequence comes from Calotriton arnoldi, assembly GCA_963921515.1. Taxonomy (NCBI): domain Eukaryota; kingdom Metazoa; phylum Chordata; class Amphibia; order Caudata; family Salamandridae; genus Calotriton; species Calotriton arnoldi. Next base: position 3,653,058 of record CAWUFW010000215.1, on the reverse strand, counting down.
GTGAGTGTGTGTGGTTCTGTGGATGTCATCAGTGATGTCATTTGAAATGTCATCAGTGATGTCACTGACCATGTCATCAGCGATGCAATATTTGAGGTCATAAGCAGTGCATTGCTTTGGCGTAAGTTATAGTTAGCTCAGGTGACTACAACTGCTAAATTTCTATGGTTCTGTACGAGTGAAATCTAAACCTAACTATAACGTCCTGCAACCTTTGTTTTTTTCCAATGAAAAAAATAAATATATATGTATATATGTATGTATATATATATATATATATATATATATATATATATATATATATATATTCACCACTACTCCTTCCCAGACTAAGAAAGAAATAGCACTCTGGGATGAAAGGAATCTTGTTTATTCCATCAGGCCACTCCGGACAGGATGCCTTTCGGCTGTACACACCAGCCTTTGTCACCTACTGAGCGCTATTTTCAAAACCTGTATATATTGTTTTTTACGTAGACATAAACAAAATACTTCGGAGTTTCTCACGCGCAATATTTCTTCATTAATCCTGGAAAACTCGAGATTTTAAGGTCCCCGGGCCTTTAATGGCTCGGGGAAGTGAGTTGCGCAGCCCCCCTCCTCATTTTGTAAATTTAGACCCCGGGAGTTGGCTCCCCGGGGCCGTTTGAGGCTCACGGAGGGGAGCTGCATGGCCCCCTCCCAATTTTGTTAAATTTCACCCCCGGAGTGGGCTTTATAGGGTCTTAGAGGCTCACAGAAGGATGCTGCGTTGCCCCCTCCACATATAAATAAATTTCAGCATTGGGGGTGGGCTCCCTGGGGCCTCTCGAGACTCAGGTAAGAAGGCCATGCAACCCCCACTCCCCTTTATGAATACTGCCTCGGAGTGGCCTCCCTAGAGCATAAACCTAGTGAATGCAGCCCGGCTGCCATTTAGTTTTTTTGTCTTTTTTTGATCCTGCGGGAGTCCCTTGGGATCATTGCATTTTTTGCTAATTTATTTTTTCTTTTTGGGCCTGGGGGATCCCTCTGAGTCCCCCCCATGGGACCTAGGGACCTAGGGGGTCAGTGTATTCCTAACCTGCCCCCTTATATTAGTTTTTTTTACTTCAGGGCAGGGGACTAAGTCCCTGAGTTCTGTAATGACTGCAAGCAACATTTTTTCATGTTGCTGACAGCCAATCAGAGCGCTCGCTCCCATGGGAGTCTGAATCTATTTTTGAATTGCTGCACCCACGAGAGTCTCAAGAGACTCATGCGGACACAATCGTCCAGATTTACAATTATTTTTGTACCTTAATTTCTCAAAAACTACTGAACTGAATTACACCAAATCAGAAAAAGCACCATTTGCGGACCACGATCTAGCTTCCTGACAAATTTGGTGTAATTCCGTTCAGCAGTTTTTGCTGTAGCCTTGTCTAAAGAAGTCAATGGAATGTGTATGGGGATTTTGCATTTTGGGACCCCCTTTCGTCTTGGGCCCTGCTTGACGGATCACCCTTAAACTATCCATGGGCAAAAAAACCATTAAGTAGCACCTTTCTAGAAAGTTTTGTGGACATTCGTCAAACAGTGACAAAGTTATTCACAACACAAACATTTTTTTCCCTTTGGAAAAGCAATTCTAGCTATATATATATCTCAACTTCAATCTCCAGTTCCCCAATAAAACCGGACATCGACACAGCATACTCGTTCATAAGTTCCGCACTGTTTATTCAATACACGCTGTTATGCGTTTCGGCAGTATCTCCTGCCTTGCAAACAGTGACAAAGTTATTCGCAACACAAACATTTTTTTTCCTTTGGAAAAGCAATTCTAGCTATAACTACATATATATATATATATATATATATATCACCACACTCCGCGTTTTCCCTCACAGCAATCCTGCCACAACACGGCATATATATATATGAATGTCAATCCTCATTGAAACTTCAAACAAGAAGCAGGTGATAACGCCGATTCTTATCTAATTATCTATAAGAACCTTCTGGTCGCCAAGATCTTTTTACCTGTTGAATAGTGTAAAGGAGAGAATCTCATCTGATTATATAACAGCATTCATTTTGTCTGAAAGGACCACTGACTCCGAATTCAAGTTTAAGAATTTATTATCGCCATAAATAACTGAACATGCAAGCACCTCAACACGAGGTTAAAGAAATAGATGGGCACTAATACAAATAATAACCTACGCAGGAGTGTCATCCGACTCAGAATAAAGAGAATAGAAAGTTCTAGAAGGATCAACCAAGCTATGATTGCTCCAATTTCTACGTTGCTCTTCATTTATCTAAGCAAGCTTTAAATCAATTGCTGTCCCTTCACTAACACTTCGTGACATCCCTACATAACGATTTTCCAGGCAAGAGTGAATAAAGGTGTCAGCTGTGAAGACTTCCTCAGAAGTGCAATCACATAATACCTAAGCTCAGTTCTTTCCTCAGAACACTCTTTGTCCTTCTCTCTGGTCTCCCCTACCTCTTCTCTGGCCTCCTCCCTCAGGGCACTATCCCTAATACAAAACCCTAATACAATTGTACACGCCTTGATCACGCCTCCTTGGCCAGGTCTTCTTCCTTGTACTTTTCCATCGAAACGGTTACTTCATCCTGGACGGTTGCAATGACCTTGAGTCCCAGGCACCTTCTCCGCTGAAAGTATCATCCCTAAATTCCATTGCACTCCCGTACCATGCCTCCCATCTCTCTAACTTTTGAAAACAAAGAGTTAGTCTTTACTAACGAGACATGTGTCCTTGCACCTGCAACAAAAGATACGTTCAACAGAAACCTTCTACTGTGCTAATTAAATCTACCGTTTGTGCCCAGAGAGCCTTACCAAGAGAATCTTTTCTCTTCCTACAAAATAAGCTAACATAAGAATAAACCAGGCCTTCCCTAAGCATATATGTAGTCAGGCCTTTACATATAACTTTTAAACACACCTTACTTTTCCCTATAAGCATTTCCATTACAATTCATATGCGAAAATGAATTACATGTGCAACTTTAATATGGTGCACGTTTAAACTACTGCAATTGAATTACACACTAACTGATTTGTCTATGCATTATTTTTCACATAACTCGATAAACATTACATTACATGATTGTCATAACACAATTATACTGCGTAGTTCACTTAATATTAGTGAACTATTCACTTTTACTAAACATGCATGGATATACAACTGAATATATACGAATATATGTCTGAGTACATGCGGGTGCGGACTACCAGTGATTATGATGCACCCCTACAATTCACAAGAACATTTCGCTCTATCACAGGCACGGACCCTTCAAGGTGCGAAATTTTCTTACTTTATTGTTCCTTCTTTGTGCAAGTGCATGTCCCTTATATATACTTTTTTGGGAGCTCGCCAACAGCACTGTTGAATAGCAAGTGCCTAGTGTTTCTCCCGGCTCTTGCCTTCGCTTGCAACCAAACTACACTTCCTGTTTCTATATCTCATTCTTGCAGGGAATTTTTATTCTCTCCTTCCTCCATTTTGACACTGTTTCTGTATCTTTCACCTCCTCATTCTTTATCTATTTACTGCCTCTCTATTTTACTCTCTCTATGATGATGAAAGATTAAGTCCTTGTCTACAAAAATGGCTGCCGGTGCCCACTTCCTACAAACTAAGCCAGGCCTTGGCCTCTGAGTTTGGACTTAAGGCGCAGAGCTTGTAAGTCCATAGTCGGTTCCTTGACATATACAGACAGACACCGTTCGACCTTAAAGCTTCTCCGTTTCCTGATCGAGACAGAATTAACTGCGGCAACGTTTCTTCGAGCGCTTCTTCGCCAGCTGCGCATTTTATTCAGTGAGAACGCGCGCGGCTTCTAGTGAGCACACATCAGAGGTGTTAACACGAACAGATGTGCTTGCAGACATAATTAACCCAGCTCTTGGTACTATATTTGGGAATGTCACCCTGCGTTTGCTTTCTCGTTTGACGTGTATAGTCCTAAAAAAGGAAAGTAGAAAAAAAAACGCAGCATCAAGACCATTTTAGATCGGAAGATGGGCCCAGGTTTTGAGGAACTATATTTTTCACCTTTTTAAAGCAGGCTTCTTTAAAGCTCGGAGCTTTTGAAGTCCTCAATTGTAACCTGGGGGTATATCAGTAATTAAGAGAGTCTTGACACGTGCGCTTGTGAAATGACTGACATTTTCTGTGCATGGTTGGAACTCTGTTACAAGTGGGTGGTGGATTTTTGACCAGGCTTACTCACTTCTGGGGGATAAATGAGCAGATGCAGACATATAGTAGATAGGAGTGCAGGAAATTCGCAGAATTTGCTTTTGAGGCACGAGGATGCATTTTGTGCTAAACAAAATTTCTAAAAAACACAAGTAACATGGGCGACAGGTGGGTTCTGGCCATTCACTTCGTTTCTGATCTCTGGCGCTGCAATTTTAATATGAACGCAGCTTAACTACACAATGTGGTGCAATAGCATAATTTCAGGCAATTCACATAACAAGCATAACACAAAATTCCCAGAATTACACAAATTATTCTATTATAATCAAAATTTCACCCAAGCCTATTCAGATCCAACTGGATATATAACTACCAAGATTTTCAGTGTCTACCAGAATGCAAAGGTCTCACCGACATGTGATTAGAGATTCTAAGGGTCTTGCCACTTGATGGAAAAGGATTTAAAGTGTCCAGATCTGGCTGAATGGAACTTGAAAGGACCCTGGAAAAGGATTTAAAGTGTCCAGATCTGGCTGAATGGAAATTGAAAGGACCCTACCTCGGGTGAGGGAATTGACATGCATCTTACTATGAGCGGGTGAGCGAGTCAAAGGGTCCCTTATCCACATGTAAGAAGGTTAGTAGGGCCCCACCTCCAGGTGAAGCAAGCATTTGAAGGAGACCACCTCAAGGCGCATGTTGCTTTGATGGGTCCCACCTCCAGGTGCAGAGGGTATAAAGGGTCCCATCTCCAGGTGCAAAAAGGTATGAAGGTCTCACCTCCTGGTGCAAGAAGGTTTGAAGGTCGCCACCACAAGGTGCAGGAAGGTTTGAAGATTTCCACCTCCAAGTGGAGAGGTTTCGAAGGGACCCACCTATCGGTGCAGGAGGGTCTGAAGGGTCCCACCTCCAGGCACAGAGAGGTTTGTAGGGCCTCACCTGCAGGCCCCGCAAGGTTTGGAAGTGGACCACCTCTCCTTCAGGAAGCAACTCAAGACCTGGCTGTTCGAACAGTAGCGGACCCCCCCCCCCCTAGCGCCTTGAGACCCTCCGGGTGAGTAGCGCGCTATACAAATGCTTGATTGATTGACTGATTGAGGTGCATGCGATTTGAAGGGCCCCACCTCAACATGCAGTGAGGTTGGAAAGGCCCCACCTCAATGTGCAGGGGTTTCAAAGCCTCCGCTTAAATTTCAGGTTGCTTTGAAGTACCCCACCTCCACATGCAGAGAGGCTTGAAGTGCCCCACCTCCACATGCAGAGAGGCTTGAAGTGCCCCACCTCCACATGCAGAGAGGCTTGGAGTGCCCCACCTACAGGTGCATGTTGTTTGAAGGGTTTTACTTCCAGATGCAGGGAGGTTTGAAGTGTACCGCCTGCAGGTGCAGGTTGCTTTAAAGTGCCCACCTCCACGTACATGGAGGCTTGACGTGCCCCACCTCCACATGCAGAGAGGCTTGAAGTGCCCCACCTCCAGGTCCATGTTGTTTGAAGGGTTTTGCCTCCAGGTGCATGGAGGCTTGAAGTGCCCCACCTCCAGGTGCAGGGAGGTTAGAAGTGCCGCACCTGCAGGTACAGGTTTCTTGAAAGTGCCCACCTCCACATACATGGAGGCTTGAAAATCCCACCTCCAGGTTGCTTTGAAGGGCCTCACTTCCACGTGCAATGTGGTTTGGAAAACCCCATCAACAGGCGGAGGGACCCTCAAAGGGTTTTACGTCAGGTAGATCAGATATTTGAAGGGTCTGTTGTCTCCAGGTGAGGTAGATTAAAAGGGCAACTACTTGTACTGTTTGACGGCAGTAAGTGACAGCTGCAGCATGTGTTCTAATTCAGCAGTGGTCTTCGTAGACCCACCTGGAGAATTGCCGAAAAGCTTTCTACTTAACAGATTCTATTTGTAAATGTTAACGATTTCTTTCTTTCGACCTTCTGCAGGGAGTACTCTGGTGTGCAAGGCGTGTTCTGGTTCCAACGGATGCATCGGTGTGAAAAGCTTCTGTCTCCCGTCGGAGAAGAGCTGCGCCATCTTTCGCACGAGGACCACACTAGGTAAATACATTTTATGGAATTTAATTTTGTGACGAAATATGTAAAACGAAATCAAACATGTTGAAGTAAAGACAATGAACTACCAAAGTAGCGAAATCGTTCACTGATAATGATAACAGTTGTGTGGTTGCCATGATGTACGACAGTCCGTCAACCATGCATTCAGTTACCCCACAGTATTGCTTGCTATCCGTCTGCTATTGCACTTCGACGCCCCACAATGTGATATGAGGCACTATATAAATGCTACAATACAATGACAGACGTATCTCAGGGAGTTTTGTTGGGGGGAGTCTAAGAATCCAGTTTGCCTGTGGGCCCTTACCCTACTAAATAAAAGTCAGGGCCGGAGTGGCCTTTTATTCCACCGGGTATTTCCCTGGTGGGCTGGAGGCACTGGATACATATTTTGAATGCCCAGGGCCACTCCTGGTGGCTCTGTCACTTTCCCCAGCCCCCTGAGGTTAATTGCAGCAGGCATGGGAGGTTTCATGAGATAGAGGGAGGGGAAGACAGACAAAAAGCGATCAGAGAGGGAGAAGAAAGACAGGAGGAGATGTAGAGTGGGAGAATGGATGGATGGAAAGAGCGAGTTTGTGCGAGGATAGGAAGGGACAGGGTTGAGGTGGCGGCTCATCCGCTAAGGCGGAGGATCGTCGCCCCACTGCTTTCCAGCAGTGTAAAAAAGGAAAAATACAATGATAACAACATGATGTTGTTATCATTTTGTTTTTCCGTGCTAAGGCAGGTTTTGGGGCGGGGCGGGGCTGTGTCACAGCCAGCAGGGGGAGGAGGAAACCTGTGCACTTAAGTGCGCATGACTGTTTGGCCGGCCCTCTTGGGCCAGCCAAACAGTCATGCACACTTAGTATGTTTCCCACCAGGCCGCAATGCACATCCTGGTGGGGAACATGCACAGGCTCCCACTGCCTGTCTGAGCGCTGAACCACGGCGCTCAGACCAATCACAACACTGCTAACAGCAGCATTGTGATTGACTTTGGGGAGCCTGTGTGCTTCCTGTTCTGGCCGGACCGAAGCGGAAGAGAGACGACGATGGAGGAGAGTTGGCGGCCTTACATGGTAAGTGATATTTATTTTTTTAACCCCACCCCGCCACCCTCGTTCAGTACCAGCCGCAACTGCAGGGCTGATGTGAGCATTTTTGCCAGGGCTGCTTTGGCCCTGATAATAGTCTGATTGCTGTGGGTGTGGTCAATAGGTCTTGGGAGGGTATAGGTTTGGATGGAGGAAGATACTGGGGGCCAAAGAGAAAAACAAAAATTTTCAGAATCCTCTGTATTATCTTTAAGAAATGTGAGCTGTGTCTGTCCATAAAAAGAGCGTCAGAAAAGCTGGTATGGGGAGGTGAATTAAGTGCAGGTTATAGGCAGGCCCACTGGAATTATGCGGCAGAGGAGGACCAAATTATGCAGCTGGGTTTACTAAATTTTGTGTCAAGAAAACCCAAACTATGCAGGGAATGCAGCACATTTTGTGATAGCATTATTTTGTCATTTTTACAAATGGTAAGACAGTCTGGGAAAATAATTTCACCTTATTAGTATTAATTTAACACCCATGCCCAGTGAACATTTGCAAAAGGGCCTTCCAGTGCGCAGAAACACGTGTTGCCGTGTTTTTAGCAACATTTGAACCATTTGAGCTAGAAAGATTTTTTGGGTTAAAATCTGCAGCTGATGGGTTATGTGGCAAATGCGGCAAATCCATATTTATGCAAAACTCGCCTAATGCCATTGGTCCTGGTTGTAGGCTGTAATTCCAGTGAGATTATACACGAGGCTCAGTGACAGATATCTGCTGCAATGTCTGTATTTTTGTGTGAGTTTCTTAATTTAAAAAAATGGGGTTAAACAGCAGTCACCCTTACAAAGAACATTTTTTATTTCAGTAGGAGTAAGTATCTTAACCTTGAGATTCCTCACCGAGAAAAGTAATGTGTGTGGGCGGCGTCTGGTTGAAACAGTACAAACCACATACTGGTTAGGGGGCTGGGGAACAGTTACTGTTTTTATTACATTTTTTAATATTAATCATATTTGTAAGTGGAGATATCAGATAATATAGCTATTGTTTACTTACAATCACACCATTTTTGATCTCATGACAAAATTGGGATTTAATAAAGAGGTCTGCATGTTTCAAGGTCAAATTGAAAACAATGGAATACAGTAAAATTAAAAGCTTCTCCTGAAATTGGGAGGTAGGGCAATAAAGTTTATGGACAACTAGAATGCTACGAGTTCACCACCCCACTTTACAACAATAGAAAGCAAGCACTTCCAAAGTCAAAGTTCTAGCGTTGGCTGCCCGCCTGTTGGCTTTTCCAATATTTTTTGTAATGTTTTTGTAAATATTAATACTTAAATTTTTTTTAAAGAATGGAGATTATATTTTTTTAAGAAAGCACATGGGCACGCCAGTCCCTGGAAGTGAAAGGGACTACTTTCTTTGTGGGTGATGGCATTGTGCTTGGCCTGAATGCCATCACTCACACAGAAAGGAACCAATGGCCGAAGTGGGCTGCCCCATGCTGTTTGTTGTGAGTGCGGAAGCAAAATGTGAAAGACACCACTGCAGACCCATAGATGAGGAGGGCTGACTCAAAGCCCCTCTAGGTAAGCATATCACAACTACATGTTTTGTCAAATCTTAGCTAACACCAGACCTAGAAAGGGTGTTCCAAAAGTTGGCAGAAGGGTTATTTAAGTACAGAAAGCTTTACAAATGTGCTCATTTATAAGCTATAAAGGCCAGGTTTGTCTTGCTAAAGAGGGATACATGAGTAAAAATGAAAAGATATATAGAAGGCTCTCGGCATATTATATCAAACAAAGCATAAAATTAGATGAAAAGACACCGCTCACATTATTTGCTCACCAACTTCACCTCCATTCCTTCCGCCCAAAAGATGTCAAAAGGGGCTAATATGGTACTTTTTAATCCCCCCTCCTCTTCCGCTTCCCACTCAGATAGATATTTTGACATTGTGTCACTGTGAGCATCCAAGTAGATGATCACAGAGTAAACAAATGGAAATCTCGCCTCTCTGGCAAAAATGGTGAGAAGCACAATTTTAAAAATAGGAAAGCTGTCTTGGCATCCGCTCAGCAGCGAATCATCCGGACTTTATACGTGTGAATCATTCCCTGCTTATGCGCATGAGATCAGGACTCAGAGCTGGTGAGTAACCTGGCCGAACTTGGTACAAGCCTAGAGTAGGATTGTTTGTGGGATACTGGGTTGAAGAATCCTTCTGGGTCCCGGCAGGGCAGCCCTATATTTTTAGTTATTTAGATACTCTCAACCTGTGCCTGTTCCTGAGCAGGAATCTGCCACGAATGCCACACACACTGAGCCGAGCGCCCTAATCCATAAATTTAGGGATAGCATTTAGGAATAAATTTAGGGATAGCATTAAACCAGTATGAACAGATCGCCCATCTTCGGAGTTGCAGCATTACTAGGCGGATACAGTATTAGCAGGCAGGTAAGCTCTAGCAGGTGGGTACAGTAATTTAATTTTCATGGGACCTCTGGTAATTTATCTTCCAATTTAATAACTATCCTACATGTATTTATGTAAAGGACAAACAACAGAGCTATTGTTGCAGTACCTTCGTTGTGTTTGGATTAAATATGAGTTTCTCAAATAAAAAGTAGACTCAGCAGAAACACAACACAAAGTTGACTCAGCAGAATAGAAGATTCGTGTTTAGGCCCCGTGTCAAGAGCACAGGGAGGAGGTAAATTCTCAGGCCCACCAAACTCATGGTTCACAGTTCATTTGGAACTGGAGAAGGGTTGACTTACTGCCTCTGGAGCCACCAATGGATCACAGGTGGTGACCGGTCCACCACTGGTAACTGCCTTTCATTTATCATGCGGTCTGCAGCTTTACGGATGTCCTTTCGATTGACTCCAAAGACTCCATGCACAGAGAGAAACCTCCCTGCGCCTCTGGGCGTTTGCTTTTTTCGTATTTAATTTTTAAAAAAATTATAAATAAACCCCTTAATTTCAAGGATGTTCTTGAAAAGTAAATATGAATATGTAATGGGCGGTCTCAACATGACAGCCCACTCAGCTGCAGCTGTGTGGAAAATGCATCCAGCACTCCAGTGGATGCACTTGCATCACAGAGATCCCTACCAGGCTAGCATCAGTGTCTAGGCAGGACAGGAAGTCCTCTGCCAGCCGGGTGGAGGTAATGACCTTAATCAACACAGCAGGTTGGTGGGCCACCCGGCAAATAGTAAACAACTCTTTTGGATTGTTAACAAAATGCACCAGATGGAATGCCATGGCCATCACAGTTTATCTCAGCAGACAAATTCTCTTGCTTTCCCTGCTAACCAGCAGTATCAAAGCAAAGTAAGCATATGGCTTTCAGATGTAGATTCAATAAAGCATTTTGCAAACAATTTTCCTAAGACATTTCTATTTTGGTTTATTAAACCAGTGGTTCAGTTGGAGTTGAGAAATCCCTTTACAAAATCAACACACACACATCTCTGGAAGCAGACAATGGAATCTTATTATAGTGGTTGCTTCTGGTGTTCGACCTCAAAACTGGCGTTTTCTGGCCCTATATGGTACCTTACGCTTTTTTTGAGTCTATGGTCTTCATACATCCCTTGTCTGTCTCTTCTGCCTTACATCAGAGAAACACAGTAGATGACTCACCGTGTGCCATCGTTGTTAACATGATATCGACACTCTTCACATGGTTACCTAGTGAAGAGACACTATCATATGGTAAACACAAGGTGAGCTGGTAATCCCTACAGAGAGTAGGTTTTCAGCTTGTGTGTGGAGTCTCTGCACATTTGTGCACCATTTCACGTTTTACAAACTCCCCATGATCATTGGAGGTGGCATTAGAAGCTCATATTTGTGTACTTTTGAACAGGCTCGGAGTAGCAGCTCTGGCAGAGCCGGTCTCAAATCTCAATGCCTTTGCCCCATCCAAGGCACCTTGGTGGGTGTTCAGGCAGTGATGCTCTCCGATCCCCATCCCTCCAAGGCTCCAGCGCTTCTTTCCAAAGATTCATGCAAAGAAAATGTTTTCAACGTTGGTAGGTGTGGAGAAGATTCTACATACTTCACCACTCTGCCTGTTGTTCCCCTTTCAGCTTTCTGCCTAGGGCGAACTGGGAAAGACTTTAAGTTATAGAACCGTTGGGCAGCATAATTAGGGATTTGGTAGTCAGTTCCAGGGGTTCCAGTATGGCCACATCACCTGAATCTAACACCGTTTAATACACTTGTCCCAGTGAATCTCTGGAGTGTTTGTTGCAGACCAACATCTCCGACTGCTTTTATAAGAAGTTCTGCCACTCATGAAAAGATGTTACCCCTGCTAACCAGTTCCCCAACCTCGCTCAAACAATTCGGACCACTACCATTCTCCTTTTGCCTTTCTACCAAGACCTGCAGACGGCCATCTTGCTCTGTTGTACACTGTTGAACAACAGCAGTGGGAGCAGAATGTGAGGCCCTCAGTGAGAGTTTGGAGCTCCTGGGAAGTGTGGTAGAAGAAGACATCACTTAACTCCCCGCTTCTCCTCTTACTGTGGCCTTACGGAGTGCCCTCACCTGCAGCCAGGGTGCCCGGACTCTGTGACATCAGCTTAGTGGATTTGCCTGCAATTTGTAATACTGTTCCCACCATAACATCGAAGGGCAAGGGTGCGGAGGGTTGGGTTGAGGGCTTCACCATGGGACTGGTACAGGCTCGCTCTAATTCCTTGCAGCGCAGCACACGCAAGAAGGGCCCAATCAGAAGAGCAACCATCATGTTTCTTGTGTTAGTATTATTTAATAAATTGATGCTGGCTGTGGGGAAGAACGACCTAGGCACTCAGAGTGATGCCTGAAGATAGGACATCGGGATATTGTATGCAGGGCATAGTGTCCACATGTTGAATGAACTGTGTCCTTGGGGGGCAGATGCATGGCACTTCCTGCCTGTGCGGGATGATGGAACAGCAATGCAAGAGGGAAATATCTGGCATGCTTTGCTGATCCGCTTGCAGACACGTCCACCAGTGATAGTGGCAATTCAACAGCATGGAGCTAGTCGAGAAGAAGACAATCTTTTTTTTTTCCGAAAGCTGCCTCCTACATCCTGACACATGGCGCTTCAAGCTCACAGAGTGAAGCCAACTATGACTTACTTCAATCATTAGCATGCATCCCAGCAACTCTACCCTGGACCATTTCATAATTTATTTATTTATGGCATGTTACAGCGCCGTGATATTTTTATCATCTTCGCTGACCCAGATGTGCATCTGCCACATGCCACCACATAAAGGCATTTCCAGTGGTTCCCGCAAGAAGGATTGCCTTATTTAATAGACCAGCAGTCAAGCTTACAAATTCTTTATGGCCACTAAACGGCAGAGGAAAAAGCATACAGAGTGGCATAGAACTAAGCAAATCTCATACTGAGACCTAGAGTGAGCAAATTACGAGCTGATTGACTGCAGGTGTGGGAGCAGGCTATCATGCATGAGGTGAATAATGGCATTGTGGGTGATGGCGATGGCAGAGGTCCAGGGACAGGCTGTAAATATCACGTGCACCACTAGTTCACGTATAAGACATATTCTTGCTAAGAGATTTGTTCTGCCGGGTGACGCCACAACGCCACAACCCACAGAGCGATGGCCAACAGGCATGCCAAAGGGAGACCGGTGACTGGGGCTAGACAGAAGTTGCCTCTGCTGTCACACAAAAAGAGATATCGATGATAGCGACCCTGCCCACCGCTCGACTGACATTTGACAAGGTTCGCACTATAGAAATAGCATATACATCCGTGCATACATAGAGTGCAGTTGCATGCCGGCACCACGACCTGCATGATCAATGCAAGTCAACAGGGAGCAGAATGCAACCGGAGTGTGTACCCCGGCATGAGTTTCAGATAGCATAAAGTTACACCACAACAACACCAAGATCAGGGCAAATACACAGGTGTACCTGAATGCTGAAAACCAAATTTGAAGGCATCAATAACATGGCAGAACAGTCCAAGTACACTTTCCTGTTTGCTTCAAACTTTTCATTTGTTTCACAATAATCCATAAACATCTTCATCGCAACAGCTGAACAGCCCATATGCCTGCTGAGGCGTTCTGTGTTGCTTTTTTAAGGCTGTAATACTGATTCACATTATTAAAATATGCACAGAAACATTCAGCATTTTTACATAAAATGATAGAGTCGCACATGCATGAGCCATCCAACAAAAACCTGCTTGTCATAAATCACTGATTAAATTATAGATTTCCACCATACTTTAAAAAAACCTTCAAAAAGTTACCAATTTTAGTGTTATTATTCCACAACAATCATCACACTAAAATCCTTATAAGTCATCACCGTCCTGCATTAACATTCATCCTATTTAAATTGAGTCAGACTCCTTGGTAGAGGTAGTGGGGGAGTCATCAGTGGTTACAGAGGAGCTGTGTTGTGTGTGTCTATGTCCACGACTAGAGTAGGACATATTTCCTGTATGTTGATCTTTGTATAAGTGCACAGACTACAGGTGGTGACAACAGCTGTATCATGTGACTTGCCATAGTGCCTTAGAGACAGATGGTTGCACTATGCCTGTTTACTTTCCAGTTGTTCTCTTTGGGGAGCCAGTGCCAGAGTATTTTAGTGCCCATAGCAGCTTCACCTAGCCTGACTTGTGGTGTGCTTTTATGTGGATTGATGTGGGCAGTTGCAGTGGCTTAGCTAGACCTTTGGCCGCCCGTGGTGGTCAGAGCTTTGCCACCCCGCGATTGCCACAGGTAAGAGCCAGGGCGGGGGTGGTGGCAACTGTCCCTGCGTTTGACTCGTGCCGCCCGGGGCAGACTGCCCCCCTCCCCCCTGCTACGCCCCTGTGCAATTGCTTAATTTAAGCTGGTCACTGACAGTGGGGACCCCCAGCACTTATTTTTGGGGACTGGCAGTTATTTTTTCAGATATGTACTTAGCGCAAAAGGAAGAAAAACACAGCAACCGGAAAGATGGTGGAAGAGAAAGACTGCAAATCATCACAATGGGAGAAAGCAGGAACCTGCAAGAGTGAGATAAAGTGGCTCAAACTAGTGGCATAGCAAGGGGGGGGCGGGCTGCACAAGTTGTGGGGGTGGCAGCCTCCCCCCTCCGGCTCTTACCTGCGGCCGACGCAGGGTGGCAAGCACAGGAATCTGGCCAGCACCCTCCCCCCCCCCCGCCTTACATGCGGCCGCCGCGGGGTTGCAAGCACAGGAATCTGGCCAGCACCCCCCACCCCTTACATGCGGCCGCCGCGGGGTGGCAAGCACAGGGACTGCCAAGGGCAACAAAAGGATTCGCTAAGCCAATGGCTCGAATCGAATGGACTTGAAACTACGCACTGTGGCATAATGGTTTAATTTCCTGAATTTTGAGGAACAAGAATAACATTAAATGGCAGAAATTACACAGGATTGCGCTAGCATAACGGCAATTTCTCCCGGGGCCTTGTAACATCCTATTTCGGGATCATGGGAACAAGGCGAATGAACAAATTCGAATGAACAAATTCGAGAGGTTGCTGTTCACAGCACTTTTTTTCACTTCTTTTAAGCTCAAAAAGCATTCTTGAGTCTAAAAGGGACCCAAGGATACATTTTGCACTAAAATATAGCACAAAATGCCAGTTTTGCATAATTTTGCGCTGTTTGGTGTAAATTTGTCAAATTTCGTCAAAGGAAATGAAGGTGAATTTCGCCAACCCCTTGTTGGAATGGAACCTCTCTGGACCCTCCCGGTCATGCAGTCACACCTTCGACCTGTAAATGAACTCTCCTTCCCTGTGGCTTCGCCCCCTTCTCTTCCTGATGTCTTGTCTACGCATGCGTGCAGTTTCAGTTGTTTGTCAATGAGGTTGAGCTCTCTTGGCAGGTTGCCTGCCCTGGAGTTATCCACAGCTTTCTCCTTCGTGCAAGCCTCCGGGCGTGGGTTGGTGACGATGGCATCTGTGCTTTTATGCAGTTTGTGTGCAGGTGTACATCAATTTTTACTTCAATAGCAATAGAAGTAATGTTCCAGGGAGTTTTCATTTAACCGTGTACTGCTCTTTGATTTGGGCGTTCATTCGTTGGCAATGTTCCTTAGTCCCTTGCTTTTTCTTGTTTGTTTGGCTCGAGTAAATACTTGTATTCGCTCGTTTCTGTGTCTCTACTCCCTCTTTCACTGTGAATCGCTTTATGAGTGTTTGTTTCTGTTTGGGCGGGTTAGTTAAACATGCTTTTCATAACATTTTATATTTTTGGGGTGTCACAGTCTGAATGTGGTTATGCAGTGCAGCTGTTGCTACTTTTATACCATATTTTTTTCTCGTTCGGTTACAGTCTTTTCTATTTTTTCGGAGGGTGTGGAAATGAAGTGTTTTTCTTATTTGCTGAACTTAGCCTCGCCCTCGTCTTTTAATTAAACGGTGTAATCGACACCTTCACCTTTGAGGTGATGATACCTTTTCATTTGTGAGTACGCAAGATTTTAGGTGGGAGTTAATATGTTTATTCAGTAGTAAATCTAAGCACAAGTGGGAAAATCCATGTAGTCAGAAAATATCTCACCGAGAAGCGTGACTGGGAGCCCTCATTTTTAGGGCTCTTAGGGCTTTAAGTGGGCCGGGTCCTAAAAAGCAGGTGCTAAGACGGGTCACTATCGGTCTCTCCATGTATGCACTCAGGGTGAAAAAAAATCTTAACTCCGCAGCAGTACCACCCTTCACTGCCTTTGGGGTAATGCCAAAGAGACTCCTTATGTTTCATTCACAGTCAAATCATTTCAGAACTGAAGCATTTTCAATATTCTATATAACGGAGCCATAGTTGTTCCTTATTTATCTTGCACAACTAGCAACCATTGGCAAAGCCAATAACCCTGACTTGTTGTAGGTGTAATGTTACTTCTTATATTGTAAATCTGTATGCAATGACAGAAGCAGCAAAACACCAGTTGGGCGGCACACTATGCTAACCACAGATTTTTACCTTACGTATTTTTAAGCCACGCCCATAATTACACACACCACGCCCCTTTGAGGAACCCCTAGTTTTTTCATTCCACTTAAAGCCCTGAGGGTTGTTTCTGGAAAGGTGAATATGTCTTTCCCATACCTGCCAACTTGAAGAACAATCTTACCGTGTGAGGAGGGGGTGAGGCCTTGAAGGAGGCAGGGTCTCGTGCTGAGAAGTACCTATGAGGCTTTTTGAACCCCACCCCGCCCCCAAGGGCCCCTCCTCCCAAAAATAAAAAAGCTTTCTGAGGCTGGTGCCGATGTCGTGGGTTGTTTTCACACCCCTTAATGGTCGTCGGCAGTTCAAAGCTTCAGAAAATGAGCTGGAAAACCACTGCTTACAGTGGTTTTCAGCTCGTTTCCCCTGCCACCGTGTGATATCGGCTCCTCACCGGGAGACCGAGTGATGGGAGCCGATATCGTGTGCAGTGGCGTAACAAAACATGAGTGGGCCCCCCTGCAAGATATGATGAAGGGGCCCCTCACACTCACATCAGTAGGGGCTGAGGCGGCCCCCTTCAGTATGGGTAAGCCTGGCCCCCCCCCTACACCGCGGGGGCCTTTGTTACGCCCCTGGTCGTGTGCCGCATGGTGGCACCATGTGAGTTGGCAGGTGTGCTTAGTGCCATTACCGGCAACTTCTCCCACCCCCAGTCTGAGCATGCAAGAATGAATAAATACACGAGACAACTTTGTAGTGGGAAAATATTGCTGCAGGTTTATTCCATACAGGAGTATGCAATATGTGGGTTATCTTACGGGCGATCCAAGGGCGGGCAGCTGTAACAACCTATGCTGCCCCCGCCCGCCTGGTGAGCCAGCACTGTGGGGCACCCAGTCAGTGCTACCTTTGATGATCCTCTTCCGGATCACGTGACACGTTGGTCTGTTCTACTCACGCCCTTTTCAGGGTGGAGCGTAGCAGGGCAAACCCCCGGTTGGTCAGGCCCCCAACCGCCCGAAGGACTAACGGGGCGCCGTCGCGGTTTTCCCGGAACCTGCCCTGAGGCTCCTGGTCTTTGGCTCTGGCACCCCTACTGTGCCGCGCAGAGGTACCCTTACTGTACCGGTCTGCCGCAGAGGTACCCTTACTGTACCGGTCTGCTTCCAGATCGCCCTGTAACTCCGCCTGCAACACAAAAGAAAACATTAAAACATTCTGAGTAGCTTGTCCACCAGCCTGTCCGCCGGGTAAGAGGTGGGGTGGGAGACGGCGTGGCTGGTGCAACAGAGGACGCCAGGAGGGGCTGGGGAGGCATATATGCCCTCCCCCCCACCTCGGCGCACCGGAAGGACGTCACTGAGGTGACCAAGCTAGAGGGCTCCAAGACCCCTCCAGAGACTAGAGCGGCTGGGCGTTGCCGAAATGGCACTAAAGGGCCGCCCTGCTGAGGTGGCCCCCTGCGGGGGCCGCGGACAGCCACATTCCAGTGGCTGGCGTTTGTTGCTTTACTCAATCCGGCCTTGGGTCGTTCCATCGGCCTTGAAAGAATGTTCCAGAACTTGACTGTTGGAGAGTCTACATCTAATTAGAGAGTTCCCACTCGCTTAAAGTTTAGTGTGTTAAGAAATAAAAAGATAAATGCGGGAGCCCAACGTTTTTCATAGGCGCCTAACACTGCCAAATGTCTGGGTTGCAAAATTCTTACGCTGCCTAATTTTGTTTCTACCTTATGCGTCTTTCTTCCACCATCTACACTTCTTGTCTCTTTATCTTGTACTTGCAGTCTCTTTTTTATGTCCACTTTCCCCCTTTGCCACTGTTTTCCACACTTACTTTTCCTCTTTCTATGGCCATTTCAGCCTTTCACTCTTGTTCTGGCTCAGATTGTAATGAGCAGAAATAAACCCTGGTTCCCAAAAATGCGTATTGATGCTCAGCACTGCAGCCAGCAAATTATGCACTGGTACTTAAAAATCACAGAATAAAACCCCGGCCTGTTTGGGGTGGGCATTCATGCCTGCTTCCTCTCCCTTTTTGAGCAGCCACCTTTCCAGCTGAAAATAGCAGACAGTTCATGTTTTGAGCTTCTGCAGGTGCTCACAGTTGGTGTTTGAATAATCATTTCAGTAAAGCCATCTGAATTCCCTTTTAATGTAGCAATTTTGCCTCAGCCTGCATTCATAATATTTTAAGACTAACATATAAAGTTTGAAAATAATAGTGATTTACGGATTTATATTTAAAATAAATAAAAACGTTTTTTTGCCTAGTCTCTTCACCCTCACTGATAAATTACTTACATTTTTCTGGGATTGGGTTTTTATTTACTTAGTTTCTTTTCTTTTTTGCGAAATCTGCACTGCTGAACCTTTCAGCTCAGCGTCTATATTTTTCGCATAACGAACACTTTTCCAAACCGCCCATTCTCCAGATTTCAACATGGCCTCGTTGCCCCGGTTACCGAAGCATCCTTTATCCTACCAGCATTATAAGGGGCGCATTGAACTCTAAAAACATGCCAACATCTATAATTCTCGACAGCAAATATTTTGAAATCTTATTCCCTAAACGAAAAGCTAGCTTTCTCACGACTGTTTCGGCGAGAGTCTAAAAGGAGATTACCAAGGCGAAAGATCACTCGATGACGATTCACTAATAATTGTTAATCAATAAATTCAATTTATCATGGCGTTGCCTCCACAAATTGAAAAGGAGAAAACAAGATGACTCAGTGAATGAAATGTCGATGCTGACATCTACTGTGATTTGCAGGCCTCGAGTTTAAATCCTACTGTGGCAAACTCAGACATACATTCCGCTGAGGTCGATAAACTGAGTACCATTAACATGAGTCATATTAATAGATGCTTTTTTCGAACATTTACAAACTGCATAAGTGTTAGGTAAAACATGTTAATACAATTATAATAAAGTTAGTATTCACCAATAAAGTCAGGTCATTAAAAAAAAAAAAAAAAATCAGCTAAAAGAGCATACTCCTCTTTGCTCCATGTTTATTATTTATTTTCTTCAATAAGAGACAGTTCATATAAATCATTTTTTCAATTCCTCCGAAGGATGGACCATGTAACCTTTTAGCACAGCTTAGTCTCTGCAGTGTTAATAATTAAAATTATTGTAATATTGTAAAATGAATACAAGTAAGTGGTCTGAAAAATAAGAAAAGTAAAAACTTTCTAGTTTTTCTTCAGGGCTGGACAGGGACAGTTCACGAGTTCAGTGTCAAGAGCAGGGTCACAGTGTGAGGAGGTGTTCAGTGACTATGTTTTAGTAAAGACAGGCTCCAAGCAGGGGCATAGTGTGCAGGTTTGGTGGCATGTGAGCCCGGTGTTTGAGGGGGCGTCTACACGGAAGAGTTCTGAATGACATCAACTAGACATTGAGAGCGAAGCGTGAGTTCTCATTAACCATCCTCAACCTAGCTCCATCTTCTCTCACTCGTTGACTTATGTCTGACCATGTACGATGATCCGCTGCCTTTTGGCGAGGTTTGCACTATAGAAATACCAGATACGTTTGTACGTACATACATACAGAACACAGCCAATCAATGCATGCCACGTACATGGGTCCTGGACAGGGGAAGTGAACCACAGGAAGTTCTTCTTCTGCATTGACGTCAGCAGCCCTTACATGTCCCTTTTCTAAACGTGTCTGATTTTCAATGGTGGATACCACTTGCTGAACAAACTATTTGGCTCATCGTAAACTAATCCTACGTCAATTTGTTATGTTAATCAGCTTTTGTTTGAGCGAGCATTCACAGACAGAGTTTGGATGCAGAATCAGGCTTAAATGAAGAAAGACGAGTAACAGTTGTCTCCAAAAAGGAGAGTTCAATTTGCACCGGTGGTGGGCACCAGTACTCAATCTTAGTGACCAAGACCTATTTTTCATCATCAGACTTTGGGACAGGATGTGGAGAAACATTAAAAAAACAGTGACAAAGGAAGCAGGCAGGAATGAACTCTAACCTGCAAGAGTGAGATAAAGAGACAAGAAGTAGAGGGTGGTGAAAGAGAGAGGCATGAGCTGGAATCTAGATCAAGCCGCCTTGTTAGTCCAAAGCCCCGGCGTTCGGAAGCACCAGCAGCGGGCTTCTAAGAGAACCTGTGGGCTACTGCACTTTTGTTTTTTAATTAAGCCCTGCTAAAGAGCCAAGTGTTCAGAGCTGTTTGAAAGACTGGTAGTGAATGAATGTCGAGTAAGTGGAAGAGTTCCGAATCTCTTCAGGAGTGAAGATTCTACATCCTCCAGAGTGAAACTAATTACAGCTGGGGGTGACGAGAAATAATGCATAAGGGCATCTCTTAAAACACAAAGGGATGTCAGAATGCTGCCCTTTGTAATGCAAGGATGTTCATGCCCATAGACTGAATGGTGAGCCATGTACAAAATCATAATAGAATTTTATGGTAATAAAGGACTAAATTATGCATCAGGGTTGACTAAATTATGCAGCAACAAAAAAGCAAATTTTAACTTGCTGTATAATGCAGCATATTCTGTGGCAGTGCTGTTATGATTTTGTATAATTTTAACACACATCAACACTGTCGGAGCAAGCGAGTCACCATAGAGGGACCCGTTAAACACCTGAATACAGCTAGAATCCTTCTGTAACCTGCCCTGGAAGCCGGGCTGGATAGCTTCATGCTCGTTGCGTTCCCCATCAGTAAATCCCTCCCTCCTCAACTTCTCTATATACCTACACAACTTATATAGAGTTCTCCTACTTTATAGTAGGCGTATAGGCATGGGAGGCATAGATAAGAGTGTAGAAACACATTTTTAGTGAAACTTTGTAAAAATTATGCATACATTTTGCAAAACTCCCTTGTCAGTATCTTGTGTGAAAATGGCTGCAAGAGCATACGCAAAATAGTTTCTGGAGACTGGTTCCAGAAGGAAATATCTCCTGTAAGGCATTTCCTGCACGGACCAGCCTGCCTTGGAAAAATGCACCTGCGAAATTCAGAAATTTAGCAAAATTCACTCACTGGTGTAAACACATTTTAGATAGGCAAACTGTGTAGGGCAGTTTGCGCTCTTGCGTGAAAGATTTTAACAAGTCGAACATTTTTTAAAAGGAACACCCATATGATGAGTCCAGGTATGGACACGATGAGCATCAAAAATCAGAACTGCACGAAATAAATAAATAATGGTGAGAAATAATTTAAGCATAAATATTGTAAGCTAGTGCAACAGAAAAGCTAGCATCCGTACCTGGGATACTGTAGACCAGTAAAAATCAATTCTGCTATGGGTGGGAGCGAATGTAACAGACAGCACAGCCTGGAAATATGGAGCTGCTGTTGCCTTTCTGTGTACCCAGATTGTGCACATACAGTATCGTGAGAGTAAACAACTTGGGCCCTGTTAGAATAAGGTGTGCCATTTCCCATACCCCATCAATACCAATATCGCAGGGAGAGACATTTATAGAGTGAGTTGGTGTCTCCTGTTCTGAGTTTTGGCCCAAATCATGCAAGTTTAGGCTCTTTTCCAGGCATTTGTAACTCAGGAATTTTAGAAGGTTTGACCAAGCAGAATTTGTCAGAGAAAAATTGCAGAGTTGGAGGAATTACTGCACCTGGTAAGTTCTGCAGGTGGTCTTTATTGCCTGACCCATAATTCAGATTTCTGATCTTTACAGATGAATCAGAATTTACTCCCAGTGTCTTAATCAGGGCCTTCGCAAGGTCACAATAGGCAACACGATTTTACAAGAGCATCGACACAGAACTTTAAGAGGTGTTCTGTGGGTGCACACGGTGTGGACATCGTTTGGGGGGGTTTTCTTAGCAACCCGTGTGCTCCGGAAACTGTCATATCACCCCCCTGAAAGCTGAGTATCGAACAACTACAGAAATAGGATTACCAGTACTTTCTCACTGACAACATTCACAGGCCCCATGACCCCTCCCCCCATCCTAACAATTGCATGCCATTTTGTGTTGTGACACTAAAGAAATTGAATAAACATTGTGCAATAAGTTAATTACTCCAAAATCTCCCAGAATCGAGCAGAAGGGAAGCGTGGGAATTTCAAGGCTAAGCATATGGCTGTATGCAACCCCTACCTACCAGAAAATTACCCTACTCCAAAACTTTTAATGCCCCGCCCCCCCGCCCCCTGGCCGATGTAAAACAAAATCACCTGGTACCCTTGAATGACAAACATATTTTTTTGCAATAATTCTATAAAATCGACAGCTCTGAATGCATTTACCAGTTCTAACATTGCAGTTATGTTTCCTTATCCCTTTTAAAAATGCAGTCAAATGCATCATTTCCAGCATGTCCTTAGAAGTTTGGTCTCTCTAAAAGTGTAGTAGTGTCCAAAACATTACTTCACATTCCACTTCCCTTTGACACCTACACGACTTAAGTGACAAAAATATTACAGATGGCCCTTACAGCATGATGTTTGTCTTGGTTACTCGTGGGCATAGTACATGGTCATCTTCCCGGAGCCTGGAGATCCTCACCCCTCCCCCTCAGATCAGTTCAGATCCCCCACCCAAGGGTTGGGTGGCCACAGATTGAAGACCTCTGCTCTACTCGCTGGTTCCTTTAGGCCAGGGTGATGCACAAAAGAGCCTGTCATACTGTTCCTGTGAGGGCTAGATAAGGTCCACTTGAAGTGAAGTCTCAGATGAATACAATGGCAGCTAGTGAAACCTGAGGATCACAGGGACGACTCTAAAGGTCCTTTTGTTGGCACATCTTGATCTCTGTCAGGAAGTGATGACCATGCCAGCAGTAACTGAAGGCCTTTAGAGAGGACAAGGGCTTGCTACTGTGACTCCTCTACCCTCATTGTGCCTTCCTCCCTGCCATCATCTTCTTCTGTCAAAACTGTAATTATTATAAACTAGTTTACAATTACTCCAGGATTTTTTCATCGGTTTACTTTCTTTTCTTGAGGATTAAGGCTGCTCAAATGTTAATTCTTGTAATGTATTTAAGGTCAAAGGTCAGAAAATGGTGCTTCCTGTTTTTCCTGACATATTGGTGTCAAAGTTTGTGTGATCTCACTCTTGCTACTACAAGAATTTGGTGACATTACTCCAGTGAGCACATTAATGTTTTATCAGATCTCTGTCTGATTTAACAGGGCATGTTATAGAAGCGGTAGCTCATGTATGTATGATGTGAGAACACTGAGTAGATTACGTTTTATCACTTGGACACACTTTCACCGCTCCTATGGTTTACTCTTAAAGGCTTATCCTTATACTTATGCTCTCAGCCAGACATTGTTCAATTTGATTAGATGAGTCGGTTTTGAGAGACAAGTGCACGAGGTGTGTTTTTTGATTCTGTCATGATACACTGGCCCTTTCAAGCTGGCCCATCCGGCATTGCTAGATTTCCCAAAGCTCTTGTCCAACATTGGTAAGAGCTGCTGGAATTATGTAAATCAATCAATGAATCAATCAGGCTCTATAAAGTGTGGCTAATCACCCAATAGGATATCCAGGCGCTAGCAGGTCCCCGAGGCTTAATCAAGCATCCAGATCTTGAGGGCCATTCGGAATTCCAGAAGTGAGGTGATGGTCCGGAGGTGCATGGTGAGGCTGTTCCAGGTCTTTGCTGTGATGTAGGAGAAGGAGCGTCCTCCACTTCTGCTTCTGTAGATGTGGGGAGTATGGGCAAGTGAAAGGGAGGCAAAGAAAATGCAGACATCTGGCCGCATCAATTTTGGCATAATTTCAGGATAACCTTACTTGTCATCTGCATCTAGGGAGAGGTGTGGCGCAGCGGCGAGGGTGTCTGACTCCGGAGCGCGGGGCTCACGGTGCTATCGCCGATGGCAGCTCAGCCCAGCATCATGAGTCTCTGGGCAATAGCTCACTTAATCTCCCAGAGGGCCCCAGCGCCTTGAAACCCTTAAGGGGGTGATATGTTTGCGCTTTACAAATAGGAATTATTATTATTATAATTATTAATATATTATTATGTGCTGCAAAACTTGAAGATTTCAACAAAAATACATTTGCATCTAACTCAAATTGATTAAAAGTTACTTACAAAAGGTGTCACATGTGGTGAATCACAGTGGTAGACCTTTGCAAGGTTATATGATCCCCTTTTAATTACCGATTGCAGTATTCAGTTGTTAATTTGGTACCAATGAGATAATACCTTTGCTCATAATGTAGTAATTTGTGCTAAAATGACAGAACAGTGAAACATTACTGCCACGGAATATGCCGCATAATTTGCCTTTTCTTGCTGCATAATTTAGTCAACCCTGCTGCATCATGTGGTGCTTCTTTTTCGCGAAATTCCAGTGACCCGGAATATGAGTCTCATCGAATAAAGGGCTTTGTGGCGCATGCCGTTTGCTGAATCTAGTTGATCCTGTATGAAGCCACTACAGCGTCTATTTGATTATAGTAGGAAAGGGGGACATCTTCTCACCATTGACTGTTCTTTCTCATCACAGGCAAGGTGAGCACACCATCTTTTGTGAGGACGTGTTTTAAAGAGCGTGGTAAATGCAATACACTATACAGCGTGACAGCCGGGAACTTCAGTGTGACGAGCTACTCTAAGTGCTGCAGGGAAAACTTGTGCAATACCGGCTCCTTAAAATGTAAGTACCTAAACCAACAGCCACCTATCTAGAAGGCATGTTTTATGATTGCGTAACCTGTCTAAGTGGTCAACCTGTGAAGTTGTCCAGTGTAACATCAGCTCCTGTAATCAAATGCTGAAATAAGTTTTCAGTACCATAGGATGAAGAATAGGTGTGTACATTATAGTATTACATCCAATAGCTATGGATAGGTGTTTCTCGGCTGTCTGTCAAACTGTGCGCGTGACTGATGAGACCACACATTTTTCCAGATCCAAGCAAACGTGATATTCCAACTTGGTCTTATTCCTCATTGATCGACAGCAATCAAGGTAGGTGCAGCAGCTACTTGCTGCTAAGTTTTGACCTCCATTATGGTACCCATCTCCTGTGGAGAACTCTGAAGATTCTTTAAGAGAAAGCGTTCAAGGCTAAAAAGGATTTCAAAAAGAGACATGCCCTTGATATTACTTTTAAATGTAAGAACTCTACAATATTACATTTGTTTAGTGACCCAATTCCTTGCCCCTTGGAGACAGGAAACAACAGGACTCCAATTAACACTGCACTAATTAAGCAAATGACCAACATTCTTCCAGTTATATTCTTTCAAAAACAAAATGGCGCTAAACTATAACCTTTACTGTCCAAAAGGAAAGGTGCTTCACTAATGGACTCCATCCACTCTTTGATGTAGGTTAAAATCATTACTTGACCTTCTGTGTTCTGACTGATTTGCAGTGCCTCCCACGAACACCACCGCCAACGGCTTCCAGTGCCCCTCCTGCTATGCGCGTAAGGAAGCCTCATGCAATGCCAACATGATTCTCGACTGCAGGGGAGGCGAGAACAGATGTATTCGCTTTGCTGGGATTGTAAAAACAGGTAATTGCTTCAGATTGATGCCAAAAAGATAATAGGTGATGTGAGCACTTGTGCATGCTTTTACACCCAGCATGTCTCTTTGGGGCTAGAGGGATTGATGAACAATTGACAAACTCGTTGTGGCCATTTTCCAATGTGGAATGCTACACATAATGGATGCCAAAGCATATCTCATTCAGCTATGCTGGGGATTTAAGGGGCCATCCGGTGAATGATGTCAAATTTGATCTCAAAACTCCAGCTGACATCATCAGAAAACCATAACTCTCAAATTTCAGTTTTTTTCGATTTTAATTTTCTATGTTTACATATATATATATATATATATATATATATATAGAGAGAGAGAGAGAGAGAGAGAGAGAGAGAGAGAGAGAGAGAGAGAGAGAGTGTATATATGCAGATGCACAGAATGAATTATGCTATATATCATTATTGTTGAGGGGACGAGGAGGGGGTCTAGGAGAGACCAAGCCTTGATTTGGGCATTATGCCTTCCTAAAAAAGTTATTGAAGCCAAACCAGAATGTAAAAAGTTACATATATACAGTAAAGTAAAATCACAGTGAACATTTATACGGTAAAGTAAACTTACAGTGAAGAGTCTGTGTGACTATTAAGAGAGTTGTTTTCCCCGTGTAAAATCCTTATGCGCGGTCAGTCAGCCAGTAAGATTTTCTCGTCTTGTGCCAGTTTAACTGTACTGTGATGATAAAATAGAATGTGACCTTTGCAATGTAGTATAAATGTGTGAATATGCATGTGTTAGTACACTATATTAGTACAAAAGAAATAGTGACGCCCAGTGTGAATGTGCTTTCAATCAGCGGTTATGCTCTTGGCTCATGTCTGGTTGGGGGTGGGCAGATGCTTCCAGGCTAAGTGGCGTCCGGAGAGATAAATTTAGATGGTCCTGTGCATCAAGCTGGGGAACTCGAATAGTACCAGTTAATCCATGGGAGTCACTTTAGCCCCTTGAGGATTGGTGTGTCTTTCTATTATTTTGCAGATAGAACTGGTGCAGGATATATCTGTGTGTAATCCACACACTCCTAGCTCACTGATGAGCCCTAGAGTGTCTTTAGGCAATGTAAGGGCTGTGAGAGCTCACTATTATTCTCAAGGCTGAAGGTGATATGGTAAAAACTCTGCTCTGAAAATCTTTAATCTATGTTTTCTCAATTTCTCCTTTTGTGCAGATTCTGGGTCTTTCCAGACCGCCTTCAGGGGATGTGCCACTCAGAGTACCTGCAGAGCTGGAGTCGAGGTGCTTTACCCAGATGCTTCTGTAAAAGTGAGCAGGTTTCAGTGCAGTAGTGGCATCCCAAAGCCACCAGGATCCACAGCTGTGCCCACCAGTGCTACAAGTGCTTACATACCAATGTCTACATCTAACAGCACTACCACCAACTCTATGGTAATCATATCTACCATTAGCAGCCCTGGCATCTCATCCTCTGTCAGCACTCCTAGAAATCCTAATGCAACACTAGCTTCAATTAGCAGCCCCAGCAGCAGCCCTAACATAACCTTAACTACAGTTAGAAGTACACCCACCAACCCCAATGCAACCATTCCTACAGCTGGCAGCCTTAGCACCCACCCTGATGTAACCTTATCGACAGCCAATAGTGCTCTAACCAACCTCAATACAATCTTACTTTCAACTAGCAGCCCTGGCACCGGCTCTAATATACATTTTTCTACACCTAGCAGCACGCTTACCAACCCTAACGTAACCTTATCTACGGCTAACAATATTATCACTTCTCCTAATATAAACTTGTCTTCAGGTGTCAACAACCCTAATGTAACTCTAACTACAGCTAGCAGCCCTGTCAATAACCCTAATTTAACTTCATCTACAGCTAGCATCACTGTCACCAACGCTAATGCAACCTCATCTACAGCTGGCAGTACTGTCACCAATTCCAACACTAACATAACTCTAACATCATCTAACAACACTGTCAACAAACCCAATGTAACTCTAACTACAGCTAGCAGCACTGTCAACAACCCTGGCACAACTCTAACTACAGCTAGCAGCGCTGTCATCAACCCTAACGTAACTCTGAGTACTGCTAGTAGTACTGTCAACAACCCTAACGTAACTAAAACTACAGCTATAACCACTGTCAACAACCCGAACATAACTCTAACTACTGCTAGCAGCTCTGTCAACAACCCTAACGTAACTAAAACTACAGCTAGCAGCACTGTCAACAACTCTAACATAACTCTAACTACAGCTAGCAGCTCTGTCAACAACCCTAACATAACTCTAACTACAGCTAGCAGTGCTGTCAACAACCCTAACATAACTCAAACTACAGCTAACAGCTCTGTCAACAACCGTAACATAACAATTACTACTACTAGCAGCTCTGTCAACAACCCTAACGTAACTAAAACTACAGCTAGCAGCACTGTCAACAACTCTAACATAACTCTAACTACAGCTAGCAGTGCTGTCAACAACCCTAACGTAACTAAAACGACAGCTAGCAGCTCTGTCAATAACCCTAACATAACTCTAACTACTACTAGCAGCTCTGTCAACCACCCGAACGTAACTCAGAGCACTGCTAGCAGTACTGTCAACAACCTTAACATAACTAAAACTACAGCAAGCAGCGCTGTCAACAACCCTAACGTTACTCTAACTACAGCTAGCAACACTGCCAATAACCCGAATTTAACTTCAGCTACAGCTAGCATCACCATCACCAAAGCTAATTCAACCTCTTCTACAGCTGGCAGAACTGTCACCAATTCCATTCCTAACATAACTTTAACATCATCTAACAATACTGTCAACAAACCCAATGTAACTGTAACTACAGCTGGCAGCACTGTCAACAATCCTAATGCAACTCTGAGTACTGCTAACAGTACTGTCAACAACCCTAACGTAACTAAAACTACAGCTAGCAGCACAGTCAACAACTCTAACATAACTCTGAGTACTGCTAGCAGTACTGTCAACAACCCTAACGTAACTAAAACTACAGCTAGCAGCACAGTCAACAACTCTAACATAACTCTGAGTACTGCTAGTAGCTCTGTCAACAACCCTAATGTAACTCTGAGTACTGCTAGCAGTACTGTCAACAACCCTAACGTAACTAAATCTACAGCTAGCAGCACAGTCAACAACTCTAACATAACTCTGAGTACTGCTAGCAGTACTGTCAACAACCCTAACGTAACTAAAACTACAGCTAGCAGCTCTGTCAACAACCCTAACATAACTCTAACTACAGCTAGCAGTGCTGTCAACAACCCTAACATAACTCAAACTACAGCTAGCAGTGCTGTCAACAACCCTAACGTAACTAAAACGACAGCTAGCAGCTCTGTCAATAACCCTAACATAACTCTAACTACTACTAGCAGCTCTGTCAACAACCCGAACGTAACTCAGAGCACTGCTAGCAGTACTGTCAACAACCTTAACGTAACTAAAACTACAGCTAGCAGCTCTGTCAACAACCCGAACGTAACTCTGAGTACTGCTAGCAGTACTGTCAACAACCCTAACGTAACTAAAACTACAGCTAGCAGCACTGTCAACAACCCTAACGTAACTAAAACGACAGCTAGCAGCTCTGTCAATAACCCTAACATAACTCTAACTACTACTAGCAGCACTGTCAACAACCCTAACGTAACTCTGAGTACTGCTAGTAGCTCTGTCAACACCCCTAATGGAACTCTGAGTACTGCTAGCAGTACTGTCAACAACCCTAACGTAACTAAATCTACAGCCAGCAGCACAGTCAACAACTCTAACATAACTCTGAGTACTGCTAGCAGTACTGTCAACAACCCTAACGTAACTAAAACTACAGCTAGCAGCACTGTCAACAACTCTAACATAACTCTAACTACAGCTAGCAGTTCAGTCTTCGACCCTAACATTACTCTCACTACAGCTAGTAGCACTCCCATTCCCCCTAATGTTACTTTATCTGCAGCAAGCAGCACTCTCGTCAACCCTAATATAACCTTATCTATAGCTAGCAACACTGGCACCTACCTAAATGCAACGTTTTCTACAGCTAGCAGCCCTGGCATGATCCCTAGTGTACCCTCACCTACATCTAGCAACACTGTCACCCGCCATAATGTATCCTTATTTACAGCTAGCAGCATGGTCACCAGTCACAATGAAACCTCATTTACTGCTAGCAGTACAGATATGAGCCATAACAGAACAGCATCAACAGTTGGCAGCGTGGACACCCACTTTAATGCAACCCTATCTACATCTGTCAACACATTCACCAGCCAAAATATAGTGTTATCAACAGCTAGCAACACAACAATCAGCCATAATGCAACTGTATCTACAGTTAACAGCACTGTCACCAGCAATAAAGTAACCTCATCTACAGCGAGCAGCACCACTACTGCATCTACTGTCAGCCCCACTACTGCATCTACTGTCAGCCCCACTACTGCATCTACTGTCAGCCCCAGCCCTAATCTAGCAATTCCCACTGTCAGTCTCCAGCTACAGCACAGCGTGCTCCTTTCAGTCCTTTTGGGTCTTCTAATAGGTTTCATTTTCTAATCTATTTTGGACTTTCTTCAAAACTCCACACAGCAGTCGTGTTTAGATCAAAACCAAAACTTCCAGGAAGATTCTTACCCTGTTATTCCCCAAGCAGCGCTATCCCAGCGCTATGGTCGAACTCCCACACATCAACTGCAAAGACCTGCCTGCTTAGAAACTGCTCTATGGAAATGGCAAACTCACTCCTGCCTCCTCAAGCCAGTAACTAAGATGTGCACCTGCTCACAACACCACACTGCAAACTAACAATGGGTGCATCTCCAGCTGCTCCAAGACTCAACAGCAAACTCCAGCTTGGAATCAAAGGAGGAGGCAACCAACTACAGCATGGGAAGCTGCTCAAGACCAGCCTCTTAATTGACTTACTAAGGACTGAACCTAGTCCAAAAAAACTCACTCTTATTTTTAGTCTTAACAGGACTAATACCTATTGCATCTTTTTTTTTAATGCTTGGCACCTAATCCCAACTGCAATCCCCATGCTTGTGTGCAAAAGGGAAGGGGGGGGGTCTTGCATTACAACCAACCTCAACCCTACGGACAAGCAGTTACAATGTGACTATTCTAGCTACATCATAAAGTCTCACAGATAAGGGTTTTGAAAATGTAGAACGTTCCGAAATTAGAAGGTCGTGAAAGCAAGTTCTCTATGTGTGTATCTGCCTATAGTAGTATTGGCCATTTAATACTATTTAAAAAAAATAGCTGTTCAACACAATGTAACTCTGTATGAGGCTTTGAGAGAGGAACCACCTATGTGTCTATTGTTGGCAAAAAGGTTACTCTTCATTGAGTGGTGCAAGAGTATTCTGACATAATTCACAGGGGCGGATTCACAAAGCCGTTTTCTGCCATACACATACTTTTATGCCCAAAAATGTGTTCATTTTACATGTGCCGGAAATTCACAGGACTCTCCTGAAAAATATACATTATTTTATTACTACAGAATTCTCTGCCACAAGTGCATTGAAATCCGTAATAGTAAACCCTACTCAAGTAGTTGGGAGTTAGATGAGCGTGTCGTTATTCATAAACTACGATCCAACAGCTTTGCACTTGGAAATGGAGTTTTACTTTAGTAAAGGACTGGAGTACTCCCTTTGAGAGTGAGAAGGGGTCGGCACACCCCCAACATTGGTAAGGATCTAAGGGAAGGAGTATCTTCAATAGAGAAATTCTTTTTTCCATGGAGAACAAAAAAAGGAAAAAATGTGTATTTGGACAACGGCTGTGTACATCCAGTGTGGCATTGTCCACTGTGTACAATTGTACATTGGGAAGATAGCGGCATGGGGAATCTGTCTGACGAGGTTCCTAGTGGCAAGCATGGAACCTGCACCTTCTTTCCAGCAATACTAATGGGAATGTTTGTGAAATCTCAAAAGTAGAAAATATGCTATTCTTTGTAGGAGCACTACTTGGGGTGCAGACTTGCTGTTTTTCTTTGTGAATGTGAACTATTCTGTGCTTCTATCTTTCCTTGCTTTCAGTAAGCGCCATGTTTGTGAGCAATAATGATCAGTTTTTTACAGTCTCCAGGGAAGATGCCCATTCTACAGGCCTGATCTATATGAGGGCTGTAACAGCATGTCTTCTAAAGATAGCACAGTCCCGTCCGCCCTCATCTGCACTTCCAGTCTTGAGGAACGCAGTCTTCTTGATGTTAGAGCTTCCACTAGCTTTGCCATGAGGAACACTGTGTGAGTGACTTAGATGGTCCCAAAAATGGTGATCAGCGGCCACCATATATAGGATAACTAATCAGAAACTATATTCGATGACACCTACTCCATTCAAGACCATAAATCACTCCCTGGCGAGGATCAGCATACAAGTGTCTCTCATGTGCTGGGATAAAACTGTTTTTATGACACTTAGGATTGGAAATGTACCCCCATTTTGTAGGTGTATGATCAAGATCCATTTGAGGTCTAAGTAATTCAACCTGGCTTCAAGGGAATTGCCACCACACATTTCCTCTAAGGTAGCTACTGCATCAAAGGTGACACTTTCCTGGGGGAGAAACCCTGGTTAGGCTTTCCACAAATATCGGCAAATAAGGAGGAGGTGTGTCCACTACACTTGAAGCTGAGACATCTGCCGCAAAATCTTTACCATAAGTTGTGGAAGACCCCTAAACTCTGAGATGAACTGCAAAAAATGTCCCTTTCATTTATTTTTTTCCTGACTGATTCTTAATTTAGAGAACGCAGAATACAAAACTGAGGAGAAAATGGAAAAAAGGTTTCATAGCATTGTATATAGATTATCATGCAGTATTTATTTATCCGTAGCACTTTATTTGATTGCTTTTCTACTTCGATGGCACCGTCCGTGTGTTGCAAATTGCACTTTTTTAAATATGTGAAATAAATAAATTATTCTCTACCATCGCTTCCAGTTTGTATTTGAGAATTCAGAATTTTCCATGACAATTTGGTATTTTTCATGAATAAGTTTGGGCACTGGGCCGTGAAAAAAGAGAGGAGGAAATATGGATGGATGTCACATTATCAAGGGACAAAGAATAGTGCTGTAATAATACTGTATCCAAAATATTGTCAACCACAATATCAGGAAGGCAGATAAATAAGTAAGTATAGATTTACTATTCTTAAATTCTAGATCTAGTGTATATCGTCAAGGTACGCAGATGTGTAGCTATGAATAGTAACTATATGCTTACCTTACTGATATTGTGATACAACAAAATCTGTGGTACATGAAAAGAATTTGCAAATTTGTTTAGTCCATAGTTATCAATAAAAGCCCATTACCGCTTCCTGGCTAGGAGCACAAAAGGGCTTTTTCAAATGCAATTCTTGTAAGGCATGTAAAAACAGAAGAAGTCGCAATAGCTATGTTGCTTACAATGGAAAGACTAAACAAATTTGAAAATTCGTTACATGTACCACAGATTTTGTTGTATACATATTGGAGTGTCCTTGTGGCTTAAGATATGTAGGTAGCACTAGGCTACAATTAAAAACGAGAGTGCTTCAACATTTACGAGCGATAATTAACCAGGATTTTAGTTATTCTGTGGCCAGACACTTTCATGACAAACTCAACAGCAATTGAAATTTGATACAATTCTTTGGCATCAATAGAATCATGGCAAATACCAGGGGTGGTAACAGAGAGAAACAACTTTGCACACTGGAATCAAGACATATAATTGATCTAAAAACTAGGATCCCCAATGGCATGAACAGTGGAGAGGAATTAGCTACACTCATTGGGTCTTGATGGACCATACATTGATTCAGTTCCCACTGTTTCCCATACACACACCCCTTTTCTTATAGGCATATTTTTTACATTATCACTTTTCACATTATTTTACTTCACGCATTAGCACTTTTAATATGAAGGAATCACATTGTCCTGAGGTGGTAATATTTAGGAGTAACAGAAAGGGTTTCCAATTCTCCGTTACTATGAGCATTTGCTCGCTATCAGCTGTATGGATGCTTACTATTAGGAATGTTTTAGAAGTTTATCATACGGGCACTTGCCCAATATGATGGTCCATTCCCATTTAGAGGGCTCTTGCAAATATTGATATTTATCTGCAAAAATGACACCTCCTTTTTTGCCTGTAGAGCTTGTCCACCATTATCATGAGCACTTGCTCGATATCAGCATTAAAGATGCTTATTATTAGGAATGCTCTTGCAGTTTACTAGGGCATTGCCCAATATGATGTTTGTACCCCAATTCAGAAGGTTCTTGCAAATATTAATATCTAATTGCAAGTAAGATACTCCTTTTATTGTCTGTGGATCTTGTCTACCTATCTTACGCATTATTTATAGTTATGGGACAGTGCGACTTGGCAATCTGGCATCGGTCAAGTCAAATGAATTATTGAATGACTTTTGACAAATACGTTTGATTGTGGGGTCATATGCAATTTCTTCACTATTTTTCCCTCTTTCTCTATAGCACGAAATTGCACTAATGTGGTAACATTAATGACTTTCGTTCATATGCTGCTGCCGATTCAATTTAGAAATATAAAAAATGCTGATGAATTTGAACAATGAAAGCTTTATTGATTGTCAATGGATCGTTTTCACAAATGCAATTAATTCTATCATAATTAAATGAATTATTGTGAGGGAATGTTTTTACATCCAGAGAAATGCTATCAATCAATGTTTATGGAATCTTGTGGTTGCTGTACAAACGGTCATTTTTCATGATTACCAAAATTGGTTAGTATTTTGTCAGTGCCTACGAACTTAGAAGTGTATTTCTTGAGGCAGTAGAGCGCATTGTACCACTTGACAAAGGCTTATCGTCAAAACGTGTCGTTTGCTTGCACAGTAAACCATTATGCTATCCACTGGAGTGCCACATCGCTCATTTTGTATTCAAAATTGATTTATGTTATATATATATATATATATACACACACAACGGAACACCTCCCACTCCAAACGGACACAAAGCTGCGAGGTTTAAAGCTTCTTTATTCCATCCGGCCTTCCTCAGCCCGGGAAGCCAAGAGAGACGCGTTTCGGCTGACGCAGCAGCCTTTGTCAATCTAATTTGGCGCCATTTTTCAAAACCACTATATATGTTATCTAAGTCATAGACATATAAAAAATATACGTCCTAAACATAAAAGAAATTCAGCTTATGGTAAAAAATTGCGTGTAAAACATGGCACACAGAATGAACCAATGACATACAATTATGGCTTTAAAAATTACGAATCACAGCAATACTGATACTGGACTGCCTGCAATTTTCACATGAATTGTGATGACATGCATCAGGCACAGAGTAAACAACCTAATAATATCAGGTTAGCCCAAAATAAATAGTTATTGAGCGCATAATTGTAAAACATGATATGGTATATTTAAAACCATGCAATAGCTGAATTATAAAAGAACAGCAAAAGCCATCCTGTAATAATAGCGCATACACAGTGCCGTATATATTGTGACCCAGTGGAGAACTGCTAAAATTGAAAGCGTTGATTGCTTGACATTAAACATGCGAGAATCGAAATGCACATTCTATTTGTTGCAGCATGAAGTGTCTAACCCAACAACATAATTTCGATCCATATATCGTGCATGTTGAAGTCTGAAGTAAGAACTGATAGTAATAAGGCACACCACAGCGGGAGAATTTCCCCGTGCTGAAATAATAGAGATATATCATATATATATACATATATATATATATCATATATATGTATATACATATTGGTGAGCTTATTTTATCTGTGGGATCAATATACCTTGCAGTTCCCTTGTTTCTTCTTCAACCCCACAGTTCCAATAAAAAACTCAGTACATTACAAGAGATTTTTAGATACATTGCTGTACATTTCTTTAAAAAATTCAAATGTAATCACTTATTTATAAATTTCATTGCATTTAAATTAGACGCTTATTATTTTGGGATATATCTCCCAATTTCAAATGATTGTACTATCTTTGTAGGAATACAAAAAGACTTTAAAATCCTTAATCCATAGAAGATTTTGATTCAGAGGTGGGTGATCCCGCAAATGAGCCATTTGAGTTTGGGTAGGTTTTGTGGCTTCATTGAGCTAGAAAACAAGAAAGCGCAACAAGCAGTATGTGAGGTAAAGCCACATCTTAATGGACTTTATAAATTACAGAAGATTCTATTCTTTATGCAGGGACAAGGGTTCAGCAACAGCGACTTACAAAGCTTGTCCACATTGTGGTGGATAGCACTGAATGTGACTTTTCCCCGTTCTAAACTGCAAAACTCATTTCATTGTGAGGTCTCCCTGCACAAAATGTACTATGTTTACGGCTCCCGGTTTTTCGTTTAAACGGATTTTTACATATAAATACAGACGGAAAGCAAGTTTTCTTTTGTCTGTATTTATATTTAGAAACAGGAAAATACTAGCACATTTTGCTGCGCTGCTGTGCTCCAGCAGATAGTTGCCTCGCCCTCTTCCTGATTCTAAGGGGGTGCCTGCCTAAAGTAACACGAAACACCAGCTTCTGATTTGCTGGAAATGTCTTCAAATGAGGGTCTTTTTTGAGCTGTTGCCGTGCCCCTGAACCAATCATGGTCAGAGGCAGGTGTCATTGTGTGGGCGTGCCAACAATTCTCCGGCCGCGCCCTCACACCTTTTGCCGTTTATCTTTGGGGCTCACCCCCCTACTTCCTCCTTTTTACCTGCCCTGCGACATCCTGAAAGATGCCTCCCTGTCGTGGTTTTTCTTGCTGCCCCAGCCCTTCTCAACTCACCATCTCCGAGGCTCCCCCTCTCGAGTGAGCTCTTCACCAGTGTCAAGTAGATGCAGAAGCAGGCAATGGGAAAAACAGATTTATTCCAAATAATGGAAGCACCACCAGTTACACGTCTTTCAGCTCCGTTAGGCTCCTGTCAACTGTCTCCCTTGGCTCACAGGCTCGAGCAGATGCTCTATTCTAGAACATCATGATCGTGCCGCGAACCAAGACATTCAAGAGAAAACAAGACATGCAGGAAACAAGTATGGCATGCGCATGCAGGGATGCACGAGAAGAACATTAGCATGCGCATGCAACACATCTTCCCCCTTTAATAAATAATTTAAAGAAATAAAAGTAAACATGGAAAAACAAATTACTTTACAAGTCTGTTTTTGATGAGAGAAACAAAGTCAGACATCCATCCAGGTTTCTTCCGAGGACGTTTGCTCAACTGTTCAATGCATTCATTACTACCAGATTCATTACTAACATCAGGAGCTGTAATAGGACTTTCTACTAAGTCATCATCGCCAAGGTGATCTTGTGACCCTGACTTATTAGCATTATCAATGTCTAGCCTGATTTCCTCAGACATACAACCATCATTGTTCTGATAGACATTCTTGTCAGCTTTGAGCACAGCAATCCTGCTCAAATTCCATACTCTGCCATCGGTTAATCTCACAGAGTTTTTTAGTGCCTCCTTGACCTCAAATGGACCCATGAACTGGCTCTCACCTTTTTTTACCCTCCAAGGTTTCTTGACCTTCACTAACATGCCAACATTGATAATGGGGTCACGTTTGGAGCCTTTCTTTTTATCAAAATATTCCTTATTAATGGCATGAGTTCTTGCAATCCTGTCTTTGACAGCCTCCAAGTCTAAGTTAGAGGCAGTAGATGGGACTAACCACAATGGGTTGCACTTAGTCCTAGGTAATCTACCTCTCTAGCCTCGAAGGGGGAGCAACCAGTCATATCATTTATGGTAGGTCTGTACATCCAGATAGTTTTAAAGACTTGAAACTCCCACTTGTCGCTGTCAACACCTGCAATCTGTATGGCGCTTTTGAGTACTCTATCGAATCTCTCGATGACTCCATTGCCACTGGGATTGTATAAGGATGTCGTACAGTGAGTGATACCAACCCTTTTGAAATAGCTCTTAGCCTTATTAGATAAAAACTGAACACCATTATCAGTGATGAGGCGTACTGGTAAACCTTCCTCAGTGAAGGTCCCATCTAAAAAAGTTAAAACAGTATCAGTGTCAACCTTCTCAACGATTTTGATTAGAGGTCACTTCGAGAAAATGTCAATAGTAGCGAGAATGAATTTAGAATTAGGCCCTACCGGACCCATAATGTCCATGGCAATAGTATCCCATGAGTTTTCAGGAATTGTATGGTCTCCCATGTTGGGTTTGAGGGTTTTAAGGGACTTGTCTGAGTTGGCACAAGTGATGCAATTTCTAACTACACGTTCAACAAAAATGTCGACGCCTGGCCACCAAAATCCTCTCTTAACAGTTTGTTTAGTTCTCACGATACCGCTGTGGCCCTCATGACCATGTAGAACAATACTGTGTCTTAAACTACTGGGAGGAATAGCTCGGTCACCCCTTCTAATCACTCCTTCTATGCAAGATAACTCATCTCTTACCTCCCAAAAACACTTGAGGTCAGGTTCAATAGTACTCTTATTTGGCCACCCGCACAAAATAAAAATTTTCAACTTTTTTCATCACCTCATCTTTGGCAAACCCTTCACACCATGCAGACTTGTCGATAGGCATAGTGCCTTCATCATGCACCAACGCAATTTGAAATTCATCCCATTCATTGCGGATATCTTCCTTGATAGGTAAAGGCATTCTGGACAGGAAATCAGCAGTGACATTGTCTTTGCCAGGGACATACACAATAGTAAACATGAAATCTTGAAGCCTCATTGACATGCGAGCTATGCGTGCAGACGCTTTGAGCATGCCTTCTGTGGTCAACAAGCGAACAAGAGGTTTGTGATCACTTCTTATCAAGCATTCTTTACCCCAGACAAAAACTCTCAAGTGCTCAAGAGCCCAAACACATGCTAACGTCTCTCTCTCAATAGAAGAGTATTTTTCTTCTGCAGGAGATGGCTTTCTTAACATCCCGAAATTCTCTTTCGCAATCATCCGACCACGTAAACTTGTTCTTGTTTTTCACCAATTGCCTAATATTGAATGTACGACAAGAAAAATTAGGAACATATTTAGAATAAAATTCGGTTAATCCGAGGAAGGATCTCACATCATCTTTAGATTTAGGGTGTGGAGCAGCCCGTATAGCTTCCACTAAATCAGTTTTTGGTTTTATGCCTTCCTCACATAGTTCATGCCCTAGATAGGTGACAGTTTTTACAGCAAATCTACACTTTGAGTGTTTAATAGTTAAACCGTGATCACTGAGTGCACTCAGTGATGTTTTCTAGAGCTTTGTTATGCTCTTGCTCACTGCACCCAAATACTAGGATGTCATCCTGGAAGCACACATCATTTTTACAATTGCTCAAAAGATCTTGCATGACACGCTGGAAAATTGCTGCAGTGGAGGCTAAACCGAAAGGCATCCTGTTGTATCTGAAACACCCAAATGGTGTGATGAATGCCGTTAGGTCTTTACTTTTCTCATGCAACTCAATTTGGTGGTAGGCCGCAGACAGGTCGATAGTGGAAAACAATTTGGCCCCCCCCAGCGGTAGCTAACATTTCTGAGATGCGGGGTACAGGGAATTGGTCTACTACAATATTGTTATTAAGGTGGCGCAAGTCTATACAAAGTCTGATTTTGCCATTGGCACGTCTAGCTACTACGATGGGCGAAACCCATTCATAGGATTCAGTCCTTTCAATAATGCCCTCTCTAACAAGAGCGTCCAGTTCTTTTTGGACTTCATCACGTACAGCAATGGGAATGTTGCGTGCTTTGTGAACTTTGGGAAACGCAACTTCCTTTAAACGTATCTCATGTTTGAAATCTACTAACTTGCCAATTTCAGTTCTGAATACATTGACGAATTTTTTAAGCATAAGATCCCCTGTACCATTTTGGTCACCGATAACCATGACGGGATCAGGACTGTTGGGATTAAGGATGATGTCAAGCTTTCCTTGCTCGAACCAACTCAGAACTGAAGGACCTTTCTTGGATACATACAATTTGGCTGTACACTGGCGATTTTTGAAACTGAAAATTAAAGTTCTAAAGCCAATAATTTCAATTCTTTCACCAGAATAACCTTCAGGATTGATGTCAGAAACTTCTAAATCACTTCCTAACCTTCCGGCAAAATGAGATTTCCACACACTCTCATTCACAATCAAATAAGGCGAACCGGAGTCCGCATACATTTTAATTTCCACTCCACCAATAACCATGTTGCAAACAGGCTTTCTCCTTATCAAGGTGTTGTCAATGTTAAGAATAGCGGGGCTAGAATCCTTTATATTAAGTACAAAGGAACTACTATTATTGTATTCAGTGTTAAACTGTTCGTTATCACTCCCTTCACTATCGTCAATACATTTGACCTTGTTATTTTTTCCTTTCTTGCACACTTTAGCAAAATGTTCAGTGACACCGCAGTTAGCACACTTCTGCTTAATAGCTGGACATAATTTGTAATTAGCAAGGTGTGACTTCCTATTACACCTATAACACCTCCAATCTTCTTTGTTGTCTTCAGAGGATTTCCCTTTACTAGAATTAAACTGTCTTTTCTTTTTAAATTCTTCACTCTTATTGTTATACTTTCCAGTAACTTTAGCAATAGTTTCATTACTACTTATGCTAGCATCTCCTTTAACTTGTTTAGCGCTTCTACACGACAATTCAGTTTTCCTTACAATTGCCAAAATGCTCTCAAGATTCGAGTCTCCATTAATCCAAAGTCTCTCTTGAATGGTGGAATTATTAACATGCATAACTACTTGGTCTCTAATAAAATCTTCTTGCAGAGTACAAAATTTACAATCAAGGGATAATGTCTTAAGAGCAGATACATAACTGTCTACAGATTCATCTATGCGCTGTTTTCTCTGGAAGAATTTATATCTAGAAATGCCAATACATACTTTAGGAGAAAAGTAGCGATCAAAATCAGAAATAGCTTTCTCAAATACATTTCTATCTCCTTCACTCTCCACTCTAGGCAATTGATTAAAAGCCTTAAGTCCTTCAGGACCTAGGGAATGTAAAAAAATGCCTTTCTTTTCACATGCTTTAATCTTACCATTGACATCCAACGTCTCAATATAATTTAAGAAATATGCCTTCCATTCTATCCAAGGCATGCA
The DNA here is from genome assembly GCA_963921515.1 of Calotriton arnoldi. Taxonomy (NCBI): domain Eukaryota; kingdom Metazoa; phylum Chordata; class Amphibia; order Caudata; family Salamandridae; genus Calotriton; species Calotriton arnoldi. The sequence goes on along the minus strand of CAWUFW010000215.1, from coordinate 3,612,120 downwards.
AGGCGAGCTACCTGCTGCCCAAACACTCTGCGGAGGGGCTAGCGTATAACCTTCGGCACACATATTGGAAAGTGAAGAGATACAAGGTAAAAAAAAACAAAATTAAAAAAAACAATGAGTAGAATAGTAAAACAAGTTTGGTAAATGGCGTTGAAGTACAGGGAATTGTTCACTGTAGAAGACTGTTCAAAACAGTGCCCATTCTTCACCCTGTGACAGTATTAGGAAAACAAAAGGATTCTTTAATAATAAACTCCTCACCATAAAAGACGGTAGTAGCATTGGACGGCTGATAAACAAGTGTTGGAGGCTCTCGTAAATCACACACTCGTGAATGCGTGTTAGTAGATAGCCCGGATGATGCGTTGCTATGACGACGAGAAGCCCCGTTGTATGCGCACTGCGCATATGTGTTACAAGCGTAGCGTGAGCACGTGACGTTCCTTTGTGCAGCGTGCTCACGCAGTAGAGTGTAACACGTTGAGCCGCCGTAAACAGAATGTTGTAACAGACCTTGAAGAGAAGCGTGGAACACAGCAGAAGGCTTCAGGGATTCCACAGCGTCACAGATAATCGTCGTGGTCTGCTTAGAACTTGATGAGTGACAGCAAGAAGCTTGGAACGTTGAAGCAATGCCGGTAAGCAGAACTCCTGTTTTGAACAATAACAAATGGTCGAGGTGGGGGTAATAGGATATTCCTTGGACCCAGAAACTGAAGGAAATTGAAGAATAAGACCCTTTCTGGTTTCCGTAACACTGCTACGCGACACTGTTCGCACAATCCGTTTCGTTAAATATAAAGAAGCACATCCATAAGGCAACCAAGGGTATCCAGGAAACTCCCAAAAATTAGAATAAATCCCAAAAGGTAATTCACGCATGTAAATTGTCTCCTTGATCTATGGAACAAGACAACGTACAGGTACCAGCACAGAGTAGGAAGAAACTGGATGTAAATCCAATGATAAAAAAAATAAAGGCAAGAAAATTCACGCGTGAAATCCGATTCAGTGATGCTTCCTCCAGCTCGTCGCTAATTGTCAAGTAGAGGCAGAAGCAGGAAATGGGAAAAACAGGTTTATTCCAAATAATGGAAGCACCACCGGTTACACGTCTTCCAGCTCCGGTAGGCTCCTGTCAACTGTCTCCCTTTGCTCACAGGCTCGATCAGATGCTCTATTCTAGAACATCATGATCGTGCCGCGAACAAAGACATTCAAGAGAAAACAAGACATGTAGGAAACAAGTATGGCATGCGCATGCAGGGATGCACGAGAAGAACATTAGCATGCGCATGCAACAACCAGCCATTTCAAGACAAAGGTAAGTGCTCTCGGGGGGTGGCTGGAGTCAGTGGCATATGCAGTTTTGGGGGTGACAAAAGCAGGAATGGAATGCTAGCCCCCCCCAGCTCTTACTGCCGCAGTGGAACGGCAAAGCCTAGCTACGTCAGTGGAGTGTTAGCCGAGTTTGTGGCCGGACTTCAGAGCAGTACACTGTGTACAAGTGGCTGCAAGAACAATCCGGCCACAAACTCGGCAAAGCTTAGCTACGCCACTGACCGGAGTGTTTGCAGAGTTTGTGGCCGGACTGCAGAGCCCATAACCGTTGCTGCCTCTTCCTTCTTGCTCGGATAAGACAAGGACAGTGTCCACTTCTGCTCTGCCGCTGGCAACTGCCCCCCTTTCTTCTTCTTATTCCCTCTCTTTCTGTCGCGCTCCTCCTCACTTGCTGAAAACAGTGACTTTTCTTTCCTCTCCTTTCCTTCATTTGTTCGCCTGTGAAATGGATCCAAAAAAAGAGGAAACACTTTTGCTGCAAATGTTATTTTCTGAAATTTTTCTATTCCAAAATGCAGCCTCGGGAAGAGAGAAAAAAGGTATAAAATATGAACAATAAATACATAACTAAATAAAACAAGACAGAGTAGTAGCAAAGTGGCCAGATTGGTTTTATTCACACCCAAACACTTTAGCGCCACCTTACAGCGTTTGCCAGTGAAGCGCTACTTTTCTTTTCTCCTCTTACTTTGAACAACATTTTTTCCCCAAGAGGGGAAATGCAACATTCCTAGAGGTACTGCAATACCTGGTTGATACTTGTAGTGGAACATGTTTAATTTGATCCTTATCTGTTTTCCTTAGTTTAGCTTATGAAATGTGCACTGTGGCTCTGTGTTCAGGGATGTGGTCTTTATAGGCCATACTACCTAAGTTTTGTAAGGATGTAAGCAATGGACATTGAAACGGGTCCCTTCCGGGCCCTGTAGTCATGTCCTTAGCTTTTCAAGCAAAAACACTCATTGATTTCTGAATAATGAGTGTAAAAGCTTAAAGTTGTATTCCCTATGAGTGTTTGCTTTTTCCAGAATATTGTTACTTTATTTTCAGGCAGCATATTACTCTTGTCTAGTGCATAATTTGAATTGAGTTGGTTACAGGTGTTTATAGCGGGGCACAATTGGGTTGTAGCTGAAGGCAGTGCGAGTTTCTCTCAGTGATAACAACCGAGTGCATGTCTGCATTGTCCATTTAAATGAATGTGGAAAATACTAGCTGTAGCGTCGTCTTTTGCTTGTGGCAAAAATAAATGTGGATAAATACAGATAAAATGCCCCAAAAAATAAATATGGATAAATACAGACAGAAATGGCAAAACAATAAATACCATAAAACCAGGAGACCTAATTATGTTTACCTGGATCAAAATGAGGGAAATTTGTATACTACTTGTAATCCCGATTCAGGTGCAAAACGTATGGTTACTGGGGCACTCAGTATAAGACAAAGTGTCATAAATTTGATGCTTTCTTTGATTATGAGAAGTCATATCATTACATTTTTTGAGTTCCTCTGTTTTGAATTACCTTCTACTTGTATATTGCTTTCTTTCATTGACAATGAAATCAAAGCGTTGAAGATGGAAACCTTGTGAGGGAGCAATTATGGAATTTGCTATAGGATGTGATGATGAAGGAAATAGGACTGATATGCAAATTCAGAGTTTGGAATTAATTTGTACTCCCAAATGCTTCATGACTGTAACTAGATTGAATGGAACGCCCATAGTACTTGGCTGAACCGGTTGGAACCAGATTCATATTTCATTAGACGTAAGAAAAAATTAATTTATGCCACTGTTTGTTTCATTTCAGTAAACTGAAGCAAATCCAGGATTCAATACCTAATAGTCACCCTTGGAAATTGCTGATTGTAGCAGCCTAGTAATGCTATCTGTCTAACCACTGGGTCAGCAAAGGTAACAAAACAGTCAACCCAACATATTTTAAATTACCGGCTGAGTTGACTGGTTATTTCACTGAAATTTCATCCTCCGGCACTGCAGAGCCATTTCAGTGAACAAAACGTCTGCCAGACAGTCTGACCCGCCATGGCAGCAGGGCAGACCACGCATCACTTTTTTCCAAAGACCCTTGAAACAAGAATTTTGCTTTGAAAAATAGAAAAGGAGGGGGCGTGGCCAGCCATCATGGCAGCGAGGACGTGATCCTGCTCGGCTCCTGCACCGCCGCTCACGTTACTGCCTCCATCGGCGTCTGCTGCTTACCTATGCCGCAGCATTGGCACACGGAATGACGGGGGACCACTCGCCTGCGGTCTTTGAGGTTTAGTGGTGCCCCATAGGAGATTTAGCCCCACTTGCATGTTTGAGGCGGAGCGCGGCCGATGGCGCAACATGGCGGCCGGGCCCCGCCATTAACGTGTTCCCGGCGCAAATAATGCTATGCTGACACCGGGGCATGCCCGGCAACAAAGGGACGCTCTCCGGTCCTTTTACAACTCCGCTGATGCGACGGACCAACGGCTGGGAAACGAGTGTTGCTGAGGAGAGGCCAGGGGGAGCACGGCGGCGATCGTGAAATGGCGGGCGGCTCGCCGCAGGGATCCTGATACGCGGAGCCCACTAAAGAAGTCACCGCATCTTCCTACGGACCAGCGCCGGTGGTGTCCTGAGTGCGGTCTCCTGTTGGCACCGCGCACCTCCCTGTGATCTCGGCAACCACGGTGACATGAGGTGAGGAACTGGGGCGAGAGTACGCGCCGGGGAGCCCCCAATTTGCTGCACAAGTGCCTCCTATTCCCGCGCGGCTTAGAAGGGCCCCTTGCACAACGGGAGTGGCAGTTTACAAAGGTGAAGCTAGGAACTGGGCCTGCCTGACCTCCCTGACCTTAAGATGGCCGCCTGAGTTCTACCATTCCCAGCATCAGAACCTACCTGGGGCCCACATAAGAGCCCACGGGCTCCCGCGAGTCGCTACCTAAAGGCAGTGAGGGGGCTTATCTGACGGAAGGGCGGTCGCCCGGATCCTACGACATACCCAGCGAACGGCGAATCCGGATTCCACGACCGCGAGTGAAGGGAGTGTGCCGGCGCGCCAAGCGGAGGCCTGGTCCGGTGACTCGCCTATATGCCGCCCAAGAAAACACAGGCCAACAAGGTCTCGGGGTACTTTGGCACCGCTGGTGCGAGCAACGGACAGCAACTCGAGCCCACCCAGACTGAGGGGACGATGGCGCTCACTCAGGATAAACTTCTGGCCACGCTCAGGGACTTTAAAAGAGAATTGCGAGACGATCTTAGAGCTGACATCAACGCCTCCCTTGACGCCTTGAAGTCTGATATGGCCTCAAAAATTTGCGACCTACGCACCGACGTGGATTCCGTGGGGACCTGCACCCTCGACCTGGAGGCCAAATGTCAGTCTCTTGAGGGTCGACTCCAACCACTGGAAGAAAGCGCCGAAGCCCTCACCGCACAACTGAACTCTGCGCTCCTCAAATGTGAGGATTTGGAGAACCGCTCTCGACGGGAGAACATCAGGGTACGCGGCCTGGAGGAAGGACGAGAAGGAGCGGATCTCGAGCAATACATAGTCGGTCTCTTCACCACCATTGTAGGAAGCGATGGCCCGCCGATACAACTGGAACGTGTCCACAGAGTTGGCCCGGCCCCACAAGGGAAACACCAACGACCCCGAGACGTGTAGACCAAGTTTGCCTCTTTCAAAACAAAAGAGCTGGTGCTCCGCAGAGCCCGAGGACGGGACACAATTGTCTACCAAGGTGGGTCATGCACGCTGTTTCAAGACCTAGCCCAGGCTACGCTGATGCGCCGCCAACAGTTTCGTCTTGTTACCACCGCTTTACGAGACAAGCAAGTTCGATATCGGTGGACGTACCCCTTTGGACTCGCCTTTACTTTCAATAACAAACAGCATCATTTCACCGAGGTGGAGGGCGCCGCGACGCTACTTGGCCTCGCCACTGCATCACCCCGGGAAAGCCCAACCCCACCAGGCGCCGCCGAGGGGCAAATGAGAAGCAAGAAGACCCATGGGGAATGGCAGACGGTTCCGGCCACTGGCAAAAAGACTCCATGATCCCCTTCCAGCCTCTGATCCATTGTGCCCGCCGGGTGCACCCCACTCCTCAACAGACGACGGGACTCTCCCTCCTCCTCAAGAGGAGACCCACTACGGGGCCCATTACAGATCGCGCGATGGTCTAATGAAGACCCCTTGTACTTCTCTCAGTTTACAAGACTCTGCAACGGGGGTCATCTCCTATACGTGGCGGACTATTTGGTGCAGGACTGGTCCTACCCCTAAGGACACCCAACAATGCAGACCACGACGTCTGCGACGATTGTTCCCCATTTTTTGTCTTCTACTGAATTTGTTTTTTTTCTTTTAGGTGCTCTACCCAGGGATGGATACATCAGGGGCGGGAGGGGACTGATGGGGGTGTGGGGAGGCTCTTACCTCAGCGGGACTATCTTCCAAAGGGAGAATGGGGGTTAAGCTTGTATCGTGGAATGTTAGGGGCCTCAACTCCCCCAATAAACGACACAGGTTCTGGAAATATATAGGGGACCAGGGGCCGGAGGTGGTGGCCATTCAGGAGACCCATATCAAGCGGGGGGAAGAAGGTAGACTTAAGCACAGGCGCTATCAGATCTTTCAAACCACTAATGCCAAGAAACAGAATGGGGTGGCCCTTATCTTCCATCCCTCTGCTCATTTTGTCCATGAGGCCACGCAGAAGGATAAGGAGGGTAGATTTCTCATGGTTAAGGGATCACTGATGGGCAGACCATGTACATTAGCCTCAGTATACGCGCCCAACACAGGGCAAACTGATTTTCTCTCCTCCTTTCTAGACTCCTTACTAGGGTTTGCAGTGGGAGACATCATCCTCATGGGAGATTTTAACCTTATTTGGGATTCCTTTCTAGACTCAACTCATACGCAACGTCATGGGGGGGGTACGTTTCCCCAGCCGCTCAAACACAAGCTACAACAAGGGGGATTGATAGACATCTGGCGCCACCTTCATCCGACCACGAAGGACTTCTCCTTCTTTTCTCATGTCCACAAATCATATTCCCGCATTGACCACATTTTTCTCAGTCAATCACTCACCCATGCGGTCACGGCCTCTGACATTCTCCCTATCACTGTCTCCGACCACGCCCCTCTGACCTGCCTTTTAGACTGGCCAGCCCCACGTTCTAAGCTTGTGAGATGGTACTTCCCAGAGTTCTTAGGTAGAGATCGTCTTCACCGCGATGACCTTCGCAAGGCGATCAAAGACTTCTTTCTACTCAATGACCCAATCGACACATCCCTAGCGACTAATTGGGACGCGTTTAATGCGCATATTAGGGGTCACTGCATCTCCCTGGCTTCCTCCCTCCGGAGGCTTCAAACTAAAGAACGTTTAGACCGAGAAAGGGACCTGGTAGCAGCAGAGGGACAACACAAGACCACTCCCTCAGCCCCATCCTTGAGGAAGGTTACGGCCATCAAAGGGAAACTTAACGCAATATACACGAATAGGGCAGAGAAAACAATCCTCCGTCTCCAGGCCGGAGGATATGAAGGGAAGGACAAGGTGGGCTCCCTTCTAGCTAAACAATTACGGGTCAGACAAGAGAAAGACTATGTAAAGCAGATTTTGGACGAAGATGGTACAAGTCACACCAATGAGGAAGAGAAGGCTCAGGCATTCCACGATTTTTATCAAAAACTATACCGAGCTGACCCCCATAGCGAGTCCAGACAATCGCAATACTTAGCTCCCCTTGCCCTCCCCCAGCTCCCTGACTCCGCCAATGAAAAGCTTGGTGGACGTATCACCCTAGAAGAGGTACAGGCCGCAATTGACTCCCTCAAACGTCACAAGACACCAGGGCCTGACGGCTTTACCGCCCAATTCTACCGTACTTTCGCAACAGACTTGGGCCCCCACCTAACCACGCTCTTCAATGATGTCGCTAGCCAGCAAGCTGTGACCCCGTCCATGGGCGAAGCTTTAATTTCCATCATCCCGAAGCCCGGGAAAGACCCCCAGAAGTGCTCATCATATCGACCCATAGCCCTGCTTTACCTGGACGCCAAATTATACTCTAAGATTCTAGCTACCCGGCTCGAGACATATCTTCCTGACCTTATTCATCCCGACCAATCAGGGTTTATCAAGGGGCGGCAGACACATGATAATCTTAGACGCATCTTTCACCTAATCGATAAAGCCCAAAAGAAGAAGATACCTGCAGTGCTCCTATCGCTCGACGCAGAGAAGGCTTTTGATCGCGTTGACTGGGGCTTTCTGGAGCTTTCTCTGCGCTGATTCGGTTTTTGCGACGCCTTTATTGCTATGGTTCAAGCCAACTTTAGCGCCCCTAGGTCCCGTGTGGTGGTGAATGGGGTGGCCTCGCGGTTTTTTAATTTAGCGCGGGGACCAGGCAAGGGTGCCCTCTTTCCCCGCTCCTTTTTGCCCTGAGTATTGAACCACTGGCAGCCCGGATTCGTGCCAATCAAACAATCACAGGAATCCGCTTTGGATCGGATGAACACAAGATAGCCTTATTTGCAGACGACGTCCTCTTACCTATTACTAATCCGACTGTCTCCCTCCCCGCTCTTAACCAGGAACTGGAACAATTTGAAGCGGTGTCCGGCTTCAAAGTTAATCTAACTAAGTCATTTATCCTGAATCTCACCCTTCCTCACAATGAGCAAAAGACTCTGGAGGAGACAGCCCCCTTCCAATGGGCGCGCAAGGCCATTACATATTTGGGGATCCAAATCACTCCCAACCTCACTGACCTCTACAAGGCCAACTACCCATCCCTTCTGCAACGTCTACGTGCTGACTGTAAAAAATGGAGCACAGCCTACATCTCATGGATTGGCCGAATCAACGCAATTAAAATGAACCTCCTGCCGCGTCTTCTCTACCTCTTCCAGGGCCTCCCCATCCACCCGGATAATGCACTCTTTCCTGAATTAAAAACCCTATTGCTTAAATTCATTTGGCAAGGTAAGCGTGCACGACTCCCCTATCACCTATTGACCAGACCACGTCTGAAGGGAGGCCTAGCTCTACCAGATTTCCTCACCTATTATAGGGCGGCCCAACTGAGGGTACTGAGCGAATGGTCCCTACGAGAGTCAGACAAGTTGTGGCTCCACATTGACAGACAGGTGACGGGTAGGACGATCTGGGACTTACCATGGCGCCGCAGAGCCGATAGGCCTCTTAACGCCTACCTGAGTGTGCCGACCTCCACCACCCTCCGCGTATGGGACACGGTAACTAAAACTCTTTCACTGACCACCTTCCCGTCCCCTTATACCCCCATCCACTTTTCACAGGACTTTCCGCCAGCTCTTCATGAGGGGCCCTTTGACTTATGGTACAAAGGGGGTTGTCTCATGATTTCAGACCTCTTTCAAGGCACTAAACTACGCTCTTTTCACGACTGCATGAACCATTCCCACCTTCCGGCCACTGAGCGATACCATTACACTCAACTAATTCACTGGGTTCAACAGCCACAGATCCGGCAAGCCGCAACTAGGGCTTACCTTCCAATAGAGAAATTTGTTCAGACGGGCACTACAGGCAAAGGCTGTATTTCTTTCCTCTATAATCTCCTACTCACATTAGCACCACGCCGCACCCAGCGCCACCAGGTGGTTTGGGGAGATATGCTCCAGACCCCACCCTTGGACAAGCAATGGGAATCCCTATATAGAGACATAGCGAGATTTAATAGATCCATGCACCTCAGGAAGCCCATTACAAAACGCTCTATGACTGGTACCTGCATCCCCATAAGCTGCACGCTATTTTCCCGGACACTTCTGATCGGTGTTGGCGTGGTTGTGGTCTGCTGGGAGACTTTAAACATATCTGGTGGGAATGCCCAGTCATTAAAACCTTTTGGAAGGAAATCCTCTCTCAGATTAAAATTATTCTCGGCTACCCGATTGGGGACTCCATAGAGCATATCCTGCTAGGACTCCGAGACCCCCTGCTTAAATACCAAACCCATGCAGACAGGTCTATTCTTTGGCTCTGCTTGGGGGCAGCGAAGATGGCCGTAGCAGGGGCATGGAAGAAGCCTGAGGCCCCCTTGCTCACTCAATGGCACGCTAGATTGTGGAGGGCGATAGCAATGGAGCGCCTGACAGACATAGCTGAAGATTCACGAAAGGGATTTGATTACATCTGGACTCCCCTAGTCAGCTACCTCTCAGAGGGACTTCCCCTATTTGCCTGTAACCCTAGGTTGCGAGCTCTTCATCTCTTCCTGATCTAGGTTCTCTCTGCCCACCCAAAGACGGGCATCGCAGATGAGCTGGACTGGGCGTTGATGGCATCCTGCGCTGGCCGTGGGGTGCTCCCGCTCTGGCCGGGCCTCCGTCCCCCTCTACGGCGAACAACACAGCTCCACTAATTTCGCTGGGTACCACCGTGGTTAGAATATTATATTTTTCTTCCCCCCCCCCCCTTTTTCTTTTCTTTTTTTCCGGGTTTTTTTTTTTTTTGTGCCAGCTTTGTTTCTTATGCGTTTGTACTTTACTATTTTGTTAGCCTTACGTTCCAGGCTCTGAAGTACATTAGACATTGTTCACAGAAGGCTTCCAATGTGGTTTTACTAGATGCTAGTTACGCATCACACGATGTTGCTTACTTAATGTAGGCGTTGTCTGATAGACTGGGCCTGGTGTCTCAGGGGAGATACTAGGTGTACTTTTCTACTTTTAGTTATGATATGTCGCCTCCTGAGTTTGCCTATTGAGGGGCCACACTGCCGAGGTCATTAGCAAATGTGCTTTCTATCTTAGCTACTTGAAGAACGGCATCTAGGCCCCCTGATTTACATGATACGGGTGGTGTGATGTATACGTTGTATACTGTTTGTACTTTGTGATAAATGTTTCAATAAACACATTTTGACAAAAAAAAAAAAAAATAGAAAAGGAGTAACCCAGATGCACTGGGATGATTGGAGAAAAGAGACCTAGAGATCGGGTGCAGCTTGTCATACTCATTTCTACAAAAAAGTGCTCCATGAGAAACCAGTTGAAAATAACTGAGACCTTTGACACCTGATAAGGTGTTCATACTCATCTTAGAGTGGGGCCTGATTCCAAATAAGCTTAAGGACTCCAGCAGATAGATCCATCCTATTAACTGAGGATCTTCATTACTAATACCAGAAGCTCTTTTCACTGTGTTTCCAACATATGTTCCCCATAAGATGCATTGGATAACTCGTGTTTAGGTTGGATTTGCTCCCCATATTCCATTGGCCTCACGAGTATATGCACCGTGATCAACAACATTCTGAAAGGAGTTTTTTCGATCCTTAGTAAGAAGTGAAAGTGGTCTATAGTTGGAAGTAATCATTTGATCTTTCCTAAGTTTGAGGATGAGGGGGATCATTTCTTTGGTCATTGAACAAGGATCTTGAAAGATTAAACTGAATAATTTGGCCAAACGTAAGCAAATTGTGACCAAATGCTTTCCAAAGCTGGGATCAAAAATTCATTTTAAGATGAACCTGATTTGTGTGCTTTGGTCTTTGTTCTTTGTGCTTTGTTGATATGTTTGGCTATATTCTTTACTAACTTCACCTACGATGTGTCTATGCACATCGGCTCCTACCTCTAGGGGCTTTTTCAGCCATAGTTATCTTCACCACCTTCTACACCCATTGCTATATTCACCAAATGCTTCACCCACAGCATGGCTACCTCCTCCAAATCCTCCACCTACAACACTGTTATCTCCACTGCCTTCTTCACAATTTCTATGGCTAACTCCAACATCTACTTCACCTGTAACATGACAATCCACTGCACCTTTTTCACACAACATAAGTGTCTTCACCATTCCACCAAATCCACTGCAGTGCTATCACCACTACTTTCCACATCCACTGCATTGTTATCTGAAAATACTTTCTCATTACCCATTGTATGCCACAGATATCTATAACGCAGCTTTCACTTTGACACGAATGTCTCCATTGGCCATTTCATCCCCAACATGGTTATTGATTCAACCTCCATTAGCAAAGGCATGGCCATGTCCACCAGCTTCTTCACCTTTAGCATGCCTATGAACCCCCTACCCCCCACTAGGGGAGGTGCAAGCCTTTCAATGACATAAGGCATAGATTGAAAGTTGGTAGATGAGGGAAATCCAATAACTGATTTGCCCTATAGAAACCACAAGGCTTTCTCTGCCCACAAAGGCCGTCAGTATGAGAGGCCTGAAGTACTCATTGGGGCTGGTAACCCTGTTTCCAGCTTCATCAGGAAATATGAGGTTTGCAAAGTTACAGTGGACCTTCCATGTTTTCGCCAGAGAGTTCAGCTGCTGAAAGTCATATTCATTTACTAAAAAAACTATTTGTCAAACAAACAAATGTTGTCACCACAGTGAATCCCGGTTAGGAAACGTAGTTTAAAAAGTAACACAGAAAAAAGAGGTGAGGAGACAAACGTAGAAGAAGGGTAGGGAAAAGATTAAGTGCATGAGTGAGTAAAGGGAAGGGGAGCCACAAGAAAGAGATAAAAGGAGGAGCTGGGTAAAAAAACTAGCATTAAAAACGGGTGAAGGAGCGGGTTGGAGTATCACATTTAAACATGCACGAGGGGTGGTTAATGAGGAGCAGTTGGAGGAGAGAAAGGTAAGGATGCATGTTGTAATACAAAGGAAAGGGGGTTTGAGGGGTAACTCCCTAAAGAGCACTTTAAAAAAGAACGTGTAACACAACTCAATGACATCACATAGGAAGGAAAGGAGGAGAGAAGGGGAAAAAGATCTTGCCAAAAAATCAAAGAGACCATTTTCGAATGACACCTTCAAAAAACACATGCAAAAGGCAATTTCAAAAAACATTCTACGTTCTATTAAACGGCAAATGCCATCACTTTGAAAATGTCAGCAAATAATTGTAGGTAAACTGGTTACTCCGTATTCCTATTCTGCAAATTTAATTTCCTATGAAATCACATACGACATGTTGAGGGAGAGTCCTTATTCAAGGTTGGAGCGAGTTTAAGAACATAGGGCCAGATGCACTATTGTCTACTTTACCGAATCGTAAACTGTGATTCCTAGGAATTCACATTTTGTAACTCAGTATATGATATGTAGGATCGCGCACATATTCCTGATAGAGATCTCCTAAGATTCACTTCCTAAAAATACACAATCGATAAAAGCAATTTTAACCGTTCACAAATTGCAAACGCCACTCAGACACACTCAGACACACACCGATGTCACCACAATCAGGAAATACATTGTTGCACTTCCATTCTGAAGCACAGGAGCTTGTAGTGAAGACCTGTTTGGATTCCGGCTACTTTTGTTGGAAAAATGGCAACTCAGGAAGAGCAAACAGAGGACTCCTCAAGAAAGCAGAAACACAAGTTCTCTGATGATGAGATTTCTCTCATGGTGGAGGAGTGTGTAGCTAACACAGAAATACAATTTGGAAAAATCCTCCCTAACTGCCTGAAGCCAAAAAAAGAGCAGGCTTGGAGTGTGGGCATCACGACTCGCAGTATTCCTGAAATTTGTACGCGGTGGTACGAAATTCACTCATGAACAAAGAAGAAACTGGCCAGTAGAAGCCAGGATGCTGCAGGCACTGGAGGTGACCTTATAGTCAGCCACCACCAACAGCAATAGAAGCAGCCATTGAAAGCACCCTCACTGCGGAGGCTGTATCTGGAATCACTAATATTGACAGGGGTGTACCTTGGTCAGTAACATTGGGGGGGGGGGGGGGTAAGTTTCAAATTTTCCAACAACCACACAGGTGTGTTAAAATGCATTCTACGACATGCAGGGCGCATGAGAGGGGCTTAAGGGGCAGTGGAAAGGGTGAGGAATGCAGATTGGTAGGGGTACTAAGTGAGAGGAACCACGATATTTTTTAAACTAACCAACATTTTTTAAGACTTTCAACACAGAGAAAGGGAGAGAGAGTGTGTGTGTGTTTTTGTCTGTGTGTATGTCAATATTCCTGGTGAAATCCGACAGACACATTACCATTTCCCGGCTGAAATCTCATGTACCAAACTACTTATAAAAACAAAGAAAATTATTAGGGGGTGTAACACCCCAAACCCCCCCCCCCCCCCCTCCCCACCTCCAAAGTTATTCCCCTGAATTTTGATACCTCAGAACCTCCTCAGTGGCACATAGGTTAGGTTTTTTTTTTTTTTTTTAAATGAACACAATACAAATGTTGGACCTTGAATTTTGAGATTATATCGGTGATTGCAATATATATGAACAGTTAAAATTTGTTGTGCGCTCATGTAAGTGCTCAGTCCATTTACATTACTCATGTTCAATAAATTGCATTCTGGAATTTGTACTTCAGTGAGAATCTTAGAGGTATTAGCAGTTTAAAAGAATCCAAATTTAAATATTGTGTTACCATTTAGGGCCAGATGTACGACCAGACCAATAAGCGAGTCGCAAATTGCATCGCATTTGCCACTCGCTAATTGGGATGCACAACAGTGTCTGAGACACTGTTTGCGATTCCCAATGGGGTCGCAAATTGCATGCTTCATGCATATTAATGAGACGGTCGCAATTTGCGACCCCTTTGGGAATGGCTGGCACTCCCAGGGATGGTGGCCTGCTGGGGTCAGCAGACCTCCATGTCTGGGACTGCTTTTAAATAAAGAAGTATTTTTTTTTTTTTTAAATGCAGCTCGTTTTCTTTAAAGGAAAACGGGATGCATTTAAAAAATAAAAATGAAACTTTTCAGTTTCATTTTCTAAGGGCAGGCAGTGGTCCCTGGGACCACTGCCTGCCCTTAAAAAATATTTGCGCATGCATTCACAAATGGGAAGGGGTCCACGGGGGACCCCCTCCCGTTTGCGAGTGCTTTACCACCCTTCTGAGAAGGGTGGTAAACTGCGAGTGTTTTGCGACCGCAATTGCGATCGGAAAACATTCTTACATAGCTTAAGGAGTCGCTATTAGGAAGGGACGCCCTTGGAACGCCAATTCCTAATAGCGAGTCGCTAATCCTATTTTGCGAGTCACAAATTGATTTTCAACTCGCAAAATGGGATTAGTACATGGGCCACAGGTTTTTTGCGGGCGCAAACGGGTCTAAAACCCATTTGTGCATGCAAAAAACCTTTGTACATCTGGCCCTAAGTTACATATTTACGTAACTAAATACAATAACATAAAACACATATCAGGATTCTAAAAATAATACAAAATAGTGCATCATACACTGTAAAGGCTGACAGTTCAACATAGGCTGTTACTTTTTCATTCAAAATTACACACATATTAATTACACTTATATAACATTTTATATACAGAGATAGAAGACAACATTACAGAAAAAGATGATGGTCACAATGTGGAAGATGCAGCCAATCAGGAGTGTAACTACAATGATACGGCTGAAACAATGGACATTACGCCAACACCAGTATTGTCTGAAACAACTTTGTCTACAAGAAGAGACACACCTAGATCTTGGGGAAGTCTTCGGACAATTACATAATGTAAATCAAACTCTTTTATTCAGAGACTCCGACGTCAAAGATTCTTATCACTGTGACCACGGTTTCCAACCAGACCTGCTGATACAGGCGCCACACCAGCTAGATAATAATTTGTTAAAATTGAAAAATTAATGTTAGACATTCAAACAAAACAATTTAATGCAATTAAAATGCTTGTAAGAAACATGGATTAAGGCATGTCTGCTATTGTAATTGTAATTGCATTGAAATAGCACTTACTACCCCTGACGAGGTGTCGAAGCACTTTTTCAGCGAGTAGCACGCTACTCTGGAACCCATAAAGAATTAATATAGTGAAACATGAAATTAATTTGAGCAGTGGATATGTTAGTCTGTTATTTGGATTGAGAAGGATAGTGGAGGGATAGAAGAGGGAAAAGGTTTGCATTTATATAACGCTTGCTACCACTGATGAGATGTTGAACTGCTTTTAAGTGAGTAGCATGCTACTCCGGAACCAAACAGGATTAATAGGGAATTAGTATAGGGAAATATGAAATTAATTTGAGTGGTGGACATGTTAGTCTGTTTTTTGGATTGAAAAGTAATAGTGGAGGGATAGAAGAGGGAAGGGTTCAGAAATGTGTTTTTTTGGAGTTCATAGCAGTAGGAAGGGGTTTGAGATTGTGGGAGTGGAGAGGTTGAGGTGGAAGAGTCAGAGGGAAGTTTTAGAAAGGCTTGTTTGGGAGAACAGAAAAATAAAAGAGGTATGAGATGATGCAAGAAGGGGTAGGGGAGGGAAGAGTCTGGAAAGGGTTATTTTGGGGGTCATAGTAGTAGTGTATGGTTTGGGATGAATGAGAGAGTGGAGATAGAGAATATATTGATAGAGGTATAGGGTGAGAAATAGGGTAGTACATTGGAAACAGTAGAAGAATTAGGTTGGAAATGAGTCAGAGAGTTGAGGTAGAGGATATATTGAGAGCGGTATAGGATGAGAAATAGGGTAGTGCATTGGAGGGATTAGTAGAATGAGGTTTGAGATGAGTCAGAGTGGAGGTAAAGGATATATTGCAAGAGATATAAGGTGAGATATAAGGTAGTGCATTGGATATGCTGAATTAGAAGCAAAGTAATAAATATTAAGATACAAAAGTACATGGAAAGTATATATATGTATCAGGAAGGTAATGTATGTAGATTAAAGTTGCATTTAATAAACTCAGACTTTCAAGTGTTGTATTTTAAATTAATGTATTTGGTTTTTTGTAATTCAAAAGTGAAGCAATTGTTGATGAATAGTTATGATAAAAGATTTCCTTATTTATGCAGTCACATATATACATGTTAATCATAGAATAATGTTACTATAAGTAATATGTGCATTTTGTAAGCAGAACTAACGAATATCTATATCTTTAAAAACATAATTATTATACACGTTTATACAAAGCAATACAAATATGTAGGTACACATCTATAGTCCAAATAAATGCTTATATAACAGAGGAATATGCTCTATATTTATGTTTGCGTATGGTGGTTATGTGGGGAAGAGCCAATTTTTGAGTAGTCTTCAGAAGATAAGTTGGCTATCCATGGATCCTATGTTCAGGGGTAAAGAGTTCCATAGTTGGGCTGCTTGAACAGAGAAGGATGTGCCACCCATGGTTTATTTCTTATACGGTGGGATTTTGAGGCGAGGTGCCA
Organism: Calotriton arnoldi; assembly: GCA_963921515.1. Classification (NCBI taxonomy): domain Eukaryota; kingdom Metazoa; phylum Chordata; class Amphibia; order Caudata; family Salamandridae; genus Calotriton; species Calotriton arnoldi. The sequence continues at coordinate 3,595,569 of CAWUFW010000215.1, read as the reverse complement.
CTCTAGGGCGGAGGTTCCTTTGTTGAATGTATTTTGTGATTTTATTCCTGATGAAGAGCGGTCCTGTTCCATGTATCGCTTTGAGGGTGATAGAAAGCAGCTTGATGTGGCTCTTCTGGAAACCGGTAACCAATATAGGGCTTTCAAAGCAGGGGAGATGTGGGCTTGCGGCTTTATATGTAAGAGTAGTCTGGCAGCAGAGTTCTGAATCGGTTGTAGTCTTTTCATAGTTATTAAAGGTGATCCGTGGTAGAGGCTATTGGCGTAATCAAGTTTGAACAGAACAAGAGAGATGGTAGCCTGGATCTTGTGTGGAAATCCCAGGTGGGGGATGATGCATCCCTGTGTTTTTATAGTAACAAAGCTTGATCTTGCTAGTTTGTCCACTTGGGCATTCATTGATAGCGTAGAGTTAATGGTCATTCCGAGGTAGGTTTCTTTCTTTCTTTGATACTTTAGGCGGTGTTCCCAGATCATCAGGCCATGCGACAAGTGGGTCATACTTTTTTCAATCGTCACTCTGTTTTGGAAGCATTCAATTTGAGATGGCTCTATGTCATCCATTGATCCACGGCTCTGAGACAACTGAAAATTGGTGAGTTTCTAATGTCTTTGGGGCATTCCAGTTGAAGGAGTGTTTGTGTGTCATCTGCATAGTTATAGCACGTGAGGTGAAATTGATTGATCAGTGCCACTAATGACTTTATGTAGATGTTTAAAAACATGGGTGAGATGATAGAGCCTTGAGGGACCCCTGCTTTTGTGAAGTACGGTTTGGACGAGAAAGGTGGGGTATGGATGGCATTAGTTATGTTGTGAAGGTAGGATTTGATCTGCTATGATTAATAGTATTGACAGTTAAATGAAAAAATGATGTCACTAAGGGACTGTATTGTTTAGGAGACAAAGCAACAACATTGAAGACATTGTCACATTGTATTTTAGGTGCAACCTTTTGGAAAAAGTGTGGAAAGATTGGAAACTGCCTCAAGGACACTCAGTCACTGCACCATACATATCCAGCAAAAAATGTCTCACTGTTGCAAAGATATAGCTAAAGGTATAGAGCAGATTACATCATGTCTTTCATTTTTACAAACAACCCAAACAGGTTCTAGTGGTACAACTACCCCCACCATAGAGAGTGAGGAGGTTTCTAGCCGCAGCAGTATATCTATCTGTAATACTGCAAGATCTAGAATTGCACACAGTCAGGCAGCTGATTTAGAAGTGGATATGTTAGCAACTGAGTAAGGGAGACCCACTCACAGCAAACAAAGAAAAAGGCTTTGAATGTATGTTTAGTGAAATTGAAAATAGATATTTATTTTGTTACAGTAATGTGCATTAAAACATTTTGTGAAAAACAAAAGATTTACCTGGTTTCTGTTGTTACTCCCATTATCTCCTGTGACGAAAGATGGAGATAAAAATTACTTTTCTACATTCTGACTGTGACTAAATTGCATTTGCATAAACTACATCTACCTTAGACATAATTTGTTGGTAATGTAACTGTGTCTCCCCCTTCCATCAGCAGCTGGCACCTTGGGGTGTGTTTTGTGGGAGGAGGGGGCCTTTAACTTCATCAGACCTGTCCTTTTCAAGCTGCATTGGAAGTACCTTACATGATGCTATGTTGTGCAGCATAAGACACACAATGGATGGACGGAATGCAGAACAAATTAAAACATTCACCCCCATTCAAGAGATCTTGGTTAAATCCATCATTCTTTTGCTCACCATGCCACCCCAATTTAGACCTGGCCATATGCAAATCAGTCTTGACCCTGTGCCTCATGGGAACAGTCCAGCCCGAACTGCCAAGCCAGGTCCTCCCTGTACCGGAAACAAGCATCCTAGGACTGGTTTTGGGGTTTCACCCCTCATCAGCCAGGATAGCTTGAATCCAGTGGCAAAGTGAGCCCGGGACCCACATCTGGGCATATCCAGCGCACTTAGGGCGAGAAAGCAAAAGACACACAATTGATGGGCGGAATGCAGAACAAATCAAAACATTCACCCCCAGTCGAGATCTTGGTTAAATCCATCATTCTTTTGCTCACCATGCCACCCCGATTTAGACTTTGCCATATGCAAATCAGTCTTGACCCTGTGCCTCATGGGAACAGTCCATCCCGAACTGCCAAGCCAGGTCCTCCCTGGACTGGAAACAAGCATCCCAGGACCATTTTTTTTTGGGTCAAAAACTTTTATTAAGTGCTTAAAAGTTTGTGATACATAGTTTTTAAGGAAGTGGTACCTCTCCCCTTAGGGAGGGCAGTCCACTTTAAACATTTTCAAATTGCATTTTAACATTTACATTCTTTCAGTTTGGGATTTCAGAATTATTTGCAATGCGCGGGTTAGTTACGTTTTTAATTAGGCCGCCATTTGAAAGAGTACAGTGGGAAGGAGGGGTTTGTTCTAAAGTTCTTCCTCCTCGTCACTTTCCCCTTCGTCCATGGCTGCGTAGTCTCTTAGCAGGCTGTGCACCATCCTGCGGCATGCTTCTCTGCTCACCACCTCTCCGTTGGTCACCAGGTGGGTCCTGGCATACAGGAGAATGCCCTTACACAACAAAGGAGTCTCCAGCACACCTGGATAGCTCCAACTGTGTGTGTCTGTGAAAACAGCCCATACAGCATGGACTGATGCGTTATGTTCTTGTAGGGGATGTGGGCTTCCAGCTCTTGTCGTAAGGCAGCTCGTAGTCTCTGGGCAAAGGGGCAGGCCCAGAAAAGATTGTGGGCAGATTCCTCTGCGGGACATTCCCTTGGGCAGTTCCTGTGCAGGCATAGGCCCCTGCTGTGCATGAATGACCTCACTGGCAGACCCCCCTTCACGGCCATCCATGCAATGTCTTTGTGTCTGTTGGTCAAAATTGGGGAGGATACATTTCCCCACACGTGCATTGCCGTTGCCGGTGGCAGGTCGCTCACTGGTTCCGTGGTGTCCCTGGTCCTGATGAGTTTGTAGATTGTCCTAGGCTTCCAAAGGCTAGGAGCAACACAGTTCAGCCCAAATTCCTCCACAAACTTTTCTACCTCCCTGTAGTACCATGGGAAGTCCCAGTTGAATGTCACAGCGTTCTCCCACTTATCCCATCCCAGTCGTCTCCACACCGGGAAGAGGAAAAAGCGGAACACCTTGTAGGCGGAGTGGTCCTTGTTCACATTTGACAGGGTTATTCGGACGCAGCCACACACAAAGAAGGCCCTGAGGATTGTTGAGATGTCGGGAACTGCCTCCCCCCCTTTGCGGTGCTCCTTGTGCATGACTGACCTTTTAACCCTGTCCATCTTTGAGTGCCAGACAAAATGGAACACCATGCTGTTTATAGCCCATCCTACGCTGGCCAGGAGTGGCCAGGCCTGTGTCACATACTGCAGCACGGGCAGTGCATCGTTCCTGAGCACCAGAGCCTTCCCTTCAATGCTCAAGTTTCTCAGACTCCAGAGGCCCAGTTTTTGCTTCACCTTGGCCAGGCGTTCATTGCAGCTCTTCGCAGCTGCCCCTGGTCCTCCAAACCAGACGCCGAGGATCTTCATCAGTCCTGCATCGATGGGGAAGGGGAGAGGCTCGTTGCAGAGGTCCCATCACCCGAAGAGTTTTGCCTGCGACTTGTCCACATTGATTTTTGCCCCTGATGCCTTGCCAAAGTCCTTGAACGCCTCCAGCAGGGATTGGACCAATTTCCCATCTGCACAGAAGAGGGTGACGTCGTCATGTACAGCGAACACTTGACCTCCTTCTTCGCGTTGCCAGGTGTCGGGATCCCTCTGATGTTCGGGTTCTTCCTGATGTACTCAGCGAGTAGCTCTATAGCCAAAACAAACGGAGGTGACGAGAGCGGGCAGCCTTGTCTTACCCCAGACCTGATAGGAAAGGAGTCTGTTTTACAACCATTTACAATGACTGAACTGAAGATGTCTTTATACATTATTTTAACGTAACCGCAGAACCGTTCCCCCAGCCCAAAACCATGCAGTACCCTCGCCATGAACTCATGGGAGACGTGGTCGAATGCCTTCTCCTGATCTAGTCAGACCAGGGCAGCCCGGATCTTGCGGTCCGTGATGTACTGGATCGTGACCAGGATAGCTTGAATCCAGTGGCAGAGTGAGCCCGGGACCCATGTCTGGGCATACCCGGCGCACTTAGGGCGAGAAAGCAAAAGACACACAATTGATGGACGGAATGCAGAACAAATCAAAACATTTACCCCCAGTCAAGAGATCTTGGGTAAATCCATCATTCTTTTGCTCACCATGCCACCCCAATTTAGACCTGGCCATATGCAAATCAGTCTTGACCCTGTGCCTCATGGGAACAGTCCAGCCCGAACTGTGAAGCCAGGTCCTCCCTGGACCGAAGACGAGCATCCTAGGACCGGTTTCGGGGTTTCACCCCTCATCAGCCAGGATAGCTTGAATCCAGTGGCACAGTGAGCCTGGGACCCACGTCTAGGCATACCCAGCGCACTTAGGGCGAGAAAGCAAAAGACACACTTACCTTAGAAATAATTTGTTGGTAATGTAACTGTGTCTCTCCCTTCCATCGGCTGCTGGCATCTTTGGGTGTGTTTTGTGGGAGGAGGGAGCCTTCCTCTTCATCAGACCTGTCCTTTTCAAGCTGCATTGGAAGTCCCTTACATGATGTTATATTGTGCAGCATAGCACACACTGGCACAATCTTGCATGCCCCTGAACATGACTACTGAAGAGCTTCCCCCACTCTTATGAAGGCAGTGAAACCTTGCCTTGAGCAGCCCAAAAGTACACTCGATAACTGCCCTTGTCCGCTTGTGGCCATATATTAACTGTGTTTAATCCTTGTACTTGCATTGATGATGGGGACAAAATCCACGTGTGTAGTGCATAAGCACTGTCACCTAACACAAATTAAAAATACAATTTAAACAACTCTTATATAGTATGGAATTATTATATATAATTGTGAAATGTGGAAATACCTAAAAGATAATATCCCCAAAGTCTCCTCTTGAAAGATGGTTATGTAGGGTACAGGGCCAAATATATAGGAGTCAAGGGTGTAACCTGGAAATTTAGCCACAAAGTATTTGAAAAGCCAGCATTGCAAACTATTTGACTGTTTAAGGAGGGCTGGCTCTTCCGATTCCTGTACAAAAACTCTGTAGCACTAGGAAGGCGATTTAAGGCATGTGTCCCAACAACACAGCCTATAACCTGTGGGAAACATGCCATACAACAACAAATGAAATGTGGTTTGATGCATAAAATGTTGTGAGCTGGGAAAAAACATATCTATGAAAGATTAGCAGCACTGCATCTAAAGAAATTGCTAAAGAAACGCAAAATGGCATAAAAAACGAGGTGACGGATGGAATGCTTGAATTAATCTCAGCTTCTGGCAATCGTTCGGGCCACATCCCAATCCATCTTTTTTCACCCACCATGCCACCTCAGTTTGGACCCAGCCATAAGCACATCAGTCTTGACCCTGCTCCATTGAGGACAGTCCAGACAGAACTGCAAGGGAAGGTCCTCCCTGAACTAGAACACAAGCATTCCTGGACCGTTTTTTCCCTTAATAGGGTTCATCAGCCAGGTATAGCGTGGTTCCAGTGATAGAGTGAGCATGAGACCCAGGTCTGGGCATACCCGTCACACTTAGAGCAGCAAAAACAAGGTGATGGATGGAATACTTGAATTAATCCCAGCCACTGGCAATCATAAGGGGCCGCATCCCAATTCATACTTTTTGCCATCACACCACCTCAGTTTGGACCCAGCCATATACAAATTAGTTTTGACCCTGCTGTAATGAGAACAAGCCAGCCCAAATCACCAAACCAGGTCATCCCTGAACCAGAACACAAGCAACCCAGGACTGGTTTCGCCCTTATTTGGGCTCATCAGCCGGGTATTGCTTGGTTCCAGTGGCACAATGACAGTTTGATGCCCAAAAAAATGCAAAACACCCCTATGGCTGTGGCAACAACCTCTTGATAGCTTCCTGAGACTAAAAGTTGTAGGCAGCAAAGTGCCTGAATGTATGTGTCCCTACACAACACAGGGTCTGACTCAGCAATTAAATATAAAATAGCACTGCTGCTAAGTCTATACTTGCTGTAATTCTCCTCCTCGGTAAGCTGAAACAAAATCACCTTGACTCTGAAAATGGTCGCCTGCCATTGCCTTCTCCTGTGGTAGTGTCGACAAAACAGCCTCATCCTCCTCACTATAACATACAGAGCAGCCATTGTGTAGGCTATGAATTAGGATAGGGTGGAAGATGTTTTGAAAGCAGCGGATACATCTAGAAGGATGAGGGAATCACAGTGTTTCCTCTGTTCATGCGCAGTCAGATGTTGTACATGGCGGCGATGAAGGTGGTTTCAGTGCTGTAATTGGGTCCGAAGCCAGATTGTGTGACGTTGAGGATGTTGTTGTTGGTGAGGTGAGCGGCTAGATGTTTCTTTATGATCTTATTCATTACTTTCGCCGGAAAAGGTAGCAGGGAGATGGACTGGTGGCTTATTAGAGTTTTAGGGTTCGCTGTCTGTTTCTTTAGAAGAGGGAGAACTGTCTTGTGTTTGCAGGTATCCAAGAAGGTGGCTGTGTTGATAGAGTCATTTAGGATTGGGAGTTGAGGTGACAGTTTAGCTGATGGGGTCCAGTTCTTTCGTGAATACGTGAAAAGGGCAGGGGTCCAATGGTGCTCCGGAGTGTATGGAGCACATGGTTACTGTGGTCTCTTGAATGGTAATGGTGGGCCAGGTGGACAGGGCATTGGAAGTGATGGCTAGGGTGGCTGCATAGGTGGAGTGGTCCAGTCGGGCTCAAAGTAGTCATAGATGCAGGTGATCTTGATGCTAAAGAAGAGGGAAAGCTGGGTGGAAAGGTCTTATGAGGGAGTGACACTAATGGAGCTTGCTGCCAGAGAGGTGAAATCTTTCACAATGGCAAAGATTTTCTTGGTGCTTTGGTGTTACATTTGATGCACTGGGGTAGGGTGGAGTGTTTGGTGACTGATTTCTTGGTGGGCTGATCAGTACTTGCTCTTGTTGGTGTCATACTGACTTTGTCTGCTTTCTAGCTACTTGCAGCGGCGCTTCATGAGTTTGAGCTCTTCTGTGCACCAACTTGTTTGTGGTCTGGTTCTGGTGGCTTGGTGGTCTTGAGTGGGACCATAGTGTCTGCATATGGAATGATCCAGGCATTGAAGTTGGACTTAGATCTGGGGAGGTCATTGATGTGTTATGATCAGTGGTTTAGGATCTCCAAGGTCATGTAATTGACCAGGGACAAAACACCATTGACTTATTTCTAATAGACTAAAAAGATACTTATTATCAGATACAAACCTCAGTGTATAATTAAAAACACCTTGTTTGGATATTTTTCTCTTTTAATATTCGAACCACTCGTCATTCTCATTTTATCCGGTTTATGATGTCAAAATGAAACATGGCTTAAAATATACTCTTGTAACCACTGTAGGTGGTCTCAGGACCTCTTTTTCTCTGCCTTAATAGAGAAAGCACGTATAGCTACTCATGTAAACAACATGTTCTATTAGACACATGGTATTTCAAAATCTTAAAGTAGTCTTCTGTTGTTAAACGAATCACTCTTTGCCATTGCATTTTAATTTAATCTAAGCATTCACCTAGGCCAAGCTATGAAGGCATATTCAGAAACTGCAAACTAAACAAATTGATTGTGTGTAGTCCAGGAGATCCAGAGGACACCCTTTTGGTGTTGAGTATAATAAACATCAGAAGCAGACATTACCTTCCATGTAAGAAGTACACATAGTAAAATAAAAGAAAATGCATAATAGTTTCAGATGAACCATCAACTTCTGAATTCATTTAACACCTATGCATATTTCCAAGCTCACAATTGTACACAGCAGCATAGAAGGGCATGAGTCACACAGGTGCATTTGCGGTGTCCAATGACTTGAAGTTATCACCAGATCTGGGCACAAAAATTGCATTACTTTCATAATAAAGCCTGTGTATGTTTAATTATGCATTCATTCAAAATAATAATGTACTCTGTGAAAATTCTCCTGCATTTAGAAAACGTTTATATATTGTTGTATTTGATTACCGTAAGGAACACAGGAATCATTTGTTTTATATTTCTTGGATTAGCTTATGTTCCTTTTTTTAGTACTAGCCTCTTTTTAGGTCGTTTGGTATGTTTTTGGATATCCTCTGAGAGTTAGTTCAGATGTAAAGTGGGCTGCATGTTGTTATAAAAATCCAGATGTTCATTTGATAACGTCTCAATCTGAAATACTGTCCAAAAGAACACTATTGAATAAAAATCAATCCATGGAAAATGTCATAATGCAAAAGAGTGCTGATATTGCTGGGTTTTGTTTGCAAATAAATTTTGCAACATGTCATATTCTGCTAAAATGAGGTTGTAAGGCTGACCTTATGAGAGTTGTGTTATATGATTCTTATTCATTCTTTGAAATACATATTTGCAACATCTGAGATAAATGTAGCACACATACCGGTGCCATTTATTTGTACATACACATTTTTCTTGCATATAAAGAAGATCATTTTAGTGCGTTTTCTGTACAGCTCTAATAAATTCCCTAGAGAGTGCCATATTATTGTCTGAGCAATATCTTTATTTATTGCTTTCACATCTAAAGATACATGAGGGCCCTTGGTGGGTCAAATGTTCAAATCATCAATGAGATTGATTAGGTCCTTCTTGTCTCTTATGTATGATGAGGTCTTTCTGCATATGGGTAGACAAACTGGTCCAGATCCAGATAAATGGATAAAGGAATTCGGTACAGAACCGATAACAGGCACAGTGATTCCGCCCAGGGGATTTGTGATGCATGTGTGTTTAAGTAGAATGCAGAAAAAAGGTAGAGGTGATTTTGAGAATTGATATTCGTCTGATCTACCCAGCTCTCAGTCTATAAGTGTATCCATGAGGGTTTATTTGTCTCTGTGTGAAGAGGCTCGGTTGCCAGATCACCAAGTACTTAGTCTGTTATAAGCTGAAAAGTCAATGATCTTTATCTTGTGCCTTTAGTCGATGTTTTAATAGTGATTGTTCGAATTTCACCCAATTTCTTAATAGTAGAATGTTTCTGATTGGTGAGATTTTTTATAGTTCTCCATTCCAGTCTTTCTAAGTTTGACAGACCAACAATTTGAAAAATCTACCACTTCAGGTTCCCTGATATGTTACAGAAGAGTAATACTAGGAGTTAATTAAGTCATTAATATACACACCAGGGGGTGTGTCTGGGACCGGTTTCGGGGTAACACTCCTCATCAGCCAGGCTAGCTTGAATCCAGTAGCAAAGTGAGCAAGGGATCCACGTCTGGGCAAACCCTGCCAACTTTGGGCGAACAAAGCAAACGCAAGGACAAGTGGAGAGGTGTGGTGCAGCGGCCAGGGCAGCTGACTTCAGAGCACAGGGTTCACAGTTCGATCCCCGGCTCCGGCGGCAGCTTAGCTCAGCACCATGTGACTCTGGGCAATAGCTCACTTAATTTCCACGACGGCCCCCAGCGCCTTGAGACCCGTAAGGGTGAGTAGCTGCGCTATATAAAAACGGACTTACTTAAGGAGATGATGGACAGAGTGCTGAACCTTTTCAGACACTCACCCCCGGTCACAGATCTGGGTTGAATCCATCATCGTTCTTTAGCTCACTTCGCCACCCCAGTTTGGACCCAGCCATATGAAAATCAGTCTTGACCCTGTGTCTCATGGGACCAGTTTTGGGGTAACACCCCTCATCAGCCAGGCTTGCTTGAATCCAGTGGCAATGTGAGCAAGGGACCCACATCTGGGCATACCCTTCCAACTTAGGGCGAACAAAGCAAACACAAGGAGAGGATGGGCGGGGTGCTGAAACTTTTCAGACACTCACCCCAGTCACAGATATGGGTTGAATCCATCATTGTTTTTTAGCGCACTTCGCCACCCCAGTTTGATTTGGATATGGCTGGGTTCAAACTGGAATGGCATGGGGAGCACAAAAACGATGGATTTAGGCCCAGATCTCTGTACTGGGGTGAATGTATGACATTGTTCTGCATTCTGTCCATCAATTGTTCTTTTTTGCATTTGTCACCCTGAGTGGGACGGGTATGCCCAGACGTGGGTCCCGTGCTCTCCATGCCACTGGAGTCAAGCTATCCTGGCTGATGAGGGGTGAAACCCCTAAACCGGTCCTAGGATGCTTGTTTCAAGTCCAGGAAGGGCCTGGCTTGGCAGTTCGAGCTGGACTGTTCCCATTGGGCTCTGGATCAAGACTGATTAGCATATGGCTGGGTTCAAACTGGAATGGCATGGGGAGCAAAAAAACGATGGATTTAGGCCCAGCTCTCTGTACTGGGGTGAATGTATGACATTGTTCTGCATTCTGCCCATCAATTCTTTTTTTTGCATTCTTAGTATCGAAGGCATGCGTATGGTTATTGACAAGTGAATTGTGGCTCTCTGCTGTAGCTTGTGATGACCATGTCTGTCATTCCATACCCTGTTTGAACTGAGTGGGGAGGTGTTGGGTGATATTACGTGTCCCCGCCATTTTTCTCAGAACATTGAAAAGATTTTCATGTACTTTGCCCAGAAGTGGACGGAGCAACCTCCCTATTTTGTTGATCAGTCTCATCACTGTCACTTAGAATGAAGGAGTCAGAGATAGTCAATCACACCAGAGCAGGTACCCCACTGACAGCAGCTCACCAAAGGCCACTTGTACCCGAGGACAGGAATCCTTTGTCAGTCGCGAGCTGAACAGACTAATATACCATAAGGAATGCAGCACTTGGGGATGCAAGAGGGCCACCTGCAATCCACTTCCTCCACCTGGCCTGCTGAGACCGGAGGAAGGCATTGGTCAACGTCTCCCAGAGAATCGTCTTCGGTGCTCGGTATTTCGTTACTCTGATGTCAGAGCAATGAGAAAATGAAAATCGTCTTGTCACTGTTTTGTAACCTGAACTCATGCAAATGACTCTTGTTGAGAGCCATGTACAACACACCTAATTTGTTGGTCTCCTAAAGAGTAATAAAGGCAGTTAATTCAGCTACTAAGTTAGTAGCAACAGCCAGATGTTTGATTACATCACCACTGTTCTGGCTTACTGACCATGGATCTGAGATGTTATTTGACCTTGGCTGCCTTAAATATAGTCTTACAGGAGTGCAACAAGACCTAGACTTCGGGGGGTACAGGGGTGGGCTAACACTTTCAGCAATAGGTCAGGACAAGCATTTCCAGAAGTGTGGTTGAACCTATCCTCATAGCCAATATGAGAAAAAGAAATGACAAACTGCAATTTAAACATATTTGACACCCTGGCATTATAGAAAACATGTTTTTGTAGATTAGACACTGTCCCTAGGCTGCTCGCAGTGATGTTTAAAAAGTAGATTGAGTGCATTGACAACTACAAATTGTAATCCAAAGCACATAAGACACGTTTTCGCAAAGTTATTTCAAGACAGCACCCTTTTTTCCAATTCCCTGATCCCTTCTGTGGCAGAACAATTTGCTTGTGAAATATTTATCACTGCAAGTCCAGAAAAATGCCCCTATACCATTAATGACTGCATGCAGCTAGTTTTCTTGATGCTGATCTTTCAATCTTTTTGTCTAGAAACAGTTGGTTATAGGCCGGAAGTTAGAAGGAGGCCTTGTTTGAAGGCCTCTTTGTTTTAGGGAGTTATTTTGAGAAGAGCCCTTTATCCAAGGAGTTGTTGCTACCTCTAGCTGGATTAGCCGCAGAACTTTTAATAAGTGTGTTCTGGCATATATGAGCAGGACATGGGTCTGCCAGTGATCATGCTGGTCTACAAGAGTTTGCAGCCTTGATAAAATCCTGTGTGGTCAGGAGGTTGAAGGTGAGTGGTTGTTTTCACGATCTATATTCTAATGAATTGTGCAGCACTGCAAGAATTGTGTTTGAGCAATGATTGAGCAATGGAGAGGGAAGCAGGGGGTCTAAATCATTTAGAGCATTCGAAGTAATACAGGTGTGCCAGGCATACAGAAAGGGCCTTTGAGGCCTTTGACTGTGCTTTAAAGCCATCAGGATGTCCCAAGATATTGTCTCTTCCGGGACTGTAATTAGAGGACCCTTTTTCATGTGAACTCTTCTAGCCTGTCTGTTCTTGTGCTCTTGAGCCCCATCGTCAGCTATTCCTTTACAGATCTCCTGTCTCATGTTCAGGTCTCTTGAGTACGGTCTGCTCTTTAGCTGTAGGTCATCTCTCCTGGACCTAGAGCAGGTTCCTTTGAAGCAAGGCAGGCATCAGGTATCTTGGCACCAGTCAGCTTTCCCTGCTACCTACTCCTGTGTTGTTCTTCAGAAGAAAAGAAAATGAAGCATCCATGCTGCTCACCATATAAAGATTGGAGCAGTGGCCATTCCTGTAGGTGTGTGCTGTATAGACATGAACAATCATTGGAAAGAATATATATTGAGGTTTACTGAATATGCATTAATGATTTTACATGAGACACCAATATACATCAGTTTAGTATCCATGCATTGACGCATTAAGTGGAGTCCACTAAACATGTGCAGAATGAACAAACCATAAGAGAGTCCATATTAATTTAGGAAAAATATAATGTTGAATGAAAATGCTCTACTAGATAGGATACGTATTCTGACAGGACAACTGTGCACTACATAGCTCCATGTAGTCCTGTCATAAACTTACTAAGATTTCAATGGGAATCAAAAGCACAATGGGCGCAGATAGGAACTGTTCCTGTTGATAAGCTGTAAATGCATGAAAAGAAATAAATGAAAATAATGTGATCTTGGAATAAAACTGAGAGTGTTATAAAACCACTGCACTGCTTCTGGATAATGAGTTATGTCATGGCAACCCATGACGTAAACCCATGCGGTAGTCTGGAAAAGTTAAGATACTTGTATAGTTCTGTGATGCACTTTACATAAAGCACCATAGTTAATGGATGTGTCTCAGAACTTCTGAGATTCAGAGATTTACTTTTTGGGTCTGGCTTCACATGGCAGCAGTCACCTGACCCTATATGCTGAAATGAAAACCAGCTTTAAGAAGCACACCTTAGAGAGGGGCTTTGTTTGCACCCACACATTGGTTACCTTGAGTACAGTATTTGATTGGTCAGAAGATGTGTGCTGCCACAGAGAAACCTTGTGCTTGTCATACTACTGTTGGCTCCAGAGGGGAGTTCGTTCACCTAAAGAAATGTAATGATGTGACAGTTTGCAATGGGAAGACTCATCTACCATGCGGTAGTATTAGCTAATAACATTGCTAAAGGGTCATGAAATGCTCACTGTGTGCATTAACTACAGAGCGGACCATATTTTTATTGATACGCTAATTCCGTTGCCAAATATAGCTTCATAATAAGGATGTTCCCTCTTTCAAAATGACAGTGGCAACCACCGTAATGCTGCAAAGGCATCTGTGCATGTTTTTTTCTTCGACATTTACGTTTGTGCTGTACAAAATGAGCAGTTTGCTCTGCCCTCCCATCCCAGCACTCCAACGGACACGCCAGTTGTTGCAGCTTTAACAGTCTCATGCCAATCTTTCCTTCTCTTCCAACCCACTGTCTCAGTTTTACTCTCCCCAACTGCAGCAGCCTGCACATGGTCAGCTCCCCTCAGCCAAGGGAGCCAGATACACAGAGTTGTTGGAATAGCCCGGACCACATGGCCCTATTTTGACTATAAAACGGGAAGAAATACAGGTAGGGGAATACAGCAACAAGCCTATCCCCTATTGAAATGTAAGCAATTATATCCATTTTAAAATTAGACAATGCTGTTTTTTCATTGCCAAATATCTGCTCCTGTTCTTTTTGCAGACACATGCGCACTCTACTCTTAAACTTCCCCCTCTGGACCCTGCCATTTCTAATCACTAGTGCTGGCTTATGCTCACCAGCCCACAGCCTCTGTTGTATTGCTTCATCCTTAGCTTGTTACCCCTGCTCCCCCTTCTGCAGACTTTGCCTGCTTTCTCCTTCTGTACCACTCACTCCCAGCTCATCCCCACAGCCTCAATCCCGCACCATCCTCCAAAGCCTCAGCCCTAATCTTGCTCCTCTGGCCATCCCACATCCTCAGTTCACTCTCCCCTCTTGCACCGGCAACATAGTGGCAGATGGAACTGACTAGGTATCTTTTCTACAGAAAGAGCAGGTATTCTGTAGGTGCCTTTGTAGAAATGTGTATATTCATGAGTTGGGTAATTTTTAGGTCTCGCCTGCGACAATGCATGCCCTGCTTGTGCATGCACTCTTGCTTGCGAGACTTGTTGTACATAACAAAAGACTGCCAATGCTTGTTATGTATGCAGCATAAGAGGTGTGCTCATGTAAGTGCTGGGTGATGTGAATATTGTGAGTGACTGCAGTTCGAGCTGTATGAATGTAGGGTAAAAGGTGTGCCAACGTGAGTGGAGGGAGACCTGCATGGATCCAAGGCGAGCGGAGGGCCCGTGTGAGTGCCGGGTGAGAGGAGTGCATACAGAGTGAGAAGAATGAGTTTAGGATGAGTGATGTGAGAGGTGTAGATGCAGGATGATTGGTATGCCTGTGTGAGTGCTGTGTGACCAGTGTGCCTGTGTGCATGCAGGATGAGCTACGGGAGTGACTGGTGAGCACATGGTGAGAGGAGTTAGTGCACGGTGAATGTCCCAGTGAGTTCTGGCAGACTATTGTGCCAGTGTTCAAGCAGGGTGAGCTGTGTGAGTGATGTGTGAACACAGTGCCTATGTGAGTGCAGGCTAAGCAGTGTTCCCGTGTGAGTGCAGGATGAGAGGAGAGAGTGTAGGATAAGTGGAGTGAGTCTAGGGCAGGGGTCTTCAAACTGTGGGGCGCGACCCCAGGGGGGCCGTGGAACGATGCAAAGGGGGTCGCGCCTTCCCAGTCACACTTCTGCAGAGGCCCAAGGGCTTCAGCCCCCCCTCTTCCCCCGTCCTGCGTCTCAGCCCGGGCTGCTGCAGTGCAACTCGAGCTGCTGGGGGCTCAGCTGGGCAGTGTCTGGAGTCTTATCTCCGGCACACCCCAGTTTTTCACAGGTCTTTAAAGACCATTTGCATATTTACATACCTTTGTAAACTGGTTACAGAGGCTTAGTTTTTTTCCTGATTCCAGTACCCCCTGGGCCCCCACTCTGCCTATTCCCTACATTTGTATTTTACATTTACTGCTGCAGTGTGAGAATGCATTTCATGAAAAGGAATATAAAGTAGGGTTGCCAAAAGAAAAATGCCCACCATTTGTTGTTTAAAGAGCCTGCAAAGGCCTCCTCTTGACACTAAATAGACTTATAAATAAAAAAGTATGTATGCATTCGTTATGTGACTTTTCTGTCTTTGTTCTCTTTAATTATCAGTCATGGATCATTGAGGCAGCCCTAGAACACAATTAAAAGTGCTTTCTATTTATATTTGCTGTTCGAAATATGCACAGATAAGTGCTTAAAATACAGCTTTAGGTGACAGCTTATTTTTGTACCGACTGGGCCATCAAAATAATCTGCTGGCAACCCTAACCATAGGACTGGAAGTTTGTTGCAGGATCAGCACATTATTTATTTCCTCGATCCCGGATTAATGCCATAATAGCAATAGTTTAACTTAGATCTTAAACCCCACGCCGCCGTCCATAACATGCTGAGTTACTTCAAGTGTCTGGGAATGCACTCTGCATTCAGACAACTCACTCGTCATTCTCGCCCTTCACTTTCACGCTCACCCTGCATTCACAGCGATCACAATGCACTCACACCATTCACCCGCTCACCCTGCACTCACAGTGATCACTCTGCACTCACAATGCACTTGCGCTGTTCATCCTATACCTCACCCTACAGTCACACGAGTACACTACTCATCCTGCACTCATGTGACACTTCACTCACCTGTCCCCCTCACTGCTCAATATGCAACTCACTCAAACAAGCCCATCAGTAATCATACACTCATTCGTCCCATTCTGAACTTGCATCCGCACCTAAATTCATAAGCCACCTCACTCACCCTGCAGTCACTCCTCTTACCCTACTCTCACACTGTTGCATCGCTCACCGTGCACTCACATGGGCACTCTTGTCACCCACACAGTGCAGAGGGTTAATGTTCCTGCTACAAAGAATATGTACCATGCAGATCACAGAAATGAGTGTGAGTAAACTATGAGTAGCGCTATAAAAAAATGAAATGTTTGTCAGAAAGGTGCTATAGAGAGATGAGGTGAATTGTTGGTGAGTGGCAGTGAAGGAATTCATGGAGAAGGAGGAAACGGGGGTGGGGCACCAAAAAAGACTGTTGCACCGTGTGCGACCAGTGTTAGGACCAGCCCTGGCTGGGAGTGTTAAAGGTGAAGTGAGAGGTTGAATGGGGAGAGTTCAGAAGTTGTAAAAGGGGTGAAAGAAAATGGCCTGCAAAGTGAGAGAGGGATCCGGGGTTAGGAGAGGACAGAGGGATGGAAGGGAGGGGGTGAGAGGAAAGCTGCATGGGTAAACTGCTTAACTCTGCACAAAACCACCAGGGTTTTAAGGGACCCCTGCTTCTCCCGGCCAGGGCCAGGTGAGCTTCTAATGTGGCAGCACGTATTCCTGCGGAGTGGAAGGCCCTTCACAAAGGTTGACTAGAAATCTTTCTGATGTTAATTGCTGTATTTTGGTTATACACTGCTACTGATGGGGTGAAATCTTTCCTCAGTGTTACTGTGTACGCGGCATCACATAACATCATTTACCTTTTCTTCCCACACAATTTAGTCAAGCCTGTCACGTAATTTGGTCCTCACCTGCCTCATAATTCCAGTAGCCCTGCCTACAGGTTTAGAAATTTTTGTCAGGAGGGGGTCCTTACGCCTCAAAATGTTGACAGGGGGGTCTCGGCATCCAAAAGTTTGAAGACCTCTGGTCTAGGGTGAGTGATGTGCCTGTTTGAGTGCATGGTGAGTGGTACGCCCATGTGAGTGAAGGGTGAGCTGTGTGAGTGACCTGTGTGCCTATAAGAGTGAAGGGTGAGCGATGTGCCCATGTGACAGTAGGGTGAGAGGAGTGAGTGGAGGGTGAGTGATGTGCCCATTTGAGTTTGGGCGCGGGTGAAAGTACAGTGTGGGAAGAATCAATGCATGTTGTGTGATGTGCTTGTTTGAGATTGAGTGCAGGGTGAATGGTGAGACTGCAGGGTGAGCAGTGAGATGTCATGTGAATGCACGGTGAGTGGTGTGCTTGTGGGAGTGCAGGGTAAGAGGATGGTAAATGGCATGAATGCAGGGAGAACAGCGTGAGTGCATGGGGAGCGGTGTGAGTACAGTGTGATCGCTGTGAGTGCAGGGTAAGTGGTGAGAGTGTCTGGTGAGTGGAGTGTCATGGGCTTGCAGGGTGAGTGTTGTGCTTTTGTGATTGAAGGTTAGGTGCAGGGTGAACTGCGTGAGTGCATAGTGAACTGCGTGAGTGCATGGTGAGTGGTATAAGTACAGTGTGATCTCTGTGAGTGCAGGGTGAGTGATGGGACTGCAGGGCGAGCGGTCAGAGTGACAAGTGAGCGGAGTGCCATGTAAGTGCAGGGTGAGCGGTGTTATCATGTGAGTGCAGGGAAAGGTGAGGGTGAATGACGCAAGTTCATGGTGAGCAGTGTCAGTGCCATGTGATCTCTGCAAGTGCAGCCTGAGCTTGAAAGCGAAGGGTGAGCGGTGAGAATGATGGGTGAGTTGTCTGAATGCAAGATGAATTCCCATGCACACTGAGGAACTGGGCACTGTTGGTGAGTTGGCTTCAAATATAATTTAAACTATTGCTATTATGACATCAATAAGGGATGGAGGGTGGAGGAAATGAAGGATTTGTGGATCCTGCAACAAACTTTCAGTCTTTTAATATGCCTTTATAGGGTTGCCACCTTTCCAAGAGAAAAATACAAGGCCCGAACGTGATGTATGTATTTATATGTAACATTACTTTTCTGCTGTTGTTTAATTATTAGTCAGGGATCTTAACGCGGCTCTAGACAAATTTAAAGGTGCTTTTTGTTCATATTTGCTGGTTGAAGAATGTACAAGTATGGGCTGAAAATACTGTCCTTAGGTGATTTTGCTTATTTCTAAAACACCGGTTTGCGGGTAGAAAACCGGGCAGGTGGTAAGCCTACATGCCTAACATTCCTTTATTTTCTGAAATACATTCTCCAACCGTGGCGGCAAAAGTATTTAACAAATGTATGAAATAGGCAGAGTGGGCACTCAGGGGGTCTGGGAAACGGTGTAAAAAAATAAATAAAGAAACAAGAAAGTGTCCTTAACAAGTAATCGGTCTTGGGGGCGTGGCCAAGATGGCGGCTAGAGCGGACATAGAGCTCTGAGCTTCGCTCTATGCCCGCCGGCATTATCCTGTCTCTACCCTGCCTGGCCCAACATCCTTACCCGCATTCGGTGCAGGAGGTGACCGGCGCCTGCCCATGCGAAAATCGGCACCTATTGCTGCTGCGTGAGACCGCTACGGGCTCCGGTCTCTGGCTGGCGGCCGGGAGTGCTCCCGAGATCCGGAGCAGTGCGGAGGGACGGAGGCACCTTGGCGCGGACCGTGAATCGGTCGCGCGGTACTCGACCCATCTCCCCCTCCACACCTGGGGGCTAGGTGAGCTGTGCTACACCTGCGGCCCCCACCGGCCAGCCGAGAACTTTGTAAATTGGGGCTGCCATCTTGGATCAGGCGGCCTGTGACGACTGGGACCTTGGACATCGCGGCGGAACGGAGGTGCCTCGGCACGGACTGGGAGCCGGTCGCGCGGTGCGCAGACCCATCTCCCCCTTCCCACCTGGGGGCTGGGTGTGCTGTGCCCCGAGATCCCGGCTGGCGATACCCGCGGCCCCCGACCTGCTGGACACTGAGCACCAGGGACCGCCATTTTGGGACAGGCGATCAGTGGCGGCTGGATCCATTGCGGAGGGGCTGCAGGACCGGTGTGCCTGACAGGCAGGTAACGGATGTACCCTGGCAGCAGTGAGTGGACGCCCACGGCCTCTCCCCTCCCCAACATCCCTTGCGGCCCCCTGGAGAATGCGCAGTGCGCTGTGATTGCGCGACTGCATAGCGGTGCGCGGGCCTCCTGCGACCCCCCGCTCTGCGGTGAGTGTGACCCCGGTGGATTGTCCCGGCTGGAGGGGACCTTTGGGACCCGTGAGGACCGACGGATTGGTTGTAGACTGCCTCGTGCGGTGGGTGCGGCCGTGCATACATCCCTGACCCCTGGCTGGAGGCCTGGGTTGGGAGAGATACATTGGAACTGGGCCTGTAGGCGATTGGACACGCGGGTTGAACGACCTTGCGAGGAACGTGGGCTCCTGTGAGCCACAATTGGATACTCAGAATAACGCCAGTGACACCAGCAGCTGCCTGAGTGAACCACGACTGGAGCGTCGCCCCTGGCCCTGTGGCGGGAGTCGCTGCACATTAGTTCTACGTTTATCTGGGCTCTGCTGTGCGTGAGCAAGGGCCTTCTGGTCCTTAGACAATCTACTTTGCGCACCTTATCTCACACCTCAACTCCTGCCCGTCCCTGCTCTCTGGAGGTGTGCACATACCACCACGCGACTTCTGATCTCTTGAGGGTGGCACAATGGGCAAGCCCAGATCGGACATATCCCAGGCACAGCCTCCGGAGCTGGAGCCAGCATCCATGGAACATAGGAGCATGGACCCCCCATGGGCATCTGGACAGGGAGATCGCGCTGATCACACACACCGCTTTGATGAATTCTAGCGGTGATCCTGGACATTAAAACTACCTTGGGCTCCAAAATCGACTACCTCAGTATCAACATGGGGTACCTGCGAGAGGACCATAAGAAACTTAAGGGTTGGGTCGACGAAAATGAGTCCGCCTTGGCATCCCTGCGGCCCACAGTGGCCGCGACGACCTCCCAACTGCAGACCCTCCAACAGGAGGTGGACTACCTTCAGGCCCGCATAGATGATCAGGAAGGGCGCTCATGCCGCAATAATGTGAGAATAGTGGGTCTTACCGAACGGGCGGAGGGGCCCAGCACGGAACTTTTCCTGGAAGACTAGTTCGCACGTGAGGTCCTACAGGGCAAAATGTCGAAGTTCTTCTCAATTGAGCGGGCTCATAGGGTCCCGGGGGGCCCCCCTCGCCCCGGCGCACCTCCTAGGCCGGTGGTGGCCAGATTCTTTAACTATTGCGACAGGGATCACGTGCTTCAAATTACCAGGGCCAGGGGTCCCTGGCAAATCAAAAATGCCACAGTCCACATTTACCCGGACTATACCTTGACCGTGCAACGTCGCCGATCCTCATATCTGGAGGTCAAGAAATGCTTGAGAGATCACGACATACAATATTCCTTGCAGTACCCGGCACACCTGCGTATTCGCCACAAGGAGGGCACGGTCTTCTGCGACATGCCCGGCGAAGCTTGGGCATGGATCGACCA
Source organism: Calotriton arnoldi (assembly GCA_963921515.1). NCBI lineage: Eukaryota > Metazoa > Chordata > Amphibia > Caudata > Salamandridae > Calotriton > Calotriton arnoldi. Next base: position 3,575,097 of record CAWUFW010000215.1, on the reverse strand, counting down.
ACAGGGTATGGCACATGACCCTCCGACGCGGACGGAATCTGCGCAACCGTGGACCTTAGTGGCAGCACGTGGAGGCCGAGGCGGGAATCGATCACGACGCCCGACAAAGATGCAGGTCACACGGGAAAGGGCACAAGCCGTCAAGACTGTGGAACAACTGGGCTCCCCTATCTCTTCCTCCAGACGGGACTCGGACTCCGATGCTCAAATGGACCGCACGCTGCAGCTCACGGACTCACAGATCGAGGCGTTGGCAGGGGCAGGCCCGGCCCTCACCCCTCGAACAGCGGATGAACTGGGCTGAAGTCGTCAAGCCTGGGGCCTGTTCTACGATGTGGTGGCCGGATGGCTAGCACACGCCTGTTGACTGCCAGGATGAATCACGGGAGGCGGCATGGACATTATGCATAGACTTTACTCCACCTTCCCCACCGAGTGATAAGTAGCTGATACAGCAATCCATTTAATTTTCTTCTTTTGTTGTATGTTTTGATTGTTGCGTCATTAGATTTGCAGTTTAGTGCGAATGGCCCATTGCCCATTGGCAACCAGGCCTGGGGTGGGAAGTTGGGGTATTCTCGATGGTTATGTTTTTTTCTTTTTTTTCTTTTCAGGTCTACAATTCACAAGATTTGGTGCTGACACATGTCTGAGTCCGGTAGTCTGGGACTGTGAGGGTTTCGATGGGAATGTGGGCTGTCACGTAATGGGGGGATCTCTGCAAAGTTCTATCATGCACCTACATAGATGGCTCACGGGGATTATGCCCTTTTGACCTGGAATGTGAGGGGACTAGCGGGATGCGCCAAGCGTCCCAAAGTGTACCAATACCTACGCAGCCATAAGATCACGATCGCGTTGCTCCAGGAGACGCATCTCACGACACAGACACTAGCATCGCTCCGCAAGCGCTGGCGGGGCACGGTCCTGGGCACGACGTACTCGGGCTACGCCAGGGGGGCGCTTATTTGGGTGGCTCCTGGGACTCCTCTTCAAATCACACACTCCAGGGTGGACCCGCAGGGCCGCTATGCTACTATGGAGGGCGTGCTGAATGGTTCCCCCCTGGCACTGGTTTCCCTATATGCCCTGAACTAGGGTCAATCCAACTTCTTGCGACTACTCACACCCTCGCTGCTTATGGACCCCACGGTCCCCACATACTGGAGAGGTGATTTCAATGGAGTATGGGATCTTGCCTTGGATCGCTTCCGCCCACCTCTCACAGGGGCACAATCCATTACACTAGCACACCACATGCGGGAATGGGCGCTTCAAATGCAGGTACATGATGTATGGCGCAGGCTACATCTGCAGACGCGCGTATACTCTCACTACTCGGTACTGCATGATTTACATACACGGATTGACATGGTGTTTTGCTCGGATAATGCTCTACGCAGTGTGGTGCATGCTGGGTATTTGGCGCGCGCGCTTTTAGACCATACACCCTTACAACTGGACCTGGCCTGGGGTGCTCAACGTCCTGCGATCTCGACTTGGCGCTTGCCTGGGGCAGCACTCGCTGATTCCTCCTACCGGGCCACCCTACTGGAGTCCATTACCTCTTACTTTGAGGAGAATGAGGGGACTGCCTCGTCGGTGGGGGTAGACTGGGACGCCTTCAAGTCTGTTCTTAGAGGCCATGCCATTAAGACCACGTATGGGGCTCGTAAGGCCCTGACTACGGCGCTAGGCACACACGAGTCCACGATCCAGAGTTATGAGCAGCGCATTTCGACTGATCCCCTGCTTGCCCCCTCCCTTGCCCAGGCTCGATTAGCATATAAGAACGCGATGGATGATCTGTGCCCCTTGGATTACAGAACGTATTTGGTGCGTAGACACGGAGAGGGAGACAAGGCCGGGAAGCTCCTGGCATGGCTCCTTCGATCCGACACAGCCCAGCCTCCCATTACTACCATATACACGAGTGCTGGGGCCCTAGTGAACACACAGGCAGATACCAATCTCTCCTTTCATGAATACTACACCACGTTGTACGCAGCCCCGGCCCCCCGACCCGGTTCGCATTCAGGAATTCTTGGAGGGAGTCCAGCTCCCACAGATCACCCCAGCCCACCGAGATGCCCTGGAACAGCCCGTTGCGCTAGATGAGATCACGGATGCCATCCGGCAGCTGGCAGCGGGCAAGACGCCGGGGACGGATGGGTGGCCGGCAGAATTCTATTGTACCTTCTCTGCACAGCTAGCACCTAGGCTGGCCAAGGTATATGCTGAGGCCTTTGAGACGGGTGAGTTACCGCCCACTATGAGAGAGGCGATGCTGGTTGTCTTACCTAAACCAGGCCGAGACCCCCTTCTAATGGCCTCTTATCGTCCCCTGTCGATGCTAAACGTCAATTAGAAGATCCTGGGGAAATTACTAGCTAACCGACTACTTGTTACTGTCCCTCTGCTGGTCCATGAGGACCAGAATGGTTTCATTCCAGGCCGCAGTATGGGGTTGAATCTGCGGCAATTATTCACGCTCCTGGAGTGGGCGCGGGGTGGGGGGGAGCGGCCTTGGATCGCCTCACTTGACATAGAAAAGGCGTTTGACACCTTAAGCTGGGCTTACCTCGAGGCGACCCTGGCAGGGTTTGGCATGGGTCCCCATTTCTTGCAATGGATACGACTACTATACCACGGGCCACAGGCTAGGGTGAAAACGGGTCGCACTTACTCACCGCTTCTATCAATAGCGAGGGGGACGCGACAGGGCTGCCCCCTGTCGCCGATCCTCTTTGCTCTGGCCATGGAGCCGTTAGCGTGTCAATGACGGTTGCGGGTGAGGGACTGGGGTATACGGGTCGATCAACGATGGCACATTGTCTCGTTGTACGCCGATGACGCGCTGATTTACCTCCGCGGCGAGGCCGGGATCTTACAATCCATCATGGATCTTTTAAATGATCACGCGGGCGTATCTGGACTCCAGGTTAACTGGGCAAAATCGGTGGTGTTCCCAATGACACCAATGACACCAGCGCAAAGACAGCTAGCGCTGCTTACTCCACTGAAGTGGGCGTTCGACACCTTTAAATACCTGGGGGTACAGATTTATCACTTGGGATCAGACACGATCGATGGGAACCTAGGCCGAGCTATCACGCGAGCGCGCACGACCCTCCCGTTTTGGACGGGCCTCCCTTTGTCTCCAATGGGCCGGGTAGCAATATCCAAGATGTTAGTCCTTCCCCGTCTCCTATATTTTTTCTGCGTACTTCCGTATCGCTTGCCCCGGAAACTCTTTCGAGACCTGGAGTCGTTGCTGGTGTCACTGATATGGGGTGCTTCACGGGCTCGGGTGGCCCTTCATAAATTATACTTGCCGCTGTCGGACGGCGGCCTGGGCGCGCCAAATTACGAACGGTACTATGCAGCGGCACAACTACAGTGGCCAATGCGGTGGCTCGCCAAAAGCAACCTCACTGAGTTGATCACCGGCGCCGTGACCTGGGATATCCCAACGCTCCTGGAGTGGCTCTCAGGTACGGCTACGCCGACCCAGAGGCGACAAGGCAACCTGTTAATGGCTGCAGCCCGACGGCACTGGGTTAGGTACGTGACGCCCAAGGGCCGACCGCCGCCTTATGCTCCTAGTCTACCCTTGGAGTTGCTCCCTGGCATGTACTCATGCCACGGACGCCCGGAGCTGGGGGCATGGAGGGAGAGTGGGCTGGACACATGGCGGGACATGTTTTCTGACTCGCAGTTGTTGACGTTTGAGGGCCTAGTGGAAACGTACGGAGTGCCACAGGGTTCCTTTTTACTACATGCCCTACTGACTCGCCTGTCCTTGCAGTCCTGGGATGCTGACGGGGCGGAACCTGATATTTCGCACTTACTGCACACTCTGCTTACACATGGCCACGGGCGCCATGCCATAACAGCCATATACACCTCCATTAGATTAGATGATCCCCCTGCATTGCTTACACTGCGAGCATATTGGGGCGGCGAACTGTCCATTACCCTGTCGGATAAACAATAGCAACAATGTCTTACCCACCCCAAAATTATCTCGACTAACGCCAGGGTGAAATATACTCAATTTAACTACCTTCACCATACATATCTCATCCCTCACAGACTGGCACGCATGTACCCTACTGCCACGGACGTCTGCCCTAGATGTAGACATCAGGAAGCTGCTTTTACTCACATGGTCTGGACTTGCGCCACCATTCGCGTATTTTGGCTGGAGGTGGCTGCTGTGCTTACAGCGGCGACAGATGCGCGGGTGGAGGTGGAACCCCTCCACTTCCTATTGGGAGTAACGAGACGTAACTCGACTCGCAAGAGTGTGAATAAATTTCTGGATCTCGCTCTGGGTTTGGCTAAACAGAGGATTGCTATGGCCTGGAAGGCGCAGGCGGGCCCCGGGATTGCTGTGTGGCTGCTGGATCTGCGGAGGGCATTGGTTTCGGAATGCATAAATCAGCGCGAGGCTGAGGCGCGGGCGCCGCTCCCCCCGCGGCAAACCCCTGTGCAGTGGCAGGGTTTTTTAACGGTGATCGAGGCTAGAGCTCCTCCCCCCTGAAGTTTCTCCCGCATTAACGGGGATGCAAGGTTGTTTACCCCCCACTGGCCTCCCTGGCCTTACTGTCTCCTCCCCGGCGCGTCCACTTTCGCCCCCCCTCCTCCTCGTCCATTTACTCCTATGTTTACTCCCGAGGTGCACGACACGACAGTACACATCCCATCATGTCCCTATGTGTATATCTACGTCACTTTTTATCACACCAGACCGGCAAATGTGGTTGTACTGAGCTTTATATGTAGAGATCGGCTTTTGTTCTCTTATTCAGGTCACATGTGAATTTTTTCTCTTTCCTTTTTAGGTCTCGCCTAGCGATGCAGCGCATGCGCTGCTCGCCTTGGCGAGCTCTATTGTCATCGGTTTTGTGTTCGGAAGGGGGACAGGAGCTGTGCACGCGCCCGGACAGCCTGGCGATGTGCACGTGCATTTCCTCTCAGACGATTTCAGCTGCTGCTTGTTCTGCAAGTGAGGCGCGCGCACGCGTGCGTCACTTCACCCTGCCTTCAAGTGAGCGGGCTTCTGCGCCCGGACAGGCGATGTGCACGTATGGTATGTTACTTTGTGTGCAGTCTGTTTGATCGTTTCTGTGTACATTGTTTTGGGAAACACCTTTAAAATAATATTTTAACAAAGACGGTGAAAAACCGGACTACTTACGTTGCATACACTTCAGAATGAGATGCTACCGTTGGAATGAAAATTAAACAGGGGCGGGAATTCTATACTGGCTTCCTGTGGCACTGCCCATTTAAGAATGTAATGTCTAGCTCCAGAAGCACTATATACTCTATGGTTTCCAATCCTGCAGTTAGAGAGGCTGTCAGGCGGCTACAAACACTCTAGGCAGCTGTCAGCGCTTCTCTCCCTAGTTACTGGGTTTGGCTGTGAAGTGCGGGGTCCCACTCACTTAGAAGTTGGTTTCACCCTGCTACTCTGCTGTGCTCGGGGGGCGTGTTCGGTGAGATAATACAGATGAGGAGCCGAGAAAGTGAAACCTGTGAGCTGCCAGGCGCAGCGTGGACTGGGAAGTCAGATAGAAGACACCAGCTGTTAGGCAGAGGGGAAATCAAAGTCGACACAAAGAAAATGGCGAGTACGAGAGAAAAGTAGACCCTTTCTCGCTTCTTGTTATGTTTCTTTAACGAGTTGAGCCCAAGACAGGCAGTTCTTTGCACAAGCTGCAGGGCTCTTCTGTTTCCTGCTCTGTAGAGTATCAAAGCTAGAGGCTAGAGCTGTCTCCTCCCCGGCGCGATGACAAACACGAGTCTTTCGGTCCCGTGCTCCGCAAGATGTTCTGGTGAGTGCAGTTTTCATTCTTCTAACACTTAGCGATTTATTTGGGGTTGTGCAAGCGGGTCAGAAAGCGACCGCCCGGGTTATTTGGCTTCTGCTTGTGCACATCTTCAAAAGATTGCACCAACGGATGCCAGTTAAGTTTGAAAAAATACTGGGAGTGAGAAGGTTGCTTTCTCTGTAACCTTTGGTGAGGATGTTCTGTTCTGCAAACTTCGTTAAAGGTCTTAGATGAAAATGCAGCGTGGGGCACGGCGTGCACTGTCACCCTACTACAATCAATGCAAGATTTGCGGGTCATTAGACTTTGTTTTTTTAGCTATTATTATTTTTATTTTTGTAAGCAAAGGAAATATAATCTCAGATGGTTCCTTAGTAGTAATTACTGACAGTGGGTGACCTTGTTGACAAAAATGAGTTCGTGTTTGGGGAGGGAGTTGTATTTAAGGGATGCCCTTGTCAAGGTGATAAGTCTCAACATTTAAGCATGAAATGCACTCCAGTCTGTAACAATCGGAGGATCCTCCAGCCAAGTGAGGTGAAAACGAGACTAAAGCAGCGATGGTTAAAAAAAAAGATAACTTAAGCAGCAGATGTGTATATGCATTCTTGTATATTTTTTTCAGGGCACAGAGGATTGTTTTCTGTCAAGGGCAGTACAAACGCACCAGGCCGCCTTTCAAGTGCTGGTTCTACCATGTGAGAGGTAAGTAGGTCACCCGTAGAATTGGGGCACGCAGGACTGTATATTAGTTCTCTTTCGGGGGGGGGGTTGAAAGGAGATGAGTGGCTCACATCTGTCTAGGCCACAAAGGTCAGCTCACATCTGAGCAGTAGCAGGCACTGCACATGGGGCCGGCCACGCTGTATTACCTATGAGCAGCAGACACCTTGGTTCCACTGCACAACTCATTTCAACCCATGTGTGCGAGTATATAATTGCGTTTGAATAAATAAAAGGCATTGTCATTTATAATGCCAATAGCTCAAACTCTCTCAAATGCGAGACCTATTGCATTGCAAATGCTTGTTTCGTTTGTTGTGATTTTTGTGTCCTAGTTCATACTGTCTCTCTCAGAGGTATGCGGTATATACCGGGACTGGATTTGCGGAGCAATGCCTGATTCTCCTTTCGATAATTTTGTTGTAATTTGCCTATGTTCGGTTGTGTGGCGCTGCGGAGTGAAGCAGTGAGCCACCCAGCCCAGTAGCCATGGAAATGCTAATTGATTATGAGTTTCCTTCTGCCCCTGCCTAAGCCATTCGATTTTCTTGCTAATTTGCATTGTCAATAGTATACCCCGATTACTATGCAAATGCTCTGGATGTTACTTTGTCAAAATCAATAAAAATCATTTATTAAAAAAAAAAAAAAGTTATCGGTCTTTGAAAGACCTGTGAATTTCTCAGATGAAACTGAGATAAGGCGCCATCCACTGCCCAGCCAGCCCACAGCAGCTCATGCTCTGACTGTGTGTGTCCGGAAACCTGCATCAGCCCGGCCTGAGACACACGTCATTTCTTGGGACTCAGAGATACCTGCTGTACCTCAGTGCTTGCTCTCGCATACTGTGCTTCTAATGTATTTTAATAGTGTAGTATATATTTGGGAAATTGTATTGATTTATATTCGTATTTATTTCTATTGTTTTAGTACAGTGCTTTATTGCCATTCGAAAATAATTGTGCTTTATCTGTTTTCTTAATAAAGACATATCTCCACCAGCTACTTCAGTGTCACCATCCCCATCAACGCTTTTACTCGGAGCATAGCTTCCTCAAGCACATCCTTCTTCGGGGACATGACTATCTTCACATCTTCCTAATCTATAACATGTCAAATTTCACAGAAGTTCACGTTGAGCCTGCTTAGCTCCACAAGCCCCCCCCCCGACTTGCCATTCAACACCACCTTATTTTTCTCTCCACTTCCTTCAACAACAGCACCTCATTCCCTAACTACATGATGGGAGCCTCCGCCACTTCTTTTTCGCAGGCTTTCCCACCACTGCCTTCCTGTGCAGCCTGGCTTCTTTCTTCACCTTCTTCACAAGTCATGCTTATCTCTGGCAACTGCTTCCCCCTAGCCATCTTAATGTCCACAGACAGCACGGAGTGGTGTATCCGGAAAAATGGCATGTTCTTTTAACTAGTGTTTTCCTAGAACGTTAGTAAGTTCCTTTGAGCACATGGAGATTTCAACCTCTGGAGCTGTTGGATCTTGCAGATTTTGGCCGAGGTACCAAATGAATTGCCTGTTAATATTTGGAATTTTCACATCTGCCACTTCATTACATAGGGCTACGTCTATCTGCCCCGTGACCAAGACCATTGTCCTCCCGCCATCTTAGGCACCCACTGTGGTGGTGTTTATTCACCCATGTGACCTGTCATTTTGCAGTCCTGCCCTATGACCTCTAACTTTTTTTTGTGCTTGCAGCAATAGAACAACAGTGCAATGCATTATAACCTTGTTATTTTAATTTTTATCATGTTATTGATATTTTGTGATTTTTATAATTCACTGGTTCCTATTTTTAAGCTTGTGTGCTAATGCTATATATAGGCCTCACAACAGGATTTATCATACTTGCCGTTTTGGTTTCCTGTATAAGTTTATTATGTATGTATAATTTCTACATTTCGGGAAGAAAGGACTAACCTTTCCCAGAGGTGTGGCGCAGCGGCCAGGGCGGCTGACTCCGGAACACGGGGTCTCACGATTCGATCCCCGGCGGCAGGTTAGCCCAGCACCATGTGACTCTGGGCAATAGCTCGCTTAATCTTCCACACGGCACCCAGCGCCTTGACACCCTCGGGTAAATGTTTGCGCTTTACAAATACTGGATTTCATTTCACATTTATCTAATGCAGAATGGTCAGCTAAACACCTGAGGAGTAATTATGCTGGGACAGTCTTCGAAGGGCAAATGAGTTTATGCCCATGGCACGTGGAGTACAGAGAATGCAAGGGCAGAGTCCTCCTCCGGCTGCCTAGGAGAGAGGTACAGGGTTCTCTGGTATACAGCAAATATCATGTCTTTTTTGTGAGACCAATCTTCCACAACATAAGGATTATATAATTTATTTAGTTTTCTCTTGGTCTCTCACTATCTGCTGCATATATTGTAGGATGGTGTGTAACAAAGATATATTTATGTCCTTTCCTGACCTCTGAGGACCCCATATCCAACTCCATGCAGGGTCACTGGTAGGACTGCTGCAGTCTCCATATATTTACCTTTGTTGTGGCGGTTACACTCAGGGTCCAGGCAAGGATGTTCCTTGTCTCAGATCCTTTTTGCCCTGCTTTAGAGCTGCTACATAGGCAGTTGTTGGCATATACTTAGTGGGTTAGGCTTGTGGAAATTGTTAGTGGCATGTCCTTCCATTTCTAGTAGCAGATTAGGTTAGTAGGAGTTAGGTGAAATTATTGATGAGAGTTCTTTTTTTTGTTTTGCTTAAACATCCAGCACATGCACTTTATTATTTAAAAAAAAAAAATATCTTTATTGCGTTTTTCACATTTTCCAGGGGCATCATGAACTATAGATATACATAAGTTGACGTGCATTACCATATAAAGCACATATTGGGGATTCACGGTAACTTTACATTTACAATACGTATTGAAACTGATGTGTGTACAACATTGCAATGTGAACAATTGTGCACAATGGCCATTGCTTTCCATGTCACGTCTCAATGTCCGAATGATGATACCTCCACATCTCACAGTTGCTCGGAGTGTATGTATCTCTAGTTGCAATATTTGATGTACATCCCTGTGCCCTGTAAGGGAAACCCATGATAGACCGCATCTGGACACAGCCATAGGGCCAGTGGAAAATGCAAAATAAGATATATATGTTTTTGGTTATAAAATACTCAAACAAACTAAAAGTGCCATCAACAACTCATCACATCTGGGTCAGGGTGTTTGTGACATAGGTATGCCGAATCTATGACCTCTCTGGTGAGGCTTACTAACTTACTCGCGCCACCAGAGGCCTAGCTTGGCAGGTATTGGGTCGTTGCCATAGTCGATTGATGAGAGTTCATTCAAGCTGAACTCCTGAGTAGTAGCTAGGCTAGAGGAGGCTGGATAATGTTAGATAGCGAGAAGAGGTTACACAGAATGAGAGTTAGTGATCTGGGGTGAGCGGTGAGTCAAACTGGTAAGCTTTGAGAAGCTAGAAAAGGCGAGACACTGTTAAACTGCTAGGATTGGTTACCTAGAGAACAAGTTTGTGATCTGTGAGCAGTGGGTATGGCTAGGGTGCTGAAATATAATAGAGACTAGGGCAGGCAGGCATGTGACTGTGTAGCGTACACTCAGAGGCATTAAGGCAAGCAGAGGATGAACTGTAAGAAGATGATCGATCAACAGAAATGAAGGAAATAAATAAATCACTAACTATGCAAACAAGGTCAATTTTTATGCAGGGTTTCAGGAGTATTGTGGGAGAAGGTTTTTGAGATAGGATGCCTTAAGAGGATGTATAAAGAATAGAAAGAAAGGTTGAAGGGTGTTACTTGTGTGCAGGTGGTGTAAGTCGCTGCTTCTTTAGTTGTTTTGTATGGCAGATTGATGCTGTTGGCACAGTCTGTCCGTTTTTGATTACAAAGTTGTCGAAGATTATTTAGATAACTTTGACTTTGTACTTCGTCTATTGTTATATGAGGTATAAAGATTATATGATACGACCAGATAGCTGGTCCTTTACAATATGTCGGATGAAGTTTGGAGGATTGGGGCCATCTCAGGGATTTGCCCTGAATTATTCTGTTATGAATTAGTCTGAGATGGACATGTGGTTGCGTCAAGGGGTATGTGGTTCTCCCTAAAATTAGTAAGGGGATATTTGTCAAGGTATTCTGCTGATGTGGTTCTTATTTGATCTTAGAGGTCCTGGAGGGGCATCTGTCTGTAGACTGGGGGTCAGAAATTGAGATAATTTAGATACTCTGTTGGATCATGTTGCAAGCAACCAGATTTTAAGCATTCTTCTGAACTCTAAGTGATTCTCAGTGGCTTAGATCCTTGCAGGCAGAAGGTATGCATCTCTTTAAAATAATGAGCTTGAAAATGCAGATCATGTAGCTGCAAAAACTCAACTTGCCAAAATGTTGCAGACTGCGTTGACATGTTTCTGTTATTGAAAACTAAAAAGCTTTTCTATGAAATGTACATGCATTGCCATAATCCCAGTGCCAACATTGCCTAAATAAAAAAGCACACACAGCCCCGATAATGTCCATGCAACACATTAGCATAGAAAGTATGAATGTCTCCTACAGCATGTACATCATCCTTCCTAGGCCAGTGGTCCACACCGCCACTGGCATTGAAAGGACCAATGCTCTTTGCCAGTAACCCTAATTCTCCCCACATGAAAAGAACTGCTGCCAAACCATCAACTACCATGTCCTAGAGCCTCCATATATGTGTTACGACAATAATCCTCACTGGCGTCTAAAATGTAAATAATAATTACAATTTCTGCAATGTATAGCCGCACAGCGTATCAAAACCATTTCAATAGCAATATCCAGACTGCTCCCCATCTTCATTGCCTGGCAGAATATAATTACTTTTGCTACTCAACCACCCTGCACCCCCGCTGAAAGTCCTTCGGTGCTGGTCGCACTGACTGTCCACTACCGACTGCAATCAGCTGCTGCAGGTACAGTACTGGAATTTGGGGTGAGGGGCTGAGCTGCAGGAGGGACTCCCACCGAAACTCAGAGAGTCATCGCGGAGTGGGCTGCTAGCTTAGGAGCTTGGAGTCCCGCTCTGCTACACGTTTTCTGAATCATGCTGCCTGCTCTACAGCATGGCTGCACATGTGCCCACTGGAAGCAGTACAGTTTCACGGTAAGCTTGTTCTTCCAACTCCAGATTAGCAAGCTGCTTAGGAAACAGTGCAGTTTCCACCACTTCGCTTACCCTGAGCACATCGTTCTCAATCTCCTTCACAGAGCATACATCTCCCACAGAATAGCAATCTCCACCACCTCCTTTGCCCACAGCATGGGTATTGCAACCAAGTTGGTCGCCCACCGAAGGCTACCTGTTCATCACCATGTTCACCATTCATACTACAGCTAGCACAACATAACAGTTCCAAACTGGTACCCTCAATAACAAGTTCACAAGATTTCACATGTTATCGGACAGATTAATGTTGATTCCATGGAGACTATTTTATCATACTGTATTACCTAAAATGCAATGATTGCCATATATACACAGGCTACTCTGGGCAATTTTAGAGTGATTGCTAATCTCCCAGTTGTGAGAAAATTGCTTGAAAAAAAGGTTTCTGGTCAAGCCCTGGTCTATCGTGATCAATTTCAGCTCCTTGATAAATTCCAATAAGATTTTGATCCTAGCCATGCCACTAAGACCACCTTGATCAACGTGATGGACAATCAGCTGGACACTGTTGATGAGCGAGGCGGGGATTCTTCACCTTCCTTGATATCTGAGAGGCCATGGATACCGTTGAGCACTATCAGTTGGCCAGGAGTCAGGAGGACTGCTCTAAAGTGGGCCCTACTTCTGTGGACATCAGATTTTCCCACGTTCATCATGCTTTTTAACTTCTACATGAAGCCTTGGATGGATATCACTGTAAAGAAGTAAATGTTTTACCATTGTTAAGCAAAAGACTCAATAAGCTCAATGGGCACCAGCACAATTGGCAAGTTCACTTCAGGCTTCAATATGCATGGACCCAAGTATGGGAGTCTCACAGTTAGCTTAGGTTAATTGGGGACAGGACTGAGATCATATTCTTGGTACTATATCCAGGCTCAATATTCTCCTTCCATCATTCTTCCCACAAGTTATTTCTGCTTGCTTCACCTACTTAAACCAAACTTCTAAAAAATGGGTGTCTTTTTACACGAGATGTTAGCCAGAAGTACTAAAGTCAACTGGCGTCTCATTTTAAGTGACCAGATGGGGGTTACGTTATTCGCCAACCCTAATAAAAACCAGAGGCGGCTCCTCCGCTAAGGCGGAGGAGCATTGCCCCACTGCTCTGTGAGCAGGTGAAAAAGTAAAAGTAAAATTATAATAACACGTTGTTATTATCATTTTGTTTTTCGATCTTTGCTCAGCTGGTTAGGGGCGGGGCTGGCCTGTGTCAGAGGAACAGGGGGAGGAGTGGTGGTACTCTCCTAAGTGTGCGCATGAATGGCCGGCCGTCTCGGTCCCGAAAACAGGCATGCGCACTTTGCATATTCTCCATCCAGGCTGCATTACAGCCTGGGGGGAGAACATGCCCAGGCTCTCACTCCCTCTCTGAGCGCTGAACCACGGCACTCAGACCAATCACGACGCTGCTATCAGAAGCGTCGAGCTTGGCTAGGGGAGTCTGGAAGCCTGGGTGCTTCCTGTTCCTGCCCTGGAGTCCTGGAAGCTGGTGAAGAGGACCGAGAGCGTGGCACAGAGGTAACTGCTTTTCTTTATTCTTTTCCTTCGCTTCCCTGGTCCACCCCCTGCGACCCATCCCCCCACTGCCATTAAGTAGCAGCCACTACTGATAAAACCGATAACCCAGAGTTCATTATTTATTATGTCAATAAATATCTGCTATCACAAGTTTTTCCATGAGTTTTCAAATGGGCAATAACAACTGGATTTTCCATATGGGGCATTTTATCGCAAGAATCTTCAGCAGATTTGATCTGCTGCAATTCACCCTTTGGAAAATTGCAGGTGATGCAGTAAATAATTACTGTTAAACTTGGGATTCCAATCCTTGTGCAGAGAGCAGAAAAAAGAGATCACCTATAATGAGGGCCTATGTTGTGCCTAGATTGCTTTTACAAAACTAGATAGGAGATACAAACTAGGCATAACGGATATTAGCAATGTTGTGACTATTATAGCAGAATAAAGAATTATGCTTTATTAATGGTTGCATAAATTAGGTTGCCTAAGTCGTCAAGAAGGGACAAATAAAAAATGACATATTACCACTGTAATCAAGTGGAGGAAATCATTTATTCACAGCATGGTTTCAAGTTCTTGATGATTTCAGGAGAACTTCCCTCTTGTTTTTCTATGTTGTGAAAAGCATCATGTTTTACTTTGTGTGCCTCAGAAAGGTAATCAATCTTGACCTTTTCCAGTTCGAAGCCAACTGATCCATGCCATGATAAATTCACGGCTTGCCTATTGTAACAGCCTCTATCTTCGATTGCATAAAAGAAGAATTGCATAGCTACTGAGAGTGTACAATGCTGGTATGGAATTGGCCAAAGTTTGCGAAAGTGGGGGCCTCATTACTGCAGCTTAGAAATAATTGAACTGGCCATTAGAAGTTCAGGAGAAAGGGTTACTATATACTATAGAAGATCTAACGCAGTGACATATTGGAAGGCGGTGGATCTGCTGTCCTGATCTTCATAAATCTATCTGCGGCATTTGATACTGTGGACCATTCCACTCTGATCCACCACTTTGAAGCAATAGGTATTAAAAATCTTGCCCTAAAACTACTTTCCTCTTTTTTATCAGACAGGGAAAATGCAATCAAGATTGATGCCTTTTCATCAAACCACCTTCTGCTTGCCCTGCGGAGTTCCGCAGGGATCTTTGCTCAGCCCTACCCCCTTTAATGTGTACATTGCAGAACTGGCCCTTTGGTCCACTCCTTTAGCTTTGCTTTGACTTCTTATGCAGCCGACACGCAAATTGTGCTTTTACCTCTAACGAGACCAGTTATCGCATTCAAAATTGTATGAGACATATTAACACCTGGATGAGCAAACACTGTCTCAAGCGTAATGCCGGGAAAACCGAAGTGATCTATTCGGTAACAATTCAAACTTCTGGTCGGCTCCTTGCTGGCCTGTAGAAATGGGATCCCTCCCTGCTCCTACTAGGAAAGCCAAAAGCTTTCCTGATCCTACTAGGAAAGCCAAAAGCTTGGGAGTAATCATAGACGATCGTCTAAATTTAAGCAAACAAATCAATGCTGTGGTCTCCTCTTCCTATAACGCGTTAAGAATCCTTAAGAAAATACTAATCTCTCTTCCCACCTCTGCCAGGGAGTCAGTTATTACTACGCTTATATTATCTAAAATAGACTACTGCAGTGGCCTTTATAATGGCTTGCAGGCCCAATAACTTAACAAACTTCAAGTGCTCCAGAATTCTGCAGCTAGATTGTTACTAGGACTGCCTAGACACCAGTCGGTATCTCTCGTGCTCAAAGACCTCCACTGTTTGAAGGTCAAAAACAGAATCAACTTGAAGGCTCTTTGTCTTACCTACAGAGCCCTTCATAACTCTGGACCTATCTTTCTGAAGAAAGCCTTATCTTGGTATACTCCTACCAGAAACCTAAGATCATCAGGCTCTTTCAAAGCTAATCCCATCAGATTCAAGAAAGCTAAATGGGGAGGAAGCAACTTCATGGTGGGAGCATCCACATCATGGAATCTCCTCTCCGCTCTCCATAAGGTCAGCTCCCTCTCTGCTCCAATTGAGGAACCACCTGAAGATTTGGTTTTTCAATCAGTTGGTTTCTCCTTCATTTCGCTCATTTTTGCTTGCAGGACTAGCGCCAAGACACCTCCGGGTATACTTTGCGCTCTTCAAATTGGTTAACATAACATAATTGTCACTTACCAAACCTCCAGATTTATTCTCTCACCTGATCTGAACTTTTCCTAGAAACTGCTTCAGGCTGTCAGCTATGGGTGACCATCACACAGAATTACCTGGCTGTAAATTACAATGCTACCACCCAGAGGCAATTTGTCAATAATCTAATTTCCCTGTTGAAGAGGCCAGATAAAATCTTTTCTAATTTTCAGCACGTGGAGACAGCTCTAGTAATAGTTGTGTGCTTCAAAACTTTTTTCATGATCAGGAGATTCAAACACTTGCTTTGCTCTCCTGTATGTCTGGCTAGCTGCGCTGCTTCTCTTTTTGATTCCGGTGCTGTGTTTACACTTCAGGAGCTTTAATCAGTGCTTAATTTGTACCAGTGATTGCAGGTAGTGGGGAAGGGGCTTATTTTTAATCAGATCAGCAGACTTTGACCTGGGGCAAGAGAAAGAAAGGTAGAAATAAGGTATAAGAGAAAGATAGGAAAACAGTGACACAAAGGGAAAGCACCAGTGAAGCATATCCTTTACTTTCCGCATCCATCTTCCTCGTCCCAGTCCTTGCATCATGAACTCTACCTTGTCATGAGTATTGCTTTTACTTATACTATTAAAAAGTTAAGTCATCTTAAACATAGCCCACTTCTAGGGATCGTGGTGACTCCTCCTCTTCCTGTTGCCACATAGGAATCATTAATCAATGCCTCTTCCTATTTTCTTTCTGTCAAAGAATAGTGTGTACGCTTTACCTCTACTCTTACTGTAATCAGCGGCGGCAGGCACGGATCGGAGGTAAGGTGGCGGGGACGGGAGGGGGGAGGATGCGGAGGTAGGGGGTAGGACGCGAGAGGGGGAGGATGCGGGGGAAGCTGCAACAAAAAAATAAATAAAAACTTTCTTTTTTGCCGCTTCCTTGCTGCGTCTCTCCTCTGTAGTCCTTTCCTCGCTCGGCCACAGGAAGCACACCTAGGCTCCAAGTCAGCCAATCACAAAGCTGCCTTAGCAGTGTTGTGATTGGCCTGAGCGCCGTGTTTCGGCACTCAGATGCTTACTGGAGGCCTGGGCATGTTCTCCGCGTAGGCTGTAATACAGCCTGCATGGAGAACATGTTGAGTGTGCAAGACTGTTTTGGGTGGCCCGAGAGGGCCTTCCAAGCAGTCGTTGCACACTTTAGAGGGTGCTACCACTCCACCCCTGCCCCCGCACCCTCACGCAACGCTGTGGGCGGAAGTAGGAGAAAATAAAATGATAATAATGTGTGTTATTATAATTTTATTTTCTCTTTGTTTCACTGCAAAAAAACAGTGGGGCGACGCTCCTCCGCCTTAGAGGAGGAGCCTCCACTGACTGTAATGCTAGTCCTACATATTCTTTATTTATATGGATGCTTGATAATGTTACACATGGATATTTTGCCTTCCAAACACAGCTAGAGAGAAATTGACAAAGGTGATTGAAATATGTTCGCAATCCTTTACAGGAAGCATTTGAAAATAGAAAAACAAAAAATGGAGGCTCAACAGTTTAATTAATGATATTCATCCTATAATAATGGCAAAAAAAGTCGGAATAGGAAGATTACTTAGCCCAAAAAATCAGCATAATTGGCAGATAAGTAGATACCTAAATATCTTATAGGGCAATTTAGAGAGCAGCTATTGTTAAAATTGTCAGGGAGATTATCATCAGCAGCACTATATTTACTAGTATAGTTAAGTTTCAGCATGATTTATTTTATATCCACTCCTCCTAGTGCAAGCTTGAATTTGATTGAGTGCATGTATTATATTGGATTCTGCTTTTAAGTACTAAATCATCTCATCAGTATCTAGTTTTAATTTGGCCAGCAATGGAGCGAGGAGTTTAATTCTGTGGTCTCAGCGAATAGAGATGACTAATGGCTCAATGAAAAGTACAAAGAGCACCGGTGGTATTGCAAGTCTCTGTCTAGTGCCTCGGGTAATTTTGACCTTACCAACCTGTGTTTGATTTAGTATAATTGTTGCTAGGCATTAGAATCGAGATTAGTAAGAACTCAATTAAGCCGAACTGGAAACTGTAACATGAAAATAATGCCTGCCAATTAACAAGGTCAAATGTGTTTTCTGTATCAACCATAATTATAGCAGCTATATGTGATTTTTAGGTAAGAAAATCGATGTGTTTCAATAATATAGTTTGTTTGGCTGATAATACTGGACCAAGTAAAGAAACATTTGATCAAAATGGATCAATTGTTTGGAGACATGTATGGTAGAGTTCACTAAAATGTTTGCTAATAATGTATAATCTGAGTTTAATACATTAATTGGTCTATAGGAAATTGGGTCGCATATCCATTTTCAGAAAACTATAACTTCAGAGAAAGAGTTATGATTTCATCTGTCAACAAGAATGTCATTACTGAGTTCTTCTAGATCCCATGAAATTGTGGAAAAATACGTAATAAAATTCTAAGGGGATCCGGTCATTTGCAACAGCTTTAACTTTAGCTAAGTTGTCAAGTCCCAAACTTAATTCTGCCTCAGAAATATTTTGACTGATAGTATGAGCTTTTTCATCTGTTAATTTGGGAGTTTAAATATTTTCCAAGTACTGATTAATTCTGCATCTGCATCTTCTACTGATTGGTAGATAATCCTAGAGTGCTCAAGAAAAATCTGCATTATCTCATGGTCTTGCTT
The DNA here is from genome assembly GCA_963921515.1 of Calotriton arnoldi. Classification (NCBI taxonomy): domain Eukaryota; kingdom Metazoa; phylum Chordata; class Amphibia; order Caudata; family Salamandridae; genus Calotriton; species Calotriton arnoldi. The sequence goes on along the minus strand of CAWUFW010000215.1, from coordinate 3,556,944 downwards.
AGTGAGATGCTTTGCTGCGGGATCTAACATTTCTGTAATTCTATTCTAATTAGTTTTACCCTGACAGGCCATATTAGTATCTTGCCTGTATATTTTCTTTCTCCATAAGTGTAGTGTCTCCTAGTTTTATCATTTATTACTTCTTCTGAAAGATAACAATCTTTTAAAATCTGTCTTGTCTGTTGCCAATATTTTCTCTTGAGCTAGAAATTATAATTTGGGAGGACACATTTTTGGCAGACTCTTGTATTATTGATAAATTTATTGATCTTTCTTTCTTTTTTTCTTGAGATATTGTTATATTCCATATAGGTACCCTATATAGGCGCAGGTGACACTGCAACCTTTCACCTATATCCTTCCCTACAGTACATACATAACGGTTCTTAGCCACTGAACTTTTACCCAGATATGACACTGCATTCAGAACGCAGGTTTTTCCCTGGTTCGATTCTCATACATTATGCATGAGGCTTCTTGGAAGCACAGCAGGACTAACAGTAGGATTACCATCTCCTTTATAATATCTCTGTATAAAGTTCAGGCCTGACGGCATCCTTTAGGCCGACACAGTAACACAGCAAGGTAGGACCCCTGGGGAGACCTATGGGTATATATACATCATGTCTTGCTTAGACAGACAGAGGAGACCGTGACTTCCCGGCTGACACACTGACCAGAGACGCTGAGGGTCCTGCATGCAGACGCTCCAGCTAGCAGTGGTCTAACATCCCTTGCGGGGTGTCCAACTCGAGACCAGGACGGGGTCCCACATTCTCTAAACTCTCAGGTAATGGGGTGGACTAGATCCTAGAGGGATTCTCGGCATAACACCTACATAGATGCTAGGTACTTTTAGGTACATCTAGTTAGGGAGGCATCTTAGGAGTACGCATTTTTATCATGTGTTTTATCTACATGTATATATTCATGATTCCTGCAAGATGGTAGAGCTATACCATCCTTTTACTTTCATAATATTGCTAATCATATATCTCTGCTACTGTCTAATGGTTGTTGCAGCTCATATATTTTACACAAGAATAACAACTGTTCAATAAATACTTATTGAAACGCCCAGACTGTTTATTCTGTGTATCTCTCTGAGACAAACTAAGTAAGCACGAGTGACTGAGCGAAAGGTAGTATATTGTTTCCACGATCCTGGGGGATCAGGGTTGTCCTGTTCTGAGGTTGCCAAAAACTATTCTCTCCCCGATAAGAGGAGGCTCTAGTGGCACTATGAGCTAGCTAATACAAACAGGCTAACGTATCCGGTGGGGGTGCACGGAATCCGTCCGCCACCAAACCCACAGTTTGTTATCCGAACGCGCACATCCTGTATAGGATATATAGGAACTACACGACATGGCGCCGCCAACGTTGGTTGGGTACTTATTTAACAGTAGAATCTGAGTAGTTCAGTCATGCTATTCTCAGAGACCCCTACTCACAAAACACCAGAGACGTCTGGAGTGGGTGGGCACAAACTCCGCCACAGCTGAGTAGGCTACAAAATCCTATTTATTGGCTGTTGGTTAATCAAGCTTGAAGGACACAGTGTTCCTAAAATTGTGCATAAAAACCTTATCTTAGTTCCTTTGAACAAACTTCTTCTTTGCAAAAATGACTGAGACAAGAGATAACGTAGTAGTAGATCTACACCTCTCAGGGGGAGAAGAAAATGCAGACGCAATTCCGATTGCAGAAAAATTCAGACATACAATCACTCTGAAACTGTTAGAAAATGGTTTATCAGCTAGGGGTGGCTTAGTAGTTTTCGTGATTGAGACACACGAATCAAACAAAACAGAGGTATTTTATTCGTCGGTTACATTCCCAGCAGCAGACGCAAGAACACAGACATTTCACTCTTACACAGAAGGAGATGCACCAGTGGAATATTGTCCATTCGAGGACATAGAGGTTCCACTCACGAACCAGGAACACTTATACTGGTTCAAAGGCGCCCTACCCCATATAAGAAGAAGAGTAAGATTAGGCCCGCTCGGAGGAGAAGGGGCAACATGGCCGATATTAGCGGCCTACACCACATCCTGACATTAAAACAATACCACCAGGAGACTTACTCATACAACATAAAGATTTAATTAAAATCTGTAGAAACATGACGCAATTCGTCATGAGGACATTCACTGTCCAACCAGCAATAGTTGCAACTAATGGAACTCAAGTACAGGGTACAGCAACTAAAATCACACCACAAACATTACACGCAGTGATGGGTAAAATGCCCTCTAAACATGAACAAATGCCATTCTGGGTAGCTCAGAAAATCACACAGCTCGAGGCAGTATTCCCGAATACTACCCTGTATGAAAAACACAGAATGCTAACAATCTGCTTGCCCATGGGGATAACACCACAAGTAGAAGATTGTACCACTTGGGGCACAGTCTTTGCTGCCATTTATACCAGGACTCATGGTATTCCTTCATTAGCGGTGGTACCAGACGCATTAAGACAAATACAAAATGAGTACAGAGCAGAACCTGCTCTGAACTTAGGAATTAAGTTACTAGGTAACTATGACCAGGTATCAGCCATAATACTAGCTAATATTAAAGGGGAAGCAGCTTCAGTGGCAATCCGCCAACGCCTAAGGGAATTCAGTCCGTTAGATCAACAACACGAACTACCCAAAATAATTGAAACTGCATATGCAGAATTAGGCAGAGACAGTTTGGGTGGGAAAGCTTTAAAACCACAACTGATGGCCAGTCCTGAAACGGACACTTCTAAGCAGACACCTACTTCTACTAAAAAGGGATAATAAAAAACAACAAAACTTTAAAGGAAACAGATCTCAATCCCGAGGTAGGTCTCCTCCACAGGAGCCCTCCGAAAAGAGGTACAACCTTAGGAATAGGGATAATATTAGGAAACCTGACAGGTATCAGGATACTGATACACGTTCCTCTCGTTCCTTTCAGGGTTAATCGAAAAACTCAGAGAGAGAAGGATGGTCAGAAAGACAAGAAGAGCGTACAAAGTCCAGAGACCAGCAGCACGCTCAAGATTACACTTCTAAAAAAGAAGAAAAGCCAAAGCAAAAGCCACAGTTCAAAAAGAAGAAAGTTGCAGGTCTAAAGATCAGACATGCCCAGAATTCTGAGGACTCGATTACTGAACGGGGAATGGGCTCTGACGATGCTAGACAGTGCGGCAGAAGTAACAATAGCTCGCCAGAACCTGAAGGAATTTCTGGTGACAGCGGACTTGAATGATTATATCACGGTAGAAACACCTGATACTAGAGTAAGTGTCCCACATAAAGTATATGAAATAATGCTCCAGATGGAGGGGGACAAGAGTAGGAAAGTGAGAGGTCTCTTTTGGGAGAACCTAACATTTGGCTATGACATTTTGTTAGCTGAACAAGATTGGCCGCCAGCATTCGTCATGGACTGTCCTAAAGGAGAAACGATAATTATGCCGGCATTCTCAGACGATATTCCCAGGCATTTGCGACACACATATGCTCAGGAGTGGGCGGTAGCCCAGGCTCTGGCATTGTACAAAAACCATGTTGGTTGGGATGAGGATTCAACCCACCACATTATTCCTTTAAAAAATGCTCCAACTGCACAGAGGCAGTATCCAATAAAGCAAGAAGCTAAAAAACAGGTCAGGGAGATCTTAGATCAACTTGAATACCAAGGGGTGATTGAAACTTGCACCTCTCAGATGAACAATCCTTTATTTCCTGTCATGAAACCTGACAACACATATCGTCTAGTTTTAGATTACAGACACTTAAACACTTGCACTAAGACATTTGCAGTCCAAAATGCACACAGTGCCACATTAATGAATAACATTGTGTGGAAAAAATATAAAACAACACTTGATATCTCAAATGGATTCTTCTGCCAAAATATAACGCCTGAAAGCAGGTATCTAACAGACTTCTCAGCGCTAGGGGCCCAGCGTCAATTTCGGCAACTCCCCCAAGGGTATAAGAACAGCCAGGGGTTGTTTTCTGCCAGAGTAACCGAATCACTTCAAAAATTGGATGAAGAGGCATTGTCCTAAGTGGATGATATTTATCTGATGGACGATGACCTGGAGGAACACTTGAACAGAGTAAATACCATCATTTTGGGTTTTGCATCTGAGGGCTACAAATTTAACTTTGAAAAATCAAAAATTGCCCACCTCAGTGTCCTGTTTTTAGGATACACACTTTCAAGTAAAGGAAAGAGCCTGGCAGCCAATTTGTTAGAAATATGTGCGCTGCTCCAACCTCCGGAATGATTGAAAAATTTACAATCAATACTGGGATTCCTAAATTTTGGTCGAACATACATTTTGGATTACGCAGAAAGAGTAAAACCTTTCTACGACTTCATTAAACCTGATTTCTCAGACAGAAATTGGACACAGGAACACACAGATACACTTCGTTCCTTACCAGCTGACATGATAACTTCCAAACACTTACAGACACGTGTAAACATACGCAACCTGGTGATCCGTATAATCGCGGGTCAATCAGGGTACACCTATCTAACATATAATGAAGGTGAGACAGTACCAATTGCATACAAGTTACATTTGTACACAAATGCTGAGATGCGCTTCGCATCCACTGAAAAGATTCTGACAGCGGTACAGACTGCTGTAGTGAGAGAACGAGCACTGGCTCAGGGGAAACGAATAATAGTAGTGACTCCGGTTCCAGCCTTAGAGGCTGCGACAAAGGCAAGCGTTCCTAACGCTAAAGCCTTACATCCAAGATGGATACAATGGGCTAATTCTCTCACTGCAACAGATGTAGAATACAGGTACGACCCAAATTTAAAGACACAAGCATTCCTGCAATACGAACAAGAATATCCTCTACCAAACGAAATAATGCCTCTAGATCAGTATGAATATATCATTTACACTGACGGGTCTGCTCAACCGGCCATAGGGAGGAAGCAACAATATAGCACAGCATGTGCAATCGTTAAAGGTTGCATGCGGGATGGAAAATTCCACCCGAGTTGAACAAACACGCAGTCCCTAGGAGACTGCACGGCACAGTTGGCAGAGTTAAAAGCGCTGATACTGGCACTAGTAAATACGGATCGAGAATTCCCCACACTAATTGTGTGAGATTCCTTTTACTGTGTGCAGTCTTACAATGAATATTTGCAGTACTGGGTTCAAAATGGGTTCAAAGATGAAAAAGGTGGCACAATTAAGCATAAAATGCTATGGGAACAGGTAGTGGAGTTGAAAACCGAACTACCAAGGGCTCACGTGATACATACACTGAGTCATCAGCGTGATGGCGTTCACGTTGAAGGGAATTCATTGGCTGATGAAGCCGCAAAGGGGGTTGTATGCACGGCTTCCGTAGCTGCAATCACTCGTTCTAAAACGAGAATAGATGGTGAGATTATGGTAGCTATTAATGCAACCCGCAAAAACAGCGGAGCAGTACCAAAAAGGTTTCCACTCAAGTACTCCTACAAGTTAGATGCCAATAACATTCCATTTGCTCAGATTCCTGGAGTGGGGGATAGAGTAATTCCAAATATGGATCGTAGGTTAGGTTTAATTCTAGCAGCACACGACGGGATGGGTTCTGTACATGCAGGAGCTGCGGCAACAGTTTCTTTTCTGAAACAAAGCTATTAGTGGCCAGGATTACCAAAGCAGACCAAAGACTTCGTCTTAAACTGCGACAGCTGTCAACAGATAAATGGAGTCGCCGTAGCTCGCCCAGCACAGGTCCCATTATTAGACAGCATCAGACTGACCATTCGCGTGCACTTACGTGGACCACTGCGGCCCCTTAAAATGTGAAGGGGCTTACAAGTATATCATGGTTACAGTGGATTCCTGCTCGAGATTCCTATGGGTGTGGCCCCAGCGCTCGGCTGACACTTGACCTGTTATAAAAGATTTGCGAGTCTTCATAGGGACATACGCAATTGGCACATTACATTCTGACCAGGGCCCTGCGTTTAGCTCTCAGGCTTACAAGAAGGCCATGCGAGGATTGGGTGTAGCATTGCGGTACTCATCTCCGTACCATCCCGAGGGAAATTCGGTAGTGGAGAAAAAAAAATGAGACTTAAAGCAATCTTTAACAGCTAGAGTATTAGGCACGGGTGAAAGTTGGGTAAAACATCTGTATGGAGTTCAGCGTGCACTTAACATGCCAAGAAGTTCTCTAGGGGGTGTCACTCCATATGAGGTCCTAGTGGGACAAGAATGTGGGTACCTGATCTTGATTGTGAAGGCGCGGTGGCGGATGAAAAACCTTTTGACATCCATGATCGTTTGGCTGTTTTACAGGATCTAAATGAATCCAGGACATAACAAAGTAACATCCACCTGAAACAGACCGCCACCGGGGCAGTCAAATCAGTCACGGCAAGACCTGTCTGGATCCCAAAAGTCGGGGATTTGGTCAGAGAGAAAATAGCGGACAAGAAAGAATTTGGGCCATCCTACAGAAAGCCTGTACCGGTCCTAGCAATTGAAGGAACAAGAATTGTACTTCTACCGCCTCTTGCCGTAAAAAAGGAGAAAAGATTTGTCTCAATTGACCTAATCAAACCACACTATGTGGCCGATACTAAGCAGTAGGCCACGTGGATTCCAAAGTAGCGGACGCCCTCCTCTCGCTACAATACAAGAAGTTCAAACAGAAAGACTCATCACAATCGAAGAGCCTCCAACACGGAATGAAGGACTAAGCAACAATGCTATGGAACTCGTTCCTCTTGAACCTGAAGTTCAAATTCATAATCAAACGCAAAATAACGCACAAGTTGCTATTCGACCAAATACAGACGTCTACGTCCACATACCTCAACAAGAGCAAAGAACGATTTCAACAAATCCTGATGCAATTTCAACAATTGATTGAACTGCTTCTGTCTACTTCATTAACTTTGATAGGTTTCTTTGGATCCAAGTGAACCTGAAACGACGCCAGCCCAAAAATCACGTAAGCAGCAAGTTAAAGACTTTATGAACTTTCTTAGAAAGACTTACCTGGTATCACCATGGGTAGAACTATGGGTAACTTCCGGGATTCTTTTCTTTCTTTTCTGGTTAGGCTTAGTTATAGTTTTTAACATGCTTATTAGTGGACAAAACATACGGCAAAGCTCTGCTGCCCAAGAAGTGAACTTAATGTTAAAACCACATCAATCATCTCATTGAGATCAAAGAGTCTTGTCGTCAGTGAACATTACAGCAGTTCCTATACCTGATGGTATAGTGTGGGACAAGGTTAATTTCGATATATTTGGCCCGACTAAAATTTTGAAAATTCCACATTTATTTAAAATATCATTAAGTGATATCAGTACCTCAAGTACATTTTCCGATGATTGGGATTTTGAAACTGTTAATAACATGTTGTCTGATTTGGAAAAATCTGCTAGGTTTTCCAATAGTGAAACATTGGAAGGCACATCAGACTATGAATCAATGTATTGTTATCAGCATTATGGTCATCATTTTTTGCATAAATCTGCTAATCCGAGAAATGTGTTCACCTACCACCAGTGGGAACATTGTTTAACACCGCCAAAAGGCAGTTCAAAAACATTTGCACAGAAGTTTCCATATTTTTCAGGGTTTAATATGTCTGACCCAGCCTCATATTATTATAAGGTTGCACCAACATCAGCACAGAAAAATATGTTAACAAACACCAAGCAGATTTACTCTGCATCCTTTATTGCCCAGTTGTCTGAACAAGGTTACGACTTATGGAAAGACACCATAGACTTAAAATCAGTCTGGGGTACTAGAGAATGGCAGGTGCAGGGGTTAGAAGCTTTGTTTAGAGCATGTCTCATCCCTCAGCAGATCATGTTTTTGAACGAGACAGTGCAACAGACGTCTTGCCTTGGACTAGCCAAGAACAAAGACTTGAACACACCTCGAGTGCCGACTCCATCAAACACCGAGGGAAACGAAACATCACAAACAGGGATTACATTAGATGACATCATACAATACAATAGATCGGACCCCGATTGGAAGAAATGGTTACTTTGGCCCACAGACACAATTGGTTGTCAGGAAAGATTCATGGGTAAAACCGAAGGGTTCACAATCCATAGGCCAGATCCACGCTATGTACAGAGACAACATCCAGGGGTAGTGACGTCATACAGTGTTGGGAAGTTGTGCCTTAATTGGCTAGAAACCTCAACACTCACAGAGGTGAAACAACACTTATCCTTACTCACACAAGACATGGATCTTAGGGATTTTTTACTAGGTCCCAGGAAACCACGCCAAAAACGCTTCATATATGCTGGCATTTATGCTGCCTACAATGAAAATTGGAAAATATCCCAACAGGAGGCCGCAGAAAGAATATGGGAAATTGACAGTATTAACTTAGACAAATCTCTAGCAGTGGTAGACAATGGGTCAACAACATTGACCTCCAGGATATATTCCTTAGGCAACATTGTATCTTCTGCGATAGACATTCTAGAACACGATTTGGTCATATTACAACACGGGCAATCTCAGTTCCGTTCTATAATGTTATTGAGCTGGACGCTGCAATCTTTGCGTGCAGGCTATGTGCCTTGGCGTTTTATCAACAGTACGTCTCTGTTTTCTGAATACAATCTAACAGATAAACAGATAGAAATGGCACAAAGGGGAGCAAAATATACAATGCTGCGTATCGAAAAACTGGATAGATTACCATTCACAGTGGCAGAATCACCACACACAGAATGGCTAATCCATGGCCACATAATCTACCAGTCACTACTTTTCAGTTTCAATATTGCCTTGAACAAAAGCAGGCAGGCAAATATGTAAAAAATGGGTAAGGAGTACATTAAGGAATCTTGGGAATTGCCATACAGATTTCGATGCCGGAGTGGGAATCAAGAAGTGTTTCTCAGTGGTACAGACTGTGAGAGCGCTTTAAGTGGATCGCTCATATGTCAGGACATTCTACTGCACGGGGCTTGTAATGGTTCTGTGGCGAACTTGTCCTGTCATCTGAGGGGTGCCCCAGCTGCAGTGATTACTCCAGCATTTGGTATATTTTCGAATGGGAGTTACTTGATGCTGAACGGCCAAGGCTGCTGTGGAATGCTCCCGGGCATCGCATATCTGGTAACCGTGAGCACCAGGGTTACTTGTTGTATGCAAGTATTGTTTCCACCGACACATACAGTCAGGGAGGCGCCGTTATGGCCTTCACTGAATGTTTCTTTAATACGGTTTGATACTCTAGGCAGAGTGAAAGCCATGCTTTTACAGAAGTCTGTGCCCTTAACCTCCGCTCGAGAGACTTTTGAACTCGAGATCGCAAGGTCTTCAGCTGAGATACAGGCGCTTATTAATATAAACTGCCCTTTCCACTTCGTAGAAATGGTGAATCGTATCTTTAACATGTCTGATACGACTGGCATTGTCCACCTATTTAAGACCATAGGTTCTGGACTTCTAAGCACCTTTCAGACGGTACTTGGAGTTATACCAAACTTCATACACTCCGTATTCGGAAGCATCTTTGGAGGACTTCTGCTGATCCTGTTTCTAATAGCAGGTATCCTGATTGTTATTTTTCTGCTACGCAATGGACGTCCCAGTCACCAAGGAGATGGAAAAAGCACTCCTGGAGCAAAAATACCGTGACCGAATGGTACAACATCTAGGGACGCCTCGCCTGAGAGAACTAAGTGCATCTTGGTTCTTGTCATTTTGACCAGTCTGGATGGACTGCATCTTACCTGTCCTCCGATGCCTGTTTTGTGGAGAAGAATGCGTGTTAGACCATTATTTAACACTCCCATCATGTGCGCAACCGGACGTGAATGCTCTACTGAACCCGATAATGGCCCATGTTCTGCAGTGTCCTCAGCGTATTCCTATGTTGATGGCGGCATTCCTTGAGCCACCGTAGGTAGTAACTCCACCTGTTGGTATGGACACCGGCTCCTCCACTGGCACCCAGGCTTTGGACGGCGCACAGGCTGTCACAGCACTGGCTGCGGACAGCGAGGAACATCATCTGTGTTCAATTGACATTCTTTGCGAGGTGTTACTGGGGCCGTCTACTGCGGAAGCAAGCAACGGAAATGTTGCGTCTACCAGCCAGGACACAGAAACATTTTGACTCATTTTGGCTCGTCGTGTGCTGGGAAGAATTCGCCCTTTTTTAAACAAGCTCAAATTTGGAACTATGAAACTAAATTGACATTCCTTTTCATTTTTTGGGCATTTATGGCTTTACAATGCTTACAGTTGTTCGCACTATAATTACGGACACTTTTAGAGCTAGGACTTGGGGAAAAACTTTTATTTGTTTTAAAAGTTTTTAGAAATTTTTAGACGTTTTTAAACATTTTAGCAAAAGAAATGTTTTTAAACACTTTGAGCGTACCAATGTTTAGTTTGAATGGTAGTACAACAATAGGTTACATATGTCGTCCTTTCGGAAGAGGAGTGGGTGTTATATTCCATATAGGTACCCTATATAGGCGCAGGTGACACTGCAACCTTTCACCAATATCCTTCCCTACATTACATACATAACGGTTCTTAGGCACTGACCATTTACCCAGATATGACACTGCATTCAGAACGCAGGTTTTTCCCTGGTTCGATTCTCATACATTATGCATGAGGCTTCTTGGAAGCACAGCAGGACTAACAGTAGGATTACCATCTCCTGTACAATATCTCTGTATAAAGTTCAGGCCTGACGTCATCCTTTAGGCCGACACAGTAACACAGCAAGGTAGGACCCCTGGGGAGACCTATGGGTATATACACATCATGTCTTGCTTAGACAGACAGAGGAAACCGTGACTTCCCGGCTGACACACTGACCAGAGACGCTGAGGTTCCTGCATGCAGATGCTCCAGCTAGCAGTGGTCTAACATCCCTTGCGGGGTGTCCAATTCGAGACCAGGACGGGGTCCCACATTCTCTAAACTCTCAGGTAATGGGGTGTACTAGATCCTAGAGGGATTCTTGGCATAACACCTACATAGATGCTAGGTACATTTAGGTACATCTAGTTAGGGAGGCATCGTAGGAGTACGCATTTTTATCATGTGTTTTATGTACATGTATATATTCATGATTCCTGCAAGATGGTAGAGCTATACCATCCTTTTACTTTCATAATATTGCTAATCATATATCTCTGCTACTGTCTAATAGTTGTTGCAGCTCATATATTTTACACTAGAATAACAACTGTTCAATAAATACTTATTGAAACGCCCAGACTGTTTATTCTGTGTATCTCTCTGAGACAAACTAAGTAAGCACGAGTGACCGAGCGAAAGGTAGTATATTGTTTCCACGATCCTGGGGGATCAGGGTTGTCATGTTCTGAGGTTGCCAAGAACTATTCTCTCCCCGATAAGAGGAGACTCTAGTGGCACTGTGAACTAGCTAATACAAACAGGCTAACGTATCCGGTGGGGGTGCACCGAATCCGTCCGCCACCAAACCCACAGTTTATGTTATCCGAACGCCCAGATCCGGTATAGGATATATAGGAACTACACAACAATATTTTCTCTTGAGCTAGAAATTATAATTTGGGAGGACACATTTTTTGGCAGACTCTTGTATTATTGATAATTTTATTGATCTTTCTTTCTTTTTTTCTTGAGATAAAGTCAATAATTTGTTCCCTTAAACCAGTCGTTGGTTGAGGCAGCTCTTCAGACTTGTGGCACCAGCATGCAGTGAGGTCGGCGGCCGAGACAAGGCCCACTGTGGGACGGGGAAAGCAGCAGCCTAGGTGTGGCACTACGGCAGGGGCCAGATGCAGTGCTGGATCGACTGGGCCCGCATGGAGATCCCAGCTGGGAGGAGGTCGGAGGTGGCCCCGGGATGCAAGCGGTGAGACATGCGGTGGCGATCGGCACTCTGCCCTAGGATGGGGTGGGGACAGCTATTGCAGAGCAGGCTGAGGACTCGGAGGGAAGATCACGCCAGAACAACCTTCGGTTTATTGAGTTCCCAGAGAGAGCAGAGAGGCAATCAGCTGAATTTTTCCTGGAAGACTGTATTACTATTACACTGCAACCTAAACATCTTTTCAGGTTCTTCACTGCTGGACGAGGGAATCTAGCCCTCCCTAATTTCAAGGATCACAATGCTATCTTGCAACATGTCCGGGTACAGGGGCCACACCAGGTTGAAGGTATGAGCACCTCCATTTTCCCAGTTTATACTGAAAAAGTGTAGGACCTCCACAAGACCTATCTGCCCATCACAAAACGACTGCAGGACCTGAACTTGAAATATAGCTTGATGTACCCTGCCAAATTCTGAGTACTGCATGTGGGGGAAAGGCTCTGTTTTTCCTATGCCTGAGGAGGCGAATGACTGGGTGGACGCGCTGGATAACGCCCCACATTGGAGCGACACAAGTTGGAAATGGACAACACCAAGCATGGAACGACAGTCTACCTGTTTACTCAGTAGGAACTTGCGATCCACAAGCCAGGACAGCCCTCGGAGGTCTGGAATGATTGTGGTATGCCTCAATAGTACTCTCATGGATACAGATATTGTACTAGACACAAGGGAATCCTTCTTACAATGGAGGAGTGACCCTGGAGCTTCCAGCGACAGCACAGATGTGGGATCACCTTTACCCTGCTTAGACAATGTGCAAGTACCCTGAAAGTGTTGGAGGAGTGAAAGCTCATTGGTACACAGACCTAGCGATTCAGCTGCCACCGCCCGCCTGAACTTTATGTGACCTGTGTCCTGTAATACTGAGTTAAACTGTGTAATGTACTGGCTTACAACCTGGTATAAGAGCTTTATGGATTGTACATGGTGATATTACTATGTGTTCAGTATAATATGCTGGCGGGGCGAGATGGAGGTCCGCGGTCTTTGGAGAGGGGTTTGAGTGCCTTTGGCCTTGTGGCTCCCCTTGGACAACAGCCCTCTCACACAGCAAAAAATATAGTTGTGGGAAGAGTTTTATGTTTCTTGCACGGGGTATGGTGTGGTGGATGCTGTTTCCTAGCCTGCTGGATGCAGGGTTGGGTTGTTTGAATGGACTGACCATGGGGAGGGGCTGGCTGCGGGTGAAGGGTTTTATTACTTGTTTACTGTTTTGGGGGAAGTTGAACTGCTCTTACGTGAATATGCACTGACTGATGTTGTCCTGGTTGCTCTCACAGCTGATTTTCTGGCAGGAGTGTGTGGAGGTTGAGGAGAGTATAGACTGTACGAGAGAATGACGGATACTGTGGTGGAACTATTGACCTGGAATGCTAGGGGATTGGGCCAGCTGGAAAAAAGGCGTAGAGTGTATGCTTACTCGACGAAGGACAGGAAATGCATGTCTGGGGGATTGTCTGCCCAATTTGCAAAGGAGGTGGCAGGGACAGCTTTATGCCCCTTCTTACTCTGGATTCACGAGGGGAGCCTTCATATGGGTGGTGCCCGAAGTTCCGTTCTGTCACAAGGGCCACAAAATTGATCCGGATGGGAGATACGTGGTCCTATATGGAGTGGTGGATGGTAGAGATATTTGTCTGGTAAATGCCTATCAGGCACATGCATCAAGGTAGGATTTTGCGAGTCCTAAATTGCGATTATTAAGGAATCGCAATTAAGGACTCGCAAAAGCCTATGCATGTAGGAATCGCTATAAAAATAGCGATTCCTACACATTCCTTATTTGCGAGTCGCAAATTGCGAGTCGCAAATAAGGAATGGCTTCCCATTCATTCCTATGGGCATACAGGCCCATAGGAATGAATGGGAAATTGCATGCGCAATTTGCGAGTACCAATTGGTACTCGTAAATTGCGCATGCAATTTCAAGGGTAACAGGGTGTCCTTTGCACCCCTGAAATTGATCTGTGCACAAATGTTGCGCACACACATGTCCAAAGGACATGTGTGTGTGTAACCTACAACTTTGAAAAATGCACTTTAGTGCATTTTTCAAAGTTTTGTAAATTACCATGAAGTTCAACTTCATGGTAATTTGCGCCCCTAATAGCGAAATCGCTACTTCAAAGGGGTTCTTGCATTGCATTTAAGGAATCGCAAAATGCAATTCCTTAAATGCAATCGCAATTTGAGAACTCGCAATTAATTGCGAATTCTCAAATTGCGAGTGCCTTGACCCTTCATGCATCGCAAATGCCCTTTTTGCGGGCGCAAACGGCCGATTTTTGCGAATCGCACCGTTTGCGCTCGCAAAAATGGTTGATGCATGTACCTGTATGTGCCTAAAGTTGATTGCCTCAACTTTTATGGTCGACTGACTGCTGTGGCGGCTGAGAATCTTGATGCAGACATAATATTAGCCGGCAACTTTAACTGCGTACTGAATGGTGTGCTGGATCATGAGCCCCCCCAAACTCAACACTAAGCCGACCATGACAGAGCATTGCACAATACACTAAAGGGACTGGGGTTGGTGGATATCTGGAGGGAGAGACACCCAGGAGTAAAGGTGTGCTTGTGCTATACATCTGCAGCTGGCACCTATAGCTGACTGGATTATTGTTTTATTTCTGCAACTCTGGCCCAAAATGTGTGGGAGGTAACCTACTTAGCCCATTATTTGTCTGATCATTCTCCACTGCTGGTAGTCTACACAGCGGAGGCCGATGTCTGTCTATTGTGCTTTGGTGGCTGGAAGTGCTCTTGGATTCAGTGTTCACTGTACTGGTTGATGAGACGCTGACACACTACTTCAAGGAAAATTGGGGTAGTGCAGGAAGCAGGGCCATGGATTAGGATGCCATGAAGGTGGTGCTTTGAGGTGAGTGCCTGAAAACCACGTAAGGGATCATGCGACAACTAGAGCAGAGCTTAGACAAGCACGAGAGGGACATGCAAGACTTGAGATGGACTTGCCCACAGACCTAGTAAGATACCAGACTGAAAGCAGTGTAGGACAGAACTCTTAGATGACTGGCGCTGACTGGAGAGGTTTGTTTATACTGCCCACCATCATAGACTAACCGCGGAGGGTAATAAGGCTGGGGCACTGCTCGCTCAACTAATTAAGCAGGCCGTTCAGGAAACTCCAATATTGTCAGTGAAAAATGACAGCGGGGTGCTAGTATGCACCCACCGAGCCATTAATGACACATTTATGGCCCATTTATGCAAGATTTACTTGACACCACCGGTTGCTGCAGCATGGTAGGGGAGGGCATACCTGGCGGGGGTGGAAATACCATGCCTTGCGGCTGAGTACTGGGAAGCCTTAGGGGCACCCATAACTAGAGAGGCGATCATTGCAGCCATATGTAATATGAAGGCAGCGAAGATCCCGGGGGAGGGGGGATGGACTCCTAACTGAGTTTTACCAACGATCTGCAGGCACATTAGCAGACAAATTATTGGAGGTCTATAACGAGTACATGCGGAGAGGGCTACTCCCAGACACTAAGAGAGAGGCAGTGGTGGTGGTGGTGGTGATGGTTCCCAAGCCAGGTAAGGACCCGATGGAGACCTTATCTTATCGCCCCTCTCAATGCTGAATGTTGACATCAAGATTCTCAGCAGAGTGTTGGCCACCCACCTGTTAGGATATCTGCTGACCTTAATACACACAGACTAATGTTGGTTTACTCCAAAGCGCAATACCCTTTGTAATTTGCGATGCCTTTCCCAAGTATATCATTCTCCGCACCAGGTGGATGATACCAACGCTTTGGCATTTCTGGACATAGAGCAGGCGTTCAACTCAGTAGACTGGAACTACCTGTGGTTGGTGCTGCAGATGGTGGTCCTTGGTACCACCTACATATGATGGGTGAAACTCCTGTATGCTGACCCGAGAGCAAGAGTGAGGATGGGAGGGACGGTGTTGAGGAGCTTCCCATTGTACAGAATTACGCTGCAGGGATGCCCTCTGTCGATGCTGTTATTCGCATTGGAAATGGAGCCGGTGGCTTGTACCCTTCATCGAGTTCTAGACCCTTGGGGTATCACAGTGGGGGGGAAACCAACCATGCATTCTCTCTTTATATGCATGACACTCTTGTATATCTGCGACAGCTGGAATATGTGGTACCATATTGCTGAGCGCAAAGACAGAGTTTAGGGCACTCTCAAGATTACATGTCAACTGTCATAAGTCTAGCCTCTTTCCATTGGAGGCTTTGACAGCTGATCAGGCTGCCATGCTGCTGAGGGTGCAATTGCCATGGGAGATGGAGAGTGTGATATATCTGGGTATCAGGATTGCCCACGCCAAGCAGAACTCTACCAGTCTTAACATTAGAAGGGTGGTGGCTGGGTTGGGACCACCGATCAGGTTCTTGAAAACGCTGCCTTTGTCCATGATGGGCAAAGTTGCGCTGGTGAAAATGATACTGCTACCACGATGCTTATTCATGCAATGCCTTTCCCATTGCGCTGAAATGTCGACGGCGTTTTGATCCTAATGATTTAGGATCATCTTCAGGACCGGGTTGCCGGGTCAAGGGTGCTGTACAGGGGAGGAAAAGGGAAAAATCAGAGAGGGAGGAGGACGGGGAGGGGGGAGCGCGTAAGGGAGCGGAGAAGGCACTGGGAAGAAGGCATACCTGAGGTTAGCAGGAGACGAGCGAGGGGGGGCAGCATAGCTTGCCCAGGTCTAGTGGCAATGAAGTCCACCGGGAGGGTCCTGTGGAAAAGGAAATGGGGTAAACAAGAGGCCAAGGAGAAGGTCTGAGCTCTCATCCCCCCTCTGACTACTGAACCTGTTACCCTCTCTTTCTTTACCCTGTCCCCTTTATCCTATGGTGACACTGCCAACTATTGCTACCATTGTGCCAGACATTAAAGACCTTTATCATGTCTTGTCTTTTTGTGTAATTGTGGCCTAATTGTATTCACCATGTTTCCCCCAAGTGCACACGACATTCCATGATCACCCGATCTTCTGTATATAATTGCCATATTGATTGAGTCATGGTGTCACAGTGATATTATCCTTCTGTTAATAATTGCCATATTGATTAAGTTATAGTATCACAGTGATAGTATCCATCTCCCCTTTCCCTTCCCTACTCCTTCCCTCTCCTACCAGCCCCCTTCCTTTTTCCCCCCCCCACGCATTTCACCGCGCTTTCCTCTGCTTTTCTGATTACCCTGACTACCAGGGTCCCTCCTCTCTGAGGCAGGCGTCCGGTTGTTTCCTTGACAACCCCGTTCACGCCCACAAGCCACATGACGCCTTTGTCACATGACGCTCCGGCTTTCACGTCCACGTCGGACCCCGGAAGCGCAGCGTCTACTTTATCGGCCTGCCTTTCCCTTCTCCTAGGACACCGGCATGCCGCACACGATCGTGGCGGCCCTGCATTGTTCCTATCACCTTCATTGCCACTGGATTAATTCCTGCTTTGAATTCCACTCCTGAACTGAACTTTACTTCCTTAATGGTAAGCTTCCGCATTGCTTTACCACACACTGTCCGCCCGTATTTTGGTAATCCCTCATCTCATTGATCACGAATTTTCCCCACCCCTAGGACGGACACTCCGGACCGATACCTCCCCTCTCAACCCGGACAGTGGATCGGGGCTCCGACCCTGTCCCCGGTATTTCCCGCAGTATTTGTGTTACTACGGCTGGGTAAGTTTCTCTTCCCGCTTCTCTCTCTCCCCCCTGATCCCGCCTCCATAGGACCTCGCCCTTCATCCGTGTCTTTTCCTTTAGGACTCCTGCCCCTCCGGATCGCCCTCAACCAGTTCCTGCCTCCTTGGCACTGATACTGGTCTCTCCACGCCGACCGGACTCCTGAACACACCGGTGACGCCTTCCCTACTGCGCACCGGCCTCGGTAAGCCTTCCATTCCCTCTCTCACTCTCCCCCCCTTTCTGGTCCCCTCCCCGGGTCTTGTTCACCCCGCTCCTTTCTCTGTAGGACCTTCTCCTTGGCCTCTTGTTTACCCCATTTCCTTTTCCACAGGACCCTCCCGGTGGACTTCATTGCCACTAGACCTGGGCAAGCTACGCTGCCCCCCCTCGTTCGTCTCCTGCTAACCTCAGGTATGCCTTCTTCCCAGTGCCTTCTCCGCTCCCTTACGCGCTCCCCCATCCTCCTCCCTCTCTGATTTTTCCCTTTTCCTCCCCTGTACAGCACCCTTGACCCGGCAACCCGGTCCTGAAGATGATCCTAAATCATTAGGATCGAAACGCCGTCGACATTTCAGCGCAATTCGCGGCGCCAGTTCAACTATGGTTCACTCAAAATGTCTATGAAACTATGACTAAATAGTGATAATAACTCCTTGTGAAACATATATTTTTGTACATATCAGTCACCTTTTATCACTTTGCGCCTTCCGCTGTTTTCTCTCACTTGTCACTTGCGCCGTCACCTTCGTGTGTCACGAGCACATTAGTGTACAAAGTCTTTGGGTTGCCTTCGCATTCTTTGCCTACAGTGCTGATACAACTGTCTTGTATTACTTTTTCCAACTTTAAATATATGATGCCTTGGGCACATTTTACAATGAATTACGAGTCTCCCTTCTTCTTTTCCTTGTAATGTCTTGTACATACATGGTAAATTGCCTTTCTCAATAATACCGGTTGAGACATTGTTCTGTAACATGTTGTTAGTTTTCGCTTACTCACCCAGATCTCAACCTGGTCTATGGGTTATACTCCTGTTGTGTTTTACTATACATGTTACAGGGCGTGAAGTATGAGATCCCTCGCTGTTACTTTCTCGAGATTGACAAGCTTATAAGAGAGTTGGTGTGGGTGGATAAGGGACACCGTGTCAGCCTCACTACACTCAAAAGGCAGTAGCGGAGGGAGGGAGTGGAGATCCCAGATCTGGAACTGTACTATATGGCGGCTCATTTACAGCATGCGATACACTGGTTAGACTTGGAGGATAACTGGGAGAAGCACCTCTTGCGGGCGCCTATGACGCACAAAAGGTGCCTCCATTGTTGATGAGGGGTGCAGGTGTGCCATCTGATATGCCATATGTGCTCACCCAGGTACGCCGAATATGGGAAATGGCGATGAAGCACGTGATCTGGCGAGCACCATATGCTGCTGACATACGTATATGGTCCATGCAGCCTTTTATAAAAATGACTTAGGCCATGTCGGTCGACAAATGGCTAGCTGAGGATGCGAGAAACTGGGCGATCTCTACCCAAATGGTAAATTTCTCACCAGAGAGGAGACTATTGAAATCTTTGCACTGGGCATGGGGCAATATCTGCAGTATGCAAAACTCTTGGCCACTGCGTACGGGATATGGCTCTGCTTCCCGGTGGCGCCCCCTCTGTCGCAGATGCTATCAGTGCTGTTGGACATGGTGGGAGGACGGCATTTGATACACCTAGTGTATCAGGCATTGCAGGATGTCCAGCAGGCGCTGTTACTTAGTATACAGGGCAAATGGGAGAAGGCGACAGAGGAAACTATTTCCGTTGCAGAATGGAAGATGATACATGGAGAGGTGCAGACAATTTCTTCTAATGCTCATTTCAAAGTGACACAACACAACTATATTCAATAGGTCTTCCTTACGCCCAAAACCCTTCATGCCATTTATCCCTCGTGCATGGCAAGTTGCGCACGGTGCGGGGTAGATGAGGCTGACTTGCTGCATGTGGCTTGGTCCTGCCCATCACTGGCGCCCTACTGGTAAGAAATCCTAGATAAACAAAACAGGGCCACTGGGTGGAATATACCATTGAATATTAAGCAGGTTTTGCTGGGTATAATCCCTTCCCTGACTGAAAAAACGCTGAGTAGCAAGTTTCTGCTGTTGAGGTTTTTATTGGCGAAACTCTGTATTGCTGTTAGATGGTTGACGTCAGAACCTTCATGTTGTGAAGATTGGCTGAGGGATGTCTCAAAGTGGGTGGTGGCCAAGGAGGTACACATGAAACACACATGGAAGAATGATAAACTGGGGGATGACCTGCAGGCGTCGGCGGCCATACTGGAGGCCTTTCGGGACCCCCAGTTACCTGACCCCGGTGAGGGTAGGCGTTGCGGAGTGGAATTAAAGATTTGTGTAATCAAAGCCTGTGACTAAATGACTGGGTGCAACGCCCCCTTGCGTTGAGGCCACGGGACGAAACCCTTGAGCTGGCTAACATGAGGATATAGTATCAAATGTCAATATTAATGTCAAGCCTGGGCAGATAATGACTGACTCCACTTGCGGTGCAGTCTACTTAACTTGGGTGCGCACTGGTAGGAGCAGGGGTGGGTGGGGGGATGTTGGGGAATTGTTTGAATTCTGAAAAGTATATGGCTTGCAGAATGCATTTAAAGTAGTCAGTGTATTACTGTAAAACCCAAGAAAGACTATTTACAAAAAAAATCTTCTGTACCTATATTTTGCTCAAATTATTAATAAAAGTACGAATAGAGTCTCACCATTCCTCATTCTATAGCAGTTTCCTATTGAAAAACATCGATGACCACGGGATGATGAGTTGACTACAGCTCAACTTCCAACTGAACAACAGAATGGGCAGACAAACGATTTGCAGTTATTGTTGATTTTGTTTTGAGGATGTATTAAGAGATCACAAAAATTAAAAGCAGAATTAATTATTTTAAAAAAACTAGCATATCTACTAAACCATAGTCTGTTTTCAGTGATGAAATAAGCATGGTTATTTTGGGTTTTAATTGTTTTTGTCCATTGTGAAGGAGTCAGATTGAGTTGTCTGCAGATAATTGAAGCCATCACCAATTTTTATGGGTCACCAGATTGTAATACAAAAATACATTCATCAGCTAAAGGTCCAAAATAGCTAACACAGTTGATTTGTCCCCTTCAAAAGAAGCCATTACCCACACAGATTTTTGTCAGATTCAGTTTAATATTTTATCATTTAAGAATATGACAACCTTCGGATCAATATATCTGACGGAGTATTTGAGTATTTTGAAGTAGGCTTCCGAAAGAAGGATGTTTTCTATGTTTTGCTAATAGAGCTATTTCATCAAACCTTGTACTTGCCTTGGTTATTTAATTCATTAGCATAACAAGTTAAAATCTTAATTAGGAGCATTAATCATGATGAAAGTATAAAATGGAAAGCTTCTGTAGTTTCGAAATCCAAAACTTGTACCTCCTTTATTTTCCAAAAATGACTCGTGCAACCCACCATCTATGCATTCTACCTGAGGGGCCTTATCATACATTTTGCCCCGGGGGTGGAACAGGAGTGTGCACCTGCTTTGTGCACTCCCGGCGCACAATGGTAATACAAGAGGAGCCGCCAATTCTTGAGCGGCCCCTTCTGTAATACTGATGCGCTGGCACACATGTAGCGCCAGTGCTATCATAAAAGGGCATTCCCTCATTTGCACAGGAAGGAAAGTTGGTCTCACTATATTGCGTAGTGTGAATCCCCCATCTGAATGTAATGCTAGGATTCTTCATCACCCAAACAGCCTTCTTGGGGTCACCCACTAGTATATTCCAATGTCTATTAAGAATTCAGCTGGGTTTCCCAGTGTCATAGACATATGATGTAATCAGTCTTATAATGTTTATCTGTTCCTTGCTTCCACATATACCCTCTGGGTAAATTTTCATCATTATAAGATGATGGCGTTACATTTGTCATGATGAGGTTGTTTCTCCACTTTCTATGTTTAGTTGCCTGTATTATTAAGATGGCGCCCATCTTGGACACCTTAATAGTCAATACCGAGATGTGGTAAACAGCGACTTCACTCAATTTGAGTAAGTACTAGTATGACACATCCTGTGCTTTATTGTTACTCTAAGGTTCTTACATTTAATTTTATACTTACATGGAAGTACTTTGCTTTGCAGAAGCCACTTGAAACCTCAGCTCACATTATAGCCTACTTCACATTGTTCATTTTGTACACAAAAAACTTTTACGGTGGCCGTAAATGTGTAAGTTTAAAATCTTAGCCTGTATGTATGGGTTTCGGATTTTGTATCTCTTGGACACTTTATACCACTTACGGCTGGGTGATAGATGAATATATTTGGTTGTGACTTCTGAAAGGAACAGTATCATTGGGTTGGGTTCTATTTTTTATTGTTCTTTCTTGGATGTGCACTTTTGGTGAGGTTTATGATGTTTTGTGACAATATCAGATTCAACCACTATGTCAATGTCTGTATAAGGCTAGTTGACTCACACCAGAACTTGGGCCTGATTTATATCTTTGTGGTATGTATAGTCTGTCGCAAAGGTGATGGAGTATACATGCCATGAGAACAAGGAGTGTGCAGTTCCTATGTGAGGATCTAGGCCTTGTAACGTGGTGAATCAAGGGAAGTGCTCCTTTTAGGAGCAAGGGCACTCACACACACCGTGGGGTATCATGCTTCATCATCAGGCAGGTCCTCATTGGGCCGGTGCTGCAATGCCCAACGGGCCCCTCTAGGGGGCTCTTTACCAGAGCTCTTTTCTTTTTTGCTGCATATGTTGTCTATCTGCACATCTTCAACCCCCTCTCTTTCCTCTTCAGCATCCTCATTTCACTCTTCCCCGAATGCACTTCCTCGCATCTCTGTCACTTCAACACCTCCAAACATGCACTGCACTCCCTCAAATTTAAGCACTTTAATTTCTCTTACTCTTGCCTTTCAAATATTTTGACATCTGTGTACCCCTTCACACACATATTCACATAATTTCAGTTGCAAATGGAATACATTAACATTGTTCTGTGTGCTATGCAGAGAGTCCAACCCACTGACACACACTTTTGTTAGCTTCAGCCTTAGCGCCTGCGCGCTGAATCAAAGCCCCTTATAAACAGCTGGCATGGCTCAAGCCTCAAAGTATGCACAGAAAAAAATGCAGATAAACAACAAAATTATGAAATAGCTAACTCTTGGGGAATGCACGATTAAGTAAAGCATGTGAAATAAGAGAGGAACTAAATTGCTGAAATGCATTCCCTTAACGTTTTTAACATTTATTATGTGCAAGTCAATCCATGTTTTTGGCATCCGTGTTAACTTTGGGGATTGAAGATACGGCCAGTTTTAATGTCATACATCAGAGAACTGTCCACTGTAAGCACATGTTTCTCACCTTGCTTGACTCGGATATTTGGATCAACTTCGCAAGGGAACAAGAACTCTGCGCGTTATTTGGATCCATTTCGCGGGGGAACAAATACAGCAGCTCCACTTCTAACAGAGCCAGCAATCTGCAGCGAGGGCCTGGGGTGTCACAGTGGGGGAGGTTAGCGTGATGACGGGTCTCAGCACAATATACATAACACAACATTAGGTATCGTGAAGAGGTCTTTTGGCCTGAACAAATACAGCCAGATTGGACTGTACAGCCCATCTTTCTATACTGAAGCAGCAAGTCAGATTGTTATCTGATGTATCTTTGATGGATTGTGTGCTATGGCCTCTGTATCTACATCTGCCGTGGCTGGTAAGAGGCACACCTGGATAAGGGCCTGAAGGGTAGATAATTCACAAACGTCCCTGAGAGCCATCTTCTCTTCAGTAGTTTCAAACGTTTAGGCTCACTTCAAGGATAAGTTCAAGATACCAGTAAAGCATCATAAATTATTATCCCTTGTTTGGACCCCTTTTAGGGGCAGATGTTTTGGTTTTCAACGTTCCTTAGGTCCTTCTGACTTTCTTATGAAGCTCAAAATCCTCCAGCGGGGCAAGTCAGAAGCTGTATGCTAGGAAGTTAGCATCAGTCACCTTTTCTGAAAGGTCCCCCTGCCAGCTCCAAAGGTCTTGGAAGTCCAAAAATGTTCCAAGTCCCCACATTATAGAATTTCTGGAGCAGCTCCTCTCGGACACCTTCCTAAGGCTCCAGGGACCTCCAGGCCAGCACTCGGGGACCAAGAGGGACTCCAGCAGAGGCCATCAGCAAGGTCCGGTCCAGGTCCAGTTGGTACTGGTCAACTGATCACTTCAGGAAAAAGGACTCTAGCAGCTTGTTGTGTCCCTGTAGCCACATAGGAGGTCAACCAACTGCACCCTTAGATTCTACTTCATTGTCCTGGGTACAAGGGAGAGCAGGTCCAGTACCTCAGGGCTCCTGTTGGGTCACAGTCAGTGAGACAGGTCTCTCCTGATCTTCAACAGGTCCAGAAAGCTTTCTGAGGAGGGTTACTTGGCATGCCACATTTATGGCTGGCACTAGTCAGTGGGTGAGGGTGACTCCTTTACTCCCACTTACCAATGTAAAAAAAGGTCCCAGGGTCAAACCTCACCAGTTTTGCAGCATATCCTGTTTGCATTACTGCAGACTGTCCCACATTGCATCTCACACCACAACTCCAAGATGGGAGAACACTTCCTCCTTTGTGCAGAAGTCTTGTGTTCAGCAGGCATCCTAACTTGTGGGCAACAAGGTGTACTTAGGGGTGACTTATTAATATTTAAAATTATGGTTTCCCACCTGTCAGAAAGGGTTTTTAGCTGCTGCAGTCAATCTAGAAATGGTAGGCCTAAAGCTATGTTTTTACAGGCCAGACCTGTGAATGGCACCAGAGCTGCTGCAGCTCACAGGTGGCATTTAACTACCAGGTCCTGGGTATATTTCATAAACTATGTATAGGGACTTATAGGCAAGTTAACTATGTCAGTCATGGGCATGCCAATTTACCATGTTTAAAGAGGTGTCCAGGCACTGGATTTGGATGACCATGCAGAAAAGAGGCTGATTTGCTACACCTATGTTTAGTCCCCAGAGCTTGCCTCAATCCATACCCCATGGTAAACCATCTGTTGCCTCATTGGGATCCAGAGTCGGAAAACTATGACTTGATGACACTGGTCACAGTAACAGTTTCTCAAAGAGTACAATGGTGGTTAGATCCTGCCCATTTCTACAAAGACATTCTGCTTGCTCCTGCACAGCTTCTTGTCTTGACTATGGATGCCAGCAACAAAAATTGGAGTGGCACTGTAGGAGAGCAGACTGCTGAGTAGGTGGGACAGAAAAAGAGGTATAGCCCTCTTCCAAAAAGAGTTAAGAGCAGTATACATAACTCTTCTGACCTTCACTCCTGATTCAGAACCAGGTTCTTCGGATTTGAACAGGCAATCAAGTCACCCATTTTTACATAAACATCTAGACAGGTCCAGAGGTTCGAGATAACTGGGACACGGTCAGAAAAAAAATTATTCTGTATCAACAATTTATCTACGAGATATGGAGAATGGCCATGCAGACAGATTGGACAGATGTAGATCTTACTGTTCTCAGTGAATCTGTGTCTTTGTTCTCTCCTCTTTCGAACCACCCATGAGAGGTGTAGGCTTTCATGACTCAATCTGTTTGCATCCTCTGAGAAAATCTCTTCTGCCCAGCTTTGGCTCTCTTCTTCCATCTCCAGAGGTGTGGAGGGTAGGAGCGATGAGTCAACACTGGCCTAGAAATCTCCTGTTTGCCACCGTAGTCCCTTGATGACAAAAATTCCTCAGAAGTTCTGGAATGATGAAGCAGATGTGCTGCTTGTCACTCTATCTTGGTGTCAAAAGCCGTGGTTTCCACTCCTGTGACAGTCAAAAATTCAACCTCACAGGGTTTCCCATTTTGTCCATCTCCTCTCAGGTCATCCCAACTGCCAGGAAACATCTTTGTATAGCTTAGCAATGAGGGTCTGGAAGTGAAAAGAGCAAGATTGTACTCATTGCGATGTTCCACAGAAGTCGCCCTTTTCTTTCAGCAATCCAGAAGGCAGAGTTCTCCCAAGGTGTATCCTAGACACTGGAAGCACTTTGCGTACTGGTGCTCTTCTAGTGGTTTACACGCCACTTCATGGTAACATTCTGGGATTCCTAAGACATCAGTTTCTGCCGGGTCCCACTGTATCTATCATATGTATCAGCTTAAGCAGTCAGTGGGCAGGAACCAGGTCAAATAGGGGGTCTAGTCTTTCTTCCTTTGATGCTCTGGCTTTCCATCTCCTAAAACGTTCCTTTTTGCTACCCCGTGGTACATATTCAACTTCCAAATTGGCATTTGCCTTTATCTTTGAATATCCTTCAAATGCAAACCTCTCCAGTTTGTTCCTTTAAAGTTCCTTACCTTGAAGGTTTTCTCTTTGGTAGCCATCTCCTCAGGTCTAAAAGTGGGGCAAACTGGAGCCTTACTCTCATGATTCTTTTATTATGTTTAATTTCCTGACAGAGTAGTGTTGTAATCAGATCCTCTTTTTTGCCAAAGGTTGATTCAGCTTTCCACTTTTCCAACATCTAGTTTTCAAGGTTTTTCATTTTCCCTCTTTCAAGCCAGGGTCTCTATGGCATTCTCTTGACCTCCACAGTGTATTATCTCTCAATCTGGACAAGAGTTCTTCACTCCACCAGGTAGATTTCCTTTTTACTACTATTGGATTGTTCAACAAAGGTCATCGGCCTTCCACAACACAATTAGGCTTAGGTGGACTATTTCTTCAGTGTATAAGACAGCAGAGGTGTCGCTGGCATCCATAATTCAGGGATGTTCTACTAGGATTCTGGAGGAGCAGCTTTTCGAGGGACCTCTATTAAAGACATTTGTGCTGCAGCCTCTTGGGTCTCTCCAAATACTTTCATTTCTCACTCTCTCTTACGTATGAGGGAGTAGTCTAATTTTCCTTCAGGTCACCAGTTGTATCTTCAGTGCATTAATTGTTTGCAAGATATTAATTGTCAAGTATAATAAAGATCACTGATGTTTTATAAAACGTTGTATACTTAGTTTGATATTTTTATACTTAATGCCTTTTAGAGTAGAGGTGAAACAGAGTGCATTTGATATGGAGATTCGGCAGGTCAAATAGCAAGAATAGGTCTTATTCTATGAAAAAGAACTTAATTCAGCTAAAAAATAAGCAGGAGGAGATAGAAAACTTTCCCTGTATAATACTAGTAAATTTATAAGGCAGTAGAATAAAGGAACACATTATGTCTAAAGGTATCATGTGCAAATCCCTTAAAATAGAAAATGAGTTTGAACTTCAAGTTTCACTGATATGACAATCAAGAAAGCTTGTAGGTGAAAAGAGTTCAGGGATATGATTTAGCAATTTAGTTCCTTTGGAGCACAGGCCTTTTTAGTCCAAAAGCTAAACTTAAGGGGCTCTGTGAAGGAAAATGTGATGTTTTTGCTAATGCTAAAGATGCTCATATTTTCCTCATGATGTAAAGACTGCACCAAGAAAGACGTACACGGAAGGCAATGCTTGGATTACTTACTAATAATCTTGAGTCTCAGTTATCCTTATCAGAGTAGTACCTTTTCTCCCTTACCTCTCAGTCTAAAAATGTTGCATGAGTATTTTTCGCTGGAAGTAAAAATTGCTTTTAAAGGCAAATGTGTTTTTTAGTTAGATACCAGGAAGAAGTATTGATTAGTTCATTCTTTATGGCACAAAACAGGAGTAGACACTAGGATCCAAGTAAGTGCATCATGTTTAAGGAGTTTTGTTTTTTAATAGCAGTGCTTTAAATGGGCCAGTACTCACAAGTACTGAGTACCGGCACTTTTTATTTTTAGCCCCCTGAGTACCGGCACTTTTTCATTGCCAAGGAGATTACTGGTACTCATTACTGGTAGGCTTTGTGGTACTTGTGCTGCTGAGGATGAGGCTGTGTGTACGCCACTCTCACAGCCAAAGTGCCACTGTAGCCCTGTGCAACTCGTTTACATCATGTTAGTGTGTCCAGGTGCTGGTGATGGAGCAAGGTAAACGAGAACATTTTGAACCCCCTAATATTAACATTAATAATTAATACAATTGTTCGTTTCAGTGAAATAACCAACAACGTATGTTTTCTATATAAGTGTTACTGGTAACATGCAGTATCTGTGCAAACTAATCAACTTACAATTGGTAATGTGAATAACGCTAACATAATGATTTGCGTACTAATTAGAATAATATTGCATGATTTGTGCTATGTAGTAAATCGTATGGTGGCACAAGAAAGTGGTTGGTAAGTAAGAAATAGCTTTATATGTCGCTTTTGCTAGGTAACACCTAACTGGGGTACGTAGAATGATGGGAGGGAAACGAAAAGGCTTATTTTCTTTATTCTTAACTATTTTCTGTTTATTTCTATGATAGTTCGCTCAGGCCTGCTAGGCCGTGCTGTAAAAAAGGCTGCTGAGGCAAACAAGCTAGAATGCGCTTGCGCAAGATGGCTTCCAAGCGGAAGAAAAAGCTGTGAACGAATGCATCACGTGGTTATTTCCAAAGACTAGGATGGAAGAGGGATCAAGGTTGTGATGACCTTATTACCCAAGCGTGTGCCAAGGGGGGACTTAGCGAACGAGTGTGAGAACCAGCAGTGCATTCGTGAATGGACAATGAACTGTTTAAAATAAAGTATCGGAAAGAAGATACAAATAAAGACTGTCAATTGGATTGGTAATGTCCTGAACCCGTGAGAAAGGACAAAGTTATGAACATTCTTCGGAACTGGTTTGAGCAAGGAGGGTAATAATGAGATGTATGCCACCCCTCAAATGGACTAATTAGAGTGAATCTCGCCCCCAAAATGTAACATTTCTGTTTAGTAAGCTAGTAGTAGGGTATAAGAGGACCTACTCTTAAGTAGGAGGAGCGCTGTTTTTACATATTTTCATTGAGCACTGGACGCTTACGCTGGAGAAGCCGCTGCTATTTTTTCGATAGGCCTTTATATTTTTAATATGATTAATCTTTTACTCATAATTCTGATTGAAAAAGAACGAGAGTGTGGCGGTAAACCTATATAGGTGGTCCGTCGAGGAGGCCTGTTTTGTAGGACAGACAGTCAGTTTTTGGGAGTTCCATGCTGAGATCTGAATTTAACTGCTGTGACAAACTTTATTTTTCCATCTAAAGGGTATGCATTGCAATTTCAATTTATTCTTATAATGATAATAAATGTATTGATCCAATTAATAAAACTGAATTTATTCATGCTTATAAAAATTAGATAAACTATATTATAATTAAATTTACGAGTCTGTGGTTCTTTAGCTCAATAATAATTGTAAATGTTTAATAAGAGTTTATAGTGATTGAGCTGGTCTTAATCATCATTAACTGATTCCTACTAGTTGGTCCATCGACCAATGAGCGGAATACCTGAGAAAATTTGAGAATTATTATGATGTTTTAAAAAGGTATCCCGTCTCCTTCCAGCAACTCATTAACTTTTTCTCCTAAGTAAAGGCGGATGAGTTCCAGGGAATATATGAGTGAGTGAATGTTTATGCAGTGTTATGGGCCCCACCGTCATATTGGTATAGTTGTGAAGAAGAATGTTTTTCAGCCTGGATATCAATGCCTAGAGGAGAGGAATTTTTATTGATAGCGCCGGATCAGATTTCTTGGTAGCAGAGTTATGGTTACTATAGATTAGTTTGGTGATTATTGATTATCGATTATTGATTATTTCATGTCTAACACTTCATGTTAAATTGTATTACGTTATATGTGAGTCGAACGTTTTGAAGCTTCCGGGAAGTAGGAAGTTGACACGTGTGGCAAGAGAAGTCACATGGAATAGTGCATTGTCTGAGTTTCATATTGGTGATAACACAGGTTGTGTTATGATAGGGACAATTTCCGTATAAAAGGTGTGTGAGTGAATTAGCAACCGGTTTTCTTGTGAAACTCTGGCCTTAATTCTCAGGAGCAGTGTAGTCTCCACATGTGTTTTATCCCCAGAGAAACGGGTTTACCCCTTGCTTGAAAGAAGGGTAAGGTAGAGGGAAGTGCTACACTTATCGAACGAAACTGTATTCTTGCGAAATAGAGTAAAACTGTCACTTTTGTTAGCGAAATCAGACAAAGGAAATGTGTTTTAAATGTTGTAACTAACCAAGAACAGGTGAAAATAATTTGCAGATAAATTTTGTAAAGGAGGGGTCAGGAGCAGAACTGACGTCGACAAAGAGCCGCGCTGGAATTGGTCAGTGCACTGGTTATATTGAAAACGCCCTGATTGGAGCGTTGGTGTGATACGCGCTAGGATAGGTTGGATAAGCAGTGACGTAGAAGCTTCGTATTGGAGCGTTGGTGTGAGTCGCGCTGTGATAGGTCTGAATAAGCGCATAGAGAACAGAGTTGGATTACGAGTTTGAAAAAGGAAAAGAAATCGTGAAATATGGCTTATTATGAGTATGGTAGAGAGAAAACGTCGTGGATGGTGAAAATTAAGAACTTTTTTAAGAAAGACAAAAAGGTAGTGACTAGAGAGGGACAAGTAATTCCTCCGCCGAAATCACCAGCTTCGCATATGATGCTGAAATACGGATATCATACCTGCATATGGTTAGCAAACTGGACTAAATATACTCAAAATGATGGAGTATTAGCCTTTCCCGAGAATGGTTCATTTAGCGTAGCTGTACTTCGAAATTTGAGAGAGAAAATGACGAAGCTTGAGCCTAAACCCAGACCAACACAGTTTGAAGCGTTGAGTGAATGGGAAGATGAGATGTATGAACGAGAAAGATTCAGAGGAGTAAAGAATCATGATTTTGTTCCTGGAAGGTTATGGGGAGTGAATCATGAGGACAGAATAAAGCGGTGGAGATATGCTAATATGACAGGAGGTTTGTTTCCAGCCTTTACAGTTGAAGAGGAAGCAAGGAGAAAGTGTACAGAGAAAAAGAAACATTTAGTTACAGAAAGGTACGGGTATGGTGGTAGCGAGACAGAGGATGAATTACTGGAAGATATTTTAAACCGAAACCCACCTCCATACCAACAGAATTCTGCGGTGGTGACACCTAATGCACCGCCAATGGAAACTGGGAGGAATAAAAGTCCAGAACGAAGGTACGAAATAAATAGGTCACAAGAACAGTTGAAAACCCCACAAAGTGAAAAGGTTGAAAGTGACAATACAACTGAATTAGCAAAAACCACGAGAGAATTGACTGAGAAAATAAGAGAGTTAACAATGAATATGGAAGCCGTAACTGTACCGGTAACAATAGGTCCAGTAATACCAGTTTTTGAGAATCAAAGAATACATGAACATTCTTTAGTCATTCCCATGAATTCAAATTTGCAAAGAAGGAAAGAAGGGACGGAACTAGAAAATGAAGGAGCGAGAAATTTGGTCAGCTCATATAGACCGAGCCCACCTACAAATTTGACGATAAATGAGAGCGAGTTTAGGAAGATTCCTATGGGAACAGAGTCTGCATCAGAAACACCAGAGAGGAGTAGAAATTGGGTAGAAATAAATAGTACACCTGTAGGTCCAACTCCCGATGAATTGAATGAATGGATGAAAACTCTGCAAAAGAAAGAGACAGAACCAAAACCACTAGATGTAATTAGGTTAAAAATAGACACGGAAGAGTTAATTTTAGGGACTATTGGTACAGAAAAATTGAAAACATATCAGGATAATGAGATTATGTTTTTATGTAAAAGTATTACATGGAGAGCTAGAAATTTGCATGACAAATTAGAAGAGGTAGCGAATGAACTAGGAGTAGAATTTGTAAAGGTGTGAAGTTTGCAGAAACCATATAGGGTAGATTTTTGCGAGAAAGATATAGAAAATTTGAACACATCAGGACGGTTAACCCAAATAAAAGAATTGATTGTTTTGTTGAGAAAATGGGGTGATGTGGACAGATGGAGAAGCAGGTGGACTAAAAAGAATGAGAGAATGACCGATAAAGCGTCTTTGGCTTTTGCGGTGACAGACAAAGAACCAGTTGTAAGGGAGTATCCAATGAGAGAAACTCCAGGAGGTAGTTATGTGCATGTCCCTTGGTCCAGTCAATATATACTGTCATTTACTAATGACTTCCCAAAATTAAGAGAAAAGCCTGTGGAATGGTACAGACAAGTGGAAAGGTTTGTTAAGGTTTCGAAGGTGTTGTGGGTAGATTTGGATGGATTATTTGACATAGTAGTGCCAGCTGATTTATGGACAGAATGTAAGATTACCATTGATTGGCCAACTGTAGAATACCCAAGAGAACCAAAAACAGGAGCACCAGGACCAGAAGTTATGAGGAAATACGACCAAGTTATTACCTTTTTGAAAAATAAAATTCCACCCAAAGAAACCGATTGGGTAAAAATTGATAGAACCACACAGGAGAGCAAGGAATCTGTACATGCCTATTACGAGAGGCTACTTCTGGTTTTTAAACAGTATAGTGGCTATGAGACTTTAAATGAGAAAGATATGAGTCATTTTGTATATAGATTTGTTTATGGGTTAAAATCAGAGATAAGTGAAATGATCAAACAGCATATGATCTGTTGGCAGAACAGCACAGTAGACGAAGTTTTGAGATATGCTAAATACTGTAGTGATGATATTGAGTGTAGACAGCGTAAATTAAAAGAGAAAGCGATGTGGGCACAAGTGAAAGTCGCAGAAAAACAAGAAGCTCAACTGAATAATCAGGTTAATGAGGCAGGACAAACTAAATCCAAACCAAATATAGGTAAAGGAAAAGGCCAAATGAGTATAGAAGAGGCAAAGAAAAAGTGCCCATGCCACAACTGCGGAAAATTAGGGCATTGGAGAAACGAGTGTAAATTCCCTCCAAAAGCTAATGCGGAAAATCAATCATTAAATCCACAGGTGCAGAGTGAGGTGAGTTACCAACAGCTGCAACAACCGCAGGTAGTTACTCAGCAGAGTCAGGTGCCTCAACCACCACTTCCCAAGAGTGTAAATCCACAGAGATACAGTGCAGAAACAGGATTCTACGGAGGAGAGCAGGTAACACAATTGCCGCGCGCAGCTGCAATATCGCAGTATTGGTTACGACAGGATGGGAATGAGTCGAATGAAAGTTTATGACGGTGCCTAGGAGAGGAGGAAGAGTGCGTGCTTGGCGCAACTCTAGAGGTAGATCAAGCAGGTCCATTTGTGGATGGAGAAGTGAATGGTGCAAATGTAACATTCCTTGTGGACACTGGAGCTACCCGTTCTACTGTTAGATCAGTGGAAATTCCAAACCTTCCTCTCTCAGGTGAACATATCCAAGTCGTTGGTGTCTCAAATCAGCAAATTAAGGCGCCTCTTACCAAATTAGTAGAGGTAAAGATTGGACCATTCAGAGAAATGCACCGATTTGTGGTGTGTGATTGCAGTCCTGTGAACTTGCTAGGACGCGATCTACTCTGCAAAATGAATTGCACCATCTATTGTACTCCAGATGGGATTGCATTTCAGACCCCGATGAAGATTTACTGTATAAAATGACAATGGTGAATTTAGAGTCAGAAGTGAATGATTTATTTCCTGTGTTTGATGTAGAGAAAATCCCAATTGAACTAAAAGAAACAGTAAAACAAGAGGTGTGGGATTTTACGGGTGAAGATATAGGGTTAATGAAAGGAGTAGACCCTGTTAAAATTTCTGTTAAAGAAGGAACAAATTACCCAAATACTCCACAGTATAAATTGACGCCAGAAATAATTGAAGGAATAACACCTGTAATAAACAAAATGATTGAACAAGGAATTCTGAGAGAAATAATGAGCAGTCCATGTAATTCGCCTATAATGGGACTGAAAAAGCCGAACGGAACATATAGAATAGTGCAAGATTTGAGAAAGGTCAATAAAATCGTTGTTCCTTGTTGTCCAATCGTACCAAACCCTGCTGTAATTCTATATCAAATTCCACGTGAAGCAGAATGGTACACCGTCATTGATTTGTGCCATGCATTTTTCTCTATCCCATTACATTCAGATAGCCAGCCATTATTTGCGTTCAGGTTCGGAGAGCGTATTTTGGCATGGTGCCGAATTCCTCAGGGGTACACAGAAAGCCCCTCAATCTTTAATCAGATTCTAAAGAAATCATTGGAAGATTTAAAAATGCCCGAAAAATCTGTGATGGTTCAGTACATTGATGACCTATTGGTGGCATCAAAAACAAAGGAAGCTTGTGTTATCAACACAATTGCTTTGCTGAACCATTTAGCAAAAGGAGGACATAAAGTATCCCCATCAAAATTACAGTTTTGTCAACAAGAGGTCCAATATTTAGGTCATAAGATTGAAAAGGGAGTACGAAAAGTAACGACTGAGAGAATAAAAATAATTCAAGGAATGAGAGCTCCAATGACACAAAGAGAGGTAAGAATGTTCCTGGGAATGGTTGGATATTGCCGACAGTGGATAAGTGGACTTTCATTGATTGCAAAACCATTACAGCGATTGACAAAAAAGGATATTAAAGATCCTTTTGAATTGAATGATGAGGAAATGAAAGCGTTCAGAGAATTAAAAACGAAACTGTGTGAAGCTCCGGCACTGGGAATGCCTGATTATGAAAAAGATTTTGAGCTGTATTGTAGTGAGAGATATGGGTGTGCGCTTTCAGTCTTAGTGCAAAGACATGGAAACATGAAAAGACCTATTGCATATTTTTCAGCTGTTTTAGACCCGATAGCAAAAGCGTTGCCTGGATGTCTGAAAGCAGTAGCTGCTACTTGTGTGAGTCTGGAACAGAGTGAAGGCATTGTGATGGGATATCCATTGAGAGTATATGTTCCTCATTCTGTGGAAATTCTTTTGACAAGAACCAAAACTCAATACATGACGCATAGTCGGCTGACTAGGTATGAAAAGGTGATTTTAAGTGCAGACAATGTAACCATTGACAGATGCACTAATGTAAATCCTTCAACATCATTGCCAGATGAAGAGAGTGTGATAGATATGGATGAAGTCGATCATGATTGCTTGAATGTACTCGAGTATTGTACAAAACCGCGACCGGACATTAAAGATGAGCCTTTAAAAGAATCAGATTATGTACTGTTTGTGGATGGCTCATGTTTGAGAACGAGTGAAGGAGTTTTGAGTGCAGCATATGCAGTATGTACAGTGGCCGCCATAATGGAAGCATCTTGTTTGAGAGGAATACGTTCTGCCCAAGTGGCTGAACTAGTTGCTCTAATTCAGGCATGCAAACTGGGAAAGAATGTCCGAATCACAGTAATCACGGATAGCCAATATGGTTTCGGAGTGGTTCATGATTTTGGCCAGATCTGGTCCCAGAGAGGTTTCTTGACGTCTGCAGGGACCCCAATCAGAAATGGTGAGTTTGTGAAAAAGTTGCTTGAGGCGATACAGCTGCCTAAACAGATTGCGGTAGTGAAGTGCAATGCACACAAAAATGGGGAAGACTACATAACTGTGGGCAACAAATTTGCCGATGAAATAGCTCAGTACTGTGCCAAAAATGTAGTCTCATTGAACCGAGGCAGGGAAAGAGAGCATGTTTCATGTCCTTTGCTGTTTACTAACCCTGTCGAGACATGGGATGAAGTGAGACAATTGAAGGAAGCAGCAGATGATGAAGAAAAAGATAGCTGGATCAAAGCAGGATGCAGAAAAAGGGAGGAAAATGATGTTTGGGTTTACAGAGATGAAAGACCAGTTATGCCTGATAGCATGATTTCTGACATGGCATGGATGTACCATGGACAAGCTCATATTGGAAGAGATGCAATAATCAGACTTTTTAGACAAACCTGGTATAACCCAAAATTCAGAGCCATAGCTGAGAGTCTTTGTCAAAGATGTCTTATTTGTCAACAGATAAATCCAGGAAAGAAGACAGTAGTGAGTCTAGAAACTATAGGACGAGAGAGAGGTCCTTTCACGAGAATGCAGATGGACTTTATCGAAATGCCCCCAAGCAACAGACTAAGATATGTTCTTGTAGTCGTCTGTTTGTTTTCTCGTTGGGTGGAAGCCTACCCGACCAGAAGGAATGATGGGATTACAGTAGCAAAACTCATGCTGAGAGAATTCATTCCTAGGTACGGTTTTCCAGTAATGATTGAAACAGATAGAGGAACACATTTCCAGAATGAATTAATTCAATTGATATGTGAAGCACTTGGTATTAAACAGAAACTGCAGTGTGCACACAGACCAGAGGCTTCTGGAGTAGTAGAGCAAGTGAATGGAACAATAAAGAACAGGTTAGGGAAAATGTGTCAAGCCACAGGACTCAAATGGCCAGATGCCTTGCCATTGGTCTTAATGACTATCAGAAGCATACCAGAAAGAAAGACCGGTCTGAGTCCCCACGAAATAATCATGGGACGAGCAATGAGGCAAGCACATGTACCTGTCAACAAACTGCTGACTATAACTGATGATCTCGTGTTGGATTATTGCAAAGGATTGGTTGATGTGGTACGTTTTGTGTTTCATCAGGTTGGACCGGATGCGACCACTCTTGAAAGAAAACCAGCTCATGATTTGAATCCTGGAGACTGGGTCCTCATAAAGGTCCACAGGAGAAGAAACTGTTTGATTCCCCGCTGGGACCAACCACGACAAGTGATCATGGTGACAACAACTGCAGTCAAATGTGCAGGAGTGAAACACTGGGTACATGCCAGCCACACCATCAGAGTTCCAGATCCTGAAGTTCGACCTGTAAGTCAACATCTGGAAATATCCGATACCAGTTCAGCATCCGATGCAGAAGAAGAAACGAACAGGGCCCCAGAACCTGAAGATCGACCTGTAAGTCGACATCTGGAAGTCCCAAGTACAAGTTCAACGATAGGAGAAGAGAATGAAATAGCAAAGGTTCCAGAATCTGAAGATCGACCTGTAAGTCGACATCTGGAAATATCAGACACCAGTTCAGCCTCTGATACAGATCACTCAGATTGTGGTGAAAATCTGAAAAGGGATTGGAAAATTGATATCATAAAAGAAGAGACTGAGCAAAAAGACAACAATAGTGAGCAACCAAGTACAAGCTAAGTTAAAGATCCTTCAGAAATCATTTTAATAGATGAAGAAGGGATAGTTTCAAATAGAAAGATAGAAGAATCGGAAAACTGCCGAGGAGCAATAGGGACAGATCGGCGAATAAAGAAACAGGGAAATATAGAAACAGATAGAGAGATTGACACACATTCGGAAGAACCTCGAGGAGGGACAGAAGTAGGCGATCAAGGAAAAACATAAGGAGGATCAGAACTAGATGAAAGAGGTGAAATCATAAAGTTCAAGATAAGAGATAATAAAGAAAGGTCTGAATCAGAATCAGAAGAAAGTGGAGAAGAAACAAAACAGAAGTTAGAATCAAGAAAGAGAACTTGGAGAACAGAAAGAGAGGAAAAAGAAAGTGACCCGAAAAGGCAGAGAAAAGGAGATAATTGGCCCCACGAAGTTAAAAGATTGAGATACAAGATCATAAACCTAAATGGAAAGAATGCAGAACAAGTAAATGAAATAAGTCAAAAGGAACAAGAAAAACAAGGTGGAAAACACTTGCAGAAAAAAAGAGTAAGGAAAGCAAATCTGAAATATAAATCACCTGAATGGCTATACATTGCGTTGACTGATATCAAAGAAGAAGAAATCACTCACGAGAACCCTGAACAAAGCTACAACTTAATGGGTGAAGGTGAAGTGCAACAAGTTTAAAGAAATTAGAAGGAAATTTCTACCGGACTGGACAAAACCCCGAATAAGACAAGAAAGAGTTCTGAGAAGAACTAAAGAAAGTACCAAACGAGACAAAGTGAGAACGTAGGGTGGCTAAGACGTCATTTCTGAGGTGTGGTGACACATTTTCTGTACATATTATAAATATAGACAATAGAACAAGATGGTAGATACTAAAAATAGAACATGTAGATGTGAATTCCTACATAGCTGGTGTAAGATGTGCTTCTTTTGTACAGGATTATTAATGACCGTATGGTTTATCTTAGCAATCACCATTCCTATTAGATTAGTGGTAGAAGAACCATCCATATTAGAGAATGACACGGAAAAGAAAAAGGGAGCTAACATGCAGGAAACAGACATATTAAAAGGTAGTGCAGAGTTACATAGAGATAGATCAATAACTGATTTTTCAAAAAATGTTTTCACAAAATTATTATATGAATATGTACAAACAATGGATGTGAGCGATTGCTATGTTTGTATGCAATTGCCTGCGTCCGTTGCAGAAGGTGTGACCTATCATCACCTTCCTTTGACGTATGGAATAACATGTAGTGTTTTAGCTAGTCTATTTTATAGAACAGGAAGGCTAGAATATTATTATACTGACATGGATAAGATTTTTGCAGAGATTCCTATAGTATCTGAACTAAACAAGGTGAAAGAGGCAAAGACGTTTGGAGAGTTTTTCTTAGAAAATAAAGTTCTTTCGTTAGATGACATAGTTAAACACAACCTTACCTGTGAGTTAAGGAAGGAGGAAAAGGTGATTTTAGAAATGGTTGAAACCAGAAGAATAACATTTCAGAGAAAAGTGATAGAGGAAGAAGAGACAAAAACACCTGTTTGGGCGTTTGAAAAAGAAAATAATGATAAGAAGAAGACAAATGCAGCTATGACTTTGGATTGGCCCCAACAGGGAAGGTTGTGCATTAGTAGAAATAGAAC
This sequence comes from Calotriton arnoldi, assembly GCA_963921515.1. Lineage (NCBI taxonomy): Eukaryota > Metazoa > Chordata > Amphibia > Caudata > Salamandridae > Calotriton > Calotriton arnoldi. The sequence continues at coordinate 3,518,612 of CAWUFW010000215.1, read as the reverse complement.
AAGGTATGATAACTATTTCGTGGGTTCCAGTGATTGTCGAGACAACTATAAAATTTTAGGAGGTTGGGGATTCAAAGGGGGAAAAGATCCAATATTTCCAGGGATCTATTATATTTGTGGAAACAGAGCTTATTACAGGTTGCCGGACCATTGGTATGGCTCGTGCTACTTAGGCCTGGCCTTTCCAAAGATCTTTCATGTAGATAGTGAAGAAAAAGGAACACACGAAATGGGTGAGACATTCACACATAGAAAAAGGGAAAGTTTTTCAGAAATAGTGGGTGATATTTTTGGAGCATTGATACCAGCAGTGGGAATATCTTTGAATGCATTTAAAATTCGGAAGTTATCCACAGTAGTAGATCGTTTATCTACAGATACTGCTGGAGGGTTCTTGATGGTAAATACCGAGATGGTTGCCATGAGAGCTATGGTGATGCAAAATCGACTTGCCCTTGACATTCTTTTGGCAAAAGAGGGTGGAGTCTGTGGAATGCTGAAAGTTCAACATTGTTGCACTTACATTCCAGATAAAAGTGAAAATATACAAAAGTATATAAAGAATATTACAAATTTGCATAAAGAACTGGTTCCACTGGAGGTTGAAAATGCCTGGGAGAAACTTGGTAAGAGTTTTTCCTCAGTGTCAAGCTGGTTTTCTAAAATAAGTAGTTTTATTATAGGGAAAGTTATGATAACAGCAACAATAATAATTCTAGTATATTATTTGTGAGATTTGTTATTATATGTATCAAAAGGAGAAAAAGACAAAACAAAATAGAAAGAGAAAATAAGATAAATAAAGAAAAAGAAAGAGAGATAGGTGAAATAGAACTGGAAGAACTGAAAGAAAGCATGTATAAGAAAACAAAAAGACAAGATGAAAGGGATACAGTTGTGTAAAACTAACAAGAAGCAAATGGACAAGAAATATGCTATCTGACAAATTGGTGTGACATAGGTTTTTGTGGTGATATTAAAAATCACCAAAGGGGGGAGTTGATGGAGCAAGGTAAACGAGAAAAGTTTGAACCCCCTAATATTAACATTAATAATTAATACAATTGTTCGTTTCAGTGAAATAACCAACAACGTATGTTTTCTATATAAGTGTTATTGGTAACATGCAGTATCTGTGCAAACTAATCAACTTACAATTGGTAATGTGAATAACGCTAACATAATGATTTGCGTACTAATTAGAATAATATTGCATGATTTGTGCTATGTAGTAAATCGTATGGTGGCACAAGAAAGTGGTTGGTAAGTAAGAAATTGCTTTATATGTCGCTTTTGCTAGGTAACACCTAACTGGGGTACGTAGAATGATGGGAGGGAAACGAAAAGGCTTATTTTCTTTATTCTTAACTATTTTCTGTTTATTCCTATGATAGTTCGCTCAGGCCTGCTAGGCCGTGCTGTAAAAATGGCTGCTGAGGCAAACAAGCTAGAATGCGCTTGCGCAAGATGGCTTCCAAGCGGAAGAAAAAGCTGTGAACGAATGCATCACGTGGTTATTTCCAAAGCCTAGGATGGAAGAGGGATCAAGGTTGTGATGACCTTATTACCCAAGCGTGTGCCAAGGGGGGACTTAGCGAACGAGTGTGAGAACCAGCAGTGCATTCGTGAATGGACAATGAACTGTTTAAAATAAAGTATCGGAAAGAAGATACAAATAAAGACTGTCAATTGGATTGGTAATGTCCTGAACCCGTGAGAAAGGACAAAGTTATGAACATTCTTCGGAACTGGTTTGAGCAAGGAGGGTAATAATGAGATGTATGCCACCACTCAAATGGACTAATTAGAGTGAATCTCGCCCCCAAAATGTAACATTTCTGTTTAGTAAGCTAGTAGTAGGGTATAAGAGGACCTACTCTTAAGTAGGAGGAGCGCTGTTTTTACATATTTTTATTGAGCACTGGACGCTGACGCTGGAGAAGCTGCTGCTATTTTTTCGATAGGCCTTTATATTTTTAATATGATTAATCTTTTACTCATAATTCTGATTGAAAAAGAACGAGAGTGTGGCGGAAAACCTATATAGGTGGTCCGTCGAGGAGGCCTGTTTTGTAGGAGAGACAGTCAGTTTTTGGGAGTTCTATGCTGAGATCTGAATTTAACTGATGTGACGAACTTTATTTTTCCATCTAAAGGGTATGCATTGCAATTTCAATTTATTCTTATAATGATAATAAATGTATTGATCTGATTAATAAAACTGAATTTATTCATGCTTATAAAAATTAGATAAACTATATTATAATTAAATTTACGAGTCTGTGGTTCTTTAGCTCAATAATAATTGTAAATGTTTAATAAGAGTTTATAGTGATTGAGCTGGTCTTAATCCCCATTAACTGATTCCTACTAGTTGGTCCATCGACCAATGAGCGGAATACCTGAGAAAATTTGAGAATTATTATGAATTTTTAAAAAGGTATCCCGTCTCCTTCCAGCAACTCATTAACTTTTTCTCCTAAGTAAAGGCGGATAAGTTCCAGGGAATATATGAGTGAGTGAATGTTTATGCGGTGTTATGGGCCCCACCGTCATATTGGTATAGTTGTGAAGAAGAATGTTTTTCAGCCTGGATATCAATGCCTAGAGGAGAAGAAATGTTATTGATAGCGCTGGATCACTAGCAAGCTCAGTATTGCGCTATGAGTGACAGAACAGGGTCCAATCAGACCCTGCACTGTAAATCACAGGTGTGAAGTTGTAAGCGCACTGGAAGTCCAGGAGGCCGGCTGAGAGTCCGAAAGAAGAAAGCCGTGGGAGGCAAGAATAAAAACAACATTTTTAATTCTGCTGTGAGCCTTTTGTGTGAGTGAATGTCTGCTTTTGTGTGTGACAGAGCGGAAGCAACAAAGAGAACATCAGAAGATTCTCTGAAGGTTTTTAAAGAAAATTTGAGGAGTGCTGTGTGAGCCCATGCCTGCTTGTTCTTGTGCCTATGTGTGCACGAGCTCATGGGCAAGAGAATGTCTGAATGTTGTGCCTAATACAAACACATAAGAACTGGAGCTGCAAATATCAAAGAATGCAGAAACTAAAGCATAGCATATTGTTTGGCCTTCCTTTAATTTTTTGTAAGGAGTTAACCAGTTTATGTTCAAACATTTATCATTGTTTTGGTATGTGCTGAAACTGCTGTAACTCATAATTTTTGCTATTCTGTAGTCTTTCACTAGATGCATGGAGGTGGGTGACCATTAACTCAATAGTGAAATTGCTGGGTGGTCGTAGCTGCACTGAAGGTTAAGAGGATCCTTCTCTTCTGGGCTGGGGGCGGGGCCTCTTCCCAGCAGGTCTTCACACCCCTCTTTTGCATATCTAAAGTTTAACCTTTCTCCATGACACTGTGTAAAGAACGGTTGGGCACCTAAATGCATTCTTTCACTCTGTATTCACAGTGTGCAGCTACATACTTCTGGAACAGTTTGGTCCACCCCTGCAGGGTGCTTTCAGACTCAACAACCAGAGATGCATTTGTAGTCAATTTTAATAAACTAACTCATTATAATGCCAGTTATGTTGTAAGTTCATAACAATCACTGATATGGTCAGTGCACCTGGTTAACTGAAACGCTTCTCTGTCTTGAGGATAGATATGCATCCACATCTGTTGCAAAAATAACTTACTTTATCACACTATCCATGCTTGGTATGCAGTGACGGCCTGAAATTTCTACGTTCATATATATTGCCTATAGAAAGTCACTGGATAGGAAATGTGCACAAACAGTAATTATAATAACTCTCTATTTGGAATTCACAGTGAAAGAACAAAGGAACTCTTCAAATAGAGACGAGCTGTACACATAATCAAAGTGGCGCTTTTCAGCATTTAATGAGATGTACAGACAAATCCCTGTACATAATGTTGGTGTATTAAAAGCACCAATCTCAATACACTGCGCAGGCCCACTCCATTTAAATTAGGTCAAGTTAGGCCAAGGTCACACAGCATTGTGGCAGTATCAAAAGGCGCAGGCCTGGTATTACAAAGCACAACCTCATTATGAAACAGCACTCATTTAATATACCTCAATGGCCCAGCTTCACAAACCATCTCACCATTATCCCAAAGTCCTGTGGTCACATATGCTGGCCTACAACATTGTGCAGGACCAACATCACCCACAGTAGTTTTTTCATGGTCTGATCTGGTGTGGTCCGTCCCCATACACACAGTGAACTGCATGAATATGCCCATGGTGTATAAGAGATGATGAGGATGGAGCCCTTCAAATGAGGACCTCTTGGAAACTGTAGCAGATGGGGGTGGTGCCCAGAACTGTACAGATATTACCTAGTGTACAGGTATTACCTAGTGAAAATTACAAATCTGGCAAAGCAGTGATGTGTCAGTGTGTGTGTGTTGAAGCTGTTCTGTAGGAACTGCACCTGCAATACCCTTCCATGGAAGTAATGATAAGTGGAAGGACCATGACACCTCACAATACAGAGCCCATTGTATACATGGCAGTATATTGGGAATTCTTCGGAAAAGTTTTAGAGCTGATATACATTTCAATAATTCTATTTTGCAGTTAGCTTTCATCAGAATGAGGCGAAAATTATGAGAACGTTAAAATATAATTTTAAGCTAAAAATCTCTCACCTATATCATGAGTTTTGCCATTCGGAACCAAATGCTGCTCTCCGTAAGCTCACCCTTATCTTTTCATAGACTGTGCCTTTATGGGGAACAAAGCACTGGGCAAAGAATTGAAATAACTAGCCGAGATCAGACAGGACTGAGCCAACACCCCACAGGACTGGAACAACATATCAACCAGTATTGGCCTATATCACGCCAACGGCTCAAGATCAGGCCAGGATGGCTTAGTTTCACACAGTACTGAGCCCAGAACACTCACTACTGGCCAAAGATCACACGCCGTGTGTCAAAGTCACTCAGTACTGAACCAATATCAGACACTGTTCGGACAAAATCGACTACCTGATTGCCCAAGATCAGGCAATGTTGGATCAACATCACACAGAGCTTAGCCAAGATCACATACTAGTGATCAAAAGGACAGTCAAAATAATGCATGACTAAGTCAAGGTCTCAAAGCACTGAATCAATCCAACATAGTGCTGGCTCAGTCTTGCCTGTTGCTTACCCAATCTTTCTCAACACAAGCACAACATCATACACCTCTGGCTTAACGATGCACAACGCTGGCACAGAATCAAACACTGCTGGTCCATGATCAAACTGTGAGGGCCTAAGTTCAAACAGTACTTGGCCAAGGTCACAGCAGTCCTAATATCACACTGAGCAGATCATTATGCACAGTTTTAAATCTCATGAATTTGTACTGAAAATCCTTGGCATACGAAATATAATCCAAACAGAACATGTCCTTTTAAAGGCAATGCGTGGCTTACACATTTGAGAGGGTCATAGTAGGAGACAGGTTATTAATTGCCTATATGTGCCTTGCCCACATGTGCAAAGGGAGTTTGCACATGCAGGAAATTTGAGACTTTTAACAAGGGTAATGCAAGGGCAAAATGAATACTTGACAAGTGGCAGTAGTGTCTTTATATAATCGTGTCCCGCCCCCAGCTCCGCCACTTGCCCCACCCCATTTCAATTTGATGAATACCCGCACTTATTTTTCCCCATTTAAAGCACTGTTTACTAGTATAAGTGAAAGTTCTAACCATGACACGCAGAGCTCAAGATAGCAGGCCATCACTTACGTATGAGGGGAGTGGTCTCATTTTCTTCTGGTTCATCAGTTGTATCTTCAGCGCAGTAAATGTTTGCAAGATATTAATTGTCAAGTATAATAAAGATCACTGATATTTTAAAAAACGTTTTATATTTAGTTTGATATTTTTATACTTAATGCCTTTTAGAGTAGAGGTGAAACAGAGTGCATTTGATATGGAGAATCGGCAGGTCAAAGAGCAAGAATGGTGCTTGTTCTATGAAAAAGAACTAAATCAAGCTAAAAAATAAGCAGGAGGAGATAGAAAATAATTTTGGAGGATTTAATCTTCATTTTCAGGAATCCCTGAATATAAAGAAGATGTAATAGGTAGCACTGCACTTATTGAAAATGAATCAAGAGCTCAATATTGCCCGACTCCCTCAGGATATTACTATAATGTGAGCCCACTAAGTTCCAGCACAGCCTTTGGCCTTCAAAGAAAACTTTCCCTGTACAATATTAGTACACAGGGTAATGAAGAAAGAAGAATACTAGTAAATAATACATGCATCAGGATTGAGTTGAGACAAGAAGTGTAGAATGGTCAGAGATAGAGGCAAGAGATGCAACCAAGACTAGACACCCTTGGTACTGGGCATCCCTGGCACTTGGCAGCAGTGGCAGTAGGTTCCTAATAAATCTTTGGACCCCTGCGCTTCTGTTTTTACAAATTAAGCGCTGGATTTCATGGACAACATTTACAGGTTACCAGGGGTCACAGCTGCAACACCTGGTTTGTTCCTTGAGACCTCTGGCACGACACAAGCCATCCCTGGCCTCATTGGTTTCAATGGCATAGCCAAGGACAAAAGGCTCATAGGGTCCAGATGAACCCTGTTTATTTTCTGTAGAATCCAATGTCTAAGGCTTTCATTCTAAAAAACAAACACATTCAACCACGAATTGCACCCTTACCGGAGGAAAAACATGACTATGCAGCACCTTTCATAACAAAGCTGGAAGCTGCTTACAGCGAGCCTGCAGAACAGGGTAGAGTGGCTGGGCCTGGGTATGACCTCTCAGAGACAATGGTGTAACATAAGCAGGGCCGGCTCTAGGGCGGTGCGACCGGTACCACCGCACCGGGTGCTTACTTCAGGGGGCGCTGAGATGGCAAGTTTATTTTGGTTTTAAAAGCACATGCTGCCATGTTCCTGGCCTCCAGCAATTTCCAGGCAGCAATGAAAATGCCAAGATAACTCCAGTGATTAATGTTCTTCTTTGAGAGAGATCGGAGTTTTGTCCAGTTGAGGTTTCGACTGATCATAAAATAGCACAGAGGGCTAATGTGCCTGCTGCAATGAACGTGTACCATGCAGATCACAAAGTGCATATAATGTAAATAGGTCAGTGGGTTACTGCTTTTCTGAGAGACATCCTTTTGTTATTTGCATTTTATAAGTTAAAATCCTAATATAGAACATTGAATTAAAAACTGTCATCAAAGAACTGCATGCACACTGCAAAGTAAAGATTAGAGCATAGAAATCGATTCTTATTATTAACAACCCCCCCCCAACTATGGTGTTCCGTTTTCAATTCTGAGTTTGTGCTTCTCCAGACCAAGCACTCTTAAACTGTACTCCCTACCGGTAGGGATGACATGTCACTCCTACACCTTGTCATCCTCTGGCTTATGTAACATTTCCCATACACTGCTTTACACATGTATGATTGATTGTCTCTGTGTAATGTGTGTGTGATGCAAGGTGCTATGACACCCTACAGTGGTATGAGTGACGCTATAAAACTAATTAAATGCATCTGAAAGAGAGTGGTTATAGAAACTTGAGTGGCACTGTTAAAAGGTGGTGGTGAGGGAATCCATGGTGGAGGAGGTCACCACCGCCACCATGGATGGGGGGACGCCTACAAACATTGTCGCACCGGGTGCCGCCAGCGCTAAAGCCAGCCCTGAACATAAGCCCCCGCAGCCTCCGCAGTGCAGGGGCTGGGTCCAAACTCTAGCAAAAGTGCTAGGTGGTGGTGGGGCCCTCCGTATACTTTGAAGGGGGGCCCCCTCAAGTTTCGTTATGCCACTACTCAGGGGGGAAAATAGACCAACTGCATGAAGAGTAAAGTCCCTTCAGCATTGTCTTTGTTTCTGCTACGTTTCACAAGTGCCTGTGCCAGCTTCTGACCTAGGACTAGAGAAAAAGAGTATGCAATTCCAGAGTCTGACAGAAAGTCTTTGTAAATGCGTGTGTAGCCTGAATCTCTCTGACATGGGGAATGGGACTGTCTAGGAGAGCAAGTTAACTTAACTTTCCTCAGGCCACAATGCCCCCTGCAAACTATAGTGTGGGTAAGTTTTGCATTTCCTTGACTCATACAGCCCAGCAGGAATGGAGCCGCCGAACAACTTTCCTGGATCAGATACATTGCAAAGATCAAAAAAACAAAAGTAATGTTTAAATCCAAAGCTGGGACTGCAGGTAAGATCGTTGAAATCCTCGGAGCTGTAATGTGCATTTTAACAACAGTAATCAGACTGCACTGTCAGGATAACTCTGCATGGTGTTCTTATTTATTTCCATCGATTATCAATATGGCACTGGCACACCTCAGGATTGATGCGGAATACATATCGCTGCCAGTTGGCACTGGATGTGTAACACCATTATCTAGTCTAGCTTCTTATCCAATAGCACTTTGTATTTTTGTTTTACCGCACTAATCACACCATGTAAGGTACTGTTAGATAAAATCAAGGGTGCTTTCAAGTCTGACTGAGTACAATATGCCTCTTGCCAGCTTTTCACACCTGCCACTTCATTGCTGCAAGCAGAGTGTACATATTTTGTGACAGAGGCTTGAAGTGCCTATTGCTTCCTGCATCTATTTTGTGAGGTGGACATGCTCTGCTGCAGCATATATTGTTGTTTTGTGTGCATGAGGTTCACCAGCCTTTGTCCATGCTGGATGTTTTGTGGAGGTGAGTTCCATTCCTGGTTGCTCTCAGTGCTCTACCTGTTTTAAGAGCAAATGCTTCTCATGTTCTACATGAAGGAGCTTTACAGACAGCGCGCGCCATCCTCTGCCTAGTTTGTGAGGGAGGTTTCTACTGATACTTCTTCCAGTATCTGTGTGAAGGAAGCACGCCTCACTGTTCACTGTGATGCACCATGTTGTGTGAGAGATGCCTCCCCAGCTAATGTCCATGGTGCAGCTGCTTTGCCTGAAAGTGACTTCCATAGTCGCTGTCTATACTGAGCCTTTTATGTCCATGTGTGAGGAAAGCTTGCAGTGCATCTGCCCATGTTTCTATGTGTGAAGAAAGCTTGCATAGCTTCTTTTGTGCTTTTCCTCTACTGCTTATGTTAGTGAAGCTTGTAGTGCTTCTGATAAAATCTTGTCTTCCAGCCCATGTTCTACCTGTTTTGTGTGGATGAAGCCTGCAATTAAGCTATCTGTGCAGTACCTGTTCAGAATATGAGTTAAGTTTACAGTGCTGCTGCTTGTGCCGCCCTGCACACTGTGAGGGACACCTTGGTTGTTGCTGCCTTTGCATCCTGTTGGAAGCATGTAAGACCTCAACCTTGAACCATGCCCTCAAGTGTTAGTCTGAATGGGAAACTGACTTGACTATGCTAATGGACTACAGGCAGAAGGGCTGCATAGAACAGGCTGAGACAGAAGGATCAACATTAAAAATGAAAGAGAGAAAGAAGTGAGGGTGCTGTTAAGAAAGTGGCAGGGCACCAAGGAAAGAGGAGGCAATGACTAAAAGAGATAGGAAAATAAATTAATGAAATAGAAGAAGCCAACCCTTCGTAACATAGGCTATTTACAACTACGACCCAAATTCTCTCCTTCCCTTTTCAGACTAAATTCTAGAGTGGGAGTGGGCACATCGTTCTCCAAATAAGATTGTGTAGCACAGCGCGGCCTCCTCAGTGGCGTAGCTAGGGGGGGGCGATGGGGGCGGACCGCCCCAGGCGGCCCCCCTTCACCCGCTACCACCCCCCCCCGCTCTTCTATCATTTTGCCATGGGCGGCAAAAGCAGGGGCCGCCACGGGCAGCCTAAGGCCTAGCTACGCCCCTGGGCCTCCTCTATCAAATGCAGCAGACTTTCTTCCATGCCCTAGCATGGGACTATTAGTGCTGTAGATCCTGGGGCCTGAGAAGAGAGGTGTGTCACAGTCCAGGTACTTTTAGATCTGTTGGCAGCATTCACAGTTGAGATCTCTTTTTCATGAAGGATTTTAAAGAGGTGGAAATCCAAGGCAGTGTCTTGAACTAGATTGCTAAAACAATGCAGTAAATTGACAACCTTATTTGAATTTCACAAAATCCCTGTAGCTGTGGTTAGTCTGTTGTACTGGCTCATGACAAAGACGGTAGGACAAGTTGAGCTAAGGGTGCCTGAGTCTCTGAGGGTACTGTAGAATGAGGGCTGAAGGAGGGGGGTGCCTGGTACAGTTTGTGTGTGTTGACATTTCATGTTTCATGGAAGACACACCAATTAGGAATCCAATCAGTGCTGCTTTAAAAATGTAAATGTCTTCTGCTCTAATGTTTAAAAGCCTAACAAGTAGCATTTAGAGGTTAGGAATATCTGAAAATTGTTAATCATTTCAAGTGCTACAAATGGGTTTCAGATTGAATCAATTAATCATTACATATTCTTTAAGAAGTGCTGGTACTTTCCATGCAGACTCTACATACTTATAAATTAGGTCTGGTAGATCAGTGGGATAATGCATGCACTGCAGCTATCTTTGTTTGACCTCATGGTCAAAGGTTGAATGCAAGCACGTCAAACCAGTCTTCATCATTTGGAAGGAATAAAAGTAATGTTAGTCGACGGGGTGATATTAAGTATCTGTAATTTACCAAAAGACGCACTGGGTGTACATGTATTTTCCAAGTATACCTTTTACATTACCAGTATAATAAAACAGCAACACAGAGAATTGTTCATAATGTTAAATGTAATGTGCGCAGCAGAGTTGAACTGTGCTTCTAGTAGTCTATTTGTGTCATGATTTGTTCCTTATAAATATGTCACCAAGGTGGCCTGTTTGCTTCTCAATGCCAGAATGGCATGCACAAATACCACAACCCCAAAAAGGCATGACACCATGGGTTTTTTGCTCTGAGTCAAATTGGTCATGAGCAGAAAGAAACTCCCTAATATCTATTAGCTACCTACTAAATGCATAAAGTCCCATCGTCAGGGTAATTACAAGAATTGGACAAGGTAGGCTCACTCACGTAATGTGACATGCTTCATCATTTGCCTTCTCGTCCCACTATAGTAAGATGGTACTACCAGGTCGGACTCAACCACAGAGGGGGGGCTGGCCCGAGGGAGTTCTTAGAAATTGTTTATTTATTCTGGATAAAATACTAAGATACAGTCTTGTTTGGTTAAAAAAGCCTTAGGATACACCACAAACATATCCTTTATTAAGGTGGTATCCTAGGCTTGTTTAAAAATAAGAAAGGGTATAATCAGGAGGCATATAACGGTGTAATGACCTATATGCGTCACTGATTGGAAAATAGTTTCATGCCAACATGTTTCTGCCTATATCAAGCCAAGCGGTCGAAGGCATTCTTCAGGGCAAATTCTATGCGTCCCTACACCACAGGGAAATAGGTGCTGACTACTATAGAAAATTCTGAGAGAACCTACCTCTCAGTTGAAGAATTTTGGTTATTTATCCTAAAAATGGTTTAAGAGTAAATAGCAAAAGAGATAGATTTATACAGTTGGTAGCACTTAGGGAATAATATTGGTGCTCATAATGATAGCAATTACACTATGAAACTAGCAATAGAACCCCTTGCGGCCAAAATTAGACAGCATCATCAAGATAAGGCACTACGTTGCTTCCTCCGCCCAATACTTATCTCTCTCAACGCTGACGATATCACCTTATATGTTAGAGAACCACACCACAACCTTAACCCACTGCTCCGTGAATTTGTGCGATTTGGGGGACTTTCCAAAATTCACATTAACTGGGCAAAATCCCAGATTTTCCCACTCACTACTTCGGTGACGGCATTTACCCCTGACTTTCCCATAGAGTGGTGCACTACTGAGGTGAAATACTTAGGGGTACACATCACCGCCAACCGTGAAGAACTGATGCGGCTCAACTACGGCAGAGCATTGGAGAACATTGCAAGCAGTATAACAAGATGGATTGCGCTCCCGCTTTCCATTGCAGGTCGCACTTCTCTCATAAAAATGGCCGTCCTCCCCAAATTACTTTATCTATTTTTAAACATCCCGTATGACCCGGCCAGACATTTCTTTTCCGCACTCCGCTCGGAGCTGATCCGACTGACCTGGGGGGGCAGACAACCTCGGCTGAAGTGGGAAACACTTACCAGACCTTACTCCCAGGGAGGGTTGGATGTCCCTAATCTGGAACTTTATTATCTTTGCGCTCAGGCACACTATGCCCACTATTGGTTCCACCCCCCTAGATACACACCTCATGTGGCAACGGAACATTGGCTGGCAGATCCCGTCCCGCTGGAAGGTGCCATTTTCACCACAGTCGCGCCCCGGGCGACTGACCCGTCCTCTGTTGCCTGCACAGTGAAGGCATGGCAACAGATCGCCAGGCAGTTACAAGCACCCATGCTGTACACACCTCTACTTCCCCTTGTTTACCACCCCAACATGCCAGTTTTTCAGGAGGGTGCCTTTAAAAAAACTAAAGCTAAATACGGCATCACTAGCTGGGGAGATCTCTATTTAAATGGGAAATTCCGTACTCTTCAACAGTTATTTTCAAAACAACCACCCTCCCCTATGGATATCTTCCTGTATGTCAGGTTGAGACAGGGTATCAAAGAATACACCCCCTCATACCCACTGGAACCTCAGGAGGTCGCCCCTTTGCGCACAATATTGCGTACTGACACTGCCTCACACTTAGTCTCCGCACTATACCACAGTCTATACACCAACATAACCTCGACCTCCTGTGCTTCTAGGGCAAAATGGATTACTGAGTTAGGTCATGGTATCACTGACGAGCAATGGACATATTGCTGTCTACAGACAGAACAAGTCTCTTCTAGCAGCCGCTTGTGCATCACGCACTACAAATTTCTGCATCGCACATATTACACCCCTGTCAAAATGCGCAAATATAAACTACGTGACAACGACAAATGTGAGAGGTGTGGGGCAGAGTCGGCGGACTTCCTGCGCCTTGCCTGGGATTGTAACGCTGTCCAAGCCTACTGGCGTCAAGTGCTTACAGCATTGGAGCAGATGACCTCCCTAAAACTCCAGCCATCTCCCATGTTGACCTTACTAGGATACACAGAAAACCTGGTCGTGGTGCATCGGAAAATTGTTTCATTTGGTCTCTTACTAGCTAAGAGAAGAATAGCAGGCCGATGGGGTCACGGTAGGGCACCTAAATTTAAGGAGTGGATTAATGATATGTTGCTCTGGCAGGAGCAAACGTACACATATGCAGAACTCCTCCCTATCACTTCGCGCCCTCAAGATATCTGGGACCCCCTAAAGGCATATCTTCTAGAACACCCTGCTGATGCCATAAACATTACACACGTAGCTAGCAGTTGAACACAATATTTGACTATTGCCCGCCTCTGTATGATATGTCTATATTTTGCAACAAAAATGTGTATTATGCTTTCTCAGATATGTTCCCTGATGTCACCTGTGGAGTTGCTGCATACGAACAATATTCGGATGTGCCTATTGATAATCATCTTGCTCCGGACCATAGAATGCATTTACTTGTTATCTAAATCTCTTTGACAAGCATGTACTACCTGTGTTCTATACATTCTATGCTGGATATACGTTTCAGAAAACTTGAATAAATAAATAAAAAAATAAAAAATTACACTATGAGACACCACCTAGTGTTTGTATATTAACAGCCTCTATTATCTTAAAAACCTTAGTTTAAAGATGATAACAAACGTGAGACAGTGATTCAAAAACAGTACATGCATAGGTGACACACACAACACACGTGGGTAAATGGGGGACGAATAATAGTCCCAGAAAGGATTTTTTACCAAGTAACATTATGCTATTTTCAGCATGGTCTGTCCGGGGTGGGCCTCTCCTGTTGACACACTCTGATTCGTATGTATCATATAGTATCAGGAGATGAAAGAGGTGAGAAAAGATAAGAAAATGTAAATATTGAGGCATGTTGATTGAGTATTTCTTTTTTCAATAGGACACACTTGTATATCCTGACACAACCATAGACTTAATCTCCTTTGCTAAGCATACAAAGGTAAAAACTTACAACATCAAGGTAGAGAGCCCACTTTGGTCCTAGGGTGACCCTTCGAACAGCAGACTGGTTCGACACAGGAGTGCGGGTCTGTGGTGCTTATCAAGGATGGGAGGTGGACATGTGCTCCTTCTGATATCTGATGCAGATCACCTGCTGCTGGTGTTGGCACCTTGCAAACCCCAGTGTTAACCACATGCAGAGCTAGTCATGCTCGATGATCATGACCGTGTGCATATGCATCGGTCAGTGTGCGAAACCGGTCCTGCTCCCGACTGTAGGAGTCTATTGCCGGTGCCGGGACCAGCAGGGGTAGAAGTTAGATTTCCGCCTCTGTTACTAGCGGTGTGCCTTCTCACTCGCTTACGTGTGGTGCATGTATGCTTCGGATTGTTCTCATTGCACATGCGTGTTAGATTGCAAAAGTCATGCTCCCGTCCTCGTATTCGGACGGGAAGCTTCTCGCATCTGTGGAAATCTAGAAGACTGCCCCTTTCAAGCAGTCTCAAAGGAATTTAGATGTTGTAGTCTTTCACACGAAATGCTATCTATGATACAGTGAACATGGGAGGGCATGTCTAATTAAAGATATGTTCTTTCCCCATTACTCATATTTTTTTCTATATTAGCTCACTGCTTAATTTCTAGGGGATCCTTAAAAAGGATTCTAGGTGTATGATGGTGATTGTTGTTCAGCTGTATGATGGGCCCCAGTCCAAATGTGGAAATGTCCAATTGCAGTACTTCATTGTCATACAATCTGGTGTATTCATCTGCCTAACGCTCCCCAGGGTATGTCATCATTCAGCCTGTAGTGTAGCTCCTATTTCCCTAATAGGCTCTGCGCATTGGAATAATATATCCTATAGGTTTGACATAGGACTAAGGTCAGTATGTCCCTATCGAGTATATTAAACTTAATTACTTGTGCCAGCTAGCTCAGAGGCCACTAGAAACTCCTTGACAACAAGAAGGGAGTAGTTTCTGGCAGCCGCAAAACATGACCACTGTGTTTCCCTTTAGAATCAGAAAGTGTCCCAGAGTCGTGGAAACAATAGATCACTATTTCACTCAGCTCAGTCGTGCATGCTTAGTTTTCTCCAAGTTACACAGAAAGGAATAGACGGGCGTTTTCAATAAAAGATTTATTGAACAGTCTTGTTTCTGGTGTAAGTAAAATGTGCTGTTACGATCACAAGACAGTATGCGAGATAAATAATGTACAGTGTGAGCAGTAGAAATAAATAGAACTGCGATAGCATTATCTTTTAGTATAGATGCTGTTACATAAATAACACAGACTAAAAATGTGAGTACTCATACGATGCATTGCTAAGCTAGTTCTACCCCAATGTGCCTAACCTGCTTAGGTGTAGGGAGAGGTATGAAGTAGGTGAAGTATTCCTTACTATGGTATACTAAGAGTATGTTAAGCCTAGTATGCCTAGTATGCCAAGAGTCCCTCTAGGTTCTTATCAGCTCCATACCTGAAGAATGAGAGAGGTTGGAATCTCTTTGCCAGACTCAAACTCCAACACCCCGCAAGGGAAGTCAGATCACTGGAAGCTGGATTCTCTGCGTGCAGGGATGACAGCGTCTTCTCAGTGCGTCAGGCCGGGAAACGGGCTCCTCTGAAGTCGAGGTCTCCTCTAGTTTACAAGGGCTAGGGAAGGTATATTTATACCTGAGAGTACCTAGGAATGTTTAGTATTGACGTGAGTCGGTCAGCGAAAGAAGTCATGAATGAACCCCTAAGGAATAACGGTTCATACATAATATATGAGTCCTTGAAGAAATCGATAGTCCTGGACTAGGGAAGCTCCCGCAGCCTAAGGGTCTGTTCTTCATGTACTCGTTGTGACGTTAGGGTGGACGGATGTCGGAGACCATGCCTGTATTTGGAGTGCATGGTTTAATGCCTAAATAAGGGCTGGGATTTTATGCCTATATAAGGACAGGGCGAATTGTGCCTATATCAGGACATGATACTGGAAAGCCCGTTTATGGACACCCTAAGAGGAATACAACACCCACTCCACTTTCGTGTATACGATAACACTAAAATGCTAAACATTTAAAATGCTAAACATAAAATTGAGTACCGCATATTTTTAAAAAAAAATATTTCTTAAAAGCATTAAAAAACATAGTAAAAAATGCAAAAGGTACTGTACATTTGAAGCAAATGCTTTTCATTTCAGGCATAAAGGTCGAAAATAAATGCAATTGGAATGAAATAAGCAGTAATATTTACATGTGACAAAAAAAATGATCGATAAGTTGTTAAAAAATCAAAGTCATTTCATGTCATAAAAATTAATGAACTGTTTTAGACACACAAGATGACTAAGTGTCTGTGGAAGTACCGCCAAGTCTGTACTATAAGGCTAGTTCTACTTTAAGCAGATTGAAGTGCCATTTTCGTTCGAAAAATGGGAAAAAGTTCAATTTTGGGAGAGTTCCAAGTTGTTTTGAAAAAATGAAGGCCAAATTGTTACTGCATCTCTGGAACACTGTATGCTGAATCAGAGTCAGTTTACGGGTCTGGTGTAAACATGAGATCATCTATTTCTATAGACAAAACATCATCCACTGTAGTTGGTGTTAGTTGGAACACCTCGTGAAGCAGGTTAATCGCACAGAGATGTGAAGCATCGCTTTCAGCATTGGTCGCCGCAGCAATGTTCGCGTCCGTTGTTACCTGTGTGCCTGTAGATCTTTCTCGTACCTCAGCAGCAGCCGGAAGCGTCTGTGAGATCTCAATGAATGCTGACATCAGGATAGGAAGCCTCTGGGGACAACACATAGCATGGGCCCTTATCTGGTCCAGCAGAGTATCGACATCCGTTTGCGTATCCGATGGAAATGTTAGACAGGTGTCCAACACGCATTCTACACCGCATAGCAGGCATCGTAGAACAGGTAAGATGCAATCTTGCCAGATTGGTCTGAATGACAGGAACCAAGTTGTATTAAGGTCCCGTAGACGATTTATGCCCAAAAGCTCTACTATTCGTTCACGGCACTTTCGTTCAAGGAGATCTTTCTCCATTTCGCTCGGAGTGATGTCTGCGAAGAGGCTGGCCATAGCGCAATAGCAGGAAGAGAAATAGAATTCCGGCAACAAGTGCTAGAATTAATGGTATGCCACCAAACACCGAATGTGCAAAGTTCGGGATGATTCCCGAGTATTGCCTGGAAAGGTGCTAACAGACCGGAGCAGATGCTCTTAAATACATGTATAATGCCAGTTGTATCAGACATGTTGAAAATTCGTCCTATCATTTCTACGAAATGTATAGGGCAGTTTGTACGTATTAAAGTCTGTATCTCGGCCGAAGTCCTTTCTATTTGTAGATCATAGGTTTCTTTGGCCGAGGTCAAAGGCACTGTTTGCTGTAAAAGCATGGCTTTCATTCTGCTCAAAGTATCAAATCTTATAAAAGAGACGTTCAGCGAAGGCCATAGAGGCGACTCCCTGACTGTGTCTATTGGGGCAAACAATACTTGCATACAGCAAGTGACAATGGAGTTGACTGTTACTAGATATGGGATGCCTGGCAGCATTCCGCAGCAACTCTGATCATTCAACATGAGGTAACTCCCATTAGAAAGTTGTCCAAACGTTGGATTAATCACAGCAGCTGGTGTACCCTGCTGATGGCAAGACAAATTTGCCACAGAACCATTACAAGCCCCGTGTAAGGAAATGTCCTGACATATAAGTGAAGCGCTTAGTGCACGTTTACAGTTTGTACCGCTCAAAAACACTTCACGATCCCCACTCCAACATCTATATGTATACGGTGTGCCTGTAGATCTTTCTCGTACCTCAGCAGCAGCCGGAAGCGTCTGTGAGATCTCAATGAATGCTGACATCAGGATAGGAAGCCTCTGGGGACAACACATAGCATGGGCCCTTATCTGGTCCAGCAGAGTATCGACATCCGTTGGCGTATCCGATGGAAATGTTAGACAGGTGTCCAACACGCATTCTACACCGCATAGCAGGCATCGTAGAACAGGTAAGATGCAATCTTGCCAGATTGGTCTGAATGACAGGAACCAAGTTGTATTAAGGTCCCGTAGACGATTTATGCCCAAAAGCTCTACTATTCGTTCACGGCACTTTCGTTCAAGGAGAGCTTTCTCCATTTCGCTCGGAGTGATGTCTGCGAAGAGGCTGGCCATAGCGCAATAGCAGGAAGAGAAATAGAATTCCGGCAACAAGTGCTAGAATTAATGGTATGCCACCAAACACCGAATGTGCAAAGTTCGGGATGATTCCGAGTATTGCCTGGAAAGGTGCTAACAGACCGGAGCAGATGCTCTTAAATACATGTATAATGCCAGTTGTATCAGACATGTTGAAAATTAGTCCTATCATTTCTACGAAATGTATAGGGCAGTTTGTACGTATTAAAGTCTGTATCTCGGCCGAAGTCCTTTCTATTTGTAGATCATAGGTTTCTTTGGCCGAGGTCAAAGGCACTGTTTGCTGTAAAAGCATGGCTTTCATTCTGCTCAAAGTATCAAATCTTCTAAAAGAGACGTTCAGCGAAGGCCATAGAGGCGACTCCCTGACTGTGTCTATTGGGTTAAACAATACTTGCATACAGCAAGTGACCCTGGAGTTGACCGTTACTAGATATGGGATGCCTGGCAGCATTCCGCAGCAACTCTGATCATTCAACATGAGGTAACTCCCATTAGAAAGTTGTCCAAACGTTGGATTAATCACAGCAGCTGGTGTACCCTGCTGATGGCAAGACAAATTTGCCACAGAACCATTACAAGCCCCGTGTAAGGAAATGTCCTGACATATAAGTGAAGCGCTTAGTGCACGTTTACAGTTTGTACCGCTCAAAAACACTTCACGATCCCCACTCCAACATCTATATGTATACGGTAAATCCCAAGATGTCTTAATGTATTTCTTACCCAACCTTTCATATATGCCTGCTTGCATTTGTCTGAGGCAATACTGAAACTGAAAAGTAGTCACAGGTAGTGTGATTTTGCCATGAATAAGCCATTCTGTAGCTGGTTTTTCTGCCACTGTGAATGGTAACTTTTCCAGTTTTTCAATGCTCAGCACTGTATACCTTGCTCCTCTTTGTGCCAGTTCGATCTGTTTATCAGTTAGATTGTATTCTGCAAACAGAGCCGATGTGTTGATGAAACGCCAAGGCACATAGCCAGCTCGCAAAGATTGCAGCGTCCAGCTTAATAACATAATAGAACGTAATTGAGATTGGCCTTGTTGTAACATCGCCAAATCTTGTTCTAGTATGTCGATAGCAGAGGATACAATGCCATCCAATGAATATATTCTGGAGGACAAAGTTGTTAACCCATTGTCGACCACAGATAGTGTTTTCTCTAAATTAATACGATCAAGTTCACGTATTCGTTCTGCAGCCTCCATCTGTGATTCTTTCCATGCTTCATTATAGGCAGCATAAATACCGGCATATATGAAACGTTTTTGACGCGGTTTTCTTGGTCCAAGCAAGAATTCCCTAAGGGCTGCGTCCTTTTTAAGTAAGGTTAAGTGTTGTTTCACATCCTGTAGTGTAGACTTATGCAGCCAATCGAGGCATAATTTCCCTACACTATATTTTGTTACTACTCCCGGATGTTGTCTTTGGACGTATCTTGGGTCTGGCCTATTAATAGTAAAGCCCTGAGTTTTATTCAGGAATCTTTCTTGACAGTTATTCGTGTCTGTGGGCCAGAATAACCATTTTTTCCAATCAGGATTAGATCTGTTGATTTGTAGTATATTGTCAACTGTCACCACTGCCTGTGTATCGTTATCTCTGGCAGGTGTTGGTACAGAAGGTGTGTTCATCTCTTTGATCTTGGCTAATCCAAGACAAGATGTTTGTTGGATGGTTTCATTCAAAAACATTATTTGTTCAGGGATGATACAGGCTCTAAATAAAGCTTCTATCCCCTGCACTTGCCAATCTTTAGTACCCCAGACTGTTTTTGTGTCTATTGTGTCTTTCCAAAAGTCGAAACCCTGTCTAGACAGTTGGGCATTAAATAATGCAGAGTAAATCTGTTTTGTATTTGTTAACATAATTTTCAGTCCTGTCGTGTTTACATTTTTATAGTAAAACATTTCTGGATCAGATGTATTGTAACCTGAAAAATATGGAAATTTACTAGCAAATGTTTTTGAACTACCTTTAGGTGGTGTAGGACAATGTTCCCATTGGTTAAACATAAACACATTTCTTGGATATGCAGTTTTATGCAAATAATGATGACCATAGTGGTTATAACAATACATTTGTTCATAGTCTGATGAACCCTCTAAATATTCATGTTTAGAAAATGCAGCAGATTTTTCTAGGTCAAACATTATGTCATTGACAGTCTCAAAGTCCCAATCATCTGAATAGGTACTGGACGTAATTAGATCACTTAGTGACATTTTAAACAAATGTGGAATGTTCAATTGTTCCGTCGGGCCGAAGACGTCAAAATCTGTTTTGTCCCACACTATACCATCCTGAATAGGAACAGCTGTGATGTTCACTGATGACAAGTCTCTTGCTTCACGATGGGAAGATTTATGAGGTTTCAAAAGTACGTTCACGCCTTTTCCTTCAGTGTTTACATGGATGTATCTGCCACTTATAAGCACGCTCACAGTTGTTACCAAAGCTAGCCAGAGCAGGAAGACAAAAAGTCCAGATATAATCCAGAGTTCAATCCATGGTGAAACCAAATAAGTCTTTTTCAGAAAGTGAAGAAAGTCTTGTACTTGCTGCTTGAATTTGAATGATGCTGGCATCGTTTCAGGTTCACTGGGATCTTCTGAGAACGTATCAAAGTCAATGAAATAGCCAGAAGCAGTCCTATCAATTGTTGGAATAGCATCAGGATTTGTAGAAATCACTGGAACCAGTTCATCACTTGTTACGTTGGTGTAGACAGGTGTATTTGGACAAACTGTTACTTGGTGTTCAAGAGGGATGAGTTCCATAGCGTTGTTGCTTAGTCCTCCATCAGTTACAGCTGAATTCTCGATTGTTATCAGTCTTTCAGTCTGAACCTCTTGGATAGTAGCGAGAGGAGTGCGTCTGCTACTAGGTCGGAGTCCACGAGGCCTACTATTTAGTATTGGCCACATACTGTGGTTTGATCAGGTCGATGGACAGAAATCTTTTCGCCTTTCTTCCAGCAAGGGGCAGCAGAAGTACTGTTCTTGTTCCTTGAACGGCTAGGACAGGTACTGGTTGTCTGTAAGAAGGTCCAAATTCCTTCTTGTCCGCAATTTTTTCTCTGACTAGATCCCCAACTTTTGGAATCCAGACAGGCCTTGCTGGGACCGCCGATTTTTCCCCAGTGGTGGTTGGCTGTAGGAGTACGTTGCATTGTTTCGTTCTTAATTTGTTTAAGTCCTGTAAAACAGCCAAACGATCTTTGATATCAAAAGGTTTATTTTCCACCACTGTGCCTACGTGTTCAAGGTCCGGTACCCACATTCTTGTCCCAAATAGGACCTCATTTGGAGTGACCCCCCCCTAGAGAACTTCTTGGCAGATTATTCAAAGAGCGTTGTACCCCACTAAGGTGTTTGACCCACCCGTCACCCGAACCTAATACTCTAGCTGTTATAGACTGCTTTATGTCTCGGTTTTCCTTTCCACAACCGAATTTCCCTCAGGATGGAATGGAGAGGAGTACCGCAATGCAACGCCCAGACTGGCCATGGCTTCTTTGTAAGCCCTAGAGCTAAAAGCAGGACCCTGGTCAGAATGTAGCGTGCCTATTGCGTATATGCCGATAAAGACTCGCAAATCTTTTATAACAGTTCGAGCGACAGCTGAGCGCTGAGGCCATAACCATAGGAACCTAAATTCAGTATTTGTGGGAATGCCTTTGTCCAGTAGGACGCAGGTGCGTAGATAGACGAATGCTGTCTAACAATGGTGTCTGTACTGGGTTGCCGCATTCGCAGCATGGTGTCTGGTGGCTCTCTCGCTGTAATTTACAGTCTAAGCAGTTGTTGATGAATATGTGTATTTCTGTATTCATCCCAGGCCACCAGTACATCTCTTTTAATGTCAAAATTGTTTTAGAGATCCCTTGATGTGACAGACCCTCCCCCAAATGTGTTTCATAAATCAAGGCTGCTCTACGTTCCATGTTTGGAATTACCCTATCCCCCACTCCAGGGATTCGAGCAAAAGGAACGTTGTTCGCATCAATTACATAAGAGGACTTGAGTGGAAACTTTTTTGGTAACGCTACACTGCTGCCTTTGCTTGAAGCATTGACAGCCAACATTATCTCACCGTCTATTTTTGTTTTTGAATGAGTGATCGCAGCTACGGAAGCCGTCTGCACAGCCCCCTTTGCGGCTTCATCAGCCAATGAATTCCCTGCAACGTGAACGCCATCACGTTGATGACTCAGTGTGTAGATCACGTGAGCCTTTGGTAGTTCGTTTTTCAACTGAACTACTTGTTCCCAAAGCATATTGTGCCACCTTTCGCATCTTTGAAACCATTTTCAAGCCAGTTTTGTATATAATCATTATACGACTGGACACAGTAAAAGGAATCGCACACTATTAGTGTGGGGAATTCTCGATCTGTACTTTCAAGTGCCAGTTTGAATGCTTGTAGTTCAGCTCGCTGAGCTGTACAATCACCTAGAGACTGGGTTTTAGTGACCATAGGTCTGAAGATGCCATTTCGCATGCGACCTTTAACGATTGCACACGCTGCACTGTAAGCTTGCTTACTCCCTGTTGCGGGCTGTGCGGATCCGTCAGTGTAAATTATGAATTCATACTGATCGAGAGGCAGAATTTCAGTAGGCAGGGGACATTCATGTTCGTATTGCAGGAATGCTTGTGTTTTTAAATCTGGATCAAAAACATATTCAACATCAGTTGCAGCAAGAGAATTAACCAATTGTATCCATCTTGGATGTAATGCTTTAGCATTTGGAATGCTTGCTTTTGTAACCGCTTCTAAGGCTGGTACCGGGGTGACGACAATAATGTGTTTCCCCTGGGCTAAGGCTCTTTCTTTTGCTACAGCGGTTTGAACTGCTGTTAGGATTTTTTCAGTTGAACTGAAGCGCATTTCCGCTTGTGTGTACAAATGGGATTTGTATGCGATTGGTATTTTCTCACCCTCATTGAAGGTTAAGTAGGTGAATCCGCATTGACCCGAAATTATTCGGATCACCAAATTGCGTTGACTTACACCTGTTTGTAAGTGATTTGTTGCTAACATGTTAGCTTGGAGTGAACGCAAGATTTCTGTGTGTTCCTGTGTCCAGTTTCTGATCGAAAAATCAGGTTTAATTAATGCGTAGAGAGGTTTAACCCTTTCTGCGTAATTTAGAATGTATGTTCTTCCAAAATTTAGGAAACCCAGGATGGATTGTAAGTTTTTAGCGTTTTTGGAGGTTGGAGCAGCGCACACTTTTCTAAAAAGTTAGCTGCCAAGCTCTTGCCTTCACTTGAAAGCTCATATCCTAGAAATAGGACATTGAGATGGGCAATTCTGGACTTTTTAAAGTTGAATTTGTAGCCCTCAGAGGCGAAACCCAGTATAATGGTGCTCACCCTGTTCAAGTGTTTTTCCAGGTCATCGTCTGTCAGATATATGTCATCGACATAGGACAATGCCTCATTGTCATAAATTTGTAGTAACTCCGTTACCCTCACTGAGAATAAACCTGGGCTATTCTTGAACCCTTGTGGGAGTCGACAAAAGTGACGCTGGGTCCCCATTATGGAGAATGCTGTTAAGTACCTGCTTTCAGGTGCTATGTTTTGACAAAAGAAACCATTTGAGATGTCTAATGTTGTTTTATATTTTTTACGCACAATGTTATTCATTAATGCTGTGCTATGTGCATTTTGTACTGCAAAAGTTTTAGAACAAGTGTTTAGATGTCTATAGTCCAAAACTAGACGATATGTATTGTCTGGTTTGGAGACAGGAAACAAAGGATTGTTCATTGAGGAGGTGCATGTTTCAATCACCCCTTGGTATTCAAGTTGATCTAAGATCTCCCTGACCTGTTTTTTAGCTTCTTGCTTTATTGGGTACTGCCGTTGTGCAGTTGGTTCATGTTTCAGATGTATTTTATGGTTAGGTGAGTCCTCATCCCATCCTACATGATTTTTATATAATGCTGGGGCCTGGGCCACTGCCCATTTCCTGGCATATGTATATCTTAGATGTATTGGAATATGGTTGGAGAAGGCAGGCATAATAATGTCCTCACCGTGTGGGCACTCCCTGACAAATTGTGGTGGCCAGTCCCTTTCTGCTAGAAGTATGTCATAGCCCTTTGATAGTCTTTCCCAAAAAAGTGCTTTCACCTGTCTAGGTTTGTCTCCCTCCATCCGGAGAGTTATGTCATATAACTTTTGTGGAGTACTAACCCTGGTGTCTACAGTCTCAACTGTGATGTACTCATTCAAGTCCACTATCTCCAGAAGTTCCTTCAGGTTCTGGCGAACTATTGTGACTTCTGCTGCACTGTCCAGCATTGTCTGAGCCCATTCTCCGTTCTTGAGTTGTGTTCTCAGTATTCTCGGCATGTCTGATTTTTAGACCTGCTACTTT
Source organism: Calotriton arnoldi (assembly GCA_963921515.1). Taxonomy (NCBI): domain Eukaryota; kingdom Metazoa; phylum Chordata; class Amphibia; order Caudata; family Salamandridae; genus Calotriton; species Calotriton arnoldi. The sequence continues at coordinate 3,494,008 of CAWUFW010000215.1, read as the reverse complement.
CTTTTTGGAGAATTGAGGTTTTACTCTAGTTTTTGGAGCGTGTTTGTCGTCTTTCGATTTCACGCGTTCTTCTCTGTGTTCCGTCCGTCCTCTTCTTTCCGAAGTCTGTGATGAGATCTGAAAGGGACGAGAGGAACGTGTATCAGTATCTTGATACCTATCAGGTTTTCTCAAATTATCCCTATTCCTGAGGTTATACCTCCTTTCAGAGGGCTCCTCTGCCCCGTATTCATTTTGAATTTGTTTGAGGACTTCGGGTATTACCGCAATTGACAGAATGCCATGTGTTTTGGTATAGATGGCAGCAAAGACTGAGCCCCAAGTGGTGCAGTCTTCCAGTTGTGGTGTGATCCCCATTGGTAAACTGATTGTCAGTATTCTGTGTTTCTCATACGGGCTAGTATTTGGAAATACTGCTTCGATTTGAGTAATTTTTTGAGCTATCCAGAAAGGAATTTGCTCACGTTTTGTGGGCATTTTACCCATGACTGCGTATAGAGTCTGTGGTGTAATTTTTAGTGTATTCCCCTGTTGGGGAGTTGGATTTGGAAGTGTTAATGGTTGCTGGACTGTAAAAGTCCGCATGACATATTGAACCAATTGTCTGTAGATTTTTATTAACTCTTGTATTTGAGTAAGTAGTTCCTCATCTGACATTATATCCAGTTCAGGATGAGGTGTATAGCCGGCTAGAATCGGCCATGTTGTCTCTGGTCTACCTAGTGGACCGAGCCTAGTAATGTTTTTGTGATGTTTTAGGGCGCCTTTAAACCAGAGCTGATGCTCCTGGTATGTTAATGGAATTTCTATATCCTCGAAAGGAATGTATTCCTCTGGTAGATCATCTTCTTTGTAGAAGTGAAATGTGTGTGATATTGGATTGCATTCAGGAAATATTACCCATGAATAGAATACCTCTGTCTGAAATGATTCATGTGCCTCTATCACGAAAACTGCTCTACCTCCTCTTGGCGGTAGGCCATGTTTTATAAGTTTTAGAGTGATGGCTCTTCTTAAGTTTTGAGGGATGTCTATAACACCCTCCTCGGTTTCATTTAAACCTGTATTGTTAAAAACTACTGCTTGGGCTGGATCAGCCGCAACTCCACCGTTTCCGGTTTCACTGTCGGAGCCAGGCATTTTGTTGTTTGAAAAATGTAGAACAAGTTTCAAGGAAACAAAGATAAGGTGCACAATATTTTGGAACACTGTATCCTTCAACATTGAGCAAACCAAACAGCTAATAAATAGGGTACTGCCCTATGTAGCCGTGGTGGATACTAAACCCTTCCCACTCCAGACGCCTTTTGGAGTATATGGGTAGGGGTCTTGAGAGAAAAAGCACAGCTGAGTTACTCAGTATCTAACGTTGAATTACCGCCTTACCAAACCGTTGGGCGCCATGTAGTGTAGCTCCTATTTTCCTAATAGGCTCTGCGCATTGGAATAATATATCCTATAGGTTTGACATAGGACTAAGGTCAGTATGTCCCTATCGAGTATATTAAACTTAATTACTTGTGCCAGCTAGCTCAGAGGCCACTAGAAACTTCTTGACAACAAGAAGGGAGTAGTTTCTGGCAGCCGCAAAACATGACCACTGTGTTTCCCTTTAGAATCGGAACGTGACCCAGAGTCGTGGAAACAATAGATAACTATTTCACTCAGCTCAGTCGTGCATGCTTAGTTTTCTCCAAGTTACACAGAAAGGAATAGACGGGCATTTTCAATAAAAGATTTATTGAACAGTCTTGTTTCTGGTGTAAGTAAAAGTGCTGTTACGATCACAAGACAGTATGCGAGATAAATAATGTACAGTGTGAGCAGTAGAAATAAATAATACTGCGATAGCATTATCTTTTAGTATAGATGCTGTTACATAAATAACACAGACTAAAAATGCGAGTACTCATACAATGCGTTGCTAAGCTAGTTCTACCCCAATGTGCCTAACCTGCTTAGGTGTAGGGAGAGGTATGAAGTAGGTGAAGTATTCCTTACTATGGTATACTAAGAGTATGTTAAGCCTAGTATGCCTAGTATGCCAAGAGTCCCTCTAGGTTCTTATCAGCTCCATACCTGAAGAATGAGAGAGGTTGGAATCTCTTTGCCAGACTCGAACTCCAACACCCCGCAAGGGAAGTCAGATCACTGGAAGCTGGATTCTCTGCATGCAGGGATGACAGCGTCTTCTCAGTGCGTCAGGCTGGGAAACGGGCTCCTCTGAAGTCGAGGTCTCCTCTAGTTTACAAGGGCTAGGGAAGGTATATTTATACCTGAGAGTACCTATGAATGTTTAGTATTGACGTGAGTCGGTCAGCGAAAGACGTCATGAATGAACCCCTAAGGAATAACGGTTCATACATAATATATGAGTCCTTGAAGAAATCGATAGTCCTGGACTAGGGAAACTCCCGCAGCCTAAGGGTCTGTTCTTCATGTACTCGTTGTGACGTTAGGGTGGACGGATGTCGGAGACCATGCCTGTATTTGGGAGTGCATGGTTTAATGCCTAAATAAGGGCTGGGATTTTATGCCTATATAAGGACAGGGCGAATTGTGCCTATATAAGGACATGATACTGGAAAGCCCGTTTATGGACACCCTAAGAGGAATACAACAAGCCCTAGGGTGTTGGAGCGAAGACGGAACACCCATCATTGTTCATACTTGAGCAATGCTTTGCCCATGTCTGTTTTCCTTTGTTCCATCTTGTCAATTATGTACCATTCCATATCATCAGCCGTATGTTGGTGTTCAATGAAATGTCTTGTAGGACTTTGGTAGGATCAAAGTGGAAGCTCTACCTTGATGATGTAAGTTTTTACCATTGTATGCTTAGCAGAGGGGATTAAGTCTTTGGTTGTGTTAGGATATACAAGCATGTCCTATTGAAAAAAGAAATACTCAATCAACATGCCTGAATATTATAATTTTCTTGTGCTTTCTTACCTCTTTCACTTCCTGGCACTATATGATACATACAATTCAGACAGGGGCGGCTCCTCCGCTATGGCAGAGGAGCGTCGCCCCACTGCTTTTAAGCAGTGGGAAGCAGAAACCTAAAATGATAATAACTTTGCATTATTATCATTTTAGTTCTGCTTCCTGCTGCTTTGCGGGTGGGTGAGTGGGCGGGGATGTTCCGCTGTTTGAGCAGGGGCGGAGTGGTTTGCCCATTCAAGTGCGCAATGACTGTTTGGTGGGCCCGCTCAGGCTGCCCAAACCAGTCATGCGCACATCCCCCTTCTCCATGCAGGCTGCATTGCAGCCTGCATGGAGAACAAGACCAGGTCCCCATTCACTGGTTGAGCATCAAACCAGGACACTCAAAAACCAGCTGCAGCGTTGTGATTGGTCAGGGGAGCCTGGGTGCTGACCAATCACAACGTTGCACTGGAGCGTTGTGATTGGTTAGTGGGGCCTGCTTCCTGTTCCTCAATGTGCTCGAAGTTTATTTTTAAATTCTTTTTTTAGTATAATGTATCCCACGACCCCTCGCAATTCTCCCGCCCCGCCATCCACAAGCCATGCTGGCCGCCCCTGCATGCAGAGTGTGACAACAGGAGAGACCCACTCTGAACAGACCATGCTGCAAATAGCATATTATTACTAGGTAAAACATCAATTCAGGAACTATTATTTCTATTATTTGTCCCCTATTTACCCACGTGTGTTGTGTGTCACCAATGCATGTATTGTTTTTGAATGTTTTTAAATCACTGTCTCACATTTGTTATCGTCTTTTAAGTTGAGGTTTTTAAGATGCGAGAGGCTTTTAATGTACAACACTAGGTGGTTTCTCATAATGTAATGGCTACCACTATGTTATGTTAATAAGTTTTAAAGTTTTGTTTAGCGCTCAAATACCCGAAGGTTTCTTGATGCTGCCCTGCAAGGCACCAGAATCAAGAGGGTATAAAGAGGAGGGGAGTGACTAGTGATTAAAGAGCCAGGTTTTCAAGGTCTTTCTGAATTGAAGGAGGTTTTTTGCTTCTTTGAGGTTAAATGGAAGGGAATTCCAGATCTTTGCAGTGTTAGTCACAAACCTTTTTCCATCCCAGAGGGCTTTCTTGAAAATTGGGACTATCACGTATTTTGTGTTCGTGGACCAAAGTGATCTAGAAGGCCTATACCATCTGAATTTCTGGATAAAATATTCTGGTCCACAATTCTGCAGAGCCTTATAGGCGATGCATAGGGCTTTAAACGTTAATTCCTTTCTGTATGGGCAGCCAGTGAAGTTCGTGTAATGCTGTGGAAGCTGACTGATGTTTGGGAAGGCCAAAGATAAGGCGTGCTGCCACATTCTGCAAGGTTTGAAGTTTTTTCAGTAATTTCTGTTGCATATTCACATTAAGCCTGTTGCAATAATCCAATTCAGACAAGATTAGCGCTGTGACCACACATTTTTGAGGATGGGAGGGAATGAATGGAAGAGCTTTTCTGATGATCTTTAGGAGGTGGAACACCGCCGAAGCGATTTGGTTCACTTGATTTCCAAAAGTAAGTCGCTTGTCAAATGTTACTATTAGATTTCTAACTTTCTCTACTGGTGTAGGAAGGGGGCCTAAGTTCTGTGGCCACCAATCTGGGGACCAAAAAATGCTATTGTTATCAAACAACAGAACCTCAGTTTTACCTGAGTTAAGTCTAAGGCAGTTGTCACTCATCTATGCGCTGATGTTCTCCATGCAAATTTTCAGCTGTCAGGCAATGGTTACCTGACAGTGATACGATGATTTGGGTGTCGTCAGCGTACGACACCACTGCAAGCCCAAAAGATCTAATCAGTTTGATTAGAGGAGTGATGTAAAGATTAAACAGAGTGGGACTCAGGGATGCACCCTGTGGGACACCACATGGGAGAATGAAGGATTTTGACACATAGCCATTTATGGCTACTTGTTATTCCCCCCTGAGAGAAAAGAGGCTAGAAGGGAAAGAGCAGTATCTCTGATGCCCAGGTCATGAAGGGGGCTTATAAGGATCCTATGGCTGACGGTGTCGAATGCCGCTGAGAAGTCTAAAAGAATCAAGACAGCGTTCTCAGCATGATCTATGATTGTTCTTATATTTTCTGCAGCCATTATAAGGACTGTTTCGGTGCTGTGTTATTTACGAAAACCGAATTGTGCTATATCTAGCTGTCAATGATTTTCTCTGGGAGGGATAAATGTGAAATAGGGTGGTAATTATTGGATCTGAGGAAGGAGCCGTTTTTTTTTTATCAGAGGCAGGGCGGAAGCCAATTTCCAGGTTTTGGGAAATATTCCAGTGCGGATTATTTCGTTTAGAATGGGAGTGAGGTGAGCAGTGATCACCTCTCTTACCTGATGAAGAATGTTTGGGGGCAGGGGTTGTCAGATGACCCTGATTTGGTGCTAAGTAGTAGCTTGAGTACTTGTTCAGAAGTGAGTGGGGAGAAGTTATTAAAAAGACATTGGTTTTCAATCAGTCGGCATTGGATAGGGATCATTATTGAGCTTGATGTCTCAGAGGTAAAGGCAGAAAAACACTTAGCACTTTAGATTGGAAAGTTGACACAAGTGTATCACAGAAAGGTTGATTGACATTGGAATTGTCCATTTCGAGTAGATTAGGCAAGGCTTTTACTGTTTTAAATAATTCTTTAGTGGAGTTTTTAGCCATTTCTATTTTTTTAGTAAAATAGGCTGACTTTTCTTCTAGAATCATGGCTTTGTATTTAGAGAGAGCCTTCTTGAATTCCTGTTTATCCGTGTCCTAATAGTGCAGCCTCAAAAATTATTATTCTCTATATTATTCCCTAAATGCTACCAACTGTATAAATCTATCTCTTTATGTTATTTTCTCTTAAACCATTTTTAGGTTAAACAACCAAAATTCTTCAACTGAGAGGTAGGTCCTCTCAGGATGTTCTATGGGACTCTGCATTTACTTCCCTGTGGTGTAGGAATGCATGGATTTAGCCCTGATGAATGCCTTTGACCGCTTGGCCTAGTATAGGCAGAAACATGTTGGCATGAAACTATTTCCAATCAGTGACACGTAGAGGTCATTACACCATTATATGCATCCTGATTATACATTGTGGTATTTTTAAACAAGCCTAGGATGCCACCTTAACAAAGAATACTTTTGTGATTTATTCTAAGGCGTTTTTATCAAAAGAAAAACTGGATCCTAGAATTTTATTCAGAAAATATTTATAATTTCTTAGAACTCCCTTAGGCCAGTCCTGGCCCCCCCAAGGTTGAGTCTGCCATGGTAGTACCATCTTACCAGGGTGGGACGAGGTGGCAAATGATGAAGCATGTCACATTACGTGAGTGAGTCTACCTCATCCAATACTTGGAATTGCTCTGAAGCTGGGACATTCTGCGTTTAGTAGGTAGCTAAAAGATATTAGGGAGTTTCTTTCCGCTCATGACCAACTTGGCTCAGAGCAATAAATTCAGGGTGTCACACCTTTATGGTGTTGCGTTACGTGACTAAGGGCAGGCGTAAGCCCAATAGTGCCCTTTATCTCTACCCTTGTGTGATACAATGGCATGCACAAATTACATTGAATGTTAACTGTCAGTTTACGCATTGTCCATTGTTTAGTCATTTGAATTCTTGTGTGACTTCAACATCATATTAGAAATGAAGGGATTACAAAAGTAATGGCATTATGGACATTACACTAGATAGGCAAGTTAATCCTATTTACAAACATTGTAAGGTTAGAAATCCGATTGGCCTTATGAAGAACATTAATCTGCAGTACAGATACTGCAGACTCAGCGGGAGGCTTGGGTTGTGCCCAGGGAGATTGCGCCAGGCTCGAGAGACTGGAGCTGTGCCTAGGAAGGGTGTAGAAGACTCTGGAGGCTGAACATGAGGACTTGAGGCTGGATGGGAGGTTGCACTGGACATTCGGTGCAGCGGTGGCACCTGTGGTGCACACTGGGCCTGGAGCATCACTCTTTTACATTTGGTGTTTTGTGAAATGATAAACAGCATAACTGTATGATTTCTTAAATAACCTGTTTTATTCAATAGTTTGGTTTCAAAAGATGATGTGCTGGTATAACAGAATATTGATTATAATTTTCATATGATATTTATATTATGAATTCCAATAATTGCAAATAAATACTGCCAAGAACAGGAGATCAATGAAAGGCTGGGTATACAGTGGCTGTACCTAGGTGTTTTAGGCTGTACCTCCATAGGGCTGTGTTAGTCGTATGATGGCTGTCCCTGCGCAGGTGAAGATTGAGACACGGGGATATTTTGGTAATACCCTTGTTAAAATGTAGGTGGCATGCAAAATAACTCCCATGTGCCTCAGTAATTATTACTTGAACGCTTAATATGCAGTTTTGAACAAATATGTCAATTTGTTCGGTAGCATGAGGTCAAAGCTCATTTGACATCACTTCCTGGGATGATTGCGGTCAAAGGTCATGCGATGACGATTCCTGTGATGTTACTGAGGTCAATGGGAGCGATGTCACTTCAGCTACCCATAGCATTTTGGTGAATCGATGCCCATGTTGATTTAAATTTAAAAATCAAATGCATTCTGGCAGTTGTAGATTTGTCCATCTGTACACAACTGATTGCACTAAACTACCCTGGCAATGGCACAATTGCTTGAAAGGAAAAGCTTTGGATTTAGAACCATGAAGTCAGGTGGACAGTCCAACTTTGTGGATAATCGAACACCTGGGTGGACAAAAACAGGAATTGGATACTTTTAGGTGGTTTATGGAAAATATACACTTGTGCTTGGGTAGTAATATATCTTGTCTAAAGCTTCACTAAACACAATTACATTTTCAAAAAAGCTCAACATTCCAAATAAAGGATACAATTTTTATTCAGGTCACACAAACTGTGCTGAAGACATCTTCCTCATGTTCTGCCGGAATGTAGGTCAAGTGTTCACATTTTCAATAGCAAACACTGGATTCTTTTTGAGAAATCTCTTTTGGCAATTCTACATTTCTGAGGTCTGTGAGAAGTGTTCTAAATTTAACTAGTGTCAAGCCCCACAGTGTTTTCTCTGCTTAGTCTAAAAAAGGTTAGCTGGCTGCCGGAGACAGGAACACCAGTGGCAAAAAGTCTTGGTCAAATGTCTCTTCAGACTTTTCCCTGCTCTTTTCAGTAATCAACAGCCTATCACAAAATGATGAAAGGCTGCATCCTAAGGAAGGATGCCCTCTGCAGCCAGGGCCAATTTGCATAAAGGACAATGAGGCAACTGTTTAAAGACCATTGACTTTACCACTAAGGGCCACTAGAGGGTGTCAAATGGCAACAAGTGGCCTCAAACAGGGCATTGTTGCAAAATAAAAGAGAGTGCCCAAATGACAAAATGTCATCTTGCCTGGGACTCCCAAAAAACCTATCACAGAAGCTGTCAGCAGAAGCTGCATGTTTGTTTGCAATCATCAGGTCCAAACTCATCACAAACTGCTTTTCATGGGAATGTCCTCTGAAACCATCATGAAACGTGGTTAGCTGTACTATCTATTTTCAAAGCTCTGACTCAGAAGTTGCAACCACAAAAATGATTTTTCTTATGTATAAATTACATTTTAGGAGTCAATAAACTTTTACGAACTCCTAACATGGGACTGCAACCCCATACCAAATTGGTATTTAGAAAGTGCATGTTGTAGACATCCCTTCCAAACACTGAATGGGTATAACATGACTGAAATCTAGTCACTAAACATTGAAAAATTACAAGTATTCACAATAGGGACTGGGTCCTGTCGAACATTCCCCCCCCCAAAATTGTTGGGGAGAAGGCAGTGGTCCAGGGAATCCGAGCAATTCTCATACAAACTTTTTCAAAAAGGAAATCTTTTTTCAATGCAGCCTTGTTCCTTTAACGAAAACATACAAACGCATATTTTAAAAATACGTTTACTTTATTAGGAAAGAATCACAGACATTGTAGGCTGCTCACCCTAGTGGGCCACTAACCTCTTGATGTCCCCCAATTGTAGTGATTCCCAGTTTGAGATGTAGAAGAAAAAACCTTTCTAGGGGTTCACTGATGCACCTGGTCTTTAAACCAACAAAGAAGAGATTGGCACGGAAGCTGGAATATCAAAATAACAACTTTATTAACCTCACATGAGGGAAACTGTGTCAATACAGTACCCGCAGGCCACTGTATGAGACAGTCTAAGGAGTACAAAGATACTGGGCCTTTTATGCCCAGTTTACCGCTGAGTTAGCATGTAGACTCAAAAAGAGGCGGTACAAGTATACAGATGAATAGCTAGTTACATATAAGGATACATAAGAATTGCTTAGTCAACAGAGTGGGAGGGCTTACAATATTGCTAATATTAGTTAAAATAGCCTGACAGTTACTCTAAGAGCAGGTGCATTCTAGCAGCTAGACCTTTCTGAGCATGTGCAGTGCTCTGGCTCAGTACTGAAGGAGTTAATTATAGTTCCTGACTCAAGTGAAATACAAGAGCAGGCAACAGTGAAGAGGGAGAAAGCACATGGCTAACTAAAATGGCTGCCAAAAACAAAATGGCTTCAGCTGATGCTAACAACCATTGCAGCTAGTTTTCCACAGATGGCCGTTTTAGCATTTGCTGAAGACATCCGCTATGATCTAGAAGCATGGAAGTTATCCTGCACATTTATCCTCATAAATCCATCAATATCCTGATCTATTGCTAGATGGGCATTTACATTTTTAACATTACTTAACTGGTGAGATACAAGTAGAAATACATGGGGAACAGAGTATTGGGTCATAATGAACACACAGATAACAGGAGAAAATAATGGCTATTATTACAAACAGAACTATCAATTTTTCCAACCGCAAGCAAAAAGTAAATCCCAAAACCATCCAGTCCAATTCTAAGTTTCAGGGCTCCTATCTATTTCAGTGACCATCTATTTCAGCTTCAGAATAGCCAACAGCACATATCTAATATAATATCTTAAATAAAAAACATTTTTTTTAATAGACCTTTCCAGTGTTCTTTTCATGAGGGCTAGAGTACCAATTGATATGCTCAGGAGGAGGGCAGAGTAGTATTTATCAACTGTTCAAAAAAACGTTTCTCTTGCAGAATAAACATTCCTAATGCAAATAGTAAAGCAAATACAAGGATCATTACAAAAACAATTTTCGCTCCAGGGGACCAGGAAGACCAAACGGGGCCATGGGAATTAGGACGAGGAGCCGCAAAGGGCTGCTCCTCCTCAAAAATGGGACGACCAAAGGGATACATTGCTAAAAAGTACTTAAAGAATAGAAGCTGCTGTACAACCAGCCAGAGGGGAGTCTTCTCCCTGTGTCCGTCTGAGCCTCACAGGCAGGCTCCTATCAAAGTTCTTTTCCAACAGTGGAGCTGCACAACTTGCAACTCAAGAAAACAATCACGGCCCAGTTTTAAGGGGAAAAGTTTCTTCTTTCAGGATAGGGCAATCACCCTCCGGGGCAAATGCCCTCAACGATCCTGTCCAGTGTCTCAGGCAGTGCACCAGTATTCTTCACTTTAATCTAACAGGCACCAAAGGCACAGCACCTGTACCCTGAACTCAAGTCCTTCCCTAACTCCTGTGTTGCTCCACTGGCACACTGCTCTTTTGTCGGGGCCAAAGATTGTACCCAGTATGCTCAGGCACCTCCTTATCAACAAACAGAGGTGCAGACTTGCATTCACTTGGGGACCAGGACTCAAAGGCCTGATGCAACCCTTGTTTCAAAGGGGGTCACCTCAAGCAAAAGCCTCCTTGCCGTCCTTGTCGGTCTGTGACTCTCTCAGCTGGGCATCAAAAACTGGATCCACGACTTCTCCATTCTGATTTGTGACCCCGTCTTTTCATCCAAGACAGTAGCAGGGGTATACACTTCACGTCCCAGTGCTTACGGCCTTCTACCTTCACTGAGGTCCTAGTTGCCAGCAATGCCTGTGCTGGTTCCCTTCACCTTGGCTTCAAGCTGGACTGGCGCTGACTCTCCAAGCTGAATCTGATGTCCAGGCCCCTCTGGCAATGGTTGTAGGGCAGCAGATATCTATTGATGGACAGAACAAAAAATCTTTAGACAAGGCATACAAATAATCTATCAACAGAGAGGATAGTCCATTTCCAAATACCTTCTCCTTTTTTAGCTTGGGGCGCCCCATACATTAGCAAGGCACCCAAGAACCACTTCATCTATCTGAGAGTAAAAAAAAACACCCCTGGACCTATTAGCGAGTACAAAAGGAACTTTTTTGGTGAACTGACAAGAGTAAAACGTTACACTATTTGAAGCAGCCAAGGAAGTCTATGTTTATTTACTAAATTCTGAGGGAAAAAGAAAAACAATACGGACATACTCTAAATCCTTACATTTGTGTATTCCTATATTATTCATCTGAAGAACCTCAAGAAAGGGAATTTTTAGAACAAGCATTCTTTTGTGCTTCTTATCTTAACAAGCTTGTATTTCATAACTTATAACCTTTCACTACTTGCACAGGACTGCAGACACTTCTAAAATTATTTTTCTTACATAAAAACACCTACATTTTACGCTTAGGACCATGCTCTCATGTTATAGGCGCGGCGGGAAAATCTAAAACTGCTAATTTAACAGGGATCCTGTCAGCTCAATTACACAGACTAATAAGAGACTAATAATGCCTTTGCAAAACTGTATGTAGCATAAAAATAACAAACAATAATGGTGTTATCACCTGAGAAATTTAGAACAAAAACTACCCACATATAGTTCCCCTTTAAAGATCAAATAAGGGAACATCAATCTAGACTACTCATCCGTTCATAATTTCATCAGACAGGATGGGCAGTAACATGGCATATTTTTTTATTCATTTTATTAATCTTAACAATTTTAAAACAGTATTACTGAATAGTCAATTAAACGTCTCATGGCCGTTCCTAGACAACTTAGACAGGCTCAAGAGAGAGTGAGAAACAGAGAGAGAGCATATAAATCAAGAAAAATGACAATGTATTACTTAATTGTAGTTACCCTTAATTTGCCCAGGAGCTAATCTCCCTAATCTCTTCCCCTCATTCGACAGCAGGTAACCTGAAACAGGTGACCTTCTGTCGACACTATCTACCCCTATTTTTGGCAGCTGGGCACAAACAAACTTGTAGGAGGTAAATAGCACATTTGAGCTAGCTAGAAAACATTAATAACCAACTACCAATTCCTTTAGCAATTGTACTAGTGTAACATGAGGGCGCATGAATGCAAACTGAATTTCATAGCCTTTTAATCTGGCCCTAGCTCCAGGAAAGGCTTAATCAAGGCCATAACTTTAGTGAAACAACTAAGTAAATTCTTCTATTTCTTAAATGTGGTTAAATTACTAATGGCGATATCCCTAATATTATTAACAAGAATTGAGAATTCATTTTCACCCTAATTTCCCTAGGCACATTATAGCCTCAGACATCATTAGAGCAAAATTTACATTTACCTGTAGTGTTTTACCCTACAATGTTAGAATCAGGATATTTAATTAATACAAAAAAATCAGTTTATTAAACTACTCTGTAACATTACAAGCTTTCATAGTGTAATGTAGAAATCACATACTGTCACAGTGGCTCCCTGCGTGGAAATTTTGGCATGCAGTAAGGCTGGTCAGTTCTAAATACAGAACTTGGCCTTTGACCCTTAAACCTGCTGTCCCCTGTCAGTAAGGCTATTCTATGCGGTCTTTCCAATTCAAAGGAACTCTGGAGAAGCACAGCTGAAAAGCAGTCCTGTTCCGTGCCTGTGAGCTAATAATTTTAAAGGTAAGATGCACTGTTTGCTGTCTTATTTTATACTAATTTTTATTCGTGTGCAGTGTGTGATGTGCTTTCTAGCAGTTTAGAGGCCAGCTACTTGTTCCGCAAGTGCATGTGTGCACTGCTGAAACCTAAGATCAGTTTGAAAACAGCCCTGGGTGCCAGGACTGCTTTTAAAAAGTAAATTGTGCCCAAAATCGACTTTGGTGGTAGGGGCACTTAAAAATGAATAACCTACAATGTTTTAGCATATTAGGGACCCCCAGGGTCTCCCCTAGATATCCCAGAGGTGGGAGGTCAGAAATGTATAAGGTACACCCTTATAAAATACGTTTTTATATGCCTGGGTAAAGTGAAATTTCACATTTCACTCCCCACAATGTGGTAAAGTGCTGCTCAAACTCAACTTTGATGCTAGGAGCTTATATATTTGTCACAGTAGGATTATTAGACATTATAAAGATCATAAAAACGATTTTAGTGCAATTATTGTTAATAAATTATTTTTTTCATAGTCAATTTTCTTTTTTGAATAATGATCACTAACCCTTTTGATGTTTCCACATATGAAAAGCAAGCCTCATTCCTTTCCTTTTGCCTTTAAAGGCATGTATTTATAACACTAAGCACATAAGCTGTACTGAAACATAAAATAGTCTGTGCCACTTTTTAAAGGGCAGCAATTATTTACCATCAGAACCATAGATATGCTTATTGAGAAAAGCAACAAGAAAGAAAATCCCTGCTTTTAATCCTTTCTATTTTATCCAAAATAATGAAGCTGTATTAGTAACTTTTAAAATCAGTAGTCTTTTGGCCGAGCATAGCCATGTGTTGTTTACTCAGCTGTGTTTTTACGACCAGCAAGCCTCAATTTCCACGCCTTTTTCAGGAGAAAAACCCTTTTGCTGTATTCTAATGTCCTGAAAAAGTTTGATCTCCGTCTGTTTTGACAGACAGCTTCCTTCGGTACAGACAGCTTTGAACAGCTGTTTTAAAAGCTCTTTTTCTAGTGCTGGAAATTTGAGCACGGTGCAGTCTATTTAAAACACAGGCATTCCAAGCCGGCACAATTCTATCGTTTTGTAATGTAAAAAAGAGGCGCTTTTATTTCAGCAGCAACCAATTTACTCAGATGATGTGAATGCCTTTTAATATTAATACCTTAAGGATAATGCTGTAACATTTAGTATTAAGTCCTAGTTTGAAAGCACACAAATTCGTTTTTTCTTTCTATGAGGCCTATTTTTTCCTATTGAGTGTTAATTCTAATTTCTCTTGTGGCAATATTCACACATCTATACTTGGTTACTGTTTTACTTCTAATGGTAGCGTGCAGCTATTTAGCATATGTTACATAATTCATTCCTTGAATTCTAAAAGGTAATTTTTTCAATGACATTTGCATAACAGAATGACGACAAAAAAAACCAAATTGAGCTCATTCCAGACATTTTCAAGAAGGGGGGGCCACACACTCAGAGCACACAACACTGCTTGCTAAGGCAATCCATTCTCACACAAAAAACATAGTCACGTCTTACTGAAACAAGTACTTTCAAACATCACCACCGGTGTCAATCCACAACCACATGGACACTCAAAAAAAAACAATTAACCCACAAATTAACACTTAGGACAAAAGCAAGAGACAGCTCACAGACTGTACTTAAACCAAACCATTTGTAAATACCAATTGTAAGTCATATTTACAAACGAAAGGACTCTAAAAAAAAAAGGTACAGAGATTACACCAAGACAAATAGACAGCCAAAAGACTGCCATGTTCAAAAAGACAGGCTCGCGCCTCAGGCCTTTTCCAATAATACACCAAATTACCAGTTGTGCGCAGATCAGGATCCGTTTATATATATATATTTATTCCATAATGTACTAGTCATCATGGAAGAAATACCATTTTTAATATACCTAAACCCATTTAGGTATCCCCTTTTAGGGGAGTCAGCTGAGTACTTCCTAAATCCATATTGGTACCTCCAAGACAGCAACACTTTCTACGAAGTGTGCTAGGAGCAGGCATGCCAAGAATATTATAGCATATATAATTTTCTACTCCAAGTGACACTTAACACAATTTGTGCCGTTCATTTTTCAAAGTTAGAGACAAATCTCCTCATTACCTGCCTTCATTTGCTGCAGCAAACAAACAAACAAACCAAAATCTTGGCCAAGCTAATCCAAACAAAAGTGTTGCTACAGCAACCTTACCAAACCAAAGTCTCCAACCTCCACCTGCCAAGTTCTGAGTGACCTAACGGTCATTTAAAAAAACTCACACCAAAGAAGATCTCAGTCGGGAGCGGCCAACACCAGGAGGGTCAGATCGGGACAACCGGAAAATACGTTGGTCTGCAAAGACAAAGGGTCTTCCTCATGCAGGGTACCTCCTCAGTAGATTCCTGTCTTCCGTCAAGACCACTCCCTTGGATAGCCGCTTCTCCGATGAGGTCCACGTCGGGCGCCAATTTGTAGAAGAAAAAGATAAAGCCTCCTTTGAAGTACATTGCGTGCCAGCCCAACCAGTGTCCTTTTCACCGGACAGCCCCAGCCTGCGCGTACTTCATTGGGCTAAAGGTTTGGGAATTCCTGCTTCCATGACAGCTTGTGTGATCCTGAGCACTCCACCAGTTTCTTGATGAGCGTACTGCCCCAGCCTGGGCGTAATTCATTTGCTTCTAATACTTGGATTCCCTGCTACTGTGATTCTGTGAGTCTGAGTATTTCCACCTATTTTAAATTTGGGTATGCACTGATATGGAAATTGCTACACGCTGTGCCTTTAGCTGTTTTTATTGTGTTTGCCAGCGCTTGGTTTGTGGAACATTGCGGCTCACAATGTTTCTGTGGCATGTTGTTTATTCATGGCAAGTGGCATGTTGTATTATGTGACATTGCATGTTATACAACTACTGGGAATCGCACAAGACTCTTGAAAATGTGCCATCGGCGGACGCATGAGGCTTCTTGAACTGTGCTCGTGGATACTGTGGTTTTGTCTATTACCTTCCCTGAATGTGTTTTGGGCCTGGTTCGAAGCGGATTTAAAAAACTAGAAGAAACGTTCAAATAAAAAAGAAAAAAAAGGAAGAAACCGTTACCTTTCACGCGACTCTTCACTGCACGAGCCTTGGCGTTCCGTCACGAGCAGCGGTTTCTCCCTCTCGCTCTGTCCGCAAGCGCTGCTCATCAACATGGTGTGCACACACACACCTGGAGCCACCCGACTCTCCCGTCTGGTATGTGCCGCCGTCTTGGCTGGGGGAGGCACGCAATTGTCTCACCAAGCAGAAGAAACCTGCAACGTTGTGTTTTTCATTGTGGGCGTGCTTCAGCTTTGCCTTGTTGGTTCCGGAGGTGATTTTCCCTCTGTACAAATCCAGTGTTCCATGGGAAACGTATTTCTTCATGTTCTTCTCATGGATCGGTCCATTTCAACTGCGACTTTGTGTAAACGCCAAAGTCGTAAGTACTGCTTTATTTTTGCTTGCTACACCATCTAGCGCGGTGATGCGCACACCCTTTGGAGGACACTTTGCGTACAGTGACAGCATGGTTATACTCTCACCACCTGGTTCCGTGTTCTTCACATCACGGATTTTCCTTGAGATGTTTTTCTTAGTTCATTTGTTCATAGTGACAGTGCTGTGACATGCTGATTTGGCTACAAGGAGTCTTTATGTAGGATTTACAGTGTGCTGCATACAGTTTATGTTATGCCTGGGGCTACCTTTGAGCTTGTCTTCACCTGCTCGTGGGTGCTCATGGATGAACGCTCTTCCTGGACATTTGAGAGAAGTATTTGAAATCGCACTATGGCATGACACGGGTGAGAGGTCGCTCACTGGCGAAGTTTTTGTTGTTTATGGTAATTTTGTCTTCATTTGGCCATGTTCTGCGTTGTATTCCTGCCTCTAGTTCTTTATGTTTGTTTTGATGTTATACTGACAGTATTTACATGTTCTTGTTTATCCTACATGGGATTGTTGTTGGGTGTTGTAGTCCCATTCAACACAGTTGATGGGTTTTAGTCCCATTCAACAGAGTTTTCACTGTTTCTGGGTTTTAGTCCCATTCAACACAGTTTTCACTGTTTCTGGGTTTTAGTCCCATTCGCCTCAGTTCTCACAGTTGATGGGTTTTAATCCCATTCAACACAGTTTTCACTGTTTGTGGGTTTTAGTCCCATTCAACACAGTTTTCACTGTTTGTGGGTTTTAGTCACGTTCAACACAGTTAGTCTTTCCATTACACGAGGGTAGTTTCATGAGGTCCACCCTCTTATACAGTTTTTTTTTTTTTTCAAATTTCTTTTATTGATTTTATACACAACCAAAAAATCACCATAGAAGTCGCCACACTGTAAGCAACATTTGGAAACACAGAATGAACATAGCACATGACATTCGTCAATGAACCAAAAAGAAACTTTGGGCCTGAAGCCGCTAAGAGAGTCTAAAGACCGGGTTTAACCCCGGAGAACAATCACACGCCCCACAACAGGGAGGCATGGCTCCCAGCAAATAATCAAAGACACTGCCATAATAAAGGCCGGGCTTTTCACATCATGTGCGTGTCTACAGTCAAAGTCTCTAAGCATGTTTCATAGCATGGTGGGGACAAAGGATGAGAAAGCAAAGTCCTCTAACACTAGACACCCAGTTGGGGTACCGCTATATAACGCTTAAGGGCCTCAGCAGAACTCGCATGCGAAAGACAGCAAGAAATCGTATAGATTGCCCTAGTGATGTGATGTGCCAATGGTACAGGTTCCGATAATGGCCATTCATCTGTGGCGGTAACAGCGACCTCTACGGCCTGTAACCAGGGGGAAACACTAAGCCCCTAAAACCAAGATAAAGCCAGAGAAAGATTGAAAGCTCAGAGAGGAGAACAGAAAAAGAGTAGAAGGGGGAGAAGAAAGGGGAGGGGAGGGGAAGAGAGCATGATAGATCAGCCTCTGGGGGCAGGGTGTACCCCACCCGCAAGGAACCGCATCTGCACAGGATTAGGCAGGTTGCTAAATGTTACACCCCCATAACCGTATCACGGTTCGGTGTCGTAAGTTTCGCCCCTTGGAAGTATAGGATCATTGAAAAGCTGAAGGGCCCTCAGGCGGGGGGGAACAGACCGTGCGTGCTCCAGCCGGGAGAGATGTGTGACCAAAGGCTGCCAGATGTGCTCAAATTTAGCGTCAGTACATGCCAGCCTATGAGATAGAAGTTCCATTGCCATAACATGCCAAAGTCGCGTAAGCCAGACCAAGGACGAGGGGGGGCTCGTTTTTTTCCAATGGAGGGCGATAACCTGTTTCGCCGCAGTAAGCATATGGAAGACTAGGCGCCAATCTGTATGCGTCAATGCTTTAAGAGAGGTTGGACGGAGTCCCAGAATGATCACTCCCGGGTCACTTGGCAGGGGGAACCCCAATACTTCCTCAACGTGAGTCAAAACCTCGCGCCAGTAAGTGAGGATGAGCGGGCACGTCCACCATATGTGCAGGAAGGAGCCCTGGGCCGCTTGACAGCGCCAACAAAGGGGGGCGAAGCCAGGGAACATCTTCTGGAGCCTCAAGGGAGTATAGTACCAACGGGTCATGATTTTATATGTTGACTCCTGCTGGGCTATGCTTCTAAAGATGCGTGGAATATCCTGCCACAGCTGTTCCCAGCGCTCTGGGAGGATATCCTCCGCAATGTCCGCCTGCCATTGGCGTTGATAGGTGTGTGGGGGCACCGCATGCGAATGCTGAAGGACTTTGTACGTCCGAGAGATCAACCCACGGGACCCATCAAATGCTCGAACCAGGGATTCGAACGACGTAAGTTGCCTCGTAGCGCCCTCTGTGTAGGAGGGGCTCGAAGCCAATGACGAACCTGGAAGTACTCCAGGTGTGCAGTTTTAGGGAGGTTGAAATCCTGTCTACACCGGTCGAATGATTTAAAGAGTCCTTCATCAAACAGTTGTTCTATCACCCGGCATTCGCCCGCCGACCATGCCGAAAAAGACGTTGGGGCCAGAGCTGGCGGGAAGTCCGGGTTAAGCGCCAACGATGTGTTGGGGGAGGGAAATGTAGTGAGACCACGGGGGACAGCGATCCTATCCCAGATTTCTAGGACAGACTTCGTCGGAATGGCAATATAGGCACTGCGGTGTCTAGCGCCACTCCGTATCCAAGCCAGATCCCATAACGGGCGACAAGCCACTGCCTTATCCATGTGGAACCAGTGCTTTTCACTTTCGCGGACCGTCCACTCGATATGTAACGCAAGTGCGAGGCCCAGTAGTATACTAGCAGGTCGGGACAGGCCAAACCCCCCCGGTCTCGCGGCAACATCAGGACCCGCGCGGAAAAACGCGGCCTTCCCCTCCCCAAATAAAGGTGATCAGGTCTCGCTGGAGATTCAGAATGTCCCTGTGGGGAATCGGCGTAGGGAGCACCTGAAAAAGGTAGAGAACTTTTGGTAAAATAGCCATTTTAACCGCGTTAAGTCGGCCTAGCCACGAAATGGGGAGCGCCTTCCATCGAGTAAGTTCAGTGCGGATAACAGCCCTGCAGGCCGGCCAATTCGCCCCCGTCCAAGTGTCCAGGGTAGCCGTGACATTTAGCCCAAGGTAACGGATGGAATGTGGGGCCCATTGGAAGGGATTAACGCTTCCCAGAGCCTCCAGTTGTTGACGAGGGAGAGTAAGATTGAGTGCTTGCGACTTGGAAAGGTTGATCTTAAGACCTGACACCAATTCAAATTGTGAGAGTATATCCAGTAGCGCAGGGAGGGAACACGCAGGGTCTGTAAGTGTCAAAAGAAGATCATCAGCAAAGAGGGCTAGTTTGTGTTCGACCCCTCCTACGCGAATGCCCCGGATATCCGTCGACCCCCGGATTGCAATCGCCAGTGGTTCCACTACGAGAGCAAAAAGCAAGGCGAGAGCGGGCACCCCTGGCGTGTGCCCCTACAGATGGAGAAGGAGGGGGTAAGAAGGCCATTGACCCGAATGCGCGCCGAGGGAGTCGCGTACGGAGCCATGGTTCGAGCAATCATGCTCGGCCCAAGGCCCACACGGCGCAAGACCGCCCGAAGAAAGGCCCAATCCACCCGATCGAATGCCTTCTCGGCGTCGAGGGAAAGGAGGAAGGTCGGTATCTTATTATGTTGGGCCTTTGCACCAGATGGGCCACGCGACGAATATTGTCCGCTCCCTGGCGTTCCCGTATGAAACCCACCTGATCCGGGTCAATAAGACCGGGGAGGTGCTGGGCCAGTCGCAGGGCAAGAATTTTTGTATACAGCTTGACGTCTACATTTAATAGTGAAATAGGTCGAAAAGAGGAGCAGACAGTAGGGTCCTTCCCCGGTTTGGGGATGAGGACGATCTCCGCCTCCGCCATCGTCTGGGTTACAGTCCCGGACTGCACAAAGGAGTTGAAAAGGCGCAACAGAGGGGCCTGGAGCTCTGAAAGGAATAAGCGGTAAAAGGCCAGTGTTAGGCCATCAGGTCCTGGCGATTTGCCCACTGGCATACTGTTGAGTGCTTTTCGGAGTTCTGCTGCGGTGATAGGCTCTTCCATCTGTTCCCTAAAAAGGGGGATATTGGCTCCCAGGGACACGCTGCCAAGAAGGCGTCCACCTGATCTCCACAGGTCGCACCCGGGCTATACAGGGCGGTAAAAATGTGCTGAATTCTCGTTGTTTAGCCTGTTCAGAAGTGGCCCAACCCCCGGTCGGCAAGGCAATCTTAGCAATGTGGCCGCGAGAAAGTTGCTGGCGAAGACGACGCGCCAGCATGGGGCCCACTCTATTGCCTCCCCATAGAATTTTTGCTTGAGAGCCAAGAGAGAGTGCTCTGCCTTATTCACCCGGAGAGCCTTAAGCTGGCCACGAAGTGAAGCGAGTCTCTTACGCGTGGCTAAAGTAGGTGCATTACGGGTGGATTGCTCCAGGGCTTTAATATCGCGGGTAAGGGTATCTTCCACCAGGCGGGATTCCCGCCTGCGGGCTATTGAAATAGAGGTGATGGTGCCCCGAATCGTGGCCTTACAGGCGTCCCATAAGATATGCACAGGAGTCTCAGGCAGATCATTGGCCTGAAAGTATGATTGTATGGCCTGCCGGAGTTCGGCCACGTCCACCTGGTCACGCAGAACATGCAGGGGCAAACGCCACCGCGGGACAGAGTTTGGGCTACGCCCCATACCGGTCAGGGTTATTTCCAAATGGGCATGATCTGAGACGGAGATGTCTGAGATTCCCACTGTATCCAGAGAGCGAATTAGCGCGTGGGATAAAAAAAAATAATCGATCCGGGAATGTGAGCGGTGGACAGGAGAATAAAAAGTGTAGTCCTGCGTGTCTCGTTCCTTGTATCGCCACGCATCAATAAGGCCCAAATCATCAAAAGCACGCTTGAGAGCGGCAGACATAGCCCCAGTCCCCTGAAAGGCGGAGGAGGTGCGATCCACATTAGGGTCCCACACTAAATTAAGGTCCCCCCCAAGGATGATAGGGTTAGACTCCCGAGAGAGCAGAGCCTTAAGGAGGTTGCGAAGAAAGGCATCCTGCACCTGATTAGGGGCATATACATTAATTAAGGTAAGCGGTTTACCCCGCAGCTCCAGCACAAGCTTAAGATACCTACCCTCCTTATCCCGCACGGTACTCTTAAGATGCACGGGAAGACCCGCTCTAAAAAGGATAGCCACCCCCGCCGTCTTGGTTGGCCCAGAGGCCCAGAACTGTAAGGGGTATTTAGGGTGGGACATACGGGGAACAGTAGCACGTAAAAGATGAGTTTCCTGGAGGAAGATAACATCGGGGTCCTGGAGTTGGAGATACCGCCAAATTTGTTTCGTCTTATTCGGGGCATTTAGGCCTTTGACATTAAGGGACAAACATTTAAGTTGCGTCATTGATCGGTACTCTTAATGGCATGCAATGGCTGGGACGTAAATCGGCACATCACTCTCCGGCCGAGTCGTGGACCCAAATCGGAGCATTGGCTATAGTGGGGCGTACAAGCAGCTTGGGACCCCACCCATGCACAGAGTTCGAAGGACGGTTTCAGTGGAGCCCAAAAAATGGCAGACAAGATGTAGGTTGGGTCGTTAGAGGCGTACTCCCCCTCCCCAGGTCCAGGTAGGTAAGCGGAAGAAAGAGGGAAAGAAAAAGAAGAGAGGAAAGCAAGAGAAAGGGCAGAGATCAGAGAGAGGAGCATGTAAGTAGGAGGCCAACAGGGCCAAGGGTCCTTTCCAGTCCAGGAGCGGCCCAGCGGAAAACACCAGGCGGCTCTGAGGAAGTCACTCCTCATAGGGACTAAGGACAGGGTGGGGTGGGCCATGGAAGGTTCAAGGAACAAACGTCGCCCGTCCTCCGGCAGCCGGACCGGTCCCTGGGCACCGGGGGAGAGCAGGGGCCCACTTTAAATTAGTCGCCAAGATCATCAAGCCCCAGGGGCAGCAAGGCGGCCGGGGGCAATAGGTCGCGCAGCGGGGTATGGGGAGGGAAGGGAGAGGCACACGGGACTCATGGCGCCTGGAGAGTACATGCTGATAACCATTAAGCAAGTAAGCGTCATAGAGGTACAGTACTTTCAAAAGGGGCAAGAACAGGTGTCTCTCAGCTGATTTCGGGAGTTATGTGAGCAGAACCTGGAGAGGTCAGGGCTCTCAGAGTGCAGCTGTCCCAACAAGTGTCTAGACCGCAGGTAATACCAAGAATCAACATCAGTCACCAGGTGCAACATCTAGGAGGAGGGTTAAGAGTGAGTGCTCTAACGAAGGGCGAGGGTCCATCACGGCAAGAAGAATCATATGGCCAGGGATCAGTCTCCAGTACCAGAGCCCGGGGGCAAGGGGGGGCTGGACCCAGGCCCCCTCCCCGTCGACAACCGCGACCCCTCCAACGCTTTCAGATGTCGGATTATGTCCTGCTTGGCTTGACTGGTTGTCGAGTTGGCCGCGGAAGATCTCGAACCATGATGCCCCACCTTTGACCATTCAGGGCGTAGAGAGACCTGGGAGGCCGAGTCCGCTGGAGAGGGGGAGGTGGGCCGAGATCCCGGCGAAATACGGAGCAGCCTTATACAGTTTTAATCTCCACACAGGGGTTCTAATGGATACAAGTCCCATGTTTTCGATTTCTAATGGGTACGAGTCCCATGTTTTCTGTTGTTCTGTTTACGTTTCTAACCCCACGTTGGGTTCTAATGGGTCTTAGTCCCATGTGTGCTTTTGTTTTTGTTCACGTTGTGGTACATGCTTACATTTGTTTTCTAACAGTGTTTAATTCGTCCTGTGCTTCACGTTTGTTGCTTAGTATATCATTTTCACTGTGTGCCACACTCGTGGTTGTCTGCCCCTAGACCTCTGTGGCTGTATGGTTAGCAGTCAACGTTCTTTTTCTTTCTTTCCCCTAACTATTTTCTTCGGTTGACATTGGGTGTAGATGTTCCATGTTTCTGGTCCATTTATTCATCTGTATTTTGGAGAAAGTCAGTTTGGGTGTCCTTCACCCATTTCTACTGTTTCTTTGAAAAAAAATTATAGGAGGATGATCAGTGGGTGATATATTATGTATATTTGTCTATGCATCTCCTCTACATTGTTTATTCTTCTTACATGTACTTCTTGTACATCTCTTGTATATTTTCTCTGAATTTTCTTTCCATTTCTCTTGTCCTTACTTTTGCATATCTCCTGTGTATTTTCTCTCATACTCATAGTGGTTTTTCTGGGTTTCTATGCTATTATCCTTTCACGTTTGGGTTTACTTTTCTCTTGCATTTTCTCTACTGTTGTTCATTTCTATTGCTTGGGTTCCCCTTGTTTGAACCTTTTCTTATTTGCGGTTTCTATTTTTTGTGTTGTAGAAGAAAGGAGGATATGTAGTAATCTGTAATATATTTATTTGGTTACTTTCTCCCTAGCTGCTCAGCCCTTGTGAATGTGATGCATGGAATGTTGGTCTTGAATGGAATGTTGGGGTGCCTGGATGCTTGCGCGTGACACTTGGAGTATGGGCTGAGCAGCAGGCAGACTGCTCCTGGTGGGGCTGCATCTCTACAACTCATCTACTTCTAACTGAACTTAATAAATCTACATGAAACTACATCTTGGCTATGGACCTCATCACTACAGAGACCTAACTCATGACACATTCTTGAGGTAGGTCAGATAACACACAACTAAAATTCTGAACTTTACAACCTGACCTATTAGTACAAAATTGCACACTGATCGCAATTTGCAACCAGTAATTTTTTACCAGTGTTTTGTACATCAGACCTTTTACAACCAGTTTTTTGGTACACCCAGCCTATTTTGAGGTCTGAGTAGGGCTCTCAAAGTTCAAAATCAGCTTTATTTGACTTCATGTTATGATAATCATAAAAGCATACATAGTTAAATAAGTTTACCAAGATATCAAATATCATAGATAAAAGCCAAAATTAAAAAGACATGTTAAAAACCAGAATATTTACACTATAAAAGACACAATACTGTCCGAAATATATAAGGTAAAACGTAAGACACAAATATATACTGGCACGACTAATCATATTCATACACCAGTTTGTCATACAAAGAAAGGGTTTTCCTTTCTGTTATAGCACTCCTAATAAAAAGGGAAAAAGAATGGCAAATATAGTCGGTCTTAAGGCTACATAAAAACTTATAGGCTTCCTGATGCATTAAAAAATTGTTCTTGATAGTAAGGCTGGCCGTAAACAATGTTTCCTAATTTTATTACAAGACCGGAGGCTCATATTATGCTTACTTTTCTTGCTTTAATTTCAACAGCAGCCAAGAAGAAAAACTACTAACTCAGAAGACCCTGGGACCAAAACTAAACCAATACATCACAATAGAATGACCAATCAAATGTCGAGTACTGTAATAATTTTCTTGATCGAGAGCAACAAACCCTCTTTTCTTGCTAAAAGTCCATCTATATGAGTTCTAGAGAGCCATAACAGGACGAAAGCAAAAGACAATAGGACAGACGCCAAATCCTTGAGAAAATCCAAAAGAAGCATAGGAACGAAGATCCGAACAGAAGGCCTGTGATAGTGTCTCCAGCAAACAGAATCCGAAGTAAGTGAATCTCCCACATGGTTAGCTTGAGGTTGCAGTACTGGTAGAAGGCACTGAGACTGCAGGAGAAAAAACAGGGAGGGTTAGAAAAACAGTAGTGGGTTAATTCTCGCCTCTATGTTTTTAATAAAATCTAGCCTTTCTAACATCAAGGCTAGGTAAATCATATTATGCTTGTTCAAAAGCATAGCAATTACAGATTCAGATGGATGAGCAATTGGTTTACATTAAAAAGTCCTAAACGTATTAATGTTTGACTAATCTACATATTTGAGAATGTCATGCAATCACTGGCGTAGCAAGGGGGGGGCAGAGGGGGCGGTACGCCCCGGGCGGCACGAGAATTCGGGGCGGCAGGTAAATTTATCGCCAGCACCCCCCCCCCCCCTGCCCCCCCGGCTCTTAGGCGCTCGGCGGCAAAAGGCAGAGTGCCTAGCTACGCCACTGCATGCAATCCTGCACCGGCCCAAAAAGCCCTAGAAGCCATAGTTTCTCTGGCTGAATGGGCACAAAAGGCATCAGTATTGATACCAGCTAGGGACATAACCAGTGAGCCAGGGCAGGAGAGGAGACAGATTTGTGGGGTTTTGGAAAGGAATTAGCAATTGGGATGCAGAAGGCAACCTCAGATCTGCAGTTCATGAAATGTATGCCTTCAGACAATTTCCAACACATAACTTTGGTTGCAATGTGTAAAAAGTTTAATGAACAGGCATTAGATTGGTCGTAGTGCTCCTTTTAACCTGATAATAAACGCTGAGGTCCGAGTAGCGATCAGAGAAACCAAACACAATAGCATAGTCAGTTTATCAGAAAGATGCTTGAGCTAGAGCTCCATATTATCTAGCCATGAAATAAGCGTACAAAACCAAATTAACATCCCACATAATATTATATTTGGGACAAGTAGGATTAGTAAAACATACTCCCTTTAACAGACGACATACCAAAGGATGTTCCCCAATAGGTCTTCCGTCCACTCTGACGTGTTCTGCCAAAATCGTCGATCTATAAGTGTTGATGGTACAATAGGCCTTCCCTTGGGAAGCTAAAGACGCTGGGAAGTTAACCACTAAGGTTACATCTGCTAAAAGGGGATCTAAATTCCTGTCCATACACCAGCTACACCAGGCAAATCCAAGCAGATTTGTAAAGTATTGCTGTGCCAGGCGACCAAGACTGCTGGATGAGATGGATAGCATCCTTCGAAATTCCGAGGGTTCTCCAGGAAGCACTGAAATCTTCCAAGCTATGAGGGAAAGGGAGCCCTCTAGAATAAGGTTGTGATGAAACCCTTGAGGGTTTAGAGGCAGATCGGGGAAGGAAGGGATCCGAACCGGAAGGTCCGAAGCAGGTTCCAGAAGAGATGGTTACCATGGCTGAGCTTGCCAAAAGGGGGTGATCAGAACTAGGGATGACCGCTGTCTGCGAGCTTGAGCTAGGACTTGTGTAATGAAGAGAAAGGGAGAAAAAGCGTAGAGAAGAGTCTGAGGCCAAGATTGGAGAAACACCTCTGTGGCTAGCACAAAAGGACATGGTCTTCGACTGAAAAAGGAGGGCAGCTGAGAATTTGTGCGAGAAGCAAAGAGATCTATGGACACAGTGCCAAATATTGAAGTAAGATGACTGAACACACAAGGGTGCAGACACCAATCGCTTGAGTCTTGGAGATTTCTGGAGTACCAATCCGCTACCAAATTCAGTTTGCCCGGAAAATATTCTGACCTGACAGAGGTGTTCTTTGAAGGCAGAATTCCCATAGACTCTTGGCTAATACTGTTAGGTGTTTGGATCTTGTGCCGCCAAGACGATTTATATACCTGAACGCCGACAGGTTGTCCATGCGCAGAAGGATGGTACATTATGCCCTGTCTTTTATAAAGGACTGGATGGCAAAGGAACCTGCAAGCATCTTTAAACAAGTGAAGTGCAATGCGGACTCCTGAAGAGACCATGTACCTCCAGTAGATAATTGACGTCATCTTGCACCCCATCCTGTCCGACTGACATCTGATTCTAAGAAAAGATCTGGGGCAGCAGAGAAAATTGTTCTGGCGTTCCACGCATCTAAATGACTCAGCCACCAGATAAGTTCGTCTCTGGATTTTGAATCAAGGCATACGGGATCTGAGTAAGCCAGACCTTGGCGAAGATGGCGAATCTTCAATCTCTGTAAGGCCCAATAATGGAGAGGGCCAGGAAAGATGACTTGGATGGATGACGCTAACTGGCCCACTAAACGAGCCAGAGATCTGAGGGAACAGTGAGATAGAGAAAGAGTGTGGCGTATCTCTTTTGTGATTAGATCGACCTTCAGCTGGGGTAGCTGGAGAATCAATAGAGGTGTCTATTGCGAAGCCCAGAAATTCCAGACATTGAGAAGGAATGAGAGAAGACTTTTGAAAATGGATGAGGAAACCGAGTCTTGAGAGAAGATCCTGACATAGATGTAAATTAATAAGAAGACAAGTTTTGTCTTGTGCCATGAGCAAAGAATCGATTAGATAGATGATGAGCCTGACTCCCTGGGCCCTGAGGAAGGCCACCACAGATTTGAGAATTATGATAAAACACCAAGGGGCCGAAGAGAGACCGGTTTTAAAATGGAAAAACGACAGCCCCTACTGGAACTGGAGGTACTTCCTGTAAGACAAATTAACCGGAACTGTCGAATAAGCATCCTGGAGATCCAGATGCACTAGCCAATCATTCTGAAGCAGTAAGTGCCTCAGATGGAGAATAGTCTCCATCTTGAAGTGATGGTAAACTTCAAAGTTGTTGAAAACCTTTAAATAGATGACTGGATGAAACCTTTTGTTCTTTTTGAGAACCAGGAAAATGGTGCTGAGGATACCTGAAGGATCAAAAGAAGTTTGTTCGATAGCCTTCTTCGAAAGGAGTGACTGCACTTATGTTTGAACCAGAAGGAATTGCTCCTGTGAAAAACAAAGTGGGGAAGGAAGATGAAATTGAACTGGAATCTGGTAAAGAGTTATCTGATAGCCCTCAATGGTCTGAATTACCCAAGGATCTGAAGTGAGGGACAACCAAGCATTTAGACACAGAGCCAGTCTGCCTCCTACAGGAGGAACACCAGAATTGAAAGGACTTACCTGAGTACTGGTCTCTTTTGCTCCGATACCCCCTGGTCTAGAATCCACCGGAACGTTGGGGTAGAAGTTAGGCTTGTATTCCTAATATTAATCTTGGGAGCCTTGATTGTAGGAGCATCTGTGGAGGGATTGACCTCTGGAGGGATAACGTCCGGCAAAGCGACTCTTTCCTTTGCCAGCCCTGCCAAAAACCCAAGAAGAAAAAATCTTCTTTAGGGAAAATTGGGCTTTATCGATGGTAGCGAAGGTTGACACATACTTCCCCATCTCCTTGATGAAGGAGTGGCCATAAAGAAGCCCCGTGGAATGAGGCCCCCTCCTCCCTAGATGCTAAGCTACTCAGCTTAGGGTCAATTTTTAGTAGAAGCCTTTTCTGTCTCTCTGTGAAATATAAGCATTGGTATTACCCAACATACAAATAGCTTGTTGAGCCCAGTTCAAAAGGGTATCAGGGTCCACCTGTTCGCCTTTCATCTTTGCCTTCTCAGCTAAATCTAAAATTCTGGTTAGAAGGGCAACCAGATCCAAAATTGTGTCCTGGTAATTAGACCAGGCCCCATCAACTCCCTTCTTGAGGTCCTTGCCAAACGTGGTAAAAAATAATAACATATTGGGGTCAATGGCAGGTGTATCAGCCACTTTATTGGGAAGGGAAGGACAAGGGCATTCAGATCTGAGTTTATTTCTGGAAGATTTATCCTGGGAATGGCGTAAATAAAAGGAAACACAATCAGAAACGTGTTCCAAAGGGAACCACTCAGTGGAATTGGGGTGGTGGATTAAAGTAAGGTCGAACATAGGTTCTCTGAAATTATCAAGCAGATCACTGGACACTGAGTGAAAAACATCAACATAAGAAGGAGAAATTTTGCACCTTTTCTCCGGAGGCCCATTGGTAAGGTCAGAAAAAACTTTCAAATTAGACCCGTCATCATTTATGACATCATCTTCATCATTGTCAGTGTCCTGAAAATGTACAATTTTTAGAAGAGAAGAGGAAGCCCCGAAAAAGAAGCCTCTCAGGTGGGAGGACCAAATTACAAAATGCCTTTAGACAACACAGAGACAGGTGCAGCACATTTCTTTCCTTTTTAAGAAGGAACATCAGCAGAACAGTGCAACATCTTAGAGATGGAAGCTTCAAGGGATTTTGACACATCAAGCACAGATACAGATACTGCTTGTTGCACAGCATCCTTAATGAAGGATTTCAAATTATCTTTCATTGTCTGAGATTCCGCATCTTCAGGCATAATGCCTTGCAAATGCCCAAAAAAACCAAAGAGAAAAGAGGAAAAAATAAAGTAGAACAAAAAAGAGGGTATGAAAGGGTTAACTTTCTAACCTGACCGAGGATTCAACCAAGAAGGGGAAGGGCGTTGCAGGTGAGGCGTGTCATAGGCGGGGCAAGAGCTGAGGCAGGAGGAAGACAGGCGTCGAGCCGCCAGGAGCTTCAGACGCAAGAAGGAGAATAACTAAAAGGCACACAATGATGGAAACTGAAACCGGTGCCGATTTCTGGAGAGAATATCCCTGCGGGCGGGAGCAAAAATCCAGGCCTGACGCGATGACAAAAGAAAGCACTCAATAAGAGGAACTGCCGCAATGAAGGGGAAAGCGGCCGTTATAATAAACGTTTCAGGGAGCGGAGCCTCCTAATCAGGGAACGAGCCACGCTCCGAGGACCACAAGTAAATGCACATATCATAATTATAAGAGCATTAATAATAATGAATAAAAAATATAAAACTGACACAATTTTAATATATAAAGGAACGAGCAGAGTACTTATCTTGACTGTGAAGAGCAAGAAAAGAGGGGTTTTTGCTCTCAGTCAAGATAATTATTACAGTACTCAACGTTTGCTTGATCATTCTATTGTGATATATTGGTGTAGTTTTGGTCCCAGGGTTTTCTGGGTAATGTAGTTTTTCTTCTTGGCTGCTGTTGAAATGAAAGCAAGAAAAGTAAGCATAATACTCGCCTCTGTGTCTTTAATAAAATCTAGCCTTTCTAACACCAAGGCTAGGAAAATCTCAATTACGCTATAGAATCCGCAAAATATTATAAAATGCACTGAAGATTGTACCAACACTCCATCACACGGGTATCTGGGGAGTCTATTAGACCATGCATCTCTTTTTTGGAATGACTACAAGACGATGTGCAATACCTAATCGAAGCCTGGTAAGGTAGAATCTTTTCTGAACGTCTGTTACTGCCACAAGATAACCCTGCAGCCCTGATTGTAATAGCCATTCCAAATATTTAGTGACTGAGACTTTCTTCCTTTCTTTAAATTCTCTATCGGCTGCTCGCTTATGAGTAAAGATGCTTTTAATTCTTTCTTAGCAAACTGTAATAAAGTCGCTGGATACTTAATCTGAAGATCTGCATCAATTTCCTTGATAAACCTATTAACTTGACCCAGCCAGGGATTTTTAATACAGTGCTCAAGAGCAAGTCAATCATTAATTACTTTGCTTGAGAATTTTGTGCCTGGTTTATTCCAGATATTGTACCAGCCAATTATCGCACTCAAGTCAATTATATCCTCTACAAAGTTTACACTTCTATGAGTGATTATGGTAGGTATGGTACGCGGTACAGCAAGGAGCCTAGCCAAAAAGTAATTTTCCTGGGTTTGAAAAATATTGTACGCCCTCACCCCTCAGAGAATTGCGCCGTAAGGGGCTGTTGGAATGCATTTACTCCTATAGAGTTGCAGTATTTCACGAATAGGTTTGTTGCCAACTTTACCTGCAAATTCAAAATAAACCCTCGGTGGATCTAGCAAATTTGGATTTTGTTAATTCTAAATAGGGATTCCAGGAGCCAGAGCTTGAAAAAAGTACACCCAAATAAGCAAAATTCCTTACTTTTGTTAGTTTATGCTCCCTAACGAAAAAAGTTTTCTTTTTGGATCTGCCTCTTCCACACACCATAGTAAAGGTCTTGAACAAATTTAATTTAAGATCTTTGTGCTCCATAAATGCGACAAAACCATTGATCAGTTTTTGAAGACCTTCTGCGCTTCTAGACATTAACACCGGATCATCGGCATAAAGGAGCACCTGGGTGGGTCAAGGTCCAATTCTTGGTGCATCAGCATGTAGCTCTTGGAGCTCCTTGTCAATCCCATTTGCATAAAGGGAGAAAAGGGTGGGAGTTAAGACGCACCCTTGCCTTATCCCTCTTTTAACACTAAATCTAGTGGTGCACTCTCCTCCAACCCAAATCTAACAACAGAGGTCATTGATGAATATATCTGAGATAGATGAGTGACAATATCCATGGGGACACCCATATCAATCAGGGTTTTCCATAAGGTTCAATGGTTCACTAGATCGAAGGCGCTAGAGAGGTCTATGAAGCAGAGATAAATAAAGCCCTGCTTCGCTAATGTATATTTGCTAACTATAAGATAAAGCATGCCTTCACTATACATTTGTGTCTGCCAC
Organism: Calotriton arnoldi; assembly: GCA_963921515.1. Classification (NCBI taxonomy): domain Eukaryota; kingdom Metazoa; phylum Chordata; class Amphibia; order Caudata; family Salamandridae; genus Calotriton; species Calotriton arnoldi. Next base: position 3,462,554 of record CAWUFW010000215.1, on the reverse strand, counting down.
AGCTTTGACTCCAACAGATTTTGGGGGGATTTGACCCATTCTTCAACATTTCCATAAAAAAGTTGGGGTGAGGAGGCTCTTGGGTGCATACATATCTTTTAACAAGCAGAAGCAAACATTGAAGTGCCAATGTTTTTACCAAGATTATTTAAAGGACCATCCAGTGAATGATGCAACCATATATTTCAAAATCATTAAACAAAGTAACATTCTAAAACACCTGTTATTGGTGATTGTTAGTGATGCAGGACTGGGCAGAGTGAACTATTTTTTTTCACACATCAGATGACCCTTTAAACATAACACAAGTAAGCCCTACCATGAGCAGTAGCAGTGCAAACTTTCAGTAAGAGCAGGCACGAGGCAATGGCAGATGCAGGGCAAATTCCTCTCAAACAGAAAGAAAAGACATTACCTGTCTATCACTTACCCATGTCTCCCAGCACACATTCTTTCTCCTATTCAATGACTTTACCATACCTCCCCACACTTGCTCTCTAGCTTCAATATTCACCCTATCATACTTCCTTTCTTCTTGAATCATTACTGCTAGCATTCTGTCACCCACTTTATCCGTTACGGTCTCACTTGCTCCTTTTCACTCTATCAATTTTCTCTTAATAATTCTGTCTCTCTCTTTGTTGCTCACTACTTCTATTGTGCTGGCTTCCGACATACTCATTATGTTAGTCCTGCTGGTACTCTCACTTTTTATAGTTTTGTGGAAAAATAAATGGGGAGAAATACAGTTCTTGGCAACAATTCCTTTGCAGAAGCCAAAGATAGTGCTGTCCAAGAAGCCATCATTTTATTCTTTATTTACAAGCTACACAGCCATATAAATCACCACTGTGCATGGAGAGGTGAAGAGAGACTGCAGGAGCAAAGGCTGCTGCACAGCTGAGCTAAACGCAGGTGAATATTAACAAAGTCTCTAACATGGCTCCCAAAACAAACACCTTTTTCACGACATCGTGACCTGTGTCAGGAGTTCTTTTGAGGTGTTGAAATAAACTGAGGCGAACAAGGGAATGGAATGGCTGGTCGCGAGACTGGGAAGTATTTAGTTCTGCAGAATAATACTAGAGATACACAATCGCATCTTAAAATGCTGAAAGCCAGAACCTGACTGAAAATGTGAAAAGTGACAAAAAACACGTTTGCTTTCTTTTCTGTAAGCTGAGCGATGTTGCTGCTACTTTTAGTTACTAGTTGCTTTGTACTGCTTCCCAAGGAGTTGTTAACTATCTCTTCTCCTGATAAACTTTTAATGCCACTGGAAAAAGCTTCGCAATGAGCGCCCTTAGGGGCTTATTCACAAGCCCATTGCGTCGCCGGAGCGCCACTTTTTTTGATGCACCGGAGACGCAATGGGCCCGCCCATATTTACAAGGCCACGTAAAGTCACCCTGCATGACTTTTCATGGCCTTGCAAATATGGGCCCCTTTCTCGCATTACTCTATTTGAAAGGGGCGTTCCATTGGTGTTGCTGTGGGTGTTGCCACGCAACAACCATAAAACTTGACGCATTCCCAGATTCAGGGCCGGACTGGGAACCGAAACCGGCCCTGGCAAACTACTCGGCCGGCCCCCCTGTGGGGTCTGAGGGTATGCAGCCGAGTTGTTTGCAAGGGCCGGTTTAGGCCGATTTTGTTACCGGGGGCCGATATTGCAGGCCCCTGGTAACAAAAACGGCCCCCACCCTGGCGGCCCACCGGGGAAACACCCGGTGCCCGCTACGGCCAGTCCGGCCCTGCCCAGATTTACAACAATTTGTAAAACTGGAAATGCGTCAGAATCCTATGCCTCCCCAGAGGAGGCCTCAGGAATGGCGCAACGAGGAGAAATACTTGTATTTCTCCTCATTTTTTCCTCTTTCTATGCATGCTGCATTCTGCACAGAAAGAGGAAAATGCCATTAATGGTTGTTTTTGTGCACAACAACAATCATCCCCGTAGCGCCGGCACCCTTGCAAAATGAAGCAAGGGTGCCTCCGCTGGAGCACGGCAGCCAACTGTGTGCCAGTGCAGGGGAAACACAGGGAAGCATCATATTGTTGTTAAAATGACGCATCCCTGTGCTTTGAAAATGATGCAGCACGGTGCAGCTAAATGGCTTGCGGCACCGTGCTGCGTCATTTTCTTATAGTCGAGGCCCTTAACATTCTTCTCCGAGTTGAGAAATCACTCTCTGCACAGGCACGCAGGCACCCTGCTTAGAGGGAACAAAAGTAGCCGGTCACAAATCCACCTCGATGAACAAACACCTTAAGGAGTGGAGGAAGGCCATAAACATGGAAATTTATATATTGAAGAAAAACCCCTTCAATCTGGCACTGCCATCGAAGGTCTGCTTCATGAGGAAATCATGCAAAAAGGAGGTATGGTCAGCTAAGAAGTCACATCAAGAATCACTACTGGTGTAAAATGTTATATTATATGCCAGTAAAAAGAAAAACCCCAAATACTTCAGGAGGACGATACATGATGCCGAAAAAGTCCAGTCAATGAGTACAACTCAAACATAACCAAAGCGGCCTGGGTCAGACATCTGCAGGAACATTACTTATCGCCCCCGGGGGGTTAGAGGAGAAAGACAGGTCCTGGAGGTGGGAGAGAGACCTAACCTCGACTAGAGGTGCTCTTGGACCAAGCGGCTTGCTACAGGCTGTTTTCAAAGTCAACCCTCATTTCTGGGCAAAATAACTGTTCAATCTAATCAACACAACTTCACTTGCAAGAGAGATTCTGGAATCATGGAGAGGCTCCATAATACATCCGATCTTGGAGATTCAAACAGCAACCCAGCTAATTACAGACTTATAACCCTCCTTAACATTGAGGCCAAATATTTTGCAAGCCTCATCTTCCAGGACATGGCTGACTAGGCAATTAACTTGAAAATAGTTCCCTTAAACCAGACAGGGTTTCGACCAAGGTGCAGCACTTTGTCAAATCTCCTTGTCTTGGAAATCTGTATGGAAAATCCTTATCAGATAAATCAACTATATTTGCCTGTTTTGTTGATTTCTAAGGCAGCATTCATTAGTGGTTCAAGAAATCTGTTATGGACAAAGTTATGAGCCTTCGGCATTCCCCCTACACTACTCAGAGCCATTCAACTCTTGAATACAAACGTGGCTTCTTGAAAAATTAGGTGATGGCACCAAATTGTCCCGAAAAGTATACCTTGATGCTGGTCTCAAGCAGGGGTGCATGCTTGCCCCCTGCTGTTCAATCTTTTCATTTCAAACCTGTCAAGAGAACTCGACAACGTCAATGCACATGCCCCGAAACTGGGAGGCCAGCCATTATCACATCTACTCTATGCTAATGACCTTCTACTACTAAGCAAGATGTGGGTAGGCCTATAAAGATTGAGGATACCCTGCAGGTCTTCACCACCTTTAAATTGGTGGTTAAGCTTGGTAAAACCAAAACCCATAAAACAGGAAGGAAAATCAACATCCAGGGATCATTATACATAAATTGTGAGAAATTGGGAAACGTAACCCAGCATACATACTTGGGATTCAGTATCGATAATAGGGGCTCATAGATAGAGCATAGCTACTTAATGAAGTCCAAAGCACTAACACTAAGATCAGCATTCAACACCCTACAAAAAGTATCATGGGGTCCCACATTTAGCCCGCTCTTAAAAATGTTATGGATAGCACCATCCATCAGGTATGGAAGTGAAATCATGAGGGGTAAATATACTTCATTATTGGACCATCAAGTCGCCCAGACTTACAGGTCCATTTTTAGACTCCCCAAATATTCATCTCAGGCCCAAGTATGTCTTGAGCTTGGCCTGGTCAAACTGGATCTAGTGAGTAGATGCTTTGTTTACAAAATGTGCCATAGTATTCGAAACGGTCAACCGGATACCCTGGACTAGCTCTCATGCGCAAGATGACCATGTCCTGAAAAGTGACACCCCATAGAGGCTACCTGGTGTAATCCATAAGAATGTTTCAGAAGGACTTTCTATGGTCTCAGCCATTATCAACCACAAGTTTAAACTAGCCCTGAACAAACTGATGCACAAGCAATCTAAACTGGAGGACAAAGTCATAGCAGTTAAATGGGACCATGCGGGGCAATTCATAAATACATACACAACCTTAAAAGCGTAACCCAACTTTGACATTTGTTTCTCCAGAGTTTTAAAAAGCTAATTTATATTGGACAGGTTTAGCATCCACCCACTCTACATTGACCAGCCCCCCAGTTTGGCAGAAAAACAGTGGGGATCAAAATCACAGAGTTCTGTAAAGCACCAGAGGAAACATTGCTACATATCCTTTGCACTTGTCCAGCACTATTACAAGAATGGTGCCTTATGCCTCATATGCCATTTAACCAGTTCTCAGTCTGGACATGAAGGCAAGCTATCATTGAGCATCTGAATCCAGGAAACACAAGCTTGAATACCAGTTTTACAAAATTTATAATTATCTTTGAAAAAAAGGCCAAGCGCAAACTAACAAAAATCTGACCAGACCAAACCTATAGACTGGTCATTCCAATTAGAGGGTTCGCACCGTTTGAGCACTTCTAAAATATCAAACACTTTGGAAATCCAAGGGTGCAGGCCAACAGAGCTATCAATCTAGAGTCACTTCAATATCTTACAATTCTAGGCACCCACAGTCCTAAGGCCCAGTGCTAAGTCCTTTAAGAGGGTAACAAGAAAATTGGAAGGTACGTCTGGATTTGTAGCACTTGAGGAGCTTCAATATTAGCACTAAGCACTTTGAATATTCAAGATCACGAGGCCAAAGGTTCTGCAACCCTAGAGTCAGTTTATGTTTCAGAATTGTTGGCATTGAAAGACTTATGGCCTGGATACAAGCACTACTTAAGAGAGTAATGAGAAACTAAAAGGAACTGCGGCACCTGAACATTCTGAATGCTAAAATGGCCTCTCTTTGCTGCCATTTTAATCTTGTGGATTTTGAATCTTGTCAATTTTTACTGTGTTTGTAATGTTGTTGTCTTCTTTCCTTCTTTTATCCTTCTTTTTTAAACATGAGTAATGGTCTTTATTGACTTTCCATGGACTATATTGAACTTGAACTTATGATTGAAAACATATTTTATTTTAACATTATCTATGTAATTTCATTTACCTGTATAGTTTTCTATTTAATGAAAGATTTCACAATTCTTGTGAGATATATAAAATATAATCTCTATAAAAAAATTCCTTTCCTTTTTCTCAATACAGGTTTGCATACAAAAACACAAACACAAAAACCCTTATTACACTCATTTAATTGTTTTTCTTGACATTGTCTCCAAGATATTTGTTTTTATATCAGTTCACCACTTAAAATATCATCTTTCGAAGTCACTCACTGAGGCAGGTCTGTGTTTGCCAGTATCGCCCTGTACTGATAATATGGATTACTTTAACTTGCATATGATTAAGCAAGGAGATTACTCCATATACTTTGTCTGTTACTTGAATTTAGAATACAATTACTCTAGGTGTTTTGCTTTGTATACGAAACAAAGAGTCATTACTCCAATTACATTAGCCCAAAATGGATTAAATGATATTCACCTGATTGCTTTACTCTTCATTGAATAACAGGAGACGATTACTCTGATAACTACTCAGATTATTTTGCAGGATATTAATATCACTACTTAGTATGGAATTAAAATAGCGAATGAGACTGCTCTAACGACTTTACCTTCCATTAAGTTAAAGAAGAAGACAAGGCAAATTACTTTACTCTACAATAGAGCACAGGAGAGCTCTCTGATGAGTTTATCATGCACAGTAACAGAGGAAATTATGGTAATCTAACCCATTGATGGATTGCAGAACATTACTTTAATTGCTTTAGTCCACACTGTATTGCCAAGGTAATTGGTTAGATTTCACCGGAACACACCAGTAGACATTACTCTGATTATTTTTCCTATATTATATTAAACAAGGATATTAAGCTGATTACTGTATTCTTTATGGGATTATGTTATGCTAGTTTTGACAATTAGTTGGATTCTGCCAATTACTTGGATTTAGTACACAGTAGCAGAACTTGCTTGGAGTTGCAGGCCCAAGGTGTGAGTCCATATTATTACCAGCAATGCTTTATCCTGCTTTCCTCAGATTCAGAACACAGAAAGTGGTTATTATTCACAATAACTTACACTAAATTTGATTATTAAAAGTGATTGTTCAAGTTACTCTAAATATACACTATTACAGAAAGAATTACTTTGATAGTTTTACTGTATATTAGTTTAAATGAGAGCTCTCTCGTCACTTTACACTGAATTTGATTACAGAAGATTACTCCAATTATGTAACCCTCTAAGGGTTTCCAGAATGCTCTATTACTTTCATTTGGAGTTAAGACTTAAATTCCAATCTCAGTGCAAACAAATTGCGAGTTATATGATAATTATCACACCCTCACAATTTTCCCCTGATAAATTCCTGCAGGTCAAATCTTCTGGTTTTATTACGGAAAAAGGCCCAGAAAAAAGGCATAACATTCGGAATTTGGTTTGTTAAAAACAGGTTCTGCATGTTATGCCTGATTTTCCTTTGAAAGTCGGAAGAGGAGGTATTTGCGACATATAGAAAATACCTCACCCCAGGACAATGGCATTCACCACATCGGGTAAATAACCCACTCTATTCTGACAAATTTGCATTGAGGACCTCTCAATACATTACAGCCAAGTACACCGAGATGTAACCAGGTTACAGAAGAAGGTTGTATCAAGTACCTTACCGTACGTTACAAATCAGGAGATGAATTAAAACACGCCGCTGTTACAAACTAGCATTATCAGTGTACTTTCTTTCACATATTTCACAATTAGTTTGATGTAGACAGCATCAGTCAATTGCTTGCACACACAGAGCACATGAATTTCCTAGACAGCAGACGCACAACCATCCCTCTCACAAAGAGCAAATGCACAGACAGCTATCCATTGTATCGAACGCAGTTTGAAAGTCCACGAAGCAACTACACAACCTCTGATTTGTTACTACTGACTTTTTTTTTATTTTTGCCCATAGGGCAAAACAAGGATCAATTGTAGAATGGCCTTCCCACAAACTGCCCTGGTCAAGGGGAAGAATTTTTTTTCCCATATCCCAAACTTCAAGATTGGAGAGAAGAATTTTAGAGAAGAATTTCACAGACACATCATAGATGCTTATTAACCTATAATTTGCTCTATTACTCCCATCACTTTTCTTTAATAATTGTTCTATCACAGAACCCCACCATGAATCTGGGCTGCGACCATATTCTACTATCCATTTAAACAGGAGTCTCAGATTTTCAGCCCATCTATCCATATTAGTTTTTACCTTAATTGCCGGGATGTTATTTGGGCCGACTGCCCTGCTTAATTTAAGCCATGATCTATTTTCTTTAATTTGCTTCACAGTAATTGAATCAATTAAATGATGATCAACGATACACCCAATTACTTGTACTTGTGATATAGGAGAACCAAATAGATGTTGTAAATGAAGAACCCAACTTTCTTCCAATATCATACGAGATTGTGTTACTGCATGTGTAGCAAATATATTGTTTACCAGGCCCCAAACGTTTTCTAATCACCTGATTGTATGACCTCTAAAATATCATTTCATTTTTTATTGTAATAGTTTGCTTACTTCTTTCTAATCACATTTTTATCATATTTTTTCATGGTATTTATCTGTTCTAAACATACACTTTTAAACCTCTTGTGTATGAGACTGTTTCTTTCCAAATACAAGCACGTTTTCAGTAAGTAGGCAAAGCAAACAAATTTATTAGAGTGCATGGAAAAATTGTTATCAAGTTCATATGACGATTGAAATTCCATAAGTACCTGAAGTTGCTTTGACCCTAGAGTGTGTTTGTAACCTTCAGAGAAAATCCATATCTAAATTTAAAACTTTTTCAGCTAAAACCGCTCCCTTTAGGATAAATGTCCACTGTAATCCCCAATAGTCACTTTCTTCATGCTGCATTATATTAAAATCTAGAAAAAGTTTAAACATATCATAAGAGACAAATATATAGTCAATTGGGCCATGATGTGAACCAAACTTAAATGTCTCTCCCGCCACTTTAACATGGGCAAAAGGACCATTTAGGCTTATCAGTCCAATTCTGCACAGCCTTTCCAAAATATTACGTGACTCGTTTGAGGGAGGAACTATTGGAAAATATGCATTTGGGATATTATAGATTTCTGAAATATAATTTAGTGATTGATCCGCCTGCCGCTGATCAACCTTTGAGTTGAAATCTCCCGCTATGATCAGGATTCCTTCTACATAAATCAACCTTACCCTAGACAGCGAGATTTCAATATTCTTCAAAAAAGTACTTACATTTGTCTTTATCTCCTTATGAAGATATATATTTACTAAAATTAGAGTGACCTTTTGATCTTTTTCTACCTGCGTCCCGGCAACTGATATTTGCGACTATCATATCTACCTTTCCTAAATTTCTTATTCTCTTTGTTGAGAACATCCTGAGCAGCCCCCACATAGTCTCCCCTTTCCCCTGGCATGTCCTGGTTCACAAATAAATACAAAACGATCAATGTTCGGGTTTTCTTTCAGTCACCTTTCCTGCAGTAAGATAATGTAGTATTCATTTAAAAGATGTTGAAAATGATCAGTTTTTACACATTGCTTGTACCCATATGTATTCCAAATACAGAACCTTATGCTAGCAGAGGATTCCCTCTCGTATGCATGATACCCCCCCAAATGACCTTGATACATTTTCACCAGACTCGTTCAGCCGAAGAGATGATTGCTATTATCAAAGAATGTTTTCACAGTCCTCAGTAGAACATTGATCATCGGTAAACACAATTACTTAAGTTCTCTGTAGTTGCATTGGACTGACGTTTAACCCATCATTAGCTTTCAGCTCTGGGATCAATATTATACGCATCCTGTTCCTCATGAAAGCATAATTGATTTTCCATCAGCCCACCATGAGCACACAAAGCACCAACGTCACAAGTGTTTGACAAATGAGTTTCACTCCATAAATTGAGAGACACGACTGCGGATTTTAGTCCATCCTCAGATTTATAAATTGCGTTTGCAGTAAGGAGAGAGTTAAAACCCACTGCTTTTAGTCTCAGGTTGAGCATAGGTAGCATCGATGTAAAATAGTCTAACACACAACACAGTTACACCACATCGGATTTGATTCCAAGAGAGTCATTTATGGGTGAGATATTTACTGACCAAATAAATGTTGACAGTATTTACCAGGTGCAGTAAATACTTCCTAGTCCAAGATTTTCTCCTGAAAAATGAAGAATTACATGTACCTGGAGCTTATTACATCAAATACCATATGTATCGCATTTACCACACATTTCCCCTGGAAAACTCCAGCAGGTTAGAGCTGCCAAAATTTCAGAGGGGAAAAATGCAGGGGTGCATTTTTGATACAGTACTTGGAATGCTTATCCATGCACAAATATGGATTTGCATAGGAATCTGAATTTATCATCCCACTTGAAATCAGGGTCTAAACCTACTCACACAAAAAATAAACAGCTCCTTTAGGGGCCAGATGTACGACCATTTTATTTTGCGCCTCGCAATTTGCGACTAATTGCGAGGCGCAAAATAAAATGTACAACAGTGTGTTTAACACTGTTTGCGATTCCCAATGGGGCCGCAAATTGCGCGGCTCATTAATATTAATGAGCCTCTCGCAATTTGCGACCCCATTGGGAATGACAGGCCCTCCCAGGGATGGTGGCCTGCTGGGCTCAGCAGACCACCATGTCTGAGACTGCTTTTAAATAAAGCAGTTTTTTTTTTAAAAATGCAGTCCGTTTTCCTTAAAGGAAGACGGGATGCATTTAAAAAAAATATGAAACGTTTTCGTTTCATTTTTTAAGGAGCGAGCAGTGGTCCCTGGGACCACTGCCTGCCCTTAAAAATATTTTCGCATGCATTTGCAAAGGGAAGGGGTCCCCTGGGGACCCCTTCCCATTCTGCGAATGCATTACCATACTTGAAGTAGGTGGTAATTGCGAGTGTTTTGCGACCGCAATTGCGGTCGCAAAACATTAGTGCATGGTTTTGAGACTCGCTATTTGGAAGGGAACGCCCCTTCCAAATAGCGAGTCGCAAATATATTGCGACTCGCTAAATAGGCTTTGTACATGGCCCATGATGTTTTTGAATGCGCAAACGTGTTCGCAAACCCGTTTGCGCATGCAAAAACGGGTCGTACATCTGGCCCTTAATGCCTTGTCAGGAGAAGTAGGTTATGAGAAAGTAAATGAGGAATAAGCCCACAGAGTTAAGAGCCCCAAGGATTCAAACAACCCAAGTAGTCAGAGAAAACCAGACAAAGAGTATTTCACAGACTCTTGGTATATTTTATCTCTGCCCTGCTTTTTCTACCAACTTTATACTGTGATTTCAGCTTCAAAAGATGTGCTGAGCATAAGATGTCCCTGTTAGAAATGCTTAGAAAGGCAGCATTTCCTTTCAGAACTCTGCTGATAATGCTGTTTCCACCCTAACATCTGACTCAATATATTCATTCTCTTCTTAAGCTTGCAAATTATTAGATATAGAGCCCCTGCCTTGCATTACAAGGATATTGTCACCAAACAGTTCCATGACCATCACACAGCAGCTATGGAAACCAAAAGACACCAAATATAATGCTCATGACCTCCCCCTTAATGTAACAGAGGCAATTGTACATCACTTTACAGATGACATTCCATATCACATTACCCATTCCATTATGACAGAGGTGACTATGAACGTAGTATCATTAATTAGTTTGAATATGTGCTATTGTTTAATTACATTTAGGTTTTAGGTCACTGTTATTTATTGGTCTAAATATTGTGAGGTCATGAGCACTGCATCTGGGGCCGTATTACACAAAGTGCCCCGGGGGCACAACAGGCATTTGTGCCCGCTTTGCGTGCCCCCAGGGCACTCTGGTATTACAGAAGGGGCCGCAGATGCTTGTGTGCCCCTCCTGTAATACCGATAGCGCTGGCGCACATAAAGTGCCAGCGCTATCATCGGGGGGCATTCCGTCATTTGCATGGGGATGTGTTCCATGCAAATGAGGAAATCCCTTTGCCTCTGCACCCGTGCCATATTACAGACGCGGGCACAGAGGCAAAGAAGCTCTCAGGAGTGCGCCCCCTGAGAGCAGCCCTCTGGAGGGGGTAAAGGGGGTCATATGGACCCCCAGACATCCCCTTTAAAAGTGCAAGCAGGTTGCTGCCTGCAATGTTAAAACACAGAGCGGCTTTAAAGCAGCCGCTCCGTTTTTCACATGAATGCGCTGCCCCCAGGGCAGTGCATTCATCATAATACGTTTCATACGCCTTCATATTGCTGGGCGCACCTTTTAAAAGGTAAGGAAAGTGTGGTGCATGTATCATGCGGCCCCTGGTGTGCAAGTTGTGCTTTGCATGTCTATAGGGCATATTATGGGTTGTGCATCTAACCAAAACTTGCAAATTTCAGTGGCTTTTGGATTTTAATCCGCATCCATAGCTAAACTCTATCTGCGGTTTAAGATGAATTTCTCACGATTTTTAAACATATGTTGAAATGTTACAAGCAAAACTAACCATAACGTCAAGCTAAATTTTGATTGTTTCAGTGTGTTTTTTTTTTTATCCTATACAATATCCAAGATATCCCAGCACCCAACTTTCCGCGGGTGGCAAACAACCCAGTACATGGCCTTCAGCTGCATGCAGTGGTGGTTGGCACCCAGCTCTCCATGGGCATCAAACACTGCAGCAAATGGCGATTGGTCATGCAGAGCAGGGGTTTGCCTAATGTCCTGACCTCTAGCCAGGCCCTGCACTCAACCCACCAGAGGTTGTCAACCCCTGCTATTCACGGTCTTCATCCGTGTGCAATGGGGTTGGCTTCAGGGCCTTGCCTACTGCCAGCCTCTGCTGTATTTTCTGTATTGAAAAGTAAAGAATCCCATGGGAAGGTGGATGTATTTTTTGTTTGGAAAGTTTCAGTCAGGTTCGTGGAATGGCACCAAAGTTATTAAGACAACAAAAAATGCCTTTTCTATGGAAACTCTGACCTCATCATAGCTACACTGGCACTATAGCCACTAGTGTAAGATATATATATCACACATTTGTGGTATGCACATATAGTTATAGTTAGGCTAGATTTGCCACAGTCAGAGCGTTTTTTGTTTTGCTAATAACTTTGGCACAGGTTGACAAATCTCCACAAAACAAGCCAAAAAATAAGTCCATCCAACTCGGCTCCTTCCTGAAAAGTTTCAGGGTGATGTCTCAAGCGGGGCTTAAGAAAAATGGGGGGTTCCCAAAATGCTTTTTCCCTCCATGCAATTTCCGTAGGGAATTTTAGACAAGCGTACAGCCAAAACGGAAGAACAGAATTACATTCAATTTGTCAGAAATCTAACTCTTTACTCAGAAAGTGTGCTTTTGTGTTTGGTGTAATCCTGTTCAGTAATTTTGGTGAAATAAAGGTTTAAAGATCATAGATCTCTGTTGCTGCAGAACCCTGCAAGATTCTTGTGGGAACCAATGGAAGAACGCGCATTCTCATTGGTGGGGACTGTGAGACTCTCGCAGGTACGAGCAATGTAATTGGCAGCTGCAACATGAAGCAAAATGTTGCCCTTTTGTGGGGTCAAATTTATTTAGGAAAAAACAATTTGGGGGTTGCCATGATCCTGCAGGAGTCAGCTGACTCCCGTGTGGTGCTGCAAACTCCTGCAGGAGTCTTCTACCAGAGGCCGGTTCATCACCAAACCCCACCAAATCATACTACACACAGCCTTCACCCCTCTACAGAGGTCTTTGCGCAGAGCCCAGTCCTCCGCCAAAGCCTACTACGCAGAGCCTTCGCCCTTGGCAGAGGTCGTCATGCAGAGGCTAATCCCACATTCTTATAAACTCTCTCTCACATACAGACATAGATACACATACAGCCATAGACACACACACACTTACACAGGCACATATATACACACATAGTTTCATATGACAACATCAAAATACTCATACACACATGCACACACGCTGACACACACACATATACATAATCATACATTCATATACACACACACAATCACACACACACAATCTCACATATATATAGCACACTAGAATGATATACTAGCACATGCACATACAACATCATTTTTAGAAAAGGTGGCCCTAAAAATAACTATTTTTTTCCCTTTTTATAACTTTTTTTATTTTTTACAATTTTTTGTTGCTGTAAACTTGAAGAAAAAAAATGGGAAGATCAACTTAAAGACAAACCAAAAGGGAAATGTATGTAAGGCTTCTTAGGACATTTATATTCCTTCACAAGTTTGTCACTCAATCTAAAGATCATCTCTCCAACAAACCGATTGAGGCTATAATACCTGCAGGACATGGACATATCCTGTTACACTGGTTTAATATCCTGTTCCTGCTGCACCATGTGAGGTGGTGCTTGTTGTCCTGCTGAAGGGCTCCAGCCCCAGATGATGGCACCTGCTTAGAGTCTCCCTCTGGAGTTTAGCCCTTGCCAATTGCTTCGGGTGCATTGCCATCATGTAGTGCCACATCCCAGTAGTACTGTGAGAGTATTTCTTTTCAGTACCTCTAGAAAACCTTTTATTACAGAGGTTGCAAATAAAGTTTCTAGAAGATATCTTCTTGTGACCAGGTGACAGGTGGAAACATTGTCACACAAGAGGATCCTTCCCCTTGTCTGCAAGTAGGAATGTACAGGTCAATGCAGAGACTTGAAGATGAGATAAGAAAACATGGTGTACTATTGTGTGCTAGTGTGCACTGTGAGACATGTATTTCATTGGCCTTAACTAGATAAGGGTATAGTATCCAGTGAGTCCCGATTCCCTGTAAGTCTGGGCTGGTTTCTCAAAAACAGAGTGAATGATGGTGAAATAGAATGTTATCTTTGTGTGTCTGAATGGAGATGCAGAAAAGCTCTGGAAGAGCAACTGATCTGTTCGTTCAATTTGTGTCCCAAGATCAGAAGGATATAGTTTGCAAATGCCCATCCTCAAATCCACTGGCAAGTGATGTCATAGTGGGCTGCTTGGCAGGGAGAGTCTAGTTGGGAGGGCGGGCAGATGACTGAAAGCGTTGCAGAAAATTGATAGAGTTGTATACTGTGCAGCAAATGTTAAAGATCTGCACCTGATGAGATGTAAGAAGAAGTGTCAGTTGGTGAACAAAGGACAGATGTTTCCTGGACATTTGTAGGAATAGTTGCTGTGACAGAACATGATCATTAAGAAATGAAGAGGCTAAGCAAAAGGGCAAACAGTGTATGGGGACCGAATCCACGAAAGGTATAATAGGGACATGCTGTATGTAAGGAGATTTTGTTTAGGTATATTTCGCGCCCAGAGCACCGGTAACTGACCAACTGGAGTTGAAGGTACTGTGGTCTCTTGGTAAGAAAACAAGATTTTGTGAGCCCCTTAGTTGATCAACAGTTCTCAGAAATGGCGAATGTGTTTATTTTACATTATATTATCTTCCAAGTTGGGGCACAATTTGAGTTTGATAGGTAGTCATGGTCGGTCTGGGACAAAAAATAGGCCACCAAGATAAAAGTGGCCTCATTAGTGAACCAGATAGCTAAAAAAGAGTGGCCCATATTTGATAAATCAGGTACGTTTTGAGCATGTAAAGACACACTGCATGTTTTTTTTTTACAAAGGATGGGAGACTGCATGCGTTTCTGTTTGCTGCAGGCAATGCTTGTGGCAATATCACAAAACTTATCAGTCAAAACCGGCCCACCTGACCATAAAACCAACCCACAAACTGCTTAAAAAATCAGCCCACAAAATGCCAATCCAGCACTTTGGGCCCACTTTCTTACCATTGGTCCTCCGATGGACCTTTTTCCACGACTGATAGGTGATGGGAGTTAACATTACATAAATCAAAGCTCAATTAACAGTGTACCCCATTGGGCTACACACTAAGAGCAAGGAATCAGTACCTATGGTTAAGAGGGTTTCTTACAAATGAGCAATCAAGTTAAGGTACAGCCCTCTTAGCACAACACTATAAAGATACAGAATAACCACTGGGAAGCCTAACCTACTAAAGAAGTTTAGATGGACCAGTATCAAGCAAACAAGTTCAGTCACAGCAATACAAAAGATTAGCAAAAGTATTTGATGCTCAGAGAAAAGTCTCAGATCTTCTCGTCTCTACATAAGAAAATCTAAAATCTCCTAAATTAGAGTCCAAGCTAAGAGGATAGTTCTGTAACCCAAAGTGTTAGAACTGGGGGTCTCTAGTTGGCTGAGGTAGGTACCTTAGGCCAAATAGGCACCCTTGCTTCTACGTCAGGGAAAGGAAGGACACCTTCTCAGATAGCCCCCGCTCACGCCCTCGGTAGCTTGGCACGAGCAGCCAGGCTTATCTCCAAGGCAAATGTGTAAAGTATTTGCAACCACGCTCTCAGTAACCCAGTGATAACACCACAAATGGACTCCACACGAGTTTCATAGAAAAACAATTATATGTTTATATAAAAAAGATATACGATGAGACCACACGATAAAAATCCCAACATATGCGTATTTGTAATATTGCACCTTGCCCGTTATTAGGCCAGCAAGCACTGGTAGGTTCTTGCAGTATTAATGAGCCATTCTCAATGATCTAATGCAGTCCTAATGCAATGCTATGCAGTTCGTAATGCAAGAATCAGGCAAATCGTTATGCACCAATCAGGCAGTTCGTAATGCGAAAATAATGCAATTCGTAATGCAACAATCAGGCAGTTCATAATGCAAAAATAATGCACTTCGTAATGCAACAATCAGGCAGTTCGTAATGCAAAAATAAGGCACTTCGTAATGCAACAATCAGGCAGTTCGTAATGCAAAAATAAGGCACTTCGTAATGCAACAATCAGGCAGTTCGTAATGCAAAAATAAGATACTTCAGCACTGATTGCGGTGCTCTGGACGGTCTCTATGCCACTCTTACTGACTCGCGGTCAGCTACTGCCAAAATATGCCCCAAACACTGTTCTGATGGAAAACAAAGTGCAGCTCCACACTCCGGCCCCGGTACTGCCACTCCTCGGCAAGTACGGGTCGCGATACGGACTTGAGCGGAGGCTCGAGCTGCGAAGATGGGAAAGGCTGAGAGCGTTTCTCTCGGAGCCCGCACCCCGCCCCAGGCGGCGACACACGCACGCTCGCTGAGCGTTACCTGGGGGGTGCGATCTCACTCTCCTCTCCTCACGACTTGGGCCTCCGGTGCGTCTTCGTTGATCTTGGGCAGTGGAACTCGACCCCCCCCCCGACGGGGATGGTTCAAGGTTCAAGGTCCCTCCTTGGCAAAGGCAGGCTCGGGCCGGCGGCACAGCTCCTCTGGGGACGAAGGTCTGGGCCGATGGCAATGACGATCGAAGCAGCTCTGGTCACACTGCTCGATCGAGGCAGAGAACAAGACTGCTCCGGGACACACGGGGCAATTCCTCACAAAGGTCTCAGGCTGCAACATGGCACACGCACACAGCGTCGCTGAGACTCACTTGAGCTCCGGGTCCACACGATCACAGGGCAATCCTCACGAAGGTCTCAAGCTGCACGAAGCACATGCACACAGCGTCGCTGAGACTCCCTTGAGCTCCGGGTGCACACGATCACAGGGCAATCCTCACGAAGGTCTCAGGCTGCACGAAGCACACGCACACAGCGTCGCTGAGACTCCCTTGGACTCCGGGTGCACACGATCACGAGGCAATCCTTACGCAGGTCTCAGGCTGCAAAAAGCCCACGCACACAGCATCGCTGAGACCCACCTGGGAACGTTTATGTTCCTGAGTTTCCACAACAGGGAGCCAGCTCTCCTCGGGCCCTTGGGGACAAGTTACTTCAGGACACAGCACACAGCAAAGTCCTTTCAAGCAGGGGGACACAGCACACAGCAAAGTCCCTTAGCCTCTCCTTGGTTAAATCAGCAAACTGCAGGCCAGCCCCAGAAAACACAGCAAGGGTCAGTCCTTTCCTTCAGTCTCTTCAGCTGTTTCTTCCTTGGCAGAGGTTCCTCTTGACCACGAAGTAGTTTCAATCCTTTTCAGTCTTGATCAGTCCAACGTTCAGGGGTTTCAGCTCTCATAATTACACCCCTAAATGTCTTTGAAGTCTTTGTGTTCAGGGGGGCACTGACCCCTGTCTAAACCAGTTCTGGGTGTCTCCCTGCCAGTGACACCTTCTTCCTTTGATAGTGGGGGTCTGGATCTTCAATCACTCAGCAGGAGATGGAGCCATTGTTTTATGGCGGCAGCCCCGGCCTCTTCACCTCCAGGGGCTACTCCTCCCCCCTACACTCCAGATGCAGGTCAGCCTGTTGCTGTCTCACCTCCTCCCCTGGGTCAGGACATTTCCCAGATCCTATCACATTCAAATCCAGACAGTCAATCCACAACCAGGCAGAGACACACAGAATTGTTAGAACAAAAAAACCAGCCACTTCTAAAAGTGGGGTTTCTAAACACGCAATGCAAAAACCACCTTCAGAAAAAGATGTGTTATTAAATTGTGAATTCAGGCACACCAAACTTCACCTCTCCATCTTAAGCCTATGGGAAGATAGGCTGGAAACATATTACACAGCCTCCCCCATTCTGTCCTATGGGCAAGATGGCCTTGCAACAGTGAAAAACGAAATGGAGAGTATTTCACTGTCAGGACATGGTACACACCTTAGTACATGTCCTACCTTTCACATACACTGCACCCTGCCCAGGGGTGTACCTTGGGCCTACCATAGGGGTGTCTGATGCACATAAAAATGGAAGGGTAAGGCCTGGCAAGTGGGTGCACTTGTCAGGACAACAAGGCAGTTTAACAAACTGCGCGCAGGCACTGCAGAGGCAGGCCTGAGATCTCTTTTCAGGGCTACTTATGTGGGTGGCACAATTAGTGCTGCAGGCCCACTAGTAGCATTTGTATTACCAGCCCTGGCACACATAGTGCACTTTACTAGGGACTTTACTAGTAAGACAAACATGCCAATTATGGACAACCAATTACCATTCCATTTTACACAGGGAGCACTTGCACTTTGACACTGATCAGCAGTGGCAAAGTGCCCAAAGCATCTAAGCCAGTAAAACGAAATCCATCACAGCATCAAAATAGAGGAGGTAGAGGCAAAAAGTCAGGGGTAATCACGCCAAGAAATGCCAGGTCTAACACAAAGGATCTCACAAATCAGGGAAATTCCATAATGGAAATAGAACGGGACAGGAAAATTAAGTAAGAGGTATCCTAAGCCACACTCAGGAAAGAATCTAAAGAAGCATACAGGGAAAAGTGTGGTAACCTCAGGCCATGTAGACTCCAATTGTTCACACTAAAATCGTTCGCATCATCAAGGGTCCATTGTCTTTCTCCATTCTCACGTTGCAGACTGCAACATTCGCAAAGTACCCCACAATGGACATGGAAATGACATCGTCCTTTCTCTCTCAGGCTAAGGGGCAACAGTGCTCAATAGACCTTTCAGTTGACTCTCTGGCTCTCCATGTTCTTTCGTCAAGGCCTTCTTCTCAGGCTCTCTCCTTCTATCACTAGTACAGTAATGTATCTATTCTTCAACTAACAATGTGTGTGAATACCTGCAAGAAAAGTCATGTTAGCAAAAAAATTGAAAACAGTATTTTATGCAGCATGAGGAACATGCCAACTCAAGGCAACTTAAAATATTAACTCAGTGGTACCCATTTAATATTCGTATGCACATGCAAACACAAGTAAACGTAAAAGGTTAGTACATTAGATTCATATCACATGTGGCATTCAATAACATCTTAAAGGTATACGTGTAAGTATGTTTAAGAACTACAATTTAAGGCAATATATGAAACATTAGTACATACATTACATAAACCTTTGTCGTTTCTAGAGTAATCACATTCTACACATATGAGGATGGTTTCTATGCGATCATCTAAACAGTAAATGTAATTCAATGTATTAAGCCACACATTATGTAAATTGAATTCGTTTTTATTGTAAGTACATATCCACTAAGTAAGGATGGTTTATTAACATCTCCTTTAATATGGTTAAAGCACATAGTTTGAGTAAATTCACCAGTCCTACAATAACTGCACTCCAGAAATAGATGTCAAGTGCAACACTTATTTTAATGTTGTTAGACCACATGAGAAACATGTTCTGAGTGCATGTTCATGTTATGAAATTGCGAAGGGTAAAGGTGTAGCCAAAATTGTGCCGCACCAATGCTAACAAGCGTTTGCAATGCAATAGGTCTCGCATTTACGCGAGTTTGAGCTATTGGCATTGTAAATTACAATGCCTTTTATTTATGTTTTGGTTTTTAAAACATAAATAAAAGGCATTGTCATTTACAATGCTAATAGCTTAAACTCTCGCAAATGCGAGACCTATTGCATTGCAAATGCTTGTTTAGAGCGTTAGCGAGAATGTGGCTTAATGGCCAAAGCGAACGACTTTGAAGCTGGGAACCAGGATCAAGTTAGGCAGGTGGCTCAAACATCCTGTGATTGCGGACAAATTACTTACTCTCCCCATGCCTAAAAATAATAAATTGAACGAGTCCGTCTGAAAAGTGTTGCTAAATAAACCGGGCGAAAAGCAGCACCGGGCAGAAAATAAAATAGTTCTCTTAAACTAATAGAAAAGCACTGCAAGGGTAACAATACTGTACTTAGCCGGTGCTCCTCTGCTGAACAAGGGAAGTGAGATATCGCTGGCTGTACCAGTTATGAGGCAGTAATGAAGAGCGACGCAAGAGTTTGACCAATGGTGAGTAGCAGGAGGGAATAGAGTGGTATTATTGATGACAGCAGGTCTTGCAGAAAGCACATGCGCGCTGATGCTCGACCTAAAAACGGCTCATCCACTGATCTGAAAGACTAGCCCATCTGGCACTACCTGGTTGCCTTATAGGTCAGTCCGACCTGTCATCTGAACTATTAAAACATTAGGACATTGTGCTGTGGGAGCAGCAACGATTTGTTATTGTTTTTGTTTTTTCAATAACTAGCTGCTGATGACAGAGAAACACCCACTTGCCCTGCCAATATGTGGTATTTGTGAGACAGTGCACTTGGCAATGTGCAAGAGGACAGGAGTGGTCATTTTTCAGGTCCATGGTGTGCATCATCATCCATCAGAGTCTGCGCGAGCTGGTATTAGTGTACAGGCACATGGCAGAACAGACATTGAAGCAAGTTAGTCTTCTGGTCTCAGCCACGCACCAGAGAATTCCCAGCTTGAATTCTTTTCAGTGCATGGCGGAGAGAAAAGCTGCCAGCTGTGCGGTAGAATGAGAAGATGATTGTAAGTGAATAAGTACAGTGGTGACTAAGCACGTGTATCTTCTAGATGCTGAAGAGAAAAAATAGACTGTGAGTAGCCCTGAGACTGAATGCTGGCTGGCTGATGCTGGCTGTTTACATAATAAAGTATAAGAAAAGTAGTCTAGTGAGAAGCAGTCCCAGAAACAGAGGTGCTGTTTAAAGGAAAGAAAAACATTTTATCCAAAGGGTTTTATTTATCATTATACAGGGGAGGATGGACTACTCCTTAGGAAGCGCCGGTGTAGAGGTGTGTGATGTTCGTATTGCTCTGTTTATAAGTGATATGTATAGATTGAAAAATAATTTATGTTGAACGGGCAATGCACGTTGTTGGTGCTAAATATATATATATACTGTTAGTGCTGGAGGCAGCTACCTAAGTGTGTAGAGTATCCCCTGGAAAGTGTGGTACTTGTAACTGATTGCACACATATGATGCATGTAGTGTTGCCAATATAAGTCCAGATGTGTTAATTTTCTGAGGCCATGCATGTGATGTGTGCATGTTTTACTTTTGTGTGAATAGATGGCAAAGACGTCTAGTACCTCCTGCAGGACTGGTGTACTTTTGGAGTTTGCGTACGCATTACGACTAGTGTGACTGATAGTTACATGTTGGTTTAACTGGATTTATTGGATGTGTTGTTAGATATGATGTACATATGCGAATGTGTACAATAGTGTGTTACATATTGTGCATGAATGGACATTGCATACAGTTTTAGATTTGCATTGCACATATGGAGATTATGCAAGGGTTCAGATTTGTTTTGTACGTATGGAGATTGTATAAGTGTCCAGATTTCTGATAAAGATATGGAGACTGTGTACTATTCTAGATTTGTGTATGAACGGGGATTGCATACAAATGTGAGGTGTGTTTGTGGCATTTATTTTTGTTATATGCATGTGTAGTTTGATGTGGTAATCTGTATAATGTTTGTATAAATGCTGTTGTAATGACAGGGTTTGTGTCGGAGGTGGGTCATGTATGTTTTGAGATGAACCACAGATACCCTTGCTATTGTTGATTTCTGATGTGAATGTGTAGGCTTGTGAATGATAGGAAATCCCCTTGTCGGAGGACTTCTGTTGGTACTGTGCCCTGGCAATTGCAAGAGTGGGAGTTTGTGACTATATCTCCTCTGTGTATGATTGTAGTATGGGGCGATAGGGAGTGTTAAAGTCCCGGCCCATTTACACAATTTCCCTCCAGAGATGATAGGTCTTTCTGGTAGAGTGAGCAGTGAAAGGAATCAAATCACTGGTTATGATGTCAATACAGTGCAACCAATGTGGCTACACATTAATCCACTCAACTCTTTGATCTGAGTTTAGTAGGTTTAATTATAAGTTTAGAAACAAGTCAATGTAGATCATTCTCAATAAAATCATATAAAAGTACAAAAAGGTCACAGTAAGTCCAAATCTCCTTAAGAGATGTACCCTATATAGTACAAAGCAAATGACTAACTCTAAGAAAATGATGCCTGTGATCAGAAAGAAAAAATGAAGGTTAAATTGCATCAGATGATTCTCTTTAACGAGCACGAGTAACCTAACTTTCCCTACACTACTTTAATAAGGGCAACCCTAAATTAGAGCATTAAGTAAAGACATGATCGATTAAGGAAAAAGAAAGGTGTCAGCCATCAGAGTCTTCAGTAGAAACACCCTGAAGATGGGTCGAGTAGCTTAAAGCCACGCAAGCAGTAGCATAAGTCTGCTCCCTAAGGAAACCCAAGATGGACTCTCTCCATAACTAAAACACAGCACCTAATATCATCTGCTGTCGACTCATGTGGCTCCTTCTTGGGAAATTTCCATA
Source organism: Calotriton arnoldi (assembly GCA_963921515.1). Classification (NCBI taxonomy): domain Eukaryota; kingdom Metazoa; phylum Chordata; class Amphibia; order Caudata; family Salamandridae; genus Calotriton; species Calotriton arnoldi. The sequence goes on along the minus strand of CAWUFW010000215.1, from coordinate 3,440,306 downwards.
GCTCTGGTACAACTGGATACTTCAGCACCCCTTCTCATCCAAATGCCACGTTATCTCTTCTCGTACTTGGCCATTCCTTTCCCATGAGTACTCCCCTACTCGCATTTTACCGCGATTCCCTTGGCCAACTCTTCTATCTATTAACAAAACCTCCTTTATTTTAAATAATGAGGCTTATCCACACCTGCAATAGAACAACTCAGCTGCGTATATTCCATGCTTGAAGGTTAAACGTGTGTTTCTAATCATAATGGGAGTAGCAACTGAACCAAATTTTCTTCATGCCTTGTTTGCTAAGTTAACAAGTGCACAGGGTTATAGAATATGTGCACCCTTCTACACACAAAATAAATGCAACTGCTCAAGGCACAAATAAATGCAATGAATCTTAGTGCAAATGCATTTACACAGGATTAATTCAAATGATATGTATAAACGTTAAACATTAGTTGTATACATCCTAATAAGTATTTCACAATACAACATTTTAAGTTATTCTTCCCCTGTCACGTTAATACATAATTTGTCACGTAGCATTATTAATCACATTCTAAATACATTTGTTTCAAATAAAAACACCCTTTAGTATATAGTATATAAAGTATACGACAGAGTATATTTGAGTGCTGACTATGCATGAGTATAATACAATCCTACATTATCTCCAAAGGGGATCAGGATAACACTTCTTCAGGAGTGTGCCTCATGTCCGAGGAAGTCACAAGATTTGCAGGTCTTGGAACTTTGTGCAAGGTTAGCCACAGCCTACTTGTTGTCTCATTGTTTTGCTTGACTTGAGGTCAGGTGACCGTAATGTATTTTTGGGCAGTGATGTTTTCCTCTACTCCTCACAGATTTACCTTGACTATTGTTTGTTGTTTTTGCGTGTCTGTGTGGGTGTTGGAGAGTGTAACAGGGTGTTAATTGGAATGAGTGTCTTAAAAAAGTTTGTGATTTACTGATTGTGAATGACTGTCCAGGTACTGTATCATAAGCAAATTGCTATTATTTATTTTATTGTTTGTAAGAATGAGAGATGTGTAGTACCTGTGTCCCCCCATTCCTTGTATGTCTGGGCTTGTGTCTAAAATACTGAGAGCACCAAATGATGCATTGGGGGGAGGTGTGTGTGTGTGTGTGTGTACACACCTTTGTTGCCATTCTGACATTTCAACAAATTCACATGCAAACACACACTATTATCAATAGATCATTCTTAAGATCACCTGCTCAGGATCATTGGGATTTTATATTATCTGTAGATTCCATTGCTCCCACTAACCAAAAAGATACAACCCATTTTAGCGGCAAGCACAGTGCCTGGGATGGAATTATCCTTAAAACATACCACATTCTCAAACTCGCTCAAAACTCCAAAAGGCTTGCTGCCATATGCCAGGAGTCTTATACATGTAGATTTCAAGACCACACCGGAAAAATACTTCAGTTCGTTCACAACAATTAACATAAAGGGAGACTCCAAGTCTGCCATCATTCTTATTCCTACTTCACCAATTTGGCCTCCCAACAACCCCCCCACCCAGGGCCGGACTGGGAACCGAAACCGGCCCTGGCAAACTGCTCAGCCGCCCCCCCCCCCCCCGGGGTGAGGGGGGTGCAGCCGAGCAGTTTGCGAGGGCCGGTTTCGGCCGATTTTGTTACAGGGGGCCGATATTGCCGACCCCCAGTAACAAAAACAGCCCCCCAGGGGCCCAAAACCGGCCCCCACCCTAGCGGCCCACCGGGGAAACGCCCGGTGCCCGCTACAGCCAGTCCGGCCCTGCCCCCCCCCCCTAATCATCAGAGGAAGAGCCCAAGCCCAAGGAGACCACACATAACTCCACACTCTCTCCCCCAGAATCTGAATCCTTGTAAAGTTTTTCATGTACATCAACCGCACTCACAGCTCAACAGAGCTTTTGTTTCTGTTGCATTGTATCGTGGGAAGATGTGTTGGGTTTAACCTGTGTGTGTCACGCCGCACACGTCTTTGTGCTAATTTAGAAGTCATTGTTTGGAAGCTAACTTTTGGGCTGCCACCTCGTTGTCCTGTGCTCTGACAGTCGTGTGTCTGGAAGGTCTAATACATTTCTACAGCAGACTTACATGTGAAGAATCTTTCTTTCACCTTCTACAAGAGGAGGGGTCCAAACCTTATGTGAGCTTTAAACATTAGCTCTTCAGCCACCTATCCCCCAGGAATTGTTATTTGTCGGGCTTTTAAAGAATGACCATCACGATTTTTCCCCATTCAAGTGGGAAGAAACGTGCCGATTTTAGTGTTTTGCACAACAAAATCCACATGTAAAATTATTTACAGGGCATTTACCCAGGTAAATGTTGGCAGGTGTAACCTTCCGAAATGCACCTGAGCAAAATTGAGGGAATGCAGTAATGAGTGCTAAACCCCATTATTCTGATCCCTGAGCAAGCACGTTTGTGGAGGGATCGTAAAAAATAAGCTAATTATAAAGATGCCCTATTTTGTGCTTAGAATGCCTTCATGAAAACCTGGTAACAGAAATTCACTAGGCAGAACGGATATCAAGCAATGTCTAGATTATTATAGAAGAATAAGGAATTGTGCTTTATCAATGGATGCATAAGTTATCTTGAATAAGCCTTGCAGAAGAGACAAGGTTGCGAAACATGTGCCGGTTGGGCCTTTTATAAACATTTGTTCAGGATATGGATATTGAAATAAAAAAATATAGCAATACAAATAAATATGAAATATTGTCAATGGAAGGAATTGCTCTTCGGATTCAACTTGGGGCAATAAGGAAATAATTTATTGAGAAACATTGGATGATCTTGTTCGTTTTAAGAGTAGGTGCCTCCTGTGTTTTTAATGTTGTGAAAAACATAGGGGGCATATTTACAAGGGAATGGCCCAAAATGCTAACGCCACACTCTGCCATTCCGAAAACGCACGAATGAGCCGTATTTACAAAGATACGGCACATCCCTGCATTTTCCCTAGCGCAGGCACTAAATTAAGTCACCTAGCGCCAACACAGGCACAATTGCACCTTAGTGCAAGGGTGCCTGCATTATGGGAATGATTTTTTATGTACAGGAAGGTGTCCCTTCCTGCACATAAACAATCCATAATGGCTATTTGAAACTTCTATGTGTGCTGCATCGTGCAGCAGCGCACACAGAAGTTGAAAATCGTCATTTTTTTAATTGATTGATTGTGTGCAGGAAGGGACACCGTCCTGCACAAAAACAATCATCCATGGCGATTTGCTCTTTCTATGTGTGCTGCACAATGCAGCGCACATAGAAACAGCAAAAAAGAGGAGAAATAAAGCATTTCTCCTAATTTTGCCATGTTAAGACCAGGTTTTCCCTGCTCTTAATTTTGGCGCTGCCTCCTATTTATGCCACCCCGGTAAATAGGGGGCAGTGTCAAAAGCAATGGGTGTGGCGGCGGAACACCCAACGCAACACCCATTGCCCACCCCTTTCACGCTAAGTATAGCGTGAAAGGGTGCATTATTTACAAGGCGCCATTAAGCCACGTTAAGTGACATTCCTGCGGCGATAGGGGCTTGTAAATATGCCCCATTATGTTTTGCTTGGAATGCTTAAGACATCAAATGAATCTAGATGCTTTACAGTTAGAGGTGCACTGATCAGTGTCATGATACATTCATGGGTTGGCTATTGTAACAGGTTCTACCTTAGATTGTCCAGACTGAACAGTAAGAGTAGAATGGGGAATATTATAGAGATAGGCATTGCAAAGAAAACACTCTTTGAGGGTCTGCATTAAATAGGGGCAGAAGAGAAGGCTGCAGCAATAGTCAATCCATTTAGTGATGAGTGTAGTGATGAAAGATTGTGGCTTATTTTCCATATATTGAGGTGGTTTAGATGAGCAGTAGACACAGTGTTTACGGCTGGTTTCGATATTTCGCTATTCAAGGGAATGATTAGGGTGCTAGCTGACAGAGAGGGATGAATGGCTTGGAACATGAACATTAAGGATGGAGAGTGGATTTCAGTTTCCTTGGATGATGACATGTAGATCATCTCATTGCTCCATCTTCTTTTAAATTTGAGGTAATGGATATCTGAGCACTGCTGGGTCTTGGGGTTTGTTCAGGGTATGATGGTGGATATTGTATGGAATCAGTATGTTGATGCTGGTTTGCTTGAATGGGTTCTAAGTTGGACAGATGGTGGTGAATGGGGGGTGGGCTGGCATTACTGTATTACTTTTTCGTAAAGCTTCCATACCCAAACGCACATGCGTGATCTTGTTGTATATCCAGTTGACAGCATTGTTTGTAAGGAGTCGAGGTGCATGGTGGGGTGAGGTGAGGTCTGAATTTCTCCCTTGGGGAACTTTGAAGGTTTGCAAAGTCAGCTTCAAAGGAGTTCTTTGTTGGTAGCCAGATATCACCTATGTACTAGGTAAGACTGTCAATGAGCCGGGGAGGAGATCCCATGCTGTATACACATTTCATCACCATGATGGGTAAGGTGGTAAGCTGTACAAAGGTTATGTATGAGTTGTAAGAGTCAGTAGTAGGACAGTGATGAGTCAATGGTGATAGTAGGACAGTGAGCTTAAGAGGAATCTGAGATCAAAAGGTTTGCGCCAAGGACGTGAGTGGCCTAGTTGCATCTGTTGATGTGATTGTGGTTGAGATATGTTTGTTTGACATGGGAAATAGTGGGTCAAATGAGTTCCAATAGGATCAGGGCAGGGGAGCTGCCGGCACAGGGGGCAGATGGAGGTCAAGCTTTTGGAAGAAGGAGCCCAGTGACCTCATTAGGTGATGTAATAGGACAATTAAAAAGGAGGTAGAAAAAGAAGCAAGTAGTAATCTGGTTATTTGTCTTAGGACAGAAGCTGAAGTTTGGGGCAGCAGTAATAGGAGCTATTTGCTTCAGAATGAACTCACTGTTCTGGCTTTTACTGATACAGAGAACATAAGAGCCGGTAGCGTGTCCAGCCTGAATGAGGCAGGGTGGTTGTGTCCTATGTTTAAGTGAAGTATGAAAGAGTTGGGTGCAAATTTTGAGAGGCGAAATTATGTGTTACGAAGAAGACCTTATTGCTTATTCAACTGTCTTTCCAGATTTCAATTGTGAAGTTAGTGGGAGTTGGTCAAGTCAACTGGTGAATGTTGCATTTTTCAGGACTGAAATACGAAGGGGTCACAGGCAGGAGAAAAAGCGTTGTTTGAGGGAAAGATGTGAGAGAACAGGGAGTAAATAACCTTAATGAGGAAGCAGAAATAGAAGCAAGTGATGGGTGGTTAGTCTACTGTGGTCTTGTAGGGACCATATAAATGATAGAGAGGGTTAGAAAGATTTGTATGTAGTAATGTGTGGGTTCATGAGTGGGTGAGTGCTCAAAAGGTGGATCATGGATGATGCTATGATCAACTGGAAAGTTATAAGCCAGAGTGTCTTGCAGGTACTTACAGCATTTGAGTGACACAGCTTACAGGCTTGTGTTCTTTCTTCTGAGCTTTGATGCACTTGAAGCAAATGGAAGACCATAGTACTTCAGGCCAGCATCCAGTGGAAACCCCTGTTTCAGAGGGCAACCCCAGCAGGTCCAATCAGGTGGTAGGAGGTTCAGGAAAGAGGGGATGGAGCTCGAGAGATCCTATCAAGTTGTTGCAGATCCAGGGAAGTCGGGTGGAAGGTTACTTGAAATGGGTAGAATCAGCATGGTTCTTCACTCCTTTCTTTGTAGTTTTGCCATGCTTGTACAGTTTGGGCCTCCTGGTTTTTGTGGCTTAATCCAGGACCCAAGGAAGAATACCAGTTTAGTACAGCAGCCAACGGCAAGGCCTGATGCAGAGGGTGACCCGACAGACTCAGTCATGTACAAAACCACAGAAAAAGAGGTAAGAGGAAGCAGTCCCAAATCGCCCTCCTACAAAGCATTAATTCACACAACAAAGAAAAGGGACTGTATTAAAAAACTAACAGAATGGGTAAAGAGAGGAGAGGTATAAAACAGGGCACACACTGTGTATGTAAAACTGCCCTCACACACAGCGAACTGTGTCATGCTTCATCATAGGGCCTGCTGACACACCTCCGCGCTAGCCAACGCTGGAGGTGGAGCAATAGGGAGGGGGAAGACAAACAACATAAAAAAATTAACGAAATAGTGTGGGATCAAAAAAGTGAAAAAAAGTAGTGGCAGAATAAATTGGTAAAACTGGTAACAGTGTATCCCTGCTATACCTTTAATAATGGGTACACTGTCCAGGTGCAAGAAATGGTCCTAACCAGACCCGTGGATGGTGGTAATGGCTACTCATTATCAAAGCCCTACCCCTCCACTCTGCTAAGATGTCGACATGTTTCAGCCGGCACGTGCTAATACCCCGGCTTTCTTCAGGACTTCCACCTGATCAATCCCAAAAGAGGCTGCTGTCCCTACCTCCTTAGAATCCAGGGTAAGGAAACAAAGCACCATGTTCAGTGCAAGCTCTGGAATAGAGCATGGTAGAGCCCTTTGCTCTCCATGAGGAACCGAGTTTACTAATAAGTCAAACTTGAACTGGCGGAGGGGTGCGAATAGCTCCCTGTAGTCACACATTCGTCAAGGTGAGCTAAAGTGCAATTCAACTCCGCACTCCCAACACCGCGAAGGTCATGTAACAGGAGGTTGAGGGATTAGGGACCAGTGCGCTTCTGTTCTAGCATATGTTTCCAGAGCCAGGGGGGAAGGACCTGGCAGTTCAGGGGCACTCCCCACGTTTGCAGCCTCCTTCCTTTATGGCAGTGTTCTGCTTGTGCCGCTCGTGCATTGTTGAGGACTTCAGAGCCCTATGGTGTGGGCATGACTCATCTCAGGATCAAATGGTGAGGCCTGTTGAAGGGAACAACTCTAGAGTCCCTAATTAGGTAGTGGGAGGTTTAGGGATGGGAGCTGAAGCTATGGCAGACCTATAGTTGGCCCTGTGCAATGGCAGCACTGCATAGGAAACTGCAATTGTCCAGGGAGCTGAGGGGGTGTTCCTTCCTAAATCGCGAAATTTAATTTCCCTATTAATATACATTTTGGACTATGAGGTTTTAAGAGAAAGCTAAAATAAAGACATTTGTAGATTTAAAATTGGGAGTTAGCACGTATGGTCAAGCACCTGTTTTCTACTTTAATTAATTCTGATCCTGACATTGGTGATAACAGACTCCTAAGAGGAACAGGGGGCATTACACGCCCGTGTGTTCAAGGATAAGTGCAGAGGGGCGGATAGAAGTTGATGCCTGCCACGAAGATGTTCGCCGAATGAAAGTTTGCATATCCTTTTCTCTCCTGATCACTGAACACAGGATCTTAAGGAGAGAGTATAAATAAATGGGATATCGGTCTCGAATTCGATTGTGCTATAGAGGGTTTTACCAACCATTGGATCTACAGAAGAGACACTGGAGGCTTTAATAGTACATTAGAGGTGTTTGGAATTATACAAGTTGATTATAGACAAGACTTCCCACAAGTTGGATTGTTGCCCTGAAGAAGTCCCATGCGAATAGGGACGAAACACGTAGGCTGTTCCCAATGTACATTTGTTTTTTTGTCTTACTATAAAATTTGAGAAATCCAAGAATAAAGATGATGAAAAACAATCTGGCAACTTGTATGTTATGGAAATCGTATAATTTCTCTTGCTGTCATTTATCTAAGCTTAAGTGAGGTACTTGTTGTTACTTGTTTGAACAAAAGTGGAACACAAACATTACGAATTATTTGGGATTCATTTTGGACTCTTTGTGAAAGAACTATATTGTGCTCCTCAAAATTGTGGAACTTTATGGCAGACCTATAGTTGGCCCTGTGCAATGGCAGCACTGCATAGGAAACCGCAATTGTCCAGGGAGCTGAGGGGGTGTTCCTTCCTAAATCGCGAAATTTAATTTCCCTATTAATATACATTTTGGACTATGAGGTTTTAAGAGAAAGCTAAAATAAAGACATTGTAGATTTAAAATTGGGAGTTAGCACGTATGGTCAAGCACCTGTTTTCTACTTTAATTAATTTAATTATTCAGTGAAAAAAGCTCATAAAAACTCTACCTTACTAGATTCTTGTCAATCATGTATTGCAACTGGTGCTATGTAAAGCGCTCTGATACCCGATACCTTCGGGTCAAGTTTGCGCTATATAAAACTCCGTAAAAAAAAAAATGTACCTGAACAAGCATTGGTAAAGCCATTAGGTTTGGCTTTTTGTTAGAAGAAGGGTTTGATAATAGGTGACCTTGTGTGTGTTGACCCCAGTTGTCCTGGAAAGAAAATCTCATACTAAAGGAACATCTTGGACTACAAGAATATGGAAGCAGTTGAACAGAGAGTATTAAGTGAAGAAATGTGTTAAAGAGTCAGACAATAAAGGATACGATTTCATTACCGAGATTAAAAGCATATACAGCACAACATTAAATAGGAGACACTTTTGACAAAGGCCAGTATTTTAGTTGAATCTTTAAGGAAGTCAAAATGTGCACTCCTTGTTACTTTCTGAACAAACATGTTATCTTGACAGCAAAGTGAAGCAAATTAATGTGCAAAGGTAATTAGAGAGTAGCACTGTGCCTTAATGAGAGAATGAGGCATCCAAACTGCAAACACTTCGTAAACAAAAAAGCCATAAATCAGGAATTAAAATGCTGTTAAGTCAATAAAGGAGACGCATCAAAGAACACCTACTGGGTTTCAAGGTAAATGTCACATCTGCAGCCTAACAAAAGGACTACTTGATGGCCCATCACCAAAATCTAAAGCGAACACTAATGGCAGAGTAAAACAATCATCAAGTTGCTTGGATGGGCTGTTTTGATGGAAAACCAAGCAATGGCAAATCATGGAAATCACTGGCTCCCTATCGAAAGAAGAATAACCTTCAAACTCCTCACTCACGCATACAAGGCCCTCCACAACACCGGACCAACATACCTGAACAACCGCCTCTTGTTCCACGTACCCAAAAGACATCTCCGATCTGGCCATCGTTCCACACATCTACAAAACCAGAACAGGAGGAAAGTCCTTCTCCTACCTCACAGCAAAGGCCTGGAACAACCTTCCCCTCCACCTCCGGCAAGCCCTCGCACTGCTTCAGTTCAGGAAGGACCTCAAGACCTGGCTCTTCGGATGACCCCAGCACTCAACGGAGCCACCCTCCTCCCCCCAATCCCTTGAGACCCTTGTGGGTGAGTAGTTGCGCTTTACCAACCCTGACTGATTGATTGATTGACATGAGAGCCAATGGCTGAAGGGGGATGATAGAAAGCCTCCTCTCTCTGCACTTCTTATTGTACTTTTTTATAAAATGAATAACATCAGAGCTATCAGCAACTAATGCTGTCCGTAGCCAGACCTTAAAAAAAGTGCACATGCATACAGCCTATAATAGTGTAGGATGTAGGAGTGGGGATATTAATGTAAGCTGCTGGGCAAAAAACATTCCGAATCCTTCACTTCTCTCTGCAGCTGACTGAACGTGCAGAAGAAGTGTTGTTTTCTCTGTTACTGGTATCTATATAAATAGCTGAAGAACTGTAACACATTTGTATGCCGCTCCATAGGTTACTAATAAGAATTTAACATGTTTCTCTGCAAGTATGTGGCTGCAGGGGTGGTGGCACCACCCGAATAAATGCATTCTTGGCTTGGCAGTTGTGTCTGGGGGGCCTTGAGTCGGGTCTGCTTGGTTGTGTGATGTCTGTGTTGGTTTTTCTCATCATCCTGATTTCACTAAGAGGTTTTAACTCGATTCTTTGGTTCAGGAACTTAAATATGTATAGAGATTTGGTTAGAAAAAAGTTGCAAATGTGCACCCATTTAAGTATTCCTTGAATGGATGCCAATGTACTGTTTTTTGTAATTCACAAACATTGGCAGGAGCAGTTTTGGAAAGCTGCGACAGTCTCAGGATTCTAGCAGGGTCGGCTTTAGCGCTGATGGCGCCCAGTATGACAATGTTTGCTGTTTCACCCCCAACGACCTTCTTCTCCACGGATTCCCTCACTACCACCCTTTAACAATGCCCCCCTCAAGTCTCCATAGCCACTCTCTCTCACATGAATTTCTTTTGGTTCATAGCGCCACTCATACCAGTGGAGAGTGTCAGAGCACTTTACATCACACACACATTACACTGAGACAATGAATCATAGGTGTGTAAATCAGTGTATAGGAAATGTTACATAAGACAGAAGACTACAAGTTGTAGGAGTCACATGTCATCCATACTTATAGACAGTATTGTTTAAGAGTGCTTGGACTGTAGAAGCAGAAACTCAGGAGTTAAAACATAACTCCATGGTTGGGAGTTGTCTTTACTAATAAGAATTAATTTCTAGCCAAATTAACCTTTTGGCAACATTAGGATGATGAAAGACTGGGGGGAAAAATCATGACGCTCTAACCTATACCTTGCAGTTTGCAGGCAGCTCTTTGATGACAGTTAATATTTCACTGTTCTGTATTAGGATTTTAACCTATAAACTGCAAGTAACAAAAGGATCTCTGTGACAAAAGCAATAATGAACTACTTACATTATATGCATTTTGTGATCTGCATGGTACACGTGCTTTGCGGCTGGCATATAAGCCCTCTGTGCTACCTTATAATGACTCACACTGCCACTAGACAAAACTCCATCTCTTTCTAGCACATCTGTTAATCACCAGCATTATCTTGACATTTTTATTGCTGCCTGAGAATTACTGGAGGCAAGGAACGTGGCAGTAGGTGCTTTTAAAACCATAATATACTTGAAAACGCGCACCGGTCGCACCACCCTACATCCGGCCCTGATTTTAAGGCACACTTCTGGCAATCAAACATCCAAAAGGTGATAGGATGAATGCTTACAAATAATCTAACAACCGACAATAGCTTGGGGTTGCATTCCAAATCACTGGTTTTTCCCTCACTGTGCCACTCTAGACAGAAAGCCTGATTTAGTGTTTGGTGGAATGGAGTAAAGGCAGACAGGGCGGTGGAGGACTTTAAGTCAGCCATCCTGCATTTACTCCACCCACAAAATGTAGAGATGTGTGCCAGCCCCGCGTACATCTCTGTAATTGCAGGAACTGCCACCATGGCAGTTCCTGTCAATGAAGGAAAAGTTTGACAGATAGCTCTGTCAAATATGACAGCCGGCCTTCAAACTTTTCCGAAGTTTATTTTTCAAAGACAAACTCCTAAAGTGGGAGTTTATTTTTTAAAACTAAAGAGCCCCACACCATGAGAGTTATCTTCTTATTCTTTACTGTCCCTCATCGCCAAGATATACTTGGTGGTAATGGACAGTTTAAAAAAAGCCATTCAACTGTCCACTCTAACTAGCTCGGACACTCAGATGCCTTTACCCTTATGTCCTTCCGCCGTCAGGCCGTTGGAGGGCGTTTTACACCGACAGAGTAAATTTTACCCCAATGACGTATAATTTGCTGTCTGTCCAACTCAAAAATCAGGCAGTCAGGCAGGTCTGCCACTGTTACAACAGGCTACCCTGTCTGCCAAACTCTAAAGTAGCCCTTGAGGCCCACCTAAGGCAAATCTATACTGACCTTACTCCTTGTGGGAACAATCCATTCGAACCTTGGCCATCTCACCCATTCAGCCTGCAGCCCACTGCTTCCTTAGTGGGGAAATTTAAGATTCAGATCTCCCAAATCGCACTGACTCAGCGACGCCCCATTGAGGTAAATTATTATTGTTTTTGTTTCAGTAATGAATAATTCTTTCAGATTTTAATTGTTTAGCTGCTTCCTTTTCAATGATGACCCTTTTCAGGGTTTCTGAAAGTGACAGTGAAGAACTTGAAAATGGGGGATATACTCAAGGCGAATGGAATTATGTGTCATAGGAGCATCATATTATACAGCAGGGTTGACTAAACAATGTGACAAGAAATGGGAAATTTCACATGAGACTCCCTTAACGGTTTGGCGTCTTCTGGAAGATTACCAGATTTTCCTCTTCCCTTTTTAGTCTTTGGCTTATTTTCCTCAACCTTCACGCTCTTTTGCATCACCTACCATTAAACAATCTATTTCTACCCTCTTTCCGATTCTCACTAGATTTCTCCCTTCTTCGTACGTTTACCTCGAATCATCTATGTGGCACAATAAATCCATTAAGATATCAAATCGTAAATCTTTCTGGAAAGATTGGGTTGATAAAGGAATAATTCAAGTCAAACTTTCAGTTCAAGGGTCACGTCTTCTTACCTCCTTTGAAGTGCACAACACATTTGGTCTCTCTGTCGCTTCCACTCCTAAATTTGAATCGTTAAATAATTCTCTTGCACAACAAATCTCTCTGATTTCAAAGGCTTCTCCTACATCCGATCCTCCTCCGGTACAATCACTCTTTTCCTTACCCTCTACAGCCTCCTACATATTTAAATATCTCCATTATTCTTCACCCAATCGTCCCAAATACAAAATAGAACTTATATGGGAATCAGAATTACAACACTCTTTCTCCATACAAACCTGGAATTCCATCTGGCAAAAAATACAATATGCCTCTTGTAACACCAGCACTACACAAACTTTATACTATTATTTAGCAAAGATTGTTTTTAACTCCTACCTCTATTTGTAAATATAATTCAAGTTTGTCAAACTCATGTTGGACCTGCACTAGCACACCAGGCACATTTCATACTTTCTTTTTTTTGCCCTCACATTAATTCCTTCTGGAAGAGGATTTGTAGAACAATTTCCACTATGTGCTCCATTAATTTTCCTTTTGAGATTAAACTTATTTTTTTGGGGTAGTTCCTCACCTATCTGGATTGGTGCTCGTAAATTGGGTACATTTTTGGATTTGCTTGTTGCCGTTGCTTTTCAAATTATTATATCTAACTGGAATGACGCTACCAAAGTTGCATTTGATGGATGGTGGGATTCCCTCTGCCACCAGCATAGACTTGACAGAGCATCCGCCACCTCCTCCAATCAACTCCTTCAGAAGGATATTTTGCGGTCATCTTTTACTATCTACTTATCTACTCCACCTGCACAGGTTCAGGTTAGTTATTTTGTTTTTCAACCACCTTGATCTTCTCATTACTGGTTATAACATTCAATTGTCACTAATTGTTAGTACTCTCATTTACAATGCTTTTGTTAATTTACAATATTGTCCTGGGTAAGCTTGGTTACCTGCACTATTTTATTTATTATTTCTTTTATTATCTTTTCTTCCCTCCCCTTTGTTTTTCTTTTGTTTGCCCTTCTCTTCCCTCTTATTATAAACATAAAATGTGGTATTATTATGGTACAATTTGCCTTAAGTTTTTTTTTATCGGTCTATTGCCTTTATAATGCAGTATTTTCATATCTCTTCATGTTCTAAGTGTATATCTTTTTCTGCATTATTATGTTATTACTATATATATTCCTAGTTATTGGACATATATTATTGCAATGTACCTTTTTGATGCAGTTATTTCAATACAGCTTCCTTAAACTTTAAAAAGGGAAATTATGCTATATAATGCAGAACATTTAGAGACATTACTTCATTATTTTGACATTTTTACACCTACTAGCACTGCTTGGCAAAGGCTTCGCCTAATTAGTAGCAATTTAACTCCAAAGAGCAATCTGAAAGGTGACAAGTTAACCATTTTAAAGGGTCTTCCACAGCAAGGCAACACTGGTGACAGTGTCTTTAGTAATTTTTGGTCCATTTGTAACACATGTTTTGGTAATATCTGCAAACTATGCAGCAAATGATGGATTAAGCAGCAATTGTGGAAAATGCCTCAATTATGAGGAAGACACAACAGCAACAGATTCGCATACATTTCACTGGCCCTGGATGTAGTGCAATATGTGCTTTTAATTCAATATTATAACATTAGAAACAGGTTGTACATCTAAATATATGATTATGAAGTAATTGCCTTACAGAGGCTCGGCTGTATATGCAGCCACCTTTGTACCATAAGTCCAAAGTAATACCGTGCCATACACAATGCATACATTGCTATGGTTATTATCATGTATTTAACAAAATGTGGGATTTGCTTGTCTTTACTTTCAATCCTGCAATTTTTGAACCCACATACACCCTTCTTTTTCTTTTTAACATTATTGACATTCTGAAAAAAGTGGGTTGTTAGGTGGGCTTTTTCCTCACCTTTTTCGTCAGCTAAAGTAGGTCTAATTGAATTTAAGTTAGGTGGTCAGAAAAGCCTAAGAAGTGCATCTCTACAGGTTTGTGGGTGACGACTAATTTGCATTGCATATTCTTGGTGAGACCTCTAACACTCCCTTAGAAATTATCCCTGTTCTACATCCATGTGGAAGTGAGGTGGGCATAATGTGTGCATGTCTTACATACAGGAAGCACAAACAATTGAGGGCTGATTTAGAGTTTTGTGCAGAGGGTACTCAGTTGCAAAGGCAACCGAGTACCCTCCTTGTCAAACTGAAGTTCTGCCCACCTCATTTAGAGTCGGGCAGAACCGCAGTATGTCAGTGGGGGAGACTATTCCATCTCGACTGCTGACATACACCTCCAATGCCTCAAAGAGTAAGGGCTATCGGAGGTTTAGCCATTTGGCCACCTGCCTGATTTAGAGTGGGCAGTCAGATGGACATTTTACACTGTCCATCCCGTCCAGCTGAAACCTGGAGGTAAAGGGCAGTGAACACTTGCAAATGACCCTAAGCCATGGGAGAAGTCTTCCCTGGTAAGGTGGTCAATGCTTTTTTCATTTTCAAAAAGAATATCCCGCTTTAGAATTTCATTCTTCAAAATGAAAGAAATATTGAATGTTTGCTGTACATCTCCGTCATGCTGACAGAGCTGTCCCTCAAACTTTCAATGCATTGACAGGAACCACCACGATGGCGGTTCCTGCCAATGCAAGAGATGTCTGCTGGGCCAGTAATACACATCTATAAATTCTTACTTCCGGAGTAAATCTCGTCCGTCCAATTCTAAATCAGGCCGCACTAACATCTACTTTACACCTTCAAGCATATGTATGCTTACACAAGTTATTACTTTTTCTATGTGTAGGGAGCTGGTGAACATGCAAAGTGATGGTCTAGAGATTGGGTGAGAATTACACCAAGTTAGCAAAATGAGCAAGCCAAATACCGCCCCCAGAATTCTGGGGGAATAGCAAGGGTAAGTTTCATGAGGCCATCTGCACACGAAAATCTAAAAAAAGGTGGGTCAAATGGTGCTTTCATGGACAATTGTACAAGGAAATTAACTAAAAAGCCATATATTTTACAAGCAGTTCTGAAGCAGCATTTATAAAATAGTCTACTACTTCAAATTAAAGCCAGGCCACCATAAAAGGTCCACAAACCATCATTGAAATATTTAGGAAAATCGCTAATTTTCTTTGAAACATTTGCTTCCATTGAATTCAAATGCTCTCATTTTCACTACAAATACCACCAATTCATTTTTAGAAAACAGACCAATTTACAACCAAACATCTCCCCAAATGCCAGTCTTTCTTTATAATGAATAAACTAATTTCATTCAAATGTATCAACTGTTCCTTTTTTTCTTTAAATGCCGTCTTTTTGTTCCCAAATGTGAGGATTCTCTGTTTACTAAATGAAAAAATGTTAACTTTGCATCTTCTAAAAATACAGTTTTTCCCCACGCATCAGCTTGTCGGTTTCTTAAAACAAGCTGCTCTGCTAAAATAACTACTTGCCATTTTCTCAAAACAGACCCATTTTGTCCCAGGCTGTCATCATTTCACCTTAGGAAATTAATTAATTTTGTCCACAGGCTGAACTTCACTGCACATTGTCAGTTTCATTAGCACATGTACAATCTCATATAAACACATTCCATCAGCATATGCCAGCAACCATTTTAGGTGCCCAGACTGTGCCCTACTATCCTTCCATAGTGTTAGATGTCCAGACACAGTGCCATGTGCCCAAGTCAGTGGTCAAAGTGGGTGGGATTGGAGGGGCACGACGTGCCCATACTTTTTTAATTCAGTACCTAATTTATGAAAACAATAAGTGCCAGGGCTCTCGTCAGGAGGCCACTGGAGCTTGCACCACCTATTGCTCCTGCCAGCACTGCTAATGATATGACCTACACAACTATTAACCACCACACTCCTACAAGTGTGACAATTCAGGCTATTCCTGACCACCCAAAACTATAAAAATGGCTTTGGTCACAGGTATTACTCATTTTTAATGTATATTAAAATATTAAACAACTGCTGTTGTGCTCATTTTGAAATTAGTCAAACACCTCCACTATGTGGTGGATTGTAACAAGTGTCGGTGTTGTCAATTAAGTGCTGGTGCCGAGCACCGGAAGCAATTGGCTCAAATTAAGCACTGTTTTGATTTTAAAAAAAACTGTTCCCCTATTTTCTGTGAAAAGATAACTGTCCCGGGACAGTTAATTTCATGAGCTGAAATGCTTCAGCTGCAGTGTAAGGCAGGGGTCTCCTGTGCTGTGAAATCGAAGGCAGGCAGACAGCAAACAAGCCTTCTTGCTTACCTGAAAGAAATGTAAATTAGCACAATGGGTCAATGTGCAAATGTAAAGGGAGCTCGGAAGCCAGTATTGGTTTTGATTAATGGAATCACTTGACATTTCCTGATGTCACAGATTTATTCTATTTGAGTGGTATCGGAAAGGAGTTACCAGCTGAGCTGCAAAGAGTGAGCTTTTTAAAGGAGCGTATGCAGGAGCCTGTGTTAACCCCTAACTATTCTCCTCTGAGCCAACCAGGATTCAATTTCGTGGCTGTCTGGTTAAAGACACAGCAAACACAACAAGATGATGGACGGAGTGCTGAAACTTTTCAACCACTCACCCCCAGTCACAGATCTGGGTTTAACCATCGTTCATTTGCTCACTATTCCACACCAGTTTGGACCCAGCCATATGCAAATCAGACTTGACCCTGTTCCTCATGGGAACATTCCAGCCTGAACTGCCAGGACAGGTCCTCCCTGGAAGGGAAACAAGCATCCTGGGACCGGTTTCGGGGCTTCACCACTCATCAGCCAGGCTAGCTTGAATTCAATGGCACAGCAAGCAAGGGACCCATGTCTGGGCATCCCCTTGACATCTGCAGTGCATTAACTAATGGAGGTACGATAGTGCATTTCCCACTGATTAACATAACATGCATTTATTTTACATTTAGGCTGTGGGCTATTTTATATGTACATACCTGAAGATGAAAGGCCGAAAAAAGTTACAGAATATTTGGGGTTTTTTTTTGCCACGCCTTTGACCCCTGCCCCGGGCTTACTCGGCCCACCCTCATTGTGCACAGCATCACACTTCCCTTACTTTTTTTAATGCACTTCGACAGCTGGCCCAAGTACTCCACATGATGTCATGCAACCTTCGACCCGTTACCAGGAGTCGAAAAGCGAACACTGTGTTATACCGTTCAATCACGGATAAAACTAAGATTAGTTTAGCGACACTAAGAGATAGATGGGCAACAGAGTTGTAGAGACAGCTCACAGATGGGGAATGGGCAAATATTTTGGAGGATCCGGCTGTACAGAATTGTTTTCTCTGCTGAAGGAGGTCACAGACAACCTATCGGAAATTAGGGAGAGAACGGAGCTGCGGCAATTACAGGGGTGTATCCTAGGACTTAGTTGCTGGCCGAAAAAGGTGAAATTGGGATCTACATTCGTGGATCTGGTCCCAATACTAGTGTTATGGCAGATTGCCTCGGGTTGGAAAGCCCCCAGGCCACCCATCTTTGCGGATTGGTTGGTGAAAATGATTAAATGAGCCACAGCAGAGAGAGATTTTTTGACTACTATCCAGGGTATGACCAGAAAGCAGTCAGTGGTGAAAATGTGGGATGTAATAATGGCGATGGTACAAAAAAAAACAATGAGATGCCCCCATAGGCCACATGAGACAACGGGATGATTGTTATTTGATCTACTGACATCTGGCGGTGGAGTGCACTCCCGGGGGCGGGTCCTGGGGGGTAACTGATGGAGGACATGGGCTTTCGCTTGGAAATTTAACTGATATCCTTCAGATAAATGGCAACCTGCTCCACAGGGCATAGACTGATGACGTGAGTTGAGAAATGTTCTAATATTACAAGAGTATGTACAGTGGATGAGTAAAATTTGATGGCAAGTTTTGATCTAAGGCGGGAGATATCTTTTTTATACATGTCCTTTGTTAATGGATACTTTTAACATACAGATAATGACAGTATTGAATAATGTTGCTGAATATGACCATTGTTGTTTTCTGGTAACTGAATAAAAATATACCTTTCAAAACCTTTAACCTGGTAAAAGTGGGGGATGGGCTGACAGCAGGGCCGGACTGGCCATAGCGGGTACGGGCGTTTCCCCGGTAGGCCGCTAGGGTGGGGGCTGGGTTTGGGCCCCTGGGGGGCCGTTTTTGTTACCGGGGGTCGGCAATATCGGCCCCCTGTAACAAAATCGGCAGAAACCGGCCCTCACAAACTGCTTGGCTGCACTCCCCCTCACCCCCGGGGAGCCGGCTGAGCAGTTTGCCAGGGCCGGTTTCTGTTCCCAGTCCGGCCCTGGCTGACAGAGTATTGATTGCGCTTCCCCATAAAGCTTGTCCGATTTGACAATATTAAACAACTTCTTAATAACATTTACTGTTCTTCCTTTAAATTGATAGTTTATTAAATCCATAAATATGCACTAAATAAGATACATTTTGAGACAAAAAATCTTCTTAATAACCAAAAGTATTATTTTTTGCAGGGCAGAGTATATTTCGCTTGCATTGGCTGTAAAATAACAAGCTGGTGTTCTGGTCCATTCGGTGGCTGGTTTTGTCAACCCCTTCTTTCACCTTTAGACAGTGCCACATGAATTCATAGATACAGTTTCTACTCCCTCCCTACAAATGCAACTTCAGATCCCAGCATGCTAGATTTACCAGGCCTTCTAAGTTCATTCACAAAGTCATACTTTGGACACCCTGAAGTGTTTATAGAGGGGAGCAGGCTGGTGGAACCCATTCTATGCTCAGTACAGTATCAGTTCAGGTTCTGTACTAAGTTTAGGGTAGAGACCACCTTGGTGACAAACTCAGATAGTAGACTTGGTAAGACAGACAAAAGTTCATAGTTCTTTCTGCTCTTGCGGGATCCATAGGTGGTTTTCAACTTTCTGCTTTTCTGTTGGAACATATTCAAATTATCTCTTGGAATAAAAACAAGTGAGAAAGCAATAAACAAATATAACATATTCAAGAGAATATGGCACTCAACGGTACTTGACATTGCCACGACGATCCCAGCAGGATACAGACACGCACATCAAGACCGACAACACAGTCCAGGAGGAGGAATCTGAATTATATTCAAGGACAGCTTCAACTGCAGTACAACCACAGAAGTTGCAACACCTTATATGAAGCACCTGCACTTCAAGCTACAGACGTCAGCAACATACATTCTAAGCGGAACCCTTTTATACAGGCCGCCAGGACATAGAGCCACTTTTACCAACAACATCGCTGACGTCATTGCCCCCTTCACCATCAACTCCAGCAACTACAGCCTACTAGGAGGCTTGAACTTCCACCTAGAAAACAAGAGTGACTCCAACACTACCGGACTCCTCGAGAGCCTAGAGAACCTAGGATTGACATAACACATTACCGTATCTATACACTCTGCAGGACACACCTTCGACTCTCTCTTCACCAACTTCAATATCATTGAAATCCCCACAACCACACCGCTCACCTGGACCAACCACGCCATCATCCAATTCCGTATCAGCATCCCCCTACTGAGGAGACCCGCCACTACAAACATGGCCAAACGAAGCTGGAGCAGCATCCAGGACTCCAAATGGGTAGACACCTTACGCCTGAATCAACCAACCTCCACCAGCAACCTGCGCAGCAACATCAAAGACCTAGATGAGTAGATAACAAAATGCAAGACTCCCTGGGACTCTGTAAATACAACACACAGAGAAGATTACAGAAGCAGGCCAGCTGGTACACTGAGGAACTCCATGCAACAAAACAACTCTTCAAATAACATCACTTTCGAGTCTACACGAAACAGGCATACAAGGACCCAAACTCAACTGGATTTGTTCTTTCCTCCCAGGAAGAACACAAAGAGTCAACCTGCTACCCTAAACATCGAAGGCCAAGAACCTTAAATTTGGAGTCCTCCAAGGATCATCCCTCTCCCGAAATTCACATACATTTTTAATACCATACCATTGGAATTTAGGAGAGAATGGTTAAACAAGCTACAAGGAGACTTAAGCAGCTTTATATGGGCATCAAAAGGGGTCAGAATAGCTTGGAAAAAGATAAGAAGGAAGAAGGAACATGGAGGAATTGCTATTCCAGATTTTTATCAGTATCATAGTGCTTTTCATTTTAAGAACATTAGCTCATTTTTCAAAGAACATCAGACTTACCCCATATATTTGCAGGCTATGACCTGTTTGGAAGGTAGTTTTTTTCTATATCAATTTGGACATCCCCCAAAAAATTTTAAGTGAAGCTGAAGATACTATTGTCCGCCGCCAGATTATGGTACCAAATCAGGCGCTTGTTAAAAATTCCATACTATAGTGACTATGCCCCAATCTGACTTTCTCCAGGAACACCGGAATGTTTGAAAGATAGGCTATCAGCACCTCTGAGAGATGACGGGATAACAAAATGGGGCCAGCTGATAAAAGAAAATACAATAATAGGATGGAATGTTATGTTATGTTATGTTAAGAGTGGATTTGTAAAGCGCGCAGCTACTCAAAGAGTATCCCGGCGCTAGGATAGAAAGCTACAGAGGCCAGGGAGGAACAACATTCCCGAGGCAGAAGGCCATTAAACTGCATGCTGGAACAGCCAGGTTTTCAGTTGTTTCCTGAATGCCATTAAACTTGAGGCTTGTCTCAGCGATAGAGGTAGCTTGTTCCAGAATCTAGCCACTTGCACTTGGAACGAGCGTCCACCACGGCGGGCTTTGAGACACTTGGGGATGACAAGTAGATGTTGATGTGCTGATCTAAGGGAACGGCCGGGTATGTAGTAAGAGACTCTTCTGCGGATATACTGTGCCCCCATGCCGTGCAGAGCTTTAAAAGCAAGGACCAATGCTTTAAAGAGTATTCTGCATCGGACAGGCAGCCAGTGTAGATTCTTCAAATGGTGGGAGATCCGGTCTCTAGGTCCAAGTCTCAAGACTGCTCTGGCTGCCGCGTTCTGCACGACTTGCAGTCTATTAAGGATAGACTCTGGAAGGCCCAGATAAAGCACGTTGGCATAATCCAATCTGGAAGTGACAAGGGCCTGAATGACCGTCTTTCTGTGAGAGGTCGGTAATAGGAAAAGAAACCTACGGAGCATTTTCAAAAACCCGAAGCACGTACCCGCTACCGACTGTACCTGAGGTATCATAGATAAAGTGTCATCCATTTTCACTCCCAGATTTTTTACGATCTTAACAGCTGACTGGGGGGGAGACATATCCGAGGGCCACCATTGCTTCCAGGCGTTCAGAGGGGGTGTGCCAAAGAAAATAATTTCCGACTTTTCCGGATTACATTTGAGATGGTTATGTCTGAACCAAGCAAAGATATCTTTCAGACATTTATTAATCTTTTCACCGTTGAACTCCTCCCCTTTTTGCAAGTGAACAGCAGTTGCGTGTCGTCGGCATAGGATATAATCATAGCCTCCCCTGCCTCTGCCAGGGTAGCCAGGGGAGCCATGTACAAATTGAAAAGTACAGGGCTCAGGATAGATCCCTGTGGCACACCGATCTTCAAGGGCGGCACCCTGGCCGAAAACGGGGGCGACCAGACCTCTTGATTTCTGTCCTCCAAAAAGGAAGAGAACCACTTCAACACCGTGCCTTCCAGTCCACACTCCCGCAGCCTCTGCAGAAGGAGGTCATGGGGCACGGTGTCGAAAGCCGCAGAGAGGTCTAGAAGTACCAGGACAGCTTTGCCGCCCTTATCCAGGGTCTCCTTGATGGAATCAGAGAGCTCCAGCAAGGCCGTCTCTGTGCTAAGGTTCTGCCTAAAACCGGACTGACTTGGGTGAAAAAGATTATTGGCTTCAGCAAAGTCGCTGATCACCATGTCAACATATTTCTCAATTGTCTTAGCAAAGAAGGACAGTAAGGAGATTGGTCTGTAGTTAGTTAAGACCAAGGGATCAGCCGTAGATTTTTTCAATAAAGGGATAATTTTTGCACTTTTCCAACTTACTGGGACTTGACCGCTGAGAAGAGACACGTTCAAAACGTTATTCACAGTGGTGTTCAGAACCTCTGCCATTGAAGCCAGGAATTTGGCAGGGCATGGATCCACGGGAGAGCCGGATTTAAGAGCCTTCATTATTGATAAAGACATCTCAAGGGGCATGGGAGGGAAGATGGAGAGGGTGGCCCTCCCGTCCTCAATCGGGGGGGCAGTTATAGAGGAAGCCATCACATCTTTCCCAGCTAAACCATCAAAGAAGGATTGAATTGTTATAATCTTCGTATAGAAGAAGTTGGCTAACTTTCCAATCCAGACAGCAGAGGGAGGGGAAAGCCTTGTTACAGCCCTAGGTGAAGAGAAGCTTTTAACGATACTGAAAATTTCTTTGCTTTTATTTCCTGCGGACTCGATTTTAGATGCAAAGAAGCTTTTCTTTGCTTCCTGTATCTTTTTATGATATTCTCTTAGGGCCTCTTTATAATTCCTTTTATTTTCTTCGTTAAAATCTTTCCTCCATACTCTTTCCTGACGTTTACAGTCCTTTCT
Source organism: Calotriton arnoldi (assembly GCA_963921515.1). Lineage (NCBI taxonomy): Eukaryota > Metazoa > Chordata > Amphibia > Caudata > Salamandridae > Calotriton > Calotriton arnoldi. Next base: position 3,417,529 of record CAWUFW010000215.1, on the reverse strand, counting down.
ACACAGTCGCAAGGTCTCGTTGAACCAGGGGGCTGAGCATCTAGTAATTCTAGTAGAGCACGGGGTTGCAGGGGCAAGGGACAGAGTTCCCTGCGATATCCAGTTAACAAGGGACTCAGCATCCTGCTCTATAGTGCCACTTATCCTGAGAGGGTGTTGGTCGAGTTCATGTTTGAGGGCAGCCGAGGAGATCTTGTGAAAAGGCCTATAAGTAGAAGATGGCCGTTTGCTCTGAATCAATGAGAGTTTCATTAGCTTAGGAAACTTAAAACCCACCAGATAATGGTCAGACCATACTAGAGGTACAGGAGCCTCTGTCTGGATATAACAGTTGGCAAATACTTGGTCCAGGGTGTGGCCTTTAACATGCGTGGGGGTAAAGACATATGGAGCAAGATTCAGCGCATCCAGAGATTCTACTAGGGCGACAGTCTCTGGGGTGTCCTGATTGTCCATGTGTATATTAAAATCACCCAAGACAAAAAAAGTTTTAAATCTGGAGGCCACTGGCGCGATAGCGTCACTGATAGACTTCAAAAAAGCCCCTGCATGGCCCGGTGGTCTATATATAAGGACTCCGGCTATGCACTGATGGGGGGATAATGTGGCCTGAAAACAAAGGCACTCAACCCCGGCGATTTCATTCATGGGGATGCAAGTGATGGCAATATCCAGATTGCTAATAATAGCAACTCCACCTCCCTTACTTCCAACGCGGTCCTTCCTAAAAATGGTGTAGCCCGGTGGAATGGCTGTGGCTATAGTTGGATTCGACGTATCAGATAGCCAAGTTTCAGTCAAGAACAGGAAGTCCGGCTTAATCTCGCATAACATATCATATATGTGGATATCATGTTTGTTTAAAGAGCGGCAATTAAGCAACAGAGCATTGATGTATTCCTGTTTCTTTGACATTAAACTCTGACTCGGGGCAAACTTTATCTGTGCATTGGGCGTTAGTGATCTATTCGGGGTGTATTTTGTAGTTTCCCAGCTACAATACTGACAGCGTGGTAAGAGATCGTTTTCCCAGATGTCAATAACATTTTTACACTTGGGAGTAGAACCCAACTTTGTAAGTGTCTCTCTATCGTATGTTACTACCTGCCTTGGTTGTAGTACAAGACCGTCAGAGTGTCCGGCCCCGGCCGCCTCCGGGACGCTGACGGGCGCAGACGGGCTTGCCTTTAGCGCGCCTTCGGCGCGCCCGCTGCGCGGCCGGACCCCCATCTATTTTTAAATACCGGAGCCGAGCCGGAAATGACGGGATCAGGAGGAGGAGCCACGTCCCTCCACAACAATCGGTCACTAAGAGACCGTGGTGGACCAGGGACTGGCAGAAGGTAAAATGAGGTGTGCAAAACAGGCAAGAAGCAGAAGTAAGTAATTACTAATAAAAACCACAATACAAATCACTAAAATGAATTTAAGTTTAAAAAGAATGCCCTGGCGCTTGGCAGTAAACTATTTCATGCGCACAGGAAAACCGTCTGGCGTGCTGCTTTCAGTCTCTGCGCGGCCGGACCCCCATCTATTTTTAAATACCGGAGCCGAGCCGGAAATGACGGGATCAGGAGGAGGAGCCACGTCCCTCCACAACAATCGGTCACTAAGAGACCGTGGTGGACCGGGGACTGGCAGAAGGTAAAATGAGGTGTGCAAAACAGGCAAGAAGCAGAAGTAAGTAATTACTAATAAAAACCACAATACAAATCACTAAAATGAATTTAAGTTTAAAAAAGAATGCCCTGGCGCTTGGCAGTAAACTATTTCATGCGCACAGGAAAACCGTCTGGCGTGCTGCTTTCAGTCTCTGCGCGGCCGGACCCCCATCTATTTTTAAATACCGGAGCCGAGCCGGAAATGACGGGATCAGGAAGAGGAGCCACGTCCCTCCACAACAATCGGTCACTAAGAGACCGTGGTGGACCGGGGACTGGCAGAAGGTAAAATGAGGTGTGCAAAACAGGCAAGAAGCAGAAGTAAGTAATTACTAATAAAAACCACAATACAAATCACTAAAATGAATTTAAGTTTAAAAAAGAATGCCCTGGCGCTTGGCAGTAAACTATTTCATGCGCACAGGAAAACCGTCTGGCGTGCTGCTTTCAGTCAATCAGTTATCAATAGTGACTAAAGGTACACTCTTTAAATTTAAGTATTATCAACTTGTGAGCTGGATAAGGTCCCTAGGGAAGGATGGATCAGGAAATAGTGACATTGAGAGGAAAATACATGGGGACGCTGTAATAAAGAAAGAAGTATCGAGTTTGTATTGGTCGCTCATTTCAGCAGGAGAGGAGGATTTTGTCTTACCCACAGAGATCTGGGGGAAGGATCTGCCGACGCTTGATACACAAAAAGTTTGGCAAGTATCAATGTCTACATGTTGGTATATCATTAAATCTGCACCTCTCAGAAAAAAATATTTGTTTACGATGCATAGAGCATATTGGAAGCCGAAGAAGCTGTCAAAGTTGAACAAGTGAGAGTTGAAACGTTGCCCTAAGTGCGGAGAAGAAAGGGCAAATGATATCCACATGTTCCGGCAGTGCCCCCATCTACAGGGATATTGGATCAACGTGGGTAAGATCCTCTCAGAGGTGCTGGGTCAAAATATTGAGGTAAGTATAGAATTAGTTATGTTCGGGGTGTTAAGTGGTAATATGGGAGTTCCTAAACTCAGTAAAAAACAGAACAACTTACTTTTTGTATCAATTTTATTGGCTAGACGGGAGATTTGTATTAAATGGATATGTCATATCCCGCCAACACAAGGTGAATGGTTAGCATCGGTCCAAAGGGTCAATAAGTTAGATCGGGATGGGAGACAAAGTAAGAGAACAGGGTTTTGGGATATATACACCATCATAAGTCACGGGACGGAGGCACAGAAGGTGTTTAAGATAATCCAAAGTCCAATGATTAAGCAGAACAGCAATGACACGTAAGTGTGGTAGCTGCGCTGGTGGCCCCAGAAATGCAGCTTCCCTACCCGGGAAGAGTGGGATGGGATGCTAAGGGGGCTCAGTGGCCGGAAGGATACCCCCATACACGCCTCTGCAGGTGAATGTCCTGGGGTAGGGCCAGGCTGGTACAGTTAAGATGTGGCCCCCGGGAGCCCGTTATCTTATCTCAACCTGTTTATTGCAAAATGAGGACAGGAAAAAAAAAGGATCATCCCTGAGCCCTATGTTATTTAATATTTACATGACTCCACTAGCAGACCTCATCAGATTATACACCGTCAACATATTCTCCTACACAGATGGTACCCAATTGATACTCTTCCTATCAGACAAGACCCCCACTACAAAAAACAATTTCACCACATGCATGGCTGCGGTAACCACATGGATGAAAATCAACTGCCTCAAACTAAACTTCAAACTAAACTCTGGCAAAACTAATTTTTGGAACAAAAGCCGCCACCTAGAACTCCTCCTGGTGGCCAACTAACCTTGGACCCTCACCCACCCCCCTACCGATGCAAGAAATCTTGGAATCATCCTGGACAACAATCTGGACGTGACAGCCCAAGTAAACATAGTGACCTCCACCTGCCTCCACATCCTTGGGATGCTGTGAAAGATGTTCAAATGGCAGCCTGAGAACACCAGGAAAGTGGTTAAACAGGGCCTCATCACCGGCAGACTCAACTATGGCAACACACTCTACACAGGAATCACTAAGAAGCTCCTGAACCGGCTCCAGACCATCCAAAACACTGCAGCTAGACTCAGACTCAACCAACCTCATTGCACCCACTTCACCCCACACCTCAGTGAGCTGCACTGCCTCCAAATATACAAGCCCACCTAATTCAAATAGCTTAAACACAAATACAAAACTGACTTGGTCACTTGGATATTAAAATCGATAGGCCTAGACTTAGTACCACAGTGCATCATAAACCCACTGACAAGAAGTCTCTGCTCCACTACAGATTATTTCTTCCATGATCATTTAGAGACAATCTGCTAATAGGACAGTTTTTAGATATAGAAGAAACTGCAAACAAACTACTAAAATTACAAGAACATCTATTAGCAATACCTTAACTTCAGAGAATTATACACCAGACATTCACCGAGTCTGATCGAGACTGCATTGCTTTTGTTTCAATCTTCGATCTACAATCTACACAACTTCGAATCATCATCAGGAAGTAATGGAATATCATGCGGGGCAGATGCAGGATCATTATCTAAACCAAGATTTGCCTTCAAATGATCCTGTGACTTAAAGGATAAACTTGTTCTTGATTACCCTCGAACATAAACCTCTGTTCTCACTCTGGAGTATGTCATCTTCACTCTGAGTATGCCTCCTTCTGTGGACATTATCTTTGTGCCAGTTGTAGTACATGCGCCATGACAAAGCTCACAAAAGATTGAATTTACAAAATGGTCGAATCTGCTACTTACGTCAGTTGACCAACTGCAATACATCTTTTGCAATTTATAGCATATAATTAACGTTTAGATTATACTATATTGGATAGACCAATTGCAAGTTACATTTTGGATCCAGGAACATGTTGCTACGTTCAAACATAAGGAAGCCACCACAAAACTGCTTTCACATTTCACTGAGATGTCATATCTTCCATTTGACTCCAAGAGGACATTTCTGGAGCACGCATCTACAATATCGTACCAGGCTGAACAAATCTTGTATAGAAAAGAGGTGAAGGATTTTGTGAGAGAACACAGAAAAGACTGAACTCAATGGCATGATAGAGTGCAATCATATTTCCCAAATGTGATATTTTTCTGCTAGCAATGTTTGATGACATGACTAGATTTTACTGCCCACAATAAGGCAATAACAATATGTTCTTCCTTCACCAGTCTCACTATTGGCAACCAGATAAGTGTAGGTTGCTGTTGCCACAATTCTCATAAAATACATTTTGCCAGAATATATTTATTCTAACAAAATGTGAACAGGGCCTATGGACATCTGATACAAGCACACATTACTACATGACTACTCCCCAAAACCCTTAGTGATACTGCCTGTTTTAAAGAACCTCTTTTTGTGCCTTTTTGTGATAAAACTGGATTTCACATTTGTATATGAACTTTAGGTATTTTAACTCAGTGGAGCAGGGCTTAATTTGAGGCAGTGGTTTCCGATGTTCAGCACCATGACTTCATCATTAACACCGGCGCTTTTGACGAGCAGCAGTTAAGGACATGCTAATTTATAGTAGGCACGGGGGGATTAAGAGATTTACCCAGAATCACAGGATGCTGAGCCAATGCCAAGACTTGACCTGATTCCGCAGCTTCGAAGTCAGCAGCTCTGGCCACTGCGCCACACCCTCTCCCCACTTTTGTGGTTCTGTTTTAGGCGGCGCTAACAGGAGAAGTGAGCTGGTGCAAGCTGACTCCTGACAAGAGCCCCTGCACTTAATTGTTTTACAAATTAACAACTGCAGTTGAGGCATGCAATACTATTACCAACATAAAAACGTTCACCTAAAAAAGAAGTTAAACTAAAAAAAAAAATATGTGACAAATAACTTTACACTTTACAGATGTCTATACAAATGACATTGTAATTTAAAACACAATAGAAAATAAAAAAAATGTAATTGATTTAAAAATGGTTTGGATACCTTAAGTCATTGCAGACACCCATACAAAACAAACTGTAAAAATGTAACCCTAACAGAGCACTTGTGATGATTGTGAGGTGTGTGTTAATTTCCTCTGGTGATGCCTGTTTTCCTATTCTTTTCAATTCATTGTTCTGCATGGCATGAGTAGCAATCTCTGGACTGCCTCCAACAACAAATCTCTGACTATTTCACCACTAACAAAGCTACGGTGGATCCGCCCACCATACTTTGGGAAGCTTTAAAGGCGTCCCTGCGGGGACAGATAATATCCCACCACGCCGCAGCCAAAGCTTGTAAACACAGGGACATAGCAGAGTTAGAACACAAAATACGTACAGCAGATGGGGACCTTGTGGAAACCCCCAATGACCGCGCGAGGCATATCCTAGAACTGAAGAGGTTGGCACTAGACAGGCATTGCTCAACATGGCAACCTTGGCACATCTATATAATATAAGCTGTATGGGGGTGAATCTACAAGTGGAGAGTCCTGCGAGAATAGTGATTTATGGGAGAGCAAGCGAGAAGGATGGAGCTGATTTTTAATCTGGTGCTCCACCATTCGTCTCACACAATAACAGATAGGTCAACATACACCTAGTCTAAGTAAGGATTATGTACGTATGTGGTATTTGTATGGTGTGACCCCAGCCGAAAGACAATGATGCGTTTGCACTGCTAGGGCACTGTGAAAGTGTGCCCACAACACCAGAACTGTGTTGCTCTAATGAACACCTACTTTTCTCACTGCTTGCACCTGCCTTACGTATGTTGAGTGCTCCTGGTACAGGGCACTGTGTGCTTCAATTGTAAATTATATGTTTGTGTTTTCTGAAGTTTTTCATTAGTCTGTCTGTAGGGTTCTTCAGCACCTGATGCCTAGTGATGTGTTGTGCCTGTGACACCTGTCGTGACACCTGTACTTCCTAGGTACTTCACTATGGGTTCTTTAGTAGACCCTTAATGACACAAATGCACAGAAGAGACCAGAAGTGCATGACAGGCACAGGTGTTGGACAACAGGTCACAAGGGTACAAGGTTAGACCATTGTCTTGTAGTATTGATGTTCAATCGATGTTTCAATGGATGTATGTACTGCATTTTGTTCCAGTAAATAAAATGTCTTTCCTTTTTAAGTAAACTCCGAGTTAGGGGGGCAGTAACTCTTATAGTGCGGAGCATCAAGTTATGTCCCAAACAAAATTATGTTCCAAATAAAATTATGTTCCAAATCAAGGGTTCGCTCATCTTTTGATCTGTAGCATGAAATAATCAGGTCACAGTCTCTGTGAAAAAAATTCCAGTGATAATCTGCTGCAGTGCTCATGTGCCAAACTTTAGTTTCTCCTAATCTTTGTCTCTTGAATTCAGGCCACTGTAATTTAAATCTTAATTGCATCTGGAACAAAATGCAGTACATCCATGGTTCAATTCAGGGTATTCGAGATATTCAAATGAAAACAGAATATGTCCCTATTGTCCTGAGGAAGCAGACAAAGAGAATATAGGGCTGAAACGTGTCGACATGAAAGGAGGTTACTGTGTAATGAAAAAGAGTGTATACAGCTACTGCTTTACTAAAGTAATCAGAGAGGAAGTCTTCCATTGAGTTTAGCACCAAATTTAAGGCATCAAGAATGACTTGTTAAATAAGCCTTTTGTAATTGTAGGGATCCCACCACCATAAATGCGAAATTTGACTGTTAGTAAAATCTGCACAGGTGCTCGTGCAATGCAAAGCAATTTAGTGCTCTTTATGCAGGCTTTAAAATGAATAATAAAGTGATGCTATCTTTCTCATTGTGTCGTGAATACCCATGCAACACGTTTGCAAATGAGACCCTCTTTCTATTAGCTTGTTGTTTCAGTGTAGTATATAGAGTCCCTTACATAATACAGAAGTGCTGCAATGGCAGCTTGAAAGCACATTGCCTTTGTACCCAGTCTTGGCAGTGCTACTAGAGTACACTGGCACCTATGTATGCCACCCAGGACCTTGATAACTACTATAACTGACTCTTCCTGACCCAGGTGATCCTAACCCTCTGCCCAGTCAACAATTTGTTGGTGTGCATTTCATATCTTGACCAAGCCAAATGGCTGGCATGGATCATCTCTCATCACAGTAAGACAGGGCTGATCACATTCTGCAGCTGCAGTCAATCACTCAGTGTAACATGGGCTGCAGAAGAGATGAGGCCCATCTCTTAACCCTGCAACTCAATTTTGCGTCCTTTATTGATTAACAAAAAATATATTGGATTGTGAAAGTGGCCCCTTGACCTGCGGGGAAGGTTGGACGCGAGGCGTTGGGAATGCGATGAGGGCATTAGAGTTAGTGGGTGACAACTCCTTTTCCTTGTGCTGTGGGTGAAATGGATTTCTTGAGCTGATGGTGAAATGGAGAAGCCATGCGGCACAGATAGCTGAGAGGGAGGAGCCCTGGTGTGAGTTGTGTCACAGGGGAGCTCTTAGGCTGAGAAGGACAAGGAGGAGTCTTGGGGCCTAGCATGTGATGGGGAAACCCTTAGATTGAGTGAGACTTGGAAGTGCCCTTGGCACAGTGGATGATAGAGGAGCCCTTAGGCTGAAGGAGGCATAGAGAAGATCTGGGACACATTGTATCATGTAGCAGGCACAGTACTGCTTGGACCTTTGGGACCTGGTTGGAATGAGTTTTTGAGATGGCACTAGAGCTGAGACAGAGGAGCCTTTGTGCTGGATCAGAAATGGATCCCATCTCCCCCTTGGTGGGGGTTTGATGGACGAAGCCTTGTTCTGTAGGTGAAATGTAGGACTCTTTGGGTTGAGTCTTAATAGTGACCTGGGAGGCATTGGGCTCGGGCATGAAGGACGGCCTTGGTGAGTCAGAAGCAGCCTTACAGCTATGGGTTGAAATGAATGTGTGCTGAGCTAGAGGTGAGGTCAATGAGTCCAAGTACTGAAGGGTGAGATGTTGGAGCCAGAGATGCATTGATTGAATTCTGGGTTAGGGTTACAAGAAGTTCCATGTCACCAGGAACACCATGCACCCTGTCCAGACCTATACAACCGGTGTTTTATGTGTGGTGCTCCAAATAGTAGAAATTAAGGTTACCCAGACTACATTTCCCAGAATGCACAAGGTTGATAAATGAATGTATTTGATTAGGATATACTGACCCTGTGGGCATACATCCTCTGATAGTATTACAGCTGTGGCATCCAACAATCTGTGGGATTGAAAGCGACATGAGTCCTATGTATGGGGGTTGAGGTGGGGTTGGTTTTGTGGGGTAAGGGTATACTTGGATTAGTTGTGAAGTGCGACCCAAGGCTTTGTCAATGAAATCGGCGGTGTGTCAATGAGGTTAGCAGTGTGCAAGGGGGCATTAGGAAGTAGTTGGGACTGTGGTGGGAGATGAGATGAAAAGCTAAGTGACATGACAAAACCTGCAGTTTTACTTCTATAAGGTTGCATGAAAAATGCTAAAGAGGGGATGCGATATTTATTGCACTGGAAAAAATTCTATATATTGGGGTTTGAAATTGATTTGGTAAAATAGATTCCACTTATTACAAGGTTTCCCCAAAATAGGATATGACATGCAGATTTTTTTCAATGTTTTCTCCACCAAAATCTGCATGCCCTGATATTTATTTACCTGTCCCCCAGTATATTCTCAGAGGTTTGACTTGCTGAAAGGTATTCGGAAAAATTGAGGGAATGCAGAGTTTACGGTACCCGCTAATAATCTTGTTTGGTAAACTCCATATTACTTATACTTAAGGCTACCAGTTTTCAGTTTTTACTTATTTTTACAGATAAATACAGGGAGAAAAAAATGTGTTTCCAGTCTGTATTTATTTTTCAAACAGTGAAAAAAATACATAAAATTGAGCATCTTCTCAGTGACTCGCCTTGTTGTTCATGAATTCCTAGCCAGTAATCGTACAGATTGAGAGCATGTGGAGTTCAAAACCACGCTCAATTTCCTGAAATAACTGCATATCTTAACATGTTTGTGCTATTAAGCAAATATTTTCATGTGGCTTTATAGTTTTATTATATTTGGCTTCTAAACATGATAAAGTCGGACAGGCATCAAAATATGAGTGCACATTTATTGGTTAAATAAATGTGGAAATACATGAGGGACTGTTTCATTAATTCACAAAACACAAAATAAATATGGATAAATACAGATGGAAATGTTAAAAAAATAACTCCCATCGAACCTGGAACCCTACTTCTACTTCTAACTCTAATCCCTGCACATAAGAGGTTTAAGTAGGAGTCCGCAAACAAACACATACATGCCAACCCTCCCGATTCAGGCGGGAGATTAAGATTTCGAGGTTAGTCCCCCGCCTCCCAATTCCTGCATGAAAAACCCCAATTCCTCAGCAGGATTCAGAAGCAGGGCCTGGTCTTATGTGACTCAGATTATGCACTGCCAGTAACCTGCTCCTCCAAGTAAGTGCACATTTTTGTCACGCTTTCTCTGCCTGCCATAGCGATTTCTCTGTGCTCCTGACCAGTATGGAAAAGACTGATATTTTAATTTCTGATATCCAATCCTGCAGCAGCACACTTGCATGTCCCATACACGCCAATATACCCAATGCAGGACACAATAGAAATCAATGGGAGAAATAAATTCTCCTGTTATGCTTTTTAAATCTCCCACTTTCCTCTTCCAAAATGTTGGCATGTATGCAAACAGGGCACTTGTAATCAGCCCCTAAGGTAGAAAGATACCCCTACCAAGTCTTCTCATGATTATCTGCTCCAATCTAGGTTTTTTTCTTTGCATTCTAGGACTCGTACTCTTGGTTATCCTAAATGTGTATCCATTGCTACAGGCCCCAGAATACAAAGAAACCCCTGGGTTGCAACTGCTGGATACGCAAGGAGCTGGGAACTTTGACAGCTACGGTCAAGAGAGCCGAAAATAATGAAATAGTTTGCGTGTTTCAGGCACGCAAGTCACCAAAAAGTGGGGATCAAAATTTCACTTTGCCTGTAGTAAACACGTATTACAACCACTGGCCTTGAGTGAGCCTCTGCCTCAAGCTCCAAATAGGTAACTCGATTCTGTCTAGGCTTTACAGAGAGCATTACCATCTCCACAGGACGTAAACCTTTCAAAATGGCTAAGCCCTCTTGCATTCATAGCAACTCCCCCTCCCCAATAACTCCCTCTCATCAACCAGCTGGACTTTACGACGTTATAGGAGCAGAACGGCTGGCTGTTACGTCACATTAAGACACCTTTAACCCTGTCTCATAAGTCTACCTTTAGTAAAAAGGGCAATCTATTTGTAAAACAAAATACGTTTCTTTAATTTATTCCCATGTTTATTCGAAATGTTGTGAAATGAATAAAATGAGATTTTGTTCCAATGCCCATTTAGCTGTAATTCTAAATGGATTCTGCCATCTAGTGGACAAATAAGGGTAAATCCAAATTTTCTTGAGAGCAGACCTTTTTGCTCTAGATCCCAGTACAATTAACGCGCAAGGCGTCATTCTGAGTGCCGCAGTAATCCAGACGGGGGAACAGCGACATAACGGTGGTTTTGAGGGGGGGATTCAGACGACCTACTTTTTTGACTACCTGATTTTGGCGATATTGGTAGGCATGGGCTGGGTTTTGGTTAAAAGGAGGGTGAGATTGGACTACTAGCCACCATTTTAGAAATGTTGTACACAGTGGCTGGTAGCTTGGGGGCTGGTGTGGAGAAAGGTTATTGAGGACGGTTTGACGCCAAGGAAGCAGTGGTGATAGTGCTCTGCCTCTTGGCTGAGGCGGAGTGTGAGGATTTGTTGTCGGGAGGAGTGCGGCAATGGGGAAGAGCCTGTCCTATGAGGCGCGCATCGGAGGGCATGGTGGCGGCAGTACTTGCTTGCTCGCTGCCACGTCCCAAAATACAGCGTGAAAGTGAGGTGGGGAATCGAGTGGGCCCCTGGGTGGGAGCTCTGCAGCGCGGGGATTAGACAGGGAGCCTGTGCTGGGACCAGGCAGGAAGAGGAGAGGCGGCACAATGAGATGCTGAAGCGGCCGGCGGCAAAAGGTGAGGTTTTTTTTAATGTTGTATTTCTAACCTGCCCCCCCTGTGCGGCGCCTCCAGTGTGACCACACCCGCCCCACCACCCTTTGTTTATGGCATTACCTAGGAGGTAATGGCATGTGGTGGAGAAGCCAGCGGCTATTGATAAAGCCAAGAGGAAAGTAAACAGAGCAATGCATAAGTTCTGCAGAGGGGAAGGAGGGGGCAGAATTGTGCATCCAGAGTTGTGGTATGAGACAGTTTTTCCATCAGGACAGGGTGCATTGGTCACCCATGGGTATGGATCTCTACTTGATGCAGATGATGGAGGCATTGCCGGGGGTACTATGGGTACGACTTTGAAGGTCAGTTTGAGAGAGAGGTGCTCAGGATCAGTGAGCGAAGGGCTGGGAAAGGAGAGGAAGCAGGCAGGGTTCGGGGGGACAGAAAAGCTGAGGTGTTTTCTGGATGGTGTTATGCCCAGATGTTGGCATGGTTCAATCGATTTTTTACTGTTGGGGAAGCAGTTTGAAGGGGGAGTATGTTCACAGTTTTTGAAGGCAGGAATATAAAGATTTATAGTTATAAGAGGGTAAGTTACAGGGAAGGTTGAATGGTTGGGGAAGCGTTTGGAAGGGGACATTTAGGGGATGGGGTTCGTTAAACGGTAGATGAAGCTTGATGTATTAGTGAGGTCGGTTAGTTTTGTAAGGCAAAGTTGTCTAGGGTGTTTAATATTGATGTGCACCTGTTTCAATAAAGTGGCCTTTTTCACACAACATCGGTGTCAGTGGTCTGTGCTGTATCCTCTTGCCCAACACAAAATGATAACCCCCCTGAAGATTGTGATATATTCGCCCTCCTGCGTCTCCTATGTTTAAGGTATAAAGTACCCCCCTGACATACATGATAAGGATTTTGTAAGTAACAGAGGAGGTCCATAACCTTATAGAGGAACAAGGCTGAAGACTTCTTTTATAAGGTTATGGAACTCCAAGGTGACTTGCAATATCCCTATTATGTACACCAGGGGGTACTTTTTCCCATATAATACATGGTCACACCATCACCTTTCCTACAAACCACTTACAATCTTGGTGTGTAGCTCTTTCATATGAAAGAGCAAGCTTGTTTGCAAATATGAAGTATACAAAAAAACCTCTAGTGCAAAATTAAACAGATCAAAAACCTGTTTGATATTTGTTGCAAACAGATATTAGAAACAGTTCAATACATGTCAGTTTAATAAAAACAATTTTTTTTAAATCTGCAGTAGCTCGGAATGTGTAAAAACATGCAGAAAGATTCCAGCTTTTCTCTATCTAAGGAGCGCAAAAAAAATAAACACATTCTCCCTGCTTCTTATTGTATTTCACTGGTAAGTGTGAAAACCCATCAGCAACACAATTATTCTTTCCAGGAACATGCACAATATCATGATGATACATTTGCTAACCGAGGAGTGAGGTTTTCTCCACCTTTTGGTCTTAAAATATTACCAAAGGTTTATGGTCTGTACAAATTTTAAGTTTCCTCTGCCACACATGCATCCTGAAACGTTCTCCATCTCATGTCGCAGAGAGTAATTCTTTATTACAGAATAATTTATTTCCCCTTGTGCCATAGTACAAGATGCATATGCAAACACCCATTCATTTCCATCCTTCTTTCGTGATAGTACAGCTCCTACCCCATAACCACGAGCATCCACAGATATCATACAATCCACCCCATTACAAATTACTACAAACATGATGCATTTGCAACCTCGTTCTTGATTGCTATAAACTCCTCATCATGTTTCTGACCCCAACAAAATGTTGCATTTTTCTTTAATAATGCTCATAAGTTCTCCACCTTGGTGGCATAATTCTCCACAAAATAAGAATAACATTTTGTCAGACCCAAAAATACATCAACTGTTCTTTACATTTGGGTTCTGGAGCATTCACAATAGCTCCAACATGACTGATTTCAGGATGTTTACCATTCTTAGATACAACATGGCCCAGATATTCCACAACTCACATTTCTCTTCCTTCACAGTTAGACCATTTTGCATCAGAGCATGTAAAACTTTCCTCAATATCCCATCACGCTCATATTTGTCCTTTCCAAATATCAAAATGTCGTCCTGAAATACCTTTGCACCTGTTATGCCACCTAATGTCTTGGACATCTCCCTCTGGAAGACAGCAGAAGCGCTTGCCAACCCAAATGGCATTCTTTTATACTGGAAACATGCCCTCAGGTGTTATAAATGGTGTGCAATGCCTAGAATCATGATCCAGCTGAATTTGATGATATGCACTGGCCAAATCAATTGTAGTAAACACTGTAGCCTCCCCAATTGACGACACTAGTTCCTGCAAATTGTGTAAAGGAAATGCATCCACCCAAATAGCCTCATAAAGACATCTTAAGTCCACACACAATCTTAAAACCCCATAGATTTCAAAGAAATTACAATTGAAGATACCAGTCAGAACTTTCAAAGGGTCAATTATGTCTTTTTTGCATAAATCATACAATGTATTTTACAATTTTGTTCTGTAGTTCAATGGTACGTTCCTCAATTTCTGCCTTACAGGCACAGCATTCTCACACAAAAAAATGTTATGCTCAAAATATCTTCGCCTGCCTAACGGATCCCCAAATACACTTGGAAACCCTTTTTTCAAATTACAATATACCACATCCTTTGTACCAGATATACTTTCATCACTCACAGAATACACAGGCGGGTTGACGCATGAGTCCATTTTTATCCCAAGTTCAAAAATATGGGGCCACCCCAGGATCATAGTGCCCTTCTCAGCCACAAACACTTCACCAAAACACTTCTTACCAGCAAATTCTAATTTAGCATGCATCACCCCCACCATCGGAATCCTGTGACCAGAATAACTACCAGGTCTTTCATTGGTATTCTTCAACTTCCTACCCGGCCATAACTGATCAAACAGTTTTTGTGCTCATTATAGTGTACCATGTGCACAAGTCCACCATAGTTTCCACCTGAACCCGATGGATATTCAATGAACAACTGGGCAATCATACACCTTCCTTCTCACCCGCTTTTCTCTGGATACTCAATACCACACCCTGCATGCCATACTCATTCTCCACAGAATCGCCAGTAACAAAATGAACCGTCCTCCCAATGTTTTTACACACTCGACTAAAGTGTCCATTTTCTTACATGTACTGCATACTTTGCTTGCAGCTGGACACGATTTAGAATTGGCTAATTATTTGCTGTATCCACACCTGTACCACAATAACTCTTTAGCATTACTATTCAGTTCAATCTTGTTACTAGTTCCACTTGCACGCTCCATCCCAATTTTTGTTCTTTTCCTTACTACTTTTCTCACCTCCTACCACACAAACAATTCCATCACCTTTTTTCTCCTTCCGCACAACCTGTATACATTTTTCAGGTACCTGAATTCTTCTAGCAACTTCAACTGCTGCCTTTAGAGACAATTCCCCAAAAGACCATAATTTCTCCTGAATCTTCCTGGATTTGTTTTTCATCAATAATTGATCCCTTAATACTTGATCATACATCATTCGCTCAAACACACACGTCACTGCTAACCATCTTAAGGCAGCCATGAATTGATCAATAGTTTCATCTTCTTTCTGTTCTCTATAATAAAATGTATATCTTTCCATTACCACATTAATCTTCCTGCCATACCTCTCATGCAATTGCTTTACTGCACACTGGTAAACATCCGCATCACCCACATTTTCCAAAGGCGGTAAGTTCTTAAATTCTCTCAGTCTTATAGCCTCTAATCTATACTCAAGTAAGGACAACTATCTTTCAGGAGAACTTTCACCATCCTCCAGTACCTCAACATACGCTTCAAATAAATCAACCCATAACTCCCATTGAATGGGCGGTTCTCCCAGCTCTGCCAGAAAAAATGGTGGTGCTTGAATGCTAGACATGTCACGCAACACCACCACAAAGTTAATAATGTTCACTTGAAATTGTATACAAGTGTGAACAACAAAAACTTAGCACACACGTGGTTAACACATCAGGATGGCAAAACAGTGTACAAAGGTGTGAAACTATGTAACTGTTTAAGCACACACACCTGTAATATCAAAGGATGGGTGTGCCAGCATTGTTACTCAGCACAAAAATGGTTAAAGTAACTCATGTAGGATAGTTGTGCCAATCCCAGATACATAGCACATAAGAATAAATGTGAATAGGTGTGCCAATCACAGTTACTCAGCACACAAATAGTCAAAAAACATACACAGAATAGGTGGCCCAATCACCGATAACTTAGCACTACAAACTCAGCTAACTGAATATTCGTTAGCATGATAAAGGTGTGCCAATCACCGATCAGCTCAATAGTAGCGCGATAAAGGTGTGCCAATCACCGATTGGCTCCCACACAGTTGGAAGAAAGAAAAAGAAAATAATCACCAGTTCCAATGATGCCGACCGGCTGGCCCAATAATATGCACTGTACCTGTGTTCCTGCTGATAAATAACAAACTACACATTGAATTCCAGGAAGCTTGACACAAATGGCGACCCCTGATAAAGGCGTAATGACGTCACCCTCAATTGCCGTTCAACTGTCTACTTCGCCGTAATCGCAGCTCCAAAACCACACATGCGCATTCAGCATAGTGCTGCGACCCTCCGCTACGCAGGTGAACTATGATACATGCATTGGAAAATCCTGACGTCACCACTCCCACACAGTGTTGCCAGATTGGGCTATTTCCCGCACAAATGGCCGACATTTTCCCCATTTGTGCGGGAAAAACCGATACTTGGCGGGTGGCTATATTTTGGGCGGATATTTGCCCATTGTGCGCAAATTTAAGGCTGGGGCGGCGCCGACGATCATTACTCAGTGGCACACAGGCAGCGGGGATTGGCTGGCTGAATGAGGTGAAAGCACGCTGGATAGCTTATGCAGTAAGTTTGACAGGGCCGTCAATCATTGGTAGCGTGACGGCCCTGCTTCATCCTGCTGTCCCGCCCTCAGAGTGACTTCTGGTCCAATGTGGTCACGAGGGGCAGGCCCGGTAGTAGGTTTTTGCTATTTTGATTGGCCCGGCTGTGGTCTGGGCAGGGCCTCGAGGGATTTTCACTTCTTGCCGCACGCGGGAGGATCGATTCAACTGTGGAAGACTGGAAGTGGAAATTAAGCAAATGCTATAGCGGACCTGTGGGCCCCCTGGAATTGCTGCCGCCCGCCGTAGTTTGGCTGTTCTCCCTGACCTCAACATACATGCTGCTTCCTGCTGCCCTATCGTGTGTATGTAGGTGTCTGGTGATGGTGAGAGCAGAGCTGCTGAGTGTCTTTAAAAGGCGCATACACTGCAGATCTCTAAAATTAAGACAGCGGTGCCACCACTCCGAGCATCTCGCCATAGACTTAATCGTGATGTCCAGGACCACAGCAATTGTCTGCAGTCAGTGTGGCTCATGAGCACTTAAGGCAGCAGGCTGCTGCAGCACAGAGTTGTAAGATTCTGAGGTGCACAGGTAAGCCAAATAACTTGCTGCTGATAATGTTCCTGCTGACAGGGCCGAGTTTTCTCTACTGGCAGTTTTGATTCACCAGCAGCGCTGATGTTAATTTTCCTTGTGTGTCCAGATGTTTTCAGGAAACGGTAAACATGTCATGATAACACAAGTAAATAATGTTCCTGCTGAAGGGAGATCAGCATATTGTCTAGTTGCAGATATCACTGATCATGAATCTCACTGATCATGAAGTAGCGCAGAGGATTAATGTGCCTGCTGCAAAGAACGTGTACCATGCAGTTCACTAAACTGCATTTTGTGTGGCTATCTCAGTGAGTTGCTGCATTTTGTCACAGAGCTCCTTGGGTTACATGCAGTTCATAAGTTACAATCCTAATAGCACAATTACATATGAACTCCCATCAAGGAGCTGCATTCAAACTGCATAGTATGTAACAACGTTATTTTTCCCTCCAGTCTTTAATTATCCTAATGTTGTTAAAGGGTTTTTCTTGGGTGGAAATACACTATTTTTATAGTACAAGCAACCACTGTGGTTTGTTTTAAATCCTGAGCCTGTACTTCTCCGGATCAAACACTTTAAAAATATACTGCCTACTAGTATGGATGGCATGGGATTCCTACAACTTGTAATCCTCACTGTCATATGGAACATTTCCCGTAGACTGATTTACACACATACAATTTGTTGTCTGCATAATGTATGTATGATGTAAAGTGCTCTGACACCCTACACTGGTATGAGGAGCTCAATAAAAACAAATGGAACACATGAAAGAGAGAGGTTAGTGCCCTTCTATTTCAGACGCTTTGCAGTAGTTTCAAGACCTTAGTTTCTCGTTGCTCATATGGGTGTAACTTCTGATATTTATCTTTCTCCGTGGACTGCATTACTTTATTTTACTCGCAAGACAGTTCCACTCCTAAGTGTCACACATTTGGCCATTGAATGTCACTCATAGTCACACTGAAACTATGAAAACGCCACACATAAGCAATCTCATATCTTGGTAGCTATGCCCTATATAATATGTATTACTAACCTTCAAGGCCAAGAAACATTTGAGTGGATTGTACCACCAGCTAAACACCTTTCAGAAACAACCCTATGTCACAGCTGCATAATAGCCCATGCCTCGTTTTCTAACAAGATTTCAAGTGCTTTTTAAACACTCACGTATTAGCAATTACACTGTTTGAGTAGGAATACATGTGTCCGTTATTTCGCGTAAAACTGGCCTATAGCTGTTTCTGCAATCTGTTCTTAGATTCAAGGTCTGATGCTCTTCTTCACTCACCATTCGGCCTTGGAGAGTCCCTGCATGTATGGTTCTGGCAATGTCAACACACCAGCAACTCTGATACCAAGTTCTGTGCAACAGCGGGATCACTGGCAAACATGGCCGATCTGTGGATTGCTTACGCACTTACTTATTCTAGAGGTTTAAGTCCTTTGGTGGGTGGACAACATAGCGTGCAACAGTATTATATCTGTGCTGACAACAGTTCCAGGATGCTACCTTATTGTGGACAGTGCTAAAGAAGTTGCATTATTAATCTACAAGATCCTGGAAAAGGTGCAGTGAGCCAATCGGCCATTGCCAACTGGAGGGAAGAAAAAGTCAAACTGCCCTGTGCAGCATTGAGCGAGATAACATGCTAGCTCAGCTTCTCTAATCTGCTGATTTGCGTGACCATCTCCGTCCTTTTGACAGTATCAGTAGAGTTGAGGGAGTGTCAGTGTTGAGGGTGTCACCAAAAGTTCTGGGAAATTGGGTCATTTTCCTTTCTGCTCCAACAGCCTGCATCCATCTGCTGCTTGCCAAGACTAGGAGCTTTAGTTGAGCACTTGCTACAACACAATGGAAATAACAATGTCCTCTATACTTTTTAGTGCCAGAGTAAGTGGTTGCGCTGAAGGACTTTGGAACAAGGGCAGGGAATCAGTCAGAGTAGGTGATTGTCTCTGTTTCTTTTCTGGCCTCTCCTTACATTTTACCCGGAAATGTGTGGAACTCTCGTCTTACTGTAGCAACCCTCAGTTTTCACACTGTTGCTTTACATTTACCTACACTTGTTTTGCATGAAAACTGTGTTTCAAATTTGTCTGCTGTGATGTTTATTTTTGCTGATGTCCCATTTTGTCATTGTAAAGGATTTTTTTGTTTAATATCTTCAGACAAGGACATGGAATCTTAAGCCATGCCAAAAAAGTTGTGTTGCAATTACTTTAATACAAGGGGATGTTTAATAATATATAGATCATTGTGTGGTGTTAATTCTGTATAACCTTTTCAATAAGCTTTTTTGAAGACCCATTGTTGAAATAGCATTGAAATTCCTATTCATAGACATTAAGTGGTTCATAATCTGCTTTTGTAGAGGGACTTCATGAATGGCAGGTTCGGGTTTGGTTCTGTGGTGACAGAACTATAAAATGAAAAGTCAAAGTGGGGACTGGTCTTGAAAATGAGTACTTATTAACACAGGTGCACATTTAACCTCCTCTCACGATCTGTATGTTGAATAGAATTTAGATTCATCCCTAAAATGTTTTCTGAAGACTACTTTTGCAAAATTTGAGAGTTTCGACTTTGGGCTGGTTTTTGGGCTGACACTGGCCTGCGTTGGGCTGGATTTGGGCTTATACTTGAGCGTCTATGGGCTTGGGATGGGTCTCAAAATCTAGCAACACTGCTCCCACACGTTAATGGTTTCCTACGCAGGCCTCCTGTGCACTACAGCACCTGCGATGGAAAATCCTGACGTCCCCACAGATTAACGGCTTCCTACGTGGGCCTCCTGCTCCGACTTCACTGACTCCTTCGCCCAGTGCCTCGATTCACCAGCTGCAACTCAGTAGCCGACCACGATAAAAGCGCCGCCTCAACTCTTAAACAGCAGGATCACTACTTACACCGACACCACTCTCCACCATCTCGTCGCCATTGTTGAAAAGACAAATCCTCCATGCAAGGTAAATATATTATAGTTCTTTATTTATATATGGATTAAGATCCTTGTTACAGAGAACGATGCCAGCAAGCACCAACCTAACCGCTGCCACTGGCAAACTGCCAATACCAGCGTTCACATTCCAATACTAGATTATGCCCGTCACCAAACTTCCAATTACAACATTCCAATGTCCCTCACTGAGGTCTATTGGTTCATTCAGTTCTCAGAACTACAATTGTATATTATACTGAGACGAGAAGCTTGAGGACAGAGGGGCTCTGCAAGTTATTAAAAATCTGTACAACAAGCAAGTCAACATTGCCTCTCTGAAGATCAGTTCACCCCACTGTTTGCTAAAGGGCTTGATAGCTATAATGGAGCAATCAACAGAGTCCCTGCCAAATCTAAACTGAAACAAGTCTGCAGAAATTGTTAAATAAATGCAATCCCACAACATCAGATGAAGTCTCCCTGTTCGAACGACACAACTTGATCCTACTTCAATTACAATAGCCGCAAAGGTTAGAGATTGTACTAGGCAGGTAAATCCGCACCACTAACCTACGATGAATTGTATTTATTTAATTTAATTAGTAAGACATATATATATATTCACTGAAAAAACAAATGTTAAAGTGACGTTATAGTTAGGTATAAATGTCAGTTAAAACATAAAAGTTTAACTCAAAATCCATCAGTTTTACTTAACTCAAGTGTCTATAACTTGCGCCTTCACCATACACTGCTTATGACCTCAAATATTACATCACTCATGAAATGTTCTATGACATCATTGACAAAATCACTGATGACAACTGAAATGGCATCATTGAAGACACCATTGTGCATGGTGGGGTAGCAAGTTATAGTTACTTGAATTAACTGTAACTGGAGAATTTCATTGTTTGTTGAGTCGATTCCCTATTCTTGAGGCTTGGCAGGAGAATTCATGTTTCAGCAGCTTTTTGGTTTTTGGGATTTCCAAAAATGGCCTGGATTTGCTTGTAGCTACTCTCTCACCTCCTACAGTGCCTTATATATTTTGCAAGTAGCTGTGAACACCAAAATGTAGTACTTCATGGGTAATGAAGGCTAATTTAAAGTCAATTCTGGCATTAAAGGTGAGCCAATGAAGATCTTTCACAATTGGGTTATGTAGTCTGAGTATTGCCCCCTGCAAGGAGAATGGCTTTGAAGGGGCAAATATGAACTTTGGGAGACTTGATAGAAGGGCATTGTCCCTGTCCAGGTTTTGAGAGGACCAGTGATTAGATTGCAGATCTGAAGTTCTCATAATGCAGCCCTACATGTTGTGAATGCCTGTGGACCAAGCAACGACACACAGCGTGGTGGCCATGTGCCTCTGAGGGATGCTTCTTGTGTGATGGAATTGCTAGTACCACTCAGAGACTGATAGCGCAACTTCTAGAGAGGACAGAGTTCAATACAGAAATGAGCACCGCTGAAGGGGAGATGTTAGGTTGATTCAGATGAGATAACTCCAGTATAATTACAAAGTGTAAATTCTACAGAACTCTAATTGCTCCATTTGATTATTCTATGCACACGGATTAACCATGCGTGTTCATATGGTCTCAAAATATGGAAAACACATATTCACACTGTTATGGTCCAATACCAACAGCCGAAGTATGGCCTCCTTCCCAAAGTAATTTTCTTAATATTCAGAATGCAGCAGCTCCTCATTCTGAGAAGATGACTCTGAATGTTCAGAGTAGGGAGAGAAAGAAGAAGAGTTCCTGCAAGAACTGGAGCTGTAGCTTTGTTTATCTGCCCACACCTCCTTTGTGCATTCTCAAACAATGGTCTTCACCCCTCTCTGATATCTGTTTTCCAGTTATAGTATCATTACGCCCCTTGGCAGTTAAAGATGTAGGCGACTCAGATGAATTGTCCTCCCCGGTGTCTATGTTTCCCAAGGTCGGACTGGCCTATAGGGCAATCGGACTATGCCAGATGGGTTAGTTGGACAGGTAAGTGTGTGGGGCAGTTTTTGGGCTATTTTTGGGCCTGTTTATGGTCTGGTGAGCTGGTTCTTACTGTTGATCTTCCTAATATTACCACAAAACTTGCCTGCAGCAAGCACAAGCTAATGCAGTCTCCCATACCCTGCAAAACAGTTCTACAGCGTGCCTGTACAACTTCAAAACTGTCCCAATTTGCAAACATGGGGCCCTGGCCTATTTTCTGCCCCAGTCCGACTCTGCTGTTTCTCCACATATCTGCCCACCAAACATTTAAAATGGACAAAGTGGGACCTCATTCTGAACTTGCTTCCAAATGCACCAGCTCATGTCTCCTGTTTATCCCATTGCATAGGCTGTAGATAGGCCTGAAGCAAAATCCTTTAGAAAATAACCTTCTCCTGTTCCTTGAGGAAATAAAGATACAGATACAGGTCCTGCGGTAGAGCTCATATATTTCTGTATTACGGGCTCAAACAGGTCTTCACCAGGATCTTGCTGGCTTGCCGGTGATGTCACTGACACTCAAAGTTTTGGAGAAGGCCATCAGTATGAAAGGCTAAGGTGTGTCCTCGATTAAACTGCCATAGAGGCTAAGAAGGATGCAACAGCTAACATCAAGGTTGAATGGGACACTATCACCAAAGTCCTTTGACAGAGGACTAGTGGCCACTTTCGTGAAGCAAGACAAAACATGTATATCCCTTACCTATTGGCACATCCATTGCAATTTAAATATCTGCATGAGATATATTGCATTCCCAAATGACTGCATGTGAACTACTTAGGAACAGATGATAGTTGTACCTGGTTTGGTGATGGCAATATTATCCATTTTGCATGGTCCCGAATATGGCATTCTGAGACCCACTTTGCTCATGCTATGAAGTAAATTGTTCATTTGGCCCTCAGAAGGGCGGTGCTAGCGACAAGGACAGACTAGAAATCCAAATGTACCTTGGCAAAAATGTTCAAAGCAGCCCTAATCTACAGGAGGCAGTTACTAGAATACCGACATGGCAGCATGTTTTGGTCATGGACAGGGCTTTAAGTGGGATGAAAAAAGTGGGGCCTCTAAAAGGGGTGTGGTATATGCAATTAAGGGAGTGGCTTAAACATGTACAACATTTCTGTAATTCCCATGTGCAACCTGACCGGTGTTTTAGTTTCTCTCTGAGCTTTCTGTTACTGCTTCCAGATATATAACACAACAACTGAAATACACCTAAAACCAGCTGTGTCTATTTGCTTTGTCTTTGGTTGTTAGCTGTTCGATATAAATGAGTAACAACAATGATTTTGTTAATTAATATTGAAAATGTTTCAATTCTTAAGTTGGGAGACTGTGAATTAAACATTACTCAGGGCTGTGGAAGGGGTAGTGGTCTCCAGAGTCTCAATCACTCTTGTTATGTTCACTCAATGCTAGACATGTACGCCCTTTTTCTTTCCACACCTTGTCCATTTGCATCTTACAGCTCATCTCTTTCCTTTTGGCACCCTCTTTTCACTCTCTCCTGAATGCCCTTCCTAATATCTCCTTCACTTCACCAACTCCCAAACACACAACACAACCACTCACCTGTAAGGACTGCATTTTCTTTTACTTTCACCTTGTCAATATTTGCACAGAATGAGAATTGCAACTGGAATACAAGACCATTGCTCTGTGTGCTCTGCAGAGAGGCCAAGGCTTGGATGACAAGGTACTCTGAAAGCCTTTACTGAGCCACTGACAAGCCTAGTGAGAAATTTGCAATGACTTATGCCTCCACTCCAGAGCTCTCAATCATTGCCCTCCACCAGGAGGCAACTCAGTTCAAAGGATGCACTATACAAAAGTTAAATGCTGCACAAAAAAAAACCTGGACCACAACATCCTAGCTATAGCTAGCACTCTCTCTCTGAGGGAATGCAAGATTAAGTAAACTATGTGAAATATAAATACGAACTAAAGACCTGACATGGATTACCTTAACATTTATTTTACATTTATTGTTCAGAAATCGTTTTTTTGCCATCGAAGTTAATGATAAGAACATAGGGCCTGATAGAGAAGCGTTTAAATCACTTTCTTTTTAATTACTTCCGGGTCTGAGACCCAGACGGACCAACCCACTCAAAGGCCTGGTCATGGCATCGTGGATTAATACGTCACACTTCTCAAAGGGCCTGATTACGAGTTTGGAGGATGGGATACTCCATCACAAACGAGATAGATATAACGTCCGCCGCATTACAAGTTACATAGAATACTATGGAATTTTAATAAGGCGGACGGAATATTCATCACGTTTGTGACGCAGTAACCCTGTCCACCAAACTCGTAATCAGGCCCAAAGTGTCTCCAGTGCAAGCACATTAAGCTACATATGGATCCAACAGTGCAACCCAGTTGTAACTGGTGGCATGGGAAGGAATTTGGGAAGTTGAGAAAAATTAGACAGTAGATGTAGAGGCTGAGGCTTATGCAGGAGTAGGTGAGAATGAAGCATAGATTAATCTGGCAGATTCACTGCGATGAGATCCTTCGCAGAGCTAGTGGTGAGGGAGCAGAGAAGGTTGTTGAGATGCAGCGTCTTCCATCTATGGAATAAGCTACTGCTGTGAGTCCATGGCAACCATCTATTGCTGCCCATGCGACCAGATCCCAGCATTGGTGTGCCAGAGACACACTACAGCTATGCCCTGGCATGCCAAGCTTTCCATGGCCACCTTCATTCTTTCGCAGATGCCAGTGAATGCTGCCACCACACTACATATGTGTTGTATTGTCACTTAACTTTTAGTATTATAACACGTAACAAGTTCTACGCTTCTAATGTTGTTCATTCCCATCTGTTTAACTTGCTTACCCTTAAAGAAGTGTTTTTCTTCAAACTGGTGCACTATATTGCCTTGAGCCAATAGTAATTCCATACCTATTCACATTCTTATCTGTATTCAGTTGCCTACTGTTGACTGAGCTGTCAACATCTCCTCGCTGTCACTGGTGACAAACTGACAATACACTTGTTTGTGCTTACCTGAATGTTGCATTGACACTACAATATGCCACTGTCTCTGAATGCCTCGCCAGCAGCAGCAGTCCAGCACACTGGGATCACTTCCGTGTCTGTAGTGGTGGTGCAAGGAAGACAGGCAGCACTGTTACCCTGTAACACTTGGACACAGGAGGATACCATGTGAAGTATTCAAGGGAGTTGAAAGAGGTAGACAAAATTGGGGAGGTCCTACGGAAGGTCATGCGAGATACTGTGTCAAGTATTAAAGGGAATTTAAAAAGCTAGAGAAAAGGAGTGAGGTCCTAGAAAAGGTGTATCCCACATATGTGTGCACATAAAATCAAACAACCAAATAAAGTGAGACTATGCGGGAACATGAGTTTTCCCAGCTGCACAATAAAGATGGACATCCAACCCAGTGATCAATGTGGTGCTGCGGATCTCAATAGACCACAGTGGTTCATAAAGCTTGACTAAATGTATAATTTCACTCGCTCGACGCTCAATAGTTTCCATACAAATAGGACTTAGGCGATATGGTTACATTTTGGGGTATCATCTGCAGTTGCATCATGCAGGAAGTAGTGTTTGGCCTCAGGGTTATCAGTGTAAGTCATGAGATGCTTCAACATTCCACCACCAAAATATTGATGGTCGCATTAAATCTCCACCAGGAAAGTACTCTCAGCCTTCTGTATGAAAAAATAAGAGTTTCTAAAGCCCATCTGAACATCTTTGGCTAGGCTTCGGCTTCCCCTCCTAGAACACACCAAAGGTGTGCAGTTTCCAAGGCATGATCCATTTCTGTGGCTGTTTCATTTTCAATCTGGCGAAATCTGAGTTGGTATGTGGACATGTACATGAAACGGCACTGAAATGCATGAAGGATGCTTCCCTGTATGACGTGGTGATGGTATATTTGATCGTAGGTGCCCCACTAACCTAGTGGTAGATGCCCGTCCCCGGGGGCTGGTCTGACTCAGGTGGACCCTTCAGGGGAAGACCTACCCAATTGCTTTTTCCAGCCACACTATCTCTGTCCAACAAAATATTAGTACTAAAATTAAGAACGAGGGTATTGCGATTCTTACAGGGCACCAACACTTCAATACCAAACTCTACAGGCATCAATACAGGGTCATCTGAGATGATGCCTCTCTTCCAATAGTCTACCATTCAACCTCTACTGTTGACCAATAAATAGATTCTCAGACTCCAGCCGTAATGATTCATCATGGAATAACTTACTGGAAATGGGCAATCTAGAGGACTGTTTCTGCTGAAAAACCCTGATGAGAAGGGGAGGAAGTGTCCCTGTCTGTTGGTGTGGGCCTGCAGCTGCCACTCAGATTGATTCCAGGGCTTGGAATAAATGTTGCAGAAGGGTAACAGGACATGTCTTTTTTGCTAAGCTACATAGCCCAGAAGAATACCAACTGCCAGCATTTTACAATTGAATGCATTTCCATGGGAACTTGTTGGCATAGATTTCTGTCTCTCTGTCCTAACAGTAGACAATCCCTGATTGTGGTAGACTAGCACTAACCAGAAGTGATCGTCACCATCATTGAAGTACTGATCAAACTGTCGGAAATCTTGTTTTTGCATGGACAACATGTAAACTAAAGGTAGAAGAAAATGCTCCATTTCAAGATCAAGAGTTCTAGTAATACTTTGTGTGGCAGAGCATCAAACATAAACTTCTCATGCTACAATTAGCCAAAGGCCAATGGAAAAAGTGACAGCTTCATCAGAGTACTCAATACAAAATCAGATTTGCTGTCAAAAAGCAGAAGTTCCTTGATTTGCAGGTTTACCAGTTCCTATGTGAATACTAAGCTACCCCAAACAGGGCTTTTGTCAACCTCCCATATTCGGGAGACACCCGTTAGGTCTTCTCAGCCCCAAGGGCTTAACGCATGTCACAGCCCCTACAGAGAAGAGAAAAATGGACAGGTGTCTCTTATGCTTCTCTAGGACATGTTAGGCTCATCCACATTCAGAATGTTATGAGTCAGACATCCCAGCCAGAGAAAATCTTATCTGTGGGGGGAACATATATATAGGATAATGGATCAAATGTTTTGAATTCCCATGCTGCTTTCCTCGTGGTGGACGCCATTTCCACCAACAATGCTTAATGTTATCCTGTGCTAAACAGTGAAAAAAAAGTGAAAAAGACCATTCTATTCAGCCAGTGAGACTTCTTTTAGGTCAGGAATATTTCATGCATGTCATTGGAATACCATTGCTCCCTGTAATTCACAACATGTAAACCATCATCAGTCATTGGTTCACTCTTGTTTGTTAAGTGCTGTTCATGCCAGTTTCTATTTCCCAAATTCCATGGAATTATCCTAATAGAAATACATTCCCAGTGGGTTTTGTGCACAGTTCATTGAATTCACAAATAGTCATGCCCCAGTGAGCCATTTCTGGGGATGATCACACATGACATTTCTTTATCATAGTGTACACAAAACCTATTATTTCCCACCTAAACCATCAAGGAGTATACCACTGGCCACTAGAGTAATCCTAAATAGATCATGCTGCAAATTACAAAAAGGGTAGATTTAAACCCAGTGTTATTAAATAAAAAGACATTACACCATACCTACAATGAGCCAAAGAAATATCTTGGTATCGTGGCATTCAGCTTGGCAAATGTACAATCAATTCTTCTATCATATTTAGTCCATCAGCTTGATGTTTCTAGACCGATAACATTTCGGGACACTTTGACTGAGTAGCTGTCACACTTTACAGATAACGTAATTCATTCATTCATCTTGATTCCAGTTGTCTTAAAATGCTTTCTCTGTCTCCCCATCTTGGATTTAATAAAACTCGATCTATGCAACAATATTGTGCCTTTGTCCAATCAGCATCATGTGATTCGGAAAAATGTTTACAGGGTATTTTGTGCCTTTATTCAAGATAGATGGGTGAATTTAGGCCAAGATCTCTGTACTGGGGGTGAATGTTTGACGTTGTTCAGCATTCTTTCCATCATTTGTTCTTTTGCATTTGTCACCCTAAGTGGGATGGGTATGTCCAGACGTAGGTCCCCTGCTCAGCATGCCATCAGAGTCAAGCTATCCTGGCTGATGAGGAGTGATACCCCAAAATGGTCCTAGGATGCTTGCTTCCGGTCCGCGGAGGGCCTGGCCTGGCAGTTATGGCTGGGCTGTTCCCCTGGGGAGCAAGGTCAAGACTGATTTTCATAGGACTGGGTCCGAACTGGAATGGTGCGGTGAGCAAAAAAACAATGGATTTAGGCCCAGATCCCTGTACTGGGGGTGAGTGTTTGACATTGTTCAGCATCCTGTCCATCATTTGTTCTTTTTGCATTAGTCCAATCAGCATCATGTGATTCTGAAAAATGTCTACAGGGAATTTCATGTCTTTATTCAAGATACCTCTCACATGTTTGAGAATTCTTTTTGTTACATGAAATATTGTGCTACCAATTTATTGTTTTTCTGTAATGGACACATTATGCATCACATGGTGTATTCAGACATACAGATTAGGCATTTCTCAAACTTCCGTTCTTTGCATTTAAAGGGTAAGGTGTAAATTCTTACCTTGCTGCTGTGATTGCATGCCTTACGCTTCCCACTGATGTAAAATTCAGAAATTTGGGCCAAGTTCCTGTTTTTACATTTCAGGTGATGGAAATGACCAGAATCAATAATGTTCTTAATACTCTTGTTCCTTCTATATGTGACTGATGAAGAACTGTGTAAAAGTTGTCCAATCGCGTTGTTGTTTCTGAGGCTACACCGATGTTTTTAGCAAAACAATTTATTCACATAGGATTGATTCAAAAAGGTAGTGACCATCCTTATAGTGCAACTGTTTACCAGAGGAGAATAGGATCAATTACTTTAACACTCTGGGCCTAATTATGAATGGTTCCTTAAATTCCGTCCTGTGCATAAATGCCTTTTTACGCATGTGACAGAATTACGAGTTTGGTTTTATTTAATACATCCGATAATTATTGGATGCGCTAATTAACCCAATATTCATTAAATGTCAGCAGGTCACACTCGCCGAAATTTAGCATGGAAAAATATACAGTATTTATCATATTATGCAGATTTTTGGTGCGTTAAACACCAAAATCCGCATGTTATTCCCCATAAACTCATAATAGGTGTTCTTTATCACACCCGATAAATAACATACCCCGTGGCCTCAATATTTATCAGGGGGGATAAATAACTCCTCAACTCGTAATCAGGCTCTCCGGGGCTTAAACAGATGATCTTCCCTTTTGAGACCTTCTACTTTTTTAATTGCAATCTGTAAAACCCTTTTTAAGTACCCTTTAGTAATATGAAAATGTGTTCATAGTGCAGTAGTGGTCTTGCCTTCAAAAAGTATTCTACAGCCTCCATCCCCTTGTGGTGGTAAATACTGCTGTGTAACAAGTTATCATCAGGTGTCACCAATATGCCTGATGATTTCCGAGAGATGTTATTAGTCTAAACAATAAAGTCAGTGATATATTTTACAAAAGGAAGATCAACTAATGGAAATATGTAATGTTCAATGTATACAGATGCATTTTTCAGTAAACCATTGATAAATAGGACAATAGGTATCCCTGGGGGGTTTGTTACACTTCACTTCACCTTTAGTTACATATAGAACATTGGAATATGGGATTAACTTTTCTCAGGAATATATTTTCTTCCTTCTCTAGTATGCCCTGGTAGAGAGCAGGTTGAAGGACGAGTGTAACTGTCTGTGAGGAGAAATCTCCTCAAAAGGAACAGCAGGGAGGGGAATGAGGGGCATCTTGGTAATGCATGTTTGATTTAAAGGGTTTGTAAATATGTTATTGTGTTAGACTGGCATTTAAATAGAACTTCCCATAACCCTGGTAAGGCTTAAAGCCCTTTTCTGGGTGGTCTGATTGTACAGTATCATAGGTGTCCTTCAGGATGCAAGATTTCAAAGGGTGTTTGTTGTTTTGGCCTATATGGGGCATGCTGGGTATGGTGTTTGAGGTTTGATAATAAGGTGGACGCATGGCATGTCGAGTGTCATTGTTCATAAGCAGGGGTTTTGCGGAAAGTGTGAGAAATGACAGCTGTGCATGCGGGTACTTACTTCAATTTTGGGGGGTACAGGGCTTTGGGTGGATACTGCATCACTGAGGGCCACTATAACATATTATGTTCACCCATTGGCTTTATAAGACTCAAACCATTTGGAAGCCCCTGGAAGTACTATATGGTGTCTTACCAGGAGTCACTGGGAAGCAGCAGAAGAGCGACGCATTGTAGGCACTGTTAGTTTTCATCAGAATATCACGTTTTAAATATTAAACTCCACAAATATTGTGACCAGAATAGCAACTACCAAAATATGCTGAAGATGAGTATATAAAGGTTTATTTAGTATGCACTTACTATATCTAGCTCCATCTATATGTACTTTGACCATATAAAACCGGACTAGCAGATCCCCACACAGGCTGCTCTGTCTGTTTAACATACATAAGAAAATACTAGCTAAGCTAATATCTAATATACTGTCACCCCTCATGGCGGCCTGGGTCCAGACCAGAATGATTTAACCCTCGCCATTCGACTATGGATTATATATATAGACTGTCTGTAATACTCAGGGCCGGACTGCCCATAGCGGGCACTGGGTATTTTCCTGGTGGGCCGGAGGGGTGGGGGCCGGTTTCTGACCCGTGAGGACTGTTTGTGTTACTAGGGGCCAGTTTGGCAGCATTTCTTTTTTAATTTTACAGAGTTTTATATAGCGCGAACTTGACCCGAATCGGGTATCACAGCGCTTTACATAGCACCAGTTGCATTACATGAGGGTACATTCATTTTTGTTAGGCACGGGGAGATTAAGTGATTTAATGCAATATCATCCCCCTGTAACAAAAGCGGCGACTGTGCTTGACACTGGCACACTCCCCACCACCCCCGACTCCCGGGCATGCGCTTTTCAGTAGCACCGCCCCCAGGGCCGGTCGAGAGCTGAATTGCCAGGGCTCTGGTTTCTGTTCCCAGTCCGGCCGTGGTAATACTACATCAGAGAAGCGTCAGCTTACAGGCTGCTGCAGTACAGTCACACACAGTCAAAGCATTGACCTTCAGGGGCGGTGCGTCCATTAGGGCACTTGGGCGTTGCCCCACCAATTAATTTGAGGCACGAGTCGAGTTGAGTAACAAGTGTGCGTGCCGTTGCCGTCACTCTCAGTCTCACTCACATTTGCAAATTACAATCCCAGGCCGCCGGAGGCAGTCGGCTCAGAAGGGGGCGGGGCAGCAGGAGTTCAGTGCAAGTGCATCGACGATAATATGTATCAGGTGGACGGAGGAGCGCACAGCAAGAGTGCGCATGTTCTGTTTAGGGCTTAAAAATTTTGAGACCAGCCCGAACATGCGCACTAGGCTGCTCATTAGAAGAGCGAGGGTTGTTCCATGCCGCTCTTCTAATGAGCAGCCTAGTGCGCATGTTCGGGCTGGTCGCAAACATTTTTAAGCCCTAAACAGAACATGCGCACTACTGCTCAAGCCAATCCTGGCGCTGCTGCTGGAGCAGCGTCTGGATTGGCTGAGACGTAGGCGGTACTTGCCAGCCAGCCAGGAGCGAGCGTGACGTCAGAGCCTCCTCGTCGAGGCAGACACACCTCGTGTTCACTGCTACCACGGGTGACGGGAACCGGCTGAACCTGCAGCAGCGGCCGGGCAGGCACCAGCGGGGACCCCTGGTCTGATTGGTAACGTTTTATTATTTGTTTATTTTTATTCCCCCCGCGCTCCTCCCCCTCCCTCCCCCCCCCTCCCTCCCGTGAGCATGCCGGCCGCGGCTGCTCTAGGACCATTCCCGCCTGTTCCTTACAGACATGCTACCACATAGTGCCAGAGGATTAAGACCCAACCACCTGTCCCTTACAGGCATGCTATCCTACAAAGAGAACCCAGTATCCTACCATCTCTACTGAGCAGGCTAACTAAACTCAGTGACCCGAAGGATACAGGAATCACCCTCACGACCCTCCGAGGGACGCTGCCAATCAGGCACTTTGGATCCAGGCACCCGACCGGTATCTCCCTAATAGTGAAATAGCTTGCAATGCAGATGAAGGGATCAAGTATCTCACCAGCCTGTCCCTTCCCATACATACACCCTGCAGATATAGGATATGCATGGCCAATGAGCCTGTCCCTTCTATCCACATGTTAGGCTCATGCCATCGCTCTCTTAGGCTTGCACTAACACATTCCCTATCCACGTCCTGTGCACGGCATTGCAGTACCCATATATAGGCTCATAGCCAGAAATAGAAAGTGCCATGGA
The DNA here is from genome assembly GCA_963921515.1 of Calotriton arnoldi. Lineage (NCBI taxonomy): Eukaryota > Metazoa > Chordata > Amphibia > Caudata > Salamandridae > Calotriton > Calotriton arnoldi. Next base: position 3,385,035 of record CAWUFW010000215.1, on the reverse strand, counting down.
AAAGCTGTTCCTTTGGTTGGCAAAGTAATTACTTTGTATTGTGAAGGACTTCAGAATCCTGTCTCTCCCTAATAGAATCCTAACTGCTGGGATGAATGGGTTCTGACAGCAGTGATTATGCAGTTGCTTCCAGTTGGCGCTAATATACTGTGCGAGCATTTTCCCATCTGTGGACGGTTATAATATCACCTTTTCATGACGCGGCTGACACGCGTGGGCCAATTATCTGTCATGTAGGTTATCGTGTTCACCCGATTTGCACATGTCTGTGATTGTGAATTGATTCGAATTGGAGTATTTTGTACCGGTAGTTGGGATGGTTTCCTTTATGTCTCGAAGGGGTCATCTGCCCAGTCTAACTCTCTGCACTTATTTACTCTTCTATAATTTCGATCTTTTTTACGTGTGTTTATTTTTTCACCTCTGTGGCTGTATCCGATTAGGGTAAAGCTATAATTCTGTGTGCCTTTTGTTTATGTATGCATTTGTATGTGTGTACCTATGTTTACAATTATATAGCGCTTACTACCCCTGACTGTATGTATGGATGTATTTGGCGTGTAAGTATTTGGGACATATAGAGAGCAAACCTCTTCAGAAAGCAACAATGCTTTATATATTAGAGGGGAACGTGATGCGTCAGGATTATGTTCCTTCGGGAGGGCTCTCTTCCTGTGGGACTGAAGGGCGAAAGGCTGGGAGGAGTTTAGGTTCTTTAGGGATGGCGAAGGCCCCGGAGTGGTGGGTATGTAATAGCCAGCTTCAATGGCCTGCAAGTCTTACATGTGGGACTATGGGGAGGCGAGAGAGACATTTTACTACCTTCGCCTTCAATGTAGCGGTGCCCATGCATTCTGATCATAAAATATATGCAGTTTTTTTATGTAGCTAAGCGTTAAGCTAAAGTGCACATTTCTTGATAGCCACTCATGTAAATTTCCCTGTTTAACTCCCTGACACCTGGCTACAACAACTCCAGCTTCTGCGCCTTCCTTCAGCTGGCTCGCTCCTCTTTTAAAGCTGATTGCCCTGCGGTGCGTAAATGAGAGGAGAGTTTACTGACATGTGGAGAAAATTAGAGGTTAGGCATTCACAGACACATAGAATTTGTGTGCAGAGGTGGGGCTGCAAACATTATGAATTCTTAAACTACAGCGGGTAAAAATATTGTGGAAATGCTCTTCACATGCCTTACGTTTAACACTGAATATAACGGACATCAGTGAAGAGCTGAGGTGCAGGTCATGACTAGTATTTGCATGATTTATGTATCTGCCTGGATATTAATGGACTTGTTATGTGTAATGAGCTGATTTTAAATAATTTGTCTGTGCTTTAAGTGTTGAATGAACTGTTTTGTATTTATAAGCGAATTGTGTTTCGATTTTGAAACAAATCACTGTGTTGTTGGTTTACTCGTTTTTTGTCGTTGTATACTTGTACAATGCATGTAAGAATGCTCAAAATGATAGAATATTAAAGAACTTGGGTCGCTTAACCCACGTATTTACACACAGTAAAATACCTGAACTTGTGTGCAGATGGAAAAAAGAACACTTGTTTCCCACTTCTGTAAAGGAGCGTTGGGAATGCAGTAACAAACTCCGGACATCCGGATAAGCTAATTAAAACAATATTGCACCATGAATAATAAATTCAGCAGCGCATTTATCGTATCTGCGTCATAACATGCATTTCAATTTATATACAAGAAATACCGGTCAGACAAGTCAGCTCTTAAAAGCAGTGTCCCTGGCACAAATGCTGATGTCAGAACTGTGCATCATACAGTGAACTCCGGCCAGGAACAAGTGCACCTCAGAGAGGGGATTGCACCAGTGTGTTCAGAGGACAGTAGCACCCGTGTCAGGGAGCTCATGGGACAGGTTCAGAGGATTCTGTAGGGTGGCTGCACGAGGTTCCCTGTTGGGATCGCCTGTGACTACTACGGTGGTTCCCAGTGAGGCTGAGTCTGCCACATGATATTGAGGCAGACTAGAGGGTTTCCTAAAGAGCCTCTGGCGGGAGGTGGACGGAGCCTGCTCCGGCTGTAGGGAGTCTAGTGAACTGCAGACACTGCATGCTGCAGCTGTAGCCTCGCACAGTGACTGCTGATGGAGGGGGCATGGAGTCTCCCTCAGTGAGCTGCGGAGGAATACTGCAGGAGTTTCTCAGTGTCCCTGACGTGTCTTCATGGAGCCTCTCACAGCTGCTGCTGTGGGACGCTGCTTGTAGTCTCTCAAAGGGACCTACTCCAGGACATCTCTCTTAGTGACTGCTGCTGTGCTGTCACCACAGGAGTCACCCACAGTGAACTGCTGAGGGATACTATAATCCTAAGGAAGCAATTGTCATTGTATGATAAAATGACGAGCTACATTCCCTAACCGCTAGTGTCCAAGTAAATTCATCACATCACCCTGTCAATCATGGTATTGTACATGTTAGCTTGTGGTTCTATCCAGTGTGATTGAGAATAGTTGTGCCACTGTGGTACCAGTAAATTGCAGTTTATTTTGTTGTTCATTTTAGTTCCATATTCCCAGAGCATTCTCATTATGTGTCAAACTTCTATAAGGTTTCTTAACTCCCACAACTCTAAACAGTAGTATTGACTGAGCTGTTCTTCACACCTTCTGGTTTGCTTTAAAATGCACCATTTGCCAATCTTTTTTAAATTTCTTTCTCAGGAGAGGGACTCTCCCTAAACCCCAGGTTTGTCTATTGAACTTGTTCACATCACTAACTAGTGTTTTCTATTGGAAAGGGTAGAGCCAAAGCAGTCTTGCTTAGTACCCTAGCCCTCTTCAGAAGTCAGACTTGCTTGGCAACCCAGAAATTCTCTGAAATAATGTATGAGTTTTCTTTTGTGAATGCCTAGAAGAACTGAATTTTTAGTCCATTTATCACAGAAATAGTGCTGAAAATCGCACCAAAAAGATGCCAATTTTTTAAAAATTTCTTCACGGGGGGAGAACCCCCCCCAAATCCCCCTAATTGCCATCGGGCTCGCTCGCTGCGCTCGCTCACATACGTTTATTCGGTCTGCATACGCCTCACCAGTTTCAAATTCCACCAACCGCCACTGTTGACCTTCATGCAGGAATGTGTAGAATGAGCAGTGGGCACCTCTCCCACGATATACCAACATCTGGAAAGAAAGGGCACTGACATCTGTCATCCCTGATGCTGTTATCCATTGTGGTGGCACCGCTGGCTTTTACAGTGTGAGGCGCGTCCAAACTGCGGGTTGACATGCTAGGGGCAGGCTGCTTCTAGTTTCTTTTTATGCAGATTGCATTGCTCTGTATGATAGAGACCCAGCTCACTTCTGCAATCAGTGCCGAAAGTACTTGGCGATCTAAAAATGAATTGAGAGACATCTGAGGTCTTCCCATTAAATGGCTCATCCATAGACATCGATTGTGAGTTACTGTTGAATTGGAGTAGTGACTTTGCATAAGCATGCATTTTGACTACCTTGTTATTGATAACATTGGAGCAGAGATTGCCAGATCAGAGGTTCAGCAGGAGAGGTGCACTGTAATGCCTTTAGCCAGTGCTGCAGTTGAGTCAGTGGTTTCTGGTGCTCTACGCCGGCATTTAATTCTCAACACCAGCACTAATGACAATTACCACATGGTGGCACTGTCTATCTAATCTTTAGATGAGCACAACAACAGTGTTTAATAGTTCAATATACATTAACCCCTTGACCGCGATGGGAATTCCGCTCGTGTGCTGGACATTCCGATCGCGGGTGGGGTCGTGACGAGCTCAGCTCGTCATGCGCACAGCGCTACCGCGCAGCATGACGAGCTGAGCTCGTCATGAGCACCGAAGGGGTTAAAGATGAATAATATCTGGTTAGTAGTTATGTTGGTACAGTCTTTGGCGCTGGTAGGGGTAATGGATGGTGGAAGCTGGAGTGGCCTCCTGAGAAGAGCCCTGGCATTTACTATTTTTTGTATTATGCACTGCCTTTAGCTTTAGTGAAGCAGTGAGCGGTCCTCAAAATGGCGGCACTTCCTAACCTGTGGAATCTCTTTCCCATTGTGTCAGTAGTATTCACAAAAAATGGCTTTGATAGGTTGAAGCCACTCATGACTGATCTTCTGTGGGCGTAGTAGCAAGTTTGTATTAGAAGAGAAAAATGGGAATTTCATAGGATAAGACAGGTGTCCTTGTTCCTGGCCTTGAGTTTGACTACTTAGCCATCCGAGCATTTTATATAGCCTAGAGTGTGCTAACCCAGTGAAAGACGCATGTCTGTCTATTGAGCAGGCACTGGTATTGCTATATAGCCCAAACTTGACTATAGTAACGCTACAATTACAGGTATCCCAAAAATGTACCTAGCCCCTCTGAAAGCAACACTCCACGCTGCGGCCAGGCTACTATTGTGAGAGAGAGACGGCATGACCACATCACTGATGAAATGAAAATGTTTTTGCTATTTTGTTCGTGCGTTGTTCTATGTAAGTTAGCATTCGCAGCACTATTTTATGTTTAGCTGCCATTTTGAATCATGTAATTAACTGTGTATTCTCTCCTCGAGAAGCAGGCTGTGGAAAGTTTAGTTTCTCCAAGGTTGGGCCTTGCTCTGCTAATGAATACAATGTTCTTATTAGCGCATACCTTTCCCACTAGATAGAGGCCTTCTCCCACTAGTCTAACAGTAGACACAAGCAGAACGACCTTGGCATAGAGATAATGTGGGCCCAGGCCCCAGAGTCGAAGCTCATCCTACTGTACTTCTTTGTTTCAGCTGCACCTGCTTGTAAAATTCCATTATGGGCGGGTCTTCCTCGGTTCTGAAATGTACATAATGTATCGCTATGCTTGCTGATGTCAGTCCTCTCTGCAGCACCCCTAAGTGACTGGGCAGACGGGGCTCCGCTCGAGTGTATCAGAATAAACATATACTTGGTTTGTATTCTCTATTCTCTGAACGACTCTTCATTGTATGGAAGGCTGAGAGGTGGTCGCGAGTGACCCGGGTGGCCCTAATCGGGTCATTTCCTTCATCACTCCCACTCTCAAGCAGCTCAACTGGCTTCCAACAGAGGCAAGAGCTATATTCAGAGCTGCATGCATAACTCACAAAGCTCTCCACACGAATAAAACAACCTACTTCTCAAATAAACTATCAAATGCTGGCCCAAAGAGACCTCTTCGAAGCTCAAACAGCTTTTTCCTGATTTGGCCCAACTTCAAGAAGGAGAAACCTCACGCCTGCTCCTTCTCCGGGAATGCCACCAGAATCTGGAACACGCTACCTCAAGACTTACGCGACAATCAGTCTTTCCCTCACTTCAAGACAAAACTGAAACTCCTTCTCCTCAACAAGTATTTGAATCCACCCTCCTAAAGCTTCCGACTGACCCGCGCTGTCACCCACAAAATTCAAGACTAAGCCTCATCACCTATATCTTGTGGAAAGCTCTTATGCCTCCACTCCCCCTGCCCCAAGAGACCCATCGCCAAATACCCCTGAACTATTTTGTCCATTCAATCAACAGCATGCCACATCCCACTGTTATTATTTGATTCTCTGTATGTTTACTGATTCTCTGTATAACCCTGTGAAATTGTTTCTATGCACTGTTAAAACATTATTTATACATATATGCTGTTTCCACCTCAAAAACATAATTAGTTTGATTAGCTACTTATCCTAATGCCTTCATATGGTTCGCTTACGTACTGCCATTATGTCTTTATGCCTTCCCCAATGTGTACTGCTAATATGCCCTGTTGAAACAATATCTATATTTGTAAGCCGTTTCTACCTCGAAAATGCCTTCATATATTTTGCTTACAGACTGCCATCCATAATGTCTTTATGCCTACCAAAATATTGTATTGTAATTGCATTTATATAGTGCTGACTACCCCTGACGAGGCATCGAAGTGCTTTTTCAGCGAGTAGAACGCTACTCCGGAACCCATAAAGGATTAGTGGTGAATTAGTATAGTGAAAATCTGAAAGTAATTTGAGTGGTGGATATGTTAGTCAGTTATTTGGATTGAGAAGGATAGTGGAGAGATAGAAGAGGGAAAAAGGTTTGCATTTATATAGAGCTTGCAAAACTTGATGGGTTGTTGAAGCCCTTTTTCGGCGAGTAGCACGCTACTCTGATACCAGTACAGTGTTAGTGGTAAATTAGTATAGTGCAATGTGAAAGTAATTTGAGTGGTGGATTTGTTAGTCAGTTATTTGGATTGAAAAGGATAGTGGATAAATATGTCCTGCTACTATGCGATGTTAAAACATTATCTATACTTATAAGCTGTTGCTACCTCAAAAATGTATCAGCCACTGATCCTAATGCCTTCTTATTTTTTGTTTACATACTAAATTTTTGCCATCATGTTTCCTCTAATATGTAATATGTAAACCATATAACTACTGCTATGCAAGCACTGTGAAGAGCTCTGATGCCTTCGGGTCAAGTTCGCGCTATATAAAACTGTACAAATAAATATAGGCGGCAGGTCATGTTATGTTTGAGGCCTGCTGGGTCGTTGCTACAGGTGAACATGGTGCACTTAACAGGGCTGGCTAGGGACAGACTAGCCGCAACAGGCAGGCAGGATGAGCGCTACACGCCCATGCTCCAGGTGGACCATAATCCAATGATCCTGACTGGTGTGTGGGGGGAGGGCGGGGGGGGCGCTGGTGGAGCTTCTCCTGGGGTTTCTTTCACAGACTATAGCTGACCTATTCCCTGGTAGACATTTTTTTGTCACTGTATTCCTTTTTTTTGTAGCGTTAAACAAGCACACTACAGTCTTTGTCCGGCAGGCCCATTAGAAAAAGAGCCTTTAAGTGAACTTTTAAACTCAAGCAGTGGTGCCAATCGCCGCACCTACTTCTACACTTTGGTTTGTGAAAGATATATTTACATTTCTGCAGGTAAATGTGTGCAGTTTTACCTTTGGCCATGGGATGGCACTCCAACATTGTTTCTATTATCTGAAACTGAAACCGCTTGAGCTGCTAGGAAGGTTTATAAGATACTGATCGTTCGAGAGCTATCAAATGAGAAAATGCCTATCTATGTACAACAGCGGTCAAAGTGTATTAAAAAACCCATTGGGAACTGTGATGCTGCCCGCAGCCTGCAATTGCATTTGCAACGGGGCGAGTGACCATTAGGGCGGGGTCAAAGGAGTGGCTAAATAAAAAAAATATTCTGTAACTTTTTTCGGTCTTTCACCTTCAGGTAACTACATGTAAAATAATGCACAACATGAAAGAAAAATAAATGCAAGTTAAGCAAGTCAAGTTAATCAGTGGGAGATGCATTATCGTACATTATAAAACCTCTGTTAGTTAATGCACGGCAGACGTCTCTGTGTGTGACCATGGAGCCACAGAATTGAATCCTGGCTGGTGCACTGAATAATGACTTGTATATGTTTAGTGCTATGAGGTTAATCTTTGACAGAAGGCACTGTGATATGTAAGTCATTATTTCAAACTTGCATTACACACATTATAAGATTGCCTGCAACACAATGTGCAAAATGGTTTAAGATAAAAAATGCTTCCAAAATATGCATTTTAGTAAGACCCAGACAGTATGTAGTGCAATTTTTTTATAACGGTCTTTTAAAAGCACACTCTTCAAAGGTCAGATTGTAACTCCCTAGCAATACCACTCCAAAAGACTAAGGGCCTGATTACGACTTTGGCGCTCTGGGAGCAGGCCGCCACCCTGACCTCCAGAGTCGACTGCTGCCCGCCCGCCAGATTACGAGTTTCCTCGTTGTCTGGCAGGTGAAACAGCGGTCCCATTGCGGTGCCTATTGAAAAGGTACCGCAATGGACAGCCTAAGGCCGTTCCTGCATGGCACGAACTGTGTAGTCCATGCCGTGCAGGAAAGAGGGTGCATTCAGAAAGGGGGCAAGAGCAACATGGGGCCCTGAAAGGCCCCCTTTGTTTCCCCACCGCCAACTTTCTCATGGCAGGCTCACTGCCATGAAAAGGCTGGGGTTGGGGAAACTCGTAAAATACTTGACGGTTTCGCTGCGGCACTGCCACTCATATTGCTGCCCCAGACCGCCGCAAGACCGCCAGTGGTTGCGGATCCCTGGCAGTTGTGGCAGCCCCTTGGATGTCCGACCGCCGTAGGCGTAATGCAGTGGTCGGCCACTGGTGCGGTGGTCCCCGACCACCACCGCACCTCCACTGTGGGTTTGGTGTTCCCATGAACCACCAAACTCTTAATTAGGCCCTGTGTCATCAGGGAGCTTCAACTGATTCTGTTAATTAAAGCCAATACTGGCTTCCAAGTACCCTTTATATTTATAGATTGATCAGAAGTGCACATTTGCATTTCCTTCAGGCGCAAAGTCACCTTTGCAAGAAATCTTGTTTAGCTGTCTGCCCCTCCCTCAGATTAACAGCACAGGAGACTCCCTGCCTTACACTGCTACTTTAAGCATTTTAACTGTCCCAGGATGGTTGTCTTCACACAAAAAGTAGGGGAACTGTTTTTCTTAAATTGAAAAAGTATGGGTACTTCGTGCCTCTCAGATCCCACCCACTTCAACCACTGATGTACAACATGTCATCTGTAGCCTGTTAAAAAAAGCCTATCAATGTGTAATGTGGTCTTTAGCCCATTCAGAACTGAATACACAGAATGTACAGCACTTGCCACCTAATCCACTATCTGCTGCGTAGTGTACAGATTTTAACTAAAACATGGTTTCAGAATCAAGCTGATCAAATGTTATGTACAAGTAGTATACCACAGCACTTAAGTCTTTGCAAAAATAAACTGGTCACCTTTCAGTTGAGTATGGGAGGTAGTACTACAGAAGTGCTATTTTACATACCCTTACATGCCTTTGTGTATCAGCTCCAGAACGTTCATCTTCCTATTAGTAAAAATGCAAAGAGGGCACATTCCTTTCTAATTGTATATGAATATTCCCATTTTATTCCAATTTTAGATGTTTCTGGGGTCAATTCATAAAACAATGTAACAGTACGTAAAAGAGTACCACAGGAGTACTACGTTCAGTACTCCAAAATGCCTTTGTGAATAAGCCACTACAAAGTAAGTCATGGAAAGGCTGGTGGGGATGCAGCATCGTAAAATGGCGTGCGGTACCTGCCAGACACCGCCACCATTCTACAGATGCGCTGCGGTCCGACAGGCAATCGTAACGACTTTCCGTCCGCCACGTACGCCGTCCGCAATCGTAATCTGGCGGGTAGGATTTGTCCGCACGATTGCGGTGAATCCGCCACCTGCAGGCTGCCGATGGCGGATTCACCGCAATCGTAATGAGCCCCTAAGTTACAATAGGGAAAGTGTTGGACTTTGGAGGCATCAGTTTTACTATTCCCACTCCAACCTAAGCAACAGTACAAACAGAAAGTGTTGGGCTTTGTGATGGGGCGTATTTACCATTCCCACTCCCGCCTAAACAACAGTAACTAACGCATTGAACTTGGAGTGGGAATTATAAATCTTGCCACTCCAAACTATGTAATAGTAGGGAAAGTAATGGACATTGGAAGAGTGAGAATAACTATTACCAGTCCGACATGAACAACACTAGAAAAGGTGATGAACTTTGGATAGGCCAGCTTTACTATTACCACCCGAACCAGAGTAACAGTAGGGAGACTTTTTGACTTTGGAGGGATCAGATTTACTAGTCCCACTTTAACCTAAGCAACAGTAGTGAAAGTGTTAGACTTTGGACGGATGAGATTTACTATTCCTACTCCAACTTAACCAACAGGAGGGAACGTTATGGGGTTTGGAAAGATCAGATTTATTATTCCCACTCCAACATAAGCAACAGTAAGGAACGTGATGTGATGGATTTTAGATGGCTTAGATATACTATTCTCAATTGCTAAATTAAAAAAAATAAACAAATATATATTAAAAAGCACAAAAATGTATTTCAGGAAATATATAAAAAAATATTAAATATTTGAATAATTGCATAATTAATGTAAGTAATAAATAATTAGGATTACAACATTACAAATTTAGATTATAAACAAAATTATATAAAAATCATTTACTAATTTAAAATATTAAAAATATGTATATTTAATACACTTCCCACTATGCTATCCAAAAACACAACCCACAGAAAATAAAGATAAAATTATAGCAAAATTAAAGGTTCACAATATAAAAAAATAATGTGATGTTAATTGCTATATAAAAATACTTAAACATAAAACATTTTACATAGATTTAATTAAAACAATTAAATATTTTACATGATTAACCTGATTACCCAATTAACAGTTTCCAATTAAATGTCATTTTATTAAAAAAAAACTCCATGAAATATGTTACAGGTAAAAACAATATATAGTTAATAATCTAGGTAACCAATTAAACTATATAAAATAAATATATTATTTATAAAAAAACATATGTATTACAAAAACGTTCCACCCTGCTCCACTACAAGCCCAACAAACTGCCAATAAATAAGGAAAATTGGAATGGAGCAAACAAGAAACGTGTGTGGATGCAGGGGGCAGTCCGCTCATCTAACGGGACATATAGCTAGAGGTACGCGATCCACCGAAAGAAAGCTCGTGCCAGATGCCTAGATCTTGCTCAGCCCAGGGTCCTCTTTGACCCGCGAGCCCAAACCGAGCTGATTTTTTATGTGGCTTCTACAAGAGTTGCCACGTTTCCAGAGCCGCCAGCATTCCAGTTTACTGAGCACTTGCCGCCGTAGTGGGGGAGAAGCCATGCCCTCATCTATTGCGCACCACCGGGGACTGCTAATCTCATCATCCCCGGTGCCTGATAACGCGCATAAAAGCGCGACGCCGGCCAGCGGGGTATGTAGCCACCAGCATTCTAGTTTCCTGAGCATTTGCCGTGGGAGAGGGAGAGAAGACATGCCCTCATCTATTGCACACCGCTGGGGACTGCTGATCCCATCATCCCCTGTGCCTGATAACGCATATAAAAGCATGGCGCTGGCCCGCAGCGTGTGTAGCTGCCACCATTCCAGTTTCCTGAGCATTTGCCGCTGGATAGGGGGAGAAGCTGTGCCCTCATCTATTGCGCACCGCTGGGGAATGCTAATCCCATCATTCCTCTAACTTCTGGAGTTTCTTTCCTAGCATACCTCCACTCAAGGAATGGTTAAGTGGAAAACTAAGGCCTCCGAACCAGTAGTTGAAATCATCAACACACTTGACTCCTTTCTGAGGAGAGCTGCGGACGTGCTCTCTAAGGAGATCGAACTCACGGAGCACCGCGTCTCACTGGAAGAGGTAAGAACTATCCCTGATCTCACCGGACCAGGTCCCCTAGATGTTCTGACCAGTAATAACTTAGCGTGTAATACGTCCGCCCCGGTTGACAATTCTAAGGCCCCCAAAGCCGATGGCAGTCCTATAGTGGAACCCCTGGGCAAAAAGAAAAGGGGAAGGGCTAAAAAGGCTGTTACAACTAAGGCGCCGATTATGATGTCATTCAGAAACTGTTCCGAACAAATCGATCTCGGAATTGTTTCCGACCGAATCGGGTTCTGCGAGTCCGAACGACTAATTACGATGCTTCCCAACATCGTTCGGTCGGACTCATATTGACTTCAATGGGGGCCTGTGTTTCGAAGGAGAACACAGGCTCCCATTGAAAAAAGGGGTGGTGGGGGAAAACCTTGCACCCTGTGGCGGGCACCCCATGGCGCCTGCCACATTGTGCATGGTTGGAAAGAGGGGTCACTTGGGTACCCCCACGGGCACCAACCGGACGCCTCCAGGTGAAGGGGGGCCTGTAACGGGCCCCCAAAGACAGATTCCGACAGCCGTTTCGTGTCGGGCAGACCAAATCGGAATGGCTGTCCGAATCGGTCATCGTAATCGCTCGCTCGCTCAGAAACTGTGTTCATAGAGCTGTACGATTCGGCTCCAAAAGACTCGGGCTGTCCAAATGCCTTTCGGAACCCAATCGGACAGCCTGAACGGTTTCCGGGCAACGTAATCAGTCGTTTGGAAATGTGTACGATTCGGACGGAAACAAGGCATCCGAATCGGATTCAGAGATACCGAATCCCAATCGGAGCCTTTCCGAACGACATCGTAATTGGCCCCTAAGTCAAAACCTCCCAACAATACTCACTTGGATTCACTTCAGGACATACACTCAGATCAAACTCACCATTCTCAGGTGATGACTTATGTCAGAAACTGGAGCATACCCTCACATCACTCCTCCAGCCGGTTCTGAGTAAACTGGCCAAAATAGAGGAGAGACAAATTCTTCTCTCCAATAGTGAATTCAGACCTGTGCGAGCTGAGCGGGGAAGGGCACATGAGAAAAAATATGCCAAAACTCAATCATCTTCTAGGCGTTCTGTCCATTTTACCAGCCCTACACCGTCGCTACGGGCAATATTACAAACAATGTCAAATGAGAGACTGGATGTTCTCCCAATACCCGAAGGCAACCCATGGTTTTGGGGACCCAAAAGAATTCAACAATAGTTCACCAGGCCCCACAGACTCACTTTACTGCGTTTGAAGAGGGATGCCAAACAAGGAGAGTGGGGGCTTATAGCATCGCCAATGACATTAGTGCATGCAAAGGTGGTGGGACTGCTGCTGACTTTGACCAGGGACCTATGAATTCTCAGAGGGCCCAGAAATCCATACAATGTGGAAGATTAGAGCTGACTCCGGCAGCATGCCCTTTTGTCGTCATTCTAGTCAATATCCCTGAACTGAAATCTACTCAACCGGAATCTACAGAACAACTGATGGACAAGGTCCTACACTGGCTGACCAAACTTTATACTGGCAGAACTAAGCTATATAATCACATTATTATGGCTAGAAGAGTACATTGGGTGGGACATGCACCTAAATCTATAAGGGGGTACTGCATAGTTGTAAATTTCAATAGCCAACGACTGGTTTGGGATCTGCTGAGTATACTGCCTAACACTCCACTACTTGGCACCCAGATTTTTGCACTCCCATTAGGCTTTTTTTATAAACCCCTAAGGGACACTCTAACCTCTCAGACTAGGGCCAGCCCCTCTCACCGTCCTAATCCCCATCATGACCTAAGGAGATCTACTATACCTGTCAGAAATAGATATGCACCTCTTGGTGACCTTGAAGCATGCGACTGACTGCCTAAACCCTTAACTAAGTTCTGGGGAATTAATAGTATGGCGCCCTCTCAAGAGAAAATTGGCATGGTGGGAGAAGATATGGAAATTTTAAAAATAATTTCGTGGAACATAGCGGGTTACAGTCAGAAAAAAAGCAACCCCGATTGGCTAACTCTGGTGATGAATTTCGATATCCTATGTCTCCAAGAAACCTGGGAAATTGAACAGATTAACATATATGGGTACTGCTCTTTTCAGACAGATGTGGTGCCCTCTAGAGCTGGCCGTTCGGGTGGGGGAATGGTAACCTTAATAGCTAATACAGCTAGGCTTTAGATAATCAAATTCCTAAATGCTCCACCCTGTTACCATATTCTCCTATGCGAAGGACATAAAGGACGGGACTGGATCTTGATTAACTTTTACAATAATAATTTCGAAGGCAATATGGCAACGGTATTAGAATCACTTGAGAAGGACATTGGACATCTGATGAAATCTCATCACAATTCCCTTGATGTAGTTTGGATGAGCAATTTCAATGCACACAGCTGTAGTAGGGCTGTCTCCACAGTGTGTTGCCTGATTGATGGGCATGGGGATCCTATCCCCCACTTTAGGCATAATGAATACGGTAATGTACTCAATAGACTATTAGTAGTTAACAGCCTTGAGATAATTAATTTACTTGACCCTAAAACAGGTCAATTAGATTACAATCCAATCCAAACAGGCTTTATTCGACATGTGGTCATAAAAGCACGATACAAATTTTTTTTTGAGTATAGATACATAAAAATGTCGTACATGGGTTGGAAAGCAATCAGATTGGCGGAAAATTTATAAAAACTTCACATCTGCCATTATTAAAACTAATACAAAATTCACAATCATAAATACTCAATACGGCCCACTTCAGCTCTAATAATGGTTTTACCTAATCTAGGCAAAACAGAATAAATTAATATAAAAGGGAGATATATACAATACTGGTTCAGTACACTAGCTAATCATAGTACACAGAATGTTTCATACAGACATCGATTTTAGCCTTATTACCCACATCCACCCTAGGTATTTTGCAACAGCTATTGTAATTGTTGGTAAGGTACTAGTACGTATAATCCTTTCGGCTTCTACACTCCTTCTAGTACCTAATAATTTACATAGGGGAATCAACCAGACCCGTCGAGGGACTGCATAAGCAGGGCAGGCAAAAAGCATGTGTGCAACTGTTTCTTTATGAACCACACAAGCGGGACACTTGTCATCACCAAAAAGGGACCACCTAGCTGTAAAAGATCTTATGGGCAGTGAACCTGCCCTCAACTGAAAGTACAATTTCCTGTCCAATGGTTTGGTAATGGTGTCCCAATATATTTCTAAGCTTGGAATATATTTAAATTCTAAGAAAGTTCCTGTCAAAGTGGCTGAATTAGTATCTCTCAAAACATTATATGTAACCATCTCCCAATATTTTTCCTTTAAGATCTTTTTGGATGGGAAACGGGCCTCAGTTGGATTCTCCCACAACGCATTCATACCAATACCCACTAGAACATTTCTGACTCCCCGTAGCCAGCCGATTTTGTGGAAGCTATCCGATTTTATTACATCTAAGAAGCCCGCTGCATACGATGATAATTCAGGTGTTGTCCACAACCTGCGCCAGTATAACACTGGTCGCAGTTTGGCAACATCGGATATAGATTTTCTTCCAAGATCATATCGTAACGGGCATATTGGGGTACTTTGGGGGAGATTAGTAATGCTACGCAGGAACTTATTTTCTGAAGTACTTAAATTAGCCATATTCTCAAACCCCCATAGTTCTACACCATAGAGGGTTAAGCTGACAACTTTCATATCATACACTTCGAGCACGGGTCTGATTGGTTTTGTAAATGACTTTTTATGCTCAATGCTTAGTGCTCCCGAAAGTTGTCGATGCTTCAATGTGGCCATATCGATTTGATGATTCCACTTTAAATTGCTCTGTATATTCACCCCCAAGTAAGTAAATACTCTAACTTGTTCTAGTGGACGATTATTCATTAAAATATTACCTTTAAAAGTTCTGTGAGAGTTAAAAACCATAAATTTCGTTTTTGACACATTGACTTCAAGGCCGCGAGCAGAGGAAAAGTCTTCAAAAATTACCAAAGCTCGCTGGAGGCCACTTGGAGTCTTTGATATTATTAATGTGTCATCGGCGAACATTAAAATCGGGATTTTTACACCTGCTAAAGAGGGGGCATCCGTATTCACTGGCGACATACAGTCAACTATACCATTGATATACAAAGAAAATAACGTAGGTGCCATAGCACAACCTTGGCGCACCCCTCTTTCAACTGGAAATGGGCTGGTGACCATACCCTGCACGCCCCACCGAATTTTGGCATAATTGCCCTCATGTAGCCTCATTATAAGTGTTAGTAGCTCTTTGGGAATACCTAGTTCATTCAACGTCACCCATAAACTGGAGCGGGGAACAAGGTCAAACGCTGATCTTAAATCGACAAAGGCAGCATATGAACTACCTTTACCCAAAATCACTATCTTCCAGTATAGAAGAATGAAACGGAACACCTGGTCGATTGTACTAATATACGCTCGAAAGCCTGCTTGCAATGGTGACAGTATGTTACTGCCTTCGATCCAGACTTGAATTTTATTCAGGATCATCCTACCCACTATCTTTTGTATCGTATCTATCAGGCTAATGGGCCGATAATTCCCCGGAAGAGATTTGTCTCCTTTTTTATATACGGGGATTATCTCTACTCCTTTCCAGGAATCCGGTATGGGTGCGCCCTGGGCCACAGCATTAGCCACCAACAAAATATATCTGCCCCATCTTTGTTTATCATAGAGGAACACGTCGGCGGGAACACCGTCTGGTCCCGGCGCTCTACCTCCAACCACTGCTCCAAGAGCTAAAACAACATCATTAATATTAAAAGCCTCATCTACATAAAGCACATGGCTAGGGTCGTCCCTGTGTTTCTCGGTTGAGCTACGAGCATATTGTGGTTTAAAATAGTTGACCCAATCTTCCTGTAAAACATGGTTTTGTGGTTGCTCAGGTTTGCCCCCTCTACCCCATTTTATAATACTCCAAAATTGTTTACTATTATTCTGCGAGCTTGCTACTTTAAGGTCCTGCCATCTTTGCTCATCCCATGAGCATTTAGCCTTATATATAGTTCTTTTATATTCTTGCCTAGCTATGCGTACGTTAACCGGTACACCACCCTTAATTGCATTCCCAAGAAAGATTCTTGCCTGCCTGCATTCTTTGTTGTACCAGCAACATGATTTCAAATCTGCTTGTTTCTTTGATCTACAGCGCTTAACAAAGTGGGATCTCATACGTATAAAAAATCTCTCATGTGACTGTATGAGAAGCTCCAATTTCCCATTAGAAGATAGAATATGCTCTAGCTCTAACATAGTACTATCAACATCTTTATTAATATTACCCAGGGACTCAGGGTTTTCAATTATGCGCGACCATTTCAGCCGCCTTGTGTCATTAGTAGGGACTAAATCCCGAGAATGCAATTCAGTCTCCCCACAATGCGGTAACTCATGCTTCCACCATCCATATGTTACACACAAGGGATTGTGGTCACTTTCGGGACGATCCCTTACCACCATGTCATCAATTGTATGCCAAAATTTCACGCTCAAAAGGATATAGTCTACCCTGCTCTTACTGTACCCATTATTGAATGTATTAGCCCCCTGTCTATCTTGGGGCATCCTACCATTTAGTGCCCTTAGCCCCTTTTCTAAGCAAATGGAGTTGATCTGAATGACCAAGTCCGTCCATTTTTTTACTGGGTCAAGTTCTAACATTGGAATACCCCATTGGGCATCTTCATCATCAGTGAGATTCCAATCTAAGGTGGTGAGCGGTTCAAAAGTTGTATTTAGATCGCCCGCAATAACAACATTAGTGTCCATTGAGTGGAGCCCGAGGAGACTGTCCAAAGTCGCTAAAACTTCAGACTTGCCCCCACGGGTTCCCCTCACATAGACATTGTAAATGTCAACATTCCCTAAGGGACGTGCTGGAAAAGTGGCCCATGTCATTTTTCCCATTGCAAACCCCATGGCCCATAGGTTAACATGGGGGTAAGTTATTAAACAATAACTATTGACAGGACAGGGATAAAGATTCCATTCAAAGACTCACTAGAATGGTATGGATAAATCCTACAATATGATGTTATTGAATTTTTCCCAAAGTGAACAGACAAGAAGTTATAACACTTTCTTAGTTATAGTTCCAAATCCAGCCTGCCAGTGCTCTGCCCTGATTGGTCAGAGTTAAGGGGATTAGCCAGCCTGCCTGAAGAGGTGATAAAGATCCCCTGGGGTCAGCCAGATGGACTGGGAGGGCAGTGAGCTGTTCTGCAGGAATGCCAGGCCAGGGGGAGGGGTCGTAAACAATGAGCTTCAAAGGGGCAGAGCCCAGAGCAGTGTCATTAACAGCTTTGAACCCCCACCCCAGCCAGATGGCAGGATTAAGGAAGGTATGTGCAGATGCAGGGAGGAGAGGCTAGGTTAATTAGCCAACTCAGTGGGAGTGTTTAGCCAGCTCTTACCTCCTTGCTGGAAAATCAACCATTATGGATTTGGAAGCTTTGTTGCACCCTGGGATAGAATAATGCCACACTCTGCAGGAAGTAGTCACTCAAGTGGGAAGTTACCCTACTCCTATTGGTGAAGCTTGACCTCCTGGATGACCCAGAGACTGTGGAATAAGTATCTGAGAGAGGCCCAGCCCCTCAGATCTGCTGCTTGAAACTGAAGAAAGCAAGACTGGCCCTGCTGAAAACTTCTGCTGTGCAAAGACTTCTAAGGCCTGACCTCTGGAGACTGCACCACCTGAAACTACAGCTTTGTGGACTAACTGTGCTGAGTAAAAGAAGTCAAGAGTGGACTCCCTGCAAGCTACAGGTTAACAGAGCTCATCTGGACCCTCACCGCCAAGAATCACCAACCTGGGGAGCTACCAGTGGATTTGTAAGGGTGACGTCCAGTGCATTGTGGGAATTGAAGTCCTCAACTTTCAAGGACCATCTTGGAGCTTCCAGACCCTTGGAGTAAGTTTGAGACACTTTGGGACCCTTTGAGGAACTTCAGGAAGAAGTTCAGGAAGTTTGGGGAACTTTGGAGGAACTTTGAAAAAAAGCTCCATAGGGGGACCGACTCATCCTGGTCAGCCAAGCCGCCTGCCTTCAACCGCGAGCCGGCCAAGCCCACCAGGTTCGTCCCGCTAAAAGCTCCATCGCATCGACTTCCAGAGATTGACCGGGACTAGCGAAAATCTGAAGCCGGCGAACCCTCACCGGATCCGGCTACATGAGGAGCAACGAGGGACCCCACGAGAAAAAGCTCCAGAAAAGCTTCTAAGTCCGCTCGTAAGAAATCGACCGGGAGCAACCGCGAGCGCCAATCCGCCTGCCTTCCATCGCGTGTCGGCCTGGATTGTTGGATTGCCCCGCTAAAGCGATCTTGAGAAAGTTTCTAAGTCCGCTCCAGGGAAGTTCACCGGGAGATCGTCGAAAGGCTATCCGGCGGAGCCGCACCGGATCCGGACTGACGGAGAGCGTCGAGGGGCCTCGAGGAGAAAAGCTCCAGAAAAGTTTCTAAGTGCGAAGGTAAAAACATTGACCGGGACCTTCCGCGTGGGGTATCCGCTCAGGGCTCCATCGCGGTCGGCCTTAAACTTTGACTTTGGCCCGGTCTATCGCGAGGCTATGTCCCAATATGGTGCTAGATGCTTCTAAGTGCTATATTTTATTTAAACTTTGAAAATTCATATCTTCGGTTCCCTACATTGGATTTTTGTCGTTTTGGTGTCATTTTAAAGATAAAAATAATTCCTATTTTTATAAATTGGTGTTGGATTTTTATTATGTGTTGTGTCTTAATTATTTACTGAATTGGTGTTTTTAAATGCTTTACATACCTGTCTTTGAAGTTAAGCCTGTCTGCTCGCAGCCACGTTACCAAGGGTTGAGCATAGGAATAATTTTCTAAGACCTATGCTGAGTCCTATCAAGTGTTTGTGGTCTTATTACTAGTGGCAGACCTACATTTGCCCCTACCAATAATCCACTTTCCAACACTCACTAAGCAGGGTACACCCGAGCCAGATACAAGGGGTAGTCCGGATCTAGGTGATTTTCAATTACAAACAACCAGAGAGCAATTAGATGGGATTGGCTGGAGGGACACCAGGGGGCATTAGACGCAGCCAAGTTCGTCTTTTATTGGAGGAGCTAGCAAATTGCACTTTTAACTACATTGTGGAGACACTGGGCCCTAGCCACGAGATACTATACACTGAGATAAGGGAACTGTTAACCCAACTGTGTAAACTACAGAAAAAGGAAGGGAACAGTATACATCAGAGGTCATCTCGCCAGGGCACTTGGTACAACAAAGACTGTAGGCTCTCAAAGGAGGTGCTTATACGGGCAATAAAGCAGAAATCCCGTCCCGAGGTTGGGGCCTGTAGAGTTAAGTATAGGCGGGCAATTGAGTCTGCAAAGAAGGAGTGGTAGGGCTCCTTGTGGTCCTCTCTACGGAATGCATTGTTAAGCAAAGATTCCAAGAGTTTTTGGAGCAAAGTGGCATATTTGCTTAAGGGGAGTGGGAGAGCCCTAGAATTCACAGTTCAGCCTAAGGAGTGGGTAGCGCACTTTGGCTCTCTTTACGAATCAAGGGATACAAAAGCTGAGGGAGCTTCCCAGGGATGCGAGGTGATGTCTGCCGATGAGGGTGGAGATCTCTCCTTTTCTATAGAAGAAACGCAAGCAGAAATCCGCTCTTGCGTTCCAGCCCGCGCCCCCGGACCAGATAGAGTCCCCAATGATTTATATAAAGAGGACATAGCACTCTGGGGATCTTACATAAATGTTTTGACAAACTCAATTTTAGCTGGTACTCCCATTCCTTCCTCTTGGAAAATTGCAGACGTTGTCCCTATCTTCAAAAAGGGGGACAGAGCGAAGCCAGCCAGCTATAGACCTATAAGCCTTATCGA
Organism: Calotriton arnoldi; assembly: GCA_963921515.1. Taxonomy (NCBI): domain Eukaryota; kingdom Metazoa; phylum Chordata; class Amphibia; order Caudata; family Salamandridae; genus Calotriton; species Calotriton arnoldi. The sequence goes on along the minus strand of CAWUFW010000215.1, from coordinate 3,364,837 downwards.
TTCCTTGCAGAAGATTTTCTGTAAGCAAATCCTAGGACGAATACAGGACTGGATCCTTGAGTTTCGTATTTTAAGTTACTTTCAAGCGGGCTTTCGAGCAAAGATAAGCACCTTGGATCAAGCTTTCCGTCTTCTTTGCATATATTGGAAGGAAGTGGTAGCTAAGGGAGGAAAGCTTTATGTGGCCTTTGTTGACTTATGGTCTGCATTTGACCTAGTCCCGCGTGCAAGCCTTTGGAGAATTTTAAAGGAACAGGGAATGCCGATGAACCTTTTAGATGTTTTAATTAGATTACATTCATTCAACACAGCACAGGTGAGGTGGGGGGAGAACAATAAAGTCACAGATCCCTTCCCAGTTCAGTGTGAAGTAAGGCAGTGAGTTATTAATGGTGTTGTCGATTTCCTAGACAGGGATGGGTGCGATGCCCCAAAAATCGGTGCAAAAAGAGTTCCTGATCTTCTTTTTGCCGACAACACGCTTTTAATTTCCAAATCACTGCAGGGACTACAGCAGCTTTTAAATAATTGTATTTAGCTTTGTGACGACCAAGGGTTGGTGCTAAATGAGTCCAAAACTAAATATATGATTTTAAAAAAGGAGCGGCCAACCCCACCAAAAGATTGGTGTCAATTGGAAATAGCAAGTTGGAGCGAGTTGATGCCTTTGATTATCTCGGCATCCGTTTGACACCAACAATTAACTGGGCTGCACATATTGAGAAAGTCAAAATGCAATTAATACACCAGACTGCTAACATCTCCAAAATACACAGGAAAACACTGTCTAGAAAGCTCGCGCCAGCCCTGGAAATTTACAACACCAAGGTATTAGGAGGGGCACTTTAAGGAGCTGAGCTGTGGGGCGCGGGCACTACCAACTGCTTGTCTACAATTGAGAATCGTTTCCTTAGATCTTTGTTGGACTTACCTTCCAGCACCCCAATGGTGCCCCTATATCTGGACCTTGCACACAACAGATAGCACATAAATTAAACTATAAACTTCTAATGTTCTGGCACAGGTTATGGCCTGTGGTTGAGCTTGTCTCTTACCGGGAGCCTTTAATTGAGCTCCTGAGGTTACCATCGATATCCTCGATCGCCTGGTTTAGATCATTAAGAGAGTTACTGGGGAGGCTTGGGATGGAGGGGTTTTGGTCTAACCCGGAAAGTCTGGTCACCATACCAAAAGCGAGGCTGAAAAAAAGGTTTTGGGAAGCTATATCAAGAAAAGCACTGGTAAAAACCGAGGGCCGCCTGACTTCAGAATTTTTTAATTTTAAATCTGTTTACTGTTTTGAGGAAACAATAGATGAAATCGTCCCCACACTGGCACGTAAATTATTTTTTCAGTTTCGTTATAAGACCCTTCCCACAAAGCAGTTCTGTTTAAAGTGGTGTAATGATGTTCTTAATGACGAACTTTGTCCGGCGTGTAATGCCAGTTTAGAAACTATCGTGCATCTGCTATTCTTTTGTCCATATTACAAATCATTAAGGAAAAATGGATAATCCCACTGTGTAAACTAGTCGGTCCGGGCCATTACCTTGAGGTGTTAAGAACCTTGATGACCGATACTCGCAGAGTAGCGGTCTTTGGTCTGTCTAGATACTGGCATGCACTTTGGATTAGGCGCACTAAATGCACTTTATGATGCACCAAATTTCTAGCCCTTGTGATATTAAACATATTTTTATGGTATTAATGTTATTCAAGACTACCTTTTTTATATATTGTATTTTATTAACAATGTGCTGTGTACTTTTATGATCTTTTATGGTTGAAATAAAGTTGATGATAGATAGATCCAACCTGACATCAATAGAGCAATCCAGGCTTTATGACGGGGAGTCTCAGTGCAACATGAGTGAGCGTCACTAAATCACAAAGTATTCTACAAATTGATCTGGTGGTTTCCATGTGTAGAGTGGCATGTGTTCCATAGGTAGATTTAGCAGTAACAGACAGTGGTCCTTAAACTCAGTTAGAACAATGATTGCAAATGAAGGGTTTATTTACATTTAGGACAAATTGTGAGAAACATATTTTTGTTTTTTTACTTTCATAAAAAGAGCAACATAGTGGGTGGTAGTGTAAAACGTGCTTGGTGCTTTCTTATAAGTGATAGACAAAAGTGATTAAACGTGATTAACATGTGTATCAAAAAGACAAGAGTAACACTGCCTGTCAATACCGTGAACAAAATATATAGTGTGTCCGTGATTAAAGTAGATGATGTTTCGAATCCTGCAGGAACTCAACCTGAATGGGGAGCCTGAGAGAGAGCGATGAAGGGATGAAAATTAGCTCTGCCATAAAAATAAGTCAATGAATTTCAGAGTCCCAAAGAAACTGAATATGCAGAAATAAAGCAGGGGGAGAAACAGGAACTGGCTAATACGGCAATCTCTGATAGCTTGTGACTTGTCCTCACTGGACATCAGACAACATGCTCCAACCACTGTTTACATTGATTTGGAAAGGAAAGAAAGTATCAAATAACTAGAATGAAGGCATTATCATCCAGATTTCAAAGATGGATGACTGTAACAACTTGCGTGGAATCACCCTTCTACCAATCCCAAGTACAATCCTGGTAAAAATCATTATACAGTGCATTTCTGACGCCGTGGACAAGCAGGTACGAAAATAGCAGGCTTTGCTCCACAAGGGCAGAGAGCGTGTTGATCAGATCCTTACTCTATGCAACATCATAGGGAAGTGCACGGAGCTGCAGAGGCAACTATACATTAACTTCATTGATTTTGAGAAAGCCTTTGACAGTATCCACTGACAGCCTATGGCATACCACAGCAGATAGTTCTCCTCACCAAGAGCTTCTTTGATAATTTTACCTGCAAGGTGGGAGATAGTGACTATAGCTTTGAAGTCAAGACCGGTGTGAGACAGGGATATGTAATGTCAGTGTTTCTTTGCAACCTAGTCATTGACTGGGTGATGTGACGCACAACAGAACACCAAGCCAGAGGTATCAGTTAGACATTATCCTCTACACTGGAGGACTTAGACTTTGCAGATGACCTAGCCTTGCTCTTTCACACACACCATCATATGCAGGAAAAGATGTTTCACTTCAACATCTATGCACAGCAAGTGGGCCTGAATATCAATATGAAGAAATCAGAGGTCATGCCATTCAACATCCCAAACCCTTCACCAATAAAGGTAGATGGACAGGACCTATCCATATCTGAAGAGTTTGCATACCTATGCAGTACTATCAGACATGATGGTGAGGCAGGTAGTGAAATCAAGAGCAGACTAAAGAAAGCCAGGAATGCCTTCAGTATGTTGAACAATATGTGGAGGTCATGTCAGGACAGCACCAACACCAAGTTGAGGCTTTACCAGAGCTGCTTTCTGTCCACTCACTTCTGTGGATCTGAATATTGGAGAATCACAAACTGTCAGCCTTCCACACTAGTAACCTGAGAAGAATCTTACGCATTTTCTAGCCGTGAACCAACTCCAACCAGGAAGAGAGCACAGCCACCATTATTATGAGAAAAAGATGGAGATGCGTAGGACACACCATCAGAACAGAATCAGATTCAATTGCAAGAACAGCTCTCCTCTGGACCCCAAGGCACAGGGAGAGAGACAGGCCAAAGAACACCTGGAGTCAAACGGGTGAAAGAGAAATGAAGACCCTGAACCACAGCTGAGGCACCATTCCGAAACTGGCCCAAGACAGACAGAGGTGGAGGCCCTTTGTTGCTGCTCTACATGCCAATCAGCATAACGGGCAGTAAGTAAGTAAGTACTGTTAGGTAATGGAATAAACTACAAATTTCTCTGCATTCCACTCCCTTAAAATATTATTTTCATAAGGCTCTGACAACTCTCCTTTTTATTAAATCTTTTTAAATCAGGATTTTCTTTTAGCTCCAAGAAACTTCAGTGTACGAGTGCTTTAGGAATAATAAATTAGTTATAGAAACAAAGGTCCTTAAAGAACATAGTACAATTGTAATAAATATAGACTAGAATCAGTGCTATATTCAAGATGTCCAGCCGGCCATCGAGCACGCGATCGGATCACAGTCCAGTAATAACCGGGCGTTCTGCGGTATCCTCACCCTGCCCTAATTCCTAGCTAATTGAAGCTAGCGCGCTGTCAATTATCCTTGACCCCAACCTTGACTGCCTTATTTGCCAAATACGGACCGCTCATTACAGCAGTTCCCCAGCTCCAAGTGAGCCTTCACGCCTGAAAAAACCCCTCCTGTTCTGCGCATTGTAGCAGACCAGTAGCTCCTAGCGAGCTCCCACGCTTGATTGTCATTACACGCCTCCTTCCTACTCCCGCATTCAATATCAGAGGCAGTGTATTATTTCGTGTCTTACTTCAGGCTTGTATTTTACCCGTCCTGATGATGATCCTAGTATTTGTTAAAAAGGATCGAAACGTCGTCGACTTGTTTAGACAGTCTGCATGTTAATCCAATGTGTTAATACCAGTGCAGTATCTGTCAAATTGAAAGCTTGCCCCTATCAGTCGTATTGGCTATAAGCTACTTTTTGTTTTGCCTGAAATGTTTTTGTCCATTTGTAATTGTTTTGTGTTTTTGTAGGACGCAGGACTGTGTCCCACTCTATTACTGTGCTTTTGAATTTTTCAAAAAAAAAATTTTGATTCATTAAATTTACTGTCCGGCTGGACATCTTGAATATAGCACTGATTCTAGTCTATATTTATTACAATTGTACTATGTTCTTTATGGACCTTTGTTTCTATAACTAATTGATACCCAAGGTCCTTATCTACCTTGCGGGTTCCCTTGTTCTATTTGAAATATATAATTAGGAATAATAAATAGCAAGACACAAAAGACCAGTTGGCCAGTGATGAAAATGATGGATCACAGAATGTTTCTTATAGAATGTGTTGTCAAACACACAGTAAGTGCAGTGGTGAATATGATATACAGTAGATTCAACTAGCATACGACCACAGCAGTGTTTTTCCCTTAGAGTTCCACTCAATTAACCCCTCAAAAAGAAGACAATTAGAACCAGGATAGAATAAGATACATCAAGCTGCCTCATCAATAACATCAATGCAATGTCCTTATTTGAATTCCAAAACCATTCCATGTGATGCTATCTGGGTGTATGGACCTGTGACAGGACTTCCCATGATAAAATTAGGCCAAAGGTCGCATAATATCACTTCCGCTACCTCTGCCATTTTGTTCAATTTACTTCACTGGCTCCTCAAAGCATTTGTGCTCAGCAAACTGGAGAACACTGTTGACCAGTTGCAAGTGCAGACTCCATTTCAAATTTGCAGTACAAGTATTGATGTGCTAAATATTTATCCTGTAGTGATGTCCTATTTCTTATTATGGTACTGCTGCACTGGTCACTTTAGTGATTGTTCTTTTTTATAGGTGTGAAAACTAATTCTTATTTACTTAAGGTTCTTGCTGCTGTGGGTTAAAAACTGTCCAAATTAACTTTTGATCCTAACGTATTGTACAATGGGATATTTGTGATAAGATTGTATTTTATAATTATTTAGTTTTCTTAGAAATGGCCTTCTATATATACTCTCTACCTGTAGGGGGGGTGAGGGGGTTGCTACACTCTGTCCATTCTTTCCTCGTTGTAAAGTATTTGCTTTTTTTACTACTGCAATAAAAAAAAAAAAAAATTAAATAAAAAAATTTAAAAAACCAAGTATTGATGTGCTGATTCACAATGAACCAATGTGGCCCCAGTGAACAAATATATGAAGGCATTCTGCGGAGGTCCAGTTATATTCTCTGCCACATTTTTTAAATACTCACTAAATAATTACAGAAAAACAGTAAAATTTATATGAACCATACTCAAATAAAAATCAAAGCACCAGAGCTGAAATATTGAATAACTATATCAGTAAGTGGGTCTGCAGTTGATAATGGAAGATAGATTTAATTGTTGTCATTTACACAACACTAATCAGAGCAAATCAATAGCAGACATATTGAAACGCCATCTTGGTAGCCGCCATGTTTGTCAAAGGGAAGCAGTCATCCTACTATGAGTTCGATCAGTAAGGGGTTCAATTAGAGTGTTATTTCAGGGAGTTGAATGGCAACAAATATAATCTTTTATCGACAAACCAGCATTGGTTTGGCGCAACGTTTCCCAATGGAACTTGCATGTACAGTAGAGTTTATAGTAGCATGGCCCTGGAAAAGATCTTCAGTACGAAAAAAGCATTTGTACAACAATGTGGGTATTTGTGAACTGGGAGAATATGAAGGAGACCAATATATTATGTAAAGCGTCAACTGTCCTTGGGCCAATGATGGTGGCTGCCTGCAGTGGACCTTTCAAATATTCCTTGCTGTGCCACGAAAATCAGCTCTAGGGAGGGATTGTGCGGGGACTCTAAGAAACTGCATGAGCTTCTAATCCCATAATGCAGCAGGACAGCCCACCTGAACCCCTTGCTCCTGTCCAGTGCTTCATTTGTAAAAGATTAAGTGCCGGGACCCAAAGTCTAGTTCAGAAGCCAGCTGTTTGCGCTATTGAAGGACAGGGCATCGAATATCAAGTCTGTGTTGTGTTGATTACAGCTCTGCCTCTTTAATCCACCACCAGACAATCCCGGCCTCTTTTCTTATCTTGCAGGCTCATTTTCACCCCTGCTTGTTCCCTTTGTCACTGTTTTTCTGTCTTTCTGTTTCTGTCCTCCTTCTTACCCTTTTCTGGTTTTCTGTTTGCTGCTGTTGATTAAAGTTTGTTGTGGAAAAATAAGTGCCGGTCCCCAATAATGAGTATTGGTGAGCCCCGCCTGTATTCACCCATTCAAACTAAGCACTGTTCCTGTCACCAATTAATGGTGGAGCTTCAGGTACAGAAGGGAAGCCGGGCAGTGCACAGTGTGGGCACTCTATATCGTCCTGGGTCAAGCCACCGCTGGGGGTGGGGCCATATCCTCCTGACAGCAGCGGAAGAGGACAGACGGGGCCAAGTCCTTTAGAAAGCCTTTTTAAACCTTTTAAACATGTTTTCTTGTATATTGTCTTTTTTACAGTAAATAATAGTCGGAGCAGTGCTTAATTTGAGCAGGTGGTTGCCGGTACTCAGAACCAGCACTTAATTGTCAACACTGGAGCTTATGACAGTCCTCCACAGGGTGGCGCTGTCTGTCTTATTTAAAGATGAGCATGACAACAGTTGTATATTAATTCTATATACATTTAAAATGGGTAACACCTGCCTTCCAAGACATTCTTATAGCTTCAGGTCTGGAATAGTCTGGATTGACACACTCGTGGGAGTGAGGTGGTCAGTAGTTGTGTTTGTGGTGTCTTTGGTAGCCCTGACAGGAGCAATGGGTGGTGGAAGCTGCAGTTGGCTCCTGACGAGGGCCGTGGCACTTATGTCTTTAACAAATTAAACACTGAGTGGGAGCCTGGATTTACATTTTAGGCGAAGGAAATGAAAGGTGGTACTTTCCACACGATGGGGACCAAATAATGCGTTGTGATTCCTTTACAATATTCAAGTTAGTTATCTGGAGTTCATATGAAGCTTTTCTTTCGTTTCTTCGAGGCTCGCGCTTGCGCTTTCGTGTTCCTGTCTCTCTCTCTCTAGCTCGAGGTCCTTGCTCATGCCCCTGTCAGCATTCTTCTTGTGTTTTATTGCTATATTATTTGTATCTGCGTTCCATTACTGACAGTCGAATTGGAGTGCTGTGCCTGCTGCACTTACTAATAAAGATCGCTTTTCCTCAGGATAATCTTTGTCTCCCTACTTAAAATTGTCAACGAGGATGGTTTAACGCTTAAGAAGAGAAATGTAAGCTATTCTGTAAAGAAGTGGAGTGTCTGTGTCACACGATTTCTGGTGATGGAGTGTACTAAACAAATATATTGCTGATGCTGTACAGCAGTGGTTAATTTGTAAAAAACAAAAGTAAGTGCCGGGACTCTCGTCACGCAGCAGCTTGCACCAGCCCATTTCTCCTGTTAGCGCCGCCTAAAACAGAACCCACAACTAACAATAAAAGGGGGGAGAGGATGTGGCGTAATGGCCAGAGCTGCCAACTACGGAGCTGGGGAACCAGGCTCGAGTCTAGGCGTCAGCTCAACATCCTTTGATTCTGGGCAAATCTGTTATTCTCCCTGTAGATGAATGTGTCCTTAACTGCTGCTCATGAAAAGTGCCAGTGTTGATTAAGTGCCGGTGCTGAGCATGAAATTAAGCACTGCTATATAAAATGCTCCTGTGCCAAACAGGAAAGGAAAACGGGCCTTCGGAGGCTTGTGCAAGGACTACAGCAAGTTTGTAGAAAACGTTGCTGAGAAAATGTAACTTCTAAAGAGTCTCGCTAGGAAAGTAAGTTACTTTGCGTGGTGAGCAGAATAACAATTGGCATTCACCAAGATTAAGAAGAACATATACACAGTACTCAATATTAAACCTGTCGTTGAGGGTAGGAAGAGGGTGAAAAAGGTGGGCGCAAGTATGTACAGTCTTGGGGCAGTTCTGTCCCAGGGTGGGGGTAATGATGAATAGAACACAGATTTTACTTTGTACACGAACATTTTTACTGAGATTAGGCAAGCCATAATAGAAAAGGAATTGTTTGCATGTGTTAGAACAATTGAACATTTCCAGGACTATGTTTAGGGAGCACTCTTTGAACTAAGATCTACCCATAAACCACTTGTATATTGTCCTGGGGTGTGGCTGTAATGCTATTGGCTGCCATGGGCCAACGCATGTAGGGGCGGCTCCTCCGTTGGAGTGTAGGAGCATCGCCCCACTTAAATGCCCACCAAAGAAAGCCCCAGAGATGAAAAATAAAATTATAATTTATTACCATTTTATTTTTTATCTAGCCGTCCCAAACAGAGCATCAGGACGGGCGGGGCCTGCTGAGTGACAGCAGCAGGGAGAAGGGTGGACTGCCTGGGCCCTTTTCAAAGTGCACATGTCTCTTTGGCCAGCCGTCTTGCGACGGCCAGCCAGACATGCGCACTTTAAGCCTCTCAACCCAGCTGTCTGAAGACAGTTGAGTTGAGAGGAAGTGCAGGCCTCTAGTGCATTGTGGAGTGCCGCGATAGGCCATTCCATCCAGTAAGGGCGCTGCTGTCATGCTGTGAGCAGCGCCAGAATTGGTCAAGGGAGTTGCAGCATCCAGTTCCTGTTCAGCAGGTGAAAGAAGAGGTCCAGCGCAGAGGGCTTTGTGTTGAATGTAGGTGTTTAATATTTTAATTGTATTTGCCCGCGCACCCACCCCCCCTTCCCCATAGATGCCAGCCCCCATTGAAAGCAGGCACCCTTGTATCATGGTGCAAGGGTGTCTGCGTTGTAGGGATGATTGTTTTTGTCCAAGGATTGGACACCTTCCTGCACAAAAACAATCAATGGAGGCGATTTCTTCTTTCTATGTGTGCTACAGGATGCAGCACACATACAAAGAGCAAAAAATAAGGAGAGATAATGTTATTTCAACTTGTTGCACCTCCCCTACGCCACCCTTGGGTAGGCATATGCTTTAGATGCATTTCCAGGTTTACAGCTTGTTGTAAATCTGGGAATGTGTCATATGCCATGGGTGTTGCATGGGACGACCCACCGTAACGCCCATGGCACGCCCCCCCCCATCGTAGTGTGAGGCAACGCAGCGACATGAGCTGCGTTGCCTCACTTCATATCTACAAGACCATGAAAAGCCACGCAGGGTGGCTTTACGTGGCTTTGTAGATATGGCTAAGCCCTGTGCACCACTTGAACATCACAAAAAGTGACACTCCGGGAATGCACAGGGCTTGTAAATGAGCCCACAAAGTTATTTGAGCTTTTTGAGCACATTACTTGTCCCAATATATTAGAGTCTCTGTGGCATGGCACGGCACTTATTCAGTGGAAGCCGTGCGGCTGTGGCCATTTTGTGTCTCATGTGTATGTTCCGGGGCAGCAATTTTCTGATGGCGTTGCCGGACTGCACTGTCCAATCTGTTATGGCCTGTGCGACACAGCCATGAATAGTACTGAAGATGTGGGTTTGTGGTTAGAGCTTCTGACTTTGCAACCAAATGATGACGGTGCGAGTCCGGGTGCCAGATCAAAAAATAAAGAAGAGTAGAGTGTTTGGCGCAAGCACTGCAGTGTCCTTGGATCGAGGTGCCATATATATAAAGGGAAAATCTAAATTATTACCAATTTAACCAATTTCTTTATTTTACGAGGCTGCTAGGTCCCAGAAGCAATATTAAAATACAGCTTGTATAAAAACACTTACTTTATTAGCAGAATAACTTTTACACTTCTTCACTTATCAGTCATGGATTATGTAGGCAGCGCTGGTGAACGTTTGAAGTGCCTGTATCATATACCCCTGGTTGCAATGTATCTTTGTCGGCATTTGAAATTTTGTGTCACATTTGCATGGGCAAATAGAGCGTTTGCGATATCTAGTGGCCACAACCAGCGATACTATGGTTAGTAGTGGCTTGCTTCCAGTGGTCAAAGTAGGGCACGGCTAGGAAAAGGGGTGAAGTAGGTCATCTTACTGGAGGCTGCGAAGAGGGGTGGGGTAGTTCATCTTACCGTGGCCGCGATAATTCTCTACAAGCTGCTAACAATGTTTAACAACTAATTTATTCAATGGAAATTGTTCTTGAGGTGCCAGGACCATTTCCCTAGGTAAGATTTTTAGCTCGCAAATATTAGGATAAAAGTCTGGCTATGGGTAGGGGTCCATGTTGACTGGACTCGGATTTCATGTGAGTGGTACTTTGTGGGTGATCAGTGGCAAACCCCCGAGGATGGTCAAAGATGGACTTTATCTGGGTTTAAACAGGGGAAGACTAAACATAATGTCATTAATCATGTCTCAGGGTAGATCTCTAGGCCCCCCCCTCTTTTTTTTCCAGATGCCTTGTACCATCACGTATAAGGGCTCTTTATCTTGTTTATACTCTCTACCATGATTAATAAGGGTTTGTTATCTTGTACATACTCTCGGTACCATCAATATTTACCTTTTAGGATGGCACCTAAGCAAGCGCACTCAGCAGTAAAACGTCCAACCGAGGCAATTCAAGAGGTCCAAGATGAGGTCGACCCTACGGCACAATCAATCAATCAATCAATCAATCATTCAGTGTTTATAAAGTGCAGCTACTGAGGGCAGATGCTAAAGTCTTGCTGGGCTCAGTCTAAAAGCCAGGTCTTGAGTCCTTTTCTGAATTCAATTAGAAATGATGATGTTCGAAGGTGAAGGGGAAGGTCATTCCAGGCCTTGGCGGCGAGGTAGGAGAAGGAATGGCCTCCACTATGGCTCCAGCAGATGCAAGGAGTGTGGGCGAGGGAGACGGAACGCAGGTGTCTGGATGGTTGGTGAAAGTTCAGACAGTGGTTTATGTATGCTAGTCCCTGGTCGTGGTGGGCCTTGTAGATGTGTGTCAGTATCTTGAACTGACATCTCTTCTGGACAGGGAGCCAGTGGAGGTTCCTGAGGTGGGGGTAATGTGGGTCTGTTTGGGGAGGTTGAGGATGAGTCTGGCAGCTGAGTTCTGTATCTTCTGGAGTCTCTTCAGGAATGGGTGGTGATTCCAGTGAAGAGGGTGTTTCCGCAGTCCAGCTGGCTGGTGACAAGGGCTTGATGCAGATGCAGCTCATGAAATTATGGGCAGCGGCACAGCAACATGAAATGGACTGGGCCATCAGGAGAGTCGAAGATGGTCCCTGAGCAGCCAAAGGGGCCAACAGCTCTAAGAAGCCACCTAAGAGGGCAAAGTGGGCACCAGCTAGGTTCAGAGAGGCCTCCTCAGGCTCAGAGAGGCCTCCTCAGGCTCAAGAGAGACCATGTTAACAGCAAAATCCCCAAGCATAGCAGTAACAAGTGCAGAGGGTGGGTTGCCAGCATCCAGTCTAGGAGGGAGATCTAATGTGGGTACACAAGCCTCGGTTTCCCCAGGGGAGGGGGGTTATTGGAATTAGCAACACAAACTTGGGTGTGGTCGGACAGCAAACAATTGTTATTTTGCCTACCAAACATGGCAAGACAACTGAGCGGAGGTTGGATCAACCACCTCAATCGCTAGACACCGGGGGTCAGGTTGCACCGCCGCTGGTTGTGCAGGATCAGCGGGTTACGAACCAGCTGGCAGTGATGCTACCGGTACTGGCCCTGCCTGCGGGTTCCCTCAGGCCTCAGCAGCCTGTGTTCGGAAGTACATGTCCTGCTGATATGGTGAAGGGCAATGCCAACCCAGAGGCTACGGTATGGGAGGGACTGCAGTGTCCAGTGTGACAGCCCAGCTAGACACACCCAGTGCTTTGCCAGGCGGTTGTCTGGGCAATGGCCAAAATGTTCATGCCCGGGTGGAAGTTCTAGGGTCTCCTTCCACCAGCATAGTACCAGCACTGCTGAGAACTCAGCAGATGCTGGCATATGGACAAGCAGGGGGCTTAACAGTCCCTCAATCTGGCCAGATTTCCCATTTGCCAACAGTGGTTTTCAGAAGTGCTAATCCAACAGTCTGATCACCAAGGTCCATAGCGTGGCATGTAGTAGCTGCAATGAAAGAAAGAATATGTAAGGGAGAGTTTTGTGATGTCCTTGAACTTATCAATACAGGGGTACTGCCGTAGATGGGGAGGCAATGCAGGGATGGGCATTTTCGTCCTAAGAAATGTGGGTTGAGAGATCACTGAAGAACTGGGTGACACGTTTCACCATTTATGCAGTGATCCTTTCGGAAAAGTTTCCCTCCTTGGCTCCACAAATCATTGTTTATATTTCCCTCATTCATAGTGCGGCATCAGACTTCCGTGGGGCAGCTTAAATGCAGTATGACATGAAGTTTAGGCAGATGAAGACTTTCCACCCAGAAATCGCAAGGGATCAGAGGGATATAAATCTGTGGCATGCAGAATTCTAAGTCGCACACAATGCAGCTAAGGTGAACCATTCCTTTCGGGCCAGTAGACAAGGGTGTGAGAAGAAAACGCATGTTGGCAATTCAACCGGAAAGAATGTACAAAAGGGGCTGCTTGTAAATTCAAGCACATCTGCTCCTTCTGTGGTGGAAAAAGGAACCCCAAAGCTAAATGCTTCAAGAAAGTCGGGAAGCCCAGGGACCAGGCAGCTAAACCTCATTAGTTTATCTCAAGCAACATAGGAAGTCTTTCTTCCCAGTCATGGCCACACATTGAAAAGCCAGATAAAGACTTCAGGAGACAAGCCTCTCCCTGGGAATAATATCCAAAATCAGATTTTGGTGCAGCCTTCCTTAACCAAAGCAGTATCCCCTATCTGTTTGCATGTCCTGGCTCACCTGCTGGGGAGATATAACAAGACGCATGAGGCTCATGCCCTTTACTATGGATTCAGAGATGGGTTCCACATACTAGCCAATGTAATTCACAACCCTCTCCCCCCTAAAAATCAAAATTCTGTCATAGCATAGATATTGCCAGGGAAAATATTTTGAAAGAGATACAGGCAGTTAGGGTAGCTGGTCCTTTCCTCAAGCCACCATTAAAGAATCTAGTCTGCTGCCCACTGGATGTGGTACCTAAGAAAGAGCTTGGCAAATACAGACCCATTCACAACCTTTCCTCTCCTTCAGGACATTCAGTCAATGATGGGTTAGATGCTAGCATGTGTGCATTCCAGTACACGTCATTTGATGAGGCCCTTAACGAGCTGTGAGCACTGGGTAGAGGGGCCCTGATGGCCAAGGCTGACATCCAGTCAGCATTCAGGCTGTTGCCAGTGCATCCACAAGATTTTAATCTCTTAGCTTTTACATTTGATGACAAGTTCTATGTTGACAAGTGCATGCCCATGGGCTGTGCAGTCGCATGTCCACATTTTGAGATTTTAGTTGTTTTCTGGAATGGGCAGTTCAAGATCTGGTGGTGTCAGAGAACATTGTTCATTACCTGGATGACTTCCTCTTCATGGGTCCTAGGCTTGCAAGCGCGCCCTGCAAGGTTTCCAAGAACTAGCTAAAGTAGTGGGGGTTCCACTACCCGCAGAGAAACAGAGGGCCCCAGGTCTCTGCTGACATTTCTAGGCATTGAGATTGAATCAGAGACGGGAGAATGCAGGCCACCATCGACTAAAGTTGAGGAATTCCAGTAAACCTTATTGGATTGCCTGAGTTTAACCAAGGTGACCCTCCATCAGTTACAGAGGTTGGTGGGGCAGCTAAACTTTGCTCTCAGGATCATCCCCATGGGGCGGGTCTCTTCCAGGAACATTGCCAAGCCCATGTTGGTCTTGAAAGCCATGCATCACCACGCCCGTCTCTCAAGAGAGGTTATAGAGGATCAGCATGTCTGGGTGGAGTATCTGCAAGATTTTAATGGCTCAGTGATTTGGCCATAGCTGGCCTTAAGTAATGCTGAACTAGACCTGTACACAGATGCAGTAAGGAGCGTGGGCTTCAGAGCTATCCTGGGGAACAAGTGGTAAATGCAACACTGGCCAGAGGAAGGTTTGAGAGAGGCTTGACCAAGAACCTGACATTCCTTGAGCTCTCGCCCATTATTCTGGAATTACATATTTGAAGGTCTCATCTCAGCTAAGACCCGCACGTCATTTGCAGGTGAGCGTCATTAGTCGCTCCACCATGGAGGGGTGGGGGACTGTGGAAGTGTGTTATGACTGGAAGGCTATGCAACTGAGGGGAGGGGCAGAGTTAGGACCCGTTAAAAGTGTGCAAGCACCTGGTAGCCCCCTCTCTGTCCCCTGTTTTGCTACGGGAGTCGCTAATTGAATTTTTTGCCACCCACCCACCCCAACATGTCTAAATGACAGCCCATTGTAGCCGAATAGCGGCACTGATTCTTGAGGGCACTAAGTTACCCAGTTGCCTGCCTCCTTAGCGAGAAGCCTTTCAGGGGTGAGGCTGGTTGAAGGGGGGGGGGTGATCTGCTGGTGGCACTATACTTCTAGCCCTACCTTGGGTACCCCAGAGATTATTTGGGGAGTAAGCAAGAGTCACAAGATGCCCCAGCAGGGGCTATTGCACTATGCGCCCTCTGGAGCTGTCAGAAATGTTTGATATGTCACTTTGTCTCACCTAAACTTTTAGTACTATGCTGCCCCCAAATGGGGATGTAAATAGGATATGTGCAAATTCTTGTTCAGGTTTGGTTTGTATTTCACTATATTTTGTATTGTGTAATGTTACTGGTTGCAGTGGTTGTTATACCACCTTGTTTCATGTGAACTAAATTTGCTACATCCTAACCTAAGAAGGTAAATTAAAGAGTCTGATGTTGATGAATATGACACAGAATTTGGTGCCATAGTGAGCAAAATGATCACTGGAAAATTTGCTGAGCTGAGTGAATTAGAATGGTTAGAGGTCAAGAACAGGGATGAACTTCTCAAGTATGTGAAGGAGTATGTGAATAATGGATCACCAGATCTTAAACTTGTTTAACATGAGTGTGCTGTATTTTTTAAAGTAGCCTGTGAATTTGGAAGGGGCGTGGCTTGGCCGGCTGCAAGATGGCCGCAATCTAAGTGGGCTCTGCCGGCCAAGCACATTATCCGGAAGAATCATGCAGACAACGGCTAATCCGCCGCACCACAACTCACTGTCCGGCCGTGTCTCCCCTCGAGGCATCACCCCGTGCAACTCCTGATCCCCGGCGGCCCGTGGAAGCCGAGATCTGCTGCGCCGGGCCTGTGCCTCATTGCTGGCGAGACCGGGCCCCCTCTCCTTGCTGCTGGACGGACTGGATGAACCCGTGAACCGTCTGGAGGACTGCGGGGACACCCGTCCCTCGCTGCCCGGTGAGTGCCGCTGCCGCTGGGGTCTCTTGCGGCGGGACTGGGGGTCCGTGTGCTGCACCGCCCGGCCCGGGCACCCCTCGCGCCTCCGGTGCCATTCTCCTCTCCTTTTGGTGCCCGCTGGGGCGGCTCTATGTGCCCGGGCCCGGTGACGGGAGCGGCGTGCCCCCCGCGTCTCCCCGCCGTGATTGCCCCGGACGTGCGCGCTCTCCCGACCTCTCCGCTGGTGTGCGCTGGGTGGTGACTGGAGCCCTCCTCCCTCGCCGAGGCCTTCTCCAGCAGCCTATACCGCACCTTGCTGCGTTGCCCCGGCCTCTGGCGGCCGCACCGATCCCCGCTCCTCGGGCTCACCTGGCCTTGGGCCCCTACCGTCACTGCCTCTGGGCCCCTGCTGCTACTGACCCTGACCTCATTCCTGCTCTCCTGTGGCGTGGACTGCGTCTTCGCCAGTCTTGGAATTGGCTCAGCTCTGGTCGGCGTGTGCTCCTGTGTGGTTCCCGGTCCGCCGGCTCCGATCCTGGACCTCGGCTGCACTCACCGGACTGGACCCGTGGCGCTGGTCCCGCGCTGGGTGGCGGACTGCTCCATTTGCTGACCCTTGATCTGCTCCGCTGGCCTCTCTGCCCTCAGGCTGCTGTGGTGTGCTCTTGGAGAGTTGTAGTGGAGTGTGTGGGAGCTGCATTTGTCGCGCTGCTGTATCGCCGGCCCGGGGTCCTCGCCACCTGCTGGGTCCTGTTGTCGTCCCATCTTGGCTGGCTTCGCACAGTGACCGGCTGGCGCTGCCCATCCAGCCTGGTGACCCTGCCAACATCTCCTCTGTCAGGTGCTGCTGTTCGTCAGTGGCTCCCGCGACACGGGTATTGCCGCTGCCCCTTCTAGCCGCTCATCCTCCCCTCCTGATCTCTGGGGATATCTCTTACCTGCTTCAGCCCGCCATGGGGAAGACTGACCCCAAGCAGCCCAAGATCGCCTTCGATCAGCGCAGGTCGACTCGACAGGACGGTGCGTGCTCGGATGGTGGTGGCCCTCCTACCTCCATGGAGGCACCGCCTGCACATGAAGATGACTTGAAGGCGATTATGCTCAACGTCAAGTCCGCTGTTACGGGCATTGCTGCCCAACTTGACCAATTGTCTGCCCGTCTGGACTCTGTGAAGGCCCGGGTTGATTCCCACGATGCTCGTCTCCTGCATGCCGAATCCAGAATATCTGACGCCGAGGACGCCGCCACTCAGGATCACCAAAAACTATTGAAGATGGACAAAATACTTGACGTTATCCGGAATAAAAACGAAGATTTGGAGGTGCGCTCCCGGAGGAGCAACCTCCGCATCACGGGAGTACCTGAATCCACCAATATCTCTCGTATGGAGGACTACGTGGAGCAGCTCGTCCGGGAACTCTTTGGCGAAGTCCTCTCTTCTGTCTTCATTGTCGAGCGGGCTCACCGCTCTCTTGGCCCGCGCCCTGGCCCGGGCCTTCCTGCTCGCCCCATCATCGCTAAAATCTTAAACTTCAGAGACCGTGACGCCATTCTCCGAGCGGCTTGGGAAAGGGGCAAAATAATTCACCAAGGTAACCCGCTCTCCTTCTACCCGGACTATACTATCGCTGTCCAGGCTGCCCGCCGCAAATTCCTTCCAGCAAAGAGAATCCTCCAAAAACATGACGTCTCTTACTCATTGGCTTATCCGGCAAAGTTGCGGGTCCGACAGGGCGCCAAATCTCTCATCTTCCCTGATCC
This sequence comes from Calotriton arnoldi, assembly GCA_963921515.1. Taxonomy (NCBI): domain Eukaryota; kingdom Metazoa; phylum Chordata; class Amphibia; order Caudata; family Salamandridae; genus Calotriton; species Calotriton arnoldi. Next base: position 3,347,303 of record CAWUFW010000215.1, on the reverse strand, counting down.
CAGAGACGCCCTCGCTTTTGCTAAAAGCTTGACAAATCGCCTCGCACCTCACCACCTGGTTCTCAAGCGGCTGCTGTGGACCATCTCAGTGACAATGATTAACTGGCTGACTGCACTCAAGATTTCGGGCCTGGTGTTCTGGGCGAGAATGACTAGCTTGATCCCATCTTCATGTACTGTCGCTCTGCGGTCCTAGCCATGGTGACCTGACCATTTTGCTGCCCTTGATTTAACGTCACTCCGTTTACCTCTGGGCGGGCGTATCCTGCACTGTGACACTCCCGGATCAGCCACCATTGTTCACCACTGTAACTTCATTATCTCGTTGTCTGCGATTGCTGTTTGCTTGGCCACCCTGCTCTGTTGGCAGGGGTGCCTGCCGAGCCTCGCCACGCCTCTGCGGGATGATTCCCACCTTGGACTTGGACTCTTCCCTTCCCAGTTGGGGTTCCCTGGGGTGGTCGAGGGCGGTTTCTCAACCTGTTTGGGGGTTGGTGTGGGTGGAGGGTGGGGGGTCCAGGGGGTTCTGTGGCCTCCTTCCGAGGCGTTCTTGGTTTGGCCTTGCTGTGTTGTATTGTTTCACAAGTCACTTCGTGATGGCATTCTCCATCGGCTCTGCTTCGTCTTGCTGCATTACACTGCGCACTACCCCAAGTCCTTGCTACTGGGACTGATAACCACTGATATCCCCCTTCGGGGGCTTGATTCTAACGCCTTCTCCTCGCAGTCCAGCGATTTGCGGTGGCAGGCTCACAGTGGCCTTTGTTTTCTTTTTTGTTGTTGTTTTGCACATCGTTTTTTCAATTGCTTAGCACTACCATATGCACCCGCACGAAGATCCGAACCTCACGCACCACTTCATGTTCGATCACTTTCCCCGCCCTATCTGAATGACTGACATTACCTGCTGGACCTGGAACATCCGGGGTCTTAACGACCATCGTAAGGCTCGACTGGTCCATGCACATCTGGCCCGGCATAGGGTGGACATCTGTCTGCTGCAAGAGACCCACCTGCTCCCTGCGTCTGCTGCCAGATTACACTCTCGACACTGGGGAGAATCTCACTCTTCTTATTACTCCAACTACTCTCGGGGGGGTCTCGATTCTCATACGCAGGGGGCTCCCCTGGCATACCTCCCACGCTATCGCTGATCCCGCGGGGCGTTTTGTCATCCTCCATGGCTCCCTTCAGGCCCAGCCTGTCACGATTGCTGCCATCTATGGTCCCAACACCGACGACCCAGAATTTTTTATGCAGGTGTGGCACCACATTTCATCCCTTGGCCCCGCTGCCCTTCTCTGGGGTGGGGATTTCAATGTCACACTATCCCCCGCTTTGGATCGCTCTGGCCCACATGCTTTCCACCCCCGCGCCGCGGCATTTCTGAATTCCATTCTCACTGAGAACTCCCTGTATGACACTTGGCGCCACACACATCCCGAGACCCGTGAGGGCACTTGCGTCACCGGCACTCGTGGATGTTGGTCCCGGCTGGACCTTTGGATCTCCTCTCCTGATGCTCTTTCCTGGCTCACTTCCGTTGATCACATGGCGCTCACCCTCTCAGATCACGCCCCTGTCCGGCTCGGACTTCGTCTACCCCAGGCCACCCGTCGTGCTTTCTCCTGGAGGCTACCATCCAACGCTCTGCGGGATTCCGTGTTTTGTGCTGAGATCCAGACCGCGATCACTAACTACTTTGAGCTCAATGAGGGCTCTGTGGATTCCCCTTCCACTCTTTGGGAGGGTTTTAAGGTCGTCATTCGCGGGGCGTGTATTTCTAAACAATCCGGGGTCCTGCGCTCCATACGTAACACCCTTACTAAGTTGGAATCCAAAATTAAATGCCTGGACGCCTCATGCTCTTGATCCTAGCCCCGACATACTCGCCCGCCTTCGCGAGAAACATACAGAGTTCACCGAGGAGGCCAACAGAGAACTCTCGTTCCTTGGCAGGGAGTCCCGTGCGCGCCGCTTTGGTGAGGGAGACCGGCCAGGTAGGAATTTGGCCAATCTTCTCCGTCCGGCCCGTGCAGCATCCTACATCATGGCGCTCCAGGATGGTGGCCCTTCTCGCACCACCTCCTCCGAGGAGATCAAGGCGCGTTTCATGAATTTTTATTCGCAGTTGTACACTGCGGGTCCCGCTCCTCCGCGAGAGGCCCTCGACCAGTACTTTGATACCCTCGAGCTCTTATGGCTCGAAAATCACCACCGAGACTATCTTGACGAGCCCTTTTCTAAAGAGGAAATCCTTGCCGCCATCAACGGTATGCCAGGTGACAAGGCACCTGGTCCGGACGGCCTGCCTGTCTCCTTTTACAAGACTTTTGCTCCACTACTCGTGCCACACCTGGCCGCCATGTATAATGAATCCTTCGAGTGTGGACAATTTCCACCTTCGCTCCGGGAGGCCATGCTGACCCTCCAGTTAAAACCAGATAAGCCCCCCGAACGGCGAGACTCCTACCGGCCCCTGTCTCTTATAAATATTGATAACAAAATATTCGCCAAACTGCTTGCGTCGCGACTTCTTCCTCTCATGCCGCTCATCGCCCGTCCGGACCAGTCCGGCTTCATACCGGGCCGGGCAACTTCCCACAACCTACGAACCATTTTTTCCGTCCTTCATCAGATTAACCCAGCGCTTCCTGCGGTGGCCGCCCTGGTTGATGCCACCAAGGCCTTCGACACCTTAGAATGGCCCTTCCTCTTCTTCATTCTCCCACGTCTCGGTTTCAGTTCAATATTTATTCGTAAAGTCTCACTATTGTACACTCTCCCCACCGCCCGTCTACGGATCAACGGCATGGTATCCGATCCCTTCCCTGTCGGCCGCGGTACCCGCCAGGGATGCCCGCTCTCGCCGATGCTATTCGCCATCGCGATGGAACCACTTGCGGCCCGCCTGCGGCAACACCACACCCAGAGGGGCATCGGGTTTGCGGCGCGCGCACTCCTGGTTTCTATGTATGCGGACGACATCACATTATATGTCCGACACCCCCAGGAACACCTTAGTCCTCTAGTGTGCGAGGTCATACGGTTTGGGGGCTTATCAGGCATACAGGTCAATTGGAACAAGTCAATCCTCTTCCCTCTCACGGACGCCACCACTCCTTTTACCTCGGAATATCCCTTCGCATGGGCGTCCAGTCCCACTCGATATCTGGGTGTCTGGTTGAGTCCTAGGGACGTGGACGAACTCTGGAGGGCTAATTTTGGTCGTGCAGTGGACTGGCTCGAGTCAAAGATCCCCCTTTGGAGCCAACTGCCCCTTTCGTTAGCTGGTCGAATAGCCATCGCCAAGATGGTTGTCCTCCCTAAATTCCTATATTTATTCCTGAACGTACTTGTCCCCCTCACCGCCCATTTTTTTCGCAGGATTCGCTCGTTGATCATCTCTCTTCTCTGGGCTGGCAAGCAACCTAGGATCGCGTACGACGTACTTACCCTTCCAATGTCGTGTGGCGGCCTCAGCGCCCCTAACTTTAAGCTCTATGCACTGTGTGCTCAGGCCAGCTTCTTGCACTTTTGGCTTCATCCTACTCCGTTCCAGCCTCATGTGGCGGTCGAGGCGGATGTTGCCGCCCCGTGGCCGCTCACTACTGCCCTGTTCGCCCCTGTAAAACTCCCCCGCACTGAAATAGATACGGTTGAGACCTTGCGGTGGGCCTGGGAGGGACTTCGTCGTTTTTCCGGTGCCCCCTCGCTTTCTGCAAATTCGATGCCGATAGTTCGGCACCCATCTTTTCCTCCTCTTCAGCCATCTGGTATGGCTAAACATGCTACCCGCCTGGGGCTGAATACGATCGGAGATCTCTACCCGGGGAATACGTTCTATTCCCTGGCTGAAAATTCTGGCCCCATGGACACTCTGCTTTTTTATCAGCTAAGGGCCATCTGTCGAGAGCTGCACCCGCGTTCCCCCTGCCTCCTACCTCGATGACCGCTCTTGAGTTCCTATATTCGTCTCCCTCCCCGCGGAAGTTGGTAACTAAATTATATGCCCTTACGCTGGCGGCCACCCCCGCCTCCACCGATCGCGCTCGTGTGGCGTGGGGCTAGGACCTCGGCACAGACATCTCTCAACCTGATTGGTTATACTGCTGTCAGCAGACTAAGCGATTATCCCCCAACTACCGCCTGCGTCTAATTCATTTCAAATACTTGCATAGGCTCTACCGCACCCCTGTCCAGTTGCACAAGATGGGACTCATCCCTAGTGATAGATGCCTACGCTGTTCCGCCCTGCAGCGGATTTCGCACATCTTGCCTGGTTATGTCCCAAGGTCGCCGATTACTGGCGTGAGGTCTGCTCTGCTATATCAGAGATTACCTCCTCTCCGGTTCAGCCTGACCCCCGCTTTGCCTCCTCTGCTTTGTTAGACTTCTGCCCGGACGCCTCCCGCCGTCTAATCGCCATGCTGCTTGTCCTTGCACGGCGCAGGGTTTCCATGTGTTGGGGCCGCAGACCTGCACCTAAATTCGCTCAATGGCTCGAGGATGCATCGCGCTGTCAGACCCTATTGTCTGAGTTCTGGGACCTTATGCCAGTCAGATCTCGCCCACACGACATATGGGGGCCCCTTGTGTCATACCTCCTTGCTCGCTCCCCCCAGCGTCTGGCTTCCTCTCCCGCGCTCCCCGCCGGCACTCCGCCGCGGCGGCCGCCGGTGTAGGATAGTTATCGGCCTCCCCCCTGCTCCTTCTCCCTCTCCGTAGACCTGCCCCTCCACTCAAGCTCTGTGCGCCTCACTCCGATGACCGTTTATTGTTCTGGCGTGCCTGTAAACCATTTGCTACGCTGCCGCTTCCTAATGTTGCGTGATGTTGGTACCTTCTGTGATCCGCAATTGTAATTATGTGCATGGTGCTGTGATTTAGTGCAAGAATGTAATTTGTCTATGCAAATTTGTTAATAAAGGTTTTTGAAAAATTAAAAAAAAAAAAAAGTAGCCTGTGAATTTGTTGCAAGAAAAAGGCAAATGTGTACCTCTGAAAGAAGTAAGGAAAAGGTTGTTGGAGTTAGCTCATTATGGTCATACCAGAATATCCTTAATGATAAAGCACTGATGAAATATTTCTGATGCTGAAATTGATGCTGTGCTAAGAAATGGGCTAGAGAATATGAAAATTGTTCAAGTAGTGACAGATCTTTTAGGACTAGGCTAACACCACTCATGCCTGTTGCTTGGCCGCAATACCCCAGGCAAAAGTTAGCTTTTATATTTGAGGACCATTTTACCAGTTGCCATCTGATTATAGATTGCTTTGGTAGCTATTGATTATCATTCTAAGTGGCTGGGGTTACGTTTGTTGGACAAGCATTCACGGACGCGGTTATTGAGCTTTTCAAAGAGCTCTGCCCTAGAGAAGACTGACCTAAGACATTGGTCATTGACAATGGCATTCAGTTAGTGTCTGTCACCATGAGCGATTTCCTTAAAAATTGTGGCATCAGGCATATGACCAGTGTCCTATACAATCCTCAAACGAATGGCCAGGTGGAGAGGTTCAATTGTGTTACCAAGGACACCATAGTGTGGGCTTTGGATATTAGTCTTGATTGGAAAACGTATATTAGAAAGAAGTTGTGCGCTTACCACATCACATAGCACCATTGAATAGTCTCCATTTAAGATGTTAAAAAGAAGGGAACCTACCTCCTGAGTATCTACCTGGTGGTTTGAGAAAAGAACATGGAATAACAAAGACAATGAAGTTTCTGAGTTCCTGCCAGAAAGTTGCTAAATGTGTGGAGGTCAAACAGATGTCTGTTAAATCTTTACATGATCAAAGGGAAATAAGATTGATGTAAAAGCTGGTGAGTGGGTCAACATTTTTTAAGCCAAGTAATGCGCGGAAAGGAGATTCTAATAAGGAATGGTAATTAAAGTGGCAAAAATAACAGGAACAGTGTGGTGACTGAAGGCGGAAGGGTGCGAAGTGAAAGGAGAGTGTGGAACGGCAGGTCTGATGATGCCAGAATGGATTCAGCCTTATGTTCCTTCTGTGATTCAGATAAGACTCAGATAATTGTTTTGTTAAGTAGGAGTTTAGACTAAGTTGCCCGAAAACAACCAAAATCAGAATAATATGGCATGTGATACTAACTCTCTGAGTCCTAATGAGATGCTTTATGAATCTGTTGATCATGCTGAATGTGTTGCTAATGCTAACAAGGACTGCGTTGCTGACTCTGTTGCTTCCCGTGTTAAGCATTCAGGGAGGGTGAGAACCCAGTCTCTTAGATTTTGTGCAATTTTGTTTTAAAAGAGCAAGTTCTGTTGTGATTCTTTACAATATTATTTCTTTGATGCTTGTGCCTTCCTTTCTAGCTCGTACATCTGTCAACATTCTTCCTGTGTTTTATTGCTACATTTTTTGTAGCTACATTCCATTACTGACAGTTGATTTGGAGTGCTGTGCTTGCTGCACATGCTAATAAATATCGCTACTCTTGACAAACAGCTTTTTCACTTCTTAAAAGAAATCTAATATGGGTGATAAAATGTCAGAAATTAATTGAATCTATGGAGAGTACCCAGGGAGTGGCTATAAGTGGGGACAACAACAGTAGGTGGAAAGAAGGTTGGAAGAGCAGGGTCTAAAGGAAATATTTTTTAGAATACAATTCTCTAGTAGCTGAGGTGGTGGCTTTGAATTCGCAGTTGGCCAATCTAGAATTAAAAGATGCGTGTTTGACATCAGCCAGTGAAAAAGGAATACCCTCTTCTGAGTATAAATGTTCATCCTGACTGTTCCCAATCCACCATGCCCTGTCACACACTCTGGGCTCAAGGAATAATCAGATCGGGAGGTAGCGGGGTGCGAAGGGAAACATAATGGAATTTGCCTAACCAGCCCAGATAGTGCTTAGTCCACTCTTGCACCAGTATTGAAGGTAACAGCAAGTTGGTCAGGTGAGTAAAAACACACCCAGACTATGACAACACAGAGAGCTGCTTTTGGAGAGGGGACCATGCCACATGCGCCCAATGAAGTCTAAAAAGGGACATCTTACAGGAAAGGGTGACCTTGAATACGCCATGGAAGCACACAAAATATAAATAGGGAGGGGGCTTTCCCAGTATATAGTGAATGATAAGTGTGAATTTTGCCAAACAGGAGAACCTTCAATGGCCAGACACCCTTAAAAAAGCGCCAGACAGGACAGTCCCATTAGAGATAACATATATGTTGGCTTATGTTTGCTGGCTTATGTTCATTGTTTGTATAAAAGTAACATACCTGCTGAATTAAAAGATAAATTAAAAAAAAGTCATTACCAAAGAAATATGAAATGTTCCCTATACTTTCCCATAGGGAAATCTCCACCCGGTGGCAGAAATCTCCAAATGGTAAAATATAGGAAAATAGTAAATAGTTTATTAAACTTAGAAAATGTTTGTAAACATATTTGTATGTTAAATATTAATGTAAATTAATTCTGTATGTTTATTTTGAACCTAGAACTAAAGAAATACAATGCTACAGCACTGCTAACTTTAATATGAACTAAGATTTAAATTACTTTAAATATATTGAATGGAAGGAAATTTATTTTTCTGAAGTTTAAATTAAAAAATTTATTTCCACTTAAAGTGAAAAAAAAATGATGCATTAATAAGTATTAAAAGTGGTGCACAGAATGAATTATGAATAGTGTAATTATATTTAACAAAATGTGCTGTTACATTAATTTCTAAATTAAAAAAGTTATTAAAATATTTTCTAATTAAATAATAAATATGTACTAATTTTATATATATTTGTAGCATTAAATTATAGTTTTTATGAGTTTAACTATTTTACATTAATTTAACACTATTTCCTATGGGGTTTAAATTTAAGTCCATGCCTCCATTCTTTTTAATGGGAGGGTGTTGCAGTACCAGTGGTTGGCCATGTTTGGTGTAAGACATAATACTCTCTTTTTTTTCAGTAGTAACTGATACTTGTAAATTTGACTCTGCCCCCTTTTTCAGGGATTGGGACGTGTAAGTCTACACTTTTGGGTAATTGCACGCACAGATTGTGTGAGTAGCTCAATGTAGTAAAGTTACTCAAAACTGTAAGAGTAAATTACACTTGTAAATTACCCACAAGTGTAAGTTACCTTTGTGAATTGCCTCCATTGTATCTTTTGAATGATTCATTACCTTAGTTTCCTTTTGCAGAGTAAATATGTCTTCAGATTCTTGGTTGGTGGGGTTCATTTTCCAAATACATTCCTTCCTCCTAGTTTTTCTCCTGAGTTTAGTTCAAGGCTTCTAATTGCAGACTTTTCAGCCCTATTTTGAGAACCCCCCGGACTTTTATCTCCTTGCATCTTTATGTTTGGATTGCCAAGGCTTTTATTGCAATCATATTCCATTTTAATTTTCAATGGTACAAATTCCCCCAACTGAGGATCCAAAATGTAATGTTCAATTTCGTTTATACTTTTCTGAGGTACACATGGTTCCGCTGAGGCGTTTAATTTTTTATCAACATTCTGTTAAAAAAATCTCAGTTACAGGGTATTTTTCTTCAAAATTCCCTCAGGCCTTTTTGAATGTCTCTTCGCTATTTTGTTTTTCACAGTGGTGGCTGGCACGGATCGGGAGTGGTGAGGCGGTGGAGGGGGGGTGACAGTGAGAGGGAGTGGGGAGTAGAAAAGATAAAAGTCACTTACCTCTTTGGTCTGCTGCGTCTCTCCTCCTCTTCCCTTTCGACGAGTCCGGAACGGAAGCAGGAAACACGCAGGCTTCCCCAAGCCAATCACAATGCAGCGTTGTGATTGGTCTGAGCACCGTGGTTCGGTACAAAATTACCAATCAATCCTTTGAGGCCATGGCGTGGCTCAGGATATTCACACCACATCATCTCTGTAGAGTTGCGCAGGAACAGGTCTCTTTTTTACTGTAGGCAAGTCCTTACCTGGAGATGTATAGGTATTTAGACAATTGATATAAAGCAAGCACAGTATGGGCGCCGACCCACATCCACGATGTATCCCAAGTTCAAGCTTAAAGGAGTCGGTACATACTCCCTCGATCCCATACTTCACCGTAGCTGTTACACCAAGATGCAGAGCTCGGAGGAAGTCTACTACATCATGCTCCAAACACAACTCCGCTAGGATGCCTCATAGCTTCAGCCGGTTCACCCAGTCAAAAGAACAACTCAGGTCCATGAAGAAGAGATATAAAGCCTCCTTCTTGGCTATGGTGTATTTATTTATGAGCAAACGTATGTTCAAGCATTGCTCCTGAGTACCAAGCCCTTCCCTAAAGCCATATTGGGCTGGTGACAGGACCCTGGAATCTTCTGTCCAGGCCACAATGCTGTAAAGGACTATGCAGCAAACAACCTTGACAACAGAGTCCAGCAGAGAAATGGGCCTGCAACAAGAGGGATCTTGCCTATTGGCTTTCTTTAATAATAAAACTATGACTGAGGTACAGCAGGAGTTTGGTAATTTTGAGCTTATTGTTGAGTTTAGAGTGTTGATGATAATGGGTGGCCAGAGCTCAATGTTAACTTTTATAAAAATCTATAGGGACTGCATCAATGCCAGGTGCTATAAGAGATGTACTTTGGGTAATGGCTGATTCTACTTCATGAAGTTCGAATCTGATGTTGAGAGGGAAGTGCGGATGTGACTTGACTGATAAATCTTCCACATTTGTTCCAAGGCAACAAATATATCTGAAATGCTCAACACAAGTTTCTGCTTTGATGTTAGTGGCTGGGCCATCTGACTGTAAAATAAAGGGCTTGCTACAGTTCACCATCTTCCCAAAAACCCTGGTATCATTGGTTGCACAAGCACTGATTACATTTTCCTAGGTTTAATTTTTGATGGGGAGCTTCCTCTCCTTAATGGCCTGTTTATACTTAGCCCTCAGTTTGACATTGTCAGCCCTGCTTCTGGGTATGTTATTCAGGGTAGTTCTCAAGCGCCTATTTGCTACATAGCGGACCTATTAATACAGCTTCGCTGGGTATCCTTTTTATAGTTAATAGATGACAAAAGTGACTCTCTGATAATTTGTCCCAGGGTGACAAAGATGTCAGTAGTTGGGGAGTTGAATGGGTTATAAATTGCACAGCAATATTTGAAAGTTGACTGCTCGACCACCTTAATTGTAATCCCTTGTCTTTTGTGGTGAGGTCTGTTATGCATTGTTAGAATACAAAACAGGATGTTCTTTTTGAAAAAAAGAAAGTTAAGGGTCACCTCCCATGGCAATGGGGGGGGGCATTTTTTGTTTTTTAATGTCCCTTACCACCTGGTTTGCCTTACCGCCAGGGTTTGTCAGGCAGTGATGGACAGTAAAAAATGGCTATATTCCACCCATCCTAATTGGGAGGACTGTCATATAGTAATTTTTCCGACAGTCTTTATTCCATCGGGCCATTGGAAAAGTTTATTTGTCCATGGCCACGATAGAGTAGTCACCGCTGGGGCCAAACTTTAGGTCCGCCCGCTTTTAAAATGGTGTGGGCGGACCACTATGTTGGTTGGGCGGGAACACTGTCACCATTGCAACAGAGTTCCCTCTCCACCAACATATAAATTGGGCCCTAAGTTGTTTGGGTTGTGATCACTGTAGCTATTTGTAATGGTTTCCCCAGATTGAATTTACGGGTAAAAGGATCTTGAGGTAAATATGTAATCGATTATAGTTCCTTGTACCAGGCCAATGAAAGTTGGAGTTTGTTTATTCAGCTCACCCAAAATTTCGGCATAACTGCTACGATGAAAATCAAATACACGTTTATAAAGTTTAGCTGCCCTAACGTCCATTTTGGAATGGTGTATTACTGTGTATCTTATGGAAAAGAGATCAGAAAAGGTGGTACTGGATCCGATCTTTGCATTAAAGCACCCCATGATTCCATTAAAGCATTTTAGGATAGAGGAGGACTGTTCCTTCAAAACTCCAATGACAGTGAACAATGTATCGATGTTGGAACATTTGTCTCAGCAGTTTACAACATTATAAGAGTTTATCGGAAAATAACAAATTAATAGATTGAAAGCAGTGCTTAATTTGAGCCGGTGGTTTCTAGTGCTGGGCACCGGCACTTAATTGTCAGCACCGGCACTTATGACATCTGCTGTTTGTGCAATTAAAAGATGAGCAAAACAACAGTCGTTTATTAATTCAATATACATTAAAAAGAACTAATACCAACCGCCAAAGACATTCTTATAACTTTGGGGGCCTTGAACAATCTGAAATGTCACACCTGTAGCAGTGTGATGGTTTTTAGTTGTGTAGGTACTATTACTGGCAGTGCTGGCAGTGGCAATGGGTGTTGTAAGCCGTGGTGGCATCCTGACAAGGGCCCTGTCACTTATTGTTTTACAAATTAGGCACTGATTGAAAGATCAAGAGAATTTGAATACCCCTGTGTAAAAGTGGAACAGGCACCACCTTGAGGGTCAAGGACATCCAAAGAAAAGTTACTAACCACCACTTGGCTCTGCCTGTTGGGAAGGGATCAGCTGGTGTACAATGGCTGTGATATCCATCCCATACAATATCCTCAGTGGGCCAGGTTGCTTGTAGCCTAATAATGTTGTGCTGTTTGACATAATTGAGCCAATCTTCATTGACAATTTTAGAAGCAATACAAGCTATGTTCCAACAATTCAAGTTGAGGCATGGCACCTTGCTACTGGAGTCAAATTGAACAATCAAGGGAACAGGGGCGGCTCCTCCGTTGGAGCGGAGGAGCGACGCCTCACTTAAATGCCCCCGAGATGAAAAATAAAATGGTAATTCATTACCATTTTATTTTTCACTCCCGCCCCAAACAGAGCATCAGGACGGAGGCGGGGCCGCTGCTGAGTGACAGCAGCAGGGAGGAGGGCGGCTGTGTTTGCTATGTTTAAAATGTGCATGTCTTTTTGGCCTGCCGTCTTGCGACAGCTGCCACACATGCACACTTTAAACATCTCTAACCCAGCTTTCTTAAGACAGCTGTGTTAGAGCAAGTGCATGCCTCCAAAGCACTGTGGAGCGCCGAGTGAGGCCGCTCCCTCCAATCAGGGCGCTGCTCTCATGCTAGTGAGAGCAGCGCCCTGATTGGTCAAGGGAGTTCCTTGTGTCCAGGTTGCAGTAGCGACGAGGACGTCCAGAGCTGGGAGGTCCTGCGAGTGAAGTTTTTTTAATTTTTTTATTTTATAAGCATGCGCTCACCCGCTCTCCTCCCCATAAATGCCAGCCGGCACTGCAAGGGAACAGGAGGGTTTCCAGTAATCAAAGGTATCAAGTATATGTGGACATTGCTACACTTGCTTTGTCAATCTGTGTCGTTCAAATCTGAAAGGGAAAGAGTCGGTGCTGTAACAGTGCAGGGTATGTCCTTTGAGGAAAGGGAGCTGATTGATGAGCCCCATGATGTGTGACCGGTAACTGCTGCAAATGTTTCTAGAAAAAACCCAAAGGCAAAAGACTTATACACTTATCTGTGTAGGGATAAGCAAAGTAAAGAAGGTGGCGTGCCATAGCTAGATATCTACAATTTATAACTACATAGTTCTTTGAGGTGTCTAACCAGCTCACTCTTCTCACAAATAGGATATTTGAATAATCTGAGATATTACAATTAGCATATTTAGAGAACCAGTGGCTCTCCTTGTTTTTCAACTGGTCGAGTGTTTCTGTGGCAGTTGATGCAACTGCAGTATCATTGGCTGTAACAGACACATAATGGCATGCTCCTGTTTGGAGGTTAAACTTGGGGGTTAGTGGTTTTGTATCGCTGCCTATCAAGGCGCTCTTTCCGTGACTGTCCAGGTTCTTCAATATTATCTCTATTTCCAGAAATGTTCTTGGTGTGGCCTCCTTGCACTACAGATGCCAGAGGGGCTTGCTCATTTCTGCCTGGAAGTGGATGGCTTATAGGACCAAGTTGCCATCGTTGGGGGCAATGGCTGGCATCATTGGGGAAGGCTAATGTAAAGAAGAGGCCCCCTACAGTTCCAATGAGGTTCCTTAAAGTAGGGATAAAGTCAATGAGTGCACAGATATAAGGCAACCAGAATGTAGACCTAAACTGGTATTTCTACATACATAATGATTATCAGCAAGAACCAAAGACAACAATAAATTTATCAGAAAATGAAAAATTAACATTTATTAAATATAGGACAATGAAGAAAATATTTTTATAGAATCATTCATTCACTTTCATATCTATCATTCAGACTTACAACCATACTGGGCACAGATTAAAAACATTTAAAGAATGATAACACATTATAATCCATTAATTAATCGGCACAACATATGTGAAGCAATGTCAGAAGAGTGGCACAAATTCAAATGACTGATGGAATTCTCTACGCGCGTTTCGGCACAGCCAAGGTGCCTTCGTCAGGAAGAAGGCCACAATAAAAACAGTAGAATTCTGAGTATAGGTAAAAAACCTTACGAATTTATGACGATGAAACACCAGCAATTGCAATGGAATATAAACGGGAGTTTCTTGATTTAAATTTCGAATCTGATGTACTGTAGATCCAATAGGTAGATGTTGCCTGAACCTTCAGACAAGATTAATGATGTATGTGGAATACTAGGTGACCCATTCTATTCCTTCTTCACTAGGGAACCGTATGATAGTCTTAACTATGTTATGATGTGGAAGAACGGACTGAGTCCAATGCTATTGGCTGGTGTCACAGGTAGTCTGAGTATAGGTAAAAAACCTGTAGCGATGAACAATGAAGAAAAAGCAGAACGATATTGGAATGATGGTCTTACGAATTTATGACGATGAAACACCAGCAATTGCAATGGAATATAAACGGGAGTTTCTTGATTTAAATTTCGAATCTGATGTACTGTAGATCCAATAGGTAGATGTTGCCTGAACCTTCAGACAAGATTAATGATGTATGCGGAATACTAGGTGTCCCATTCTATTCCTTCTTCACTAGGGAACCGTATGATAGTCTTAACTATGTTATGATGTGGAAGAACGGACTGAGTCCAATGCTATTGGCTGGTGTCACAGGTAGTCAAGGATGAAATGAGAGCCTCCGGATGTGGGGATCCTCTTGTCAGCACGTCTGCTACCTATTGGATCTACAGTACATCAGATTCGAAATTTAAATCAAGAAACTCCCGTTTATATTCCATTGCAATTGCTGGTGTTTCATCGTCATAAATTCGTAAGACCATCATTCCAATATCATTCTGCTTTTTCTTCATTGTTCATCGCTACAGGTTTTTTACCTATACTCAGACTACCTGTGACACCAGCCAATAGCATTGGACTCAGTCCGTTCTTCCACATCATAACATAGTTAAGACTATCATACGGTTCCCTAGTGAAGAAGGAATAGAATGGGACACCTAGTATTCCGCATACATCATTAATCTTGTCTGAAGGTTCAGGCAACATCTACCTATTGGATCTACAGTACATCAGATTCGAAATTTAAATCAAGAAACTCCCGTTTATATTCCATTGCAATTGCTGGTGTTTCATCGTCATAAATTCGAAGGTTTTTACCTATACTCAGAATTCTACTGTTTTTATTGTGGCCTTCTTCCTGACGAAGGCACCTTGGCTGTGCCGAAACGCGCAGAGAGAATTCCATCAGTCATTTGAATTTGTGCCACTCTTCTGACATTGCTTCACATATGTTGTGCCGATTAATTAATGGATTATAATGTGTTATCATTCTTTAAATGTTTTTAATCTGTGCCCAGTATGGTTGTAAGTCTGAATGATAGATATGAAAGTGAATGAATGATTCTATAAAATATTTTCTTCATTGTCCTATATTTAATAAATGTTAATTTTTCATTTTCTGATAAATTTATTGTTGTCTTTGGTTCTTGCTGATAATCATTATGTATGTAGAAATACCAGTTTAGGTCTACATTCTGGTTGGCTTATATCTGTGCACTCATCATTGGGGAAGGCAGCATCTTCCTAGTGCAATGGTTAACCACCTCTTTGTGATGGTGTCACATTTGCAATTTCTTTTTTCCAGGGCTTCTAAGCGCTCCACCAATGGCCTGACATAAGACTCAATCATGATCATGAGTGTCGAGAACAATGAATCCCAGTTGGAGCCATCCATATCTGCCCTGATTGCCCCCACGGTATCGCCCTGCAGAACATTTAAAGGTTTAAAGGTTTAAACATTAAAGGCTGATAGATCACTCAGGGCTTCAGGTTGACCTAGTGTTTTGATTATTTTTGGGAAAGGGGCCAGCCTGGCTGAGTTGAGAGCAGTCTAGGACAGCCAAGTCAGACTCGGGAGGTGGGCTGGCAGTACGATTGACACCCAAAGCATGTTTGTTGAATCCTCTGCATGGTAAAACAACTAAGGGCATGGTCAGATCCAATGACAGGCACCTTTCTGCAAGGTCAATCTCTTTTGAGATGACCCCTACAGCCTGAGCTAAAAATGAGTACAGGGTGCGGCTTTTAGGTTCTGCAGTCTGGCGCTTGTTACTTTCCTCTTGCCCATAATGTACTATTTAAGAATGAAATAGATTATGAATTCAGCTTGTAATTATATACACCCCTACTACTACACGATATTAGGGGCTCAAATTTCAAAGGTATCAAAATGTTGTCCCCTAGCATACACCCTCTGGGAACCGTAACCTCAGGTGACGCTTTCATCTTTCTTTCCCAAGCCAAACTACAAAGCACAATAGCTGGAGTTTACAACAGAAGATGAAGAAAAGAAAACAGATATCTCCAACAGTACCTTAAGTTTAAAATATCAAGTCAAGAGAGGTGGCCCAGCCAAGACTCTTATGAGTATTTGACGAGCAAAGACAGACCCTCCCTTGGACTGGGCTTCGCCCTGGCAGCGGGTGAAGTAGGCACACTAAATGGTGATTACTGGGTGGGAGGGGCCCATCTCCTCTGCCCCCTCCTTGACTCCGAAGATGCCTCCCCTTTTATGTTTCATATAGGTACCCTAATATAGGCCCGGGTAATACCATACACCTTCACCTACATTATCTCCCTTATACTACACAGTAACGAGCCTTTAGGATTTAACCTTTACCTAGTTCTAGTCCTGGGCGCAGAAGGAGGGTTTCCCCTGAACAATAGCGTCCTATAACTCCATCAATGGACTCATACAGTATGAATGAATATTCATGAGGGTTCTTGGAAACCAGAAAGGGGCTACACCACCTGCATAATATCTACGTACAAGGTTCATCCCATACGTCATCCTCAAATCCAACAATGGCTAAATACAAGAAACAAGGGACAAAGAAACCCTAGATACTTTTTGTATAAATACAGCACATCTTGCTAGGGTTAGCAGAGGAGACCGAGACTTCCAGGCCGACACACTGACCAGAGACGCTGAGGCTCCTGCATGCAGACGCTCCAGCTGACAGTGGTCTAACACATCCCTCGCGGGGTGTCCAACTCGAGACCAGAACTGGGTCCCACACTCTCTCACTTCAGGTAATGGAGTTAGACTAAATCCTAGAGGGATTCTTGGCTTCACACCTACTCACATGCTAGGTACACTTAGGTACATCTAGATAGGCATCGTAGGAGTACGCGCATTTTATCAAGCATTTTATATTCATGTATGTATTCATGATTATTGCAAGATGGTAGAACTGTACTATCCTTTTATTTTCACTGTACTGCTAATCATATATATCTGCTACTGTCTAACGGTTGTTGCAGCACATCTATTTTACACTAGACGAACAACTGTGCAATAAATTCTTATTGTAACACGCCCGACTGTTTCTTCCGTGTAACTCTCTGAGATCGAATAAGTGAGCATTAGTGACTGAGCGAAAAGTAGTATATTGTTTCCACGATCCTGGGGGATCAGGGTTGTCATGTTCTGAGGTTGCCAGAAATTATTCTCTCCCCGATAAGAGGAGATTCTAGTGGCACTGTGAGCTAGCTAAAACAGAAAGGCTAATATTCTCGGTGGGGGTGCTCAGAGCCAGTCTGCCACCAGTCCTACAGTTTATGTTATCCGAACGCGCAGATCCTATATGGGTAATATAGGAACTACACGACATGGCGGTGCCAACGTTGGTTGGGTACTTATTTAACAGTAGAATCTGAGTAGATCAGTCGTCCTATTCTCAGAGACCCCTACTCACAAAACACCAGAGACGTCTGGAGTGGGTGGGCACAAACTCTGCCACAGCTGAGTAGGTGAAAAATCCTATTTATTAGCTGTTGGTTAATCAAGCTTGAAGGACACAGTGTTCCTAAAATTGTGCATAACACGTTATCTTAGTTCCCTTGAACAAACTTCTTCTTTACAAAAATGACTGAGACAGGAGATAACCCAGTAGTAAATCTACACACCTCAGATGGAGAAGAAGATTTAAATGCAATACAAACTGCACCAAAATTCAGACGTACGATCACCCTGAAACTATTAGAAAATAGTTTATCAGCTAGGGGTGGCATGGTAGCTTTCGTGATTGAGGCACATGAATCAAACAAAACAGAGGTATTTTATTTGTGGGTTACATTCCCAGCAGCAGATGCAAGAACACAGACATTTCACTCATACACAGAAGGAGATGCACCAGTGGAATATGGTCCGTTCGAGGTCATAGAGGTTCCACTCACGTACCAGGAACACTTATACTGGTTTAAAGGCGCCCTACCCCACATAAGAAATAGAGTAAGATTAGGCCCGCTCGGAGGAGAGGGGGCAACATGGCCGATATTAGCGGCCTACACACCACATCCTGACATTGACACAATGCCACAAGCAGACTTACTCATACAACACAAGGATTTAATTAAAATCTACAGAAACTTAACACAATTCGTCATGAGGACACTTACAGTCCAACCAGCAATAGTTGCAACAAATGGAACTCAAATTCAGGGTACAGCAACTAAAATTACACCACAAACATTACACGCAGTGATGGGTAAAATGCCCACAAAACGTGAACAGATACCATTCTGGGTAACTCAGAAAATAACGCAGCTAGAGGCAGTATTCCCGAATACTACCCCGTATGAAAAACACAGAATGCTAACAATCTGCTTGCCCACGGGGATAACACCACAATTAGAGGACTGTACCACTTGGGGTACAGTCTTTGCTGCCATTTATACCAGAACACATGGTATCCCGTCATTAGCAGTAGTACCTGATGTATTGAGACAGATACAAAATGAGTACGGAGCAGAGCCTGCCCTAAACTTAGGGATGAAGTTACTAGGTAACTATGATCAGGTATCAGCCATAATACTAGCTAATATTAAAGGGGAAGCAGCTTCGGTGGCAATCCCCCAAAGCCTAAGGGAGTTCAGTCCTATAGATCAACAACACGGACTACCCAAAATAATTGAAACTGCATATGCAGAATTAGGCAGAGACAGTTTAGGTGGGAAAGCTTTGAAACCACAACTGATGGGCAGTCCTGAAAAGGACACTTCCAAGCAGACACCAGCTTCTTCTAAAAAGAAGTGGGATAATAAAAAACAACAAAACTTTAAAGGAAACAGATCTCAATCCCGAGGCAGATCTCCTCCACAGGAGCCCTCCGGATGGAGGTATAATCTCAGGAATAGGGCTAATATTAGGAAACCTGACAGGTATCAGGATACTGATACAAGTTCCTCTCGTTCCTTTCAGGGTTCGACGAAAAACTCAGAGAGAGAAGGACGGTCAGAACACAAGGAAGTGCATACAAAGTCCAGAGACAAACAGCACGCTCAAGACTACACTTCCAAAAAAGAAGAAAAAACAAAAACAAAACCTCAGTTTAAGAAGAAGAAAGTTGCAGGTCTAAAGATCAGACATGCCCAGAATTCTGAGGACGCAACTTCTGAACGGGAATGGGCTCAGACGATGCTAGACAGTGCGGCAGAAGTAACAATAGCTCGCCAGAACCTGATGGAATTTCTGGTGACAGCGGACTTTAATGATTACATCACGGTGGAAACACCAGATACGAGGGTAAGCGTCCCACATAAGTTATACGAAATAACACTCCGAATGGAGGGGGACAAGCCCAGGAAAGTTAAAGGTCTCTTTTGGAAGAATCTGTCATCTGGTTATGACATCCTATTAGCTGAACAAGATTGGCTGCCAGCATTCGTTATGGAGTGCCCTAGGAGAGAAACTGTAATTTTTCCAGCCTTCTCCGACCTCGTTCCCATTCATTTAAAACCACATATGCACGGGAGTGGGAAGTTGCCCTAGCTCCGGCATTGTAAAAAAATCATGCTGGATGGGATGAGGATTCAACCCACCACGTGATCCCGTTGAAAGTTTCACCAAATGCACAGAGACAATATCCAATAAAGCAAGAAGCTGAAAAACAGGACAGGGAGATCTTAGATCAACTTGAATATCAAGGGGTCATTGAAACATGTACCTCACCAATGAACAATCCTTTGTTTCCTGTTATGAAACCAGACAATACATATCGTCTAGTTTTAGATTACAGACATTTAAACACTTGCACTAAGACATTTGCAGTTCAAAATGCACACAGTGCCGCATTAATGAATAACATTGTGCGGCAAAAATATAAAACAACACTTGATATCTCAAATTGATTTTTCTGCCAAAATATAGCGCCTGAAAGCAGGTATTTGACCGCATTCTCAGCGTTTGGGTCCCAGCGACAATTTTGTCGTCTCCCCCAAGGGTATAAGAATAGCCCGGGGTTATTTTCAGTAACCGAATTACTCCAAAATTTTGATGAGGAAGCATTGTCCTATGTGGATGATATTTATCTGACGGACAATTACTTAAAGAGGCACTTGACCAAGGTGAGCACCATAATTATGGGATTCGCCTCTGAGGGCTACAAATTTAATTTTAAAAAATCAAAGATCGCCCACCTCAATGTCCTGTTTTTAGGATATGAGCTTTCAAGTGAAGGGAAAAGTCTGGCAGCCAACTTTTTAGAAAAGTGTGCGCTGCTCCAACTTCCAAAATCATAAAAAAATTTACAATCAATACTGGGATTCCTAAATTTCGGCAGAACATACATTTTGGATTACGCAGAAAGAGTAAAACCATTCTACGACTTAATAAAACCTGACTTTTCAGTTAGACAATGGACACAGGAACACACAAACATCCTACGTTCACTACAAGAAGATATGATAGCTTCAAAACACTTACAGATGCGAGTAAACGTACGCAACTTAGTGATCCGTGTAATAGCGGGTCAATGCGGGTACACCTACTTAACCTTCAATGAAGGCGAAACAGTACCAATCGCTTACAAATCACACCTGTACACAAACACAGAAATGCGTTTCACTTCAACAGGAAAAAATCCTGGCAGCAGTTCAAACCGCTGTAGCAAGAGAAAGAGCACTGGCTCAGGGAAAGCGCATAATTGTCGTAACACCGGTACCGGCTTTAGAAGCTGTTACAAAGGCTAGCATTCCAAATGCAAAAGCCTTACATCCGAGATGGATACAATGGGCTAATTCTCTTACTGCAACGGATGTTGAATACAGATTTGATCCAAGTCTAAAAACATAAGCATTTCTGCAATACGAACAAGAATACCCTCTGCCGAATGAGATCTTGCCTCTAGATCAGTATGAATATATTATTTACACTGATGGATCAGCTCAACCAGCCATAGGGAGTAAGCAACAATACAGAGCAGCATGTGCTATCGTTAAAGGTCGCATGCGGGATGGAAAGTTCCATTCGAGTTGCACCAAAACGCAATCTCTAGGAGACTGCACTGCTCAGTTGGCTGAGTTAAAAGCGCTGATACTGGCACTGGTGAATACGGATCACGAATATCCCACACTGATAGTGTGTGATTCCTTTTACTGTGTGCAATCATACAATGAATATTTACATCATTGGGAACTAAACGGGTTCAAAGACGCAAAAGGTGGCACAATTAAGCATAAAATGCTATGGGAACAGGTAGTTGAGTTGAGAAACGAACTACCAAGGGCTCACGTGATACATACACTGAGTCATCAGCGTGATGGCGTTCACGTTGAAGGGAATTCATTGGCTGATGAAGCCGCGAAGGGGGCTGTACGCACAGCTTCCGTAGCTGCAATCACTCGTTCAAAAACGAGGATAGACGGTGAGATTATGGTTGCTGTCATTGCTTCAGGTAAAGGCAGCTCAGCAGTACCAAAGAAATTTCCACTCATGTACTCCTACAAGTTAGATGCAAACAACATTCCATATGCTCAGATTCCAGGAGTGGGGGACAGAGTAATACCAAATATGGATCGTAGGCAAGGTTTGATTATGGGAGCACACAAGGGTTTGGGCTCTGCGCATACAGGCGTTACAGCGACTATTTCATTGTTGAAACAGCGCTATTGGTGGGCAGGTCTGACAAAACAAACTAAAGACTATGTCTTGAAATGTGACATCTGCCAACAGATGAAAGGCTCCACCATAGCACACCCGGCACAGACACCGTTATTGAAATCAGACAGACCTCTCGCTTGTGTATATCTGGACCAATGCGGCCCCTTACAATTAGATGGGGCTTACAAGTATATCATGGTTGCAGTGGATTCCTGCTCAAGATTCCTATGGGTTTGGCCTCAGCGCTCGGCTGACGCTCGAACAGTTATCAAAGATTTGCAAGTCTTTATCGGGACATACGCAGTTGGCACGTTACATTCTGACTGTGGCCCGGCGTTTAGCTCTCGGGCTTACAAAGAGGCCATGGAAAGTATGGGCGTAGCATTGCGGTACTCCTCTCCGTACCATCCTGAACGAAATTCGGTTGTGGAAAGGAAAAACCGGGACCTAAAGCAATCTTTAACAGCTAGGGTATTAGGCAAGGGCGTTAGTTGGGTCAATCATATATATGGGGTACAACGAGCTCTCAATAACCAGCCAAGAAGCTCTCTAGGGGGTGTCACTCCTTACGAGGTCCTATTTGGGACAAGAATGTGGGTACCTGATCTTGATTGTGTAGGCGCAGTGGCGGATGAGAAACCATTTCATATCCATGATCGTTTGGCTGTTTTACAGGATCTAAATGAATCCAGGACACAACAAAGTAATGTCCACCTGAAACAGACCGCCACTGGGGAAGTCAAGAAAGTCACAGAAAGACCTGTCTGGATCCCAAAAGCCGGGGATCTGGTCAGAGAGAAAATAGCAGATAAAAAAGAATTTGGGCCATCCTACAGAAAACCTGTACCGGTCCTAGCAATTCAAGGAACAAGAACTGTACTTCTACCGCCTCTTGCCGGGAAAAAGGAGAAAAGATTTGTCTCAATCGACTTAATCAAACCACACTATGTGGCCGATACTAAGCAGTAGGCCACGTGGACTCCACAGTAGCAGATGCCCTCCTCTCGCTACAATCCAAAAAGTTCAAACGGAAAGACTCATCACGTTCGAAGAGCCTCCAACACGGAATGAAGGACTAAGCAACAATGCTATGGAACTCGTTCCCCTTGAACCCGAAGTTCAACTTCAAAATCAAACTCAAAATAACACACAAGTTGCAATAAGACCTAATACAGATGTCTACATCAACATGCCTCAAAAAGAGCAAACTACGATTTCAACAAATCCCGATGCAATTACAACAATTGATCGAACTGCTTCTGGCTACTTCATGAACTTTGATACGTTTTCCTTGGATCCAAGTTAACCGGAAACTATGCCAGCCCAACAAACACGCAAGCAGCAGATTACGGACTTTCTTAACTTTCTCAAAAAGACGTACCTGGTATCGCCTTGGGTAGAACTCTGGGTAATTACTTATAACTTTTAGCATGCTTATTAATGGACGATACCTTCAACAAAGTCCCCTCTTCAAAAATAGCTTTATAAAATTAAAAATTGAGTTTGAGCCTTTTGATTCTTCATCCTGGTCTCTCCTTAATTGTTGTTCATCTTCCATTACTTGTTCTTTTACCTTATTTTCTTCATCTATATTTTTCTCTGTGTTGCTTGAAGCTATCCATTTGTATTCATGTTTATAATTCCTCAGGGTCACATATATACACAGAAACTGAAATGACTGCTGTTCCTGTCAATGGACAGAGTGGTCTGCAAGCCCTTGGACAACTCTAAATATGGCAGGCGGAGGTCCCTTGGGTGACGGAGATAATGTCATCTGCCATCCAGACAGAGTACCACCATCAAGCCGAGAAGCATGGAAAATGATCCTTTTGGCACTGCCTCACCTCCTGTTTTCCTCCGCTCACCCTACTTTTGTCCAAAAAAAGCGTTCACTGTCTTCTTTATTCACATTAAGCTTCAAAGGCCTCAAAGGTCTCCAAATTATTTAAATATCAACAGTTCCAGGTGATAGGACTTTCTTCATGGGGCTCAATGCTGTGCTTTCTCCTTGCATGTGTGTCACTACTCTCCTCTTTCACTCTTCCGTTTTCAATAAGTATTTATTGAACAGTTGTTATTCTAGTGTAGAATAGATGAGCTGCAACAACCATTAAACAGTAGAAGAGATATATGATTAGAAGTACTATGAAAGTAAAGGGATGGTAAAGGTCTACCATCTTGCAGAAATCATGAATATAAACATTTACATAAACCACATGATAAAAGGTGCGTACTCCTACAATGCCTCCCTAACTAGAGGTACCTAAATGTACCTAGCATCTGTGTAGGTGTTATGCCAAGAATCCCTCTAGGATCTAGTCAACCCCATTACCTGAGAATGAGAGAATATGGGACCCCGTCCTGGTCTCGAGTTGGACACCCCGCGAGGGATGTTACACCACTGCGAGCTGGAGTGTCTGCATGCAGGAACCTCAGCGTCTCTGGTCAGTGTGTCAGCCGGGAAGTCTCGGTCTCCTCTGTCCTTCTAAGCAAGATGTGATGTATATATACCCATAGGTCTCCCCAGGGGTCCTACCTTGCTGTGTTACTGTGTCGGCCTAAAGGATGACGTTGGGCCTGAACTTTATACAGAGATATTATACAGGAGAAGTTAGTCCTGCTGTGCTTCCAAGAAGCCTCATGAATAATGTATGAGATTCGAAACTAGGGGGAAACCCGCGTTCTGAATGCAGTGTCGTATGTAGGTAAAGGGTCAGTCCCTAAGAACCGTTATGTATGTAATGTAGGGAAGAATATAGGTGAAAGGTTGCAATGTTACCTGCGCCTATATAGGGTAACTATATGGAATATAACACTGTATGCTTTGGGTAAGCCCACAATATGTCTTTTGCAACCATCAGCTTACGCTGTCTGGTAGGCTCGATTTAAAAATGAGGACTAATAATCCTGAAGGCAGTCTGAGCCTCTTCCGGCTGCAGCCAACAAGCATGACTGTCGAGTAAAACACTACCACTTAAAAAGTTAAACACTAACGTGGAAGGTAATGGGACAGAGGAGGGGCAGAAGTACACCGAGCAGCATGCCAGCAGCAATCCAATCTATTGTGTCAAAGTCTGTCCTGTCCTAAGTGATCTGAAATTATTCCTCGCTATGATCTGAAATCCTTCTTTGCTGTGACACGAACAGAGGCATTGATATCAATCCGGGTGGTGATTGGCTGACTCTACATTTCATTGCGTCGTTGGCTTCTGTGCTTTGTCACCTTTGGCAGCAATTATGTGATCATGTCCCAGTTTCCTCCTACTCAAGATCTAACTCATCCCTAGCTACTTTGCTTTCATCTTTACTTATCACCTTCAGGCTGTGTTTGCTCACAAGGCACACACCTAGTATGGAGAATGATAGGTAGGTCTGTGCAGATTGGCACCAAAGCAAAATGGTAGGACTTCACATGGGAGGAGCTTTTCTTTCCTTTTCTGGGCACAATGGCACACAAGGGAAGTTGGATGCCAGAATATCAAATAAGAAATACTGTGTTACATAAGCATTTTGTCCTGAATATCGTTTACAAAAATATCACCCCATTGGGTGTTGATTTTCTTTTATTAACTCCGATGGAGTGACACTTTTGTAAAAGATATTTAGGGCATGATATTCATGTCAGATGATATTCTGGCATTAATATTCTGGCACCACAGCACAAAGGAGGGATCCGTCACAATATTAGACTGAGGCACAATTTCTTTGTGGCATGGCTCTTTAGCCAGATGGTAGCCACTTCTCTCACTGAAAGGCTCCACCATGTGTGAGGTCCGCACCTATAAAAATTCACGCGGGCTCTCAATCCTGAGCTTGTTCTGCAAAGGCCTATGCAACTCCCTTGGTATGAGAATTCTGAGCTTCATAGAGCTGCATCCCTTTGAGGTTTAAGGGTGCGTCCTCTTGCTGGTTGGTGATTTCGCCAGTGCTCACCAGCTCATGCAGGCATGGATGACAAGCAGTGCAAAAAGAAATAAAAAGGCAGATTGCCTTCATTCGTGCAGCTAGGCTCTGGAACAATATCCCTCTGTCCATCAAGACCACCCCAACCTTGCTCCAATTTAGGAAATATCTAAAGAAACATTTCTTAAAAGAATACATCTCGAAAAAGTTACAGTGCTTTTCCACTCAAGCTACCTCTCTCATCTCTCAGAGACTGTATCCACCTTTATATGATCTTGTAATGCGCTACACCGTCTTTCATTACATTCGTGCTATAAAAATATCACACACATACAGACAGATATTAATTGGTTCTCTGGCTCCTTGAGTTGCCAACTTCAGGATGAAGCACTCATAGGGCCTGATTTAGATTTCGGTGGACCAGTTACTCTGTCACAACAGTGACGGATATCCCATCCACTGAAATATAAATACCATAATATCCTATGGGATTTCTATTTCGGCGGACAGGATATCCGTCACCTTTGTGACGGACTAACCCGTCCGCCGAAATCTAAATCCGGCCCATAGTCAGCATTGGATTGAACCACCAACTACCGGCTCAATGGAGCCAGTGCTGCATCTTAGTCATTGGATTGGCCTATAGCAGGAACTTTGAGGAAAAACTAATGAGCCTGCAACCCTGTGAGGTTCAAATCAATGAAACCAGTGGAGGTGTCATCAGAGAGGTAGTGCTCCAAAATCAATACCCAAAGCCTCCTAGAAGGCAAAGATAAAATCTGCTCACTGTACTAATTAGAAGTGCATTACTTCTTTTTCAAAACAAAGTACTGGCCTGCGGCATATGTTCACCTGTTTCCAATACAATTATGGATAAGCTTGTTGTTTAAGGTAGTCTACCACACTTCATATGTGCACCACATTACAATGCAGCCATCGATTCACTGTCTTATTTCCCATTGTCAAAGAATTTCCTTGTATGACATTTCTACTTCCTGTGGGCTAGTTTGCCAAAAGCACTGACTGTATTGACCAGTGCGCAAGCCTTGAAAATCCACCAAATGCCTCAATTTGTCACTTTTGTAATCCGCAATAAATCTGCCAGTGGTGAAGAAACCCTTAATAGATCTTTTTGTAAATGCCGCACGATGTCACTTCCTGTGATGGCATCGGAGTCAAATAGCATAGCTTCCTGTGATATCATTTGTGTCACAAGTCAGGTGGTTTCACTTTTTGTGATGTCATTATATGGACAAAGGATGTATGATGTCACACCGTCAACCCATGCCATTTTGTTGAATTGATATCTAAGTGGCTGTTGGTTAAAAATCCCAAACTACATAAAGGTGTCCAGCAAAACATGGGGCAGTTAGACAAATAATTTCGCCCACATTGGAGAGATTTTTGGTTTTACATTTTCAGGAAGATGTGCTGTAATAGCAGGCGTGGCCCATGCAGGTAAGAGTGGTGGGGCGGGGTGGGGGGAATCGATAGCCGACAGTCGACGATGAGGGAAACTTAAATTTAAAAAAAGAAAAACACTTTCCTTGTGCTCGCCGCATCGCCGAGTCGGCGATGCAGAGAGCACAAGGTAAGTGGTTTTCTATTTTCTTTATTTAAGTTTCCCTCGTCATTGACTGTCGACTCCCTGCCCCCACAGTTCCACCGCTCCTACTTGCACGGGCCGCGCCTGTGTAATAGTCACAATGTTCTTAAAGGCTGTTCAGCAGTTAGTGCCAATACTGAGTGAAACATGAAGTGGAGGTTTTTTACCGTAATCAGAGTTACCGTATTTCTCATATTTCCTTTATTTCAATGCTATTTTAATGTGCTGCCATTTTTGGGTGGAAAGGTTGTTTTGGAGTCTGTAGCAGCAACATCGACTGCAGCGGTTTTAGTTCACCTTTCACCTGGATACGACTGATTGGTTCTGTTTCAGATCTATCAGTTTCACAAACAGTTTTTGATGACTGCTATTGAAAATTTATTATGCACATATTTAAGTTGTGGGAGTGGAAATCACTCTTCCGCGCTGTAGGTGTCAAGTATTTTTGAGGTGAAACTGCAGCAGTGGCAGCAGCTCTATGGCAAAGGTATATGATATCAAACACACAGAAGGTGATGGGAGGAAGGCTTGCAATAAGTCTAACCACTGGCAATCGCTCGGGGTAGCATTCCAACCCTTCATTCTTTTACCCACCATTACACCTCATATTAGACCCAGACATATGCAAATCAGCCTTGGTCATACTCCAGCGGGAACAGCCCAGCCCGAACTGGCATACAAGGGCATGTGATGCCAATGCATCGCAGGATCTAAGAGGATAAACAGATGTGAAGCCAAGAGTAAATGGCAAAGGATGACCTCCTCCCTCCAGGTCATTACAGACAATGGGTCCGATTCACAAAGGTAAAGTTAGACAAAAGTAGGTAAAGTTAGACAAAAGTCTAACTTTACGACTTTCTGTATTCACAAAGGGCATTAACTACTCGTAAATGCCCTTTGTGAATAACGAAAGTCTAACTTTACGACTTTCCGTATTCACAAAGGGCATTTACTACTCGTAAATACCCTTTGTGAATATCGAAAGTCGAACTTTACGACTTTTAGTATTCACAAAGGGCATTTACGAGTAGTAAATGCCCTCTGTGAATACCGAAAGTCGTAAAGTTAGACTTTGGTCTCACTTTATCTTTGTGAATCGGGCCCACTCTTTCCAGGCTTGGCGTTTTGTATGATAGTCTAATGCATTCTGTGGGTTGTCTGGTTTTACTTTTACTAAATTAATTAGACTAACATACATGAAGTCACTGAAGGTAGGTGAACAGTTCAGAACTGTAAACAGTGCCCATAATGGCCTGGAGAGAGGTGATAACCCTAAAATGGCACCAAACCCAAAGGAACCTGGAAAATAAAGCAAGCATCTAACTTCCTCCATCGCATCCCTCTGTCTGCCCTGTCTCTTTCCTCCCTCACCTGTTTGGGTCCTATCACATCTCTGCTCTCTCTCTCTCCACGCTTTAAGACTCCCATCTTTTCAGTCCTGTTATTACCAGGCACTGCTTGGAGGATACCTGGCTGAGCCAAAAATATACATGCTTGAGAAATGTAATGCATTTGACACCAGGCGCCATCTTAAGTAATGACACTACTTAGTGGAGCTGTGACGCAGATATTTTTAGACAGCAGGGAAGTATTTTAGTCGAGTTTGAGCTAAAATTTTATTTTGAACCTGTGCATAAAGCACCGGTGACGCTCTTGCCCTCATCTAATTTACAGTTTAATTGAGGTTTGATTTCCGCTCCCACTTGTCACCAAGGTATTACAGCAGGCACAATTGCCATTCTCTTGTTAATTACTCTTGTTTTCTGCCAGCGTGTGACGTAGAATCAATAGGAGACTTTTTTTTAACAATACTGTTAGTAAATGGTTCTCTATCGCAATACTGTTCGGATGAAAAGTGAATTTGAATGACATCATTGCACATCTCTCAAGGTTAATTACCTGCTCACTGTAAGAGACTTGTAGGAGACTGAGAGCGTGATGTGCTTTAGTGCTTTCGTTCAGTAGTGTCCAGCGTAGGTCCAGAAAGGCCAGATCCATGCCAGGGTTAAGGTTATACACCTGAGCTGCAGGGAGGGCCACTGGCATTATGCGGCATGGGAGCACCAAACTATGAGGCAGGGTTGACTAAATTATGTGGCAAGAAAAGGCAAATTATGCAGTATAATGCAGCACTTTTTGATAGTATTACACATGGTAATACTGTCTGGGCAAAGATTTCACCTCATTCTAACCATTTTAACAACGAAATACAGAAATATTCAACTGAAAGATGACCAGTTGTTTTTTCACTGCGCACAAACACGTTGCATTGTTTTTAGTAACTTTTGATCCATTTGAGGGGAAAAAAAAAAAATTGTATAACATGCGGATTATGCAGCAGATGATGGTTTATACGGCAAATGCGTCAAATCCATAATTATGTGGAAAAAAAACGCAGCCACACAATCACATAATTCCAGTGGCCCTGACTGAAGAATGAGCACCCTCCTTGTAATCAAGTTAGGAGCACATGTATGACATCGGTGGTTCCTATGATACAGGGGCCATAATGCCGGGTATGAGTGGGGTTTATACCAAGCATTGGTTGACGCTTAATGGTCCACTCGCCTCCATAATTATGTATTAACATTTGTCTGGATGACATGTTTTTGTCCTAGATTAAGTTCATTTAGGAAAGACTCACCTGGAATGTTTGTGTGACATGATATAAAGTATAGGGCTGCAACTTTAGTGAATGTGAATTAACGCTATGTTGCGCTTTTGTAACCAAGACCGTTTCATTACTCTTCTAAGTATTTAGTTTTTATAGATTGAAATAATAGATCAAATTTAAAAATCACAACATGTATAAGGCAAAAGGTCTTAAGTACAAATTGTGATATGTATGATAGAGATATAAAGAGGAAAATTGAATAAAGAGCTATGAAAAAAAGGTTATCGTCATGAGCTAAATTTACAAGCAATACATCTAAATGCAACTCGGGCACAAACTCGGTGCTAATCCTGAAATTGAGACATGAATTAGGGCCTCCTGGACCTGCATTGGGCACAAACTGATAGAGGCGACATTGGTTTCCTGATCTAGACCAGCTGATATAGAGTAAAGAATGGATAAACACAAAGGCTAAATATCTTACAACAAACTTCTGTTATCTGTTCGCAGTATTCACTTTGAGCGAATTCGTTTTGCCACTTTTACTAAAACTGCAAAGTAATTTTTGAAGGCATATTATAACTAGGGCTCCCGTTTTATGGTATTTATTTTTTGGGCATTTCAGTCTGTATTTACCCATATTTATTTTTTGTCAACTTTATCTGTATTTATCCATATTTATTATGGGTTTTGTGAAATAAATAAAGCTGAAACTGGTATATTTCCACATTTATTTAACCAATAAATATGCAGTCATGCTTGAATGCCTGCCAGGTTTCAGTGATATGAACACCCGCAGAAGATAAATCAATGCACTTATATGAAAACATGCAGATTTCAGTATCAGCCTTGGGCATATCTACTGCTGTTTAAGCCTCTTTACTAAAATTCCTTTTTTTAACCCCTTACCTATCAATCCACACAGCTATTGGCCTGGCACTCATGGAAAAGTGTATTTAGAATCACTCAAAAAGCACCCAATTTCCGTTTTTATCCACATTTAAAAAAAAAATACAGACAAGAAAATAAATGTTTTTCTTAATTATAACGCAAATATGTGTTTGCTTAATTTAAGAAGTGAAATTCGCATAAACATTCCATTTAATCCTAGATGGTGTTTCCCGACATTACGTTCAGGAAACCTAACTGCTGCATCTCTGTTAGTGAGAAGCAAGTACCCCTTTTATCCCATAATGGACACAAATTGTATTCCATGTAACTTATTGGTTTTTGCATAGCACCAGTTTTTTTCTTTTCCATTCACTGGCTTTGTATAAAGATGTTTTTGGTATTCCTTCCCCCCTTTATTTCCCCCGCCCAAATGTACACAAGCAGCTAACTTTCACTTCCTAAATTGATGCCCAGTGACCCCCTCATGCTTGCACATGGGCCACGTGCACGGGTGCAAATTCGATGTTACTGAAAATAAGCTGTTCGGGACTAAATAATAACAGTGGAGGTGTTTGGGTCACAAAAACAAACCATGAAAGCGGAGGAATACTGCACAAATTCACAAAGTGGTACGTTTGCCAAATACAATGATGTCTAGTCTGAGAGGGTGGCACAAGAAAACAGGAAATGGTGGTTACCACACTTTACCGACTCCACACTGACAACTTCAATGGCTCAATGAAAGTGGCGTTAGTAGAATCAGTAAAAGAAAAATGAAACTTCTTAAGCACTCCATCTAAATCTTCACCCTGGTGAGGCTTCCACGAAGTTTCATTGCTTGGTGTGATGCAACTGTTAGTCATAGAATAGAAAATATACCCCACATTTCATAACTGGTGATAAAGCGTTTTCAATAAACGCAAATTGATGCAATTAATGTGTAGAAATAACAGGTAGGCCTAAAACGAGAAGTCACATTTTTTAAAAGGCAAATGGACGCACTAGGCTTCCCTATCTGCAAAGTGTTGAGTTAGAAATGCTTAAGAATACAGTGTTTCTTTCCTTCATTTTTACTGACCGTAGGTCAACATTCTTAGTAATCTGAAGAAGTAAAGAGTTCAATAATAAAATGTGCTAAACCATCATGATTTAATAGAAAAAGATAGTTTTAAAACCTTCCCATAGAGATATTTCTTATAGAATTCAATAGTGTATTAAATAATGTAGTTAAATGTTACTTAAATGTTTCTTTATGAATAAGACTTGTAAGTTAGAATATGTGAGAAAGAGATGATTTCATTTTTGGAATGCCAAACCTAACCGGTATCTTTTGTCTTGTAGAAGAAAATCCAGTGGGAACCAAACCACAACAGTGTTGTTAATGATGTTACATATAGTACTTAATATTTGTAAGTCTTTGTTTCAAGACGGGGTAGAAGGTGGAAGATTTCCATTCCCATGAAGACATTGTGATCTGATTAGCTGGAGAGTTGGACGGCTGCAACATTTGTTTTACTTGTAGATATCAAACTTTATATTAGTGCGTATTCCTAGACTACGGTAGAGCTTTTTCCTTCACACAGCCTCCCAGACACTCTGAAGCTCTGTTCTCCAAGCAGACTTTCCTAAGCTTTTTTGCTGAGCTACAAGCTGAGACCCATTAATTTCCCTTGCCAGAATCAATGCTATATTTCCAAGAATCTACTCAATTTTTCTGAACTTCTCTTCATGAGAAGTGCTATTTGAATTGCTTAAAGTTTTATGCTTTCAACTCTTTATGGGTTGTAAAATAATCTTTCCTAGACTTGGAATCGGTATTTGCCTTTATGGAACACACTTTATACTACTGTTCTGTATTGTATTACTGATGAATTGATTACTTATTGGTGACAAATAAAGAAAATACTTACTAAAAGATTTCAATAAAGACTTTTAAACTCATGCAAAAATCTCGTCATTGACTCCTGATAATTGATATTCAATTGTGATGCGTAATTTGAATGTTGATTTGCAGCTTCTGATTAATTCTTGCCTACGTCCAAGGTCCGGAGCTCCAATGGCCCAGTAAGAGCAGGGACTTTATTTCCAGGTAGGCTGAGACACAAATTCTGACTAGTAAACCAAATATTTATTAAGGTCCCATGCTCCAACACTTCTGACAGAAGGCCCCATGCATGGCTCCGGAGAGCACGCACCCCTCCTTTGAGTTCATCAAAGCAAGTTCTAGATTTTTGACCAATGCTTCAGCATACATAACATCATGTGTGTACAGTAGAGGTATTTGTGACTCTGACCGAGACCTCGAGCAAGGCTCTGAGGACAGGGGGGCACACCCTGGGCACCTCCTTACTGAGAATGACTACAATCAGAGATAGGGTGCAGCAAAGCGCTTCTAGTGGCAAGATAGACAGGCTTTTCTACGTGTTTGTGCCAGTGGGAATCAATTACAGGCCGCTCGCACCTTTAAAGTTGGTTTGCCAGTCTCCTGCCACAGAGTCCTTCACCCATCCATTTGGGTACTGGATGTCGCATGTATGTATGTTTCTCTGTAAAGAAAGGGTGTGAGCAAGGAACATTAGGAGCAGAGGTGGTCATAGCAACACTGGAATCAATTTTGTATTTGCCACATCCAAGTGGTGCATAAGATGGAGGAAGAGCCCAGACAGCAAGTGTACATTGCTGGGCTTCTGAAGAGCATGCCAGAAATCCTTTGAAGTGGATCAAATGTTTAGGTGTGGGGAAGAGAAGAATGAGGGCCCCTATGCAGCTTGGGGACTTTAAGTCCCCTCTCCCAGTTCCTGCTCAATGCTTATTTGTAGGGCTACCGTTCGGGTAACAGGTAGTCATTGGCGACAGCCTCCATTTCTTTTGAAGCCTTGTTCTGGCTCTCCTCACAGGAGACCTCCACTCCACCCCACCTTCCTGTTAACACCTTCTAACAAATACTTTGGATGGACCAGTCACAGTGGAATAAGCCAAATGGGCAGTATACAACTACTGTCTGCAACTTTTGTATAAAGATGGGGTAGACATTACCAGCCAAGGTGCAAAGATTTCCATATCCTGCAATTCAGGGTCCTCACATCAGGGATGACTGAGAAGCTCTCTGTACTCAATGGGCTTGTACTGGGGAATATTAAAGACAGAATATCTAAGGGTCACAATAGCATGACAAGAATATTGAGGGGCAATATATTGAAGAGGTAACTTCACAGAGGGAGATTTATATTTATTATTCTTAACTTCACATCTATGTACCTTGAAGATATATATATATATACGTATTTCCGGAGTTAGGTATAGAAAATCAATACAAACATATCTTTTGATACTTTGTCCCTCGACATTCAGGTAAGATATTGTGACATTATTGTGGTGTTAGAAGATATTGTGCCCTTAGAAGTTAGTTTGCCTTCGATATTTCCGACCAACACCCTCCAGGGATGGAGCACTAACCACCAACATCCCTTGCCAGGTTCCAAACCAGTAACCTGAAAACTTCTACAAAGATTGCTAGGGGGGTCCTATCTGGGCCCTGCTTTGAAGAAGAGAGCTGGTCGTCTGCGCAGGAGGCATTGGTGGTGCCCTTGCATGAGCATGAGAATGCTCACCATTGTATTCAGGGGCACCTGATTGCAGCCATGGACATCTAGCATATATGGGTGGTGAGATTTAGTGTAGGTTTTCTGTTTGGACCCCAGTAAAAACCCAAGTTGCATGATCCAATGATTCATGAACACCACAAACCAGCGGGAGACTCCTGGATTGGAACTGGGGCTGCTCTGCTTACCTGTTATGCTGCGTCAGCATCATAGTCACTGCTCATGCACCAGTCAGCAGGACATTGTCCAGATCTCTGCTCCTAGTGGACCATGAGCCATCAGGCAAACAACCAGCAGAGCAGTGCTGTCCTGTCTGAGAATGTGGGCGCTACCTGCACCTGCAACAAACTAACAGACAATGAAATTAAATTGTAATGTACAAACCTGGGAGAACCCAGGAGGAGGGCAAAGTTCTCTTTAACAGGGAAGGGCCATCTTAAAGCGCTGGCCCACAACCAGGTCAACCTCTCTCAGAGACTACCTAGATTCTAAACATGCAGCGGATGCCCCAAGGGCTGATCATGAACTGTTGTATGAGGAATACCAAAGAGGTTGTCCCCAAGGAATAGGCAGACTGTTTCCTCAGTAATCACTGAAAGTTATCAGTATAAGCGGTATAATTTGCTGCCATCTTTGATATGTTTGATGTTGTGTTATGTGTGTTATGAGCACAGAACTTCTTAATTCCAGAGAATAAGTACTGGCTTGACATTGAGTTATTGCCTTGTACTGGCTGATTATTTGAGTTCTTGTCTCAAATCCCATATCACCTCCCTCAGCAAGCCTTGGGCTGCCAAAATTGGCTACATTGAGGACCAAGTGCTAAAGGGGTGTAAACGGTGGTCAGCTCTGAGGTCGATAGTATGGTTGAGCCCCAAGAAATCAGTGATAAAAACCTTGATTGATGCAATCTGATCCCAGTCTATCATTGGACTCCTGATAAAGTTTTCACAGGTAGGATTTGTGTCTAGTGATGCCATGTCATAGAAGCAAATATATGCATATTTGCTGAGGCCAGGTCTCAGCCATGCCAATTTATGATTGGTAATGAATGCTACCTATAAATCCCATAGATGCCAGTGTTTTGAACATGGCCAAGGTTGATAGATTGGCACACATACCAACATTCCCTATTTAACCAGGAGTCTCCAGCTTTTTTACACTACAAATGATGTAATTGTAGCTTTCTCTCAACTAAAATGTCTTCTACCCCAATGTAAAAAAAATTGGCTGCTTATATTCTTTTAGCACAGATCTCAGGCCAGGTTGAGGAGTAATCCTTGTTGCAGTGGAAGTTATTCTGGGCACAAATACTCCTTTAAAAACGTAGTCACTCTTATCAGATTCTGAATTTACCCACACAGGCATTGGTCCTCCGATGGACCTTGCTTGTCATAGTGAGGGGTGAGAACTAGGATGCCGGACCATTGGCCACCAAATGAGGACCAATATTTGGCAGCCAACTCATCAGTTAGTGATAAAATTTATAAACACCACTCTCAGAACCATATTATAGATATAAAGTATGGCAATAGGAAGACCAAACCACCTGAAGAAGTTTAATCTAACAAGAATCATACAAACCAGTAGCTCTGCTATAGCTAAGCAGAACAAAAGCAAAAGAACCTGATGTTCTGAAAACAACCTATGACTATCTCTATAATGCACTGAAATCCAATCTTTATAAGAACAGTTTCTAAGGATAGAACATGTGTGACACAATTAATAAAAGACTCCGACAAATTTAGGTTGTTTGGTTATTGCATTAAAGATCCAAAATCAATGCAAATAAGTAAAATCTTAAGCAGTTCTGTCATGAGTTTTACAACATGTAGTATAAAACCATAAATTTTGTTACAATTGAAATTTAAAGAGTCCATGAAAGGATAGCTAGGCTTAAGTTTCTTGCCAACAAGGGCAGACGGATCAGAAAAGTTCTCTAAGCATGGACAAAGGGTCCGTTTATAGTTTGCAAAGGAAAAGTTCATGGGCTTGGCAAGGGGAATGGAGCTATGGTCAGGAAAGTTCTCGTCTGGTCTCTCACATGAGAGCTCCAAATCGCCCAGCAGGCAAGTGTATCAACAACTAGCATCAGTACTAATAAAACGAAAGGGGCTCTGCAGTAGATCTCTGCATGAAGTTCAAAGGTCAGTATGAAGCGCCTCAAGCAACGAGCCATCAACCATAAGACTTGTCTCCTTCCAAGAAAGTCATAGTCAAATCCTTTATTCGATCAAATACAAAATGATCATAAAAGTACAAGATAAAAAACTTATTTTCAATATTCATTATCATTTAATCAATAAAATAGTTCATTTAATTCATAATTAAAAATTAAAACAATCAATGCTTTTTCATATTTTAAAACCAGTCATCACCCTATCAGATCTCCAATGGTCTAAAATAATTATCAAGTGGCAAACCCAGTGATTGATGATATCTCCCTCTTTTTTCTTTTTTTCATGCAGGCCCATAGGAACGAAGCTAATGAAAACATATCAAGGGGTCAGATAAGATTTCTAAAAAATATAATGCTACCTGGCATTGATTAAAATTCATTTTCCTTAATAGCGGTTTTAGGTAGTCATTCCTTTCCTTCTCATATAGCCTGCAGAATAAAACTAAATGCAAATCAGTTTGTTTTGACAGTTTGTCACATGGGCACAAAATGAGATCAGCATGTTTATATGTTTTATCAGGGTAACCTAACATGAGTGGAATCATGTTCAGTCGAAACCTCAGAAGTATAAATCTATGTTGTGCGTTAGTGACATCTGCCAAATAAAAAAATCCTCTCTGTGACTGGGGGTTTGAGCGAAAGGTTACAACTGCGTCCTTCTCTCTATGGTGTTCCCTTCTCTCATAATCCACCATCTTCAGAAACATGCTTTTAATCTTTTGCTTTGAAATATTTCTGCATGAAGATGGATCCTTAAACAGTTGAGAAAGGCCAATTTTATTCAAGAGTGTTTCTACATAACCCAACCATCTGGACATCCTGCAATTATCCATGTTCAAACAATTCTTTATTATTGTTTGCGTCAGCGGCACTGTATCCCTCCGCCAGATTGAGTGCCACAGGAGGATGGGGGCCAGTTGTATTGTATCTGAGATGTGAGGGAGGCCCAGTTCTAAGTGTAAAATATCGTTAGAGGCAGAAACGGGGAGGCCCACTAAGGATTTTAAAAACTTATTTTCAATAGTTTGAAGTGCGCCCGTATCTACTGTGCCCCACACTCCAGCCCCATAGGTAACTTTGGCCTGATAAATATTTCTTATCGGTAAGAGAGGTCTAGCACCTAATTTTTTAGCAAATGATTTTACAGCAGAAAGGCTTCTTTCCATTACACCCTTTCTTCCTTCCACTAACCTTGACCACGATAAGTCCTTGTCAAAGAGAACCCCCAAATAGGGGAAGGAGTTAACCACCTCTATTCTCTCCTTCTCCACATGTAAGTAGGGAGTTCTATCTCTTTTCCTTGCTCCCACTATAACTGCAAAGGACTTAGTGTGATTTACCCTCAGATCTATTGAGTCCATGAAGGATACATACAAGGATATCAGGTGTTGAAGACCGCACCCCGTCCTGGCAATCAACACCGCATCATCTGCATATGCCAGAATAGGTAGGAGTTGCGAGTTAAATATGGGAACGTCTCTTGTAATCTTCGTGAGAGCATTTTCTACTCCATTTGTATAGATGGAGAAGAGAAATGGAGCAAGGACGCATCCCTGCCTTACTCCTCTGGCGATTTTAAATGAGCGTGTACAATCCCCGTTTTTAGTGTATCTGACCGAGGCCGTGGCATTGGAGTACAGCTGTCTAATAAAATTTAATATGGCTGGGTCAACCCCCATTTCCCCCATTATAGTCCATAGCTTTTCATGGACCACACAGTCGAATGCTGCCGAGAGGTCCATGAAAGCCATGTATATTTTCCCCTCCTTCATCCTGGTATATTTTTCTGCTATAAGTGCCAGAATCAAGCACTGGTCTATGGTGCCCCTTCCCTGCTGGAATCCATATTGGGCCTGGATTAAGATGTTATTTTCCTTGGCCCATCCCTCTAACTTAGAAAGGAGGAGCCGGCCCATGAGTTTTGCTGTCGTGTCCAGCAGGGAAATTGGCCTATAGTTTTTGGATCGGCCCTGTCCCCTTTTTTATAAATAAGGACGATGACACCTGCGGACCAGGACTGTGGGGGACCTACTCGGACTATACTATTCATAACATTCGTTAGTAGGGGTGCCCATAACTCTGGTGTTCCTTGAAAAAAGTCTATTGGGACCCCATTCGGTCCTGGGGCCTTACCTGAACTGCACGACATCAAGCTTTTCCTTACTTCCATGAGTGAGAAGGAAAGGGAGCCTGATGGCTTGTTTCTATATTGACAGGTGATGTTTGGAGATCTCTACTTAAGGCAAAGATGTTCTCAAAATGGGCTATCCATGCTTCCTCATCTACGTTGTTATCTAATGTAGGATCTACAGGATTTTTAAAGTGTGGTGCATTTACTATCCTCCAGAAGTCACGGGTATTACCCATTTTTGCTGCTCTGTCGAGATCCTCCCAAATTTCTTCTTTTATAGCCTTCTCTCTATTTCTCCTAGTGAGTTTATAAGGAGCCCGCAGTCCCCTGATTTCGTCTGGGATTCTGGGTCTGCTTTTCAAGGCGTGCAGCAAGGCTCTCCTTGCCTTTGTGCAAGGGGAATCAAACCAGCCCCTATCGGGCATCTTGTTTGTTTCTTTTGTACGTGTAAGGGCTAGTTTTACCTTCTCTAGGAGATCACTAAAGGCCTTCACAGTTTCTCCTGCTTCAGCCTCTGGGTCAAGGCAAATTGCTATTTTGCTCAGTGTAGTTGATATGATTTCTGACGTCAGTTTAGGTTGATCAACACGGGCCCATTTTAATTGTATCCCATTCCTTCTTGCTACTATTGGGATATCAACATTTTGAATATGTAGGGGGTTCCCCTATAGATACTTTTATCCGTAATGATAGAATGGAATGATCGCTAAAGGTTGTAAATTGATTTGGTGACCTGCTGGCTCTAGAGCTAATAGAGGCAGTAACCAACATATAGTCAATAGTTGACTCTAGGCCATTTCTTTGGAAGGTTCCTGCCATGTTACCTGATGGTAGTTCTAGATCGCCCGTCATTACCATATTTCGCGATGTTAACATCTTGTTTAAACAATTACCATATTCGTTGTGTGCAAAGTGATTTAAAATGTTGCCCCCCAAATCCTCTAAGCCACATATAGGGGCTACATTGTATTTGCAGGGATATATATTAAGGTCACCCAACCAAACGATGTTAAAAGCATAGTTCCTACTATTGCCTATGGAGTGTTCTAAAGCCTTATCCACCTCACCAACAATAGCATGTCTATTTGGGCCGAACTCATTGTTATAAGTATTAATTAAAAGCCATCTACCTTTTTGGTGTATCTCCAATGTAAGAATATAAAAATTTGCATTTGGAGATTCGAATTTTATTATTTTCCCTGGGAAATTGTTCAGGATCAAAGTCAAAATGCCCCCCTTAGCCCTTCCTGAAGATGAAGGTTTAGCTGGGGTTTGATAAGAGCAATACCCATTTACATAAATTGGGTCTGTGGACCATGTCTCCTGAAAGCATGCAATGTCGTGCCCTTGCCATATTTTCAGCCAATTTTCCTCGCTTAATTTTTGGGAAATGCCAGCCACATTCCATGAGGATATCTTAAGGACCGTTTTGGTGACTCCCCTTTGTGGCTCGGGTGAGTAAAAAATCATTTCAATAGGACAAGCCAAATTAGCCTGGTTCTCCCAGTTGGTTTCAGAGTTTTGCGGGGATGGATGCAGTCAATCACACGCTTCCAGGTCAGTCAGTGGGGCAAATCGGTTCTCAAGGGTTAAGCTTTGCACCATAGAAGAACCCTCTGGGGTAAATTGCTCCTTTGGGGTAGCAGGGAAAATGGTTTATAAAAATACCCTAGCGGTAACACAACAATTTCAGTATTCTTTAGGGTGACATTACCTAGGTACTCCAAAATATATCTGACTATGAATTCGTTATTAAAATTTAAAACCACACAATCTCCCACCATTTCTTTTCTTGCTGGGCCCACCCACGCTGCCCTTCTGGCCATAATCAACTGGCTTGAAAGATTCCCGGCTCTCCCCCACCCCCCTCATTCAATTTTTCTGTCAACCAGTGTAATGCTTTAAACATCAATTGTCTTGTAGATTCTCGGTCATCAAAGGTGTATTCCCTAGTACCAATATCAGGGGTGCGGCTGCCGGGGGAAGATGTAAAGTCTGTATTCGATTCAGTAGTGGGCCGACATTCGCCCTTTCCTCTCTTTGGAGATCTATTCGGTTACCTGGCCCTGTCCCTATGCCGGGCATCATTCCTCCTCGGGAGGTAGTAGCTGTGTTAGAGGGTGGTATTAGGTGGTTTATTACATTGTCCATACCACTTGTCTGTTGCCGGTATAATTGACTATTGCTGGCTTTGCTCAAGGCGGCTCTCGGATACAACTTCGGAATCCCGGGTGGGGCAGTGCTGAGGTTAGTAGATGGGGGCTCGATGTTTGGACTAGTCCCCCTCTCATCTGTGCTATTTAAAATATTTTGAGGTTGAGTCTCTTGGTCCGACCTTCCTCTTACACTTAAATCAGTCCCCAGTGGCCCTGCATTCAATGGGAGCACCAATGTCCCTAGTGTGTGTTCGTTTTTTTTCATCTGTAATTCTAGGGCCACTAGCTTCCCTTCCATCCGGGTCAGAGTTGCAATAATGGGATTCAGCATCGTGGCTACTAAGGTCTCCAGTCTCTGCCACGTATCCTCATTAGTCAAGGGGCCGACAGATACTATAGGAGTTACCGAGATACGTTCTCCTTCTTGTATATTTTGTACAGATTCCTCCTCATCACAGTTCCCTCTTACTTTAGCTTGTCTGGGCGCCTTCACCGGTTTTTATTCTGTGGGCCACCCCCTCTTTTTCTCTTTCCTAATTTTTCCAAGTTGGTTCCCACAACCTTTTTACCCCCTACCCCCCTGGTGGATATTCCGGTCTTTGTTATCAATGCAGGTTGATTGGGCAGTGCTCCTCTTTCTCCTTCTGGCTCCTCCATCTGAGTTTGCAGTGGGGGTTGTTTTAGGGTAGGGAGAGGTGTCTCAGCCATTCGAGCGGGGCTTCTTTGGAGGACCGGCTCCAAGGATAGTCGACGTTCTGTGATCTCAATTTCGTGTGCTAAGACAGACGTTGCTCTAGTTAGGAACGAATCAAGTGTTCCCACGATTCCCTCTCCCAGAAGGTCATTTCGGCCCCTACGCTTACTCATCGTATAACTAGCAATTCCTGTCCAGTTAAATTACCTTTATCTTAGAACAAAATGATATAAAAATAGCGGTGATCATAAAAATGAAAAAACAAATGATGAGTATAGCCAGTACCTTGTTTACATTTGCCGATTTTCAGAGGGTAGGCCCGGCCCAGCCTCCTCCGGGCTCCGACGGGCGTGGACGGGCCCGCCCTTGGCCCGGACGCGTCCCCGCACGCGTCCCGCGCCGCGGGTCCACGATGGTGCTTTATGTGCGTCCCTAGGCCCAGGGGCGGTTGGGAGTTGGGGTTCTCTTCTGCCCGTATCACTCCCGGTCAGCGTTTGCACAGTGGGGAAGT
Source organism: Calotriton arnoldi (assembly GCA_963921515.1). NCBI lineage: Eukaryota > Metazoa > Chordata > Amphibia > Caudata > Salamandridae > Calotriton > Calotriton arnoldi. The sequence goes on along the minus strand of CAWUFW010000215.1, from coordinate 3,305,706 downwards.
TAGCGGCTACGCACGCCATGGGTCTACGATGGCACTTTATGCGCGTCCAGAGGCCCAGGGGCGGTTGGGAGTTGGAGTAATCTTCTGCCCGTATCACTCCCGGTCAGTGTTTGCACAGTGGGGTCGTTAGCGGCTACGCCCGCCGCGGGTCTATGATGGCGCTTTATGCGCGTCCAGAGGCCCAGGGGCGGTTGGGAGGTGGAGTCCTCTTCTGCCCATATCACTCCCGGTCAGCGTTTGCACAGTGGGGTCGTTAGCGGCTACCAAGAAAGTCACTTTTTATAATTCAAATCGTTAAATTGTGACATTTTGTGTAACACCACCTTGGTCTGATCAACATGTGACCATTCTTCCACTCGCAGGGTACAAATTGGTAAGTTTCAAAGTAGTTCCCACATCTGTTATGAGAAGCGAGTGTCCATTCCGTCCGCACAGGTAGTTGACATAGAGCTTATTTACTTGGTTGCTCTTCATGGGTTGAAGTGAAAGGTCAGGTTCCCATGATTTCACACAAAGACGTAGATAGAAAAGTATCTGTTCCTTTAAAGAATGACGTGAAAATATGGTAAAAGATACAATAGTGAGAAATGTAGCATGAGTCCTTCTCACCAAGCTATGAAACAGTGCTAGCTTAAGGGAAAAAGGCAATTAAATGCATTTTAAAGTCAACATTTCTTATTTAGTAAATGAGCTCATAATTAAGTTCAAGCACAGCGAATTCAATCAATCATGTCACATTATAGGGTAATTATAACTTTGTCAGATATTATTGCAAAGAAATGTTCGATTCTAAATATGGATTACCACTAGAATTTTGAAAGTGCATACATGTAAATTATTCTTAAAAGTTAATATAAAAATGTCGTTTTAGGAAATCTCAGACTTTAGTAGTACAAAGGTTTTATGCTGAAAGTTTCATCTATATAGTACACTGCATTAAGATTTTGCAACAACTTTTCATTTGCTATGGTGCATTACAATGTAGAAGTTAAAAATGCTAAGTTTCAACATTAATATTTGCACAATTGTGTGTGAGACTCAATCAATCAATCTAAAAAAATAGCTTTTTTCGATTTAAGATGTAAATCATAAAAGCGCAATACGTTATATTGTGTGTGAGACTCATTTACACATGGTTATATTGTTTCATAATAACAATTCTTCATTAATTTTCATTATAGCAAGCATTTTCATTAATAATCTTTTCATTACGACTTTGTTAACATAATAAGGTAATCAATTAATAAGCATGTCAAACTCATTTTTTTAAGCAAACTTTATTGAGTTTTACAGAAGATTTCGTGCACAATCCATGCATCAAAATGATCATGAGTCAGGAGTTTTAGCTAACAAGTCCATTTATGCAGTTAAGTCAGAAGTAAAGTCATTTAGATAGGTCAAGCCTCTCCCTCCTTCCCCCGTAGTCTAACAACAGTATACAATTCTATATTCAACGATTGTGCATCCGTTAATACTTATAACCCCAGAGTGATACTCCCTCCCTAACTACCCCCTCCCTGCCCTCCCACCAGGCGTGTTACTGATAGTCCAATTGCTAAGTGGCAGTACGCGGTTGTGTCTAGATGCTTTTTCCAAGTGCCCGCAGCATCCCACCATGGCCTATTTTTCAATAAGTACCATGTTGTGATATGTCTTCCGACTAACTCCTCAGCTCTATTCTTTGTTCCAGGATAAGCATGTCAAACTCATATCCAAAGCTCTTCTATTTCTCCAAATCCAAGCACTCTTTTAAGGTGCTGGCTCATTAATTTTTTTGTTTCAATGTTATTTTTCTAGATGTGTGCAAAGTGCACATTAGTGTTTCATTATCAAAATCGTTTTTTATGTTGTATAAAGATTAAACAGCATTTACATTGGATCAACCCCCCCCCCCCCTTTGAATGGCTATTTAAGCCATCACATTTTATTCCAACATCAGATCATCACAGAGTACAGTTTGCCGTTTTAAGCCTCTTTCTTCTGGATTCCTCCAGAAATTTCATTTCATCAAAGTATTTACATTGTTCGTCTTCTAATTCAACTTCAGATCTTTTTCTTTTCTCTCCCTGTTGATTCTTTTCATACCGACAAAATTTAATAGACAGTAACATCAGCATTATGCACAGAGAGATTGCCACTAATGCTTTCAAGATAGAAATCACTAGTCCATTACCTAAGTTACCCAACCAGTTACTAACAGTTGACAATCCTTTTCCTATCATTTCGCAGGCACCATCAGATTTGAACCCTTTCAGAACCTTGTTTAAATCAGTAATGTTTTTTAATGTGGTTTTCTAAATCTCTGCTCTTATCCAGTATGAAAGTACAAAATTGTTGAACATTTAACAACCAACAGACTCCGCCCTCCTTTGAGAGAAGGATGTATAGGGCAAGTTGATTCTGCATCACCATTGATCTTATAGAAATAATTTCAATAGCTACAACAGAAAATCCTCCAGCCGTACTGGTGGCTAACTTATCAACTATAGTAGAAAGTTTTCTAATTTTATGTGAGTTTAATGCTACTCCTACAGATGGTATTAAAGCTCCAAAAATATCACCCACTATTTCACTTGCACTCACAATTGTCATCATTCTCCAGTTCTGCTCTTCCAATTCTCCTTCAATTTGTTTCTCATGGAAATTTTGAGAAAAAAATTCCCAAGTTACAACTTCTATGCCATCCTCTCGATAATTTATAAAAGGCATTTTTACCACAAATATAATACACACCAGGAAAGATAGGATCGACTCCTTTAAAAAATCTTCCCCACTTTTCATAAACAACAAATGTATGTTCACACTCACTAATACCTACACATTTTGTGTTAATAGTTGGCCTTTTCTATATATACAAAGCTTTCCTTTATGTTGCCAGTCTAAAGTTAAAGTAGCCATTCCTTCTACTACTTTATGTTATTCTTCTAGCAAGTTCCAAAGGGTTAGTTTCAAAGGTGCATCAGTTTGGATTGTCACATTATTTTGTCTACTCTCTACTAATTCAATGAATTCCTTTTCAGCTCTACCTATTTTACATGTTAGGTTATTTCTATGTGCATAAGCCATGTCCAAAGATTGATTTGGTCTAAATAGATAGTCTATAGTTTCACCAAATGAAGCTTCAGGATATGGATTTAAGCGTTTTAGCACAGGAAGTTCAGCAAAGATCAGATCATCATTTGAATAATAATACTGTAAATGATCAGTAGCATAAAATAAATTGGTTAATAGAGTACAAGAGATTCCATATGTTAACAGAAAACTATGATAGGTAACATCTTCAGCAACTGATGTAGGTAATTGCATACATACATAGCAATCACTAACATCCATTGTGTCAATATATTATGCAATAAACTAGTATATACATTTTGTGAATGATCAATTTTTGAAAAATCAAGATGCAAAGTTTTGTCATACAAAGCAATAGAATCAGCGCTATTCATTTTGGCACTTTTGGAAGAGGTTGTAAGCTTAGAATCTTTTAACAGTACATAATGTAGCAAGTTTAGAATAATAAGCAATGCAATTAATATTAAGGCAATAATGGAAAATACTCCTGCATATACACAATTGCGTCTAAGAGAGATTTCAGTGTTAGGCCTCGTGGCTTCTCACAGTTCAGACCGTTTAACTAATACAAATAATAAACATTTTGAAATAGCAGCAAATGGTTTAAGCAGCTCAAAAGTTCTGCACAAAAACATCAAAGCACAGTTCAATGGTTCTGTTCAGGATGGAAAAATACTCAGATCACCTTTGTTGATGAGTATGTTTAGAATAAAATGTATCAGTCCTTCAAGTGGTACACCAAGATCAAAATTCAATTCCACAACAAAGTTTGTTTCAAGGAGGTTTAGGTGGACTCGTATTGTTAAAACAAAAGGTTTGGAATTCCATCTCCCAGTCATTTGCCTCCAGATAAGTCCATTCAGGAGTAGAATACTTTTGGCTGGGTACTCTTGCTCTTTTCGATCTCATCACAGCTGTTCGCTCATCATCACTGTCACTCTGATTGGACTGTTTGGAGTTTTCAAGGATAGTTTGTGGTACTCGCCTTTCGGTTAGGCAGTGTCTCAGAATTTCACTTCTTCTTGACCAACGGTCTCTGGGTACAAGTTGCTATTTTACTGCACTAGGCCCTTCGTTAGGATCTGTAGCTCACGTAGTCGACTCTACTGGCTGAGACCCTTCGGTATCGAACATAGCCGACTCCCCCTCAGGCCAAACGAGTGCTGTCCAGCTGCTTGCAGGTCTCCAGCAGCTTGACTAACTTGCTCCCTCTGTCTCACTGTAACCACCGGCACATCAGGAACAGGCACTGTTATGTCATTAAGGGGATGTGGGACTCTGCGAGTATGGGCAGTGTGTACCAAGTTCGGAAGACCAACTCACTTCACAGCAGTAGTTGGGACCAGGATCACCTGCTAAGTCCCTCTCCAACAGGGTTCCAAGCACAACTTCTGTACGTACTTCTTCTCCATTACCCAGTCACTGGAACTGAGGTCATGGCACTGCTCCTGTTGAGTTGCAAGGGCAGCCTCTCCAACCTGGTGAGGCACAGAATGTGTCACATCAGCCAAACGTGTGCAGTAGTCAAATATCAAGTCATCTGTGATATTCACTAGAGCGTTCGCAGGAACAGCTGGCTGTCTCATCACTCTCCTCATGATGACTTCATGAGGTGACAATCCTGTCTAGTGTACTTCTCAGACTCATCAACACAAGAGGCAATGCATCAGGCCACTTTAATGAAGCTGAAGTACACACCTTCGCCAATCTGGATTCAAATGTGCAGTTAATCTGCTCCACCAGTTCAGAAGCCTCTGGACGGTAACTGCAATGGATCTTCTGCTCAACTTGTAATGCCGCAAATAAAATTTTCAGGACCTCATTTTTAAAATGAGTTCCTCGGTCTGACTCAAGAGAAGTTGGAAATCCAAACCTTGGAATCAAATCTCTTATAAACATGTTAGCTACTGTGAGACTGTCATTTCTATGGGTTGGATAAGCCATCACCAAAACATATTGCAAACCATTGCAAATGAGCATTTCAATGAAGTCCATTTGCATCCAGTTAAAGGGACCTCCTGATCTTCCTACATGACTTAATGTAACTTGCGTTTTTCTTCCAACATTTTGTTGTTGACACACTACACAAAGATGGCACTGATTTTCAGCAATCAATCTGGGATTAAACCACCTCTGTCGAAAGAGGTGTTATGTTATGTTATGTTATGTTACAGTGATTTCTAGCGCGCACGGCTACTCAGGAGTGTCCCGGCGCGAGGAGCCACTAGTAGAAACAGTATGGAACAGGAGAAATTATCCTTAGGTAAACAGCAGGGTTTTAAGTCTTTTCTTAAACATGGTGGGGTCGTGGATGCTGCGCAGTTCAAGGGGGAGAGAGTGCCAAGCTTCGGCTGCTTAGAAGGGCAGAGAGCTGCCTCCAATTCTTGTCCGCCAAAAGCGAGGGATCGCAGCTAGGCACTGTGAAGCGGAACGCAGATGCCTTCGTGGAGTATAAAAACTAAACCGCTTCCTCAAATAGAGGGGACATATACCATAGAGGGCTGAATGGGCCATCATGAGAGCTTTAAATTTCACTCTTTGGGCCACTGGTAGCCAGTGCAGGTCCTGCAAATGATGTCTGACGCTGGACCTGCCCGGGATACCCATCAGAACTCTGGCCGCGGTGTTCTGTATTACCTGAAGTTTCTTAAGCTGGTATCCTGGTAGGCCAATATAAAGTGCATTGGCATAGTCAAGGCGGCTAAGGATCAGAGCGCGCATGACCATTTCCTTGGCGGACCTGGGTAATAGAGGAAGAAACCTCCTAAGAGACTTCAATGTGCCAAAACATTGACCGGCCAGTTTTTTTACATGTGTAGAGAACCTGAGATTTTCCTCGAACCAGACGCCCAGGTTCTTCACTGCCTGTCCCGAGGAACTGGAAAGTGGATATTCTGGTGGCCAAAGTGCTTCCCTGAACTGAGGGGAAAGGATCCAAATAGGAGGATTTCGGACTTGCCCTCATTGCACTTTAACTGGGCGGCTGCCAGCCATTTGAAAACGGCTGATAAACAGTTTTTAGCTTTCGCTGAAGAAATATCTGAGTCCTTCCAAGTGAAGAGGAGCTGGGTATCATCTGCATAGGCGATGATTTTGCTCCCAGCTCCTCAGCCAGATAGACCAGAGGGGTGACATAAACATTAAAAAGGAGGGGCTCAGGGTAGAGCCCTGAGGTACTCCAGTAGTCACCTTTGTGGATTTGATGAGAAAGGAGGTAGCCACACTTGCTGTGATCTGTCAACCAAAAATGATTTAATCCAATCCCATGCAGGGCCTATGACACCAATATTTGCAAGGCGTGCTAATAGCAGTGAGTGTGGCACTGTGTCGAAGGCGGCAGAGAGGTCTAATAAAATCAGAGCCGCTCTCCCGCCCCCATCCAAGCATTCTCTAATGGCTTCTGATATTTCCACAAGCGCCGTCTCCGTGCTATAAGTAGCTCTGAACCCTGACTGAGCGGGATGTAATGATCCTGAGGTCTCTACAAAACTGGCCAGCTGCTTGAAGACCGCCTTTTCACATACCTTAGCTACCGCTGGAAGGAGGGAAATAGGGCGATAGTTGGCAGGATTGGCCGGGTCCAGAGAGGGTTTTTTAAGCAGAGGGAGAAGTTTGGCCTGCTTCCATTTGGGCGGGACTATGGCAGATCGGAAGGACATATTGATAAGTGAATTAACTTCTGGATTAACAACTTCTGCCACAGCCGCCAGCAAGCGGGCATGGCAAGGGTCGGTTGGTGAGCCAGATTTCAGGGATTTTAAAATAGTCAATGAATCTTGGTGGGCAACAGCAGAAAATTCAGACAGGGAGAAGGATGGATTAAAACCATCATGATTGGGACTGGCCATGTTCAGCGGGATAGGTAGTTCCTGTTCATGGTCAAAACTGGCTTGTATAGTCTGGATTTTAACAATGAAGGAACTCGAAAGTTTCTCACACCAGATGGCTGACGGAGGTAGCGCTATCTCCTCTGCCCTCGGGGTCATCATTGCATCTCTTCCTACATGCACAGGACCATGATAATGTCTAGCCATAGATGGTAATAAACTGTCAGGTAATACAGGTCTGCCATCATTATAAACCTAAACTTCGTCCTCCCTCTTGGTATATCCAGCTCGCACCCAACTCTGCTGTTCAACTTCTGTAACTTCTTCCTGAAATCTTATAACTTCATCCCAAGTATCAATAGTAGTTAACAACAGTTTGCAATTTGTGACATCCAATGTTTCATTCATTGAATCCCCATCAAAGGTATGAGCATTTAATGCACAATATTTGGCTAACTCGTCAGCATAGCTATTGCCAACTGTCACGTAGTCGGTGCCTTGCCTATGAGCTATGCACTTGACTACTGCAATTTTGGCAGGTAACTTTAGGGACTGCAAAGGGTTCTTACACTTTCTCCATTTCGTATAGGTGATCTGGAGGAATTTATGAACCCATTCAGGGACCACAATTGCCCGAAATCATGTACGACTCCAAAGCCATGCTGACTATCGGTGAAGATTGTCACCCTGAGTTGTTCTGAAATGCTTCAGGCAACGTGAGCTGAATACACTCCTTGCAACCATGACGCTTCAACAACACCTGCAACTGTACGAACAGCATATTCAGCTTTCTGATTTCCTTCATGATCTGTTAAACAAGAACCATCAACAAACAACACATGGTCAGATTCAGGCAAAGGTACATCTTATATATCAGGTATTGGCTTTGTACATAATTCAGTCACATCCAATCAATCACATTCAACTTCATCATTCACAGTTTCATTTCCAGGAAATGGCAACAGAGTGGATGGATTCAAAATAGTATACCTTTTAAGAGTTACGTGCTCTGTGCCAAAAATAATTTGTTCATACTTTGTAAGTCTACTGTTGGTGAGGTACTGTGTTTGAGTACGTGTTAACAGTACTTTGACCGAATGTGGTACAAACACAATGAGTGGATGTCCCATGACTATGCTTTCACACTGTTCAAGATTCACACATGCAGATGCAACCGCCTTCAAACATCCAGGCAAAGCTTCTGCAAAAAGGGTCTTGGTAGTCGAAAAGTATGCTATTGGTCTACATGCGCTTCCATGCATGTGTGTCATCACTGAAAGAGAGCAGCCTTCCCTTTCACTGCAAAATAACACAAAGCATTTGTTGTAATCAGGCACTCCCAGAGCTGGTGCCCTGCAAAGGCATTCTCGCAGCTCAGTGAAGGTATTCATGCAACTGTCATCCCAAGGTACCGGATCAGACATGTCTTTGTGTGTCAACCTCTGGAGAGGTTTTGCTGTTAAGGAAAAGTTTGGCATTCATTGTTGACAGTAGCCCACCATTCTTAGGAACATGTGGACTTCCTATTGAGTAGGTGGTGGACTCATGTTAAGAATTGCAGAGATTCTTTCTTGTGACACTTTTCATGCTCCTTTTTCAATGTGATGTCCTAAGTACAGGACTTCGGTTTGGCAAAATTGTAACTTAGTCAGCGACACTTTATGTCTATTTTCAGCTATATCATTTAAAAGGGAAATAGTATCAATCTTGGAAGCTTTTTTGGTATTTGACGCCACCAATAGGTTGTCAATGTACTGCACTAGAAGTGAATGATGAGGCATTACTAGAGACTCAAGATTCTTTTTGAGGATCTGAAAAAAGATTGAGGGGCTTTTCGTATACTCTTGTGGGACTCGGCACCATGCCAAAACACGATTGCCGAAATGGAAAGCAAAAAGATACTGACTATCCTCATGCAAAGGGACAGAAAAGAAGGACTAGCACAAGTCAATAACTAAAAACCATTCGGCCTCGCATGGAATCTGAAATAGTATCACAGCTGGATTCAGTACCACAGGACAACAAGGAACAACAATAGTGTCCACCTTTCACAAATCCTGCACAACACGATACTTGCCATTCTGCTTATGCGAGCCCATAATTGGTGAGTAACATGGAGTTCCCATTATCTCCTTCAGGATCCCTTGCTCAATTATTGAGTCGATCACAGAAGTAATACCGGCAATAGTATCTGGAAACAAATGTTATTGTGGGATTCTTGGATATTTTGCATTTGGCTTCACTGTGATTCAGACAGGTTCAACACCTTTGATTAGTCTGATATCTTTACCTGTAAAGTCCCAGACTTTGGATAACACAATGTCTCGTAATTCAATGGGCAGGTCATCTCTCGTTAAAAGGGGATACATCCCTATGTCAGATCTTTGTCTAGCAAGCTTAAAAACAACATCTTCGTCATTGGTATGAAATTCAATACCATTTGGAGTGCAATAGATAGAACAATTAAGCTTGCACAACAATTCTCGTCTGAGTAGATTAACTGGACTTGAATCACACACCACAAATCGGTGTCGATCCTCAAATGACCCTATTTTAACTGGAACTGCTTCAGAAATCGGGGTGACCAACATTTTATTTATAACTCCTACGACCTGGATACTTTGTTCCCGAAAGGGGTAGGTTAGAAATCTCTGCTGTTCTTACAGTATAGCGGATAGCACCAGTGTCAACAAGGAATAAGACATGGCTCCCATTTACCTCTCCGTCCACATATAGACTACTCTGGTCTACCTCTAAGGCTGCACCAAGCACGCAGTCCTCGCCTGCCGCCTCAGGCACCGTCATGCTGATGGGTCCTGATCGAAGTCATCTGTCTGAACCAAATATTGTTGTGATGAGCCCTGAATTGGGAGAGAGTTTCTGTTTGTCTGCTGATTCTGCTTCACATTATATCTTGGTACCTGAACATTTTGTTGTGGCATTTGAGCTTGTGGTATCTGCATTGATTGGGATGTACTAAGATTTTGAACTCTGTCTTTGTGTCTGTTGAGTCTGAACCATGTTATTTCCCTGAGACTAGTATCTGATTTTCATCATTAATCACATTAAGCCTATGCTAGCATTTCCAATGCCCAAATTTGCCACATACATGACACAGATTTATTCTTTTCAAAGCTAACACATCAACACCCTTTCTAGAACCCCTGGACCAGCACGACCTTTACCCTATGACTGAAAATGTTGCTGTTAAAAACAATTAACACCTTGCATCATTGGAACCTGATTATATCCTCCCTGTACCGGAATCGTGTTTTCAAACCCTGACTGATTCTGTCCTTTCTGCACAGCTTTCATTTGTGCAATCATACTTTTTCTTTCAATCTCTTGTGTTTCACTTCTATTTCATATCCACAATATTTTGTATATTGCAGGATTTCATCAACAGGCTTGTTCTGCCAGCATATTAAATGCTGATGAATCATGGTAGCATTTTCGGGTCTCAAACCATTCACAAACCTGTAAACAAAATGTCCCACATCTTTCTCTGCCACATTTTCCATTCCACTGTACTGTCTGAAGACCTGTATCAATCTCTCGTGATAGGCATGCACTGTTTCCTTAAGTTCTTGGGTCGTTCTGTCAATCCCCAACCAATCAATCTCTTTAGGAGAAATCTTCGTTTTCAGGAAATGTACTACCTGGTGGTATTTCTTTAATACCACTGGTGAGGGTGCACCTGTTTTAGGATCCCTATTTGGTTCTGTGTTAGACCTGGCTTGTCCAGCGGGTTTACCCCTAGACATTGTGCTTTTTGGCCTTCTGTTTCTGACCTGTTTTTGTTGGTTTTATGACTCTGGGAACTTTACCACTGCTGATCAGTGCTAAAGTGCATATGCTCTCCCTGTAAATTGTATTTATGGATTGGTGATTCCATTATTGGCATATTTACTTACTTACTTATCAACTTTATTCGATCTAAATAAATTAGACCATAAAAGCACATCAAAAAAGATACATCAAAAAAGATACATCAAAGTACAATACAATAAAAGTCCCATAGCATTAACAATAATACATATTTTAAAAACAGTTCATCTAATTTCCAGTTAAATATTTGTCTGTTACCTCGATCAGCTTGCCCCCACTAAAGTTCTAAACATGCAATCAGAAATGTGTGTGCAGGAGTGTAAAAACCTCAAATCTGGGTCCGCCATACATCCCTATTCTAGTTTCTTATATTGATTCTTATAAATGAATTATTAATAGAATCCATATTTTAATATTAAGTGAAAAGCATGTTGATTTAGCAGACATGTATCATATGATCACTTATCTATTACCATACAGGGTTATTCGTATCACCTATCAAAATGTTCTTCCTAGCATAAAAAATACTCCATAAAAAACTTGACATTCTTACACAAATATCAATGGTGGGCAGTGTCTGTAAAGAGGTACGCTGGACGACATTGGGTAAACGATAGAGACTTTAAAAGGCTTAAAATATGACGTTCCCTCAGCTTTTTACAAAATTTACAAAAGAGTACAACATGCATTGTACTCTGAGTCATGGTGTTGTCACAGGGGTATTTACATAAGTTTGAGGACCAATCATTGGGTCCAGGGAAGCTAACCTTCCGGTGAAAGGTGTCCATTCTGAAGCGAGTCAGGATGAATCGATGCTTTTGGTTAAGTACAGCTATCAGGTAATACTGCATGTCATAATTAGTTAGAATGAGCTGATTCCTTAGGACAGTGTGCTTTAGTAAATCAACACACGACCTTAAATTCTCTAGGCGCATTAAACATTCAGCTTTTAAATCTTTCCTACTGATTCCAACTAGAGATTCAGGGTTGTTAAAATAGTCTGGGTGCCCCAAATCCTGAGAAAAACGCTGTATGTATGTCAGCCATGGCATACGTGTGTGTAGGGTTGATTTTAAACAGTCCTTTATGATAGAGCAATTTAGGGCAGTATGTTCAGATGACCAGACTTTATGCCACAGTAAGATAGGTTGGATCTTAAGTAAGTCAGAAAGAAACAATACTCCCAGCTCAGCATGGCACACGAACGTAGGAGCACTTTTAGGTGTAGCAAGCAAATATCTCAGAAACTCATTTTCCACAAGTTGTAACGCGGTACAATTTGCATGCCCCCATATACCCGCCCCATATAGTACTTTACTAAAGCATTTAGTCTTATAAATCGTGAGCATCTGTTGAGGGGGATTTGTACCTAACCTGATGGTGAATTTTCATAGCGCCATACAGGCGCTTCTGAATTGTAGTGCCCTGATCTTAATAGCGCGATTCCATGTGCCTTCTTTGTCAAATAAAATCCCCAGATATAAAAAATCATTAGTGAATTCTATGGTAGTGTCCAGGATTTTGATGGCACGACAAGTGCCAGTTTTCCTCCACACTTCATTATAAATGTTTTGGTTTGGTTCACTTGCAACTTGAGATCTTGCATATAATTAACAAAATCATTAAGTACAGACTGCATTGTAAGGGGGGTGCGGGCCATTAGAACAGCATCATCTGCGTAGAGGAGGGCAGGCACGGGGCGATGACCCACCTGAGCGAGATCTTTAGAATTTAAGGTAAGAGCAGTGCCTACGTTATTTATGTAAAGCGAAAAGAGAAAAGGTGTGTGAACACAGCCCTGTCTCACCCCTCTCTCTACGCTGAAAGGCTCTGAACATTCACTCATAGTCCCATATCTGACCCTTCCTTTCATGCCAGAGTACAAATCCCTCAAAAAGGAGATAATCGAAGGCTCCACTCCCATATCAGACATTATTGCCCATAGCTTAGAGTGGTTGACGCAGTCGAAGGTGGAAGACAGGTCTACAAATCTCAAATATAATTTCCCACCCTTGATCTTAGTATATTTTCCCAATATAATGCTCAGGTTGAGGCCATGTTCTATAGTCCCAACTCTGGTGCGGAACCCATATTGAAGATCAGACAAAATACCCTCAGATTCGGCCTACTCTTGAAGCCTGTTTAAAATTATTCGGCCCACTATCTTCACTAGTGAGTCGAGCAATGAGAGCGGCCTATAACAGGCAGGGTTATGTCAATCTCCTTTTTTATAGGTTGGTACTATTATGGATTCCGCCCATGTGGGGAGAAAACCTAAATTACAACAGGCCCTTAAAACAACAGTTAAAATAGGTCCCCACAAAGCAATATCAGCTTTATACAGGTCCACAGGGATGGCATCGGGACCAGGTGCCTTCCCCCCTTTGCTAGCTTTAATTGCGCTGTTAACTTCCTCTAAACTGAACAGTGTAATACTGGTAGTTTGTCTAAAATCTATGTTGTCATTAAGTTTAGGTGCCTGAACAGGATCTGATGTGGGAGAGGGGGCAGAATAGATGCCGGAGAAGTGTTTAATCCAGTCATCCTCTGGTTTCGCAACCACATTCCCAGGACCGCCGTCCTCTGTCAGTGATGAAGAATTAACAACCTTCCAAAATGCATTATTGTCGTTGTTAAGACTTGCTTCGCGTAAGGCATCCCATGCCTCTTCTCTTAACCGTATTTTCCTTTGTTTCAGTGCCTGTTTATAGACAAGTCTACACAACAGGACCTCAGCTCTACACCTACGATTTTTGTGTAGTGCCTCCTTGAGCCTTTTATTGGCCTTAGTGCATGATGAATCAAACCAGCCACTACTCTTTTTATTTCTTTTCATAGTTGTGTGGAGGCTCTCCTTTACAGCCTGTGTTATAGTCAAAAAGGCATTAATGATCTCCTTTGGCTGTAAAGTATCATTTAAGCAGATCTCAAAAGCTTCCCCCGTATTACGGAATAGTTTTCTTAGGAACCCCTCAGGGGTGATCTGTTGCCACCACAGGGAGTAGCCGTTGAGAGTAGCTAACTCGAGTTCTCCAGTATGAGTTGAACCAGGACGATGCTGTTTTCTAGTGAGTAGCTGTTAGACTTGGCTTTTTCAGCGGGTTTATCCCCAGACTTTTTGCTTTTTGGCCTCCTGTTTTTGACCCTGTGTGTGTTGGTTTTAGGACTCTGGGCACTTTACCACTGCTAATCAGTGCTAAAGTGCATATGCTCTGTGTAAAGTGTGTTATGGATTGGTGTTTCCATGATTGGCCTATTTGATCTATGTGTCAGTCCCTTGTAAAGTGCACTGAGAGTGCCAGGGCCTATAGATCAAATGCTGTTGGTGGGCTGCAGCACTGGATTGTGCCACCCACGCAAACAGCCCGTAAAGTGTAACTCTGGCCTGCCATTGCAGAGCCTGTGTGCAGCCTGGGGCTGCCATGTCGACTTGGCAAGTGCACACACTTGCAAGTTCCTAAACCTTCCCTTTTCTACATGTTAGTCACCCCTAAGGTAGGCCCAAGGTACCCCTGTGGGCAGGGTGCATTGTATGTGAAAGGTAGGACATGCCCTGGTGTGTGTGGCATGTCCTGATAGTGAATTACAGCCTATTTCGTTTTTCACTATTGCAAGGCTACTTGTTCCCCATAGGCCAGAATGGGCAGTTTTGATTATTACAGCTTATAATCCTAACTGACCCAGGGAACATGGTAGAAATTCGAGTTTAGTATGCCTGGACTCAGAATGATAAAATGCATCTTTTAGTGAAGTTGGTTTTAACATTCTGTGTTTGAAAATACCACTTTTAGAAAGTGGGTATTTTCTTGTCTAACCATCCAAGCCTGCCTCTGCTAGGTTGTGTATTCCTTGTCTGGAGTGTGAGTGACAGGGGCTGGGGGATGCCATGAGACAGGGTGAGTCAGCACAGGGCTAAATAGCCAGATCTACATGTAGATGGGTGGGAGGAGTTGCACCTGGGACCTGAATAGGGCTGGGCCTTCCCTCCACAATGCTGGCTCCACCTCCTGTGGTGTGTCTGATGTCCCTGGCCTGCACTGTGAAAGGAAAGAAGGAGACTTGTCAACAAAGTGCTCCAGGACTGACCAGAACTGGTTTGGACTAGGCAAAGGCCTCTCTGCCTTCAGAGGACAAAGAGAAATTGAGGATAAAAAGGGGGACCCAACCCCAGAAAATTGGAACTCTTTTGGATCAAGAAGACTGCCAAGAAGAAGAGCTGGAGAAGCTGTGAGGAGGAACTACCACTTTGCTGTGTGCTTTGCTGTGTTGGCCTGCAGTGGCTGCTTCTGTCTTGGGCAGTGAAAGGACTGGAACTGAACTTTCTGCAATCTACTTTGTGAGTGTCTCCAAGGGCTTGAGGTAGAGCTTGCCCCCTGTTCAAGAAGTCTCAGGAACAGTAAAGACTTCAAGTTCTTCTGCCCTCAGCACTGGGGATTGTGTGTTTTGTGCTGCAACAGAAGAAAAGCAACTCGACGACGTCGACGACGCCGCTGCCGACTCCGTGTCCTGACGGCACCGCAGAGGGCATTGCC
This sequence comes from Calotriton arnoldi, assembly GCA_963921515.1. NCBI lineage: Eukaryota > Metazoa > Chordata > Amphibia > Caudata > Salamandridae > Calotriton > Calotriton arnoldi. The sequence continues at coordinate 3,290,447 of CAWUFW010000215.1, read as the reverse complement.
GCAAAGCCGCACCGCGACCCTGGTCTCACCGACGCCGCCTGCTGACGCCGCCACCGAGCCACTGCTCGCACCGAGACCTGTGGGCACCGCACTCCGCACCGCCTCGCTTCACGACGACGCCGTGGCATTCCCGATGACGCCGCTCCACGCCGGACTCGACGCCGCTGCTTGCACCGTGGTTCAGGGGCACCGCTCATAAGTTACACGACGCACCGCCCTCATCCCGCACCGCAGCGCAGCCTTGGCCCACTGACGCCGGTGCCATCGACTCCCGTTCGTCAGCCGACGACAGCGCTGCAGCTACGACGACGCCGCTGCTGCACCGTGACCTGCCAGCACCGTGACGAGCACCGCCTTCATCTCACACCGCGACCCTGGTCTCACCGACGACGCCATCCGACGACGCCACCGAGCCGCTGCTCGCACCGCGACCTGAGAGCACCGCACGCCGCACCGCTGCACTTCGCACCGCAGCACCCAACGCCGGCCGACGGCAGCGCTCCTGACTTCAACAGAGGAGATCGATCTGCAACGCGTGTGACTTCGAGGGCCCCGACGACGCCTGCACCGACCTCCGGACCAGACGCCTGCGGACGCCGTGTTTTCGAAAGCTCACCGCGAGGTCATCGACGCCCTGCATTTCTGAAAGGTACTGTTTGCAAGTCTTCCCGACACCGTAGCTGACCCGCGACGCCGCGGTCAGCCAGAACTGTTTGTATTTGTTTGTTCACGACGCCGTGATAGCCCCGGACGGAGCTATCGACATCAAGGAACTGTTTTTAAGGACAATTTGATAACAGAAGATTTTTAATGTACTGTACTGTGGATTTTTATCGTATTTGGTCTTGTTTTAAAGTATATAAAAATAGTGGATATTTTTCTAAACTGGTGTGGTGTCAGTTTGTAGTGCTTACACTGTATTACTGTTGGTTATGTGCAAATGCTTTACACACTGCCTCTAGAATAAGCCTGACTGCTCGTGCCAAGCTACCAATGGGGTGAGCAGGGGTTATTTTAGGAGTGTAACTCCCTTACCCTGACTAGGAAGAAGGGTCCCTACTTGGACAAAGGTGCAAGCCCTTGCCAACTAGAGACCCCCATTTCTAACAGTAGCGCTGATGAAATTTGTACAGAGTGTGGAAAGTGATCACTTAATGGGATAGAGTGAGTATTAAAATTAAAAACGTGGGTGGCAATATTGTTTGATGATAAAACATAGTCAATAATACTGTTGGTATTTCTCCCATTAAAGGTGCACCTAAACGGGGCATACGGAGATTAAATTTTGTTCGCGAATGACAGATCCAGTTTATAAATAAGTTCATTTAATTTATCTCCAAATTGATTGTGAGTGAAATGTGTTTGGCCCACATCATCTAAGTTATTCATACCACATGTTTTGCCAGAGGATGAGCTACATAGTTGAATGTTAAAATCACCTCCCCACAGAATAGAGAGCTTCTTCCTACTGCTATTGTTTATGCAAATGTGTTATAATTTTGCAGCTTATGGCATTGTTATACAAATGTATCACTGCTAACCTGGCCAGACCTGAGCCTTCACACACAATTACTTGATAATAAGGGTTGTTTAGTTCTTTAACTATACTTACAGATTGTAGGTTATTAGAAGCAAAGATGCAAAGGCCTCCTTTGAATCTACCATGTGTAGTTGAAATGGCAGGGACATGATATGTTCTAAACCCATTCATATGCACAGGTTCCTTGAGCCAGGTCTCTTGGAGGCAAATAAAGTTAAAGCCCTCAACAAATTCTAACCATTTTGGGCTATTGGTTTTGTTCCGGAGTCCTGAAACGTTCCAGAACAAAAATCCAATGTTGCTGACAGAAAGATGGGAACAAATCCCTGCACTGTTAATTAACATTGTATCTATAATGGGCTCAGCGGATGGCTGTACAAAAGCGGCAGGGTTTAAAGTACTTAGACCAAATAATTCTTTAGTAGGTGCACCCTCTCCGGGGTTAAACCTTGCAGTTGTCCTAACTCCCCTCGTTACCTTCCCAGTGCTCCACATCGGGTCAATCTAACCCATCAGGGTTTGCTAATTCCTGAAACTTATTAAGGGTTGGGACATTATAAAAATGGTTAGACAGTGGTATCAGAATACGTGGGGGCACTGATCGATTAGAGGCCCCGGGAGTGATTGGTTGATAGAAGTAACCTAGTGGGAGAGCAGAGATCGTACTTGTGTTGACATGAGTGGGCCTGGTTCTATTTAGGACGGTCTCCACTAGTCTTGGTGTTTTAAAAGATAGAACAACACAGTATCCTGGTAGAGATTTCTGTGTCCTGCCCACCCATTTAGTTCGCCTTACCATCTTTATATCATCAAACAAGTGTTCCATCAGACCTGATCTGACCCCTAGCCAATTTAATGCCTTGTTCCTAAGGGAGGTCCACGATTCCGTGTTCTGTGCAAGTAAAGGTGGAACATTTGCCAGGACAATTACATATGGGGTGGCAGCCGTGGGGAGGTTTAAAAATTCAGTTGGATGTAATTGTGATGCTTGTGTAGATCTGGTGTTGACTAATGGGGGAAAGGCGTTAACTGGTTTCTCCCCTACAATAGGTCCTAATCCGGAATAGGCATGAGGTATTGTGTCCTGGGTGCTCTGAGTGCGTGGTTGATTTGATTGCCTCTCTACATTGTTGTATACAAGTTATGACTAGTGTCTACATTCCCAGTAATGTCTCCTGATGATCGAATATTTAGTTGGTCCAGACAGGTCGTGCATTTGATTTCCAATTGTTTTAGGCGTATTTGTTTTACTGGTAAATCCCTCGTACAGTGCACTGTGTGTGCCCAGGGCCCAGGGCCTGTAAAGCAAATGCTGCTAGTGGGCCTGCAGCACTGATTGTGCCTCCCACATGAGCAGCATGTAAATGTAACTCAGACCTGCCACTGTAGTGTCTGTAGTGTCTGTGTGCAGTTTGGTCCGAGATCATCGATTCTGACACAGGCCCTGTTGTGGAAGTACCGACGCATCGAGGGGACACAGCTGAAATCATCGCAGCACATCCCGGGTCTTCACGCATCCATTCGTACCGGATTGTCACGCATCGTATCGAAGCATCAAGTCTGTTGCATCACTGGGGGATGCAGTAAGAAACTGACGCATCACCTCCCCACACAGTAAGAAACCGACGCATCACCTCCTCTCCGGTGAGGAACCGACGCATCACCTCCCCTGGGCAGCAGGAAAGAACCGACGCATCACCTCCCCCGGAGCAAGGAACTGACGCATCACCTTCCCTGAGTGTAAGGAACCCACGCGTCACCTTCCCTGCGACCCTTTTTGCTTTCATTTGTCGACGCATCCAAGGTAATTTGTGTAAAAGTGTTGCATCCAACATTTTCTTGGAACAGAACTGTTTCTACCTTTTAAGAAGCATATTTTTAGTACTGTATGGTGGATTCTTTTCGTTTTGGTTTTGTTTGGTTTAGATAAAGATTACTTATTTTTCTAAACTGGTGTGGTGACCATTTGTAGTGTTTTCACTGTGTTACTGTATGCATGCACAAATGCTTTACACACTGCCTCTGAGATGAGCCTCTCTGCTCGTGCCAAGCTACCAAGGGGGTGAGCAGGGGTTATTTTAGAAGTGTACCCCCCTTACCCTGACTAGGAAGAAGGGTCCCTACTTGGACAAAGGTGCAAACCGTTGCCAACTAGAGACCCCCATTTCTAACATTTTCTGCATCAGGCCAATCCACAGAAATTTTACACTCCGTGCATAGGTCACCTGGAACCACAATATCAAATAAGGTATTCAAATCAATCAATAAAACTTTCAAAATTTTCACAAGCCTTTCAATCTGCCTGTACCATTCAAATGGATTTTCTCTCAATTTCCGAATTCCTTTGTGAAAGACAAAATATCAGCTCTAGTCCAAGGCACATGTACATATCCTCCACCAGATACTTCTCTCATAGGAAGCATTTGTATTACCTCTTCTCCATTGATTGAAACTGGAGACACTTACATCCTAACTTTCTTCGTTTCCTTCTTTTTCAACTATCTACCTTCCCATTTTTCTCTCTCGCTCCATTTCTTAACCAGGGTCATTGTTTCCTTAGTCTGTAATTTCATTCCAACTGCCCTCATGTTAGCAAAATCTCTGTCGCTAAAATCTAAGCTATATGTATTTTGCAAAACCTTTGATTTCTGAACATCAATTTCATATTTCTGAGCCAATTCAATCAGTTTTTCACGAGTTTGCCTAGCTCGTCTTGTAATATCTTTGCAGTGAAACAATAGTTCTCCTGGTAGGTATCTAATTGAGATGGACTAAGAGATCCCAAAATCATTTCTTCTAACTCTCCCTTTAGTTTGGCCACATCTAATGTTCTTTCCTTTTCCGGGACTTGAACAGGTTCAGGACTTTTATTGTTATTTGGGGTGCTCAACCCTTTGGGCCAATCATCGAATTCTTGAGGAGTAAATTCTGATTGTTCTCCTGAAGTAGTTGAATGCATTTCTCCATTGGTCAAATCATTGCTTGTTTCAGGTTGCATAAAAGATGTTCCAGGAACTGAAATTCCCCTGGGTACATTCGTCTCAGAAGCAATGTAACTTGTTGCAGGAGGCTCACCTGTTCTGGGAATGAAAAAGGTGTTAACCTCTGAATCATTCTGCTAGCGAGTTCAAAATGTTGCTGATTTAAAATGGAACCTGTACTCTTAGTACCTGTAGTATTGCTTCTAGTTGAAACCATAGGCGTCTGAAGCAATGATCTTGTTGTCAAATCTAATGGGTTAGCATATAAAGTATTCATTCCGGTAGGTGCGGCCAAAGTATGAGCAGTATTTCCCTGTGACCTAAATTTATAGAGAGGTACAACAGGATCAATAGTAACGGAAACAGTCAAAACATCTGGAGCATTCAAATCAGATGGGTTCAAAGGAGCCATTAATCCTGTCTCCCCCCTTATAGGAGAAAAAAGTGTAGTCTCTTTAGATTTTTCAGGTTCAATTGGAGCATTTGGAATTTCAGGTGGATTTCCGTTTGTCAAACCTTCACTCTGTGATTCATTGTATGGTGGTGGACGATTCATCAATAAGTCATTCAAGAAATCATCATCTATATTGCTACTTACTCCTTCTATTTCAGCATCACTCTTTTCTGTCTCTGTGTTTCCTCTTTTCTTTTCTTTTCATTTTCCCCTAGCTTCTCCATTAAATGTTATCAATGGATACATTCTGGTTCCCGTAATGACATCTACTCTCCACGCTTTCTGTTCTGCATCCCATTTAGCTTCCAAGTACAGATCTATAGCTTTCTTACATCTTACCTTATACTTTTCTTCCTCTTTCTGATGAGCTATGTGTTCCCAGGTATTTAATGTCTCAAATTGAGCAGGTCTAGGTGGTGGTCTCATTTCATTTCGTAAATTGTTCTCCTTAAATTCACAATGATTCTCAAATGAAATGTCCCATAACGCGGAAACTGTAAACCTTCATCTTTTTCTGTTATTTTGTGCCATTGTTCGAGGCAAATAAATGGATGTAATCCTTTATCCATCATTACGATGTATCCTGGCATACCCTCAGGCAGTATGTCTTCTCCTACTTTAACAGTTATGGTCACATCTCCCTGTATTAATTTTTGTAATGCTTTAAGAAATGTAATTTTTATTCAATTTTGTATTCACAAATGTTTTCCACAATCAGGGAATTAAATTCTTCCACAATCCTTTAGTTTGGCAATCACAACCAATATTAGTGCAACTCTGTATGACGTATACAACCAATCTCACTCGGCTTTACACCAACTGACCAATCGCAGCGTGACACACTGTGACATCATTCTTGCTCCTTGCAGCAGTTCACCCTCCTTTACAATTTTCTACGGCGCGTTCTTCTAAACAAATGCACAATATAATGCAAGGAAATTCAACAACTAAGTTTGTCTGCTCCACTAAAGAAAAATTATGTTTCTCTCATTCAAAAGGTAATACGAAACAATATTATTTCTATACCTTTTTTTATCATTCACTTCAGAAGAGACCTCCACCAGCGAAGTCTCACTCTAATTGAGATATATATATATATATATATATATATATATATATATATATATATTAATTATAGAATTATATTACATATATATAAACCATAAGTAGTATATACATTTGTTAAGCAGGCCTAAAGAATAGCTATATTTTTGAAAACCATAGTTATACATATTTGTACAAAGAAATACACATATCTAGAGACATACATATAATCATATTATAAATGTTTACATGCACAGGAATATGCTGTACAACTCTTGAGTAGTCTTCTGAAGATGAGATCGTTATCCATGGATGTTATGTTTCGGGGTAATGAATTTCATAGTTCGACTGCTTGAACAGAGAAAGATGTACCACCTCTGTCTTTTTATTGTATGGTGCGGTTTTGAGGCAAGGTGCCAATCTTGAGTGCAGGTTCCTTTGTTTACTGTATTTGGAGATTTTATTCCTGATAAAAAAGTGGTCCTGTTCCATGTATTGCTTTGTGGGTAATACAAAGCAGCTTGAAGGTGGAGCTTCTGGTAACAGGTAACCAATGTAAGGCCCTCAAGGCAGGGGAGATGTGGGCTTGTGGCTTTACATGGGATCCTTTCCCCTTTGGAAATGTAAAACAAAAAGGTTGCTGGACAGTGGATAGTGGTCCACTTCCAACACTTAAGCAAACTTTTTTTTCCTTTAAAAAAAATGGGCTGCGGTTAAAAACAAATGTTATTTAATTTAAAGGTGATGACAGACATAGAGGTCTGCTGACCCTCGCAGGCCACCATCCCTGTGATGGCCAGCAACTGGAGTGAATCGCAATTTGCAATTTACCTCATTACTGTTGATATGATACATCAGATTACGACCCACTCCGAATAGGAATTTAATGAACCAATCTATTACTACATAGATCATCTGGTAAATTTGTTTACTGGTCACAAAAATACTGATTGCAAATTGCAACCAGTTTTTTAGATCAGAATTTTATACATCGTGCCCTAAGTGCATTTGTCAAAACACTGTACAAGTGTATTGTTTATCCTTATGTCTTATGTGAATATCCACGGCCGGGTTTTTTTGTTTCAATACCAATAAAACTACAGTAAAACAAAACATGTAAAAGTATAAATGAGTTTTCAAATTATTTGAAAACCCACAGAGGCAAAAATATTGCACATGCAGCCAACTCTGAGGTGCAAATAAATGTGTTACATTTACATTTAATTTTTATCTATTAATAACCAGGTGCCTCTTTTGTTCATTTAAAAGTGTAAACAAGGCTACAAATGACAAGGGTCCAGATGTGCAATTCCTATTTACAAACCAGGGATGTGCAGCATGCACAAAGAGCCTGATGTACCCAGCGATTTTACAGTCGCAGCGGTCAAATTTGAGCCTTTGTGACTGCAAAATGGCTTTTTTATATGTACAAAATCCGAATTGCAATTCGGTAACATGTTACCGAATCACATTTTGGTTTTTAGAATAAATATAGAATCAGTATTGGGAAGGGACGTGCAAAGTGCGTCCCTTTCAAATACTGATTCTTTAGCTTCTGTATTAATGTTTTGCAACAGAAATCCAGTCGCAAAACATTAATATTAACCACCAAATCAAAATTGGTGGTAACCATTCGCAAACAGGAAGGGGTCTCCAAGGGACCGCTCTTTCCCTTTGTGAACGTTGACAAAAAAAAACTTTAGGAGCAGGAGCTGCTCCTAAAATATGTTTACAAAAGTATTAATTTTCTTTTTTAAATGCATCCTGTTTTCCTTTTTGGAAAACGGGCTGTATTAAAAAAAAAGATTGCTTTATTTAAAGGCAATCACAGACATGGTGGTCTGCTGACCGGAGTAGGCCACCATGCCTGTGACTACAACCAATCGTAGAGGGTCTCAATTTGCAACCTACCTCATGTTTATTAATGAGGTAGGTCAAATTGCGACCCACTATGAACTGGTATTTTCTGAACCAACCTATTGTTACATGGGTTGCTTCGCAAAATATTAATGCATTCGGTAGACGTTTTGCACAAATTTCACCCACTTCTACCACATCCATTTTAATAGATTCCTTATATGAAACTGAAAATTGTTATTTGATGCAATTTACAATTTCTTTATAAGAATCTTAGTACATCAGGCCCATATGGTTTGCAAATGGGAATGCAATTTGCAATGCACCTTATGCAGTCATATTTTGCATCACAAATTGTGCAGTCACTGGGGGCGGGTCACCAAAAGACCTTTCAAATGAATATTAATTAAACAGGTCGCAATTTGCGACCCCTTGTTTTTGACTGCAGATGCATGAACAAAGGCCTGCAAGAGTCTGAAGACTTTAGTCCTTGACTTTGTTTTTTCCAAAACTATTTTTTTTTTTTTTTAAAGCAGTTGTTTCTATTAAAGGAAAAGGTGCCTCTAAAAAGGTTCTCGTTCCAGAAGACAAAGGAGCAGTGGGAGGACGGGGGAAGGCCATCAAAACAATTGAAATCAGTTACCAACCAGACCCGCGGGTCAGTAGCTAACTGACCAATGGTTTGTAATCGCAATTCCTGCCACAAGCCATTGATATATCCCTTTCTAAATCTCCAACAGGACAATGGAATCCCACTTTTTGGTCGCCTCCTTCTTGCAATTCAAAAAGGGTTCAAACATCCTTTTATGAGTCACAAATGATTTTTTTGCCCCTTAAAATCGCCTTTGAACATTGTGAAAGGCACTTTTGTGGTCTTGCACCTTCTGGCTTAGCGAATCATAGATGTTGAGACCACAAAACTCAAATGCCCTAAAATGTAACTCTGTAAAAAAACATATAGGCACAGATAGCCGCCACAATGGTGCAAGGAAATTTAAATGCAGAATTTAGAAGTAATTTTTACTTGCATTATTCAGACATATAATTTCCGCATATAAAGGGGTAAGTGGGCATACAAATGACTAGAACCAGATTCTGGAAAATATTGCACATTCAGTCACATCTGATGTACAAAAATATGTAGAAACTGCATTTAGGAGTAATTTTCACTTACTATAAATCTGCTTCATCTTTTCTCTTATACACCGGTATAGACAACCAGATATGTAAAATATATTCCACATACAACCACCTGTGTGATGCAATGAAATGTAAAAACACAAACACTTTCAGATCTCGTTTTAAACTATTAGAGATAAGATGCATTATTAAATATAAGGGTGTAAACGTGCTCATAAATGACTAAAAGTCATAACATTTAAAAAAGGGATATAGTCTACGCCGGAAGTCATTTTAACTAAGTAGATAAATGAGCTAATACTTGCATGCTAATGCTCAAATGAGAGTGAGAGCTGGCTGTAAATGCCAGCCATATGTGTGTCTTCCCCGGAGCCATTATCCATGGTAATTACCTAATTTATCCTGTACAGATTCTTTCAGTAATCTGCAGACCTTCACAGCATTCAGGCGGAGATCAAAGAGTTTCCTTAATACATTACTTCTCCCTTGTTCTGCTTGCTCCTACTCCTTCCCAGCTCATAAAGCATACACCATACATCTTCCCTCAATAACAGTGTCCACTCTCTATTCTTTAGGCAAATTGGTTTTGTTTGTTTAAATTTCCCTGGCTTTGCATCTGTAGGGCCATCTCCGCTCCGCCCAACTGGGCCTGGCCACCATCCCACGGATCTGCAAGACCACGGCTGGAGAAAGATCCTTCTCCTACCTCGCTGCAAAGACCTGGAACCTCAGGCAATACCAATCGCAATTTAGGAAGGACCTCACACCTGGCTCTTCCACTGAACCGCAGACCCCCCCCCCACACTTAGCGGCTTGAGACCCTCATGGGTGAGTAGTCGCGCTTTATACGTTTATTGATTGATTGTTTGATAGGGGTAATATGTCACCTCTGACTTCAGAGCATAGCTCTTCAACTCCCCCTTTAAGGCAGCCCTGGGAGGACCTGAATTAATCTTAGGGTGGGTCAGGCTCTGGCCAAGGAGAGCATTTACTCTGTCCCTGGCCAACCAAGACAAACAATATACTGAGGGAAGTGCTGGGTTTTAAGTGGCAGAAAACAAGCGTCAGTGAGCCACTCTGTAATGAGTCTTCAGTAATGGTTTTTCATGTGCTGTATGTGTCAAAGTGTGGGAGCGAGGTGGCGGAAAGAGCTTCAAAGAACGCTCAAAATCTCTCACCCTGTGGAGACTTTTACCCTTTTGTGGAGACTGCCAGTAGTACGTAGGCAATTGTGTATTGTATTATATTTTTTAAAGGGCTAACTAAACATAACAGCAATGTTTGAAGTATTAAATATGTTCACAGCTGCAAATTGTATATATTAATGTGACAAAATATGGCATTCCTGGGGGCTCGATGAAACATGTTTACATGAAGGGAGGAGCAATATAAAAAAAATTGAAGATCATTGTTTCAGAATCATGGAGTGGCCTAAGAAACTAATTTGCCATCTGCACAATTGACCTTATGGGAGAATTTGCTGGTGAAATTGGGTTAAACCCAAAAACTGGAAACCCAAATTATGGTTAACGCTCTCTATTATCTCTTTTTCAGACATGCAAACCTACGAGTATTTTTTCACCATGTAAGTGTACACTGAGAAGAGGGTGTGGCCTTGGCGAGGGACCAGGGCCATCATGAATGGGGGTTTGAACCACCTGCTATGCCTAAAAAACACAGCTACCCTCCCTCATAAGAAAAATGAACTAATCTGGTGCCATATTCTATGTCCTGGGCGTATTTTAATTGAACCTCAGCTACGCAGAACATTCACACTTGAGCTGGAAACCCCTCCTGTGCAACAGTTTCCAGCTCATCCGTTTTACTATGCATCTTCACTGTGTGGCCCTGTGATGAGGCATGAAACCATGTGTCCTATTGCTGCATGTGTGAGTTGGCAGGCCTGGTTTTACTGATCTTTAATAGAGAAATACAGACAGATTCTAGCTTTTCTTCTATATTTTTAAATGTGGAAAACATTGAAAAGGGTCTTCTTTTTAGTGATTTCCAATGCTGTTAACCATGAATGTCAGGGTATTTAAAAAACACAAATGGGGCAAGGAATCCTAATGAAGCTTCAAACTGCAGCAGATGCCCATGTGTTCCTACCACAATGCTAACGTTTTCATCTGAGTGTATTGTTTATGAGTTATGCACTTTAGTTGGCTTCTTTTAGTTAGTTTAGTTTCGTTCTAAAAGCCATGGGTCTTCAAATAAATGCAAACAAATATTGTCAGGAAGCTATGTTGGAAACACTGCTACCCCCCCTTAGCATGTTTCAGTAGCGGCTGGCAGTGAACGGGGTGGAGGGGCGAGACAAAATAAAAAATAAAAATACCACTTACCTTTTCGCCGGCTGCTGCCTCTCCTCCATCCTTGTCTTCTTCCTGCAGTCCTGGCAGCAGGAAGCACCCGGCTCCCGGGCTCCACTGAGCCAATCACAACGCTGCAATGCAGCGTTGTGATTTGTCTGAGCACCGTGGTTTGGGCTCAGACGGGGACAGGGAGGCTTTGCATGTTCCTCACCAGGCTGTGTAATGTAGCCTGGTGGGGAACATGCAAAGTGTGCATGACTGTTTGGTCGTCCCAAGAGGGCCGGCCAAACAGTTCATGAGCACTTTGGGAGTGCACACCACTCCTCCCCCTGTGCCATCAGCCCCGCCCACCCTAACCCAGCCCCGCAGCTACAAAAAATAAAATGATGTTAACGACGTTATTATAATTTTATTTTTGCTGCTCTGCTCTGAAGTGGGGCGACGCTCCTCCGCCTTAGTGGAGGAGCCGCCCCTGGTATGTTTTGAACGCGGTGCAACAATACTCCAAATCTGCTTGTGCAAAGTTTCTTTCAGGGAAGGAAAGGCTAGCAGTCATCAAGAACGTCCTTGCTGTCTGACTGAAGCTGCATGCATGTGGAAAACACATTACGTGGCAGCATTCCAACCAGAAACTACAATTCCCAACAGGCTATGAACCCATGCATATTCTGGAGCGACGGCAGCTGTTTTGGATATCTGGGTATAACTTCCTTCATTGCGCATAGTGTCTTTATTGGCAACCAGGCTGTTGCCAGAACCTCGCTCAAAAGATCTCTGAGTTTCTTATCAAAATGTATTGCTTACTATAGATTTGTACTGGCCAGCATTTGGCATTCAAAAAAGTATTCGGAAAGTTGCTGATGAAAAATAAACATAACTATTTCTCGAACCTTTATATGAACTATTCTAAGTCTGGAAACTGTTTAATTTTAGTCAGTACTTAATTAATAAAAAAATAAGTGCCAGGGCCCTCATCAGGAGACCACTGCAGCCTTCACCACCCATTGACCCTGCCAGCACTGCCAGTGACAGTACCAAACCAGCTTCTAACCATCACACTCCGACAAGTGTGACAGTTCAGACTATTCCAGGCCCCCAAAGCTATAGGATTAGTATCGGTGGCAGGTAATAGTCATTTTTAACGTATATTGATTTAGTAAACAAACTGTTGTTGTGCTCACTCTAAATCAGACAAACAGCCCACCATGTGGCAGACTGTAATAAGTGCCGGTGCTGTCAATTAAGTGCCGGTGCCGAGGACCGGAGACCACCAGCTCAAATTAAGCACTGATTTTAGTAAGGCTGTTCTATGTCAGATTAGGAAGGGTTCTTAGACTGGACTATAATCCACATGTATACATAAATGTCACGCACCAGTATTAGAGTTCTAGTACGCATAAATTAATTGCCAAGGCTACAGAACAGCAGGATATTAACTTTGCTTGTTCCCCTTCAGTTCTACATGAGTCAAGTACAAAATAAAGCTGATCTTCCCCAGGAGAGTGCATAGTGATGGAGCTTGATGTAGTTATTAAAATATTAGGGAGAAGTGCTGGTGCGTATGTATATTTGAGGTACTCATCTTTGTGTGTTTAGTTTTCACAAGGTAACATCAAAGTACAGAGAGGTGGTTACAAGAGATTGCTATGGTATATCCATTATCTATTACAGTTAAGAATCAAATCTTCTATGACAAGTTACTAAAGATATCTTTTTGTCTTGATTAACAGGAGTGTTGAATCATTGTGGTGAAGCCTGTGTCTGGTTCCTCCCTTATCCAATTCCCCCTTTCCCACTTCCATCACTGGCCCTCATGTCAATTATGTGTATGTGGTCACTGGTGAAGGTGATGATAGACAGAAAAGTACTCCCACTGAACTTTGAGCATAAAGTACTCCCATTGAATTCCAAGCACAAAGGTTAGTGCCTTATGACAGGTATTAGTTACAGCTTCATTTTTCTCACAAAAGACTAAATAAATATAGGTAAATTCAGATAAAATGAGACACAAATAAAAATGGATGAATACAGATGGAAAATGTAAATAATAAACATCATAAAACTGGAAGCCCCAATTATGATACAAATACGAAATGGGCTTCCACGGTGACTGCATGATAAAGTTTTAATGTAGATATACCTCCAATTATTTTAGTGTAGATTAATTATACAGAATTAGTGACAGAATAATAATACATCTGAATAAGGTGGTGGTGTTTTTGTTCAATGTTGTTATTCACATAAAGTTCATAAACATATTTGAAAAACTCTCTTTTTGTAAAGATGAGGGGAGCTATCCCCTAGGTTGTAGCACTGCAATAAGGGTAAGGTTCGAGTCAGGATTGAGTTTGGGCCTTCCTGTTTGAAAAGCAAAATGCCTCAAATAATAGACATGTGGGTAGGGCTTGTATTGGCACAAGATTGATTGTCTTCCTCTGGACGAGCCTACTGTTTCATGCAACTGAAGCTGGAGTGAAGTAAAACTGAGGTCTTGTTCACTCATTTTTCAACGAAAAGTCAAAGGTCTATAGTCTTCAAAAGATTTCCTAATGAAGGAATGAAACACAGTCACCATGTAGGACTGCATTTCGCTGCCACTCAGTATCATATCCAGATAGAAAACACGGACACGAATGAAAGAGGCTCCTCCTCTTACATCATATTTGAACATCTAAGAAATCATCCAGCCCTGGTCCTGAGGAGAACCTATAATATATATGGTTCGAAACGCGTAGACTATTAATTTTGGGTTTTCATGTTCAAACTACACTAATATGGAGGACGACTAAGGACTTGCTATCAAAGCAATTATTTTCTTTCATTTTCCATATTTGATGATTTTGGAACCCATTATTGACACCAAGAGCGTTAAAAGGGCTCTCTAATTTATAACTTTGGACTGGTTGAACACTGATTGGTGCTATTTTTGATTTGTGTCATCTTGTTTATTAATGTGTGATTTATTTTGGGATATAGAAAAAGTTTGTATAGGTTTGCGATTCTTTTTGTTATCACTCTCTGTTCTTAAATATTGAGCAATGTTATGTCAGGATGATAAAATGTTATAATTGATTTACAGCTCGTGTTTATTAAATAGAATGATCTTGTGTGAAAAGTTAAGAAACCAGAAAGAAACACAACCACCAACTGTTTTGGTTTTTGATTCTTTTAGAAAGTATGCATTTTTGTGTCTAACCATTCTGTCTGTCTCTGCTGTTTGGATATTGACTGTCTGGTTTTGGAGTGACAGGAGCTGGGGGTGTGCATTCACTTCAGACAGCCACAAGAAGGGTTGCGGTGTGTCCTGCCTTTCCTGGGTGACTCATAGCTGGGCTGAATAGACCTTGGCTGCATTTAGAGTGGTGGGAGGAGTTTCAATTGCACCTGAATAGGCAGTGTCTCCTTTGAACACTGCAGTCTCCACCTCCTGTGGTCATGCAGCACTAGAGAGGACAGCACTGGTTTGGACGGGACTCAGAGACCCTTGCCACAAAGAGAACTAAGAGAAAATGGGGTATAAGTATTGGAACTTAAACCCCAGAGAATTAGATCACTTCTGGACTCAAGAGGAACCTCTGCCAAGGAGAAGAACTGGAGACCTGGAAAGAGGAGTACTTCCCCTTTGCTGTGTATGCTTTGCTGGGTTGGCCTGCAGTTGCTGCTTCTGCCAAGGAGAGGACAAAGACTGGAACTTTGCTGTGAACCTGCTTGAAGAAGAATCTCCAAGGGCTAGTGTGTGCTGGCCTCCTGTTCTGAAGTCTCAGGGACATAAAGACTTCACCTGCAACCCACTGACCAGCATCTGGACTTCTATGTGGAGTCCTGCATTCAGAAGGGTGCCAATGCCAGTTCCTGGGCCCTGGGAATTATGTGGTTGGTGATGCAAAGCAAGAAAAATAACTCCAACGCGGTCAGCGCTGCTGCCCGGTACGCCACGACCTGCACCAAGGCCGGAGGCACTGCTCGTGAAGTACACAATGCACCGCCTGCCTGCACCGCAGCTCCGATGCCCTTTGAAGCTTGCCAAAGCCTGCAGTTATTGGCCTTCTCAACACCAGCGCTTGCACCAATGTCGTCACCGCCAACGCCTGCATCCCATTACCAACGAGGGTTACTCTTCGACTTCGCATCGCCTCACCAGAACCGATGCCTCACTGCCGATGCTGCCTGACTTCCCCAGTCCTGGATTCAACACCTCGCCCCCTCACCGACTTGACGCCCTCGCCTCCCCTGTGGCAACCAGGGAACCGGCCTCGACCTCGGCACCGACGCCTCACCTCCATGACGCCGTGCATTGTCCATAGACTTCATTTTCCAAGATACTGTTGCTTGGGGGTCTGTGGGATTCCATGCCCAACGCCGTGCACCTTGCAGTCAGTGCCATATTTTAGATTTATGCCTTTCACGACGTCGTAATAGCCCAAGTTGGACTATTTTGTTTCTACAAGTTCAATTTTTGAAATAACTGTTCTAAAGTCTTAATTTGACACATGTATGTTGGATTTGTGTCGTTTTGGTCCTGTTTGGTTTAGATAAAGATACTTTATTTTTCTAAACTGGTGTGGTGTCCATTTGTGGTGTTTTCACTGTGTTACTGTGTGTTTTGAGTACAAATACTTCACACATTGCTTTTGGGATAAGCCTGTCTGCTCGTGCCAAGCTACCAAGGGGGTGAGCAAGCAGGAGTTATCTAAAGTGTGTAACTCCCTTGCCCTGACTAGAAGCAAGGGTCCCTACTTGGACAAAGGGGCATACCTCTGCCAACTAGAGATCCCCATTTCTAACATTATCTTCTCCTAAAGGTCCTATAGATCCTGTTGTGGTACTCCGGTTTGTGTCACGATCTGAACTATCCTATTGTAGGACCACCAAACTGAATGAGAAATACATTCTGAGAAAATGAGAGCAGGTGAATTAAATACCTCTTTTACATAATTTTGTCATGAGTTAACTCTGTCAATTGTCTGTAGGTAGAAATAACACTTCACACTTTTCTACAATAGGCAAAATCAAATTCATAAGTAAGTATGTTTATTTCCCTGCTATTGTCCTGGATTTACTCCAGGATACATGGATTTAGGAGGCACCTTTGGACAGTAAGCTACTTTCGCAGAGAAGTCAAAAGGAAGCATCCAAGTTTACGTTGTTCACCTTTGGTAGCAAGGTTAAAGTAGGGAGAACAAAGCTATTGAAGGGATGTCAGAATCAAGCATAATTCAATGTCCCATCTTAAAAATGAAGAAATAGGTGAATTGTCATGCAGAGATATTTTTAAAAGATAGCTCACTTTAGTTTCAGTTAAGATCGCACACACTCTAAAAATGATACAGGATAGTGAATGGACATTCTAATTACAACCAATAAAGCTGATGTTCAGACTTTTTTGGCAACCTCTAGCTAGTACTAAACCCATCACTACCCTCCCATTTATGTGTTATGGCTACTGGTGATGCTACCTCTATAATATAGTGGTTGTGGGTCCTGGTGATGGCAGGGTGGTGGAGTGTGTCAGCATAGTGGTGCATCCATCTCCATGATGACGTCCTTGTAATACAAGGTACCCCTCAAGGGGTTCTATCAGGGCTACGTCTATAAAGAGAGGGACAAGGGATGAATGAAGGTCCAGAATACATCCCCCCAATCAAGTGAGTTCAATCAAAAGATATGCAGTCCCTAAGAATGGGGCAAGGTGAGGTCAGAGGCACCTGAGTTGTCAGATCAAGGGATCAGATCCTTCAGGAGCAAGAGCTCTCAAACACCCCGAGGAGTGTCATACTTCATTAACGGGCAGCTCCTTGTTGGGTCGGCACTGTAGTGCCCAACGGGCCCCGCATGGAGGATCTTTACTGGAGTTCTTTGATTTTGTCACCGATGTGAAGAGTGAAGTGCAATGTGAATGTGATGAAGTAAGTAGGCTGGTGTCAAGTGAATTAAAAATAACTAAAGTCAATTCAAAAGGCGATTTAATATCTGGATCGCTTTGTTACTTTAAAAACAGGTGATGGCCAGAAGTGGAAATTAATGGTCCATACTGGCTCAAAAGGGTTAAGTAGTGGTCGGCATGTTTCTTGCTTATTAAATGTCAAAAAAATTTCACAGCAATTATTCAGGACCAAAAAAGCTAGACTACTCAGGCGTAGGTCGATAAAAAGTGTGTGCTAATTAAGACCATACCCTACATCAATCACAAAGGTATATAATATACCTTGGGTTAATAAACCGACCTGAAAGACAAAGAGGGGGAAAAAACAAAGCAAAGACCTTGAATTAACGTACAAATACTGACATGCTATAAAAGTGAGGCTCTGCATGCTGAGGTCAGTACCACCTCAAAGAGTGTGAGTGTGAAATAATCGTTAACTCAACGAGGTACACAGAGAAAACCATTAAGAGTCACATAACTGAGTATCAGGGGTGACCCAACACACAAACAGTGATCAAACTAATGTGTAGTGTAGGGACAGAGCAAGGCAAAGGCCTCAATCTTAAAAGCACGTAAGGGCTTACCTTAGAGGGAAAACACTATATCCCCACAGGAGGTAGCAGACTCATGCTCGTTGGCGTTGGGCCACCTCAAGGGGAAAAAACAAACAAACAAACCAGGTACCTCCAAGAACTGCCATGTGTTGTCAGGTGATAGCATATAATTTGGAGGCCAGTATATTCAAGAGCGTACTTACAGGTTGTCGCAAGTGCGTCTGGTGAGTGACCTACCCTGAACTCTGCTACCGCAGGGATAACCAGTAAGCAGGACAGGTGGCATTAAAAAGCCGAGACGGGTCTCGCTTACACGGGAGCTGGGGCTTTCAGGACTACATAGCTAGACTGAGTCTCGAACGCCGGAGTGTATATACAGGCGCCATCTTCGATGGGGCACCGCTTATGTCCCAAGTTCACAGTAGGGGAACAAATGGCTTTATAATGCTACGAAACCAGGGCGGAGCAAAAATCAAAAATACTAATTAAACTTTACTCGAGGACTATGGACAGCAATGTGGTGGCACAATTCTTAAGGTGCCAGAAGGATAGAGTGTCATGTGGGGCCGTTTTCACCACGTAAAAAGTGGTCCAATCACAAGATAGAGAAGGGGGTCTCCAAACTGCGCAAGAGTGGCCAAGTTGAATGGTTTTGGAGTATTCAGTTAGAGTGCAAACCCCGCATGATCCACAAAGGAAACAAGAGAAATGTACTGCAACAGGTTGTAAACCAAATAGGTGCTGTTGCGTGGATCTAGTGGTGACCCTGGGGCTGGTGTGGACAATTGTATCTTTTATATTGTTAGTGCATTTGAAAGTAAACCGTGGGATTGGTAGTTTGAGACACCCTGTTCCTAATATTGCCAGTGTTACTTAATGATTTTCTTAATTTTATTGGATTGTGGGGTGAAAGTTGTCACACACATTAAGGTGTAATCTTGGGTCTGTGGTTGTGGTTCAAGTAGTGCTGCCCTGTTGTTATTTTTGGCCCTTTTTTCGAGTCACCTTAACTAAAGGGGTGGGTGGTGGCATGCTTCTAGGTTGGCAGTTAAAGAAAGTGCTTGGGAGTCGTAGTCACTGGTGGAGCTACAGTTATGGTGCAGCTGCAAAAATTGCCCAAACGGTAAGTTGTCCCTCAGGTGTTTGGGATGGTGGCTGTCGTAACGGAGAAGACTATCACAGTCTGTGGATATTTTGTAAGTCGTGGTATGTAGGCGTCCTCCTTCTCGGGAGATCAACAAGTCCAGGAAAGGAAGATTGTCAGTGGAGATGTTCCTAGTGAATCTTATAAAAGGGTTCAGAGTGTTCACCCACTGGTAAAAGGAAATACATGTGTCCATGTCTCCCTGCCACAAGATAAGTATGTCATCAATATAACAGCGCCATACAATGATGTGGGTGGAGTAAGGGTTGTTATCGCATATGATACTGTCTTGCTCGAAGTTAGACATGTAGCGACAGGCCAGGCTGGAGGCGAAAGTACTGGCCATCGAAGTACCCTGTGTTTGATGGTATAGCTTATCTTGGACCTGGAAGGAATTCTCTTTAAGGGCCAAAGTGGCGCGCTCGCAAATAAAATTCACTGGGGTAGATGATGTCCAAGTATTTGAGAGGAGGGTATGCTCTATCACTTCCAAGGTGGCAACCTCAGGAATATTGGTGTATAGAGCCTCCAAGTCAAGGTTCACCAGGAGGTCAACAGGGGTCATGGTGTCATTGTTCTCATCAATAAAGTGAAGGACATCCCTGATGTCCTTAAGAAAAGAGGGTGTCCTGGTGACTAAGGGTTGTAAGAAATGGTCACAAAAAATGGAAAGGGGCTCGAGTAGAGACCCTATCCCTGACACAATAGGCCTACCTGGTGGGGGTACAATGCCCTAATGTATTTTAGGGAGACGAAAGTCAGTCTCATTTTTACTGAGCCATCCTTGTGCTTCAGCAGAAGTTACTCGGGAGTTAATGATGGTGCTCAATTTCCTAGTGGTGTCCTGCATGATGGGTGTGTAGTACCATCTGTCTGAAAGTTGTCGGTGGCATTCATGATCATAGTCAGTAGTTGTCATGAAGACGATGGCGCCTCCCTTGTCAGTCGGTTTTATGGAAATAATGGTGTCATTTGCCAGAGACTGCATGGCTGTCTGTTCTAAGTTGGACATGTTTTGAAAGGGTGGCCTACAGGTGTATGCATTCACCTCCTTGAGAACGGCCGGTTCAAATGTTAATATCTCATGGGGAAGCATGAGATATTAAGGTAAAGGTGGAAGGGTTCCGTAGGCCAGAGTCTAAAGTGTCAACATAGGGTTTGTCCTGGCAAAAAGCTTTGAGGGGTATTTTCCAGAAAACCTGATGTAGCTCATACTTAGACTGAAATTTGTCAATCCTGTGGGTAGGCAAGAGTCCAAGACCTTTGTGTAGGACTGCCGTCTCAATATTAGACAAGGCTCTGTGAGGAAGAGTCACTAAGAGTTTGTCTTGTTGTGATGGTTGGTCTGACTCCTTGTTTGTCTTTGAGTCTCTGATGGGGGTTCCTGCCACTGCACTCTTTTCTGTGGTGCCTCTCTTCTTTTTCCTCGCCCCCTGCCTAAAAAATGTGGCTGGTAGTGTGATGGAAAAGTCTGATGGGGGCCCTGGGGGTACATGGAGTAGGGATGTGGCCACATCGATGGTATGGAGTCATACCATTGCCAAAAGGGGAAGGGGGGAGGAAGTAGTGGACCACGTCGGGTCTCATCACTCCCCCAACTAGCTGAGCTCGAATTACTGCTAAGCGATGTGTTGCTACGGCATGAGGAACCACTCTCATCAGAGGAAGTATCCCTGCCTATTGGGCAGTCCTCCCTAAGGTATGGGTAAATCTTCTCCTTGTCAAATTTTTTGATGTCTTTCTGGAGCTTATGGATTTTCTGCTTCAATAGGTAGTCCCTATTCTCATTGATCTCACTGTTGATCTCGGCTAGTTTCGATTTATAGGTTGATATCAAAATCCCTGTTTTAAAGGCGTTTTTCACCATGGTAATCGTAATTGTTAAGGCATCAGCCAGGCGTTTGGCTATATTAATAATCAAAACAAGCAGGTCCCTGGTGCACTTCCATGCCACCAGGGACCGTTCAAGCTTGAATAAAGGGTCCTCCAGGAAAATGCGGGGAGTACTTGAAACAATCAACCCATTGGGGGCTATGTTAGCCCTCAAGTATTCGGTCATCAGAGCACCATGAAGTGGCATCTTCACCAGTTGACGTTTTAGGGCTGTGAGGGCTGCCTGCAAGATTACTTTCTAAATTACAGGAACAATTGTCTGTGGGGGGAAATTAGGAGCTGGTGATAGACATCAGCTTGGCCACAAACTCGTCGCCAAGGAGATGTCCTTGATCCAGGGGCCGCTCCTCCTTAATGAAGGAGGAGCATCACCCCGCCTGCTGCGAGTTCAGCAGACAAACAGTTATAAATAAAATGGCATAAAAATGCCATTTTATTATGCCACCAGTTCGCGCTGTGTACAACGCGAGCGTGAGGCAGGAGAGCAGGGCTGACTCCTGCTATTGCAGGATTACTGCTGTTCCTTCTGTAAGGGACAGCAGTAATCCTGCAATAGCAATCCTGCAATGTCGGGCTGGCCGGCTGGCTACCTACGGCCAGCCCGAGATGCGCGCTGTACACCCAGCAATACCATGGCTGTGAAACAGGTGGGGCAATTCCTGGCACTGGCCCCCAGCCTCAAAATGAGCCTGCTCCCACCAATCCTGGAGCTGCTCTCATGCTGAGAGCAGCTCCAGGATTGTTCAGGAGTTCCGTTCCTCTGGGCAGGAAGGGAAGTCCTTCCCTTTCCTACTCATGGACGTCACACCACGATCGCCGGGAGTGCCGCACCGGGCTGAACATCATGGAGGTGAGTTGGGCACATGGTGCCCCCCACAGTTTTGTATTGCAATCTGCAGCTGCCTTGATCTATTGAAAAAATCTCTACCGTGCCAGGCAGAACACAGTGCTGGCAAATACCACTACGGGGCTACCTGAAGACCTCTTCTATGTCTTACATATAGGGTATGTAGGAGGGAATTCAATGGCTTCCGGAGGACCGGGTGACCTCAGTATCCTGAGGATTATATTCCATACGGTACAGAAGAAATTCCGATAACAGGAAAATCCTGGGGATTCCCTTTGTTGCAGTGAAAGCATGGTAAAGCCAGGGAAATACAAAGAATTTCCCTATTACCAGACACCGCTTGTATACCTGGGTGAATGTAATTCTAGAGCTACATACACCCCCTTTTAGCCAGATTATCATAGCCCAAACGTTTTCTGAAAATATTGTGCCCCAAATATTGTTTACATAAATATCGCCCCTTTGGAATTAATAACAGAATATTTGCAACCAGTGGAGCAATATTGTTGTAAATGATATTTGGCTACAATATTTATGTTGGATGATATTTTTATCAGTATTCTAACATACAACCTTTTGGCATGACACAATTGCGCATGACACAGGGGGATAGCGTTGGTGAGGCCATTGCCATCTTCCCTCATCGCTTGTCTGTGCAATATTCTGGCACAAGCAAATACAGCCATCTGACTAAAACATGGCAGGAACTTGGTGGGCCAGCATTGGTAATGGAGCCTTTGAATTCACCCCTGAATTGCTTAAACTGATGCCTAATTGAGTAACAATAAGACCAGCTCATGAGATTGTGTAAAGTAACCATTAAATGCACTATGAAATGAATCCCTTGGAGAATAACATGGGATAATGGTTATCCCTTGCAGTAACTTTATTCAATAGGTTTCCAGCACTGAACTTTAATCATTTGTTCTTAATGCTGATTAGTAACTTTTAGAGTCAAAGTTCACAACTACATTCATATGGGAATAAACAGTTTTTTTTTCTTGAGCGCATGTAACTACTCTTAGGGCCTTATTACGACTTTGGCGGTCCTCCAGCAGCACCACCACCATGCCGTCCACTGGAGGACCACCAAGGCCGTAGTGCACCCGCCCGCCAGATTAAGATTGTAATCCATGTCGGGTGGGCAGTGCAGCGGTGGTCTAACGGCAGTGGTCTGTTAGGCTCATGGGAGAACCTAGCATGGAGACCACTCCGTGAAAGCGCCGACTTCATGTTCCTACACTGTGTGACATTCTTGCCACACTGTGCAGGAACTGGGGGTGCAAATCCAGGGGGACCACAACATGTGCCCCCCTGCATGCACCTCCAGGCCCAGGAGTGGCAGGGGGCCCTGCTGGGGCCCCCTTAGTTGCCTCTCTGCCACCTTTTTAATGGCGGGCTCACCACCATGAAAGGGGCAGTGGAAAGCTAACTCAGAATATGCTTGGCGGTGCTGCAGCGGCACCACCAGCATATTGTAGCTCCTGACCGCTGTGCGACTGCCGCAGGATCCTGGATCCCCAGCGTAAGCAGCGGTCCTGTGGCGGTCCGACCGCCACGCTCGTAATACTGCGGGTGGGCCCGCAGTGTGGGGGTGGCCAGACCGCCGTACTCGTAATGAGTCCCATAGTCTAGCCTAGAGATGACATAGTGGGCAGAGGACTAATTGAGGTTTCCCATGTCAGGATCAAAAAGGTCAGCACAGGCGCAGAGTGTGACAACATGACCATGCCTTGATATCATGCAGTCAGAGGTATCATGTACATTCAGAGATCAGCACTCGAAGACCAACTAAGAAGGGAAAGGAGGGCTAAGTACTTTTAAAGAAGGGAATCTATCTCATACAGGAATACCGTTTACCCGATGAGCTCAAAAAGGGGTTGGGAGCCATGTAGAGCTCTGTAAAGGGAAGGGATAAATTCTGCAGCCTCACCAATGATCTTTGCTTAAGGTCTTGTAGTTCCCAAAAATGCATGGAGGTTATGGCAGAGAGCGGAAAGATGATGGTGCTGTCTGACTGACAATACTCCAAACTGCTTCTGGCAAGCAAATCAAGGCAGATGAAGCAGCTTTCCAGCATGGTAGACAATGTGCAAGACTATGTTTGCCATCTGTTTGGGTGAAGAGCACTATCTTGGTCAATCCTTGGACGTGTTCACTCTACCTCTGATGAGGTTATTAGTCTTATGGTGCCAAAGTGAACTCAAATTGCTAGTTGAGTGCAGCGCAGTTTACCTCCAAAATCAGGGTTCTGATTTTGGTGGGAGTCAACTGGTGAAGAGCAGATTCACTTTCGGATAACAAGTCCATAGTGTATTAGGAATAGAAGATCACCTTGGGGCACAGTATAGAATCCTGACCTGTAACTAGGGCCACTGGAATTATGAGACAATGGAGGGCCAAATTAGGTGTCAAGGTTGACTAAATTTGTGACAAGATAAAGCAAATTAGGTGGAGTAATGCAGCACATTCTGGGGTAGTAATAATTTGCTATTTTGTCAAGGGACAGTGCAAAATATAATTACTTTGTCAGTCTTATTATTGAAAATGATTAAAACAAAAACAACATTATATACTAATTTTATTGACTTGAAATCAGCTTTTGACAAAGTTTCCAAACCTCTACTGTGGTCTAAACTATTTCAAATCCTAAGGGCCATACAGCTCCTATATACAAACATATGGGTCAGACAAAAAATTTTAAATCAAGGAGCAGTCTCCTGAAAAATACATACTTTTAATAGCCTTATACGGGGTTGTGTATTTGCCCGACTCTAATCTTTTCAGAGCAAACTTAAAAGAGGCCTGGAAAACGTAATTTGTGAGCCACCTAAAATAGCCTATCTGTATCTTCCCACCTTACAATTGGCAGATGATACGCTGCTAATGAGTAAAACATTGACTGGTTTGCAATGACCACTAGACGAACTGCGAATGTACTGCTCTATAAATAGTCTAGAAATAAATCTAGATAAAACAAAAATCATGATGGTCAGTATTCAAAGATCCAAAAAGAAAGGAACCTGGTTGATCAACAATCGAAAACTTGAAATTGTAAACTTTTACAAATACTTAAGCATTACGTTTGATCATCAGGCTTCCTTCAAATATCATAAAGAATCACTGTAATTAAAGGAAAAGTCTCTAAAATCTGCTTTCAAACGGCTGCATGCCAAACTGCAGGGTTCTTCTTTGGAACCACTTCTGAAAACAATTAACAGGAGGCTTGACCCTGCCTTAAACTATGGAATTGCTGCATTGCCAATTGATAATGCTAGTTTCTCTAACCTTATGTTGGCTAACACATTCAGAAAAATCTTTCAGCTGCCGCCAACTGCGGCCCAAACTAAAATCAGGCTAGAAGTTGGTCTCCGCAACCAGCCCTGTAAGGAAACTCAATCATGGTTTGTCATTGGTTCTTATAATCAATTAAGCCCACAAGAGTACATGCATCAGGCATTTTCCATTAAACTGCAATTGAAATTTTTGCAATATCGATTTAGTCTAATGCCGTCAAAGGATCAATCTCTTCCCTGGTTTCCAAAAGATATAGACAAACGTTCTGGGCTTTGCGGATACTGTTACCAGTCATCTCTTCATCTCCTGTGTATCTGTCCGAGGCTTAAAAAAGAGAGAGTCCATTTGTTAAAAGCGCTTTGTAACATGATTCAAATAAGAACCTGCCGTCAGCGATGACTGCCCAACATCCAACTGAGCTGCCGGTTTACCATATTTTCATGGCAATTATAAAGAAAAAAACCTTGAGATCATCGAATCAGAGTGAACCTTTGATTGTCTACCCTTAAATGTTTTATAGTGCCTCACAGCCTTAGACAATGATGTTTAAATTAAAATCTTAACACAAGGAGACATCTGGCAACTTTCCAGAGGTCAAATGTGGCCTGGGGCAATTGTCACAACTCGGAAATTTCTCTGAGAGTAGTCCCTACTTATGGGGACAGATTGGATTCCTTTCCTTTATTTGTAAAAACTTTTTTTTTTAAATGTAATCGATGTTTACCAAATTGCACTTGCAGTTTTTAACTTGTTGTCACTTTTCAGGACAGGCTGCTAACCATGGTATGCTTCTATATCCTTTTCATATATTCTAATATATTGTAATGATTTTAACCAATCGTATAGTAAAAATTTTCATTCATTCATTTCTATTTTCTCATTTTAGCACATATTAATATCAGCCTGAGCAAAAGGTTCGCAACACTAGCACCAGTATAATAACTGAGCTGAGCAATCAGCAACTGAAAGGAGAGTAGTTAATCTTTCTGCCAAGGCAGGACATCACTTGTGGCATTTTCTTTAACTAACTTTTGATTGGTTTGAACTTGAAATTTTTGGGGGGAAAAACTGCAAATCATGCAGGTCGTGGATTATGTTGAAAGGGGTGGTAAATCCAGTGGTGGCCGGCATGGATCGGGGGTGGCAGGGTGGGAGGGTAAGAGGGTGTAAAAAAATTAACTTCATTCCTCGCCACGTCTCTCCTCCGTCGTCGTTTCTCCGCATCTCTTCCGGCCGGAACAGAAAGCACCAAGCTTTGTGATTGGTCTGAGCCCTGTGGTTCGGTGCTCAGGCAGGGTCTGGGAGGCTGGGCATGTTCTCCACCCAGGCTGTAATGCAGCCTGGGTGGAGAACATGCAAAGTGCGCATGACGGTTTGGCCTGCCCAAGACGGCCGGCCAAACATTCATGCGCACTTACGTAGTGCCCACCACTCCTCCCTCTGCTCTGAAAGTAGAGCAGCCCCGCCACGCAAAGCTGGCGCAGCAGGAAAAAATAAAATGATAATAATAATGAGTTATTATAATTGTATTTTTCCTTCACACTGCTGCAAAGGAGTGGGGCAACGCTCCTCTGCCTTAGCGAAGGAGCCGCCACTGAGTAAATCCATAATTATGCAGAACTCTTAGCTCTTGCAGGATTGCATAATGCAAGTGGCCCTCCTTGTAACCAATCGGAACATTTCCTTTCACTTTCCTCCTATCAGTGGAATGTGCATCGGGGTTACCCAGTTAATGACTGTTGTACAGGGGGAGCTAATACCACAATAGGAGGACATTTCCAAACAAGTGTTTGCTCTGCAAGATGGTATCAAACTATAATACTCTTTTTACAGGACTATTGAGTACTTGATGTTGTAAACCGGGGTACAGGTCATCAGGAGCAGATACAGAAGCTGAGATATGCGCACACAAACCAGGACACCCAGCCACCTGCCAGCCTCGCACGGATATTGGGGGTGTCCCAGTGTGTCTAGCAGTACACTGGGTATGGGGGTGTCCTGATGTGCATAGGGGTTCCTGGATGCAGCAATGTCACTATGAGCACATTCACCCATCCAGGTAGGTTTCAATGATTAACTTAACATAGAAATATTGGCAAGTGATCCTTACAGACCACCCTTGTGACAATTCAGATTTTATATGTTGCACAGATAGTATGTTGCCTTCTGCATCAGAATGAATAAATCCAGGAATGCATCAAATAACTTAATAAATACAGTAATGATTGGGGTGAAAATGTCTAGTGAGGGTCCTGAGAAGCCCGGTGGTTCTTTCAATATAGTATCCCTTCATCAATGGTCGCACTACTTTGTTTTGAATAGAGAGGGCAGCAGCAGCATGGTGTAACCGAGGAGATACATGAAAGCTGCTGACAGCAACTCACAGCTAGTTAGGAGAGGAGATACTGCAAGAGGTTGTTTTTAAGGAAAGAACTTCAGGCAAGGTGGCAGGGATGAAGGAGAGCAAGCGATGGCCTGTGGAGTGAACATGAAGGGCTTGTGGGTGAGTAAGAGATGCCCAAGAAGCACAAGAAGAAGACAGGCAGGGTCAGACTGGGATCACAATTAGGCGCGGGCAATCCTATAAAAGTGGCCCACATTCCCGGATCATGCCCTTTTATGCAACACCATTTTTAGAGAAATATTTGGTAACTTAAGAATTTTAAAGCCTAAAAAACACAGTAACATTGGTGAAAACTAGAAGCACTGCAATTTTGCCAGGCGTGTGAGGGGAAATAAAATGGCTCCAGGTCCACAACACCTGATCTGGCTAAATGTAAGGTGAAAGCACTATAAGATGTGTTCTAAATCTGCCTAATTGATCCGTGACTGATAGCTAAACTGAACAAAGACAGAAACGCCATGTTAAAAAAAGAATATGCCTGTTTTTATATAAAAGGTCCTCTTTAATTATCGAGCGAGCCTTTGCAGAATCTTAAAACATGAACCAATGGCCTTTGTTTTTTTTGCAGTTTTATTCAACCCAATGGCATTGGAGCAATTTACATGAGTACCAGTTACACTACATAAGTTCAAATTCATTTTTACTGGAGGCCTTGAGAGATTAAGGGCTGATTACGGAGTCTGGCAGTCCGAGGACTGCCAGACTCGCGTGGACGCAGTATGGCAGTGGCGGTCCAGCTACCGCCGCTCCGACTGTCCTATTACGACTAGCGCGGTCGGACCTCCATGGGACTGCCGCAGCCACCAGGGAACCCCCGTTCCCTGGTGGTGGTGCAGCCGTCTTAAGTCACCAATATGCTTGGTGTGACCGCTGCAGTCCCGCCAAATATATTACGAATTTCCTCACCACTGGCAGTGTCATGGAGGTTCCTACTCCATGAACACCGTGGCGGAGAGGAAACAAAGTGCCTCATCCGCATGGGGATGCTTTTGATTGATTAAAAAGCTATATTTCAATCTCTAGGATCACAAAAGCAACATACAATTTACAAAGACAAACATAAATATATTCACTTACATGAAAATAAATAAACTCCCCAGGCAATTGTTCTTCTAAAACAGACCTTCACTATAACATCCATTATCTACTCTTGTATCTATAACATAATCCTGGGCAATTAGCATAATATGCAAATGGAAAGACAAATAACACAGTACAATCAAGATACAATAAAAAGGATAAAAACATGCAAAACGTCATACACTTGTTTTAAAAAGTCCAAAATATAAATAACCCATTTATACGGGGTATAGTGCGAATCCTCTCTTCCGCTAAACACATTTCTCCAACCACAAACTTCTGGTCGAGTACTGCATCCCCTCTTCTCAATATAGCTATAAATGGATCAATTAAAAATGTAAAGCTTAAAAAATATTAAAATTAAACATAAAAATACTATTTACAGGAAATATTTCATCATACAATAAGGGGTTTAGCTAAAACTTCAAGGGTATGAAAGCAAGAAAATTGTAACTCCCCTTACATGCTCGAGAGACACTGGATCTTTTGCACCAAAACATTTGGTACGCCACATCCAAACAGACTCTAGGAATTTTGTAAGAGCAAACACTATTACTTGCGTTGTTTCTGTGCTTAATATCCTAAAGGTCTCCAGATGCCTTCTGTGTCCCCTGTGTGCATACACCCTAGTTCCTGCACGGCATTGACTTTTAAGTCCATGCCGTGCAGGAACCTTGTGCGGTCCCATTGCGGGGCCTGTTTTCTAAGGCACCGCTGCAGGACTTCCACGCCACCCGCCCGACCACTTTAAACTTATAATCTGATGGGCAGGCGGCGGTGACTTTTGGCGGTGCGGGAGCACAACGGTAGCATACGTCCGGCTCCGGCACCACCAAAAGTCGTAATTTGGCCCTAAATGATATGTCCAGAATCAGAGGCTGTGCAGCTGAGACTGGAATCAGAACCTAGTTCCCAGTTCCAAAGTCAGCAGCTTTGGCCCTAATGCCACATCCTCTCTATGTTTTTTCTCTGGGCAAGGTGGCCTCAAAGCAAGGCCTTTGCAAACATACGCAGCCCCCTCTACCAAGGACTGCAGGTATTGGGGCCGAGGTGACAACACATGGCCCCCAGCAAGGTTGAGACTGCTTCTCTTACTCAGCTCCACCCCAGCGCACCATAGCCTCAGGGTGATGGCCTAGCAGGGGAGTGGTCAAGAAAAGAACCCAGCTGCTGCTGCTCCAGGGGGGCTGAGCTGAAGGTGGCCCAACATCCACAAAATTTGCTGCCGCCCAGCGAGGCCCCTGCATCCTCCTACCCTCCTTCGTCAACCACAGCCTGAATCTGATGACCCAATGGTGGAGGGGTCAGGAAAAGACCTGAGGCGAGAATGGTCCCCAGCCAGGCCTGGGTGAAGTGAAGATGGCCCTCGAGACAGAGCAACACCTTCCTCCAGCAAGCCTCTTCTCAGACTCACTCCTCCCCCGCCCAGCGTATCCTCCATGCAATGGCCTGGCAGGGGAGGAGTGAAGCAGAGGCCCTAAAAAACGGCCCACAGTCAGGGACATCTTAAGGATTTTGGGGGGCCAGAGTATTTTTGGGGCCCCTGTTCGGAACTGTTTCGAATTTATGATTCAATTTCAGCTCTTTCATGGCCTCTTTGGCCAGGTCATTAACAGTGCACAGGCACACTTGTCCAAATTCTAAATGTGTTTGCATCTAATATTCAGGAATAGTGACGTGTATTTTCAATATTGTGACACAGCAGCAGCTCACTCATATTACTGCAAATAATCTCGGTGACACCCTCCCATTTCTCATATGTGTGGTCCTATTTTGATCTAAAAGAAACTATTTTTTATGGACTTTGCTTGAAAAATGAACCCAACATTTATCTGCAAAATGTCTGTAATAGACTCTCACACAGCACTCAACTTAAAAATAAAGGAATATGGTATTTAAAATAATCTGTTTAACAATTATTCAAGTTCATCAGGGCATGACTCTGCAGAACATTCCTGGCTGTAGAAGGGGGCCCCTGAAAGTCTGGGGCCCTGGGCCAAGAGCTCACTTTGCCCATGCCTAGTTAAAACGTCTCTGCCCACAATCATCCGTAGGCACCGGCCCAGCAACCAATGTCCAACTGCACGCCTTTCCAATACAACCCTGAAGACAGGGCGATTTGGATGGGCTGCCTAATGGCAAAGTGCGACACCGCACAAAGATGGAGGGCCGACCTCCCCCCCTCATGCATGGCTGAAAGGGATGGACAGTTTTTGAAAAACATGTCTACAAAGTGCAAACACGGATTCGAGGAATATGAGGGTGGGGAGGGGGGGTGGCGGTGCTCTCAGTCAGGCGTTCCTTAAACTTTAGGTTGGCATGTTATGCTCACGGTAATGATCTCTGGGACAGGCACACGTTGCACGTGCACCAGCGCTTCACCAACTAGGTCAATGCACACACCTTCATGCAAGCCAACATAAGCAGGCAACATCTGCCATCAAGGTCATAACGTCAAAAAGAATATCACCTTTATTTTCTTTTATGCAACCTCCGTTCATTTCTTCGGACTTCAGGCCATATGTACTAAAGCATTTTCCCATAGACACAGAATGAGTAAAACCCTTTGATACATCTGGCCCTTAACTTCTAGGATCTGCGGTTGGCTGTCAGTGCCAGCCATATGCTGAATGTGTAAATGGTTATAAATGAAAACACAATAAAGAATGCGATAAAAACAAAGGAAGCAGACGGGATGTCTTTTTTTTTTTTTGCTTTCCTCTCAGACTGCCGCCACACAGCCGAGCAGCACACAAAGATGCGATAATACACACCAGAGGTGCCGAGAAATTATCGGATATGATAATTAGCGCCTATCTCGAATGTTCTCCTAAAAATGGGGAAGATGCATACATTGGTGATTTCCATATTAAAACACATGTATGTGCCAGTATGTATCGGCAGGGTCGAATTGGGATCACAATTAGGTCTGGGCACTCTCAAAAAAGTGGCCCACATTCCCTGATCATCCCTTTCATGGATCACCATCTGTTTAGTCTCACTGGAATCTGGCCGGTTATTTTTTGTTATAATTTTGTATAGTGTGAACTCAGCCCAAAGTCATTGGAGCAATGTACATGAGGACCAGTTACATTACACAAGCTCAAATTCATTTTCGGTATAGAGATGAAGTGATTTGCCCAGAATCACAGGATGTTGAGCTGACGCTGGGACTCGAACCTACTTTCAACATCTGCAACTCTGACCATAGGGCAATTTTATGCAACCCTCTCCTCTCCCCTCAACAAGTCCTAATAGACACTGGTAATGAGGTCACAACACCTGGCTGCTACGGAGGCCACTTTTCTTATTTACCCCCTCCCCGGGCCCATTATAGCCTCAGGGCATTTACCTGGCAAGGGAGGTGTCAAAAAGCACATTAGGGGGGTAGGTGAGAATGGCCCAATAAAACCTGCCCCCCTGTGAGGCCCCTGCATACAACCCACCCTCCCTGCACCCACCATGGCCTAAAAGTGATGGCCCGGCTCGGGATAACACTGCTTCTGGAAGGGCATGCGAGGCAGGGCGCCAAGGTGAGAATGCCCCAAAGGCTAAAGCAACACCTGGCCCCCAGCCTCAATTTACAGCATGGCAGGGGAGTGACCAAGCTACTGGTGCCACATTAAAATAGCCTGGCGGGGACTAGGAAAGAAAGTCGGTCTTTTGGGCTGATTTACAGAGGCCCCAAAAAAACAGCCCATAGGTGACCCTGGGGCACCAGCCCATCGACCAATGCCTGATTGCCCGCCTTCCCAATCCGAGCCTGTGTATCGGGCATTTTTGACCTGGTAAATTCTGGCAGGTTTGGCCTGTTGAAATTCAATGCAGGTGGTGAACTTTAATGCACCTGATAATTCACAATGTCAAATAAACACATGCCCGTTATACTTGCATTCAGCAATGATCATCATTTCATAGGGCATTTGTAACCAGTCTGGAAACAAAAAAGTATCCCTTCTGGAACCAGGCTGGTTCCTTCAAGAAAGCAAATTGTAGGGGGCACCAAGGAAGTTTACGCAACATTTTCACCAACCCACTTTGGTGGGTGGAAGGGAAAGGGGCCCTTTTCTTAATATAGCCCTCACTCACTCTAATAGTGACATGCTTCATCATCGGGCTCACCCCAACTCCTAAAGGTCGGGTAGGCTCAACCATATTTCAGGGAGCACATATGAAGACTTGGTGTATGGGGGCGTAACTTTAAAGATAAAATTCCTCACCCACTCCTAAAGTATTCTTTATTGATGGAGTGGGAGGGAAGGTTAAAAAACAAAATTGTAGTGCTAAAGGATATAATGGTCCTATGACCCTAACTGAGACACCAACATGTTTCAGCCCTTCCTAATGGCCTAACAAAGGTCCGGGGCTTTCGTCAGGGTCGGATGTGATGGAGTCACTTCCCCCAAAGACGTGAGTGAAAAAAGAGAGAGTGGGCATGCAACTTGCATGTGTAACCAGGCCTGAAGCACTGTATTTACACCTCGCCTAATTTATTTGTTGGTAAGGAACAGCTTCGGTAATCAGATAATTATTAAGATTTAGATAAAGAGTCTCCATTTTTGTTTATTCTTCTTTTATCAGTTTAAATTCAGTGAAACTTAAAGAAAATTAAGTAGAATTGTTTCATTTTCTAAAGTTATCTGCCTTTGATTTGCTATTAAGAAATATTATCAGGCGTTTTGTCAAGCCACATTCATATCCAGAATCAAACATTTGAGTTCCAGTTCCCCAATACCACTTCTTCGTATTTACCGTGTCAATCTACTGCTGACTCATAAGACATTGCATTGAGAACCTCATTCCATTATTCATTCTATGTGAGAACTCACCCACATTCCTGTGATCTGCATTCTATTGATGATAATGAGCCTGAGTCATAAAGCTATATTTCAAAATGCAATTCTAAGCATCAGTATGCCTACGCATTCACACTTACCTATGCTTACAATTTCATTAGGTTCTCATAGAATCTAATTATACGTTCACATGTTTAAAGGCAGACTAGGTCCTGCCCATTTTTGCCTTTGTTACTTCATATTTGCCATGCATAGGTCAGTTTTTACACAAATAATACTACGTATTCATATATTAACTAAACTTGCATGCCTTCAGTAACAGGAAATAGGAAATGTCTGTACGAAAAATCATGAGGAAGGGCTTAAGTGTACGGAACATGTGCTTACATTGCATAATATTACAATCAACTCAAATAGCAAGGGCAAAAAATCTACCGCAAGCAGAACATACTTGGTGGAAACAAGGCACATCTGATGTAAACATGACACCAAATGTGCCAGGGTTCATGTGGCAGATGCATTGCTTGGTGATGAACGTTGATTTAACTTTACACAACAAATTCCTAGGTCTTTTTACTGAGAAGAATTTCCCAAAACCTGTAGGAATTTAAAAGATTTTGGATGCATGGCCTAACCCTCAATGTATCGTGGCATGATTCATCATAGGAGATCTATCCACATCAAGGTAGAAAAATACCACCTTTGTGGACTTGATCAGTGCTTCAGATTGTTAAGTTGGTATTGGATTGAATCAGGGATCTAGATGTATCTCAAAAATTACTTAAGGTATATCCAGGTATATCCAGGGAGTATCCTTTACTTGGCAATCAATCAATCAATCATGTCACTTATAAAGCGCACTACATACCCGCGAGGGTCTCAAGGCGCTGGGGGAAGAGGGGGGTGTTGCTGCTACTGATCGAAGAGCCAGGTCTTGAGGAGTCTTCTGAAGGCCAGTAGGTCTTGGGTCTGCCGAAGGTTGGTGGGGAGGGTGTTCCAGGTCTTGGCGGCGAGGTGGGAGAAGGATCTGCCGCCGGCGGTCGTTTTCCGGATGCGGGGGACTGTGGCGAGGGCGAGGCTGGTGGAGCGGAGCTGGCGGGTGGGGGTGTAGAAGCTGAGTCGTCTGTTGAGGTAGGCTGGTCCGGAGTTGTGGAGTGCTTTGTGTGCGTGGGTGAGGAGCTTGAAGGTTATCCTCTTGTTGACAGGGAGCCAGTGCAGGTCTCTCAGGTGGGGTGTGATGTGGCTGCGTCGGGGGATGTCGAGGATAAGACGTGCAGAGGCGTTCTGGATGCGTTGCAGCCGTCTCAGGAGCTTATCCGTCGTTCCTGCGTAGAGGGCGTTTCCGTAGTCCAGCCAGCTGGTGACGAGGGCCTGGGTGACTGTTTTTCTTGTTTCGGTGGGGATCCACTTGAAGATCCTGCGGAGCATTCGGAGGGTGTTGAAGCAGGATGAGGAAACGGCGTTGACCTGCTTAGTCATGGAGAGGGTGGGGTCGAGGATGACCCCTAGGTTGCGTGCGTGGTCGGTGGGTGTCGGGGCTGTTCCCAGTGATGTCGGCCACCAGGAGTCGACCCATGCTGAAGGGTTGGAACCAAGGATGAGGACCTCCGTCTTGTCCGAGTTCAGCTTCAGGCGGCTGGTACTCATCCATTCGGCGACGGCCTTCATTCCTTCGTGGAGGTGGGCTTTGGCGGTGTGAGGGTCTTTGGTGAGGGAGAGGATCAGCTGGGTTTCGTCGGCTTAGGAGATGATGTTGAGGTTGTGCTGTCGGGCGACGTGGGCGAGGGGTGCCATGTAGATGTTGAACAGCGTTGGGCTGAGGGAGGAGCCTTGGGGTACGCCGCAGATGATCTTGGTGGCTTTGGATTGGAAGGGGGCGAGGTGGACGCTTTGTGTTCTGCCGGAGAGGAAGGATGTGGTCTAGTCCAGGGCCTTCTCTTGGCAGGTACCTTCGATATGATTAAAAATCACACAGTTCAGATATTTGATGAATGTCAATGATTCATCTATCCTGAAATGGATGCCGACATGTTTCAGCCGTGTTATTAGCCCACGTGGGTCATCAGCTTTCGTGTGGGCTCCTTCAATCCCTGCCTACCTCTACATTCGCGCCATGCACTAGCATGAGGCCTCATACTCTTATACCTGTTGCTCCTGTCTTCAAAGGCACCTGCAGGAAACACATTACAGACAAAATGAATCGCTATATATGCATCGCCTACCCCACTTGGTGCATCCACCTCCAACTCATGGACACTGACCTTCTTATGGCATAAGAAGGTTGTAATGATGAGTCAAGAGCTATACTTCACTGCAGATCAACACTGCACTTGTGAGCATGTGTGTGTATTCACACCACACCTTTCTAATTAACTGTACATCCTCTTAAGACCATGTTATATAGAGATGAGTACAGTTCAGCCTGGTTGCTTGTGTTGGAGTATTTTTGCAGTGAAAAGGGTGTACAGCAGTAGTCACCGGGATGATGAACCCTCACCCACCAAGTGTACCATGCTTCATCACTGGGTTCCTCATCTAGTAGAAGGGGACATCCTGGCTGAGCCTGTTGGACACCGGACTTCCCTATTAGTGTATATATTTGGTAGTGGGATGATGAAACTTTGTTTATTTTGCAAGAGGTACAAAGAGTAATTAAACCCTAGCATGTTAAAATTTGTATACTTATACAGTGATTTTATTAGCACTTCTCCCACATGGTGAAAAATGAGAGAAAGATCAGCAGATCTAACTCTTAGACCTTGCTTGTCTGAGTGGTTGTCATGTTTCAGCATTATATCATATTAGTAGGCTTATCCTAGGACTGGTTCATCATGCTCATATACAAAGGATACAAAGACTCAATGGTCCTAAATACTGGTGGAAGAAGGATACATCTTTTACTGTGAATTCCAACATAAGTTCCCTCTTTTTTAAACTTTATGAAGCCACACTCAAGTTTATAATGCTATCATTTCTATGCCTGCAACAGTAGGGAAAGTATTGAACTTTGAGGAGTTAGATTTAATATTCCTGCCCCAACGCAACCAACAGTAGGTAAAGTGTTGGCCTTTGGAGCGGTTAGATTTATTGTTCCTACTTCAACATAAGCAAAACCAGGGAAAGTGATGGACTTTGGAAGGGTTAGATTTACTCTTCCCACTGTAATCTAAACAACAGTAGGGAAAGTGCTGCAATTTGGTGGGGTTACATTTACTATTCCCTCTCCAAGCTAAGCAACAGTAGGGTAAGTGGTGGACTTTGGAGGGGTTACATTCCCAATCAAACATAAGAGAAAACATGGAAGTTGTTGGACTTACAAAAAGTCACCAATACCACTCCAAATCCTAATATTTTTTAAACAAACATTTAAATACCTAACAAAATAATTTTTTTAACACATATTCAAAACAAAAAAGATATAATATATATAAATACATTAAATATAAAGATAATAATGCAAAATTAATTTAACAAATACAAAAATACACTTCCCTTCCAAATCCCAAAAAACACAACCCTCCAACAATTGAAATAAATTATAAATAAAACAATAATTACATTAAAGTATTAATTAAATAAAAATTAAATTAAAATCAATAATAAACATAAAATACATTTTACAAATTTTATTATTAAATATATTAAATATTCAATCAACAATTACTTTAAAGAATGTACATACCAAATAATCAATTGAAATTTACAGAATTACTAAATAAATATTTAATTAAGATACAAAATTAATCTGGCACACAAATATATAATTAAAAATCTTCCTACCATATTCCTCAACAAACCCAACAATCTACAACTAAAATATAAATGACTAATTTGACTATACAGAATAAAATAAACATTTAAAATCACAAAGTATACTCATATAATTAAAATAATAATTAATCCGTTAATCAATTTACATAATTAGTTAAGTTAAATATTTTTTTATATTTTAAAAAGTTTTAAAAAGTTAATTAAAAATAAAAGCAATAATTTATCACTTAAATAACTTCCCAATCTGTTCCCCTACAAACCCAACAGCCCACTAAGTTATAAATTACGAATTAAATGTAAAACATTACAAACTATACTTAAAAAATAAAACAATTACATTAATAATAGTAAAATCTAAAATTAATATCGTGTATATAAAGTTAATTAAAAAATATTAAATACAACTACATTAAAGTAAATTATATTATATGCAACTATATTTTGAAAAACGATATCATACACATTAAAAGCTATATTCTTTCCTTCTCTATGCTGTTCCCCGATATTTTGGTAGTGATGATATTTTTGGTATGCTGTTTATTTTATACGATATTTTGGATGCAATATTTTTGTCATTCATCGTGGTTCCCTGCTGCCACTATGGCAATTCTCAATGGGAGCAACAAAAGCAATTCCAAGAAGCTTACTATTCTTTTAATCTTGAGTGGGAGATCCTGCTGTGGGCTATAGGGTTGTATGAAGCTGTACTTCGCTTTGGGTGAAGTCTGTAAACTGCTAATTGTTAAAGTAGGCAGCATATCTGGATTTGCCCGACATTGTAGACATAGTTTTAATCTCAACCACCGGTCCTGCTGCGACCGTCCCACTGCGGTGCATATTTAAGACACATAGGAGACCACCTCTGCCCGTTCCTTCATGGAAAGAAATGCACAATGTTGTGCATTTCTTTCCGTGCAAGAACAGGCATTGCAAAAATACAGGGGGGCACAACATATGCCCCCTACATGTATTCCCAGGCCCAGAGGCAGCCCCCTGAGTTGCCTCACAGCCATGGAAATGATAGGGTGAGGCAACTCGTAATATGCTTGGCGATGTAGCAGCAGCAATACCAGCATATTGCTGCCTCTGAGCGCTGTGCAACCGCCCTGGATCACAGATTCCTGGCGGTTGCAGCAGTCCTTTGGCTGTCCAACCCCCCAAGTCGTAATAGGGCAGGTGGACCGCCACCTTGACTACGGCTGTTCTATGGACCGCCGTGGTCGTAATAAGGCCCCAAGTCTTTTCAAGAACAATAACTCTGACTGAACATTGAGTTTATTTAATATAATTACTGTTGTCAAACAGTTTCTGGTTTTCAAACACTCTATAACCTCCTGAGTAAGACTTACATGCTAAGCTCACTACAAGAGAGATATGAATCTCAGGCTATTGGAGTGGCAAGCACTGTAAAATTATAGAAAGACAGCCCTTTGAAAGTAAACCCAAATGATAAAAGCTGGATCATTGATCAATATGGATATGCATTTTTACAACACGTTTTGAATGTATTAGAAAAAAATTGAAATAATCCCTTGAATTATAACCCACTTGTTGAAATTAAAAAATAAATTGCAGTTTTGATATCTGAAACGTTACAAAAGGCGATATTGAAACTGAAACTGGTCTTTATTTGACACAAAACTATCAACAGACACCTATTTTATATGCTCTTCCAAAGATTTATGAGGATCAGAAAGTTTCAATATGAGACCTACTGTTTAAAGTAAATGAATCAATTTTCACAACCGTTGTCAAATGTATTTATTATTTTTTTAAGAGATTGGTGACTACAATTAAGATTTTATTCCAGAATAATTTTGTTTTGAATATATTTATTTTTTTGCAAACAACTGACATTGCAAAGGGAAGCTTTATGCATATTTATGAGAATTTTTTCTTTTAGAAAGCATGAAAGGAAAAGACTATACAAGTATGATGGA
This sequence comes from Calotriton arnoldi, assembly GCA_963921515.1. Lineage (NCBI taxonomy): Eukaryota > Metazoa > Chordata > Amphibia > Caudata > Salamandridae > Calotriton > Calotriton arnoldi. The sequence goes on along the minus strand of CAWUFW010000215.1, from coordinate 3,251,467 downwards.
ATGAAACGAGGAAATATGTGACAGTCATTAATGTCCTGAATCTCAACTAAAAGAGATATATTAGCAACATTTTCATTACTCTCTAAGAGGAACCTCAAGTCATAGTAATCTGCATATTAAGTTTTAGACAGCACTATTACAGAAAGCTTTGAAATAGATTAGTTGGAGTCAGATCAAACCACTGTTTTACTGGGTATGTGTTATCTTCTGAAATAGTTAGTTAGGAATCTTCCTTAGAGTGAAGTGTTACGAGTATGCAAGGTAGCAGTGAAGAAATACTGCAAAAAAGAAGACTATCTGGTATCTTGATAAAAAATAACATTAACGGTAAAAGAAACAAGAACAGCGAATACTGACTGGATTAAATTGATTATGCCATATACACCAGGTAATGCAAAAAAGGTCGAAGGATAGCATATACATCTTGAGTATTATTGCTACCAATAAAATTCTGGGTACAATATGGCCTGTGAAACCTTTGTATTCAATAAAAAAAACTCGAGGGATGTTTTTGGTTAAAGTTGATAATAGTCTGAGAGAAACTATTTAATCTATATTCATGAAATGGAAACTAGCATCTACCCATTGACAAGGTAAGCCATTGCCTTAGAGTAAATGCAACAGCTGCAGCCATGTTTTCTTGCTCATGCTAACTGTGCCTAAAGAATGTGTTTGTTTATGATGTTTAGAACTTTTCTTTTACATCTTGGCGCCTCAAGACGAGAACATGATGATTAGCTTGCTCAGCCTAAAAAGTTTACATTCTTTCATCAACTAAAGGCTGTCTTCCTTCTTTTTCATGACATCAGTCTCCGACAGAAGTGTACTCCCTTTGCTTTTTTGAAACCATCTGATTTAAACTGAAAGTATTGTGATAAAATACTATATATTTGTGTCTCCCCTTTGCTTAGCTGCACCAAGACTTTAGGGGGTCCTTGTTGTCAGCTGAATCTTTGATTCATAAATGTCTAATTTTTGATTTGTTAATAAACTTTTTAAACTTCAATTGACTTGAATGTAGAGTTTCTTTGACAGGCCTTTTGCGTTGGTGCTGGGAAGTGCCTGCAATTCACCGTAGGCAAAGAGCAGAGCTGCACCTGACTCCATATGACCCCATTTACCAAAGTTAAGACAGAGGTTATTCCTGGTGGACATGGGTGGAGGACAACACCACGTTTGGCTCAACAAGCAAGTCAGACCACTAGTGCACTTCAAAAGTTATGTAATATGAGATCTGATTCAGTTTATTGAGGGTATAAAATGTTAAGACTTGAAAAGTTGAAATTGTGTCAAGGTAGGTGATGATGACATAAGTCGAGTTGGGCTAGGTACGGGAAGAGTCCCAGGAAAACAGGAGTCAAAAATGTAAGCATAATCCACAGTGAGAATGTAAGAATAGAAGAAATGGAGGAGGATTTTCTAGATGTTTTGAATTACACCATGCCAAGAGGACATGATTGAGTTACGCCACAGGATGCAGCTAGGCATGGATCAGGACTGGTAAGTGGGGCACAATCAAATCCGGCACAAACAAGTGTGGAGACTTTGGCAAGTGACAGCAGGACTGGCAAAAGGACATAACAAAAAGACAACAAAATGACATACCCACTTGCCCACTCCAATGTGGTATGGTTCTGTACTTCAACACCCCAAAGCAACCCATCAGAGTGATAAGACTTACATCCCAACTGTCACCCCGGAATAGCTTAAGGAAGATCTCTAGGTGGAAGGTGAGGTAAATGGATCAAACACTCCGACTAGAGCAATGTCCCTCTTTGAGTAGCAAGGAATAAAGCGATGACCCAAACAATAGTGCCTGTGTCCAATGAGATAGCCTTCTGCCTCTAACAGAAAACACTGGCTTTGGAATAGGAGGTTTAGTCACTCTCCGTGTTCCCTGGTCCCCTGTTGATCTTGCAAACGTCAAACAACAGTTCCCGAGTATACAAGATAATCCTCAATAATTCTGTAAAGAATAGCAAACTGTATTTGAATGTTATAAACCTAACCGGGCCGATGTTAATCAACTTCTGCATATTAATATGCAAAGAGAAGTGGAACAATGACTATTACATGTAACCAGTTGACCACGACAAGAACATGTGGATGTGCCTATTCCTGTTACTGCTACAGATGCATTGCTAAATGCTGTTATTGGGGTATGTCTGGTCAAAACAGCTTGGATCAAGATTTAAAACAAAGCAAAGGTGACTCTCTAGATGATTATCTTAATAGTTTGAAAGATGTACTTGATTCTGGTATTGATAATGATACTGAAAATGCTCAAGAAGCTTTTGGTGCTGTATATGTGCATGGATTACTGTCTGAGGTACAGGAACAGCTGCTGTCCACCTGCATCGGGGGCAGGTTAAAGGTCTCTCTGAACTGGACCATATTGCAAATCTTTGTGTTGCAGCAGAAGAGGGAAAGAATCTACCGAACCCAAACTAATGACTGTAAAATGCTAGTGATCCTACAAACAGTCTGAAGGAGGGGCCATGGAGGTATATGGAGACAAAATGATCAGGGTGGGTAAGGGGGAAGTAGGGCCAGGCAGAGCCAGAGACGAGAAAGGGGAGAATCTGCTCCGCCTGGCCACTGGAACTGTGGTTGTCCTAATTTGTGTTACTTTAATCCCTGTATATTAGAATGAGACCTTCGTATGAATTGTCATTAATGGGAAGCCCATCTCATGCCTTACTGAAATTGGTGCCAGTAGGTCTACACTGAAAACTTCATAACTTCCTTCATTACCATTCTCAGGAAAGACCAGTGATGCAGTGGCATTGCTGATACACATATACTTGTTATGTTAGAAAGCTTGTGTCTGTTTCCCAGGGTCCCATCACTGATCAACGTGCTTTTCGTCTAGACCCCATCTCATCTGTGAACTTTCTGGGATAGGATCTATTATGCAAATTAAATGCACAGTGTAGTGAACTCACGATGGTGTCTCTTTTTAATGGGCTTAGTGAAAACAAGAATGCTGTTCTAGCTATTCTGTTAAACCTTCACGTCAATCAGTGTTGGATGTGCTTAACCAAGTGTCTTCCACCTCATGATCTGATCATGCTAATAATGTAGACTGTGTTCTCACTACTGAGCAATAAAATATGAGCCAACCCGATGAAAAATCTTCCCCCAGTCCAGCAATACCACTTACATCCTAAGGCCGGGATCCATTCATTCATTAAGATTTCTTTGATCTGTCACGTCTAGTTCAGTAATTGTTCCAAGAATTAAGAAGGCTGGGGTGGTCGAAGCTTCATATATTCCACCTACCAACTCTGGAACAGACTGCCCACGCACCTCAAATGTCAGCCTAATTTCCTTAGATTTCAGAAGCACCTAAATCTTGGTTGTTCCCGCTGTCCCTATAGTTTCTATTTGTTCCCCCGTTGTGGTTTTTAGGTTTGCACACAAGATTGCCAGCGCAAAGACACCCAAGGTCATTTGTGCACTAATCGCAAACCAAATCAAATCAAATTGCTGCCTATTGTTTGGCACCCTCTATTTGCCAATCAAAAAGCCTGGTAAAGACACGGATTTGTATAATATGTATGTGTCATTAATGTTGTTGTACTGCCAAGTATTCCTATTGTACCCAATACTTTTCCGTCTCTAATGTATACGGATGACTGCTGCGTGAATAATGGTTGTAGACCTGTGTTCCCTTTCTTCTGTAATCAGATATATCCTGAGAGTCAGTATCACTTCTCCTTTACATTTTCTAGCGGTTAAATCATGAGATCTTGACTACCTCAAATCTACACAGATTCTCCTTCAGTCTTCTTATAAGTCCTCATAAAGGGTCTGGAAACCCTTATCTTCACAGATGTGTTACACTGATTCAATCTGTTGATGATTTAATGCTTGCTTCTAGGTCAGTGCTAGGCTGACTCCCTTTATCTGCTCCCTGAATTAGCTAGGAGGGGACAAAAAGCTTCTGAAGAAAAAATAAAATGTTGCTTGCTTTGTGCTAGATATTTATGTCACACATTTTGGTGGGAGAGCAGCACCTGTTGGGGATCGGACCAAAGCTATGTATATGCTATAAGGATCCATTACAGTCTCACAGGTATGCGATCTTTTGAGGATAACAGGCTACTGCCATGAGTGATTTTTGGGTTATGCCAATGTTGTCCAACCATTGCAAGATTGTGTATAAAAGGATATCCCTGAAACTATGTCTTGGTCCAAAGAGGTAGAACAAGGATTAATTGAAAGAAACACAGTCCCCTGCACCAGTATTAGGTTTACCAGATCATTCCAAACCTTTCATATTTTATTGCCATGAAAAAGAAGTTTTTTTTTAACATAGGTGTTCTAGATCAGGGATAAAAGAAACTGATTGCATACTATTCTTTTTCCTTTATGCTATTGCAAACAGACTCCCTCCATGCCTACATGTGGAGTCCATGGTAGGCAACATTGTTGAAACCTTCTCAGAAACTGGTGTTAGAATGCATACTCACAGTTGCTGCACCTCACGCAGAAGCAGCATCGCTCTTGGCTGCTAAAGTACAGCACCTTTCTGTGTCATAAATGTCAAGGTGTGAAACGCTGCTAATCAGCGCCCTCCTGCACTAAATTCTGCTTCTCTTTTCCCTACTGATCTTGAGGGTGAACTCAATGACTACGTTCTTACCCCAGCCCACATAACTAAACCTCATACTGATCTCACTGGTACATGTTGGCCAAACTGTGATCTTGTGTGTTATGCTGATGGTTAATGTCTCCAAAATGATAACGGCACTCTTGTTCTAAGCTACAATTTATGCACTCTGCATCATATTGAAATCTGTTGTTTACCATATGTTTTCTCTTTCCGAGTGACTGAACGGATTGCTATCAAGCGAGCCTATATATTAGATGCTCAGGAAACTATAACAATTCTCAGTTATTGAAATTATGTTTTTAGGATTGTTTATCTGCTGGAGTCCCTATTAAAAATACATGCTTTGTGAGGGGTGGGGAAGTAAGAGTTGTCTACAGACTGAATGATGCTTTATTACTCTTTGAAACTTAATAATAAGATGTTGAGTAAAGAAAGGATCTTATGTAAAAGATTTGCTTGATGCTCTTCAATTGAGTTTTAAAATTGCTATTGTTATATGTGCTGCCACTCACTTTGCTCAAACTGAAGTGTCTCTCTGTCTCACAATACTAAAATTACTTCATTTGAGTCTTGTGTTACAGACCTTCTCAAGCCTTTTAAAGATCTTGCTGAACCATGGATGTCATTTAGGGGTCACAAGGAGTCACAGTTGCGACCACCGGCTTGCCTCTTGAGACCCCTGACACCCTCCTTGCTAACCCTAGCCTTTGAGTTTGCCTAGGGTAACACAAGCACATCGCAAAGTTGTTTTTTATACATTCACAGAAGGCCTGAAACCGAATGTTGAAACAGCTATTGATTTTGACTTTATGAAGAGGCCTTCCTTTCAGGAAGAGGGTGAGGCCTCCTTGGAAGGGGCTAAATAGATACATTTCACAAGAACACAACTTGAAGTGAAAGATCCGTGGGGAAAAACAGCCACATCCTGGGGGAGTGCTACAATCAAGACCCAGAGGTCATATTGAGAGTGAGGGCTCCCTCCTTCCCCAAGCCCTCACCCAGGGGCCAGCAAGAAATATGCAGACAGAGTAGTGTTTGCACGTTCATGTGCGTGGTCCTTCCAATATGCAGCTGGAATCTCCACTGCACACGAGATAAGGGGCCCGCAAGACCGACTAATCATGGTACCCTCACTTGTTATATAGAGCACAGTTACTGCTACCAGCACATAAGCTGACTCATTCTGAGACCTCGCAAAAGCATGCAGCACTATAGAGCTCTTAACATCGATAAGCGTCAGGTGGGAGTGGAACAGAACTGCAGAAGACACTTCCTTATGTTGTTTCCTTAGCCCTCAAGGTATCCCAGGTCAGGCTTGGGAAGCTCATTCAGTCCAAGTTAAACTTTATATTCTGCTACTTGTAGTTGGTTGTATGTGTGAACCACCATGCATTTACCACGCATGCCTTAACAACATGGTCCGAGCCACGAATGCTCCTTTACAACGCATTCCTTAACCATGCAAGTCGTTACAGCGACTTGCCTTAGGGAAAGTGATGGACTTTGGAATAGTATGATTTACTATTCTAACACCAAACTGCGCAACAGTAGGGAAAGTGTTTGACTGAAAGTCCAACATCAGTCCAACATCTCTTTCCTTAAGGCAAACCCTTGTAACGACTTGCTTGGTAAAGGAATGTGCTGTAAAGAAGCATTTGTGGTTCGGACCACATTGTAAAGGCACAGCGTGGTTCAAGCCGCGTAGTAAAGGCTGTTTCCCCTTGTAGTCCTGCAATGTAATGGAGGAAAGAAAACTACAAGTAACAGAATATATTGGTAAATCTGTACTGTACAATCTACTCATGTCAGGCCCTGGGAACACAGAAGCTCCATTTTTCTTAATTGTATCTTGTAAAATTGCATTTGCAAAATGCATTTCCAGTTTCTCTTTGGAAGCGTCAGGATTCCTTTTGTTAAGTTTTACTTGCGAACATATGAAAGTATGCAAACTGAATGGTATGGGTGGTTGATTCTCATGCTGTCACAATTCCGACAGCACTCACACAAAGCAAGTTTCTTCATTTACACCATATCCTCATGTGCTCCATGCATTGCTATTGAACTCTAACAGTGCATCTCCATCCTCGCTTGCATCCTACTGCTGTAAAAGGACAAATATTTCCACAGAGCAGCTCTCACAATGCTTGTCTGTCCTGATTGGTACTATCCATTGCTGTTTGAGACGTAAAAGGTCCAGAGTGCTCTCACAATGCATCTCTACCCTCACTTGAACCACGCACTGCTGTCCCATGATGAGTACTTCCGTGAAGCTCTCCCAATGCATCTCTAGCCTCACATGCACACAGCAATACTTTTGTAGCACAAATATTTCCATGGAGTTTTTATAATGCATCTCTGTCCTCTCTGTGCTATGCTCTGCTGTCCTAGGACTAAGACCTCTTCGGAGCCCTCACAATGCATTTTTACCCTCAATCAGAACTGTCCCTTTGAGAATCCCACAGAGCTCTTGCGATGCAGCTCTACTACGGCCTGCACTATAAACAGCTATCCCATTAAAACGTCAACAAAGCTCTTGCAATGCATTTCTACCCTCACTTGTATCCTGTATTGCTACACCAGTGTGATTTCCAGGGAGATCCTTGAGTTCAGCTCTACTCTGCCCTAAACCACCAAGACCTATTCTAGTAAGTTTCCTACACATTTTTCACAGAGCATTGCTACCCTGTCTTGCACCAAGCACTACTATCCAAGTAAGATTTCCACAGAGCACTTAGAGTGCATCTATGCCCCAACCTGCACTATATGCTGCTGTCCCAGTAAGGCTCTGAAGCACCATCACAGTGGAGCTTTACCCTCCCCTTACTTGCACCACAGAGCTCCTGCAATGCAGCTCTCCCCTGACATGCGCAATGTGCAGGAAGGTCCTTGCCTTATCCCAGTAAGATTTCTGCAAAGCTCTTGCCATCCATCTTTACCCTTCCTTGTGCTCTGTAGTGCTATCCCACTAGGACTTCCACAGGACTCTAGCAATCCATTTCTATTCTGACTTGCACTAGGCACCGTTGTGCCACTACTAAGACTTCCAGTGAGTGTTTACAGACTAGTACCTCATCTGATTATGGCACAAGAATAAACTTGAAGGTGGAACACTAAGTCTCTGTACAACTGGCACAATTATGAAATTCACTCCAGTCAGACATGAAATATTCTTGATCATTGGAATTCAGGAAATAGTTCAAAGCTGGCACTTCCTTACCCAATGATACATTATCACACTGACCAATAAAGAGAGGCTTTCACCGACACAGGTAAACAATGGACATCAGATGAGTCAGCTGAAAGTTTATAGTTCACTTACATGTGACATTGACATATTTTCACAGTATTTATGTGCGAATTTTCTGTGCTTCACATTACATGGTAAATAGATAACTAGTAGAAATTACCTCTTTTATGGACTGTTATTGTCTAGAAATGACCTTAAACCAGCTGCAATGCCCTTGAAGTCCTTTTGCAAGGTTACTAACTCTATCACTTTTTAAAAACATGACACAGGACACCTAACAGCTTGCTACCTCAATTTTCTTCCAACTTTGTACCTCTGGACCTTCTGTTGGTAGAAAGTTCTGGACCAGAACTGTATCAGTCATACCTTGTCCAAAATAAACATGCACATCCACTGACATTTGGAGGTGTGCACCATTCCCTATAGACTTGCAGTGCCCCAGTGCCCTTGTGTTGTGAACACCTTAAACACCACACACTTTCAAAGGCGGGCCTTGAGAGTTAGCAGGCCTTGCTTTACTTATGGCACTGGGCAGACTTAGGGCGTGGATTAGAGCTGAACCACTCCTGAAAAACTCTCACCCCTGGAGGAAGTGGCAAAAAAGAGGAGCATCAAATCCACCCAATGGCACCCTTATCCACCATAGTATCCCTAAGGAGAATAAAAGTTTGACCACTAGATCTCATACCTCACACCAGTACCTTCACCAGGAGCCTGAGCATTTTTCACTGCCACCCTACTACAAACCAGATCCAGGCTGCTGGACCCCAAGAGGACTTAGAAAGTCCTCTGAGGTGACCAAGGTGATATCTCAACACTGTATAAAACTCTGTAAAAGTACGTTAACCAAATTGTGCTTGTGAGTCCATAGCCATACATCCCCTGTTATTAAAGAAGAAAGCATCTAACACCCACTATCTAACCTTTTGCCTTCACATCCTTCACTTTGCAATACACTGTTCCCTTGCTGCCTTTGTCGTCTCTTTTTCTCCAAATTTCACTTCCCACCTTCCTAACTTAACCATCTCTTTCTATCTTTCATTCCCCCTCTCTTCACTCACTCCATATTTCCTTTTGCCACCATCTTCTCTTTCCAGTATTTCCCCATCAACCACTTTTCTCTTTCCCTGCTCTCAGAACCTGTTTCACTAGTTCTCTTTCCTCCCACCTCTTGTTTCTTTCTCTTCTTTTCCTTCTACTGCCTCTGTATTTCTCCTCACCCCTTTCGTCTTTCTTCTGCCTTCTTCCACCTCTCCTTTCTCCTTTTCTCTCACTTGCCCAATTCTCCCCCTATGCCCTGCTTTTAAATGTCCTTCTGTGGAAACTAGCTGAAATCGCTGTTGGCATCAGCTGAAGCCATTTTGTTTGTGGCAGCCATTTTAGTTAGCCATGTGCTCGCCATGTGCTTTCTCCCTCTTCACTGTTGCCTGCTCTTGTATTTCACTTGAGTCAGGAACTATAATTAACTCCTTCAGTACTGAGCCAGAGCACTGCAGATGCTCAGAAAGGCCTGTAGCTGCTAGAATGCACCTGCTCTTAGAGTAACTGTCAGGCTATTTTAACTAATGTCAGCAACTCTGTTACTCCTCCTACTTTGTTGACTAAGTATTTTCTGTTAGTCCTTATATGTGTAATAGCTATTCATGTGTATACTTGTACCGCCTCTTTTTGAGTCTACATGCTAACTCAGCTACAAACTGGGCATAAAAGACCCATGGTATCTGTACTCCATGGACTGCCTCATAGGGTGGCCTGAAGGTACCGTATTGACGCAGTCTCCCTCATGTGAGGTTAATAAACTTGTTATTTTGATATTCCAGCTTCCGTGCCAATCTCTTCTTTGTTGGTTTAAGGACCAGGTGCATCAGTGAGCCCCTAAAAAGGCTTTTTATTCCACACTTCTCCTCCCCTCACCCACAGTCCTCTCCCCCAAACCCTAGGCCTGCCTGCCTCATTTAGAGAGTGAAGGACCTTAAATTTTCATCAATTAAGCCAACAAAGTAGGGGCCGTTGGAAGAAGGACATTACACTGCCTGCTCTATTTAGGGTGTAATGTATTTTGTTTCCTGTCCATCGACGCCAGGACAGATTATGTTTTGTTTTTCAGAAATCAACTCCTGCTGAGAAACAAAATTTTTTAAAGGTTTGGTGGACGGCCATCAAAACTGACAACAACTGTCCAACAAATCTTTGCAAAACGCAATGAACAGCAGTATAGTGATCCCTTTCAATGTACAGAGATGACCTCTGGGCCAGCTGTAATTTCTAAATTTAATGGACAGTAGCCCATCAGGACGGCAGAGGTAAAGTCCTCAGATAACCAGATGACTGAGTACCATCTGTCAAATTCTAAATCATGCTTTGTCTGTTTCTCTCCCGCCGTCATTTTTCTCTTCAAACTTCTAAGTCAGCCTATTGTCTTCTCTTTGTTTCTATGTCCCTTGTTTTTCCTCCTTCCTCAAATTCATGTCTTCTCCTTTTGTCTGTCTCTTCCAGTGTCTCTTGTTCTTCACCCCTCTCTCATCTGTTTGTCTCTCTCTCTCTCTCGCTCTCTCTTTCCATTCTATCTCGTTTCCATAATTGTCCCTTCCTCCCAGTCACTGTCTCCTTTTAACTCTCCCCCTTCTTCCTTAAGTGTGTCCCTCCTTCTCATCCAATTTCTTCCTCTTCTGTCACTGTTAAGATTACATGGCAAAATAACTCATTTTGGTCAGCGTGTTACTCATTTTGACTACTTACTAGGGTTAATTCAGTCTAAGAACTTAACTTGTTAGGCCTAGTCATGTAATTCATTTGAGATAAGAACATGCACATGGATTGCCATGTTTAGTATGTTTTCTCATAGTTATTACAACTTTAGAAAAGCCCTATGCACAGATGAGAGCAAGGTGCATGTAGGTGAGGGGTTTCTATGTTTATATGTTTAAAGTGGTGAGCAGTGTTTGTTGGATGTAGGTGATATGAGGAATTGGAAGGTGTACACAAGTGAGAGGGAGCCAGGTGCACACAGGTGAGATGTAACTATGTGCCCACAGTTGAAAGGATGACCTACGGGCACACACTTAAGGGCAGCACATGTGCACATGTGAGATACGGCTTTGTAAATAAAGGTGCTAGCAAGCTATGCGCATACAAGGGAGAGGTGTGTACGTGCAGACAAGCGAGAGAGATACTTAGGTGTGCAGGTGGTTCAATCACACGAGACGTGGCTCGGTGCTACATATATGGCTAACATAATTAGAATACAGTGATCAACCAAGATCCAGGCATTCTGGACCCATATCCCAGCCATACAAGATTTTTATGATAGCCAGATAAAATATATTTACATGGAGTTAATCTAAATGCAACTGACTTGTTATCCTGAAAATCTGGCAGAGATCAAAACTCCTGGACCTATGTTGGTCACACAGATCCGTGAATAAACTAAACATTCTCCTCACAATAGGCATCCAGATTTACAGTGCACGCAAGTAGTTTCGGTAGGAGAATGGCAAAGAACTGGGAATTGTGTGTGAGATGAGTATGTGCATACTTGGTGAGCCATGTTTGCCTGGGACTGGGCCTGTGGAGTCTGTGTATAGACTTGTCGTGATAGGGGGGCTGTACTTGTTTCCTACCCAGGGCTACTCTCTGTTTAATGATTATTTTCTTATGAGAAATCACCAATCATATGAGGTTATGCCTGAGCATATATTGGAATTGCCTTTGCAGTTCGACATTCTGCTGGAGCTTTTGACGTTATATTTAAGCATTTGAGTCTTTATTCTAAGAATATTCCAGTTGTATCTAGGAATCTGATGGCTGTGGCTACCCAATGAAGGCTGTGCCCGAGCACTCAATGCTGTGCCTGGGTATCTGAAGCTATGTTTAAGGTTAAATGATTGAAGCTGGCCTATAATGTATCTTCTCCTTGTCTATGGTGACTGTGCTGGCTTTTTGTGGGTGCATCACTTGCAAGTCACAACAGCAGCCTAAACAGTATATCGATAGGATCTAAAATGCACATTTAGATATTCTAGTATATTTTTTCCATTATCATTTATTGTAGTTTTTTAAAACTTCAGTGATATCACTTATTGTAATGCCAACAGGTTCAAAGAGCACTTAATGTGACTTCCTGTGATGTCACCAGGGTCAAAGGTTATATGACAGCACTTTCTGTGATGTCATCTGGGTAGACCATGTGCATGTGATGTCACTTCCGCTACCCTTAGCATTTTGCTGAATTGACATCCATGTGCTGAACTACAATAATGTGTCTCTGAAGTAGAGAAGAGTTCCCGGTTACAACAAGACTGCAAAAAGGGACTCAGATGGAGTGTGGAGAGACAAACAAGGGGGAGTGGTTGTCACTAAATTGCTGCTCCCCTGTACTGACCGCCAGTACCACGGCAATGCCCCTGGAAGCAGCAAGAGAATGATCCATGCCGCAAATACCCACAGGTCTGGCCCCTCCATTGGCCACCAGTATTTCCATTTCTGTGCCTCTTGCCAATCCCGTAACATTGAGAAAGATGTTGAAACATCCACCTCCATTTGGGCCTTCTGTCCACCTTAAATTTGATTTCATACAATTGTCTCAACATTGCCCTTATTTGTATGTTATGATTTTAGTATGCAAGTTTTCTGAATAGACAGAAGAATACCTGTGTGCCCAAGTTAACATTAAAATATTGGGTTCTCCAATTAGAGACACTCTGCAGCTAGGAAGTGACAAGGGTACTTACTTTGTGTCATCTGTACTCCAAGAACTATGTGAACCTTTAGAAATCAAGCAACTCTTCCACTGTGCTTAGCACCTGAGTCTTCTGGGCGAGTCAAAAGGTTCAATGGTACTTTAACAAATAAAATGACTATGATTTGAGGCAAGATTGGGCTTAAGTGGCCCGGCCGTCTACGTTTCACACTCTGGTTAATTGAACTACTCATAAACAAAAAGCTAAGCTAAGTACATATGAGATTGTTATGGGTCATCCTATGTTGCTTCAGTCTACCCCTCCAATGTCTCCAGCTTTACTTGATTTGCACTCGAATTATGATATGACTCTGCAATAATGCAAACAACTGATTCGCTGACTCAACAGCTTCCATCTCAGGTACGCGCTGCCCTGCCCACCTGCCCGACTTGCAGTGCTGAGTCTGTGCCCATTTGCAAAACCAATGTCGATTCTGTTGTGACAACAACTTTTTGCATTTCCTGGAGCAATACAAGCTGATCACTAACCTTTTTTCGTATTGAATTTGTGCTCATTTGGCCACTGACTACAAAGGAGGAGTGCCGATGGCAACTATCCATTTCAGCAAAGACAAGCAATGCCTTTAATCATATTTGCTTGGATGCTTACCCTCAGAATGAGACAATAGAACCATTCACGTCCCATTTTCAAGGGTATCCATTTTCCAGATCACCAAATCTCACCCCAATCTGTTTACCTGGTTGGCATGGCTTATGGGCTAGGTTGTGAAACTAGAAATGGCAGCATCTTGGTTGGCCGTGGTGAATACGAGTTTCTGCTACCCAGTTCCATGTGATTCTGAACTATCCCCTTTTTCGAAATCCCACAGGGGTATTCCAAGCCCACAGTCACACTCATAATTTGCTCTGCACCTTTTTCATCTGTGGTAACAGGTATATGCCTGATAACTGAAAGATTGGTCTGGATCATGTTATCCAGCTTATGTTCTACCTGTAATAAGACACACGCCAGCCTAAAATCTACCCCTTCACCAAGAAACTGCCCACAGAGAATTCAGAGACTGCTTGTTTCTTTACCATCCTATTTGCTAGCTATGGAGTAGGGCTGCCCAGCTATAAACTCCAGCAATTAGCCATGATTTTGTAGGAGGTAGCAAACTCAACCGCAATTGCACCTAGGTTGATCTCTGACCAAATGGAAGAACAACTAACTAATTTTGTGGATTATGATGGCTCTTGGGTTTGTCCTGGCTTTCAAAAGTGGTGCCTGTGCAATCATAGGTTCTGAATGTTGCACCATTATACCTAATATACCTCTACCTCTAGGCGTACATAAATAGATTAGTCAGATGTGAGCGTTTTAGGAAATTACATACTATTGATGATTTGACTGATCTCGAAGTGCGCCATGTTTGTCCCGGCTAAAAGGTATTGTTGGAAGTTGGGAACACAAGATTTTGGCGACAATGTTGGTTATCTTTGTGGTTATCTGTGTTATTTTTTGATTGATTTACACTACTGCCTGAGTTTGTATTGCCTCCATCAACCGTATAATTTGTGTAAAGAATTCCATTCCAATTTACCCATTGAAAGTAATTGATGACAGTAATGGAATTGCCTGGAAATCTGATTATGGTTCAATAAAATGTTTTGAGCCTCAAATGAATTTGGAAGTGAATCGTTTAATGATTACCGATCTGACCAGTAATGCACTAATAAATAGTGCAAGAGGTAGGAATTGGCAATGTAAAAGATTGCCTTAAAGTAAATGCAACTGCTGCAGTCTTGCTCTTTCTAAATGTACCTAAAGGATGTTCCTGTCTATGATGTTAAGAGCCTCTCTTTTACATCTTGCCTCTCGAGACAAGAAAGTGATGATTAACTTCCAAAACCCAAAAAGTTTACATTCTTGTATCAGCTGAAAGTCATCTCCTTTCTCATGATCTCAGTCTCTGCCACCTATGTACTCCTTTTGTTTTCTTGAAACCATGTAATTCCCATTGAAAGCCTATTTGCAAAAGACGATATATTTTTGTGTTTTGCCTTTGCTTTGCTTTGGTCTGTCATTTAATATGACAATGGGCGGGGCCTCCCGGTCAGTTCTGTAATTTATAGGTGTCTTTTTTTTGTTTGTGACTAAACATTTTAAGACTTCAGTTCTCCTGAGGGCAGAGTTTCTTCGACACATTGTTTAAGTTACTTCAACTGTACTAATGTTACAGAATATGGCAAAACAAGGAACGATATTCCTTTAAAACATTGCACCATGTTTGACTTTGAAAATGGGACATACCTTTTAAAATGGCAGTGGAAAGGGCTGCGGTGGGCAGACTTTGAGATGTATGAAAACATGTATGATTGAATATAGATTCAACATAAGTAATAAGAATTTTAAATTGATTTTTGCCGATATTTCAGTGCAGTACCACAGAACATTGCACAACTCGGATTTCAGACCTGTGTGAAAAGTTTGATCCCACATATATGTGGTAACATGAAGCAAATATTGTTCAAAGGGAACATTTTGGATAGATTTGTTAGAAAATGTTTAAACCGATAGGGATGAATGAAATTCTAGATTTATCATGTTTTTATAAATACTGGGTAACATTTTGCAAGTTTTATTTTTATTTTTTAGAATGTGGAACTTCTGTCTAGATATGTTTTTGGGGATTAGGACTGGAATGAAAAGTGACAAAAGGCATTATGAGGGAAGCAAGTATCATTATGGATAATAAAGGTGGGACATCAAGTAAGGAACAATGATGTCCACAGTGTCGCCAGGGCAGTTAGCAGGTATATTCTACTGCCTTTGTTCCGCTCTCTAAAATTGAAGTACTGAATGTGGTATAGAGCTAATTTACTGTCTATTAAAATACACACTCTCCTGATGAAAAGACTGAGCAATGTCCCAAATTGAGTAGAGGAGATACATTTAAAGTGCGCTAAATTTTAATAAAGCTTATTACTTGGGACTGAATTTTTATTTAACATTGAAGTTGAACATTAGGAAATGAAACGGTTGGTTATCCAAAGACGGTGTGTGCTGTTTAATCAGTTTACCAAACTGAATTAGAATATGTATTATTTGACTAGTGCGGTGAACAGTAAAACATCTGCACGTTACATTTCACTCAAATTTTGTGTTAAAAGATTTTTGGGCCTGTCAGCTTTAGGGTGGTTTTCCCCCAAACATTTTGCTTTACTCCTGTTTTTGCTGAATTCATTTTTGTTGGCGTTAGCACTCTGCACACTTCACCACTGCTAACTGGTGTGAAAGTGTCTGTGCTCTCTCCTTTAAACATGGTAAAATTAGCTTACACCCAATTAGCACATTTAATTTAACTGCAAGTCCCTAGTAAAGATGTACTTCATGTACCCAGGGCCTGTAAATGAAATGTTACTAGTGGGCTTGCAGCAACTATTTGCCACCCACTTAAGTAGCTCCTTAAGTATGTCTCAGGCCTGCCATTGCAGGCTCTGTGTGCAGTTTTGAACTGTCATTTAGACCTGGTAAATAAAACCTTTTGCAAGGCCTAAACCTTCCTTTTTAATATATATGTCACCCCTAGGGCAGGCCGTAAACAGCCCATAAGGCACGGTGCAGTGTATTTAAAAAGTTGGACAAGTACATTTAAGTTTTACATGTTCTGGTAGTGAGAAACACTTAAATTTGTTTTTCACAACTGCAAGGCCTACCTCTTCCATAGGATAATTGGGTTGCCTTATTACATTTAATAAGTGATCACTTTCAATTGGGAGCAAGTAGGAATATTGAGTTTAGTGTCTATATAACTGTAATTTAATTCCTATTAAATGGTAAAGCTGGATTTTAAGTCACAATTCTGAAAATGACACTTTTAGAAAGTTGGCATTCTCTTGTCCTAATTATTTGGAGCCTGCACCCTGTATCCTCAGTCACATGACTAGGTGTAGCTGGTGGTTGGTCTTTGTGAATTGCTCCTATACAGTGAGACAAAGGGGGATAGGTGTTGACAGGATGGGCTATCTCTGACTCGATGGGGGTGAGCTGTCACATACCACACTTGCACATCACAAAGGCTCTGCCTCAGCACACTCACAAAGGGTTTCACACTAGTCTTTTGTGCCTCCAGACAAGCTAGGGCCAGGGCAGGGAGGAAGGAAATTTCAAACACCTTTGGGGTTGGAAACCTCTAGAAACCTCTCCTACTTCAAAGCTGGCAACAAGTATAAATATTGAACCCTCAGACCCAACTCTTCAGTGAACCGCTGGACCTGTGGAAGACTCAGAAGCACTGCTGTGATGCTCTGCTGCCAGAAGGACTGCTACTCTGCTGCCCTACTGCCTGAGTGAAAAATACTGGACCTGAATATTGAACCCAGGGCCACCAGAGTGGCTGGCCTCCTGATCAGAGCCTCAGGGACAGAAAAGCTTCCAACCACCTTGAACCCTGTACCAGGACTCTGCCTCCACTGAGCTCTGCCCCCAAGTTGTGCCACTCTAGTCCTGGACCCGTGGAAGTGGGCCTGAGGTGCTCTGCCAGCCCAGCTATGGTCCCCATTTGAACTGATGTGAAGCACCGCATAGCCTTGCCGCACTGCTGGCAACCTCATCAGTAACCATGCCAAGCGACGCAAAGCCCCGCCGCACCGCTGCCAGCCTCATCAAAACCAACACAGAGTGGCACAAAGCCCCACAAACCTTCGCCGCACAGCTTCATCGACCTGACATTGGAAAACGCAAAGCTTCGCAAAGCAACGCCATGCAGACTGGGCACCAAGAACATAAAGTACTTTCTTCAGTGGGCTAACTAGGTCCCTGTGCCAAGTCAGAGCTCCATTGCGGTCACTTGAGCTTGTGATTTTGTCCCGGCCCGGCACAACCAGATAACCACAGTTGGTGCTTTGTGCTTTTTAGCTTTATTTTTACCTAAACATGTAAAATTGCACATCTCTGTTTCTACTAACTTAATTTTTGTAGTTTTAGTCTCAAATGATTTAGCAAATTTTACTCTATTTTTTTTCACTTTATTACTGTTTCACTACTGCTTAAATAGTTTATGCATTACCTCCAAGTTAAGATTTAAGTCTGACTGCTTTTGTGCCAAGCTGCCAGAGGCTTAAGCATAGCTCAATTTGGGGTTTGCTTATGTATACCTGACAAGGATTGTGGTTGCTGCTTGAGTAGGGTTTCACTCCCCTCAACCAGTAACCCAATTTGTTACTTTGGTTTTCAGCGGTGAGACAGGGACTCGTGTTTGTGCAGTACCGTACATTAATTCTGTGCTACACTAAAAATTCCAGATAAAAGATTTGATAACAATTTGAGTTTCTTCAAATTGTCCTTGATTTGCCCTTTTTGCTTTTTCCAAATTCACTCTCATTCTACCTGGCTGTCTGTGACCATTCCTGCATTAATGGAATTCAAGCTCATCAACCTTGAGAGCTACACTGTGGCTGAGCTTGCGGAGTTCTGTAAGGAGAGGGGACTTCCACCCAAAAAGAGATGACGGGCAGGAAAGCTGCCAGGGAGTTTAGGTTGCGTAAGATCCAAGCTTTAGATGAAACAGAAAAAAGCTGAGGCAGAGAGAGCCGTGGCTGAAAAGAAACCAGCCATGGAGGCTGAGAAAAACTTGCAGGAAAGGAAAATGGCCCTTGAGCTAAGTCTCAGAGAGTTGGACATCCAAGCCAGGCAAGCAGATTCCATCAGCAATGGTGACAGCATACCATCAGTCAGAGGGGGACAGGAAGGTCCACATACCCAAATATTTGGTGCACAGCTATGTGGTAGGAGATGATATTGATAAGTGGTGTTCTGCTTATGAGGTGGCCCTCAAGATGCACAGGGTCCCAGAAGAATATTGGGGGCTATCAATCTGAAAATACGTGCCCGCAGTGGGGAGAGATACCTTGCTTACACTGGAAGTGTGGGACCAGATGAAGTACACACTCATGAAAACCATCCTAGTTACGAAGTTTGGGCTCACCCCAGAGAAATACTGCATTATGTTCAGGGAAAGCCAAACGTTGCAGAATCAGTCTTGGGTGGATTTCCAGATTTACGCTAGCAAAGCACTGAGTGGTTGGATGTGGGGCAGCAAAGTTAATGATTTTACTGGGTTGTTTAATCTGATACTGAGAGAGCACATATTCAATATCTATTTTACAGAGCTGTACCAGCACCTGATTAATAGTAAGCTCACTGACCCCAGGGAAGTTTTAAAGGAGTCAGACCTCTGAGTCAGTGTCCAAAAAGGTGTATGGAGGGGATCACCAGAAGGGTAGTCAGGGGGCCCACCAGAACAAGGAGGGAAGAGAAAAACTCAACAATAAGGAGTTCTCTTAAGGCCCCCAAACTAATTCCCAAGGGAACCACAATAACCAGTCCCAGTCTGAGCCCAAAAGGAAGGGTTTCTATGACAGACAGGGAGGTTCAAGTCAAGTCAACCAAACTTTATTCGATATCTTTTTAGATAATCATAAAAGCACACAGTATTACACATCATTATAATCATAGAACAAAGTATTAAGACGTCATGTATAAAATCTATTCAGATATATATATTTTTTCTTTTTTTTTTATCCTCATCTCACCATATAGCGTCTGCAACTTTGGCTAGAAGCCATTTACCGAACCTAGGCACCCCAAGCTTCTACAACTGCATTGGCCATAGGCCCTAACCAGGCCAGCTTCTTCGTGCGAAGCTTGATGTAATCATAGGACCGGGGTTATCTGACCAACCTCATCTCTCTACCCCATGAAACAAACTGAGACCAGATGTTAGGAATGTCATCGTTTAAATACCCCTGATCCAGGCGTGCCATAGCAAATGCTGCTTTCAACCAATCTTCATAGCGCGGGGCTGTGGGTCTTTCCAAAGTTTACATATCTCCCTTCGGGCAACAAAATTAAGTATAATAACAAACCTCTTTGCATTGGCTGCAGAAGATTCGTCACTACAAGATCCATGCCAAAAATGACTATGGAGAGGTTCACATTGATCTTAACTTTAAAAATGGCACCCAAGGCACGCTCCACATTCTGCCAGAACCCACTTAGTTTGCAACATTCATAAAATATGTGTATATCATCTGCACTAAAACAGTCACATCTCGGACATGTAGAGGAGACTAAGGGAGCAAATCTAGCAATTTTCACAGGAGTATAATATAGTCTATTAACTACAAAAAAGTGATTCTTTTTAAAGATGCCGGTTTGATGAACTTATATAGAATTTGCAATGATAAGTCATATAGATCTTCCGCCTTAGAGTCCAAAGGTGACTGATTCCAAATAGCATACTGTGGGGAGTTCTGCGACATCAACATCGAGGAGTTTCCTGTACCAAAGTGCAACCTCCTTCATTTTAGGCTTTGGGTTTTGCAAGAGACGCTCAATTTCCCAGTCACCACAAATTGACTCCTTTTCAGCTGCATACCAGGAAACCAATTGCAAATATTTAAATTTAGAAAAGGAGTTGCCTATTTTGATTCTTAATATATCCCATGGAAGAACTCCGTCCGAAGATACAAGGTCTGACCAGATCCAGAGGCCAGCCCTTTTGATTGGCAGTGCAAGACTATCATCAAGGCAAGCTGGCGTCCCAGGGGAGTCCCAAATAGGGGCAAAATCAGAATAATACCCAACTCCCCATCTGTGTCTAACCCTGTACCACACATGGAGGGCTGCCCTTAAAACTTTCAGGCGAACTTTTTTGAAAAACCTAGGTGCCCCATATTTGTATAAAAACCCTTCACCCCCGCCCTCCGCTGTAACCATTTCCCTCAATATCTTCCCCCAGTTAGTTTCCTCAGGTATTGTCAGCAGCATCCGTATGTTTTTAAATTGAAACGCTAAAGAGTACCAGGCTATATCCGGAAGAGCGAGACCCCCTTTCAAGAGCCTGCGTCTCAGCTTCTTCCAAGAGAGTCTTGCACTCTTATTGGACCAGATGAAACTTCCTATTTTACTTTGGATCTTACTAATCTCCTTACAAGGGAAATATAGAGGGATGGCGTTGAAAAGGTATGTCAACTTCGGTAAAATGACCATCTTGACTAAATTAACCCTACCATAAATAGTCAATGGGAGATTTTTCCATCTAGTGAAGAGGTGGTCAACCTCTTTAGCCACCTTTTAAAATTAATCAGAGGTATATCGTCTAAGTGGTTAACAATATTGATTCCCAGATATCTGAATTGTTTACTCAATCTGCCTTCCCAATTATTGATGTTCCAGCACATCACTTCTGTTTTGGAGGAATTAGCAAGATACCCAGAAAACAAACCGAATTCCTCCAAAAGAGTTTCTACCCTTGGTATTACCTCCACCGGATTGTTAGTAAATAAAAGCAAATCGTCAGCATATAACGCTAATTTGCAGCTATATTGGTGGGAACTAAAAGGAGTAACTTGATCGTCCAGTCTTAATGCTTGAGCCAGAGGCTCTAAATACAAATCGAAGAGCAAGGGCGAGATGGGACAGCCCTGCCTTGTTCCCCTGGATATATTAAAACTTGCCGTTAACATACCGTTTAACAGAATTACCGCAGAAGCTCCCTGATAACAACTAATCAGGGTCTGAATAAACGTGGGTCCAAAGCCCATTACCCTCAGTACTTCCCAAAGGAAGACCCAGCAGACTCGGTCAAAAGCCTTGGCCGCATCAAAAGCTGCGACGGCCAAGGGTCTCGACCGAGCCACCGCCAGTTCTATAGTTCCAATTAGTTGGAGCGTCTGCTCTTGAATGTGCCTCCCCGGGATAAAGCCCTTCTGATCTGAATTAATCAGATGCGGTGCTACCTTGACCAATCTCCCCGCCAGAATGCTCATAAAGATCTTATAGTCAGCATTCAGCAGGGAGATTGGTCTATAAGAATCTGCTTTAAGTGGGTCCTTCCCTGGCTTCAAAATAAGAACAATTATGGCCTCCTTCCATGTCTTAGGGACCTTGCCTTCCGGGCTGTAAATAAAATTAACAGTTCGCATAATCTCGGGACAAGCTCATCCTGGAGAAGATTATACACCTCACCAGGGAGAGCATCCGTTCCAGCTGCTTTGTTCTTTTTGATCTTATTAATGTGGATTCTAATCTCGCTCTCTGTTATAGGAGCATCAAGTCAATCTCGGCTGCCTTCAGTTAATTCAGGTAAATCTTTATGCCTTAACCACTTTTGAATATTTTCCGAGCTAGGTGAAATCTCCTCTTTATACAATTTTGAAAACAGGGAAAGGAGGCAAGTTTGCATATCCTCTAATTTACAAGAGAGTCGCCCCACTCTCATCTATTATTAATTCACTAATATGATTTTTAGCTCGGTCGGTTCTTGCCTTCCAGGCTAGAAAGAGCACCCGCCTTTTCGCCATATTCAAAGTTTTTCATATTATGTGAGCCCACTGAGCCTTCACCTTAAGATCTAATTTGCCCCTATATTCCTGCCGAAGACGATCTAAGTCACTATGAACTCGAGTCAATCTTTCGGGGTAGTCCTGTGAGTATCTTATCCTTTCATCTTCTAACTTGGCCATTTCTCTTTCCAAATCCTGGAATTCTTGAGCCTCCTCTCTATTTTTAGAGCAAATCAGGCTATGTAACTGACCTCGCATATGGGCTTTAAAGGCGTCTATTCAGATATATTGAATTTAATTATATTCATGATTTCATATTCAGATAGTTTTTCTACACTTAAGTACACTTTTTAGAAACAAATGGTAAAGACCATGTAAAATATTCATTTTCTTAAAATTGTAGGGCTATAAATGCAGGGCGGCATTGCCTAAGACCAAGTGACTTTAAAATTGGTAAGATCCAACTCTTTCTTTGCACAGAATAAAATTTACAAAATAAGACGAAATGCAGTGTTGACTGTTCGGAGACATCATAACAAGGGCACATTTTCAAGACTCTTGACCAATCATTCATTGTTGGAAAACTTGTTAGTCTATGTAAAGTCCCTAGTCTAAATCTGGTCAATAGAAATCTATCATATCCACCGGGAACAGTTTTGAGATAGGGCTGGATGCTATAGGTTGTTAAAATAATTTGATTTGCCAATACTGTTGGCTTCACAATTTCTATAGATAGTCTGAGCGAGTCCAGTAATATCAGACACTTTTCCTCAAGAACTTTTCTTGTAACAACAGTCATTGTACTAGGCTCATTATAAAAATCAGGGTGGCCAAGATCATTCATGAAGTTTTTAAAATACTTTAGCCACGGTATAGTAGATACCCGTTCAAGTTTAAAACTATAATTTAAAATGTCCCGATTGAACGTAGTTTTTGATGATGTCCAGATCCTATGCCATAGTAGAATAGGTTCTATTTTTATAAGGTCTGATATGTAAGGAGGTTCATTCCTCAGTGAACTGAGTGTTACAAATATGGGCACTCCAAGGAAGATACCAAATGTCCCATGAAGGCACAGCCCTCCACTGGTGGGCAGACACCAGGGTTGGTAAGTGTAGCACTTGGGTGAGGAAGTGGTCCCATTTAGCTTGGAGGAGAGGACAGAGGTTACCATAATCTCCTGAGGGGATAGAGAGATGGTACCAAAAGCAGACATGTCTTCAAATACTTCTAAGTATAGGAAGTGGGTCGGGGGCGTGGCTTGGCCGAGCAGCGTGATGGCCGCTTGTTGAGCGAGCTCCGCCGGCTGGGCTTTCTATCCTTCAGTATCCTCCTCACAGCGCAATACTCTTGCCCCAGAAAGACCGCAATCACACTCGTCAGACAACGCTGCATCGTTTGCTACTGAACAGATGACCCGGGGACACCCATAGCAAGAGCGGACATACGGCTGCAAGATACCCGGCGGCAAATATGGCGGACCGCGGCCTGTACTCAAGCGCCGTCCCCGCAGCCTGTAACTGAGGGCGCCTTTCGGCGAGCTCGAATTCCGACATCGACGGTGTCGACACATAAGAGGTGGGGACCTAGCAACGAAACAGGAGTAGACTTGGACCTGTACCTGATTAGCGGTGTGGGAGGCCGGTAGACCCTGACAGCACACTCGCCCCAGACCAGCCGGGCCCTCGCTGGGCGGATCACCCGTATCTGACGCCGGCACCCATCGCCGCACTCGACGAGCTTACTACGCCGAGTTGCGCGCTCTGGGCGGCTGCGTGGGCTGGGCGACGCGACGGAGGCTGCCAAAGTGCTGGTCGAAGCCTAAGAGTGCCTGACTTGGGAACAAACACGGGCGAGGCCTGGTCGATCCACGCGCAGGCCGCACCGAAGGCCGTGGAGCGCTGAACAGCGTGAATCCGGAGTTTGCACTTGCCTGGAGCCGGCGGCATCAAAGGCCATAAACATTGTATAAAAGGACGCCTGCAGACACCTTCACGGGCTCCCTTCACCAGATTTCAGATGAGGTGAGACTGACAGTAACTCTTGCTGCGGGCCTTCGACGTGTTGCTGAGACTGCGACTCGAGGGCCCCCACCCACACAGAGGTTGCTGACACCGGCGGGAACGGGCTCTCTGGACCCCGTTTCGACAGCAGAAGCGGCACTCATCACTAAACAGAGCCCGGAGTGTCCCCCTGTGCAGAGAACATCGGCTGCAACCCCCTGGGACTCACAGGCAAACGCCCGACAGACCCAGCAGCTGGCACCGAGAAGAGCGGCGGCGGCAAGGAGTCTGCCCATCGCAGTGAGTACCAAACTGTGTATGTGGGTTCTTATGGTCTAGTGCTGGTGCACGCGTGCTCGCTGGTTCCCTGCTGGGCACGTTGCTGAGCCCGGTGGGGGGGGTGGGGGGGCATGTGGGGCGCTGGGCAGCTGGGCCGACATACCGGTGGTAGCTAACGGATCTGGGCGGGAGGGGCGGTGGGTGCGGGCTCGGGGTGCAGGGTGCGTGGCGCGGCTTACGGCCCTCCGCCTCCGGGGTGCTTGGAGTCTGTGCTGGGCTGCGTATCGCACTGCCTTTGGGCCGGTGCTGGTGCCCACTCTGCCCAGAGGCCCACCAGGCAGACCAGCATGTCGCCCTACGGGATTCTGGATGTGCTCAGAGACTCTTACGCCATCACAGCTTGCATAGGGCACACTTCCAGTTTTAAATATGGGGAAAAACGACCCAAAATAGCCAAAAATTACATTTGAAGGCAAGAGACACACCCGTAACATGGACCCTACATCTGAACCCGACTCAGACTCTCCAGCGCTTGGCGATCCGCAGGAGGAGGATCTGTGCTCCATCATGTTAGATGTCCGATCTAACCTTAAATCCATTGACACTAAGTTGGATTCTCTCACGTCCAGATTAGACTCCGTCAAGCGTCAGGTGGACACGCATGAAACCAGGCTTGACGCCCTAGATAACAAAGCAACCAAAGCTAATGAATTCCAAGTTGAAGTCAAACAACATCTCCTAAATATGGAGAAGGTCCTATCTGTTATACAGGCCAAGAATGACGATTTGGAGGCGTGCTCCCAACGCAAAAACCTCCACATAGCGGGTATTCCAGAAACAACTGCCATTTCCAAGATGGAACCCTATGTTGAATCATTGATGCGCAAATTGTTCCCCCAGGCCCTGTCCACTGTATTTGTGGTAGAGAGAGCACACAGGTCGTTGGGTCCCAAGCCCCCCGTAGGCGGAACGCCACAACCCATCATTGCCCGTATTATGAACTATCAGGATAGAGACTCTATCCTTAATGCTGCCAGGGAACATGGGCCCATTAATCACAAGGGAAACAACATCTCAGTATTCCCTGACTTTACTCCACTGGTACAAGCCGCGCGCAAGGAATTCCTTCCCACTAAAAGGCTGCTACAGAAGGCTGAGATTCCTTACGCAATGTTATACCCGGCCAAACTCAAGATTTCATACGATGGTCAAGCGCATTTTTTTACGGATGCCAAGTCTGCTCATAAATATGCTAAACATATCTGCGCTGGGCAGAGGTTGCCCAGGCCCTCACAGCCCGTGGAGAAAGATGCTAATGCCAGCGACAATGACTGAGGGACAAGTGTAACTGCAAGGCGGCATGTTCAACTTTCTATATACCCTTTATTCCGGCCGCTTACTTACGATATCGCTGCCTAGGACTCTATGGTTTATCCTTGATGCAGTCTTACACACACCATATGCAAGCTGATGTTATATGCTGTAGCCCAGCCACCCTGCCACATGGCAGGGGTGTAAGCCGGTAACTCATGCCCCCACTGGGAGAGCTCCCATGGTTCACTTTGTTTATCTTGTTTGTGGGGCTATTGGGGTGGAGGGTGGGGGGGTTTTCACAACCTGATTGGGGGGTTGGTGTGGGTGGAGGGAGGACAATGGGGTTTAGTACTTGTTTAGATTTCACAGAGGCACACTTACAGCACTATCTGAGGCATTGCAGTCACCTTCGCAGTAACATTTACTTTCATCACTCATGGACATCTAACTTTGGCGGTCAGGGTTGGTACACTGTTTTATCCACTCTGCTTTTCGCAGACGATATCGGGGATGTGAAACACTTAATACGCTCATGCCACTAGTCTCCCCAACGGATTCTCACCACTTTTTAACCTGGAATGTTCGTGGCTAGAATAACTACAGAAAAGCTAGATTGGTGCACGCATATTTGGCCCGCCAAAAGGTGGATGTGTGCTTTTTGCAGGAAACGCACCTACTACCGGCAGACAATGGCCGGCTGCGGCATAGGCACTGGGGGGAGATGTACTCCTCCACTTTCTCTAGTTATGCCAGAGGGGTAGCTATACTCATCCGACGCGGAGTGGACTGGACGATGATAGACTCTCACATAGACCCTGAGGGCAGATACGTAGTTCTTAAAGGCTTTCTGGGCGGGACCCATCTGGTCCTTGCTGCCATATATGGACCCAACACGGATAGCCCAGACTTCTTCCATGAAGTGGCGGCAAAAATCATGGGCATGGGCTGTGACACCATTATTTGGGGGGGAGACTTTAATGCCATCCTATGCGATGACCGCGACCGAGCTGGAGCCTCCCGTACATTACAACCCAGATCTAGTCAGGCACTCAACTCGATTCTGATAGACTCTCACTTAGTAGACATCTGGAGAGTCTTCAATCCACAGAAACGCGAAGGCACATACATTTCCACTCAACACGGCTCCTGGTCCAGACTGGATTGGTGGATACTGTCCGGAGATGTGGCAGCTTGGACTGTAGATACACAGATTCTTCCGAGGACACTGTCAGATCACTCTCCATGTACCTGCAGGGTGGCATTTCCGACCTCTGCTCGACGGGAGTTCACATGGAGATTGCCCCCATACGCTCTTCTGGATTCGGCTTTTCAAGCTGAAATTAAAGATGATATTACCGAATACTTCACCCTAAACAAAGGTTCCGTCTCTTCCACATCGACATTGTGGGAAGCATTCAAAGTTGTTATTAGAGGGAAGTGCATTACACGCCAATCAGGGATTTTAAAATCGTTAAGAGGCACATTGAACAAATTAGAAACCGAACTTAAATCCCTAGAATCGCAATACTTCCAACACAATGATCCCTCTATACTGACCGTCATACGTGAGAAACTCTCCGAGTTTAATGAAGAGGCCGCAAGGGAACTTAAGTTTCTAGGGAAGTATGCTACTGCCAGGAGATATGGGGAGGGAGACCGTCCTGGGAGTACACTCGCAAATCTGCTCAAACCCTCCCATTGCTCCCCATGACGGCGCATTAATCAAAGGCCCCGCTGAGGTTCATGAACACCTTACTGAATTCTACTCCTCGTTATATACTTCCACCGCCCCACAAGCAGACTCCGACCTCATTTC
Organism: Calotriton arnoldi; assembly: GCA_963921515.1. NCBI lineage: Eukaryota > Metazoa > Chordata > Amphibia > Caudata > Salamandridae > Calotriton > Calotriton arnoldi. The sequence goes on along the minus strand of CAWUFW010000215.1, from coordinate 3,224,161 downwards.
TTACCTTGACTCGATAGAACTTTTATGGCTCGCAAATGCACATAGGGAATACCTGGATGAACCCTTTTCTGAAGAGGACATAGTACAGGTAATTAGGAGTCTCCCGCTAGATAAAGCTCCAGGTCTTGATGGCCTCACCACCGTGTTCTACAAGACCTACGCCACTATACTAGCGCCGCATCTTGCGGAGATGTATTCCGAATCTCTGGAAAATGGCTCACTTCCCCCGACGACGAGGGAGGCTGTTATCTCCACATTGCTCAAACCTGGCAAATCTCCCAATAAATGTGATTCGTACCGGCCCCTCTCTCTCCTTAATATAGATAACAAAATATATGCAAAGCTCCTCGCAAATCGGCTTCAGCCCTTGCTTCCTCTTATCGCTCGGCCGGATCAGTCTGGCTTTATCCCGGGCCGTTCCACCTCCCACAATCTACGTACATTTTTTTCCCTCTTGTATCAATTGGACCCCCACACTCCAGTGTTGGCCGCCTTCTTAGATGCCACTAAGGCATTCGACTCGCTCGAATGGCCATATCTTTTCACTCTCCTGACTCGGTTAGGATTCAGCCCCCTTTTTATTGCACAGATCAAGTTATTATATTCACAGCCGACCACGAGACTCCGAGCAAATGGACTGATCCCAGCCTCATTCGCAATCACGCGCGGCACTAGACAGGGGTGCCCCCTTTCACCCCTATTGTTCGCCATTGCCATGGAACCTCTGGCGGCCAGAATCAGACAACACCACAAAACAAGAGGTATTGACATCCCGATAAGAGACATTATTATATCACAATATGCCGATGACATCGCCCTTTACATTCGGGACCCACAGGATAACCTTAACCCAGTTCTCCGCGAGCTCACAAGGTTCGGGGGGCTTTCAGGGGTACATATCAACTGGTACAAATCCAGCTTACTCCCTCTCACTCCTAATTTTCCCATGTTTGAACCGGACTACCCTATTCAATGGGCGGATGGCCCCGTCGGATATCTGGGGATCTGGCTCAGTGCCGACAATCAGGAACTTTGGAATGCAAACTTCGGCCGCACCGTGACCTGGCTGGAAGGGAAAATAGAGGTCTAGTCTAGGCTTCCTGTGTCCCTGGCAGGCCGCATCGCCATAGCTAAGATGATTGTGCTTCCTAAATTCTTATACCTTTTTATTAACATACCTCTACAGCTCACACAATCATTCTTGAAAACATTACGTTCCTTGATGATCTCCCTTTTTTGGGCGGGAAAGCAGCCTCGCATCTCGTGGGAAATACTTACATTGCCACTAGCGCAGGGCGGACTCGGAGCACCAGATCTGGCGCTATACGCATATTGCGCGCAAGCGCAATTCCTGCACTATTGGATGTTTCCCACCCCATTTCAACCACACACAGCTGTAGAGGCTGATATTGTTGCCCCATTACCACTGACAGTTGCCCTATATCAACCCCACAAACGACGCCAAACCATTATACACACGCCAGACACTCTCCGGTGGGCATGGGACCAACTCCGAATCCGAGCACATCAGTCAGTTCTATATGCTCCATCAATCCTATTGGCACAAAATCCACAAATTCCCGTAATGGAAGATAGAGGCAGTTCTGCATGTGCACGGGCCTTAGGATGGGAAACATTGGGTGACCTGTATCCAGGAGACTCTTTTTTGACTCCACCTACACCTTCGCCAGGCGGCACCACTAACTTCTCCAATATGCTATTATATTATTCAATAAGCGGCACATGCCGTACATTACACGACGCATTCCCAAACCCACCCCCCCTGTTTCCAGCCCTGGAACTCATATTGACGAACACATCCCCAAACAAACTGATTACCAAACTTTACAGTAGTATGCAACGTTCCTCACCGATCACACACCCACAGGCTTGGGCACAGTGGAACGACAATCTAGTTGACCCACTAACTGAGGCGCAGTGGAAATTTTGCTGCGGACAGCTGGAGATGCTGTCTCCCAATTATAAGCTTCGCCTTATACACTTTAAATACTTGCATTGCATATATAGAACACCCGTGCAACTTAAGCGTATGGGTCTCCATCCCGAGGCAAACTGCTGGAGAAGTGCAGCGCCGGATGCCTCCTTTTTACACATGGCCTGGAGTTGTCCCGGTGTCGAGTGCTACTGGACCGAGATTCTCAACTTTATCAATGAGATTCTTGACACCCAGCTGTCCCCGACCCCTAAACTATGTCTTTTGGGCCTCGTACAAGACGTCATACCGGGGCGTCGTAGGCATCTAGCCATGTTGCTTCTACTGGCTAAGCGCCGGATTGCCATACACTGGGGTAAACGGGGCCCACCTACTACCAAACTCTGGGTTCTGGATGTCACATTCTGCCAAGAACAGCTTAGTACGTATTGGGAGCTCCTGCCCCAGGCATCTCGACCTAAAGACATCTGGAGTCCTTTCAAGGGTTGGCTATCCTCTCGTAGCGCAGACACTACGCAATCCACTGGGGCCTCCGACGTGGCCCATTAACAGCCTTCCAACTCACGTCTTCCTGCTGGCCACGCACCACCAACTGTCCATATTGCACTTTATTGCGTCACAGGTGATTTCCCGATTCCAGTCTACAGTCATGTACACAACCGTCAAATGTATTGATTCCTCCTGCGTTCTTGGTGCTTGCATTGTTCGCAATTGACTAGATGCCTCTGTCTTAGATTGTTGTGTTATTTAAATGTAATTGTTTATGCTATATTTCTGAGCCATCCTGATTTATACTATGTATTGTCTTTTTCAAAATGCCAATAAACAAATTAAAAAAAAAAAAAGTATAGGAAGTGGGTCACCATCAATGGGCAAAGGGTGGAGGCTTTGAGAGACCCAAGAGCCAGTATGACTACTGTGAGGTGTCATTTGATGTCCTCATAGCAGGTCAACCCCAATACATTCCACCAGGTCATAGTCGCAGACAAACGTGAAAGTCACTACCCAGTGGCTTTGGTTCTCTTTGAGTTGGGGTGTCTCAAGTTATCTAAAAGTAGCTGTGAATCCTGCCATGTCTGTAGATTATCTGTTGGGTAACAACCTAGAGCACACTGCCTGGAAGGAAACAGAGCCCAGGTCACACCAGGAGATGTTAGGCTTGCCTGAATGGGTCTGTATGACCACATGGTCCATGGATGCCCAAGGGGTGAATCATGGAAGCCTGGAGCCTGGAAGAATGGCCCAGGCAGCTGCCAAGAAGGGGAAGAGCATGGTCACAGGAAATCAGGCTCTGAAATTCCCACGGTCCAAGTTGATGGGGCACCGGAGGAGGATGCCCCGGAGCCTACCGAGGAAGACATTACTGCCATGGGAGACCTGCCTGAGCTTGCTGGATGGCAAGTTGAGGGTGGGCCAACCAGGGCGGAATTCTGAATAGCGCAGAAAGAATGCCTCAGCTTAAGTTGGCAAGATGAGGCCCAGGCAGCAGGTGATTTCTCTGGAAATCATCTTATCTATTGGGAGAATGACCTCCTATATAGTGAGTCTTAAGTTCTTGACCTGGGGCAGCCCGTGTGCTGGTGGTCCCCCAGTGTTACAGGGTCTTCCTACTGGAGTTGGCTCATGACATACCCCTGGAAGGACATCTGGGGCGGGACAAGACCTTTGCCAGGCTTGTCCCCCATTTCTTTTAGCACCGGATGGAGACAGCCTCAGACGCATTCTGCAGGTCCTATTCCACCCGCCAGACCAGTGGGAAAGCAGGGAAAAAGCTGAAGGCTTCCTTGGTTCCCTTGCCAGTCATTGACACTCCCTTTGAAAGGTTGGGAATCTACATCGTTGGTCCTTTAGACCCCAAGACAGCCTTAGACAACAGGTTCATCCTGTTTTTGGTGGATCACGCCACACAGCACCCAGAGACCATCCCTCTGAGGTCGGTGACTTTATCTGCGGTGGCTTGGGTCCTGATGGGGATTTTTACCTGTGTAAGGTTCCCCAAGAAAGTGGTATCTGACAGAGGCGCTAACTTTATGTCAGCATACATGGGATGAGTTTGGTTAACCTACAGGTTCTCTACACCCTATCACCCTCAAACGGGCTTGTTGAGAAATTCAACAAGACCCTAAAAGGCATGATAATGGGCCTGCCTGAGCCCACGAGGCCAAAGTGGGAAGTCCTCTTGCAATCAAGGCCGGCTTTAGGGCAGTGCGACCGGTGCGGCTGCACTGGGCACTGACCTATGAAGGGGCGCTGACCTCAGAGGAGGGGAGGGCTGTGTTTAGCAATAACTTATGATTGGAGAGATGAGGGGCACTTTTGCCCGATGGTAGTGAGAGAATCCGAGGAGGCGGTCTTTGGGTGTGGGGGTGCCAAAAATTATTGTCGCACCAGGCGCCATCAGTGCTAAAGCCGGCCCTGCTTGCAATGCTTGCTTGCTGTCGCCTACAGGGACGGGGTTGTGCTTAGCACATTTGAGCTCCTCTATGGACACCCTGTGAGGAGGTCGCTCAGCCTTCTGAGAGCGGGGTGGGAGTAAACTCCCAGGAAACCCGGTCAGGATGTAGGCACTTACATGCTGGCTCTCGGTAACCAGATGCAGTGCTTCTGGAAGAAGGCTAACCACAATCTTGAGGCCACTCAAGAGATGATGAAACTCTGGTATGACCAGAAGGCCACTCTGGTGGAGTTTAAGCCTGTCCAGAAGGTGTGGGACATGGAGCCTGTGGAGCTTAGAGCCCCCCAAGATAATTGGACTGGTCCATGTGAGAAGAAGGTTTGAAAGGGGGATACCACCTATGTTAGAAACCCCTAAGAGTGCTCTACTTAAACCACCTCAAACCGCACTTTCAGAGGTCTGAAGTCACCATGCTCCTGTTGACAGATGACGGAATGGAAGAGGAGAGTGAATCTCTCCCTGATCTTCTATCTACCCAGGAGCATCTCTGTTCTCCCTCGAACCTGGGCTCACACACTTGTGTACCTACGACATTGATACTGGGGATAGTATGCCTTTCAAAAACAAAAACTACAGGTTGTCGGATAAGGTGAGGGCCAGTATCAAGGAGGAGGGTGCCAAGATTCTGCCATTATGGGTGATTGAGCCCTCCAGCAGTTTGTGGTCCAGCCCAGTTGTGCTGGTTCCCAAGGCCACCCCACCAGGCACCACCCCAGAACTCAGGTTCTGTGTGGACTACAGGGGACTCAATTCAGTTGCCATGACTGACGCTCAACTTATCCCCGAGCTGATGAACTTATTGACAGACTGCCACTGCCAAAGTCCTCAGTACTTTTAATCTTCCATCATGTACAGGCAGATTGATCTGACTCAGGAAGCAAAAGAGAGGTCAGCATTCTTGACTCCAGAGGGTCACTCCCAGCTCTGGGTGATGCCCTTTGACTTAAAGAATGCCCCTGCCTCTTTTCAGAGGTTGGTTAACAGGGTCCTGTCTGGGAAGGAGGCATTCTGGGCCACCTACTTAGATGACATAGCTGTCTTCAGTTCCAGCTGGGAGGAACTCCTGTACCACCTCCAGTGTGTTCTTCAGACCCTGCAGGAGGTGGGCTTGACTATGAATGCCAGTAAGTGCCAGATAGGGCAGGGTATTGTGGAGTATCTGGGCCACCTGGAGGGCGGGGGCAAGGTGCAGCCCTTTCAGGACAAGATTGAGACTATCCTGGCCTGGCAACCCCCCAAACTCAGACTGAGGTGTGTGCCTTCCTGGGCCTCACCAGACATTAGACAAGGTTTGTTAAGGGAAATGGCACCAATGTTGCCCCCTTAACTAATCTGACTTCCAAGAAGCAGCCCAAAATGGTGACCTGGACAGAGGCCTGTCAGAAAGCCTTTGACACCCTCAAGGAGGCCATATGTGCAGCACCTGTACTCAAGGCTCCTGACTACTTCAAGGAGTTTATTGTGCAGATTGACGCTTCAAAGCATGGCATAGGGGCTGTCTTAGGACAGTTATATGAAGAGGGCCTAGACCAACCTGTAGCCTTTACTAGCACGAGGTAACTTAGTCTGGAACAGACCAGAGTGCTACTGAGCGGGAGGCCTTTGCTGTGGTCTGGGCGCTGAAAAAGCTGAGACCATACCTGTTTGGGACTCACTTTCGGGTTCAGACCACAGGCCACTCAGATAGCTCATGCAAATGAGGGGTGAAAATCCCAAGCTCTTGAGGTGGTCCATCTACCTACAGGGAATAAACTTCACTTCAAGTGAAACTCTGACCTGGGTCAGACCACACCAGTGCTGATGGTTACTTCAGATTCTTCCGCCTTAGTGATGATAACTCCCAGGAGGTTGGGTAGGTCACCCCACTTTCAGGTGGGAGGGGGGACATGTGTTAGACCTGTAAGCGTTAGGGTGGTCTTCCCCCTTAACTTTTGCCTTCCTCCTTCTGTTTTTGCTGAATTTGTTTTTGTTGGCCTTAGGACTCTGCACACTTTACCACTGCTAACCAGTGCTAAAGTGATTGTGCTCTCTCTTTTAAACATAGTAAAAGTAGCTTACACCCAATTTGCACATTTAATTAAACTGTAAGTCCCTAATAAAGTGGTAGTGCATACACCCGGGTCTGTAAATAAGAGTTACTAGAGGGCCTGCAGCACTTATTATTTTATCCACTTAAGTAACCCCATAAGCATGTCTCAGGCTGCCATTGCAGCCTGTGTGTGCAGTTGTGAACTGCCATTTGACCTGGCAAAATAAACCTTTTGCCAGGCCTAAACCTTCCCTTTGAATACATATATGTCATCCCTAGGGTAGGCCCTAAACAGCCACAGGGCAGGGTGCTGTGTATTAAAAAAGTTGGACATGTAATTTTAGGTTTTACATGTCCTGGTAATGAAAAGCTCTTACATTTGCTTTTCACTAGTTCAAAGCCTACTGTCAGAATGTCTTACCTCTAGGCTTACACAGAAGCAGAATGATGACACGTCCCAATGCCCTTCCCAGAACCCTTCTTGAAACCAGAATATGTACTGAGAACCAGGAATGCCCTGAGTGGGGAAGGGGGATGGGGTTAAACAAGAAGAGACTGCCTGAAGTTCTTTGGTTTCAGCCTTCACTCAGTTTGTCGCCATGTCTGACTTAATGCTCATGTATATGTACTGCATTCAACTGGATAAGCCTATAGGAAACTAATAACATAACAATGTATTAGACTTTAATACCTTAGGTGTACAATATCTATATCACATGCATATGATTCTTTTTTCACGTATGACTTTAAACATACCCATAAGACCTAAGGCCTTTGCTCCTCTTCTGAAAAATGGAGAGTCTTTTACTGATTCTTAACGCAGTTGTATTATTAGATGTTAAGTTGTTTTCATATCTTGTAGACTTTAATCTCTTGGTATCTCTTTTCTTTTACACATGTGTAATTTCTTTTTCTTTTCTTCTTTTTTATTGAGGTTTCAAACTCAGTTACACAGAAAAAACAAACCGTATTATAGATCGCACTGAGATAAGCCATACATTAAACAGCTGCCGCAGTCAAAGCAATCAGTGACTTTGCAATGCAAAGAAATATATGCAAGGAGCAATCCTGAGAATCAGTAAGAGAAGATGCAGGAAAGGAAAGGGGGGGAGAAAAAAAGGGGGGGGGGGGTGGCAGGGGACAGCCACACGTAGGGAGATGGTAACAGGAGCTCTCGCAGTGGTGTCTCGAGCACACAGCCACAGTGCAATTCTCCTGCATCTGAAGGCACCTATTGTAAAAGGCAAAATCACCTGCTATTCCACAACCTGTGATTCAGGGTTGGTGTCCTCCCTCCTTCCCAACCTCACAGCCACAAATACGATTCAAGGGGGACCATATATCTTTAGGGCGTGACCCAACGGCATTAGATCCCAGTAAGCGGTCAGGTGGTCCTGACAATATGCTGCATCTTTGAACCAATCAGCCCGCTGCGGGACCGGGCGGCAGCCGCAGTGGATCGCTACCCGTTTCTTGCCCAACATAAGCAGAGGAGCGGTCAGCTTCTGCAGTTCTAGGGGGACCTCTTTAACATAGCCAGCAGCGCAACTTGGGGATTCCGCTCAAGCGGCAAGCCCATGATCTCATCTATAGCATCAAAAACAGTATGCCAGAAATGACCTGTTCCTGCGCAGGTCCAGGCCAAGTGAAGGAAGTTAGCACACAGATCTGAGTATCTAACACAGCGAGCATCGTCTAGAAGACCCAGGCTATGCATTCGCTCCGGGGTGGAATAAATCCTGTGTAAATATTTGAAGTGCACAAGGCATCCGCCCATGCCTGGGGAGCTCCAGGGACCCGCACCAGTGCGGTCTCCAGCATTACGGCATATATCCTGGTATTTCTTGTATTATCTCCTATGTTAATTTGTGAGATTATGTAGAAGTAGGGCCACCATCTTCACCTTATCAATCTTTTTCTTTGGAATGCATCAATACTGTGACCAATATCAATTCTGAGCATGTATAGAAAACTAAACCTTCAGTAGTTTTCTATAAAAAAAAATGCTACTTAGCTGAACTCTGCTTCCTTTCAAATGTGTAGCCCTGTTGAGACGCTTCCAAAAGCTTCCACGTTAGAATTGAGTCTTTTTTCTCTAATGTGAATGCTCGATAGAGACGCTTCTTTTCCGCCTCAGCAATGAAACACTGCCTATTCTTAATTGTGCCAACTCCATTGGAAGCCTTGCAAAGAGCGTACACTGCTCTCTTCCTGATGTGCACGCTCCGTGACTGAACACTAATTCCTCTAAGACTTGTAACTCCACCTCCAAATGCGTTGTGCAGTAGTCCTTTCCTGAATACAATGAATGGGCTAAACCCAACTTTTCTGTGAAGGCACTACCTTAACTATCTACTCACGACGGACCTCCAGGACACAGGTGCGCTCTGAATTTTTATTTCAGTGAAGTGAGTAGTTTCTGGACAGAGCGCGCTTCACATTAGAATCTTGAGCTAGGGAAATGGGAAAACAACTAGTACAGCTTTCAACGTATTGTCAGGGCAGCTATCTTGGAATTCCTTCAGTACCATGCTTCTCTCCAACTGTGGCATTTGTTCCTTTTTTCTTGGTGAAAACGCTTTCAGTGAATAGTGGCACATGTAGGTTCAACCTTGGTTTCTTGAATCCTGACAGAACCCCCTCGCAAAGGAGGTTCTTCCTGTCAGGATTTTGTTGGAAACTTTTGATGAAAGGCCTTAACAAGTCTGGGTGCATGCACATCGGTGTGCAATCCCCAAGACCTTTCTTCAGGACCATAACCCTTCCAGTCTATTAGATAACACATTTGGTTCTTGACCCTTTTTGAATCTAAAATTCTTTTCACTTCGAATTCCACTCCAGTTTCTAACTGCAAAGGCTTGGGAGGAAGTACTATTCTTAAGTCTTGGGGTGGTTTCTTCAGCAATGAAACATGAAATACAGGATGCACCTTCATTCTTTTGGGTAGTTTTAAATGTAATGTTACTGGATTTACAATTTCCTCAATTGGATATGGACCAATAAATCGAGGATAAAACTTGTGATTCCCTTTAAGTCTGAAATTCTTTGAGCTAAGCCAGACCCTGTCTCCTACCTGCAAAGATGACCCTTCCTTTCTTTTTCCTGTCTGCATAGGTCTTATAACTCTCCTTGGCTTGTGTCAGGTTTTTAGTTGCGGATTGATATCCTTTACTGCTGGGACTGAGATATCTCTAAAATCCTCTAAGGAATTAGGTTGTCTATCATAGTTCAAATAGAAGCGAGAATAACATGTGGATACATTTTTTAATTATTGTGTGCATGTTCTTCTGCCCACAAATATTTCAGCCAATCTCCCTCTCGGTCCAGTAAGAACAATCTCAAATACTGTTCTAGCTCTTAATTTGTTCTTTTGGTCTGATCATCTGTCCCTGGGTGGTAACTGGTAGAATACCTAGCCTCAATTTCTTACCCAACCATGAAAGCCTTCCAGGAATGGGACAAGAACTGAGACCCTCAGCCAGAAATGATTACTTTTGGAATACCATAGGCTCATAGAATGTGCTTAGTGAAATTGATGGCAAGTTGTTTAGCAGTAGAAACTCCCATTAGGTCAACAAAATGGGCCATCTTAGTGAAAACATCTACAACCACCAGGATTGTATCATACCCTTGATTGGAAGGTAAATTCACTATCAGGTCTAATGTTACTGTACGCCAAAGATAGGAGGGGTTGGCATTGGTTGTAACAAACGCTTGGGTCCCTGCCTCTCCAATTTTCCCCGAGCACAAATCTAACAAATCCTAACATAAGTGTGAATGCCCTTCATCATTTGCAGCCACCAAAATCTTCTTTTGATCAAGTCTTCAGTTTTTAGAATTCCTTTATGGCCAGCTAGTGGACTGCCGTGGCATTCATATATGGCCTTCTGTTGCAACTCCTGAGTGGGCAAATACAAAGCTTCTTCATAAAATGGTAGTTGATTACAGATTTCTCTCTTAGGCTCTTGTTCAGCCCATGCTCGCATTTCTTCTGAACTCATTGCTCTACCTACTTGCTTTTCCATAGTTTCATGTGACACTGCTCCTATGATCTTTGATTCAGGTATACATTCCTGAGCCTCTAGTGAGCTCTTCTGGGTTTCTGTATCGATTTGAGACAGGGCTTCTGCTTTTCCATTCTTATTTCCAGGCCTATATGTGATAACAGAATCATATCATAGTCAGCAAAATATAAAGTCCATCGGAGCTGTTGTGGTGAACACTGTGACTGTGTGTTTGGCTCCCATCAAATAGTATCTCCATTCCTTAAACACATCCTTAATGGAAAGCAATTCTTTCTCAGTGGTTGTGTAATTAACTACTGCAGAGGTTCGTTTCCAAGACCGATAGACTACTGGATGAAGTTGCCCAGTTTTCTTATGTCTCTGGGAAAGCACACCTCCAATGGCCAAGTCTGATGCATCTGTTTCTAGGTAAAAGGGTTAGGAGGAATCAGCATGAAGTAGGACTGATGTTGTGGTAAAATCTTTCTTCAAGGACTCAAATGCTCTCTCCGAATCTTCAGTACATTAGAACAGAACCCCCTTCTTAAGCAGACGTGTGAGTGGAACAATCTTGTGTGAGAATTCTTGAATTAATCTTTTATAAAAATTTGCGAAACCGATAAAGCTTTGCACTTCCTTTACGCATGTTGGGGGGATTTCCATTCCATAGCTGCTCTTATTTTTTGTTTATCCATTGTGAATCCTGTTGGAGAAAGCAAAAACCCCCAAAATTCTACAGATCTAATATTGAAGGCACATTTCTTCAATTTTGCATACAGCTTTTTCCCCATCAATTTCTATAGAGCCTTCCGCACCTGTTCACAATGCTCTTCTTCTGAGGCAGAGTAGATCCGAATATCGTCTATGTAAACTATGACACACTGATCAATAAATTCACTCCGGACATTATTGATAAAATGCTGAAAGGCATTATAATTTGGTATTCAATAAGGTCATATTTTGTCCTGAAAGTGGATTTCCATTCATCACCCTCTCTAATTCCTATTAAGCGGCAGGCTCCTCTAAGGTCAAGCTTGGTGTAAATTTGTGCCCTTTCACTTGGTCTAACAAAACTGAAATGAAAGGCTAGGGGTAACTCTTCTTTATTGTGACTCTGTTGATTGCTTGATAGTCTATGCAAGTTCTTAAGCCTCCTTCTTTCTTTGGAACAAAGAACAATGGCGAAGATAAGGGAGTCTGAGAGGGTCTAATACATCCATTAGAAGGGCACTTTTGGATGTATTCTTTCAGATGCTGATTTTCTTTCTCGGTCAAAGAGTAAACTCGGCTACAGGGCAAGTTTGAACCTGGCTCCATATCTATTTTACAATTATATGGCTGAAGGGGCAGGAGCCTTTCCACTTCAACTTCATTGAATACATACTCGTAATCTTCATACTCCTAGGGAATTTCACTAGTATGAATGACACACACTGCAGCTCCTCCATCACACAATAAGGTTGCCGGATTTTGTTCTTGGTGCGTTTCACCTTTTTCAAAACAGTTTTCCTTACAAAAATCAGAATTCATGGTGATGGTTCTTGTGCACCAATCTATAATTGGATTGTGCTCTGTTAGCCAGGGTAACCCCAGTATGATTTGAAATTGGGGAGTGTTGATCAACTTGAACTGGATGAGCTCCTTATGACCTTCGTAAGATATTAATTCTACTTGCTCAGTATGACTCACAATTGGTCCTGATGAAAGATTAGTTCTATCAACTGCTCGCATTGGTTCACTTTTACGTCTCTGCATTGCTCTTAACCCTATCCTTGCTACAAATGTCAGGTCACAAAGGTTTCCTGTGGCTCCAGAGTCGATCATTACAGAGATCTCTGATAGAGAGATATGTCGAAACTTAAGTGTCATTGATAAAACCAGGTGAGGGGGTGACGATTGTAAGGTATTTGCTAGCTGGTGTCCTTCTAAAGTTGTTTTCATATTCGCACTCATCAGTCCAACTCCTCCTACTGATAGTGCCGCAAGCTTTTCTTCTCCTTCAGTGACGTCTTTGTATTTTTTGGGCATAACTTTACAAAATATCTGCTTGCTCTGCAATATAAACATACGTTCTTCTGTAGTCTTTTTTCTTTCTTTTCCTTTGTCAAAGGACCTCGAGCAACTCCAATCTGCATTGGCTCTGCCCCTTGCTGATTATCTTTGACGTTTGGACTTTCTAATTTTATCCTGTCAAATTTTGGCACACAGGGTCGAACGTCTTTTCTCTTCTTTCTCCTCTACTTTTGTTTTGATGAAAGTCAATTTCCAATACTAAATCTACAAGCGCGGAAATCGATGTGGGACTATTGGGAATCTGTGCGAAGGTATCCTTTAGTTCGTCCTTTAGTCCTTGGTAGAAGACAGCTGATCTTTTGCTCGCTGGCCAATCTGTTTCCACCACCAGCTTGTTAAATTGTGCTAGATAGGCGACCAATCTCTATTCCCTTGCTTCAATTTTAAAAGCTTGTTATCAGTCGCTTGTGAAACCTTTTGTCGATCAAAAATGATGAGGAATTACTTTTTGATTTCACTGAAATTATATAAAATAGCATAATCTCTAGCAACTAGTGGCATGGATCAAGATACTGCATCCGCAATGAGGTAGGTTAAAATGACTGCCACGCAAGATTGTGCATCAGAGAAAATCGAAGGACAACACATGAAGTGTAAGGAACATTGTGTCAAGAACATTTATGCTTTAAGAGGGTCCCCACTAAAAGATTCTGGTGGGGTTAAAGGTAGAACAGGGGATAACAAGTGTACTACTTGGGTGGTTACCTTTGGTGTCTAACTGGTTGTAGAACTAGAGACTTCATTCTCATGGGCAGGAAATCTAAAATGAGTCCCTGATGTTATTCCATTCAACCTTGAGGTTAAGTCTGAGGTTTCGCTCCTAGAAGTTATTAATTCTTGTTGTAAGTTTTTATTTACCCTGACTGCCACTAATTCTTTTGTAATTACTTCTAATACTTCTCCTGAGTTTTTCTGATTTATTCCTTCAGCCATTCTGCCCAGGTGCAAGCTTCAAAATGTGGGCCCTTTACTATGTTAGAATGTCTTAACTTTAGGCTTACACAGGAGCAGAACGATGACAGGTCCCAATGCCCTTCCCAGAACCCTTCCTGTAACCAGAATATGTACTGGGAACCAGGAATGCCCTGAGGGGAAAGTGGGAAGAGGACAAACAAGAAGAGACTGCCTGAAGTTCTCTGGTTTCGGCCTTCACCCAGCGTATCACCTCGTCTGACTTAATGCTCATGTATATGTACTGCATTCAACTGGATAAGTCTATAGGAAACTAATGCAAAAAGAACAACTGATGAACAATGTCAAACATTTACCCCCAGTACAGAGATCTGGGCCTAAATCTATACTTTTTTTGCTCACCACACCATTCCAGTTTGGACCCAGCCATATGCAAATCAGTCTTGACTCTGCTCCCCATGGGAACAGTCCAGCACGAACTGCCAGGCCAGGTCCTCCCTGGACTGGAAACAAGGATCCTGTGACCGGTTTTGGGGTATCACCTCTCATCAATCAGGCTAGCTTGCCTCCAGTGGCATGGAGAGCACGGGACCCACATCTGGGCATACCTGTCCCACTCAGGTGACAAATGAAAAAAGAACAATTGATGTATGGAATGCTGAACAATGTCAAACATTCACCCCCAGTACAGAGATCTGGGCCTAAATCCATGATGAGGGGTGATACCCTGAAACCGGTCCCAGGGCGCTTATTTGTGGTCCAGGGAGGACCCAGCTTAGCAGTTCGGGCTGGACTGGTCCCATGGGGAACAGGGTCAAGGCTGATTTGTTTATGGCTGGGTCCAAACTGGGGTGGCATGGTGAGCAAAAAAACAATGGATTTAACCCAGATCTGTGACTGAGGGTGAATGTTTGACAATGTTCAGCATTCCGTCCATCATCTTTTTGTGTTGCTATAGGAAACTAATAGCATAGTAATTTATTTGATTTTAATATCTTAGGTGCACAATCTCTATATCACATGCATAGGATTCTAATTTCACTTATGACTTTAACATATCCATGAGAACTAAGGCCTTTGCTTCTATTCTGAAAAATGGAGGTCCTTTTACTGATTCTTAATGCAGTTGTATTTTTAGATGTTAAGTTATTTTCATATCTTGTAGACTCTAATGTCTTGGTATCTCTTTTCTTATACACATGTTAAATTATTTTTCTTTTATTTTCTCCTAGGTTAACTGGTGAGATTATGTAGAAGTAATGTTCAGGTAAGTTCTTCACCTTCTCAATCTTTTCTTTTAAATGCATCAATACTGTGACCAATATCAATTCGGAGCGTGTATAGAAAACTAAACCTTCAGTAGTTTCTCTATAATGAAAATAAACGCTACTTAGCTGAACTCTGCTTCTTCTGAAATGTGCAGCTTTATTGAGACGCTTCGGTGTTAGAATTCAGTCTTTTTCCTCTAACGCACAGGCTCGATAGAGATGCTTCTTTTCCGCCTCAGTGATGAAACACTGCATATTCTTAACTGAGCTGACTCTGTTGGCAGCCTTGTGAAGAGCGGACACTGCTCTCTTCTTGATGTGCAGGCTCAGTGACTGAACACTAATTTCTCCTAGACTTTTAACTCCACCTTCAAATACGTTGTGCAGTAGTCCTTTCATGAATATAATGAACGAACTAAACCCAACGTGTCTGTGACAGCACTACCTTAACTATTTACTCACGACAGACCTCCAGGACACAGGTGCGCTCCAAATTTTTACTTCAGTGTAGTGCGTAGTTTTGGAAAGCACGCGCTTCACATTAGAATCTTGAGCTAGGGAAATGGGAAAACAACTAGTATGGCTCTTAACGTATTGCATGGGCGGCCATCTTGGAATTCCTTCGGTACCATTCTTCTCTCCAACTGTGGCATTTGTTCCTTTTCTCTTGGTGAAAATGCTTTCTGTGAATAATGGCACATGTAGTTGAGCCTTGGTTTCTTGAATCCTGACACCTAACTCTTCGATAAGATAACACTGGGTTTCCGTACTACATTTAATAAGTGATACGTTTCAATGGGAAAAAGTAGGAATGCCAAGTTCAGTGTCTAAAGAATTGTAATTTTAAATCCTCTTAAATGGTAAAGCAAGATTTTAAGTCACAATTCTGAAAATTCCACTTTTTTTCAAAACAAATTTTATTTCTCAACAGCCGTATATATCCTGGTATGTCCAGGGTTTTAGTAGAAACAGCATAAAGTAGAGTTACATCACTGATGTTGACATTTATAGTGTCAAAATCAAACAATTTAAGGTCAGAAAATATCTTGACAATTAAACAGTTGAGAAGCAGTGCCATGTATGCATTACAGACTGATATTAGCAGTCCCCAGCCACCCCAGCCAAATAATTATGCAATTGTGCAGCAATATAACTCTCCACCACCCTTTCATCTCAACAGTTCTGTACCTGTTATTGTATGGTGGACGGGCTCCAGATATAGACGACGATAATTCGCCCATCTCTTCCATATTTTGGTGTGTTTTTGGGGGCATCCCCTTGCCTTGAATATGGGTATCTCTAAACCCATGCAGAAGTCCAAACCCTTCTTCCAAACCTCTACTAGGGGAGGAGATGTTGCCCTTCCACGCCTTGGCAATATCTCGTTTCGCCAAAGTGAGGCCCAAAAATAATAGGTGGCGCTTGTAACTATTACCCACTATACCCTCAGAGATATATATTAGGTCCAGTCGTGGCGAGAAAGGAATATCCCACCCTGGCACCTCCTCACAAAGCCCAGCCAGAATCTCAGGAGTGCAGTACACTGCCATATTGTGTGTATCAGGGTGCCCTCAGTATTTCCACAGCGCAGACATAAAAGGGATTCGACTAGGCCGGTCCTCCATAATCTATACCTGGTGAAGTAGACCCGATGCAGGCATTTAAATTGAATAAGTCTCAGGAGTGCCGCAATGGCCGCACCCCGCGTAGACACCAGCTTCTCGGCCCAGTCATCATCATCCAGCGGGCCTAGATCCCCTTGCCAGACGTCCCAGATTGTGTCTACTGTTGTAGGGCTATTGGTAATGAGTGTACAATATATTTTAGTGATTTTATGATCCCCAAGATCTCCCATAAAAACCTTTGCCTCTATGGGGTTAAATTCAGGTATGTTCTCCTGGTGTGCAATGTAAGGGGATAGTGTGTGGCAAAACTGGAGATATTTATAAAACTGCATATGGGGCATGTTGTATTCTCTCTGGAGCTCCTGGAAGGACTTTAGTGTCTGACCCCGCAGGACCACCCGCAGCGTAGACATACCTATGGCCTCCCACCCCCCAAAGCCAGGCAGCATCGAAAGCTGGGGTAGGAGACCATTATGCCACAGGGGAGTCTCTTTCGTCAGTCGGCCCCACCACCCCACCCGGCGCAGTGACTGCCTCCATACCACAAATACCATCCTTGTTGCCGGCGGTAGAGCTCTGAGTACCAGACCTGTGTACAAGAACGTATGCACAGTCGTCTCATCCATTAGCCAGCGTTCGACTGCGTATGCTGGATCTCATCTATCCCCATACCACCAATCATTGAGAACAAGGAGGTGGGATGCCGCATGGTATACCTGGACATCAGGGGTCGCTATACCCACACAATATGTGGATTGAAAGCACGTTCTCAGGGCCACCCGGGCGGAACCCCCGCCCCAGAGAAATTGACCTAGTATTGCGTTCATTTGTCGGAACCAGGTGGGCAGTATTGGAAAAGGATGGTTTTGGAGTTGGTACAAAAGGCGGGGTAGAGAAACCATCTTGAAAATTGCTGATCTGCCAAATAGGGATAGCGGTAGATGTGACCAGGAGCGCACCTGCTCCTTTATTTGCACCCATAATGGGGCCAGATTTTGGTCCCATGAAGCGGGCTGGGAAGCCGACAGGAACACCCCCAGATATTTGAACCCATCTGAGACTACCGTCAATTCGCTAGTCCAGGCACCCAATTGACACCCGCCCGTAGAGGCCACAGAAATGACTTACGGGCATTCATGTATAAGCGGAGGTCTCGCCAAAAATCTCTATTATCCAGAGTAACCTCGGACCTGAACGGTTGGGGTCTGTAATGAAAAACAATACATCGTCCGCATATAATGCTATGCGGTCCGAGACTTCCCGGGACCACTCGAAGCTGCGGACCTGGACATCCATCCTGACCCAAGTCGCGAGCAGCTCCATGGCGAGCGCGAACAAGTAGGGGGAGAGGGGACAACCCTGGCGGGTCCCCCATCCGATGGGAAAGGTCTGTGAGGCAGAATCTGCCACTCGAACCAAGGCAGTGAGGTCAGTATATAGAAGTTGGATATATGAAAGGAGGCGGGCAGATATTTAGTTTACTCAGGAGCGCAAAGAGGTAAGGCCAACTAAGCTAATCAAAGGCCTTGTCGACGCGGGCCCGTCAAGACGGTCTACTGCTGCAATGGCGTTGTGGGCGCTGCGTATATTGTGTCAAGTGGCACGGCCAGGCATGAAACCTTCCTGATCGGGATGAACCAGGTCCGCGATATACGGTAGGATACAGTTTGCAATGGCCTTAGCAAGTAGTTTATCCTCCACGTTCAGTAGAGATATTGGGCAATATGACGTATGGTGTTCGGGAGGTCTACCCGTTTTAGAAATACAACTGCCTCTGCGTGTCTCCAGTCCTGTGGAACCATCCCCGTATCTAAGACTACGTTGATCACGGCGAGGTAAAGGGCCCCAAGTTGAGATTGATACATTTTGTAAAACTCACACGGGAAACCATTCGGACCTGGTGCCTTACCCGGGTGCAGATCAGATAGAGCAATCCCGAGCTCTTCTGTTGTTAGTGGGCTGTCCAGCTCTCTTTTCACTGTATCAGAAAGAGCTTGCGGGGGCAAGTCATCCAAGAATTGATGGATAGTGGCCTCCGGTAAGATCTCTCTAGGGGCATAGAGATCTGCAAAGTATTCTGCAAAGCTTGCCGCAATTTGAGCTGGATCAGAGAGTATCCCACCATCAGGGCCGCGGATGGTATGTGGGCGTAGTGCCTGCTGGCGGAGACGGTGCAGCAAGGGACTTGATTTATCTTCCAATTGATATATCCTGCTGCAGATGGACAGCCATGCCGTTCTAGCCTCGTCCATCAATTCTCCGGCATGCAGTTGTTGCGTGAGCAGTAATTGACAGCTTGCCAAGTTCCCATTCTCTCCCTTACTCTTACATTGTCGGTCTATGAGTTGGGCCTCGGTCTGGGTCAACTTCTCCCGACGCTTTCTGCGCTGTGCTGTCCAGAATGCAATATCTACGCCCCTAAGGGTTGGCTTCATGGCCTCCCACAATATTTCTGGAGACTCCACTGTCCCGCTATTATATGAAAAATAATCTGTGATGGCTGTATACATGTGGGACTTATATTGATCATCATGCAAGTGCCATGGCAGGAGCCGTCACCAGAATGGGGGGCACCTAGGGCCAAGCCACAGCTCTAGCGCCACGGGGGAGTGATCGGAGAGACCTCGGGCAGAATTTCTGCTGTCGCTATTCTATGGAGGTTGTCCGAGGAAACAAACATATAGTCTAGGCGGGAGAATGAATTGTGAACGCTGGAGTAATATGTATATTCCTGATCTGTTGGGTGGAGTCTCCTCCAGGCGTCTATCCATCCCATCCCCTGCACCAAAGACTGTAGCCGTGACTACCGCGTTCCCATAGGTCTCCCAGCCGTGCGCCATCTGTCTCGGTGTGGGCACAATACGTCATTACAGTCACCCCCAACCACCGTCAGGCCAGCGGGAATCTCCATCCAGACTGTCATCAAGCCCTCCACGAGGTTCCAGGCAAGAAGTGGGGGGGGCGTATATGCTACCAAGGATGAGTTGCTCCCCATATAATGTGCCTGACACTATGATATATCTTCCCTGGGGATCTAACAATGTCCTGTCGTGTGTGTATGGGAGAAAATTCCACTTTTAGAAAGTTATCACAATCAATGTGCAAATACATCAAATGATCAATTTATTCAATGGTATATAAAAAACATTCAAAACAATATGACAGCACAGTGGGTGTGTGGTGAGAAACATGTTCATTGCTCTCATGCAAGTGATACACATGTGACAATACCTGATGAAGAGTGTGTATCAAGTGAGAACAACACGACCCATTTTATTCTTATGTACAATTAAATTGGGTCTGCAGAACTACTCGACGGCGATTCGATCCTTTAGACAGATAGAAGGATCATCATTAGGACTCTAGGAATACATGAGCCCGAGAAAAATAGAGGCTAGGCACTAATCATACATTGCTGAAGGCACCCACGGGCTCAATTCAGCTACTTCTGCCGAAGGATTGTATAGACTCCCAAAGTTGTCAGAAATTGCCAGTGTAGTTCGGATGGGATCTAGGGGATCTGGTAATGTGAGCGGGCAGTGTGGGCCACTTCTAGAATATACATCTCTTCAGATGAGCAAGAAATACATGTCTAGGTAAGCATGTAATCCTTCTCAATTGAACAAAGGTTTTGGAAACCATACACCTTACCTACAGGTACCAGGAAGTTCCTGTCCTGAGTCTTTCCCACTGTATGGCTTTAATGCGCTCTCCTTTCCAGGATGCATTGGCGCTGGACAGCTCCTAACCTGGCCATGGAGTGGGTGTGTTTGTAAAGCATTCACGTGTGATTTTGCTAGCTTAGCTCTAGTTCATTCTTGCGCCGATAGAACAAGTCAGCTACCAAGACCATAAAGGATAACAATTTGGTGAGAAATCTGTTCTTATCTGGGTCTGGCTCTACAAAAGAAATCAACATCCAATCAGATATCACAGTGGGTTAAAGAGCATGCTGGACAAATGTTGTGAAACTAGAATTTGAAAGATTCAGATCCGAGGCGGCCCACAAAGCTGTTCATCTTTGAGAGGACTGCTTAAATGTTACATAGGGGCCGCGGGCGATCAACTCTATGGCAGGCGCACAATCTACTAAGTAACGCACTCCTCTTTCTAGCCTTTGATCTGGATGTAACATTTAAATCTCTGTTCCTGGCGCTCAGGGAAGAGGCATTTATTTAAAGGAATCGGACCTGAAACCAGTCGGTTACAAAAACAGCTCTGTGGCAGGCACTCAAGCCAACACAGCTGCCTTCCTCAGAAAAAATGACGCAATTGTGCATTTTGCATTTCCCTGCCCGTCTCATAATCCCACGAAATCACTCTCCATTGCAGTGGCAGCACGCGCTTGGCACGCAGCCTTAAATTGTGGACCGCTCCAGCTTTCGCTCTACGGAGGGTGACATCATCTTATAGCTGTGGTGACGCAGGTGCTATATTTAAGCAGCCACTGGGCAGGTTGGGTCACGTGCGCCGGGGAGGAGGGGTAGTTGTGAATGTCACTAGAATTGAACCGTACATCAAAGAAAGAACGAAAGAAAGGAAGGCGAGCTGCAACCTGCTGTAGGCATTCGGGAAAATGCCCAGGACACCGAGGCTGCACCAGGGAGGAGCCATACCGGGGACAGGCGCGGCCGTCTGCAGCCGGGACCTGGAATAAGGAGCAGTCGCACCGCAAGTGAGGTGCAGAGCCAGGCATTGGGCTATCGCCTTCAAGAACAACCAATAAGCATCTGCCGCGCCAAGAGAACGGAGCGAGAACTAGGCGTTCCGACGAGCCTGACCTGGGACCGCAGCCCGGTGCGTGAGGCGGCGTCTGGGCCGGGAGCACGCGCGCAGGAGGAGCAAGTCCCAGCTCCGTCCAGCAATAGCCGCCAGCGAGGGAGAAGAACCGATGCCCGGCGGGATCCGGGAGAGGGCGCCGGCAGGTGCTGATGAGGGCGGGTTTCCCTTGAGCCGGCTAGAAGAGAAGTCTGGGATTCATGAAATGGTACCCGGTTGCGCCGGTGCAGAGCCTTGTGGAGGAAGTAACCGGCACGTGTAGCTCTGTGCTGGCAGTTCTGGACTTCCAGGCACTGTACCCGAGGATCTTAGAACCACCGTCCTCCAGTTCTCCTTTCACAGCCTTCTGCAGTGAAAACCAGGATGCCAGCATCAGTCACTTCTGGAACAATAGCTACGAAAATCGAATTTAAACGGCTCCTGTCTACCGTTGGCTGCTAATATTCCCATAACATCCGAGCGCTTGAACGTGGACCCTCCACGCCCCATCTACCATAGCGCATTTTTTGAGTTGTGTCTCTCATTCCCTCAATTTTGTCAGAACAGTAATCTGACCCTACCACCACCTCTCTTTGCCCTCTCCTCCTCCATTTAGGCAGAGCAGTAATCTGACCCTACCATTAAAAGTAGGAAGATTGTCAGCAAGTGCGACATCTGCCTCCCTTCTCCCGATCTCCCTCTTTTAACATAAATATTGTTGTGTGTATTTACATATTTACCAGGGCGTCCTGTGCCCGGTTGGGTGTCCCCGCTTGTTGAGAATCACAGGGTGAATGTGGAGTAGCTCGGCTGTCGCAGCCGGTTCTACAAGATAGTGAGGTAAGATGCTCCGTCTGTACTACTACTGCCACACCAAAGGACCTTAGGCTGTCCTTGAAAAGCCACATTCCATCCTGCTTTTATCTACGTACAAAATAATTTGATTTCTTTCCAAGCACGTGCCGCACAGCTGGCACCTTGGGGTCGCGTTGTGTTATTTGCCCCCATCTCTGTCTCTTACTGTACACAGAAGTGTCATCAGCATGCGCCGCACGAGCTATTGTTGCAATGACACAGGATTGAAATAGCCCAAGGGGTGCCCTCCCTCTCCTGCCTGCCCTTCCCCCACCCTCGAAACGCGGACAGATTACTGATCTGCTGCCATTGACAAAAAAAGGGAGAGCTGTGATCTGGTAGTGGAGCTCCACTTTCTAATTCTTGGTAAAACAAAGGTCACTTTATGCACCCCTCCCATCTCTTTGGTTAGTCACGCAGCAGCTGATGGCGGGGCGCCTCGTGTCACTGCCCCTTCCCAAAAACTGACAGAGCCCCAGTTCAAATTTGTGATTTCCGTGTTCTTGTACTGCTTCGTTCATCTTCCACTGGGAAGCAAACTAGCGCACGACCGAATCCAAGGTCTGCAAGGACAAGAGCGAACGGAGGAACACACTTGCAGGGCCATTTTCAAAGAAGCAATGGACTGAAATATTAATAATCTGCTGCAAAGCAAAAAGGTTTTTCCATCCAATTCACCTTGCTCCGCCCACCGTTAGTTGGAGCCCTCCTAGCCAAATAGCATGTGATGCGTTGGTTTGACTCCTACCCATCTGGAGAATTTTTATCATCGAAAGGAATGAAACTCAAATTTGTGGTTTTACGACGGAATGAGACTCACTTTTGTATGATAAAATAAAACTCGAGGTGATAATATTGCCGAATGTTTTGTGGCTATGGCACTTTTTAAGAGAGGAAAAGCACCTTAATTTCTTTTAGAACCACCTCAAATTGCCATCGGATCCAAAATCGTTCTGTGGATGCGTGGCAGACAGACAATTGATTTCTGCTCACATGCTTATTTATGTCGCTTGTTGCTGGTGCCCTGTCTAAGACGCCTTCCGTTGGTTGTTCAACAGTGTATGAGGACTGAGGCCTGCTTTGGTGGAGTAGTCAAAGAGGGGATCTGATGCCTGCCGTTTTGGCTGATATCCAGGGTGTGGTGCCTATGTTTACTGGATGAAGGCCAAATAATAAGTTGGTTGGTTTGGGCATTTTTCCCTTGTACGCTTGTGGGGCAATCCACATTATGGCACAGCCCTGCTAAGTTGCTACGGCCTTCTGTTGTGGACAACCCCAGTACCAAGGCGTGGTGGCACGGCTTTAAGTTGGAGGACGAGGGGAAACAGAAGGAGAGGCTTGCCTCTTTGCAGGCGGCCTTAGTCCCTCCAGGAAACATTTTGTGGCCAGTGCCTCCAGGAACAGACATGGAGACCAAACTGCCACCAGTGGGCACACCAACCAGCCCATCCTCACCTGGGCTTTCGCCTGTTCCACCTGCCGACAAGGTGGATGGTTTCTCCCGGAGGTCACTGCGTCGGAATCGCCAGAGAAGGTCTCACAGCTCATCCCAATTTCGCTACCAGAGCAACCAACAGGAACTCACCCCATTGCCCCTTCTCAAAGGTAAGGCGTATGCACAGATGTAAATCCATTGTATGGCAGCTTTGTGTAACGACCTCTGAATATTACCAAAGCACTAGAAACTCTGGGGCAGATAAGCTCTATAGAATACAGATGGCAGACACACTTCTTTTGAAATAATAACATTTTCCAGGTATTCCTGAATAGCAGTATTTGTTCATGTGGCGTAGGTTATCAGGCTCTTGGACATGGTTGCAAAACCCAACAGCCTGCTTTTATTTGCTGAATTGAAAGGGTGTCTAGAAGTACTTTACAAATTAAATGAATATTCCTAAGCTGAGACAAATATTGACTTGTCTGTTAATGTGAGTATCTTAAATGTATTACTTGCCATTACAGTGACTGGATATGTAGGTTGGTGAGATGTGACTACTGTGAGGGACATTGACTAGTTCCACACCTGCAGAATTCTGAATAACCTTATACTTCAAGAGATGAAGCTTAGTGGACCAACAAATAATGGTTTACAAAAGTACTTTTGGCCCTACATTGGCCCTAGGTAGCTTTGTTATCCAAGTTGGTTCACCAAGATAAAGCCATTCCTTCCTAAGTGACATCAGATCATAATTAGAATTAGTTACTACTGCATTGGTTTGGCCACACATAGATACCCTCGAGTTAAACAGGACTCCCAAAGTTTTTACTTTATATTTTAATGGTATGTCTGCACCCCCTTCTCAAAATGATTATGCATCTTTTTCCGCTTTTCAGGTGTTTTTGTGCCGACCAGCTATAGGTCAGTCTTAAAGGAGTTTGAGCTCAGATAATTCTGTCACTCTTGTACTTTTCAGCTGTCTCCTCAATGGCTCGCCAGGTTAGGTCTTGATTCCTATACCAACAGAAAGGTTATATGTGTATTGTATGCCTAGTCATGGAAGGATACCTTCGATGCACACAGTAGATCATGAATCAGCAGCAGGACGTATATGCTATATAGTGAGGGGAAACAGGAACCATGTTTTACCCCTTGGGGCACTTGACTGGAGGGTTATGATACTTCACTGGCCTAATCAGACCCTGACGGTCTAACAAAAAACAGGAAACCCATCTGCTTGCAGACTGTAAAAACCCAGGCCACCTTATCCAATCTACACAACAGAATGGGGTGGTCAAGGATGTCAAAAGCCAGCAATAGACTGTCAGAAATGGGGTTTCTGGTTGGCTAGGGTATACGCCTAAGCCTGGCAGATCCCACCACTCTACTCAGGGCAAGTAAGTTACACACCAAAGATAACCTGTGCTCACCCTCTGGTAGCTTGGTGCAGAGCATACAGGCTTATCATCAGAGGCAATGTTTAAAGCATTTGTGCAACACAATGAGAACACCCTAAAAGAGACTAGTGGCGGCTGCCTCGGAACCGGGGTGGTGAGGTGGGAGAAATGGATTGAAAAATAAAAATAAACATACCTTCTCTGCCACACCGCTGCACGCCTCTCCTCTGTCCTCTTCAGATCTGCTGCAAGCACTGGAAGCACCCAGGCTTCCGGACTCTCATGCCCAATCACTACGTTGCATGAGCAGCGTCGTGATTGGTCTGAGCGGCCACTGCCTGTTTGGCCCCTCAGGCAGTGCTTGGGAGTCTGGGCTTGTTCTCCACGGGGCTGTGCAACACAGCCCCGTGGAGAACATGCTAAGTGCGCATGCCGGTTTGGCCTGCCCAAAAGGGCCGGCCAAACCATCATGCGGATTTAGAGGAGTGCAAACCGCTCCTCACTCTGCTCTGGCGTCACAGAGCCCAGCCTTGCCCGACTCCCGCATAGAAAAATAAAATGAAAATGTCCTGTTATTATCATTTTCTTTTATGCACTTCTGAAATAGCAGTGGGGTGACGCTCCTCCGCCTTAGCGGAGGAGCCGCTACTGAAAGAGACTCCACACAGGATTATATAGATATATATATATATAGTATGTTATACATAAAACAAGGCCAAAATAACATAAATCTTTAATACTTTCTGTTAGAAATGGGATCTCTGGTTGGCTAAGGCTTGCGCCAAAGCCAGGCAGAGACCACCACTCTAGTCAGGGCAAGGGAGTTACACGCCAAAGATAACCCCTGCTCACCCCCTTGGTAGCTTGGCACGAGCAGTCAGGCCTATCCCGGAGGCAATGTGTAAAGCGTTTGCGCAACACCCCCACAGCAACAACATACTAGGCACACCACAAAAAGGAACTCCACACAAGGTTATATATAAAAATAGCCTTTGTATTATCATAAAACACATTAGAATAGTACTCACATAATATACATCGTGCCACCTGGCACTGGGTCATATTTACAAGGGAATTATTTACACCTGACAGGGCCAACTGGACCACTGTCAGAACCAGCACAAAGCAAACTTAGTATAGGTAGTACTTATAATAAATGTAGAACACATCATGAACGTACAACCAGTAATCACTGGTAACCACTGTACTTAGCATCAGCCTGTAACATAAACTACATTATGCACAGTATCACATCAGGCGCGAATTACATTCTGCGCCAACCTCACCAGCATAAATACATTATGCAAGCCTCTCATAAGTCTA
Source organism: Calotriton arnoldi (assembly GCA_963921515.1). Classification (NCBI taxonomy): domain Eukaryota; kingdom Metazoa; phylum Chordata; class Amphibia; order Caudata; family Salamandridae; genus Calotriton; species Calotriton arnoldi. Next base: position 3,198,070 of record CAWUFW010000215.1, on the reverse strand, counting down.
AACCCATTAGACCCTAACCTCCTAAGTATAACTCACATTAGGGGCGTAAAGCGCAGTAGAGAGTAACTCACAACCTAAACGCATTAGGTAATAATAAAATCACAAGCATAAACACATTATGCAAAACCTCATAATCATAACAGTACATTAGAGGTATAATACAGGGTGCGTAAATCATACTCCATGATTACATTTCCCAGCACCCAAAATCACATCAGCACATAGATCAGATTAGGGCCTGGCGCCCTATAAACCTAACTGTCCCCCTGGTCAACTGGCCATCTCAAAGGGGCTCAAATGCCCTATGTCCACAGAGTCAGGGCGCGCTGCCAACGCAGCGAAAGTCAAGGGTGCGCAACTGCGCAAACCTAAACGTAGCACCTGCCCACTACTTGCTGGGCAGCTGGGAAGATATGGGGCAGCGGAGTGCATCCCACTCCTAACTTCAAACATGCCCCCCCAAAGAAAGAATAGCCTAAACGGTGCAGCTGCCCACTACTGGCTGGGCAGCTGTGCATCCAGTGAAGGCCCGGCACCTCTGTGCCCTCTGGACCCCATGTGGCACTAAACACATGCCCCCATCGTTGGAGCGCACTGGCGCTGGTGCCTCGATCGGCACGAACACTGGGGAGAACACGGGCCCCTCTGGCCCTTTAAATAACAATGTGCCCCCTTCGTGGGAGCGACTCGGGCTCTCAAAACATGCCCAGGGTTGGAGCCACGCCGGCTCTAAGAATAACTGTGCCCCACGTTGGAGCGGCCCGCCCTCTGGCGGGTCCGTTCAGGACTAGGCACTCACTGTGCCAACACAAAGTGACCCAGGGAGAGGGCACCGACAATGTGCCCCGACATACACCAGAATTGCCACCATCGTTGGAGCGGCCCTCTGCCAGGCGGGGCCGCTCAGAAACTAACCCTCTAGCCTGTGCCCCGACCGGCACCCGCAACGGAGAAGCCACTACTCACCGGGCTCTCCATGCCGTGCTGATCCGGTCTCCTCTTGGCTTCACCCGGGCCCCCTCCTGGGACCCGGGACTTCGCTCTGGAGCAGCGAGGCTCCGGACGGTTCTCCTTTCCGCCCGCACTTCACCCGGGCCCCTCCTGGGACCCGGGACTTCTCCTTGGTGCTCCGGGAGGCGGGGTAGGCTCCCGTTCTCCCTCTCTGCACACCGGGGCTCCCATCGGCTCACGGGAGCCCCGCATCGACAGGGGCACAACTTCCAGTCCTGCGGCCGGCCCCGCCCAGAGGCAGAGCGAACTTTGCCTGGCTTCCGGGTCGGCGGCCATTATTCACTCGGGCCGCGGCAGTGAACTGCGGGGTGGGCTCCCGCTCCGTACAATAATGAGATAAGCGGGGTGGGCACCCGCAAAGCTCCACAAGAATGCGGGGTGGGCACCCGCCTTTTAAATAAAGAAATAAGCGGGGTGGGCACCCGCAAGCTCCGCATCGATCGGGGGGATCCCCACGTCAGGATTCCCTCCCAACAAGCTGCAGCTCAGCGCTGCAGCGGAAAGCAGAAGCGCTCTTTCCTCCTGGGGGAATTTCAAATAAAAGCGCCCTTCAGGATTAGGAGCCACAGCTCCACAGCCAAAAAGTCCAGGAGAGTTTCAGGGGCAGAGCTGGGCCCAGGGGCCAGCACACAGGGCCCTCCAGCAGGGAGGCAGCCCCCATGGCGGTCCCTCCTGGGCCCCAGCAGCAGCAAGCCCCCCTCCGTCAGGAACAGAACAGAGACACTGCACCTTTACATGGGGTCACAGCCCTTCTTTATACACCCTTTTCCTTTGTGTCACAGCACAGGGCTGGGGAAAAACCAGACGCAACTGGTTTGGGGGAGCTTTGGAGCACTTTGTTTTGCTCAGCTCCTCTCTCCTTTCTCAGGACAGGCCAGGGACATCAGCCGCACCACAGGGGGTGGAGCCAGCATTGTGGAGGGAAGGCACAGCCCTATTCAGGCCCCAGGTGCAACTCCTCCCTCCCATCTAGATGTAGATCTCTCTATTCACCACTGCGCTGACTCACCCTGCCCCTCCAGGAGCCACACACACCTCCCAGCCCCTGTCACTCACAAAGCCAGACATGCAATTCACATCAGGCAGGCAGACACAGAGCACACATAAATGCCAACTTCTAAAAGTGGCACTTCTCCACTAGTCACAATAAATCTGCGCACACCATTGTGCAGCATTTATTCTCACGAGTTCGCACATACTAAACTCGCCCCTGCACTCCTCTCACACCAGGAATTACCATGGACACACATATCCCCCATGCATTCGTATGGGAGGGCAGGACAATCTCACCACACGCACTCAGCGCGCACGCACTTTACACTGGCCCACAGTGCTAAAGTGCCCAGAACTAAAACTACTGACATACAAGGCAAAAAGTTTAGGGGTGAACCGGCCAAAAGGGCCAAGTCCAACACTTTCCATACTATGCTAATACTGAGATAGTACTCATTATCCCGAACAAGGTAAGCCAAAAATGACATGCATCATAACATTAGTGCATGTAATGCCAGTTAGGTTAGGGAAAAACACATGAATCACCAAATGCCACCATAAGTACATGGATCACAAAATATCACAATAAGCTTAGTGTGCAGTGCACCTGTAAGCCTACTGCACTTTATACAGTCATCAGGCATCCAAACGCAGGGCAAAGAAGCACCTGTGCACCTACTGCCAGTAATTCACAGCTTTCCAAATAAAACAACTTCCCAGTGGCGATCGAGGACTCCTTTGAGGATCAGCCCAGTAATTCTGAATCCCTCAGGTACGTCCCATGGGGGGGGGGGCGCCCTGAAGGATTCAGCGGGGAGACCTCGCTGGGTCCCCTTTGTGCACGGAAGTCAAAGGCAGCTGCCCGTGAGCACGCAGTGCAACTGCCAAGTACGCCAGGCAGCACCCTTTGAAGTAGGTCTACAGGGGAAGGGGGCACCTGCTTGCAGGCACGCGAGCGACCTCGCTCCCAAGTATGAAACCTCACTGCTGCGAAGGAACGCGGGATGGAGGTGTCTCCTCTGAGGTTCTCTGTACACCGTACCTGTCGAGGGGAACTGAGACAGCGATCAGAATGCCGTGGCGCTCCCCCTCAAGAAGCTAAGGGTGGAGGTGCCTCCTTCACTGTCGGCACCCGTACTGGGAACTCCGTGTTGGGTTGAGCTCGGGGACTTGGACAGGGTGTGTTTGGCCGTCTTTGGGCACTGTGAAATCCGGCATGGTGATTTAGATAAAACGGGACCTGTGCCACAGAGGTTCCCTCCTTTGGATGGTGGTAGGGAAAGGGGGATGAGCCACACTGGGCTTCCTACAGCGCTGCGAACAGTGCAGACGTGAACACACCCTCCACAGCGCTGCGATCAGTGCGGACGCGAACACACCCTCCACTCTCGGTAACCTAAGAGGCGCTCATCACACATTGCTCCGCCTGTGGCAAATCGCTCTACACACTCTTGTCACTGGGGAGCCAAGCGCTCAACACACGCTGCCCTTAGGAATTTGTAATGGCCGGACTCAGAGCCCCACGGCCAAGAGGCAGTCGTTTCTAGTCCTGAGACTCTGATCGAACAGTGGGTAAGCCAACAAGCCCTTGGAAAGCACTGGGGCACAAAGAGGTGGGCATGCAGCAGGCCAGCACATAAGGCAGATTGCAGAGTGGCAGTCCCTCCTGCAGCCCAGCAGGCAGCAGGCCAGAACAACAAAGCAAGTAGTCCAAATGGCGGATCCTCCTGGGAGCACAGCAGTCCTCTGGCAATGTGCAGTTTGTAGAGCCAGCAGCATCTGGTTACAAGTTCACACAGTTCTCCAATCATGGGGTCAGAGCCCCAGTACTTATACTCAAAAATGTATTTGATGAAGGGGTGACTTCAGAGGAACTCTTAAAAGTCTGCAACAATCCCTTTCAACCGAGTCCTGGCTCCAGACGATCAGTAGGAGGTAAATCAGAACTTTGTGTGAGGGCAGGACACAACCTATAAAAATGTAAAGTGTGAACAACCCCTCCCTCTAGCCCAGGAAGACTGTCAGTATGCAGATGAATGTAGATGTATCCCCTTCCAGCCCTTCCTGTGTGGTGGCTGTCTGGAAACTATGCACCAAGTGTAGCTGTAATCTAGCTCAGATGTGTATTGCAGTCAGGCTGCAAAGCACAAAGAGTCATAAGTACAGAGATATGCCCCCTTTCTAAAAGTGGTATTTCTAAAATAGTAATGTAAAATCCAACTACACCAGTAAGTAGGATTTATCACCACTATTCTAAACATACCAAACATGGCAACACCACTCCTTTCTGATCAGGGGTTACCACTTAAAACTATATAGGGGAATTCCCAGTGCTAGCCTTTGAAAAGAGTAGGCCTCATGGCAGCGAAAACAAAATAGGCTATTTGTCCCTACCAGGACATGCCACACATAAAGGCACATGTTCTACCTTTTACTTACACAGCACCCTGCCCATAGGGATACCTAGGGCCTACCTCAGGTGTGACCTGTGTGTAATAAAAGTGGAGTTTAAGGCTTGGCAAGTACTTTTAAATGGCAAGTTAAAGTAGCAGTAAACTGTGCACACAGACCCTGCGGCGGCAGGCCTGAGACAGGTTTGAAAGACTACTTTAGTGAGTGGCGTAAGCAGTGCTGCAGGCCTAGTAGTAGCATTAAATTTACATGCCCTGGGTATATGGGATACCTCTTTAGAGGGGACTTACAAGTAAATCAAATATGCCAAACAGGTGTAAACCAATCATACCTTGCTTAGAGGAGAGAGCACATGCACTTTAGCAATGATTAGCAGTGGTAAAGTGCCCAGAGTCCTATAGCCAAGAAAAAGAAGGTTATAAAAATAGGACGAGGAAGGCAAACAGTTTGGGGATAATCCTGCAGAAAGGGCCAGGTCCAACACAGACCCAATACCATCACAGCCTAAATTTATCAGGTACAGGTGACAGGACATCTGGGAGGGCTCATCCACAGTCTCCTGCTTCTAGTTCATCATAAACAAAAAGTCATCAAGGGGCCGCAGTGATCTAGAACTTCACAGTTTTATATCACCATGAACAGGGTAATCTAGTATTTTTCCATTCCTGTTCGTGAAGGATTCACTGATGTAGAAGTTGGCAGCTCCAGGCTAATGGCCTCTGGAGGGTTTGTATCAGAAGCGAATTCAAGGAAAAGCCTACATGGCCTTTCAAAATCCACAGACTACTTCCCAGGTGGATTTGCAATTGCATGTGTAATGTTCACAATACCTGGCCAGATGTAAGCTGGTTCAAAAGATTTAGTGACCACTGCAGACATCTGTATGTATCTTCTGCGTCACCAATTTTAAATTCTGAATTGGCAGACAAACTTGCCTTGCAAAGAAGATGCACTAAATTTAATTGAGCTGATTAATAATATGCCATATTATAAAAAATCGAGGAGGCAATTGTGCTTAAGGTGCTGCTCTAAAAACTACCATAGCATGCACAAAATTATCACTTTGTAAGCCTGTGGGCCAAAAGTATGCTAGCTTCTGCCAAAGGAAATGATAACTGAATACCTACATAGGAAACAAGTTGCCTGGGTACGTGCGATGTCATCTCCAGTGTGCTTTATTCTTTCAGTCCTTTTTATCTCTTGCAGAATGGGCTTGTATAGGTCTCAGAATGGTCGGATTGAGAGCAAAATGGAGCCCTGGATATTGTTTTAGAACAAGCCCCATAATGGACAAAGGAAGTAGAGTGCACAACTACAGAACACAGGCATAAAAAAGTTCTACAATTCTGCATAATCCAAGTCAAAACGCAAGTGGAAAGAAAATTTGATCCCCTCCCCGATGTTTTGGAAGGGGTTCCTTGAAGAACTAAAAACATGGAACATTATTTTCATGCACAATTTTCCACATATAAAGATTTACGGCAGGTCCGATGAGAAAATAATGAAATATGACTGCTTGGTGTAGCACAGTTTCCCAGGAGATTTATTTTCTCCCAGCAGCTAGTCCTATATCTGTCTATAATTAAGTAGTGCACTGCTCCTTCAGGGTTGCTTTCGAGGCTCTCTGAGTTGAAGGTTGTGAAGAAGTCAGCGGAGGCAATATAATGTTCAAATGAAAGATTTATTGTAGGGAAAAGCTGTATAGGCCCCAACCACGCGAACAGCCAAAGGCAGGACAGCCTTGTTCAGTCTCCACCAACCACCAACTGACATTCCTGAGCCCCTTACAATCTAGGTGATGATGCTCAGGTTACCAAACCCCACTTCATCTCTTGGATACAGAACACCACATCCCCCCCCTCACCCAATACAAACCCACAACAAATGATGAAATGAAAGACAAGCTACATAAGTGCATGCAAATGACATGGTAATAAAATAACTAAAAATATAAGTAGCAAGAGAAACTATACAACTCAAGAATAACCTTGTGATCACAATAAAAATTACAAGCACAATTTTTTTTCTCAAATATAGTCTTGTAAGCACTCAGGCTTCTTCCGATCCCGTTGAGGTCTCACTGTGTGGTTCACTAATGACGCCTCCCTCACAGGATCACTACCAAGTTCTCTCTCCACTGGATACAACTTGGCTGCCATGTTAAGGTTCCATATCCTGTGATCCCTAGTTTTCACCGCGTTTTAAAACAATTTTATTACCATGAAAGGTTGGCTGAATTTGGAAGACTTTCCTTCCTTGCGTGGGGATTAATTTGACTTCCACTTCTTTTCTTCTCTCATACACACACCCTGGAACAGTCTCACAATTGGGTACCCTCCCCTTAAACAACTGAAAGGGTGAGATCCCCGTAGTAGAGTGCGGTGTCAAGCGATTTTCTCGCACTTTTCTTCTCAACTAATTTCCCTCTCCGCACCACACACCAAAGACTGTTAAAGGGTTTCCTTAAGCACTTTGATAAAACGCTCCACGATGCCATTGGACTCAGGGTGGTACAAAGCTGCCTTCCTATACATGATTCCTCTGTCCTTCAAGAATGTCTCCGCCACCTACGAGGGCAATTGAACTCCGTTAACGGGAAGTATAGAGGAGGGGAAACTCTCCCTCTCAAATACCTCCTCTAAAAGCTTTATCACCTCTCTGGACTCCACGGAGTTTACTGTCTTAATCTCTTGCCACTGTGAATACATGTCAGTGCAAACAATGACATACCTGATTTCAGTCTAACAGGGCCTAGGATGTCCAAAGCTATGTCAACTCAAAGCCCAGTAGCCTCTTCTCCCTCTACCATGGGCTGAGTCCTGCATTTAGCACCTTATCGCTCTTGACACACTATAGACAATTTCTTACTTCCCTCTCAATCATCAAATCCATTACTGGCCACCAATAGTTCTCTCTAACTCTCTCCTTTGTTTTTGTAATTCCCATGTGACTGGCGTGGGCATAGTCTACTAAACTTTTCCTGATGTCACTCGGTGGAATCAACGTACTCCCTCTGATCAACAACCCGTTGGCAATGCCCAAATCATCCTTCACTTGCCAATATCCTAACATATCCTGGTCACACCTGCTTTTAGAACACCAACCTCCCAAAACCATCCCCACCACCTTCTGCAGCACCTCATCATTCTGAAGTTCACTCTTCCATTCTGACTCCTGTATAATACCCTCCATTACCAAAACACCTTCCCTTCTTCCTAAAAATCTTCCCTGGTAAACTGGTCACCATACTCTACACTATCTTCTTCATGTGTGTTATATAACCTTGAGAAGCATTCAGCCTGAATATTACATATTTCAGGGACATAGGATATCTCAAAATCAAATTCTTGAAGGGCAACCACCCATTTGAGGATGCAATATGAAACTAAGTCAATCCCTTTCTTGAAAAAGACCTCCTCAAGAGGATTATGATCGGTTATAGGACAGTAACAAGCCGCCGGAGCTTCTGAGGAGAACGTCTTTGTCGGCGCACAACTGCACGCTCCTGACGTCAGCGTAAAGCAGCCTCCAGTGGCTATTAGGCTTTGTCTAAGGTTGCTAGGCAATGATGCAGCGCCGAGGGTTGTCCCACGTTGGTATCTCACAGTCTCCAAACGCTGCCACTCCTCGATGCACCTTGTTCGTCACAGTGTGTCCTTGTTGGTGAGGAGACAACAAGGTTTGCGTATCCGTTGACGACCCGATGACTGTGACAAGTGCTTGTGGCAACTCGCGCCTGCACCAGCTGCATATCAGATGCCAAGTGGTGGTTCTCAAGCTCGCGCAGCAACGGTAATTCCGGACAGACCTTTAAATTTGCTCCCACGATGACCAATAAGTAATAGTAGTAAGAATACCTGTAGAAAACGAAAGTATGCTGCACAACCCCTGTGAAGTTAAAAATCCTCTGTTTTCAAATTTTGTTTCTTTGTGTTGGGGCAGTTGTCCAACAATGTTTCCAAGCTGTATACAGCATGAGGTCCAAGATCACAAGTTGCTTGTTTCCAAAATTGAAGTAGGCAGAGGAGGCAATATAACAATCAAACAAAAGGTTTATTGTAGGTACAGCTGTATAGGCCCCAACCACAAGAAAAGCCAAAGGCAGGATAGCCTTGTCTTGTCTCCACCAACCACAAGCTGACATTCCAGAGCACCTTACATTCCAGGTGGGTGATGATGCACAGGTTACAGAACCCCACTTCATCACTTGGACACAGAACACCGCAAAGGTCTCCTAGCCCATTCAGGGTCCAATGCAGCCCACGTCCCACACCTCACAAATGGCGTATTCTCTGCCTTCTTTATGACCAGACCATCCATGTGCCTACAGCAGTATGGATTTAAATGGCTTCTTTTCCAGCCCTTCATCCCCTGCCAAATCCCTGAGCTTTCTCATATACTCCCATCTATCCCGTGAGTACTTTGGAAAAAAGTCACAAGCAGCTAGTTCCAGATGTCACTGCTGTGCAAAATTATCATTTTCCATCCATAAATGTTTGATCAACAATCTAGCCTCTCGTCTTATCATACATAAGTGGAGGTAATGCTCTTCTCAGTTGTCTCCCAATCTATAAATACTCCAATTGAAAGTGCTTTTCAGGCAGAGGTCCGATTAATCACCAATCAAGGAAAGCTTGAGCTCATTTCCCCTACTTTGGAAGATCTGCATAGACTTTCTGTCCCTGCCAGATTCCACTTTAAAGATTTTTGAGTATCTTCACCTGAGAAAACTTGACTGCTCAGCCTCTTGATTAAGGCATCTGGTGGTGCTACTGGGAGCTTATACCTACAAATGACTGACAGAGAATGCACATGCCAACATGGTTTTTTGGCAGGTGTTCCGAGACTTTGGCATACCATACGTCTTCACATTATTTTTTATTTATTTTAAGAGTTTTATATAGCGCTGGCTAGACCCGTAGGTATCAGAGCGCTTTACAATAGGTTACACAATGTTACAGAAAAAGATAACAATTACACATAACATCAAGAATAAGCAACACATTGAGAGAGGAAAGGAAGGTGGGACAAATAGAGCGGAGGGGGAAGGGGAAGTGTGAAGGGGGAGGATGAGGATGAGGGAAAAGACAGGCAGGAGAGACGAAAGGAGGTCTGCCCAATGACCGACTGGGTAGGTGACGTCCTAGGAGGGAATCCATAGTCCGTCTCCCCTATAGCTAAACAAGGTAGCTCCATCGGGCATCGGTCAAATAGCTAGGTCTCCAACTGACGAGGGAAGTTCACAGAAGAAAGTCCAGTTGGTAATCAGGGTGGGAACTATGAGCAAGGACGGGCGAGGGCAGAGGTCAATAGCTGGAAAGAGGAGAGGGGTAGAGCGAAAAGGGGTAGGGGGAAGGGGGAGGAGGGAGATAAGGACAGGAGAGACGCAGGAGAGTTTGCCCAAAGACCGGCTGGGTAGGTGATGGCCACGGAGGGAATCCATAGTCCATCTCCCTAGCTCGCGAGGTAGCTCCACCGGGCATCAGTCAAAATGGCTAGGTCTCAGCTGATTAGGGAAAGTTCTCAGATTAAATGTCCTGGTGGGTGAGCAGGAACAGGGTCAGGTGAGGGCTGATCAAGATGGCAGGTGCTACAGTACTTTACTGGGAAGGATGGGCCAGTCTCCCTTAGTTCTTAAAAGGGTCACACGATCTCCCAAGCGTCAATATGTGATCGGGGGTAACACAGTCCATTTAAAGCCCACCTGGACGCATCTCCCCTCTCGGCGGGACAAGCGTGGTAGGAGCCGCCATTTTGCTTCGCGCTGGGGGGGGGGGAGGGGAGGGGGTCCGCTCACCTCAGCCTTCAGCTACAAGTGGTCAATAGCTTAGCCATAATGACAGGACTTGAGGTGCTGTGGTAAAATGGTAGGTGGATGGCAGGGTATCCGCGGGATATTTTAAATGCTGATGATCCCGGCCATGGGAGCATCTTAACCAGCTACAGATCGGCGGCCATCTTGGTAATGACCAACTAAGTGCTGAAGGTCCTTGGAGTTTAAAGGACCAACTCTGACTCGGGCGTGAAGGCCTTAGGGCGATGATCCTGGGACAAGGGCTCGGCAATCTCTGTTATGAGGCCACCAGTGGATGTTAGATCAGTGGCAATCATCCGCTCGGTACTGCCACGCGATGATGGGATTCTGTGAGTGCAGCCATTAAGGGGTCAGGCAGTCAGGACTGGGACCCGGCGCCTGTTTGTGACAGCGGCCATATTGAAGTCAGGCGGCCCGGGTCACGGCACCCCGAGTTGTTTAGCACACCCTGGAGGCAGAAACCTTCATCCCTAAAGTTCGCGGCGGCTGCATCTCGGGACCCCGGTTCTCAGCGGGGTCGCCGGCGGCACCGCACTCCACCCCTCTCACCGTCTCGATTGGCTGGGCAAAAGAAGGCGGGTGCAGGCTTCACCGCTGCTGTGCAGACTCTCAGGGCAGGTTGTCCGGTCTCGTAGCCCTCCTCACGTCAGCCCGTACGCAGTCGACTACCTGCGAGATTGGAACCGGACCTTGGGCAGTAGGCGCGGTGAGCGCCTAGGCAGAGACGGGCGTGCGCGTCAAGTCCGGGACGTCCAGCCCTCCAGGTGCAGGTAGGTGACTCCAAATTGGAGATTCGTGGTCCAGGAGTAGTTTGCGGCACAGTTAGATGTCAATGCGGAGTGGATGGCTGGGTTAGCGAGGGATATTTGCCGTGACGGAGATCCCTATCCCGGGAGCTCAAGGCTGAGCTCCTACCGGGCGGCCATCTTGCCCCTGTCTTTCAGCGGCTCGCTAGGTTGACCTTGGACTCCTCCTCGTCTCATAAGATTCCGATGCACTGGAGCCGACTCCGAACCAACCCATCGGTATTGCAGAGGTCTCACTGGTGAACCCCAGGAAAGACCGGAAACTACCTCTCCGCAGTCTTGTTAACCTTGTAGACAGTATCTTTACCCCCTCAAATTTCCTCTCTGATACTATGATTTTCTTCTACGCTTTAGCTTGTATTGCCTGACTTCTTGTTATAAACACACCTACTTGTCTCTCACGTGAGACATATCTTATTGCAATGTAAGAGTGCTCTGCTGACCCTGGGTGGGGCAAATAAATAAAGACTCTGTTGTAATGCATAGACCCTTAAACTATGGCAGTTTTTGCTTGGAATAGATTCATCAATACAAGAGAGCATATCTACCCCTTTCTGTAGCACAGTTTATGCTTTCCGTCTGAGAATGAAGGTGAACACTCCACTGCGGTCAACATCCTAAAAGATACTAAACTCTTGCATTGAATCACACATCCAATCCCATTCACTAAGTTTACTCTGACCCTCCTAGGCCTGAAGACAAAAGATCTAACGCCATAAAAACCAAACATTAATCACTAAGATGATAAAGTAGCAAAGACCCATAAACACCCCAACAATTCGTATTTTGCTAATATCTAGTATGCACAGAAACTAGGAAACTCTGTTTTCGTCTACCTGTCTTTCAGTAAAATTTTACACTTTCCACCTCCATTTTCAACTAACACAATAGCTATGTTATAAATTCGTTTTTGTCCTTATAACTGACATTTTTGATATGCAGATAGGAGTTGTCTGTGAGCTCGTACCAAATGCATCACCGCTGCCCATGGCACCATCCTCTGTTTCAGATACTCTTCTCTTTTGTCTGATAACTATGACTGCAGAAGGTGCTGTTTCTCTAACAATGACTCGACTCTCCCCAGACTCCTCATTAAACTAATGCCCAGTCTGACTCCTTCAAATTCAAGCTGAGTTTCAAAGGGCCCATTTTCACAATATTTATGAATGATCCTCTGCACGGATACAAGGTACTCACTTATGTTACGGTGCCTGCATGAATGCTTGGTAGGAGCTTCTAAAGGTGGGCCACTAGGTTCTGGCAAAACTTTCATTAAGGTACCAGACTACCAGTCATGGCAGTACTGTTGGAAAAGTAATCTGTTCGCTCCAGTCCTTCCTTAGGACATTGTGGCTAAGCTGGTGGGAACACTTGCAACTCCACAATCCCAGGGTTGTGTTTATTTCTTAATGTACACTTGCAAGGAGGCGCCTGTTTATCCTTCAACCCTATCATTGGCTGTCATCCCATAGGCCAGTTCTATTTTTAAAATATAACTCGGCACTTGCTTAAAAAAATAGGCAAGACAGTTGTCTTCCATTAATGGGGCTTCAAGCCATGAAGATATCAGGGGCCCTATAACAGATAGGGTGCACTTTCTCTGTTTGCGCCAAGATGCACCTTAAAAACAGGTGCACCGGGCACTAACAGAGAAAGTGCACCCTCTTACATTGAATGTGCCACCCCCCCACCCCCCAGGGCAGCCGCGAACTCGCGCTTCAATGGGGACAGGCATTCAGGTGAAAAACAGAGCTGCTCGAAGCAGCCACTCCGTGTTTGACTGTGCAAGCGGCAACCAGCCTGCACTTTTAAAAAACATTTTTTATCCTCATACCAACAAGATTGTCTGCAACTCTCCAGGTACCGCTCCGTCTATCTATCTGCCCAGCGGTCACTGCATTCGCCCAGGGTCCTGACACCATTCAGGACCTTCACCGTTGTTGGTGCTTTGGTGTAATCATTGGAATGTATGGCCGGTACCCAAAGGACAATACCAAGATGAGAAATCAGTCCATATCGCCGGTGGGCAGCTCGTTCCTGAATCCTGAACTAGCCGCCATACCCTGACAGCCGCCCTAATCCAATCTTCAACTTTCGGAGGTATAGGGTCCCTCCACTTCATAGAGATTTCTCTTCTGGCAATTAATATCCGGTAGAAAAGCAGCCCTCTCTGCGAGCCTGCACTTTTAAGGGGGATTAGAGATTCCCTTGCAGGCAGGTGCAGTGATTCACTGCACCTGCCTGCAAGGGGATGTCTGGGCAGGGGTGTGTAGGACCTCTTTACCCCCTCCAGAAGACTGCCATCAGGGGGCACACTGACAGTGCACCAACTTTTATATGGCGCACTGTCAGTGTACTTCTTGACAGCTTCTTTGCCTCTGCGTCCGTGTCTATAATACTGGGCGGGTGCAGAGGCAAAGGGATTCCCTCATTTGCATGGGGCCATGTGTCCATGCAAATGAGGGAACACCCTCTGGTGATGGCGCTTGCGCTATATGTGCGCAAGCAATATCTGTATTACAGAAAGGGTCGCACAAGCATCTGTGGACCCTTCTGTTATAACAAAGAGCCCCGGGTCACACAAAGTGGGCTCAAATGCTTGTTGCGCCCCCGGGGCACTTTGTATAATACTGTCCCAGGGCTGCGACTTTCATATTTTTGGAACCCCTTTAGGTCTCAGATAAACTAAAACAACATAGGGGTAATAATTGAGTTCAAATGTGTCTAAGGCTCCTATTGAATTTTAGTAAAAACATATTTTTTCAAGTAGGTAAATTAGGAAAGTTAATTTCCTAGTGTTCAGAAGTGATGGGCTCAGCCATTAAAGGATGGTTGGAATACAGCAATGCGCTATAGGCAGACTCACCTAGTTATTCTATTAAGTGCCTTCCAAAGGCTCAGAGTGCAGATGTTTGGCTGATAGAAGGTCGACTAAATGAGACCATGTCTCCGAGTTGACGTGCAAGCTTCACTGGCTCACTGTCCAGAGCAGGATCTAGTGTAAATTTGGCCACTTTGGTCTATTGAAGTCCTTCCTGCATTGGCCAGTACTTACATACACTGATATTGTGCTGCTGAAGTTCGAAGAGTCAAAAACTCAACGTTCTTATCTTTACTCTCTTGACCATAAAATTATAGACTTCCCATTTGCAAATTGGACATCAAATTTCCTCTATAGGAAAGGTCTTCTTACCTAGGCTTCCGAAAAATGTAAAGATATTTCCTTCTTAAATGACTCAGTTCTCAGTTGCCTTTTAAATTTCCAGAATACATACGAAGGTGTCTAGAAACAGGGGCATTATGTTCAGTGCCTGGACATACTCTTGAGATGTACGGTCTAATATAAGAATAAAAATAATAATAAGTGACTTGGTAACTGTGCTAAAATGGATTTAATGACTCTGCAAAGGACATGCTCAGAACAGACAAATGACGCACAAACGCCCTCTCTCTCTCTTTCTCTCAGATCAGGCAGATAATCTTCGTTCACAAACTTTATGCAAACACCCTGAAACGGTAGGTACATCAGGGGCAGCAGCAGTGCAAACTTTACTCATGCACACCAAAGCTAAAGTGCGGGTTCCAAAAATGCAAGCTTGTTTCACACAAGAACGAGTAGAGAGCATGTGAAACTGCAGTACAAGATGTCCTATAACACACAATATTTATAGTGTATGCATCAGCAGCGCCAGCTTCCATCATGCCCAGTAGAAACATAGCCTGGGAAGAAGAAGTGCAAGCTTTCCTAGCAGGCGCAAGAACCGCTGTACAGCAGGCTTCAAATGGTCAAGCGTCGCTCACTCAAAACACGAGGTACACCGCAGGCAGCAACAATGCAAGCATAAACTATCTGCTGTAGAGGGTCTCATTGCAAGATGTCCTAACACATAGCCCATATAGCCAGGAGAGATTACTATATGCTTACTATGTGCACAACATGTACATAGCACACAGCTGCAGGACAACCTTGATGCCCACACCTACACCAGCTACTCCCTGGGCAAGAGCAGACATGCACGCAGCTATAGAACAAATATAGCACAGACCACACCTATGCAGTGTCTGTCAGATACACCGCAAGTACAGCACAAGGAAGCATCAGCATATATTTCTCTTATTCATTTAGGACAAAACCAACAGTCCCAGTGAAAGCTTCCGTAGAATATGTACTAAATGGGCAGCATCAGAGCAAACTTCACTCATGCTCACTGTAAGGATAACAAGGGCCGCGGTTATGTAGGCCACCATGAGGCACACTCTATAGCACAGCCCATAGCTATTGTATATGAAGACTACATTAGGTAGAGTAGAATTGAATGGGAGGGGCACCAGCAGAGCAGTCCAAAGCCCTCACATCTGCAGAACATGGATAGCATGCTCAGTCCAAGCTTCCGTTGCGCGCACACGCCAGGTACCGCATGGGCAGCAGCAGCACCTGCTTCAGTGATGCACACAGAAAATGGACATGTAGAGCCAACAGGACCGCAGACGGAGCCCTTGGTGCTTCTTGTTCCTCGTGGACACAATATGGAACCGAGGGGTGGGTGGGATTAACATTTCCCACTAGGGCAGAACCATAGGGATGTGTAAACAATAGAGGACACACCCAGACATGTATCTCAGTATGAACATGTTTACCGCATGATTAGGGTGTTTCTTAGCTCTCGTGATAGGTCGGTATTCTTTTCAGGACTCACAAAAGCACGATTATTCATGTTATTGCTTCCACCAGCTGTAGTGTCCAACACTTTAACTGTCCAAAGCGCATAAAATCTGGAGAAAGCTTGAGAGTTAAGTACTAAGATCACAGGATCACTTGAGCCAATAACCATTCCTCGTCCTCAGCGCAACTCCTCTCTTTTTCAGAGACCTGCAAAATCTTTGGCAATGTCTAAACCACACCCATGACATCTCTCCGCCATGTTGCTTCATTGGGTGTAAGCTTTACATCATTCTAGTGCACACATTGTCTTCTTTGTAACCATTGTGTATTTCTATTATAACCAACTGGGGGATACTGGTCAACTTAGTAGGAGGATCCGGACTTTCTGTCGACATAGCTAGGAAAATGTACATTCCATGTAAGGTTACGAGGCAAGCTTCCTTACCACCAACAAGCTTACCTGATCAGTATCTAGCCCTTTTGCCCCTCACACTTATCACTGACTTTTTGGTTTGGACATATTTCATGCAGGTATCAGCACTGACCTGTGGTCTTAACAAATGAGTGGGATAATGGCCAAGGTCTATCTTTGGTGAGATGCTATTTGTAAGTTAACATTAGTTGGGACCTCCAGATAAACCCTAACATCACTAAATAAAAACATAATTGTACCTCACCTTAGTTACCCAGAACCATGCACCTTCAATACATTAGGGCATAAGGACACTTACACAGCAGGATATTTGCAAGACCTGTGTCTTTATTATTACAAACTTGGATGGGGGTTGTGGGGGGGGGACACTGATACACTGTGTCCCGCACAGGCAGTCCTTGTGTATACAGGAGCAATGATTACAACAGTCAAGACAGATGAGTCTCATAATATTTACATGGACATCCATCACCACGCTTATGTCTAGCCCACTTGGCAATGTATGTTCTTGGATAAGGTTCTAGATTGAATCTTATTCTTTCTCTCTTTGAGCATGTGGTACATCTAACCAGCCAAGCAGATGTTAGAGTACTCTATTGCCTACACTGCCTTGTAAGGACCTTTCACGTATGATTGGGCTCAGGTAATAAATCATTTGAAGCAAGAGTTATGTTAGACAGCATGAAGGACTAACCCTTTTATGATCCTTATGGCTTACCAAGTCCCACCAGTGTCCTATTTCATATACTCCAGTTGATTGTGCTGTACACAACATGGAGGAACTTTGGGGTCGCTGGCCCCCACAGCCCAAAAGCTTACCAGGGTACTTCATCCTCCAAGTCAACCTGCGCCTGGAGGCGCGCCTGCAGAGGCACCCAGGAGGGGCGGGGTCAACCATCGATGCGCTGAAAGTGAAGATAGCAATCCCATAACACGGAAGGGGCACCAGTTGTGCTGAGGCAAAGCCCAGGCCAAGGGCGGGCTGTCCTGCGCCTCTTAGTGCCAGGAAGAGGCAGGCCAGGGCCACCCCCCTTGGTTCACCGGTTGGGAGCTGTTCCAAATCATTTGGACAAAAGGTAATCCTCTTGTAACAGAGGCTTGCCTAAACATTCTGGACTTTAATCGATACACTCCTCTTCTGCCAAGTTAATGGGTTGCTGTTGTTGTGAGGGGGCCTAAGAGACATCAGGGTGGACTCACCTGCTGTGTTGTGCCTCAGGTGGACCACCCTCTCTGATGCTATATATTACATCTATAATATATATAACAGACCCACAGGCAACAAAAAGGAGTCAACTGTTATTGAGTGTTTGGGTAACCATCTAGCCTCACTCTCACCATTGGTAAGGAAAATAGTGAGAGGGGATTTTAACTGCCAGTTTGAACCCTTGTGGCTGGGTAGTCAGGCTAAGAGTCTTGGGTAGGATGCAGCCTGGGCGATCCTGGAAATTGAGATCTCTCCCATGAAGAAATGGTCTCCTTTAGCCATTCAAATGTATGCCTTGACATTAAATCAAGGACTATGTGCCTGTAATGGCAGATTCAGTTCTGGCAAGTCAGGTATGCACACATATAACAGGCCAAATCTTACTAGATAATTAATTACATACTCTTGGCCGTTAAACTATGGCACAGGTTGCTTTACATGGTTGTGCTTCCTCGTAATGATAGTGATCATAATGCTTTAGCGCTCAGGTTAAGCCTTCCTATTGGAGGAGAAATTTACACCAATGGTGACCTGTATGTTGGTAGATTGAGGCTCACGAGTAATAGGAGAAGGATCAAATGGAATAGTGTGAAGCACTCAAAAGGATTTACTTGCAAGATCTATAGTCTGGTTGCCGGTGGTATGGAAGATCTGACTGCGGGTGATCTGCTAGGAGCTGTATGTGAGCCAATAGGGCAGAGGTACACAATAAGATGTTTCAAAACTTGAGAAAACTCCTTTTAAACCAAAGTTTGGCAACCAATGAAGAGGAAGTGTTCACCTTCATGGTACAACAAGTCCTGTAGAGAAGCCAATACTAAGTTAGTCTTGGCTTTTAAGAAATAAAACAGACCCTTGATACAGGCTGCTAGGCAATCTTACTTTAAACTAGTGTCTGAAACTAAAAGGGATCGGGAGCAGGAAATCTGGGAGGGTCTCATCAAGGCTGCTAGATTAAAGGATCATCGCTCTTTCCGCTGCTTGGTTTCCTCAGGCTGCCGATCAGGCTCTAGCACGATTGATAATAATATATCAGCTAGTGATTGGGTCAAACACTTCTCCAACTTATATACCCAGAATCGAGGTTCCCAGGCTCATTTAGTTGTTACTTTGAGACCTGAGGGACCTGGACAGAGTAACTTTGCCGCAGGGGAGGTGGCTTTGGGAACTAGGATGGTATCTCCGGGGCTACCACTCAGACCAGATGAGCCTGATATCCTGGAGGTTACTCCAGAAGACATTAGCATGGACAAAATTCCAGGTGATTTATTCCTGGATGAAATGGGAATCTGAAGTATATATTTTTTGGTAGTGTTTACGGCCATACTGAAAGGAGCACCTATCTCCCTGACATGGACTGGGGCAGAAATCATTTTTGTGTTTAAAAAAGGATCACACGATTCACCCTAAACTACAGACCTATTAGTCTGATAAATAGCCCCCAAAAACTGTTCTGTAGAACCATTTTGACCAGACTGCTTGACTGGATCATAGATAATTAAATACTGACCCCTCTTCAGGGGGGATTTAGAGAGTCTACCAGTACTATAGACCAGGTGTTTAATTTACAGATGGTCTTCTTGGAAAACAGTTATTCTGGGCAAGGGTCGACTTTATGTTGTTTTTGTAGACCTGCAATCAGCTTTCGAGCTAGTTCCCAGAGCGACTCTCTGATGGGTGCTCACAGATATGGGAGTGCCCAGCTATTTGATAGCTATGCTGGTTAGGCTGCATTTTAAAAACTATGCCATGGTCAGTTGTGGTAATGCAGGAGAAGTGACAGACGCCTCCCCAGTTACTAGAGGAGTAAGACAGGGATGCTTACTTGCCTCCACGCTTTTTACTTTATTGTATAAACAGGCTTGTACATTTCCTAGGTCTTTGTGATAATGATGCACCCCGACTTGCAAACATGAAGGTACCTGGACTCATGTTTGCAGGTGACACCCATCTCCTCTCTAAATCCCCTATTTGTCTGCAAAACTTGTTGGGGCGCTTTGAGTGTTTCTGGAAGTTATGGGGTCCTGAAATTAATGTGCAATGTGTAGTGTAGTTCCTATTTCCCTAATAGGCTCTGCGCATTGGAATAATATACCCTATAGGCTTGACATAGGACTGAGGTCGGTATGTCCCTATCGAGTATATTAAACTTAATTACTTTGTGCCAGCTAGCTCAGAGGCCACTAGAAACTCCTTGAAAACAAGAAGGGAGTAGTTTCTGGCAACCGCATAAACATGACCACTATGTTTCCCTTTAGCATCGGAACACGTCTCAGAATCGTGGAAACAATAGATATAACAGTTTCACTCAGCTAATCGTGCATGCTTAGTTTCCTCAGAGTTACACAGAAAGAATAGACGGGCGTTTCAATAAAAGGTTTTATTGAACAGTCTTGTTTCTCGTGTAAGAGATGTGCGCTGTTATGATCACAAGACAGTATGCAAGATATATAATGTACAGCGTAAGCAGTAGAAATAAGTAATACTGCGCTAGCATTATCTTTTAGCATATATTCACATACATAAATAACATGAGCTAAAAAATGCGAGTACTCATATGATGCGTCTCTAAGCTAGTTCTACCCCAATGTACCTAACCTAGTCTAGGTGTAGGGCAAGGTAAGAAGTAGGCGAAGTATTCTCTAGTATGGTATACTAAGAGTATGTTAAGTCTAGTATGCCAAGAGCCCCTCTAGGTTCTAGTCAGCTCCATACCTTGAGAATGAGAGAGGTGGGAATCTCTTTCCGGACTAGAACTCTAACACCCCACGAAGGGAGTCAGATCACTGGAAGCTGGATTCTCTGCGAGCAGGGATGACAGCGTCTTCTCAGTGCGTCAGGCCGGGATACGGGCTCCTCTGAAGTCGAGGTCACCTCTAACTTGCTTGGGCAAGGGAAGGTATATTTATACCTGGTAGGTACTTTGGAATGTTAGCATTGACGTGAAGTCGGACAGAGGAAGACGTCAGGAATGAACCCTTAAGGTATAGCGGTTCATGCATAATAGATGCGTTCTTGGAGAAATCAATAATCCTGTGCTAGGGGAACTCCCAAGAGCTTAAGGGTCTGGTTTCTAAGAACTCGTTGTGACGTTAGGGTGGACGGATGTCGGTGACCATGCCTGTATTTGGAGTGCACGGCTAATGCCTAAATAAGGACTGGGATTCTATGCCTATATAAGGGCAATGCGAATTGTGCCTATATAAGGACGTTTCAGGAAAACCTATATACGGACACCTAAAGCGGAATACAACACACATATTTAGGCATAGCCCTCACAGAATAAATGGGATGGCAAACACACATCATGCAGCGCAGGATAAAGATGGAGCAAACATTGGGAGGAATCATCAAGACGCTGCTGGGTTCCCAGTTTCACCCGTCCCAGCCGACTCTGCAAATATATAGACTACAGGCCCTAGGTATTGCTGACTATGGAGTGGAGCTTTGTAGGCATTTGAGTTTACCATTGCTAACTGCGGTGGAAAATAGGTTTATGCACCAGCTGGTTGGAGTCCTGTAAGCACCCCTTTGCTACCCCTAAGGCTGGACTTTGGGCTGAGACCAATCACAGACAGTGTAGGACTACATCCCTTGTTATACTGGAGGAGGATCTGGGCATTTCCAGAACTTGAATCTTATAGAAAGGGGCTTGAGGAGATTTTACCCCTTACTGGTGCCAGTGGCATTCGATGGCAAAAATGTGTGAAGGACTCCATGTATGAGATTGGGATGACCAGTTTGTGGGCCACTTGTGGAGTGTCAGGGTCTGTTTCCGAGTCCGACATTAAATCTGCTTATTGGCTACTTAATGACTCTCTCTTAAATTTACAGGCGAGCCACAGAACTTCAACAGATCCCTTCCTTCTTGTCAAGGACTCCTATGAGAAAGAGGATTTCCTTGATGAGATTGAGCCACCTCTGGCCAAACGCCTTTAGCTGCAGTTTTGATATGGATCCCTGCCCCTGCATGAGTTTACTGTTAAGTGGTCACATGCACTGGGTGATAGCGATAACCAGTGCCCGGCATGTGACGCTCCAACTGAGACCATTGAGCATGTACTGTGTTTTTTTGCTCAACCTACAGGCCAAGTAGGAGGAGCCGGTTTGTTCCACTATGCAAGAACCTGGGTGTCAGGGATTATAAAGAGGCCATCAGGATATTGAGAACAGACACAAGTAAATCATTGGTGTACTAACTCACTCTATATTTGTTGGGAATGTGGAGACTGAGGGTAAAGGCACGTGCTGTCTCTGATAATGAGGGAAAGGGGGCCCACCTGTAGTGTCTTTACAAACCACCCCAAGGAACAACTAATAACAATGTCACATATTATTTAACTGTGTCAAATTCAAAGGGAATAATGTGTTTGTCTAAAAATTCATTGTTTTGCCCCAAGCTTCCCTGTGCCGCGATTGTATATTATCATTCGGTCGTGTAATAACAAATTAAGTTATGTACGGTTGTGCCGATTTATCAAACTTGATCATGCATGCTTGGGTGATATTTTAATCATCGGATTTTACTATCTTTTAAATGTTTTAGATATTTAATTATTTTATGTGCTTTTATGGCGTAGTGCTGAAATGAAGATTTTCGAACGAACTATTGTGCGGTTGCAGCTCACCATGCGTCCACATCTGTCTGCCTCGCTAGGAGTACAATGGACACAGGTTCAAGGTGGCTTCTACTCTTTCAAGTACTGTACAGTACATAATCCTGAGATAATGCAAGAAACAAGGATACTAAACTGCCTTGGTATTAGATCTTGCTATTCTAGATATGTGAAAATCTACACCTTTTGGGGGAATAGGCCCTTGCTCCCACTTCTAGAGACCTGACCTCCGACTTATTTACACACCATAGTCATCTTGTCTGATACTTAATTCAGTAAGAGGTTGCATTATTATAACACTCAATAGAGAAGTCAGCTATCTTGAAGCTGCAAGTTAGAATTAGTTGGTTCCAAGGGGCCTAGTCAGTCTAATTCCCTTGCTTCATGGGAAAACACTTAGTGGACATGGTCTGCACCAGTGGAAAAATGACCCATGGCTTGTCCAAACACTTGCTAACCTAGGTTTACAAGGCTGCTCTATAACTCACCGTGGTACTTAAGCCAATGCTTCCCATTGGAAACCAACAGCATTTGTCAATAATCCCATCATTTGCCATATTATCCCAAAAACCTCAGGGCCACCAGCTGTGGTCACTCATTAGTTGATGATGTTCATGGGGATTCATGAGAAGAAATTTAATTTGGATAAAAAGATTTGAGAATCACAGAAAAGTTCCAGGAGAGCTTGAAACCATGCTTGTGCTGTCCATACTGGTGAGCTAAACACTAACAAGGCCTTCTGGCTCTTCACCTGAGAGATGGCACTTGGAATCATTGCAAGCCGAGAACAGCATTGCTTACTCCTGAATTCGAATCCTGCTCTACGGTGCCTGTAGCTAACACTGCGGCTTAGCTCACTGTCAGTAAGGAAGCAGATCCCTTACTCATGCACACCATCTCCTTAATAGGAATTTGAACACCCCCCTGAGCTAGGGTCCGTTCACCGCAGGTGATAGATGATAAGGGCACGTTTGAACGGGACCCTTGCAGTTATTTATGGGTAGGAACCTAAGAGTCAGACCACTACTTTATACTTGTTTTATCTTGGACGGACTTGGCTGACGGGGAAGCACTTTAATCTGAAGAGATTGCATTAGGGCCCCTAAACAAGATGGGAGAGCTCAATCTCAATGAATTGCAGAGTCTCTCCTTACTAATGACAGATGTTAGAGTGATTAGAATATCTAAAGAATGCTGTGAGAGTAGAGAGAAACATATGAGTGCAATTGCAAGCCATTTCTCAATTAACAGAGTGTTACAGAAAAGCATTATAAGCATTATCACTTTAGAACGTGTTTTACTAATTGAGATATCAGTCAATTTTAAATGTACCACCCAATAAGACCTTGAATCCTTTAGAGTTATTTATATGATCAAATACCACCGAATATGTGGCAAAAAATGCATAGCATTTACCATAGGTAAAATCAATTGTAAATGTTGTTTTCACTTTTCCATTAATTGATACTAGTTTATTTGTATTTTTCTATGGAGCATACATAGTCAGGAGACCACCAAGGAGCAGTAATGAAACATACCGATCACCAACCTCTTAGATACCTGCATTTAAACCCGCAGTTTTTCTATAATTTATCACAAGTATGTATTTGACCCGATGTCCGTACCTGATATTAATTTGCTGAATTCCAAATATAGAGGATAGAAGCAGTGCATAGTTTTTTAGTTTTAACATTCTTCAGTTTGTATTTTATTAACATTACACGTATACTTGAATGTTTCTAGATAAGTTGTTCTATTGAGGAAGTGATACTTGTGTTTTTTAGAACTAGTCCCTGCTTTTTAAGTTCAAGCTTGGTTGTTCAGCTCTGGTTTAAGCAAAATGAATAAGCACTGGCAAAACCAATACATCTCGTCTTTCAATGACGTTACCTCACTGTTTAGCTTTGCAGATTTGCAACCATTTTTTAAAATGTATTTCTCTAAGATTGGGGCACACCATCTTGAAATGGTAAATTACAAGTTTAAAAAATGGACACCATGTGTCTGCTGTCCCCACTGCTATTTGCCTTGGTGATAGAACCCCTGGCGCGGATTATACGTTGCGACGCTCAGGTGTGGGGCTGGCAGTGGGGGAGTGATTTTGAAGACAGCATAGCTTTATATACAGACGATATTCTTCTGTTTCTGAGGGATCCCTAGTGCTTTGGCCCACGATGCCTGACACTTCTTCGACTATACGGCGAGGCGTCCGGGCTCCAGGTTAACAAAGGCAAGTCTTGCCTGGTTGAGGAGAAGGGAGACGCCCTGGAGCGGATTTGGTGTCCCAACATTCCTACCCAACATCACTCTTTCAAGTATTTAGGGATTCATGTGCCCCCCTTACAGATTTGGCCTGGGCCTCTAACTTCCGTAGGCTAGATTTGATGCTTGACCGTGATCTTGGACGCTGGTCCCGCCTGCCATTGAACCCCATAGGGCGCATCACCCTCTTTAAAATGGTATCCTTGCCACGTTATTTACACACTCTGGGCAACTATCCACACCCCATCTTCGCAAATGATTCCACTCCCTGACTACCAAAACCACCAATTTTGTGTGGGCGGGTGGTAGGCACAAAGTAGCGTTTCAATCATTGCACAGATCCCACTTTGATGGTGGCTTGGGATTATCGAATATCTATCTGTACTACCTCGCAGCACATCTGGTACCGATTAATGACTGGTTCACAGGTGGGTGGGATGACCCCGGCGTATCGCCTGGAGATTCACTCGATAGGACAGAATGGTCTGCTCGACCTTCTGTATGTAGCATGTCTGCCTGCCACGTTACCTTCCTGCACACAGGTGTCCCTCACCTGTTGGAGGGCGAATTTTTGGCTTACTGGCTGGGACCACCGCCTCACTGGCTGGGACCGCCGCCTCACTGAGATGACTCCTTTGTAGCTGGGAACGTGGTTTTGTCAGCTTTCGGCCCTGGAGGGCTTTGTTCCCTGGGACTGTATAGGAATTTCCTACCTGGGGGATGTCTACAAAGGAGTCATACCAGGACTTAAAGGCTAGATATACCCTATGCAACACACAGTACTTTCGCTACCTCCAACTACGTCACGTTTTTCAGGCCCACGATCTCCAGGGGGACTCACTACCCGAGTTCAGCTTGCTAAAGGCGAAAATGTTCCTCAGGTGACTGGGCAGGGGTGCAACCTCTGTGATCTACCACTCGTTAGTAATCCATGCCCCCATCGGTCCTGAGAGGACCCGGCTAGAGGTGGGAGAGCTGGATTAAGAGGAATGGAGGGAGACCTGTATGGCTCCCCAGGAGTTGGCAATTTCAATACGGCTGCATATGGTGCAATTTAACTATTTACATGCGGTGTATCTCACCCCACGGTGCTTAAAGCACATACTCCCCGACGCTCAGGCAGTGTGCGCTCGATGCACGCCGCCAGCAGCGGATTTTTTCCATGTAGCCTGGGAGTGTTCAGTGTTGAGGCCCTTTTGGGAGCAGGTGGGTCACGCTCTTTCCTCTGTTTTGGGCCGCAGTCATGAGCTCTCACCTCGTATTGTGCTACTGGGGTTGATGGAGGAGATTGATGGCCCTAGAGCTGAGCTTACTTTTTTGGGGATGGCGTGTTAGGTCACCAAAAGGGACATGGCTCGTGCCTGGAAACAGCAGACTCCACTGACTCTCAGACGATGGCGCATGGGGAGGGACGGGTGTGCTCACCAAGAGTAACCAATTTTTGAGGCTCGAGGCTGTCCTCAGAAGCACGGCCCAATATTGGGGAAATTGTGTAGGTACTATGGATTGTCTTATTTAACCTTGTACTGTTTTGCAATATTGATGATTGGGCTTGCTGTAGTGTTGTGCATGTACAACGATCAGTCTTGAGCTGTGATATTGTGTATCTTGCTGAAAAACCTTTAATAAAGTTAGTTATAAAAAAAGAAAATGGACACCATGTCATATGGCACACATCTGGAAGCGTGATGGCCTTGTTTGTTTTTTTGGTTATTCGTCTTCATCAGTAAAGCTAACAAATATTTTTTTATTTTGCCTTGTACAGCGCTCCGCTGCCTTTTGGCTAGTGTCATGCTGCAGAAATAACATATACATACATATAGACAGAACATCATAGTTTGTTAAGAAAATGCTGTTTAACAAAGAATGATGGAGAAATCCATCCAAGGCTCCAGCTCGGAGCATTTGTCTGGCAGGTTACAGTGTGGCACTACAAGAGTTTGGGATTAGTGCACACCAGTCTTGTTATGTTAGACATTTCTAATTGTGCTTTTCATTCTCCATTAACTGGAAATGTTGAAATAAACATTGTTCAGAAACATAGATTATAATAGAATAAAATCCCTCCATTGATAGACTATTCCTTCCTACTAGGCCATCCTACAATCAGCTCCTGAAGTGCTTTTACCTCAGGGCCAGGGGAACTGCACCAGCTGCAGAAATGGTAGCTACAGCCCTGGCAGGACTGGCTTTAGTGCTGGTGGCACCCGGTGCAACAATCTTTGTTGGTGCACCCCACACACCAAAGCCATGGTAAAACACAAAATGATGGGGCCCTTGAGTCTCCCATATCTCACAGATATTAATTGGCCTTGGGCTGGATGGGGGCCCTCTGAAGACTTGGGGTTTCCTTGAATGGTTGGGGAACCTCCTGCGCTGCAGGGGCTACAGGGCCTGCGTTATGCCCCTGCACCAAAGACCTCCTTCTCCACAGATTCTCTCACTACCATCCTCCAATGGTGCCCCATGTCTATACATAGACCTTCTTTCATGTGTATTTAAATTCTTTTATAGCTCCACTCGTCCATATGTAGGCTGGTGGAGTGCTTTAGAGCACACACATATTAGTCTGAGATAGTGCCTCATATAGGTGTGTAAATCAATGTATAGGAAATGTTATTTAATGCAACGAGGGCTGCAAGGTGTTGGACTAACATGTCATCCATACTGGTAGGCATTATATGTTAAGAGTGCATGGTCTGGAGAAATTCAAATCGGGATTTAAAACATAAAAGTGGTTAAGTTGTCCTCACTAACAAATATTTATTATTATCCAAAGGAACCCACTGAACTATCTACATAAAAACAATTCTTTGATCTTCATGTTACATGTTGTGGTTTGCAAGACGCACATTATCCCTCTGGGATATTTAATGGTGAGTCAAACCTGAGATTAGGCAAAACTCAGTTCTCTCCAAGAGATACAATAATTAAATTGACATTTTTATTAAGGCCTGAAAATTGCAGGCACCTAAAGAACTCTGAAGTCTTTCTCTTTAACCCTGTCTGATATTTCAAAATGCAGCGCACCCCACCCCCCAAAGCATTGCCCTGGTGCAGAGACACTGGCCCCTCTACAAAAGCTAAATGCCATGCCCTACCTAGGCCAGTACAGGAGGAGGCCCACCACATACTGTAAGTGCAATATGGTCCACTGTCATTCTGTATGTGACAATCAGCCGCAGACAGAATGACAATGGGCAGGTCGACAGTTTGTGGAAGGTCAGGGAGGGGCTGCTGCAGCCTCTAGAGCTCTAAAGAGAGGTGCAAGCTGGCCCCAACAGTGAGTGTTCTAAAACACTTGGGGCTTCTTGTGGGGGAACAGCACAGCTCGCTGCAATCTTCAAAATTATGGACAAAAGGTGTTCGTAATAAGAATGGTGACGACTGACAATGGATGTGACACACAATTAAAGGCCGGTCCATGAAATTTACGGACGGCTGGTCACCCTACGTATAAGTTGTTGAATAATACAGCAAGTTCAGAATAAAGACAGAAACGACCAAAAGGCTATTGACTGAAATAATTGGTTTTAGTTGTTACTATATACCTGAGGGCAACAGCAACATACAGGGCATAAGAGGTTTTTGTCCTTAAATTTTCAATATCTACCATAATTGCAGTTTCTCTGATCTCACTCTTCAGATACTTCTTGAAACCAAGAAAGTGTGAAAAATCAGTTTTTGTCATCAAACATATTTGGGAGCACATTACAATAATTTTAGATTCTT
Organism: Calotriton arnoldi; assembly: GCA_963921515.1. Lineage (NCBI taxonomy): Eukaryota > Metazoa > Chordata > Amphibia > Caudata > Salamandridae > Calotriton > Calotriton arnoldi. The sequence continues at coordinate 3,170,120 of CAWUFW010000215.1, read as the reverse complement.
CCACTTAGATCTCTGAAGAATAAATCAGAGCCAACCACTGCCAATAGACCTCTTTCTCTGGGATAGACTATGTCATATTGAGGCATACGAGAACACGTACATTGGCATGAATAACACCTAGCTTAAGCCGAAATGTTCTGTTCAAGGATTGACCTCCCTAGACCTAGGTTTTCTGTCAGGAGTGTGGTTCTAGTGACATTAAAGTTCACCGACTGCCAGTCCCTACTGATCGGAGCAACATAGACTAATTGCATTAAAAGCAGCGACTAACGGAAAGAACAACAATCCACTATACCACTATAGAAGTGGTCCCTGGAAGTATAGTCTTCAGGATACCATGCCTAATGTTTAATAAATTTAATTAGACCCTCTACTGATGTGGTTGGAAGGGCACGCTTGGTCTTCATACATGCAGCTTACCTCAGCTTGTCACAAAGCAATATCCCCAAATAAGGATTTTCTCCAACCTGCTCTAGCCTGTGCAACTAAGCAAAACACTTTCTCGTCTGATGTTTCTTGCCAAAGACCCTGATCTTAGCCTTAGACTAATTGAACAAATTCAGGAAAGCTTGTGTTTCTCCTCCTGGAAATATAAACTTAAACAAACAAATCCAAGGAGCAACTACTTCACAAGCTTTTTAGGTGTGCTTACATTGTAAATGAATTAATGTAAGCAGAGACAGACTTCCATGATAAACAAAAAATGGAAATACCCTGAATCTTAAGCAAAAGCTTCTTCGAATACAAGCTCATGCTCTTCCAGATTCCCTAAAAATAACTATTCTGAATTTTTCTCTGAGCAAAGTGACACACTTACAGTGCAACATGTTATTCCGTGAGCTTGGCTTGTACTCGTGGACTAACTGCCTGCTCCTTTAATTTACAGTTTGTGTCAAATCTCTCTCTAATTTTTTGCTAATGCCCCATATTTATTTATTTCTCTCTCAACCATCCTCTTCCCCGTCCTTCCAGCCCCCGCCATTTCCATAGTCTGTCTTCCTTAACTAGGCTTACTTTTTCGTTGTTAAATAATCTTTTCTTGCACGTCAGACTAATTGGCAGAAAGAAAAAAAAACCTCCTGCAGGACCCTGAAGACACAGCAGCTTCAATTAAAACTGATGTACAGCCTTATGGGGGCCCTTGGCTCGTCTTTTAATTACAATGGGCATGGCAGCATAAGAGGAAGCAGAGGGCGAGGGGGGAGATGGGGGCATGATGCAAACATGCTCCGTTTGCATCGTAACACGCAATGATTGCGGTAATAGCATGTGGTTAAAGGTCAGTATTGATGTGTTTTCCGGGAGCTGTGGAAAACTCCACTCCTGGAGTATTGGGGACTGCAGCTGGTAGCTTCGGTGATTCCCGTTACTAGAATAGCAGAGAATGCTGTAGGTAAACATTGAGGTGCACTGACAGAGCTGTATGTGGGTTCCAGAAGTGGAATTGTATGGTGTATTGAGGCAGACCAAGGTTGAGGTGCATTTGCAGAGCTGGGTCTGGCTGTTTGTTTTGGAATCTCAGAGAGTGTTGCAGGGCTGGATTGACGTTCATTGGTAAATACACTGATTTACAAAGGGCCTAAGCACTGGCGGATGCCACGCTGTCGTGGTGGGGGTCCCGCACTCGTGGCGGGACCTCCACAATGAGTTAGCACGTGGCCCCGCCACGAGAGCAAAGCCCCTTTGTGAATCAGGCCCACTGCGTGGATCCCAGCAGTAGAGTAACATTGGTTGGCATGGCCGAAGGGAGGTGCATCAGCAGTGAAATATGTATTCTCTGGTGCTGGAATAGTAATGGGAATCTAAAATTCCGGAATGGGGCGCTTAACTTGACTGTGTTTTATGTCTATGGTCAGGTAACGGCAGTGGCGTAGCTAGCCCTATGGGCGCCCATGGCGATCTCTGCGTGGCTACAGTGAAGAGTGGAGTGGCGTGCGTGTATTTTCTCCGTTTGCGGCAAGCGCATTGAGGAGCGGGAGGCCGCCGCCCCCAAAACTCCCCCCAGCTATGCCACTGGGTAACAAGGGTGCTGCAGGCCAGCGTTGGCAGAGCTGCACGGACGTGTTTTTATTGGGATAATAGAGGGTCAGTTCAGGGTTGAGGAACATTGGCAGAGCTTTTTGCGAATCGAAGCATTGGCTTCCTGCTCAGTGAAAATACGTGTTGTATCCCGTTTGCAACGGGGCAGAATTATCAAACCGCCTTGTAAGGATTTACAAGTGTGTGCAGAGCCAACAATTAGTCAAAGCATATTCACACATGCTGATGGAGTAACGCACCTACAGAAATCAATGCACACAAAGTCAGCACACTTGTAGACATCCATGCACACAGATCAACTACTATGAAGTGGTTTATACGCAAATACAAAAAGACATGAAGGAACATGTCACAAGTGGCTTCATCACACGAGCCAAGATGCATGCAGGCATCCATGCACACAGACCAGCAGACATACTGGCACCCTTGTACAGAGACAACGCTCAGACGGACACATTCATACAGGCAACGAAAATGTAAACAAAAGATATGGTGACCCCTGTATTTAGCAGAGGGTCACCTTCAATCGCTCCACAAGCCGGAGCGGTGGGGGTCCATCACAGCGGGTGCATTACTAGGCGCTCCATCCAGAGCCCTATGTGGATGCGAGACATCATGATGTCATTGGTGGCACCACTACGGGGGCTTAAAACGCCACAGAATCTGGAAGCCGTCTCTTTGTTATTCGGCCTAGGGACTTGATGAATGGAGGATCCAGACACACCTCAGAGGCGGCTGGCAGCTGATTTGTGAAGGAAGTGACCCGATTAGGGTCACTCAGGTCACTCGCGACCACCTCTCAGCCTTCCATACAAATGAAGAGTCGGTCAGACAGTAGAGAATACAAACCAAGTTATTTATTAGTATTCGCTCGAGCGGAGTCCAGTCTGACTAGCCTCCTAAGATGCTACCGAGGGGACTGACCCTCACCAACATTACATCAGTTGTTATACATTTCCAATGCCCAGCAAAACCCGCCCAGAACTGGAAATTTCCAGTTGGAGCAGGTTAACAAAGGAGGCACAGAAGATGAGCTACACTCCTGGGATCGGGTACATGTTATCTCTACCTCAAGGTTACTCTGTCCGTGCCCGCCACTGTAAGCATGAGAACAGGCCTATCTAACAAGGAGAGTATGCAAAGGCACATTCATGTATTCATTAAGACAGCGAAGCTCAACCTTGAAGAAATACAAAAAAAAAATCGAAGCTGCTTTCCGCTGAGGCAGACAAAATGAGACAGAAGTTAGTTTTGATCATTACACAAAATGGCGGCTAAATGCAAAATGGTGCCGCAAATGCTAACTTAGGCATAATGCTAATAGGAGTAGTCGACTGGAAGTAATTGCCAGTCCAACATTTGCCAAACACCCATCCACCCTCACCTGGAACAAGAGGTGGAAATTTTCATAGAAAAGAAGGGGTATACCTGACAAATTTGGCTATTTTGCTGGTTTGCCCCTGTGATGGGGTAATGAGTATCTGGGGCAGGGCTGGCTGGAGGGGCGACTGACCTGCTGGTGGTCCTGGATCTTTCAGGCCTAACCTGGGTTGCCTGGAATTGATTATTGATGGGGACTTCGCTTGGACGCTGGTCAAGCCACAGGTGCCCTGTGTGGGATGGTGCTTTATGCTGTTCCCTGGTGTTGTGCGCATTTGTATTAATTTGTATGTCATTTTTCATTCCTCACCTAATCAAGGCGGGAACTTGTACAAGTGAATGTCGATGGTGTTATTTGCCTTTGATTCTTGGAAGAGAACGGAAATTGTTGGCACGAGGTGCCTGCCCCTGTGAGGGATGTAGATAGAACATCCTTTGCTGTCTACAATGCGTCCACTTGTAAGAGCATGCAACTGGGGAAGTTGAGCCTCAATATTGAACTGTGTACCACTGCTGAGTCATTGCGGAATGTATTTTGATCTGACATATTTTCAAGTGTCACTTGCTGTACAATCTGTGTGATGCATTTACTTGCTTTCCATATTGCTGATGTGTGCAACTGCCTTCCATTCCTTAGTTGGATTTTAATGGATTAAATAGCTGTCTTGGTAGAACACACACATGGGAGTCTGCCTCCTCTTTCTTGTTACAGAATGGGAGGGAGGGGTGAGCGGCATGGTGTTCCTTGCAGCAGGGTGGAGTTAGTGAGTGGCATGATGAGCGCCACATGAAGCAGATGTCCATATGAGACAGCTGGACGCAGGCTCAGGGCCCCAGGGCAGACTCGGCCACTCAGGTCGTCCTCCCTGCAGATACAGATAGCTGGGCCCGACAATTCTCCCCACTAGGCCAGAACAGCGGATCTTCCTGTGGCCTTGCCTTGGCCCTACCTTAGGAGATCAGAAACTCGGTGTCCTGATCTAAATCTCTGTGTGCTTGTGCTGCACAGCTTCTTCTAAAATCCAAACAAATTCAAGGCACTGGTGCTGGATGGAAGGTTCTAATCCATTCGCGGGAGCACTGGAGGAACCTCACAGCCTCTCCAAAGGGGCCATGTTTAAAATCCATAAATGAAAAACTGCTAATCGGAGCAAGCACCTGTAGGGATTCAGAGAAAAAGAGACACTGTAGATTTCCGGAGTGTGTTTTCTGCGATCATCAACATGGATTGTTTGAGGTTTGTTCTCATTCAGAAATAACCGATAAGCGGAAGTGGATTCATTGTATCAGTAGGATAATGGCATGTCAGGGATACAAAATAACTCACTGAATTTGAAAAGGTTGTATCGAATTGCAGGGCCGACTGAGAGCGGTTGAGTGAGCAATAACTTGTCATGTGTGTAAATGTAACGGTCTGATCTCTTTGTTTTTTCTCGACCACACTCTCCAGTTTTCTTCTGGTAATAGCCACCCCAGTTTACTGATATTAAGGAAAGAAATAAAATAATGCTGAAAAGAGGTAGCTGATGACGTTGATCCAGCGCTAACAATAAAATAATTCTCCTATATACTTCGGTCATCCAGGTGCAATTACTCCTTCAACACACACACTATAACCATATGACGGTGGGGCCCATAACACCGCATATACATTCACTTACTCATTTGTTCCCTGGATTTCCTCCGTCAATAACCTAGGAGAAAAACGATTCGCTGGAATTAACATGACATAATATTTCTCTTTGCTTTAAGGTATTCCGCTCATTGGTCGATGGACCAACTAGTAGGAATCAGTTGATGGTGATTAAGACCAGCTCAATCACAATAAACTCTTTAATATTTCATTTTAATCATTGAGCTAAAGAATCACTGAGTCATTTGTTTAAAGAATAATAAAGTTTATATAAAGTTTTGAATGCAGGAAATGAGGTTAAGCTTATTATTCAGATCATTACATTTATCATCAATATAAGAATAACTTGAAATTGCAATGCATTTTTATTAGATGGAAAAATAAGGTTATCATAGTAAGAACTCTTAAAGATCAATCTATCTATCAGGGGAAAATCTAATAGTTCTAAAATAAAAATCTATCAGGAAAAATTCTCCTCAAGCAGCATCTTATACTCAACTGGAAAAGAAAAATAGCAGCAGCAGCATCAGCTCGTCAGCATCAGCAACCGCAACTTCACTCATCTACAGCATCTAACTTCTCCAGCATCTGCTCTCCAGCAACTCCCGCAGCATCTACCGCAGCATCTAACCCCTCCCACCAAGAGTAGGTCTTCTTATACCCTAATTCTAGCTTACAGCATAAAATGTTTCTTCTTCATGGCGTGACTCTTTCTCATTGGTCAAAACTCAGGCCCATATACATTTTAATCAAACTTCCTGGTCTTAACCAGTTCCTTGTGGAATGTCCATGCAAGCATCGTTTCCCACAGTTCATGCAATTGCTCATCCGTTTCGATCAGTCCAAATTGTATCTTTTTCTGCTACATTTTGGGTTTAACAGTTCCGTCTATTGATTCAGTTGGACTTCTCACGCTTCTTGCTGATCATCTTGGCACACATCTGCTCAGAAAGGTCACAACAGCCTTGACCATACTTCCATCTTAGCCTCTCAGCATCAGCACGTGATCATCCCTTTTGCACAGCCTCTCTCCTCTATCACATGGTCCCCCGCTCATGCGTACTCTAGCAACTGGCGGCCATTTTATATTGCTGCTCGACAGGCCTAAGCACACTATTTTCAAAGATAAACAAAATATTGTTAAAACAAAGAAATATAAACCCTTTCGTTTCCCTCCCGTCTTTCTACGTACCCCAATTAGGTATTACCTAGCAAAAAGCAACATATTAAGCTGTCCCTTACTTACCATCGCTTTATTTTTGCAACCACACGTTTTTATTTAAAAGCACAGATCATGCGTTTATTATTTTATTAGTACGCCAATATTATGTTATGTTAGACACGTAAACAATTATAAGTTGATTATTTTGCACACGGAATAGCGTGTTACCTTTAACCCTTAACATGTAACATACATTGTTGGTTATTTACTTAAACGAACATGTTTATTAATTATTTTACGAACATATTAGGTTAACATTTTTTCATTTACCCTGCTCCATCAACTCCCCCTTTGGTGATTTTTAATATCACCACAAAACCCAAGTTATACAATTTTCTCAGACAGCATATATCTTTTATCCGTATGCTTTTGTTAGTTTACACAACTGTATCCCTTTCAACTTGTCTCTTTGTTTTCTTGAACATGTTCTCTTTTATTTCTTCTAACTCTATTTCATCCATTTCTCTCTCTCTCTCCTTGTTTATCATGTTTTCTTTTTCTCTTTTATTCTGCCTTCTTCTTCTCTTTATACATGTTATTGCAAGCTTCAGTACTAATATTATTATTATTATCATGGTTGCTATTATTATAACTTTCCCTATTATTAATCCACTCATTCTTGTTAACCAATTTATTACTGAAGAAAACCCTTTACCAAGTTTTCCCCATGCACTTTCAACCTCCAGTGGAACAAGTTCTTTGTGCAAACTTGTAATATTTGTTATATACTTCTGTATATTTTCACTTTTATCTGGAATGTAAGTGCAACAATGTTGGACTTTCAGCATTCCACAGACTCCGCCCTCTTTTGCCAAAAGAATGTCAAGGGCAAGTCGATTTTGCATCACCATAGCTCTCATGGCAACCATCTCGGTATTTACCATCAAGAACCCTCCAGCAGTATCTGTAGATAAACAATCTACCACTGTGGATAATTTCCGAATTCTAAATGCATTCAAAGATATTCCCACTGCTGGTATCAATGCACCAAAAATATCACCTACTATTTCTGAGAAACTTTCCCTTTTTCTACGTGTAAAGGTATTTATCATTTTGTGTGTTCCTTTTTCTTTTCTATCCATATGAAAAATCTTTGGAAAGACCAGGCCTAAGTAACATGACCCATACCAATGGTCCGGCAACCTATAATAAGCCCTATTTCCGCAAACATAATAAATCCCTGGAAATATTGGATCTTTTCCCTCTTTGAATCCCCATCCACCTAAAATTTGGTAATTGTCATGGCAAATACTGGAACCCACAAAATAATTGTCATATCTTGTCTTATTTCTTCTAATGCACAACCTTCCCTGTTGGGGCCAATCCAGAGTCATAGCTGCATTTGTCTTTTTCTTGTCATGATTGTCTTCCTCAAACGCCCAAAGAGGTGTTTTTGTCTCTTCTATCACTTTTCTTTGAAATTTCACTCTTCTCTCTTCAACCATCTCTAAAAAGACCTTTTCTTCCTTCTTTAACTCACAGGTAAGGTTGTACCTAATTATACTATCTAAGGTTAAAATCTTATCTTCTAAAAAATATTCACCAAACGTTTTCCCTCTTTTATTTTGTTCAGCTCGGGAACTACAGAAACTTTCGCAAAAATCTTATTTATGTCAGTGTAATAATATTCTAATCTACCTGTTTTATAAAATAAACTTGCTAAAACGCTACATGTTATTCCATACGTCAAAGGGAGGTGATGATAAGTCACACCCTCTGCTACAGATGCAGGCAACTGCATACAAACATAGCAATCTCTTACATCCATTGTTTCTACATACTCATATAATAATTTAGTAAAAACAGTTTTTGAAAAATCTGTTATTGATTTGTCCTTGTGTAATTCTGCACTACTCTTTAAAATAACTGGTTCTTGAGTGTTAGCTCCTTTTTCTTTCTCAGTGTTATTAGACATTTCTACCACAGCTAAACTAATTGGAATAGTGATTGCTAAAACCACCCATACTGTTATTAATAATCCTGTACAAAAGCAACACATCTTGCACCATCTACTTAAAAACTCACATTTACATTTTCTATCTCTAGTATTCTCCATTTTGTTTGATAATCTTATTTATTTGTTTTCCAGAAAATTGTGTCACTACACCTCAGAAATGACTTATTTGCCACTCTGTACTCCAATGTTTTGTCTTTGCTTGGTACTTTCTTTTAATTCTTTCTCAGAATTCTTTCTTTGTCACATCCGGTAAAGTTTGTCAGATCCAGTGTTTTGTCAAAATCCGGTAGAAACTATTTAAACTTTTTCAGGTTTGTTGCACTTCACTTTCTCCCATCAGGTTTCTTTGTTCTGGTTTTTCGTGAGTGTTCTTTTCTTCTTTGTTACTAGTCAAAGCAAGATACAACCATTCAGGCGATCTATACTTCGGATTTACCTTCTTTATTCTTTTCGTTTTCTGCAAGTGTTTTCCACCTTTTTCTTCTTGCTCTCTCTGACTTGTTATTTCATTCACTTGTTCAGCACTTTTCCCATCCAATCTTATGATTCTGTATCTTAATTTTCTTACTTCGTTGGGCCAATTGTCTCCTTTTCTTGGCCTTTTTGCTTCACTTCCTTTTTCCTCTCTTTCTGTTTTCCAATTTCTTTTTCTTGACTCTAGCTTTTGGTTTCTTTCTTCTCCACTTTCTTCAGACTCTGTTTCAATTCTTTCGTCATTGCCTCTTATTTTGAAACTTATAATTTCATTTTCTTCTACTTGTGGTTCTTTTCTTATCTTCCTTCGTTCACCTATTTCTGTCCCTCCTCGAGGTTCTTCCGAATTTGTGTCAGTCTCCCTATCTGCTTCTAAATTTCCCTGTTCTCGTGTTTGACTATTTGTCCCTATTGCTCCTCGGGGATCTTCCGATTTTTCTAGCTTTTTGTTTGAAACTCTCCCTTCTTCATCTATCAATATTATCTCCGAAGGATTTTTACCACAACTTGTACTTGGTTGCTCACTGTCACTATCTTCTGGCTCAGTTTCTTCTCTTATGCTTTCAAAATTCCAATTTCTTTTTAGAATTTCTTCACAATCCGAATGCTCTGTATCAGATTCTGAACTGGTGTCTGATATTTCCAGATGTCGACTTACAGGTCGATCTTCAAGTTCTGGAACTTCAGCTATTTCTTCTACTTCTTCTACTTCTTCTGTCGTTGCACTTGTAGTTGGGTCTTCCAGATGTCGACTTACAGGTCGATCTTCAAGTTCTGGCACCCTGTTTGTTTCTTCTTCTGTTTCTGATGCTGAACTGTTATCCAATACTTCCAGATGTCGACTCACATGTCGATCTTTAGGTTCTGGAACTCTGATGGTGTGACTGGCATGTACCCAGTGTTTCACTCCTGCATACTTGACTGCAGTGGTCGTCACCAGGATCACTTGTCGTGGTTCGTCCCAGCGAGGAACCAAACAGTTTCTTCTCCGGTGGACTTTTATGCGGACCCAATCTCCTGGATTCAAGTCGTGAGCTGGTTTTCTTTCAAGAGTGGTCGCATCCGGTCCAACCTGATGAAACACAGAACGCACCACATCAGCCAATCCTTTGCAATAATCCAGCACTAGATCATCAGTTATAGTCAGTAGTTTGTTGACAGGTACTTGTGCTTGTCTCATTGCTCGTCCCATAATTATTTCATGGGGACTGAGTCCAGTTTTCCTTTCCGGAATACTTCTGATTGTCATTAGAACTAATGGCAAAGCATCTGGCCATTTGAGTCCTGTAGCTTGACACATTTTTCCTAACCTGTTCTTGACTGTTCCATTCACTTGCTCTACGATTCCAGAAGCCTCTGGTCTGTATGCACAATGCAGTTTCTGTTTAATACTAAGTGCTTCACAAATCAGTTTAACTAATTCATTTTGGAAGTGTGTTCCTCTATCTGTTTCAATCGTGACTGGAAAACCATACCTCGGAATGAATTCTCGCAGCATAAGTTTTGCTACCGTAATACCATCATTCCTTCTTGTTGTATGCTTCCACCCAACGGGAAAACAAACAGACGACCACTAGGACATACCTTAGTCTGTTGCAAGGTGGCATTTCAATAAAATCCATTTGCATTCTAGTGAAAGGACCCCCTTCTCGTCCTATTGTTCCTAGACTCACTACTGTCTTCCTTCCTGGATTTAACTGTTGACAAATAAGACATCTCTGACAAAGACTCTCAGCTATGGCTCTGAATTTTGGATTGTACCATGTTTGTCTAAAAAGTCTGATCATTGAATCTCTCCCAATATGGGCTTGTCCATGGTACATCCGTGCCATGTCAGAAATCATGCTATCAGGCATAACTGGTCTCTCATCTCTATAAACCCAAACATCATTTTCTTCATGTTTTCTACATCCTGCTTTTATCCATGTATCTTTTTCCTCATCATCTGCAGCTTCTTGTAACTGTCTCACCTCATCCCATGTCTCAATAGAGTTAGTAAAAAGCAAAGGACAAGAAATATGCTCTCTTTCCCGACATTTGTTTAAAGAAACCACATTCTTTGCACAATACTGTGCCATTTCGTCAGCATATTTATTACCAACAGTTATGTAGTCTTCCCCATTTTTATGTGCATTGCACTTCACAACAGCAATCTGTTTAGGCAGCTGTATCGCCTCAAGCAGCTTTTTCACAAAATCTCCATTTCTAATGGGCGTTCCTGCAGACGTCAAGAAACCCCTTTGTGACCAAATCTGACCGAAGTTGTGCACCACCCCAAAGCCGTACTGGCTATCTGTCACAATCGTAACCCGTACATTTCTTCCCAACTTACATGCTTGAATCAGAGCTACTAATTCAGCAACTTGGGCAGATCGTACCCCTTTCAAACAAGATGCTTCCATTACAGTTGCTTCTGTGCAAACTGCATATGCTGCACTTAGAACTCCATCACTCGTTCTCAAACATGAGCCATCCACAAACCGAATATAATCTGATTCTTTCAAAGGCTCATCTCGTATGTCAGACCTTGGTTTTGTACAGTATTCGAGCACATTCAGACAATCGTGATCTACTTCATCCATTTCAATCACACTCTCTTCATCTGGCAATGATGTCGAAGGATTCACATTCATACATCTGTCAATGGTCACATTATCTGCACTCAAAATTACTTTTTCATACCTAGTCAGCCGACTATGTGTCATGTATTGGGTTTTCGTTCTTGTCAAGAGAATTTCCACAGAATGGGGAACATACACTCTCAATGGATACCCCATCACTATGCCTTCACTCTGTTCCAGACTCACACAAGTAGCAGCAACTGCTTTCAAACATCCAGGCAATGCTTTCGCTACAGGGTCTAAAACAGCCGAAAAATATGCAATTGGTCTTTTCATAGTTCCATGTCTCTGTAACAAAACTGAAAATGCACATCCATCTCTTTCACTCCAATACAGCTCAAAATCTATCTCATAGTCAGGCATTCCTAATGCTGGAGCTTCACATAATTTCTTTTTCAGCTCTCTGAATGCTTTCATTTCTTCATCATTCATTTCAAAAGGATCTTTAACATCCTTCTTTGTCAGTTTCTGCAATGGTTTAGCGATCAGTGAAAAACCGCTTATCCATTGTCGACAATATCCAACCATTCCCAAAAACATTCTTACCTCTCTTTGTGTCATTGGAGCTCTCATTCCTTGAATCATTTTTATTCTTTCAGTCGTTACCTTTCGCACTCCTTTCTCAATTTTATGCCCTAAATACTGGACTTCTTGTTGACAAAACTGCAATTTTGAAGGGGACACTTTATGTCCTCTTTTTGCTAAATGATTCAGCAAAGCAATTGTATCATTGACACATGCTTCTTTCGTTTTTGATGCCACCAGTAGGTCATCAATATACTGAACCATCACTGACTTTTCTGGCATTCTTAAATCTTCCAATGATTTCTTTAGGATCTGATTAAAGATTGAGGGACTTTCTGTGTACCCTTGAGGAATTCGGCACCATGCCAAAATACGCTCTCCAAACCTAAACGCAAATAATGGCTGGCTATCTGGATGCAGTGGAATAGAGAAAAATGCATGACATAAATCAATTACTGTGTACCATTCTGCTTCACGTGGAATCTGATATAGAATCACAGCAGGGTTCGGTACTATTGGGCAATAAGGCACTACAATTTTGTTTACCTTCCTCAAATCTTGTACAATTCTATATGTTCCGTTTGGCTTTTTCAGTCCCATTATTGGCGAATTACATGGACTGCTCATGATTTCTTTTAGAATCCCTTGTTCAATCATGTTATTTATTACTGGCGTTATTCCTTCAATTATTTCTGGTGTCAATTTATACTGGGGCGTATTTGGGTAACTCGTTCCCTCTTTCACTGTTATTTTAACGGGATCTACTCCTTTCATTAATCCTACATCTTCTCCTGTAAAGTCCCACACTTCTTCTTTCACTGTCTTTTTCAATTCAATTGGGATTTTCTCTGCATCAAATACAGGAAACAAACCATTTACTTCTGGTTCTAAATTCACCATTGTCATTTTATACAGCACATCCTCATCCGGAGTCTGAAATGCAATTCCGTCTGGGGTACAATAGATAGTGCAGTTCATCTTGCACAATAAATCGCGTCCTAAAAGGTTCACGGGACTACAATCGCATACCACAAGTCGGTGCATTTCACTAAATGGACCAATTCTTACCTTCACTAATTTAGTAAGAGGCGTTTTAATTTGCTGATTTGAAACTCCTACTACTTGGATATGTTCACCTGAGAGAGGAAGGTTTGGAATTTCCACTGACCTAACAGTAGAAGGGGTAGCTCCAGTGTCAACAAGGAATGTTACATTTGCACCATTCACTTCTCCATCCACAAATGGACCAGACTGATCTACCTCTAGAGTTGCACCAAGCACGCACTCTTCCCCCTCTCCTAGGCACCGTCAGGAACTTTCATCTGTGTCATCCTCATCCTGTCGTAACCAATATTGAGAAATTGCAGCTGCACGCGGCAACTGTGTTACCTGTTCTCCTCCGTAGAATCCTGTTTCTGCACTGTATTTCTGTTGGTTAACACTCTTGGGAAGTGGTGGTTGTGGCACCTGACCTTGTTGAGTAACTACCTCACTCTGCACCTGTGAATTTAATGATTGATTTTCCACATTAGGTTTTGGAGGAAATTTACACTCGTTTCTCCAATGTCCTAGCTTTCCGCAGTTGTGGCATGGCCACTTTTTCTTTGCCTCATCTATGCTCATTTGTCCTTTTCCTTTACCTATATTAGGTCGGGATTTAACCTGTCCTGTTTCATTACCAGTATTACTCAATTGAGCTTCTTGCTTCTCTGCAACTTTCACCTGCGCCCACATGGCTTTCTCTTTCAATTTACGCTGTCTACTCTCAATATCATCACTGCAATACTTAGCATATCTCAAAACTTCGTCGACTGTGCTATTCTGCCAACCAATCATGTGCTGCTTAATCATTTCACTTATCTCTGGTCTCAATCCATATACAAACCTATATACAAAATGACTCATATCCTTCTCATTCAGTGTCTCATAACCACTATACTGTTTGAAGACCAACAACAATCTCTCATAGTAGGCGTGCAGTGATTCTTTACTTTCCTGCGTTGTTCTGTCTATTTTTACCCAATCTGTTTCTTTAGGTGGAATTTTATTCTTCAAAAAGGTAATTACTTGGTCGTACTTCCTCATCACTTCTGGTCCTGGCGCTCCTGTTTTAGCGTCCCTTGGATATTCTACAGTTGGCCAATCAATAGTAATCTTACATTCTGTCCACAAATCAGCTGGCACTACTATATCAAACAATCCATCCAGATCTATCCACAGCACTTTTGACACCTTAACAAATCTTTCCACTTGTCTGTACCATTCTACTGGTTTCTCTCTCAATTTGGGGAAGTCATTTGTAAATGACAGTATATCCTGTCTGGTCCACGGAACATGCACATAACTACCACCTGGAGTTTCTCTCATCGGGTATTCCCTAACAACTGGTTCCCTATCTGTCACTGCAAAAGCCAAAGATGCTTTATCTGTTGTTTTCTCATTCCTTTTTGACCATCTATTTCTCCATCTATCCACATCACCCCATTTTCTCAATAAAACAATTAACTCTTTTATTTGGGTCAGTCTTCCTGATGTGTTCAAATTCTCTATGTCTTTCTCACAAAAATCTACTCTGTATGGTTTCTGCAACGTTCTCACTTTTACAAATTCCACTCCTAGTTCACTTGCTGTCTCTTCCAATTTGTCATGTAAATTTCTAGCTCTCCAAGTAAGACTCTTGCACAAAAACATAATCTCATCATCCTGATAATTTTTTTTTTTTCTGTTCCAATTGTTCCCAAAATCAATTCTTCCATGTCTATTTTCAACCTAATTACATCTAATGGTTTCTCTTCCGGTTCTTTTGTTTTTAGCGCTTTCATCCATTCATTTAACTCATCTGGAGTCGGACCTACAGGTGTACTATTTAATTCTATCCAATTGCTACTTCTTTCTGGTGTTCCTGATGCAGACTCTGTCACCATAGGCATTCTCCTGATCTCATTTTCATTTATCGTCAAATTTGTAGGTGGGCTTGGTCTATAGGTACTAGCCAAATTGTGTGCACCTTCATTATTCATTTCCATCCCTTCTCTTTTTCTTTGCAAATGTGAATTCATGGGAATCACTAAAGAACGTTCATCAATTTTCTGATTCTCAAAAATTGGCATTACTGGACCTATCGTTACTGGTACAGTTACAGCTTCCATATTCTTTGTCAATTCTCTTATTTTCTCAGTCAATTCTCTTGTTGTTTTTGCTAATTCAGTTGCATTGTCACTTTCTATCTCTTCATTTTGTGAAGTTTTAAATTGATCTTGTGACCTATTTGTCTCATCTCTTCGTTCGGGTTTTTATTCCTCCCAGTTTCCATTGGCGGTGCATTAGGTGTCACCACCGCAGAAGTCTGTTGGTATGGAGGTGGGTTTCTGTTTAAAATATCTTCCAGCAATTCGTCATCTGTTTCACTACCACCATACACATACTTTTCTACCACTAAATGTTTCTTTTTCTCTGTACACTTTCTCTTTGCTTCTTCCTCAACTGTAAAAGCTGGAAACAAACCTCCTGTCATGTTAGCATATCTCCAACGCTTTACTCTGTCCTCATGATTTACTCCCCATAACCTTCCAGGCACAAACTCATGATTCTTTAATCCTCTGAATCTCTCTCGCTCATACATCTCATCTTTCCATTCCGTTAAAGCTTCAAACTGTGTGGGTCTAGGTCTAGGTTCTAACATTACCATCTTTTCTCTCAAGTTCCGTAATACAGCTACATTGAATGAACCATTCTCAGGGAAAGCCAATGCTCCATCATTCTTGGTGTATTTTGTCCAATTTTCTAACCATATGCATGTATGATATCCATATTTCAGCATCATATGTGAAGCTGGTGACTTCGGCGGAGGAATTATTTGTCCCTCTCTAGTCACTACCTTTTTGTCTTTCTTAAAGAAGTTCTTAACTTTCAACATCCATGACGTTTTCTCTTTACCATACTCATAGTACGACATGATTCACAACCTTTTTCTCCTTAAATGATCCGCAATCCAACACTGTTCTCTATGCGTTATTTCAACCAATACTAGCGCGACTCACACCAACACTCCAATCAGAGCGATTTCTGCTTACCGCGCACTGACCAATCAATCAATCAATCACGGCATTTATAGAGCGCGCTACTCACCCGGGAGGGTCTCAAGGCGCTGGGGGAGGGGGTAAGTTATTGCTCGAACAGCCAGGTCTTGAGCTGCTTCCTGAAGGAGAGATGGTCCTGGGTTCGCCGAAGGTGAGTGGGGAGGGAGTTCCAGGTCTTGGCTGCCAGGTAGGAGAAGGATCTTCCTCCGGCGGTGGTTCTGCGGATGCGTGGTACGGTGGCGAGGGCGTGGCTGGTTGATCGTAGCTGGCGGGTGGGCGTGTAGAAGGTCATGCGGTCGTTGAGGTACTTTGGGCCCAGGTCGTGGAGGGCCTTGTGTGCGTGGGTGAGGAGTCTGAACGTGATTCTCTTGCTGACGGGGAGCCAGTGCAGGTCTTTCAGGTGTCCGGTGATGTGGCTGTGTCGGGGGATGTCCAGGATGAGTCGTGCGGAGGCGTTCTGGATGCGCTGGAGTCTTTTTGAAGTTTGGCTGTGGTTCCGGCGTAGAGGGTGTTCCCATAGTCCAGTCGGCTGGTGACGAGTGCCTGGGTGACGGTCTTCCTGGTTTCAGTGGGGATCCATCTGAAGATCTTGCGGAGCATGCGCAGGGTGTTGAAGCACGACGATGAGACGGCGTTGACTTGTCTGGTCATTGACAGGGAGGAGTCCAGGATGAAGCCCAGGTTGCGTGCGTGGTCCGTTGGCTTGGGCGCGGTGCCCAGGGCCGGGGGCCACCAGGAGTCGTCCCAGGCGGAGGGTGATGAGCCCAGGATGAGGACTTCCGTCTTGTCTGAGTTCAGTTTAAGGCGGCTGTTCTTCATCCAGTCGGCGACGTCTCTCATCCCGTCGTGTAGGTTGGCTCTGGCGGTGGTGGGGTCGTTGGTGAGTGAGAGGATCAGCTGGGTGTCGTCGGCGTAGGAGATGATGTTGAGGTTGTGTTGGCGTGTGATGGCTGCGAGGGGCTCATGTAGACGTTGAAGAGGGTTGGACTGAGTGAAGATCCTTGTGGAACGCCGCAGATGACTTCAGTGACCTCGGATCTGAACGGGGGAGGCGGACTCTCTGGGTTCTTCCGGCGAGGAACGAGATGATCCATTCCAGTGCTTTCTCTCGGATTCCGATGTTGCTGAGGCGCTTCACTAGGGTGCGGTGGCAGACGGTGTCGAACGCCGCGGAGAGGTCCAAGAGGATGAGGGCTGCTGTTTCCCCGTTGTCGGTTAGGGTTCTGATGTCGTCGGTGGCTGCGATAAGGGCGGTCTCGGTGCTGTGGTTGGCCCGAAACCCGGACTGCGAGGGGTCGAGGGATCCGTTCGTCTCGAGGAAGGCGGCAAGCTGTCTGTTGACGGTCTTCTCGATGACTTTGGCCGGAAACGGAAGGAGCGAGATGGGACGGTAGTTCTTGAGGTCGGTGGGGTCCGCCGTTGGTTTCTTCAGGAGGGCGGTAAGCTCGGCGTGCTTCCAGCTCTCCGGGAAGGTGGCGGTGTGGAAGGAGGAGTTGATGATGTCCCGGAGATGGGGTGCGATGGTGGCGTCGGCTTTGTTGAAGACGTGGTGTGGGCAGGGGTCGGTTGGTGATCCGGAGTGGATGGAGTTCATCGTGCGGGTGGTGTCTTCAGTGCTGATCGGGGTCCAGTTGCAGAGGGTGGTGGTGGCGGGCGTTGGTTCGGCGGTAGGGTGCGTGGTTTGTGCGTCGAAGCTGTTATGTATGTCGGTGATCTTGCGGTGGAAGAACGCGGCGAGTGAGTTGCAGAGGTCTTGCGAGGGGTGATGTCGTTGTTTCCGGCGCCGGGGTTGGAGAACTCTTTGACGATGCTGAAAAGTTCCTTGCTGTCGTGGGCGTTGTTGTCCAGTCGTTCTTTAAGTGCCGACTTCTTGGTGGCACGGATCATCTGGTGGTGTTTACGGGTGGCGTGCTTGAGGGCGGTCCGGTTGTCTGTGGTCTGGTCGAGTCGCCAGGTTTTCTCGAGAGTGCGGCAGTTCTTCTTGGATTCCTTGAGTTCGTTGGTGAACCAAGGGGTTTTCTTGCTTCCGGGTCTGCTGGGAGGGTTTTTAGTGGTGCGAGGTCGTCGGCGCAGGCGGTCAGCCACTTGGCGAGGTTGCTGGCTCCTTCGTTTGGGTCCGTTGTGTTGGTGGGTGTGTTCTGGCTGAGGGAGGCGGTGAGCTGCTCGGCGGTGATCTTGCTCCAGCTCCGGCGGGGAGCCTGTTGCGGGTGGTGGTGGGTCGCAGTCTTTCTGAAGCTGAAGTGGACGCAGCTGTGGTCGGTCCAGTGGAGTCCGGTGGCGTGGCTGAAGGAGATGTGCTTGCTGGAAGAGAAGACGGGGTCAAGCGTGTGGCCGGCGTAGTGGGTGGGCGTGTTCACCAGTTGCTTGAGTCCGAGGTTGGCGAGGTTGTCCAGCAGGGCGGTGGTGTTTCTGTCGTTGTTGTTCTCCAGGTGGAAGTTGAGGTCCCCTAGGAGGATGTAGTCGGCGGAGGGCATGGCGTGCGGGCTGATGAAGTCTGCGATGTCTTCGCTGAATAGTGTGCGTGGTCCCGCGGGTCTGTAGATGAGGGTGCCTCGGAGGGTGGTCTTGGGGTCAGTGTGTATCTGGAAGTGTAGGTGTTCGGCGGCGGTGAAGGTCTCGTCGGAGTTAGTCGAGATGCGGATGGTGTTCTTGTGTACGATGGCGATGCCTCCTCCCGTCTGGTTGACGCGGTCCCTCCGGGTGATCTTGTATCCGTCCGGGATGGCTATGGCGATGTCGGGCGCTGAGGAGGCGTTCATCCAGGTTTCGGTGAGGAAGGCGATGTCCGGTGCTGTTGCGTCGAGCAGGTCCCAGAGTTCCACGGCGTGCCTGTGGACGGAGCGGGTGTTCAACAGGATGCATTTCAGGTGGTTGCTGCTGGTGCTCGACTTGGCGGAGGTGGTGCACGTCCGGGGGCAGGTGAATCGGCAGGTTTGGCAGGTGAAGGGTCCGTGGGTGCGTCTACCAATCCCAGCGCGGCTTCTGTCTACGTCAGTTCTGCTCCTGTTTTCATGTGACTAGCGCACTGTCCAATCCCAGCGCGACTCTTGTCTACGTCACTTCTGCTCTTGACCCCTCCTTTACAAAATTTATCTGCAATTTCTTTTTCAACAAATTTTTGTTAGTTACAACATTTAAAACACATTTCCATTGTCTGATTCTCTAAACCGAAGAGATAGCTTTGACCATTTACACAAGAATTCTGTATTTTCCAGTAGGCAGCGCTTACCTCTACCCTACCACAGAATTTTTAGTTTCGCCGATAAAGTAGTGCTTCCCTCTACCTTACCCTTCTTTCAAGCAATCAGTAAACCCGTTTCTCTGGGGATAAAACACATGTGGAGACTATACTGCTCCTGAGAATTAAAGCCAAAGTTTCACAAGAAAACCGATCACTGTTTCACTTACACACCTTTTATACGCAAAATGTCCCTATTATAACACAACCTGTGTTATTACCATAAATGAACTCAGACAATGTACAATTCCATGTGACTTCTCTTGCCACACGTGTTCCACTTCCTACTTCCCGGAAGCGTGAAAACTTACATATAACATAACGCGACTCAACAAAAAGTGTTAGACATGAACTTATCAATAATCAATAATCACCAAACTAATCTATAGAAACCATAACTCTGCTACCAAGAAATCTGATCCAGCGCTAACAATAATTCTCCTATATACTTCGGTCATCCAGGTGCAATTACTCCTTCAACACACACACTATATCCATATGACGGTGGGGCCCATAACACCGCATATACATTCACTTACTCATTTGTTCCCTGGATTTCCTCCGTCAATAACCTAGGAGAAAAACGATTCGCTGGAAGGAGACGGGATACCTCTTTAACATGACATAATATTTCTCTTTGCTTTAAGGTATTCCACTTATTGGTCGATGGACCAACTAGTAGGAATCAGTTGATGGTGATTAAGACCAGCTCAATCACAATAAACTCTTTAATATTTCATTTTAATCATTGAGCTAAAGAATCACTGAGTCATTTGTTTAAAGAATAATAAAGTTTATATAAAGTTTTGAATGCAGGAAATGAGGTTAAGCTTATTATTCAGATCATTACATTTATCATCAATATAAGAATAACTTGAAATTGCAATGCATTTTTATTAGACGGAAAAATAAGGTTATCATAGTAAGAACTCTTAAAGATCAATCTATCTATCAGGGGAAAATCTAATAGTTCTAAAATAAAAATCTATCAGGAAAAATTCTCCTCAAGCAGCATCATATACTCAACTGGAAAAGAAAAATAGCAGCAGCAGCATCAGCTCATCAGCATCAGCAACCGCAACTTCACTCATCTACAGCATCTAACTTCTCCAGCATCTGCTCTCCAGCAACTCCTGCAGCATCTACCGCAGCATCTAACCCCTCCCACCAAGAGTAGGTCTTCTTATACCCTAATTCTAGCTTACAGCATAAAATGTTTCTTCTTCATGGCGTGACTCTTTCTCATTGGTCAAAACTCAGGCCCATATACATTTTAATCAAACTTCCTGGTCTTAACCAGTTCCTTGTGGAATGTCCATGCAAGCATCGTTTCCCACAGTTCATGCAATTGCTCATCCGTTTCGATCAGTCCAAATTGTATCTTTTTCTGCTACATTTTGGGTTTAACAGTTCCGTCTATTGATTCAGTTGGACTTCTCACGCTTCTTGCTGATCATCTTGGCACACATCTGCTCAGAAAGGTCACAACAGCCTTGACCATACTTCCATCTTAGCCTCTCAGCATCAGCACGTGATCATCCCTTTTGCACAGCCTCTCTCCTCTATCACATGGTCCCCCGCTCATGCGTACTCTAGCAACTGGCGGCCATTTTATATTGCTGCTCGACAGGCCTACGCGCACTATTTTCAAAGATAAACAAAATATTGTTAAAACAAAGAAATATAAACCCTTTCGTTTCCCTCCCGTCTTTCTACGTACCCCAATTAGGTATTACCTAGCAAAAAGCAACATATAAAGCTGTCCCTTACTTACCATCGCTTTATTTTTGCAACCACACGTTTTATTTAAAAGCACATATCATGCGTTTATTATTTTATTAGTACGCCAATATTATGTTATGTTAGACACGTAAACAATTATAAGTTGATTATTTTGCACACGGAATAGCGTGTTACCTTTAACCCTTAACATGTAACATACATTGTTGGTTATTTACTTAAACGAACATGTTTATTAATTATTTTACGAAAATATTAGGAGGTTACAAAAATTTCATTTACCCTGCTCCATCAACGTCGTACCAGTGCTGATAAACATCTGTTATTCAGCGTCAAGATACCCTTCTGGAAACGTGCGCTTTACACAAATGCACTGTTATGTTCTGTTCTGTTATGTTATGATTGACAGAGTGCGCATCAGAAGAGACAAGTGTGTCTCCACTGAACTGGAAGAGACACCAAGTCTGGTTTCATTATTGCTGTTGTCTCTGGCTTTGCAAATTATCCGAGTAGAACCAAGCGGGTACGACTGATGGGGTAGCTCGCATGTACTGCGGCAGCACAGAGCTGGATACTCAGTTTGTGGTCAGCTTGTAGGTGATGGAGTGCTTTTCTTCATGCCAATTCTGCTGCATAGTCAGGGCTCATGAAACGCCCGCTGATGAGACTTTAGTTCTGACTGAGGCTAATCCTCAAAACTCAGTACATTTCAATAGCTTGAAGCCCATTAGACTCCACGAGGAAGACAGAGAGTGGTCAGGTTTCAAACCATAAAAGTTTATTAAAGGATTAGCAAAATTACAAAGTCAAATCAAATTATTTATAAATCAATACATGGATGTAATAGTAAATATATTACAAACCAATTCAAAAGTCATTAAAGCAAATACAAACTATGATAAAGTAGTCTCAAAAAGATAAGGTAAATAAAGTCAGCTCTGACATAAAGAGAGCACCTTATTCTGCTACATCGGGGAAGGTTCTCCTATCCAGTTAAGAAAGAGGAGTTCTGAAAAGCATCAGAAAGGCATTTGAACTCTCGCCTACTCACCATCATCTTGAATTGCACAATTCTAACATTTGATACACCTAACAGATGGTTCCCTTATAATAAATCAATGAGAGTTAAGGCACAAGTAGATAACTAAGCATGTTATTTTCCCAAACTATTGCACAATGCGCCTTCTCTAAGCATCCTTCATGCTTCCGTGCAACATAATGAGATACATCGTATCAAAGGGTACTCTACAGGAGCACACTAGCACCTAATTAACACTTTCTGCAGGTATTGTGTAAAAGAAAACATTTCACATGAGAACATGGCCACATTCACATTGTAAACACGGACTCAGCTTCTCCTGGAATAAAGACCCGTTATGTGAAACAAGATGGCAACCAGTTGTTATCCATTTCAAAATGCAGGCCTACATCAGCTATGGTCATACTAAACATGAACAATACACAATCAGCACATTTGCTTGTTAGATGTTAATGCCAATTAAATTGTATAATTCTTAATGTGAAAAATATCTCCACCATAGGCAACATACTAACACAAGTGTTACACACGCACAATACACAGCAGGAGGTAAACAGGCATGGGACCTCCCAGAGATGAAAACTTACACAACAAATATACTAAGCAGGCCAGCACATGTTAAAACTAAAGAATCAAACAGTTCCAAGAGAAAAGGCAATATCAACGAAACTGCCACTACATAGTCGTACCTAACCAAATCCCTGAGTCTCACTCAACTTGGAAATCATCAAGTGATATGAAAAGAAGCTTTATGTAATTCATATGAAAAAACCTACCAAGAACCCAGAGGGAATCAATGAGAATTCAAACAAAGGCTCAAGGAAAAACAACAGGAATGCGGTCTACAGAACCTAAATGAAAACTAGCACCTTCCAGCTCGAGAAACATATAGCCCCCCTCTGGTGCTTAACACTAAGTTGCTGCATAGCGAAATTATTTACCCAAATGCATTTCTGGGAAATAGACTTCCCAGGAAGACAGAGGGATGATAAAGACACGGCTACTCCAGAGCAAACCTAGAACTTCATCAAACCAGCCTCTTCACCTGCCCATACTTAACGGCCTGGACGCTGAAGCAGCTTTTTAGCTGGCAGTGCCCACCCACAATGCAGGCAGACCTGCTGCCTGCTCTCTGCCAGCTCAAAGTAGTCCTTTTATCCCTCCAGACCACAGAAGACACACTGTGGCTACAATCCTACAAATGCCACTAGTGATCTTAGCAGTCTTCTAAAACCAATGGGAAGTTTCAGGCCCGGTGAGCCTCCTTTTATCGGACCAGCAGCCCTCTGCTGCTGCAGAAGTTTATATTTCTAAATAGGGATCTGGCAACAACCCACTCGCTATCTGTACTGCCTTCATCACTGAACATCCATAATTCATCTGGATACAGATTTTACTCTGACTTACTGGTGCTATGAGAAACTAGGCCATTTCCATTCGTCTTTGGGGCTGACCCAAGATGACAACATCGCAGGTGCCAGAATTCCTGCTGCAAGGAATGCTTTCAGCAACCAGCACTGCCCATACCATTCAATAGAAAATTTAAGAAAATGTGTTTGAATTCCTGAAACAAAACCAAAGCAGTTAATTGTGGAGGCCATGCTGGGTGGAGGATTTTATAGGTAACGCATCTAACCAAATGATGTATACAACCTGCGCACGGGCCTGGTGAGTTTAGGTCAGCAGAGGTACTGACCATCTTACACACAAATTATTCCAGAGGGTACTTTAATATAGTGATGCATTATAGTACTCAGGTAGGTCGGTTACCCAGGTAAGGACTATCGCTTCAGAACTGCATACATAGATCTCAGCCCCAGCCATGAGCTCTCCATACTTACGAGGCTTAAAGTCCTTTACAGGTTATGCTGATATACGCAGATCACTGGAGTACACGTTTTGCCAAGCCTTTTGTGGATCACTTGGTTTAATGACCTGCAGCATATTGGTGAATAATTAATGCTCCAGCCTTATGTTGATTTTTCAAATCATGTAAAAACAATTCAGCTAAAGTATCTTCAGGGCGATCTACCCATCTGCCTAACTACAAAATACTGATTCCATCATTGTTGTAGGACAGATGATCATGAGGTGGATTACATTTATTGTGCTTCCTATCAAGCGGCTCCTAGTGCACAGAGGTAAATTCAACTTTCTTCCTGTGACATGCCTCTGCCGGGGTTGGAGCAAAAGATCACTGCTATGTGCGAGACAAGACCTCGACCACTAGGACCAGAAAGTCTTCTCCGCCTACAACTGAACCACCTTTGACAGGCACATCAACATCTTCTGTAGATCTACAGCTGATGTTCGCCGTCATCATGTATGGCACCCTAAATTATGAAGATTTATTCAAGAATAAAAACGACGAGGGCCTGTTGGTCTTGCGGCAGGTGTCTTTGTTCTACCTCACAGACTGTAGCAGTGAAAATGTCTGGCTGGGTTTCCAGTTGAGGGTCACTGACATAATGCTTTTTTCTATCCCCTAAGGGAGGAGTCTCTCACACACCAGGTTCAAGATGGTCGCCTAACTGACCGCTGTTCCCTCCATTCACACATTACACATTCGCTAACTCTGGGCCCTGCCAAAGACCAAAAAAACACAGAATACTCATGGAACAGGCTACTCTCTTTACACCATTTTCCCTCGACGGCTTCCATTTGCATTCCCCCGAAAGCCTTAGAGCCAGAGAAGCGCAGTTGCTGTCTATTAATCAAGCCAGGGTGAACAATTCTACTTTACGTTTTCTCTAGAACCTACTAGACCACACAATATAGGTCCCTGTTCGGAAGATGTTCCCTCATGCTTGAATACATCAGGAGCCCAACCCCAACTTTTCAGGCCAAACCCAGTCAGACAGTAACACTAAACACGTGATATCTGCTAAAAAGCTAAATTTGTGAAGACAAAAAAATGAGGAATTTAAAAAAAAAAACTACTCGGGGCAAAAAATAGTTATTAATGTTCCCTTCCACTACGTACAGTCAAAAAATCAATCCCGGCGTTAGCAATCTGTAGTGTTCCCCAATCAACAAAGGTCCGCAGAGGTGCCTAGTCTGAAGCATACGTAGTGAAATGAGAGCAGGGGCGGCGCATTTGCTGACACTCATGTGTCTTCATGGCTAACAAGAAGGTTTCAAGTACTCTTCTGACTTCACGATGCTCCAAATTAGCTGTGAATGTAAACGAGCCAGATAGACAAGATCCCCCGTTGTACTACCACAAGTGTGGCTGAGCTCTATTTAGCAAGCCTCCACTCGCCCACTCCTTACGTTTGTATAAAAACACTCTACTTTGCTCTGTGTTTAAAAAAATAATACAGACCCTTCAAGCGGAAGGATGAATAGTGAAATGAGAGGCAGTCTGTTAATCTGGGGCAGACCTGAATTTGTGCCAGTGACTGAGGTGTGGGGCATCATTGCTCATTTTTTGAGACCAGGACTTATTTTACATCTCTTGACTTTGACACTGAGCATAAAAAAGAAACTGCAAGAGTGATTTAAAGAGAAGGGAAGTGTAGGGTGGTAGAAGAAAGAGGCATGAGGTGGAATCAAAGTAGTTGGTCTTTGGTAACCTTGTTATTCAGCAGTGCTGGCGAAGGTTTCTTATTTTTATTCATACATTTTGATAAATGAACCCCTTCAGAGGAGTGATAGTGTCTGTATACCTTGCAGCATAGGCACTTGGGGGAGCGAGGAGTTGGTCCTCTGGTCTATATAATGCAAACATGGTACCCTCTAGCCTTGTAGTCTGTGCTTCCCTCAGCCAGGGCCACGGGAAGGAGCCTGGCTGTTCATTCTTGCCCTGTGAAGTAAAAATGGAGGCCCGATGTCCAAAGGAGGGTTGGTTGGCCTGTCATGCAGTCCTTGCAAGCTCACCTCTTACGGGTTGCATGGAAATGCAGGCCGTTGAGAGCACCGGGACGGAGCCAGGGGGCAGCTAGGATAGTGGTGTCTTACATTCAGGCGTAGGTGAAAAGAGAGTTGGCAGTGGCCACACTCCCAAAATCTTTGGCCAACACAGAATAGCCCACCATTTAAAGCAGATGGGGTATTCCTTCATATCCACCTGCCATTAATAGCATTCCCATACTGTCCAGGCATACAGGACCTTCCCGAGCCCTGTTGAGTGGTGCTGTACTCGCCTGATATCAGGCCAGGCAGCAAGACTCAGTCTGTGAAAAATTAAAGTAAGGTATGTTTAATCTAATTGTTAAATAAATTCCTGCTTTACAATAGCTTTAATTATCTGAAATAATGACTATAATTCTGCTCTGAAGAGCTGTGCCTGACTGTACAATTAGATCCTGTAAAAGTGCTTGTGTGCAGGGTAAAGGGGAGACCTCTGGGGCTGCAGACACTTGACAGAATCAAGGTTCTTGGTAAAAAAATAAAACTATTTTCGAGCCAGGAACGACTAAAGGGAAGAATGTCACTGCTCAAGATAGCGAAGATAGCGAAGCGAGCTCCTGCGAAACTCCACGTATGTATAGCCTACAAAGCAGATCTTTTACAGATGAACTGTCTACACAGTTTATGCAAGAGGTCTGGTACTTGCCTGTTCCTGGAGGCACATTACTTGCAGGTGGTGACCCACAAATTTGTAAAGAACCGAACTGCTACGTATCCTCAAGGTGGTGTCACTTACCTGCTTTTAAAGAACCATGCTCCCACAATTCGTCAAGCTAATGCTAACTATCTGTTTCTAAAATCTATGCTGACATGTTTTAAGATCTCGACTAATTTAGCACATTTGCTCTCCGTTGCAATACCTTTTGCTACCTTACAGTGGGCTTAGAGGCCCCCCATTGCTTACCGTTGGATGGCTTCATTGTCACTCTCATTTGATTGCTTCAAATTTGTCAGCTTCTGTAAACTTTCCTTCCTCTTCATGTGTTTTTCCCTCCCCTGAAGCATGAATGCATTACTGTATAATTTCAACTTCTTGCTTATTAAGCACTATTTTTTTGTTTATGCACTGTGCGAGAGTACTTTTGTTTTCCAGCTGTCTCCCTCGTGTACTTCTCCCATCTCCATTTTCCTCCCTCATTCCCTTCTTGCCCACGCTCCGTGTGTGTTTGCCAGAGTCCCTCCCACCCATCCTTCGTTGTCCATGTGCTTGCCCCAGCCCTTCAGCCCATCCACCGTTGTGCATGTGCTTGCCCCGCCATTCCCACCATCCTCTGTTGTCCATGTTCTTCCCCCTACCTGCCTTTTTCTGTGTACTCCCTATCTCCTCTTTCCTGTCCTGTTCCCCCACCTGCATCATTCTCTCCCACCCTCTGTTGCCTCATTCCCCAACCCACTCCCACGTCCTTCTCCCCTGCCCTCCCTCTCTCGGTGTTGCCCTTGTCCCCCCAACTCACTCCCTTTGTTTGTTTTGTTCCAACAAATAGGCGTTGGTTGGGAGACGAGCCAACACATAGAGAAGGACCTGGGTCGGGGGAGAGGACAAGCGAAAGGGGACGAGGGAGCACCGAGCTAAAAAATAATTTACAAACGTGTTTTGACACGGGCAGGACTAATTAGCAATAGCCGTGTCCTAGCACTTTCTTTAATTTCGTTTTAGCCATGCTGCACAGCTGCTGTGCTGTTGTACAGAATTGCTACAAATCATAGCTGGCAAGGGACGATCCAACTGGCTTTGCCTATGCTTGTTTGAAGGTGGTGCCACTTATCTATTTGTAAACACACATCCTCCCACATTTTATGAAGAGTGTGTGAATTGCCTGTTTGATAGTCCAAGCGTTAGCTAAGTTAGATCACCTCTGGTACCTGATTTTTGGAGTGGTTCCAGTTGTTTGAATTGACCTGGCAGCTTTTTTCTGATGCTCATACAAAACGAGTAATGGAATATTCTCATGTTTTTGACTTCTAAATGCCGTTACCAACAGAAGTCCATTCCAATTGGACGCAATGTATTTTTCGTGACTTTTTACCATGCTGTTCCTTGTGCTTCCAGGTGCTGAGGAGTTCATGCGTTTCCTTAGCTTGTCAATTTCCTGATCAAAGCTATCTTTTCTCGTCTGCCTTCCTAAGCAGCTTTTCTTTGATTTTAAGCTCTCTTCACAGCTTGGCACCTTCTCTCAACCCGTGAAGGTCCATGCTGACTCCAACCCTGAACTTTGGGTAGAGGTGGGTGTTGGAGCTTTGACCAGCCGAGCGGATCCTGAAAATGCTGTTTCCCCTCAGGTGGTAGACAACTCTGTGTTTAACACTTGTGTGATTCGTGTGTACATGTAGTTATTAAGCGGGGCTCACCATGAAGGGTTGCAGTGCCTCTCGGCCTTTCAGTGCTGCTAAATATTTTTATGTCAGTTGAAGAAAATGTAAGATTCTGCCACCAAGTCCACATTTGTTAAGACAAGTTCAGAAGGGCCAAACCATGCCATATTTTGAGGGTATTCACATAAGATATATTTGTGTACAGTGGGTCTACAGGGAACGTATCTACAGATTCATTGATAATCCTTCTTGATCTAGGCAGCACAAGCACCACTCCAAGCTCTTTCCATGCATGGTACAGGCAAAATTCTTCTGAAACACATTGACAGTATGAATTTTGCTCTGCAGATGTTAATCAGTTTAGGCTCACAGATGTCATGTGAATATTTTTTGATCTGCTAGATCCTGCTTTCAATTTTTTATCCTGATCCCACCGACGAAGGTGAGCCATAAGTTTACACACCTCATCACATATGTGTCTACTTTAAACCCACAGTGAGAAATCATCCCCACAAGTTAAGATTGGTTTAAGTCTTCCACTATGTCCTTCGACAAAGTGTTACCCCTAAGCATACTTTTTATTTCTTAATGTGTAATATACATAACTCATACCAAACCATACTAGGTATAGTGAAGAATCACAGACAAAAGACATCCATGATAAGGAATAAGCAGAACAGCGGTTTCTTAAAAGTTTTTTTAAAAGACTCTAAGTGAATGTTTTTTCATAAGTAAAGCAGGATGTGAATCTTAAGTTCAGGACCTAAAATGGAGAAGTTTTCGTCATCCTACGATTTGCAATTAGCATGAGGGGCTTTTAGAAGGGAAAGCTCTCCATATCATAGTGACCAATAGGTTGATTTGAAGAGCTATTTTGAGCAAGGTAAGTTGGAGACACATCATGAAGCTACTTTTGGACCAAGATGAAGATTTTGAAATTGACCATCGTCCTAAAAGTGCCAGGCAATAGTCTTTTCAAAGGGAGAGAAACACGGTCTCACATGCTGCCCCAAAAACGCACACCCGCACACTGAATACACAACTGGTGACTGTGTAAGGGGAAACATCCTTTTTAATGAAGGCTTTAAAACGAGTTGCTTTAACAACGAAACCGGCGCCACGACAGAGTCATTACTATGCACGTCTTTACTCGGAATCATCTTCTACTCCGAATGGCATTACAACCCATGCCATTACAACGAAAATAGAACTAACGCTACTGCTTGAGGGTGGGGGGGGGGGGGGTTTGTGCGGTGGGAGTTTTAGGATATTCGCCTATGCTGTGCCAATTCGTTAATCTTCTCAATCAGCACTAAGGCGAATTCGGGCACCCGCCTGGTGATATAAGGGTGTCAAAAACGGATGTATGACGCAACAATGAAAGCCTTTACAACGAAGGCTTTTACCACTAATGCAAAATAACTACACTAGCTTTACCACACCAGTTTCTACATCGAATATCATTATTACGCTGTCACATAGTGAATCATTCAAACCACCGAAACAACGAACGTATTGTAAAGCATACCTTTTCATCGATTACCATTAGAACGCCAAATGCAAATTAGTGTTTCAAATATAGTCAAGCTGGAAGAAATTGAGCTGTGAGTCCATATAATTGAGGTTCAGTAGATTGGTGGTTTGAGTAATTCGAGGTAGCTGGTTGGTCATGTGTGGAAACCAACGAGCTAATTTTTAAGTTTTGTCCCGTTCACTGCTCCAGATTTCTTCCCACTTTCTGTACATGCAGTGGGAACAGATACGCTCAACGAAAATTTGATGCTTATCAACTTGTAAAATTATTTCGTTTTTTTTGGATCTTGAGTACTATTTTGATAAGTTTGTCATTAATTTCTGTGAAGTGCGCATACTTTTTAAAAAGTATGGTTATATGTCCTTCAAGTCTTCGGTGTGAGTACTTACTTCAGTCAAAGTTCCGTGAGGCTAATTAAAACAAACAAGCTAAAACCGTCCCTTCGCCTGCTCTGGGCCCTAGATCCCACACCAGGTGCATTTCCCACCCCCCTCCACACCCTCAAGCAGCAGTGTTAGTTCGCGTAGGTGGGACATTTCACGGCAAGCCGGTTACCCATGAATGGGCAACAGGGCAGAATCTCCCAGGTGCCTCGCCACACAGCGAGCCTCAACACCAAGAGATCGGTAACCAATAGGGCATCCTGCCGAAATGTTAGCTGTGTCTGCCTGCCATATTAAAACCTGATGTTCTTCAGCTCTCAACAAGGAACTGAGCAACTGTCTGGCACAAACAATAATAAAGACCAAACCAAATAAATTGTCATGCACACTGAGAATCTCCTAGAAAGGCAGTTCACCGCACTCGAACTATGCTGTTCTATTTGTCTCACCCACTTCAGCTCTTTCACCCTCACTCGACCGGACAACAACCCTTAACGCTGCACCAACACTGCATTTAAAGAGTACAAACAGTTTTACTATAGATTTGATCATGTACTCCAGATCCATCGACTCGGAGGCGTGTATTGAATTTAAGTTGTCTTGCGTCATTTTTTGACAGTAAATATCCTTTTTAACGAAGGCTTTAAAAAGATATGCCTTAACAACGAAATCGGCACCACGACAGAGTCATTACTATGCATGTCTTTACTCCGAATCGTCTTCTACTACTAATGGCATTACAACCCATGCCATTACAATGAAGATAAAACTAACGCTGCTGCTTGAGGTTCGGGGGATGCGGTGGGGGTCTTAGGACACTAGCCTATGCTGTACCAAATCATTAATCCTCTCAATCAGCACGAAGGCGAAATCGGTCACACGCCTGGTGATATAAGGGTGTCAAAAACTGACTCAAGACAACTTAAATTCAATACATGCCCCCGAGTCAATGGAAAGCGTTTAGTGATGGGCTCAAGTAATGGGATGTAAGTTGGGTTGCAACTCGCAAAATAGTGCTTTTTGGAGGAATCGTAAACCTCTATCCAGACACTTTCCAGTCCTATCCTACTTTTGTCTGTGCAGCTATTATGCATAAAAGAGGTTCTAGTTAAAGAACAGAAGAAATTGTAGAAAAGGGCATTATTCAGCCCAAATCATTCAGAAAGGAAGATATGCCATTTCTTGTAAAATGAGCTATATTGGAAAAACATTTCGGTACAAAAATGAAGATTCAACAGTATTAATAGCCCCACATTTGCTTATTGTCTACGCTGCGAGCATTATGCTTGCCTAAGGAAATAGGTGTGCTTGACCAAGGAACGTGAGTTTCACACATAAATGCATATATACTACTACGTCATGCATACTTTATATGAGTCACAAGTATGCATATCAGTACTTGTAAATAATACATTGTGGCTTTACCCTTTGACTACTGTACCTGTGTGAATCATGCTCATTGAGTACGTCTGTACGTGTCAAGACCAAAGGACATGTTTGCACTAGTGTTGCACATCGAGCGGCTGCCTTCCACATGGTACTTAATTATTCCCAGGAGGGCTCAAATTGTAGTGAATCTTTTGCACAACACACAACTACAGCCACAGGAGGCTTCAGATTGGACTATGTGCGACTCGTCGAATTTGATGATGAAAAAATGTAGGAGTGAATACAGAGATTGAGCTTACTCATGATTAACAACGATATTTCCTCATGCCAGTGTAGTCTTTAAATAGGATTTTTGCATTGAGGCTGTAGACGAATGTCACTTGTTGGTATGGTTCGTATTGTCAGGGGCGGCTCCTCGGCCGAGGAGCATCGCCCCACTGCTCTAAGAGCAGAGCAAAGTAAAAATAAAATGATAAAACGTTATCATTTTATTTTTAGTCTGCCTTTAAGCTCCAAGTTAGGCCAGGGCGCTGCTGGGCTCACGTGATGCCAGCAGTGGGAGGAGTGGTGACGGCACCATAAGTGCGCATGACGGTTTGGCCGGCTGTCTTGGGCCAGCCAAACCGTCATGCGCACTTTGCATGTTCTCCTCTGGGTATATTGTACAGCCTGGGTGGAGAACATGCACAGGCTCCCAAATCCTCTCTGAGCGACGAAACATGGCGCTCAGACCAATCATAACTCTGCTGTAAGGCAGCGTTGTGATTGGCTAGGGAAGCCTGGATGCTTCGGGAGGCAGGATACAGCACAAACAGAGTAGCGGCGGCTGGCGACCCACAGGTATTTCTTTTCTCTTTTTTTCTATCCCCCGCCAGCCGCCACTCCGCATTGTCTGAAAATAGTTTGCTAGTAAAAGCCAGGCTCTTCTTCGTTAATGTTAATTCTGGAGTCATATTCCTTGGTACTGCAGGCAATCCATAAGATGATATGCATATATGAATGTTTACTCATGAGGTCTCACTCTCAGCGGTGTGAAGCAGTCACCATCAGCAAACGGTTAATTGGAAATATATACATTTGTGCATATCGACATACTGTACTTTGAAGGTTTTTTTGTTGTATCATGTGTTTGCTCTGTTCTTTTATGGGAACGTTGCATGGGTTTTTAAAAATGTAAATGCCTTTTAGATAAAGGCAAAATGATGCACCCTCTGTGCTTTAAAGGCCACCTTACGAATGCCTTGGTATTTTGGGCGATGCTGCTACACCCAGTAAATAGCGATAACTCTGGTGTGGTAATTACCAGGGGTCGTTGTGCTTCCCCATTCTGAGTTCCATACCTCAGAATGGGAGATCACTAGCAGTTTCAGTGTAGCTTTTCCGCCATTCTGTACTGCGAAACTAATCGTGTCCCTTCCTTAGTACAAAGGACCCTTCCTTAGCATAGAGAATAACTGAATTCAGCAAGTTACGTAGGAGTTTGAATAATATTTCTACTGGGAAAGTTATGCCCCTTCCCTTATAGTCCATCTCTGAAAACGTGTCCAGCCTTCTCCTTTGCTAGGGTATCTGAAAGAGACTTTGGCCGCACTGTTTGTTCCACACTGGTTAAGGTCAATGTTCACCAAAAGGTCACCCCCTGTCTTTCACTTGAGCAGAGTTGGTACCTGAAGAAGAGGAACACTTCCTGTTGGACCCTGGTAAAGCTCTGCAGCTCTTTTATGACACCAACCAGACTATGATCGGAAACTGGTACAAGGAGAGCACCTAACTGCAACATTCTGTCCCCGACGCCATTCCTCAATGCGTCCTTGTGTTATACTTGTGCGAATTTATAACCACTTGATGCTGCATTGTTCAAATATGACTCTTATGAATCCCCTCTTGTACCTCTTATAAACGTTATCACTTAACATGTAAAGAGCTCTGATACCGTCGGGTCTAGCTAGCGCTATATAAAACTCAAAATAATAATAATAAAGTTGTATCCTTGGCTATTGCCAGTACTATATATTCTAAGCAATGCAATGCATACGATTAACATTTAGTAATTGGATATAACCATTATTTAGCAAAATGCGACCTTTACGCACTGTCCATAATTAAGAGTACAATCTACAGTGTGGGCAGGCTTTGTGCAGGCCAATCACTATTTCAAGTCATGAATGTAGTAAAGATGATGTGTCACATGAAGATTAATCGTCAGCTAAGGCTGCATGATTCTGCTGGTATTTTGTTTTAAAACTTATTGTTTGCTTGACACAGGCTACTGTTAGAACAGGATTTACAATCCCAGAGGATGTATTTTACACGTTATTGCTGGCCTTTCTTGTATATGTCTGCATTTCAAAACTTCTCTGATAGATAACGAGAAAATGTGAAATGTCTGTACGCTGTGAGCAGTGATGTTCACAGAAGATGTAGTTAAAAAATTTATGTTTTTTTTGTGGGATAACTTTGACAATTGGATACAGAATTTCAATTGAAATATAAAAATACAGAACATAAATGAGGTGTAGTCCGCCCTGGAAGCTGCAAACAGTAAATCCATCTCACCCTTTCACTGGAGGATTGGAAGGGAAATCAACTTAATAGTTCCTGAAGACAAATAACTCCACTTGGTGGGGGAAGCGGGGGCGGAGGGGGGGGTAAATGTGGTCCTCTGGTGCAGAGTACTCTACCACATGCAAGGCCTCTTCATCTAGGTAACCGTACTAAAGGCATCGTTGGTAGCAGTCCCACCGACAGACAGCCCTTCGGGCCGACCACCGCATTACGATGCAGGCTGTTGGACCCTCAAATTCAAGGGGACAGACCACCACCTCCGACAGGATCCACTGATCCCTACGGGGTGGCCGTCGGAATCGTGATCCTGAATGGAGGCCGTGCCTACTCAGGCACTGCCGTCAGGATCACGATGTACCCTTTCTAATGCCTTTTCATGGCGGTCCTACTGCCATGAATAGGAAGACGGAAATGGCGTTTGGGGGCACCAAACAGGGCCCCCGTCCCCCGTGGGCCACTGCTAAGTGGCCAGGGGGCACAAGTGGTGCCTCCCCCACACATACATGCACCGTGTGCCAGGCACCACATGGTGCCCGGCACACGGTGCATGGATGTTTGTAAATTGCAGCGTGTGCTGCGGCCTTTTTTTCAGGCCGCAGTGCAAGCCACAGTCAAAAAATACAGTTTCCGACCTCCTACATGGCGGTATAATCACAATATTGCGGGTGGGACCGCCTACTACTTGTCTGCCGATCTCAATCCTGCGGCAATGGTGGTCGAACGTTCGTCCGACCGCCTTCGTAATAATGTACCCCTAAGTTCTCAATAGCTCTAGTTAAACCACTTGTAGCAAGAATCTAAGAACTGCACACCACAATTTGCAGATGCCAGTATTTTTTCACTTGGCCCTGCCTGTGTTCAGCACCAGCAAACCAACAAACGAGCCTTAGTTGGAGCTTCTATGTACATTTGTTAAATAAAAAAAATCTGTTGGTGAGCATGAAAGCACGAACATTTAATAATGCTCTCAGGCCTGACAACATCAATGGTATCACTAATGCTAGCATTATTGTTGAGTCAGCGATGGATTCACATTTTAAGGGGGAAAAGAAGTGGACCACCACCATATAATACCAAAGCCAAATTCAGGAGCGGAAAAAATTTAATGACCTAGGATGACGTGATCAGCATCTTAACAAACCTGGCGACCATGTCCACGAATTTCAGTTAAATAATAGCATTCATGCACAGAAAGAAATCATTGTGCAGTCACCTATTAACTTCATCTCTCAACCATAACCTCAGTCTCCATTGCTGAACCTCTACCACCCTCATCCACACACTCACTAACTCTTATTGACATAAGCATATAACCAGTGACTCCTCGTGACAGTGGTGGGAAATAAGGACAGGCTACGGCCCCAAGGTGTGGATTTTCTGTAGTTTTAGAGTTTCTGTTGTACAGACGTTTGGATCCTCTCAGCCTACACTACAGATACGCTTATTTCGTGTAATTCCAATTTTGTATGTGAAAATGAGGTTTGATAAGGGATTGAACTTTCCAAAGGGTTGTATGTCAGAATATTGTTAGTAAAATATCGCCTAACGGCAATATCATATCCTAAATCTCTTTTACAAAAATATCCAATTAGGTGTAGATTTTGCCATCATTGACTCAAGCAGGGCAATGTTTCTCCAAAGTACATTTCTGACACATTATTTACGACAGATGATTGTTTGTTTACACTATTCTGGTACCATGCCTTTCAAGCTTCAGATGAACTAATGTAAAAGGAAGATGTTAGTGGCGTCTTTGTTTTGCAAAGGGACTGAGAATGTGATCCTTTAAGTTCTACACATCCTCTCACGATTGCGGCCTTTTCATAACTAAAATAGAGATGGTGTACTATGTCCAATCGCAAAATGAAAATGCCTCTCTGCACAAACCACAAAAATGTGTTCTGCTGTTTTAGGCAAAAGGTAATTTATGTTCTTGCTATTTACCTGTATGCTCCATTACTGTTTTATAGTTTGACTGGACTTATTGATTCCCAAGTGATCTCGCCATGCGAATCGGCTAAGACTAGGGTGCAGGAAGGCTGTTAGTGGTGACATTCAATAGTTGGCTCTGAATGGGTGCATTGTGATGAGAGGCGTTTTAAGGCATGAGCAAAGTGGGCATTTGCCTTGGGCCCCACCTTTAAAGGCCGCCCCCCAAGAAGGTGGGCCCTGCCTCCGTCTGTCTCACCTTTGCCTACTTCTTTATCTCAACCAAACCGCTGTCATCTTGCAGATTTTTGGGGTCCCAAGCTTGACATATTTCAGCTGTTTTGCGTGATTCCCATTTCCGAAAGTTAAATGTTTGTTAATATACATTAATTAATAGCCATTGTGTGGGTTTCAATTCGCACAACATGGGTAATAAAATTCAAAATTGTTCCATCCACAGGGCCCCGAAATATGTCATGCCTGGGGCCGCAAAAACTACTTAAGAAGACACTGATTGTGGTTAGCTGTAACCAGGGGCGTAGCTTCATGGGCAGGGCTGGACTGGGAACGCAAACCGGCCCTGGCAATTGAGTCGGACCAGCCACAGGGGTAGGGGGGGTGGAGGATGGTATGGAAAACACTGCAGCTGCTTTTGTTACAGGGGGCCGAAATTGCAGCTATGCTGCAAAACCAGCCCCACCCTGGCGGCCCACCGGGGAAATGCCTGGTGCCCCCTATGGCCAGTACGGCCCTGTTCATGGGGGGTGTTTGGGGTGTTACTACCCCCAAAAAAATGTATTCTGTAATGAATATTTGGGTACAGGTGTCTGTCGGATTTTACCTGGTATTGTTACATACACACAGACAAAAACACACACATACTCTTGTTAGTTTGATAAATATTGTGGCTTAAGTACTCAGGGCCGGACTGGCCGTAGCGGGCACCGGGCATTTCCCCGGTGGGCCGCTAGGGTGGGTGCCGGTTTTGGGCGCCTGGGGGGCCGTTTTTGTTACCAGGGGTCGGCAATTTTGGCCCCTTGTAACAAAATCGGCCGAAACCGGCCCTCGCAAACAGCTCGGCTGCACCCCCATACCCCAGGGGCGATCGGCCGAGCAGTTTGCCAGTGCCGGTTTCGGTTCCCAGTCCGGCCCTGTAAGTACTCCTAACAATCCGCACACCTCTCCCTTTCCACTGCTCCTCATGCCCTGCTTCTCCTATAATGTATTTCAACAAGACATTTCAGCGTAATTGCTGGGAAATCAAAAGCTCAAACACCCACCCCCTCATTTTACTGACCAAGATACGCCCCTAGTTGTAACACAGTCAAGGAATAGCGCATTTTAGGACCCCACCCATGGGCCCACTATGAGCCAGGCCTAGGGGTATCCCCAGACTTGATTCCGCCTGTTTCCTTCCATGTGTCTGCTGTGCCCACACCTGGGGTTTCTGGCTGTGGGAAAACTGGGCTTAGGTTTACAGAGTGGAGAAACGCTCCTGGTATAACCACTGAGCCTCGCTAAAACCTCTCCAAGTGCACGGGTGATCGATCGTTCAGCCCTTCCCGCAGCATCCCCGAAGCCCGACCTGCTGCCAGCCGGCCTCCCGACCCCTAGTACCGCTCAGCTGCTCACCGTGGCAGGCGAGGAGAGCTGTGCCCCCCCCGATTCTGTAAAATGCCACAGTTTATTCCCCATGTCGTGGACTTAAACTCCTAGTGGCCAGTTTTAGACGGGAGGATGCCATCTAGAATTAGTAATTCAAGCCCTGGAATCTTGCACACCTCATATCCGGCTGACGCGGAATGAAGCCCATAGTCTGAGCGGGGTACAGGAGGGGAGAGGCGAAACGTCACCCCCTTCAAATTTTGCTCAACATTTTTTTTATTTTGCATGTGACTTTGTTGGATTGGTTCTCCGTGTTTTATTTTTGTATGAAGGTGTCCTTGGAGACGGTCTGCCTGTGCTCCCGCTACTGATGCAAATCGACGTTCCCATTTTGTAGCAGAAAATGACTCGCACCTGACACTGTTGTGTTTATGAGATTTTATTCTGCATCGAGATCTATTCTGTATTGACAATTTCTCGCCGCGTGCACAGGCTGGCCCCTACCCGAGGCTATGCTGATGAGCCCGCGTTGTGGCACATCACATTTCATTTATGCCAGGCGTTTGGGTGTTGCCATTGTGAATTTAATTTGCCGATGCTCTTTTCTCAGGGGAATCGCCGTATGTGAACAAAAATGAGGCTTTCTCCGCTGCTGCAAGGAAAATGTGGTTTCGGGATTTGAGTGTTGTGGTTGAAGGCAACAGAGGGCAGTTTCAGATCCACTACCACACTTTCTCTGGCATGTTTCAGTGGCGTAGCAAGCTCAGGTGGTACCCGGTGCGGTAAACAATATAATTTTTTCAAAAATTTTAAAAACACATTTTTGCCATTTTGTCACCCCCCTCAGTGATGACACCCGGGGCGGCCCGCACCCCCCTTCCTACGCCACTGCGTGTTTGCTGTCCTCGCCCTCAAAGGACCAGGACTGAAGGAACCCGTCATTACCCCCCTCCAGCAGAAAAACATCTGCCATGTGAATGTGTCTCTGTATGCCGAGGACGACTGACCCCTGAGTGCACAAATAAATACACGGAAAGACACTCAAGTGACTTCTGCATAGGGTGACCTATTGGGCATAACTCCATTCCCTGGCTTTCCTTTTTTACAATTATAAAAGGTACTGTGTTGGCTAACTCCTTTTTTGGCTTTGCCAATGCTTGTTTTATTTCGTCATATTTTTTTTAGTAAACTTTGTTGAGGGGGGGGGCAGCACTCAGCATTCTAAAAAAAATCATTGGCTAAAAGCAAAATTGTTTAACTTGGACTCCAAAAGCACACATTTTAATAGTAGTCCTTGCAATTAACAGGAGTTGATTTTTGTGTAGATTTGCTCCTGGAGAAGGGGCTGTATGACTTAACTCACAGTGAAGTTAGCCAGTAGCTAAGTGGCTGAGCCCAGTGCCCCTTCTGTAGAGTGCAGAAGAAAAATGTGAATGATGCAGCAAAATCTAAATGTCTTGGCTAATGCCAGAGCTAAAAAGAGAGCGAGGCTGAAAGGCAATATTGGCCCAAGAGATGAAAGCTCAACTAAATGGATTTATCAGAAGTGGTTGTAATGCGGACCTTTACCGGAGTGGTGACAGCAGTGGGAAAGGAT
Source organism: Calotriton arnoldi (assembly GCA_963921515.1). Classification (NCBI taxonomy): domain Eukaryota; kingdom Metazoa; phylum Chordata; class Amphibia; order Caudata; family Salamandridae; genus Calotriton; species Calotriton arnoldi. The sequence goes on along the minus strand of CAWUFW010000215.1, from coordinate 3,130,945 downwards.
CCCTGGGGAAACACTTTATTTCCTCAAGACTTGAGAATTCAGGTAAAATAATAAAGTTCTGTATGCTATTAAGCTGAAAATCCTGGATCACCAGGAATATCTAGGAACACAATTGCATGCTTCAAATGATATCTCAATATAGAACTCTAAAACTTTGGACATCTTTTTTATATTTGCATATGTAGTGGATTTATGCCATTTTCTTGTCTATGCTCTCACGTATGTTACAATACAGCTATGTGCATGGTTCTGGGATTTCTCATTGGCCAGAGTCAAGGTGACGTGTTATCATTGTGTCTGTATATAATGAGCTTTAAGTTCAAAATAGTGAATAGCGATGGTTTGCATTGGCTGGGACCACAATGTGTCTGCGCATGCAGCAGATTTTGTGATGTGTGTTTTGTTGGGGATCATGGTGCAAAGAACTTTCAGGCACATGCATCAAAGCTTTTTGCGATCGCAAACGGTGCGATTCGCAAAAATCGGCCGTTTGCGATCGCAAAATTAGCTTTTGCGATGCATCAAAGGTCAAGGCCCTCGCAATTTGAGAATTCGCAATTAATTGCGAGTTCTCAAATTGCGATTGCATTTAAGGAATCGCAAATTGAGATTCCTTAAATGCAATGCATTAAAGTAAAAAAATAGCGATTTCGCTAATAGGGCGCAAATTACCATGAAGTTGAACTTCATGGTAATTTGCAAAACTTTGAAAAATGCACTAAAGTGCATTTTTCAAAATTCCATTTTACACACACACATGCCCTTTGGGCATGTGTGTGTGCAAGATGTACTCATATGCAGATTTCAGGGTGCAACAGGGTGTCCTTTTGACACCCTGGCACCCTTGAAATTGCATTCTCAATTTGCGATTCTCTAATTGAGAATCGCAAATTGAGAATGTCTTCCCATTCATTCCTATGGGCCTCTAGGCCCATAGGAATGAATGGGGAGGTATTCCTTAATTGCGACTCGCAATTTGCGAGTCGCAATTAAGGAATGTTTAGAAATCGCTATTTTTTAAGCGATTTCTACATGCATAGGCTTTTGCGATTCCTTAATTGCGATTCCTTAAAAATCGCAATTAAGAAATCGCAAAATCCAACATTGATGCATGTGCCTGTTTGCCTCTTATTTCGTTTTCCGAGGTTGAACAGATGTCTATTGTCGAGCCAAATTTGTGGGTTGTGTGGTTAGGAGCAAGCTCATTACTAGTGATATGTTGATAGTGTTGTGCTGTGTGCATGAGGGTAGTGCAAATTCTAACTAATGAATTACGTGGATTCTGAAAGGGATGAGTGTGGGAGGAACTGGATGTGGTGTTGTGACTGCATCACTTTACTAACTACATGGCTAATTTGCGCACAAAGGTGTTGATGGGCTTTATAATGTGTTTCATTATCATTGCAGTCTGTGTGTGAGCTTGTGTGTGTGTGTGCGTGTAATGGGCCTGTTGTTTTGAAGCACAGCTTTATATGTCTTCAGTGCTACGTTTTGTGCGTGAGGCTAGCAGAGGTCTGACTGTGAGGTGTTGTGTGGAGTGGCACGGTATTTACTGTGTAGGCATCATCAGGTCCGGCATTGGCGCTGGTGGCACCTGGTGTGACAGTCATTTATGGCGTCCCCATACCCCATGACTGCCTCCTCGGATTCTCTCACTACCACCAGGCAAAAGTGCCCCTCATCTCTACAATCATATGTTGTTGCTAAACACAGCGCCCCCCTGAGGTCAGCGCCTCCCTCGACAGGACAGCACCCAGTGCGGCCGCACTGGTTGCACTGCCCTACAGCTGGCCCTGGGCACCATCAGTTTATGACTTTAGTGCTGTATTGTGAGCTTGTCATATGATCTGATGAACCTCGTCTTTAGATTGTGTGACAAATGATTGCCCTAGGGATGGAATATACTGTTGGGGCAGTGTCAGTTTACCTACTATATTGTTGTGGTGTGGGCATGACTTTGTGATGTGGTCTCTGTAACTAGTTCTTTTGATTTTGAAAGGGAGAGCTGTGTGTGGATTGAGGAGTGATGTTGGTATGCTCTCGCTTTCACGCAAGGCTGCTATGTAGTCCGTCTAAAGTGTCCTATTGGGGTTGTAAGTTTAATGTGTGTTTCTGGCCTTCTGGAGCAATTAAGACCTTTGCCTTTTGTCGACCCCCTCCTAAGACTCCTTCTCGTATGGTCAATGTGAGGTAACCTTTCGCCCTCCTTCACACCCGTTCCATTTCTAATTTCTACCCGACGCAGTGAGGGAGCCCGACACCGGTTGTTGTTTGATCCCTGGACGCAGCGAGAGAGTCCGGCACTGGTTGTTGTTTGATCACTGAACCCTTTCCGGTTTGTTTCGATTTGTTTACTCTGACTTTTTTATCCCTTGAAGTACTATCCTCCTTGACCGGTCTGCCAGACTTGTTCTACATTCTAACCCCTTTACTATTCCCCCACTACCCTCTTTGCTCCTTAGGACCTGTGTTCTATGTTTTATAAAGCTCTATTAACTGATGTATTCTTTTGTAACACGGCTTTCTTTTGCTATGCTATGTTATGCTCCAGTAATCAAATGTAACTATGTATCACTGTTCGTTTGTAACGATATACTCATGTAAAGCGCTCTGATGCCTCCGGGTCTAGCCAGCGCTATATAAAACTTTTCAAATAAATAAATAAGACATCATGATAATGTACTGAATCTGCTATATTTAGTTATATCCTTCCTTTTAGTTTGGGGTTAATGTTGCGATACATTATAGAACATTATACGAAAGGCATTTATAACTTTGTCTTATGTTGTTTGCTGTCTTCTCAGTATGCAAATTCCACTCTTCGGCCGTTGTCCCAGTTATTGCAAACTGGCCTCCTGCACTCGGCTGCCACCTGAGAACAAAAATAGGCAATGAAGACCTCCCTCTAAAATAAAACGACTGTGTGAAAAATAAATAGGGTGCACATTTTGATGATTCCAAAAAGATCACAGTGGGGAATCTAAAACTACATTAGGTGAAACATCGGTGAAGAAACTCTAGAGTGCACTCAAAGAAGCCAATGGATGAAGTAACCAGCATTCCCCAGGCAGGGAGTTAAAATGCAGGTACTCCGCCTTCACACCGATAACTGGGACTGTATTATGTGTTCAACTCCCCAAAACCAATGCCTGGCCTACCGTTGATCCCTTGTCCCCCCTCCAGACAAATGGGCCGTTAACCTGTAAAAAGCTAAAGCATTTGGGTTCCTCCGGGTTTTGCCGTATTACAGGCAACTCAGCCACAATCAAGTCCTCTGGAATTATGCAGCGGTGGAGAAACATATTAACCAGGCAGGGTTAACTAAATTATGCGACGAGAAACGACACATTATGTGGCCCTGTTGCTTCACCCTTGTTATTTTTTTAAACAATATTAACATGGGAAAGAAACTTCACGTTTTAGTATCTGTTTACTTAGAGAAAAATGGCTGAAGAAAGGCGACCTGTCACTCACTGTGTTGTGTAGAGTGACCTATGTGCGCAACACGCGTGGCAGCGTTTTAGTAACTTTTGATCTGTTTGAGCTTCAAACATTTCTTGTTAAAATATGCAAAGATGATGGATTATATGACAACTTGCAGCAAATTCATAATTATCCAGAAAACGCAACAAAATAACATATTTCCCGTGGCCCTGGTTATAACCGTTGTCAGTGTCTGTATTTTGCACCAAATGGGAGCTTGCAAAGTTTCTACGGGTTGAAGAAAGCAACACCAATGAGGCAGGGAGGTTCGAGGTCCCTAAAAGTCAGGACAGGACTGACCATGCTCGCCGCTGCTCGCTCATGCATCATTTTCCTCTCTAACCCTGTGCAATATCTGGGACACACCGACCATTTTCCAGCTAACATATCCAGACCGCATCAGCCAACCCCAGGAGATGTCGTCACCCTCCAGGTACATGGAAGCACGATGGGCGAGGGTCTGGAGAAGCGACAACCAAGGAAGCTGGGAGATATTTATTTGTATTAAATGAGCCTGACAAAGCAATTTTCATGCGCTTGCCTGCGCCGCTGGACGATCGACACAGAGTCGTTGAGCCTGATCTGATAGGAAGCCCACGGGCCAGTGAAGGTGGAGAGAGATGAAGTGAGTGGCGTTAGGGGCAGTCGAGCAGTCAAACATTAATGAGGAACCACCTGCCTGCCCAAGGGCCTGTACTGTTTGGAAGTTGGATGTCTCCAGTGCAATTTTTCATGACAGTGAGTGGTCCCAATTCACACCATGCAGTGCCTTCTTTTCTTTATACAGTTGTTATAAAATGGTAACCATAAAATCAAGGAGATGTTATAACGTATAACCATAAAAGAATTACAGTTTTAGGACTGAAGAGTATGAGGCTGTACCATAGCAATGATATAAAATATCAGCAAAATTAAAATAATTGCTATAACTCAGTGCACTATTATAATAGGTACTGCAATTAATTGAAAGGATTAAATATTGCTCCGTTGTCACCACACAAATGCTGGCTTGCTTCCTCAGTACTGAATTAATCCTGGATGTACCACTGCACCTACAAACTGCTTACAACCCCATCAGCACCCCCAGTTCTGCAGTTGCCAACTTCCCCAACAGCCAAGAACAGTGCATCCTTACCAAAGTCGGCAATGGCCCCGGTGGCAGGATTTCTGTGGTATCAGCCCACCAGAGACTTAGGGGGAGGCAGCCAATTGTAGAGGGAAATCCCTGCAGCCCATACCTTAGTTGTCGTGCCCACCAACAAGAACATTGACTTTCAGAGGCATGCATCGCATATTGAGGAGGAGCTGGGCAGGAACTGTGAGTACCCGGGTTTCAGCATCTCCGCCTGGCAATGCGCGAGTATGCCCTCACAGAGTCAGAATGTACTCGCTTCACTAAGTGAGGGGAGCCTCCTCTTATTTGCATCTTCTGGCTGCCTTGGGAACCCACTGCACCATGCAGGTTGTACCATGGTGTTCCTCTTGTGGGATGACCCGCCAAACTATACCCCAGCATTCAGATGTGCTCCGGTTTGAATCATTGTGTCCCCTTGCACCCAGTGTATCTGTAAGCGAGTACCCATGCCTCAAATTAGGATAAATATTGCTAAGCGCACTCTTGTGCTCTGATGTGTTCCTCGTTTGAGCTTTTGGTGCATCCTGCAAATAGTGCCTCTGGACCTTAATATACCCCTTATTTCAATAATATGAACCATGCCCCTGCACTAGGCTATTCCTCTCATTTGTGCTTGCTGTTCCCTGTGGTAAGTACTCCTGTATAAGATGTGCCCCTCCTGTTATGGCACTGCGACCGATAACACTTTACCGTGCCTTGCCCTACATTTCAGTGCTTGGTAACCTATGCACTGTACTCCCCCAGCTCTCCAAGGCTTTGTCCAACCTCACTGCTCACAACATTGCTTCAATTTTTTCCTTGAAGATCATCACCATCTTCACAGTGCTTAATTTGTAAAGGTGCAAGGCCCAAATATTTTTAAGGAGACCACTGTCAGAGTTGCCAAATACCGGAGTTGCCAAGATCAAAAATACCTAGTATTGATCCTATCTTATGCCTTCTTCTACTTCCATACTCTTCCTGTCTCTTTATTGCACTGTTGCAGGTTCTCTCCCTGTTTTCTCCCTTTGTCTCTATTTTCCTATCTTTCTCTTCCACCTTCTTTCTCCAGTTCCTCACTTTCTCTCTCTTGCTCTGGTCAAAGGCTGATGAAGAAAAATAAGTACTGGTGAGCAAAAATTAGTGCAGCTGCTGACACCCTGTAGTCACTTGCACAAATTGAGTACTGTTCCTCAGTGTGCTACTCCTAAACTCAAGCGCCCCAACCTCCAATCCGTAGACTTGCAAACTTCAGTTTGTTTGACTTACCTCTGCCACTGAACGGATCTCCAACCTCCGTCAACCAGCCTGTTCTGCACCCCTTTTGCCAATAAATCATTAAATCGCTAGCTCTATGAATTCTATCCTGCCTCCCCTCCCTCTTTAACTACATCTGGTCCCTACCCAGGATTGTTGTGCTGTCAGCCTAATGTTCTACTAGACAAGAGTCAAAGTACATAAACTCCTGTTTGTTGTACCACCTCTTTAGGAGGAGTGGAGACAAAATATCGGAGAAAAAATATCATGTGGACAAAATGTTGTGTCAAGAATATCGAAGACAAAAATATGGTGAAGGTACGTTTCTATAGGTAAGCAAATTTTTACTACATATAACTCTTCATATATGAACTTTGATGATATATAGATATCTATATCAAGGTACTGAGTTAAGAATAGTAAATCAGTTCTTACCTATTTGCACATACCTTCTCGATATTTTGGTCCTCGATATTATTTACATGATATTCTGTCGACAAGATATTTGTGCTTCCGGTGTTCTGTCAGTGATCCCTTTAGGACCCTCTTGTAAATGGTCGAGCTCACTCCATTCCCTTGGATTTATCATTCTACGTATAGGATGCAGTACCATCGATGTCCGTATTATCTTCATCATCCGGTCTGTTTCCATTCCTCCACGGATGCGGAGCTTCAACTCCCATTTCACCTTATTTCCTCGTATTTCTCTTAAATCCATTGTGTTTCAAGCTTAGCCGCTGACACACCAACAGAATCCAACTCCTCTTAGCTCTTCACTAGGGGTATTGCAATCCTGCCACAGAATTTCAAGGAGGCTTGTAAAAAAAGTTGGTCTTATCTAGCACCCTGAGTTTGACGGCATTAATTAACATACTTCAATTTCAAGTCTTGCATCTTCCATTTTTGTTGGTCATCCAGCTACCTGGCTTTCAGTACATTATGAGCTTAGTCTTACAATATAAATAGTATAGTGTCATGATGTTGAGACTCTAGCTGCTTTCTTTCTCTCTGCATGTTTCTATCCTTATAAATAAAACTCCCAGCATTACGGTATTTATTTTTTTGTACATTTCTGCCTGTATTCATCCATATTTATTTTTCGATACTTATTGGTAATTCTCCATATTTATTTTTTGCCCAGTGAAAAATGAAAGTTGCAATTAGTATATTTCCAGATTTTTAACCACTAAATCTGCTCTCATACTTTTCCTTTTTTGCCCTGAGATATGTAAAATAATGCACTCACTTGAATACATTAGCATTTTAGTAAAAGGCAAGCGCAGGTGCTAATAGACAGCTATTTAAGCTTCACTATGATATCGATCTTTTTTCAACTGAAATAGTGGCAATGTACACAGCTATTAACTCGGTCACGATGAACAGTGCTAAAAAGCACGCACAAGATTTAATTTTCGTATTTTCTGTTTTTAGGCCTAAATGAAAACAGGAGATTGGACTGGAGAGAGAGTGTGCGTGCGTGTGTGTGTGCTTGCGCGTGCGTGCGTCCTCCCACCCCTCAAAAACAGCAGATTGGGCGTTGAGCATAGGAGCTTTTACTTTGATTTAGCCTGCGGCCTAGTGGGAGGTGATTTTTTTGCTGCCAGTGTAGGTCCGATATGCGATCCATCTGTGAGAAATGCCAAATCATTATGTAGAAAAATGAAATGAAACCCGAGCCCAGGCCAGAGCGTACACTCATTACCGTCTGGCCCTAATCCAAGGCGCCGATAATGGCGACCCGTTCAGCCTCGGCTCATAGAACTGGACTGCGGCAAACAGGGCTCTTTCGTATATCTGTAACCATATCCGTGCCATTTATATGATTGGCAGAGTGAGGAGCTGGCACGGGCGGCAGAGTAAAGAGCTGGGAATAGCCTGCTTTGGAAGGAACACTGTGCGCCTTTCCTACAGAAAAGATGTCCTCCCTTGCACAGCTTAGTGACCCGGAAGTCTGCTGGTTCATATCCAGTTTCCATTACGAGTACACTTGCACCATGCTGCTGTGATAACTAACGCGTGTGCTTTATATACTGCATACTTTCAGTCACTCACTGCACCCGCCTGCAGGCAGATCTCTCTGCCCCCACCCCCGTATTAAAAGGGCAGGTAGCATGCTGCTTGCACTGTGAAATATGGAGGGGCTTTGAAGGAGTCGCGGCTGGCGCAGGTAAGGGCAGTAGGGGGGGGGGGGATCGACATACAACGGAATAGGGAAAATAGAATAAAAAATTAAATAAAACCTCCTACCTTATGTTTGTTCATCCCCAAGTTGGTGAGCGCAAGGTAAGTGTTTTTCTTATTTTATTCAGTCGTCTGTCGACCCCCGCCCCACCGCTGTCACCTGCCCTGGCCGCGACTGGCTCTGTGTTTCTCTGAATGTGCTGCCCCCAGGGCAGCGGGTTCGCTGATGCCCTGTGGGGCAGCACATTCATTGTAATAGGGCGCACTGACGCTGTTTGCACCCGGCACACCTTTTGAAAGGTGCGCCGTATTGTGTAATACAGTCCCTTCGGTTGCAGTCTGGGTACTATCTGCAATCCTGCTGCAGTTCTGCATTCAAGGCGGAACTCGTTATGCTATGTTGGTATTGAACTGCTTCCGGCTCATTTCCAAATACTGATTTTCTTATGTTTTTAAATACCATACGTTGCCAAAATGCAAAGACATTTCAGGGTGTATGATAATTATTGCACCTCATGTTTTCTCATAGTTTTCGCCGCGGAAAACCTGGCAACATTTATCAGGGGAGAAATGCCTAGTAGTAAAAACTGAATCCGTGTGTTGTGCCTTATTCCGAGGTGGGGGAACTCTGAGCAGGATACATATAATCATTCCTGGTAAAAACCCCGCTCTGGGTTATCAGTATGTTCCAGGTGCGGTAAATTACTCACCCAATTCTGCAGTACTCAGAATCAGGCCCTAGATGTCTCTAACAGAATAGACTAATCAGAAACTGGTCATAAATATTACAGGATTGCAGACAAAATACAGTGTTTACACACGTGATCCTTCATGTCCTTTTATGCTCCCATCAGGCAGTTGGAAAACATGTCGGGGAGAAATTGAACTGCTTGAAACCACCTCTCTATAAGAATATTTTTGAGTTCATATTTAGAAATGTGGATAGTAGGTTATTTGCTGTGGGAGTTCAAGGATGAGTTTTGAATCCCAGAATTTGAAAGCGGGACCCTGCACCTTGGCAAAGACTTGTCCCATGGATGCAATATAAGAAAGATGGGTGGTGCAGGCCGCGATGGAGACTACGGAAGCCAGAAACTGGAGCAGCCTCCACTGCTGGGAATTCTGTTCACTTGCTAGTCGGAGATGATGCGTTACTGATGATGGTAGCCTGTAATGTATATTGATTTTCCTTCTCTTTTTTTAAAGGCTGGTATTAATGTAATTGTGCAATTTCGAGCAAGGCCAAATAGCAAGATCAGGTTTCCTGGGCCAATGGTGGGTTTAGGGGCAGGTGGCGATAATGCGTTTACGCTGCTGAGTAGTGAGAAAGCAGGATCAGGGCACAAAGCCATAGAGCAGATGGAAGAGAAGCCAGGGGGTGGGTGGAAGATTGTTAGGGGAGGCGAAAAGGATGGAGGAGCAAAACAAGAGGAATGCACAGATGGGTGCATGGCAAGTGGATGGAGAGAGCTGCGGTATGAAAAGAGCAGCTTGTAGGAGTAGCTGGTACTCCCTGATGATCAGTTTATCTGGAGAGCCCAAGCCATCCTTTTGTGAGTGAGTGGATGAGCTTACCCAAGTTTTGTGAATAACATAGGGTGGATGGTCTCTAAAAGTGGCACGGCATATTTAATGACGTGGCTTAAACACGCAAACTAAATTTCTGTGATTCCTGTAGTGTGCCACCCGGCTGGTATTTTGATTTCTCTGAGTTTTCTGTTATTGCATCCACATATATAACGCAACAACTGACATAGTCCGGGCCGGACTGGGAACCAAAACCGGCCCTGGCAAAGTGCTCGGCCGGCCCCCCGGGGGGTTGGGGGTGCGGCCGAGCAGTTTGCCAGGGCCGGTTTCGGCCAATTTCGTTACAGCGGCCGATATTGCAGCTATGCTGCAAAAACGGCCCTGTAACAAAATCGGCCCCCCTGGGGCCCAAATCCAGCCCCAGCCCTGGCGGCCCACCGGGGAAATGCCCGGTGCCCGCTGTGGCCAGTCCGGCCCTGGACATAGTCCTGAAACTAGACAGGACTATTGGCTTTGTCAAAAGGTGTTAACTGTTTAAGATAAATGAGAAACAATAATCTTTTTGTTGTAGATAATAGTGAAAATGTTTCACTACTGGAAGTGTGAGAATGTGAATTAAACATTACTGATATCTGTGTAAAGAGTAGGGGTCTTCAGATTGTGTCAAGCACTCCTATTATGTTTACTCTGTTAGACAAGTACGTCCTTTTCTCCCTCCACATCTCGTCCATCTTCATATCTTGCACCTTATCTGTTTCCTCTTCAGCAACCACTTTTCACTCTCTCCTGAATGCATTTCTTCACGTCTCCTTCACTTCTCTAAGCCCCCTCCCCCCCAACACAGAACAGCACAAACTTTCCTGTAAGAACTGCATGTTTACCTGCTTACGTTTTTATATTTACATGGTCAATATTTTGACAACTTTGTTCCTCCTTTGCACACTTTTGCACAGATTCATAATTGCAACTGGAGTACACAACCATTGCTTTGCAGAGAGGGCAAGGATGGGATAACTGTGTATTTTGAACACCTTTTTGACACATGGACAGGCACTGTGAGAGACTCGCACTGCCTTCAGCCTCAACTCCAGAGCTCTATATCGAAGCCCCTTAAAACACCGGGAGGCAACTCTGTCACCATATGCACTGCACAAGATTAATATGCTTACATTAAGAACTACAGATACACATACTGACAATAGCTAACACTCTGAGGGAATGTAAAATTAATTAAAACGTGAAATAAAAACAGGAACTTAATCGCTGATATGGATTACTGTAACGTTTTTATATTAGTTCTTCAGAAATTGGTCAGTGTTTTTGCCAATAAAGTTAGGGACATGAACGTAGAGACCCATTTTAATATCCTTTTTTAATTACTAATGGGTCTGAGACCCGCATGGACCCAGCAAAGTTAAAGCCATGTAAATATATGCGCAGAGAAAAAAACAAAGGTTAAAGTGACATTATAGTTCGGTGAACATGTCAGTGCTAAGATAATGTTTTGAACTCAAAATAGTTCTAACAGAACTAACTATACCTTGTGCCAGTGCCATGCACTACATATGACTTCACATATTACATCACTTGTGACACTATGACATAATTTATGATATCACTGATGACATCTCAAATGACATCATTGATGACAACATTGATGACGTCATTCAAGCTTCTTTCGTACACATTACTCTATAAAAGAGTATGGCAATAAAGGTCTGAAAGTAAGTACAAAATAGGACACTATCCCGCTGGACATATTTTTATTATAGGGGGAGTGGGCATGTAGCCTCCCCCTCCTGAGCCTTAAGAGGCCCCGGGGACCCCATCCCCCGGGGCCAAATACATTTACACTAGGGAAGGGGGGCATGTGGCCCCCCACAAGCCCAAATGGACCCCGGGGGACCCCATCCCCCAGACTATATCTTAATTAAAGGGGATTGGGGTGCCTGGCCTACCCTCCTAGAGACATAAGAATCCCGTGGGACATCATCCCCTGGGGCCAAATACCTTACTATTTGGGGAAGGGACCAAGTGTTCCCCTCCCAAAGCCCAAATTGGCCCTGGGGACCCCATACTCCGGGGCCATATTTTAATTAAGGGGGGGAGGCATGTTGTACCTTTCCGTGAGCGTACTGTGGCCCTGATGACCCCATCGACAGGGGCCAAATGTCATAAAAAAGTGGAGGGGCTGTGCGGCATCCTCCCCAAGCCTTAATAGGCCCCTGGGACCCCATCCCTCAGGACTGAATTCTAAGGGGGGCATGTGGTCCCTCTTCTAGAGCCTTATTAGGCCCCAGGTGCCCCATCAGCTGGGGCTGCATCCCATAATTAAGGAGAGGGGGCCATGTAGCCCCCCTCCCTGAGCCTTCTTTGGCTTCGGGGGCCCCATCTACCGTAGCTGAATTCTAAGGTGAGTGGGGCATGTGGCTCCCTCCCCCAGCCTTATTAAGCCACGGGGACCCCATTCTCTGGGGCCAAATGCAATAAAAAAGGGAGGAGCCACATGCCCCCCCGAGCCTTATTAGTCCCCATCAAATTGCTTAATTAGGGGAGGTGAGCATGTGGCCCCTACCTGAGCATTCTTGGGCTCCTAGGACCTCCATCCCCGGGAACACATGCAAATAAAAAACAGAGGGGAGCCCCTTTTTTCTCAGCCCCTGCTTGACAGATCATCCCAAAACTTTCCATGCAAAAACTAGACACAAAAGACCACTTTTATGGAAAGTTTCATGAAGATTAGTCAAATGGCGCTAAAGTTATTAGCAAATCAAATAGGCATTTCCTATGGAAATGCTGACCTAGCTATAACTACCCAGTGGCAACTGCCACGGGGGGGTGGGGGGGGGATATATATATATATATATAATCTTTATTTCTAAGGTGCATGCCACAAACCAAGTTGCCTCAAGGCAATTTCAGTCACTACTAGATGCAAAAATCTAAAAAAAAATGTGACCCAGAAAACTCAGTATCAATATCAATGACCCCTTACGCAGCTTCAAAACATTTATGTAAAAAGATCGGTCTTTAGTGTTTTTCTGAAATAAGATATTAAGTATTCAATCTGACTTCTCAGTAGAGCATACCATGTTTTGGGACTGAGTACTGTGGCCCTTCAGTATGCTCTCCAATGAAATCTGGGACTTCTATCAGTCTGTTACTCCCTGGCTCCTGGACTTTAGGGTCCTGGTTGGAATGAATGCATGGTGTAACATTATCCGTCTATTACTTCGGGGTTGTTCTCTGCAAACACCTAAATGCAAGACTTGGGGCCTGATTTTGAGTTTGGTGGATGGGTTACTCCATCACCATTGTGAAGGTATCCCTTTCGCCTTTTTTAAGTGCCAAAGGATATAATGCACTTATAAGAAGACAGATATGTTTGTGATGGAATAACTTGTCTGCCAAACTCTAAATCCAGCCCTTAGTATTTTAAAAAATAATGTGTCTCTCCACTCTAACTAATCCCTAGAGATACTGTCATATTTGTTGCTCTTTAGTCACAGACCTGCCTCAGTGTTTCAAACCTTCTGTAACCTGCAATGTAGAATTATGGCAACCCTTTGTAAAGGGAGTTAGCCCAGTCCAATTTGGAGTTGCTTAGTGACTCTACAAGGCCTTGGTGGGCGGATCATATTTATGAAAACATAAGCCTGTTGTAGCTGTAATAAACAGAAGAAAAACAATTGGAACACTGAGTTTATATGAGGACGCTTTGGTGAAAATTGAAGGGTTTCTTGGCCCCCAACGAGCAGCAGCAACCTAGAGGACTCCATCCCCCAGTGAATAGTGCGCCGGGAGGCACGAGTGCAGAGTGGTGACCACAGGGGGTGGGGCCTCGCATCGTGCTCATGGCGCTCTCAGCAGTCCTGCTCCGTGGGACACTTTGGTGAAAATTGAACAGGGTTCTTTGCCCTCAACGAGTAGCAGCAACCTAGGGTACTCCATCCCACAGTGAACAGTTCACCAGGAGGCGTGAGTGCAGAGTGGTGACTGCAGGGGTGGGGCCTCCCATCACGCTTATAGCGCTCTCAGCAGTTCCGCTCCATTGGCCACGCCCGGGCCAAGGATGGGCCCATCCTGCGCCCGTCAGCGCCTGGAAGTGGCTTGGCTGGGCCACCTCTCTAACTCCCCAAGGGATGTGAGTATCTGATGGTTTCATCTTCGTTTTAGGGACCCCGAAATCTCCTGAGCTCATTTGCTAAATCTTAGAGTGTATACTTTGTGGATTGCTGATTGCGGAAGGCTTGCAGAAAGATGGGAAAGCATAAGGGAGAGGCAATCGCTGTAGGGGAAAAGACACCTAGAACACAGAACACAATGCCTAACCTTCCTTAATAATGCGGTAAGGGTATTATTGGAAGAAATAATTCAGGTGGAAGATCAGTTGGCCACCTTTGTTACTAACATTCCAATCACTGAAGCCCAAGTTGAAACCCCATCATCGGATATGATTGTGCCTGCTCAAATTTCACTGACAGTTGTTACCAATAACTTGCCACAAGAGGGATTATCTGTGTCAAAGCTAAAGCCAATCTCTGTGGACTCTCAGCCATCAGCTAATCCGGATGCTTCACCGGGATTAGTGAAGGCTGAGAAGGTTCCCACAATGCTCCCTACTCGGGTCCCAGGGACAAAGCTCTCGGGGAGAAAGCTAAGGAAACCAGCTGCACAGGAGGTCGTAGTGATGGATACGTGCAATGCCCATAGCCTTCCCCTGGATTGTACCCAAATAATTATGGATGCTATAGCCCCCTCTTACTAACTGTGTGATTATATGGGAAGAAAGATTGGGTAAAATAGAAGGAGGATTGGGTAATACAATCAAACTTTTGGAAAAGTTGGAATGTGGTCTTTTACAGCGGGTTGTTTTGCCATCGAGTGATCCTCTTTCTATGTTACATGCCCCAAATCCCATGGTGCCAGCCCCCCTCCCCCCAGCTAGAGCCCCTGTAATGCCGGCAGACATGGCCAAGGTCGGGGCTAGTTGTTCTATGCCCCCTCCACATGTCCATCAGGAGAGTGCCTGTCGCTCTAATATGCTTCCTACTCCCAGCGACAATCCTACGACCCAAGCCTCGAAAACCCTTGCATCCCATGAGCAGAGCAGGGGAGAAGTGGTGGCAAATTCCCTTATACTCCCCAGATCGCTACCAATATTATTTTAACAAGGGTGACTTCACAATTACCTCCTGCCTCAACACTGTATGTTAGTGTAATGGCCAATGTTCCTCCGCTTAAAGAGGGGGTACTAGAGAGTTTCCTCAAGATTAAAAATAAAGTTATCCACTGGCTCTCGAACCATTTGGGCCTTCCACATTGCTCATTGTTTGATGAAGTCATTATGGTGTGTAGGGTGGGATGGATTGGTGTTACTAATAAAACGGGTCATGGTGACTGTATTGTGGTAAATTTTAGAAGCTCTTGGAGGGTTGCACAGATCTTGTCTAGCAAGATTGATTACTCAAAGAGATCCAACATTACAATACTCCCATTGGGATTCTTCTACCCACCTAAGAGTGCTGGTTCCTTTCAGGAAACATTGGATGGTACATCCCTGAGGGTGGGGCGACCGCCTTTTCCCAATGTTTTTGTTAACCCAGCTGTGCAGCTTAGTAATAGATTTGCCCCTTTATCGGAGCTTGATGAGCAGGACTGACTTCCAGCCACACTTGTAAGCCGGGAGGAGGTTCCTAGGGGGAAGGAGGCTGGGACGGTTAACACACTTGGTATATTATGCTGGAATGTGGCAGGTATTAGCTGATGTCTGTGAGACCAACTTTCTAAAATCCCTTAGGACTATCTGCCTACAGGAGACCTGGGATATCTCAGGGTCCTCATTTTTGGATGGTTACACTGTCTTTCATAATTAAGCGATCCCTTTGGCACATGGTAGAGCCAAGGGGGCTGGTGACGTTTGTGACCTTAGGATTAGGTTGCGATATGGAGATAGTCCATCCACAAATCGGTAAATGTTCTAGGTGTCCTCCTAACTTGTCCTCACAAGATTTATTTGCTAATAATCAATGTCTATAATTCATTTACATCAGGAAATCCCCTAGTGATAGATTTAAAAGCATTTATGGAAGCTTTCTTCTGGCCCAGACTATCTCGCCAATGAATTTGTTATTGGGGGATTTTAACTTACGTCCTTGTTTGCTATGTGGTTCTCATATAGGAGAGGAGGACTCTCTTGTTGAAACAGAGCAGTCCCACTTTATTCATTCTTGTCAAGGAGACGTTCTAAAAGTCATGCTGTCAGAGTATAACCTTTTGAATCTTTTTACCAAACATGAACATAACTCCCCTGATGCAGTACCTACGTTCAAGGGAAGGGGCTTTAGTTCTACCATTGACATTTTTATGTATCGGCCTATCTTCTTCCTCTTCTTAGTTATTTTAAAATAGAATGTAACATTTGTAGTGATCATAACCCCCGTTTTAGCAGAATTTAGATGGTGTGACCTAGAGAGGACTAAAACTAGTCCATATAAGGACCCCTTTTACTCAAGGAGCAAGGCCATAGTTTAGGTTGGGGGAAGATTATTCCAGAGGATTTTCTTAGAAGGTTGATTCAATCATGTAGTGTTGATTTTGAAGTCTGTCTACAGCCAGATACAACTGATCAAACCATGCTGGCTTCTTTTGCTAATATTTGTAATGAAATAAAGACTGCCCTCACTAAGAAAGAGAGAAGGGTGGTGAAATCCAGAGCCAAATGGTTTGATAACAGTTGCACTAAGGCCCATAAAGACCTGATGAGGGTCCTGCATCAAAAACCAAGATCCAAAGAGGCAGTGAAGGTGGCCAGAACCCAATTCAATATGGCTTGGAGAAATCGGAAAAATGAGCTCAAAAGCAAAGCATGTGAACATTAATTTACTGCCTTTCAGTCAAGAGATGGTCCGTAAGGAGTGCCTGGGGATCTTTTTAAATTTTGCATTGACCTTTGGGCACCTTTAATCATTCAGCATGTAAATGTAGTAGTGAGAGGTCATATCTCCCCGTCCTGGCAAAAGTCGGTAATTGTTCCGATCTTCAAGAAAGGGAATCGAGCAGACCTGGCCTGCTATCGACCCATTTCTCTAGTAGATGCTGAAGTGGAGATTATTAGTCAGGTATTGCTGAATCGGCTAACAGAATGGGCAGAGAATGGAAAGATCTTGTCAGATATTCAATATGGTTGTAGAGCGGGTCGTGGAACGATCGAACTGAATTTGAATCTTCATTTACTGATCACCAAGTCACTATAGCCAGGAAAGAGTCTGTCCATTTGGCATTTATGGACCTCAGTACAGCCTTTGATACAGTGGATAGATCAACATTTTGGGCTGTACTGGGGGCCAAGGGGGTGGATTGCTCCCTTGTAGCTTCTCTGTGTGATTTACATGTTGGATTGAAGGCCTCAGTAAGATATGGCCCCAATAAAGAATGCACAACACACTTTCACTTGGGCTGATGAGTACGCCAGGGCTGTATTTTAGCCCCTCTGCTTTTTAAATTATATATTAACCAGCTAGAGAGATTTTTGGTGGCTAAGTGCAAGGATGTCCCATAGGTTGGTAATAGTCCGCTTCCTGCATTATTATACAAAGACGATACAGTACTTATTGCGCGCACAGCTAATGGGCTGCAACTCTTGTTAGATTGTTTTTATTAATATATGGACAATCTGGGCCTACAAACGAATATTTCAAAGTCATATGCTGTGGTGTTAGGCACAAAACTGCTAAAAATAAAACTTTTACGATAGATGGATACTGTATTGGTTACACCAACAAGTTTTGCTATCTTGCCATTTGGCTGGACAATAAACTGAATTGGGATTCTCTGATGAGCACTCATGTCCAGTCCTTTAACAGGGTTGACTATAGCATAGTTGCTTTCTCCAGGTGTCTAGCCCATACTCATATCAAAACCATATTGGATCTTTATAAAGCAAAGTGTG
Source organism: Calotriton arnoldi (assembly GCA_963921515.1). NCBI lineage: Eukaryota > Metazoa > Chordata > Amphibia > Caudata > Salamandridae > Calotriton > Calotriton arnoldi. Next base: position 3,113,432 of record CAWUFW010000215.1, on the reverse strand, counting down.
TCCCAATAGTATCATTAGGTTCGGAAATTTGGAGGTACAAGCCTTGTCACTCTATTCAAGTCTCTAAAAATACATTTTTCAGGAGGATTCTGAGGATACTGCAGAGTGTACCGTCGGAAATTGTGCATGAAGAACTGGGTACAGGATTTATTTTTAATTATATACAAATTCACCCCATACTACTATGGTTTTCTGTTTGGCTGAAAAATGACCTGGAATTTTACAGAAAGATCTTGAAAGACTGTTTAGGCCTGGATTTTAGTCACCTTATTCCATGTTTGCATTTTGTCAAAAGTATTCTGTGTGATCTTGGTAGACCAAAACTTTTTTCTGAGCCAGAGCAAATGACCAAATCAGATGTTCTGTGAGCCATGGAAGCATTTCGAGCTAAAGTGAATGGAAAAAAGGGCTGAATGTATGCTGTCCTAAAACTCTTGTACCCATTATGCTATGGTAAAAACATTGTGCATAATAGAGTTATATTTGACACTAGATATGCCAGTTTCGCACAGATAACTTCTGTCTTACTTTCGTTTGAACTTGTTCCCCCATCTTCTAGTAAGGTGGCATAGACCATCGGAGCCACCAACTTGCACTTGTAAAATGACTGCTGCATGGGATACTTTACATATAGTTTTTATTTGCCCTAAATTTGCATATTTACGTGATTTACACCATCTTCTCTTGCCTATGAATTTTGCACAAGTACGGCCTGCTTTATTATATCTCCAATTTTTATCCAGTTTTAAAGTTTGCTTTTATGTATCATGGTTTTTAGCAGTGGTGTTCCTCTCTGCTTTGTGAAACTTGATCTACTGTTTTAAGATAATTTTATGAACTTTTATGATTTACTGTGTTAGATCGAATAAAGTATTTTTGAGTGATATAAGCATCAAAATGCAATTTTGAGTGCCAGATGACTTCCAGATGTGTCCTTTATTCACAATTATTGTAGGTGGTCCAAACAGAATCCTCAGCATGGGGTACATAGGTATTTGAGGAAGGAGCCTGAATATACAGATAGGCCGTCTAATCTAGATGTGTGTGCTTCTCCTGTTTTGTGACAAATAATTCCCTAGATCGGGTGAACTGGTAAAGCGGGTAGGTTATGGGCAGGGAACATCCAGGAGAGAAGTCAATGCCTGACATTTGTATATAGAACCACATAACATGACTTTATACCATAGGGAAATATAGCAGTGCCTACAAAAATACCAATATCGATAAGTGGGTAAATTACAGCTATGTGTCTTGCTGTTTTTGCCTCTTTCGTTTTCCCAGAGAGGGAAATTAGTTAAACAAGAACGAGCACCATAAAAGGTAACAATGAGCAGTTATAATGGCGATGTAGAGTGCTGTATAACAAGGTCAAGTGTCCCACAGATTGTCCCTAGTGCACTACCAGTGCAATCCCTGGGACTGATGGAGCAGCTGACAGGCAGGAAGTTGTGCATGACTGGACTCCTGCATGAAGTAGGACATATGGTACTCCAAGTGGAGTCATTGCGCAGGCAGGTGACAGTGCAGTGCAGAGCACAAATAAACAGTTATGAGTTAAATTTAACCCCCTGAAATTCAGGTTGGTTTTTGGGGTACAGATTGTCCTGAAATAGAAAAAGCTGCAGAAACTGCGAGGCAGTCCTTTGAACCATGGTGACAATGAAACACTGTGAAAAAGTTACAAAACCATTAACATATATGATGTTGCAGCAACAACAGCAGTTTATGCCATTGAAGAACTATCCCCCAACAAACAGTTCAACCGAGTTAAGCTCAATCAGGGGCTTCCTAGGCCTGATGGGCAATCCTGCAGGACGATCTTCTTGTCATGGATTTTCTGAACCCACTGTGCCTCCTAGTGTTTAAAGAAAAGTGCAAACATTACTGAGCTGAAGAGGTTGCATGATTCTGGAGCAATAATCAAGATGGATGGATGTGGACATGGGTTCCAGGCACTCTCAGACTTCCAGGCAGAAGGAATTCACAGAGGCAGGCAGCCTAACCTTGGCGGGAGCTGATCCTCTTCAGCTAGCCCTCAGCCAGATACCAGTAGGTTTAAACAAGGAACCGATGCAGGAGAGATGAAACCCAGAAGCTACTCATTTCTTTCTCCAGGTCCTTTCACAATGAGCCCAAAGACTCCCTCACAGGACTGTTTTTGTTCCTCCCATTCCAATGATGACTTAAAACTAATCAGTCAGGGGAAGTGTCCTCATACTCGTTGAGCCGAGGCCACCTTCCTGGAGTGTCATCCTAACGTATGTCAGGGGCTTTCAAAATTGGTCCAGGAGGCTCCGTACATTCCAGATTTACAGAAAATTCACATAAGAAGAATTTGCATTCAGTGAATCTAAATGGGCATCATTTTAAAGGCATTTATCCTGAAAATGTGGCATGGATCAGGGTCTACTGGGCCTACAATGGATGCCCCTGGTGTAAGCAGATCACATAAAATCAATACAGAATGTAGGTCCAGTCCTCTTCTAGCTATACAGCTGGACCTCCTCGTGTAATGTTAGGGGCCAGCCACCCTATTTTTTTATTTTGTTTTTTGAATTGGGGGGTGTTGGTAAGTAGGCCCTTTGAAAACATTGAAACTGATTGAGGTGGATCTTGCATTACTTATAGCTTTTTTATGATATACTAATACTTTATCCCAATTAGTATCTGACAGTTGTGAATCAATCTCTCTCCTCCACCTTTCTTGGGTCAGTAAGAGCGTCATTGGATGCTATTTGGTAAGTGTGTTATAAATGGTGGAAAAGGTTTGTCGTCATGTATCGGATCAGATATTGCTGCTAGTGTAGTCATCTAAGGCAGTCTTCCCAGGAATTCTTCCCATATAAGTCGAGGGGGCCTGATGATTCTAGCACGGAAACGGAATTGACCAGTCAGAGTCCCAAATCGGCATCTAGCCTCATCACATTTATTATCTTCACATAAGTCTCTCATCGCATGATAACCTTCCTGAATCCATCCAGCAATACTAGTTTCATGTCACAACTTATTTTACAGCAAATAGGACTCCATTAGACTCCATATCTCTGCCCCAACCAAGTACCGGACCTTTTTCCATCATACGTCAATTCTAAAGAGATGTGGTCTAATGGCCAGACCTGCTGACTTTGGAACTGTGGGATCAGGTTCGAGTCCCACCAGCGGCTCAGCGTCGTGTGATTCTGGGCAAGTCACTTAATCTCTACATGTCTTAAAAAAACAGAAACAAAAATATTAATCTGACCTTTGGTAATGTAATCTGGTGATTGCGTAAAGAGCTGGAGTGCCCTTGTGCAGAGTTCATGCTATATATATATATATATATATATATATATATTTTATTTTTATTTTTTTATTTTATTTTAAACAGCCAAAACTAAATTGATGAGTCAGTCTACTAAGAGACTTACATCGGCTGGTTGTGGGTCTGCAGTCTGAGGTCATCAGAACTTTACCAGAGCTCCCTGCTATCAACATCTCCTCCACTTTTGTGCTTCCAGGAGAGACTTAAATCTGCAACAGAAATGATGAGGCTTAATTCGAGGCGGAGGCCCCGTCTACCGAGTTGAGGACACTCGTGTCACTTTTTGACGGATGTTCGCATCTGTCAAGTAAAGAAAGGCACCATGTTTATCAGGTTACTTGCTTTCCCCCTCTGGTATACTGGTACTTAACTGACATAATCCCACAGAATGGTTCTGGAGATGCTCAGCATTCTTGGCGAACATCTGTTTTTATTTGCCTTTTGGTAGCCTTGGGTCCTGTATTGGTGATAATAAGTAAAGGCAACAAGGACCAAACTGCAAAGGAAAAGGGTGGACTGGGTAAGTGAATCAGACACAACATGCCATAGCTTTAGCTTTTTGTAAATACTGGAGTAAAATCACACACAGTGTATGATTTAATACAATTGGGAGTGACTGCAACAGGCCCAACAACCAAATAATATTTTCCATTTTCATGCTATCTGACAGAAGCTAAAAAAAACCTGTGGTTAATTCTGCAGTCACAACAAAGAAAATTTGATTTTTGCAGGAAGTGAAGAGGTGGGACTGGACAGTGTTTGGCCGATTGTGAAAAATATTCCATAGAATCTTCTAGTGTGTGTAAATCGTGAAATCAGTGGAGTCGTTTCCCAAAAAAGAGCATAATCTATGATTCAGGCGCGACACCGATAATTTTAGTCAGTTTACCCTTTTGTCCAATTCACAATTGTCCTTAGGAGCGCGCTCCGAAAACTCTCTCCAGTCACACTTCTGCGTCAGGACGTAGCCTCAAGCAAGAGTTTCCAGACACGGGGATGACGCCACAGCTGACCGTACCGTTTCCGCGGAGGAGCTTGGAGCCTGACAAGTGACTGGCTCTTCATCAGCCCTGCCAGACTGGGGAAGAGCTGTCTCCTGTCTGCCAGGGACGTACGCTTGGCAACACTTCTCGTGACTTCTGTCAAACATGTTGACGCTTGACCTTGTTTCAGAGCCAAGTTGATCTTTTGGTTGACATTTGCAACGCAAGTTGACAACAGCAAATGCAATAATCGCTCGGAGCAGGCAACAGGTGTGTATATCCCACAGTGCATTGGCTACGCCACACCTGTGTCCAGATTGTATTGTATGGTAATTGCATTTATATAGCGCCTACTCCCCCTGACGAGGCGTCAAAGCGCTTTTTCGGCGAGTAGCACGCTACTCCGGAACCCATAAAGGATTACTGTTGAATTAGTATAGTGAAATATGAAATTAATTTGACCAGTGGATATGTTAATCTGTTATTTCGATTCAGAAGGATAGTGTGGGGATAGAAGAGGGAAAAGGTTTGCATTTATATAGGGCTTGCTACCCCTGGTGAGGTGTTGAAGCGATTTTAGGTGAGCAGCACGCAACTCTGGAACCAAAAAAGGATTAGTGGTGAGTTAGTCTGGGGAAATATGAAATTAATTTGAGCGGTGGACATGTTAGTCTGTTATTTGGATTGAAAAGGATAGTGGAGGGATGGAAGAGGGAAGGGTCTGCATTTATATAGTGCTTGCTACCATTGATGAGGTGTTGAAGCGCTTTTTGGCGGGTAGCATGCTACCCCGGAACCCAAACAGGATTAGTGGGGAATTAGTATAGGGAAATATTAAATTAATTTGAGCGGTGGACATGTTAGTCTGTTATTTGGATTGAAAAGGAATAGTGGAGGGATAGAAGAGGGAAGGGTCTAGAAAGTTTTTTTTTAGTTCATGGCAGTAGGAGGGGGTTTGGGATGAGTAAAGGGGAGGTGGAGGGGGTAGAGTCAGAGGAAAGGGTTTAGAAAGGCTTGTTTGAGAGATCTGAATAGTAAAAGAGGTGTGAGGATGCAAGGAGGTCTAGAGGAGGGAAGAGTCTAGAAAGGGTTATTTTGGGGATTGTAGTAGTAGAATGGGGTTTGGAATGAGTGAGAGAGAGAGAGTGGAGGTAGAATGCGCAAGCAGGACAATTGCCCCGTCTAGCAGGGATAGAAAGTCTTCTGAAGTGCACAGTGGCACCATCCAGTCTGATAGGCGTCCTTGGGTTCACATCATGCATCACTGAGTGCAGTGCTCAGCATCAGGGGTGTAGCTATCAGAGGTGCAGCGGCACCAGAGCCCTGAGGGTCCTATGAATCTAGAAAATGCTGTATTTTACTACCCTAACAGCAGCTAAAGAGGCCATTTTCCTTGCTTGTATCGCAGCCCATGGCATCCTTGCTACGCTACTGTTCAGGATGGCGCTGTTTCAGATGTGGGTAGATAGCACCCCCTCCCACCGTAATCCACCTTAAACTGAATTTCTTGAAAGTGCTCTCAAATTTCACTATCAGGAAAATTAGACACGGGAAGTACATTTATTTGACTTAGATTACAAAATTTAGTTATGCAGGGAATCCGGGATTTGAACCCAGGCTTCCCCGTCACACATAGTGCACCTAAGCCACTCACCAGATGAATTTCTTTTTCTCAATCCCCTTTAAAACCAGAAGACAGTGTTTTTGTACAAGTTGCTGCCTTGTGCTAAACTACGCCTGATAGGCGTTACATGGGTGGAACGTGGATATTCCCATGCATCCACCCATGTATTCTAAGGATTCAGAGATTTGCCAATACTGGTAGAGCTGGGAATGCGGCAGAATTGTATGCCTTCCCAGGGGAGGCAAACACAAGGAGATGATGGACGGAGTGCTGAAACTTTTCAAACACTCACCCCCAGTCACACATCTGGGTTGAATCCATCATCATTCTTTAGCTCACTTTGCCACCCCAGTTCAGACACAGCTATATGCAAATCAGTCTTGACCCTGTGCCTCATGGGAACAGTCCAGACCGAACTGCCAAGCCATGTCTTCCCTGGACCGGAATCAAGCATCCTGGGACCGGTTTTGGGCTAACAGCCCTCATCAGCCAGGCTAGCTTGAATCCAGTGGCAAAGTGAGCAAGGGACCCACGTCTGGGCATACCCTGCCAACTTAGGGCGAACAAAGCAAACACAAGGAGATGATGGACGGAGTGCTGAAACTTTTCAAACACTCGCCCCCAGTCACAGATCTGGGTTGAATCCATCATCATTCTTTAGCTCACTTTGCCACCCCAGTTCAGACACAGCTATATGCAAATCAGTCTTGACCCTGTGCCTCATGTGAACAGTCCAGACCGAACTGCCAAGCCATGTCTTCCCTGGACCGAATCAAGCATCCTGGGACCGGTTTCGGGCTAACAGCCCTCATCAGCCAGGCTAGCTTGAATCCAGTGGCAAAGTGAGCAAGGGACCCACGTCTGGGCATACCCTGCCAACTTAGGGCGAACAAAGCAAACACAAGGAGATGATGGACGGAGTGCTGAAACTTTTCAAACACTCACCCCCAGTCACAGATCTGGGTTGAATCCATCATCATTCTTTAGCTCACTTTGCCACCCCAGTTCAGACACAGCTATATGCAAATCAGTCTTGACCCTGTGCCTCATGGGAACAGTCCAGACCGAACTGCCAAGCCATGTCTTCCCTGGACCGGAATCAAGCATCCTGGGACCGGTTTCGGGCTACACAGCCCTCATCAGCCAGGCTAGCTTGAATCCAGTGGCAAAGTGAGCAAGGGACCCACGTCTGGGCATACCCTGCCAACTTAGGGCGAACAAAGCAAACACAAGGAGATGATGGACGGAGTGCTGAAACTTTTCAAACACTCCCCCAGTCACAGATCTGGGTTGAATCCATCATCATTCTTTAGCTCACTTTGCCACCCCAGTTCAGACACAGCTATATGCAAATCAGTCTTGACCCTGTGCCTCATAGGAACAGTCCAGACCGAACTGCCAAGCCATGTCTTCCCTGGACCGAATCAAGCATCCTGGGACCGGTTTCGGGCTAACAGCCCTCATCAGCCAGGCTAGCTTGAATCCAGTGGCAAAGTGAGCAAGGGACCCACGTCTGGGCATACCCTGCCTACTTAGGGCGAACAAAGCAAACACAAGGAGATGATGGACGGAGTGCTGAAACTTTTCAAGCACTCACCCCCAGTCACAGATCTGGGTTGAATCCATCATCATTCTTTAGCTCACTTTGCCACCCCAGTTCAGACACAGCTATATGCAAATCAGTCTTGACCCTGTGCCTCATGGGAACAGTCCAGACCGAACTACCAAGCCATGTCTTCCCTGGACCGGAATCAAGCATCCTAAGACCGGTTTCGGACTAACAGCCCTCATCAGCCAGGCTAGCTTGAATCCAGTGGCAAAGTGAGCAAGGGACCCACGTCTGGGCATACCCTGCCAACTTAGGGCAAACAAAGCAAACACAAGGAGATGATGGACGGAGTGCTGAAACTTTTCAAACACTCACCCCCAGTCACAGATCTGGGTTGAATCCATCATCATTCTTTAGCTCACTTTGCCACCCCAGTTCGAGACACAGCTATATGCAAATCAGTCTTGACCCTGTGCCTCATGGGAACAGTCCAGACCGAACTGCCAAGCCATGTCTTCCCTGGACCGGAATCAAGCAACCTGGGACCGGTTTTGGGCTAACAGCCCTCATCAGCCAGGCTAGCTTGAATCCAGTGGCAAAGTGAGCAAGGGACCCACGTCTGGGCATACCCTGCCAACTTAGGGTGAAGAAAGCAAACACAAGGAGATGATGGACGGAGTGCTGAAACTTTTCAAACACTCCCCCCCCAGTCACAGATCTGGGTTGAATCCATCATCATTCTTTAGCTCACTTTGCCACCCCAGTTCAGACACAGCTATATGCAAATCAGTCTTGACCCTGTGCCTCATGGGAACAGTCCAGACCGAACTGCCAAGCCATGTCTTCCCTGGACCGGAATCAAGCATCCTGGGACCGGTTTCGGCTAACAGCCCTCATCAGCTAGGCTAGCTTGAATCCAGTGGCAAAGTGAGCAAGGGACCCACGTCTGGGCATACCCTGCCAACTTAGGGCGAACAAAGCAAACACAAGGAGATGATGGACGGAGTGCTGAAACTTTTCAAACACTCACCCCCAGTCACAGATCTGGGTTGAATCCATCATCATTCTTTAGCTCACTTTGCCACCCCAGTTCAGACACAGCTATATGCAAATCAGTCTTGACCCTGTGCCTCATGGGAACAGTCCAGACCGAACTGCCAAGCCATGTCTTCCCTGGACCGGAATCAAGCATCCTGGGACCGGTTTCGGGCTAACAGCCCTCATCAGCCAGGCTAGCTTGAATCCAGTGGCAAAGTGAGCAAGGGACCCACGTCTGGGCATACCCTGCCAACTTAGGGCGAACAAAGCAAACACCAGGAGATGATGGACGGAGTGCTGAAACTTTTCAAACACTCCCCCCCCAGTCACAGATCTGGGTTGAATCCATCATCATTCTTTAGCTCACTTTGCCACCCCAGTTCAGACACAGCTATATGCAAATCAGTCTTGACCCTGTGCCTCATGGGAACAGTCCAGACCGAACTGCCAAGCCATGTCTTCCCTGGACCGGAATCAAGCATCCTGGGACAGTTAAATCTGGGCCTACATAACTATTCAAAGCAGCAGTCGAAGTGCATTAAAAAGTATGAATACTGCAATGGGGACGGGGTCAGTGAACGCAGAGATGGAATCAAAGGCATGACTAAAAAGAACAAAATATTCTGTAACTATTTTGTTGGTCTTTCAACATCAAGTAACTAGATATGAATAACACACATCTTAAATGAAAAATACATAAAGTTAAACTAATCAGCGGGAAATGCACTATTTTAAATTATGAAACCTCTGTTGGTTAATGCGATCACTACAGTTGTCTATGTGTGCAACCAGAAGCCCATAGAATTGAATCCTGTTTGGTGCATCACGGAAAAGAGACTTGTGTCTTGTTAGTGCTGCAAGGTATCTGAAAGCACTGTGAATGTGTAAGTCATTATTTTCAATGTGCATTACACACAATATAATATATGGTGCCACAAAATGTTCATATAAGTTTAGGTTAAAGATAAAAGTGCTTCTTAAAGTATAGATCTCAGTAATATATAGATTATACCTAGTGTAAACATTTTTTATAACTTTCCATTAAAAGTACACACTCCACAGCTCAGCTTGGGACACCTTTACAATACCTCTGAAAAAGAAAATATCTTTGTCTCAGGAAGCTTCAAGTGACTCCATCAATTAACCCCATACTGGCCCCAGAGCAGCTTTTACAATTGCAGATTTAACCAATTTCACACATTTACATTTCTTTTGGGAAGCAGGCACCCTAGCAAGAAGACTTGTTTTTTGTTTATCTGGCTACCCCTCCCTGGGGAACACAGCACAGGAGACTCCCTCCCTTCCACTTCAGCTGGGGAATTCTCATGGAAAATTATGGACGGGTGGTCAACCGAGAGACAAGGCAGTACCAGGAAAAGTGCACTCCTGAATCTATAGAGCAGCATGACTTTGATGAGGCGCATTCTGAAGTTGTCACATAGCCCTGTGTTGATGTCTCAGCACTAGCTCCCCTAGAAGTCCATTCCCCTCAAAGACAACCATAGTATACCTAGCAACGTTGTAAAGAAACCTTTGTAATTGGCAGTTACCCTCTGTGGCTAGAAATCATCATTTTAAATGAAAAAACAGCAACTATGAAACAGTCCGTCCCTGGATGTGCTTCTAAAGTTGTGAACTTAACTCTGGGCCAGTCTCCGATCTAATTGGGCATGAAAGGTCTAGGGCCCTAGACCCGCATTGCAGCCAAATTAGTGACACAGACACATAGTTGGGCTACTTTTAACTGGCCAAGGGCGCATGCACCCGGCCCCTTTTATTGGCAGGGTCACCTGACCGGTGACACTTGTGATGATGAGTGTGGGGTGAGTATGGAAGCCAGCCCTCAGGGAGTGGCTGGCAACATCGTTCATTTCTAGAACACTAGGACGTGTCCAGCAGAACACTACATCCTTCCCAAACTTTATTGAAAATAAACAAACAAGTCCAACCTGTTGGAGTAAATAAACAACAAAAAATATACCACTGAGTCTCTTCGGGCAGTCTGCCAGACAGTGCAGGATTGGTAAACAGGTGCTGCTGGGAGCACCCTGCATCATAGCACGCATCCGTAGTTCCACAAGATGACTCTGGGCAGGAATGCGATGTGGATGGAGTCCGGATCTCTTGACCACATGTCCGTGGGGTTTAGTCCATCTGTGTGTTCTTGTTTGATTCTGCCTGCGTTCATGGTGTTGGAGTGATTCAAACTGGGCAGTGCATCTTCTTTGAAGGCGTGCTGGCTCCCGTGAAGTACAAACTCGCAAAGACTAGAGCCGACAGTGCAATGTTTGGACATCTTCCTCTGAGGCCTCGTGCCTCCCCGTACCTGTCATCGGAGCAGCTTCAGACTCATCTCTCGTACCGGGATTCCCTCATACCAGAATTCCCTTGAGGTCCGATTCACTGGGTTTCCCCGGGACTGCGTGCACTGTGTAGTGCCTCACTTAGGCAGCGCTAAGGGGCCGCCGCTGAACTCCCAACAGGGCCACATCCAAGTCACTCGCACAACCACAAGGGTAGGTGATGCAATGGTCGGGTGTGCTCTCTTGAGCAGGACTCAGGTGCACGTGGGGTCTAACAGATGGTCTTTGGGTGATTAGTCTCCCACAGTGCCAGGAATGCCTCATTTGTCTCCAGATGTTTCACAGACATAAGGCTCCACTTTGGTGGTGCGATGCTCCTAATGTGGTTTTGGTGATGCACATGATAATGAGGCAATTTTACCATCTGACAACTTGTGCTACAGGTGGCAATGTCTTGCTTGGAGTGAGCATGACTGGAGGGACTTCGTAGCCACTCGCGGTTACTCTTCTTCTTTGGCATGTGCAGTTGCTAGCAGGGATGCCATCTATCTCAAGCAGCCGGTGACAGGTGGCTGGACGGTCGCACTTTGAAGCGTAGGGCAGAGACGGTTCGCACTTGCTGGTGACATACTATTGGTCCTCCCGCGTAGCTGTCTCCAGTGACATTGCTGCACTACAGTGGCTGGCTTGTGTTGGTGGATGCACTCTCCAGTAGTGGCAGGAGTCCTCGGTCTTGTGCTTCTTTCTTTCTCCTGTGCAGCTGTGGTTATCAGGATCTTCTGTGTGACTGGTTTTTCACACACCTTTCTCTCTTCTTCACTTCTTCTTCAAGCTGTGGCATCGTCCCACTCTCTTTTCCTCTCCAGCTTTCATTCACGAAGTGGTGTTGTGACACCCTCTACTCTTTTTCAACTCTTTTATGATGTGGCATCATGCCATGCTCTTCTCTTTTCTGACCAGGCCTCTCAACTATGATGTTCTCTTCACATGGACCTCCCTGGTCGGGTCCTGTTCATAGGACTGTTTCTCCTCTTCACAGTGGACCTCTCACAGGTTGCGTACTGTTCATAGGACGATTTGTCTTCTTTGCTGCGGACCTCTCAGGTACTGTCCTATCAGTAGGACATGAATCTTCGCGTCCTGTGGACCTCTCACAGACCCAGTCCCTTCCTCAGAGATTTTCTTGGCACTCCACTCCATGGACGGAGGGTCACCTTTCTTACGTCTTCTCTTCTTCGCTCGCGGGCATAGTGCTTGCGCCTCAAGGCTGCGCTGGTGCAGCACTTGGTCCTGCCTAAGTGCTGGCGTGCCTTGCAGGGTTGGTCACTCCGTGTGACATGCTCAACAATGGGCCAACGGTGGCCTTTCGGTGCTGGGAGTGGTCAGCTGGTGCAGCCTTGTTAGTTCAACATTACTTCCTACTCTCTTAGGGCTCTCTCTTTCCAGGGCTCCTGCTCGTGCTGTCTGATTTCCAGGTGCTGCCCTCTGCGCACCTCTGATCTCGTGCACTCGGTCTCTCACCTTTTGCAGGGTGTGTTCTTGTGAGCAGGTGTCCCGTTAGGCAGTGGTGGGGCTAGTAGACCGTCTCTCTGTGGTCGCCCTTAGCTGGCGCTGTCTGTGTTTGCACTTCTTGCTTGCGGTGGTGGCCTTTCACCACCAGGGGCTTGCTACACTGTGTTCTTGCTTGGGGTGGCAGCAGACGGCCGCTAGGGTGTGCGTAGTACTCACTTCTTTCATCGGGAAATTTTGCTTCTCCACATGTGGCCTCTGTTCTCTGGCCAATACGCATTCAGCTTTCTTGTTTCTGTAATGTTCTTCCTCCCATTGGGGCTGTGGCATGGTGGTGCGAGCAAGCATCACAGTTACTTCAAACATGCGCCGCGGCAACCTTACTGACGCTGCGGACCATGCTTCCTTGCTGCTTTGCTGTTTTGTGCTTGGCTGCCTTTGGTTTCACTACCTTGGTTGGACTTTTCTTGGCTTTGGTAGTTTTGGGCTTCATAGGGCTCTTTGTGATGGTTACCAGTCTCTCCCCCTCCTTGCAGTAACGACCAGCAGCCACCAGGGGGAAGTGTTGCACCCTCGTGGCCAGTATCTACTTTTCCTTCCAGGAAGGTCCGTTCACTTTTCTTGCTGCTGTGGCCTATTGCCACTGAGGGCTCATGTTTCTCTCCATCACCTTCACAGGGAGCAGTACAGAAGATATAATTCACCAATATTACGGTTATTGTTAACACATAACTACCTCAGCGCTGATGATTATTTGCTTAATTACTCAGAATTGCAACCTTGATAGTATTTTTTTACCATGATGCTTCAAAATATCTAGATAACATGCAGAATTGCAACATTTACAGTGTGGCCTAAATTACACACACCATCACTATTTTACTTAATTTTCATAAACATCTTCAAGCATGTTTCATATGACTAACACAAAATAAACATGTCTAAACTGTTTTTAAAAATTATCTGGGTTTAGGAACTTCTGTATTCCCAGTTACAGCCGATCACACAATTTTTCCCACTAATTATGATTTCATAAGCATCTTCCAAACCACACAGATGAGAACTAGACCCCAGAACAGATACCTAGAAGTGTGTCCATGCTAGATGCCATACTATTTTCCCATGTAATATGCTGAAAATATTGAATATCAGAGAAGGGCCTATAGCACTTCTGCACTCGCTGTGTACGTAGTTTATTTATTTGATTTATTTAATGCGATTTTATATAGCGCAAACTTTACCCGAAGGTGTCAGAGCGCTTTTCAAAAGGACCAGTTACATTACATAAGGACTTCGGAGTACATGAGTTACATAAAAGATACAAACAGAAAAACTCTAAATTCACATAAGAATGGTAGTAAGTACAAAAGTCTACTACAGATACAAGTGGTTAGAGTTACATATATACAAGTTGCAAATTCACTCAAGGAAAAGATACAAACAGATAAACTCTAAATTCACATAAGAATGGTAGTAAGTACGTAAGTCTACTACAGATACTAGTGGTTAGAGTTACATATATACACAATATGCAAATTCACTCAAGATTACATTTTAAGAAGCGATTAGGGTTGGACAATTATATATTACATATTTACAGAGCATGAAATTCTTGCCGTCGTTCAGCCAGGCCTTCAAGTCCTGTTGCACTCACGGCGGTGGTCTTGGGTCTGGAGGGATCCCCGAGCCTATATTTATTGTCTATTGTTTATAGTCTATATTTACTGTATTTCTTTTTATTTATTTGAGTATTATATAGCGCAAACTTGACCCGAAGGTATCAGAGCGCTTTACAGAGTAAGCACCACAGCAAAAATTATAATGCGCGTACTTGACCCGAAGGTATCAGAGCGCTTTACAGAGTAAGCATAGGAACATGACATGAGGTACATATAGAATAGATAAAATATCAAGTTGAATATATCTCAGTTGTCCCTCATAACTGACTCTAAACTGCTAGGGATTTGCCTTCGATCCTAGCAATTTTCCTATTGTGACAGTCGTATTCCAGGTGTAAAGTTACATTCTCATATAGTTTGGGCTTTTGGTTGTAAATGGGTCAGGAATTAAATATTGTACCTGTGGCTACCTGCATGCTTATTGAAGAGTGCTTTCAATGGACTGGTACTGAGTACCCGTCTTCCTTAAGGCGAAAGAAAGCGTACCAGGACTTTTCAGCGCTGGTGCCAGGGCCGGCTTTAAGGAAGTGCGACCGGTGCGGCCGCACTGGGCGCTAGCCTGTGGAGGGGGCGCTGACCTTAGGGGAGGGCGCTGTGTGAAGCAATAACATGATTGGAGAGATGAGGAGCGCTTTTGCCCAGTGGTAGTGAGAGAATCTGAGGAAGCGGCCATGGGGTGTTGGGGCGCCAAAAATGGTTGTCGCACTGGGCGCCACCAGCGCTAAAGCCGGCCCTGGCTGGTGTTATACTTTTTAATGAGAGACCACCTGCACTTCTCAGTTGGAAACTGACACTCGGAGATAGTGAGTAGCTGTACTTCATTATTTCTGTTTCAAGCACTTGCTAAAAATAAATCACACTCATTTGTAACACTTCTCGGTACCAAACAGGCACTCTGGTATAGGGAATAGCAGTACTTTAATATTTCCTTTCCAAGCACTGACCAAACATATGTAATTGTGTAGAATTTAACAGTGTTATGCACAACTCGTGTATAGTGCTTCAACACCTGCATTCGCATGGCCTTTGCAAGACAGAAAAAAAGAAACCTCAAGAGGTGGCTTTGGCAGTGTCTTGCTTACCTTTGGAATAATTGGCCTGTATGGGGATCTCTGTTTCTCTATTCAGACCAGTCCCTGCTGCTCTGAGTAGGCATTAGTCGCATTACTCTAGTCATGTTAATATTGTTGAAGCCTGTGGCGATGTATGGTCCTCAGAACCGTAACTTGTCCTGATAATAATGTGTATAGTGTGCATGTGCTTCCTTGCCGTGCAAGCCGTTGTCAGCTGCTATAACGTTGTGAATTTGTGTAAAACTCGAAAAATAAAGTTCTTAACAAAATATACATATTTGAAGTTGCCAGAAACGAAAGTTGAAGATAATGGAAAGGAGACAATTACAGTGATAAGCTACACACAGCGACTCCGGCCTACACACACTCACCAACCATGCTTGACTCACCCGTTGAGCCTTTGAGTCCGGTGCTGGAGCAATCCTTAACCAAACCAGACAAAACTAAGTCTGCCCGCTTACAGCCATCACCAATGCTTCACTGTAACATGGCGCTGCAAATGACCTGTTACAGAAGAATCTAAACCCCGCCGCTGACGAAGAACCTCAGCAATGTTGTGTACAAACTACCACCTGATTTGGGCCAAGTGGAGGCAATGTATCAACTACATTAGTTCAAAGAATCAAACCGACTCCATGACTGCTGTTCATGGCTGAGACCTAGAAAGAGGAAGTCTGCCCTGACTGATATTACAGAGCAGCTTCTGAGCTCCTTAGAAGGTGTCCAACAAGGAGCCTCAATACTACTCCTCGTCTAGGCTGCTATGAGACGATAAACTATGTCATCGTTTGCAGGTATGGAAGTACAGAGCTATGTCTCTCTCAGTTGGAAATACCATCACTCTCAGACCTTCCAAGCACCTCCTGAACAGTCAGATTACTTTGCAGAAGTTAGAAAATGCAATTAGTTTATCACCTACTGGCAAAGCCTCCGGCTTGAACGTCTTTGGTAAGGAATGGTACCTTAAGGAGAGGATGTGGCCTAATGGCTAAGGCGGTCGATCTCAAATCTGGGGAACCAGGTTCGAGTCTCGGCAATGACGCTCAACATCCTGTGATTCTGGGCAAATCACTTAATCTCTCTGTGCCTACCAAAAATGAATGTTTCCTTGTGTAACGCGACTGGTGCGCATGTAAAGCGCTTTGATACCTGATACCTTTGGGTCAATTTCGCGCTATATAAGACTCTGAAAAAAAAAATGGTATATAATATTCAACATTCAATTAGTATCAAAATTCACCTTACTATTTTTTAGTTTTTTTCAAGAGGAAAAAGTCCAAACTGTTTGAATGAAAGGTTTCTTATAGTCGACCCATTCTGGCAAAAAAACTGCTTCCCAGATTGTTCAATTTGCTTTGCAGACTGTTCAAGTCAATCATTTTTTTAAGTGTGGTGTGTCAGAGTATCATATTCAGAAATATTGGCTAACATAAATATTGGGTCCAAAATATTTTTACAAAAATATTGGCCTGATGGGTGTAGATTTTCTATTATTAACCTTAACGTGATAATATTTGTGTAGACTGTATTTACAACATAGTATTCATGCCAGATGAGGTTCTGATGATGATAAGTGGGCATCCCAGTCCAAAATGAGTTAATTCCAGGATGGTAAATAATTGTTAACACTCTGTATTTGTTGCCACAGATTAGAAATGCTTCCTATTAACGTTTTGCAGCCGGGTGTGGTACTGTTGTATGCGGATAACCCATGTCATTTGTATACTGGGGGGTTTGTGGTTGGGTCTTGAGACAACGCGCCTTACTCCTTAGTCCAACTGGTCAGCAACAGCATTATTTAACAATCTGCATGCATTATTAATAATAAATCCACAGTCTGCGGCCCAAATTAGAATTACATGAGTCACAAGAGAAGAGGGCCTTCTGTCCCTGCACCTCGTTTCCATTTTCAGTGAATGATTTGCAAAAATCTGGAGATATATATATGCTTTGGGATTGTCCAAGATTCGGTTGCTTGTGGGATACGTGGCAAAGCAGCTCATCATTAAGCAAACAAACGCTTGCCGTGTGTTAGGATGGTTTAAGGAGTGTGTGGGTATTACTTAATACTGCTGATACAAAAGTTTCTGCCATATTGGAACACGCCCTACTGCAGTGGTGGGGCGCAACACATCTCACAATCACAAAAATATACTGTGAAGTTAGAGTGACTAGTAATAGACAAGCACTGTTCTAATTCAAAGTCGAAATAGTTAGGTGCTTGGAGGCCATGTCCTCAAACGATTATCAGCATAATACATTTAGTAAAAATAATTATTTGACAAGATTTGTGATTCTTTTTCAGGCTTTGACATGTTGTCATTGGAATGCAGGGGTTGCATGCTTAATATCATAACTAGATTGGTATGGGATGGAAACCCCAGCCAAAGAGACAGTAAAAAATGAAACCCTACATTACGGTTCAGTGTCTAGGCACTTTGTGCTTTTGAAAAGTAATACTATGACAGGTCCCCAAGCGTTGTGCTTGATTTAATATGGCTATTCCAAAACGTATGATTGCAAATTATTAATTAAGGGCTGCTTTAAAAAAACAAAATTAAAACCCCAATTAAAAAAAAAATCAAATATAAAATGTAGCAGTCCTTGTTAAATGTGGTATATGACGAAGACGGGATTACACCTTCCACTTTACCATGAAAGTTTCCAGCTCTGCTATCTCAGCAGATATTTTGGTGTCTGTCAATAAAGACAGACGGTGACAAGAGTTGTGGAAATTGGGCACTTAGTAAAAAAGAGCAGAATTAAACAGTTCTCTGCCATTGTTTAAGAATTTGGTGTGTCCCTCAGGCATGTTTTGTTCATTTTTTTTAATTTCTCCAATTAAATAGAAGGTAAGATCGCTAGGGAAAAGAGCACGTTTATGGAATTTTTCCTGTGGGGGTTTCAGTTGACGGCTTTATTTCATCAGCTCCAAGGCTCCTCATTTGGGTTAATAGAACATAAGGATGTTTTGCAGGGCTGGGGTAAAGCTCCCACCCTTGAAATTAGCACATCTGAGTTGGTCACCTGTGTGCCCTGACAAATGATGCTGCCAAAGGAGCATATTCAAGAGGAAGAAGGATAATATGATTTATCGTCTCCGGCTCACCCACCCCTGCTCTCCTTCTGGAGTCATCATCATGGTATTGAAGTGCTACCAACCCTGAGGCATCCACGTGCTTGACAAGCACAGTTCAGAAGGAACAAATCCCTACAGATGAGTTTTCAAGGATTTCCTGAAAGGTAGAGACATTAACAGCTAGAAACGGATATGCTTGTAATGCGTCCAGTTTCAACATAATTTTTTAGCAGCATATTTGGTCTGTTCAAATAGAGCTCTCTGGCTAGATATGCTCTTGGACCCAGATTATGAACTACTACTGCTTGGCTCTTAATGTGGCAAACGTGTACCTTGTACTTAAGTTGTGAACCAAAATGCAGAGGCCAAACTTTTTCTTAGGACCCTGACCCTTGTGCTGCGGAATGCCAGGGTTGCCGAATGCCAATGCTGCCTGGTCTTGATTTCACTCAATGACTCCTTCTTCCAACACTGACTCTTCTTGTCTCTTTAAAACATTTTTTTTTATTAGTTTCAGTTTAACAGCAGTGACGAGCAGTAGATAACTTAGTACAATATAAGGTATTGTAGGATTCGTTATAAACCAGCAGGAAATTATTGGAAAGGAACATAGCGAGGCATAGCCGACCAGCAGACGTTTATGGAGGGGGTTAGGTGACGTGACATGATGAAGGAGTTTTATGGGGTGGGAGAGAGGAACTGAATGTGGGACGCTATGCGTCTGTGTCTTGGCTGGAAGCGTCAGGGGCAGGGGCACATTGGGGGGACTGGAGGGTAAGGGGGGAGAGTCCGGAGCTTGCGCTAGGAGATACAGTCTGAGAGGTTGCCATATATCTTTTGGACAGGAAGTGAGGGGCAGGAGGGGCAGGAGGGAGGAGTATACCTCACTTGTCAGCTCGCAATAGGTCTTGCTGCAAAGCCAGGCTCTCACGGTGGAACGCACACCGCTGCCCCAGTGCAGGGCGATCTCATGCTTAGCCAAGAGTAAAGAGATTGCGGCAAATCTACGGGCAGCTGTGGGGAGAGGGGCGACATTACCCAGGAGGGCCATGAGCGGGGAGGGGTCGACTGGTACAGAGACCATCTTGGAGAGAACCTGAAACACTTCAGCCCAGTAGGAGGCCACTGGTGGGCAGGTCCAGGTTAAATGTGGAAAATCTGCATCCGGGCCATGACATTTTGGGCACAGAGCGGATCTAGAAGGGCCGATGTTGGCTAGTCTGAGGCGGGTAACATAGGCCCTGTGGAGGATGCGGACTTGTAAAAGTTTATGTCTGTGATTGGGTGAGATCAGTCTCGTCTGGGCACAGCAGAAAGCCCAGTCTTTGTCAGTGACTGGATGTCCTAGATCCTCCTCCCAGCGCCTCCGCACTCCCTCCATGGCAGGTCGTTTTAGGGCCATGCATGCACAATAAAGTTTAGTGAAGAGGTGGGAACCGTCGGGGTCTGATATCAGAAGGGTAAGTGGTGTTGTCATCAGGGGCAAGCAAACAGGACGGAATCTGGGAGCGCAGGGCACTATGGAGTCTGTTAAAAATGAACCTGTCCATAAATGGAGTCGAGGAGCATGTAGTGTAAGGGTTGTGACATAAAACATGGCCTTCTGGAAACGACTCTTCTTGTCTCTTTATCTTGTACTTGCAGATTCTTTTTATCCCTGTTTGCTCCCTTCGTCACTGTTTCCTTCATTCTCACTTGTCTTCGTTTCTCTCTCTTGCTCTGGTTCAAAACTAATGATGAAATATAAGTCCTGGTCTTGGAAAATGAATGCCATTGCCCACCACCTGCAACTACTGGCACAACTCTAATCTACTGTGCACCACTGCACTCTAAGCCACTTCACTCTATGCCTCTTTACTGTACTCTGCCCCAATCTACTCTAAGCCAGTGCACTCTACCTGACTCTACTGTGCACCACTGCAGTCCTTCCCACTGTAGTCTACACCACTCCAGTCTAGGCCACTCCACTCCACGCCACTCCACTCTGCAACACCGATGCACTCTACGCCACTACTCTATACAACTCCACTGTACCCTGCACCACTCCACTCTACGCCACTTCACTCTACTCTGATCCAATCTACTCTACACCACTGCACTCTATGCCACTGCAATTTACAGCACTCTGTGCCGCTCCAATCTATGACACTGCAGTCAACGCTGCACCACTCTACTCCACTGCACACTATGCCACTACTCTGTTGCACTTCTATAAAGGGGGGAATGATTCAGTTCAGGTAAGACAGAGAGTGGAATCAAAATTAACATCAATATACACAAAAATACCTCTGACACCATCAATCAATTATCCATTCTGCCACAATGGTTATCTGAATTAACCCTGGGCTACCATTTATTTATGGATTCATTTTATATTTTTCAAATGAAAAAAAGAGGTTGCCAACACATTATGTTTTATGACATATGACCCCTTCTATTAGGAAACAAACAATACTTGAAACACAAGTACATAACACATAAACGCTATTTACATTACAAACATTAATATGACCTAATACTTAGACAAGAGAACATACAGACAAACTTGTTCCAGGTTAGAACAATGCTTTTGCACATTTCTTATTAACAACAATGGTCAGTCCTACTTCATTATCGTGTAATTGGGACTTTATTTTGTTCAGTCCTCAATTGTTTCCTTATTCAGGCCCTAGAGAGGTCAGGGACTTATTTACAAACTCTAACACAGAGCATCAACTATTCAGCTCGTGTGTGCCTGATATGGAACGGTGTCTTTGAATTTGGTAGCTCTGAACCTCTCTCTTTTTAACAAGCCAACGCGTTTTGACCTTCAGTTGATAGGACCAAATGCAAAATTTCAGACGAAGGTCTTCATCAGGGCGGGGTTTTAGTCTGGTAGGACTTTGGGTGCCATTTTGAGGCTACTCTGTTGCACTGCACTCTACCCTGGACTCTACTCTTCACCACTCCACTCCTGTTCACTCTACTTTGAAACAATGTACTCTACGCAACTGCACTCTACACCACTCTGCTCCACTTTTTGCCACTCCACGTCACTGCACTCTACGCTGTGCCACTCTATGCCACTGCACTGTATGCTATGCCACTCTACTCTAAACCACTGCACTCTACGCCAATTCACTCTACACCACTTTACTCAAAACCGATGCACCCTACACCACTTTACCTATGCCAACTACTTTACACCACTGCACATTATGCCACTATACTCTACAACATTCTACTTTATGCCACTGCATGCTACGTCACTCTACATCATTGCGCTCTATGTCACTGCACTCTACAACACTCTATTCTACTCTGCACCACTGTATTCTAAGTCGCTGCCCTCTGCACCACTCTACACCAATGCACACTATACTACTGCACTCTACGCCGCTCCATTGCACTCTATGCCACTGCACCACTTTACTCTATGCTAATACACTCTACACCACTCTACCCTGCAACACTCCACTCTACCCTGCAGCACTCCACTCTACCCTGCACCACTCCACTCTGCCCCACTCCATTCTGGGCCACTTCACTCTACGTCACTCTACTCTGCAACACTGCTCCCTCCGCCACTGAACTCTATGGCACTCTACATCGCTCCACTCTACGCCACTGTACTCTATACCAATCCACTCTGGTTCAAAACTAATGATGAAATATAAGTCCTGGTCTTGCAAAATGAGTGCCATTGCCCACCACCTGCAACTACTAGCAGAAAGTTGGCATTGCAGGCTCGGAGCTAGACGTATGTACCTCTGTCACACAAGTGTTGATTGCAAAAACTCACATGCAGCTCTCCTGTTTTTTGGGTAAAACTGAAATGTGCCAAATTACGCCACAGGAGGAAGTAGTTTATATTATGAATGGATTGTTTAATCAGTTTATGAGTATCCAGGCCACTATTATGTCTTTTCTTAAAGACTTATAAGAATATCCTTTTACACTTTGAACTTTATAACCTACTATTTGAGTGGCATATGTCGATCTTAGTGGTGATTTTGCTTTTCCATCACATGCTAATGACCTTGCTGCTGTTTGTATTTTGCGTTCTAGCCCTGTGTCAATATTTTTAGGTTTGATGTGTATAGTGGTTACGCCATTCATGACAAAAATATTGTATTCTATATTTACTGAGAGTAAGGGCTTTGGGACAGCCTCTTGCAGTCATTTACTTGTTTTGTTAGGACCTTTCAGCAATTGCTTTGAGACTTTGTCAGTCACATCTTGGATCAGGCCAAAGCAATATTTTAGTCTCACTGTTTTTCTGGTGATGGAGTGTGTCCTTCGGGCTCCAATGGAATGCACAAAGTGCTGCTTTACAATTTTACAACTGAAATCGGTCAGCCTGAAGCAGTGGGAAGCGAGTGCTAACAAAAGCATCTGAAGAGTGGATGCTATAGAAAACAAAGTAGCCTTTTTTAGGTTGCAGCATACTAGACAGCACAGCTGTCTGGTTTGCTAATTACATCTTGGGGACATTCAGAAAGTTGTCCTAAGAATGCATTGCGCCTGTTGCTTACCATTGGCTTAAAGGTTTGTAATTCACATTTTCTGGCTTTCTATTTGCTTTAGGCTCTCCAGCTCGAGTCCGTCCCTCCCATTGACCAAACCTTATTTACTGTATTCTTCCACGAACTTGCTTTCTGTAAACAGGCCTTTAAATCTTGTTCTTACTTTGTCACATTTGCTGTGTATTCAAAGCCAGAGATCGAATGTTAGACTGTGTCTTTCAGGGAGCTTGGTGTTTATTTTTCTTTCTCTGACTTCAAAGTGAGAGGATTTATGTGACAACCATGCTGGCTCTGGAGAAATGCCTGAGGATGGCTGTACTATGTTATTTCTTTTCTAGCACACACATTTTAAATGTCTGTAAATTAACTGGGCTGAGGATCTAATCGAATACACCTTGTGATGACATTTCCACACATTGTTTGTGCGCTGTATAATTTTTATCAGTAACACTGTATGCACGTGCAAATGTAATGGTCATTTCAATTGAAGATGTGTTGTATGTAAAGGCAGCATGCTACCATACCATGCATACTCCACATTACCCCACTCTACTCTGCACCACTTCACGCCGCTGCACTCTACTCTTCACCACTCCACACTACGCCTCTCAACTCCACACTGTCACTGCACTTTTCTCTGCACCACTCCACTCTATGTCAATGCACTCTACCCCACACAACTCTACTATGCACAACTGCACTCTTCTCCACCCCGCGCCACTCAATGCCACCCTACTCTGCAACACTGCACACTACACCAATACACTCTAGTCTGTATCACTCCACTGTATGCCAGTGCACTCTATGCCAAACCCCTCTATGCCACTCTAATCTACTCTACACCACTGCACTGTACTCTGAAACAATCTACTCAACGCCACTGCACCCAGCACCCATGCACTCAGCTCCACTCTACTCTGCACCACTCTACGCTACTGCACTCTATGCCAATGCACTTTACACCACTTTGCTCAAAACCAAGGCACTCTACGCCAGTCTACTCTGCACCACTGCACTCTATGCCATTGTTCTCTGTCACTGCACTCTAAACCACTCTATTCTACTCTGCGTCACTGCACTGTACGTCACTTTACTCTGCGCCACTGCACTCTATGCAACTCTACTCTGCGCCACGGCACTCTATGCCACTCTACTCTGTGCCACTGCACTTTACACCAATGCACTCCACACCACTCTACTATACACCACTACATTCTACAACAGTTTACTCTACAACACTGCACTCCCTGCCACTCTGCTTCATGCCACTCTACTTCATGTTACTCTACACTACTGAACTCTACGCCACTAAACTCTTCATCACTCCACTCTACGCCAAGTCATTCTAATCTACTCTGCCCCACTGCACTCTACGGAACTCTACTCTATACCACTGCACTCTACTCCACTTCACTCTACTGCACTTCACTCTACTCTGAAAACAATCTACTCTATGCCACTGCAGTCTACGCACTCTATTCCACTCTACGCCACTGCACTCTGTGCCACTGCGCTCTGCACCACTTTACTCAAAACCAATACTCTCTACACCACTGCACTCTATGCCAATCTACTCCTCACCACTTCACTGTTTGCCACTATACTCTATGCCACTGCACTCTATACCACTCTACTCTACACCATTGCACTCTACATCACTTTACTCTGCACCACTGTGTGCCACAGCACTCTACACCAATGCACTCTACTCTACACCACTGCACTCTATGACACTCAAGTCTGCAGCACTGAATTCTGTGCCACTCTACTCTGCACCACTCTACTCTGTACCACTCTAGGCCACTGCACTCTACTTTGCACCACTCTACGAAAATGCACTCTACACAACTCTAATCTGTGCACCACTGCACTCTACGCCACTTCACTCTATGCCTCTTTACTCTACTCTGCACCAATCTACTCTAAGCCAGTGCACTCCACCTGACTCTACTGTGCACCGCTGCAGTCCTTCCCACTGCATTCTACACCGCTCCACTCTACGCCACTCCACTCTACGCCACTCCACTCTGCAACACCAATGCACTCTACGCCACTACTCTATACAACTCCACTCTACCCTGCACCACTCCACTCTACGCCACTTCACTCTACTCTGATCCAATCTACTCTACACCACTGCACTCTATGCCACTGCAATTTACAGCACTCTGTGCCACTCCACTCTGACACTGCAGTCAACCATGCACCACTCTACTCCACTGCACACTATGCAGCTACTCTATTGCACTGCACTCTACCCTGCACCACTATACTCTACTCTTCACCACTCCACTTCTGTTCACTCTACTTTGAAACAATCTACTCTACGCCACTGCACTCTACACCACTCTGCTCCACTTTTTGCCACTCCACGTCACTGCACTCTATGCTGTGCCACTCTATGCCACTGCACTGTATGCTATGCCACTCTACTCTAAACCACT
Source organism: Calotriton arnoldi (assembly GCA_963921515.1). Lineage (NCBI taxonomy): Eukaryota > Metazoa > Chordata > Amphibia > Caudata > Salamandridae > Calotriton > Calotriton arnoldi. Next base: position 3,088,345 of record CAWUFW010000215.1, on the reverse strand, counting down.
GCACTCTACGCCAATTCACTCTACACCACTTTACTCAAAGCCGATGCACCCTACACCACTTTTCCTATGCCAACTACTTTGCACCACTGCACATTATGCCACTATACTCTACAACATTCTACTTTATGCCACTGCATGCTACATCACTCTACATCATTGCGCTCCACGTCACTGCACTCTACAGCACTCTATTCTACTCTGCACCACTGTACTCTAAGTCACTGCCCTCTGCACCTCTCTATGCCAATGCACACTATGCCACTGCACTCTACTACACTGGACTCTTCGTGACTACACTCTACGTCACTCTACTGCACTCTACACCACTGCACTCTACGCTGCTTTATTGCACTCTACGCCACTGTACCACTTTACTCTATGCTAATGCACTCTACAAAACTCTACCCTGCACCACTCCACTCTACCCTGCAGCACTCCACTCTACCCTGCCCCACTCCACTCTGCCCCACTTCACTCTGTCACTCTACTCTGCAACACTGATCCCTCCGCCACTGAACTCTACGCCACTCTACATCGCTCCACTCTACGCTACTGCACTCTATACCAATCCACTCTGAGCCACTCTAATCTACTCTGCACCACTCCACTCTACGACACTCTATCCTATACCACTGCACTCTACGCCACTACACTGTACTCTGAAACAAACTACTCCATGCCACTGCAGTCTACGCCACTCTATTCCACTCCTTTCTATGTCACTCCACATACTTTACCCAAAACCAATACACACTACTCCAATGTACTCTATGCTACTCTACTCTACACCGCTGCGCTCTACGACACTCTACTCTGCAGCACTGAATTCTGCGCCACTCTCCTCTGTACCACTCTACGCCAATGCACTCTACACCACTCTAATCTACAGTGCACCTCTGCACTCTACATCACTTCACTCTACACCTCTCTACGGCACTCTACATCGCTCCACTCTACGCCACTGTACTCTATATCAATCCACTCTGAGCCACTCTAATCTACTCTGCACCACTGCACTCTACAACACTCTATCCTATACCACTGCACTCTACGCCACTACACTACTCTGAAACAATGTACTCCATGCCACTGCAGTCTACGCCACTCTATTCCACTCTGTGCCACTCCTTTCTATGCCACTCCACACACTTTACCCAAAACCAATACACACTACGCCAATGTACTCTACGCTACTATACTCTACACCGCTGCGCTCTACGACACTCTATCCTATACCACTGCACTCTACGCCACTACACTACTCTGAAACAATGTACTCCATGCCACTGCAGTCTACGCCACTCTATTCCACTCTGTGCCACTCCTTTCTATGCCACTCCACACACTTTACCCAAAACCAATACACACTACGCCAATGTACTCTACGCTACTCTACACCACTTCACTCTACACCTCTCTACTCTGCACCATTCTACTCTAAGGCCAGTGCACTCTACCCCACTCTACTATGCACCACTGCACTCCATGCCACTGCACTCTGCACCACTCCAGTCTAGACCACTCCACTCTACGCCACCTCACTCTGCAACATTGCATTTTATGCCAATGCACTCTGTGCCCCTACTCTATACAACTCCACTCTACTCTGCACCACTCCACTCTATGCCACTACATTCTACTCTGAAACAATCTACGTTATGCCACTGCACTTTACATCACTCTGCGCCACTCCACTCTACCTTAAACCATTGCACTCTATGCCAGTTCACGCTACACCACTTTACTCAAAACTAATGTACCCTACTGTACCTATGCCAATTACTTTGCACCACTGCACTTTACGCCACTATACTCTACAACATTGTACTCTATGCCACTGCACGCTACATCACTTTACATCATTGCACTCTACATAATTGAACTGTACAGCACTGTATTCTACTCTTCACCACTCTACTCTACATCACTGCTCTCTGCACCACTCTACGCCAATACACTCTACGCCACTGCAATCTACATCACTGCACTCTGCATGACTGCACTCTATGCTACTGCACTCTATGCCACTCTACTGCACTCTACACTGCTCTACTGAACTCTACACCAATGCACTCTATGCCATTGCACCAGTCTACTCTATGCCAATGAACTCCACACCACTCCACTCTACTCTGCACAACTCCACTCTGTGCATCTTCAGTCTGAGTCACTCTACTCTGCAACACTGCTCTCTCTGCCACTGAACTCTTCGGCACTCTACATCGCTCCACTCTATGCCACTGTACTCTATGCCAATCCACTCTAAGCCACTCCAGTCTACTCTGCACCACTGAACTCTACGACACTATGTTCTATACCACTACACTCTACGCGACTACACTCTACTACTCTACTTTGAAACAATCTACTCTATGCCACTGCAGTCTACGTCATTCTATTCCACTCTGTGCCATTCCTTTCTATGCCACTTCACACTACGCCACTCTATTCTACACCACTGCACTCTATCCCACTGCACTCTACAACAGTGACCTCTGCACCACTTAATTCAAAACCAATGCACACTGCACCATTGCACTCTATGCCAATCTACTCTGCACCACTGCACTGTATGCCACTATACTCTACACCACTGCACTCTACACCATTGCACTCTCTCACTTTACTCTGAACCACTCTACACCACTGCACTCTACGACACTCTACCCTACAGCACTGCACTCTGTCACTGAACTTTATGCCACTCTATGCCACTACTCTGCGCCACTTTACTCTATGCCACTGCACTCTACTCTGCACCACTCGTTCCCACTCTACTGCACTCTACGCCAATGCACTATATGCCACTCTAATCTACTCTGCACCAGTGCACTCTATACCAGTGTACTCTATACCACTCTACTATGAACCACTGCAGTCTTTGCCACAGCACTCCACACCACTCTAGTCACGGCCACTCCGCTCTTCACCACTGCACTCTAAGCCAATGCACTCTACGCCACTTCTCTACACCACTCCACATTACCATGCACCACTCCACTCTACTCTTAAACAATCTACCCTATGCCACTGCACTCAATGCATTCTACTCCACTCTGCACCACTCTACTCTACGCCATGGCAATCAATGCTGCACCACTCTACTCTACACCACTGTACACCACTGCGCTCTATCCTGCAGCAGTATACCCTACCCTGCACCACTCCACTCTACTCTGAAACAACCTACTCTACACCACTATGCTGCTCTAATCCACTCTATGCCACTGCACTTTATGCTACGCCACTCTGCACCACTGCAGTCTGCACTGTGCCACTGTACTCTAAACTACTGCGCTCTATGCCAGTACATGCTACACCACTTCACTCAAAACCAATGCACCCTAAGCAACTGCACCTATGCCAACTACTTTGCACCACTGCACTTTACACCACTATACTCTACAACATTCTACTCTGTCCACTGCACTTTACGCCACTGCATTCTATACCACTTTACACCTGTGCACTCTACGTCACTGCACTCTACTCCACTCTCTTCTACTCTGCACCACTTTACTCTGTGTCACTGCTCTCTGCACCACTCTATTCTGCAACACTCTACAACCCTGCACTCTACTATCCTGCACTCTGACACTCTACTCTGCATAACTGCGCTCTAAGCCACTGAACTCCACTCTACTCTGAACCACTCATCTTTGCACCACTGCACTCTACGCCACTGCACTCTACGCCACTGCTCTCTACACCACTGCACTCTACACCTCTGCACTCTAAACCCTGCACTGCTCCACTCTACCCTGCACCACTCCACACTCTGACATTTCACTCTATGCCACTCCACTCCACTGCAATCCACTCTGCACCGATGTACTCTATGCCGCTGTACTCTATGCCACTGCACTCAATGCTACTCTATGTCAATGCACTCTACGCCAATGCACTCTACACCACTTTACTCAAAACCAGTGCACTCTACTCCATTCTACTCTGCACCACTGTACTTTATGCCACTTCATTCTAGAACACTCCACGATACCCCCTCTATGATGCTCTATATCATTAAATTCTGCTCCACTGACACGCTACTCCACTCTATACCACTCCACTCTACATTACTCTACTCGACTCTATGCCATTCTATGACACTACTCCACGCTCTATGCAACTCCGTGCCTCTTTGCTCCTCTCTATTCTATGATACACAACTCCACTCCACTTTAACACTCTACTCTGCTCTACACCACTCTTCTCTACTCTATGCAATGCCACGCCACTCTTCACCACTTCACAACACTCTATGCCACTCGACGACACTCTACTCAGCTCTGACAATGTACTCTACACTACCCCACTCAACTCTACAACCTTCCACTCAACGACGCTTTACTACCTCCATGACACTCCACAACACTGTACACTACTCTGTGACGCTCCATTTGACTCCTGTCCACGTCACTCAACTGCACTGTAGGCCACTTCATAACACTCCACTCTATGCCACTTTACGACACTGCACTTTCCTTTACCCCACTAATTTTTAGCCATGCTGAACCGCATCAACTCTGGTGTACAACATCACAAAAACATATTGGCAAAGCAAATAGCTCTTGGATAGGCGAGACCTGTTGGCTTTACCAATGCTTGTTCTCTGTAGCATACAGTTTTCATATGCTTTCACCAGCTGTCACTCCCCAGTGCTGACGGGCAGACAAGCATTGGCTGGCATTGACCTTTCTATATAAAGCACATGCAGGGTCGATCCACATGGCAGCCAATTGTCAAACAAATTTCCTTTGTCAATGCCTGTATTTTTGTGTCTTGATATTTAGAACTGTTGTGTATTCTCATAAGTGACTGGCTTCTGTGTCAGAACACTTCTTTGTTTACCGACTTGACAACTACAACGAATGGTCTGGCACAGCCTTCAGAGTCAGAAAGAGCAGAATCCACTCTGCATGCTGAACGGTATTGTGACCTCGCCGACGTCCAAAGAGGACCAATCTTCCAAGAGCTGCCATTCACCGCAGACTCCGATATTCCTTCCCCTGGATTGTGATAAGGTTAAACCAAGACCTGCCTCAACATAATGGTCAGCGCTATGACGATTACCTGTCACAAAGCACCGCATTAGAAAACAAATAATATATTTTTTCTGGGGTGCATATTGACACGCTTTACATTTAAGACAGCTCACAAAGTCAGTGGGAAAATCTTGTTACTTTGTTTTATTCCCTTGTCCTTATTTGCGAGAATCTTGATAAGAGTGGCTGAAGATGTCAGAGTGCGAGAGGAACCTTCCCATATTTAATCCATACTCCGAGCTGAACCTAACTGCTTCAGATTTAGATAAGATAATCTCGGCCAAATCTTCCCTTGAGCTGCTGTGGAAGAAAGCCAGAAGGGTTCCCATCGTACCCACCTGGACTCCATCATTTGTTTATAAACCTCCTCATCTGCACATATGACGCAGCCATTCAAAGTTATTGTTGGTGTAAGAAATCAATAATCCCCCCCCAAATTTGATTGTTATGTTGAAAACATAATAAGAAAACGTGTTGAACATCTCTTGCTTTAATAATTTAATTTCAAAACAATGGTGAAATTATATGTATTGAGGTAGTTAATCTGGAACCTGTTGTTTGATCTGTTTTGACACCATGGTCACAGTTTCAAATCCTGGTGGGTCACCTCCGCCTTTCAGCATCCCTTGACCATTAAAGAAGACCGTTGAGTTGGGTAACAAAGAACAACTGCCGCCACAATAAAGAGGTGGTGGGGCAGGTAGAGGGGGCTCGGGGGAGCGCGCAGGGCGGAGTTATAATAAAAAATAAATTTTAAATAAAAACGTACCCTCCTCGCACTCGGCATACTCCTTCCTGGTCCCAGCAAGCTTTCATGTGAGAGCAGCACGGGGATTGGTCTGAGCGGGCAGGAAAGACGCCCTGCTCAGGCCAGGGAGTCTGTGGGGTTTCTTCACCCCGGCTGCTCAATGCAGTTGGGCTGGAGAAAACCTAAGTGCGCATGTGTGTTTTGGTCGGCCTGAGACGGCCGGCGAAAACACATATGCGCACTGAGGGAGTGAAGTGCACGTCACACTCCTCCTCCCAATGCCCCGCCCCTCCCTCTGCAAGCTGGCTCAGAGCCGGAAAATGAAAAATATAATGATGACATTGCTTTATTTTTCATTTACTGGCTCTGAGCCAGGCAGTGGGGAGATGCTCGTCCGCCATTGCATAGAAGCCGCCACTGTGTTACACAGCACCTAGAAACCCCACAGGTTCATACTCCAGACCTTGTGAATTAGTGGGGTCGTTTTTGTGACCGATAGATTAATAATACCCAAACACATGCACCACTCCTGAGCTCACCAAACGAATGTCATATATTTAAAAGAACCAATAACTGGCAGCACCTAGATAGACAATTAGCTAGTATCACATCATGTTGTGACTGTGCGATACCCCAAGAGTGCTTTTTTCTCCAGGAAGCTTGGTTACATGTCCACTGTAATAACTTAAATCATAGACAAAAAGCTCTCTGCCTTTAAAAAAAAAAAACAGTTGAAAAAGGGTAAAATAAGAACATTCGAGGAAGGTAGAGTGAAGTTCTATATTACTCCAGCATTGGTAGGGCTTTAAAGCTTACTTTAATAACCCTTCTCAATAACCTTGTAAAGAATGTATTAAAATGTAGGTTCGACATTTTCTCCTTATTAAAGAAGCTGGGGGGAGAGGGAAGGGCTCAGTCTTCTTTTTTTTTTTGTTTTGCAAATGTCCAATCGACAAGTCTTCTATTAAAAGAGTTGAGCACATTGTTTTTGAATCCAAAGTATTAAAAGTTAACATGAGCTTGGGGAAGGCTAGTATCAGTACTAGGTGTAGAATGAAGGATCAAACTTAGCCCTTGAAGTGGCAAAGGTTCAATTTTGCATAGTCTGTGAAGTTGTAAGATTTTCTGAACTATGCCTTCTAAAGTTTTCTTCAAAAAAGCCTTTTCTCATGCAAATGTAGATGTAGTTGATTTTTTATCTCACAATTTGATTTGATTTTAAATGTGCAAAGTTTGTGAAGTCTGCAAAGATCTCAAAGTTTGAAAAAACTTCCGGAAGTAGCATAAGAATTATCTATGTAGCATAGCACAAATTCCTATTAAGTAGAACATTTAAGATCTTGAAAAGCCTTGAGTGGCAAATTATAAATTAGGCCATTTGGCAATGACACAATAAGTCAAGCGAGTTCTAACTTCATTCCTACAGACTTCTGCATGCTTGCTACATTATGGATAATAAAAGAGCAAGTCCAATGAAGGTGCATTTCACAGTGTTTGACAGTGAATCGATCAATGTCTTGTATTACATTGTTCTGACATTTACAAAATAAAATGTTATTTTTCGATTAATGTCATTAAATGTTTTTTTGTTTGATGTAACATAAACTAAATAAACATATAAACATTGGCAAGCAATCCAACCGCCTCTCTTAAGTCGAAAGAGATGACCTACAAATACTGCCCAACAATGGAAACTTATTTGAACTACACTGAAACACTTATCCACAGGCCAGAATTTATAAAAGATATCAATTTGTTCCTGATTGGCTGTAAAATACGACTGCAAACAGGGGCGGCTCCTCCACTAGGGCGGAGGAGCATCGCCTCACTGCTTTCTCGCAGTGCGAGAAGCAGAAACATAAAATGGGAATAACTTTTCCTTAGTACCATTTTATGTTTAGTTGCGGGCGGGCGGGCGGATGAGCGGGGCTGCTCTGCGAGCAGGCAGGGCAGGGAAGGAGTGGTGTGCCCACTCCTGAGGGCGCAATGACTGTTTGGTCGGCCCTCTGGGGCCGCCCAAACCAGTCAGGCACACTCTGATCTTCTCCATGCAGGCTGCACGGGAGTAAGGAGACAGTGATGCCAGCAGGCCGGGCGTCAGTATAATGAGATGTATTGTGCCTTTTCCATGGATATTCATATTCTCATGTTGGCTATCCGTTCATGGGTGAAAAAAGGGAATTTATATAGATGAGATGAAGGGTAGTGGACCCACAACGCATTTGATCCTAATTGGATGGCTTTTAGCCATTTCTTTATTTAAAGGAGGCTGCTTTCTGTGGTTGTTCATTCTACAACATAGAGGCCAAGAAAGTGGCAATGAGGAAGCATTGGTCTTCGGTTACCTCCTCTGATCGTGAGGGGGAGAGGGAGTGTAGGAGTGTCTTTAGGACTTTTTCTCCAATTGAGATTCCTGAGGCTTCAGCGGTTATGTCCGGTACAGAGATTCAAAAGCTGATCCAGGCGGCAGTTTTCAATGCCTATCTGAAGGATCGGCAGAGAGGCATAGATGGCACGAGTACCAAGGGGTACAAGATGACAGCGATGCATCTTATTCACCTGTCAAGGCCGAACCTCTTACCTTTCTCTCTGTGAAACAGGTGATCAGCAAGGAGGTGCCTCAGATTTAAGAGCGTATCTCTACTAATCGAGGATTTCCAGAATTAAAGTTAGACCTAGATTTCCAGGAGTTGTTTCCTCAATGTGACAAACCTTAAAATTGGGTGTTACCTCTTCACAACAATGCTTAGGGAATGGCAAGATCTGGAGCATCTTAGTGTTGCATGTTTTCCCCAGAGAATGTAAGTCTGGGAGGAAGCACAAAATAATTTCTCCTTTCCATCACAATAGAGTACATGTTTGCTGCCCTTATTGGTTGCACTTCAATGAATTCAGAAGATTGCTCAACTTCAGACCCAGTAGACAAGGCCATAGAAAATGCAGTCAAGAAATCTTGAAGGGTTATGAGACACTAGCACGTGCAATGCACAAGGTGAAGATGGCTTGGCTCTTTTGTGCAGATGGAGCAGCAAGTACGTTTTCTTGCAGACGTGTCATGTGATACTATCAGAGCATTCCCTGCCTTGGCTTCCGGGGCTTATGTGTTGGACAGGTGTCACATGAGGATGAGAAGCTTGAAGGAAGAGACCTTGGAGAAGACATCCATGCTGAACATTCCTTTTGTTGGTAAAAAAGCTTTTGGTGACCAGATAAATGAGATGGAAGTGAAAGCGTTGAGGGGTAGGAAGCATGCGTTGCCTTACAAAGGACCTGGTTACTGTTCATCAAGCAGCCATAATTGGGAGTAAGGCCAGAAGGCCTACTGGTCACCAAGATAATTTCAACGTTCAAATTTATAGAAGATAGTAATACAATTCTTAGCAATATGCAAACATAACACCATTAATCGAACTACAAACTGAACAAGAAAGTTGTTGCTAATTTTAACATTTAGTTAGGTGCATTTTCAAAAGGGGTCGTGCAGGGGCCGTAAACTCACAGAAGTTAAAAATACTGTTAATCATGGTAGCATTTCCTCTTTTCAAACTTCTTTTGTTTAGACAATTTAAAAGCTAAACATAATTAATCCTTGAATATCACAAAATAACTAATCAATTGTACATCATTAGCAGCAAAACAAGTTATGCGTTGTTGCAATTTGTCAGTCCATTTGTAATGAACAAATGTTTTAAAAGCCTTTTCCTTTTGTCCAGAAACAAAGGGCATAGACATAAAACGTGTTCCTGGGTCTCCTTTTTATAACCACAAAATCTACAATTATTGTCCAAAATCTTATGGCTATTTTCCATCCAGGAGCGGCACGTGGGCGGAGAAGCGTCGCCCCACTGCTTTCTCGCACTGCGAGAAGCAGAAACATAAAATGGTATTATGAATACCATGTTATGTTTCTGCTTCTCGCACTGCAAGAAAGCAGAAGGGTTTGGTTGGGGGCGGGTGGGTGGGCAGTCCTACTGCAGGGCAGGGGAGGAGTGGCTTGCCCACTGGTGTGGGCGCTGACTGTTTGGTCGGCCCCAGGGCCGACCAAACCAGTCATACGCTCTTTCCTGTTTTCTTCATGCAGCCTACATGGAGAAAATGGCCTCCCCATAGACGCCAGTGCGGTCGGCGTCGCAGCCAATCACAACGCTACCATTGCAGCGCTGTGATTGGCTGAGGGGCAGAGAGGGAGGCTGCCTGCTTCCTGGGACTTGGAGCAGCGAGAGAAGGAGACGCAACGCAGGACCGGAGGCGAAGGTAGGTTTTTTTTTTTTTTGTTTTAACCCCTCTCCCCGGGCGACCCCCCCCCCCCCGGGCTCCCACCCGCAAGTCATGCCGCCCGCGACTGTTTTAATCTGGCATTAAACTCCAGCAGCGTAATCAGCTGAAAACAGCACCATATTAATTTGCTTTTGGTAGGCAATGGCAGGGGTGTATTCAAGTATTTTTGGGATCTCCCCACTTGGAAAGAATGAAAGACCAACAGTTCATTCGTCTTGATTTTAGCATAAGATGCAGCCTCCTAAAAAAGATTTGTTTTACCTGTTTAGCTGTCTTTCAAACCGATTGTGTGGACGTTTTAAATCCCATATTGGTTTACATTTCATCTTATCAGAGCTGTCAAATATATTGACCAATGGTTGGGATTGCTGTTTGATCAGAATGGGTTAATTTCCTTCCAAATTAAGTTCTTGGAAGAGCCCCAAATTTATGGCCTAGATTTGCAAGTTTAAGCTCTGTTAAGCTCCTGCTTTATTAAATTGAATTCGAATCATATTTCTGATTGGGTTGTTTAAGTGGGGAGCCCAAACAACGATCTAATTGTATGGCATTGGACAGCATCAATCCATCTGAACATTTTGGCAGGAGAAGTTTGTAGGCCGAATGTCAGAGTTGGCATATGTCTTGCTGCTATAACTTTCAGAACTGGCGAAAGCGAGAGCCCTAGCAATTTTTTAAGCAACCTGGAGCATGTGGCATTTAGCACTCTTGCCTTGGGTTTAAGATATTCAAGGTATTAACAGTGACCTCCACTTCTAGCTGTCAGTTTATTTTTTTTATGGTACTCTCCAAATCTTTAGCCCGCAAATAATCACTCAGTAGTGACAAGGATCTTTGAAGCCCACTCACCGTCCTTCTAACACAACGGTGCCATAAGCATATTGTAAAGTAGGAAGTGCTCGCCCACCAATCCTAGAAGGAAGTATCCTGATGTTGTTTGATGTAACAGTTAGGTCAGCAATATAAATATTAAAAAGCAGGTGGGAGCAAGCACAGATCCCTGTTTTAACACTAAGTAATTTAAACATTATAGAAGGGAACCACTGTTTCATACATCAACACGGCCACCGCCCACGGGGAGAAGATGGGCAATAAATGCTCAGCCACATCCACAATGCATCTGGCAATAATGAACATTTAGATTTTTTTGCTGCCTCATGCAGAGGTGGGGGGTCATCCCTCTGACCCTGATGAGCTACACCCCAACCAGAACAATGTTGAAAGGTAGGCTAGGTAGATACTGGGTCTGATGGTGCAGTGACCAAACGCATCCATGAAATTGATCTGTGTTTTACCCCTTGGTAACAGGATTAGATCCCATTGGTTCTGCTTAGCCTTTGAGACTCACTAGGTCAATTGGGTAGCAATATCCATCGGTTTTCCTGTGCCAAGAAGGTACTAGCCAATGACAACACAGGGCCTGATTGGGTCACAGGGAAAAATTATGCCAGATGTCATAGGCCCGGTCTGTTTATTATTAACATTTTTGGGCAAGTCAGTTGGCCTGGCTTGTTTATTGTGAACAGCATTTGTTAAAGCGAAGAGGCCTCTAATAGTAGATTGTTATCACACTAAGTTACAGGCTGTAGAAGGGGATTTGGTTACACGTAATCTCACAGATTACCATATTAGACAAGTTTTTGGTGCTGGTTACCTGATCTGACAAATCCTGGGGGTAGAAGATTTTCTCTGTGATAATTGTTGTTAGGTCCTAATAGAGGGCTTGTATTTGTTTTGCCAACTGTAATTCTGCACATATCTGTAATTTCTTAATTGTATGTATCATGGTTTCCAGTTTATGCACACTTCAGTAAGCCCGTTTTGGTTATAGTGTCAGGCTTCAATTAAGGCTATAGACCATATAGGTTCACTGGGAAAAGTTGTGTCAGATTCCCTAGGAGAGATCTGTAAGAAAAAGTTATGTCAAAGCAACTAGGCCTGACTTACCTATTGTGATAAGCATGCTTTAAAGGAAATATGCTTTTGTAGTGATCTAGTCCACGCAGGTAGGTGTGGTACAGGGAGGTTTATTCAGGAAGATTACAAGATCACAATAAGGACCCCACCAGGAGCAGCCAGCATGCTGCTCAGCCCAGCCAACTGTGTGTATTTGACTCCCAACATTCCATGTTATGTCATTACAGCAAGATTCCATTGGCAGTGCAAGAATAACATTGGAGTCAAGATACAACAGCTTTTAAGAGAGGATTGTTATTAAATTGTGCTAAACCCGGTAGGCAGGTATTTTGTATGGATTTGTTAAATCAGCATAATTTGCTTTTGTGTAGTTATGCGAAATTTCTGAAAATTATGCAAAAAGTAAGTCATATAGAACTATATGTTACGCCAAATGTGTCCTAGCATCAGTTGTTGACACAAGAAACCATTTCGAACTAAAAAATAGCACTAAAAAAACAAATGCAGCAAACCATAGCCACCTGCATTCTGGTTGTTCACAATTTTCCTGCACTCCCACTTTGCCACCAATGATGGTCTAATTACATGATGTGGCGAACTAGCATGATTTTGGGAATTTTTCTAACAACTGTAACATGAAATTCCCAAAATTATTGGAATTATGACAGCGTAATTAAAATTTTGCCTGGGGGTCTAGTATTTCGTTAGAATCTCACAGATTACCATAGTAAGAAAGGGTTTTGGTGACACTCCTGAACAAACTATGGGGATAGAGGATTTGCACATGGTCAGACTGGACAGAAAATAACCCCAGGCACCAAAATAAAAGTGGCCTCCATTAGTGAATTAGATAAATAAAAAAGTGCCCATAAATTGGGTAGTTTTAAAATTGTAAACACATGCTCTCTAGGGGTTTTGCAAGGTATGAAAGACTGCATGGATTTACTGCAATGTTTGTTTTAATATCCGGAAAATCAGCAGTAGAAAATGCCTAGTAGACCATAAATCAGGCCCAAAGACGTCCAAAATAAGTCCCACACACTGACCTGGCAGACCAACCCATCAGGCACTGCCTGATTGCCCTATAAGTAATCCTTATTATGCTCTATTGGGGATTTTAAAATTTTGGGTCAGTTTTCTTCTACCATTGGCCTGTCTGAGTGTCATTTACAATTTACTTTCCATGACAGTTACTGCCTGGGGTAATGATCCATTCCATATTAATCATTGGCTCTCTTGCTTTGCAAAAGAAAGCATTTTCTGATCACATGTGCACATCCACCTGAAAATTAATAAACTTCGGTGTCAAGGCTGGTTGCCCAATCCTTTAGTTTCCAGTTTTCTCCTTTCATAGTTCCCCTTTCATTTCTTTGCTTCTCCTGTTTTCCTATTTTCTTTTTACTTAAGAGGATTCCACAGCTCTCCTGGCGGTGCCAACAGTTTGCTTGCTTTCCACTCATTTCATCTGCAGTGCCCCACATACCACTAATCCACCTCTTCTAGGCCAGACAACTATTATCTAATGCTTTTGTCCATAGTGTATCACAGTTTTACCATTCCAAGATGGTCAACATGTTGGTTCTAATCATGGTGGCCATACTGGAACTTTAAAACAATAATAAACTAGGTACAATATCTCTGCAAGAGGCCATCTGCTTCTATATTTAGTTTCATCATTGCAAGCATATACCTGCCTTGTTTAGATGGGAGTATGTTATTTTGACCAGTAGTCTATTAATTAATCTTCCATGTGTTGTTGAGTGCATGTTTTTTTGCAGTTATGTCAGCTGGTGAATGCAGGCATGAGTTAGTGGATGGAATGGATGAATTGATGCATGAGTGCAAACATGAGTGACTGAGTGTATGTATGATGATGTGTTGAGTGCCTAAACCCATCAATGACACAATAGGCACTTTCAACCATAAGCCAGACCTATTGGCATTGCCCAAGTTTTTTTAAATGCTTTTAAGCAAACACTTTAGATCTGTTCAACACAGCACCCACTTTAAGTGCCTAACCCTACAGTGCTAAGCAGGTTGTGGCACAACAGGTGCAGGGATATTCATAGCTGTCTGTTGTGTGCCTGATGATCACTGAACGGTGAGTCTCAAAATATTTCCTCCTTCCCACTGTCTTTCTCTATACCCTTCCTCCCCAAAGCCACCTTCCAATCACTAAATTTCCTTATCCCTACATACAGTACATTATTTTCTCCCCCTTCTATTTTCTTTCTCTCACAAGCACAGTGCCTAGTTTATTTTTTTATATACCTTTAGCATTAATGAGAGACTGAGAACAGCCATCCACGCTGGCTCCTATGGCAAGCCCTGGGAAGAAGGCCCTTCTGTCGATTGGCAGCACCCAGTCTGCCTTGTGTGCTGACTGACAGGATTCAAGCTGCTCTTTGCCCAATTACTCCGGTCTCCCATGAGAGCCTGTGCTTGAAAAGCCCAAGGATTCCAACAGAAAATGCAGAAGCATGGAAATCGCATCTTCCCTCCTGGGGCGGGGCAGCAGTTCCCAGTTTTCCTTGTAATATGCATTTAGAAGGTTATTACGCACCTTTTTAATTGACTGTATGCGGTAATATTTTTGTATATGTATGTATGATCATTTGTGTGTGCTTGCTTGTGTCTAGATGAGAATACATCATTGTTCAATTCAAATTTGCATCAAACAGAAAAGATGCATTAGATTATTTCTTTGTTGTGTTATATTCACTGAGTTCTAGTCTTTCTTTCATTTCTATAGTGCTGAATCAATATTCAGCTCAAAGCTCTAGCCAAATGTACATCTACTACTAAATATCCAAGACCTATACATTTATTAATTTATCTTACAAAATAAATCATCACATTGAAATATAAAAACTATTTGTCATCCTGGACAATTTATATGCTTTATTCAAGTGCAAGGGCCATGTTTCGATCTGATAAGCAGCGCCCATTTATACTTTCATTAAAGATAAGTGACATCTAAAATATTGGAGACAGAACTCTTATAATACCTACTACAGCCATGATTAAGAGTATGTTGGAATATGTACTGTAATTTTAGCACCTGGTAAACGCTGATACTCTGTGCTAAAGTATTTGCCGGGTATTCTGAGTGTTAGCCTTGTAAATAAGACATACCATGTAGCTGCTGCATTTTTTGCAACAAAACCGGAATATTTTGCCTTTTTCCTAGGCCTTTTCCCATGATAAATTCCTCTAGGTTGTACCTGGTGAAATCTGTCAGAGGAAAACAAAGGGGATGAAATAATTATCATTCAACTTTTTCACGGGTACCAGATTTTATGCTCTCCATTGTAATTAGGGCCTGTAGAGTATCCTGAAGTGAAAAGTATGTATTCTACTACTTTCTTGCTGGACAAATTCTAAATTATATACTGTGCGCTGAACCAAATGGATAACTTTCGCCTTTGTTTCAACCAACGCAGGCCTTGTTACAGCATTTTCCAGGGCAATAACCCATGTTTAGACTGAACAGCATAGTCGGATCAAGTTACAGTGCAACTCAATGTATGTGTGTATGTAATGGTATTTGTATCGTACTATTTCTACATAGATCGTGAAAGAACTCAATAAATCAATATTCTTTATTGTCCAATTAATAAATATCATTACAATAAAAACCACAGATTTCATAAAACAGAGCAATTACGTACGTTCATTACAAGTATTGGGGTAGTAATAACATACCTTAATGACCATTGAAATTGCATAAAATATCATAAAACAATATTTCATTCATAGCCTAATAAGAACATTTCATTTTATTATTGATCACCATGTCTCTGTATATTGATAAAACCATCCATACGATCAATCTTAGGAGCCTCTCTATGCCCAATAATTAAAGTGTCATTGTGCAGTCCCTTGAAAGAAGCTATACATAAAGCAGACACGTACTGTGTCCAATTACAGTCATTGATACTTAATGTATAAAGTGCATTCGTGCCTCTTAAGATTTTTTTATGCCTCGGATATTATATCATCAATCATAATAGATATAGTGAAATCTTTTCCAGTTACTATACCTGTATAGATAAGTCAATATGGTTACTAACATAGCCACTTTCTATTCTTATAGCACGACCAAAGCATCATCCTGAGTCCGTTTTTTCTCAGCTATGCGGATAAACTTAGCGAAATAAACTGTTAAATTAGTAATATGCCCTTGAAGGCACAATATAATTGCTTGGCGACACGTTCTCTCCCCTAGTTCCTTAAATATCGTTTTTAAAAGTGTTAATCTCTCTTGGCGCAATCTGGGGCAAATACATATAATCTGCAATAATGTTTCATTGGTACGGCCACATAATCTACAATTTTGTGATTGGCAATCTTATACCCATCTTGGGATCCCATCTTTTGTTGGATAGTGGCCAAACCTTAACTTAAGCAATCTATCCCTTACTGCCTGTTTTAAATAGGAGGTTAGATAAGATTGGGGCTAGATTTTATTATACGAGTTAATAACCGACCAGGCATGCTTTTTTTGCAATCGTCTCCTAATCTAATAAAAATGATACAAAATTGGTTGATTGGTTTAAAATCTGTTTTAAAACAGTCTTATTTCTGTCTATATGGTCAAAAGATGGGAGCTTGAAGGTTTTAGACTTGTACCTTGTGCCTTGTGTCATCAAAACTCTTTGACTATCTTCAACACAGTTTGTCCAAGTTTGCAATTTTGTCCTGAAATGGCTTCATGGGATTGCACAAGGATTTTCTTTTTACCAAAGGGAGAAGAGGGCAAACATTTTGTATTTAACAGTTGTTTTCCTCCATTGTGGTTAAAAGATTACTTCGACTTTCTTTGTTTTTGTCCTGAATGTGAATCTGAGAGGATCCATTTACTGGTGACAACCTTTGCGTAGAACCTTGTTGGGCCACATAGCTATTCAAAACTTCACCACTTTGAGGAGGTGTTAACCTAATCTGGACATCTTCAAATGATGGAGATTTACCTATACTTCCTGAATTTGGGGTCAATTCTTTATCCCCTTTATCTCCATCTATTACATTACAAGATAATGTTCCAGATACTTTGAAAATCGAGTAGACCTCCTTTGGGGCATGTAGAACACTTTGAATTAGTTAATTTATTTTTCCTGTTTATTTTGTTATGTTCTTTCCTTTGGTTTTTCCTTGCTCTTTTGGTGAGACCTGCTGATTTTGAGTTAAAAGATGATTCTAAAGTATTTGATACTTGGGCGACCTCTCCGATTTGAGCTATTTTTTGTTTATTCGCTTCATTTTCACAAATAGCCAATGACGAGACTTGTATACTTCGTTGCTCAATTATATTGTTCTTTCTTTTTTCATCCTCCTTGATGGATTGTATGTAATGGTATTTGTATAGCACTATTTCTACATAGATGGTGAAAGAACTCAATCTCAAAGGACAAAAGAGGTGCAGCATATGAAATTATTGAAAAAATAGTTAATATTAGTCTAGAGGGAGGCGTGTACTTTTATCTTAAAATCTCCAGAACAAATCTTGAAATATTCAAGGTCCACGAATTCCATCATTGTTTACATCATTCTGTGATTGATTGTTGATGTCTGCAAACCAGTATCTTGTTGAATGCAGCCTTGACATGGTATGCATTTCTATTCCTTTGCCACCTGCTGATTATTGCACCAGTATCACTGTCAGTTTGGAAAGTGCTGCAGGGTTAATGAAGTCACCCTTTAGATTTTCTTTGTCAGTGCTCTTCAGAGTTGGCTATACGCTTCATCACATTCCTAATTCCCTCTATGACTTGGGTACTCGCAAACATGTTCCCGGAGGCCAACAAGTTTGGTCTGTTGTGTCACCGAGGGCCGCACTGATGCCAGCAGGGTGTTGGTTGGATAGGTTGTAAAGTGGGTGCAGGGGAAGCGAGGCATGTACATCTAGTGGCTGAAATGAATCGCACAGTGTGGAACCAGAAAACCCGGGATAAATCCCAGTTTCCCGACTTGACCAAATTGTGTGATCTTAGGCAGATGTTTTATTTCACTTTGGACTTGAAAATACATGACTTCAGGATGTGCGCTGTAAAAAGCCTTCTCCTGCGTTTGCATTTAATCACTATTGACATTGTTGTTAGGGTAGGGGAACACATGAATGTTTCTAAATTCATATTTGAAAACTATTATATCACTTAAAAAAAAATACTTCTGAATGCACTGATATAATCTGATTTACTAAGGTGAAGCAGTTCTGTAGGTTAATGAAATATACGTTTCGAATTTTGAAGATACCTTATCATTTTTTTAAACATTTGTGGTCTTTATAAATGAAGGTGTTCCTAAAGTTAAGCTGTGCATTACATCCTAGTTACTCCAGTTCTTTAACTGCAATTAACCTTTAAATAAATGCTTGATGTTAATTTAACATGTTTTTAATGTTAGTGCTGAGGTGTGCTGCTGTTGCCCAGGGGACCACATGTAAAGGTCAGAAGGGCTGCATGGGGCCCAGAACATACTTTGAGTATCTCTGCTCTAAGATGTGAGCAAAGAGTGTCTGCGCATGTGAAGAGTTGCTCTACATTTTTAGGTCTCTGGCACACGCATGTTTTAGGACAGGGTCGACACAACTTGCTTCTCAGTATAGTAAAGTTGGCACTGAGTCGTGGCCCGAGTTAGTGCTTAATTTGTAAATCAATGAGGGCATAGTCCAAAGTATTCATTTGGAGCCCTCCCGCTAAAATGCTGAGGCTGCCAAATACCAAGGCTCTCGAGTCTTGATTCCATCTAATGCATTGTCTCTCCGTCACCTTCCACATCCTGCCTCTTTATCTCACTCTTGTAGGTTCTTTTTCATCCCTGCGTTCTGTTTTTGTAACTGTTTTTCCATCCTTCTCTGTTTGTTCCCTTTTTTACCTTTCTCTCACTCCCTTGTAACGAAAAATAAACTCCTTTACCAAATATGAGCGCCGGAGCCCACCACCTGCCATAGTCCGCACAAATTAAGCTCTGGCCTTACAGTTGATATGGCATTATGAGTTCATCGCGTTAATGTGTAGTATTGGTGCAAGATATCCAGAAACATATGAGCAGCTCTTGAGCTAGTTCTGATTCCAGGCCAGCGGCCTGCCTGAGCTGCCTTGTGACGTCACTGGCCCGGCTGTGGCGTCTCTAGTCTTCTTGAGCCACTTATAGACAGACGGGGCCTGTTCAGGCAGAAGCCTGCGGCCTGGCAAAGTCTCCGAAGCTGTCCGTATCTCCAGTGAGCAGCATCCACGCAGAGCAGCTCCCCTGCTACCCGGTGACTCACCTGCTGGAAACGGGATGCTGTCTTGGTTACCGCTCCCTGCGGATGCGCGAGCCCGACTCCTTCCCTCCCATGGCTCAGGCGTCAGGTGTGCGCGTGGCGTAATGAGAAGATGGAGACGTCCTTTCCGGAAAGGTCTTCCAGAACAACATCCTCAGAAAACGCTGCGTCTGGGTTATCTATTTACAGATGTGCATTTAGCACTTCAGAAGGGCAGGCCAGGTCACAGCAATCGCAGCCCATTAGGGCTATGGCGGAAAAGATTAAATCAGCAGCTCATCACTTAAAACGCACAGAATCGCCGCCCCATACTATGAAAAAATAACAGCATCGCTGACGTATAAGCTACAGCATTTCGAGTTTAGTGCACGGGAAATATTTTGTGCTTTCCTTGAGTTTAATCTTACTACAGCCCTGATTCCTTGTTGCACGCTACTGGCGGGTGTTCATTTGCATGCACATTTACAGTTACTGTGTGGGAAGTCCACACCAGTACTATCCAATTACGAATTAAGGCCAATGGAATGGGGGATTGCCTGGTAGGACCAGATTTACAGATCTTAAAACTGCATGGAAGCCCCAATTCCGTGAGATTTTACGTATACATTTACTACCTGCTCTGAGCTGGTGGTACATTAATGCTTCTTTCTGAGGGTGAGATGAGGTGATGGGGTAGAAGGGAAGGGAAAGTAATGAAAGGCGCGGGCATGCCTCACAAGCCAGAAAAAACAAGCTTAGCTGCTGGTGCATCGAAAACCTCGTAATTCTTTTAGGCACAGTTACTGCTTGGAGAAATACCACACCCATGGAGCAGTTGGCATAATTATTGCATTAGGGAAATGGTGGCATCAAGACTGTGCAGTTTCAATATTGAGAGTGCTGCTTCTAACCTTGAAGCTGCGTCAAGCAATAACAGTGAAAACATCCAGAGGTTGAAAACTGCCTCCACAATACACTGCAGTGAGCTGCAGGGGAGTCACTGAACTCAGCACACTATGAAAGTCACCACAAAGTAGTTATGACTACAAAAGGGATATGGAGGTTTCTTCCTTACCCATATCTATTAGAAGGCCTAAGGAGAGACGACAGGGAAAATGAAATTAGCTGTGTACACCACACCAACAATTAATTCCCTTCAACATTTGGTGAAGTAAATACTACAAGTAATACAGAATCTCAGTGTCAGAATGTCGTCTGACATAAATATCTTGTTCTAAATGTTGTTTATAACATTTTTGTCCCGTTGGGGTCGATAGAAAATATAAACCCAGCAGGACAATATATTTTTTTACAATTTTTAGGACAATGTATTTATTGCAGACACTATTTAAGTATACAAGTCTGCCATATAACCACATGTTATATGGCATGCTTGTTTCCAGTCCAGGGAGGACCTGGCTTGGCAGTTCGGGCTGGACTGTTCCCATGAGGCACAGGGTCAAGACTGATTTGCAAATGGCTGGGTTCAAACTGGTATGGCATGGTGAGCAAAAAAACGATGGATTTAGGCCCAGATCTCTGTACTGGGGTGAATGTATGACATTGTTCTGCATTCTGTCCATCAACTGTTGTTTTTGCATTTGTCACCCCGAGTGTGACGGGTATGCCCAGACGTGGGTCCCGTGCTCTCCATGCCACTGGAATCAAGCTATCCTGGCTGAAGAGGGCCCAGATCTCTGTACTGGGGTGAATGAATAAGAGAAAATATATCATTCCTAGGTAATAGAAAAACACATCACAATGACTGTGATAAACAATGAAAAGACAATGAGGACAGAAGGTGACAAAATATAGATAAAAACTGTGATTATTTATTTAGTTAATAATCATATATATGAAACAGAATCAAAAATTGTTTTAAATAAAAAACAGAGTATAAATCACATATACATTCATGTACTTTGATACATTCATAAAATAGACATCAAATTTAATAAAATACAAAGTACATATAAAAATTCGAAGTGGCAACAGATAAATCTTCGACGCGCTGCCGGCGCACGTAGCGCCTTCGTCAGGAAAAGCCACAACAACTTGAGAACTAATGCGGCTCAACAAAAATAAACGAGGCTTGGTCACTCGTTATTGTGTTATGCAATGGAACATCGATAAATAAAACGTATAGGAACCGATGTAAACACTAAGATGTAAACGTACACGACGATACTCTTAGAATATTGGTTAGCGATGTAGATAAAACTTATTTTATAAGATCATAGAAATAGAGCGGACCTTACTTTATATCAATACTGACAATGGTCACGTCTTGTATATACAGTGATCCTATGAGTTGCCAGTTTTGTTTAAGGATGCCGCCGCGCTAAAAACGTCTGGCGTTCTGTCGAGCGAGATTCGCTTCTAAATGTATGACATTGTTCTGCATTCTGTCCATCAACTGTTGTTTTTGCATATAACCACATGTGGCAGATTGTTGTAGATCCGTGGCATGTCCACACAGACTGCAGAAGTGAACACTACAGTCATGCTGTTTTACCAAAGTCGTTTACACAGCACAAATGTTCCTAGAGCAGCATGGCTCAGGAATTGAACCCAATGGCACAACAAACAACAGCAACATTGAATTGCTGTGCAGGGGATTGAAAACGTCATCGCCCTTCTACAGGGGATGAACCTTGGATTTAATTTACAATGTTGCCAACACACAGAACACACCTGTAAAGAGCCACCTGAGAGCACTTGTGATCTTTGGGCTTGTAGACAGCAGCTCCCTCCTTCAGTCTTAAATCTAACTGGATGCTGCATGAGCCTGGCTCTCGTAGGGTAGGCGTATCACTTCATGTCTGGAGGGAACCATGTATCCAGTCCTCGCCTCTCTTACAAATCATCAGGTGCATTGTCCAGATTGGGTTAATGGAAGCAAGTTGGAACTATAAGTACCAGAATGCACTGGCTTGTCAAATGAAATCCCAGAACTAAATATATGGTGCCCCTTTGACTTATTGTCTTTCTTCCTTCCGTATCCTATTGGCCTTCTTTTCTTCTCCTCTCCTTCCTTACAGCCTGCCTTTCTTCTTTCCTGTCATCCACCCTGTCTTCTTTCCCTCCCTCCCTTCCTCCTTTAATCTCTTCATTTGCCCTTCCTTCCTTCCCTGCTTCCTTCTTCACTCCTTCCTTCAAAAACTGGAATCTAGTTGAAGGCAAAACTCCACACCCTTTCAGCCAAATTTACTAAGCCTGGTAACACTGAGCCAGACCTTTTGGTTTTGCTAAGTGTAATCAGAGTCAACTGAATAACGCCTTCCTCGTACCCTTCCAACTTGCACAGCCCCTTAAGGTTTGGAAAGTGGAACCAAGGTAGCCAATCTTTTTCCATGCCCCCCAGCTAGTGTGCACAGTGAGCAACCCAGAAAGCAAGGCCAGAGAAACGTTGGTTAGAGCATATGGCTTTTAACTGTGCAATTGTAATTTAATCTGTTGCC
Organism: Calotriton arnoldi; assembly: GCA_963921515.1. Lineage (NCBI taxonomy): Eukaryota > Metazoa > Chordata > Amphibia > Caudata > Salamandridae > Calotriton > Calotriton arnoldi. Next base: position 3,065,650 of record CAWUFW010000215.1, on the reverse strand, counting down.
TGTGTGTCTCTGTTCCTGAATGGGGCTTCCTTTTAAAATCTGTATTAAAGTGATGAAAATAAACGAATTATAATAAAAAACCTAGTTTAAATGTGTAGTTTAATATGTTTGCCTATGTTAACTTGTGTTTCTTACTCTGCATAGTACTGTTTTAATAGGAGTTTAGAGAAGGAATTTAATGTGCATGATAGCATTCCAAATTATTAAACTGAGCCTTGCGTGCAGTGTTGAGCAAGAGCAGAAAAGTGTATGGGCCAATCCGCAACCAAGTAGACTCTGAACTGAGCAGCAGCTCCCTGCCCCCTCTTCACATCAGTTGCACGCTAATTGATTCCGCTGGGCTCTGAGTTACCCGAATAAGGTCTTAATCTTCCCCTGCCACCTTGCGCTTCCCCTTACGTTTAAGGTTACCTGATTTATAGAGCTAGTGCTAACGTTTCCTGTGAATCACCAACTACTAGTGCTTATGTTGACAGGGCCCTAGGTGTAATTGCCTAAATAGTTCCCAGGGCTCAGAGATTCTATTTGGCCCTTGGCTTCAGGGCCTAGGCTATTGATTGATACTAGGTGTCAGGCCTTTGACTATTGCCAGGGCCTAGGGTTTCTATTGACTGTAGGGCTTAGGTTTGAGCTCCTGGTGGTTCCCAGAGCTAGGGCTCTTCTGGCTGTAGGGCTTAGGATTTGAGCTCCACTTGGCTCCCAGAGCTATAATTTCTATAGGTTATGTTTGGGGCCTGGGCTTCTACTGGGTTCCCTGAGCTAGGGTTCTGTTCCCTGGGCTAGGGTTCTATTGGCTGTAAGGCTTGAGATGTGGGCTCTTGTTGGTTCTTAGAGGTTGGGTTTCTGTTAGGGTGGCTTTCAGATATGGGCTCCTATTGGGTTCCCAGAGCTGTGGTTATATTGGCTGTGGGGTTTAGGGCTTGGGTTCCTTTTGGAATCCCCACAAGCTGAATACTTCAAAACCTAAAACACTGACCTGTGGTGAATTGAAATAAAGGTATCTTTCTGGCCAGATGAACTGTGACCCCCATCAATATAGCTGTAGATGTGATTACTTTTTGGCTAGTCTTTGATTTTATATTTTCCATGAATAATCAAGCAGAAAGGCTGTGTCTATCACTTTTCTACTCAATGAAAACACTTATATGCATCTTTCCTTATCTTGGATTATCTCAACAGGTACAAGCAACATCATAACTCATCCTCTCCAAACTTTATTATGCTAATAGACTATACCACAGCGTTCCACTCTCAACTATCTGAAGGCTACAGAAAATCCAAAACTTAGCAGTAAAACGACTAAATCTAATTATACAAACCCACATCTCTCCAGTCCTAAAGGCTGGACACCAACTCCCTGTTGCAAGAAGATCCTCTTTCAAACTACTGTGCATCACCCACAAGCTATAAATGTCCAAAGACCACAATTTATTCAAGCAAAAATGACAGAATACTCCCAACCCAGGATTTATGGTCCAGCCTAGCACCCCGCTTAATCCCTGCTTACAGGAAGAAAACAATTGATGGCACTACCTTCTCCGCTGAAGCCGCAAAACTATGGACTTCCTACCTTCCACCCTTCCGAACTAAAAGTGATTCTAAATTACTTTTAGTTCGGAAGGGTGGTTAAGACTTGGATCTTCTCAATGTGATAACACAAAGAATCCACATGAGCCCAATTTCTGAGTAACAACAAACACCCTCCAGGACCCTTTAAGATCAAAGAAGAGCTAAATCAGTAGAATCACTGTACAAATAACCCCAATATAATGGAGAACCACTTATCCCTATTACCATACCACCCAGTGTCAAACCAATGCATTACAGAATAATCATTGCAAATCCCTGCGACTGTCCACTCTTGAGAATCCTACCAGATAAACCTAAAGGGCCCACTGTCCATATATAGCACATAATTCAGTACTTCATATTAAAAAACATCTACAAAGTCAAACAATCTCAGTAATGTTCAATAACTATGGGGAAATGACCAGACTGTATCAACACCATCAATAGCCAAATAGAGCAACCTAAGACGCAACATTATCACCTGCCTACAGGTAATCAACTTTTCATTCTACTCTTTATACTTCCCCAGATTGCAACCCTATCTCAATATCCTACCTCCACCATATTCCTAAAGAAAATCCCTGAAAATTGAATATAATTTATAGCTAGGGATTATTCTCTCTTCTACCTTTGAATGATTCTCTCCTTATGCTACATCCTCTGCCTGTTTTAGTGCCTCTGAGTGTATCCTATTCTATCGCATGCCTTCCTGCCGTACACTCTAGCACACTGCAGTAAACTAACCACATCTCTTTATGCATATCATTAGCCGATCTCTGTAACCATTGTTGCAATATTTGAACTTTTCTAGCCGATCTACTTATACCTCTCTCATAAATGACAAAATCTTTTGTGCAATCTATCGCAGTCTCAAAATATCTAAAATCCCCGTATTTACTCATCCCATTTTTCTACTTGCATCAACTCACCCTAGTAGTCACACTCAACTCCTGTTAATTTAACCCACAACTGAAGGAAATGCTTCAAACAGTTTTCTGAGAGCACAAGACTAACCCAAAAACCAACAATATGGAACAATAACTAAAAACTATTGGGTTAACCACTACTTTTGGGTTTTGCAGAGTAGCGTGCTACCCGCCATAAAGCACTTCAGTGCCTCTTCAGGGGTATTAAACGCTATATAAATGGAATTACAATACAAAAGCATACAATGAACTTCATTATTTAAACTTTAAAATGTCGGCTCTATCGAAGGACTGTATTTACAAGCATCAAAAGATCAACTAGGCCGAAAGCTGTGTCTTGATCATCGCCTTGGTTGAGAAACAGTGCAACTAATGAATGACACAGCACAGTGGAATGTGCCCCTTCTCGCTATTAATGGCGGAGTAGCTTACTTTTAAAGGTTCCTTGTTTCATTTACCATGGAAGCAGACCTCACCATGATGAAAGCACCGCCTTTCATCTCCCTTCAAAGTGCACGAGTCCCACTCCTGGGACTGACATCTAAGGAGGCTTCGCGGTCCCAAGCTGCAGCGCACTGCTTCGGATCCTCCAGCGCACCAAGGCGGGGCGTCGTTTATCAACTGCTTTTTAGGGTTTCGCAACCTAACTTAGCACCCATCAGATAAAAGGGGCCAGCTTCAGGTTGCTAGAGGCAAGCATTAAGGCTACTTGTAAAGGTAAATACGCACATAATTACATTATACAGTATACCATTTTCATAAGCACTGTCATCTGTTTCAGACATGGAAATTCAGTAATTTATACAGGCTCTCACAGCAGGATAGTCCGGGGAAGCAAGGACCATAATCCAGGTTTTTTGTACCACAGTAAGCGATGTAGTTGTTGTTTTTGCTTTTTTCAGCACGTTGAAGGGCGACCAGTTTACTTAATTCTTTAGTTCTCCTAATTTCTGTTCAGTGACTTGAAGCTGTTCATTCTTCTAGTCTCACTTCCTCTTCCTTATGCTTCACACTGTCATCTCTTGGTTTCTATCCTCTTCTCTTTATTTACTCGTATATTTATGGATAGGGTGCTGGTATCACAGCCTTACACATATTCATATAAACAGGCTATCTTGCTGCCACCTATTTGTGTTCCCAATAAGAAAAGCAATTTTCAGAGTAATTTGTCTGGTTTTTAGTTTATCATGAAGAAAAAAACATGATGAATAACGTCAGTAACTATATATGTGCGGAACGAAAAATATCAGACATTATCTAGGTGGAAGCCACTGCTCGCCCCTTTAATTAACGAATGTTCGACACTCTGTGAGGACATACTTCTTCAACAGTCTAGCACAGTAGTCTTTCCGAGTTTACCTTGGCTTGCATTGCCCACTTGTATTTCCTGACTGATATTAATCTAGGAGTCCCCTCTGTTCTTCTCGTGGTCCCCTGATTTCTTAGAGTTTCTTTGGGCATCCTGTGACGTCATTTACATATTTCCCAGCGTTCCTGCACGAGTCCATTTTACCACCTTACACACTCGCTGATGGAATGTCCCTTGTTGCCCACATCCCTTTTGGGCAGCGTCTTCCCACATGTCTAACTAACATCCTCTTTGGGTCTGGAGGTTCTTCACTAGAACCAACAGCAGAAAGTTGATATTTAATATCAGTCCAGAAGGAAGTTTTGGACCTGACAAAATGGTGCGCATGCAATTCTCTACTTTTCCACAACCTCTGTTGCCAATATCAGTATTAGACTTCTCATGTTTACGCACCCTACGCAGATATCTGAGTTGCACTGAACAGAATTCTGCTCTGATTGCTACCTGTTGGGTATCGCAAAGCCGCTTCACATTCTGTCTCCCACTGCTGGCAAGATCCAGGTCCCTTTGAGTTTTCAATTTATCAGGTGTGTCCATGGCGTTGCTAACCATAACAGAGCATATCACTGTAGGGAGCTGGGTTGCCCAATGGGGCAAACTTCTCCTTCCACGTGCAAGGCTAGCTCCTAGTCAGGCAAATGCTGTTTCTCTGAGACAGCCTTGTCTACCCCTTAGTAGACCAAGACTAAACACAACTTCAGAGAACGTGTGTTCAGGGTTAAGAATACCAGCACAACACTTGGGTCAGGAAACCGCTCTGCAAAGCTAACAGATCAATTTAGTTACATCCAGTGCTTATTATGTAAAAAAAACCAAAAAGAGTGCCGGTGCCCAAAGCTCTGCTCAGAAGCCCGCAGCCGGAGCTATTGAATATCCGGGCACTGCATACAAAGGCTGTGCCCCCTTTATCTCACTCTGATAGGCAGGGCCAGCTTTAGGGCAGTGCGACCCGTGCAGCCGCACTGGGCGCTGACCTGTGGAGGGAGCGCTGACTTCAGGGGGGGGCGCTGTGTTTAGCAATAACTTATGATTGGAGAGATGAGGGGCACTTTTGCCCAGTGGTAGTGAGAGAATCCGAGGAGGCGGTCATGGGTTGTGGGGGCGCCAAAAAGTATTGTCGCACCGGGCGCCACCAGCGCTAAAGCCATCCCTGCTTGTAGGTCCCTACTTTCTCCCTTGTTTGTGACGGTTTTTCCGTCTTTCTCTTCTTTTGCCTTTATGTGTTTTTCTCTGTTTTGCTCTCCTTAAACGTCTGATGAAGAAAAATAAATGCCTGGTTCCCAAAAATAAGTGCCGGTGAAGCCCACTGGCAACCACCGGCTCAAATGAATCTCTGGTTAAATTAAAACATATTTTATGATTAAGATAAGGCCAAAATGACAAAAGTTGGGTCCGTCAATGCAGAATTACAGCGTTTTAAAGTGACAGTTCCATTCCACATGGATACTCCATTCTGCATAGACCATCAGTTAAAGTGCCTGTGCTGTATTCACAATTGGCCTTTGGAGTTTTTCTCCCTCCTGTCACAAAGTAGGCTCCCTGCTGCAGACTGCTTGTTGCCTTCAGTTATGCAGGTGGGAGTGGACGAGAATAAGTTGCCTTGTGCAGGCAGGCACAGTTCACAGTTTCCAAACGTCAATGTTCTTGTAGGGGTGGTGCTGGCTCGTCTCGCCATAGCAGAGTTTCTTTTTTGTTTCAAGTCTGCCTAAGCCAGTAGATGGTACCCCGTCCTTCTCAACTACCAGCTCAGTCCTTGGTGTTTCAGAGGCCGTCCCTCAGCACAGTCCCCTAGCCTGAGGGCTCCTGAGTGTGTACAGAGGGGAGGCCCTCCATGTACTTTGCAGGGGGGCCCCCTCGAGTTTCGTTATGCCAGTGTCTGTCTGACTTCTCAGACTTCCAGAAGGCGGGGTGGAAAGGGGGCAGTGACCCGCAAGAACAGGTGCCTGCTGAGCTGCAAGGCCAGGGCCCCCAATATACTGCCCATGTGACTCATCCACTTTCTATATCAGGGAAACACAATGCCACTAGAAAGGCCTTAAAGCAGGGGACCAGTTATCACCAAAATTGTTGCAGAAAGTGGTACGAAATCGTGGGAAAAAGCAGTTCTTGTGTCGACTTAGCTGCACTTCCAAAACGGCTGCCCGACTATGCCAAAGCACTACTTTGAGTGAGTGGCTTGAAAGCTGGTGAGCTGCTAGAGGAGAGCCGCAGGATGTGAGGTGCTGGAGGAGAAAGCGGGCTTCCTGGAACGAGGAGTCGCACTCACAAAAGGAAGCTGATGGTGAGACAACACCAGCGGGAGTGGACGAGGCAGCTGCGTGGGGGCCCAACTTTTAGTGATCCAAATCAAGAGTGTGTGCAGGACACTGATACGGGCTGGGTCACACCAGAAGAAAAGAATTAAGAAGGCAACAAGTAAGGAAGCAAGTCCCCAAGTGAGGACTGAAGGCATGGTGGAACTGAGTAACACGGACTAATACCCCAGAGACACATAGCAATTGCAGAGGACAGAGAGGCGAGATAGATGGAAACAATGTGGTTATGTTTCCTGAGTGGCCCTAAACATGCACAGAGAGCCGAAGCAAAAGCTCCTAACCACAGTCAGTGACGCCACGTGGGAGAAATGAACCAAGAACTGAAAAGATCACTATGGCGTTGGCACGAATAAAACCTCAGAGTCCCAGAATAACATAACATAACACTTGTATTTGTAAAGCGCACTTATCACCCATGGGTCTCAAGGCGCTGAATAACAGATGTTTATTGTTACCCAACTCAATGGTACTCATTTTATCGACCTCAAATGGATGAAAGGCTGAGTGGACCCGCCGGGATTTGAACCTGTGACCATGAGGTCGAACACAGGCCCATGCAGTGGATGCATTAGTCCACTAAGCCACCAGACCCGAATATCAAAGAATTCCTGACTATCCAATGAGCAGACATGAATGGATAGCTGCATGGCAATGAGACCGCTGGCGAAGTTTTGGCGCTCCAATCCCCAACAGCAAAAGGAGACATAAAATATCTGTTAAGTGAGTTTAAGAAAGATATGACCTCCCTTTGCCAGGATTTCAACCAGGCGTTGGGAGAGCTGGATTGTTCAATCCAGAAGGCGGAAACAAGGTTGGATCATATTGAATCAACAATGGCTGAACAAGCACATTAGAGAAATGATTTAGAAACTCAAATGGTGGCCCTAGAATCCCAGCAGAAATTCCTAGATGACCAACTGAAGGATTTGGTATTCATGTCAAGAAGGAACAATTTAAGAATCAGAGGAACAGGCAACACGATTCCTAATGATGGGCTGGAGAAACATGTTCAATCGCAGTTCCACGATCTGCCCCAAATCACTGATGTTAAAAAGATACGATTAGACGAAACACAGAGTGTATTCGAGATTTGAGCAAAGGAAGAAACGTACGCATGATGTATTCACCAGACTGCACTCAATCAAACCAAAGGAAGAAGTCCTTAACGCTGCATGGAGGTGTGGCTGTTGTATTTGCAAATGGCGCCATTGCAGTCTTACAGGATGTCTTCTTCATCACTGTAGCCAAAAGGTGACATTTTAAATGCATTACACAATACTTGCACCAAATGAAATTACTGTATAAACGAGGGCTCCACTCAACCTGCTGTTCTACTCAAATGACAAACAACAGGCAGTAAAAGCACCGGAAGAATCCACGAAATTTTGATTATCCAGCCTCCCGGAGGCTCGGCACAGACTGCCGGATCCCAACAAGAAGCACCGGGACCCCACTGGAGAACTCTGTGCTCTGCACGAGAGAGCATCAGGGAACAGCAGGAAGAACAAGCTCCTTCCGCCGACAGATCGGACGAGGAGGCCTCGTCAGACAACCACAGAACAACGCAGCAGGGACTTCATAAGTTTACTGTTTCTAGTGGAACTTTATTTTCTTTTTATTACGCTCACAAGAAGGAAGATTCAGATGGTTCCCGTGGCGAAGGATATAGTCGATTTTCTTCATTAATTTTCTGCAAGTTCACATTCTGAACAAACAATGTTAAAGTACCTGCACTCTAAGATGTTATATATATATAAGAAAAAAGATGGGTGGGGGAGTCGTGGGTCCCGCATAGCTCTGGATATCTGCCCCTTCATAGGACTGAGGAGCAAAATGACACACCGACCCATCTTGGGAAGGTTGGCAAACTGTTCAGGCAAGGGTAGCTATGGAATTTTGTTTGGTTTTATTTAAAGAAGCGAACCAAATTATATTTATTTCTTTACAATGGTTGAACATCCAGCACGCGAAGCACGTTCCACAGAAGGGCAAGAGGCACATAAACCAACAGGAAAGTGATGGAGTTTTGACCACCGTGGCTAAGCAGCTTGGAAGAGCCAGGGTCCGCAAGGATACAATAGTTCACCACATACAAAAGGACCACAACCAGATATCTGAACGCAACCGCTTAAAACAATCTTCCTTAATGTGCACGACCTGAGTTTATCAATTAAGAGAAAAGCTAATTTGCGAAGGTTACAACTGAAGGAAGTAGGTTTAGTACTTATCCAGGAGGCACCCCTATTGTATTCAGGTAAAAGTTACCTTTATTCATATTGGTACCCTACTCAACACCATGCTACAGTGAATAATAAAACTAAAGGGGTCGCAATAATACTGAGATGTAATTTACTGTTCGATTTAGAAGCTAACTACTCATACAAAAAGTGCTGCTGTGTGTGGCAGTTAAAGGGAAACTGTGCGTTCTTAACTATATATTCAATATACTGCCCTAATGATGACAAAGAAAGATTTTACAGGGAACTGTTTCCAAGAATTAATGGCTTCGCAAACTTGTACTCCGGGGTGGAGACTTTAATCTGTCCCCGTAAGAGAGTAATGGAGGTGAATCCTCAAGTATATGCCCCCATATAAAAATAAGCACAAGCAACTACATGAAGCTAATGAAGTCACAACGGTTATAACGTATCATGGCATGCTTCATCATTTTATGACCTCTCACACTGAGGTAGGAGCAGTGCCACCCCAGTCGACTCAACTGTGGGAAAATTATTTTTTACCCTGAGAATTCTTATAAATCTGTTTTCATGACAGTTTCTTGGGTCCTGTTTTTTGTCAAGAAGAATATAAAGTATACCTAGAGGTATTCTCGAAGATTTCCTTAATTGGCGTGTACCTCTGGTATGATTAAAAACATTAAAAGTTGGTTATAAGGTGTATTTTCAATAAATCACCTGACCAGAAAAAATCCTACAGTTACCAGCATGTTTCGACCGCTATAATCAGACTATCAGGATCTCGGGTCTTCAAAAGGGAAAAGGACTTACTAGCTATGGTATCCAATCAAATCATGCAGATAAGGTAAATAATACAATTCTACCTGTCCCTCAGTTGGATAGGTGAACCTAAAGACAAAATATATAAGGGACAAGTGTAAATATGTTTGACCCACTACCTCATTATACCCCTTCATAGTGTTAAGTGTGTTAGCTTTCTATCTCTAAATATCATAGTGCACCACTTGATCCCAAAACACACTGTTTCATACTGCATATTTTTACACTCTAAGGGAGGCAATCAACGTCAGATTTATCCCAGTGCTATTAGCCTCAAGAATTGAAATTAATCATTTGACCATCACTAACAGTAGCATTTTTTAAGAGAAAAGGAGAATAAAACTTAAAAAAAAGAAATTCTGGAAAAAATGCATACTGTATAAGTGTGAATAGATTGCTTGTCACTTACCCTAGTTATAATAAACTACAGGGGTCATGGCTGAGTGTGGGGGATGTCTCCTCCGTAGTCACACACTAATAATTAAAAGTTGACTGCAAACAGAGAGAAGCAAAACTAAGGTACCGACAATAACAATGTAGCATTCTTTTTTAATAGTTTGCCGGTTGCGTGCCCCCTCAAAACTTGCATCATGCCAGTCATGCAATATTTTGTTTTCTTTGTCCCTCATTAGTAATTGGAACCTTATATTTGCATTTTTGTTGTTATAAATCATGCATCTCTGCCGTCACCCAAACTGGCGCCATACATACTCACATGTTTATAAAGTGACAATACGAACATTGATATGATTGTTTTTGCAAGCCTTTAATGCCATCTTAGACCCGCCCAAAGATAGATCCGTTCAGAGACCACATGAGCTATCAACCCCACCAGTATTGATGCAGAGAATCACTGACTTAAATTGGATTGATCTTTGGAGGCATCAGTCCACAGGTGAAAGGGACTGTTCATTTTACTCCAGCGTTCACAAAACACACTCAAGAATTGATTATTTTCTAGGAAATAGAGATCATGCAACATTGTTTGCGGCTTATGTGCTGTCTGCCCTTGCACTGGTGGTCATCACAGTAGACATTGCCCCAACCCTCCCTAAACTCAGACAGCCATTGGTCATTAATCAAAGAGCATTAAGAGACATTACACAAAGAGCATCTGTACAGGAGATTCTCTAGAATTACTTTCATGAAAACACTAATGTGGAGGTCCCATGAGATGTTGTCTGGGATGCCACTAAATCAGTGATCAGGGTAGTCTTATCTCACACTCAGCAACCTGTACTAAACTTGCTGCGCAACGTAAGTCAGAGTTGGATACACTCCTGATGCAGTTAGAAACACAACACAAAAGAGTTTCATCACCCAAGATCTAGAGAACTAAGGAAAGACAAAGGAGAGCTGGAAAAACGTCTTATGAAAGTTCCAGCCAGAAAAAAATGCTTCATACAAACCAAAAATATTATGAAAAGGGCAATAAAGCTGACCAGGAACTTGTGTATAAAATAAAACAATAATGATCTAGAACTAGGATCACGCTGATTCAAGATGCTGTGTGAGGGAAGTGAGTGACAAACAAGACATTTTAAATGAATTCGACACATACTGTGCAACTTTGTACCAATCAATGTTGTTAGATCCATATTGTCAAGATCTTTATCTGCAAACATATATAGTTCTGAAAGAGCAAGCCTTTAGATTGTGACACAATGTAGAACCACTGTTGCCTATTTTGCAAAGAATAAGGCTTCTGGCTTCCATGGTTCAGGGCATAATTCTGTAAGGCTTATGAGGACATCCTGGTAAGACTCCCTTGACTACAGTTGTGATAACTAAGAATATGGCTCACTCCGTAATCTCCCTGCATCTCAAACCTGACAGAGACCCAAAGCGTTGCCATTCCTGTAGACCAATCTCATTATCAAATGTTGATTTAAAAAAATGTTTGTCTATATTAGTACAACGCCTACATTACCTATGGCCTAATATAATGTACAACACCTACATTACATATGGCCTAATATAATATCCCCACAGCAGACAGGGTTCATTAAGAACTAGAATACGTGTAACAATACCAGGATAGCCGTCAACTTGATATGTGGCGGAGAGCAGCAACCAACATATGCCTGTCCTGTCATTAGATGCGGAGAAAGCAATCAATACAGTAGACTGAAGACATCTAGAGAAGGTATTAGACAAGACTGAATTTAGACTTGGGTCCCACTATGAAAAAGTATATGCTGACCTACTTTAAAATTCCAACAGAAACACTGAAAATAAATTGCAAAGATTTACCCCAATGCATCTTAAAAGGGGTACACAGAAGGGTTGTCCATTGTCACCCCGAATATTTATGCTTACCATGGAACCCCTGATACAAAAAATCATTGCCTGTTCCCAGGTTATGCCGGAGTCTGATGGATCGCTTTCAGCATTAAAAGAACTCAATCTCTTCCCAAGGTACAAAATAAACTATATAATATATCAAATGGAATGTGCATAGCTGACCCCTAACAGAGTGACAAACAAATGCTATTACAGAAGGGGAATGAATGGACAATAAACCCAGTTAAATACATTGGGGTCTTTCTCATGAATTCAATAAAAAATTTGTATCAACAGAATGTACCACCAATTCTAAAGATTCTGCACAAGGATTTTTCTCGATGGGGCAAACTAAAAATCGAATGGCTTGGTGTTAGAAATGGGATCTCTAGTTGGCAAGGGCTTGCACCTTTGTCCAAGTAGGGACCCTTCTTCCTAGTCAGGGTAAGGGTTGTTACACTCGTGAAGTAACCCCTGCTCACCCTCGTGGTAGCTTGGCACGAGCAGTCAGGCTTAATTCAGAGGCAGTGTGTAAAGCATTTGCACATACCCAACAGTAATACAGTGTAAGCACTACAAACGGACACCACACCAGTTTAGAAAAATAACCAATATTTTATATACTCAAGACAAGACCAATTACGACAAAAATCCACAATACTATACTTTACGAATGAATACTTGATACGGTAACTTCTTCTTTGCAGGAATAGCACAAAAGCAAAGGTCGTACGAGTCGGTAGCTCCGTCCGAGCCTACCGTGATGCTGAAAACCACAGAGTCTAACAGTTCCAGCCGACCACGTCGATACGGGCCAGCAGAGTCGTGAACAGACTCGGTTACAGTACCTTTTCTCGTTGTGGCTGGTACGGAGTGTACGAGCCGGTCGGCGTTCGTCGCGGTTGCGGTGCAAGACGGAGCGATGCAAGGTGCGGTGTCCCTCGATGCGGTGCAGGCAGCGGCTCGATGAGCGTCGTGCAGACGGAGTCGGTGAGTCCAAGGCGTGCGATGCAGGGTGAGACCATGCTCGATGCGGTGCTGACAGGTTGCGAGGCAGGCGACCTAGCCGGAGTGCGGGAGCTGGCGTCGGACAGCGGTGCGAGTCGGAGCGGTGCGTCGCAGACGTGCGAGCGGTGCCCCAAATGCGGTGCGGTCTCGACTCTTGAGCCAGTTGCAGCGACCGCGTCGGTCGGGTCCGGTTGGTTCAGTGAAGCGATGCGATGTGAACTGCGGTGCCCACAGGTCACGGTGCAAGCAGCGGCTCGATGTTGGCGGCGTCGGACGTCGCCCACGGTGAGACCAGGGTTGCGATGCGAAGCGGGCGATGCGGTCTGCGGTGCAAACAGGTCACCGGCCAGGGATGGATTCGGTTGACGGAGTCGGTTGCAGTTCCCTTCCTCTGTGGCAACTGAAACAGCATTCCAGAAGCGGTACCCAGAGGCTTGTGAAGTCTTTGTAGTCCCTGAGACTTCTTAACAGGAGGCCAGCTCGGTTCCAGGCCCTTGGAAATACTCAGCACAAGTTTGTAGAAAGTTCAGTCCTTTCACTGCCCAAGGCAGAAGCAGCAGCTGCAGGCCAACCCAACAAAGCAACAACACAGCAAAGGGGCAGTACTCCTCCTGGCAGCTCTTCCAGCTCTTCGTCTTGGCAGGTTCCTTGATTCCAGCGAGATCTAAATTCATGGGGTCAGGGCCCCAATATTTATATCCCAAATTCCTTTGTTCTCTGAAGGCAGAGAGGCCTTTGCCTAGTCCAAACCAGTTCTGGAGCACTTTGTTGACAAGTCTCCGTCCCTTCTTTCAGTGAGTAGGCCAGGGACATCAGACGCACCACAGGAGGTGGAGCCAGCATTGTGGAGGGAAGGCACTGTCCTATTCAGGGCCCAGGTGCGACCCTCCCACCCATCTACATGTAGATCTTGCTATTCAGCCCTGTGCTGACTCACCCTGTCTCCTGGCATCCCCCAGCCCCTGTCACTCACATTTCCAGACAAGGAATACACAACCTCGCAGAGGCAGGCTTGGATGGTTAGACAAGAAAATACCCACTTTCTAAAAGTGGTATTTTTAAACCCAGAATGTTAAAACCAACTTCACTAAAAGATGCATTTTATCATTCTGAGTCCAGGCATACTAAACTCGAATTTCTACCATGTTCCCGGGGTCAGTTAGGATTATAAACTGTAATAATCAAAACTGCCCGTTCTGGCCTAGGGGGAACAGGTAGCCTTGCAATAGTGAAAAACGAACTAGGCTGTAATTCACTATCAGGACATGCCGCACACACCAGGGCATGTCCTACCTTTTGCGTACAACGCACCCTGCCCACAGGGGTACCTTGGGCCTACCTTAGGGGTGGTTAACATGTAGCAAAGGGAAGGTTTAGGGACTTGCAAGTGTGTGCACTTGCCAAGTCGACATGGCAGCCCCAGGCTGCGCACAGGCTCTGCGTTGGCAGGCCCGAGTTACACTTTATGGGCTGTTTGCGTGGGTGGCACAATCCAGTGCTGCAGCCCACCAACAGCATTTGGTCTATAGGCCCTGGCACTCGCAGTGCACTTTACAAGGGACTGACACATAAACCAAATAGGCCAATCATGGAAACACCAATCCATAACGCATTTTATACAGGAGCACTTGCACTTTCCCACTGGACCGCAGTGAGGAAAGTGCGCAGAATCATTACACCAGCAAAAACAGAGTCAAAACCGGGAGGTCAGAAAGCAAAAAGTCAGGGGAAACACGCCAAAAGATGCCAAGTCTAACACTTGGCAAACTAAATAGCATAACAATTATTATACCAACTGGCTGTAATATATAGCTCAAGCACTGCCAACGAAACGCCCTAAAATTACAGCAATTCAAATACTTAAAAACTACATACTTTGTCTGGAATAATAAGGTATTACGGGTGCATAAAACAATACTTATGAAATCAGGAAATGATGGAGGTCTAGTTTCCCCAACATGGATTGTCATTGGTTGATCCCACAACTCTGCCCAGTCTTAATTGGCATATTTCCCCTTTCAAAGCAATGGGTCAAGGTGCAGCAAGATTATTCGACTACTCTTCTCCAATATATACTGTGGCTACTATACAGAAAATGGCCATCGCCTGCTACTCTACTAAAAGCCAGTAGTGTTTTTCTAGATCACTGGAAGTCACTTCATCGGAATGATGCAGTGATGGCATTTCCATTACCCATGACACCAATAGTTTTTAACCCAGACTGAGCTGGATTTGATTGATACTGGGCTCAGAAAATGGAATATTAACAACCTGCCTAAAATTGGGGAATTGTTCGAGGGGGAGAAATACTTAATAAGGAAGCATGCATGGGTAAAGACAAGCTTACGTCAACAGATAAATTTAGATGCATCCAATCATCACATTAGCTGGGAGCTAGAGAGGTCCAAGAGATGATAAATAGAGAGATGATACTGATAGGAAAAATGTTTTATAATAAACAGTGAAAGAAAGGGACATCCAGGTTATATCAATTACATATAACTAAATAGGAAATACACATACATGCCAGCATGGGAAAGATCTAGGTAGAGAAATCTTGTCTGTCGTATGACAAAACACACGGGTCAGTATTGCAAAGTCATTAATTTGCACACAACAAAGAAGAAATACACACTTTTTCTCCAGATGGTACCTTACGCCAGTGAGACTGAAATATGTATGTTGGAGTTGAAACCAATGACGATGTGGTTGTGGGGAACAATGATCAATATATGGTGTTCGTGTATCCATATTCAAGTCTATTGGAAAGAGGTACTAGCCTAAATTTAAAAAGTAACGGGTTATGTTACAGGTCGATCCTACCATAATACAGTTTGGAGCCTCAGGTGAGGAACATATGTAGCCATTCGCGACATTGTTAGGCAATCTGATATCCCATTTATTATTGGCAGCCAAGCTAAACGTTGCTTACTTTTGAAAAAATCAGCATCTGCCATCCATGGGGAAATGGTGGGTAAAAACAATGAATATATATGCCATGGAGAGGTGTACAGCATTTGTACATATCAGACATAATAGATTGAACAAATCTAAAGGGACATGACAGCCATTTAAGACTAATACTAAGTGGGAGCAAGCCCACGTAGAGGGCCTACATTTCATGACAAAAGTGGTCCGGCTCTCACAGCTGTGTGATGCTTCTTCAGTGGAGGAGCAAAACACACTAGAGGATGAGTCTTAATGTCAGGGGTGAAACAGTTCTTTGCTTACGACTTGCATACATGCTCTTAAGAAGGAACTTCATAAGTGCAGGGTTGTGACAAATGAGATGTATTTTAGGAAGCTTTATGTGTTACGCTTCGAATGGAAAGTACACTAATACATGAGTAAAACTGAATAAACCCGTTCCAAGCATCAACGAACCCGAACCCTCCAAGCTCCTCTGTATTTCTTTTTTTGTACCAGGTGCCCATGTCTCATCGAGCAACTCAGAAGCTGCTCCAGAAAGGCCTGAGAATCTCCCAGAATTCCTGACACCTTCCAAACTAGAAGGTTGAACACACCAGCTGATACCATAGGATGCTCCTCCTGCTCTACTCCCTGCAAAAATCCTTCGCATGACTGAAACAACAATGAAATCTTGATTGCAATTTCCCAAAAATTGGAAACCAAGCTTGTGTTTTCCAAAACAGAGTCAATAACACCACCTGACACCTGTTTCCTCACCTTAACCAACAATCTCTGCATCACTGCAAAAGGAGGAAAACCGTAGCCTTTCATCCCCTTCCAATTCTGATTGAACACATCAACCGCCATCGCTCCTGGATTCGGTCTCCAACTTCCATGTACAAGAATTTTGGGAGAGAAATCATTTTAAGTACTGCTGCAACTTTACCTATCGGTGACAGGGGTAGGTGTCTCCAGTGTTGCCATCTGGTTTGAATGTTTTCAGTCTCACTGAGTTTATGGCAGGTGGAAGGTGGGCAAACTTGGTTTGGCTTGGCTCAGTAGTTAGGAGAGTAGTAGTAAATAGATGGCCAAAATTAAGAAAGGCAGTCAGGAAGTGTTCGAGACTAATACAACACTGCCCGTTTTTGCCATTTATATGTGTTCAATGGAGCTAGAATGAGCATCGCTGAGAGGAAGATGGCAGCCTTCCTTAAAAACATTCCCTGCGTTAGGCTCACAACTGTTGACAGGGACCTACTTGAGAAAAAATAGTCTGTTGAAGACCTGGCAGAGGCAATTAACTTGGCTGCAAAATGGAAAGACTCTGATTGTCAATGTCAAATGTTCTTGTTGAGCGCACATATCACCGGGGAGGTCTCAAGGCGCTAGGCAAGACTTCAGCGAGATAGAAGGTGTGATACCCAGTTTACTGGAGAAAGAGCCAAGTCTTTAATTCTCTTCGAAAGCATCTGTGGTCGGCTATGGATGGAAGATGCGATGGTAGCTTATTCCAAAGCTTGGGGGCCAAATAAGAAAATGATCGACCACCGTTTCGGGATGTTCAGATGCGTGGTAAAACAAGATGGAATTTGGTGCTGGATCTTAGGAGTCTGCCGGGCTTGTACCATTGGAGTTTCTTGGCTAGTATCTAGGGCCGGTATCATACAGGATCTTATGTGTGAGGCACAGGATTTTGAAATGGCCTCTCTGTCGCACCGGAAGCCAATGGAGAGTTTTAAGGTTGGGAGCTGAAGGCGATCTAGGTGGAAGATTTAGAATGAGTCTGGCAGCAGTGCTCTGAAGAATCTGGAGCTTGGAAAACAGATCTTCATTTAGTGCAACCAGCAGTGCATTCCCATAATCCAAGCGGCTGATAATAAGACCTTGCACCAGAGGTTTCCTGGCTTCAATGGGTAACCATTTGAAGATTCTGCGGAGATTCCGCATGATCCCATAGCAAGTGCCGAGTACAGTATTAACATGGGTTTTCATGGACAGTGTGTTATCAATAGTTACTCCAAGGTTGCGCACTGCTTGCTTGGGAGATGGACATGGACCCAATTCCGAGGGCCAACAGTCATGTGACCAGTGTTCCTCCGCTCTACCAAACAGGATAATCTCGGTCTTGCTGCCATAAAGTTGTAGTTTGTGCCTGCCCATCCAATCATTCACATGGACCAAACAGTTTTTAAAGCGGGATTTTCTGTCCACGTAATCTGGACCAAAGGTGATAAGTAACTGAGTGTCATCAGCGTATGACACTGTTTCAAAACCATATGATCTGATGCAGAGGCGTAGCTAGAGCTTGTGGCGCCCGGGGCTATCCTTCAGATTGCCGCCCCCCTGGGGGGGTGCTGGGGAAAAAGGACGGCGAGCACCTGAAAGAGGTCCGAGAGACACGTAGTATCGCCGCTAATAGTTACCTCGATCATGCAAGTTACATGCACATACATGACACGGTCCAGGGCTAGACAGCCCCCGTCCCCAAAATAGTGCCGCCTGGGGCGGACCGCCCCACCTAGCTACACCGCTGAAGGAAAAGCAGAAGGAAACCCAAAACTTACATCAGTTCTACCTACCCTGTTTGTGACATCTCACTCATAACATCACAGCTTGTGCAGGACCCTTGTCCCCTGTCCCCTATCTGCCCCGTCCATGACCTCAGCAATGTCTGCAGACCGGTCCACCACACTGGGTTTGACCACGATTCCCCTGGCAGCACCTTCAGGATACTACAGGTGAGTCCAATGCACCTGATCACTAGACTAACTTGAGTTCTGCAGTTGGGGCAGTACCAGCCCTGCAGTGGAAGCCTTCTCACTCCACCCAAGCCCCCCATGAGAGCTCAGTAGAAGCCATCCCACGTGCCCCTCCCAGGAGAGAGCAGTGGAGCCATCCACTGCCCCAGCCGCAGAAGAACTACATACCCTGACCCCCCCCCCCCCATCCCAGGAGAGAGCAGTGTAACCATTCTACTCCTCCCTCCCGCCAAACAGAGAGCATTCAACACCAACTCCGTGTCGCCTACGGTCACTACAGTATAGTAATGTGAGTTTTTAAAGACTGTCAGTGCTCCGAAAGCATTTCAATAAGCTGGAGTGTCAGGCCAGAGAATGCAGTAGAATGTGAAAAATGCAGTTTTTGCCTACCCAGGCCAGAAGGGGGATCTGACCCGTGGCCCATCGTAGAGACAGCCTTGACCCTGCACCTGAGACAGCCCCATGCCCGCAAAAAATATGTGAAAATCTATAGAAATATTTTCATATTTTTGTGGGGGGAAAAGGGTATACTAGGAGGGGACAACCCACGGAATCTGCAGCAGGAACCGTGGCAATGTATACTAATAACAGTTTCCCAATGTAATATTAAAATGAATTGCACCCAAGGTGCCTCGTTTCAATATTCCTGAAAGTTTAGAAAGCAAAGTAATTGAATGTGAGTCCTGATATCACGGTATGTGCCTGTCCTCACAAACATCTCTCGTTAGCACGTGAGTAATGCCAAGGTCTCTGCACCTTCATATCGCCCGCGCTCTTTTTGTGTGTGTTACTAAGAACACACAGGTGTTGCTTGCCACATTCACTCTTCAGCTGTAAATGTCCACTTCAGCACAAACTTACTTTGCTGAGCTGACGCTGTAATAAAAAACAAGCACTGGCAAAGCCAAAAGGTCTTGCTTATGAGAGCTATTGCTTTGGAAATGCTTTGTAGCCATGCTGTACAGCAGTGCAGATGCTTTGCAGTGTGGCTACAACTAATTTTAAATGGCACTAATACACAGCCAGGGCTAATGCACTTTTATCCGATACTGCCCCTTAAACTATCCCAACCATCAGATATCCCAATCTTCCCTCACACTGTCCCCTTCTACCTTCAGTCTAGCACTTCTATGCTCAAATGATCTCTCCCCTTTCAACCTAACCTCCTTCACCCAAACTGCACCAAAACAACCTCTCCAACACTAAAACTACCCCATCTTCTCGCTACCCCATACTTTTAGACTACCCCTCCACTCAAACTACTTCCTATTGTCAAAGAACTCTGCCTACAGTCAGAGTATCTCCACTTACTACCTTCTAGAACAAAGTCACCCCTTCAAACAAACTACCCCTACCTTCATGCGAACTCCACCTTCAAACTACCCCTCCAATGCTGAAACTACCTCCAGTTGTAAACTATTCCCTTCCAACTTCCTCCCCAGCACCGAAGCTACCCTATATTTTGTCACATCCCTCCTGACCTCTAAATACTTCCAACTTTCAAACTGTCCCCACCTCCTACCCACTACTCCTATACTCAGTCTCCCAGTATCAACTTGCCTTGCGCACTCAGCATGACCCATTTTACCTGAGCAAATCTTCGATGTCACAATGTCAGCCTCAATACCCCATGCCCCTTGCCTTTCACTATACCAAGGATTTCTAGAACTGGTCTTATTTACTGATATTGAAATTCACCCTCTCTCATCTTACTTTTTATTATTCCATAAATTATAATATATATGTAACAACATAATGTTGAGTAATCTAATTCTAGTCACATAGCACAAAACCCCTTAGAATTCTTGCAAAGTGGGTGTAATGGGGTAGGAACCACACCAACAGGCCTAGAACTCCAAGCAAAGCCATATCAAGTAAACTAAAGCCATACAAACTAGCGTAGCCCAGTACAAACAACAGACAATGGGAAATCCCAAAATATTTCAAAGCATATTAGGTGTGATATTTACTAAAATTACACACAGGGCCCAATTTACCCTTAGGAGGCTGTCTGCATGAAAGAATTGTATTCGAGGGTTTACTTAAAACACAAAACTCATACAAAGTATTGTTTCTCTGTCTTTGCATAAATGAAAAATCATATTTATTGTCACAAATAACAGAGTTATTTGCATGTGTGTGGCTGATGCCATCATTGTGGCACAATACGCAGTAAATACAATGCAATGCTAATTTTGGTTGTGCAAGGGAGACTATTGCACATAGTTGCATAGTGTGAATCTTGGTAAATCTGCTCACAAGTGTACTGAATTTAGAACGTGCTAGATTAGTAAATGCATACAAACATAATTACCCCTTCAACACCCAAACTACTCCATACTCCTACTACCTCTGCCTTATATTAACCCATCCTATATTTAAACTATCCAACCTTTAAATTACTCCTTCTACCCTCACATTATATCACCAAAACTCACACACTACACTCCGGTTTTAAAAACTTCCTCTTCAGACCCACTCTGCTCTCCTACCTTTAAAGTACACTTTATAATCTTAAACAACATCTTACCTGTAAAATGCCATTCCCACCTTCAAAACACTGCTCCTTCTCAAACTACAGAGCCTCCTGCTCTACTAACGCATCTCATTCTTCTATGGATGGTGAAAATGCCACAATATTTGAATGTTATGCAAAGTAAAAATATGGAAACTGCCCTGTGCAACACACAACAGAAAATACACAAAGAGCTTTAAAAGTCTACAGAATTTCTGCGAGGTCATCGATTTTATACGCTTTGCTCCTTGTGGCCGGCAGGCACTGGAAGAACAGAAGCTCGAGGAAAGGGGGGTGAGTGAGGAGAGGGGTGTCACTGAACCCCTGGCTAACATGCAGTATCTGTGTCATCATAGCCTCAAGGTTTCAGGTTGCTTTGTGGGACATTTTCAATATAATTATGAGTGACAATTCAACGACTATGAGTGACATTTTCTCATGACGGTCAATTGTTCTACCACTGTTCGGCCCCCGCTATATGAGTACAGTAGTATCAATGCTTAGCCTGCCCAGGTAGAGGGGCCCGATTTCCCTGCTTAGCCCAAAGCCACTGTTCCTGCCCTTGCAGCCAACTGGGTCTCGTGGCGCCATCAAGTACAAGTATTGGGAAGTCTTGTATGTTTAGTGGTATGGGGAAAATCAAAACGCTGCTCTCAGCCTGCAAGGGGGAGGGGTCGGTATTACAGTCCCAATCCTGTGGTGCCGCTATCAAAGCTGTCCCGATTTACCGGGAGGGCAGAGGTGGCGTCATCACCTTCCCCACAAATATGCAGTGGAATCTAGGGCCGTGGCAGCCAGAGTGCAGAGGTGCCGGCCGCCTGTAAAAATTACCCCAAATGAAACCCAAGCGGTCCGGCCCAGTTGGCAGCACATGACACGTGCAACTCTAGGACAGCCACCGCGTCAACATGGGGTATTATTTAATGGGTCAGCCTCATGCTGGGATACAATTGGCCGGGCGGCAGCCTGAGAGTGTGCTGGGGCGCGGTTTACGTGGTGTCGCGAAAAACTACAGTGTGGAGTCACATAGAATTAGAAGTGTGAATTGCACTAAGGACATTTTTATTATAAGTCTGACTCACCTTGCGAGCCGTGGCATTTCGCTTTAACAGACTGCCAAGTGGCCGCAACGACTGACTCCTGGGGCAAACGGCCCCGCCACCTGGGCGTTCACACTCGGCTCAGCAGAGCAGCTCAGTGGTGTGATCTGGCCTGGCTCCAGCGGCCGCCGCGGTCCCTGGAGTTGGGCCCGATCGCAGCAGCGCGGAGGATCATCACTAATTTTAATATTTTACCGCAGCCTCCAGAACATTATATTGAGGAACTCCAGCCTAAGCCACCCGTAGCGCTAGCGCCACTTTTAAGTCTGCCTCACGAGTGCTGACGTCGCGGTAGCCATTGGGCACTGTCTATCCTGACGTCAGACGCTGCAAAGCACACGCATAGGGTAGGGCATCCACTGTAAAGAGCAGGTTTTTTTCGTTACAATCTGTTACACCAGAACGCAAACAGAAAGGGTTAATGAATTACCGGCACCCCTACCCACCACCCCACCTGCGGCACAGTAGGACACTTCAAGGAAACGGGTCCTATCCGGGGGTGTCAGGCACCATAGCTGATTCACCCACCGTCATCGGGGAGTGGTGGTAGGGGTGCAGGAATCCATCCCAACCCCTGCACGCCCTCTCCCTGGCTGCTCCGGAAGTAGTGGGCTGCTCAGACGTCACGAGGTGCACGCGCTGGAGCTTTTGCAAGCAGGTCACGTGCGCAGCGCTTGCACTTCAAACTGCGACCGCGCGCACTGGCCCGTTGCGGCGGCCTTTATAATTTATTTGGGTATACTGACTGACAGTAGTGTCAGTGAGTTTCCCCAAATAAATCATAAAGGCCGCCGCAACGGGCCAGTGCCGCGCGGCCGCCGCCCTCAAAATAGTGTCGCCTGGGGCGGATCGCCCCCACCGCCCCCCCCTAGCTACGCCGCTGATCTGATGATACCTGCCAGCGGTGTTAAGTAGAGATTAAACAGCATAGGGCTGAGGATGGAACCCTGTGGGACATCTACGTTTACTGGTCGACTGCACGAAGATATAGAGTCAATATGGACGGTTGTTGTGCGGTCCGTTAAATAGTTCTCAAGCCATTCTAGGGCCTTCCCCCTGATTCCCACCTCCCAGAGTCGATGTTTCAAGATGCTATGGGAGATGGTATCGAAGGCCGCGGATGGGTCCAGGAGGACCAACATTGCTGATTCTCTTATATCCAGTGCAAGCCTGATGTTATCAGTAATCTCTACAACCGCAGTTTCTGTGCTATGAGCTGCACGGAAACCGGATTGAGAAGGGTCCAAGAGACCATGGTTCTCAAGGTGGACAGTGAGTCGTTTGTTTATTCACAACGGTTTCCCAACAGAATTGTACACATTTATTTCTAGTAGTCACCAAAGGCATGCTTCATTCATTTCTGGAGGCCAAACCTGGGGGAATATTACCATACTGTCTGAGTCTACCAATCATTGTGTTATCCATAAGGTGGGCAAACCAAAGTCTGATGTGGAGTTTATAGACAAATGCTACTACTCAATGTAGAAACATAAATGCTGGCCAAAATTGTGGCAAATAGATTACAACCTTGCGGTCATTTAGGGGTTGCCAGAGGTCGCACCTTTGACCCTTTGGCTTGTCCCTTACAACTCCTAGCACTGCTTTTACAATCCCTGGCCTCAGAGGTGGTGAAAGAAGTACCAAGCACAGAAGGTAAACAATGTTCAGATGAACGCTGTTTACCTTCTGCAGATCCCACTAAGAGTTTCATCTTTTTTTAACTTGTAAATAAATTCAAAAGTGGAATTTGCACTATTGATAATACAAATAAAATTAAACAAATTTTAAACACTCCCTTTTTTAAAAATTGTCGCCACGGTCCATTATTGTGAATACTTGAAAAAATATGTTTTTTAACAGAATCCTCACCTCTGCGTTCTTCAGTAGTTCATTTATAGTCTCTAAGAATTAGTATCAGTGGGCCTTACCACTACATTTCCCTGTGAACGAGCAATAACGTTTCCAATAAGCATCTGTTATTCAGCACCAAGATACCCTTCTGGGTGAACTTGCGCATTACAAATACACGTTATGTTATGTCTTACAGGTACAAACTAGGCTTCCGCAATGTAAATTATTATCATTTCAATGGGATGAAGGTCTTGAGGCATTATTTGCTAGGATTCAGAGTAAAAGGTCCTATGATTTTACTTCCTGTTATGTCAATGAGTTGCAAAGTCACTTCCGCTACCCCAGGCGTTTTAGTGAATTGACGTTCATGATTGCAGTCACTTATTTCCAGCCCGCTACATGCCGACCAATCAGGCTTCAGGCCAAACTACTCCACAGCACTTCGGTAGGTATATGGTTTGATGGAGTACACTTTGCATGTTCAAGAGCCAGTGGTGCTCATATCGCTGGCCACACCCAAAGCATACAACTTCATAGAATACCCATATTTGTTTAGGTTTCCGGTGGAACTCAGTATCGGGGCAATATTTATATCATGGATTAGGTTGTTTACACTGACCTGTTGGCTAGAGTTCTAGCGAATGGCATCCTGTTAAAGCTATTTGAGATCATCAGTGATCGAAGGCAGAGATGGCCACTTTTGCCCCCTGCTGTTTGCCCTGGCAATAGAGTTGTTGACGTGCTGCAGAATGAGGGGGAGGGGATTCCTCTGATCAGAGGACTCAGATAAAACTCCTCATGGGAAAAGAAGAGTGCCACTATGTGCAGGCTGCATACTTCTACCTCTTGCAGATCTGGAATATTAGACATATTCTAGGTTTTTCCATTTACTACACTGTTCCGGCCTCGATCCCAATTTGAAAACCCCTTCAGAATTCACACGGAAGGATTCTGTTGGTGCAAATACGTTGTACATTACCAAAATGAAAGGCGCTTTTGGGTCTTGCTGAACATAGCTCTAGCTTTTACTACCTGGATAATGCACATACAACAAAAGGAATGTGTAGAAACGTCAATGCAAATGGCTGTAAAAGAGCATTGCTCTGATTTGTGTTCACTATGTGGCCCAAGAAAGCCCTGTCTCGTCTTTTCTGTATGAAACAGTTACAGCAAGCACCTTAGGGACGTTTGCCAACAGCACTGCAATGTATCCTAGGGAGTTTAACGAGCCACACAGCACTGAGTTCTAGGGGCACTAACCCACCACACATCACTGCAACCTATGGACACTAACTTACTGCACTGGGTCAAAGGAATTGGCAACTCAGCCCGTTGCATTGCATGCTGGGATGAATAATCTAGAACTCAGGAACTCAACGCTTTGGACACACTAGTGCCACACGCCGTGAGGAATGGGATCCACTTCATTGCGCTGCATCCTACGCCCACCAAGCTAAACCTCAGCAACACTCATGCACCACTGGCCAGTGCTTCATGGAGTCACTGAGGAATATATAGCAATGACATTCTGGGCAGGTACTGCCATTGACAAGCTGTCAAAAAGCACTCATGTATGCTTACATCATGGACGCTGCCCACTTTTCAAATCATACATCACAGAAAAATTAAATCCGGCCTCAGATCAAAACCTACACTACCATGCAGACCAGTAGTGGCTGCTACCGGACAGGGGTAGTGGGTGGCGGAGAGGGGGGTGGGAGTGAATGAGAAAAAAAAGGACTTACCTGACCCGGCCGGCCGCCACCTCTCCTCCGTCCTCGTACTCTTCATCTTCCTTCTTCCTGTCCGGGCCGGCAACAGGAAGCACTCAGGCACATAGGCTCCTGTGAGCCAATTGGTCTGAACGCCATGGTTCGGCGCTCAGATCGGGACAGGGAGCCTGTTCATGTTCCTCACCAGGCTGTGTAATGCAGCCTGGTGGAGAACATGCAAAGTGTGCATGACTGTTTGGCCGGCCCAAGAGGGCTGGCCAAACAGTCATGAGCATTTAGGGAGTGCAAACCACTCCTCCCCCTGATCTGGCCAGCCCCGCTCCGCCGCTGACTGCAATAGGATTTTTTTTTTATAATAACGTTACGTTGTTATTATTAAATTTGTCTCCGCCTTAGCGGAGGACCCGCCACTGCTGCAGTCTGCTCTCTCCAGGTTTTTAAAGTGGTCTCTAGCTTTTGCCACTGCATTCGTTGTAAACAAACCTGGAGCAGGGGCGCAGGAAAGACTGATGCTCTTAAGGAAATGTGAGAATCATTGAGGAACATGTGTAGAAATGGGAACGCTTCTCTCCAGACCGTGTACAAGACTCTTTCTAAGAAGATCTTATAGTTGTTATTCACCAAGCCACACATAAGCTCTGGAACTCGCCGTTTCTCAGCTGGCTGTGCTTCTATTAGTTAACTTTAATGGCCGCAACAAATACCAGTTTCAGTGATCTAGTTTCTAAAGTCCTTCCATTTTTAGATCCGGCCTAGAGACGGCTTTAGCTGTCTCACTAGCTTCGTGTATTAAAAAAAATAAAAAGCCAGACATCCTCATTGATTGGTCAGTCCTCTTCAGCCATTGTCTCTCTTGCAATGAGAGTAAAGCATCTTGTTTGTACACTTGTGCACATCTGCCTGAAAAGAAGTGCCAGGGCTTGTGGGCCAATACTTCATTTCTGCCAGTGCATTTTTCTTTCTGTTCTTTATTTTTTTCATTTATTTTTAGTTACTCTTCTGTGGTTCAATTATGCTTTCACTTTACAGTACTTCACAACCAACTGTACATTTTATGTGCCAATAACAATCATATTTTTCTGTGATGTGCATTAAAATAAAAAAGGGGTTTAGGACACCTGCCTGCTAGAAAGCAAGTCTATTAATATTGCATTTGATTGCTCATGTTATACGAATTTAAAATTTCTATTCCAAGCATTTGGCCGCCATATATCCCCCACTGTACCGAGAGGGTCTATATAAAACAGGAGACAGTTGGATGCTACAAAGAACGACATGTTTGCATCTGAAGTAGCGACATGCGTACCCTCCAGAGATAATGTACTATTTTATATAACATATTTGTGTTCATTCACGGGTCAAATGAGAAGAACTGCAGTCTGCTTAACATGAAAGGCATTTAAGTTGTAGAGGCCAGGTCACATGCAGAAGTCTGTTTTAAAAGGTACTCATAGAAAACCTGAACCCACATATTTTGCATAATGGAGATGACGGCTAAATAAGGGCAGTTCATACTCTGCCTCGGAATCTCATAGAAAATACGAGCACAAACATGTTTCATTCTAAGGATTATGAGTGGCGGAGGGCAAATAGTTTAGGCCAGACACATTTATATACCAGTAGTTGTATTTTAATGAATGATGACATGCTCCTCTCTATTGCTCAAATGTATTTTAAGTGAAATGCTCTAATACTTTTTTGTGTGTTGGTTACACAATCCAGTTAAATGCCTCCGACAGGGGATATGAAATCTAGCGCATAAATTGCAAGCTATGGAGAAAGAGATTCACAATCCTGAAGGGGCCTACTTAACCAAAAATGTGTGATCTTGGGTAATCCGCTTCCTAACCGTGTGGCTTAGCTTCCAGTATGAAGTGTATTGGGATCCAACATGGGTTTATTCGATAAAGAGGAGTTTATTCAAGAGTAACAGAAAGTCCAGTCAAACCGTGCATCCCCAGGCAGGACTCCAGAGTTCCAGAATCCCCAGCATGGAACCCCACACCACAGAGATCCATCTAAGCCAGAGAGTCCCACAACCATAGAGTGGAATATACAACAAAGTGCAATACAAAGAAGTGGACTTTTGCCATTATTGGAGGTGCTGTGCTGGTTTCCATCATAGCTGCGATCTGGGATAAACAAAGGCAGGCTTTATCTCGATGACGACTGGTTGCAGATACGCATCTGCTCTTCCTGATGAAAGCACTCAGTGGTTGGTGTTGGGGCTTCTGCTGCTCCCAGGTCTCCTTTGGATTGTCTTTTGCCTGATGAGGCTTGAGCGAGGAGATGTAGGTTCAGGGTTTCGGCTTGTCCGCTGATGTGAAAGGATTACTTAGCATTCCGTGAGCATGGGAAGTCCTGCGAATCACAACAGATCAGACCACAAGCTGCCTGCATCTCACTGGGCAAAACAAAGTCCGGAGACCTAGCGTGCCATAGTCTGTCACCAAGTCTTTCTATCTGTGCCCCTGAGCTCTTTCTCCCTCCCAGTCTCTCATTTTGTGTTTAATCTGTGTTGTTTCCCATCACTCACGAGTTCTTTTCTCTCTCTCTCTTACTCTTTCTCTATATATTTATTTTTAAAAAATCACTGAAAAACATCACAGTTAAAAACTGAATTATGGTTCTGGCTCAGACATCCAAACCCACTGAAATTCGCCAGTTATGGTTCACGTAGCAAACCATTACTCGTGCCACCCCCCTGGCGCTGCGTATGACATCACACATAACAATGATATCACAATTGACATTGATGGCATCACTTATGACACTACCACTGACATCATTGATGGCATCACTGTACCTAACAAAGAAAATTATGAAACAAAAGCACCTCAAGATAGAGATTGGGTTGAGCACTGGGCTTGGCTGCAGCCATACCTTGTGGTCAATCCCTGCTGCACTTGATCAAAAGCTGCGCGCAGCAGGGGTTGGCTGCCTGGTGTAATGGCGGTGTCTCCATCCCTTTCAGTAATCAGAACTAGTTATTTTCAGTGAAAATCATTCAGAGCTACTAATAGACAAGGTTACACTAGTGGCCACCCAGTGTAAGATTGCCAACAGTGATCCCCTCAGTTCATTAGGCACGATTGCCAGGATTAATGTCAGCATGGGAAGCCTCTAAATGGGGAATACATAACGGCCACACCTGCAATGCCCCAGGCATCAAGGCAGTGATATGTGTAATAAGTTTCCCCAGTGACACATGATTTTGAACTCCAATATCATCTCCAAATAGATTTTAGAAATTCAGCTTTTTTTCTCAAGATCAGCAGGTGAGTTCTGAAAATACACTCCTTTTGTCTGTAACACTCATATTTCAATTTTGGTATAAATATATTAATTCAAGCAAGCAAAAACTTCTAATTTAGTAGGATAGGCCGCAAACTGAAGAGCTTGTTACAGGTGACTGGGGAGTTAGCAGTAGCTTGTTAGAGAAGCCTAGCTTGCACCCTTCACTGTGCATAGGCATAATACTAATCCAGGATTATGGCACAAGACGTGGTGTCTCCATGGGCGTTCGAACAGGATTCCCTGCTTTGCTCTCATCTGCGCGAGAGTAATATATCGAGCCAACAAAGAAAGTGTACCTAGGTAGAGAATAGAGGACCCTCTGAACGAAGGGGATACTAGACATCCACATCAAGCAAATATATTTGACATTGTGCACTATAAATTGGCACCAGTTACCATTACACCACAATCGGCAGAACACATTTATCACCTACAGAGGTTAAAAGAAGAACAGCAAACTATGCAGATATATACACAAGTGACCACAGCTTCCCCAGATACTTGTTTCTATTCCCCGGGCAAGCACACCCTTCTGCGCTCTCGGTGCACGTGGGTTATCACACGCGAGGTCCACTCAAGGGACAGATGAGAGTCCTAGAGAAAATGATGAGTCCAAAAAGATGGTGTAATCATGGCTTGCTGCGTACAGATGTTTAGAACGAGGTTGGAAACGGAGCTAACCCCTTCTCCCCTTCATAACGAACTGTGGGGCAACAGGTGAGGGTTTGAAAAAAGATCAGCTGTATCAGGGGTAAAGCTCCCTATTGCCCTCCACACTTTGACATAGGGGGGGCCGAGTAACGAATGATTAGATTTATGCCCGATAGTCTGGTCTGGAGTCATAGATTGTGGCTGAGGCAGGTGACTTATCTATGCCCCTACCCAATGAGAATAACCTCTCCTTGCCCAGGATAAACTCCCCTGGCCCTCTCTTTCACAGGAAATGTCATGGATATTATTTGCAGTGACAAGCTGTCACTCTCTCCAGGCATGGCTTAGAGTGCCTTAGAGCAGCAGCAGTAGCGAAAGGGCCGGTGGTCCCATGGCCAAAGGTGCTATGAGGCAGAAGGGACAGAAGTGGTCTCATAGTCCCAATAACCCGCTTCCTCAGAAAGCGCCATTCGGTATGTCGCTGTGAACGCCTGAAGTAAACCATCCTGAGCTTGTAGCGACTCCGCCCCAGAACACAATCTGTTCTCTGCACCACCTGAAGAGAGAGTGAGCTTATCTGACACATCTGCTCCTGTTATGGCTTCTTCACACCTGGGTTACTACCAGCATTTGTGCCCAATCCCAGAAAAATGCGGCCTCTGTAGATCAAGGAAAGACCGAGTCCCTAGCTAGAGCTGTCATCTGCAGTTACCTGAGCTTCCTCTGAGTGGAATAAAATGGTGAGGTCACAGAACCACATGACAACCGGATCCAATGGGTGAGAAGCAAACCGTCCTAATTTAGTATCAATGCTGGGTTTTAGGTGAGGATTATCGCTTCCCGGGCCATTCACAAAATCAGAGTCTCCACTGATCTTGTGACCTGTCATGAGAGCTACTCTTCATTCGCACCATTCCCTTCTCCGCAGACAAAGCTACACTTCACCGAAGCGAATGGCCTTCTCTTTGGCACAAAACCAGGTCCTTCAACCCCCCTCAGCTCAAGCTGATTGAAAAAATATCCTGACCACAAGATGAAGCCACTGCACCAATTCTGCCTGCACACCTGGAGCAGGGGCCGTTTACAATCTGGTTCACGGGGAATTTGCAGTTCCTGATGAGTTACGTGTGGTCGTCTTTTGTGGTGGCGACATAAAACACCTCACAAGGGACCACCCTTGAAATCTTCATTCCAGCTGACAAAGCTGAAGACGGATATTTATGTCATCCATAAAATCTACGGCTCATTGTACTTTGTACCTGCCCTCCATTCGGGGACATCTAAAAAGGATATTAAAGATGTACAAATCACCCAGGCGGCAGGAGTTCACTCGGCCCGAGGACTACATAAAAGAGACCGGATATTGAACGACGGACTTTAGTGACTCGGGTTTGGAATTGTGTCACATGTGGACGTCTTTCTATGTTGTCTAAATGTTTCTCCAATACTACACCAGCAGTCTTGAGGGAAAATATTAAACTGTCTCAACCTCAAATTCTCCCCACCACCTTCCCTAAATTGTCGTATCAGAGGGAAAAGCCATGAAACTCTTTTCAGGTGACTATTAGGAGGGAGCCAAGTCACCTGGAATTCAGGTAAATATTTAAAATCAATCTGTTTTTCGACCCCTAATTGAGCATTGAGTTTTTTAAGTACATGTTCTGCTGGCAGTGCATAACAAAGCGCTCAGAGGTGGCGTCTGCATAGCGTGCTGTAGACTTTCATTCTTCACTCATTCATTGCTTCGACTTCTCTCTCCTGTGTCTATCTCATTCCTTCTGCTCCGGTGCTGCAAGTGGCAGGTATTGCTGTTACCACACAGAAGGAGGCCTGAAGATTACTCAGCGAGTTAAGTGCTCGCTGTTGACATCTGTGGGTACCCTGCCGTTCACAACTTTAAAGAAAGGCCCTCTAAGTCTGTCTTCCTTTTAATTCCAGTACACAGAATACAATTAAACAGGGCAGCAATAACAACTTTTTGTTTTCAGAGCATCCAAAAGGCAAAACTGCCACAGTAAAAACTCTATTGTTATTATCCAACAAAAGAACTGCCATATAAAAGCACTTTTTCATTATTATCCAACACAATGACACTAGTTTAATGGATTTTTGCAAAATGAAAGGCTCAGTTATTCCAGGTGGGTTGGATCCTGCCAGGACACAGATCTCTGCAACAGGAGCAGGAATCATTATAGCTGCATTATCAGCTTAGTGGGCATACTGAACGCCGACACTTAAAAATTCAGAACCTTTTTTTAGCCAAATTCTCCTATTTTTGCAATTACTTTCTTACAATAAAAATGTATACTTGTTAATAAAACTATAAAACATGATACATAAATGTTTCCCTTCTTGCTATTTCTACCCACTGTGAGTACGGTTTCTACTTGATGATTCACAAAGAGCTCTTCTTTACCTCCCAATATCGCAGTTCTACTTTGAATGCTTTCATACAATTAAGGGTTTTATGATGGACCCTTGGGTTTGTTCCTTGGAGTAAAAACATTTTCCTGTAGCGTCCACATTCTCCACCATGTTTATTCTCAATTCTTTTGGGCCAGATTCTTTGCTTTCTTGATTATAATAGTAACAGTGCAGATGTTTGGTAGAATCTTCGTAGCCCACGTGTACAAGTAAGGTCAAATGGGCTTATGTTTGGCCCACAAGATGCTTATCCAAAATAATGTCTGGCCCCTGATATCTCTAATTCTTTAAGTATCGCGTCATCTTGTCTTCTCTGGGTAGATTCACAATTCTCCTAAATGATGTCTGTTTAGCTTGACCTCTGGGTAGATCAGCTTTTCCCTTAAGCTTACATAATTCCGCATGGCGTCTTCTCTGGAAAGATTCACAATTCTCCCCTCAGAGATTTCAGCTCAGGGAAGACCCCAATTCACCCACTCTGAGTAAATACACAGTTCGTCATGGAGAGGTGATCTCTCTATAAACCCCTGAAGCCCCCTGTTCCATCCCTACCTTCTTAATGCCACTTGAAATAGCACATTTGTTTGGCAAAGTGGCCAATGCTACTGCTGTTTCCCATCCTGATCAGTTACAACAGGGACTGTCTGCTTTGTTGCCATCTTAAAATAGGGTCTCTTTAGCCTGCATTGCTCCCCATAAGTTTTATCAAAGATCTTTCTAAAAAATGAAACTTTGGCCAGTAGATAATGTTTACACTTCCGAGTTGATCCCACTGTATCTCTTTTCTAGTACCAAGGCGGATGAGTGGGAGAAATTTACATTTTGTTCGGGAAAGTGTTCACAGAAAGTAGTTTTTGAGCAAGAACTTTCCTTCCAGGAAAAGTGATTGTTTGCAAGAGAATTCTCCTGATAAAAAGTACCTCTGCATGGATTCTATTCTGCAATTCCTACTATTGAGAGAATTGTTTTCCCGCAAATATTTAAAAAAATCTTTTCAACCTTTGAGAACATTGCAAAGCTTTGGGAAAATAAGTCCTAAATTTTGCAGATGTAAAGATTTTGAAGCTTCACCCACTCCGGACATTGAGGGATCCGTTTTTAAGCTCTGCAAAGCTGAGCACAGAATTTCACCTAATCTACGCCCGAATCTCCATGTTTGGTTGTAAGCAAAATATTTGTCTTCAATGTATTTAAATTCTTATTACATGACTACTTAAAGGGGAAAATCAGGCTGAAGTAACAGAATTCTTTAAGATTCTCAGTTTATGCTGCTCCCCAACAAACGGCAATAGTTTGTATGTTTCTTCTTGCAAAAAGTCTATCAACATTTTTATTACTTGTCTGTTCTTGTCTGTTAGTTTGCAGAGTGTTTATCAATCGCTTGAGCAAACATGTGTGATACATTAACCCAACTCTCTTTCCTTTATCCATGTTAAATATTAATTTGGTGAGTGCATTGGAGTGGAGTATTAAAGGAGTGCGGGTCAACCCTTTAATAATCAGCTCTTCGTGTATGTTGGGCCCTCTGAGCAGAGCTCTCAAGTGACTTACGTTAAAGTGTGTAGCAACTGAGGTCCTCACACGGTTGGGACGCTGAACTTCCTTACCAGTTATTTCTATTCTAGTATGCTCTAAACCCTGTTTTCCCCAGGGAATTGGACCCCCACCCTTAGCGAAGGTTGTGCTTCGAAGGGGTAAGATTTACTATTCCCACTCCAATCTGTACAGCAGTAGGGAAAGTGCTGGACTTCGGAGGGTTAAATTTACTATTTCCACTCTAGTCTGTGCAACAGAAGGGAAAGCGCTGGACTTGGAGGAGTAAGATTTACTATTCCTACTCCAGTCTGTGCAACAGTAGGGAAAGTGCTGGACTTCGGAGGGTTAAATTTACTATTCCCACTCTAGTCTGTGCAACAGTAGGGAAAGCGCTGGACTTGGAGGGGTAAGATTTACTATTCCTACTCTAGTCTGTGCAACAGTAGGGAAAGTGCTGGACTTCGGAGGGTTAAATTTACTATTCCCACTCTAGTCTGTGCAACAGTAGGGAAAGTGTTGGACTTCGAGGGGGTGCGATTTACTATTCCCACTCCAGTCCAAGCAACAGTAGGGAAAGTACTTCACCTCAAACACATCATATATTTGAATAACCCTATTAATTTAGAACAAATATAGCATTCTAAATATTAACATTATTAATTAACCAAGATTTTGTTTTAATAATAATTCAATAAATATTTGTTAATTATGACTTACCGTCCCACCTTATATCCCTACAAACCTAACGGCTCACTCTAAAATATAGTTATTACACTATTTACATAATTATTAATCAGTTAAATAATTAATAGTAAATTAATTGTTAATTAAATATAAATTAACTTCCCACAGTTGACCCCTACAAAGCTAGCAGCCTGCACCTAAAATCTAACTAAACAACATAATTACACAATTTACATAATTAATAATCAATTAAATAATTTATAATAAATTAATTATTATTCGTTAATTAATAATTAACTGTTAATTAATTATTTCTGAATTACCTTCCCACGCCATGCCCCTATAAACACAGCAGCCCACACCTAAAATATTACCCCAAAATATAATTATTGCGCAATTTACATCATTAATAATCAATGTATTTATTAATAATAAATTAATAATTATTTGTTAATTAATTATAACTTAATTAACTTCCCACCCTATACCCCTAAAAACCTAGCAACCCGCCAGGACACTATATATTACTTTTATCAATCAAATTAACAATTAAAAATCACTTTAAATTACAAACAATATTTTCAAATATTAACAATTATGCAAACAATAACAAATTATAAAATTAATATATGAACTGAAACACATTAGATAATTAAAAAACTATATTTTTTTACAATTATATTATTGAAAAAATATTAACAATGATATTCTTGATAATGAAATTACTTGCCTGAAGAAATCTATGACCCTCATTATGATGTCTGGCGGACTGCCACCGAAAGGCTGTCGGTGGCGGACCGCCTGACACACCGGGCATCGGTCAAACCGCCACATTACGATGCAGGCGGTCGGAGCGATAATGTCAGGGGGAAAAACCGCTGCCTCCGACAGGCTCAAGAAGCCTATCGGGGTGGTGGTTGGATTCTAATCCCTACAACGGAGGGGATGCTTGCGCAGGCACCACCATAGGGATTAGGATGTCCCTTTACAACTACCTTTTCATGGCGGTCCCACCGCCTTGAAAAGGCAGACGGAAACTGAATTTGGGGGCCCCAAGCAGGACCCACGCCCCCCGTGGGCCACTGCTAAGTGACCTGGGGGCCACATGTACTGCCTCCACACACATCAATGGACCGCGTGCCAGGTGACACATGGTGCCTGGCACACAGTGCATGGATGTTTACAAAGTGCCTTTTTCTACTGCGGTTTGTGCTGCGGCCCTTTTCCTGGGCTGCAGCACAAAGCTGCAGTAGAAAAAAAGTATTTTACAACTGCCTGTGTGGCGGTCATATCCTAAGAGGACGGGCAGGACCCCCGACTCATTGTCGGACAGTTCGTGCCCGAAACGATGTCGGTAACCATCGGTACCACCATCGTAATTAGGGCCTATATTCTTGACAATATTTCTGCATCACAATATTTTTGTATCACAGTATTTTTTTCTGATATTTCTGTCTCCTGATATTAACAACTCAATATTTTGTCGAACCGTGAACCCCGTGGTCCGGAGTCAGTCGCCCAGGCCGCTGCGCCACACCTCTTCCCTAACAGTGGTCAACATTCATAATGATTTGGCTGTGGCTTAGTATTATAGTATCCTGACTTCTGCTTTCCTGGGGTACTCCTGACTTACTCTTGGATTCCAGGAGCAAGTCCGAATTACTACAAGAGTAATTCACATCTATTTTCAGCCAAATCCGTTTGAATTGGTTCAATGTATTAATTTAGCAGACTGCGTGTTGATGGGTGAGTAGTACTGTTTTTACGTTATGATAGGTCCCTTTGGAACCCAGTATGCTCAGAGGCTGTGGCTTCGTTGAAAAAAAAATTCATCACATCTTTTTAGAAAGGTACAGCTCGAGTTTCTGAAGCCTGCTTTTGGTCCATGGTGGAAATGCAAAGACAACTTGATCTATGAACATAAAACGTGCCAATTCCGCTTTTCAGGGTGTAATCTGGAGACGGTGACACAGCTTTAGTCAATCTCGTACAAAAGGGGAAACCAGACTTTCCTCCATGTCATCATAGACAACGATGAGAACACTTGTCAACAGGCCCTTAAAAATATACCTTACTCTAAAAGGGCCATTTTTCAGGCAGCCAGTCCTATAACATAAATGGGCATATTGTAAATAAATCCCTTCTTAGTACGGTCGAAGCATGCACCCCATTTTCTTAAACTCTTTGCTGCACTGAACTCCTCCCCTGACTAACAATCATGATCATCCATTCGTGTACTGATACTGGCCCTGAGACGGACAGTCCTCTCACAATCTTTTACACACACAGGTACGATGGTCGACAAGAACCACAAGGCGCATAAGTGTGAAAATGGACCTGCCTGTTAAAACATCGTGGACGTTTCATACTTGGTCTTTAGCTCTGCCTTCGTCTTGCTCATTCCCTCATCTTAAACGTATTTGTGTCTCCCCACCATTCCCAGGCCCATCCCTCCCAGTTTGCCAAACCATCACACCCCACCATTCAACTTCCCAGCCTTCGCATACACGCTTCATGGCCTCTCCTAGGGCCATCTCTTCCACGGTGTTCAAGCCCCTCTCTCCTATCGTAGATGCATCCCTCCCCACCAGTTGAAGTCCAATCTCTGTAAAACATTCACAGATACCTCCACACCCGTGAACCCCAGGTCTGTGCCCACCGAGCCCCAGCTTCCCCATGTCCATCTTTGTCTGCAGCGCTACAGCAAACAAAGCTTTCAGCTGGGTGTCTTGGGGTTGTGATTTAGTTCGGTGAAGGCTCTTCACCACCACAATTCATTGACAACAAGAAGGTACTTAACCTCTGCCCCCCCTGACATGTATACAAGGAATATAAGGGTGACCCAATCTGCCCAAAGGGAACCTGGATATATACATGGCATTTAAGAAACAGTGGTTCACCTGGGTCTCATGAGGGATACTCACTTTTGCTTTCAGTTGTATATACAGTTAGAAGTCTTCGCTGATGTCTGTTCAAGTGGAAGGAAAAGCAGGCTAGACTGGCAGTCTTATTCCTGCATACACCAAAATGAACCAATGTGCAATGCGGCAGAGACTGGGCGGTCTGGCATGGGCGCGGCCAGATATAGAAGCTCAAACAAAAGAAACAGGACAGAAGGCAAGTAACTCACCCAGTTTTGTCACTGAATTCGGGCACTTTGTTTGTCTTTCACCATTATACATGCAGGACTGCAAATGCCAAAATACTAAGCAAAAACACTCATGCCATATATACTTGGAACAAGTTGGGCTTAATCTATCTCTGCATAAGTGTGGAATAATATTTGAACAAATGGCACAATGCAGTGCATTTACAAGTATTTCTATAGCACTGTGAGAACTCAGCTGAGGAGCAACAAAGCAGTGTACGTAGCATCTTAGAAACTAGGGCA
Organism: Calotriton arnoldi; assembly: GCA_963921515.1. NCBI lineage: Eukaryota > Metazoa > Chordata > Amphibia > Caudata > Salamandridae > Calotriton > Calotriton arnoldi. The sequence goes on along the minus strand of CAWUFW010000215.1, from coordinate 3,028,312 downwards.
TGGGAAAGGGGCAACGATAGTGATGCCACCCGTGGTGCCACTGAGCAGCGCTAGCACCAGAGCGAACAGGCTGCGACCTCTTAGGAAGATCTTTGTGTCTAGCACTTGAGTTCTTTAGAAATTAATCACTGGTAAAGATGTGTTTACGCCTCTTCCCACTTCAGCTACAGCTTTTTGGGGGCGCCGCTTCGCAGCCACAAAGCGTCCTGGTTGGGGGCGGGGGAGGCAGCAATGTGAACTGTTAAACGCTAGTTTATTTTGTGTATCTAGCTGCAGCCCTCAATTTTGTCTTCTTGAAGTGCCTCCAGGCCTTGTTGATCCCGTAGAGGGACTCCAGCAGCCGCACACTCCCGGTAATTAAGAGGCCTGGGGCCGCCTCTGCTCCCAGCTCTGCGCCCAGGCCTCCAGGGACTTGAAAGAAGGCGCTCTTTGGACGGGAACTCGGCGCCATCGCCCGGGTAGATCAGCAGTGCTAATTGCAATTTTAAATGTGGAATAGCTGAAGATTGGTGTTAAACTTGTTTGGTCCTGTGTTCGCAGAGTGTACCTTTACAGTCATTTGGTGACGAGCATGACCCCATGCCTTTTCAGAACCGGTCAGGGCTCGACTGGCCATATCCGTGCCCTTGAGTTTTCTTGGTGGGTTAAAAGAAAGGGGCTACTTTCAGGGCTGGGTGACAGCAGGGCTGGGGCAGAGCCAGACTGGGAACCGAAACCTGCCCTGGCAAACAGCTTGGCCGCCCCACCTGGGGGAGGGTGCTAGTGGAAAGCACCACTCCCGTCTCACCGCTGCCGCTTTTGTTACAGGGGGCCAATATTGCAAAAACTGGCCCCCGGTTACAAAAACGGCCCCGCAAGGTCCAAAACCGGCCCGCACCCTGGCGGCCCACCGGGGAAATGCCTGGTGCCCGCTACCGCCAGTCCAGCCCTAGGCTGGCGGTGGGTGTAAGGTTGGCATAGGGGAAGAAAGGTATGTACATTGTGTGGACAGTGAGTAGTGTGGTAATATTGATTGTTTCATTCCATACTGCTCTCTAAATGAAGCCCTTACTCTGTAGAACAGACATAGATCCAGCATAACACACTACTGTAAAATCTGAGTTGCTATCCCTCTGCCTCACCCTGCTGTAAGCCTCCACTGCTTGCTATTGCTACTTTTGGTGAGTCAAGCGTACAAAGAACGTAACTAGATTATTGAATTAGAATGGAATAGAATCTTGGGCCTCACAATTTCCTTATGCCTTTAGTCTGTTATCTGTAAACATTAGGAGTGCTTAGCAACAGACTCAATCAATGTAATTGTAATGGCATTTATATAGCGCTTACTACCCCTGAGGGTAGTCGAAGCGATTTTTTGGCGAGTAGCACGCTACACCGGAACCCATAAAGGATTAGTGTTGAATTAGTATAGTGAAATATGAAAGTAATTTGAGTGGTGGATAGGTTAGTCAGTTATTTGGATTCAGAAGGATAGCGGAGGGATAGAAGAGGGGAAAACGCTTGCATTTATATAGCGCTTGTTACCCCTGATGGGGTGAATGTAGTGAGTGCTATAAAAAATCCTTGACAAAGACCCCCCCCCCCCAACAAAGGGTGAAATTCACAGAGGTGGGCAGGCAAAAATACCCAACCTCCACCACTAGACACGGGGAAAATTTAGCCATGGCACTAGGAAACTTGTTATTTAATCCTGGGTGTACCACCTTGCCAAAATATGTGGGTTGTGCGGGTGTGCAAACGTCTGGGCAGGTTCCACAACACAGTGGCGTTCTGTGGTGAGTGCAGTACCTCAATCTCATCATCAGAACCATAGACACTTCCTTGTTGTTTAATGGGCAAGATGGAAACTATTGAACCAGCAGGCATATTTTTTATTAATCTCGGTCTCCACTTGTGACAAATTGTGCGCCCTTGGGTAATCACTTTCTGAACATATTTCTCTGTTCTTTTTTTTTTATCACAGATGGGAAAAACTTAAATCAAAGTAAACACTGGTAGTAAAGTATGAGATAAAAAACACAGGACTGTAAACCAAAAACCATTTGATAATACCCATCAGAACTCCTCGCCTCATGGTTCACTCACTAAAATCTGGTGTAGTGGGAAAGTTATGAATCTTGAAACAAGAAGTCCTGCACTGTGATGTTGGTACTCCCACTTCACCAAATAGTTTGCTGATAGTCAAATCATATCCTACCTATGCCTTGCTACCCTTAATTGCCATTATGTTATAGAGATGGGCAAGTCACTGAAGGCGCGAGCCATATGCCTGGCATTGGCCCAGTTCAAGATACTCTTAGATCCCCAAGCTCAAAAGAATCAAACCTCCATACAGTATCTGCCTGTCACCTACACTCTAACCTTATGTGACAAGAAATAAAGGCAAAGCATTAACTTTGGATCGAAAACGAGAGATGGAAAGAGATACCCATCTAGTGGCTGAATTGCGCAATGTAAAACCAGGAAATCTAAGATCGATCCCAGCTTCCCTGCTTGACCAAATTGTCATCCTGGGCAATTATTTTATTTCAATTTCTTCATTTTCACACATAGGAGCACCTTAAAATACATACGTTGGGGATATGTGCTGTACAGAACCTTCTCTTCAGTTTGATTTAATCAAGTATAATGTTCTTACATGTATAATAACAACCTAGGCCACCTAGAAGGTGCACATGACAAATGGCTTGCCTCATGGTTCACTAATGGCATTGTTGTCCGGGCAGGTGAAAGCATGAATATTTCTAAGTTCTTGTTTAAAAACTCTAATTTCTAAAAAAAAAATGCCTTTCACTGCATTGATATAATCTGATGTAATACGGTGAAACGCCTTTGCATTTCTCACAGTTTTAGTCTCTTGTCCTCCTTTTTTTCCACTTTTTGTGGATTTCTCTTCCTTGGTCAAAATCCTGTGAGGAAAAATAAGTGCTGCTCCCCAAAAATGAGTGCCAGTAGGTCTACCTGGAATGACCAGCTCAAATGAAACACTGGTTGCTCCCACTCGTCCTTTAAACCCATCCATTGCTTCCCTAACCCATTATTTTTTTTCTTTTTGTTTATTCTTCAGTCCCCTGCCCAAACTCAGTGGCTCCCCTGCTCCACGTTGTTACTACAGTAGCATTGCTTTGCACCCACCATCCACTCATCCATTACTTCCCCACCCGTAACTGTCCCCTCTTTTTTTTTTTTTTTTAAATATGAAATTTTTTGTTTGAGCCCACGGATCTCCAATTTGCTACTACACCACTTCAATATCTTTGATATGCTTTTGCACCTTTAAAAAAAAAAAAAAAAATGAACTCCACGATTGAAATTCACCATCATGGAATTTTTATTTATTTATTTATAAAGTTTTATATAGTGCGAACATGACCTGTAAGGATATCAGAGCGCTTTACAGGGGGGAGGAGTGAGAAACCGGTAAAGACACAGGAATAATCGCAAATACGATATGCTAGAAATTAATTTTTTGGTTTGCTAGGGTATGCACCTAAGTCAGGCAGAATCCACCACTCTAGTCATGATAAGGGAATTACACGATTAAAATAACCCCTGCTCACCCCCTTGGTAGCTTGGCACAAGCAGTCAGACTTATCCCAGAGGTAATGTGTAAAGCATTTGCACACAACAAACAGTAATATAGTGAAAACACTACAAATGGACACCACGCCAGTTTTAGAAAAATATCCAATATTTATCTGTGTAAAACAAGACCAAAACGATAAAAATCCAACATACAGTAATCCAAAATACCAATAAAGCCAACATAGACTTTATATACAGTTCCTTGACGTTGATAGCTCTGTCCAGGGCTATCACGGCGTCATGAGAAAACAAATCCAACAGTTCTGGCCACCCGCGGCATCCCGGGCCAGCTATGGTGTCGGGGAGACCCATAAAACAGTACCTTTGGAGATGCAGGGCGTCGGACCCTGTGGGGAGCTCCGGAGGAGCGGCGTCAGCCGGCGTCGGTTCTGGGAGTCGGTGCAGGAGTCGTCGGGCCCTTGAAGTCTCAAGCATTTTGGGTCGAACTCCATGAGTTTGAAGTCAGGAGCGGTGGTGTTGGCAGGTGTTGGGGCTGCAGTGTGACGTGTGGTGCCCTCAGGTCACGGTACAGGCAGCGGCTCGGTGACGGTCGTCCAGTGGCGTCAGTGAGACCAGGGCTGCGTGGCAAAGTGGGGCGGTGCTTGTTGCGGTGCCAACAGTTCATTGTGCCAGCAGCGGCAGTGTTGTTGCTGAAGCTCTGTCGTCGGTAGACCCAAGGCTGCGGTGCAAGATAGGGCAATGCGGTGTGCGGGGCTCACAGGTCACGGTGCAGACAGCAGCATTGGTTGACAAACTGGAGTCGATGGCACAGGTGTCGGTGGGCCAAAGCTGCGGTGTGAGACGGGGCTGTGCGTCGTGTATCCTATGAGCGGTGCCCCCATACCACAGTGCAAGCAGGGGCGTCGATGTCAGCTTGGAGCGTCGTCGTCTGTGAGACCAGGGCTGCGATTCATGGCGGTGCTCCGTGTTCTCCACAAGTAGTATCCACAGGCCACGGTGCAGACAGCGGTATCAGTGACGGTGTTGCATCGTCATCGGGGACACCAAGGTGGCGGTGTGAAGCGAGGCAGTGTGGAGAGCAGTACCCACAGGTCCCAGTGCAAGCAGCGGCTCGTGGCAGCGGCGGGTGTCATCGTTGAGACCAGGGTTGCGGTGCGAAGTGCGGTGGTGTCCTCTGCAGTGCCTTTAGGTCACGGTGTTGGCAGAAGCGACAGGTTACCTTTTCCCTCTGTGGCAGCTGAACCATCCAGTTCCAGAAGTCGGTACCCAGAGATGTTGAAGTCTTTGATTTCCCTGAGACTTCCAACAGGAGGCAAGCTCTACATCAAGCCCTTGGAGATACTTAGAATGCAGAAAGAATAGTCCAGTCTTTTCCCTGCCCAAGACAGAAGCAGCAAATGCAGGCCAACCCAGCAAAGCACACAGCAAAGTGGTAGTCTCTCCTCACACCTCTTCCAGCTCTTCTTCCTGGCAGGTTCCTTAGTCCAGCAGTAATCTAAAGTTCTGGGGTCAGGACCCCAATATTTATACCACATTTCAGTTTGAAGTTGGTACAAAGTTCCACTGGCATACATAATCCAGTTCTGACTGGCTCAGGCCAGGCTCACTCCAGGGGATGGAGACAGCTTTGCGGAAAACAGACAGTCCATTCAGGTGCAAACAACACTCCTCCAACTACTCTAAATACAGCCAGATCTGTTCAGCCTGGCTAAGAGTCACCCAGGAAATGCAGAACACCCTCAACCCTCCCCCCTTGTATCTGTCTAGTGTGAATTCACTTCCCCTGCTCCTTTCACTCTAAACCCAGACAGGGAATACACAAAAGGCAGAGACACACAGGATAGTTAGACAAGAAAATACCCACTTTCTAAAAGTTGTATTTTCAAACACATGATATAAAAACCATCTAAAAGATGTATTTTTAAATCCTGAGTTCGGGCATACTAAACTCAATTTTTCTATCAGCTCCCACTGGCAAGCTACCTTAGTAAAGTGTTACCAAGCAGCTCCCATGTTAGCCAATGGTAGAAATAGCCTTTCAACAGTGAAAAGAAAATACACTGTATTTCACTATTAGGACATGCAAAAATACACCACTACATGTCCTACCATTTAAATACACTGCATCCTGCCCATTGGGCTACCTTGGGCCTACCTTAGGGGTGACTTGGATGTAGGAAAAAGGAAGGGAAGGGCCTGGCAAGTGGGTGCACTTGCCAGGTCGACATGGTAGTTAAAAACTGCACGCAGACACTGCAGGGGCAGATCTGAGACACCTTTTGAAAGTTACTTGTGTGGGTGGCACAACCAGCACTGCAGGCCCAATAGCAGCATTTGATTTGCAGACCCTAGACACACACAGTGCACTGTACTAGCGACTTAGTAGTAAATCAAATAAGCGAATTATGGAAACACCAATCCATAAACTCAATTTACTCAGAGAGCATATGCACTTTAGCACTGAATAGCAGTGGTAAAGTGCCCAGAGTCCTAAAACCAACAAAAACAGGGTCCAAAACAGGAGGCCAAAAAGCAAACAGTCTGGGGGTGAACCCGCTGAAAAATCCAAGTCTAACAATATATAAATACAATCATAGATGAATAACAAATTGAGGGACAGGACCTCCCTAGGAGATCATTAGGATAGTAGTCATCATCAACAAATGAGTATATACAGGGCAGGATCAATCGACACAGGGTATGATTTTAGGCCAACCATTTGTTCATCAGAAATGTTTTCACTTCTAATTCGAAGGAAGCAGTAGACGGAATCAGACGGATTTCCTTCGGCAAAGAGTTCCAAATTTTCGGTGCGATATCCAAAAAGGCTCTGTTCAACTCTAGCTTTTTGTGGAAAATCTGTGGTTTCAGTAACAGGGAACTGGTACTTTGCGATGATCAACATCCACCTGATAATTCTAGCTTTTGTGCCAATCACCTGGGAGTATTGAAATGTAGGGCTTTGAGTCATTTAAGCAATTTTTAATTGAATTATTGACTCATAAGGGAGCCAGTTTAGGGATTTCAGATCAGGGGAGATGTTTGTTTCTTTTTGTTCCTGTGACAAGTCTGGCCACAGCATTAAGAGAGGGCCGTAGAGGGGACAGCTTATATCTGGGCAGGCAACTGAATGTAGCACTTCCGTAATCGAACCTGGGAATGACTAGGGCTTGGACCGCACATTTGAGGTTGGCCTGGGGGAAGAAGGGTTTTAATTTCCTTAGGATTCTCATCTGGTAGTTCGCTCCTTTAGTGGCATTACTGATGTGGTTCTGCAGATGCAGATGTTTGTCTAGTATAATTCCCAGAGATCTCACAGAGTTTATAAGCTGAGGAGTGCAATTGAAGGCAGTTAGATGCTTCATCCATAGGTCGATCTTGAGATTGTGTTTAGGTGGAGTAATGAGAAGGAATTCCATTTTGATGGTGTTAAGTTTGAGGTGGTTGTGAGTATGCCAATTCTGAGTATTTTGTAGAATAGTGTTGAGGGTCATGAAATTATCTGGGGAGGAGACTTTCAGGTACAACTGTGTGTCATCTGCATACATGTGATAATGAATATTAGAGGATGACAAGGAGTCTGCTAAAGGTTCCATGAATAAGTTGAAGAGAATGGGAGAGAGGGCAGATCCTGGGACCCCCAGGGTGACCGCAGTGAGCTTGGACATAGATTGGTTGACCTTAACACTTTGGGTTCTGTTATGGAGGAATGAGGTAAACCATTGAAGGGCGGTTCCTGATAACCCCGTCCTTCTTTCAAGTAGGTTTAGTAGATTGTCGTGTTTCATAGTATTGAATACAGATGATAAGTCAAGGAGGATAAAAAGACATGCCTCATTCTGATCCAACATTGCTAATACGTCATCCACTATGTGTGTGAGTGCTGTTTCTGTGCTGTGACCTTGGCGAAAACTGGACTGGTATTGGTAAAGGAGTTGGTAATGATCTAAGTGGTTGTAGAGTTGGATCTGGACCCCCTCCCTTGAAATAAAAAAAAGAAAAGGCCAGGCCCCCAGGGCTGAAATCGGCCCGGGGAGGGGGGCCACGCAGATCCCCTCCCTTAAATTAAAAAAGAAAAATAGGAGAAAAAAACCTCCTTCAAGTTTCCGGAGGCCATGTCTCCTTATCCAGCACTCAGCAAACGCATCTCCTGGCACAGTGGTGGTTGGGGGGATGAAGTCCCCTTAGATGCTGAGGGTCCTTGGGGTCCAGGAACCCCTTCTGTTACCTCTAGTAAGTCCAAGACAGCGATCTTGCTGAGAAGACTTGGAGGCCACGCCCCCTTTCTCCACCACTCTGCAAACAGACCTCCTGGCATGCTGCTGGTTGGGAAATAAATTCCACTTTACTCCAGAGGGCCTCAGGACTAAAGTGGACTTCTTCCCCCCAACCAGTAGTGGGCCAAGAGGTGCATTTGCAGAGTGGTGGAGAGAGGGGGCGTGGCCTCTGACAACCTGTTAGCAATCCAGCTGTGTGGGACTTACTGGAGGTAAAAGGAGGGGTAGTTGCCCGCCATGGATCCTCAAGAGCCAAGGGCACTTCATCCCCCAACTAGTAGTGCACCAGGAGACAAGTTTGCAGAGTAGTGGAGAAAGTGGGTTTGGCCTTCGACAACCTCTGAGCAATCCCGCTGTGTGGGACTTACTGGAGGTAACTGGAGGGGTAGTTGGCCCCCAAGGACGTCCTTGGGGGCCAACTTCCCCTCCTGTTACCTTTAGTAAGTCCCACACAGCGGGATTGCTAAGAGGTTGTCGGAGGCCACGCCCTCTTTCTCCACCACTCTGCAAACGCGACTCCTGGCGCAATACTGGTTGGGGGATGAAGTCCACTTTACTCCTGAGGGACCAAGAAACCCTCTTGGTACCTCCTAAACAGCTAGATTCCTGAGAGCTGGTCGGAGGCCCCGTCCCCTTTCTCGATCACTCTGCAAACGCGACTACTAATTAAAAAACCATAGAAATTCACTGAAAAAACCAAAGGTTATGAGACTTTATAGTTAGGAATTAGCATTTAATAAAAACATAGAAATTCATTGAAAAAAACAAAAGTTACAGGGACGTTATAGTTAGGAAATGGAATAGGGATGTCATAGAAAGGCTCAGGTTTCACTCATACAAAACCAGGAAATTCAGCCGTTGTAGTTAGTGAGCTAACTATAACTCGCGCCCCTCAATGCTCTGCTTATGACCTCACATATTACATCACTTATCACATGGTCAGTGACATCACTAATAAAATCACTGATGACATCTCAAATGACATCTCTGATGACCTCATCCACAGAATCTCTGATGCACCCACTCACACCCCCATATAACCTTTCATACACCCACTCCAACTTCCACACTACCATTCTCAAACCCATTCATACACCCATGCCAGTACTTACACAGCCACTCACTGAGTCATAGATCAACACACACATCCACTCACTCACCCATACAACCACTCATACACCCACTCACTCACTAAACAGCCACTGACATATCCACTCATACAACCACTCACTGAGTCAGTCACACATAGAGCTACTCACACATCTACTCACTCACCCATAGTCAATCACACATCTACTTACTCACCCATACAGTTACACACACACACACACACACACACTTACTCATACAGATACTAACTCGTACTCACTCACCTATACAGTCACTGACACAAGCACACACTCACCCATACAGCTACTCTCCAATTCACTCACTCACCCATACTGTCACTCATATACCCGATCACTCACCTATACTACCTTTCACATACCCAGTTACTCACCCATATACCACTGACACATCCACTCACTCACCCACACAGCCATACACACACACACACTCACCCATACAGCCCCTCACAGACACACTCACTAACCCATACAGCCACTGACTCACTCACTCACTCATCCATACAGACACACACCCCTTCACCCACCCACACAGACACTCAGACAGCCATACAGGAACTTAGACAACAAATCAATCACCCATACAGCCACTCATCAACACACTTACACACCCATACAGCCACTTAGACACCAACTGACAGACTGATACAGACATTCACACAACCAGTTACTCAGCCATACATTCACTGAGACACCTAATCACTCACATATACATTCAGTCATGCACCCATTGAATGATCCATACAGGCACTCATACACCCACTGATTCACCAGTACACCTTGGTGTATATATATTTAACACTCTTAGGGGCACATGCATCAAGCTTTTTTCCGGTCGCAAACTGTTTGCGAATGGAAAAAGGCCTTTTCTGATGCATGTACCTTTTTCCATTCGCAATTTAGGGAATCGCAATTAATTGTGATTCCCTAAATTGCAAATGCATTTAGGGAATCACAATTTGCGATTCCCTAAAGGCGATGCATGTAGCCTTTCCTAAATGCAAATGTGCATTTAGGAAATGCTAATTACCATCAACTTCAAGTTGATGGTAATTTGTGCATGCTTTGAAAAATGCACAAAAATGCATTTTTCAAAGTGCCATGTAGCGCACACATGCCCTTCGGGCATGTGTACTACAGATGAGCACACTTACCTTTTTTTGGGGGGTGCTTCAGGGGGGCCTTAGGCCCCCGGGCACCCTTGGATTTGCATTCGCAATTTGTCATTACCAATTTGGTAATCGCAAATTGCGAATGTATTACCATTGAATGGAATCACATTAGCTAATAGCGATTCGCAATTACCGAATCGCTATTAGCTAATGTTAAGGAATCGCAAAATTTAATGCGATTCCTACATGCATAGGCATTTGCGATTACCAAATAGCGATTCCTTAAAAATCGCTATTTGGTAATCGCAAATGGGGAGTTTGACGCATGTGCCCCTTAAACTTTTTTAAAACATTCACAGTCACTGGATGATGTCATTTGAGATGTCATCAGTTATGTCACTGACCATGTCATGAGTGATGTAATATGTGAGGTCGTAAGCAGCGCATTGCAGGGGTGCGAGTTATAGTTCGCTCACTAACTAGAACGGCTGAATTTCACTGGTTTTGTACGAGTGAACCCAGAGCCTAACTATAACGTCCCTGTAGACTTTGGTTTTTTCAGTGAATAAATATATATATATATATATATATATATATATATATATATATATATATATATATATATATATATTTTCACATATGTATTTATTTATATTTATCTAAAAACGGGAGTTTCACTTACCTGATATATATTTACATTTTAGTTGTAAAGGCATGTGTGGTAAAGACATATGCGTGGTAAAGGCATTGTGTGGTAAAGGACGCATGATAAAGGCCACGTGATAAAGGCATACATGATGAAGCCATAGTTGTAATGACATACAACCTGTTTCTGATACTCTTTATGCACAGTAGTATGTGATCTCTGAGAAAAACAAGCTTGTAGAATACTATGTGTGGAAATCCTTGTCACACAACTAGTGCCCTCAAACTTTCAAAATGCCTCTTTTTTGTCCACTCTCCCTTTGCTCCTCATTCACTTACCTCCATCCTTTGAATTTCTTTGCCTTTCTTCTTTTTGCTGTTATTTTGTTGTAGACACCCAAAAAAGCCCCCCAAACCATCTTCTACCTTTCTCCCTGACCCTCAGTAGCCCATTTCTTCATGCCACAATTGTTTTTGTTTCTTGCCCTGCCATCCTGTTTTGTACTTGCCCTTTTAGGTTTCACCTGCACAGCGATTGCACTGTGCGTTGCGAAATCTCTAGTAAATAAAAAATTTAAAACAGGCTTAGAGCCATTACTTACTATTGGTTGGCTTCCAAGTCAGTCTTGATTTCTTGCTTCTTATTGGTCAGTACTTCCTTCTTGCCCCCGTCTTCTTCCTGGGGCTTCGGGTGTGGCCCTGCCATGGAGCATGGACCAAGTACAGCTTCCTGTCTACGGCCAGTGTCATTCCACTGGTCACAGGCTCCTGCACATACTCTTTTATTTTATTTTTGCACATGTACTCTTATAGAGTGAGTGTGGCTGCAGTCCCTCTCCCTCACCACCTCCCCTTGTACATTGTTTCCCCGCCCCCGACCGCCTCCTCCCACTGTCATCTCTGTTTCACCCCACCCTGCCATCTTACTGAATTCCCTTCTGTTTCCCCCCCGCTCTGCTCCCACTATCCCTTCTGTTTTCCCCACTGTTGCTCACCTCCTACTGTCCCTTCTGTTTCCACTGCCCTCCTCCGACTGTCCCTTCCATTTTCCCCTACACCGCCAGCCTCCAGCTCTCCATTCTGTTTCTCCCACCTTCCTGCCCTCCTGCCGCTGTCACTTCTGTTTCTATCACCCCTGTCTTCCGCCCACTGTCCCTTCTATTCCCCTACCCCGCCCTCCTCCCACTGTCGCTTTTGTTTCCCCCATACAGCTGTTCCTTCTGTTTCCCCCAGCCCACAACCTCCTCCCGACTGTCCCTTCTATTTCCCACACCTGTGCCCTCCTCCTGCGGTCTCCTGTCTCCCCCTCCCTCGCCCTCCTCCCGCTGTCCATTCTTTGTTCCCCACCCTCCTTGCTCGTGTTGCTTGCGCCCCCACCTCCCAGCGCGGTTTTAAGACATATTGCTCAACAGCGTAAACTGCTGTGCACAATTACTTAAAGTGGAAAAAAGCGCTATGATGCAGTCAGTGCTGCCCGCGTCATAGCGCTTTATGTTTTTTACTTTAAGCCATGTTCCTCAGCAGCTTGCACTGCTGTGCCACATGTGAAAAACACATTGACAAAGCCAATAGATTGCGCATAGGCAAAGCCTATTGGGTTTGCCATTGCTTGTTTCTAAACGAGTTTTCCTTGTAACGTAGATGCCTTCCATTTTTTCTCTATTTTTAGGGCCATTATGGAAAAAGTAAAAAGACCTTTGTGACCCCAAAATATTTTTTTTTCTTTTCTTTACTTTTTTTACTTTCCAAAATATAGGTTCTAATTCCCTCTTTTTAGGTCAGTGTTTGCCAAGACCTTTTGATTTTACTAAAATTATCTATGTGATATACTTGCATAAAGGAGCATTTAGCCAACCCTCTTTGTCTGTCGTTGTCCTCCTATATCCGATATTTCCTTCACCCACCCCAGCGCGGGCTGTGGGTCAGCCCGCATCAGTCATGGCTATCTTGCGAGTGATGGCTCCAGTCCTTTCACAAGGAGCACACCTATCTCCCTTCGGTACCAGGAACTAATGAATATGTGTGCTATGTTTGCTTATAGGCAGTGTTGTTATTTTTTATGTTGGTGAGGGCCCCGCAAATCCCCTATCAATAAAGTTTAATAATAATCATGACAACATAAAACAAGCATTGGCAAAACCAAAAGGCTGGCAGCCACCACACTTACTGGCTTTGCTAATGCCAGTTTTCCAAAATTTCTGAAGCTTTAGTGCATTTTCTAAAAATGTTTTATTACCTTCTGAACCCAGGTTTTGATCCGTTTCGTAATGTTTTTCTTTTGTTTCACGTTTGGCCATTCTTATAGATTTTCTCAAAACATTTCAATATTTTGCATTCTTAAATATTAGATTTTCCCAACTGTTTCTTCTGTTAAACTGTAAGCTACATTCAGGATAGTTCTCGTTTAGTCTCAAAAGTGTCTCTTTGTAGTCATAACGACGTTCAATACTTTTACCCTATGCCACTCCCACTCTCCTGCTTTAAAAATGAAGATAAAGCAATATGTCTTTTGGTGAAATTGATGACCTGCAAATGTCGTTATACACTGGTACCCAATGTCTTTTTGATGGCTCCGTGGAGTTTGGCATCTGTGTCTGACCTTGTGGCCAGAGAGGTTCAATTCCACTGGCTCTACCAGTATTTCATCTTCTTAAGATAGACTCTGTACCAAGACCCCCCTGGGCCGAACACGCGCTTTATATACACGTATTATACTCTTTGTGTTTGATATTGCAATAGTCTGCTAATTCTTTTGCCGTCCTCCTTCGTGCCAAGCCGAATTCACCTTCTCCCTGCCCTCATTCTGATGACATCCCTCGCTATCCGCGCAGTGCGGATCCTGCAGGCTGCGCCACCTGCTCCCCGCCCTTTCCCAAGTGGTTATCCCAAGCCACCATTCCTCCCGTCTCTCCTCTGTCTTCCCTCGCGCGTGCAGCTCTCGTCGCAGCCATTGCAAGGAGGCGCGTGGATGCGTTCTGCCTTTTCTAGATGGTTCTGTCAGCAAATTACGCCAAAGGTTTTATTTATCTTTCATCTCCCCTTCCCCAGCGCAGAAAAAAACCAAACTAAAAATAGGTTTGCAGCTGTGGGATTTCCGGTGGAGGGGCACCTCAATTGTGAAAGTAAAAGAGGATGCGGCTGTGAATTACATTTTTTTCTCATTTATTTCGATCGTTGTGGAAGCGTTGGAGCAGACCGCTTCGCAGCTATTTTTGGGCTCACCTAGCTAGACATGAGGCTGTGGCGAGCTGGTTGCTTATCTTGGGCATCTCTCAGGCCATCTCCAAAGAGTTGTTTCATGCGTGTCTTTGCCTGATTTTGGATAAACTTATGGGCAAAGACCGCACCCCGAGTGTGATAGTATTGAAAAGATATGGAATGAGCACCACAGACTATCAATCAATCAGGATTCATAGAGCGCGGCTAATCACTCCATAGGGTATCCAGACGCTTGACTAAATTGCCTTATCCAGTCGCTTGACTAAATTGCCTTATGCTACTTTTTAGGTCTCGCCTGAGCCAGCGCATACGATGCTCTGGCGAGAGTTTTAGTAAGCGGGTTTTGGAAGTGCAAACAGCAGTGGCTTTTGCTGGCGACCAGCTTGTGTTCACGCGAGCGTGCACGCGCCATATGGCTTCCCTCGCCATCTGGCTTCCCTCGCGATTACTTTCACTTTTGCGGCCGCGCGGCCGTGTCAGTTTCACGGCCGCGCGGCCAATGCTTGTTGTTGTTTGCAGGGTGAGGCTCTCCTTACGCACAGCTGATGTGGAAATCTAGATGCGATTGCTTTTTTCGGCCCTGCAACCCATGCCATTATGTACATTTATGGGCGCGTGTTCCGGCAGTCATGGGAGTTTGTTTTGATTGTTTTGGGTGAGCGTGTGATTAAGTTTAGAGAGGGATTTCTCATTGGCAGCACTTTTACACACTCGTTCTTCCACAGCTGTCTGACCCGCGTCTACTCTCTCCACAGCTCATTTGCCCCGCTGTGTTTATAAATAGATCTTAGTTCATTCTGCCTTCTGCCCCGGAAATTTCAGCCCATGAAGTTGGGAAAAGTGTTTGCCTAACACACATCCTTTGTTAGTCTGTTGGATCGTTGGAATATGAAAGTTGATGCCTTCACATAAGCCACAAAGGACTAATTGTGTAGATGTTTTTTTGTTATGCTACGAAGTGTAATGTATTTAGCGGCCCAGTGAGTATTTTATGTGGTACGTACACATGTTTTTTTTCAATGTATGGGAATACTTGTTATTTATTTCCGCCTTTATCTTTCTCATAGTGCCCTTTCCCCCTTCCGTGCCTAGTGTGATGCTGACCCCTGAAGGCCCCAGCGGTGCGTTCTTTTCAAGACCCCCCGCCCCTTAGAAAGCTCCCTCTCACAGGACACCTCTCTCCACAGACCGCAACGCTCCAGTAGTCCATGTGCTCTCCAGATGGCACCAGGTGCCAAGCCCGTGGCTGTAAACCGTATTTTGTTTATAGCGCTTCTTATCCGATGAAGCCTGCTTCTAAGCGCCCTGACTGTGGACCACTAGAGACAAGCAGTGCCAGATTTAAGGAAAGCTACTGTAGGCAGGATCAACAGAAGATAGAGTTTGCCGAGCAGGGGCGGTGCATGGGATCCGTCGAACTCTACTGCTATAGCGCCTACACAGCTAGTGTACTGCTGTGAGCTAGTTGCCTCACAAACAACGGAACTGGTGACCAGTATGTTCCACACTAACGTCAGCTGCATCAACCCACTGAGCTTTCTGGTATTTTAATCTGTGTCCTGCAGGAGTCACACAGATTTCTGCAGTAGGTGAACTGACCCACTGAGTTGTGTGACTGGGTTTAGAACCAGTGACCAGCAGGCTACACGTGTCACTATATTAACCATCTGCGTTGCTGTGCAAAAGTGTGAACCAGTGACCTGCAGATTACACCCCTGATACTTTCCCGGAGCATTACCCCTTCAACCACGTGGTGCTCGCTGATCCTACCTTCTTAGTCTTTTCCTTGCATTCTTTCCGCTCTGTTTCTCTGTGTTCCCTTTGCTCTGTATTCACTGTTTTCTTTCATCTTAACCTTTTTATTTATTTCCGCCTTTATCTTTCTCATAGTGCCCTTTCCCCTTTCCTCTTCTCTTCTGCCCCCCTTTCTTATTTATTTATTCTTCCTCTTGAACTCTTTTAATCTCCTTACCGTGTTCCTGCCATTACTGGCTCTAGTCTGTTTTTTTTAATTTTCTCATCCTCTGTTCTTTTGTTGCTCTGTTCTTATTTATCTTAGCGTTCTGTCGTTCCTTCTTTCCCCCACTCTTTATTTTCCCTTTTCGTGTTTTCGTGTTCAATGGTGATGACAGTGCTCTAAGTTGGATACAAAGAGGAGGGCGGGGTCTATAAAAGAGTAAAGAAGGGGGTAAATGTGCACTGCTGGCTACGTTACTCACTTTTTGTGTAACGCACTTTTGTGACTTTCATGGTCTCGTAGTGCTAGTAAGGGCTGCCTCTTGCTATAGCTTCATAGTACCCTCAAAATCTGGCATCTGCTAATTCTCCCCTAATATCCGTCCGTTACTCAAATTATAATTCACCTACCATGTCCCAATCTCTACCCTCCCGTTATTTATATCTGCCCCCACTCAAAAAAAAAAAACCTATAACAAACATTAGAACAGACAGGAAAAAGTTGCCAATACTAAACATTTTTTTATATACATTTTTATTTTAATAAGGTCATTCAATTAGACATAATCTCATCTTAATTATAGATAAGGTAACAAAAAAATGCTTATAACACTTTTTTAATTATAACTTGCAAACATGCTGCACAGCAGCCACGCTGCTCCACACTATAGCTTAAACACATTAGCAAAACCATTAGCTCTGACTAAACACTTATAAGGTCCCAAAAGCGAGACCTATTGGCTTTGCCAATGCTTGTTGTTAGATGGTATTGTTTCTTACCTTAACTGTACGCATAAAATGGACAGTGAATAAAATATCTCGCTATTTGTTCATCAATGCCTGATTCATGGGCCAGGCGCTGGCGCAGAAGGAGGGTAAGGGAAGTTCTTAGTTCGTAAAATAATAAGTGGCAGTGCCCACAGAATTTCTCAGATGCCCTCAAGCCAGCGCTGACGAATCTCAGGATTGCCGAATACCAACTTTGCATAGTCTGGATTCCACCTCATGCCTTTTTCTTCCACCAACAGATACTCCCTGCCCCTTTATTTCACTGTTGCAGGGTCTTTTTCCTTCCTGTTTTCTCCCTTTCTCACAGTTTTATCTGTCTTGTCTCTTAATCCATCTTTGCTCCTTGTGTGTTTATCTCTCTCTTGCTCTGGGTAAGTGCCGGTCCACAAAAATGAGTGCCAGTGGGCCCCACCTGCAACCACTGGCTCAAATTAAGCACTGGAAAGGGTCAATAATGACTCATATTTGCCAGCTCCAGTGTCAGTAGATCAATTATAGTTCGTTCGTGCGGGACGAGAGAACGCGGAGGAAACTCCGGAGCGCGACGAAGTCTGACATTTGCAGTCTAAAAGGTGGAACGCGACCAGTTGGCGCAGGTTCTTTTCATGATGGTGGTTGCTGTTATGCTGGACACAAGCAGCTACTAGATTGGGTGTGACCAATGGACTGAGGTGAAGATTGACTCCCCAACAGCCCTGACGAAGTTGCCAAGAGTGTATGGCAACGAAACATGTTGGCCTTTTGCAGTTAAAAGTGGCCAGTGACATGCCTGCTTTTTAAACTGAGGACGCTCACAACAAATATTAAAGGACGTGTTGTATGTGAGAGGTACCTCAATTTTAATTTGAGAATTGCTTTTCTCATTGCACAGTTGGGGTTGAGAGAACACTGAGAGAGCTATAGAATTTCAGTGTTATCTGTCAGACACTTGGTTGTTGTTTGACTTTTCACTTCTAAACAGTTTTCATACACACCTTTATTTCTTTCCTTATTTTCTGTTGTGGCTAGAAAGCAACCAATGATGATAACGTGGGCATACTGGCGAGTACCATCCAGCAGCCCTGTGGGTTTGTGCACGTGAGGTGCTTTCTAGCCTTTTCACACATTTTTTCTAAATTCTTTCATATTTTGAGTCATGCATACACATTAGTTTCAAGTAGGGTGGATGTGTATTGAATGTGGTTATTGATGAATCTTTTTAAGTTGAGCAGTAATGACTAACCAGTTCATGGATTATTAACCGGAACTGTATTGGAAAGGGTTTTGAAAAACATTAATAACCCCCAGGAGTTTTGAAATAGTAAGTCTCACTGCCCTTGGGGATCAGACCTAATTTTGTTTATAACTGATTGAGTGGGGGGCGGTCTGATTCCCTTTCTTCCCCCTGTTGCTCCTATTGTGAATGTCAGTAGATCAATTAAGCAATGAATGTGGCACCTGTGTGACACGCTTCACCTTCATCCAGCCACTATTTTGTTGTCTTTTCTGACTTTTTCCTAAATGGCATTCCCAAAGTGCAGACTGATATAAGTGCAGCATACATGACATCACTTATGATTTAGTAGTGAAACTTCTGATTTTGATAGCAAAAAATGATATTACTAGTTTACTCCCTCTTAACCCCTTCGCTGCTAGGGATTTTCCCCCCCTGTGCTAAGCCTTTTTTTGGCTATTTGGGGTAGTTCGCACTTAGGCCCCTGTAACTTTTTGACCACATAAGGTATCCACGCCAAATTTGCGTCCTTTTCTTACAACATCATGGGGATTCTAAAGGTACCCAGGGTTTGTGGATTCCCCTGGAGGGGACCCAGAAATTAGCCAAAATATAGCTACATTTTGTTTTTTGGGGGGAAAAATGGGAAAAAAGGGCTGCAGATGAAAGCGTCTGTTTTTTTTCCCTGCAAATGGTATCAACAAAGGGGTTGTGGGGCTGAAATCACCATTTTCCAAGCTTTCAGGGACAAGCAGACTTTTGTCAGAAAACGAACATTTTTTACACAGTTTTGGCATTTTTCTGGGACATAGCCTATTTTTGCTATTTTTTTGTGCTTTCAGCCTCCTTCCAGTTAATGGTAGAAATGGGTATGAAAGCAATAATGGATCCTAGAAAGCTATACTTTTTAGAAAAGTAGACAAAATTCTGAATTCAGCAAGGGGTCATTTGTGTAGATCCTTCAAGGTTTCTTTATAGAAACTAACAGTTGAATATAGGAAAAATTGAAAATTAGTTGAAAAAACAGCCATTTGTGTCAACGTTTTCACCTGTAACTTCTTCTAATTATGACAGCTGTTTGAAAGCAATATACCGTTACATCCGTTGGACCTTTCTGGTTGTGGGGATATATAGGATTGTAGGTTCACCAAGAACCCGACGAACCCAGAGCCAATAACTGAGCAGTGTCTTGCAATGGTTTTTTATTATGTACCGGGTATATAGCAATTAATTTGGGAAAATATATACATGGAAAAATCGGTATGAAAGACACCTATGTATTTCTGAAATTGGAACAAAATATAGAGTTTAGAAACAGTAGATATTCTCACATTTCCGAAATTGTGAGTACCCATACCAGCATGAGAATTATAGGTCATTTTTCAAAATGACTTCTTTTTTACACATTGTCTTTCATTTGGAAGGCAGAAATGCATCGAAAGTCAATAGGTAATAACAGTTGCTCTACAATTCTGTGTTACCCTAAGTCTCCCGTACCTCACTTGTGTGGGTAGGCCTCGTGCCCGCGACAGGAAACAGCTCAAAACGCAACGTGGACACACTTTATTTTTACAGTAAAAACTGACCCTTTTTTTGCAAAGTGCCTAGCTGTAGATTTTGAACCCTAGCTCTGCCGGCACCTAGGGATACCTAGCAAACCTATAAATTTTTGAAAACTAGACAACCAGGGGAATCCAGGATGGGGTGACTTGACTGGCTCTCACCAAGTTCTGTTACCCAAAATCCCTTGCAAACCTAAAAATGTGTAAAAAAAACAACATTTTCCTCACATTTCTGTGGTGGAAAGTTCTGGAATCTGCGTGGATCCACAAAATTCCACCCACCCCGTGTTCCCCAAAGTCTTCCGAGAACAATGGTACCTCACTTGTGTGGGTAGGCCTAGTGCCCGCAACAGGAAACAGCCCAAAACACAACAAGGACACACCACATTTTCACAGTGAAAACTGACCCTTTTTTTGCAAAGTGCCTAGTTGTACATTTTGAACCCTAGCTCTGCCGACACCTAGGGAAACCTAGCAAACCTATACATTTTTGAGAACTAGACACCCAGGGAAATCCAGGATGGGGTGACTTGACTGGCTCTCACCAGGTTCTGTTACCCAGAATCCCTTGCAAACCTAAAAATTTGTTTTAAAAAAACACATTTTCCTCACATTGTTTGTGGTGGAAAGTTATGGAATCTGCGTGGATCCACAAAATTCCACCCACCCCGTGTTCTCCAAAGTCTTCCGAGAAAAATGGTACCTCACTTGTGTGGGTAGGCCTAGTGCCCGCGACAGGAAACTGCCCAAAACGCAACGTGGACACACCACATTTTCACAGTGAAAACTGACCCTTTTTCTGCAAAGTTCCTAGCTGTAGATTTTGAACCCTAGCTCTGCCGGCACCTAGGGAAACCTAGCAAATCTATACATTTTTGAAAACGAGACACCCAGGGGAATCCAGGATGGGGTGACTTGTCTGGCTCTCACCAGGTTCTGTTACCCAGAATCCCTTGCAAAACTCAAAATTTGTCCAAAAAAACACATATTCCTCACATTTCTGTGGTGGAAAGTTCTGGAATCTGGGTGGATCCACAAAATTCCACCCACCCCGCGTTCCCCAAAGTCTTCCGACAAAAATGGTACCTCACTTGTGTGGGTAGGTCTAGTGCCCGCGACAGGAAACGGCCAAAAACGCAACGTGGACACACCATATTTTCACAGTGAAAACGGACCCTTTGTTTGCAAAGTGCCTAGCTATAGATTTTGAACCCTAACTCTTCCGGCACCTAGGGAAACCTAGCAAACCTATACATTTTTGAAAACTAGACACCCAGGAGAATCCAGGATGCGGTGACTTGACTAGCTCTCACCAGGTTCTGTTACCCAGAATCCCTTGCAAACCTAAATATTTGTCCAAAAATACACATTTTCCTCACATTTCTGTGGTGGAAAGTTCTGGAATCTGCGTGGATCCACAAAATTCCACCGACCCTGTGTTCCCCAAAGTCTTCTGAGAAAAATGGTACCTCACTCGTGTGGGTAGGCCTAGTGCCCCCGACAGGAAACGGCCCAAAACGCAACGTGGACACATCACATTTTCACAGTGAAAACTGACCCTTTTTTTGCAAAGTGCCTAGCTGTAGATTTTGAACCCTAGCTCTGCCGGAACATAGGGAAACCTAGCAAACCTATACATTTTTGAAATCTAGACACCCAGGGGAATCCAGGATGGGGTGACTTGTCTGGCTCTCACCAGGTTCTGTTACCCAGAATCCCTTGCAAACCTAAAAATGTGTAAAAAAAAACACATTTTCCTCACATTTCTGTGGTGGAAAGTTCTGGAATCTGCGTGGATCCACAAAATTCCACCCACCCCGTGTTCCCCAAAGTCTTACGAGAACAATGGTACCTCACTTGTGTGGGTAGGCCTAGTGCCCGCGACAGGAAACGGCCCAAAACGCAACGTGGACACAACACATTTTCACAGTGAAAACTGACCCTTTTTTTGCAAAGTGCCTAGCTGTAGATTTTGAACCCTAGCTCTGCCGGCACCTAGGGAAACCTAGTAAACCTATACATTTTTTAAAACGAGACACCCAGGGGAATCCAGGATGGGGTGACTTGTCTGGCTCTCACCAGGTTCTGTTACCCAGAATCCCTTGCAAACCTCATCTGTCAAAAAAACCACATTTTCCTCACATTTCTGTGGTTGAAAGTTTTCGAATCTCGGTGGATCCACCAAATTCCACCCACCCCGCGTTCCCCAAAGTCTTCCGACAAAAATGGTACCTCACTTGTGTGGGTAGGTCTACTGCCCGCGACAGGAAACGGCCCAAAACACAACGTGGACACACCACATTTTCACAGTGAAAACGGACCCTTTTTTTGCAAAGTGCCTAGCTGTAGATTTTCAACCCTAACTCTGCCGGGACCTAGGGAAACCTAGCAAACCTATACATTTTTGAAAACTAGACACCCAGGAGAATCCAGGATGGGGTGACTTGACTAGCTCTCACCAGGTTCTGTTACCCAGAATCCCTTGCAAACCTAAAAATTTGTCCAAAAAAACCACATTTTCCCCATTTCTGTGGTGGAAAGTTCTCAAATCTGCGTGGATCCCAAAAATTCTACCCACCCCGCGTTCCCCAAAGTATTCAGAGAAAAATGGTACCTCACTTGTGTGGGTAGGCCTAGTGCCCGCGACAGGAAACGGCCAAAAACGCAACGTGGACACACCATATTTTCACAGTGAAAACGGACCCTTTGTTTGCAAAGTGCCTAGCTATAGATTTTGAACCCTAACTCTGCCGGCACCTAGGGAAACCTAGCAAACCTATACATTTTTGAAAACTAGACACCCAGGAGAATCCAGGATGCGGTGACTTGACTAGCTCTCACCAGGTTCTGTTACCCAGAATCCCTTGCAAACCTAAACATTTGTCCAAAAAAACACATTTTCCTCACATTTCTGTGGTGGAAAGTTCTGGAATCTGCGTGGATCCACAAAATTCCACCGACCCTGTGTTCCCCAAAGTCTTCTGAGAAAAATGGTACCTCACTCGTATGGGTAGGCCTAGTGCCCCCGACAGGAAACGGCCCAAAACGCAACGTGGACACACCACATTTTCACAGTGAAAACTGACCCTTTTTTTGCAAAGTGCCTAGCTGTATATTTTGAACCCTAACTCTGCCGGCACCTAGGGAAATCAAGCAAACCTATACATTTTTGAAAACTAGACACCCAGGGGAATCCAGGATGGGGTGACTTGACTAGCTCTCACCAGGTTCTGTTACCCAGAATCCCTTGCAAACCTAAAAATTTGTCAAAAAACCCCACATTTTCCTCATTTCTGTGGTGGAAAGTTCTGGAATCTGTGTGGATCCACAAAATTCCACCCACCCCGCATTCCCCAAAGCCTTCCGAGAAAAATGGTACCTCACTTGTGTGGGTGGGTCAAGTACCCGCGACAGGCAAGGGCCCAAAACCAATTGAGGCGACATCAAAATTACCTATCACAAAACAACCTGGTTTTGCAAGGGGGGTCCCATGAGTTTTTGGCCCCGGGCTCGGCGGCCATCTAGGGAACCATACCAAACCCACACATTTCTGAAAACTAGACACCCGGGGGAGTCCAGCAAGGTATGGCTTGCGTGGGTCCCCCAACATTTCCCTACCCAGAATCCCCTGCAAACCTCAACTTTTGTTGAAAAAATCAATTTTTTCTCACATTTCTGTGTGAGAAAATTGTAGGATCACTGGGCTGACACGAATTTCCTACTACCCAGTGTTCCTCCAGGTCTCCCGATAAAAATGGTACCTCACGTGTGTGGGTAGGCGTAGTGGCTGCAACAGGAAATGGCCCAAATCGTACTGTGGAGACTTCAAAATTACCTATAACAAAACTACCTGGTTTTGGGGGGGGGGGCACCTGTTTTTTTTGCCCTGGGCTTGCCGCCATCTAGGGAAACCTACCAAACCCTTACATTTCTGAAAACTAGACACCCGGAGGAGTCCAACGAGGTATGGCTTGCGTGGATCCCCCAACATTTCCCTACCCAGAATCCCCTACACACCTCAAATTTAGCTGAAAAAAACACATTTTCCACATATTTTTGTATGGTCACCGTGCGGGCACAAATGTCCTACCCCACACGCATTCTCCTTAGTGTCCCGAGTAAAATGAGACCTCACTTGTGTGGGTGTCCAATGCAGAATTGGCTAAAAACGAATTTTTTTAAAAATGTAGCGCTTAGAATTGTCGGTACTATACCCTAAATCCCTATGTTTTGGGCTCTTCCCAGTCACAGGCCCTTGCCCTAGCCACACAAGTGAGGTATCATTTTACTCAGGAGACTGAGAGGAACACTGTGGGGTAGGATATTTGTGCCGGCATGGTGATTCCACCCAAAAATATGTGGAAAATGTGGATTTTTTCTGCTAAATTTGAGGTTTGCAGGGGGTTCTGGGTAGGAAAACGTTGGGGGACCCACGCAAGCCATACCTCGCTGGACTCCCCCGGGTGTCTAGTTTTCAGAAATGTGTGGGTTTGGTAGTTTCCCAAGATGGCCGCCGAGCCCGGGGCCAAAACCCAGCTGACCCCCCTTGCAAAACTAGGTTGTTTTGTGATAGGTCATTTTGATGTCTCCTCAATAAGATTTGGGCCCTTGCCTGTCGCGGGTACTTGACCCACCCACGCGAGTGAGGTATCATTTTTATCGAGAGACCTGGGGGAACGCTGGGTGGTAGGAAATTTGTGGATCCACGTAGATTCCAGAACTTTCCCAGACAGACATTTGAGAAAAAAAGTGATTTTTTTCAGCTAAATTTGAGGTTTGCAGGGGATTCTGGGTAGGAAAACGTTGGGGGACCCACGCAAGCCATGCCTCGCTGGACTCCCCCAGGTGTCTAGTTTTCAGAAATGTGTGGGTTTGGTAGATTCCCAAGATGGCCGCAGAGCCCGGGGCCAAAAACCCAGGTGACCTCCCTTGCAAAACCAGGTTGTTTTGTGATAGGTCATTTTGATGTCTCCTCAATATGTTTTGGGCCCTTGCCTGTCGCGGGTACTTGACCCACCCACGCAAGTGAGGTATCATTTTTATCAGGAGACCTGGGGGAATGCTGGGCGGTAGGACATTTGTGGATCCACGTAGATTCCAGAACTTTCCCAGACAGAAATTTGAGAAAAAAGTGATTTTTTCAGCTAAATTTGAGGTTTGCAGGGGATTCTGGGTAGAAAAACGTAGGGAAGCCTACCAAACCTACACATTTCTGAAAACTAGACACCCGGGGGAGTCCAGCAAGTTATGGCTTGCGTGGGTCCCCCAATGTTTTCCTACCCAGAATCCCCTGCAAAACTCAAATTTAGCTGAAAAAATCACTTTTTTCTCAAATTTCTGTCTGGGAAAGTTCTGGAATCTACCTGGATCCCCAAATTTCCTACCACCCAGCGTTCCCCCAGGTCTCCCAATAAAAATGATACCTCATTCGCGTGGGTGGGTCAAGTACCCGCGACAGGCAAGGGCCCAAAACGTATTGAGGAGACATCAAAATGACCTATCACAAAACAACCTGGTTTTGCAAGGGGGGTCACCTGGGTTTTTGACCCTGGGCTCGGCGGCCATCTTGGGAAACTACCAAACCCACACATTTCTGAAAACTAGACACCCGGGGGAATTCAGCAAGGTATGGCTTGCGTGGATCCCCCAATGTTTCCCTACCCAGAATGCCCTGCAAACCTCAAATTTAGCTGAAAAAAACACATTTTCCACATATTTTTGGGTGGAATCACTGTGCCGGCACAAATATCCTACCCCACAGCGTTCCTGTCAGTCTCCCGAGTAAAATGATACCTCACTTGTGTGGCTAGGGCAAGGGCCTGTGACTGGGAAGAGCCCAAAACATAGGGATTTAGGGTATAGCCCCGAAAATTCTAAGCGCTACATTTTTTAAAAAATGCGTTTTTAGCCAATTCTGCATTGGACACCCACACAAGTGAGGTATCATTTTACTCGGGAAACTAAAGAGAATGCTGTGGGGTAGGACATTTGTGCCGGCACGGTGATTCCACACAAAAATATGTGGAAAATGTGTTTTGTTTAGCTTAATTTGAGGTTTGCAGGGGATTCTGGGTAGGGAAATGTTGGGGGACCCACGCAAGCCATACCTCGTTGGACTCCCCCGGGTGTCTAGTTTTCAGAAATGTGTGGGTTTGGTAGGTTTCCCTAGATGGCCGCTGACCCCAGGGCCAAAAACTCATGGGACCCCCTTGCAAAACCAGGTTGTTTTGTGATAGGTAATTTTGATGCCGCCTCAATTGGTTTTGGGGCCTTTCCTGTCGCGGGTACTTGACCCACCCGCACTAGTGAGGTACCATTTTTCTCGGAAGGCTTTGGGGAATGCGGGGTGGGTGGAATATTGTGGATCCACACAGATTCCAGAACTTTCCACCACAGAAATGTGAGGAAAATGTGTTTTTTTACAAAATGTGAGGTTTTCAAGGGATTCTGGGTAACAGAACCTGGTGAGAGCCAGACAAGTCACCCCATCCTGGATTCCCCTGGTTATCTAGTTTTTCAAAGATGTATAGGTTTGCTAGGTTTCCCTATGTGCCGGCAGAGCTAGGGTTCAAAATCTACAGCTAGGCACTTTGCAAAAAAAGGGTCCGTTTTCACTGTGAAAATGTGTTGTGTCTACGTTGCGTTTTGGGCCGTTTTTTCTCACGGGCACTAGGCGTAACCACACAAGTGAGGTACCATTTTTCTCGGAAGACTTTGGGGAATGCGGGGTGGGTGGAATTTTGTGGATCCATGCAGATTCCAGAACTTTCCACCACATAAATGTGAGGAATATGTTTTTTTGGGACAAAGTTTGAGGTTTGCAAGGGATTCTGGGTAACAGAACCTGGTGAGAGCCAGACAAGTCACCCCATCCTGGATTCCCCTTGGTGTCTAGTTTTCAAAAATGTACAGGTTTGCTAGGTTTCCCTATGTGCCAGCTGCGCTAGGGCCCAAAATCCACAGGTAGGCAAATTGCTAAAAAAAAGTAGGTGCCTAGTGGGCTTTCTGCCGCCCTGTGTGGGAACCGGGGGGGGGGGGGGTTGCCCCGATATGCCCCCAAGGGGGGCAGAAAGACTGTGGCTATTTTTTGTGGGGGTGGGGCATTGGTATGCCCATTTTGGGCAGCCCCCACCCCCACGCATAGAAAAAGCCAGCGTAATCGCTGGCGCCTAGGGGGCTTTCTGCCCCCCCCGGGGGTAGATCAGAAGCCACTGCCCCCCCCGGGGGCAGAAAGTCTGGAATTTCCCTGGGGAGGGGGTATTGTCATGCCCATTTTGGGCAGCCCCCACCCCTACACGAATAAAAAAATTAAATCCCTGGTTTCTAGTGGGCTTTCTGCCCCCTGGGGGGCAGATTGGGGGCTTCTGCCCCCATACACCACCCAGGGGGGCAGAAAGACTGGAATTTTTGCGGGTGGGGTGTGGGGGCATTGGCATGCCCGTTTTGGGCAGCCCCCACCCTAATTAAAATTGCCCCAAAAAAATCCCTGGTTGCTAGTGGGCTTTCTGCCCCCCCCCCCGGGGGGCAGATTGGGGTCTACTGCCCCCATCTGCTCCCCAGGGGGGGCAGAAAGACTGTAATTGTTGCCGGGGGTGGGGGCATTGGCATGCCTGTTTTGGGCAGCCCCCACCCTAATTCAAATTGCCCCCCAAAAAATCCCTGGCGTCTAGTGGGCTTTTTGCCCCCCCCGGGGGGGCAGATTGGGGGCTACTGCCCCCATCTTCCCCCAGGGGGGGCAGAAAGGCTGTAATTGTGGCAAGGGGGTGGGGGCATTGGCACGCCCGTTTTGGGCAGCCCCCACCCTAATTAAATTGCCCCCAAAAAAATCCTTGGCGTCTAGTGGGCTTTCTGCCCCCCTGGGGGGGGCAGATTGGGGGCTACTGCCTCCATCTTCCCCCCAGGGGGGGCAGAAAGGCTGTAATTGTGGCGGGGGGTTGGGGGCATTGGCATGCCCGTTTTGGGCATCCCTCACCCTAATTAAAATTTCCCCAAAACAATCCCTGGCATTTAGTGGGCTTTCTGCCCCCCCGGGGGGGCAGAAAGACTGAATTTGCCCAAATTTTTTGGGGGGGAGCGAAGGCCCTTGCCCAAGGGGCCGCTCCCCCCTCCCTGGTGACCAGTGGGTGGATCCCTGCTTGGGGATCGCCCTCCTGGGGCAATCCCCAAGCAGGGATCCACTGGTGAGGGGTACCATTAGAAAGGGGAGATTCTCCCCTTTCCAATGATACCTCTCCCGTCTTTCTACGTGCTCAGGGGGCTGAGATAGCCCCATGAGCACGTAGAAAGTGAAACTGAAATGAGCCTAAAGGCTCATTTCAGTTTCGGTTTCTGTGAAATGACATCAGCGCGACGTGCGCGCTGATCGTCATTTCACAGAAACGGGGGGCCTCGGGAGCTGGGGAAGCTCTTCCCCAGCTCCCGAGGCTTCGGGGGAGTAAAAGAAATCCCTCTGGTGCCTGCACCAGAGGGATTTCATGTGCAATGGCGTCGGACGCGCGGGAGCCGTCCGACGCACATTAGCACTTATGCGTCGGATGGCTCCCGCGCGTCCGACGCATGCAAGGGGTAAACTTCTGTCTGACCTAACTCAAATTCAAAAACAATAAACAACAAGGTAATGGACGAAAATCTTGAATTAATTTGAGCCACTAGAGATTGCACAGGCTTTATTGCAGTCCATCATTTTTCACTCACCATGCCACTCAAGACAGAGGCCTGCTGCATGCAAACTAGTACACATTGTACACCTCATGGGAACAGTCCATCCCGATCTGCCAAGCAAGCTACCCCCCCATCCCATTCAAATCAGTACTGACCCTGCTTCTTATGGGAACAGCTTGAGTAAAAACCGGCAAAATCATAGCTTCTGCTATGGTTTAATTCTGGTGTGAAACAATCAACAAAAAAATGCAGTGCCTGGATGATTGTCGAAGAGTTAGCTCAACAGCATATTGCATATAAGATTGAGAAAAGATTTTTACATACCTAATTCCAAGTTTCAGAGTAGCACATGCTTAAATGTCCAATTTTTAACAACACACTGATGCCCAGTTTACTGAGATTATGTAGCTAGATAAAGGTGTAAGGGATATAGCATTATAATGTAATGTATGGTGGATTTGTAGAGCGCTGCTTGTCACTTGTGAGGGTATCCAGTCACTGAGCAGGTGTGAGTAGGCGTGTGGTGAGGTTAGGCATGAGTGCAGGCAGTCTCGATGGTTCCACAAGAAGACTATTTGAAAAGCCCGGTCTTCCGCTTCTTGCGTAATTCAGGAAATGAGGAGGTGGCCCTGATTTGTTGGGGGAGTTAGTTCCAGGATTTGGTGGCTTGGTAGGTGAATGATTGACCTCCCATTCTGCTTCTGTGGATGCAGGGTGTGTGTGCGAGTGAGAGTGATGCTGAGCAAAGTAGCCTGGTGGGTTGGTGGAAGTTAAGCCGGTGATTGAGGTATGCGGGTCCAGTGTTGTGTGGTGAATTGAATACAGGTGTGAGAACCAGCGGAGCTCTCTGAGGAGTGGTGTAGTGTGGGTTCAGCGTGGGAGGTGGCGGACGAGTCTGGCAGCGGCGTTTTGGATGGTTTGAAGTCGGTGAAGAAGATGGGTTGGGATGCCAGTATAGATGCATTGCCATAGTCCAATCTGTTTGTGATTAGGGCCTGCATGATGGTACGTCTGGTGTCCATTGGGAGCCACTAGAAGATTTTACGTAACAGGCGGAAAATGTAGAAGCATGAGGAGGTGACTGCATTGACCTAAAACGTCATGATGAAGTTGGTGTCCAGGGCGAGGCCTAGGTTCCTAGTGTGGTTGGTTGGGGTGGGTGTTGGTCCGAGTTCTGTGGGCCACCAGGTGGAGTCCCAAGGTAAGCTCTTATTTCCGAAGATCAGCACTTCAGTTTTTTCAGTGTTCAGCTTGAGACAGTTTTCTTTCATCCAACTGGCCACGGTGATCATGCATAGTTGGAAGATTTTCTTGGTTGTGACGGTGTCGTCTGAGAGGGAAATAATGAGCTGGGTGTCATCAGCATAGGAGATAAAGTGTCTTCAGTGCAGGAGATGATGAAGATTTCATCGGATCTGATGATGTTAGCTAGAGGAATCATATACATGTTGAAAAGTGTGGGGCCGGTGATAATCCCTGTGGGATTCCACAGATGAGGTCCTTAAGTTCTGAGTCTGACTTGTGTTCTTCTGTAGAGAAAGGAAGCTATCCATTTGCGTACTGGTCCTTGTATTCCCACTGTGTGTAGTTTGATGTTGAGTGTGTGGTGGAAGACGGTGTTGAAAGCGGTGGAGAAATGACGATGAGAGCAGCGGTCTGTCCATGGTTGAGTATGATGCGTATGCCGTCTTTGGCAGCGATGAGGGCTCTTTTGGTGCAGTGGTTGTTTTGGAATCCTGATTTCGAGTTGTCTAGGAGTTTGTGGCATTCTGTGTGGTTAGACAATTGTCTTGATTTTCTTCTCAATGACTTTGGCTGAGAAGGGGAGCAGCAGGATAGGTCAGAAGTTGCTGAGTACTTTGGAGTCGGCTGAGGGTTTTTTGAGAAGCGCAGTGACTTCAGCGTGTTTCCAGCTATATGGGAAGGTGGCTGTCTTGAGGGGCGTGTTGATGATGGAACTGAGTGCAGCACTGATCATGGCTGTTACTGGGTTGCAGATATAATTTGGGGAAAGGGTCTGTGGTCACCCCTGAGTGGACTGTCTTCAATATTGCTGCATTGTCCTCAATGAATAGAGGGTTCCATGCTGTCAGTTGGTAGTCTTTGGTTGATGAGGTTAGCAGGCTGAGAAAGCCGGTGCGGGGTGGCTGGGGTTCGAAGTTGCTGTAGGTCTAGGTGATTTGTTTCGTACAAGAAGTCGAAGAGGTTGTTGCAGAGTTCTTGTGTTGGGGTAATGGTGAAGGTTGCAGCTGTTGAGTTGGTGAATTCCTCGATGATGGTGAAAAGTTCCTTGCAGTTGTTCGAGCTAGATTCGATTCTAAGGGTCAGGGCCTTTTTCTTGGTCTCTTTTGCTTGATGGTGATAGTGTGTGTGACTCTCTATTTCCTTTTGAGTTGTTTGCAAACTGTCTTGGATTCTCTGAGGTCAGCATTGTACCAGCTAATTTCTTTGTTAGATCTTTTGGGTTTGGTGTTTTTAGGGGCGCCAGCTTATTGGCGCAGGTGGCGATCCAGTTGTTGAAGTTGTTTGTGTCATTGATGATGTCTTTGGTGGGGGTCTGGGTATTTTAGTTGGAGGCTGTTGAGCCATTCTGTTTCTGCAACTTTCTTCCAGCAGCGACTTGGGGTGTTGCTAGCCTCCATAGGGGTGGGCTGGTGGCCCTGTTATGTGAAAGTGGACGATGGAGTGGTCGGTCCATATGAGTGGAGTGGTGTGGCTGACTTCAACCTTGCTGCTGAAGGAGAAGATGGGTCCACGGTGTGTCCTGCGATGTGGGTAGGGCCTTGTATGAGCTGGTTGTGGATGGTTTTCTGTAGACTTTTGAACAAGCACATGGAGTTGGAGTCTGTGGGACCGTTGAGATGAAATTTGAGGTCACCTAGGAGTATGAAATCTTTGGTGCCCATGGTGAGGGGTGTGGTGAGGTCAGTGGGTGGGTGTGTGGTCCTTGTGGCCTGTAGGCGAAGGTGCCTTTGATAGTAGTTTTACTGTCTGTCTGAACCTTGAAGTGCATGTGTTCAATAAAATGTGGCTTCTGGGTCACTGTGAGAGGTATTCTTGATGGAATCTCGGTGGACGATGGCGAGACCCCCTCTTGGTTTATGGGGTCGGTCCTGGTGCAGAATTTTGTATCCAGCAGGGATGGCTACAGCGATATCTGCCGCTGATGTTTGGTTGAGCCAGGTTTCGGTGAGGGAGAGGAGAGGAGGTCCAGTGCATTGGAGTTGCTTAGGTCCCAAATCTCGGTGGAGTGCTTACCAAGTGAGCGTGTTTTGAGGAGCATGCATGCGATTGAGTGTAGTTGTGCAGGGTGGATGTGTGGTGCTGTGCGAGTGTGGGTCTTGAGTTCTGTCTTGGTGCGGTGTGCATGTGGGTGGTGGGAGCGTGCATGTGGAGGCATGTGAAGTGGCAATGCAAGCAGGCAAAGGGGCCCACCATGGACTGAGGTGTGGCTCTGCAGCAGCATTTGTGGTGGCGTCCAGGTTTGAACAGGTGGAGTTCATCAGTGGTGTAGCGGCAGGCGGCGCTTGGACCAGGGTTCCTGGGCGCAGGCCAGGGTCAGACCGGCCTACCTTTGGCGCACAGGTGGTGTACCTGCAGCGCACGTCCCTTACGAGGCCGTACTGCACCCTCCATGAAGTAGGGCCATGAAGAGTGGGAGGAGCGCGGAGGAGGTGGACATAAGCTCAGCAAGAGCGAAAAAGTTAGGCGTGATTAACAAGGTGGAAAAACGCAATCCGCGGAGCAAGTCGAGCATTGAAGAAAGACAGAAGAGACTAAGATACAAAACAAAGCAGTTAAACAGAGACAAAGGCAGGTTGAACAGACGGCACAAACAAACAAAGAGTAGTTACGGACTCGCGGGCAGAACGAGCAGCTAACAGGAAAACATCAGGAGACAGACACCAACACGAGTCAAAAGGGCTTGGTCAAGGTCGCACTGCAGCAGATGAGAGATGTATGGACACCTGCTCCCTTTTAGTTTCTTTGAGTTGAACTATTCACCCACTTTACGAGTGGCCATGAAGTGAGTCTAGAAAAAGGGCTGATGGTACAAGAAATAGAAACAATTGTTTGGGGTCCTAGTTATCATCCCTTTCACCAGTGCAGCAAGGAACTTGCAGCAACAATACTCAGGCCAGGATCCTCCGTAATGGGCTTGGTATAGATGTCATAGTTAATGCAGCTGTGAAGCCACAGAGCCAGCTGTGAGCCTGGGGTAATAGCCAGAGGTGGAGTGGATACATGAGAGCTTGGCATAGTAGCCAGACACAGACCAGATACAGGTAAATGTGAGATGGTAGCCAGGCACAGACTTGATACATGTGTTCACAGCATTTGGTGAGAGAATAACCAGATACACATGAATACAACTTAGTAGCCAAAAGTAAAACTTGATATGTGTGAGCATGGCTTGGTACTGGAACAAAATGGTAATGGGTGGAACATGTACAAAACTCATATCTACTGACCTTCGCTTAGGCTACAACACAGTCCACTGTTTACCTATTAGGCCACTCCAGACAGGGATCAGCCATATGCAACTCAGGCGTGGACCTGCTTCAGTGGGAAAAAACCAGCCGAAATGCCAGGACAACTATCCTCTGAACAAAAACACAAGCAACTCCAGAATGGTGTCTGCCATCTTGAGCCTCATCAATGAGGTGCATATTCATTCCTATGGCACAGTGAGCAAGGGAACCATGTCTGGGAATACTTCTCACCATTAGGGTGTCGTGCTGAAAAATGAATGTGATGGGTCTAAAACTTGGCATAGGAATATGTACCACCTAGACTAGACATGGGCATATGTTGACTAAATCTGGGCATGTTTATGAAGGCTGTGCATAGAAACTAGTACCTGGGCGTGTTAGGCTATAGATAGCATCTGATGGCTGTGACTAGCACATGAGCTGTAGCTCGGCATATGATAGATGTCGCTGGACAGATGACTCTGCATCTGGTATATGATGGGAGTATTTGGGCATGTAGGCTGTACCTAGCATCTGAGGTCATATCTGGCATGTGGATTATATTGCGACATTAGTCGGATTTATCTAGGCCAATCTTTGTATATGATAACACTTAGGTATGTACTTTGTACCTAGCATGTGAGCGTGAAACTGAGCAAATAATGCCAGTAGTTAGATGCAGGACACAGTCCTGGGTGTAGGCTGGCAATACATGAGGGATCAAGATTGTGCCTAACACTAGCATATGATAGCTCCACTTAGCTATACGAGGCTGTATCGGTGCATATGAAGTTGGGTCTGGCCATAGCGGGCTATAGCTGAACAGATCAGCCTATGCCTGCCATATAATGACATTGCTTATGTATATGGTGACGGTACCTGGTACTGATTGCTGTGGCAGATGTGATTCTGTCTCTGGAATAGGCTGACTTCAAAATGAGAGTACCCGGAGCACTGATTTCTTAATGCTGGTCTGCATTATAAATAGAAAAAAGATAGAACTGGAGACTAAAGATCTGATAAATAACCGAGTGTTCATGGAAAATGCTCGGATTTCTGGAGTAACTCCTATCTCAAGAAGAGAATCCACGTGTGGAATTTCTTCCATCACTTGAGGAAATTCCTCTGTTGGTTTCTCCAGTTTCAGTGTTTTCTCCAACCACCAACGTCAGGGAGTTATGTTATCCAACACCACCAAACTCCACATCACACCTTCAGTGTTGTTCGAGGGTGTTGTAGTCAGCAGAGGAAGGGAAATTGCCTCGCAGTCCTTGTATGACCTCAATGCCTGTGAAGCTATGTAACCAATCAATATCTTCTAGCCACAAGGCAAACACAGTTTCCGTTTCACTCCGCTACCAGAGAACGTCAGCATCATGAAAAAAACATGTCATTTCGTAATTTGCCATCAATTTTCAGTCCCGTTTTTTGCTGTCTTTTTCATACAACCCCAGTCTCTGGCTATTTTGTATCTTTTGCGTTCA
The DNA here is from genome assembly GCA_963921515.1 of Calotriton arnoldi. Taxonomy (NCBI): domain Eukaryota; kingdom Metazoa; phylum Chordata; class Amphibia; order Caudata; family Salamandridae; genus Calotriton; species Calotriton arnoldi. Next base: position 2,994,249 of record CAWUFW010000215.1, on the reverse strand, counting down.
CCAGTGATCTTTTAATCTCTCTCTTTGTCTTTTCAGTATCCGTCTTTCCATCGTTTATCATCAAACCGCCTTTTCATTGCTTTCTGTAAATCGCCCGTTTTCTCTCAGTCTCTGTCTAACCATGTCTTGAGTCTCACTGTGTATGTCTGACTGAGGAGTGTTATCTTCCTTGTGCCTAAGGTCTTTTGATAATAGGAATATAAGAAATGCACTTAATCTGCATTTTTCTGTCCTCGGGATCTGTCACTTGTCCGTTACGTGATTTGTGCCTCTCTCCGAAATATGTTCGTTGTTTAGACTGCTGGCTTTGGAAGAGAGTGTAGTCATTAAAAAGTGTGAGACAGCACCGGTCTTGGAAAGAAAAGTATATCGCTTAGCATGCTAACCTGGCGCAGAAAGTGAAAGTAACAGCTATAGATACCGCAGGCAGGAGAAGCCGGCCTCGATTCTATGAAATTGTATCTTAAGAAAACATTGTGAAAGAGATATTTTTGGGATATTTTCAAGAATGCAGCTACAAATAATGCAATGCTCAGTTTACTACTACATGGATGTTTCTACAATCCCGTAAATTCTAATTTGCTGTTAAAAGAAGGAGAGGAGTTGGCCTAAGGGCTAGGGCGGTCGACCTAAAATCTGGGGAACCGGATTCGAGTCTCGGCAAGGACGCGCAACATCCTGTGATTCTGGGCAAATCACTGAATCTCCCCGTGCCTAACAAAAATGAATGTGTCCTCATGTAACGCAACTGGTGCTCTTGTAAAGCGCTCTGATACCCGATACCTTCTGGTCAAGTTCGCGCTATATAAAACTCCGTAAAAAAAAAAAACAAATGAGACAAAATTCTCTGTTATCAGTAACATGAAATGTCCCGGTACACCCAGAAAGAAAACACGACTGGTGGACCCTCTGGCCCACAGTCCCAAAGGTAATCCTGCTGGAATAACACTCAATGTTAGGCATATGGATGACTGGCTACTGCGAAGAAATCGTACTCCCTGGTATAGCACCACACCCTGAAGTGTTGGGATTTTCAAGAATGGCTCTACAATAACCTAATATCTATAAATAATGCCTGCAGAACCTGTATATTTTTTGAAAATATATTTAAAGTGTCGTGCTACACCAGTACTTATGTGTCTCCATTTAAAATATACATTCTTGGATAGAGAGAATCTTAATCTTCTGGTAAAGTTTTGGCTTGCTCTATGGATTGTTTAATTTGTAAAAGCGACACTGCCTAATACCAGGGTCGCTAAATACCAAGGTTGAGCAGCCTTGATTCTACCTTCTCTCTTTCTTCCACCACCCTACACTTTTGCCTCTCAATCTCACTCTTGAAGATTCTTTTTCATCCATGCTTTCTCCCTTTGTCGCTGTTTTCCTCTCTTTCTCGTCCTCCTTCTTTCTCTTTTTTTCTGCATTTTTCTCTCTCTTGCTCTGGGCCAAAGTCTGATAATGAAAAATAAAAACAGAAGTCTGCTTAGACAAAGGCAGGGTTCTTTAGCAACCAGACAGTGGATAAACAAGAATTGTCTTAGCATCCTGTTCCCTTCCTTTCAGGTGCACCCCCATTGTTATATGCAAACCTAGCAGACCTGTCAAGCAGGATTTGACACTCAAGAAGGATTTGGCCCTGTGATGTGAAAAAAGAATGCTCTCACACCCCACCCTTTGCTGAACTCAGAGGACCTGCCATTGAGGTTGACTTGTCAGTCACAGTGACCTATTGTGTAGCTCCTGGAAGGAATTTATAAAATGCCCTTTTCCTTAATATTTTTAAAAAATCCGACTTCACAATTGATTTTTAATCACTGTTAAAAATAGTTGTTTAATTATTTTTCTATCTACTCCTATTCCCAAGATACGGTACTAGGATTATAATCTGTACTCTGGTTTTCTACTTTGGACACCTAGACCTGTGAAATGAAAAATAGCTTTCAGTGCTAGTCACTTTAAGGACATGTAAACATCACATTTCTCCATGTCCTACTTTTGAATACCATGCTCCCTGCATTGAGGGTTACAAGGCCTACATAGGGGTGATGTATTAATATTTAAATGGGAGTTTTTTACCTGTAAAAATAAGTTAATCTGACATGTTGAATTGCAGTTTTTACACTGCTACTGTCAGGCTGCCAGGGTAGGCTTGAAGCCATTGAAACTGAACGTTGAGGTGGACAGTTTCAAACAGTGATTAGGAATATTTTGGTCGATTTAGTCTCCAGTCAACCTTATTTATGAAAGTAAATTTTGTTCGGAATCAAAAAGTTACTGGTGAATTCTTGTTTACAGGACCGACATATACACTCTTGCTTTTTCCGATGGCAGAGACCTCATCTTTTTTTAACAATAATCAGCTTAATAGTATTCACTTTTTACCTGATTCTTTATTAATACCAGAAGGTATATACACAATACTTTGGCCATGAAAAAGCCCTAGGCCTGCACGCCACAGGGGGTGAAACATATGTTGGCTTATTCAGAATTAACCAAGAACTCTTTGACTTTGAATAAGATTGATTGGAGACAAAATTGACCAAAATATTCCTACACAGTTTGAAGCTTTCCACTTCAATTTTCAATTTCAATGTTGTTCCATGTGGGATGAGGGGTTTGGCCCACAGTAGGTTGAAACAGTACTCAGGAAATTCAGCCATTTAAAAGGGAGATGTAGCCCCCGGTCTTTACCGCTTAAAGCACAACTAGGCCTAAAGCCAAGTTTGCATTGCCAGTGTAGTGGATGGTACAAACACTGCTGCAGTCCAAGACTGGCATGTAAGACTAGGCCCTGGGTGCACTTTGTACCATATATTAGGGACTTATAGGCAAGTTAAACATACAAATTAAGAGTATGTGAGTTTGACCATGTGGAAGCAAATGCCTCGTCATGAATCATCGCCCCCAGGTTTTTGGACTGATGCAGCTGGTTTTTCAACTCTGAAAGTGCACTGAATTCTGCAAAGCAGGCCTCAGTGCCAGTTTTCTGACCCTTAAAAAGTATATGTCTGATTGGTACAACCACAATTGGCATAAGTTTAATTTCCTTAAAAGTCCATAATATATGGTATCAGGGGTACCCAGGTCATGTAAGGTAAAGCACTTATTGTGGCACCATGAGTGACACAAAGCAAAGAATGACTCACAAGCCACCATTGCTGGCTGGCAGCAATGGTGCTAACTCAACTTTGCAATTTAAAGTAATGGCAAAGCCCAAACTTTCCTTTTTATAAGTCCCCCCCCCCCAAGGCAGTCCTACTGAGCCCTAAAGGCAGGGTACATTATATTAAAAAAGTTCGACATGTGTTTCTTAACTTTACATGCCCTAGCAGTAAAAAACCCTTTTTGTTGTTTTTATAGTATAAAATCTAGTTGCCCCATTGGCAAGTGCTGAGTTACACCATGACAACTCAGCTTTGCTAACTACTTCTAAATAAGATTACTAAATTTGATCAAAAGGACCAAAAAGAATTATTGAATTAAACCCGACTTGGTGGTCAATTAGAATTTAATGTAATTGATGGCCAAATGGCAACTTTAATAAGTAGCCATTTTTTGCTCAAAGCTTTCCATCGACAGTATACAGTTGCTGACTACAAGACACCTTTCAGCCCTCCTGGGGGAAGGTGTGAACAACTCTCAGGATGGAGCACAAAGGACCTGCCGTTGAAAGAGGTGTGGCCTCTCTCTAGCAGGAAGGCCAAACAGGGCGTAAACCCAAAAGCCGAGCTTCAAACTGGAAGCCACCTTTGAAGGACAAATGGTGGACAAACATGAGAGACAGGGCTCTTTTGTTCTTGCAGACAGGTTGGCGTCGGGACACAAGGCAAAACAATTGTCAAACCGTTTTTTTCTGTGAGCGTGTAGCTCTCAGGTAGCCACACCTGTGGGGTGGGCTAGGGAGCCCACACACCAGGAGAAGGGTTCTGCCATCTTGGGAGTGGACAGAATAGTGCCTTCTAGGCAAGCTAGATGCCACACTTCACAGGAAGTCATCACTAGGTGGCAGGGAACCTAGTAGCCCATTGGAAAGTATTCACCACATCCCCCAAGGGCACTACATGGGCAAAAAAGTGGCACCCCGGTATCCTGGTTGCAGCGGCCCCATCAAGCATATTGTGGACTCAACACCGCCAGGCCACCACCAGGGATCTCTGATCCCTGGCGGTTGCACTGGTCCCAGGGTGGCCTGACCGCTCTGGTCCTAAAAGGGAAGTCGAAAGACCGCCACCACTGTGCCCCCACGAGCCTGGCGATCCATGGACCTCCAGACTCGTAATAAGCCCCTAATTCTTTTTAGACTGCGCACGCAGCACTTTAAATTCACCTTTCCTATGTCAGGGTCATGGATGCAGGACTTAACGCCTTGCGTCTGCGATAACATCTCAGAGCAATGCACTAGTCACTTTATTTTGTTTTGTACCTTGTACTCAGGGCCGAGACGCTCTTTCTTGGCCACGATTTTGTGTAATTCACACCTTAGACATTATAAGGCAGGACTAATATTTCTACAGTCTTTAAGATCCCCAGAAATGTGTTATGTGTTAATACATTTAATCAAATTAGCATTTCACATTAAGAAAAGATATGAACTCAAATAACATATTTGATGGATGATTTTTAATTGATAGATACGTATCCTTTTAACTTTTTCTTTATTGTTAAAATTACATTGGTCCCGGTGCTTAATGCTATCAAAGAAAGGCTAGCTTCCAATTTGTTTGTGAAAGTTATTTTTAAAAGTGTATCATAAATTAAAACTTTTGGGTTTTAACGCTGAAATTGAATTTAAATATTGACATTTTTAAATGTATTGCATGTCTCTTGCTGTGCTTTTATGGCTCCGGCCAAGTAAAGACTTGTTTGACTTGACTTAACGTGCCTTGACTGTTTTGGCACTTTTTAATGCTTTACACTTTTTTTCCTTTGATAAAGCCTGACTGCTCAGAACCAAAGCTACCCAGGGTTGAGCTAAGGTTTTTCAAATAAATCTGACTGGACCCATTACAGGGGGTGAGTTAATTACACGGTGATGTCTCATAACCACACCAAATAATAAAACGCTATCCTCAAACCACACTAAAAGGGAGAACACAGGCACTTTACTCCTCACTGCGAAGTCCTGGAACGACCTCCCATTCCACCTAAGGACCTTATCCTCTCAGCTGGAATTCAGAAAAGGACTCAAGACCTGGCTGTTCAACTGAGCTCCCCTGCGCAGTACTCTCAGCTCCTAGATACCCTCACGAGTGATTAGCCGCGATATACAAATCCAGAGGCGATATACAAATCCTACCCTGCACACCTTCAGGAAGAGCCTCAAGACCTGGCTCTTCAGCTGATCCGGAGCTGCACCCCCCCCCCTCCCCTACAGCGCCTTGAAACCCTCACGGGTGAGTAGCGCGCTTTAAAACCCCCTGATTGATTAATTGACTACTGATAAAATATACGGCTGAGCGAAAGCCGAAAAATTCATGGCGACCACGCAGAAAATATGGATTTCCTACTCCTACATTGGAGTGAAGTAATTTATAGGCAGGAGAAAGTTAAAACAACATACTTTTTAATCTCAAAAAGTAGATTCTCCTACCTAAATTAAGAGTGCTGATGGGTGACTTTAGTCCCGATTGAGAGGGACTTTTGTTGAACTCTGTCGCACCTTGAAATTACAGTATATGTAAAATTGACCTCTGCCACATCTTTACAAGTCCCCTGTTCTCAGGTTTTACCGAAGTCTGAAGAGAGATAGAAGGGACGTCTGAAGAGAGATAGAAGGTGCATATCGGAAATATTCATTGACAAGGCACTGATGCTAGCCTACTGGTTTTGGGGTGTGAGACAGCGTCTCACCATCTGTTGTCCATAGAGCATTCTTCCTGGCGACTGGCCAAGAAGCATTAACCCCCTAAAGAGCTGCCAGCTGTTTCTGGAAAGAGAAGTTTCGTTCGATATGTATACTTCGTCCTCTTGTCATATATGTATTTATTTTGGGATTTCCATAAAGCAAACCTAAATTCCAGGTGAGTGTTCAGAGAACTTCGCAAAATTTAGCTGGCCTTCCTTTTATATCTGTGGTGTTGACTTCAGCGACTGCCAGACAAATATTGTGTGGTGACAGGACGCGCAGGCTCTTGGTTCAGGGAATACGGGGCCAGGTTTCTGCCGCTTTCTGATAGCCTTGTGCGCTAAAGACATTAGGCTGTTGAGCAATTTGTAGTTCAATGTATCTGCCCCTATAAGGCCTGGCCTGCCCTAGGTACCTGCTGTTTAATTCAGTGCTTGGGTGAGCGGTTCCTGCAAGTGAGCCGTATGTGGCCTACGTCTACAGCTTCTGTGCCATTTAACCCCACTGGTGCACCAGTGCCCAAAAGATACATGGTGGAATAATGCTACCTGAAATTGGGTATTCTTGGCTCAGTGTTAATGATTTATTTATTCCTTCCCACAGTGAAGCAAGGTACACCATCAATGAGTGGACAAAGGAGTTTCATTCATCCCAAAAACACACTTGCCCAAGTTTGCCCTTGGACGAATGGTTGGCTCCACATATGTTAACATCAGCCTTAACGGTGTGGACCATCTGATACAGTCTGCCTGATGCTATCTGGCAATTTTAGTCTTAAATTGTCTGTGCAGCGATGGCTCCTTAATATAGTCTGCGCAGTCCTACATGTCTGTGAGTCTTTGTACAGTACGGTCTGTCTGCCATGTTTCCAACACTACACATCTCATACTGTTTGTCTGCTACTGTCTACCTGATACCTAATGTCATCTTAAAGATCTTTGGGGCCCTGTTCAAAAAATATGTTGGGCCTGCTGTCGAAACAATTTTATATTTCATTAACCGTTTTTTGCTAATTGAAGCTAGCACAATGCCCCCAAAAATATTAAGCAATGTTAATCTTTCAGAAATTGAATCACACAAAAACAGATGATGTCTGTCTTGCCTTGGGAGGCACAATCCTAAGATTGCATTGGAAAAGGAAGACGATGAGTTAGAGGAATAGATGTGATATATAGAGCGCAAGATCACCTTCCCAGGGGGCTGTGGGCAATTGCCCACTTTGCCCATGCCTTAAAAAGTTTCTGCTGATACCTTCAGATACTCTTTCGACTGCTGCCTGTTCTTTACTAGCTATCTAACATTGTACGTCTGATACTACCTGTGGTAGGTTTTCTGATACTCTCTGTCGTACAATATCTGTCTGATGCCTTTTATCTGGTACGATCTGTCTAATACTGCCTTAGTGTTAGCTGATACTCTCTGTTTGAAAACACGTCTCCAGTACCCTCTGTCTGATGCTGTCTATGCAGTACTGCTTCTTCAATACCTTCCGTCTGTTATCGCTTGATTTATTTTCTCTGCATGACACTGAATGATAACGTCCTTCCGATACTGCCTGTCTAGTGCCTTCTGCCTCATACCACCTGTACGGTCACTTGTGTCATCGATTTGTCTAATATTCTGCCTGAATCATTCTGATATTGACTGTCCCCTATTGCTGTCTATTGCTTTGTGTGTTATTGTGGTTTTATGGCACTAAATCAAGGTCAACAATATTGACCCACAATTGTATTGCATCCAAGTATTTAGCATGCATGCTCTATCCGGTACCGTTTTTGTGATTCTGTCTGATCCATAGTGATGTGTGACTGTATCCTTCTTATTATATTTGTCTGCTGTATAGTGTGTGCAGGAAACACTGTGCTACATTTTGTTTGTAGCAGTTTGTTCAGCACTCTCTGTATGATACCTTCTCTCAGAAACCACCAGTTTGCTAGACTCTGTCTGATTCTCCAAAGCTGAAATGGCATTGAATTTGCTGTATGAATCTACTTCTGTCTGAACACACACGTTTGATACTCTGTTCGATACTCATCTCTGTTACTGCTTTTCTAATGCGTTCCGTCCAATGTCTTCTGTCTAATACCACTGCTGGGATACCGCATCACTCATACTGCCTGCCTGTTGCCTGCAGGGTACGGCCTGTTCAGTGCTGTCCTCCCTTTACCTTTTCTTCGACAATGTCTCTTATTGCCGTGTCATAGTGTCTGTCCTCCACATTCTTTGTTGATGTATGTTCTATTTTTCAGCAGGACTGACATAATCAGGCAAGGGATACTGGACTGAAGTCTAAATATGATGGAGCTTCAGAGAGTGAAACAGGTGCTCTGGCATCTAACGCAGGATTTTCTATCAGCAAAGGAAACTAACATGAGAAGCTGCTGGGTACAAAGGAAGGGAGCAGAGTTTTGCAAGGGAGCAGAACTGTAGTCCAGAAGCAACCTGTTCTAGAAGCACAGCAGTGCCAAGATAAAAGGCTAGTGAAGAGCAGACTTTACACAGTGATCACTGAAGTCCCATCACCTTCTAGTGCAGACAACAGTGCTCAGGCCAAGGCGAGCTGATGCTGTCATCTGCTCGTCGTATGCTAGGAAGCTGGTGGCTGTAACCTAGATCCAGGCGATTGGGTCCAAAGAATTTTGAGTCCATACTTGTTGTGGGAAATGAAAACTCCAAGCCCCTGAATGCAAAACGCTGTCATACACAGCCCAAGGCCACATGGCAGCAGTGACATTGGTACCTCTGATATGTGTACTGTGCCTCTTACACATACACATGCTTCTGTGTGATCCTTTATTTTTGTTAAATGGTTTTTATTGAAGATTCAAAAAGCAATAACAAAAGAAGTCACATTTGCAATGGAACTTATACATCAATATTATTGCAATTTTGAAAGAAAAACTTATCTAATAGGTACATGTTTTATCATTTTATATAAAAAGAAAGAAGATATAAAAGGAGAGAGAATGAGAGGGGAAGCGGGAAAGAATAAGAGTAAAGCGGTGGGGCAAAGAAAGGAAGAGAGATAGTTGATAAAGATATTGATGAATGTGAGGAAAGGTAGGTAAATCCGATTTGATCTTCTGATGTAATGTTAATGAAAAGTCAGTGTGTATTCTATGTTCCTCACATAAAATTCAATCATGTTAACACATAATTTAGAAGCATCTTTCCAACAAGAAAGTATAACTTCGAAAGCAAGTGCAATAAAAAGATCAAACAGCAGAGGTTTGGCAGAGATATGTTCAAAGCTAGGCGACAAAGATCCTATGAAAACATTTTGGAAAGTTAACGGTATATTACATTTGAAGATTTTTAAGCATTTAGACCAAATAGAGTTCCAAAAGTTAAGAACATGTGAACACTAATATAATAAATTAGTCAGAGAACCATTAAATGTGGAACATGACCAACATAGTGAAGAAGCAGATGAGTCAAATTTAGAAATACATTCTGGGGTAATAACAGCTCTAATGTAAACAAAAAATAGAGATTGTGTAATATGAGCAGCTTTGGAGGTATTACATATTTTAAGCCGGATTTTGTCCCAGAATTGTGCAGAGAACAATATGGAAAGATAAGCTTCCCATAATATTTCAAGGAAGTTTTTAGTTCTAATGGAAGTTGGTGACATTAATGTTTTATATATACAAGCAGCTTTAGGAAGAGATTCATGGTAAATGATATCCAAAGGTATGAAAGGCAGAGGTGCAACTGGGTGAGGAGGGAATTTGTGAGTGAGAAAAGAGGCATGGAGGGCAGAGGAAATTCATTCATATTCCTTTAAAAAAAAGAGTTAGGTAAGTGATATTGTATTTGTAATTGGGGAAAAGGTATGACAGAATTATCCTTCACCAATTGGTGAACAAACATACGGCATGATTAGGATGTCGGTCGGTAAGCCTCCGACTGCTCGTCGGAGGCTTACCGACCGACATCCTTGGTTTGAAGTCCGACTGCCGTATTACAATGATGGTGGTCAGAGTCCAAACCGGCCGGTCAATCTGACTGGCTTTCGTTGGGCTCAAGGAGCCCGTCGACCAGTCTGAACCGCCACATAATCCCTTACGAACGGTGTTTCCGCCGTCAGGATTATGATGTCGGGCTTTCCGACAGGCTTTCCATGTCGGGCTTTCCGACATGGAAAGCGACTTTGGGGGCCTCTAGCAGTGCCCCCCTCCTTCCGCGGCCTCTGGTTATGGGCCGGGGGCGTGCTCCCTGTAAATCCCTGCACCGTGTGCCAGGCACCATGAGGTGTGAGGTGCCTGCCACACGGTGCAGGGATTTACAGTAACTGCCGCTTCTCAATGGGAGCTTGTGCTGCGGCTGGGACCGACCGCCGCACAAGCTCCCATAGAGAAATGGGAGTTTACAACCGCACCACGTGCGGTCGCTTCGTAATTGCGGTTTCAGACCGCAGACCCGAGGTCGGTCGGTTCCGAAACCGCAGAGATGTTGGTCGGACTCCAACCGACATCATAATCAGGCCCATAATGTCTTTCTCCTTCCAGTGTTTAAAGTAAAAAGATTTGTGACGAAATTTGACAAATGTATTCTACCAAATTGAGGAGGATAAAAACCATTGTTTAAAATCGAGAGCAGCCAAAATTAGTGTATGCAACAAATGATGGGAGTATTTTAAAATAGGGATTTTATTATATAAAAGTACACTTAGACATCTAAATAAAATCTATAAATGAGAATTCATTCAGTAATGATCGTTTAAATATAGTCCATTGTGGGATGGGTGAGTCTTGAAAATCATTAATTAGGGCATGAAATTGTTGAATCAAAAAAGCAAAATGATAAAGCTTAAAATCAGGGAATCAAACTCCCCTTCATTTTTGGGTGTTTAAGTTTAGAGAGGGCAATACGTGGATGTTTATTGTTCTATAGGAATTTTGTACAAATCGAGTTAATTTGTGAAAAGTAATAATTAGGGATCTTGAAGGGTAACATAGAGATTGTATAAAGAACATGTATTGCAATCATTTTAATGGTATCAAGTCTACCCCACCATGATAAATGTAGAGGAGACCAAGATGAGAGTAATATTTGTAATTTCGATTTTATAATAGTAAAATTATGAATGAGTTTGTTGGAGATAGTGGGAGAAAACCAAACATCAAGGTATTTAATTTTGGAGGGACACCATGTAAAATTAGTATTGGTGAACATATATTGATAACAAAAGTAGTTCAATGATAAAATGTCAGTTTTAGAAAAATTAAGTTGATATCCAGAAATATCAGAATATATAGGGATCTCTTGTATGAAAGGGTACAGGGAGGTCAAGGGATTGGACATGTAGATGAGATCATTTCTGCAGAGGCAGATAACTTAGGGGCCTATTAGGATGGCGGGCGGACTTTCGGCCGCCCGCCACCCTAGTGGTGCTGGGACCGTCCGCCAGTGGTGCGGCGGTCCCACACCGGCGATTAGGATGCCACCGCCACCGTGGCGGTGGCATCCTCCATTCAAAGCATTGTGGCGGGTGGTGCTCACAGCACCGCCCGCCACAATGCTGGGAATGCACTGTGTGCATTGTCATGCACAAGGTGACAGGCACCGCGCGGTGCCTGCCAGCTTGTCCATGACAATATAGGGGGGTACCATAGGTACCCCCCATGTGCACCCCCACCCCCCCAACATCTTGGGGGCCCGCAACGGGCCCCCGAAAGTGGAATCCGCCTGGCTTTCCATGGCGGAGTCACCGCCATGGAAAGCCCTGCACCGCCGCCCATCGTAATATGGATGGCGGTGCCTGCAAGGCACCACCACCATATTGCAGGCCTTTTCCGCCCGGTAGGCAATCGGGCGGATTGCCTACCGGCGGAAAACTGGTGGACGGTCTTTCCATCCGCCTGGGTCCCCACCGCCATCGTAATATGGCGGTGGGGAAATGTTAGGCGGGCGGTGTAAAATAGCGGGCGGATCGCTACCGCCATACGGGCGGTGGCGATCCGCCCGCTATCATAATGACCCCCTAAATGTCATGGGGACTTTGTTTAAATCTGGAGATAAGTGTATTGCAATGAATATGTTCAAGGAATAGTTCTAGACAAAGACAAAAAGTAAAAGTGAAAGGGGGCAACCTTGTCTAATACCTCTTTGTAAAATAAAATAAGGAGACAAACGACCATTAACAAAAATGCTAACATGAGTGTCGGAGTATAATAATTTTATTAATTAAATACATTTCGGGCCAAAGCCAAACCAGTGAAGAGTGGGGAACACGAATTGCCACTTAATGCGGTTGAATGCCTTTTCTGCATTAGCCGCATTAACTTCAGATTGAGCTGCAAGAGGAGTATGGCTTTTTCTAGCCAACGCAAGAATGTTCGAAAACATCCTGGCATTGTTTGCAGCATCTATACCCTTAATGAAGCCAGATTGATCAGTTTTGACAAAAGGGGTACAACAGTTTCTAGGCGAGATGCTAGGATTTTGGCACAAACTTTGCAATCATACTTAATCAGTGAAATGGGTTGATAGTTTTTACAAAAGGTGGGGTCTTTATCTGGCTTGGGGATATAACAATCAAGGCTTTCAAAAAAGAGTCGCAGGCCTTCAAAGTCAAAAGAAAGGAGTTAAAAAGTTCTAATAATTGAGGGGCAAAAAAGTAGAAAGGTAGGAAATTAGTTCAATAGAAAATCCATCATGGCCAGGTTCCTTCATTTTTGTTTAGGAATTTGAAAGCGTCTAAAACTTCTTGGAGTGTAATCTCAACTTCTAGTAATTCAATTGTTTTAGAAAGGGAAGGACATGTAGGGAGACCATTGAAAAAATGATGTATATTAGGTTCTAATGGGGTTGTATCTTCTGTATACAGTGATTTGTAATAGGATTGGAAGAAGCTGGAGATGTCAGAATCTGAGATCACAGTGGTATTATTAGATTAATTACAAATGGGGCCTATATTTTTACATTCTGTTTCTATTTTTAAATAGCTAGCATTTTACCAGCTTTATTCTGACCTCTATGGAATTTAGATGTGTGATCCTTAATCTACATATCCGGGCCCGTATTTCACCAACTCTGCAAATGTTACATTGGCCGCTGTGGCTAGACTTATTAACGTCAAAGTAATGTTCATCGCACATCAAGCATCCACGGCCCCTGATCACCCTTCCTCCAGTACAAACTCTATCCTACCACCAAAATAGATCTCTTTTCTCTAGCGTGGCCTCCCTCTTGGCAATTTCTCCCATCAAAAAATGTAATTCTCTCAGAAGTTCCTTCTTAGTTCATACAGTTAAGATGCAGAACTCAATTCATGCTACAGTAAGAAAAATTGCAAACCACATCAAATACCCAAGAGCATTAAAAATAAGGCTTTACCAAATCACATAAATCTATGACAAAGATAATTCTAAAAAAAAAGATGCTATTGCAATGCATGACTAGTTCTATTCTCACACGTCAATGCCTCACTCTTATGCACGGATACCAGTTCACCACCATGTTCGGAGCACTTCTCCCATCCTCACCCAATTTATCCAAGATCGGCCTAACTACATCCAGCACCATATCAACCATGTATCGGGAAACGGCTCCCAGGAACTTGATGTAAATCAATCACTTTTCAACCTTGTTAGAGATACAATACCATACGGTACCATATTCCTCAATGACAGTTACTTTGGGGAGAACAATCAAGAACAACCCAAAGTCCCTCATCAACGCAAACAGGAATTAGTGTGATTGAAGAGTTCATGCGCCTACTGGGAAACAGTGAGGCGCTGCCTCCACCCTTACTAATCCTATCAAGTGGTGCCTACGGTTGTGCTGTATTCATTATTTCCATAAGACTGATGCAGCACAATTTTCTATACCTTCGGGCTCTGTTGTAATCGTCAAACAGATTGCACTTCTGGTCGTATGGACGATTGGTTATTAGCTGAATGTGTATTCTGGGAGCTAACATCAGTGTAACAAATCAAATTACAGTGAAAACCATTTGGCTCCACAAGAGCGACAGAGAGGATGGTTTCCAAACCATAAAGGTTTATTAGTAAATTAATCAAAGTTACAGCCATTATTCATTTAGTAAATCAATTTATGAGGTAAGCATAAAATGCAATATTATTAATCAATCCACCAATATACACCAGATAGACCACAATGAAAATCATTATAAGGTACAAAATGCATAGCAAAGGAAGTATTGGTTCCACAAAAGAACTACCCTAGTCTAAAGAAAACATCGAAAGATATCAAGGGGAAATCTTAAGCAGATGGTGTCAGACTGAAATGAACCTTAGTTATGGTTCAAGGCAAAAGGACATAAGACTCTAACTCAAGAACTAGAAATATGGGATCTCAAATAGCAGAGTAAGGGAAGATCTTCCCTCAGCAAAGTCAGGATAGGATCTCCCAAACTATTCTAAGACACATAGTTAAAATACATTGCATTTTCTCCAGAACTTCTTTCCCACAGCTTCCCAAAACGTGGACCAATCGGGTTGCGCCGTATCTCTAGAGCAGGAAAACTCCCCTAGCTCCCATCATCGGACAATGGCGCACACAGCTGCACGGCCTTGAATGTATTAGTTGTCCGGATTGCATGGTACAGGAGGAACTTTCTCACCCCCACACGTGGTGTAAATGGCAATAGAATACCAATTTACATTATCTTCTCTAGCAATTCTAAAAGCAAAACAATGAGCTACTCTTCTAACTATTAAAGGTTATCTTGCTTCTGCAACAAGAAGAAAAAACATGAAAGCACATTTCAAAATCAATACTATGTTCACAGAAAAAGTCTTTGAGCAAATGAGGCCTACTCACACTTAGGCCAATGTTAAGAATACACATTTGGTTAACATGAAAATACTATAGGTGAATAATTGTACTTTGATTATATAAAGTGTGGCTTCTTTATATGTGTATAGCCATACATAAACACAGAGATTAACATATGGTTAGTAAAGATTATAAGGCGTTAAATTTCTGCTTGCACCAAGACCAAAACAGCAGACTTGTAAACGTTTCTCACTATGCACACTATCTTGCTTGCAGGATCCAAAACTGTGCATGTGCAATGACAAAAATACTCCGAGTTCATCCGACTGCACCAGTGCACTGCCGGCAGAGGGGCAAAAATGTGCAGTGTCCACTTCCATGTTGAGAGCTGCCTGGTGGCTAATAGTTTGAGGGATTAATGGGACTGCTCACGGGCTGCAGTAGGAGCACACCAGGGTTTAAAAACCCTCAGCAATATTTGGTCACTGTCATTTAAGCTGCTGCAGCCTTAGAGATAACACCGTTTTCTTTTATCACCGACCCAGCGCTTGATTTTATTGCTAGTTTATTGTAGTATACTATTTGTTTAAATTTTGATCTAGGGTTGTCTTCCTGCACGTTGATATGCAATAGATTTTCTGTTGAGGTGTGTTTCATCTTGTTTGGTAGTAGGGTGGTGACCAGGGTCTGTTTATTTGGGCATATGCACATTTCATGTTGGAAAATATCAGATCATGTGCCTTATTTTATTCTCATCTTTACTACTGGGATTATTTGGGTCTCAGAGGTGGCTTGCTTTTGTGCCTGTTAGATCCACAGTGACTCCCTTTACATTTTTGGTGTGGGCAAGGTCTAATTTCAGTAGGGGCCCAGAACCATCATCAAACATGGGTACTAGAGGGCACGGTTCAGTCTTTTACTTTGAATTTTTAGGACATATGAGCTCTCGGCCAGTGATCCTTGGGAGTGGGATGAGTTGTTATCTAACATATGTAATGTCGGATTTTGTTGGTGTGGAATTTTCAACCCTATGCTTTGCTAGGATTAAATTTGGATTGGTTTCATTGTTTTAAAAAAACATTTCTGTAAATTGCATATTCATTTATGATGTGGTAAATGCAAATAACCCCCCCCCCCTAAAAGAATGGTATGCCTTCCAGCAGGCAATCTATTTCGCTCACTGCCAGAGACACAAGATTAATAGTAACACAGGGCGAGAGCCCACATGATTGAACCCAGCCTGTACCCTTCTTCCACATTTGTCCAGTGTGCATTAAGTCTCCAGATGGAAGCTAGTAGAGCAACCGTTAGTGCAATACAACTTTACCCACATTCTAGAGACCGAAGAAGCTGTTCCGCTTAAGGCTTGGCACAGCAGGTAGCACAATTGAGTCAACCAGTTCGCACCTTTCCTCCTATACATCTTTTTTGTAACTCGATAATCTGATATTTGATCACAATACAAGTTATTTTACTTATGCAGATCTGTCAAGTTTTCTGATTCTATGCATTAGTAGCTCTTTTCCTTTGCGTTCTGGATTGTGTATACCTCAATGCAGAATGGGGAAACAGTGCTACAAGTACTAAGCTACCAGCAGGAGCAGAGACAATATACACCTCAGCAACAAACGCCTCCCAGTCCTTTCGAGGTCGAGGCTGGGGAACAGGGCAACAGCGTCCTAGTCCTCAGGGGCAGTGAGCTACTCAAACCCCAGCCGCTCCCCCGGCAGCCACCACAAAGCCTCTTTAATTTGCCCTTGGTGGTCCACAATCGGACGATAGGGGTCATATTTCCTTTGACCTTCCCTGCTGGAGGAGCATAACGTCCAATCAGTGGGTGCTCCAGATCATCCAAAAGGGGTAACCCGTACCATTTCTGTTTTACCCCCGTATATGCCTCACACATCTCAACACCTCCCGGAGGACCACTTGTCCATACTCTGTGGAGGAGTTCAAGTTCTCTTGGCCTATGGAGCAATACAGAGGGTGTTGGCATCAGAAATTAGGACTGGTTATTACTCCCATTACTTTCTAGTGCCAAATTAAAATGGAGGCCTTCTCTCTGCACTTCATCTTCTGAACTCCTTCACCCGGAAGGACAAGTTCATGACGCTCATGTTCTGTCTGCCCTGGATGCAGGAGACTGAATGGTAACGCTGGATTTGCAGGACGCATATGTTGACAATCCCGTCCTGCAATCCCACAGACTTCACCTGCAGTTTCAGGAAGGTCAAGAGCACTTTCAGTTATCTGTGCTCCCCTTTAGCCTTACCAGTGTACCTCTGGTGTTCCTAAATGGATGGTGGTGGTCGCAGCCCATCTGCGGAGGTTGGGAATTGAAGTCTTCCCATATCTCGACAACTCGCTGCTGAAAGCGTGTTCGCTTCAAACAGTCGTAAACCATCTTCATACAATGGCCAACCTCTTCACATTGTTGGGGTTTTTCTTCAACATGCCAAAGTCACATCTGACTCCTTCACAATGGCTCCCTTTCATCTGTCCCATCCTGGATATGGTGCTTTTCCAAGCCATCCCGCCACCTCAAAGAGTTTAGGACATTTGGGCTGATATCCAGATGTTTCTTTTAACCGGTTATCAGTGAGGTCAGCTCTGAGACTTTTTTGTCTCCTGGCCTCCTATATTCTGCTTGTGGACCACGCTAGATGGTACATGCAGGCACTGCAGTGGGATCTGAAGTCTCAGTGGGCTCAGCACCAAGGCAATCTGTCAGATTCCATCCGATGGGTGAAGGAGACTCCAAAAGAGCTGCAGTGGTGGCTGCTCGACCACTGTTGGACCAACAGCAAACCCCTCTCCCTATTCCACTCAGAATTTTTGGTTGTGACAAATGCATCATTACTGGGTTGGGGAGGTCATCTGGGAAAGATGGACATCAGAGAATTCCGGTCTCTGGCTGAAGTTGCCTCCACATCAGCTCTGTGGAGTTGCAAGAGATTTTGCTTGCCACTGAAGGCATGCCCATGACCACCAAGGGGGAGCGGGTATGGGTTCTGATAGATAACACAACCGCCATGTGGTACTGCAACAAACAGGGCGGTGTGGGGTCGTGGGCCCTGTGCCTGGAGGCTCTACGTTTCTGGAGGTCGCTGAATGCTCAGGGCATATCCCTCATTGTAAAACACTTGGTAGGATCTTTGAACGCGAAGGCAGGCCATCACAAATGGCAGTTACGCTCAGAGGTGGCACAGGGTGTTGTCTACCAATGGGGAGAACCCTGACTTGATCTTTTCACCACTGCAAAGAATGGTCAGTGTCAAAGCTTTTAAATTCCCATGGCAGTCCTTTCTAGGGGATGCCATCCACCTACACAGGGGCCTGGGACCCTTTCCACCTCTCCCTCTCCTGCCCACAGTACTGAAAAAGATCAGGAGAGACCAGGCCCATGTCATTCTAGTGGCCCCGGACTGGGCGAGGACAGTGTGCTGCCCAGAACTTCTGGCCACGAGTACTTGCCCTCCAATCTGGCTGCCCCTTTGGGGGAACCTCCTGGTCGCAGCAGCAGGGCCGGGTCCTGCATGCAAGCCTGCACAATCTACACCTCATGCGTGGTGATTGAGCGGCAACAGTTGACGGCTTTTGATCTTCCTCCCAAAGTTTTTGGGGTCATTTTGGCAGCTAAGAACCAATACACCAAATCTGTCTATGCAGGACGCAGGCAAAGGTTTGCTTGGTGTTCCTTCCAAAACATCTAACTCCTGAATGCACAGTTATCGGATATTCTTCTGTTTTGCAAGGACTTGCTGTGGCAACAGTTAAAGGTTACCTCCTAGCCCTTTCATCCTGCTTGCGTTCACCTGACCAGCCATCCTACTTCAAGTCACCTGTTGTGGTCCACTTTTTGAAGGGGCTGGTCTCCATGTTCCCGCCAATTCCATTTGTCATACCGCAGTTGGACCTTAATTTGGTAATCGCCTACTTGATGTATACTCACTTCGAACCCATTGGACAGTTGCTCTCTTTGATTTCTTACCATCAAGATAGCATTCCTCATCGCCATAGCTTCAGCTAGGGGAGTGACTGAGCTTCAGGCATTGTCTTGGTTCCCCCATATACATCTTTCTTCCCGGACAAATGAGTCCTCCGTTCAAAAGCGGCTTTTCGCTCCAGGTAGTCACACCCTTCCATGTAAGTCAATCCATCACCTTGCCAGCTTTCTGTGTGTTGACTCATCACTCCAAGAAGGAGGAATGTTTTCCGTTCCTGGACTCTAAACAGGCACTTAGCATCTATGTGGACCGACCCAGAGATAACTGACAGGATGACCAACTTTTTGTCGTTTCTCTGGGGCTAAGAATGACAAAGCAGTGAGAAAGAGGACAGTCTCAAGATGGATTGTACTATTCATCAAGATTTGCAATGGGTTAGCCAAGAAGCAGTCCCTAGAAGTCTTGTGCGATCATTTTACAAGAGCAAATGCTGCTACCACTGTGCTGGCCTTGCGGTGTGCCAGTCTTTGGCATTTTCCAGGCTGCTAGGTGGGCATCCCTCCCCACGTTCACCAAGCATTACTGGTTAAATAGGCAGGCCCGGCAGGATAGGAACTTCTCCCGATCTTTCAAGCAGAATTTCCTGGTATACACCATTCCGTAAAACCATCACCTGGGAGGTACCGCTTTGTTGACTATTCACGTGGTGAGGAATCTGCATTTAGAAGTCGAACAAGTTACTTACCTTCAGTAACTCCTCTTCTTGTAGAGACTCTAACCACAGATTTCTCACCGATCCACCCTCCTTCTCAATCTTTAGGATTGCATCATATAGATATAGTCCATTAGTAAGATTTCAACCTAAAGTCTGCATACTGCTATAAACTGGTTTCAGTGGCTCAATGTCCGTTGGCGCGGATCTAAATCAGATAGAAACTGACGTTGGCGTGCAGAGGTCCTGATGTCACGTCTGGGGTGGAATTGACCCAATGCGAAGCCCCACAACGCCACCTGTAGATGTGTGAGGGGATTTCTATGAAAGTTTCTGGATCCAGTCTGGCTCCCGGGGGGGAAATTCACATGGTGAGGAAACTGCAGTTAGATAGAGTCTATACCAGAAAAGACATTACCGAAGAGGGTAAGTGGCTTGTTCTTCTGGTTCTTGATAAGTGGAACAGAGCACAACAGAAATACATCGCGGCACTCTTCTGAATTTTTGTTTTTTAAAGTGGTGAAGCAGGCAGTCTGCATGTGTTTTTCATATTCAGTTTGATAGAATCTGGGTACATGCTGAGCCAGAGCACTCTTTCTGCTATGCAGGCATAATCGCTCGTTACACTCGTTAGGCAAAATTCCTGAAATTAAGGTCTGTAATTATGTGGCGTTTGTGTGAATATTTACCAACACGCATGACCAGAGCAGCAGTGGCTGCTGTTAGCAGCACTTGTGTTTTTTATGCTATTTTTTAACGCCAAAGATGTACTCTAATCCAAAATGGACAAGAGAGCATATTCAGCACTGAACATATCTCCAAATCCTGTTTTGTTTTTATTTTTGCGTAGTTACGCTTACATTTCCTAAAATTTCACTAAATCACGAGAATGAAAATTACATGAATTTCGCTCACACTTTCTAGATACCCAAAGGCTCTAAGTCCAATCTCCCAGTTAAAAAAGGCTCTTGTTTGAAGTGCACAGATTTGCCGTCTACAATTACATATGTCCCACAAGCTCATATCTCTTCCTCCAAAATGTCACACAGATATGAACATATCATGAGCAGAGGCGAGGGGGTATCACCCTCTGAGGATACCCATCCTGAAGTTGGTAATGATGACACACTCCCAGAGTGGTGAGTCGGCTGTGCCAGTGTCAGCGTCCTTTGGTATCAGCAGCACTTTCGTAAGTGCATGCACTCCTGTATTGTATTGTTTTGTAATTCCATTTATATAGTGCCTACTACCCCTGACAAGGCGTCGAAGCTCTTTTTCGGCAAGTAGCACGCTACTCCAGAACCCATAAACCCATAGTAGCACTATTAGAACAGAAGGGGGGGGGGGGGTCTCTTACAAAAGTCTCCAAACACAGAAAATAGTGTTATCACAATACCCCTTAAGAGTTCCGTTAGCCCGGATACACATAATCCTCCACCCTAGAACACAAGGTAGGGGCTCAAAGAGGATGATTAACACAGATTGGGACGTGATATCTGTGTGATGACCTGCCGCAGAGAAGCAATTCATATTTTAAAACTGTGTTTCCCACCTTTTCTACCCTTAAGGAAATTCTGGGTTGTTCATTTTGTCACCCATAGAGGAAAATAGGAGTCCACTGGTCCCCTCTTCAGCAGCTCTTCTATTTTTTTTCAGAGGAGCAAGGTGGAGTGGGAGGCCACGACAAATGTTATTAACAGGCTCATGCACCCTACTTCCTAAATTGAGCAATAGATTATATTACAGGATCCGGTCGGAAACTCATTCAAATTGAAGCATGGAATCTTCGATTGTCACCATCGCCGTGGTATATATATACTCAACTTTCCCATCTAATGCCAGATTTTCACAAGAACTTACACAACACACAGACATCTCAGTGCTTGGAGAGACTCCATGATCTTCTATAATCATTACTTTTTAGAATGTGGAACCTGACACCTGCAGGGTGAAGCAGCCCTTTCCATATGCACAGTAACAACATGAGCAATCCCACTTTGATGATACTATGTGGCTGCCCGCGGCCCACGCAGGGGGCCCCCATAAGAGGGCGGCCGCCTTAGTGCCACATGATGGCACACGGCGACAGTCGAGTGTTGTAGGGACCCCCTATGAGCCCTGCGCGCCCCGCGTCATTTCTGGTGGGCGGGGAGCCAGGTATAAGTACCTCTCCCACCCACCTGGCGCTCTCTTTGCTGGCAATCCTGCACGCCGTTTAGATGGGATCTCCATGAGCTGTACGCTGTACTCCGGTGAGTGCGATACCCCCCCTCCCCTCCCCCCATTTCCTTAGGCAGGGCTGCTAAGCCCGGTCATTGCCGTGGCTGTGGTCCGCCATGAGGGAGGTAGGACAGCTCCCGGCATGCATAGTGCAGCGGCTCCCTCCCCTGGTCGTGGTCAACATACTGCAGACCGGGGAGGGGGCCAGGTGTGGACGGAGGTTCTGTACACCAAGCCAGCTCGGCGCGGGCCAGGCCTCAGCCATGCGTAGGCACAGTGTGTGTTGGGGGGAGCCAGGATCAAAGGTCTAGGTGAATGGCCTTCGTGTGCCTTGAGAGGGGCACAGGAATGTAGGCATGGGTTGTTCCTCCACTGAGTTAATTTGGTTGGGGGTCCCAGGCATGCGCTGGAACAGCTTGCTGTAGAAGCTGCGGCACAGGCTGGGGGGGGGAGGTGTCTCCCCTCCCAACATTTTGGTTATTAATCTGGGAGGCAATGATTTGACTCTCATGGGTAGGAGGGCACTGCTGCAAGAAATGAAATCCTCCATGTGCAAGTTAAACAACCTATTGGGGACATGTGAGTTGTGGTGGTCGGAGATAACCCCACGTTTAAGGTGGAGTGGGGCCCGGTCAGGGGAGACCATGGAAACCTCACGTAAGAGAGTTAACAGTGCCATGCGCAAATTCACTGAACAGAGGGGGTTTGGCTTTATTAGACACGGTCTGCTGCATGCCAAGTCCACAGGGTGTTTTGAAGAGGAGGGGGTTCACCTTTCTAGAGTGGGCATAGACTTGTTTTGTCGTACCTGGGCGAGGCCCTGGAATCAGCAGGATGTAGGTAAGAATGCCTGCCTTGGTGGGGGGGCCCTGGTTGTGACGGTGGCCACACCCAAAGCTGTGGCGGAGTTACAGGGCGATCCAGATGCTGAAAGGTACATAGGGGTACCCTCTTCAGGAGCACAACAAGGGTACAAAGGCCAAATATCCCCAGGTGGTCCTCGCGTTGGACCCTGGAGGAGCGACGGCGCACCGTTAGTCCTACGGGCGGTTGTAAACCTGAGCAACAGGGGGCTGCCTGGATATGCTCCGCCCCCCTCAAGGGGCGTGAGTAGATGGGTGGACTGGCGGTCCACAGGTGAAAAGGGGTAAACCCTCCCCCAGAATTGGTAAGCACCGATTGGTTAGTGCCACGTTGCAATTTGGCTCATCAGGTGGGCAGGCAGCAGAGGGGCTGCCTGCTCTTGGATCGCCCGTAAGCTGACCCACCATGTTGGCATATTTCGGTATGCAAATAAACCTGCAGCAATTTTCTCCACGATAAAGGTGCCTTGTTAGTTTATTTCATCAGGAGATTGCTATATGAAGTGATAGGGAGTGTGTTGCCGATATTGGCACTTAGTGGCTGCCCGCGGCCCACGCAGGGGGCCCCCATAAGAGGGCAGCCGCCTTAGTGCCACATGATGGCACACGGCGACAGTCCAGTGTTGTAGGGACCCCCTATGGGTCTGGCGTGCCCTGCGTCATTTCTGGCGCGCTGGTGGGCGGGGAGCCAGGTATAAGCACTCTCCCGCCCACCTGGCGCGCTCTTTGCTGGCAATCCTGCACACCGTTTCCCTCCCTACCGCTTACCCAGTGTTTATACAGGGGTTGGGGTGGGAGAGGCTGCTAACTTGTTATTTTGTGTTGCAGGCGGAGTTACAGGGCGATCCAGAGGCTGAAAGGTACATAGGGGTACCCTCTTCAGGAGCACAACAAGGGTGCAAAGGCCAAATATCCCCAGGTGGTCCTGGCGTTGGACCCTGGAGGAGCGACGGCGCCCCGTTAGTCCTACGGGCGGTTGTAAACCTGAGCAACCAGGGGCTGCCTGGATACGCTCTGCCCCCCTCAAGGGGCGTGAGTAGATGGGTGGACTGGCGGTCCACAGGTGGGAAGGGGTAAACCCTCCCCCAGAATTGGTAAGCACCGATTGGTTAGTGCCACGGTGCAATTTTGCTCATCAGGTGGGCAGGCAGCAGAGGGGCTGAATGCCCTTGGATCGCCCGTAAGCTGCCCCACCATGTTGGCATATTTCGGTATGCAAATAAACCTGCAGCAATTTTCTCCACGAAAAAGGTGTCTTGTGTGTTTATTTCATCAGGAGATTGCTATATGTGTGATGGGGAGTGTGTTGCCGATATTGGCACTATGTTACTTGCAGCTTACACAGATATCAGCTGCAGCGGCACCAGGAATGGAACGTGAACTCTGTAGGTTTTTTTACACATATGCTCACTCACAGGCTTGCCCTGCCTTGCACTACTTGCATTAAACTTCGAAGACCGCTTGTGTTGGAGTCTATGGCCTCTGTGTGGCAAATGCTCAGTCCCATGAGTTATTTTAACCTGTAATCTGCTGGTTGTACAGTTCTCAGCTGCAGGTGTTTAACTCACTGAGCAATTCCTATTTTATGGTTTCCTATGAGTGGCGGGATATCAGCGCATGGTTCCTGTCAGTGTAGACGTCACAGTCTCCAAAGTTCCCCTTTTGAGTCCTGCAGAGAAGTATCTCTGCTGATGATACCACAAGCTAGATGCAAAGAGTCTTTGACCCCGAAATTACAAAACTACAGTATTCAAAATACAGGCCAATTACATCCAGGCAGAACACCGGGTTCTGCAGCAAATGCAGTAATCCATTAAACTACAATTCTAATGACTCATTGGGGCACGTGACGTGTGCATTCATATAGGCGCAAGCCACTCAATAATGTGAGAGAAGAAGGAAGAGACAAGGATGTAAAGTGTGAGCGAGGGAGAAAGGCTCATTTTCGAATGAGCTCCCTTTTGACATTATTCACAGCACTGCATTAATTCAGGACAGTAGGCGTCTGGCAGGCTCCTCTGAGTGGATCTGTCACCGCTTCAGCTGCAGAACGTGTCCTGTACATCATGTCGAGCTGCGAGCCAAGAAAAGAGCTGTCACCCCTGCCAGTCTCGGGGAGGTGGCCTGTCTTATGTCGCATCCACGGAGATCTGGCTACCAGAAAGTACACCTCCATATGTCAAACTGTGAGGGTTGGCATTGGGGAATCCAGGAGCCACGGTCAGATAGTACATGCCTTAGGGTCAGATAAACACATACAAACATGCACATATGGCGTCAGACACTGGCGGTCACACACAACACTAAGCACAGGCACTCAAACACGGGCACACACATGTTCTACCATTCCTTTCCACACCACCGCATATTCCACATATCCCAGACCGACTGTCGGAGGTGCATTTGTTCATTTTAAAGCAGGAATTAGAGACTCTTTTCGACAATGGAGCCATCAAGAGTTTCCCAGCACCAGAAATAGGGACTGGATGTTACTCCCATTATTTCATGGTGATTGGGAAGGATGGAGGACTTCGTCCTATTTTAGATCTTTGTCCACTCTAGCTGACTGAAAAAGGACAAATTCAAGATGCTCACAGTGGCCCAAGTTCTCCTGCCCTCGATTCAGGAGACTGGATGGTAGCTCTGGACCTGCAGGACACCTATTTTCACATTCCTATTCTTCAGTCCCATAGGCGTTATCTGTGGTTCAAGATGGGCTAGGAACATAGTTTAGTTCTGCGTACTCCACTTTGGCCTTATTTGTGTCCCTTGAGTGTTCACAAAAGTAATGGTGGCGGATACACCACATCTTCAGAGGTTGGAGAATACCAATCATCCCTGACCTTGACAACTGGCTTTTGAGGGTGGACTCAACACAGTCCAACAGCAACGACCTCCAGAAGATGGCGAAACTCCTAACAGCCTTGGGGTTTTCGATCAACGTGCTGAAGAAACGCATGACTCTTTCACAGAGACTTGTGTTCATCGGAGTTGTTCTGGATACAATGCCATTTCGAGCCTTCCCTCAGGATCAACTACTCCAGGACACTCGGACTATAATCCTGATGTTTCAGCATCAGTCCTGGGTCTCAATGAGAGTGGCTATGAGACTTCTTAACCTCTTGGCTTCTTGCATCCTGCTGGTGACAGATGGCACATGCAGACCATTATTATTATTATTTTGAAGTTTGTAGAGCGCACAGCTACCCCCAACGGAGGTGTCCCGGCGCTAATTGCGGAGAGCAGAAGACGGAGGTACACTGCCAGGAGTTACAGGTGCTAGGAAAGGCTGAAGAACCAAGTTTTTAGGAGTTTGCGGAAGACCAATTCTGAATTGGCCTTCCTTATGAACTCGGGTAGGGAGTTCCAGAGATGGGCAGTTCTTACCGTAAAAGACCGGCCACCCAATCTGGCTTTTTTAAAGCGAGGAGTGGCAAGAAGTACTTGGTGATTAGATCTCAGAATCCTAGTCTGATGATATTTGCGGAGTCTTTTTCTCAGATAGAGGGGGCCCGTTTCTTTAATTACTCTGTAGGCGAGGGTAAGTGCCTTAAATTCTATCCTCCTTTTTACTGGCAGCCAGTGTAGGCTCCATAAATGGGGGGAGATGTGATGTCGTGTTGGGATATTTCTAATGAGCCTAGCGGCCGCATTTTGTATAATCTGTAACTTTCTTATCAGGTAGTCAGGCAGACCCAGGTACAGACTGTTGGCATAATCTAACTGAGACGTAATGAGTGCATGAACTACAGTCTTTCTGCAGTCCATGGGAAGTAAATGGAGGAATCTCCGTAGGGATTTCATCTTCCAAAAGCATAGTGAGGATACATGACTAATCTGAGTCTTACAAGAAAGGGCAGAGTCAAACTTGAATCCCAGGTTCCTGGCCGAGTGCACAGGATGAGGTGGGGGATTGAGCTCAGGTGGCCACCATATGTCCGAATGGGGCGGAGCTGGCTGATTAAAAAATAGAACCTCAGTTTTGTCGGTATTCAATCTCAGATAGTTCTCAGTCATCCAAGCCGATATGTCGATTAAACAATGTCTGAAGTTAGAGAAAGCATCCTCGGATATATCCCTAAAGGAAAAAACAAGTTGAGTATCATCAGCATACGAGATGACACTCACCCCATGTTGTTCAATGAGCGGGGCTAACGGGGAGAGGTAGACATTAAAAAGAGTCGGGTTCAGGGCTGAGCCCTGAGGGACTCCGCAAACTGTAGGGCGTGATGATGAGGTGTGAGGATGCAACAGTATTTTCTGGGACCGGTCTACCAGAAAGGAACCAAACCATGATAAAGTGGTCCCCATCACTCCCAGTTGTCTTAATCTGTCAAGCAGGATCATGTGGGATACCGTATCAAAACGCTGCCGACAGATCGAGCAGCACGAGCATAGCGCAATGACCATTGTCCAAGGTCTCCCGGACATTCTCAGTTTTTTCCAGCTGCGCTGTCTCTGTGCTGTGTCCTGACCTGAAGCCAGACTGGGAGTCATGGAGAAGATTGTTGGATTCTAAGTATTTGGAAAGCTGTTTTTGTACTTCCCGTTCTAGAGTTTTGGCAGGTGCTGGCAAGAGAGAAATGGGCCTATAGTTTTTCAGTTCAGCCGGATCGGCATCAGCTTTCTTGAGAATGGGTTGAACAAGTGCAGTTTTCCAAACTGAAGGGTAAATACCAGTATGCAAAGAAGAATTCCACAAAAGATTAAGGTGAGGATTTAATAGAGGAGCCAAAAGTTTAAAAAGCCTAGCTGGACAAGGGTCAAGTGGAGATCCCGATTTTGTTTTTTCCAGCTGACTTAAAGAAGCCTCCAGGCTGAACGGATTAAATTCGGACCAGGTATAAGGAAGGGGAGAGGAGGAAGGAAGTGAGGTAGTTAGTTCTCTTGTGGGAAATGCGGAGTAAATGACTTGTATTTTGTCTTGAAAGAAGACAGAGAGGTCTTCGCAGAGGGTGGCAGAGGGGACTATTTTGCTATGCGTAGAATCGGGATTAGTAAAGTCTTGGACGATCTTAAAAATTTCTTTTGCGGAGTTATTGGCAGAATTAATTTGAGCTGCGAAGTAGTCCTTAATGGACTTAACGCTTTGAACTATGAAAATGTTTTAATGCTATTCTGTAAGCATTTTTAGACTCGGTGTTATAGGTTTTCCGCCAGATCCTCTCGAGCTCTCGATCCTCTCGACCATGCTGTTGGATGTGAGGTCTCAGTGGTTTCAACACCTAAGCAACCTGTTGGATTCCAGAGGATACTGCAAAAGACCTGCAGTGTTGGATGCTCTTCCACAGTTGTACCAGTGGCAGACCCCTACCCCACCCAGAGCTGACGTTGTTGACAGACGCATTGCTTTTGGGTTAGCCATCTGGGAGAGATGGAGATCTTAGAACGCTGTTCTCAAGCAGAGACCCACCTTCACAGCAATCTTTGTAGTTGCAGACCATTTGCTTGGTTTTGAAGGCGTTCCTACTGTCCATGAAAGGGAGGCTGATCTAGGTGATCACGTACAACAATACCACTGCCCTTAACATATTCGTGCATGTTTTTTCTCTGAAATGGTGTCCATGAAGGGGAAGTACACCTGCACTCTCCTTGTGTAAGCATTGAATTGCTGTGTTCCATACCTTTGAACTAGTGAAGGTGGCAGCAGAATGCTTGTGAAACCCTACTCTGTTTCCAAACTAAGCCTGGGTCTGACAAAAGCAGCATGACTGATATTGTGTATAATTGGTTATTAATGTAAAAGCATTGCACAATGAAAACACTGCTTGTTGTACTACTGGTAACCATGTTTTTTTTGCCTTATGTCTCTCTTTGGCTCCATTCAATGTTGTACCTTTCTCTTCCCTGACCAGGGTAATTGTTATAATTAGTACAGATATTTAGAGGCAACCATTATAGAGAATATAGTCATTCAACTCAAATGAATTTTGGAGAAATTTAAATTTGTAATAAACTTTTTATTTTATAATATGCATTGCCGCTACAGGATTTTAAAAAAAAACAGCGTTTATATTTTAGTGAATTTGGCACTGTATGTGCCAGGGGCTTCAGAACAGAATTGGAAACATGGTGATTATTATAACATATGTAGTAACCTGTATTGTATTTATCCTGCTGCTTTCTCCCTAGTTGCTCAGCCAGTGTGAATGCGATGCATGGAATGTTGGTGTGATGGACATGAATGGAATGTTTGGGTGCCTGGATACTTGAGTGTGACAGTTGGAGTATGGGCTGAGCAGCAGGCAGACTGCTCCTGGTGGGGCTGTTCTACAGGATCTACTCAACTTGTAACCACAACTTAATAAATCTACTTGAAACTACATCCTGGCCATGGACTTCATTACTACAATATGCTATTAAGAGGCCCTTTTTCTGTTTCTTTTGGATTTACCTTTTTGCAGGACTTTGCCCATCAGCCATACATACATTCTATGTGTTCTGGAGAATGAAAGGATGCTTGCATTCTTTGCATGCTATAACACCAATCATTGCAAAGTTATTTCAAGCCAACTACTTTTTTTTGTACCACTTCTTTGGACCTGGTGACTCCTTGCATGTCTGTGGCTCAGTCAACTCATATGAGAATTGCCCAATGTGGGGCGCTAACATCTATTTGATTTTGATTAGAGCATATTCCTGGCACAGTATTTAACAGGCAGTAATATTGCCAACTGATTGGCTTTCACTTATTCAATCTCAGAAGTAATGGAAGATGGATTACAAATCAAACTCAAGACTTGCCAGTCACACATCCAAATATCAATAATTTCAGTATTCTGAGACAAGTACATGTGTGTGGCCTCAAACAAGCATATTTTGCAACATCCCAGTGAGCAGACTGAAAACTACCTTTTGGTCAGTAGTCAAGCAGGAGCATCTTTCTGAAAATGGAATTAAAAATATTTCATAAAGTCATTGTCATTTCATAGAACGCATTTTTGGAGCATTGTTATGAAGAGTCATGTTCTTGAACAGGATTTCAGAAAACTGGTTCTAGTGTTTTGTACGGAAATCAGTAGAAACTAAGTTTCAGTTGTCAAATCACTCATTACCCTTTTAAAAGGTCTCTGTCAGTAGCCTATAAACATTGTCAAATTCATTAAAACATCTTTGTTGTACTCATATTGGGTTTGACCAATACGTATAAAATGCACAATTTATCACTCTATTTTTCTTTATTGACCCTAAGGATAGCTCCATCCCATAATTTGAAGAGTTAGCCTCTCCTCCTTTGGTTGACTTGTTAACCTCCCCAGCCCCGTTACCCCACCTCCTCCAAAGTTCGGTTTTAGTTGTGCCTCGTGCCATATGTGAACTTAAGAGGCAAACAGTCGCGGCCGGCATGACTTGCGGGTGGGGGGGCGGTCGTGCAGGTAGGGGGTCGCGCGGGGGAAGGTTTAATTTTAATTATAAAAAAACATAACTTACCTTAGCCGGCCCGATCCGTTCCCGCGTAGCCTCTGCTTCTCTGCTCCTCACAGGAAGCAGCCAGCCTCCCTCCCCTCCCCTAAGCCAATCTCAATGCTGCAATGGCAGCATTGTGATTGGTGGGGACGGTGCCCAGCCAGGCACCTATGGGGAGGCCATTTTCTCCATGTAGGCTGCATGCAGCCTACATGGAGAAAATGGCAGAGTGCGCATGACTGGTTTGGTCGGTCCCAGAGGGCCGACCAAACAGTCAGGGCCCGCAACATTGGGCTAGCCACTCCTCCCCTGCCCTGTAGCAGGACCATCCACCCGCCTGCCCCCAACCAAACCCTACTGCTTCTCGCAGTGCGAGAAGCAGTAACATAGAATGGTATTTATTTTATGTTACTGCTTCTCGCACTGCGAGAAAGCAGTGGGGCGACACTCCTCCGCCCACATGGAGGACCCGCCCCTGGAGGCAAACCCTCAACTTCAGTAGCCACGAGTGGAAATTATAGGACGGGACTTCATAAGGCAAAGGCTAATTCATTTGAGAATGCAAGCTTAGTATGCACAACACAAGGTTCACCTATCTGGCATGTGGATCAATATGTTCATTCTGAACATCACAGAGGCTCTGTAATTGGCAGGGTGCTCCTAACAAGAAGCCAAAAGAAAGGAGACTAAAGACTAAAAGGGGGAGCCACTAAATGGCAAAAACCCCTTAGCAGTGTAGCACTAACAATGGCGGTCAGACCTCACCAAAAAAACAAGGTCAAGGTCACAAGAACAACCATATGGAAGGTCGCTCAGACACGTGAGTCTTGGGATGCTAAATGGCACCAGAGGAAACCAGAAGTTCTGCTTGGGGTGGTCGTGGCCGGACACGGTACTTGTGGCCAAAGCATTGTGAAAGCCGGCAGATTGGTAGTTGCAATAGTAGCAAGTTAAGACTAAAACACTGCACCCCCCACTCAAAAGAGAAATCAAGCACAATCCGAGCTCAGCAGTGGTATCAGTTTTTTATTAATAAAGATGTAAATAAATTGATTCAATTTAATGTTTTGTATGATGATGGCCCAGTGTCTTCACTGATTTGTTTAAAGGTAAAGGGAAGAGTGGTTTAAGTGCCAGATTTATTTCAAGTGCTTCTGGGGCTGAGACTGGTACAGGCTACAAAGGCTTATGCCCTATTTTTCTGCCCTCCACCATAACGATTGCTGCATGTGAGTGTTGTTCTCAAAACGTCTGTTTTTCAACCACACAGCCGTTTTTTTAGAATGTTGGGCTCTCCGCTCTTTATTAATCTGTGCACTCTATTTTCCATTCTTGGTTTTGAACCTACCGATTTATGGTTAGTTGAAGGTGAATAACTGGCATACTTTTTCCCAAGTGTGGACCATGGTGGTTTGACTCCTTAAGGGCGAGGCTCATCTCGCCCATGACTCTTTGACAGCGACCCTTATGATCCATAAGATTGTGGGGGGGGGGGAGGGTGGAACAGAGATGGTGCCTCTTGGACAATTGCCCAGAAAAGCCTTCAAACAGGTGCTTAGAGAGGTACAGCAACTTGAGCACAATTATTAGAAAGCAGTTGGTCTCATCCGTGGTACCAGGTGGTTTTGTCTGGCATCTTGAATAATGCATGTTTTGAGAAGTATCAATGTTAACATTAGATTTGAATTGTTGATTTATGTACATAATTTTCAATTACCATGTAATAAATGGGACTCTATGTGTATCCACATATACGAGTGGTAAGTGTATTCCTTGAGTGCGGAGAGAGAGCAAAGCCTTTACATAGCCACTGTCTAGACCTCGTGGGCCTTCTGTCTTCATCCACTGCTAAGTCCAATGCCCTTGTGTCTAATTTGCAGAAGATTTCAACAGGTGTTCTCTCTCTTTCCTGCCTCTATAGATGTGCCTGTGTCAGAGCTGCACGATCTGCTTTGCAAGAAGCTGCAGCAGTGCTGCGTACTCTTCGACTTTCTGGACTGTGTGGCTGACCTGAAGGGGAAGGAAATCAAAAGGGCGGCGCTCAACGAGCTGGTGGAATGCATCGCGACCAACCGAGGGATCCTCATAGAGCCCGTGTACCCTGAGATCATCAAGATGGTAAGTGCATTATACACACATCCTACAAAATGGGGCGTCCTGCCAGGAGCCTCTACCGGAGTCATGCCAAGGGTAAGGTCTTTCTATGATCATCACATCTGGGGTGAGGGGGGAAAGGAAATGTGGTAGGCGGATAGGTCACCAGTTCCTCAATGTAGGCCAAACCCCAGGCCAGTTTTTAGGTCGAAGGCTGGTTCGCTGAAGGCATCTTTGGGACATTCAGAAAGCTTCCCTGGTATTGCATTCTGCCTATTGCTTACCATCGGTTTTGTGGTTTGTAACTCACATTTCCTTGCTTTCTATTTGCTTGCTGTTTTTGATTTGGGCTGTCCAGCTTGGGTTTGTCCTTTCCCTTGCCCAAACCTGTTTAATATATCCTTCCAAGATCTCACTTTCTGTAAACAGGTCTTTAAATCTTGTTCTTATCTTGTCACATTTTCTGTGCATTTAAAACAAAGGTCTAATGTCAGGCTCCTTCTTTCAAGGGAGCTTGGGGATTTCTTTTCTTTCTGTGACTTCAAAGTGAGAGCATTTATAGGAAAGCAAGAGGAATGCAGATTACTCCCCCCATGGAACCCGTTCGTGCTCCTCCTGTGCTCCAGTTTACAAGGCTGGAATATAACCCTTAGAATAGGCCTGCAGTATGTGCCACACATGCAGTAGCACTATGCCATAAAAACCCAGACAGCACAGATTTCTGCTTTCCCAAAAAACAACAAACAGGAGCCTGGAAACAACTACATTATTTACACCTCAGCCTTAAACATCCTGCCTATGCCAAAACATCGTTTTTATACTATTTGGTGGATGCGTGTGTTGCCAGCAATAAAATAGGTGAACCTGTCCACTGAAACAACAACAGCCTACCACAAGGGCAGGCTTTAGCATTGCTGATGTCTGGTGCGACACCCTACGCCACTTCACTCTATACCTCTATACTCTACTCTGCACCACTGCACTCACTCCTCGCCACTGCACTATACACCAGTCCAGTCTAGGCCACTCGACTATACTCTGCACCACTCCACTCTACCCAAATCCAATCTATGTCACTCTGCTCTGCAACACTGCACTCTATGCCACTGCACTCTATCCTGCACCTCTCCACTCTACGCCACTTCACTCTACTCTGAAACAATCTACTCTGAGCCTGCACTTTACACCACTCTATTCTACTTTGCACCACTCTATGCAACTGCATTTTACACCAATACTGTATACTACTGCACTCTACCCAGCACCACTCTGCTCTACCCTGCAACACCTACTTTACTCAAAACCAATGCATCCTATGCCACTGCATGCTGCGCCATTCTATTCTACTCTGTGCCACTCTACTCTGCGCCTCTGCAAGACTGCACTCTCTGCCACTGAACTCAACACCACTCTACTCTGCACCACTGTACTCTACACCATTGTGCTCTACGTCACTTCACTCTACACCACTCTATTCTACTCTGCACCACTGTACTCTAGGGCAGTGCTCTATGCACCAGACTACTATGCACCACACTACTCTGCACCACTCAACTCTATGGCACTTTACTGCACTCTACGCCACTACATTCTGCATCACTCTAATCCAGACCAGAGGTCTTCAAACTTTTTGATGCCGAGACCCCCTTGTCAAACGTTTTTAGGCGTAAGGACCCCCTTCTGATGAAAATTTCTAGAACCTGGTACTCCTCATCATAGACAACTATCGACAACCATAAACACCCCCAATTTCCACAGCAAATAATTTTTACGGTGGGGAAATAATATTAAACACTGTTTAGCAAACAAAAGGTCAGTGAGCGTGGGGGTGTATTCAAAGGTGTAGCTAAAAACAAAGGGCCTTATTTATGAGGAATTGGAGAAGGGCAGCGCCGCAAGTCTTCTTGCTGCGTTGCCCTATGCCGATGTGAAAGGGCAGGAATGCACAGTATTTATGAAATTCGATGCATTCTTGTCCTTTTCCTTTGCGTTGGCGCATAAATTGCTGCCTAGCACCAACATAGACAGGATTGTTTTTGTACAGGAAGGGGCACCTTCCTTCACGAAAACAATCCCGAGAGGTGTTTTCCTCTTTCGATATGAGCTGCAGAATGCAGCACACATGGAATAAGGAAAAACGAGTAGAAATGAAAACATTTCTCCTCGTTACACCTCCGCTGGGGAGGCGTCTGTTTTTGGAGCTGCCCCAGGTTTACGTGATTTTGTAAATATGGAGCAGCATCGAAATCCATGAGTGTTGCGTGGGAACCCCACGCAAAGCCCATAGAACACCTCCTTGACGCAGAGTAAGGCAACGCAGTGACTTGCGCTGCTATGTCTTACTCCATATCTATGAGGCCATGCAAAGCCATGCAGGTGGCTTTGCACCGCCTCATAGGTATGGTTGAGATGCTTGCGCCACCGGAGCATAAAAAAGAGATGCTCTGGTGATGAAAGCCTCTCATAAATAAGCCCCAAAATATTCTGTACGTTTTTTAGGTTTTTCATTATCAGGTATCTACATATAAAATTAATTTTAAAAATTGTTACTCAGTGGGAAAGGCACTGTAGGACATCACAGTGTAAGATAGAGTGCTGCAAAACATGCAAATAGTTTTTCAGTAGAATGGTGCTTCCAAAATGTAGATTTTAGTGATACCAGAGCGTATGTAATGCAAGTTTCTTTTTTACACAACAGTCCGTTCAACACACCTTTGGAGGAACTAAGGGCTCTGTAAATGCAGTTAAAATTAAAAGCACACACTTCACAGCTCAGTTATTAACTCTTTGCACTACCACTAAAAAAACCAAATCTTTGTCATCACAAAACTTGGAGTGATTTGATCAAATAGAGCGAGAATCAGCCCCCAAGCACCCTTTACACTTTCAGATTAACTTAGGCACATTTGCATTTCACTTAGCCAAGCCCACACCCTGCACCAAAACTTTTCACAGCACAAGAGACTCAATTGATGGAACTTCAGCTGATAAAGATCTAAATTAGCCTTCCCAGGACTGCTGTCTTTATCCAAAACGAAAGGAAACGTTTTGGATTGCAGGCACAAGTGAAGCTGGGGAATGTGCGACCCTCTTCCCTGGCCTCAGCGGCCCCCCTGGGGGTCGCGCCCCACAGATTGAAGACCTCTGCTCTAATCTATTCTGCACCACTGCACATAATGCTGCTGCAATCGACGCAACTGCACTCTACACCACTGCACTCTAAGCCACACAACACCACTGCCCTCTACGCCACTCTACTCTACACCTCTACACTCTACCCTGCACCACTCTACGCCACTTCACTCTACTCTGAAACAATCTACTCTACGCCATTGCACTCTATGCCACTGAACTCTACTCTGCACCACTCTACTCTGCGCCGCTGCACTCTGCGCCACTCTACTCAAAACCAATGCTTTCTATGCCAATCTACTCTGCATCTCTGTACTTTACGCCTCTTCACTCTAGGCCACTCTGTGACACTACACTCTACGATACTCCACTCTACGGTGCTCTACTCCATTAAACTCTACTCCAGTCTATTCCACTTTACAACACTCTACTCCACTCTATGCCACTCTACCACACTACTACACTCTACGACGTTCTAAGCAACTCCCTCTATGCAACTCCATGCCACTTTACTCCACTGTATTCTACGACACACTATGCCACTCTACTCCACTCTGCCACTCCACTCCACGCCACTCCACTCCACTCTTCTCCACGCCACTCAACCCTACACTACTCTACGCCTCTCCACATCACTCCAAAACACTCCATTCTACTTCACTTTACAACACTCCACTCCACGCCTATCTCCTTTACCCCACTAACTTTTAGCCATGCTGAACAGCGAGACCTATTGGCTTTGCCAATGCTTATTTCTACTCCCAGCAGCATCAACTATCTTTTGCTTTCTTATCAAACTAGAGAAAAAGACATAAATATGTAAACCTTTGTTTTGGAAGGAAAGAATATTTGAATTGTTCAGATTCCATGATGATGCTGTTTTATATACTGCCCCTTTCTGCCCCATGGCACAGATAAAAATTAACCAGACAGCCAGGAAATAATTGTTCGAGTTTCAAATGGACATTTTGGAAAAGTGGTTAAAACATGGCAAACTAAAGGATTGGGATGCTTCAAAAGAACTTTAAAAAATAGACTGCAGTCTAGCGTTGTGGGGCACAGCACAGAGACTTGATATAACAAAATATACATGTAACACATGAAAAAGCCTTATTTGTAATGTGATCTTTTGCATGGCAGTGGTCTTCAGGGCTGGACGGGAAACAAAAATCAGCCCCGACAAAATTGTTCAAAGCAATTCCACACTGCAGAAGGCTGCTACTAGAATGGCGCTATGGGTTCCTTCATGATTGGGTCACCAGCCCACCCAGGTCTGAAAGCAGCCCCCTAGCCTGCATCCCTTAAAGGAAAATGCCTGAGTGCAAGAATGAAACAAAGGAAATATAGCGTTCCCTCTCTACAACCCTCAAAAGATGATTTAACTGTTTTCATCTAACTCAAGTTCTTCAAAATATACAAATCTTCAAAACGAATAAACAATATCAATACAAATAAAATATCAACAAGATTTAATAAAGTATCATCATCAACGGACAATAACAAACCATGCTTGACACAATTCCATAACATAAATAAAACAGCCGCAATCGCCAAAATACAGCACAAGTCACAAAACAAACAGCGCAAAAGCATATTAATACTCATCAAATACTCATCAAATAAAACTTCTGTTTGGAGTATTGCCAGTGTACCTGTCAATGTTGTGCAACATTGATAGGTATACTGGCAATACTCCAAACATTTCCAGCATTCTCCAAGTCTTTGACAACCAATAAATGTCCACTAATTAGCCTAATTAGTCCATTCCCCATATAGGCCACTAAACAGTTACACATCTTAATTAAGAAATTAAAGGGTATTTAGGCAGTAATTGGACTATCTGAGCCTCTCATAGACTTAATCTAAGGCTAATAATCTGAAAAAACAAGAGAGGCAGGAGAGGGTGGCACTACCCAGCATAAAAACCTCCCAAACAAAGTAATGAAAAAAAAGTTACTTGTGATGTGAGTTAAGATTCTCAAGTAATTTCCAGTTTGGAAGAACCTACCAACATTAGAGTCCATGGCTGGAATTCTTTCTAACATTTTAAGATACCCTCACCAACCAAGGTGTCATGTTCATCATCGGGTCACCTCACCTGCCTGACAGTTATATAGCCATCAGGTGGGCTCATCGGATGTCTTCAAGAGCACTTTTGTGGTAGTGAAGAGCTCACCTCTTGATGAGGTCAGAGTCTGTGTGTAAGATTAAAAACCACTTACAGTAAAACCCATCATTTACCATTCATTCAGGGATATTCTACTGCTAAATATTAAAAACTGAATATATGGGACTGTACCCGTTATCACAGCTGCCAAGTCCCTTAAGTTGACATGTTTCGGTCGAACCTATGGTACCCTAAGGAGTCTGCAGCCTTCCTCAGGACTGAAACCTCTCAGTATGTGCAACTCCCATACACAATCATGTAAAATCAAACATTCAAATCAATTGAGAACAAATTATATTTTCATAAACATGGTACTCCCTGTGGATGCATCACTGTTGTCTAAGGTGTAGTACCTAAAAGAAAAAAAAATGTAAGGGATACATAAGGCAGAAAGACACAAAGACAACTGCCAAAAATCTGTCATGGCTACTGGAGTACAGCATCAGTTTGCTGGCATAAGGATAACATTGTGACAGAATGGAGGAAGTGGCACAGCACTGCAATTCAATGCAGCACTCGTGATATGTGAAACATTGGAAAAAAGCACACAAGTGTGTGAAGAACTGCAAAGCAGAAAAATAAAAAGGAGCACACACTCTTGCATCAACATAATCTCTCACATATGAACATCAAGCATACTTATGCATCCTTACCACAATAGATGCTATTCTGATGAGTGGCCCGATATGGCCAGCTTAAGGATTCTAATCCTGTCGTCTCCCTTGCTTTTTACCAGGGATGAGTTCCTCCCAATATTTACATCATTTTGTGTGGTAATTTAAATAATGACACATCCTAGCCCTTATTAGGGCTCAGGCATCACAAGAGCACATGCGCATCATGTCTTCACTTTCACCACAACCATTGGCAACTTATTTCAGCTCTTCTGAGAATTGCCTGCGTGAAGTGTCTAGCATCACACATGTGATGACATTACATTCCAGGCTTCATTAGTGGAAACATCAGCTACTACCTTTTTTAAGCTGATGACATGCCACTTACTGCAAGTTTCCAACGCGGCGGTCACACAGTAGGCTACGTGACAACGATACCCTTGACGAATACAATAACACTTTGGGGCTTATTACGATCCGGTCAGACGCGCGTTCGACCGGCATCATGTCGGAATGGAAACCGCCCGACTAGTAGTCGGCGGTTCTATCTGACAAATTAGCATGCGATCACCCATGAGGCTGTTGGAAACATCCATTTTTCCATTGCAGCTTGTGCTGGGGTCGGAAAAGGGCCTCAGCACAGGCCACATTGGTAAAATGGATGTTTTCAAACATCCATGTGCCAGGCTCCATGTGGTGCCTGAGACGTGGGGTATGGATGTTTGGGGGGGGCCCTGCTAGGGGCCCCCACAGTCCGTTTCCGACAGCCTTTCCATTTAAAGGCTGTCTGAAAGGGACATCGTAATCCCTACGGCAGTCCCTGAGTAGGCATCGCCCTTATTGTAGGGAATTGCATTCCGATCGACGGTCGGCCGGGCTCCTTGAGCCCGTCGGAAGCATTGGTCGGTGCCTCCGCACTGCATCCTACCGCCACGCATCTTAATGCAGCAGTCAGACTGTGGCAGCAGATGTCGGTCAGACAGCAACAGTTGGCCTGTCGGTTGTGATCCGACCGACATCGTAATGAGGCCCTTTGTACTGAACAGTTTGTTTTCATCCAACCGCTCTCAATGATTATTTTCTGTCACTTAGCTTGCGACTACAGGGCAAGCCAGGGTCCGCCATCCATGAGGGGCTATCCCCCCACTACTACTGTAAGGATGCATAAGTATGCTTATATGCGAGCAATGGTGTTGACGCACATAATATAGTGTTTGTTCCTTTTTATCTTTCTCCTTTGCAGTTCTTCATGCACTGGTGTTTGTTTTTTTAAGTGTTTCACATATCACTAGTGCTGAATGGAGCAGCTGTGCCAATTCCTCCCTTCTGCCACAATGTTATCCCTATCACAGCCACTTGACACTGTACTCCAAGAACCATGATGCATCCGGGCAGTTTTCTTTGTGTCTTATGCATGTGTTACCCTTTTGTATCTTTCAGGTGCTACACCTAAGGAAGTACCATATTTTTGAAAATACTTATTCTCAAATGTTCTGAATGTTTGATTGTGCATGATTTTGGGTGAGATTTGCACATACTGAGAGATCTCAGTCCTGAGGAAGACTGCCGACACACTAGAGGTCCAAAGGTTTGGCCCAAACATGTAGAAATAAGGTAAAAGGAAGATGTGACAACCCCTGCAATCCAATATATTCTATTTTAAAAATCTTGCAGTAGAATATCCCGGAGAGGATGGGTTTTACTGTAAGGTGGTTTTGGTTTTGCCTCATCAAGAGGTGAGCTCATTACGAACCCCAAAGTGCCCTCCAAGACATTGGATAAGCTCAACCCCCCTAAAAATCTGTCGGATGGGTGAGACAACCCTATGATGGAGCATGATAGCTGGGTTAGTGTATAAAAGTATGTCTTAAAATTTGAAAAATATTTCAAGACATACACTCTAATGTTGGTAGGTTCTTCCATATAGGAAATTCCCAGAGATCCTTCCCCCACATCCCAGGTAACTCGGTCTTTTTTCATTTATCATTAAAACCTGGACATGAATCTAGCTTAATAATCTTGTGGTTTTTGTACAAAAAAATCTAGTATCATTACGGACAGCAAAATTAGTTAGTTAATAAATCAAGTGAATTAGCAAGCAGAATGACATAAAGCCTGTCTACAAATAAAAGCTCAAAAGATCACTGCTCACTGTTCTGTAGCTAAAAATAAAATAAACAAAAAGTTGGCCGGTCGAAATAAACGTCTTTTATAATGTTTCAGGAACAGACATTGATAGCATGACATGACTAGAAGGTTTGGATTAAAAATGTGTCATTCATGATAACCAAATCTATTGGCACAACGCCCCTGGAAACTCCTATTTTATAAAGCGTCTTATTGGTTAAAGAGGTACATATTTATTTAAAGAGATGAAATCATACCATATGAAACACAGAAGTGCAGCACGCTTGTTCATCTACCAGCAGAGCTGGCTAAGTGACCTTGAACTTGTAACAGAAACATGTCCTTCCCTCCAGAGAACAGAGCTAATTATTATACATTTAGGACAAAGACCATGCAGAAACTGCGTTTTCATTGATTTTCTGTAAGAGAGAAAGACACATGCATGTGGAAAGCTTATACACCTAAAAATAAGCATTTTATTAATGATTGCGAAATGCAGCCTGGTGCAGCCTAGTTATTCTAACTGAAGCATGCCAAAATTAATCATGCTTGTTTCTGGTCCAGGGAAGACATGGCTTGGCAGTTCGGGCTGGACTGTTCCCATGAGGCACAGGGTCAAGACTGATTTACATAAAGCTGTGTCTGAACTGGGGTGGCGAAGTGAGCTAAAGAACGATGATGGATTCAACCCAGATCTGTGACTGGGGATGAGTGTCTGAAAAGTTTCAGCTCTCCGTCTATCATCTCATTGTGTTTGCTTTGTTCGCCCTAAGTTGGCAGGGTATGCCCAGACGTGGGTCCCTTGCTCACTTTGCCACTGGATTCAAGCTAGCCTGGCTGATGAGGGCTGTTAACCCGAAACCAGTCCCAGGATGCTTGTTTCCGGTCCAGGGAAGACTTGGCTTGGCAGTTCGGGCTGGACTGCTCCCATGAGGCACAGGGTCAAGACTGATTTGCCTATAGCTGTGTCTGAACTGGGGTGGCGAAGTGAGCTAAAGAACG
The DNA here is from genome assembly GCA_963921515.1 of Calotriton arnoldi. Taxonomy (NCBI): domain Eukaryota; kingdom Metazoa; phylum Chordata; class Amphibia; order Caudata; family Salamandridae; genus Calotriton; species Calotriton arnoldi. The sequence goes on along the minus strand of CAWUFW010000215.1, from coordinate 2,953,374 downwards.
ATGATGGATTCAACCCAGATCTGTGACTGGGGGTGAGTGTCTGAAAAGTTTCAGCGCTCCATCCATCATCTCCTTGTGTTAGCAATACAAGACACTAAGATAGCAATGAACCATGAGATAGACACCATGGCCCAAGGCTTGGGACTCTTGAGAGCCGACCATAGGAAATTGGTATCCAGGGTGGCTGAGATGGAATCTACCATGTCTCAGGTTCAACCCACTCTAATAAAGAGTAATGCATGCCTGCGAGCGCTCGAAAAAAAAGCGCCCACCCAGCAGGAAAGTTAGATTAGGCCAAGGGCCGCTCTCACAGTAACAATGTCCGTCTGGTAGGACTACTGGAGAAAGCAAAAGGCCCAAACATTAAACTGTTCCTTGAGGAGTGGTTTGTCTTCAGTGATGCTTGGGGGCAAAACCTCCAATTGGGTCATGGTGGAAGGTGCTCATAGGATCCTTGGACAATCACTAGCACCTGTGGTACTGTTGCAGGGATTCTGCACATATACAGAACTATGCGCAGGAAAACAGGACCTCGGTGTATAGTGGTGTACCAACCATCCACCTTAGTGCCCAAAATCCCAATCCAACTAGCTATAGTGTCTCATTCGTTCTCCGTACTACAGCGAAGCTACCAATGATTAGACATCCCAGAACACGGACTCTTTCAGGAATGCGGGAGAAAGAACACTCTTTCATTACTCACTCATACTTGTCCACAACGTGCGTATTAAGAGACACAGTATAGTTTAAAATGTTTATTTCAACTATCATGCTCTAAGACGTGCCAGTACTAGCAGCATAATGCATAAAGACAAAACAGTAAGCATTGTTACAATTCCATAGAATACAAACGGGGACAGCATTTTATAAAGACAGTGGATAAAGGACTAAAATGCCTTGCCACCCTCCCCGTGCTAGTAACTAGTTTATTATAAAAATAGAAGACCTCTGGGCTTTGTCAGGGGGACCCCCATACCTCAAGAACTAGATGCAAGGTTTACATCATCGGACGAGCACAGCTCTTCTCCCTGGAAAGGTTTTTCTCCAAGTGTGTCCAACAGGGAGATCACAATATTAAAAGCACCCGAATTTCTCCAGTGCAGCTGTGTTTCATGTTATGTCTAAGTGCGAGGGGCTGACCAGAACAGCAACAATAAGGGACGTTGTTTTTCGACCTTGTACATTGTGTGCAGACGAAAACCACAGAGAACATGAGAAAAGGTGAAAGGCAGAATCTGGAAAAACAAAGTCACAGAGTAACGTGTGCAAAAGAGGCATCATGGCAGCTAGGCCTAAGCTAACTTAGCAATGTCGACAATGAGGCCACAATCCACACTACACCCTCCCCATGTCAGTCCATAGGTCAAGACATAGGACGAAAACAGAGTTCAAATAGATGGAGCAGAATGTAAACGTCTATTGGTGGGAAATGTATTTTTGAAAAGAGAGAAAAAGAAAAAAAAAGTGGAAAAAAAGTTCTAGATAGGGCCCGAAAATAGGTCGATCAAAGAGAATAAAAAATCCATTTGTGCAGTTCATGGAGAGTCAATGTAACTAACCCATTAGAGTGTATGCGCAGAAAACGGCAACACCTTCCAAAAAGACATCATTGTCATCGTCTGAAAAAAGAGATGCCATCCAGTTCAACAAATCAAAACTGCATTCATGCTCCTCACAATAGGGAGCAGCGATCAGCATTGCAGGACAACTTGCGTGATACTCAATATAACTTCGTTGTAGGAGATTCTGAGCAGCCGCCCAGATATCCCATTGCGCCAAGACTCCACGTGCAGCCGCACGCGCCATTAATCCGTCACCGGAACATTCCCGTTCATGGGCCAGTAAGGGGCCCATCAACCGGTCGAAATCCGGGTCTGAACAAGACGTATTGGAGAGGCAAACATCCAAGGACCAAGAGAACGGACATCGTAAGCAGGACATCACTGGTCGCACGCAAGTGAAATACGCAAAGTGAAAAGATAGTCCATAAGCCACGCTGAGTGTTGCCAGCGGCAGGATGCCGAAGCTGTTAATCATGCAGTCACGGAGCATCCGCAGTCGCCCTGGGTTGTGTAGGGCCACAAGTGGTGCAGCCATTGCGCCACAGACAAAGTAAAAGCAATACGTCAGCAGCTAAGGCTAGGATCAATGGGAAGCCGCCAAAGACGCTGGAAAAAATAGAATGAATAAAAGCCGGAATTACACCAAATATAGTCTGAAAGGAGGTCAAAAGGCCAGAGCCCACAACTTTAAAAAAGTGTACAAGACCTGCTGTATTTTATGCATTAAATATACGGTGAATCAGTTCACCGAAATGTTGGGGGAGGTTAGTGTTTAAAAGGGCCTGTATCTCACTGTGGGCGCTGGCCACCTGGAGGACGAAGGTCTCTCGTGCGGAAGTGAGCATAACCTCCTGGTTTAATAATAGCGCCTTTATTCTGCTCAATTTATTGAAATCCGCCTTCAAAGTCGGTATGTAAGGCCAAATGGAAATATCTAACTTTCCATGCGGGGGTGGAAAAAGCAAATTTTTGCAGCACACTACGCGTTGCGAAACTGATACAATGTACGGTATGCCAGCCTGCAAACCACAGCAATCCTGATTATTTAAAAGCAGATAGCTACCATTAACAAGCATAGTGAAAGTAGGTGATATAACAGGAGTAGGAATGCCCTTTAAAACACAAGCAAGATTCGGGGCAGAAACATTACAAGCCCTGTGCAATTTAATGTTTTTACAAACAAGGGAATGACCCACTGTAGAATCGCAAGACTCCCCTGTGAGAAATACCTCCTTGTCATCCCTAAGGCATCTGTATGTGAAAGGTAGGGACCAGAGTTCGTGCAAAAAGGCACTGACCAAAGGCTCAAAACGGCCAACCGGATAATGTTTCATGCATGAACTGAATTCAAATAAAGAAAAAGGCAAAGTGATAACCCCGTGTACTAGCCACACTGCAAAGTCAGTCTCCGCCACAGAGAATGGTAAAGGATCGATTTTTTCGATATGTAGAAGAGTGTATGTTGCATCTTTCATGGACATGAACTGCTGTTTCTCAGTTAAATTAAATGGTAAGAACAAGGCAGATGTGTTTAAAAAATGCCATGGAACCTTCCCCATTTTCAAAGTCTGCAAAGTCCATGCAAATTGCATCACCGAACGCAATTGATTCTGACCATGATATAACACAGACACATCATCCTGTACAATATCAACAACAGATGAAACAATATTCTCTAACGTGTAAATGCGGGAAGACAGGGTGTTAATACTATTGTCGACAACAGCAAGCACTTTTTCTAGATTTGCTTGATCTATTTCCCGTAAATGGGAAGCAGCTTCTATTTGTGAAAGCTTCCAGATTTCATTGTAAGTCGCATAAACAAATCTTTTAGGTCTTGGCCCTCTAGGTCCTAGGACAAAGTCAGCCAGATCGATGTTGCCTGATAGAGATAAATGTTGTTTTACTGAATCTAAAGTAGAGTGCTGCAACCACTGTTTACATAATTTACCAACTGAATAAGTTGTAACTGTACGTGAGTCAGAAAAACGTGGATCTGGTCTATCCTGTTTGTAACCAGGAGCAGAGTCATGAAAACGCAGTTGGCAGGCATTAGAGGCTATGTGCCACACCAACCAGGCTGAGCGATCTAGTGTAGAGACATTAAATGAGTTATTTTGAAACAACGCTTGCAAACTTTCAAGGGAAATATTTAAATGCAAGCTTCTGTTCGGCCAGGAAGACAACGCAGGAGTGGAAGGTGCATTCAATTGTTTGGAAGTTGCCAAACCCAAACAAGTTGTTTGATATATAGTACTGTTTAAAAATAATATTTGTGTGGGGATAAGGCAAGCGCGGTGCAAGGCTTCTGTACCGCGTACCTGCCATGATTTAGTGCCCCAAATAGATTTCACGTCAATGGTGTTTTTCCAGTGCTCATAGCCACCCACAGCTAATGCGTCCATAAAGGAACTGCAATTTGGTGTGGGTCAACATTACCTTTGGATTTGAAGAAATGTTCAATTTAAAATAATAGGACCCGGGGTTAGATCTGTCAAAGTCTGTAAAGTAGGTACATTTATTTATCAGTGTTTGGGAGCTACCTTGCAGAGGGGTCGGGCAATGCTCCCATTCGGTGTAATTGAAACTACCTCGAATTGTACTGGGTTTATGCAGAAAATGGTTACCGTAATGCTGGTAACAATACAAATCGGCATAATTAGCAGAATTTAAGTACAAATCCTCAGCATTAAAAGCAGCATAATATTTCAAATCAGAAAATAACGATTCAATGGCATGCACATCCCAATCATCTGAATAAATATTCCTTTTTACCACATCACCCATGGAAACACGAAGCACATTTGGGACATTGATAAGTTCTGTCAGTCCATGAATTTGGAAATTCACTGCATCCCATACAATGACATCTGTAACTGGAAAGGCGGAAATGTTCACAAATGTGTGGTCACGCTTCATGATGTGCGAAGAAGAATGCAGAGCCAAAGTTCCAGCCACAGAGTTCACCGCAGAGCACTCTGGCAAGTAGTGACCATTGATGAGCAAGAAAAAAGCCAACGGACATAAACAGGAAAATCAGGAATAGCACCAACCAGATGTATGTCCATGGAGGGACCAAAAAATTGTCTCTGAACCAGGATACAAAAATACTGAATTTGGTCGGGGCAAATGATGAGGTGGAAGACGAATCAAAGGAAAAACGAGTCGGGTTCAGTAGGGTTGTAGGCATATGAGCCACTGACTCACCCGTGGGGTAAGTATACTCAGTTTCCTCATTGCAGGAGGAAGCCGGGAGATTGAGCAGGCGAACTGGCAAAGCGACCATCCCAATGGCAACATCGGCGCCTGTGGAGTCAGGAGGGCCACGAACAGGATTTCTTGAAATTGCTGGACATGATACCGCAGGTGTTACACTATTCAGAATCGGCCAGACGGTGTAGCTTGATATTGTCCACTGAGATGTATCTGTTGTCTTTGCGACCAGGAAGCGGTGGTAAGATGACTGTACGAGTACCCTTCAAGCCAAGAACTGGAACCGGTGCACGATAAGAGGGGCCAAATTCTTTTTTGTTCTCCACCTTCTCTCGGACCAGATCTCCAATATTTGGAAGCCAGCCGGCAACCAGAATCTGCAACGCAGCGTCTGTGGCTGAAGGTAAATGTTCGTTTGCAAGCCTGTCACGGGTCTCTTGTAAGTCCTGCAACATAGTAGAATGATTATCTACGTCAAAGATTGCGGCAGTTGCCGCCATGTCTAGACCATCATGGTCTGGCACAAACATCTGTATGCCAAAGAGCATTTCGTATGGGGTCCACCCACCCAGAGATCTTCTAGGGAGATTATTAAGTGCACGTTGCATGCCATACAAGTGGGCCAGCGAGTTCCTGCCAGTACCTAAGACTCTAGCTGTCAAGGATTGCTTTAAGTCACAGTTCATTCGCTCCACAATTGAGTTGCCCTCCGGCCTGTATGGAGACGAAAATTGCACCAGCACCCCCATAGACCTCATCGCGTCCTTGTACGCCTTAGAGGCGAATGCTGGACCTTGGTCAGAATGGAAGGTGCCGCAGGCAAAAATTCCCACAAAGACACGCAAATCCCTGATGACATTTTGAGCGTCAGCACTGCGTTGTGGCCAAACCCAGATGAAACGTGTGCACGAATCAACTGCAACTAAGATATATTTATATGCAGTATCAGAAGAAAATGGACCGCAGTGATCAAGGTATACACAACCAAAAGGTTTATTAGAAATGCAGAGCTGTGTTTGTGGCGGATGTGTAACCGTAGAGGGCTTAATTTGCTGGCAGATGTCACAAGAAAGGACATAATTACGGGTCTGTTTGTATAAACCACACCACCAGTAACGCGGCTGCAAGATTGAAACAGTTGCAGACACGCCAGCATGGGCCGAAGCCAAGCCTTCGTGTGCGGCTGTTTGCAACGAATTTCTGCGGTCTGCGTTGGGAATCAGCCTATCACCAACGTCCGGAATTCTTACATAAGGAATCTTGTCGGCAGTTAAGTGATAAGAGTACTTGGAAGGGAGACCCTGTGGGTACTTAGAACCCTCCGTAGTTGCAGCAATAGCTGCCAAAATCTCATTATCTATTTTTGTCATGGATCTTGTAACTGCTGCTACTGAGCACGTGGCTACTGCTGATTTGGCAGCTTCGTCCGCCAAACTGTTACCGACCGCGTGTGCGCCCACACGCTGGTGGCCAAGAGTGTGAATCACTTGTGTGAGAGGCAGACGTTGTTTAAGATCTGCTACTCGAACCCAAAGCATTTTATGCTTAATTGCGCTGCCTTTAGAATCTCTATAGTCGTTCTGAGACCAAAAGAATAAGTTGTCATTAAAAGACTGAACACAGTAGTAAGAATCGCATACAATAAGTGTAGTCACATCTGGGTCTGCAAACTCAAGTGCGAGCACCAAAGCACGCAGCTCGGCCAATTGGGCGGTACTGTCTCCCAGTGCCTGCGTGTGCACGACACTCGATTTGAACTCACCGTTCACTATGGTACCTGCGACAATAGCACAGGTTGCTGAGTACGCATGCTTAGAACCCGTGGCCGGTTGCGCCGAACCATCGGTGTAAATGATATATTTGTACTCCTCAAGCGGCAGCAAAGACAGAGGAGGGGGATGAACAAATTCATACTGCAAGAACTCCTGTGTCTGAAGAGAGGAATCAAAGATAAAGGTGACATCCGGAGATGTCAAAGAAGTAGCCCATTGTATCCAACAGGGGTGCAAAGCCTTAGAGTTTGGTACACTTGCCTTTGTCACTGCCTCCAGGGCAGGATAGGGGGTGACAACCAAGATGCGTTTTCCCTGTGCCAGTGCGCGTTCTTTAAGAATCGCCATTTGTACTGCAGTCAAACCTTTCTCCACAGTTGAAAAGCGCAACTCGGCAGAAGTGTAAAGATGCGACTTGTAGGCAATAGGTACTGTGTCACCTTCGTTAAACGTCAAGTAAGTGAAACCCACTGCCCCTGGCACTATTCTGATCACCAGGTTCGTGTGCTTATCACGAGTCAACAAGAACTTAGATTCAAGTAAATCAGACTGCAAAGATTGCCGAATAAGCGAAAAGGTAGGTTGTATCAAGGCATAGAGAGGCTTGATACGCTGGGCATATTCGGGAATGTAAGAACGCCCGAAAGTTTAAAAATCCCAGCAAAGACTGAAGTTTTTTCATGGTCGTTGGAGGGCGCAAAGGTGCGCACTTCTCCAGGAAGTGGGGCGCTAAACCCCTACCTTCATTGTTGAGCTCATAGCCCAAAAACAACAAAGTGAATTCAGCGATGTGAGATTTGGCAAAATTAAATTTATAACCTAAGACCACAAATTCAAGAATAATGCGGTCCACTCGGGAAAGATGCGGCCATAGTTCGTCGTCTGTCAGATATATATCATCCACGTACAAATACGCATCTGGGTCTATGCTGTCCAGCAAAGAGACAACACGGGCGGCGAAGACCCCCGGGCTGTTCTTGTAGCCCATTGGCAAACGCCGGAATTTTAATTGTTTTCCACTGGAAGTGAACGCGGTCCATTGACCGCAGTCAGGAGACAAATTGTGAGTGTAAAAACCAGTGGAAAGGTCAAGTGTTGTTTTATATTTTTTACGAACAAGACTGTCTACTAGCGCAGAACTATGGGTATTCTGTACCGCAAAGGTTCGACAATGAGAGTTCAAATGCCGGTAGTCTAAAACCAAGCGGTATGACCCATCGGGTTTAGTAACCGCGAAAATGGGATTGTTCATTGGTGACACGCATGTTTCAATTACTCCTTGATATTCTAACTGTGTCAGAATGGTGGAAACGGGACCTTTAGCTTCCCGCCGGAGGGGATATTGGGGTTGAGGCTGTGGCATAGACCGCAATGGTATATAATGGGGGGGGGGGATCCTCATCCCTGCCCACATGATTACGGTACAGTGCCGGGGCCTGGGCCACAGCCCATTCAGCTGCGAGAGCTTCCGGTCTGTCCTTGGGGACATGATGCGAAAAGCTTGGAAGGATTACTTCCTCCCCTCTAGGAGCAGCAAGAACAAATGGCGGCGGCCAATCTGCCTCCGCCAATAATATGTCGTAGGAAGAGGTCAGATTTTCCCAAAAAATCCCTTTAATAACACGCTGTATGTCACCTTCAATTTGAAGGACAATATTAAATTGTCTGTCAGGGGGTGCCACTCGGGTGTCAGCTGTCACGACAGTAATGAAAGTGTCAGTTGCTGTCGCCTCCACATGAGGACGTAGTGCCTCCCGCACTATGGTAACTTCTGCGGCGCTGTCTAGCAGCGTCACTGCCCACGTCCAATTCAGGAGTCTCGTTCTCACCGTCTGTGGCATATCTCGCTGTTAAAGCGGCAACTTTTTTCTTCTGAAACTGTGGGCAAGAACGAGGAAGTTCTTCTTGTTTCCCTCTGCCAGGTTGTAGAGGTCGGTCTCGTCCCTGTGGGGCGTCACGACCCCTGCCTCTTTCCTGGCGATCTCCTACACCAGCCTGTGAAGATGATGGTGCCTGTGAAGAACGAGGAGGACGCTGGTCAGGGACCTGAAATCTATCCGGAGACTTAAATCTCGCTCGGTCGCGCAAATCATAAGTGTGTTCAGAAGATACGGAAACCGGTGACGCAGCACGCGACCCTGGTTTTGGTTGTTGCTTTCCCTGTTTTTTCAACTTCCAGTTCTTTTTAGAAAAGAACGGTTTTTCGTCTTTATCAGACTGAGATTTTTGTTGTGGTTGTGTTTGAGCTTGCGTTTTAGCAAAAGGCTTAACTCCCAAACTATTGCGGCCAATGGTTTTATAAGCCTGTGCAATAATTTTTGGTAATTCGCGAGGCTTGTCCAGTTCTGGGACTAGAGCCAAAGCATTAGCGACTTGAAAGTTGACTGCATCACCCTTGACGTTCGCAAGGATTAGATCAGCCACTACATCGAACACTCCCACCAGTCTCATCCCCAATTCCACAGCCACTTCAGGGCCATGTTCGTCTTGCACACGCTTAATTACGGTGGAGTGCCGAAACACTTCGCATACACTGCTGCGAATACCTTACCCCAGTTGTTGCATTCTGTCAACTCGGGAACTAAGTCTTTTGGCAAACTTATAGTAAAAATCCTGTGTTTTTCCACAGGAGAGGTATTTGGAAACACCGCCTCCAGCTGGTCAAATTTTTCTGCAAGCCAATAAGGCAAATCATCCTTATTCTGTGGGCGCTTGCCCATCATTGAATTAACCATGACGGGACTTATGGTCACACCGCCAAGTCCAGCTGGATGCGCCGCAACTCCAGGAGGGGCCATCTGGACGTTGCCTGTAACATATTGTACTAAAGCTCTGTGCACACGGATCAAAGACGTATGCAGCACGCGCAGTTCATCTACTGGAACCGCTAAATGACGTGGATGTGGGGTATACCCGGCCAAAACAGGCCAAGCGGCCCCATCTATCGATAAAGGGCCTAAACGAATCGGGGTGACCGGATGTGGGAGGGCGCCATTAAACCAAACACGGTGTTGCCATGCCGTGAGCGGTACTTCAAGAGCCTGATAAGGCCGATAAACATTAGGAAGGGCGGTGGGAGAGTAAGCATGGAACAAATTGTCATCTCCTTCCACCGCCGGAAAAGTGACCCATGAGTAAAATACCTCAAAGTGGTAAGCCGGATCAGCTTGGACCACAAAGATGAGGGCGACACCCGCGTCGGGTACTCCATAGGCCGTTAAATGAGCCCGGAGCGCGGCGCGGCTATGTGCCGGGATATTGACATTCACAGCCATCAAGACTAAGAATGTAGAACAACCTAGTGTGTGGCAGCGCAATAGAGGGTTAACATAAAAGAGAACACCTTTTAATTACTTCAAGCTTGAAAGAACCTATAAAACATCAATATAGGAGGTTACACCCTCACATATGTTTCCGGAAACATAAGTGAAGGGAATCGTGGACAAGCACAAGTACTACTCAAGCGTCTCGCAGATAAGAAGCCCACCACGTTGGTGGCGCCATGTTGCGGGGATTCTGCACATATACAGAACTATGCGCAGGAAAACAGGACCTCGGTGTATAGTGGTGTACCAACCATCCACCTTAGTGCCCAAAATCCCAATCCGACTAGCTATAGTGTCTTATTCGTTCTCCGTACTACAGCGAAGCTACCAATGATTAGACATCCCAGAACACGGACTCTTTCAGGAATCGCGGGAGCAAGAACACTCTTTCATTACTCACTCATACTTGTCCACAACGTGCGTATTAAGAGACACAGTATAGTTTAAAATGTTTATTTCAACTATCGTGCTCTAAGACACAGTACACGTGCCAGTACTAGCAGCATAATGCATAAAGACAAAACAGTAAGCATTGTTACAATTCCATAGAATACAAACGGGGACAGCATTTTATAAAGACAGTGGATAAAGGACTAAAATGCCTTGCCACCCTCCCCGTTCTAGTAACTAGTTTATTATAAAAATAGGGCTTTGTCAGGGGGACCCCCATACCTCAAGAACTAGATGCAAGGTTTACATCATCAGACGAGCACAGCTCTTCTCCCTGGAAAGGTTTTTCTCCAAGTGTGTCCAACAGGGAGATCACAATATTAAAAGCACCCGAATTTCTCCAGTGCAGCTGTGTTTCATGTTATGTCTAAGTGCGAGGGGCTGACCAGAACAGCAACAATAAGGGACGTTGTTTTTCGACCTTGTACATTGTGTGCAGACGAAAACCACAGAGAACATGAGAAAAGGTGAAAGGCAGAATCTGGAAAAACAAAGTCACGGAGTAACGTGTGCAAAACAGGCATCATGGCAGCTAGGCCTAAGCTAACTTAGCAATGTCGACAATGAGGCCACAATCCACACTACAGTACAGCCGTGGGCCATAGTGACCAGACTGCTCAAATTTCATGACTTGGACAATATCCTACAGATGGAACTAGTGCATGGTCCTTGGCAAATAGAGGAGTTGAGTGTAAACATTTATTCTGATTATATCTCAGCAGTGCAGCAGCAGTGGGAAACGTTCCTCGTGGTCAAACAGCACCTGCAACAACTAAACTTCAGAGGTGCGCATTTCTTTCTGGCAAAAATCCGGATAGTGGACCAAGGAGTGTCACACTTTTTCATGTCAGTGGCTGAGGTGTGGGAATGGCTGGAGGTCAGCAGTCACCTACTGCCGGAAGTGTGAGAGGGAACTCAGTCCATGGGATGGCAGAAACCTAGACCACACCACCGGGTGCGCCAGAGCCCGAGCACGACCCCCACGAAAGACCAGGCATTATCCAAGAGGGCGAGAGTCATTGCCGACATACAACACAGACAGACCTTGGTCGACAGCAACAGGTAAGCGGCCCTGGAAGAGGAGACACAAGGCTCCGAAGGTGGGGTTGTGGTTCAGGAGGGAAGCAGAGAGGAAATGTCACCACCAATTGTCACACCGATGACGCCTGACAAGATTATCTGATACAAACACAGGGTTATTGTATATTTCTGGACTGGTCTGCTTGGATACCTGGGGACCTATGATGTGTGATATGCAGATTACTTTATATTTCTCTATTGGCTACGCCTCCCAATGATCCCTCCTGAGTTTTGTTTCTATTCACATATCCATTGTTTGATGTGATGGGGCAGCAGACACCTCGGACTATGGGGAAGTGGATAGTTCTATGCCTGCAGTGTGAGGATGTAGGGAGAGAGTAGTTGGGGGATCGGGAATTTGAGGCTTGTGGTTCCAGGTATTCAGAACCACCTTTGTTGCAAAGGTTTTATAGGGAAACATACCCAAGATACAAATGTCAGGTACCCTGACACAACGGTACATGGGGGGCTCACACTTAAAATACTTTCCTGGAATGTCAACAGCCTGGATAAAAGGCTAAAATGGGGGATTGAGGCCAAGTAGCTGAATAGATACGACTCGAACTTGGTCCTGTTGCAAGAAACATACCTGGTGGGCAAAAAATTTGGATTTCTCACTCATGGACACTATTGGCTGCTGATTTATGAAGGGTTCATCCTGGGATCATGTAGCACCCCGGTATTTCCTCCCAGGTCTCCAAGGTCATGGGCTAGAGAAGCTTGGAGAATGGGATAACTGAGGTCCCTGAGGCTGTTCTAATTGTGGGAAGTGACCTAAACTTAACGTTACAGGGGGACTTAGACAGGGTGACTAAGTCATGGAGCCCGCCCAGGACAGATACACGCCGATGGGAGTTCTTAGATGAAATGGAGATGGCCGATCTGTGGAGGGAGGAACACCCCCAAAGAAGGCAATATTCCGACACCTCCAACTCGATGTGCTCTATCTCCAGACTAGATTACCTGTTGGTGCCATACCATACAGTGAGGGAGTTAGGAGAACAGACTACCTGCCCAGAGGTATATCAGTTATATACTGAAGGGTATCCAGTAGCTACTGTTAAAGTTTAATCAAAAACAGAGCCAATGGAATTAATTCATGGGCTCTTGTGATTTATTTGACAATTTTCTGGCTTATTCCGTAAATGCAAGAAAATTAAATTCATGTCAAACATTAAGGACAACACAAACTGATGACATTTTTCAACATAGAAAATACAAAAACAGTTAGCAGATATAAACAGTATTCACAAAAGTGTATAATACATTGGTAATTTGTGTGTATTCAGAAAAACAATTGCAAAAACACAAAGAGGTAGCTAAAGCACCAGTCCATAAATCAAAAATAGCATCAAGGCGGAGTAGCAAGTCACGGCTTGCTAACCACTATTCATTCTCCTGCCTATATGCACAGCTCTGGGTATCCCATGAATCTTGTTGAGGGTGGCTTATGGAGGGAATGAATTACGCCTTCTCCTAAGCTAATAGGGTTTGCTTTTCCCAGACGCTGTTGTCAACGCGTTTCCAACCCCGTCAGCAATCAGGGGTTTTCGTCAGGACTTGGACGTGGTGTGGTCTTATGTTGTGGAAAGGGAGGTGTTCCTACTAATTCAGAAATTTCTGGCACTGGCGGTGGCGATAGGGCCTGCATCAATGGCGATTTTCTGTTGTGCAGGTTGGTGCATCAGTTCAGTTGAAACTCTATTTTCTCAGGCGTCTTGGCGTGTTTGTGTTAGCAGGAACCGAGCTTGTCTCTGTCGCTGCTGCAGTGCTGCTAATGTTTGGGCCGAGGTATATCAGATCATTTCCCCTTGGTTACTACACTTCAGATGATCCAAGCTCAACTGAGTGCGGGATTGAGATTAAATTACTGGGAGCAGACAGACTGGACCAGATGCAGATGAGTGGTACAGGCCAAGGACTTCTACTTCACGGATAATATCGGGATGGTGGATTTCAAAGAATTACAGTGTGGGAAGTCTATAAAACAGTTCTGAGGGGCACTTGATTGTGCAAGAGAAAAGGAGCAGGTGGGAGGTGAAGAAAGAATGTAGGGAACTGGTACAGAGCAAGACTGAGTGTGTGGCAAATCCCACTGTGGAGCTTGTGTGACATATACAATCTATACGGGAGGAGTATAGATCCATGACTCAACAAGAGGCGAGGCACAATACAGGAACAAAAAAGACGGGCTATATGAAGTAGGCAACAAGGCCGGGAAGATGTTGGCCATGGTTAGCCTGGAAAGAGAAAGGACACAGATGGATCCACAGGCTGTTTACAGAGGGAGAAAAATTGGTGGAAAAGTCAGGTGAGATTGTGTAGGCCTTTTCGGACTACCTGAGACGAGTATAGCAATCGAGAGTGGGGGAACACCAGGGGAGTATGGCAGGTTTTGTTAGCGATCCCTGTGCCGTTGTTGGGAGAGGAGGTGCGAAGGTCACTGAAGGTTCAGATCATGGAAGTAAAGATCTCTGAGGCTCTAACCCAGCAAAAAAGCAAGAAGTCTCCAGCCTCAAATGGTTACCCACCCTAATTCTTTAAATGTATGAAGTCCTGACTTGTGGGCCCCCTGCAAGCCATGTTCAGTTAGGCCAAGGATCGAGGCATTCTACCCAGTGACATGAGACAGGCTAATATTGTTCTCTTCCACAAGGAAGGGAAATCACCTGAGGAATAGGCCAATCTCCCTCCTCAACATAGAAACCAAAATCTTAGCTAAAGTACTGCTGAATAGATTGAGGTGGGTGGTGGGCACTATAATTGTACCAGACCAGTTGGGTTTTATGCCGTACAGAACAGCGAGACCTAATTTGATGCACTGGTTTGGCTGTTTAGCCCGAAGAGACCAATTGGGGGAACAGGCAATACTGTTATCACTGGATGCTAAAAAAGCATTTGACTCCAGAGTGTCCTTATTTGATGACAGTTCTGCTGAAGATAGACTTTGGCGCGTCCTTTCTAACATGGGTTGGGTTGCTGTTTAGGGATCCACTGGCCCGGATTAGGGTCAATGGCATGGTGTTGATGTAATTTCAGCTGGGCAGGGGTACACTGCAAGGATGCCCTTTATCTCTATTGTGGTTTACGGTGGCCAAAGAGCCACTGGTGACGTGGATATCACGCAACGCTTTAATCCATGGTCTGAGGTGGGATCCGGACTGGGAGGACGTGATTTAATTGTATGTGGATGACATCCTGTTATACCTGGCAGACCCAGTGATATCAATCCCAAGAATCCTGCAAATCCTTTAGTGTTTGATACATACGCGGAATCCATATTAACTGGTGTGAATCTACTGCATCTCCACTGACAAACTAGGCCCAGCAGAGACTGGGGCTGTCCTCTGAAATGGGAATTAATAGGTTTCACATATTTGGTTATTTATGTCACCACAAATCAAGAAATATTCCTCCAGGAAAATCTAGAGAGGATACTGGACGATTATAGGAGGGAAGCAAGACACTGGTGGAAGCTTCCCCTATCCATGCTAGACCGGGCTGCATGTATAAAATTATGTACCTGCCCAAGTTTCTCTATATTTTACAAAATACCCCCTTTGAGGTAACAGACAGGTACTTCCGAGAGGTAGTTGCGGTGACAAGACTATTGTTGTGGGACAAGGGCACGCCAAGGACAGCTCTCTCTGCTCTGACAAGAAAACCTTTCAATGGTGGGTGGCTCTTCCAAGCTTGCAGCTGTATTACTGGGCAGCTCAGTGACTGGTAGTCAATGGCTGGGCCTTTGCGACACAACAGGAACCTTCCATATATGCGAATAGAACGGCCATGGTTCTAAGAGGTTACCTATGTAAACCTTATGGTACGGGCAGGAAGCTTCAGCTAGTGACTCCCAGCCGTGGCCCGTGCAGGTAAGGGTGGTGGGGCCGGGTGGGGGGGGGTGATTTTGACAGACGACGGAAAATTAAAAAAATAATAAATTTTCCTTTGTCTATCGAAATCCCCCACGCCCACCTGGCCCCACCGCTCTTACCTACACGGGCCGCAGCTGCTGACTCCGACTGCTGTGGTAGAGAGGATCTGCCAATGGGCGACGAGTGAACTGGGATGGAAGGATTGAGTAATGCTCAAGACGCCACTATGGGAGTCCGAAGCATTGACAAAGCTACGGACGGTGGAAAGTTACAGGAAATGGGACTTGCTGGGCATGTCGAAAATAGGAGACGTTTGGAGAGATGTTGAAATAATACCATTACCCGAACCGCGTAAACAATTTCAGCTGGCAGGGAGTCAATTCCTCTGGCACATGCAGGTGAAGCATATCCTGCTGGGCACTGAGGATCTCCTGTGAGATGTCACAGAGGAGACATTGCTAGAGTTTAGAATTCCAGTGGCCCTGCTAAACAAACATGTGGTTGCACAGATCTGTGCCAAGGTTACTCATTTTCTGCCACCACTTGATGTGTTACGGAGCAAATGGGAACTGGCCTGGGCAGACTGGAAGATGATGCATAGGGAAAAGCTTGCCGATATCCTCGAGAGGTGGCCATGCATGCACAGTTTCGGCTGGTTCCGCTGAAAATATTACATAGAGCATATTTCACGAAAACCAGGCTATGCAAGATTGGCAAAATAGAAGATGACCGATGTCTCCGGGGTTGCCCACAGCTGTGCACACTGTTCCATACCTTTTGGGGCTGTCCACGGATATGAGGATGTTGGGAGAAGGTATGCGGCCACCTATCTCGGTCATAGAGAGCTCAGTGTACTCGCCCTCAGCTGGTACTGCTGTGCATCTGGGGGGAACAGATTATGGACAGGCACACACTTCTCTTCTCTACCGTGGAACAGATGGTGGCAAGGAGAGACATAGTGTGTTATTGGAGGGGCCTTCAATACCGACTTTGGCCAAATTGGAACCAACTTTAAACTGGTGCAGGAGAGCAGAGGAAGTGGTCTACCTGGCTCGTGGTTGCCCAGGCAAATTTGAAAGAGCATGGGGTGTCTGGAGAAACGCAGAAGATTACTTGGAACGAGATCTGACTGAAGCCAGGGTGGGACATAAACGCACTGATAATGATGGAGACACAGGGACAGGGTTGGTAGTCGGTCATGAGTGACTGCGCGACAGTACCTGTTTGGGTCTAAATCCATGAATGTGTGGTGGGCAATTGGATACAGAGACTGTTGGAGCTGTGATTATCGGCCTCAGTGTTACAGTTTATCTATTGTATGTCGTTATAAAATCCAATAAACAGATTTAATAAAAATACTCTACTGTTGTTCCGCTACACCACACTACGATAGTATGGCACATAACAGTTTGACCTGATACTGAGTATGTTAGTGATCAAAGATGTACATATAGGTGAGCATCCATATTATGTCTCAGCCGGCATTGCGGGCCTATTTCCAGGATTGGTCCGGATTCCAGCTGTCTAGTTTCTTTTGTCAGCAGTCCCCTCCTCTTCCATCCTTTAAAATGTGTCTGATTGTAAAATATCTTAGTAGCTGTATATCGCTGTTAGGTAATTGAAAGAAGGGTTTGGAGATCCTTGTTTGAGATGGTCGGTGGGTGCTGCAGAAATCTGCTTTCCACTGTGTTAATAATGCTGCCTATATATGTTTGTTGTAGGTGTATTCAAGGACATGTATTGCAAAGCACTTTCGCATTTCAATCTCTGGAAGATTTGTTAGCATCTCAGCAGACGAGAATTTCAAACTTTAAGGTTGCATATCTGAGCGTTAATGGAAAAGATCTGTAAAGATGCAAAGCGCCTGAAATTGAATTGAATCTATCGGTGGGACTGCCTACGTTACCTTAACCTCAGTGTGTTTTTTGGCCACTGTGCTTTGTTTTTGTTGGTTGTTAATAATTTAGCAATGTGTTTTAAAACTGTATAGAAGATTCTCGCTGTAAGGACTGAAGTTAACATTGTGCAATTAACTACGAATAACAGGCCTTCCACAGGCCTTCCTAGATATTGAGCCGTGACCGCCATTGTGTGATTTAGGCATCAACTCTTGAATCCTTTGTGGGAACGGGACAGGACTCAAGAAAATATATTTAAAAAACAGTTCTGTTCAAGTTTTTTCTTGAGCATCAGCCTCATTATACACAACACAGGATATTTCAGTGTACATGACCGTCAGCAGGTAGGGGTGCAAAGTAGAACAAAAATAGAGAAGACAAGGTAACCTGGCACTGATACTCATTTCCTTTCTCGAAGTCGCTCATAATTCAACCAGTAACAACAGTGTTAAATAACAGCGCAACATCCCATTCATCTTTATATCACTTCTCGTTGTCACCAGCCCGCGACCCTTCTAACCCATATGCTACAACACTCAGCAGTGGTTATGATGATTCTCCACCCAAATTCTGTGTTCCAATTGCAGTTCAGCAGGAGCAGAAAATGTTGGGAAGGATCAAACAGAAATGTTTGACAGAGACATGCACAGCCCATTGTGTCCCTTCTGCAGCCCTGGGGTACATTTC
Source organism: Calotriton arnoldi (assembly GCA_963921515.1). NCBI lineage: Eukaryota > Metazoa > Chordata > Amphibia > Caudata > Salamandridae > Calotriton > Calotriton arnoldi. The sequence goes on along the minus strand of CAWUFW010000215.1, from coordinate 2,935,511 downwards.
AGGAGACTCACTTGTTGGAACCCTGGTCTAGTGAAAGACTGCAGAGTGTGATTATAATACAGCAAGCCTTGAGCATCGCCTATAAAGCTTAGAAATATGGATGGATCTTACTACCAATTTTCCTACCAGTCTTTCTAAGCCTTGAACAGTTTTGATGAAATGTGCTATATTTATTATCTATGAACAAATCTTTATATCAGTAATGTTTCAATATACTCTGGAGGGGAGACACCGTTTACAACGCATGTGTTACAACGCGTGCCATTACAACATAATTTTTACAACGCAAAATCCACTACAACGCATGCCATTACAAAGCATTCCCCAAAGTAACGCCCGGCAGAGTTAGAATAGTAATTTGCGTTGAATTGGATTATGCGCTGTAATGGTTTGCGTTGTAAAGGATTTTGCGTTGTAAAAAATGCGTTGTAATGGCACGCGCTGTAAATGCGTGCGTTATAACGTGTCCTATTCACTCTGGAGTCATGAAATATTCTTGCTTGGATTTTGGGCATTTTCTGATTGCTTTATTAATGGATCCACCAAACGGTGTTTTCGAGTTAATTTGTATCTTTGGCTTTTAAGATGGTACCCTACCATAGCACTCTGTAATTCTCAAACTCAAGGAAAGCTGATGTGACCAACATGTTCCTAACAATCTTACTGTCACGTGTCCCTCGGAGACCTCTCAGGATCGGTTCGTTGCTCAAATGGGTCCACCTATTGACACCCTCAATTCCGAATTGCTATAATAGCACGGAAGATTAAGGTGGTCAATCGGGGAAGGAAAGGATGGGAACAGCGGGGAGGGAGACCTGTGAAATAGAAAGTGTATATTAGAATACATTAACTATAAACCAGTTTCCTCTGAGGAATATCGAATTCTCTAATATCTCCCTTCTATATACCTGTAAAGAAAATTAACAAGTTCTTGCAGCACTTTTTCTGAAGGACGATTAGTTCTCATCAACCCTTCTGTAGGCTATAACTTCTTGTTGTGAGCGAAAATAGGTTTAGAGCTTTCTTTGTGAATTTATACTGTAAACAGAAAACGTGCATTAGATACACACTCCCTCACCAACCAACAACGGAACCAGGAACACATAGATTGGTAGATCACTTTGTACCCACCAACACTGGTGATTTAGTACGCGTCACAAGGGAGGAAGGAATAGGCTTAACGTCAACCTCTCACTGACACCTTGCTAAAAGACGAACAAAAAACACACAACATGTAACACCAGCACTTCATGAAACATAATATTCAGGATTTCACTCTAATGGTAATGCGTGTTTAAATCACACACTTATGAGTATCAATTTAGATATATGCACGTCGCTGTAGGCTTATCAACCTTCAATATGCAGGTATGCACTTCGTAACAGAGTTAACAGCCTTCAAATGTAGAGACATACCACCTGGTAGAAAGGAAGCGTTTTTTGGTAATGCCCCCGTAATCAAAGCCTCATTACAAACAACACCAATGTCATGCGCCCTTTGTCAATGCGCCTTCAAGCACCACTCTTGCTCCAGAGAAACTATGGAAGGTAACTCTAAAACGGCAAATCAAGCAAAGCGTTTTCCCCTTGTAAGGATGTTAGGCAGTTTAAGGATTTGTGAAGTTGGTGTCAACGACACCCTTACCGCCCCAAACGCTGAAAAGGATCCGACTCCGTAACCAGGGAGGGAATCGCCAATCCATCCGGAATAATCTGCAGCGTCTTCTCTGAGTTTTCCGGCTTTCATAGCCGTTGGGAAGGGGAATGGTCGTCATTTCCTGTGCGCGCGCGACGCGCCGCACAGGCTTCTGGGTTTTGTAGTTTATCCGCTCCTAGTGCTGAATACCCATCGGAATCACGCTGTTTCCCTGTCCTCCACAGCGCCCGGGCAATCGTGATACACCTCGTCCAGTCAAAGGCCTTCTGTTGGACTGGATCACGAGAGTGTATAGCGGTCCCTGAACGGTACGTAACAGCACATCCTTCTTCCAAAGACCGCTTACATGAACCAGGTTTGTTAGGATACTTAGCGTGAAAGGTTTTTATACATTTTTGAGCATGCATTCCTTGTGCAGATTCCCATGAATTTTCCTCTACCCCATATCCTTTCCATGACACCAAATACCACAGTTTTGAGCCTCTCATTTTGGAATCCAAAATCTTGTGTACTTCATATTCTGGTTCATTGTTTACCCATATAGGAGAAGGATTTTTCTTAATTGGTGTGTATGAGGGTTTTAGCAGAGATACATGAAAAACAGGATGTATTTTCATGGAAGAAGGAAGTGCCAATTTTACAGCAACGGGGGAGATGACCTTTTTAATCCGATATGGACCTATAAATTTAGGATTAAAAATACTGTATTTCCTGAAGCGAATATTTCGTGTAGATAGCCATACCACCTCACCCACCTTATATGATGGATTAGGTTTACGATGTTTATCGGCTTTTGCTTTGTATAACACCTTAGCTTTTTTCAAATTCCTATATGTTTGTTTCAGGGTTTGTTGGATGTGGGTTATTCTATTCTGCGCTTCAGGTATTGTTTGTGTACTCGCAGGATGTATGAAGGGTATGAACCGAGGATGGAATCCGTAACTGCTATAGAAAGGAGTAATCTTGGTTGACTGATGCTTTGCACTATTGTAAGCCACCTCTGCTAGACACAACAAATCCACCCACTCATCTGAACTTTCTTCAACATAGCACCTGAGATATTGTTTTAGGGTCTGGTTTAACCTTTCTGTTTGTCCGTCTGATTGAGGGTGAAAACTAGTCTACGTTGAGGCTTTCATATGTAAGGCAGTACACCAAGCTTTCCAAAAGCGTGAAGTGAACTGCGGGCCTCGATCGGAAACAATGTTAGAAGGAAGACCATGTAGGCGGAACACATGTTGCATTAGCATTTGTGCTAATTGACCTGAGGTGGGTTCTTGTGCACAAGCTATAAAATGACCCATTTTAGTGAGACTGTCCACTACTACTAGAATGGCAGTACATCCTTTATCTTTTGGTAATCCAACGATAAATCCAATGAAATTGTTTCCCAGGGGACTAGCGGAGTTGGAAGAGGTTGAAGCAACCCTTGTGCTTTACCATGGTCTACTTTAGCTTGTACACATTTTTCGCACTTGCTTATCATGTCCGTAACGTCTTTTCTCACTGAAGGCCACCAGAATTGTCGATTGATTCTGTCTAGTGTCTTTTCGATACCGTTATGTCCTGCACTATGAGCATTGTGACACCATTGAAACACTTCTCTTCTTAAGGCCAGGTTCGGAATTAATAACTGTTTCTCTTTTAGGGGTAGAACTTTTACTAAAGTCCATTGACTATGTTTCTTGAACCAATTCCTCCAGTAAGGTGTTTGCACCCCCTGTGAAACCTTTTTCAAAAAGGAATCCGTTTGGATTAATCCTACTACTTGTTGGGGATGCAAGATAGAATGTTTTATCTCGATGGTATGTTCTGGGACCGTTTCCTGCCTTGAAAGAGCATCAGCTTTCTTATTCTCAGATCCTGGTCTGTAGGTAACTACAAAATTGAACTCTGAAAAGAAAAGCATCCACCGTAATTGTCTGGGTGAGAGCATTCTGGTAGACCTCATAAACTGCAGGTTCCGATGATCTGTATACACCGTTATAACATGTTTGGCTCCCATTAAGAGATGTCTCCAGTCACTGAAAGCATCTTTTATCGCTAGTAATTCTTTTTCAGCAATGGTATATCTTGCCTCCGCTTCATTTAATTTCCTGGACATATATGCCACTGGGTGTAGTTGCCCACTGTTGCTATGCCTTTGTGATAGTATTGCTCCAATTGCTACATCGGATGCGTCAGCTTCCACTATATAGGGCTTTTCAGGATCAGGATGAGCCAAAATAGGAGCTGTGATAAAAGCCCTTTCAAAGTTTGGAAGGAAGATTCCGCTTCTTCAGACCAATGAAATGATACCTTCTTGCGCAATAGCTTAGTTATCGGGGCCACGATGTTGGAAAAATGACTTATAAACCTGCGATAAAAGTTCGCAAATCCTAAAAAACATTGTATATCTCTAACATTAGTAGGACGTGGCCACTCTTTCACAGCTAGGATTTTCCTTTCAGACATTTCTTGTCCGGAGGGTGACAACATTACTCCCAGGAATTCCACTTTACTCACATGAAACTCACATTTACTGAGTTTGCAGTACAGTTTATTCAGTCTAAGTGCCTTAAACACCTGACTAACATGCAGTAAATGTTCCTTCACAGAAGAGGAGTAGATTAAAATGTCATCGATATATGCCACCACAAACCTGTCTAAAAACTCTCTCAGTACTTCGTTCACGAAGTACTGGAACGCCGCGAGGCGTTACAAAGACCAAAGGGCATTACTGTATATTCATATAATCCATATCTGGTACGGAAGGCTGTTTTCCACTCATCGCCCTCTCTTACGCGTACCAAGTGGTAAGCCCCCTTTAAGTCCAGCCGAGTGAATATGGTGGCCTTCTTGACTTGTTCCAGTAAAATGGGTATAAGAGGTAAGGGATACCTATTTTTGATGGTGACATTATTAAGGGCCCTAAAGTCAATGCAGGCTCTTTTCTCACCATTCGCTTTCGGGATAAAAAAAAGCGGAGAGGCTGCGGGTGATTTAGAAGGGCGTATGAAACCATTCTCCAAATATTTATCGATATATTCTCTGAGATGTGTGTTTTCAGGTTCCGTTAAAGCATACAATCTCCCACATGGAATTACTGCTCCCGGTATTAAATCTATCTGACAATCGTAATGCCGATGAGGAGGCAGTGAGTCTGCCTGCTTTTCACAAAAACGTCTTGGTATTCTGCGTAACAGGAGGGTAATGTAACATCGGTTTCCGCCGCTGTGGCGATTTTATGAATGGTGCTTAAATATTGAACAGGAGACTCTATCCTGAAACACCCATTCTCATGGCACCATACACTTTGAAACTCTAACGTTCTGTCATTCCAGTTAATCGTGGGGTTATGCTGTTCTAACCAAGGAAGTCCTAAAATAACACCATATTGAGGGGCCTGAATAATGTTAAATCTCAAGGATTCCGTATACCCTTCCCGCAACTCATTTCTAGGTTAGTCGTATGATATTGTATGGGACCAGTACTTAGTTCTGTTCCATCTACGGTAAGTATTTCTTCGGGTTTGTCTTTAGCTATACCGAAATACCCAATTTCTTGACTACCAGGTTATCCATAAACAGCCCTGTGGCTCCGGAATCTATCATTGCTTCTACCTTTCTCCACCCTTTTCCTGTTTTTAACTGTACCGGAATAAAGAAATGATGTGAAGATAAACCTGTCATTTGTTTGATAGAAGGGATGGTTAATCCACCCAAAGAATCCCCTTCTGATGTCTTTGAGGTTGTCAGTTTTCCGATACCATGTCTGCTATGGCCACATGAGGTTTCTTAAAACCTGTAGTGAATTTCGGTTTACTTAAGCATTCTTTAACAAAATGGCCTTTTTTGCCACAGTACATACATAGACCGTTTTTTCTCCTTGTGTCCCTCTCTAATTGAGATAGGGGGGCACGTATCATACCTATTTCCATAGGTTCCACCGTAGACCCGGTAGATCCTCCCACCACTCTGGGCTTGTTGAATCTGTTAGGAGGGCGTTCTACCTTCCTTCTATCACCCTTACGTTCTCCAATGCGATAATCTAATCTTAATACTAGATTGATAAGGTCCACACACCGGGTGGGCTGAGGGTCAATTTGGGCTAGTACGTCTTTCATATCGTCTTTGAGACCTTGATAAAACACAGCAGCCCTTTTTTCTTCAGGCCACTGTGTTTCTGCCACTAATCTTTGAAACGCATTGATATATACTATAAGATCCTTATTGCCTTGTTTAAGCTCTAAAAGTTCTCTATCCGCAGAAAAAGAAGCTGCTCTGCGATCAAATACTGCCTCAAATTCTTTCTTAAATTCATCCCAATCGTATAACAAAGGATCATCTCGGCGTACAAAAGGCACTGCCCACTGAGCGGCATCTCCAGTTAAATGAGAAATCATAAATGCTACCTTAGATTGATTAGAAGGGAAGGCTTTAGGCCTACAAGAGAAATGTAACATAATTTGGGTCAGAAAGACCTGAACTTTCGAGGCGTCCCCTTGAAAGCGTTCAGGAGCCGCTAAAGGTATCGCTACGGGTATTTCCACTGTCAGTGGTGCCTGCAGTGATGAAGTCCCAAAATGCCAGGGCCCTCCTACATTTCGTCCTGTTGGAACATCAAAGGGATTTCTTTGAAGACTATCTACCTTATCTTGCAAAGCAGCTGTCTCTACCCTAGATGCTGTGATCTCCTGTTGAAGGACCACTAAGGTGGCTAACACCTCCTCTAGGGTGGCCATAGTCACAATGAACCGACCAGGAGAGGTATATTATTCTTTTTTAAGGCAGATTATTCTGTCACGTGTCCCTCGGAGACCTCTCAGGATCGGTTCGTTGCTCAAATGGGTCCACCTATTGACACCCTCAATTCCGAGTTGCTATAATAGCACGGAAGATTAAGGTGGTCAATCGGGGGAAGGAAAGGATGGGAACAGCGGGGAGGGAGACCTGTGAAATAGAAAGTGTATATTAGAATACATTAACTATAAACCAGTTTCCTCTGAGGAATTTCTGAATTCTCTAATATCTCCCTTCTATATACCTGTAAAGAAAATTAACAAGTTCTTGCAGCACTTTTTCTGAAGGACGATTAGTTCTCATCAACCCTTCTGTAGGCTATAACTTCTTGTTGTGAGCGAAAATAGGTTTAGAGCTTTCTTTGTGAATTTATACTGTAAACAGAAAACGTGCATTAGATACACACTCCCTCACCAACCAACAACGGAACCAGGAACACATAGATTGGTAGATCACTTTGTACCCACCAACACTGGTGATTTAGTACGCATCACAAGGGAGGAAGGAATAGGCTTAACGTCAACCTCTCACTGACACCTTGCTAAAAGACGAACAAAAAACACACAACATGTAACACCAGCACTTCATGAAACATAATATTCAGGATTTCACTCCAATGGTAATGCGTGTTTAAATCACACACTTATGAGTATCAATTTAGATATATGCACGTCGCTGTAGGCTTATCAACCTTCAATATGCAGGTATGCACTTCGTAACAGAGTTAACAGCCTTCAAATGTAGAGACATACCACCTGGTAGAAAGGAAGCGTTTTTTGGTAATGCCCCCGTAATCAAAGCCTCATTACAAACAACACCAATGTCATGCGCCCTTTGTCTTATGCGCCTTCAAGCACCACTCTTGCTCCAGAGAAACTATGGAAGGTAACTCTAAAACGGCAAATCAAGCAAAGCGTTTTCCCCTTGTAAGGATGTTAGGCAGTTTAAGGATTTGTGAAGTTGGTGTCAACGACACCCTTACCGCCCCAAACGCTGAAAAGGATCCGACTCCGTAACCAGGGAGGGAATCGCCAATCCATCCGGAATAATCTGCAGCGTCTTCTCTGAGTTTTCCGGCTTTCATAGCCGTTGGGAAGGGGAATGGTCGTCATTTCCTGTGCGCGCGCGACGCGCCGCACAGGCTTCTGGATTTTGTAGTTTATCCGCTCCTGGTGCTGAATACCCATCGGAATCACGCTGTTTCCCTGTCCTCCACAGCGCCCGGGCAATCGTGATACACCTCGTCCAGTCAAAGGCCTTCTGTTGGACTGGATCACGAAAGTGTATAGCGGTCCCTGAACGGTACGTAACACTTACTTTGAAGAGTGTTCATTCATGCTCCTCCAACTTCAATATTGCCACTTTTTTGAGACTCACCCAATTCTATGTACTACAGCGTACTCTGACCCGAAGCTCCCTAAAAAGTGAAAAACCGTGAATTCTGGAAATGGACTGTGGAATAAGGATCCACTATTTCCCAGCTAAATGATACCAGGTGTCCCGAGGGGGCGGAATTAAAGGGTTTCTGCATTGAACCTTTAAATCCCCAGAGCAAAGACAAATTATCAAAGGAATATTGAGTCTGATTTTTCTGGTAATTCCCAATTTTTCCCTGGTATTTCACCCACAAAAATCTGCTGTTCCAACTCAACCAGTTATTAAAAAGGACTTCGTAATGAGGCCCTAAAACACCTTAAAATATATATCTCATTCTATTAAAACTTAAATTTTTTATTTTTTTCTCCTCTCTGGTTAATGTGAAGAAAGCGATGTGACCATAAGGATAATAATGTTAATATTGGGGATTTATGTAATTGGTCTGGGATTTGCAGTGGCACAGTGTATTTGTTGTAGTATTGCAATCACTGCAGTGCCAATAAAGTGAGAGGGCAGTAGGATGGATGATACTGTTAGGTTTGGGTCTTCTCAGCAACTATTTGCCAATTCTTGTTGCTCATCAGCAGCACACCTAGCTGCTCTCCTGCTCTTCCTGAGGGTTTCGTATGCGGCAGCTGAAATGCGAGAGGTGCTGGCGGATGTGCAGGTGTATGAAGTGTGTTTTTGCATCAGCAGTCCTTCAGCCCTGCGATGGGAGGTTATGTAAGGATTCTGCCTATGTGGAGAAGCCACTCTGTCTGGTACTGCTAGAGATATGCAAGCTTCCAAATTCCAAAGAAGGTCCTACCCAGGCCTCAGATGGTGGCCAGGCTTGGTCCTAAGAGCCCAGGCAGAGGCATCAAAAGACCTATAGCGTCAATGACAGATGCCATCTAACAGTGTAACGAGGATGTTTAATTAAAAAAAAAATATATAATAATTACTCCAACACGTGCAGATTCCAGCGGGAAGCGATTAATGAGGAATTTTCATGGAGAATTGTTTTTTTACCGTTTGTCGGGTCACTGTAAGCCTCCACATAGTCGTGTCTGGTGACAGACAATGACAAAAGTTGGCATTTTCAAGTGTCTTCATGGTTGTTCTAGGCCACAGCGGGACTCATTGCACTGTAAAAATCAACAACGTACTTCAAAGAAATCAACCTCTCCTCAGTTGTTTTTTTCCGTAGTTCTTCAGTGGTGCGTACGGTCGCTTTTGAGGTAGAAACATTTTAAATAGTAACTGGTCCGGTTATTAGGGGCAAAGAGTAAGATCAATTGGAGCTGTACATATCTGGCTGCTGAACCGTTTATTTTGGATACAGAAGGTAAAAAACACAAGATATAACAGTGGAGAGACAGCTAGAACCTTGCTGCAAGTTGGTCTCAAGTAAGACTTGTATATGTGACACTGCAACCCAATACTACCTGATAAAGTTACTTCTCCGGTGTTATTTCGCATAATACATCAAAGAAGGTGGCATGCATTTTGGAGAAGATAATACTGGCTTCCTTTAATGGAAACTCTCAGGCTCCAGGGCTGCCAGCATGGAGGTCATCTTTGTCCTTCCTGACTCCTAGAAATGCAGTAGTCCCGATATCTCATGGGACATTCAGACCTTAGTCGAGGCTATAAATTGGATGTCCAGGTAGACCTATGTTTTGAAAACAGTTACGACGATTGAATTATCAAATAAAACCTTCCAGTATTTAAATAAATCTAAATTATGAGATTTAGCTTGCTGAAAAGCAGTCACGTTTTTTTCTGAAGAAGAACAAAGGCCCAAGATGATAAAGAGAGTGGCCCAGAATCACACAAGTTAAGCAACTCGGAAAGCCATGATTAAAACCCCGGTATCACATTGGCAGTACCTTATGCTCCCTACAGATGTTATTGTAGCTGTTTTGCCCGGGACATGGTCGGGAGATGGCAATTGAAAACTGGCACTGATAACCTTCCGAGTACATTTGCAACACGGAGGAATTCATATCTTATTTATTCTTGTTTTGATAAGAATAGTTTGTTTTCATAAAAGTTTGTTTTGCGAGGTGGCAACACATGCTTAGTTTGTTGAGTTATTCGGTCTACACTGCTACAGCTATTTGCGATAGCTGCTGTTCTTTCCATTTAAACATATGTCACCGTTGCCCTCCATACTAGTCTCTGATTCATGATTGTCCACTTATGTTTTTCCAGATCTCTGTTAATATTTTCCGAACACTGCCTCCTAGCGAGAACCCCGAGTTTGACCCGGAAGAAGACGAGCCTAACCTCGAACCCTCCTGGCCTCACTTACAGGTAAGGGGTAAGCAAACGGTGAGAAACAAGTTAAAAGTCAGCCGTCTGCGGTCCTGTTTTTTGTATTCTCTGTATTTGTTCTATCTGAGACCTTAACTCTTATTCATTCATTGCATTTATTTTTATGGAGTGTTTCTTCGGAACCACTTCACAGCCCCTTGTCCCACATAAACACTGCTTTTGTTGGCTCCTGGCTTTTCTGATTGGTAATGCCAAATACAAGGTAGGCTGCTCCCCCTAAACCCAGCAGGCAGAGCCAGGGGTGACACAAGTTGTATCTCTAAACAAGAAAGGCCTCCTACAGTAGAAGTTATCAAAACCATGGGGCGGGGGGGTGTTTGTGTTTGTGCAGGTGCTTCTGTGTTTGTTGCCACTTGAGAACCTGAACACAAGTTCCTAGAACCTTTTTGCTTGTTATTTGTGTATTTTGAATGTGTTAGGAAAGGATAGTCGACAATAGGGATATTTCCACACAGTCCACACACAAAGATGCGAAGGTGTATGTGTTTGTGCGTGTGAATGAATGAATACATTTATTTGTTTCAATTAATAAAAATTGTTACAAAGCCATTGCGTGATCGTGCTAAAATTATCACATTATTAATTACCATATTTCATTTCAATTAGTGTATTTCATAATGCAACTAAAAGAGTTCATAAGACCACCACTAGAACTAAGGTTTATATTCCAACTTGAAACTACTTTAAGTTTCTACAATGTTTGTCAGTGTGTGTATGGCTTCCCGTTAATAAGTTTTGAAGCTGACGTGCGAATTTGGCTAACCTTACCAATTCCTTCGGAGTTTTTAAGTTAAAAAGAAGTTCCATTGCTTCTGTGCAGGTGCCATATTTTAAAAACAGGGGTTTTAATAAAGTGCGGCATGCGTTCATCAAGCTCGGACAGATGCAGAGGAAGTGGGCCAGAGATTCATCGTTTAATTTACACAATCTGCAGGCGGTAACTGTCTCCAGGACTTTCCAGTGGACGTTTATATCTTTTATTGGAAGCGACGTGAGCTGAATAATAAAAAAAAAAAATTAGATTGGTTTTTCAGCGCACTATTTAGGTATGGCTGGCATAATTTGTCCCTGTAGGAGTTGACTATTACCTGGATGTTACCTTCAGAGTTGTCAATGTGTTGCATGTCTTCTTGCCTGGATAAAAGTCAGACTCGGTCCTTCAGTACTATTTTTAAGATCCCAGGTTGATGGATAAACGTGCTCCAGTTTGTCATTACTAGGTGTAATTTTCAACAGGCAGTCCGCAGGTACTCTGACCAAGGGTTTTTCTCTTCTATAAAGATTTCCTTCAGGATTTCCTTCGTAGTATATGGGGGCGCTGCACAGATACTGCGGTAGTATTGCACAATAGAGGCCCAGTTTTCATGTTTGTTTATTTAATCCGAAATCAAGTCTTATCAGTGCATTCCGGGTGTGGTGGGGGATATGAAAAATCCTTTTAAAAGCCCGACAATGTGCAGTTTCCAAGGATTTGCCAGTACCTCTGGAAAGGCCAGTTGTCCATATGAAATAGAGGGGAGTAGTTTGGCTTTTATCACTCTTCATATTGCCACAGTAGATGGGCTGTACATTTTTGCACATGGCGTAAGTCAGCACCTTGGCCTTTGTTTCTATGGAAGCGATTTGATGGTTGGGCCTGCCCTTGCTCGTGAAGTACACGCCCAGATAATTATACTTGGGTGTGATGCTTATTTTCAGGTTGCCCAGCCTCCAATATTGCTTAACTTTATTAGTGAAGGTTCCAAAAATCACCACCTTTTTTTGTTGCATTAGTCACTAATTCGTTAGCAGTGTTGTACTTACTTAATGTGTCTAGTGCTTTCTGCAGTCCCATTCGTGTATGGTCCTTGAGGACCAGGTTGTCTGCATACTGCATTAAGAACAGTCGGGACCGCCCGATTTTTGGAATAGACAAGTTGTCAGCTGTTAAAGAATTGCCTAAATTCGTGGTATACAGATTAAAAAGTAGAGGTGCCAGCATACAGCCTTGCTTGAGCCCTTGATCCGTAAACACCTTTTTTGTCGCGGTGCTTTACGTGAGTTTAACCCATACCCAAGTTTTTGTGTAAAGGGCAATGATGGCATTCAGCAACATACTCTGGATCCCCCAGTTTTGTAACTTTGCCCACAGTAGGTTTCTATTAACACAGTCAAATGCTGCTGTGTAATCCACGAAGCAGGCAAAAAGAGGGCACTGTCTTTCACGTGTAACTCGATCCATTAAATAGGCCAGGGCTGTCCCGTTGTCCAGTGTTGACACGCCAGCCCTGAAGCCTGACTGGTATACTGGGAGTATATCTTCATCCCTGACCCAGTGTTGTAATTTCTGTAAAAGAAGGCTTTGTGTCAGAGACAGCTCATGGGGTCCGCTACCTGGGCCTTGGAGCGATTCGGCATTTTTTCCGCTTTTAGTGTTAGAGCTAACTTGCGGGGAGGCAAGGTCCGATGATATTTCAATAGACTCTAGTTCTTCCTGTGCCTGCTCAGCTTCTTGGTGTAGCCCTAGATCTGCCTCCTGCTTGTCTGGATTCTTTCGGGGCAGGGCTGGATTGTTTTGCGGCTGGCCCTTCGTTGAACTACTCCGCAAGTTGGGGGCTGGAGTAAAATACCTGATAATTCTCGCAGCATAAGGGTCTGGGGAAGTGATGGATATTGGCTCGCAATGGGCAAGAGAGGCTTTAATTGATCTTTGTAGAGGGTAGGCATTGCTCATGGTTTTCCCTTTCTCCCCTGATTTTTTTTGTTATTATCTGCCTGGGTTGTGGTCCTGCTTGTTTATGCCTCTTGAGGCATTTCTTGTCTTGTAACTTGACCGGTAATCTGTAGTTCAGTTTACAGATGGAAAAAAGGCCCTTGCTTTTTTTTTGTTACGCCATCAAAAGTTTTTACTCCTTATTTTGTGCGTACTTTGTCCTTCCGGGGTGGAGTTGATGACATTTGTATGTTAGCGTACTGATTCCTATATTGTGCCACGTGGCTTTGTTCTTGCTGGAGGATGCAGGGTCAGATCATCTACAGCAGAGGCAGGGAGCTCACCCAGGCCACAAGCCACACCCAGGCCTGGCTGGGCCGCCTCCGTGATCTTTAGCTCACCCGGGTCGACGCCCACACTACATAGTCTAACCCTGCAGCTACCTCGCTGGTGTACCCTATCCGCCCCGTTTTCTGCCAAGAACCTAACTAGGCTCTGATGGACTTTGTATGCACTTTCCCTACTCGGGTATTGACCCCCAGTAAATATGAGGATGACAATCTTTCTCCTTGGATATTAGGCTCCTTCCTTGCTTGATCCAATTCAGGCGAATTCTGGCCCCACCTCGCTTTCAGACTCACTTATTCCGTGGCTTGGGTGGCCAGTGTACCAGCACACAGCGGGTGTTCTGGTGACTGTGTGTGGCAGGTCTGAGTGGCAGGTCTTGTACTGCGCTTCCCTGGCTGGGCTTAAGCTGTCAAGGGGAGTGGGAGAAGGGGGGGAGGGAGCGGGGGCAGTTCCCCCTCTGGGGCGAGCCGATCCGATACACAATCAGCGGTCGACACCTCGGGGGCCTTACCGCTAATCGCCGGTCCTTCCTTCTTTTTCTCTGCGATCCCCGTGGGCGTAGCCGGCCTGTGGTCGGAGCCCGTGGTCGGAGGCTGCGCCTGCACTTGTTGCACCCGTCGACCCCTCCTGGTCCCGCTCTGGTTCACCTCCTCCCTGTGGGTGCTAGACTGCACGGCGTGGCTCCGCTCTCTGTTCTGCACTGCGGCGGGAGCTGAGGCAGCGAGCTGCGCGCTCCGACTCACCTCGCATCGAGGTAGCGATATGTCACTTCTGGTTCCGGCTCAGGTCAGCTCGACAATGGAAAACCCAGATCTTGGTTATGGGTAAGCGGCCAGCCCCATGCTGCATGTCTCTCCTCCTCTTTGTGCATGTGTATGTGCTCACACACGTGCAGCGCCATCCTGTGTCGCTTTGTGGGGAATAAATGTGCATTATCTGAACAGACGCTGAATTTCTCTTTAACAGCAAATAACTAATCAGACAAGTAGGGACCACAGACTCATGTCTGTTTAGTTCCATGTCATTTATTGCGGGGAGATGTGCAGTCTCACACACACATCCTCGCTGTGTCCTGGTTTCATGGTCCTCTGCACCCCGGAACACCACACCCCACTTCAAAAACCCCCCACAAACCTTGAAGCATTTTTATACCACACTTGTGTACTGCATATTTCTCTTTTTTTCTCTTTCTTACTTTTAAGGTAAATATATGTAATTATTTTAATTCATGAAACAAAAAGAATACATTTGATTTAATTTGATACCCCAACATCTATTTGTGTATTTGTGTCCCTAAAAACACGTTTTCCACATTCGGTGATAGGTCAAAAAAAGAGCGAATCTACGGGCTAGTTCAGCAGCTACTTTGCCCAATCAACTTCCATGCATCCAGGCATGGCTGCATCCCCTGCCCCTCCCCATAGCACCTTTTCAAGGATTTCAACCTATGGGAACACACATCTTTACCACATTAAGTGACAGGGGCAAGGAGAGAGCTTTCACAGGGTGGTTGGGCGTCTGCTGAAGCAGCTTCCTGAATCTAGCGTGCTCTGCACCTCATGAACTAAGTCTGAGCATCTATTTTTGCTTCTAACAATTCACACATCTTATCACTACTTAGTAGCTGGGGAAAGAAGAGAGCATCCATGGCACAGATTCTGTGTGGTGGTTGAGAAGCTGTTAACGCCTTCTCTAAATGAGTGGACAGTGCTCAGCTGAACCAGCTGCTCTGCTGCCATTAAAATACACTAGGACCTCACCTCACTCATTGTTAGCTTATATTGATATCTTCCGCAACTTACCACCCTCCTTGATACTGACTGTTCCTCCTTCATATCTGAAGCGTCTATATGCTTCCTGATTGCTTTGATGTTTGTGGACCATTTTTAAAATTTCTAAAATCAGAGTGCTAATAATAGGTAATCTGCATTTTATGTTGAAAATCCACACCACACATGTTTGTTCCTATTTAAGTAGCATAGTGAGTCTTTGCTTCTACATGGTGGACCTGCACTCTCCCTCCTTGTGCTTTAGGCAGGTTGAAGAAAATGTCTGAAAGAGCTTTCGCACTGACTCCGGAGCCCAGGAACCATGCGTATTAACAAAGAGGAGGAGATTTGTATTTTGCAAAAGAGAACATGAATTCCTGTGTGCATAAGTACATTTCTAGGGTCTGGTGAGATTCCACTTAGACATCCTGTACAGCCTCTGCCTTCAACATTGTGCAAGTCAATCATCAAACAAAGCTCTATTCGACTCATCAAGCAAATCATAAAAGCACATAATCAAATACACAACAGTTTAAAAATGGAGGTACACTCTTGAAAATATTATACTATCTAACATAATTAAAATACAATCTTCAGAAAATATTAAAACAGTGAGCTAAGACGTCTATGCATCTTTATACCATAAATAGAAATATTGCTAACCTGCAATAACAATTCATCCCTGTGCAAGTCATTCAACTACAATGCAAAAGATCCTTACTCACACTCCTATTCCCTCACAACTTTCTATTGACTATAGAGTCATTAAGTGAGGAATCTGGGTACACAAAGTCTGTTCTAGCATCTACCTTATACCTATAGTAAGAGACAAGAGCAATAATCCCCAGTGAAGGAAACAGGAGGAAATATAGGGTACAGAAAATGGACATTGGAACTCGAGATTTAATCAAAAAGGCCTGTTATGGGCATTGATACAGTCAAAGAGCAAGCAATCAATGCAATATGTCGATGCCTCCCTAGATTTCATCAGTGTTAGATTCCTGCCGAACACCCGAGGCAGGACAGTGACACGCAGAGGTCTACAGAAATCCAGAGGAAGTAAGGTAGTACAGCATATCGCAAGACCGAAGAGTGGAATTCTGCAGTACCATCAAATTGATAACAAGACTAGGAAACCCGACGGCAAACACACAGGAAAACAACAAAGTTGTAGCATCCAAAGGCTTGGTCTGGACCGGACAGCAGCGAAGCGGACCCCTTCAGTTTGCAATATTGTCTGACAGAGAGCATCGAATTGAAACACTTCTTTTACTGACTAAGGCACTGCTGACCCTGAAGTACTTTGAAGAGAAGGTCCCATCCAGAGTGCCATCTTCTCAAAGGCTTTTTGGACGTGCTTGAAAGTATTTCTTTTTCTGTAGGGGCACCTGTTCTGGCAGCCGAAGCAGGATTATGGCAACATTCAAAGATTTTTTTCACTTTGGCTCTGTGGAGGTCCCTGTGGGTGCCCGGCATGGGGCCTGGGGGGCAGGGTATTCCTACCCTGTCCCCTTATATAATTTTATTTTAAACTTCAGGACAGGGGGCTAAGTTTCTAATTTTGCTGGCAGACAATCAAAGCATTCTAATCAATAGAGGGAGGAATAAGCTCTGATCCATTCGGCTTCCTGTCGAAGGTAAGTTATCAAAGGGGAGAATGGATCACTTGTACCTGTAATACCAGGGTCAAGTATGGTAACCAACTTAAAAACCCTCATTCACGTACAGGAGCGATGGAGCGGTATATCTTGATTCTCCGCTTCTCTTGGAACGTGAAAGCATCATCATTGGGTTTTGTTTTGATAGTATGCTTTCCTCTATCTGGAGGTTGACCGCTTGGTTTTAGCAGTAGTGATCAGGAATAGGGTGAACAAAAGTGAAGTGAATTTAAATGGCTTAGCTCTCCTTCCCAAAAAACTTTATTCGGTAGAAGAGGTGGCAAGGTTAAAAAATACGGTGGTGCTTATGTAGAAGTGCTATTGTTCTACAGTACCTAGTAGTCCAAGCAAAAGGTCGACATGTTTCAGCCCCTAGAGATGCCCAAAGGTGCGGGGGGCTTTCTTCAGGACCTATATCGAATGCTAGGGTGCTGAACTGTAAGCATCCTATAGGGGTAGGTAATTAACTCACCCTTCTTCTTAGCAACAGGTCAGTGGTACCTATGGCTTATTATCAATGTATTCGGCCTCCTCGGGTGTACCGGCGGGCTCAGACACCTGATATTGCAGGCTGTCCTGCTTGTGCTCGCTCCAGTTACGGTGCCCCGGTCAGACAAGCACGAAGAAGAGGCCCAAATAACAATTGAGATATTCAGTAGCCTACGTGTAAAACTAAAAATAATCTTCTACAAGCAGAAGAGGGGTGGGATGATTAGTAATAATAAAGTTGAGTGGTATAATGAACAATGCAAGGCATCTCCAGCTGAGCGATTGCTGAGCGATTGCGGCTATAAAAAATGGTCATAGGATGTTAGTGGCTGAAAAAAGGAAAAATTATAGAGCAGTGCAAAACAGCTAAAAGGAAATGGGAAGATGCCCTATAGAGAGATCTTTCTATTTAAGCTAAACTTAAGGATAGCAAACAGTTTTGGCACATAGCCAAGGGAACTAAGAACCAAATAATTGAAGAAGGGCTCCATATTCAACCACAATCATGGGTACTTCACTTTAGTTTACGGTATTCGGATCAGTTCAATATCCAGAGGCGGAAAATTATAGTGATCGTTCTGCGATATTTTGAAATGTGTTCTGCCGACCAGATTGTTTTTAGTTTGGATGACACTAGGATGGCCCCCACCACATTAAAAAAGAACAAAGCACTGGGTCTCAACAAAATACCAGGTGACCTCTACCTATCAGAGCCAGAAGAGTGAAGTGTTATTTTAAATCAAAGTTTCAACGTAATTCTAAAGGGGGCAGAGGTATGTGATTTCTGGTTGGGAGCAGAGGTGGTCCCGTATTAAAAAAGGAGACAAAGGGGACCCTTCAAACTACAGGCCCATAAGCATAATCGACATTTCACAGAAATTGTTTTGCAGGCATCTGTTAGAGAGGCTACAAGATGGAATACGGAACAGTCTCTATCACTCTTACAAGCTGGATTTAGAGAGAACACGAGTACTATCAATCAAGTATCTAGGTTCTTATTTATTTTATGGAAGTATGTGACCATCAAAAGAGAACACAAATATGTAGTATTCATAGATGTGCAAGCAGCTTTTGATCTTGTCCCCAGAGGAAATTGTGGTTAGTCCTTGAGCCGAACATATTGCATACTATAATAAGGCTCCACACAAACAATTATGCTCAAGTAAGAGAGTTGGAAGGGGGAGCTGACTGAACATTTTAGGGTTGACATGGGAGGGAGACAAGGCTGTGTACTAGCACCAACCCTGTTCACCCTATACATTAATGGGTTAATAGAATTTCTGGTTGACTGTAATGGCAACTCCCCTGTGATTGCAAGGCAGAAAGTCTTGTAATTGTTATCTGCGGATGACACTCTATTAGTGTCCTGTGAAAAATTTGGGTTGGAAGTTGTTGGAAATTGGGGTCTCTAGTTGGCAATGGCTGGCGCCACTGTCCAAATAGGGACCCTTCTCCCCAAGTCAGGGCAAGTGGGCTTCCCCCTTTGATTACCCCTGCTCAACCCTGTGGTAACGTAGCACGAGCAGCTAGGCCTATCTCAGAGGCAGTGTGTGAAGCATTTATGACCATGCACAATAAGGCAGTAACGACACCACAAAAGGACACAACTCAAGTAGGTATAGAAAAAAATAGTATCTTTATCTAAGGTTTGGTACGAGACTCTCAAAAGCGTTTTAACCAGTAATCAGGCATGTAAATCACTAGGGACTTAAAAAGGCAATACGTGGCGCTGACTGAGTTCAAGTCCTGGGTCTACGCGACCCGTTGCGCACCAGATACCTGCCGTTGGACGGGGACCCAGCACGTAGCTTCTTGAAGAAGCGGAGACGGTGACAGGCGGACTCCCACCGACCACAGTTCTCGATGGCAGTGGTCCGCAAAGTGCACTCGCAACGATTCGGGCACTCCGGGACAGGCGGGCCCTCAGCGGCAGCAGCACGCGGCTGCGGCGGCCCGGGCTGGTGGTGGCGATGACTCTCGTTGTGCAGCTCCATGGTGGGCTCGCGACAGCAGCAGCGCTCTCCTAGCTGCGGCGGCCCACAGGACGATTCACGGTGGTGTAAGGTTGACAAAGACGTGGGCACTCAGCGGCAGCAGCTCTCTCTTACCTGCGGCGGCCCACAGGACAAATCCCAATGATGCAAAGTTAGCAAGGGTGCGAGCACTCAGCGGTGGCAGCTCTCTCTTAGCTGCGGCGGCTCACAGGCCAAATCACGATGATGCACAGTTAGCAAGGGTGCGAGCACTCCGCGGCAGCAACTCTCTCTTAGCTGCGGCGGCTCACAGGACAAATCACGAGGATGCAAAGTTAGCAAGGGTGCGAGCACTCAGCGGCGGCAGCTCTCTCTTAGCTGCGGCGGCTCACAGGTCAAATCACGATGATGCACAGTTAGCAAGGGTGCGAGCACTCCGCGGCAGCAACTCTCTCTTAGCTGCGGCGGCTCACAGGACAAATCACGGTGATGCTAAGTTAGCAACGGTGCGAGTACTCAGCGGCGGCAGCCCTCTCTTGGCTGCGGCGGCCCACAGGACAAATCTCGGTGATGCAACGTTAGCAACGGTGCGAGCGCTCAGCGGCGGCAGATCCCTCTTAGCTGCGGCGGCTCAAAGGACAATCCACGATGTTGCACAATTAACACGAGTGCGGGCATCCAGCGGCGGCAGCTCTTTTAGCTGCGGCCGCCCGCAAGGTTGCAGCGAAGGGTCTGAAAATTCAAAATCAGGTGGGCACTCAATGGCAGAAGCTCTCTTAGCTCCGGCGGCCCACACAGTTTCAGCGCAGGTTCTGCAGGTTCAAATTTAAGGCAGGCACTCAGCGGCGGCAGCTCTCTCTTAGCTGCGGCGGCCCACACAGTTTCAGCGCAGGTTCTGCAGGTTCAAATTTAAGGCGGGCACTCAGCGGCGGCAGCTCTCTCTTAGCTGCGGCGGCCCACACAGAGTTCACAAAGGTTACCAGTCCGCGTTCCTCACAGTAGAACTAGAGGTTCCGGATTACTCGACGGAGGCCTCACCTGCAAGTAGAATTCCTAGCGAAGGAATTCGGGCGGCTGATGGGGTGAAGTCTAATGTCCCTGAGACTTCAGCAGGAGGCGCTCTCAATTCAGGCCCTTGGGTAGTTTCTTCAGCAAGCTTGGTGAAAGTTTCAAAGTCCTTTCCTCTGTCCGCTCGGACAGAGTTTCGTCTTGACATCCAGAAGGAACACACCTGAAACAGGATTCAGCGCAGCGCTTTATACCTAAAAGTCTTTGTTCTCTGCAGTCACAAATCACTGCATCCAGTCAGAACCAGTTCGGTGGGGTCAGGGAGCACTTGGTTTACGAGGCGACATCCTGCCCTTTGGGAATCTGGGGGTCTGCTATCAGACGCCCAGTGGGAGATGCAGCCATCATTCACCTTGCCAGGCACAACCCTGCTCGGATCAAAGAGTCACCACTCCCCATACTCTAAATGCCGATCTCTCTCTCCAGCCAGGTCTGACCCAGCTGGCCCTGCTGCTCCAAAACCAGACGGCCAATACACACGCTAGCAAAAGCCTACAGGAAAGCTTCAGACCAGAAAATACCTCGTTTCTAGTAGAGGCATTTTCGAACACGGGCTACGCTAATAATCCTTACTAGAAGATGCATCTCCATGTTCTGAGTTTAAACATATCAAATTCGACGTTCCTATCAGGTTCCTGGGGGCAGGGAGGATTAAGGCATGCAATACTCAGCCTGCACATTCTGGCCTATGAGAACGGGTGGCCTCGCAATAGTAAACAGTGAAATGGAGGGTCACTCGCTATTAGAACAGGCTACACAGACATACTTTCAAAGCTGCTTCGGTGGGTAGCGCAAATAGCGCTGCCGGCCCACCAGCAGTATTTGGTCAACCAGCCCTGGGCGCACGCAGTGCACTGATACTAGGGACTGACAGGTAAACCAAACGAGCCCATTATGATTATTCCAATTCATACAGTTATCTTTACACAGGGAGCATTCGCGCTGTGTCACTGATTGGCAGTGGCACAGTGCCCAGAGCATCTAAATCCAGCCAACATAAAAGGTCAGAAGAGAAAAGAGGAAGGGAGACCCGCGCCAATGATGCCAGGTCTAACACACGTCCCCTCCAGCTGAAATGTGGGGAGAACTAACCATTCCGTTGGGAGTTCTCACCACTAAGGCGGAAAAACCTGGACAGACCGTCAGCATTGGCGTGCTCTGTACCAGGGCGGTGTTCCACCGTGAAATCCATACCCTGTAGGGAAATAGACCACCTCAACAACTTGGGATTCTCACCCCTCATATGCATCAACCATCTAAGGGGCCTGTGGTCTGTCTGAACTCGGAAGTGAGTCCCAAACAAATATGGCCTCAGGTTCTTCAGCGCCCAGACCACAGCAAATGCCTCATGCTCAATTGCACTCCACCTCTGTTCCCGGGGAAGTAACCTCCTGCTTAGGAAGGCTACCGGTCGGTCTAGTCCCTCCTCATTGATCTGTGACAGAACAGCCCCTATACCATGCTCTGAGGCGTCTGTCTGGACAACAAATTCCTTTGGAAAGTCGGGCGCCTGAAGCACGGGTGCAGTGCACATGGCAGTCTTCAGGGCGTCAAAAGCGTTCTGACAGGTGTCAGTCCAGTTTACCTTCTTTGGCTGCTTCTTAGAAGTCAGCTCAGTCAAGGGTGCAACAATGTTACCATATCCTTTGACAAACCTCCTGTAGTACCCGTGAGTCCTGAGAAGGCTCTCACCTGCGTCTGAGTCTGGGGGTTCCCACGCCAGGATAGTTTCAATCTTGGGCTGAAGGGGCACCACCTGGCCGCTCCTACCTGGTGCCCCAAATACACTACAGAACCCTGCCCAATCTGGCACTTACTGGCTTTGATTGTGAGGCCTGCCTTCCGCAGTGCCATCAATACCTCCCAGAGGTGGCGCAGGTGGTCCTCCCAAGAGGAGCTAAACACCGCAATGTCATCCAGGTAGGCGGCACTGAAGTCTTCCAGCCCAACCAACACCCTGTTGACCAGCCTCTGAAAGGTGGCTGGGGCATTCTTCATTCCAAAGGGCATCACCCGGAACTGGTAGTGCCCATCGGGTGTGGAGAAGGCTGACCTCTCCTTTGCCCCCTCGGTCAAGGTGATCTGCCAATACCCAGACGTCAAATCAAATGTGCTGAGGTATTTGGCAGCACTAACCGATCTATGAGCTCATCAGCTCTGGGGATGGGGTGCGCGTCACTCTTCGTGACTGAATTGAGGCCCCGATAGTCCACGCAGAACCAAAGTTCGGGGGTGGTACCAGGCGCTGCAGCTTTTGGTACCAGGACCACTGGGCTGGACCAAGGACTGCTAGAGGACTCAATCACCCCAAGGGCAAACATTTTGGTAACCTCATCCTTAATGTAGGCCCTTACCCGGTCAGTCACTCGGTAAGCCTTGTGCTTAATGGGAGGACTGTCCCCGGTGTCCACGTCATGGACACACCAATCAGTGACACTAGGTACCAGGGAGAACAGATCACTGAATTGCCCCACCAGGTGGCGACAATCACCCTGCTGCTCAGGGGTCAGTGTGGTGGAGAGGACCACACCCTCCACTGACCCATCTCGCTCCCCTGCACACAGGAGGTCAGGAAGGAGCTCGCTCTCCTCCTCCATCCCAGCATCTGTGGCCAGAAGCAGGCCCACTTCAGACCTCTCAAAGTGGGACTTCAGGCAGTTAACATGCAGGACCCGCAAGGGGTTCCTGGGAGACTGCAAGTCCACCACGTAGGTAACCGGACTCTTGCGCTCCACCACCTCAAAGGGGCCAGTCCACTTATCCTGGAGCGCACAGGGCTCCACCGGGGCTATGACCCAAACCTTCTGTCCAGGCTGAAACTCGATCAGAGTGGCATTCTGATCGTGCCAGCGTTTCAACTCTTCCTGGCTGGTTTGCCTCAGCAAGTTTCCTGAAACGCCGAGTCTGGTTCCTGAAGGCCAGCATGTAACTAAACACATCCTGGGGAGGTTTCCTGGGAGATTGCTCCCAGCCTTCCTTGACCAGGCTCAGAGGCCCTCTTACCGGGTGACCATAGAGCAGCTCAAAGGGACTGAACCCTAAGGACTTCTGTGGCACCTCACGGTAAGCAAACAACAGGCATGGTAAGAGGACATCCCACTTACGCCTCATGGGCTCGCCTAGGCCCATAATCATGCCCTTAAGGGTCCGGTTGAATCTCTCAACCAGCCCATTACCCTGGGGGTGGTAAGGAGTGGTGAACTTATACGTTACCCCACACTCCTCCCACAGAGACTTCATGTACTTGGAGATGAAGTTAGTTCCCCTATCGGACACCACCTCCCTGGGGAATCCCACACGGGAGAAAATCCCCATCAGTGCCCGTCCCACCACGGGGGCCATCACTGTCCTGAGCGGGATGGCCTCAGGGTACCGGGTGGCATGGTCCACCAAGACCAGGATGAACCTGTTGCCCATGGCTGTCTTGGGATCCAGAGGCCCCACAATATCAATGCCCACTCTTTCGAATGGGGTGCTCACCACGGGAAAGGGCTGTAGTGGGGCCTTAATCTTCCCCCCTCTTCCCACTTGCCTGGCAAGTCTCACACGTTCTGCAGTGAGCATCGGAGCTCCTGCACATCTGGGGCCAATAGAAGTGGGTGACCAGCCTCTCAAAGGTCTTGGTCTGCCCCAAATGTCCGGCCAGTGGCACATCATGAGCCAACCCCAGTAGGAAGGTCCTGAAGCTCTGGGGTACCACACGCACACGGGCTGACCCAGGCTCAGCAACCTTAGGCTCGCTGTAAAGGAGGTCGTTCTCCCAATAGATCCAATGTGACCCTGTCTGGTCACCTACTGCCTGGGCGGCGGCCTGTCGCCGCACCCCCTAAAAAAAAGGGCAGGTTCTCTGCTGCTCGCAAAATTCCTCCCTGGAGGGCCCCCCTTCCTGCTGCCAATGGGTCAGCTCCGGTAGGTCCCCGAGTTCGGCCACTTGTTCCCTTGTAGGTGCCAGGGCATCCCCCTCAAGGTCTGCTCCCTCCGGGACCGTGGGAACCGTGGGGGCCGGTTTCCCGCGCCCCCTAACCCTTCTCTTTGAGGCAGGTGCCTGGGCCATACTTTCAGGCTCCAGACCCTCCTGAACATCCTTCTGAGCTGTCATGGACCGAGTGGTCACACACGCCCACTGAGGCAACCGCAACATTTCCAAATGAGACTTTCTCTCCACCGTAGCCCACGGGGAGTTATCCAGATCGTTGCCCAACAGACAGTCTACAGGCATGGTGGCCCTCACAGCTACTTGAAGAGTTCCTGTGACCCCCCCCCCACTCGAAGGGAACCTGAGCCACTTCACACTGGCTCTCTGAGTTGTCTGCTGACACTACGGGGCAGAATGCATGGGGACAACTTGCTCTTTGGACACCAACTAGGAGCTGACAGCAGTCACACTAGCTCCGGTGTCCCTGAGAGCCTCCACCCTATGGCCATTGATGGTCACCCACTGCCGGTACTTCTCAGTGTTGGTCGGCAGTGTGGGGTTAGGGACCTTCTCGAAGTCCCCTAGCGAGACAAGGGTTAACTCTACGGGATCCCATCCACCTTGGACCTCCATTTCCTCCCCCCCCCCAGGGCTACACTGGCAATCTGGCGGGATGGTGCACGGGGTGGTGCATGAGGGGATGCATTGGGGTCCCTCTGGGGACACTGGGGATCATAATACCGGTGGCCCACTTGACCACACTTGAAACAAGTAAGGGGCCCCCTATGAACAGGCCTACCTGTCGGGGACACTGGCTTCTTCTCAGGGGGAGGCTGGGACACCACTGCTTGGTTCCCTTGGGAATTACTTTGGGGGCCTCTCTGGAACTCCCTCTGTTTACCCTTGTCCCCCCCCACTTTTCTGCTGGGGACCCTGCCCACCTCGGGCGAAGTCTCCCACAAAACCTTTGCGGACCCGGGTGCTCACCCAGTGGTCCGCCTCCTCAGCAAGCTTCCTAGGGTTAGTCAGCTTGCTATCAATCAGGTGCTGGCGTAGCTTTGGAAAACAGTTACTGGACAAATGCTCCCACGCAAACAAATCATACAATTGCTCGAAAGTTTCCACTTTGCTACCTTTACCCAGCGATCCATTGCGCGGCAGAAAAAAGACACATATTCAACCCACGTGGTACCCTCTAACTTCTTACAGGTCCTAAACCTCTGCCTGTACATTTCTGGGGTCAAACCATAACGGGTCATCAAAGCTTCTTTCATATGGGCATACACCATCCTGCTCTCCTCAGGCAGGTCCAACAGGGTATCCCTACCATCACTCACAAAGCGCCCCCACAATCCCGCTCCCCAATCCTGCTCAGGGATCCGGTGGGACACCATTGCTATCTCATATGCGGCAAACCATTACCCAATATCCTCACTCTTGTGAAAATCCTTAATGACATCCTTAGGAATATAAACTCTACTCTCAGGAGTTACTAACGGTATGCTGCCACCAGAGGGGGAGACCGGGACACTCCTCGCCCTGATCTCTATCTTCCTCAACATTCTCTCATGTTCCATTCTCATTTTCTCAAGTTCAAATGACAAACGATTTTTCTCAATGTCTAACTTCTTACTCTCAAGGTCCTTCTGACCTTCCAATTTAGCCATCTCCAAACTATGCCTCCTATCTCTCTTCCTGTCCTCCAGCTCTTCTGGGGTCAGGCTCCTTTGGGATACACTAGTACCTGGATTGGAGGGTGTTCTATCTCCCCCCCCCCTCTACTGCATCATCCGGCTGCCCTCCAGCATTCTCTTCCTCATCCACAGCGGACTCTCTCGCTTCCCACCAGGCCTTCAGTGCCTTGTAGTACTCCTCCTCCTCCGCGAAGAGCCTACAAAATGACTTCAGCTGTTTGGCAGTATAGGTATCTAATCTTCCCTCCTCAAAGGCGAGATCCTCCGATTTCGGAGGTTGGCCTTCCCATATTAGCAGTACTCATGGCTGCGATCAACAATTCAATACTAAACAACCACCTAAACAAAATTCGGAGAGGAAAAAAAAAATCCGCACGTGTCTGCGCTTTGGTCTGTACTCACTAGTGGTGTCTACCAGTTATTGTACGTGGATCATAAATGCAAGTTCTGATCCTCACCGCTGACCGCCAATGTTGGAAATGGGGGTCTCTAGTTGGCAATGGCTGGCGCCACTGTCCAAATAGGGACCCTTCTCCCCAAGTCAGGGCAAGTGGGCTTCCCCTTTGATAACCCCTGCTCAACCCTGTGGTAACGTAGCACGAGCAGCTAGGCCTATCTCAGAGGCAGTGTGTGAAGCATTTATGACCATGCACAATAAGGCAGTAACAACACCACAAAAGGACACAACTCAAGCAGGTATAGAAAAAAATAGCATCTTTATCTAAGGTTTGGTACGAGACTCTCAAAAGCGTTTTAACCAGTAATCAGGCATGTAAATCACTAGGGACTTAAAAAGGCAATACGTGTTCACCAGAACGTGGCGCTGACTGAGTTCAAGGCCTGGGTCTACGCGACCCGTTGCGCACCAGATACCTGCCGTTAGACGGGGACCCAGCACGTAGCTTCTTGAAGAAGCGGAGACGGTGACAGGCGGACTCCCAGCGACCACAGTTCTCGATGGCAGTGGTCCGCAAAGTGCACTCGCAACGGTTCGGGCACTCCGGCACAGGCGGGGCCTCAGCGGCAGCAGCACGCGGCTGCGGCGGCCCGGGCTGGTGGTGGCGATGACTCTCGTTGTGCAGCTCCGTGGTGGGCTCGCGGCGGCAGCAGCGCTCTTCTAGCTGCGGCGGCCCACAGGACGATTCACGGTGGTGCAAGGTTGACAAAGACGTGGGCACTCAGCGGCAGCAGCTCTCTTAGCTGCGGCGGCCCACAGGACAAATCCCAATGATGCAAAGTTAGCAAGGGTGCGAGCACTCAGCGGCGGCAGCTCTCTCTTAGCTGCGGCGGCTCACAGGTCAAATCACGAGGATGCAAAGTTAGCCAGGGTGCGAGCACTCAGCGGCGGCAGCTCTCTCTTAGCTACGGCGGCTCACAGGCCAAATCACGATGATGCACAGTTAGCAAGGGTGCGAGCACTCCCCGGCAGCAACTCTCTCTTAGGTGCGGCGGCTCACAGGACAAATCACGAGGATGCAAAGTTAGCAACGGTGCGAGCACTCAGCGGCAGCAACTCTCTCTTAGCTGCGGCGGCTCACAGGACAAATCACTGTGATGCCAAGTTAGCAAGGGTGCGAGCACTCAGCGGTGGCAGCCCTCTCTTGGCTGCGGCGGCCCACAGGACAAATCTCGGTGATGCAACGTTAGCAACGGTGCGAGCGCTCAGCGGCAGCAGCTCCCTCTTAGCTGTGGAGGCTCAAAGGACAATCCACGATGTTGCACAATTAACACGAGTGCGGGCATCCAGCGGCGGCAGCTCTCTTAGCTGCGGCGGCCCCGCAAGGTTGCAGCGAAGGGTCTGAGGATTCAAAATCAGGCGGGCACTCAGCGGCGGCAGCTCTCTTAGCTGCGGCGGCCCACACAGTTTCAGCGCAGGTTCTGCAGGTTCAAATTTAAGGCGGGCACTCAGCGGCGGCAGCTCTCTCTTAGCTGCGGTGGCCCACACACAGAGTTCACAAAGGTTACCAGTCCGCGTTCCTCACAGTAGAACTAGAGGTTCCGGATTACTCGACGGAGGCCTCACCTGCAAGTAGAATTCCTAGCGAAGGAATTCGGGCGGCTGATGGTCGGAACGTTTGAGCCAATCAAACACTCACCCCCAGTCAACTGATCTGGGTTTAATCCATCATCATTCTTTAGCTCACTCCACCACCCCAGTTCAGACATGGCCAAATGCAAATCAGTCTGACCCTGTGCCTCATGGGAACAGTCCAGCCCGAACTGCCAAGCCATGTCTTCCCTGGACCGGAAACAAGCATCCTAGGACCGGTTTCTGGCATTCCAGCCATCATCAGCCAGGCTTGCTTGAATCCAGTGGCAAAGTGAGCAAGGGACCCACGTCTGGGCATACCCCCGCCAACTTAGGGCGAACAAAGCGATACAAAAGGGGATGATGGACGGCCATGTCTGAACTGGGGTGGTGGAGTGAGCTAAAGAATGATGATGGATTAAACCCAGATCAGTTGACTGGGGGTGAGTGTTTGATTGGCTCAAACGTTCCGTCCATCATCCCCTTTTGTATCGCTTTGTTCGCCCTAAGTTGGCGGGGGTATGCCCAGACGTGGGTCCCTTGCTCACTTTGCCACTGGATTCAAGCAAGCCTGGCTGATGACGGCTGGAATGCCAGAAACCGGTCCTAGGATGCTTGTTTCCGGTCCAGGGAAGACATGGCTTGGCAGTTCGGGCTGGACTGTTCCCATGAGGCACAGGGTCAGACTGATTTGCATATGGCCATGTCTGAACTGGGGTGGTGGAGTGAGCTAAAGAATGATGATGGATTAAACCCAGATCAGTTGACTGGGGGTGAGTGTTTGATTGGCTCAAACGTTCCGTCCATCATCCCCTTTGTATCGCTTTGTTCGCCCTAAGTTGGCGGGGGTATGCCCAGACGTGGGTCCCTTGCTCACTTTGCCACTGGATTCAAGCAAGCCTGGCTGATGACGGCTGGAATGCCAGAAACCGGTCCTAGGATGCTTGTTTCCGGTCCAGGGAAGACATGGCTTGGCAGTTCGGGCTGGACTGTTCCCATGAGGCACAGGGTCAGACTGATTTGCATATGGCCATGTCTGAACTGGGGTGGTGGAGTGAGCTAAAGAATGATGATGGATTAAACCCAGATCAGTTGACTGGGGTTGAGTGTTTGATTGGCTCAAACGTTCCGTCCATCATCCCCTTTTGTATCGCTTTGTTCGCCCTAAGTTGGTGGGGGTATGCCCAGACGTGGGTCCCTTGCTCACTTTGCCACTGGATTCAAGCAAGCCTGGCTGATGACGGCTGGAATGCCAGAAACCGGTCCTAGGATGCTTGTTTCCGGTCCAGGGAAGACATGGCTTGGCAGTTCGGGCTGGACTGTTCCCATGAGGCACAGGGTCAGACTGATTTGCATATGGCCATGTCTGAACTGGGGTGGTGGAGTGAGCTAAAGAATGATGATGGATTAAACCCAGATCAGTTGACTGGGGGTGAGTGTTTGATTGGCTCAAACGTTCCGTCCATCATCCCCTTTTGTATCGCTTTGTTCGCCCTAAGTTGGCGGGGGTATGCCCAGACGTGGGTCCCTTGCTCACTTTGCCACTGGATTCAAGCAAGCCTGGCTGATGACGGCTGGAATGCCAGAAACCGGTCCTAGGATGCTTGTTTCCGGTCCAGGGAAGACATGGCTTGGCAGTTCGGGCTGGACTGTTCCCATGAGGCACAGGGTCAGACTGATTTGCATATGGCCATGTCTGAACTGGGGTGGTGGAGTGAGCTAAAGAATGATGATGGATTAAACCCAGATCAGTTGACTGGGGGTGAGTGTTTGATTGGCTCAAACGTTCCGTCCATCATCCCCTTTTGTATCGCAGTGGGAGATGGAGCCATCATTCACCTTGCCAGGCACGGCCCTGCTCGGATCAAAGAGTCACCCCTCCCCATACTCTAAATGCCAATCTCTCTCTCCAGCCAGGTCTGACCCAGCTGGCCCTGCTGCTCCAAAACCAGACGGCCAATACACACGCTAGCAAAAGCCTACAGGAAAGCTATAGACCAGAAAATACCTCGTTTCTAGTAGAGGCATTTTCGAACACGTGCTACGCTAATAATCCTTACTAGAAGATGCATCTCCATGTTCTGAGTTTAAACATATCAAATTCGACGTTCCTATCAGGTTCCTGGGGGCAGGGAGGATTAAGGCATGCAATACTCAGCCTGCACATTCTGGCCTATGAGAACGGGTGGCCTCGCAATAGTAAACAGTGAAATGGAGGGTCACTCGCTATTAGAACAGGCTACACAGACATACTTTCAAAGCTGCTTCAGTGGGTAGTGCAAATCAGCGCTGCCGGCCCACCAGCAGTATTTGGTCTACCAGCCCTGGGCACACGCAGTGCACTGATACTAGGGACTGACAGGTAAACCAAACGAGCCCATTATGATTATTCCAAGTCATACAGTTATCTTTACACAGGGAGCATTCGCGCTGTGTCACTGATTGGCAGTGGCACAGCGCCCAGAGCATCTAAATCCAGCCAACATAAAAGGTCAGAAGAGAAAAGAGGAAGGGAGACCCGCGCCAATGATGCCAGGTCTAACAGAAGTCAACATAGCGAAAACAAAATTTATGAGTTTTAACCCTTTTAGACCCTTTAGCGGTAAGGTCGAACTGGGCAACATTTATTTAGAGCAAGTGAAGCAATTTGACTATTTGGGTGTCAGGTTCTCAAACACACCATCATGGACCACGCAAATATCCAAGAGTCAGCTGGCACTACAAAACGTAAGTTTTGATTTATCCAAAAGGTTAAAAACATCAGATTTCAGGTCAGTTCTATCGACAATTGAAATCTATTGGGCAAAAGGTATTGGACCAGCGTTGTATGGCACTGAAATATGGGGTCTGAGTAACTTAGGGGGCATTGAAAAAGCAGAGAATACCTTCATGAGATCTGTGCTTGCACTTCTTCAGAATGCTCCCTTAAGCCCAATACGATTGGATCTTGATTTAAAAAATATAGCATTTGTGGTTGCATTTCGACAGTTAGCCTTCTCGATTAGAATATGGACTAACAACTCACCACTCTTGCTGCGACAATCATTCTGTGAGATAATTGTGCTTGACACTAAAGGAATTATACCATGGCTTAAATATGTCAAGAAATGGCTAATTAGTCTAGGGATGATTGAATTGTGGTCAATCCTGAGCACATCCAGGAGAAATCTCTAATTCCTGTTAAAAAGTGATATTGGGACCACATAAATGAAAAATGGTATGCCATAAAACTGCAGGGGGGTTAAATGGCAGATTTTTGGATTTTAAGGATAAAATGAATTGTGAGGATTGTTTAAATCGCAGTGAGCCCCCTCAGGCCAAATATTTGTATTTGGAATTTAGATACAACATTTTGCATCTAAATGACTACCGCAGCAGATGGACGAATTGTAACATTTCTTCCTTTTGCCCTGTATGTTTGGTTAATCCTGAAATATTAGATCATTTTTAGTTTTTCTGTCCAAAGTACATTGCTATCAGGAAAACATTACTAATCCTGGTCTGTCAAATTTTATCTATAAGACACTTGAAGGATACTGTTAGAATCCTTAAGAGCGATAGCACGGACTGATTAGTGTTTGCCTTGTCTAGGTATCTGCTGTATGCCTGGTAGCTGAGATACAAATTTGGGAGACAAGTTTCTAGGCCATGAATTTGACTATCCTATTTTAGTGAACTGTATCTCCCTTGTCCCTTTTAAGGGAATTATTATAGTTATAGGAAATCTGTAAGATGTTGAAGGCTTATAAGTACATTTTGACTGCTGCTAAAACTAAATGCACCTGCACTTCATGGCCCCACAGGATAATACTGAGGGGTCAACTATAATTGCCTTGTCTGCAATATTGTGGTGCTGAGATACATTATTTGGAAATAGCTTACATCATCAGGAGATGTGATCAAAATGTAAAAGATGTATGCCCTTTATGTTATACCTAGAGGGTAACTAGACACACATTAAAATAGGCAGTCCCTGCTGGGCTGCCCACAAATTATACTTCTGTTGAAATGCTAGCACATATGCACTTTAGGCACAAAGAGATTGGCGAGATTGTAACCTGACGTTAAAATGTATGTTTAAAGCTATTTTATGGATTCTAAGGATTTTATGATGATTGTATTTATGTGATGTACTTGTATGGTTTTCTTAAAAAACAAAACAAATAAAGATTATATAATCTTTATCTGTTTTGTTTGTATATATATATATATATATATATATATTTACATACACACACACAGTGGATGTGGGTAATGATAGTTAGGACCAAGTTTCCGTGGGAAATATATTTTTGGGGTTGCAAATAACTTTGGCGCCATTTGACGAATCTTCATGAAACTTCAAAAAAAAATCCCATGCATGTCAGTTCCTTCCTGGAAAGTTTTGGGATGATCCATTGAGCGGGCACTGAGAAAATAGTGGGCAAGGGGGCAGAAAACGCATTTCACCCTGCAATTTTCAATAGGAAAATGTAACAACAGTAGAAATAAACGGCTTAACTGATTTACACCAAATTTGGCAGAAAGCTGAATCTTGACCAAGACAGCATGCTTTTTGTTATTTGGTGTAAATCCATTCAGTAGTTTTTGAGAACTGAAGTTTAAAAATGTATGTATATTTCAAGCCACAGAGGATCTGTGGACCTGACAGATCAAAAGATGATAACCGATTGGCTGCTATCAACATCAACAAATATGTTGCGGGCAGCCATTCCAGGAGTTGGTGACTCAGTCCCTGTCCTGAAAAAAGCATTTAAAAACGTATAGGAGGGGGGTAGGGATACCTTGACACCTTTGGTCTGTGGAGGGGGTCCCATAGGAACACCTTTTGGGTCCAAAAGCATAATTTTTTTTAACTTTACCGGGGATCCCGTGAGAAACCGGGGATCCACTGCAAAAGTTTTTGTAACCGGTGGGGGGGAGGGGATATGGGCAAGCTCCCGTCCTTTTCAAATAAAACCCCTACGGGTGTGAGCGCATCATTTTTTCATCGTGGGAACCCCATCCACCAAGGCTGGCTGAATTTTTGGGGATGGGGGACCCCCACCCCAAACCGGGTGAGGTCAGGCCTTTGAGGGTCCCGAACTCAAGGTCCTGGCCTCACACCACCAGAAATACTTTTATCCAGCGGCAGTGTCTACCCGGAGAGGTCCACGATGAACTGTCAGGGCCGTACACTGCTGATAAACTCAGAGAGTAGCTGCAACAGCGACCCTACTGACAGCATTCGCTCAACAGCAACTGCTTGATTCTGTGTCCATGCTCGTCTGCTCATGTGCTTGTGCACTACGTTCACTGAGTACTTCGTGCCTCCTTACAATATTTTTTAAGTCCATTAAGGCCTTAATCAAAGCACAAGGAGAAGAAAGGGCATAATTTGTTCACAGGGGGCAAAAAGGCTGCTCAAATTAGACAAAATTGATATCCCCGAAAAATGAGATGGGGGCGTTGGGGCTAAATCTAGTGAAATAGCATTTTATCTCCAGGGAATCTCTTATGATTTATTTATGGAGTGCCCTGCAGTTTGATCAAGGCCCAAGCAGAAGTTGCAGGTGTGCAGTGTTTCACCAGTAGGTCTTCTGTAACGAGAATAGGCAAGCCTGCAACTACTGCTTGTGACTGGAGTCTGTGTTAAAACTCCTAAATGTACTAGGAATGGGGAAACTACAGTCAGGGTTTGAGAAGGGAGACCAATTGTTTGAGTAAGAGTGGGGATGACTGCTGACATCCCTAGCTCAGGAATTCAGGGAACCTGCCTGCCACTGCTGCAAATGGATTTTGAAAATGATTCCTAGGGCGCTAAACCAGCTTTACGAAGAGTGGTAAAGGCAAGAAAAACGTACTTCTGGGGACAGACGGCGGGTGCCAGAGACAAGCAAACGTGAGGTAGAGCTCCATGCACGGGGATCGTCACAGGGCAACCTCAGGGAGGTTTATAAACCGCAGAATGGTGAAGAGGAAGGGAAACGGGGAGTCGTTTATTGGAATCGGCCTGGGAGGTAGAGGTTTGGGGTGATGTTGGGGCCTGGGTCGGGCCAATATAATGTTTTCCTTTTATAACTTATGTTGGGGTACCACCAATCATAACACTGTAATCTGCCAATCTCATAATGAATACTGCTGCGGGAATCTCAATAAAAAGACAAAAACCTAGAAATCCAAAATTATGGATTCCTGGAGGACTGTAAATGACTGTGGGGAAAGAGTCTTTTCTGCTGAACGTTGTAGTACTCAAGAGACTGCATCAGCAGTTTGACCCTGTCAAAACTGCAGGCTAATGTTCTGAGCCATATTCAAGTATTCTTGTTATCTTTACGAAATTCAATCGCTTATTGTTAGTAACAGAGGACCCTTAGCTCATCCCTGAAGTTTCTTTCTGTTTCTGCCCACAGCTGGTTTATGAATTCTTTCTCCGCTTCCTGGAGAGCCCTGACTTTCAGCCATCTGTTGCAAAGAGATATGTGGACCAGAAATTCGTCATGACGGTAAGCAGAATAGTGCATAATATTTCTCAGATGCTCTGTCGGTGTCACTATACAATCATCTCTAGCGTTCATTTGGAGTACTGAGTAAAAACTATATTCAGAAGTCATGTTTTACGACTGTTGTCCGTCCTGCTGGCACCTTCATGAGGGGCATTCTTTGTTTTTTGTTTTGTTTTGCTTTTTAATAGCCTAGGAACAATGGCAAAGGTTAGCTTTGATGCTGTTCAAAGTGAAAGACTCCTTAAGAGACACTTTGGTCAGTGATGACTGGCAAACTCTTTAACTCGTGGGATATTATGGGCTGCCCAAACAGTGGCACCTGGTGATCTTTGAAGAGTTGGGGGTTTAGGACTCTGCACTAAATTTCCTGTGTAAGTGAGCATAATGAGCGAGTCCAGGTCCTTTCAGAGGCTCCCAGGGACTCTCCGCACAAAACAATTTTGTAAACATTGGGAGAAATTATGCTTTGTGATGGATACTTCTAACAGATTCCTCACCTTAGAATAATCCCCAGGCACCAGACTAGTTTCGGAGAAGTTTGTATCAGTGCATCTGCACGACAATAGCTGACTTTCAGCGTCTGACTCCATAACACCTCGGCAGTGAGGAATGGAGCTGCACATAAGCACCACCCCTTTGTGCTGAAGTCAGTTCCTTTATTTGTGCGCCTTACGATGCGGATCTTAAAGCTTCGCTTCCACCTTGTTGGTCTTCTGATGACTCTTAATGGACTCTAGAACAGTGTACTAGCCCAAAAAAGACAGAATTCAAGCCGTGCCACAACTGCAGGAAATAAATGTCTGTCGCAGACCCACGCAAGGTATGCCTTTGGCGTTTGGGCTTAGGACATAACTAAGTCATCTGGTAAATGTGCCCAAATGCATCCAAAGTTGATTTGAGACTAGTAGATGAAGTTGTATATCACTGAACACAAGAAGAAGCCATGGTGTTTGCTCAGGTCCTGCTCCAAGTCATGGTTCCAGTCACGGAGCCATTTCCTGAGACCTCTTTACTTCCCGTCCAAAGTCTTCAGGTAAGTACAAGTCCAAGCACAAGCATAAGAGAGCGAAGTGAGACTCAAACCGAGCCTCGAACCGAGCTTGCCACTTTGGCTCCAAAGAGAAAGCACAAGGGTGTCTAGATGTAGGATGCACTACCTTAAGGTCCCGGGCCTTGGATCCGATTATTCATTTGACCCTCACAGATACTCTGATGGCTACCTGGTCGAAGTCATACTCTTGTATGCTAATTTGCCAGCAGATGGCCAGGTAACATATGCCGGTGCCCTGTGATGCAGATTTTTTCAGCAGGCACCCTGGTTTGGAGAATCTATTGCACAGACCTTAACCTTTAAGGTGAATCCTAATTCAGTTTTTGTGAATCTCCACCATGATTTCTCAGTCGGACGCAGCAACCCATCCCTGCACCCCGACCACCCCACCCATCGATAGAGGATCGAAAAGAATTGATGCCTTGGCAAATGTAGGTCCTTCTTGACAAAACAATTTTTTAAGCAATTCCAAAAAATCAGAAGCTATTCAAGGGCTATTCTAGGGTGGTACACATAGACAGAGACAGCCTTTCTATCCAGTGATGCAGAAGACATCCCAATCTTTTCTGGGACATAGACTTGGAACTGGCAGACAATGCATAGTTGAGTAGAGGCAACAGTCCTCCTTCTCATCTTCCACTGCTACACCTGGCCACTAAACTGCTTTAGTTTGCCCTGTGGGTAGGATCCAGCACTTATTCCTAGGATGGCAATCCATCACATCTGAGAGATTGTTCTTGCAAATTGTTCAGAAAGGCTATGCCTTACCTTTTCTTTCCTGCTCATCCAATATCTCTTCCACACCAGACAGAATTTCGGAAGAGCATCTGTCCATCTTTCTACAAGAGGTACACCTGTTGCTCTCTACGTGTACCATAGTCAGGGTACTGGACTCAGAAAAAGGTGAGTGTTGTTACACCCACTACTTCCTGAAAAAGGACAACAGCCTCAGACCTATCTTAGACCTCCAACCCCTTCACACCTTCCTGTAGAAGGACAAATTCAAAATTTTACACATTGGCTCAGATTCTTTCTGCATTGGACCCAGGAGATAGAGTGGTATCCTTGGACTTGGAGGACACGTATTTTCATATACCCATCCTGCAGTCCCACAGGTGTTATATGTGGTTCATCAGGGGCCTGTAGCATTTTCAGTTTGCAATTCGCCCCTTCAGCCTCACCAACGCCCCTCACAAAAATGATGATCGTGGTCACTGCCCATCTTCTCAAGGTTGAGAGTTCCTGTATTGCTTTACATCGACGATTGGCTGCTGATGGTGGGCTCACCGAAGTCAGGCATAGACTACCTGTTGACATCGTAGGATTTACCACAAAAGAGCTGAAGTCCCACCCAATTGCATCATAAGGGCATCCATTCATTGAGACGATCCAAGACACAATGGAGATCATGGCTTTCCCTCCCCTGCAACGAGTTTGGAACATTCAAGCTATGCTCCTGATGTTTCAGGTTTGATCTTGGACCCACATGAGAGTGACCCTGAGGCTTTTTGAAATCTTACCCTTGTGGATTACAACCTGCCCTACAACAGGTCGCTTTTCATCCCCCACCCAGAGCTCACAGTGATGAGGGATGCATCACTTTTGGGGTGGGGGAGGGTTCTCGGGGGGTTGAAGATCAGAGGCCTCGAGTCTCTGGTGGAGGGCTGGCTCCACATCAGTCTGTTGGAGATACGAGCAATTTGTCTGGCCTTGAAGACTTTCCTGCCATCCATCAAGTGGAGGCGGTGCAGGGTTTCATAGACAACACCACTGCCATGTGGTACTCCAACAGGAAGAGCAGTGTAGGGTCCTGTGCCAAGAAGCATTGTGCCTCTGAAGGGGCTGGAGTGCCAGGATATCTTCCTGGTTGCCAATGTCCTGGTGCGAGGTCCCTGAATGCCAGAGCAGAGGAACTGAGCAGACATTGTCTGACTGGTCACAAGGGGCACCTACACCCAGAGGTGGCAAAGGGCACCTTTGACAAGTGGAGAAAGCCCTGGCTAGATCTTTTTGCTACCATCGAGAATGCGCAGTGTCAACAGTTTTGTGCCATAGAGTTTCCACAAAAACACTCTTTAGGGAACGCATACCTGCTAGAATGGTTGAAGGGACTCCTCAGCATCTTCACTACCTTTCAGGACCAAACGTCTGAAAAAGACCAGAACAAACAGGACCAAGTTATCCTATTGAATTTGGCCAGGAGAGTGTGGTACCCACACCTGAGCATTAGCATGTGTACTCATATCAAGTTACCACTACAGGGGGACCTTTGTAGCAGCAACAGAGCCAGGTCCTGCAGCAGGCTCTACGCAACTTACACCTCCATGCGTGGCACTTGAGTGGCAGCATTTGGGGGCTTTCAGTTTGCCATCTGAAGTGGTGGATGTCATCCTCCCCGTTCGGCGCTAAGACAACTTGGTAACCTGGTGTTGTGCCAGGGACCCTGACCCCTTACAGGTGAAGCTGTCAAACGTCCTTTTGTTTGTTTTGTCCTTAGCCCAGGAAGACCGTGCAGTTGGCACTGTAAAAGTCTATTTACCAGCCTTTTCTGCCTTTCTAAGTTTACAAGACCAGCCATCCTTCATTACATAACCTGTTGTGATGAGTTTTGTTAAAGGTTTGTCCATCCCAAACTGTTTATGATACCACAGTGGGTTCTTCACTTGGTCTTGACATTTCTTACGTGTACGCCTTTAGAGTTATGAGTAGCTGCTCACTATGCCCCCTGTCCTTGAAGAGTAGCTTCCTCATTGCGAATACATGAGCTTGTTGCATGAGTGAACCTCAGGCCATTTTAGTGCCCTACACCACCTTTTTTCAAACAAATTGGTGTTGAGGACTGAGGCGGGCAAAAATCAGTACCCCTTTCCTCATTGGCCAGTTGATCACTGTACCAGCATTCTTTGCTACTTCTCGAAAGAGGAGGAGTGGCTCCTTCGGTTAGACCCCAAAAGGGATTTAAGCTTTGACATAGATGGTACCAAGGCCATCGAGTGGACGATCAATGTTTTGTGGGCTTCTGTAGAGCAAAAAAAAGGAAGGGCTGTGCAGAGGACGACCCTGTCAAGTTGGATAGTGTTAGACCTGACACCCTTTCGTGGTAGTCCCCCAAACTCTTTCCCTTCACCCCTCCTGTTTTTGCTGAATTCATTTTTGTTGGCTTTAGTACTCTGTGCACTTTACCAATGTTAACCACTGCTGAAGTGCTTGTGCTCGCTCCCTCAAACATGGCAACATTGGCCTACAACTAATTGGCTCGTTTAATTTACTTGTAAGTCCCTAGTAAATTGTGCTACATGTGCCCAGGGTCTGTAAATTAAATGCAGCACTCATTGTGCCACCCACTAAAGTAGCATTTACAACATGTCTCAGGCCTGTCACTGCAGCCTGTAGTGCAGTTTTATACTGCCATTTCGACCTGGCAAAATAAAGCTTTTGCAAGGCCTTAACCTTCCTTTTTAATACATATCAGTCACCCCCTAAGGTAGGCCCTAAAGACTTAGATGGCAGGGTGCATTATATTTAACAAGTATGGCTTGTGGGTTTAAGTTTTACATGTCCTGATATTGAAAAACTCCTAAAGTCGTTTATCACTGTCGCAAGGTCTATCCCTCCCATAGGATAACAGTGGGTTACATTATTACACTTAATAAGTGATGATTTAGGTTTGGGAGCAAATAAGAAAATTATGTTTACACTCAAATTAATTGTAGTTTAAAATCCTCTTTAATGGTAAAGTCAGATTCTATGTCAAAATGAAAAAAATGACACCTTTAGAAAGTTTGCATTTTCTTGTCCTAAAGATATGGTGCCTGCTGCTTGTGTCCTGGAACACATGACTGTAAATAGTGTAGTAGTTGGCCTCTGTGTATTCCTCCCAGACACTGAGACAAATGGGGACTAGGTGTTGGCAGGATGAGCCGTCTTGCCAGGATGGCTGGAGTGGAGCTGTTCCCTGACCCACTTACATTTTGAAGGCTGCCTCCAGCACATACAGAAAGGAGCCTAACTCAAGTCTTTTGTAACCCCAGACTACTTGGAGCCTTGTCAGGAGAAGGGAAGAATTTTCCAGAACTAGATGTGGGGGTAGTATAGGGAGTCTCCCTACTTCAACCGCTAGCACCAGGTATAAATAATGGGCCTCCTGAGCCACTCATCAGATCACTTCTGGACCTGTCCGAAACTCAGAAGAAGGATTGCCTTGCTGCCCTGCTGCTGGAAGGACTGTCCTGCTGCCACGCTACCTGAGAAAGGAAGCCTGGACCAGCTTCTTGAACCCAGGACCACCAGACAGGCTAGCTTGTTGACCTCCTGTATGAGCTACAGTGACATAGGAAGCTCCGGAGACCTTTCCTACATCTGCCCAGCTGACCAGACCTGCAACTGGACCTGCTGGCCTCTGCGAAAGTGAGTCCCTGATCCCCAAGAGGTGCCTCACTAGGTCCTGGACCTTTGCTGGTATCAGAGTGCACGCCTCTGTAAAGAAAGTTGAAATGCTGAAGTTTTGATCTGTTCACGGACAGGCCCATTTGTGCTTAGATTCTGCCGCTCAGGGTGACCCCCAATGCAAAGCTCTGGTAAACCCGACTTTTCGCTCTAC
Source organism: Calotriton arnoldi (assembly GCA_963921515.1). Taxonomy (NCBI): domain Eukaryota; kingdom Metazoa; phylum Chordata; class Amphibia; order Caudata; family Salamandridae; genus Calotriton; species Calotriton arnoldi. The sequence goes on along the minus strand of CAWUFW010000215.1, from coordinate 2,895,605 downwards.
AGTGACTGCTAGCAATGACAAGCAAGATCTGCACTTCATGCTACAACATCAACAGCCGCGAAGACCGCCTACATGAAGCTCCAGCAACGACCATCCACGACGCCCGACTGAATCTTTGAGCTACTACGACGACCATCCACAACACTCTCCCTGCTCCTCGCGGCCTACTGCACAACGAACTGTACTTTTCATGCTAGATTTGAGAAGGTAACTTTTTTAGTGGGACTAACCTGTTGCCTGTATTCGGTAAGAGCTCCGTTTCAGTCGGCCTGAACTTGTGACTTCCCCCCGGTCTAGCACGGCCAGATGAGTGCGAGTGATGCTTTGTGCTTTTAGGAACTACACTTACCTTAAACTTTAAAAATGAATATCTCCGGTTCTACTAAAATTTCTGTTGTTCTGGTTTCATTTAACTTATTGAAATTTACTCTATTTTACTACTTTGGTTTGGGATTTTTCTTGTGTTCTGTTTTTACTTTATTACTGTTTGTGTATTAGACTTTGCCTCTAAGTTAAGCCTAAATGTTTTTGTGCCAAGCTACCAGAGGGTTAAGCACAGGTTAATTTATTTACTTTTGTGGTTCACCCTGTGTTGGAACCAGCACTTTCTGGTTGGCTGAAGGGATGCCCCCAGCCAGGCAGAACCTACCGCTCCTGTCAAGTGTGGGTGATTACACTCGCTGTATAACCTGCGCTCACCCGTGGGTAGCTTGGCACTGAGCAGTCAGGCTTTCCTCAGAGGCAATGTGTAAAGCAAAGGCACAGCAATCACTCATGATAAATACACTGAGCGTCACAAACGAGACTTCACACAGGAAGTATCTAAATAACATTTATATTCAATGCACATATTCAATCATTATAACATGAACATCATATACTTTCGGGCATAAAACAGATGTGAAAATATTACTAGCAGTACTAGGCCCACTTTTATTTTTATGATATCAATAGTATGCACACTGTGGCCAATTCCTAATCTAACCCCCCTCCCACACAGAGAGAGAGCACCCTTATGCAGTGCGACACGCCGTCCACTCCAGGCCCACTCTAGCAATCCTGATAATACAGTCCCACACAGTTATAGGATTCACTATGGGTCACAGCGATATCAAGGATATGTACATACATGAAACGAGAACACTTTTTAACAGCACCGCAGGCCGGAGCCACGCGGGTTAACCCAATGAAGCAGCACCGCCGGCCAATGTCATGATTCATAGGCGGTCCGCAGACCATCACTCACACACACTCACTCTGCACTGCTACAAAGGGGTAGATACTTCAAGGGTCAGATCAAAAATAGAACCAAAAATAAAACACAGTATGTGGTTGCGTAGTGGTCTGCACTAAACTAGTGATGTACACAAATCACCGTGGGTCAAGTAGAAATACAAGTTCAAATCCTCACCATTGACCACCAATGTTAGAAATGGGGGTCTCTAGTTGGCAGAGGTAGGTATTTTTGTCCAAATAGGGACCCTTGCTTCTAGTCAGGGTAAGGGGGATACACACTTCATATAATCCCTGCTCTCCACATGGATAGTTTGGCACGAGCAGACAGACTTATCACAAAGGCAATGTGTATAGTATTGGTACTTAAATCACACAGTAATACAGTGATAACACCACAAATAGACATCACACCAGTTTAGGAAAAATAAAGTATCCTTATCTAAACTCAACAAGACCAAAACGACAAAAACCCAACATACATATAATAAGAATATGACTTTAAAAAGTTTCAAACAACTTGGTCTGTAGAAAACTATGGATGTGTGATTTCTCACAAAGTACTTGTAGATGCATCAAAATTCACAAGGCGAAACAGCCGCAGAAATGAGAAGCATAGAAAAAACAAAGCGATGCGACAGTTCTGCTGCACGCAGGAGAAGTGATGTGACGAATCCGGTCTGTAGGGGGAAGTGATGCGTCGATTCCGAGACGCTTCTGGTCCAGTTGCCACACAGGTCCGATGATTGGAAATCCGGGATGTATCGGCGATCAATGTGGTGGCGTCGAGCGGCGCTGCATCAGTTTCTTCATCCGCGATCCCTCGATGCGTCGGTTCTTGCAGCGGCGACAGGTGCTGCGTCAGTTTCGGCAGCGGCGATGCGTGGAGATTCTTCTCGCACAGCAGTGCTGCACCGGAATAACAGCGGCAAGAGGAGTGATGCGTCGATTTTCTTAGTTCTTCAGGTTTCTTCCAGCTCCCAACAGCAGGAACAACCTCCAGAGGCCCAGAACTGGAACAGGCACCTCCTGGCAGGTCAGAACTCACAGCAACAGAGTTCAGGGGAGCTTGGGGTGAAGTCTTTGTGGCCCTGAGACTTCAAAACAGGAGGCCAGTACACACAGGCCCTTGGAGATCTTCTTAAAGCAGGTTCAAAGCAAAGTTCCAGTCTTTGTCCTTTCCTTGGCAGAAACAGCAACTGCAGGCCAACCCCACACAGCACACAGCAAAGGGGCAGTACTCCTCCTCACAGCTCTTCCGCTCTTCTTCTTGGCAAAGGTTCCTCTTGAGTCCAGAAGTGATCTAAAGTTCTGGGGTTTTAGGTCTCATACTTATGTCTATAGTGAATGCACATCCCCAGCCGCTGTCACTCCAAAACCAGACAGTCAATACACAAACATGTAATTGTAAATGGTTAAAGAAGAAAATGCATACTTTCTAAAAAGTGGCATTTTCAAACAGACAATTCAAAAACTATCTTTACTAAAAGATGTATTATTAAATTCTGAGTTCAGAGAGCCTAAACTTTGTTTTTCTATCTTGTCCCATTGGGAAGTTATACTTGTAAGAATTTGCAAAGTATTTCCCATTCTATCCTATGGGACAGATAGCCTTTCAATAGTGAAAAACAAAATTGGCAGTATTTTACTATCAGGACATGTCACACACACCAATACATGTCCTACCTTTCACATACACTGCACCCTGCCCAGGGATGTACCTTAGGCCTACCATAGGGGTGCCCTACATGTAAGAAAAGGGAAGGTTAGAGCCTGCCAAGTCGACATGGCAGTTAACAACTGCACACAGACACTGCAGATACCTTTTCAGGGCTGCTCATGTGGATGGCACAATCAGTGCTGCAGGCCCATTAGTAGCATTTGATTTACAGGCCCTGGCACACTCAGTGCACTTTACTAGGGGCTTACCAGTAAATCAGATATACCAATCATGGAAACACCAATCCATAAACATAATTTACACAGAGCGCATATGCACTTTAACACTGATTAGCAGTGGTAAAGGGCCCAGATTCCTATAGCCAACAAAAACAAGTCAGGAAAAAATAGGAGGAAGAAGCAAAAAGTTTGGGGATAACCCCGCAAAAAGGGCCAAGTCGAACAGACAGGTATCAGCCTAGTCTGTATGGAATGTTTTACACACATACGCACTCAGTGCCCTAATGCAGTGCTACTGGTACCCAGAAGGTCAATGGATAACCCCCTGCAGACTCCGTGGCCCCAGCCTCCCTCCACCCTCTAGTTCACCACAATGGTCCTAAACCCCCGGATGGAAGATAACCAGCCCTATCTCCCGGATACTAGGCCGCACGCGGCCGAAGTCACACTTAGTCTGAGTCCTCGGGAAACAGGTGGGGATATGTAGCAAGTTTTAATTAGGGGGTGGACGTAAACAAGGGGAGTTTAGCAGCCACTCGGGAAGTTCACCCACAGGTTTCAAATCACAATGGAGTCATGCAGTCAATTTACCCGCTTCCAAACTGTGTCGGAAGCGTTCCTTCAACCCAGTCAATCTCTCTCACTACTACCTGGTGCCAAGATGTCTTCACGAAGGAACAACCGATGAATGGGGAATAACTCTGGGGAGCCTATCAGTAGGAGGAGGCACCCTAAACAGTACACGATGATTAGGGTCATGCCCAGGTAATCCGGGCACAGCGTCTGGTGCGTGTTGGCATGGGTCACACCAGACACTTCAGGTCTCAAACACGAAGAGTTGCAAATTCCGTACCTTCCTGGAAATGAGGCACAATGTCAGGTGCACATTGAGATGGATTGCACCAGGCAATTCCGGTTACATACAATGTAGAGTTTCAAATTCCATACCTCCATTCCACTGGAGCCAGGCACCATGGCACACAAGACTCTTAGTGCATAGAAATGTCCATGTTCTATAAGTGGCATTTCTAAGTGAGTTATGCCAAAACCCCCTTTACCATTGGAAAGGGTTTGGCATGCCGAATCCATTGATTGGAAACATCATGAGGCTGCTCCACTGCAATCCACTATTGCAGTCTGAAGTAATGTCAACCACTTCCCCATGTTAACTTATGGGAAGAGCAAGCCTCATAGGTAGTGATAACACACACAGGTATTCCTCACTGCCTGGGCGCACGTGCGCTAGTTCACACACAGACTTACGAGGGCAGGTTAGACACATAGTCCCCAGCACCAGGGGTGCAAATGCGCCCCCCAGAGTTTGCAATGGCAGATTGGACACGGGTTTGACTAAACGTGTGTCAGTGCACACGCACCAGCCTGTCATGGCAGGCAGCACATGCTATCACGGGCACCTACAGAGGTCTGCAATGGCAGGCTGCTCATAAGTTTAATCACGATAGATGCCAGTGCGCACTCACCGGTGGGCAATGACAGGCCAGGCACATGGGCTTTCCCAGGCCTTTGCACTTTAGGTGTGAGTGCACAGACACCACCCTGCCCGGACCCACCGGACATGGGTTGCCCCTTTACGGGTGTGATTGCACACACCTGGCCAGCGATGGCCGGCCTGACCCAGGTGTGACACACCGGGGATGCAGGTATGCCCTCACCGGCCCGATGGCAGGCCGTGCACCTATCCAAAATGCCACAGGTGCCAGGGCATATCCTCAGGCCTGAAACCTGCCAGGACATGTATTTGAAACAGCATGAGGGCGGTGTGCACACCCACAGGTGTATGTGTGCACTCCCCAGTCCATGTTTCAGAACACCAGGTCAGCTCTTTTTCCTAGCCTATGTAGGAAGGTGCACACACTTCCACACTGCCTTAGCAGTGAGGACATGCTCATAGCCCTGAGGCCACACAAGAGAATCAGCGACACCCCAGGAGTATCCCATGGGAAGAGCTGAACTCCAAGGCAGAGGGAGCCTCACGTGGGGGGGTTCCTCACCACCTGGGCAGGGAACATCCATATAAACCCGCCTGGCCTTCAGCCTACCACCCCTCCTGCACCCTTCACGGCTTCCCTGGGAGGTTGCCCTCATGGTATGGGACTACCCACTCCAGGTCGGCTGAGGCGCAAGTGATGCCAACCTAGGCTGGGGCAATGGCGCCCCACAGTCCTGCAGTGACATTCCCGATAACATGGTTGACAGGCTATCCGGTGAGTGGCACACTCATTGCTACTTCTCACTTCTACCCAGTGCCGTACCTGCCCCGGGTATGTGGTGTACTAGGTTACGGGGCGCACGGAGGTACGGTACCTAAACCAATTGTGTACACAACCAATGCCTTACGTGGGTGAGGTGGGCGCATGTATTTTCCCTCTGCAGTACTAAGGTCATGCTGAGAGAGTCCGCAAAGACTAGGAGGAAAAAGCGAAAAGTTTGGGGGTAAATTCCCTTAAGAAGGGCCATGTCCAACACCCTGACAAGGATTGTGGTTGTTGCTTGAGTGGAGTTCTACTCCCCACAACCAATAACCCAGTTTCTTACAGAGAGCCCTTTGCATTAGGATCTACAATTCATTGGTGAAAAAACAACCATTGGAAGGTCAGAGAGCTCTTCCACAATGGGTAAGGCCGCTATAACCGCAAGGGGTATATAAGATCACAAAGCACTACTAACTTGACAGCCAGGTCTGGTGGGAAAGATACTTCACCTGCTCAGTTCTGATAGATCTTTTGGTTTAAGCCCACCTCACATACCCTCCTTTTTGGGAGGTACTGCATTGGTATCTATTCTAAGGAAGGTGAGGAATCTGTAGTTAGAAGTATCCGTAATTTCCTCACTACTCTCCAGCCTCCCAGTTTTCTGAAGTGGTCTCTAAAACAGTCCCACGTTAGTGGAATGGGAAAAGAAAAGAAACTGACATCAGTGTGTAGGAGTGGCACTTACATGCGTCTCCATTTGTCACTGCTGCGGCTGTATTGAGTCAACGCGAAGCTGCACAATGCCACCTACTAGCGTACGGGAGCATGGCTACAGAACTCTCTGGATCACGTCTGGCACTTAGGGATAATCTAAAGTGAAGTGAGTTAGATAGAGTAACTTGTTCTTTTAGAGGATAATCTTCTCATAAATTGGCTTAAAACCCATACAGTTGCTCATACAATTCCAGTACGTTCAACGTGTCCAAGAAAACCTTCAAAATTGTGACACAGCAGGACATTGATTAGTACATTTTCCATAAAAATGGCTACAATCCATACAGGAAGTTTAATATATCTGGAGGTGAAATTTCCTGCAACCATTTATATTTTAAAAGTACATGTTACATCTTTCTTCACTTCTTCATTTCATTCATTTTTCTATCCTTCTGTGTCCCATTCTAGCTAGTAGATTCCCAGTCTTCTGTGAATACAGCAAATCAACTTTGAAAGGGCGTGGTGGAAAAAATAAAAATTGCAGGCACAGTTTTCTGACAGTAGAGTAATATAGATCCCACTGACTATGCAGCAGTGCCACCACTAAAGTAACCCTACAGGTTATGGCCTCATTACAAGTTGCGAGTAAGAGAGGAGGATAGTTACCACACTGGGTGATATTACTCTGGGATGAGATATTTACCCAGTGTGGCGAAAGCCTACTATTCGACCTTTCAGCTTGGAAATAAGGCATAGCGTGGAGAATCATTATTTAACACACCAAAGTTTACATGCTTTGCCTTTGTTTTCCATGCCTACCCGCCACACCCCACCTGTCCCCCTTCCAACACATTTTTGCAGGCTTAACCTGTCACAATCCTTCAGCGCAGAACAGTGATAGGGTGATAATCACCATGCAACTCGTGACCACACTCTCTTCTTCTGTGTTAAAGGCTCTGGTCTCAGAGAGGCAGTAATAACATCCTAAAAAACTTTAGCAATATAGATAATGCAATGTCTGTATGTGAGTCATGAATAAAAGCCACCGCAGTCGTTTGCTACCAAGGAACCATCTGTACCAAGTCTCCCAAACCGAACATGAATTATTACAAAAATATCAGTTCTAAATATATTTTGAAAAGGCTGTCATTTTTCCGAAAATATCAGCGTGTACTTTCTGAAAATGGACACATTTGCCTGCCAAATGCAAGCTTTTTAGTTTGTCTTAAACAGTAGCTTGGCATTTTCATGTAAAAACAATCAACTTTGTAAAGTCTTAAACAGTAGCTCGGCATTTGCATGAAAAAGCAATCAACTTAATTTGTCTTAAACGGTAGCTTGGTATTTGCATGAAAGAAGACTATTTTTGTTCTGGATGAAAAGTTTTTTTTTGTTTTAGTAAATGTACATTTCATGCAAGCTTAGGCACCATCGTGTGGAGGGTCTACTTAATAAGGTTTTCCTCCAATATGTCAGGGCAAACGTTCCCCAAAGAACGCTCTTAATTATGACAAGGATTACTATAGTTTTAAGAAGGAATGCCCTCAATGTGTCAAGTACCATTGCAGTTGATCAGGAGCGGGCTTCTTCAAGAGACGTTCATGAGTGTGGCTTACGTGGGAGGCCATCATAGACTGTTGAAAGCCTTGTTTGCTAAGGTAGCAGGGAGGGACAAAGCCAGCCTGATAGGCCCTACAAGCACAAATCACGCACAATTGCGCAATCACAGAGAAGGTTTCTCACACATGCAACAGAGACATGCGCATATGCACTCCCCTTCACGCTGTAGTACAGAGTTTGAGACCTGTTCCAATCCCCAAAATATTACTTTTCGTGCCTAATTAGAAATATCAGAGTAATTGCATAATCTTAAGGTGCACCAATGCCGTGCACGGTTAAGATTACTAACAGAGGCTGACTAGAGGTTACTGTGCTGTTTGTGTTGTCATCCTTTCCAGTAATACGTAGAGTAATTGCACCTCTTTCCTTCCACCTTAGTGGATTGCCACAAATCTTTTGCTTTGTCTAAACTCCTCCCTTTAGATATGACTTGTGTCTATGCATAGAATAAGAGATTGCTAGTACTCCCCACACAGCCGTCTTTGGAACTGCTGTACTACTATACCATTTGCAGAAAGTGGTCGCCATATGCCCAAGAACTTTTTGTGAATGGAGTAGTATTTTGTAAACCGATGTATCTACTAATAGGTTGGTTAATAAAATACCAAATCACAAGGGGTCGCAGAAAGTCCTGCCTGATTAATAATATTCCTGAAGTATGTCACAATTTGCTATCCCCTATGATTGGCTGCAATTTCAAGAATGGTGGCGTGGAAGGGACAACAGGCCGCCTCTATATGATTGCATTCCTGAACAGCCAGAGAAGTTTTTCTTTTTTAGAAAACTTCAGTGAGAGATGGCAGAGGTCCTCTTGACCATTGCCTACTCCTCTTGAGGCTGACAACACAAGTCCCAAAGGAGAAGAGTATTAAAGGGACCCCTTCCCCTTTGAGAATTTGTTGCCAACCCAACTCAGGTGTCCATAACGTATCAATGGTTTGCAATTGCAATTGTGGCTGCAAACAATTGATACATCCCTTTCCAAAATAGGGGGGGGGGGGACGCCCCTTTCATACCTCATCGTATTTGCATTTTGGAAAAAGTCCTTTCAGGAATCCAAAAGAATTTTCCAACTCATAAAAGGTTTTTGTACTTAGAGAAAAATGCTCCTCTGCATTTTTCAAACTATGTCTTAGAAGTCTCTAAGCGACTTCAGGTGAAAGCCATTTTCAAGCTATTAATTGTGTGAGGAAGCCGTTGACCGTCAGTTAATGCAAGGGAGTAAATATTGAGTTTCCCTATGAAAAACACGATTGTTCCTCCTTGTGATGTGGTGGACTCGCCAAAACTCTCCTGTAAACTTTCTTCAGTGTATGGCTATAGGACCTCTTCCTATTCTTTATCTTTTAACCAATAGATCTTCCCGCGAGGACTACTACTTTGTAGAAATCAGCGCAATCCTTCAAATGTGTTTGCATGAGGTGGAGACAATGAACTTCCTTCACATTGGAAAATCTTGATGTTGGTTTATAACTATACGTCTGCTGCCCACACTTTCATACCTACTTCCCATTGAATTTCTGGGCATACTGTGAATAGTACAATGTTCTTCTTCTGGAGGACACTTTTGTAAACGTTAAGAGAATTCATCCTTATATCAGCTTTTTCCAAAGAATCACGGCATTGCTTATGGTAGCCATGGAATGCTCGGACTGTTGGAAATGTTAGGTTATCAATCACATCAGAATGTATCGTCTTTGGGTGGGCATTCCCTCTTGTTTTCAATTACATAGCAAGATAAGTCCCTAAACCAAAAGAGTATTCAGAAACACTTACCTTACAACACTTGGCACTCTCTTTTCCACATGGGTGTTCTACTTCAGTCAAAGGGGACTGGACGCATTTTAGATATTTAGGATATGTACGCAAGATAACTTTACAAGAGTTTATTAAATAGAACTTATTTACATTGTGGATAGTTGTAGTAAAACTCTGCCATGACTTAGGTTTCTTACAGTTAGGTTGTATTATCTTTTCTATTGCAACCTTTAGCTTTCTTCACCTCATATTGGTAAATTTTCCAACAACCCTGATACTAAAAGTACTAGCACTCCTTTGACTCTGCTCAAACGTATATAATTGAACTTACATTTAAAAAAGTGAGGACATCTACGACCAATATTCTCACTGCAAGTAACTACTGTCACAACTGTTCCCATCAATATTCCCTTCCGAACATCAGAATGGGGCTTTTTTTTTTTTAAAAGACTGTCCTTTTTTCGTCACTGTAGAAGCGTAGCAACTTCTGCCAGCATGTCTGTTCCATGAGGAAAAGGAACCGTTCAGTCTTGAGTCATTGTAGCACTTTTTCAGCATCACCTGCTTAGTACCAGCTCAAGTGTTCTGGACTGTGACTAGAGGAAATTCAGCTGTTGTCAGTTCAGATTGGCGCTGATCGAGCAGCAGAGACAATTCAGCCAGTTTTGGCAACACATTGGGGAACAGAATGACTAAAGCCAAGCCAATAACGACTCAAGTCTTTTCCTCTCAAATGAAACGTAAATTCACTTAATTGGGCTTATTTGACTAATGCTTACTCATTACTAATCACTTAAAGTTACACATGTGACCGCATCTCACGCTTGATAAGTTGTTTGCACCTTAACTCACGGTGAGTGGGTCGTTTGTATCTGTGCAGACAGGATCCTTAATTTCTCATTGAATCTTTTATAATTTCAGTAAAGAGGAGGCAATCTCTGGAAAATGGGTGTGGCCATAGCCAGCATCCCACTTTAGATATTAAACGATACATTTGACTTTGTCCTGCTCGTTGGGAAGCATGAGAGGCAATGTAAAAAGTGTTATTGCCATAGGGTTTGAAAGCATGAACAGGCCACCCATGCCTAGTTTCTGAATATCCCCATTGTTAAGCTAGACATCATTTTCTCGTGAGAATGGCTATTGCTTTGTTCAGTCAATCAACGTTTCCCAATACATTTCTCATCACGGTCTTCATCTCAGCACTTCGACCTTGCTAACAACTGCAAACTCCATCAGCCCTGATGTGTGAAATATTAAGGACTTGCAAAGTGTCAGGACCAAAACATACAAGAACTGATGGGTCCTCCAACGGTGTGGTGTAAGGACTCCCACTAGGTTAATAATACTGCCCGGGAAGTTCTCCCCACCCTGTGATTGCGAAACAGATACTCATGAAAAGATACCCTGTAAAAATAAGAAAAATAAATACGTTATTTGCCAAGAATATTACTTCAAAGTGCCTTAGGAAGAGTTCCCTGAAACGTTTTCAGGTACTTCTCTTTTACCTAGTTCCTGTTACCACCACTATAAAATACAACGTTCTGTTGCGGACTTTAAAGGTGCCTGTAATCCAGAAACTGTTGAATTTTATTCTCCATCTGTCGCAACCCCAAGACATCAATATTAATAAAAGCAGTGCCATCTGGTGTAACATGGTTGGCACACTGTATATACTTCAAGAGCTAGACAAAACCAACCTTCAAGTCAAAGACAAGACAACAGGTCTTCTTTCATACTCTTTGACCCGGAAGCACTCAATAGCAGTTCACTGCTCAGTTTCCAAACATGATGGGAGTTTGCAGTAAAAAAAAGCCATATTTATGTCAACGGTATATTCAATAAATATTTCCATAATTAAATTCCAGATAGTCAGAATGTGACATGTTTATGTGCAGGAAGAACAAGGGTACAATATCTTCACAAGCCCCATCACTTCCAACTCTACAATACACGACAGCCAGTGTTCTAAACACACCAGATGGTACTCTTTTGTTAGATACTTTGCAGCAATACATCATATCTGTCTCCACAGCCACTGTCTTCAGCCTGTCCTATTCTGAGCCTGAGGCAAGGAACCGGCTCCTTCTCCTTATAACCCCGACACATACACTTTGCCAAAATGCCGGTAGTACTCAGTGAGGCATAAAAAGACTCTACATTGTTAGGCGTTTTGGGTAGTTTCTGATACAGAAGGACTATATTTCATCAATACTCACTTGTTGGCCTAGGCGTGCCACAGAGCTCTGACCTATATTTTACTAACTGGCCTTGATCTTTGGGCAGCTCTCTGGGTTTGGAAGCTCCACTAGTAGTCTGGTGACTTCCTGGGCTGAGGACACGGAGACCTCCATCCTAGACTTTTCACATTCAATTTCCTTGTGTTTCCCCTAATCTGTGTGAAAACAAAGAATCCCATGGCCAAGAAGCATGATATCTCAATTAGTTTATCATGCTCCGTCTATGTTGTTGGGAGTGCGGGGGAGGCTAAACTCTCTCACCCCAGCCTCCACAAGCCTGTGTAGGTCCCATCTCGTCCATTCCCAAACCTACGTGACACCAAAATAAAACGAGTTTTGGTTCTAGATTGTGGATGTGTTGGTTATATGAGGCAGAGTTCCACATAATGACGGGTAAGGGCTTATTTTAGGGACATCGTGCTTGGGTCTGGGATTGTTTCATTTTCCGGTTCTGGAGGCGTACTACATTTTCGGGAGAAAAGAGAAGACAGCAGTTTTAGTATCCAAACATATTTTTTTCATCCCATTGTTTTCACCTGTACCTGTATGATAATGTGTATTTGTCTGTATATATATATATATATATATATATATATATTCACTGAAAAAAACATAGGTTTCAGGGGCGTTATAGTTAGTTGGACATTTCACTCGTACAAAACCATAGAAATTCCCCCGTTATAGTTAGTTCAGCTAACTATAACTCGCACGCCCGCAATGCACTGCTGATGACGTCACATATTACATCACTCATGACATGGTCAGTGACATCACTCATGACATCACTGATGAATGCACTTTTCGGTAAAAAAACCACATTCCTTCCTCCTAATTAATCAAATAAACGTCTCACTGAAGAACAGGGGCCAGCTTCGATCGGTAAACAGCCGTTACAACGACTTTTTTGCTTTGCGATACCATTACAACGCATGCATTACCACGCATGCGTTGTACATCACGAAGTCATTACTACGCATTTTTTAGAACGCATGGTCATTTACCACGCATGCCTTTACAACACATTTTGTTGTAAAGGTATGTTTGGTAAATGACCATGCGTTCTAAAAAACATGTAGACGATCCATGTCGTTGTAAGGAAACAGAGGCTGTTCCGTTTCCTCACAACGACGTGCACCGCCCCTCAGAGATGACGTGAAGCAGGAACCATGAGGAGAGAGGAACCATGAGGAGTGAGAGGTAAGGGGGATTGGGCATGGGGTGGGGGTTTCTTTTCTAGGTGTTAGGGTAGTGCAGTGGTGTTTGGGTGGTGTAGGGGGTCGTGCTGGGGGTAGTGTTTTAGGGTTTAGGGTAGTGCAGTGGTGTTTGGGTAGTGTAGGGGGTCGTGCTGGGGGTAGTGTTTTAGGGTTTAGGGTAGTGCAGTAGTGTAGGGGGTCGTGCTGGGGGTAGTGTTTTAGGGTTTAGGGTAGTGCAGTGGTGTATGGGTAGTGTAGGGGGTCGTGCTGGGGTAGTGTTTTAGGGTTTAGGGTAGGGCAGTGGTGTTTGAGTAGTGTAGGGGGTCATGCTGGTGTTAGTGTTTTAGGGTAGTGCAGTGGTGTTTGGGTAGTGTAGGGTTCGTGCTGGGGTAGTGTTTTAGGGTTTAGGGTTGTGCAGTAGTGTAGGGGGTCGTGCTGGGGGTAGTGTTTTAGGGTTTAGGGTAGTGCAGTGGTGTATGGGTAGTGTAGGGGGTCATGCTGAGGTAGTGTTTTAGGGTTTAGTGTAGTGCAGTGGTGTTTGAGTAGTGTAGGGGGTCATGCTGGTGGTAGTGTTTTAGGGTTTAGGGTAGTGCAGTGGTGTTTGGGTAGTGTAGGGGGTCGTGCTGGGGGTAGTGTTTTAGGGTTTAGGGTAGTGCAGTGGTGTTTGTGTAGTGTAGGGGGTTGTGCTGGGGGTAGTGTTTTAGGGTTTATGTTAGTGCAGTGGTGTTTGGGTAGTGTAGGGGGTAGTGCTGGGGTAGTGGTTTAGGGAAGTGCAGTGGTGTTTGTGTAGTGAAGGGGGTCATGCTGTGGGTAGTGTTTTAGGGTTTAGGGTAGTGCAGTCGTGTTTGGGTAGTGTAGGGGGTCGTGCTGGGGGTAGTGTTTTAGGGTTTAGGGTAGTGCAGTGGTGATTGTGTAGTGTGCGAGGTCATGCTGGGGGTATATTTAGGGTTTAGTGTAGTGCAGTGGTGTTTGGGTAGTGTAGGAGTCGTGCTGGGGGTAGTGTTTTAGGGTTTAGGTAGTGCAGTGGTGTTTGGGTAGTGTAGGGAGTCGTGCTGGTGGTAGTGTTTTAGGGTTTAGGGTAGTGCAGTTATGTTTGGGTAGTGTAGGGTGACGTGCTGGGGGTAGTGTTTTAGGGTTTAGGGTAGTGCAGTGGTGTTTGGGTAGTGGAGGGGGTAGTGTTTTAGGGTTTAGGGTAGTGCGTCCAACCAGCCACAATATCCGTGGACAAAGGGGATCCTGACTCTTTGGAACGCTCCGTCAATTGAATAATTTGGGTCAAGGGCCCTACCATGTCCAAGACCTATCAATTCCTTTCTTGGGATCCCTCATATACTTGGAGAAAAAGGTACATAGTTTCTCATCAATTTCAGGCGTGTGTGCCACCTTCCCCTTCAGTGAGGGCCTGGGGCATTTCCCCTCATCCTATTCCTGACCTCCCTTTCAAGGGGTTGATGGATTTTCCCCACCACATACTCTGCCACTTTGGCGTCAGGTGTCCACGCTGCCGACCTAGGATGGTAAATTTGGGTAGGCTCGAACATGTCCGAGTGGACCCCGTCCCCAACCGGGGACTGAGAGGAGTGGGACTCTGGACGCCAGGGACGCCCGAGTCCTTATCCTCATCGGAGGAGAAATCGTCCTCCGATACACCCTCTCCCTCTAAGGGAAACCCGCCGTCGGGGTCTACAATAGTGGTGACAGTGTCGCAATTTTCTCCGGGTCCCTCCTCCTCCCGGCAGGGTGCATGTTTTAGCGTTCGCGCACTCTTGAGGAAGGTCTCCGTAAGTTTATCATTATCCTTCCAAGTGCCCCGCGTTATGCTTAACGGCCCTTTTATTCCCTATCTGGGAGCTACTTGGACCCGCCACTACCAGATCTGGGTCACTGAACACCCCAGGGATGCTTTTCGCCAGCTTATCAACCTGATCCCTAAGAGGAGCCAGCGCCCTAGAAATAGCCAGACAGAGGGCTGGGTCCACTGCTGGAGGGAGTTGTTGGGGGGCCATTCCTCCTCCACTTCCTGGTAGGAGGAGTAAAAATGGTCTTCTGGAGAAGACATGATAGCAGAGGGTGTGAGCACAGAACAAATGCCCTTAAAATCCTTAAGACAGCCCCCTCGCCGGTGCTCCAACAGCTGGGCTTTCCCCGAAGCTGTTATAAGAATAGACTGAGGCGCAATACCAATTACCACCACCAGGTGGCGCTGGTCACTAACGTGGCCGTGTGGGGAAATCACCGCGTAGCGGTGTCAAAATTAGGCGAGGGTTGGTCGGGAATCAAGCGGACACTAAAGGAGGGACCGGATTCCCAAACGCGCGTAAAGACCAGCGGGAGCGCTCGACGGAGCTGCCTCGCTCGGACCAGACGCGCCTGACAGGATCTCACCGCGCGCAGAGGACACAGCGGGAGAAACTGCGAGGGGAGAACGCGCTCGGGCAAGAGCCTGCTGCGCAGGGAATATGAAACAATACCAAGGCAATAATGCTAATAACGTGCACAAGAAACCGCTATACAAACAGCAACAACGTCAGATTAAGCCAAGAATGTAAGGAATGCACTTAACTGACGAGCAGTGAAGAAAGAGGAAGCGGAAGGGACGTCACAATATTATATACGATGGACTGTGATATGATTGGACTATAGTTGCCTTGGAGACTACCCCTAATGGTTCATGGGTTGTGTAGTCTTTTGTTTAATGATTGTTGTGTTACGTTTTCTTTGAACTGCTATGCAAATAAAGTGAGGAAAGATATGCATAATCCTCGCCTCCGTCCTGCCATAGAATTCATTAAACTTTATTTGATCTGATTTAGAAACATAGATCATAAAAGTGTACATAAAAACAGTAAATCCTCTTTCCTAATACAATACAGTGAGAATTAATTAAAACCAGTAGGTAAAAACGGGTGTTACAAAGCCCGGTTCAGAGCAACTTCAGGTTAACAGAATCGTAAAGTTCATTGTTTCGCAAGATCAATCTCATGTACTTCGTGCAAAATACGCAATAAGGGGTCCAAGTAAGATGTAACGCTCCAATACCTGACCAGTTTGCACTATATAAAACTGCAGAAAAAATAAAAATAAAAAGTGTTTTGCACACTTCTGTCATTGGGCTATATGTGGGCTACATCTGGGTGATATTTGTGCTACATTTGGGCTCTTTTTTCTCTGGTGGCCATCTTGGGAGACTTATTTGTTATGAAGTTTCCTAATTTTGTCATTTACTGCAGTCTCCTCAGTAGGAAATGCTTTCAGTTTTTTACTTTGATTCCATCAAGAAGGCATTCAGATGTGTCACACATTTGCCATAAATTCAGAATGTTAGCACTCTAGTTGTTCATTAGATCACTGTAGTAAAGCTACTGCTCACCAGGGAGTTAACTGGAAGTCTACTGCTGGTATTGAAAGTGATTGTTTCAGTCTGCATGTCAGAATTTTCTAATGAAATAGAAGAGGATTTGAGATCTCACTTAAAACATGCCCTAAATTTTCTTTCTGCAGCACTAACCATAATTTCTATGGCAAAATGAACCCCCTCATTTTGTTCCTTTTTAAATTAAATGTTTTAAGTGTTACCAGTTTATTCCAATCAAGATGGCTTCAGGTGTGCCATACCTTTGTCATAAGTAAGACTGTTAGCGCTCTAGTTGTTCTTTAGAACACTCTGGGAAGCTGCAGTAGAACACAAAGGCATCAACTGACAGGCTGCTCCTGTTGAAATATAACAGGAAGATATTTGAGATCACACTTGAAACGTCCTAATTTTTCTTTCTGCAGTACTAACCATCATTTCTATGACAAAATGAACCCCATCATTTTGTTCCTTTTTAAATTAAATGTTTTAAGTGTTACCAGTTTATTCCAATCAAGATGGCTTCAGGTGTGCCATACTTTTGTCATAAGTAAGGCTGTTAGCACTCTAGTTGTTCTTTAGAACACTCTGGGAAGCTGCAGTAGAACACAAAGGAATCAACTGACAGTCTCTGCCCTTGTTGGATGTACATGTTTTACTGAGAATGTCAGACTTCATTCTCACATGACTGAGAAAGATAATGTGAATTTACAGAAAATATGCTCTCATTTTAGCTTCTAGATCACCTTCCAAACCTCAATGGGAAAAGTATGAGAAAATAGTTTTCTCTCAAACATGATTCATGATATCCCAGCAGAAGGATTTTTCACAGGGTAAAATCACCTTAGAACACACCACAATTCCTAAAATTAGTATGGTACCATCAACAAATGAATTCTAATGTAACTAAAGTCTGTTATCACCCTTTATAGTTCTCCTTTTGGTAACCCTCAAAATCTTCGATTCACTACAATGCATTTCAATGGGGTACTATCATTTATATTGGTCCCAAGATGGCTGCCAGCAATTCCAGGATGAAGTGCTGACAGCCAATCAGATCTCACGATGACATGTGTGGTTAGGCTCCGCCCAGATATATATGTTTTCTTTTTCAAATTTCTCAGGAACTACTGAACGGATTTACACCATTTAAGCAAAAGGCACGACTCTGAACCAAGGGCTACCTTTTGCCAAATTTGGTGTAATTCCGTTCAGCAGTTCGGGCTGTAGCTGCGATGAAAGGTTCCTAACGAAAATTGCATGGGGAAAACACGTTTTGGGACCCCCCTTTTTTCTCGGCCCCCACTTGACGAATCACCCCGAGACTTTCAGGATAGGAGCGGACCGGAGCGGGCCACGAGTTTTGAAAATTTCGCGAAGATTCATCAACCGGCGCCAAAGTTATTTCAAATAGAATGTTGTGAATTTCCTATGGAAAATAGGTCCTAACTATAACTATCTACTGGCGACCGCAGGTAGATAATATATATATATATATATATATAATATGTGTATATGTATGTCTGTATATATATATATATGTGTGTATGTATATATATATATATATATGTGTGTGTGTGTGTGTATGTATATATATATATATATATATATGTACATACAGATACATATTCTGGAAAAAATGCCTTACATACCTCTACCTGCCCCTGAACTCTAAACCTCTCTTTACCTCTGCCCACCAATGATCCAGAAAAACCTCTTACCTCCATTTTACCTCAACCCACCCGAGCCGTAAAACCCTTATCCCCACCCATTCCCAAACCCTAAAAAACCTTTACCTCTATCCAACCATGAACCCTAAAAAAAAACGTTACCTCTCCTTACTGCTACCCACTCTTAAATCATTAAAAAAATACCTTAACTTTTAAATATCCCGTTTTTTAAATTAGTATTAAAAATATGTCATTTAAAAAACTACCTGCATGGTAAAGTGCTGCATTGTAAACAGGCCAAAAGAGTCTGTGTGGTAGTCACCTGCATTCTACTGACCTATGTTGCAATATCCCGGGAAGTAAAAACTGAGTGGTAAACCCCTGATCTGGGAGCTACCCCTTTGAACCATTAACTGAGTTTTCTGCCGAGAATCGATACAATGTTTTGTAAAGAAGGTCTAATACTCAGACTGGACAAAATGAATGTTGCAATAATGAGACCCAGTTAGTCCTGATCCATTTAATGCACTGCTGATCACTATGTGTAAGGAAAAGGCAGGGTAGTGAAGAATGGAGCACCATACTATTGAGCACTCGAGTTGTCTCTATAGAAATGTCTTCATTTTGCTATCTAACGTATCTAAAGATAAGTTTGCCAGAGTGATAGGGAGCACAAGTGAGTATAGGATTGAGATAGCTCTCTTCGCACTTTTTAATTTGGCGGCTGATTGAAGTTACATAAATAATGACAAATTAGGAGATAGAAAGATACCTGATATCATTCTACAGGCCAATTTAAAATGCATCTTTTCTACTTGATGTATATGCCACTATTACGTATAACACAGTGGTATCAAAACAAGCACCATAACTAATGTTCTTCTAGGAAACAGTGCATGTGGGAATGCCTCTGAATGATGGCACTTATTAATAATTCAGCTGACCAGTGCACAAATGTGCACTGAGATAACATTGATGCATTTTGACTCTAATGAAAGGCTTGATGCAGGTGTATTCATCAGGAAAAGATCTCAAGAAGCAGTGCCTGTAATCCTTCTCAGGCAAACAAGGATTACAAAATAATTAGGATGTGAGATATTCGCATAATTTCATTTAACGTAGTTTCACCAAATTTCAGAAAAATTTGTGAATTTAAAAATCCAGCATTTCAAGCTATATTTTAGTGCAAAACGCATCTTTGTGTCCAGTTTGGACATGAGGGCACATTTCACTCTAAAAAATAAAAGTGCAGAAAAACACAAGTGCCGCGAACAACAGCTGCTCATGTTCCAATTGTTCATGTTGTTCCTGTGCTTCACCTATATGATTTGTTTGCGCAAACGGGCTTTATTTACTTGACCACGTGAAAAGGCAGCAATAGAGGAATTTCGCATTAACAAGCGTAACTCAAAATGGCAGATGGGGCATGGCCAACCTAGATGGCTGCCTAGTCGCCTTTCATCGAGCTCCTGTCGGCATCTATTAAAATCCTCTACCATCCACCCTTCTAACAACTCTCCTTCCCCCCATCCGGCCCTGCACTGTGTGGGGAAGCAGCGGGGACGCTCGTACTCATTGAAACAAGCACTTATGACGCTGCCGGAGGTGTGTGGGGTCTGCAGCGGCTGCCCCGCATGATACTCAATGCCTGGGAGGCGGGCCAGTAAAGCCCCAGTTGGCAGCCTCAGCCAGGCGCAAGCTTGGATGCCCCCGGACTGACAGGGCTTGAGTGCTGCCCCGGCACAGCTGTGGTCCTGGCGGACACAGCTGGGTCTTTGATCGGCCACCTGTCTGACGTGCTGCACCTGTCCCGTTCTGCTGCTGCAAACACGATGGCAGGGTGAGGACCGGATGGCTGGTGACAGCTGATCGTACCCGGGAAACCCTGTCTGGGCAGCACGGACATGTGGAGGACTTTCGTGGCCTAGGGCCCCTCTGTTTGGTCCGGTAAGGAAGCGCTCAGCGAAGAGCTGGGGGGACACTGCTGAACCAGCCACTCCCCCACCTAATGAGCGTGGCTCATAACTGCCACAGAGTGCTGAAAAAGGGAGAAATCCCCGGGACTATCTACGGGTCCCTGTCAGGCCGGGTGACATTACGATGCTCTGGATACGGGGTTGCTGGCCTCGATCTCTGCCTGCTTGCCTGGGGAGGCCCAGAAGGCTGAGGGGCCCTACTGCCAATGACATCAGGACAGGCCACGGAAGATTACATTGAATCGTGATCCTGAGAGGCCTGCCGACCCCCTATCATGGGGTGGAGACCCCGGCAGTGGCATGCCACTCCTGAAGCTTGTGGCCCTCTAGATTCCAGGTGTACCACCACTCCCCTCTGGTCCCTATAACTTTATATTATAATGGATGCATGATGGGGTACAATGGCCCGGAGGACTGGCTGCTGGTTTGTACCGCCCCCCTGGTCCTGGTTTGCGGGGGTGTGGAGTGTCAATTGACCTGGCAGTGAATCTCCCTCTGACAAAACACCAATGGCTGTGGCCCCTGGGGATGGCTTCTGAGCTCCCGCTGGAAACCGTGGAGGAGCCCCCAGTGCTGCGGTGAGGCCGGGGAAGGCCCTGAGACCTGGCTTATCAGAGGGACAGCCAGCTCTGCAGGGGTCTAAAGGAGGGGCGAAGGCTGGTGGCAAAATTCCTGTGGCCTGAGATTGCAATCGTGGTGAAGGACAAGGTAGTGCACCCTGGTCAGTCCAATAAAATCATCAATTACACCCACCCGGTCTCAGCCGGTGATCTCTCTAGGGAGGGGGTGCCTAAGAACTCTAGTTCCGGTCTCGATGATCCTCCTGAGCTGACCACATCACTGTCCGATGTCATGGTAGCCATCAATAGTTCCAGCACTGAACTAGCCAACAAAATTGACTCAGTAGTCATAGATGTTAATCTCCTCCAAACAGATTTCCCGAAAGTGGCCGACCGGATCACTTTCCCGGAAGACAATTTGGGAACTCTACAACGAGAAATGTCTGTACTATAAGAGGCAGTATCATCACTACAAAAGCTCAGAGTGTGCATGGAAGAATGTATAGAAGAGTCTGAGGGAAAATCGCAGAGAAATAACCTCCGATTTGTAGGATTTCCAGAAAAACCCTCTAAGACACTCAGCTCTGCTGAAAAAGTGGAAGAAGCATACAATAGACTGTGGCACCCCTAATCTGACAGGAAAGATTGTGGTCTGCCCGAACGGCACCCTTATGAGGGTGGGATTCAGAGTCCCGATGACTGGTTTTGGCAGCGGCAGAGTGACCCGGGCATGGGCAGGGACAGTACCATTGTTGGTCGTTCCTGAAACTGTGAGTTTTATCCGAATGTGAGTAAGGCTCAGTAAGGCTATTGCACGAAGAGGAGATGCTCCCACAGTTTTGAACTTCCCTGGAACTGGTAATGCTCAATAATTTTTTTGGGGGGAAACGAACATTGTATAATTGCTGTTTCCATTAGTTAATTTATTGCTTTTTCATGTTTCATGCTTATCCTTACAGATTGTAGATAACACTGCGTAAATGGGTATGGATTCACTGTATATAGAATGTTCATTCAACCGGCAGGAGCGGTGGGGCAGAAAAGGAGTCCGAGCGCGGGGGGGCTGCTTGAGTGCTTCAGCCTCGTTGCACCCGCTGGGCTTTGGCCTCTAGCAAGGCTTGAAAGGGATGGGTTTTTTTTACATTACTTAATTTGTATTGATTATTCTTTATTCTTCTGGGCTTGGGGAGGCAGATGCAAGTTTATGACCTGCCTCGTTCTGGACACGACAAGTTAGCGCTACTGCCCAAGGGATGGTGGGTGATGGAGGTGAAGTAAGTTTTTATGGTTTCACATGTTCAGGGACTTAATCACTGCTCTGATATGTTGCTGTTCTGGTATCCCCCTTTGTGGTGTTCTCCGAGAGTGCTATTCATCGACTCGGTCTGGACGTTTGAAGGTTCTGGGATCTGGTTTTGCATGACAATGGCAGATGATGTGTTTAAATTCATGACAAGGTATGTCATGGGCCTGGCCCAATTAGAAAAACGCCATAGAGTGCATGCCTACATGAAGCGCTATCATGTTTCCATTGCTTTTTTGCAAGAAATGCATGTTTGGGGTGACTGTGTCTCTAGTCTCTGGAAAAGATGGAGGGAACACCTTTACGCCACCTCATACTCCGGTTATGCCCACAGAGTCCTGAAATGGGTGGCCCCGGGGGTTCCCTTCCTCCATAAAGGACATCTGATTGACCCTGATGGATGCTATGTGATTCTGTTTGGTCCCCTAGATGGGCTCGAGATGTGTTTGGTAAATGTTAACGCCCCTAATTCTCATTGTCCAGCCTATTGCCCAATGGTAACAGTGGCAATAGCGCCATATACAGCAACTGTAATGATTCTGGTCGGGGATTATAATTGTATCCTTAATAGATTACTTGACCGAACACCACCAAACTCTCACACCAAACCACATATGACGAAGACAGTAACTGATATGATGCATGGTCTGGGACTAATAGATGTTTGGAGGGAAAGGCATGCTAACACTAACACTTACTCCTGGCATACACCTTTGGCCGGGACATATAGTAGACTAGACTACTGTCTCTTGACATCCAAACTAGCTCAAGATGTGAAGGACACTTTCTATTTGGCCAGTTACTTGCCAGATCATTCCCCGGTATGATGTGCCTAGGAAACGGCGTAACAGTCCAGCGGTTCCACTTTGGCGTCTTAGGGTGTAGGCCTGCACGGACTCTCCTTACGAAGCAGAGGTGAGGCAGGGTGTCAAGGTAGAAATCCTCAGGGTCGGTTTGGTGCTCAGAATGGTCCACCTCTTGATAGTCCCAAGCCAGAACTGCTATAATAGGACAGGACAGTGGGATGATCAAGCGAGGGAAGGAAAGGGAGGGAACAGCAAGGAGGGAGATCTGAAATTACATCAACAAGAATCATAAACATCTAATTCCATCGAGCGCTACAGAATGCAATTTACACAACACAATTCCTCAGAAGAACGTGCATAATAATACCTGTAACAAAACTTAATACTCCTATGTAGTAAGTAGTATCCTATGTAATCCGTAGCTCTGGTGGGGAAGTATTACTCGTCTGTTGGGTTTGCTGTATGAAGATATAGATATAGGTAAACAATCTCTATAACACCAGAGGCTCAACCATACATTCTAACTTTCAATGCTAAGGAATCAATGCGTCTTCCCACATAGTGACCTACCCTTCATTGACTCCACATGTCATCACAGGGGTTGAGCGTAGTCCTCTACCACTCTGGAACCACCCCTGTTAAATAGAGTCAAAGAGACAGCAAACACATAAACGACTTATCCCCAAATATCCCTCATATATCACAATCAGTATAACAAGGTGCAATGTCAAAAACAACCTTCACAACAGGTAAAGGTAATGCAAAGTGCCTGCTCTCAGTAGAGCTAAAGAAAAAGTCAGGGATAACCTTGAACGAACCACTAGCCGTGATTCTCCCTTGTGGACACGAAACAGACTGCAGGTAGGAAAGCAAAACACAAGTCAGCCAGGAAGAGCCGTATCCGAAAGGCTCTCTTAGGGTAGAACGGGAGGAAATCAAAGGAGAAGGTGAAATGGTCCAAGTCCCCTGCTCCGCAAGCACGGAGAAGGCTTCTCCGAAAATCAGGGAAAGGTCAAGGAAGAAAGCGAGTGGTGCAGAGCACCCTTACCAAACCAACGGGCAAGACGGCGTCCTTCCAGCTGGAACCAGGAAGAATTTCCGACGCTGTTCTGTTGTCCGTCCTCCGTTTAGTAGGCGGTTCCATCACGCACGACGTAACTCGCTAAGGTTCATGGGATTTGTAGTTCCCGATGGTTCTCAGCCCGCGAGAGATCCCGATGAAGGAATCCTAGCGTTACCCATCTGAGCTACCGGGAACAATGAAAAGGTGCGCTCGAACCAGATTTATAACAGTACATCCCCTCTCAACGAGAGCGCACCAATGGGCCAGGTTTCAGAGGGAATCTTCTATGAAACAAAGACACCAGCCTAGGCGCATGTACTCCAGAAGCAGGTTCCCAGGAATTCTCATCTGGTCCATACCCTTTACATGCTACCAGGTACCATAGGCGGTTTCTGCGTAGTTTAGCATCAATGATTCTCTTTACCTCATATTCAATGTCCTCATCAACCAGAACTGGCAATGGTAGTTTCTTCATGGATGCGGTTGATGGTTTCAATAGCGACACGTGGAATACAGGATGAATCCGTAGGTGAGACGGTAAGGCCAGTTTCATTGCCACCGGATTGATGCATTTGATTATTTTATATGGTCCAATGTATTTTGGATTAAATACACTGTGTTTCCTGAAACGAATGTTCTTGGTGGACAACCACACTGTGTCCCCTTTTTTGTACAAAGGCCCTTGCCTACGATGATTATCGGCAGATTCTTTGTATTTGACTTTAGTCTTTCTCAAATGCTCCTGAGCCTTGGTTAGAGTTTCTTGAATGTGAGCCACTTTCTTACACACCTCAGGTATCTTGGTACTTTCCGTGGGATGAATGAATGGTAGGAACCTGGGGTGATAACCAAAAGAGCTGTAGAAGGGGGACACTTGTGTAGAGCTGTGCGTAGCGCTGTTGTAAGAAATCTCGGCTAACCAAAGGTAGTCCATCCATGCCTCAGTACTGTTGTCCACATAGCAGCGCAGATATTGCTTCAGTGTCTGGTTCAGGCGTTCTGTCTGACCATCCGTTTGCGGATGGAAGCTCGTGGAAAAGGTTGTGGTAATGTGTAATGAAGTACACCATACTTTCCAAAACTGGGCGGTGAACTGAGAACAGCGATCTGATACAATGGTTCTTGGGAGGCCATGTAAGCGTACGATGTGTATCATGAGAAAATGAGCCAAGTGGCCTGCCGATGGAATTTGTTTGCAGGCGATAAAGTGACCCATCTTAGTGAGATAATCAACGACTACCAGGATAACGGTGTATCCTTTATCATTTGGAAGCCCAACAACAAAGTCCAACGAGATGGCTTCCCAAGGTGAGGCGGGTGTGGGCATAGGTTGTAACAATCCTGAGGGCCTTTGATGATTCGATTTCATCTTAGCACAGACTTCACACGATTGTATCCATGACTTGATGTCAACTGACAAAGACGGCCTCCAGAATTGTCTGTTAATTCGATCCATGGTCTTTATCATCCCGTTGTGTCCTGCGTAGTGTTACAGTAGGTACAAGAATCTGGTTGCCTCTCATTGGGATACCTCCTTTTAATTGCCACTCTGAATGTCTTTTTAACCAAGTTTTCCATGAGAAGGTGTTCACTCCCTTTATGACCTCTTTGAGGAAGGTATCCAGTTGTATGGCACAAAGCACTTTCATAGGATCAACTATTGAATGTTCCTGAATAGTTTCCTGTTCTTTAGTAGACGACTGTCGAGTAAGAGCATCCGCTTTTTTGTTATCACTGCCGGGTCTGTATGTAATGATAAATTGATATTCCGAAAAGAACAACATCTACCGAAGTTGTCGAGGGGTTAGGTGTCTGGCCGCGGTCATAAACTGTAAATTCCTGTGATCGGTCTACACTGTCACCACATGAGTTGCTCCCATCGAAAAGTGTCTCCACTCCATGAATGCCTCCTTAATGGGCAGGAGCGCTTTTTCTGAAATGACATAGTTCCTTTCAGCTTCCTTTAACTTCCTAGACATATAGGCCACCGGATGGAGTTGTCCCGTTACAGAGTGTTTTGAGATAAAACAGCTCCAATAGCAACTCAGAGGCATCTGCTTCCACAATGTAGGGCTTCAATGGATCAGGGTGAGTCAAGACTGGGGCAGAAATAAAGGCTTTTTCAGGACCATGAATGCTTCCTGTGCTTCTTGAGTCCATTTGAAAACTTGGGACTTCCTCAGTAGTAATGGGTGCCACCAGCTTGGAAAATTGATTTATAAAGCGACGGTAAAAGTTCGCAAACCCTATAAAACAATGGACATCTCAAACGTTTTGTGGTAGTGGCCATTCCTTCACAGCGATGATCTTCCTTTCAGCCATTTCCTGTCCTGATGGGGTGAGCATAGCTCCAAGAAATTCTACAGTGTGGACGTGGAAATCACACTTACTCAGCTTGCAGAATAACTGATTGTTTTGTAGGATGTGTAACACAGTCTTCACATGTTTTAAATGTGTTATTTCATCCTCTGAATAGATGAGAATATCATCTATGTAAACCACCACGTAATGGTCCAATATCTCACGAAGGACATCATTCAGAAAATACTGGAAGGCTGCCGGGGCATTGCATAAACTGAAGGGCATGACTAGGTATTCATACAGTTCATACCGGGTTTTGAATGCCGTCTTCCACTCATCACCACTCCTCATGCGAACCAAGTGGTATGTCCCTTTTAAATCTAGTTTCGTATAGATTGCTTCCTTTTTCACTTGGTCCAACAACACCGGAATCAGTGGATAGCAGTTCTTCACAGTAATGTTGTTCAATGCTCTATAATCGATGCAAGAGCGGAGTTCGCCATTCGCCTTAGGGATGAAGAAGAGTGGAGAGGCGGCCGGTGACTTGGAGGGACGAATAAACCCCATCTCCAGGTGTTTATCCAGGTATGCTCCGAGATGTAGATTCTCGAGCTCTATCAAGGCGTACACTCTCCCACTCGGCACAACTACCCCCGGAAACAGGTTGATTTGACAGTCATATTGTCTGTGCGGAGGCAGGCTTTCCGCCTTCATGTCGTTAAACACTTCAGCATATGCTTGATACTGGGCCGGGAGTGTTATTTTCTTTTCTGCTGCTGTGGCTATACACAGGCCAGAAGCCAAAGCAGTTGCGGGTCCCTCTGGTATTTTCATACAATGTTCTTGACAATAAGAGGACGATAAGGATACTTGTCTGGTTACCCAATTTATGTATGGGTTATGTTTTTGTAACCAAGGTAATCCGAGAATTATGCCGTATTGCGGCGCCTGTATGATATTAAAGGAGAGTTTCTCCCAGTGAGAGGGACCATACATCACTTCCAAAGTTTCAGAAAGGTACCCTATAGGTCTGGTGTCTAGTTTTCTCCCATCCACCGCCTACACCACCTCTGGAGTATCCTTGGGTACTAAGCGTATGCCTCTGCGTTGTGCTTCCTTCATATCCATAAAAATGCCTGTGGCTCCTGAGTCTATCATGGCTGGGACCTGGATCCACTCTAACTCGATAAACAAGCTTAGATCGATAAATAGGTGTCCTTGTTGAGTGGAACTATCATTATGTAAGGAAGGGAGGTAAGACTGGCTCCAAGAAACCCCTCCATCTTTCTTTGAGCGGTTTAGTTTTCCGACGGTTTATCTGTGATAGCAGATACCAACCGACTGCTTCTGAATCGATTGGTTTTAGGTTTTACAGGGCATTCTTTCACAAAGTGCCCTTTTTGTCCGCAGTACAAACCGAGACCTTGCTTACGACGTATGTCTTTTTCTGCCAATGAGAGAGCGGCACGCACAGTGCCTATTTCCATGGCCTCCGGTGTGGAGGTAGTAGCGTGTTCTACTACCCGAGGTCGTTCAAAGCGGTACAGGGTTCTTTCTCTCCCTTTATGATCCCCTTTCCCCTATGATCTAGTCACAGTACCAAACTAATTAATTCTTCACAGGAGGTAGGTTGGGGTCAATCTGGGCGATCATGTCCTTGAGATCTTCACGAAGGCCTTGGTGGAAGAGCGCAGCTTGCTTCGCCTCAAGCCATTTGGTTTCTGCCACCAGTCTCCGAAAAGCATTCAGATATACCAACAGATCTTTGTTTCCCTGTCGCAATTCCAATAATTCTCTGTCGGCAGTGAAGGATTCAGCACGTCTATCAAACACCTTTAGAAACTCTACTTTAAAGGCCTCCCAATCATATAACAGAGGATCGTCCCTACTCACTAACGGTACTGCCCATTGAGCAGCGTCCCCTGCTAAATAGGAGATAAGAAAAGCCACTCTGGCTTGATTAGTGGGAAAAGACTTCTGTTTACATGAATAGTGCAACATGACTTGTGTTAAGAAAACTTGCACTTTGTCGGTTTCTCCATGATATCTCTCAGGGGTAGCTAGGGGTATGGTAACAGGCATTTCTACCACAACTGAGCTTGTGGGTACCACAGACTGACTGCCCACATCAAAGGGATTCCTCTGAAGGCGTTCTACGCGTACTCTCAACTCTGCAGTTTCCTGCCGAGAAGCCACTAATTCTGCCTGTACGTCTGCCAGGACAGCTACCACATCTTCAAGAGTAGCCATTCTACAACAACCCGACCAGGAGGATAGTAATACTTGGGTCGGAAATTCTGTCAAGGTAGAAATCCTCAGGGTCGGTTTGGTGCTCAGAATGGTCCACCTCTTGATAGTCCCAAGCCAGAACTGCTATAATAGCACAGGACAGTGGATGATCAAGCGAGGAAAGAGAGGGAACAGCAAGGAGGGAGATCTGAAATTACATCAACAAGAATCATAAACATCTAATTCCATCGAGCGCTGCAGAATGCAATTTACACAACACAATTCCTCAGAAAAACGTGCATATTAATACCTGTAACAAAACTTAATACTCCTATGTAGTAAGTAGTATCCTATGTAATCCGTAGCTCTGGTGGGGAAGTATTATTCGTCTGTTGGGTTTGCTGTATGAAGATATAGATATAGGTAAACAATCTCTATAACACCAGAGGCTCAACCATACATTCTAATTGTCAATGCTAAGGAATCAATGCTTCTTCCCACACAGGGATTATCTCACTACTTTACTGAAAACTGGGGTAGCACGGAGAGTAGGGTCTTCGAATGGAAGGCGATGAAGGTTGTGATTAGCGGTATATGCCTCAAGAACTCTTATGGCGTTAAATACAGCTGGAACGAGACCTAGGCAGTTGGGAGTTCTATTTAGCCGAACTACAAAAGGAGCTTCTGGCCCGGCTGTCTAGTCCGGAGGAGTGGAGACAAACCCGTAAAGACCTATTAGACGACTGGAGTAGGTTGGAGAAACACACCCACACAGCTTACCGCCAGTGGTTGAACGCAGAGGGGGACAAAACAGGAGAACTGTTGGCCCGTTTGCTAAAACAACGAGAGGAATGGGAACTGGTCCTGTTACTCTGGAATAAAGGGAGGACTCTGGTCAATTCTCAGGTGGCCATTAATGACGTTTTCCGGGCCCATCTTGCAGCAACATATACAGTATGGGAGGATGACACAGGTGACCGAGGGGTCGCCTTTCTAAACGGAATAGACCTTTCATGTTTGTTTGCAATGGATAGAGCCTCATTGGAGGGACCCATTACTCGTGAAGAGATCTTGGCCGCCATTAAAAAATGTAACACTCCAAAATCACCGGGATGTGACGGCCTCCCGGCCAAATTTTACCAAAAATGTAAGGTCCCGGTTGCGGATAGGCTACTGGTGGTACATCAGGAAGCTCCTCAGAAGGGACACTTATCATACCCTTTGCAAGAAGCCCTCGTAATACTGATCCCCAAGCTGGGAAGGGACCCACTGGGCGCCTCTTCATACAGGCCAATCTCACTTTTAAGTTGATGTTTTAATTGATGTAAAAATCCTTAGCAACATCTTAGCAGCCCGATTGCTACCACACATCCAGCCTTAATCCATGACAACCAATGTGGTTTCAGACCACGGAGAGGCACTATGCACAACCTTAGGCGCCTGTCCCATATATACCATGCTCCACACCGGGCAAACAGTGACTATGCCCTGGCTTTTTTAGACATCAAACAGGTGTTTGATTCTGTAAACTGGGAATTTCTGTGGCAAGTACTCTCTAGAGCAGGACTTGGATATGTGGCCTGGATTAAACTACTTTATACGGATCCAGACACCAGGGTACGTAAGTAGGGGGTGTTGTTTCCAGCAAATTCCCATGGTATAGAGGCACACGCCAAGGCTGCTCTCTTTCACCCCTCCTATTTGCACTGGCTATGGAGCCTCTGGCGGTGTTGACATGGCAGGTACTGGGACACTAGGGTATCATGTTTGGAGACGTCTTCCATGAGATCTTGTATGCGTATGATGCCTTAGTGTTTCTGAGGAGCCCAAAATATTCTGTCCCCATACTTCTAACAGTCCTAAAAATATTCAGAGAAGTCTTGTGCCTGTATGTCAACATTAAAAAGAAAGTCCCAGTTCCTCCCATTGGGATGGTTTGCTGATGTTCTGACGGTGGCTCACCCGGGATGGGTCTCCCATGGAGAACGTAGGGAATACACTATTTGGGGGTCCAGTTAGCCTATACAGAACATAATTTCTTGGAGCTTAATTTTGGAAAAATGCTGGAAGGTTCAGAGCCTCCAGACTGGGGGATTCACAGCCGGGGTCAAGAGTCTCAGCAACCAGATTCTGGCACTGAAGACGCGTCCCCCATTCAGGCTCAAATCCCAGTTTCTAAGTCAACAAACCCCAGCTTTATAATCTCAAAACACACTAGAAGGTTCCGAGAGGCCTTCCTCTGCGCCAAGGAAACTTGCTGGAATTGGCCACTTTCCATGCAAGCACTCCAAAGGCAAAGGAGTTCTCACGTTCCTTCTGCATTCTCACATGTTCCAGCCTTTATCTTAACGAAGCTTACGAAAGTCTCCGGCAGTACAGTCAACAAAACAACCTTGACCATGAATAACCTAAACAACTTGAGTAGTCTGGGGGCCTGCCTGTTCGGGCAAAAAGCTCAAGCAAGACAGAGTCAGAATTCAAGATGACATGAGGGCATGTCAAAGCCAATAGTAAGAACTTCATAATACTTCCCAATGTACAACACAATGCACATTTGTGCACCACTGCCTATAGCATCACACACTTCATCTCCCAATGTATAACATAATGCACATTTGAGCACCACTGCTTATAACACTGCACTTCGAGACCAAGAAGTACATTCCACAGCTCTCTCTCTCTCATGCTTTCAAATGCACATCCCACACGTTCTGATTTTGACAAGGCTGTCCTACTCTGTGAAAGCTCTCCCACTTTAAAACTACGAGAGACATCTTCAAGGAAAAAAGCACATGCAGGGAAAAATGATGTCGTACATTCAGGCTAAGGTAAAATAAAACACCAAAAGTCAATTAAAATAATGGTAGTTAAAGGTCATCACGTGGTCCCAAAACATAGGAGTGCCTCTAGCACTACAGACCCTGCTATGAATGTTGTCACCGTGCAAATCTTCAACCCCCAGAGTTTGTCAAAATTTATAACCAATGCCTGTGCCTGCTAATGTAATCTCTGTTATTCTAAGTAGCAAATTACCTGTCCTCAGGCTAACAATAATCCATGCTAAAAGGCCTATTGGTGTTAACAGTTGCTTTATACAATAAGTAAGTTGAGCTTACTGCTTTTGTCATAACGTTTTCATGCCTTTCATCTCACAGGATCTCAGGAAAAGAGTCATAGGCGCATTGATCCTCTCAAAGATAGACTACTGCAATGCACTATTTCTGGGCATTGACAAGGCTCAGATGGCTAAACTACAATCATTACAAAATGCCGCAGCGCGATTACTACTCAACATTACTAAATATCATTCCACCTCCGCGAGCATTAGGCTACTTCATTGGCTTCCAACACAACAACGGGTGGAATTTAAGGCACTTTGTCTGGTTCACAAGGCATTGTATGGAGGGGGTGCCTTGGACATGCGGAAACTGTTTCTCTGGTACTCCCCGACACAGAATCTTAGATCAACCAACACTGGGCTGGTTCAGATTCCCAAAATTTGCAGGGCAACATGGGGAGGCAGGAGGCTATCCCACCTTGCTGCTAGACTGTGAAACAAGCTGCCAGCCACCATTAGGCTGCAGCCAAACAGGCTCCAGTTCAGGAAAATGATTAAGACCTGGCTGTTTCCCCCAAATAAGTTTTACAACCGGTCTGAACTACACACCTCACACCCCCTCAGGGCCAAGACGCCTCGGCATTCGAGCACTTTATAAAACACTTACTTACTTACTTACTTTTGCAAAGAAAAACAAATCAGACCTATGGCATCTGACATAATGTTTTCCAATGAACCAATCAACCCCACAGCCTTGTAAGACCAAAGTGAGAAGTAAAGGATTATTAAGAATTGTTAGACCTGGCATCCTTGGCGTGGTGTTCCCCTAACGTTTTGCCTTCAGACTTCCTGTTTTTGCTGACTGTTATTGCTCTCCTTAAGACTCTGCACACCGTAACACTGCTAACCAGTGCTAAAGTGCTTGTGCTTCTTCTCTAAAACATGGTAACATTGGCTTATACCCAGTTGGTATTTTTAATGTACTTGTACAACCCTAGTAAAGTGGCATTACCTGGGCCCAGGCCTTGTAAATTAAATGCTAGTGGGCCTGAAACACTGATTGCGCCACCCACTTAAGTAGCACTCTAAACATGTCTCAGGCCTGTCATTGCAGCCTGTGTATGTGCAGCTTTAAACTGCCATTTCGTCCTGGCACAGTAAACCTTTTTCCAGGCCCAAACCATCTTTTTCAATACATATCAGTCACCTCTAGTGTAGGCCCTGGACAGCCCAGAGACCAGGGTGCAATGTATTTACAAAATAGGACATGTACTTTAGAGTTTTACATGTCCTGGTAGTGAAAAACTCTTAAATCCATTTTTCACTACTGCAAGGCCTACCCCTTCCATAGGATAACATTAAAATTACCTTATTACATCTTAGAAGTTTCATTCCCAAATATGAACAGGTAACCATTTCATGTTTGGTGTATCTGGAATCATAGTTTAAAATTCGAACTGATGGTGAAGTCGAATTTTAAATTGCAATTCTGAAGATGCCACTTTTAGAAAGTTGGTATTTTCTTGCCTTATCCATTTGGTGCCTGCAGCCTAACTGATGGTCACATGACTGGGTGTAGGTGACAGTTAGGCTTTTTTGTTTCCTCCTAGACAGCCACACACAATGGGGAGCTTAGGGTTGACTGGATGGGCCTTCACTGGCTGGATGGGAGGGCGTAGCTGGGCCCAGCCCCATTTACACTTGAATAGGCTTTGTCCTGTCTCCACAAAGGGTTTCATACCCCCTGTAGTTAGTCTGGAGCCAGAGCCAGACAGACAGGGCACCGTTGCACTCCAAAGGCTTGCCTCTGAAAGGTTTTCCCCACTTCAGAGGCACAACTTGGTATATATACTGGATCTCAGACACCACCACTTCAGTATACTTCTGGACCTATGGATCCTCTGCCCAGAAGAAGGCCTGCTGTGCTGCTACAAGGACTAACACACTGCTGTGCTGACCTTCTGCCTTCTTGCTTGGGTGAAAAGGACTGGACCTGAATCTCTTGAACAACCCAGAACCCAGAGTGACTCCAAGGGCTAGTTGGCTGGCCTCCTGATCTGAAGCCTCAGGGACACAGCAGGCTGCCAACAACCTTGCGGAAAAAAGGAGAGAGCAGCTGGGTCATAAGTGACTGCACCACCACAACTAGTCACTATATTATTAACAATATTGCCCACCTCAAATGGTCTGCTGCCTATAGACCACAAATATAACAATGTTAGATTAATCGGATGAGAGGCAATATATTGAAATAAAAAATTCAAGCAAAACCAGTAACCAAACCACATCAAAGACAGACATGCGTATAACAAAATTTTTTTGATCTTTTTATTCTCTGATGTGCTTGGTAAAACTGAACCAGCCAACGCGTTTCGCCCAACCTTGGGCTTCTTCAGGGCAAAAAACAAGGAGGAATAAGATGTATCCTCAAACGTTGGGTCACTAAAGGTTAGATCAAGACCTATTACACATGGATGAGAATCGTAGTAGACAAATATCCAAAGGTATAAGAAAGATTAAAGTACATCAAACAGTATTAGCCGTGCGTGTACGCGGAGCCGTGTCCGGGAAACGTTCAATAACCAGCAAAGTATTCGGAAACCACTCCAGCCAAGGACCCTTGGAAGTGGGCCTAAGGTACTTGCCAGCCCCTGTAATCCAGCAGAACGGATGCATCTCCTCTGCTGCATGGACTGGAACCGTCGCAAAGACCTGTATTGCCTCTGCAACCCGCAACGCCTTCAGAAGCACCACTGCGTGACGCATCCTAAGCGCAGGCCCTTGCTTCCCTCATCGACAGCAACCTCAACGACGACACCAGATTCCGCCCCGCAGCTTCGCAGCTCTTCGAAACCAATGCATCGCCCCGATCCCGCACTGTATCCTCTACGTTGGACTTTGTACCACAAGCCCCATTGATGGGACTCTTGCTGACTATGCAGGCCCTCGCATCGTAGCGTTGCTGCATCTCCCCCGACGCATTGCTTCGGCTGCTCAACGCATCTTCGATGCGGATCCTCGCATCTTCGATGCGGATCCTCGCATCGCTCCGCAAACCAACATTTAAGATACTTTTGTACATCGGGCCTAACTGGTTCCCTCTAGCTGGCCCGCACACCATCCCAGTCAGCCTGAACTTGTGACTTTGTCCCGGTCCGACGTGACCAGATATCCACAGTCGCTTTGTGCTTTTTGGCACTTTTTTAACTAAAATCTTTAATTTTGAATATCTCCAGTTCTATTAATTGGATTTTTGTCATTTTGGTCTTGTTTTATTTATTAAAGTTCTATTTTTCAAACTTGCTGTGGGATCCTTTTTGTCAGGTGTTCTCACTTTATTACTGTTTGAAGCGCTGCACAAATATTTTACACATTCCCTCTTAGTTAGGGCTGAGTTCTCTGAGCCAAGCTACCTGAGGCTTGAGCACAGGCTAATTTAGGGTTGGCTTGCACCTCATCCTGACAAGGGCTCACATGCCAGTCAGGGCTCGCACCCCAGTCAACAAACTAGCCAATTTTTTACAAGAATTTATTGGAAAATAAATTAAGGTCACCAGTAGACTTTACAAAAATGGCCTGTGGCTACAAAGTGCTGTTGAATAACGTTGGTGGCACTGTCTGCAGAGACTGTTCATCTTGCTTGTTACAAATTTAGTAACAGCTTTGTTATATTGTAACTAAATGTTTTTAACCTTTTTTAACTGTCAATGAAAATAAACAGATGCAATTCACAGGAGCACAGTCCATATTCCTTCCATTTTCTCTCAAGGTGATGACGATTATATTGAATCTAGTTTGTCTGCCCTTGTTTAATTAAAGTTTCAGTACCTCTCTTTAAACTCATAATATTTTGGTAATGCTTATGGTGAATTAATTCTCTTGTGTTTATTGCAGATAATGCATTCTTAATTATGCTAAAAAAATAGATTTAATTTTCTCCTATCTGTACCACAGAGGAGATGCCATTGCAGAGAACAGTAATTACTGTGGCGTAGCCTTTGTGCACAGACGAAAACGCTTTGAGATCTCTTTTGTGTTTTACATTTATTAACACGATCTCTGCATATCTTTGCTGGCCCTGGTGGATCTATTGTAGCTAAAGGACTGACATGTTCTAAATGTAGGTTTCCATTCCAAAGCCTTGATTCACATTTAGTCTGTCAACAATGGTGGGTGATAGGTCATCTAAAACAGAGCTGGTTTTGTACTTAAAGTGTCCATTTTTATTAAAGAGAGTGAAGTCTGAGCTGCCTGTGCCATGACCGAACCTTAACGGTGAAAAGAAGGTAGCTTGTTGATGGCAGCTATGCCTTAATAAGTGAGACCTTTGACCTTTGAGTTTTATGAAGCTTACATTCACAAGTGATAACTCCTAGAAGGTCTGCTGATTTTACCATTATATGAACAACACACTCCACCCACCATGGGTGAGACTTCCCGGGCCAGGGGACCTGATCATCTTTCTGAGCCTACCTTCAAAAAAGAGGCCCCTGGGATTCTGACCTTCTTTCAACTGAAAGAGACCTCCTAAACCTGCCCTGCTCACCTTCATCTGTAATACCTTAAAAGTCTACTTCGAGTACCTTCATGAATAAGATTACAAACACATGCTGGGCTTACCTTCAGTACAGCGACCTGTTAACCTTCTCGGCTTATCTTCATAATTGTGAAAAAGCTACCTCCTGGGCAGATCTTAGATGAGATGTCCCACGCCACCTAATGTCACTTAGTGAGTCAGACCCCTGCTACCTGTTTACCAATCCCCCATAAGTGAGACGGCCCAGGTGTGGTGATCTTGCCTTCTGAGACCATTCAGAGCTGCTCTTGATCCTTTATTAAGTGAACCCTTACAGGCCTGTCACCCTTCAGTGTATAAAAACTCTCAGATCAGCTGACCTTGCTTTATTTGGAGAAACCTCCCATGCCTCTTGAGCCTACCTACATGAGAGAGCCTTAGGCTTCCGGTCTTTAAGGGTATGTCTAAGACCCCTGGCCTAGTGAGATTTCTTTGTAAGTAAGGCCTCCCTGGTCAGCTGAGTTTATCTTCATCAGTGAAACCCATCCGTTGGCTGAAGCTAAGTTCACGAGTTACATCTCCCAAGCCTTAGAAGCTTACCTTCATGATTGAAACTCCCCGTTGAGTTCACAGACATGAGTATGGCACTACAGGCTCCTGAGTTTACCGTCATGAGTGAGATCTCCTAGACCTGTTGTGCATCACTTTTTATGAGTGACACCTCCAGGTCTGCTGAGCTCATTGCCACTAGTGAGTTTTTCTAGGCCTTCTGAGCTTTCTTTTACATAGGTCATATTTCCCAAGATAACAACATCTTACCATCAGCTGGCAGGTTTGTGTTTCTTCTAATTTGATCTATTGGTTCCCCCTCTTGTTTCTCTAGCTCCTGGACCTGTTTGACAGTGAAGACCCTCGGGAGCGTGAGTACCTGAAGACCATTCTGCATCGGGTTTACGGCAAGTTCCTGGGCTTGCGGGCATACATTAGGAAACAGTGCAACAACATCTTTCTCAGGTAACTATCATATAATGAATGTGAATAGTCCAGGCAAAGTCCCTGCTTATCATCCTTGATAATCAATATGATGTGTACAGGAAATCTTACAAGTGTATTACATATACTTTTTCTTTGTTAGCCGCTCTAAAATCTTATCGAGTAGCTCAATTGAGGTTTTTTTCCGCTACTGCTGATCCTAGGTCTAAGTGTAAAATGGACGGATGTTGTGAAAGGCTAAAGCTAAATCAGTAATGAAAGTATGATTCTAAAAACACAGAGGATTACTTCCCCAATAGATTCTACGATGTGCATTGAAGATGTCTGTTTCCTTCTCCCTTGCCCAGATGTGTGCTATGCACTGCAGGAAGGCTGTTGGGTAGGGGCAGTGTTATTGTTGAACAAGATGAACAGGACTATAGGAAAAAATTAGAATGTAATTTCAAGGGAGTACGAAGTATTAGTAGCGCGAGTAGGCAGAAGCCCTGGGTTAGAGCAGACGAGGTTGTAGTTAGAATATTGAGCACACAAATATTGTACTGCAAAAATATTGTGGCCAGCATTTTCACTACCAAAATATTGTGGAGGTAAGTATATAGGCACGTACAAATTCACTATTCTCAATTCCACATGTACGCCCCTTTTATGCTCCTTGAAGAAAAAAAAAATATATATATATATATATATTTGGGTTTTTTCCAAGGTACATTCAATTTATGTGAAGTTAAGAGGAGTAACTCTATAGTTACCTCAATATACTTACCTGCATGATATTTTGGTAGTCAATATTTTGGGGTATCATCTCTTTGTACCACAATATGTAACGCTAAATATTCTGGTACCCTACCAGTGAGGGTGATGGGTATGATGACATGGATAAAAGAGGAGTACCATATCCCAAAGTGCCTTTTTGTGGTAGTGCAGAAAACCTTGACTTATGCACAAGCAGATTATTGTTTGTGAGTGGCATGAGAGGCTGATTTCTTATGCATTGGAATGTGAACTGAAACATGGCATGAGGCAAGAAGCAGGAGACACTGTACATCGAATGGCAGCCGACAGGTAGGTGTGAGGCAGAAGTGTGCATTAAGTTCAGCCTCTTGATAAGCGAAGTATAAAAACACTACTCAGTTTCTAGTTCAGTTTATCTGCTATAAGATTTTGTATACTGAATGAAGCAACAGTTGTATTTGTTTAGTACCTTATTCTGCAAGTTTATGTAGATCAGGCTAAGCCTGAAGGCGTCTTGGCCCTCCATAAAGTAACGTCCACAATAACACAATGTAGAGGCAGGGCCGGACTGGCCGTAGTGGGCATCGGGCATTTCCCCGGGAGGCTGGAAGGGTGGGGGGCGGTTTTGTTACCGGGGGTCAGTTTTGCTGCAGTTCTGCAATATCGGCCCCAAGTAACAAAAGCAGCAGTGCTGGGGGCCGGTTTACCTAAGCAGCAGTGGGGCTCGTATGATAACACTGCCTGGACTGCTTTGTGTTCTCAATCAAGCCCTGTGTGGAGGCATACAAAAACTCAAAGGGAGAACTACAAAAAGCAGCATTTTACAATGTGCAGACATGGCCATTCGGAGGAGGTCCAGACAAGACACAAACGTTTTGAATCCCTTCAGAAAGGGCAACAGGAAGTTCTCTTCTTATCAATAGATTAGCCAGCATGGAGTGAGTGCTAGGCTGTAATGGCCTAACCTGCAAAGACGTCCACATTGCTTCTTGCATCTTAAAGGTGAGTTTGTATATTCTAAAGTTCACTGTTGTGTGCAAGGCATGGATCCAACAAACATATTTAGTCTCGAACCAAGGTATCTAATGATAGTTAATACTTTATAAGCAGATTTAAACTTGAGCTTTAGATCCAGGTGTAGACAGGGCAGATAAAGCAAAATGGTCCTTCTACTTCCCATGAAGCAAGCTAGAAGCCCACTGGTAGGCAAGCATTTGCAAGTGTCCAAATAGGAATAACATGCTGTGTCAATGAGCATTCTATGGACCATATGCTGTCCTATTATCCACTATCCTGCCATTAGTAATGCAAAACAGCAAAACAGCAATGGGATAACAAAACAATATCAAACCAAGTTACTTCCAATTCCAGCCACTGGAGGAGTTAACTGAATTTGTAGTATAGAGGATGGCTTTTCAAATGATGATGGTGATTATTGTTCATGTTATACAATGTGTGGTGCACTCATCCCCCTTAAAAAAAGGTCTTGCTCCTCCTCCCAGGTTTCTTTCTAGCTTCACTGTCCTGATCATTTAAGATATTCTAACAATCCACTCTCAGCCTGCTTTTGTGCCCACGAAGTCTATTTCCCGTATTCCAATCACAGGTTGGAGTTTTATTCTGAACCCTGAATCTTGATTTTGGCTGTCATCCTTCCCCTATCCTGGAAGCCCTAATTTGACTGACTCTTTGATTTTCCTGCTTCCACCTGTAGCCCAGAAGTGGGACTCTCAAATCAATAGTACTAGTGGATAAAAAAACGCCAGTTTATGGAAAGAATCAGACTACAGAAGGTTCAAAGTCTCTGCAAGGAATTTGTATCCACTGCTACTGGCGTAAAAATAAACTGCTGTGACTATACTGATTTTTTGCACATTTAACCAGTCCTGGCTGCCCCTTTAGTTTGTGTTTTAGACAAATATTAACTCAGAAGAACTCTGCCATTTTCTTTTTCATTTGCCTCAACCCAATTACTGAGCATCTTTCTAGCTTGGTGCAGTTTAGTGTTATTGCACAATTGAGGTTGTGGAATTAATATTGCCCGACATTCGGGACATATTGTTTGGGGTCAAGGGTAGCACGCTTTCATGTTTATTTTGTCCACAGGACTAGTAGACCCAACACACTGCAGCACAACCTCTTTGTCTGCCAGGTTACATGACAAAAGTATGGACTGGAGAAAGAGGATTGTCTGCCACTAAGGCAAGATGTGTATCAATATGTATAAGTTGTAGAAAGATGTATATATGATTCATTAATGCAAAAGCCTTTACTATTAAGGTGAATGCTCTACAGAAATGCTGTGAGCTCAGCTTACACTACTTGCAGCAGTCCCAGTATAAAAAAGTGATCAAATGTTGTCATAATTTAACAATTTGAAGTGACCTCTATTGCCCCCAGATTGCTACCTGATGATATGCTAGTATATGCAGAAGCATGGAAGCAATATTGGGGATTGCTTTCAAAATAAAATACACCAAGAAAGTTCAACTTGAAAAATATTTTGCTAAATTGTTGTGCAACTTTAAATACCATTTACCTGAGCCATCATTTAGTAAAACGTGTTTGATGCATGGCAGATTTTAAAAAATTCACCTAGGTGCACCCACAGGTATATGCCCTTGTGTCCGGGCAAATGTACAGTTTACAAATGTAAATCTAGAAACCGTACTCCTGGCAAACTTTTGTGGTATCCTTTTTCGCATGAGCAAACCGCCTTTTTCCCACCATGAAAAAGGTTTTTACTCCTGCCTTTGTCAATGTCCGCAGTAAATTTCCAGCCTTTTCCAGTATGGAAAAAGATTGTAGAGTAGTTGGTGGATACCCTTAAACATGTAAGCTTGTGACCGTGCTCAGACTCACAGGGCCTTTCAGTTCTTAAACTACCACTTTCTGCCTATATCCAGTCCTTCTGTGGCCCGATTACAAGTTGTATGGTACTGACGGGATGGTAAATCCATGCATGTGAAAAATGGTAACATGCAGCAACACCCAACAGTACAGGGCAATTGTGAGTTTATCTGAGTGGAATGGGTAATAACCATGCAGACCCAGTTTTACCATGCTCAATTCCACACTCTATGCCTTTTCTTTGGTGGTTTATCCCTCACATTTATCACCTGCTCTGATGGGTAGTAAACCTGAGCAGGGGGTTGCTGTGGGGCGAGTAGGATAAGGGAGGATGATAGGAAAGGCACCGGAAACTACTTTGGCAGGGGGGAGCATTTCATGCTCCATGTGTGGCTTGGCTGAAGGTTGGGTGAGAGAATGGGGGGTAAGAGAACCGGACCAGGCTGCAATTCAGCCTGCTCTTTAGGTGATTTTTCCAGCAGGTAAAATCCGGTTTGTTGTTCCGGCACCCGGTAAACCGAGGTGCGGAAACAACGGCCCACTCCTGATAGAATGGAGTGAAATTCCTTAATGAAATTCAACTTCGCTAAAAGCATGGCCTTGGCCTATGTAGATTTGCAGAAATATGGCTAAAACATAACCTTTCTGTAATTCCAAACCCAGAGATTACATGAGCCCTGGCACAATCAGAAAAGCTACTATCGAGAATTCATACAGTGTGATGGCTGCCATAATTTGTCACCTCTCTGCATGGCAATGAAAGGGACAAGTAGATTGTTTTAAAAGAACAAGTGAATTTTGGAAGCATCCGTCCCTTGAAAAAGAACATATATTATAAAATGGCGCCTCCCTGCACGATGCATTTATCCCTCCTTCACGTTTTAAATATGAATCCCTGACTTGAAATTTTGTAACAAACACAAGGTTGTGGAATGCAATATAAAACTGACTTGATTTGTTATTTTCTGTCATGACCAAGTATGAGAGTAACGTCACCTTGGCTAAGGAATTGCCCCTTTGGGATGAGGTGGCCTGAAGGTGGTTGTCTTGTCTTGGTGGTAGAGCAGCAACAAGTTTTTGTTTAATGACTTCAGTCCACACAGCACAAGAACTTCATAGAGAAAGTAACTAGGCAGATGCTTTACGCATAGAGGAGAACCTAGGAAGCCTGGTTGACTATGCACATATGGGAAACTAGCATTGTGTACGAACAATGTCTACAATGTGATGTGCCCAACTTATTGCGCTGTTTTCTGCTGTATGTACCAGTCGTACACAACATGAATTGTCCGATCACAAGGATTCACAGAAATCCTGCCTCATTATCATTCTGAAAGCAGGATTCCCTTTGTGAATGTTCGTGACCAGGGAGCCTGCATGGGTCAGCAGACCTCTATTTCTGCATTCACAAATTGCTGGTACTGCACAAACTCGCAATGCCCAAAGTGGATGATTGTGAAAGGACATCCGGGCAGCAAGTAAAGATCTCTGAAACAGCTGTCTGCTTAGCACCGTCTCGCCCACAGATATTAGTCTAACATTAAAAGCTGTTCCTCCTACACAGCAGCTAATGTGCAAAAGACTACCAAATGACAGGCTGCTTTAATGATCTCCCAGTACATTGCTACCACCACAGATCTATCATTATTAAAGCCAGGTTGAAATAATGAGCAAGAAGTAATGGATGATGAAATCATGATTTGAAAATTTAAAATAATATTTTTTATGGACCATATAAGAAAAATAAGAGAAAACCTTTAACATCACCAATCCTCTGTGAAAAAGTAATACATTTAGACTGAGAGAAATGTCAAAATAGTGGGAACATACTACCTTGCAATCTTATTTGGATGTTGACTGTGTAACAAAAGATTTAAGAAATGTAGACATCCACCTCTGTGTCCTGTTTTTGGCGTATCTCAGTAGTGGAAAAAAAATGGGCAGATTCATTTTAAAAAGCTAATTGTAAGTCTAATTAGATTTGCCAAAAGGCACCAAGGTAAATTGAATGATGGTATTGAAAACTACAATTAGTAATAGTGGCACCAGGAAAAAGCAAGAAGACATGGGTAAGAAATGACTGTCACTTCAAATAGAATCATTTGGAGAACCACCAGGCGAGAATGCATACCGTAGCCAGAACGTACTTGTTGAGACCACCTCAGTTTCAAAATGTATTTCCTCTAATGCTGAAAATATAAAATGAGTGCAGATGACACTAACAGAGAGACCTGTTGTTAGAGAATTTATGGGACTACTTTAGGTTTGATGAAGCAAGGAAGGAGGGTGTCAGAATTACAGACAATGAGGCGGGTGTAGAGGGGGCATAGATAGAAAAGAACATCAGGTTCAGGACTATATAAGAAATAGGACTTCTGGACAAAAAAGGCCCAAGTAACCATGACTGAATTTTAATATTATCAGCTTGTTATCAAGAGTACTTGGCAAGGAAGAGTTGTAAACCTTACAGTGAGGGTTTTGATATCCCCTCCATGGATTAAATGGATGATTTATAATTGAAAATGAAATTGTTATTTTTCTTTTCGTTTGAGCATTCAAAATGAAAATAATTCTTTATATCACTTTAAAACCGTTCAATAAGTAAAACATAAAATGAGTGAATAGACAGCCTATCATGTGTACAATCCTTATAGATTATATGATTCGAATGTGCATCAGAAGAAAGTCAGTACACTGGGTATTGAAAGATCCTCATATATTTGTGACACATTCAAAGAAATAGGTTAAAAAGTAAAGTGATCGATCTTCTACATGTTCATTTCTCGGATAGTGATTTTTAAAAAATAATTTCATTCTAGTGATCTGAGAATGTTTTATAAACCACTTTACAGGACATTCTGATCATCTAAATAAAGAACAAGATGCAGCATTCATGCAGTTATTGAGTGTTGTTCATGCAGTAATAAAACCATCCGATATAGGGGAACATTTTGTTATTTTGAATATTGATGTTTCTGGAAGAAGGATGTCAGGAAGTGTCAAATACTCGGTTCTGCAACAAACAAAAAGCAGAATTTTCTATTGGAAATATGAGAAAGATTGAATGTTAAGTTACAGTAATGGGTTTGTCTTCTGACACTAGATGAATATCATAGTAACACAAACAAATCCTTGGGTCTAATCTAACAAAACTAAGCACATAGAGTGACAGACTAAAATCTCATACAGTTCCCTTGTGGGAGAAATCCCTTTCAGGACTAATACCCTCACCCACCAGAGGTGGCATGCTTCATCATCTGGGTATCTCCTCGTAGTGGGAAAACCTAGTCCCACTAAGGGCTGCGACCTCTTCTCTGAGAAGAGGGAGCTCAGGGATGTTTTAGGTAAGCCTACCCTATAGAGGATATACTAAATCCCATAGATGTGAGATGCTACGAGAAAAAGTGGTGAGGACGCAGGGCAAATTAAATCTAACTGGTGAGGTGGTGCCTAGTCCGGAACAAAAAGACTTTTTAATGGCTTGTTCCTTCTGACAGGGTTAAAAGACAGTGCAAAAAGCAATATGGATTTAAACTGCTTAATGTTCAAAAAAGAGGTCTACATGTTTCAGCCCT
The DNA here is from genome assembly GCA_963921515.1 of Calotriton arnoldi. Classification (NCBI taxonomy): domain Eukaryota; kingdom Metazoa; phylum Chordata; class Amphibia; order Caudata; family Salamandridae; genus Calotriton; species Calotriton arnoldi. The sequence goes on along the minus strand of CAWUFW010000215.1, from coordinate 2,851,751 downwards.
AGTTGATCCAAGAGGTATCAGGGCTTTCGTCAGGACCTAAAGAAGATTGCTGCTGCCAGTGAAAAAAGTGTGTAAACTGTGTAATGATATCAAACCAGTTATCGCTTCATTTTCCGGATTTTTACTGGTTGTACCCAAAGTTCTTGGACAAGCGGCCACACCTCAACCTGGCGACAGCTCAGGGAAGGGGGCCTCGCTCTATCCGTCGGAACCCCGTCTCGGTACTGAACTGCGTCCCCATTTGTATAAAAACATCATAAAGTGATCTGATGTATTTTCGACCAAAGTAACATACACAAATGTAGTTGGTATGGAAAGTAGATTAGTTTTTGCTGTGATAATTTCTCTTACATGCCACATTTATTGCATGTAGACACTAATTATGAATGGTAGTTGTCACTTAAAGTGCTCCATTATATGTGAGAGACAAGATGGGTGTTTTTTTTTTTTTTTTGGGTTAAATGGTATTCCAAAAAGAAGAGGACTATATTCTGGTGACTGTAGAAGTAGTCTCCCTAAGTATGCACATTGCTCATTTAAAACGATATGTATGTTGTGGAATATTTTAAAGTGAGAGATCTACTAGCGTTAAACAACATACACAACTGTTGATTCAAGTGGTACTGCTAGTTTTCAAAACACGTCTGATACAGCAGTAGGCACAAAATGTACACTATCACTTGCTAATTTGATGTTTTGATAGTGGGACAGTGATTTGTTGTGGGCACAGAAACATCAAATATTGTTTGAGGATGTAATCATCTAATTATGCTACATAGGTGATTTGCCAATAACCTGGAAGGAAGGAGAATCCTTGTTATTTGAAAGCTTAAAGATACTAATCGTGAATGAATTTAATCTGAGATTCAGTAAGACTCAGAAAGGATTACATCTAGACCTCCCGGTATCATCCGTCAGAACTAGATTGATTACAAAATGTAAATAAGAGCCCTACTATTAAAAATAAGTATTGCATTCTGAACATACACCCTTCCACCCACATCTTAAATGGATTTTGTAAAAATTCTCTGAACAACAAGAAATTGCTCATAGAGGGGGGAGGATGTGGTCTCACAGCTAGACTGCCGACTTTGGAGCTGGGACACCAAGGTTCGAGCCTCGGGGTGGACTCCACATCCTGTGATTCTGGGCAAATCACGTAATCTCCCCGTGCCCACCAAAAACATGAATGTGCCCTTGTGTAACGTAACTGGTGCTCATGTGAAGCGCTCCAATACCTTCGGGTCGAGTTCGCGCTATATAAAATCTGCAGAAAATAAATAAATAGATGAAGGATTTCTTGCAGGGATCAAACTAGATAGCGGATCATTCGGAGTTTGGAGTTTCCCCCAGATGGGTGAAAGAGCATTTGTACATGGCCGGGAGAGAAGGAAGGGAAGGTATTGTAATAATAAAGAAATTTACAGAGCAGCCGATTGAATTCATGGAGAACAAAGTAAAGACAGGTTGATCATAGTGGCACTTTAGCAACGCTGCATTATTACACAGCTGCCTTGTCATCACACCTTCTCGGTTTGCTGGTCGGCAGAGTTTGCTGCATTTGCTTTAAATGAAACAAATCTTCTTTCACTGTAACACTCACATGATAACATATTGTGAATCTGCTTTAAAACATATTGAAAACAGTGAATTTTAGAGAAGGGGACGCAGAGAGAAAATAGCAATTTCTGCTTTACAAAAAGACAAACACATGAAAAGGACCCAATTGCGTGATTAAACGTTTCGGGTAATGTTTTTGAGTATTTTTAATCAGTATACATTCTCCATTTGGAAGCTCCTTTGTGTATATTTGGTTCATAAACAGGTTTGATATTGGCAGTTTTCTAAATACTGCCTTTTCGTTGATGAGAGTCACTTACTGGCGAGTGAGATCTTTACTTCTTTCTTGGATCACCAATTATCCCTCTTGGTCTATTTATTCATCGAACCACATCCAAACTTTCATTCTTCGAGTTTTCCACCCACACAAATTGATTAATCTATCTGCCCACCCCCATAAATGCATTCTTTAAACCATCCATACACATTGTCGTGCATCCATTCGTCCACCTAGTGTGTGTGTGTGTGTGTGTGTGTATGTGCGCATGTGATTCATCCACCTGTGTCTGTGTAGCTTTATATATGCTTGTTTGTTGCTTGGTTGCGCAACTCTGCAATCATTTCAGTACAGCAACATACAGCCTTTAAAGTAAAAACATTTACAGCTTGCATTTAATTGTCAATGGAACAGCACAGGAAGCATTAATGCGATATGTACATTGTAATTTAATGGGATTCATAGCTATTCCAAATTGGGCCATATGACAATTAATCCATCTTTCAGGATGAGCTTTTTGTGAGTCCCAGATTGCTAGGTCACTGCCATTGGTACATGGTTACATAGGCAATGTGGCTTTTTGGTTAACGCTATGATTTGAATATTTGACATCCTTTCCCCTCAGCAAGTATATTCTTGGTCTGCTTTCTTGTGTATTACGTCGTATTCACATGTACAAACTAATTTTTTGAAAGACGAGTAAAAAGTGCTAATGACACCCATCATCCCTTAGGTTTGTCTATGAGACCGAACACTTCAACGGAGTGGCCGAGCTGCTGGAAATACTCGGGAGGTAAGTCAAGTTCCTTCATATATAAGCATCTTTGTTACAAACAAGGGGCCACATGCATGACCGCTTCATTTTGCGAGTTCCTAATTGAGACTTTATCCGACTCGCAATTACAAAGTCACAAAATGCGATGTATAAAGTGTCTCGGACACATTTACCTATTCCTAATGGGGGTCGCAATTGACCTACCTCATCAATATTCATGAGGTAGGTCGCAATTTGCGACCCTTTGGGAATCGCTAAAAACACAAGGATGGTGGCCTGCTGGGAACAGCAGGCCACCATGTCTGTGTTTGCTTTTAAATAAGGCAACGTTTTTTTTTTTAATGCAGCCCATTTTCCTTAAAGAAAAACGGGATGCTTTTCAAAAAGAAAAATGAAACTTTTCAGTTTCATTTTATAAGAGTAGGCAGTGGTCCGTGGGACCACTGCCTGCTCTTTAAAAACGTTCTCGCAACCATTCACAAAGGGGAAGGGGTCTCCTGGTGACCCACTTCCCGTTTGCGACTGGCTTACCACCGGTTGTATGATGTAACAACGCATTCCGTTGTAACGTATACCTTTACCACGCATGTGTTACAACGCGAATGCTTTCACCACGTATAACCTTTACCACGCATGCTTTTACAACGTATTTTGTTGTAAAGCATGTATGGTAAAATCTGCCCTTTTTTAAAAATACATGACCATACTCTAAGCCATAAATCTAGACCCAGCGCCCCCCTGTCCTGTTTATAAAATACTCGTCTCTGCCCTAAGCCCTAATTCTTGTCCCCAGTGCGCCCCTCGCCCTGTTAAAAAAAATACCCGTCACTGCCCTAATCCCTAAATCGAGACCCCAGCGCGCCCCCTGCCCTATTTATAAAATCCTCGTCTCTGCCCTAAGCCCTAATTCTTGTCCCCAGTGCGCCCCTCGCCCTGTTAAAAAAAATACCCGTCACTGCCCTAATCCCTAAATCTAGACCCCAGCGCGCCCCCTGCCCTGTTTATAAAATACTCGTCTCTGCCCTAAACCCTAATTCTTGTTCCCAGTGCGCCCCTCGCCCTGTTTAAAAAAATACCGACCCTAATCCTAATAATCTCTAACCCTGCGTGACCCCCTCCTATCTGTCCCCTGGCCCCCAGATCTTTTAAACTAAAATCAACAATCCCCCTTACCTTTTCTGGACGAGGCACTGCACACACGTCGACAAGAGGAAGCGGAAGTACCTCTTCGGTCCTCTAACGATGCCGATTGCCTTTACCACGCAGGTGCCGTTACCAGCATATGCCCTCACCACGTACGTTGTTAAAAAATGCGTGGTGATGGCTATGCGTGGTAACAGTGTGTGCGTGGCAATACCTGCGTGGTAAAGGCCCTGCGTGGAAACAGCCTCGTTGTAATGGCTGTTTCCCCTTACCACCTACTTGAAGTAGGCAGTAAACTGCGAATGTTTCGCGACTGCATTCTGGTCGCAAAACATTCATGCATCCCCCATGACTCACTATTAGGAAGGGACACCCTTGACATGCCCCTTCCTAATACCGACTTGCAAACCCTATTTTGTGAATCGGTAATAGGTTAAACACTCGCAAAATAGGGTTAGTACATGTCAAAAGGCTATTTAGCCCGATTCTCCATTTGCGACCGCTAAATCCTTTTGTACATGTGGCCCAAGAACTCTTAAGAGTCCTCGTCAACAAACGTATATTTTCAGAATAAATAATTTTTCTGACACAAACCGTATCTTATAAGTCTCAAGACATTGGTGACAGTACTTATAGATGGGGGGTGTCCAGATTAGGTCTATGAATGCTGAATCCATGCCAGGGTTTCACGATAGCCACTTACTATGTCACTGAGTTTGATTTAGATTGATTGTATGGGAATGTATCTTTTCTGGATATGCCTGTTGGCAGCAGTGCGACTGTACAAAATAGTATGACGTTGATTAAAAAACAACAAAATGGCTTGGCTGTGTGAAGGTCCATCTCTTTATAAAATGGTAGGATTCTGTAAATTTCCACTCTAACTCGAATCTTAAAGCGAAAGGGTTTGATGCAATTGATGGGATGTATCACAGTGTAAATTTTCATTAACACCCCCTCCCCTCCAACAACCTGTCCTTTCTCAGCATTCACTCTCAAAGCATCTCAGTCTTTTTCCTTTGCACAGCCTCAGTTCCTGTCTCTACATACTTAAGGCAGCAAACAAATTTACATGTTGTTGCCCCTGAAACCCATATTTAAAACAGAGTATGTAGATTTTAAAATTGATACATACCTTTGTGAAAACTATTAGAATACATTTTCCCAACTTTATTGCAGTTTTGGTGATTCATTTTACATTTAGATGTGCCTATATCCACATAGGAGCTCATTGGCTATGAGTAAAGTTTATTGTTTAGTTAATTAAAACCATAACAATGTTACTGCGTTTGTCAACGTTGATTAAAAACAGACATTTAAAATCAATTCATCAACCCAATATATCACTATGTAATATCTCACAGTTATAAAAAATCTTTAATTGTCAATAAATACTCTCTAAAATCCTGTAAAGTGGTGTCTAAAACATGTAAGACCATCATTTCGTTTGGGACAGACGAGTATAAAACCATCAATTAACAGGTGGAAAACTTGTTAGCTTCATTTCCGGCAGGAATGCATTGTAAATTAAATATTGGAGTCTCTAAGTCTCTTATATTACTGGGTTTAAACAATCATTGACCCTGTGCGGGTCGTGTTTGTTTCCTGACTGGCGAATGTAGCAGTAGGCTGCGCACAGTTCCGTCCTTGAGATGGCAATTGAGCAGATCAGTTACTGCAGGCGTGGTTCCTTCAGTGAGTGGACCCTCGCGTTGGGGCTTAAACTTCACAGCCTGATCGTGTATGTGAAGGAACTTGACCAGTTTGCAGTTCATCTGAGGGTCAGTGGGATCAAGCCCTTTAATAATAGCGGACCTGCAGGATCGTATTCCTCTATCCAGGAAGGCTTTCCTTAATAAAGTGAAACGTGCTGGATGAAGTTTCTGACAGATACATATCAGGTGGATAAGATCTTCTTTTTGACTGCCACACAGGCGACACATTTTTGAGCCAGTGTTTTTCCACCTTGGAGTGTCTGAAAGTGAGGGATATTTTCCAAAACGCAGTGCCATTAACTGTTTTTTTGAGTGGACCGAAACAGTTAGATCTAGGTAAGTCCCCGGTTTGAGGACTTTATAGTTGTTGAGTACTGTCCAGGAATGGGATCTTTGGCTAAAAATACTTTTGCCCAATAGTAGAGAATGGAGTTTTGCGACTTTGTTTAGTGCTAACTTAAATGTTGAAAAGGGCAGGTTTTTGTTCCAAAGGTTCAAAGTGCCAGTGGATTTAAGTGCATTGTGCAAAAAGTCAGTGTATGGTGATTTTTTCCCATTGGCTATGATCTAATCTAAAGGACTCCTTTCTTTAATGTTAAGTGCTTTTCTTTCTTTTCGGTTACACTAGTTTATGAGATTTCAGCATATTGTTGAAAATTAAAGAAGGCCTTGCTAATTTATGATCAAGGTTGTATTGGGAACCAAAAGCAGCTCTTGCAAAAATGCTCATCACTTCGTTCAGAAAATGGAAAGTCGTTCACCTTGGGGACTGTTATAAATAATGTTCCAATAAATAATAATTCACTTTAGATAGACACAGTGAATGTACCAATATGCTCCTTATCCCATTAGAGGGACACAGAAAATGAGGTGCCAATAATAAGTCTTTCACCATAGAGGGACCCAGTAAATGTCCCACAGACAATTATTTGACTTAGATATGGTGACTGCTATAAAACGTCAATCAGGTTAGGCAATCACAAAGAATGATGTAACTGGCAATCGTTTACTTTTGCAGAACACATTGAATATATCAATAGACACTAACCTGGACCTAGGCACTAACCTGGACAGGGCACATTAAATGTTATATCTATAAACATTCTTTTACTGAAGAGGGGCAAAATGATATTGCAAATAGATAGCCTTTTACCTCATCTGCCACCCTAGGTGAGATTCTGCCACTACCGAACAGAAACCCTTTCGAGCTATAGAACAAAAAAGTAACTGCAGGTTCTCCCCTTAGCTTAAAGATCTAAAACGTGGGACGATGTTGACTGGACGAGAGTCAGCGAACTCACACACTCCATCTCCTGTAACGCCCACTTTAAGTTGGTGCTTTACAATTTCCTTTACAGGACTTCTCTTACTCCCAGGGACATGCACCGTATGACTCCAACTCGCTCAGATAATTGTCCCTGATGCAAAGCCGGTGGAGACGACTTTCTGCATTTAGCTTGGTCGTGTTGACTGGTATCAGACTTACTGGACCCAGGTAGTTACAAAGGACCGCACATCCGAACATAGACCTTACCCCTTAGTGTTGTCTGCTAGGTAACAGTAAGCATCCAAAGAGGAGGAAGATATCATACAAATTTCTGCAACTGGTATTGGTCTTGTCTAGGTGAAGAGTTGCCATTTTGTGGATGGGGTGAAGGGCACCCGAAATTGCCCACTGGCATAAGGATATATGGGAATGGACCCTGGTGGAAGAGGTCCGCATAAGGCTTAGCAGACGAGGCGACAGGGTAGAAGAGGACCTCTGCCTGGAGAGACTCTGTGACACACTCCTAGACCCAGACTTCGACACAGCTTCTATGGAAAGTGATAGTATTGACACAGGGTAGGGTGAGGCATTAAGGCGAAAAAGGAATCAGCTCTCTTGTACTGGAACTGGAAAGTATGGTGCGAATGGCATGTATGCCTAGTGAAAGTCGATGTTTCCAGTTGAATTTTGACAATCCTTTCTCTCTGGAACTGATTATTTAAATGTCATATTGTGTAACCTTCACAAAGTCCTTCGACATGCACACCATTGACTGCTGTGTTCTTATTGTACTGTTATATAAAACTGAAAAATAAAGTTTAAAAAAGAAAAGCTCTAAAACATGTGGTCCACAGGAAGGAAGTGGCGAATAGTTCATACCCTCAAGCAGAAGATGGGGTATGTCAAATGTGCAACATCCACAAGTGTAAAGTAAGGGATCTGCAAAAGTGTTATGGCTATGAACATATTAAAAGCAAACACAAGGAGATGATGGACTGAGCGCTGACATTTTTCAGACACTCACCCCCAGTCATAGATCTGGGTTGAATCCATCAACATTCTTTAGCTTCCCTGGACCGGAAAAAAGCATCCTGGGACCGGTTTCGGGGAAACACCCCTCATCAGCCAGGCTAGCTTGAATCGAGTGCAAAAGAAACAATTGATGGACAGAATGCAGAACAATGTCATACATTCACCCCAGTACAGAGATCTGGGCCTAAATCCGTCGTTTTGTTGCTACCCATGCCATTCCAGTTTGAACCCAGCCATATGCAAATCAGTCTTGACCCTGTGCCCAATGGGAACAGTCCAGCCCGAACTGCCAGGCCAGGTTCTCCCTGGACTGGAGACAAGCATCCTAGGACCGGTTTCGGGGTTTCACCCCTCATCAGCCAGGATAGCTTGACTCCAGTGGCATGGAGAGCACAGGACCCACGTCTGGGCATACCCGTCCCACTCGGATGACAAATGCAAAAGGAAAAATTGATGGACAGAATGCAGAACAATGTCATACATTCACCCCAGTACAGAGATATGGGCCTAAATCTATCGTTTTTTTGCTACCCATGCCATTCGAGTTTGAACCCAGCCATATGCAAATCAGTCTTGACCCTGTCCCCAATGGGAACAGTCCAGCCCGAACTGCCAGGCCAGGTCCTCACTGGACTGGAGACAAGCATCCTAGGACCGGTTTCGGGGTTTCACCCCTCATCAGCCAGGATAGCTTGACTCCAGTGGCATGGAGGGCACCGGACCCACGTCTGGGCATACCCGTCCCACTCGGGGTGACAAATGCAAAAGGAACAATTGATGGACAGAATGCAGAACAATGTCATACATCCACCCCAGTACAGAGATCTGGGCCTAAATCCATCGTTTTTTTGCTGCCCATGCCATTCCAGTTTGAATCGAGTGGCAAAGTGAGTAAGGGACCCACGTCTGGGCATACCCTGCCAACTTAGGGCGAACAAAGCAAACGAGATGATGGACGGAGCGCTGAAACTTTTCAGACACTCACCCCCAGTCACAGATCTGGGTTGAATCCATCATCCAGACATGAGAATAGTTTACCTGCAGCCTTCTACTTATGTTACCCCTCAATGGCTGTCCATAGGCCACAGGGTCTCTTCATGACAATTGTTCATAGAGCAGCATACCAGAACTCCATTAACTTTCTGGACTTGAAGTTTACTCAGTATTGCCCATGCCAATCCCTTTATTCTTTAAAGAAAAGTCCTGCCCGTGGCACCTAAAACTAGAACAGTGGCTTGTGAATATCAGGCTTTCCCCAAAGCCACTTCCAAACTTTGGAAATGTCTAAGCTGCAGTACACGTACTAAACCAAATCAGAGTACCTTTATGAAGCTTTTGAAAACCTGGCTGTAGGAAATTGGGTTATTAGTTGAGGGAAGTAAGTACCCACCTCAAGTAATAATCACAATCTTTTTCAGGGTGAACCACTAAAGTCACAAAATAAACCTGAGCTCAGCCCTCTCGTAGCTATGGCATACATCACACAGGTCTATCTTAGAGGCAGTGTGTAAAGTATTATGCAGTACTAAAACAGTAATAAAGCCAAAATACAAAGCAATAATAATCTCAAGACAAATTAAAGAGGGGTAAAATTTAATAAACAAATTAACACCAAAATGACAAACATCAATAGTCAACGGTCGCGGAAAAACAGAACCTAGGCGCAAAGTCCCAGTCCACCACAACAGTGCACATTTAAAGCACCCCCCCCCACTCCAATACCATTAGATGAGGCACTTAAAGACTCACAGCATGTCAGAGGCCAACAGGAGGGTCCAGTTAAGGTCCAGTTGCCACTGGTCAGCTGGGCAGTTGCAGAAAGATATCCTCTTGTAGTTTATTGTGTCCCTGTAGCTTTAACCGGAGGTCAGCCTTTTGACTCTTGGAGTCCCCTTCTTTGTCATGCATACAAGAGGGAGAGCAAGTCCAGTCTTCTAGGCTTTTCTCATGTCTCAGACAGCAGGTTCAGTCCTCTTCAGATCTTCCACAGATTAAGGAGTTTTCTGAAGTGGGTGCCTGGAGGTGCCACATTTTTGCCTGACCTGGGCTAGTGGATGAGAATGACCCTTGGGGATGCCATAGCCAATGGGATAAAGGTTCTCGGGGCTATCCCTACCCTCTTATGACATTTTCAAGATGGCCTCACTAAATTTGAGTTCTGAGGGCGGGGAGTGTCCGTGGGGAGTGTACTATGGTGATCCTGGTGTCCGCCCACATATAGCACTAAAATCCATGTTAAGGTAGTCCCTGTTCCCTCAACAAACTCAGTTACAGAAGTCTGGTAAAATCAAAGCTGAGCTTTAAGCAACAAGACAGTGGATACACACAAAGTATTTTGGCCCTCTTTTTCCCACGTTTCATGTGCGCCCCAAATGTTATATATAAATCCAGCAGACTTGTCAAACAGGCTGTGACACTGTGATGTCAGTCAGTCAAAATAACTTTGTTCGATTTAACTCAGTAAATCATAAAAAGTACATTAAAAATATTTCAATAGCATCACTTAAAATCATTTAAAAACAAAATATTACAATTCATGAAAAAGAATGAAAAAGAATGAAAGACCACCGCTAGGAACCATGCTAAATTAAAACATTATAGCTATCTAAAAAAATGAAGATACATTAGAGCAGGCCTCATTTGCATAAAATTAATTGGCAAAAGGAGGGGACGAATATTCTTAAAATGTAAACAAGCCAATTTGGGACAGATAATAACAATGTAAAGTGTCCAGTGCAACAGCCATTTCACATGTGCAAAGCGGGGGATCCGTAGGATCATGCCACCCCGCTGCAAGATGTAGAAACAAATTCAGATGAAAATATGTTAAAAGTTGTCTGTGCAGAACTGGCATTTCCAGCGTTAAATACAGTTTGGTTTTACTCGTGGATTTTACCATCGCATAATGTGTGCACAAACTTTTAGACAACGAACATACAACCCTTTTTTTCTTGAATATGTGCACTAAATGCCTCCTTCACCCATACACTTCTGATTGGGCGATCAACCCTGGGTCAATGAATAATTCTGACCTACTCAGATCCCCCAAAATGTCTTTAACATATTGCACCCATGCTACCCAATGTCAATGGTCCAGACCCAGGCAATCTCTTAAGAACTCCCTATTGAATTCCAGATCACTTTTCAGCCAAACTGAGAACCACAATAATACGGGACGGATTTTTACATTAGCAGAAATAAACCCTACACCCAATTCATCGTGCACAATCTCTGAGGTTACACCCTGGGGATCCTCAGAAGCCTGAAGAATTTGTTCCCTGCAACTTGTATAGGGTGACAAGGCTTATATCCCCATATCTAAGCACCAAATGACACAGTTGACACACATTTAGCTTTATAAAGGTCCATTGTAGACTTAAGATGAACATGACCTAGGTGCCTAGAGAATGCATCACTTCTATGTGCTATTCTATTAATGGACTGTACATGTGCACTCATCAATGGGTCCCAATTCATTTTTCGATCTAGCAAAATGCAGAGATAACAAAATGTTTCCGCTTTACCGATGCAATGACCATTAATTAAATAGGTTTTAGTTTTAGCGTGGTTCAGCCCCAGCACCATGGTATACGATTTTGTATGGTTAATTTTCAAACTCAAATTCTCCATAAAATCGATCGAGCAAAAGCTGAGGTTTGTTTGCAGTACGTGCTATAAGTACAGTATCATCCGCGTAAAGTAATGCTGGAACCTGTCAGTTCCCAACCTTCATGATATCTTTACAACATTCCCCTAAAAACTGCTCCAGCTGGTTAATATAAAGAATAAAAAGTATGGGAGCCAATGTACAGCCTGACGGAGTCCTCACCCCAGCTGAAAGGGCTTGGTGCATTCTCCATTGGGCCTGTATCTTACAGCGGCTTCAAGCCCTGCATGCAAATCATACATAAAGGTTACATCATCTAGCCCTATGTCCCCCAGCACAGCCCAGGCTTCGATCTGTCTACTGTATCAAAGGCTGTGCTGAGATCCAAGAAGTCCAGATTAATGTTTTCCTTAACTACAGTGTACTTATTTATCAAGAAAGATTTTGTTCTTTCGTACCATGTCTTGATCAGAAGCCATATTGTATTTCCGACATTCTCTTTCCATTTTCTGCCCAATCAATTAATTGGTTAAGCAGGACCCTGCCAATAACTTTCACTTCAGCATCTAATAAAGAATAGTCCGATAACACGCTGGATCCACTCGGTTCCCTTTTTTAAAGATCAGGACAATAACCTATTTTTGCCAAGATGGTGGTATATGACCTCTCGCTGCTGCATTCAATTGTTGGGTAACTAAAGGGGCTGAAAGATGAACACATGATTAACAACATCCCCAGGTACTCCATCCTGACTAGGGGCTTTACCTGATGAAAGGCCACTATTGCTTCTGTTACTTCAGCCATGTCAAACTGTTATTTTGTCTCTCTATCAAAAGATCCAATAGAAGGGGCATTACTAATATTCGTGTAGATGGACTTAAAGTGAGTGACCCATTCCTGAGCTGGAATTGATTGGGCCATATCTTGAATGGCTGCCTCATTAAAGAGGAGCTGACTTACTACTTTCCAGAAGGCCGAGCTATCTCTCAACAGGCAAACTGTTCCCATGCTTCCCTTTTAAGGACGCTTTCCCGATTTCTGCAGGCCTTACAATACTGCCTTCTAGCCTCCTTTACTGCCTCTTTGGATCTTGGTTTCTGATGAAGGGCCATCATCAGCTCTTTATGGACCTCTGTCCAACTTTTATTAAACCATTTTGGGCCAGGTCTATCTACCCTTCTCCCCTTCCTAATGAGGGCAGTCTGTACTTCTTTGCAAATATTCGTGAATGAGTCCAGAATAACTTGTTCAGGAGTTTCTAACCAAAGGCAGACTTCAAAGTCAGTTCTGCATCTTTGCATCAAATTCCTCAAAAAGTCCTCAGGAATAATCTTACCCTAACCTATTCTGCGACCCTGCTCCTTATTTTCAAGAGTTTCTTTATACCTATTAGAGCTTTCATCCCCAGATTCACACCACTTAAACTCCTCTATAGGTGGATTATGGTCACTATAAGCATTCCATTTGGTCTTAAATTTAATAAGAGACAGCAACATGGAAGCAGACACAAAGATGAAGTCGATAGTAAAGCTAGGAACTATTCCCTAAAATGAAGGGACTAAGTCAAGAGAATCATACTCATCCTTAGTCAAAAGATTAATAAGATTGAATTCTGATAACATGAGATTTAAAATATCACCTTGACAGGAATGAGTGAAAATCCCCAGCTAACAAAATCATAGGGTATAATACCGAACCAATGAGAAGTCTTCTAGGATTTTTTTTAGATCTGCCTCGAGTGGTTTGTCCGATGATAGTGAATTATAAACATTAATTACCAAAACCCTTAGCCTGTGCAGTAAAAATAAAAGAACGCCTAAGATTTTTCTTGAGTCAAAAGATACTAGCTCTTTATCACAACCTAAACCTAGGCTCACAAGTTGCACCAAACCCCCCTTTGCTCTCCCATGTAACGAGGGTATGGCGTTAACACAAAAAGCAGCATACCCATCAAGGAAAGCAGTACCCCTAGTATCCCAACTCTCTTGTAGACAAACAATCCAAAAGGATTTATACAGATTAATCCCATGTTGATCAACTAATAGAGATCGTACACCTGCCACATTCCGGCTCAGTACCCAAAGAGTATTATAAGTCCCCAAAGAAACCTTCTTTCCCATAGTGACCACCTTTGTTCTAACTTGAACCAAGCGCTCACAAACAGCAGAATGAGAAGCAGGCTCCCCCCTATTGAGTCAGTCTATATCTTGTAGTGCATGAAACCGATTATGAGTCGGGATCCCAAATGGAGTAACATTGCGGATATTTGGCGCTGTTGGGACTGTTGACATAAGGGCCCCTCTCTGCAACCAGTTACTGTCCTGGGCAATTCGAAGGTCTGGTTTATAAAAATAGTCCAGAGGTAAAGAACAGTATTACTATTATCATATTGAGTGCTCGTGTGCCCAAAAAGTAAGCTCTGAACCAAAAAGGGTGATCTAAAATTAACACTAATACAATCTCCTTGTCGGTCCACCAGCCCTGCTCCAATCCAGCCCACCCTCCTTGTCAGCAAAACATTATTAGTTATAGAAAATGGAAAATTTCTATACATCCCAGCCAGTTCAAATTTTTTTTAGATAAATCTTCATGGGTCTCCTTTTGGTCTTTCCGCAGAGGTGGTACTCCTGAGAGAATTATCACATAAGGACAGGAGGCAGGAGGAAGACCTATCACCGGCTGCTTTATCAATTGAGCATGACCACCACCTCGATTTTCGACAATTCCTGATTTGATTAGAATGAGCCTCAGCTTGATTGCAGCCAATATACTTGGAAGAACCGCATTTACTCATTTGCATAGATTTGGTCTTAAAGATGAAGTAGAAGTTAGGCTGGAGGGGTGCCCAGATGGATTATTTTGCTATAATCTTTGGAGCCCTTCCTCATTCAGATTTACCACAACTGATACACTAGAATCCTGACCAGATAAATCCTGTGACTGTTTGAGGTCCAATAACGATCGTTCATTAGCATCCAATCGTGTAAGAACTGGGGCCTGTTCGGTCCGTAAAAGCTCTATTACCCTGACCAAACAGCCCTCAATCAGACTCCTTGTGCCAATAAGATCTGGTACAAAATCACCCTCCCTGTTCCCCACTGGTGATTTAACTGCCTGGACTGTGACTATATCTGGGAAAGCTGCACGATATGGCGGGGAGGATGGTTTGAATGGCAGTTTCAACTAGTCACGGTCTAGTCATTTGCTTTAGGCGCATAGCCATTACACAAGGTTGTGGACTATCAGGAGAGTGAAATGCCACAGCAGGATGTACAGCGTCCAAATTAGGCACAGCAGAAAGCAATCAAGACTGACCTGCTGTAATTAAGGGAAGAGCAGAAGAAAAGGGAGAAGTAAGGGATTTACCTTTCAGGCCCATCCCATTGATCAAAGTAATGCAGAGACTTCTTTCTGTGAGGCCAATCTCATTACTGATGACACTCACAGCTCGCTGAACCATTCTCTAGATCGAGGTAATTACAGGTGGGGGCCTAGCAGTATTTGGACCTCCTCCCACTTTCCTTTTCCCCATTATGAATATCTCGCACACCCGCAAAGAGTTGTGGCAAACTCCAGTCAATAATATGGCAAAGCCAGAGGAAAGAAGCACATAACTCGAATATAAAATCCAAAGAAGCTAGCCCAGCCCAGGCTACTCTGGGGTCCAACGGGCATGGACAGGCCCGCCTTGGCCAGGGCACGTCCCACGGAGCGGGCTTGTGCAGCGCTTTTCAGCGCTCCCTTGGAGGCCCGCCCCCTTTTCACAATAGTTTGCAGGTGAGGCCCCAGGCACGGTGGAGGATGGGGGATGCAGTCCCCAGTGCTGATGAAGGTCCAGGGGGAGTCACTAGCCACAATGCCACTCTTGTAAGTCTTCTGTAGAGTGGGCTTGTGCAGCACTTTTCAGCTCATCCGTGGAGGCTCCACCCCCCTTTTCACAACTGCTTGCAGGTGAGGCCCCAGGCACGGTGGAGGATGGGGGATGCAGTCCCCGGTGCTGATGAAGGTCCAGGGGGTCAATAGCCACAATGCCACACTTGTAAGTCTCCCACGAAGCAGGCTTGCGCAGCGAGTAGGTGGAGGCCCCGCCCATTTTTCACAACCGCTTGCAGGTGAGGCCCCTGGCATGGTGGAGGATGCAGTCCTCAGTGCTGATGAAGGTCCAGGGAGGTCACTAGCCACAATGCCACACTTGTAAGTCTTCCACAGAGTTGGCTTGCGCAGTGCCATTCAACACATCGTGGAGGCCCCGTACCCTTTTCACAACAGCTTGCAGGTGAAGCCCCTGGCACGGTGGAGGATGGGGATGCAGTCCCCAGTGCTGATGAAGGTCAGGGAGGTTACTATTCACAATGCCACACTTGTAAGTCTCCCATGGAGCGGGCTTGTGCAGTGCTTTTCAGTGTGTCAGTGGAGGCTCAACCCCCTTCTCACAGCAGCTTGCAGGTGAGTTCCCTGGCACGGTGGAGGATGAGGGATGCAGTCCCCAGTGCTGATGAAGGTCCAGTGATTGTCAATAGACACAACGCTTGTAAGTTTCCCACGGAGCAGGCTTGCGCAGCACATAGGTGGAGGCCCGCCCCCTTTTCTCAACAGCTTGCAGGTGAGGCCCCTGGCATGGTGGAGGATGCAGTCCTCAGTGCTGATGAAGGTCCAGTGAGGTCAATAGCCACAATGCTACACTTGTAAGTCTCCCGTGGAGCGGGCTTGGGCAACTCCATTCAGCGCTTCAGTGGAGGCCCCGCACCCTTTTCACAACAGCTTGCAGGGGAGGCCCATGGCACGGTGGAGGATGGGGGATGCAGTCACTGGTGCTGATGGAGGTTCAGGGTGGTCAACAGCCACAATGCCAGACTTGTAAGTCTCCCACGGAGCAGGCTTGCACAGTGCGTAGGTGGAGGCCTGCCCCCTTTTCACAACAGCTTGCAGGTGAGGCCCCTGGCATGGTGGAGGATGCAGTCCTCAGTGTTGATGAAGGTCCAGGGAGGTCACTAGCCACAATGCCACACTTGTAAGTCTCCCACGGGGCGGTCTTGTGCAGCGCCATTTAATGCGTCGGTGGAGGCCCGCACCCTTTTCACAACAGCTTGCAGGTGAGGTCCCGGCCCTGTGGAGGATAGGGGATGCAGTCCCTGGTGCTGATGAAGGTCCAGGGGGGTTACTGTCCACAATGCCATACTTGTAAGTCTCCTCTGGAATGGGCTTGTGCAGTGCTTTTCAGCGCATCAGTGGAGGCCCCACCCATTTTCACAACAGCTTGCAGGTGAGGCCTGGTGTAGGATGCAGTCCTCAGTGCTGATGAAGGTCCAGGGAGGCCACTAGCCACAATGCCACACTAGTAAGTCTCCCGCAGAGCGGGCCTGCATTACGCCATTCAACGCGTCGGTGGAAGCCCTGCACCCTTTTCCCAACAGCTTGCAGGTGAAGCCCCTGGTACGGTGGAGGATGGGGGATGCAGTCCCCAGTCCTGATGAAGGTCCAGGGGGGTTACTATCCACAATGACACAATTGTAAGTCTCCCGTGGAGCGGGCTTGTGCAGTGCTTTTCAGCGTGTCTGTGGAGGCCCCACCCCTTTTCACAACACCTTGCAGGTGAGGCCCCAGGCACGGTGGAGGATGGGGGATGCAGTCTTTGATTGGAGCCTGACTGGCCGGCAGGACAAAAGAAGGGCCTTGCCCAAGTGTCAGCTAACATTTGCCTCAACAGGCGAGGCCACTCTGAGGTTCACCCCAATTGTCATGTGAAAAACTCCCGCGGATTTGACATTCAAGCAGAACTTGACACTTTAATGTCCAAGATGCTCCTTCCAGCCTTCCCTACATATTCTATCAGGTTCAGATGCGTCATCTCTGCCTATTTAGGTCAGCCTATTGTTTACTTCTGGGAGCAGTTCTCGCCTCACCAAAGGGGAGCCAACAGCTTCCAAGTGACTGTAAAAGACACTGAAAGGCCTTAGGAGCTTTAGACAAGAAAAATGCCTTTTCTCTAATAGACAAAATTTGACTTTACCATTACATTGGATTTTGTTTAACTATTAAAAAGAGTCTTTGAAATATATCACTAGCTGTTTCCTGGGCAGAGATAAAATGTATTAAACTTAATAATGTATCTCAATGCTTTCCTATAGAACAGCTAACCCCTCTACAGTGAAAATTACCTTTTGGGCTTTTCACTTTAAGGACATGTTAAACATGAAACTTTTACATGTCCTACTCTTAAATACCATGCACCCTGCCTTAATAGGCAATAACACCTACTTAGGGGTGATAATAATATTCAAAAGGAAGATTTAGGACTGTCAAAGGGGTTATTTTGACAGGTCGAATTTGCAGTTTAAACCTGCACACCCAGGCTACTGGTGGCAGGAGTAAAGTCATATTTGCATTGTCAGTGCAGTAGGTGGCACTATGAGTGCTGCAGCCCACTGGTGACATTAAAGTTACAGGCCCTGTATATCTAGTTGGTACAATATACTAAGGACCTATAGGTAAGTTAAATATGCCAATCAAGTGTAGTTCAATTTCAACGTGTTGGAAGAAGGAAGGCAAGCACTTTACCACTGGTTAGCAGGATTAAAGCGCAGAGTTCGATAGCGAGCAAAAGAGGCAAATAATTCAGGGTGACACTACAGAAAGGGCAAATTTCTAACACTAGCTTTTTAATAACCGCTTTTTTTCATCTTGTTGTATCTTCTGGCTGTTTGGTTCCATACTGCTTTCACTTGTATCATGTGTTTTAACTGTCCTCATCCTCCCTCTTTTCCCACCTTATGATTCTTTTAATCTGTTGTATTCAATAATCTGTCTCAAGAAGCTCTGCAATTGTGCGCAGTAGAAATAAAACATATAACATAACATTGAATGGTACAGTGAATATTTTGCAATGGCAGTTATATCTTATTGGTACACATTGACTAATGTATCAGACACTCATCCACTGTAGAGATACAACACCAATGTCCTTAGATGGCTATTCGCCTTGGAGAACACACTAAATGTACTGATTGGACTTGTTTCTGTTAACCCTGTTTGGGGTCACAGTCCAATCAATGTGGACAATGTTACTTCCATGTAATAATAATGTCCCATGCCAGAATCCTGAGATCCTATGTGATATCCACCAGTGATTAGAGCAAAGACCAACATAACGCTGTGCAAGTGCAGAGCAGAGGTAAAATTATGAAAAAGTGTACAAACTGCGATGTCCTAGAAGGGTGCTATTGTAGAGAGGGATCCTAGTAGTTAAGGCCATGATTCCTACACGAAGAGCACTATGTGGGACTTTTGAGCTCTTTTGTGAATTGCACCACAGATGTGCTTGACTTAAAGTAAGAGGGTGTTATTCAATAGTCGTAGTGCATACATTGAGATGGCTTGATTGCAGGTTTTTTTTTTATTTTTCTCACACCTTTAAAGCCTGGTTGCTGGTGTTTCTATTGACCACCAGAGATGTGTTTTGCAGCTTGCAGCAAGTATTCTGAATCTATAGGATTTAAAGAACAACCACTGTAGGTTGCTCAAGTTCAGTGTGATTTTATTGAATCTTCATTGCTTGTTCAAAAGGCGATCACTTCTCTTTATGGCTGCCAGATTGGTGCCAGGGAGGTGGTGGTAGTGGGGAGGGGCTGAGAAGGACATTCCTGACATCTAGATGTATAATTGGGGCTCAGAAATGTGGTTCCCATAAGTCTGATTTTACTTTGAAAAGCAGAGAAAGCTTATGCCTTTGCAATTTGGATACTCTAATTGTTGTGGCTTCTGACAATCTACAATCTGAGTGAATAAGTGCAAGTTGTTCACTGGAACATTAATCTTTTCTGGCTCATATCTAAGAGCCATACCTTGTGTTTCTGTATTGTTGGCGATAAGAACTTATTCAGTTCTGTTTGGATTAGGTTTATTGGTGAGAGATTGTGGCCAGGTTGCACGGACGATTGTGTGTGATGGTAGACCAATTCTCTAGCAATGCCTGTTGTGGCTTCATAGTTGTCATTTTTTGAAAATTCTATATGCGCGAGCAGAAAGACAACCCTATTTATTAAACAGAATCCTGTCTGTACATGAGCATTCAGTGATGCTATATTATCTTTAACTTCAAACTTTGCATATATGTATTTTTATGCCCGTGGTTCATTTTGCCTATTGGGGATTAGCAGACATCTAGGACATTCAGCATACTCTGCTCATTTTATAACTTTTATATTAGGCTTAACTTTAAATTATTTTAATTGTACTTTGTAATTTTGATTTGTTTATTTAACAAGAATAAAACACATCATATTCATTGATTGGGACATTCGTTTTTCCGCAACCCTCTATAACACTATAGCATGCTTAACATTGATCTCTCTACCTATGCAATTAATGTACATCATTCATTTTGTCTGCAGTATCTGGGTCCAAATATGGACAAATATCACTGCATATAAGTATTTTGGAGAAAAAGAGAAAGCAAATCCATGATTTCATGGCTATAATGTAGCACATCTATCCCTTAATCCACTCCTCCGACAAGACTCAAACCTTTATGATGATTTACATTACACATTTAGTTCAGGAACATGGCTGAAAGGTTTCCAGTTTTATGGTATTTGTAAGGTGTGGGTCCTTATTTTCAGAATATCCTCTGACATAAACATCGTGTCCTAAATATTGTCTACAGAACTATTACCCCATTGGAGTTAAAAATGGAAAATGTACACCCAATAGGACGATATTTTTGTAAATTATATTTAGGGCATCATATTTATGCTAGACGATATTTTTGTACATACTGTTCTGACATCCAACCATTTCTAGGATATTCAGCGTACACTGAGCATTTTTTGACTTTTATATTGAGAATATAACAATTGTCTTTTGTGCATTTATTTGTTTAGGTCCAAGAATAAAGCAATTCATTGATGAGCCTATAGTGTTTGCTGTGAACTAATATTTTATTACTTACTTTTACAGCATTATCAACGGCTTTGCACTTCCTTTGAAGGCAGAACATAAGCAATTTCTAGTGCGGGTACTACTGCCACTGCACTCAGTCAAATCGCTTTCAATATTTCACGCACAGGTATGGTTTTGCTGATTTATTCACATCACTTCTGCTCGGAAAGACACTTCCCTTGATTTTACTGACATTGGAATTATATTTCCTTCTGACTGACTGTTTAACAAATAGTTTGGCGGCTCATTTTCTGAATTTCTCTGGCACGGTTCATTCAGCCTACTGATACAGTATATCATATCAGAGTGCACCACCCCAGACAAAACCCTACATTACACTGTCACACACATGGTAGCAACACAACTGACCACATTATAAATGATAAGATGCCAGCGACCAAACCTCCTGCATCCATTGAACAAAAGTAGGCCATCCTGTTCCACCACCATGCAACACTGGCCAACCCAAGATTACATCACATTTAACATTCCCACACTTCAGAAGAATATCTAACATAACACCACTTATGACAATACCTCATAAAACCATGCCAACTTTAATCATACTACTCATCCATGCTCCATCAACATAACACCAGCATTCGACTGAAGAAAAACACAGGACATTAGTACACACATTAAAACCACCAAACTACACATCATCACATTAGACCATACCACAGCTAACACAATATCTCACACAATCATGACATATATCAACCCACACAAAAATACACTGTGCCACATAGTGAAATAATCTGCAACTAATTTCTGTACTACACATACAAAAAATCAGCAAACCGGACATGATTACCCAATGCCCTTTATTGTAATAACCTGCCACTTCTCTTTGTACAACACACAATACCTGCTACAAGCTTCCTACACACCATACAAAGTAAGTGAAGCGTGGAACCATCCAAACAAAGTACAATAAAAAAACAGCACACAAATAACCAAGCCCTTGCCACCCATCACAGTACATGACCACATTACACCATACCAGGTGCCAAAACAACACACCGATTCAGCCTCAAAGCACACCACTAATACCACAACACCAACCACGGAATAAGTACCAGACATACCCCACCCACTACATTACCACAACACACCATTGAACTTATCGCCATTCCAGACTCCCACGCCAGTAACACTCTACCCAACAACAGCCTATACCAAACAAACTCCACCTACATATCACATCACAAGAAATAATGAAATGCACACATACAGGAGACACCTTAACCCCCTGGAGAAGGGTGAATTAACAATTTAGAGATTACACAATTGACAGTTGAGGTTCACACAACATAATGTCTCTTGGGAGCAACATCTTTTTCCACAATGCAAACATTCCATGAGGTAGCTGCTGTGTTTCACTTATATGGTCCCTTATCCAGTATTGGGGTATCTTTCATAGATTCACATGCCTGAATCATTCCCAGTCGTCGAGATGGGAGTCCCACTGTAAAATATTCAAGCAGTGCCTTAAATCCTTAATAGGCTATAATGGCCCTAGGCCATCTCATTAGCAGCCTATCCATGTCCTTTTTAAAAAAGGACCAAATGTTGGCATACAGCCAATCAGCTGTTAGCACCCTCTAGAACACTCCCAGCACGAGCCAGTCCTCTTTAGATTTCCACCGCACGTCGTGTGGAAGGGAGTCTCCCTGAGTGCTACTCAGTTTTTTCTTCTACTCAACAATTCTAGACATCATGTCAGACAAAAAAGGCCTTTTCCGCCCTTGTAAGAACTGAGGGAGGGAAAGAGTACATGTGGATGATCCACACAAAGAATGTATTTATTGCCTACATCCCAGGCATGAGGTGAAAGACTGTAAGATCTGTTGCACCTTCTCTAACAAGACCCTCAAGGACAGAGAGGGAAGATTGTTATTGTGGCTCCAAACCACAAACCAACAGTCTCGTTCTTCTGATGAAGAAGACAGAGCTTCAACATCCCACAAGAGGGCTAGTTCTCAGGACAGATCCTCAGATGAGGGGAAGAAACATTTTAAATCTTCCCAGGAAAGGGCTTCAAGTAAGGAGAAGACTGCCAAACATTCTTCTGAACCGGAGTTGTCGGTGCCCTCTACACTTTTAAGGAAGGATAGAGATCGCCCTAGAGCTTCATCTTCTGATCCAGTAAGTAAAAAATCCCTGAAGAAGCCATCGTCGACGTCAATCTCTCTCTCGTCGTCGACGATTTGTGTGACATCGTCGACGCCATCGTCAACGGCTACAGCTACGACGACGGTGATTCAGTCTCCTATCCTTTCTACAAGAGTCTCCATCTCGACGAAAGTTTTATCGTCGTTGAAGACTGTCGACGCTCCTCCATCGACAACCATTCCGACTACGACGATACCGTCGACGAAGATACCGTCGACGAAGATAACGTCGACGACAATACCGTAGACGCCGACACCGTCGAGGACGACACTGTCGCCGAAGGAAGTTCCCTTACCTACGGTTTCTGCACCGTCGACGCCCCTGTCGACGAGAATAACTCAGGTTACCAGAGTAACAAAGACATTTTTACACCCGTCTATGCAAGATTATAGCAAGGTGTCACCTTTGCTTCCATCGCATCTGTTGGAAGGATACGTTGAGGATGATGATGATGATGATGATGATGATGATGACAACGGCCTCTATGGGATAGCTCACAGTCCATCTGAGCTCCATGTAAAGTGCCAGGAGGATGATGAGGAGGATGACGATTATCAAGGCGAGGCGCATTATTACCAACAGGGGTTTATGGCTCCACGGCATAGCTACCAGTTTGATTTCCGTCAAGAACCGCGCCCCAGGGATACGGCCCACCTGCCGCCTTCATTAATCGAGGACCTGCAAGCCATGTTGGCTGATTATAGGCAAAGGTTCCCTCCTCAACCAAATCAATCTGTAAACCAAGTTCCTCAAGCGGAAGAATCTACAGATACACCAGGCCCTCAGTTACCGAGCACTCCTGGGATTTTACCAGGCTCGGAGACAATCGACCCAGGAGCACAAAATACTTCCTCTTCAGAAGAAGAGGTTGAGGAAGATGAACTGCCAGATCCAACATCTGCTCCCAATCCTAGGGACGATTATGTTATTCCGACACCATCTCCTCCTCCGCACCTGCCTACAGACTCTCCTCCGGAGGATATAGGTGGGTTTCACAACTTAATGCAAAGAGCAGCCAACAGGTTCCATCTACCTATGACAGTAAAGCAGACAGAATGTTTCCTTTATGATTTCAAAGAGGACACAAGAAAAGTTGTGCGCTCAATTCCTATCATCGACCAGATTTGGCAGGAGGGCATCAGAATCATGAAAACGCCAGCATCCATACCACCGGTGCTGCCTCGTGTTGAAAAGAAATAGAGGGCTCCGGATGACTCCCCATCGTGCCTTATTGGACATCCGGAGCCAGATTCAGTCATTTCCCAGGCTGCACAAAGGCGGTCTAAGAATCCGGCTACCTTGATTACCACCCCCCCAGATAAGGAAGGGCGTAGAATGGACATCCTTGGAAAAAGGTTCTCTTCAATGGCAGCTGTAATAATCAGAGCAGCAAATGCCCTAGCCATTATCGGCCGCTATGACAGCCCATGTGGTCTGATATGGCAGGGTTAATAGACCTCATCCCGGAGGAAAATAGACAGGATGCACACAAAATCCTGCTGGAGGGTGAACGTGCAGCCTCAAAGACAATCGACTGTGCCCTTGATGTAGCAAACACTGGTTTTAGGCAGTTAGCAGGAGCGGCCGTACTTCGACGCCAGGGATGGCTAAAAGCAACAACTTTTAGGTCGGAAGTATGAAGGACGGGGCCCTCTAGGGCCACGCGGGTCATTTACAACCACCTGCTATGCCTACCCCAAAATGAAGAGTCGATCAGACAGTAGAGAATACAAACTTACTTTTATTCAGCATATACTCTGCAGAGGAGCCCAGTCAGGCCTTCACCCTAAGATGTCTGCCGAGAGGACTGCCTCCCCAGGGTACGCTAATACATAATGAGCCCTTCTGGAGACTTCGGCCACGCCTCTAATGGAAAGTTACCGGCTTGAGCCGGGCATGAACAAAGGAGGTACAGAGAGATGAGCTAACACCTTCCAGATGGGTGCACTATCAGTAGCCCAAGGCCACTGTGCTGAGTCTCAGCGTCTCCTAACGTGGGAGCAGAGCTACACATTGAGATTGGAATGCAAAGAAAAAACATCAGTTCATTAGCAAGTCAGGTTACAGCCTTGAACAGGTGGGAAAATAATAACGGAATACAGTGTGTTGCTGATGCAAGCGGATTTGAAGAACAAGGTCTAGTGCGAGCACAGCCCAAGCAGTCTTCTAGTGATTGCGAAATACAAAATGGAGTCACACGAGCTAACTAAAGCTTACATATTGCGAGGATAACTGAGTGGGTTGCATAACATGAATACAAATGGCGTCTATTTAGCCACATATTGCTAACCTAATATAGCATTATAAGTGTACTACGGGAGAGGGGAATTTCAAACCTAACAGACCCTCCTTTTAGCATATGTGGCTAAAAGCTTTATTGCTATCCGGCAGGGTCTTTACAATGCTAAGCGGGAAGAGGAGAATTATATAGTCATTCAAGTCAAGTCAAGGACAGCTTTATTCGATTGCTATTTCATAAATCATAAAAGCACATATATAAAAACGTATATGTTGATTATCGGGAGTAATAGTAAAAGAACATATTATAGGTAAATCACCATTCAATTGGTTATTTATACAATGATAAAATTACTAAAAACAGACAAATTATTGCACAAACTAACAATAAAAGCATATTGCATATGAATTGTAAATTCCATATTAATGCAGATAGGCCCTTTGCGTCTATGTGACCTTTAGACTTAAATTGCAATACTTTTCCTGTGGATTAGTACTTTCTTTAAAAACATTCCTATCTTCCACATGCTATGTACATTGTCCAAAAATTGTAATGCGATGAGCCCTGGACGGCATTGTCGAATCCCCAGAGATTTTAGAATTGGTACAATCCACACATTCCTTAATTCGCTATAAAATTTACAAAATAAAAACACGTGTATGGTGGATTGAACTGAATGATTGTCGCATGGACACAATTGCATTTCTCGAGCCCAGTCGTTCATTTTTGGGAAGCTAACAAGTCTGTGAAAGACCCCCAACCTAAATCTTGTCAATAAAAACCTATCATGACCACCAGGAACAATTGTTAAATATGGCTGAATGTTAAAAGTAGTTAAAATCAACTGATTCTGCTGGACGCTGGGCTTTATAATCTCAGCTGACAGTCTTATCGCGTGCAAAAGTTGGAGGCCTTCTTTTTTTAAATCCTTTCTCCTTACCATTTGCAAGGTGCTCGGGTCAGTAAAATATTCAGTATGTCCGAGATCAACCATAAAATCACGGACATACCTTCCCCAGGGAATCTTTAAGACCCCTTCCAGTTTTAAACTGTCCGTTAGGATGTCTCTATTTAGTTGGGTCTCTATTTTTGTCCAGATTCTATGCCACAAAAGGATGGGCTCTATTTTTATCAGATCAGAAATGTATGGCAAGCCCAACTCAGCGTGACAGTCATACGAGGAGGTACTGGTCGGCACAGACAGAATGTATCTCAAGAATATATTTTCTACCGTTTGCAACGGATACGTATCAGCAAAGCCCCAGACCCCTGCGCCATACATAGCTGTGGAAACGCTTTTGGCTTTGTAAATCTGAATGAGCTCCACAGGGGGTCGCCTACCCAATTTTCTTGAAAAATTTACGAGTGCGGTGGTAGTCCTTGAAAACGCTAGTTTTTTTGCTGATACAGCTTGAGCCCATAAGTCATTTTGGTCAAAGAGTATTCCAAGATATGAGAATCTCTTTGTGGACCCAATGTTTTGTCCGTCCACGCACATGTCCCTACATCTTCGGCTTCCACGGCCATACCTCATTATGAAGGTCTTTGAGATGTTCACCCTGAGACCAAAACCACTCATAAAATTAGAGAAACTATCTAACGCCCTCTGCAAACCTACTTGTGTACGTGACATTAAAACCGCATCGTCCGCGTAAAGTAGAGCGGGTATGGGACGTCCAGCTATTTGAGGAAAATCGTAGCTATCCTTAATCAGCGCCTCTTCCAAACCATTAATATAAAGGTTAAAAAGGAAGGGGGCCAAGACACATCCTTGCCTGACCCCCCTCTTTATAGGGAATGGGGCAGTGCAATCACCACTCAGACTAAATCGTACTCGCCCATGAGCGTCGCTATATAAGCGCCTAAGAAAGAGGATTATTTGGACTTCCACCCCCATCTCCTCAAGGATCTCCCAGAGCTTATCGTGCCACACAGAATCGAAAGCTGCGGTGAAATCCACAAAAGCTAAAAACAACCTGCCCCCCTTCACCCGTGTATATTTCCCGACAAGAATGGCTAAGTTTAAGCTCTGTTCAATTGTGCCCAGGCCCTCCCGAAAGCCATATTGAATATCAGAGAGGACTTTATTGTCCTCTGCCCAGACGTGTAAACGTTCTAGAATTATTCGACCCACTACTTTAGTCAAAGAATCCAATAATGAAATGGGCCTATAACATCCAGGGTCCTGACGGTTCCCCTTTTTAAAAATTAGCACAATAATAGATTCAGCCCAGGTTTTCAAAAAGGGGGCAGAACAGCTAGCATTAATTACCTGGGTGATAATTGGCCCCCATAAAGGCATATTTGACTTCAACAGATCAACCGGGACCCCGTCCGGCCCGGGAGCCTTACCACCCAGACTTGCGGAGATAGCCCGGTTAACTTCATCCAGTGTAAACTGGAGGTCAGAGTATTGGATCGTAAGATCCGAGGAAATTTCCTCGTGATTAATCTCAGAACTACCCACAGAGTTATATACCCTTGCATAGTGCTCTATCCATTGGTCCTCGCTTATAACAATTTCCATTGTCGGACCGCATCCGGAGGTCAGGAAGGGTGCTTTAACGGCTTTCCAAAAAGCTGAGCTAACTCCCATTAAAGAAGCCTTATGCAAGGATTCCCAGGCTTCATTTCGCAGAGCAATTTTTCTTTTCTTGAGTGCTAACCTATAGTCCGCTCTTGCCTGCCTCGCGCCATTTGAATTTCTAGAAGTCTCGTGTAATACATTTTTTAAATTGGTATAGGCTTGTGTACAATTTGAATCAAACCATCCCTGAGTTTTTCCTTTTTTTTGGGTTCTGGACAAATAGTGCCTCCCTTAAAGCAGCTGAAATACGTTGAAAGGAGGTCAGAATACTATCCGGGACAGCTGTATCACTCAGGCAGGCCTCAAAAGCCGATTTGCAGTTCCCTATCACTTGTTTTGTGATCAGTAAAGGGTCCACAGTGACCAGCGCAAAGTATATCCATTTGTCTTGTCAGTTATAATATTAGCTAGGGCCTGGTCAACTTTATTATGACTGTCAGACTTACTTATCAGCAATGATACAGAGAAGCATAATGGGAAATGGTCGCTCAGTGAATTGTCATCAATAAAAAATGAGAGAAGTTTAGATGCATGGCTATTTGACAAAAGTACACAATCTATGGTGGTACATAGACCTCTTCCATTGAAAGTGTAACACATGGGAGCAGATAGGTCGCATACCTCGTTCGCAAAGCCTAAATTAAGACTAAAAACCATTTCATTATACAGGTCCCCCAATACAGAATGACGAAAATGGGTGTTACTAGTCCCCTCTCCATGTATAAAACCACACAATTTTCCATCAACGTTTGGGCACAAAGCACAATTAAAATCCCCTCCCACAATTACCATTGTGTCTTTAGTACTTTTACTACGTACAGTTTTCAGGTCATTACTCAGTTTTGTCACTACGGACCCCACTTTTGCAGGGAGGATGTTATTATAAAAGTTTGTCACTACAATACGTTGTTTGCTATCAACATCGATTATGATTAACTGGTAATATATTTCCTCCAAGTACAGCTCTATCTTTTTCACATTCAGCATATTTGAAATATAGGTACAAAGCCCTCCCTTTGCCCTTCCACTTAATCCCTCAACTGCCGGGGTGTGAAATGTTTTGTACCCATTAATGTAAATTATTTCTTTAGTCCACGTTTCCTGGAGACATAATACATCATAGGTTTGTATAAAATCACTTTTTCACAGAAGAGAGTGAGAGAAGCAGCAAAGTTGCAATCTCCCAAATACTATATTTTCACAAAAGGCAACTGCTGTTTATCTGTTTTCCAACTGGATATACAGACTATTGGACTGGTAAACTCAAGACCGGGAAATCCCGGAAGAGTTTGCCTTTATACATAACCACTCTGGGTGTTGGGATATCCACAGATATTGGAGAAGATGCCTCACTCACTAATAGTGACATGCTTCATCATAGGCGTCTTTCCACACCCAGGTAAGATGGTACTACCTGGGCGGACTCAACCAAAGATATTATGGGAGTTCTTATATAAAATTGACTGGTTATGCAGGGAACCAGATGGGTGATATTAAGAATACCTACAGGTATGCCCACACTCTATTTTATTCTTGGGGTACCTGGGGTATAGGATAAAATCGTAAACTCATTGGGGTTCTTTGAATTCAATTCGTTCAAATATACCCTTCTTAAAGTGCCAACATGTTTCGGCCCGCAACGTGAGCCCTTACGGGTCTGGGGCCTTCTTCAGGGCTAGAATGTCTACTCCTAGGTGTCCCTGCTCGATGTTACGCAATTTAATAATGCAGAAAAGTGAGGCCTATTGCACTCACCTATATTTCATATTGGTCCAGTAGTTTTTCTACTAGATGGTACTACCTTGTACCATGCGGGTTGGTGGACTATGGTGCCGTCTTTTAGTCACACATTTGTCCCAGATCGGTCACCGCATGTATACCTGTATAGCTCACACCTCCCGCCGCCGAATTGTATAAAATCACACCAGATGGGATTAATTAACTTAGAACGCAAACCTGCGATATTCCATGAAACAAGGTTACAAATTACTTCATCCCTCCTACCAGGTGGAATAATTAGCGCTACTGTACTTGATGCTAAACCGCCATCAGTAGAGAGTACCTGGGCAGGGATTGTATGTTCAGTGTCCTCATGAGGCACACCCAGAGTAGTATTGCTAAAGCCCCAACAGTCTTCCCCTTGCCCAATAGGAGCCTGCGATAATAATTGAATACCTGTAGCTGGTTGAAGCTGGTCAGGGATAGATCCGTATTTATAAAGATTGTAATCTCAGTGCACATTTGACTCAAGCTCAAGCTTCAAAGAAGGGTCTCCTGGATAGGCCAGTCAGTCTACACCTTCAAGCGAGTTAAAAATTTCGTATCGATTACTAAGTGGAATCACATTTCTAAACTGCTTATTCCCTGGGAATAGTTCCCGCCCCCGCGAATGCCATGAATCTCTGGGGGGTTGATAGAAGTATCCCAAGGGAAGGATATTTATCCCATGCGCCATGATATGCCTGTTTCCGGCCCTATCTAAGATTAGCTGCACCAGACTTGGAGACTTGAAGGTTAAGACCACACAGTCACCAGGTAGAGACTTAGTTGATTTACCAACCCAACCCACTCTGCGTGCCATTTTAAACTCCGAAAAAAGCATGTCTGTTATGCCAGTCCTGGAACTCACTAAGTGTAGGCATTTATTCCGCAATGTTGACCAATGTTCAAAGACATTGGGTGGTAAAGATGGAACGTTTACAAGGACAACCGTGTAAGGAGTTACCTCTGGGGGAAGATGCAAATTCAAATTTGGGTTGGTTACAACCCTCTCGCTAGGTCTCTGAAAATTCTGTATATTAGAGTGTCTCATCCCGTCCCCTGGTCTAAAACTCCCCTCAACAGTTGAAGGCCCAATTAAAGAATTTGTGCCAACTGTACAATGCTGTAACCCTGATTGAGTTGACGTAGGGGGTATTCCTCTTTGTTGTGGGGGGCCAATCCGAACTGGATCTTTAACTCTACCAACAGATGTACTAGGACAGTGTACATTATCAGTATCCAAGTTACTTGCAGGAACACCACTCACTTTTCCATGGGCATACATCCAGATGGGATGTGGGAATGTTAGTAATAGGCTCCTCTAGCTTAGCAAGTCTAACTTCGATTTGGGATAGTTTCTGAGACAAAGGGTCTAACAGAGCTGAAATCATTGATTCTAACCTTTTCCAAGACTCCTCCTCATTGGGCCCTGAAAAGATCCCATTAATTGCAGTGGTCGTTGCCATTGTGCTATGTCCCTGTCTACATGCATTATCAGCGGTGTTAGTTTTTCGCCTAATTACCTTTGGTGATTGCTGTTTGTGTTTTAGTGTGCCTCGACCCTTCCTTTTCTTAGGCGGCGGTTCATGACTATTACCTTGGCTTATTTTTGCCTTCTGACCCCTAGTAGTAACATTCGGCCCACTTAGTCTTCTTTCTGACTCCGAGGATATAGTTGGTTCAGGGTCCAGACCTATAGACTGTGTCTGATTAATTTGAGGAACGGTATCTTCGACGGTATCCTGCTGAAGAAGCCCTGCCTGTACATTACAATTCTGGGGATTCTGTGGTTCTAACGACAGCCTACGCTCTGTGAGCTCTATCTCGTGGATAAGTGCCGATTCTGCCCTTAACAGGAAAGCATCAAGTGTCCCCACTACCCCAAACCCTGCGCCAGTCTTACGCTTGGTCATTTTGGTTGTCCCAAGTGATGTTGACAATATTAAACTATCACACAGTACCTTCCACGATCAATGTTCA
The DNA here is from genome assembly GCA_963921515.1 of Calotriton arnoldi. NCBI lineage: Eukaryota > Metazoa > Chordata > Amphibia > Caudata > Salamandridae > Calotriton > Calotriton arnoldi. Next base: position 2,820,696 of record CAWUFW010000215.1, on the reverse strand, counting down.
TCCAGCCGTGTTCAAGATATTAATAATGTGGCCCAGCCCGGCCTCCTTCGGGCTCGGATGGGCGCAGACGGGCCTGCCCGGGCACGGCCCGGGCACGCCCGCGTGCGTCCCGCGCCGCGGTAGCCATGAGGTGTTCTTATGCGCCTCTGGGCACTGGAGATTCGCGGTGGCGCCTCCTGGCGCTAGGGTTTGTGGGGGATGGAGTCCCCGAAACAAAGTGCGGCGTGCCTGGCGGGGGAAAAGACCCCAGGAGTAAAGTGCAACGTGCGGTGAGTTCAAACAGCGTCCCTCGCTGCGGTAGCCCTGAAGTGTTCTTATGCGCCTCCGGGCGCTGGAGATTCGCGGTGGCGCCTCCTGGCGCTAGGGTTTGTGGGGGATGGAGTCCCCGAGACAAAGTGCGGCGTGCCTGGCGGGGGAAAAGACCCCAGGAGTAAAGTGCAACGTGCGGCGCGGTGAGTTCAAACAGCGTCCCGCGCTGCGGTAGCCCTGAAGTGTTCCTATGCGCCTCCGGGCGCTGGAGATTCGCGGTGGCGCCTCCTGGCGCTAGGGTTTGTGGGGGATGGAGTCCCCGAGACAAAGTGCAGCGTGCTTGGCAGGGAAAAAGACCCCAGGACTAAAGTGCAACGTGCGGCGCAGTGAGTTCAAACAGCGTCCCGCGCTGTGGTAGCCCTGAAGTGTTCTCATGCGCCTCCGGGCGCTGGAGATTCGCTGTGGCACCTCCTGGCGCTAGGGTTTGTGGGGGATGGAGTCCCCGAGACAAAGTGCGGCGTGCCTGGCAGGGGAAAAGACCCCAGGAGTAAAGTGCAACGTGCGGCGCGGTGAGTTCAAACAGCGTCCCACGCTGCGGTAGCCCTGAAGTGTTCTTATGCGCCTCCGGGCGCTGGAGATTCGCTGTGGCACCTCCTGGCGCTAGGGTTTGTGGGGGATGGAGTCCCCGAGACAAAGTGCGGCGTGCCTGGCGGGGGAAAAGACCCCAGGAGTAAAGTGCAACGTGCGGCGCGGTGAGTTCAAACAGCGTCCCGCGCTGCGGTAGGCCTGAAGTGTTCTTCTGCGCCTTCGGGCGCTGGAGATTCGCGGTGGCGCCTCCTGGCGCTAGGGTTTGTGGGGGGATGGAGTCCACGAGACAAAGTGTGGCGTGCCTGGTTGGGGAAAAGACCCCAGGAGTAAAGTGCAACGTGCGGCGCGGTGAGTTCAAACAGCTCTCTTAACTCAATGCAAATGAAGATCCCTACGATGCAATTTATGATCTTTGTGATAATTGGACGGTGCAATATAAACGGGAGGAAGGAGAGATAGCACCGGCCAGATCACCCTCTAGGAAGCCAAGTGTAAGCTTGTTCCCCACAGATGAAATATACATTCGGAGGTGTCTGCAAGGGTGGACTACTGGTAGTGTTCAATAGATATGTGTAGTACAATGACTCTGTCCTACTGAAACATTCCCTGAGCCTTGAACACAAAAACTAGCTGTCACATTTATCACGGGAACGGGCATAGCTTTGTCTTCAGTAATATTTCGTTCCTGAAAACATTTAAAATATTCAGTGACATTGAATCCCTGGAAGTCTAGTACTGCATTTTGCAACCAAGTGACATTCTCATGAGTTGTAAATACATTCATACATGCATCAGGATGCAGGGTACCCTCCTTTCCATCTGCCCCAGGCGTATACCCCTGATGTATCACTATATAGTCTAAAACTGCCTCATAATCAGCCTGTGTCATTTTCATCGCATCTGCATAATAATGCATGTATACCATAGAGAGCAGTTGAAACCAGGCTTCACAGCTACCTAGATATGACAGGGGCAAGGATACCACAAAATCATTTTTATGCATGACTGAAGGGAGTAGCCCACACACCCAACACTTCATGGCATTAGTAGTGCTGTGTACTTGGTGAAGCATCTGGATAAAAGCATTCTGAGTGTAAGTTTGTCTATGTCTTTCTTTATGCGGGGCCAATGTAATAAACGAGTGGTCAGCTGGAGCCGGGGTAGTCCCTATCAAAGTATGCACAGGGTGTTGTTCCTCTAAATACCAGACTACCCCATATAAAATTATCGTCACCAGGAGAATAAACACCAATACCCTACTTCCAGTAGACCAGCCGGACCACCCAGGACCATTCTGCTGCATCGGAGAAGCCACTAGAGGCTGCTCCTCTCTCATGATTGCACGACCAAACGGGTACATAAAAAAAAAACTTTTAGGAATTTGGAGCCACAAATACAACCAACCAGAGGGGTATTCTTCTTTCCTGTGTCCGTTATGAGCCTCACAGGCAGGCTCCTATTGTTCATCAATCACTCCCACGGAGGAGCTGCACAATCGCAGCCCTTACTGGAAAACAATCGCGGCCCTTACTGAAGAACAAATCCTTCTTCTTTCAGGATAGGGCAACCGCCCTCCTGGGCAAATACCCTCAACGATCCTGTCCAGTGTCCAGGGCAGTGCAACAGTTTTCTTCACTCTAGTCTAAAGTAGGCACCAGAGACACAGCACCTACACCCTAAGCTCAAGTCCTTCCCTAGGTCCTGGATTGCCCTGCTGAAGCACTGTCCTTCCGTTGGGGCCGCAGATTGTACCTGGTACGCCCAGGCACCTCCTCATCAACAAACAGAGGCAAGAATTCAGACTCAGTTGGGTGTTGGGACTCAGGTGTTTGTACACCAGAAGCTGGAGCATTCGGTGCGGCCCTTATCTCAGGGGGGGTCGCCTCAAATAAGGCCTTGTCACTCTCCTCGTCCGTCTGCGCCCCTCTCAACCGGGCATCAGAGAAAGGAACGAAGCGGGGCACCAGCTCACCTTCCTGGTCGGCGATCCCTTCCCGGACCCAGGCATCGTATGGAAGTGGTAGGGGCACCTTTTTAACGTGGGATGCGTGCACCCAGTGCTACCGACCTTCTAGTTTGACAGCCGTGCGGGTGGCCAGCAACACCTGGGCAGGTCCCTTCAACCTCGGCTCCAGACAGGTTTTGCACTGGAAATGTCAAACCATCACATAATCCCTGGGCTGTAGTCGATGCCCGGGCCCCTCTGGTACTGGTTGCAGAGTGGTGTGTATCTGTTGGTGAACAAAACGAAGGTCTTTAGACAATTGGTACAAATAGTCTATCAAATGAGAGTACTCTATCTCGGAGAAACGTTTGGGTCTTGGGACGCCCCAGACATTAGCAGGGTGCTCGAAGACAACTTCATAAGGTGACAACCCTGTCCTAGAATGCGCCGTTACTCTCGTGGACAACAATGCTAAGAGAAATGCATCTGGCCTTTGCAATCCTGTACTTTCATGAATTTTCGCTAGCTTTAACTTGAGAGTACTATTGTATTTCTCAACAAGGCCTGCTGATTGGGGGTGGTTTGCTGCATGGAATTTCTGCGTAATCTGCAAGCCCTTGCACTCCAGATCAATAACTTTGACATTAAATGGCTCCCATTGTCACTCCAGATCACGCGTGGCAACCCGTAGCGTGGGAAGTACTCCTTTAAAAGTGCCTTAGCCATTGCCATGGCCGTATTCTCCTTAGTGGGGTAAGCCTCAATCCATTTACTGAATGCACAAACTACCACTAGTACATATTTCAAATTATTTACTCATTCCATTTCGATGAAATCCATCTGGAGAACCTCGAAAGGGAAGGAAGGCGGTACAAAATTACCAGCACGCGTAGGGGTGCCCCTCCCAGGATTGTGTTTTAGACAGATAATACAGTGCTTCACCAAGTGCGTGGCAACCTTAGGGATGTTATCATTCTGCCATACTGGGTCTAGTAGCTTGCATATTCCTTTGGCACTAATGTGCACCGGGCCATGGGCCATGGTGACTACAGGGAGAACAAAAGCATTAGGCAACAACCATCTCTGCTTTCCTGACAAGTCAGTCCAACACCCATCCTCGTCTAAGCGTCCTGTCCTCTCCTCCCACATTTCCAGTTCATCTACCGTCGCCTCTCTCTGTATTTCCTTCACACTTTCCACTGTATCCTCGAACATCCCATTGTCTGGAACCCATCTAGCAGGACCTGCCACAAACATCTTGTTCATCTTCGATCTAGCTGTCTCCTTAGCTGTTTGGTCTGCAAACGCGTTACCCCTTCCATCATCATCTGTGATAGCTTTGTGGCCACTGCATTTTATTATAGCCAGCTTATCAGGAAGTGTCAATGCTGATAACAATCTAAGTATCAGTGGGCCATGCTGTATTCTCTGCCCATGCGAGGTCAGGAACCCTCTCTCTGCCCAGAGGCGTCCAAAATTATGGGCCACCCCGAACGCATACTGGATGTCGGTGTAGACATTAACAGCCAGTCCCTCACTCAATTCCCAGGCCCTTAGGAGGGCAACTAACTCCGCAGCTTGGGCCGACTGGTATGGAATGCGAGATGTCTCAACTACAGTGTGTAACTCGGTGATTGCATAGGCTGCAGTAGTAGTGCCATCCGGCAATTTGAAACAAGAGCCATCGACATATAGTTCCCCTTGGGGGTCAGATAAGGGAACATCAGTCAGGTCTACCCATCCCTTCGTTTCCTCCTCGTTCCGAAATAAGCAATCATGGACATCATTGTCCTTTGCTTCCGAAGGGAGGGGTAGTAACGTGACTGGGTTCAGGGTAGCGCATCTTTTGATGGTAATGTGCGGAGCAAATAATGTTAGCTCATATCCAGTGAGACACGCACTGGTGAGGTGCTGCGTCTTTGTCTTGTTCAACAGCGTGTCCACAGCATGAGGTACCATAACTGTGAGGTCAGTATCAAGAACGAGCCCTGCTCTCAGACAGCTCGGGAGCGCTCTGGCAACATTATCAAAGATAGCGGAGAAATAAGCGCAGGGTCTCTGCTTACCACTGAAACCCTGTGTTAGAACAGAAAGCGCGCAACCGTCCGCATCATGTACATAGAGCACAAAAGGCTTCTGGTAGTCAGGAGTACCAAGCACAGGAGCAGAACAAAGCGCAACCTTTAATTGTTCAAAAGCTTGCTGGCATGCAGGTGTCCAAGGTAGGGGTTCATGCACATCCTTGGTGGTGAGGTAAAGAAGGGGTTTTATTAGTAAGGAAAAGTTCGAGATTCAGTGCCGACAATACGAAGTTATCCCCAGGAATGTGCGTACCTCGCGTTGGGTCTTAGGAACAGGCATATTAGTGATAGCAGCTATGCGTTCAGGTGTTAGTTTGCGACCCTCCTTCGACAGTAGGTGACCTAAGTAGGTGACCTCCTGTCGACAATATTGGAATTTAGATAGAGACACCTTGTGTCTATGATGTGCCAAATGCAGTAGTAATTTAACTGTGGCTTCTTGACATCCTTTCTCGGTGTCCGAAGCCACAAGGAGATCGTCAACGTATTGCAGCAACACATTACCAGGAGGAAGTTCCAAAGAATCCAATTGTGTTTTCAAAGCCTGACTATAAATACTTGGGCTTTCTGTATAGCCTTGTGGAGCATGACAGAATCTAAAACTCCGACCAGCTATTGCAAATCCAAACAGATATCTCCTATCTGAATGGATTGGAATGCTAAAGAAAGCATTTTTCAAATCTATCACTGAAAAGAATTTGGTTCACGGGGAATCATAGTCAGGATCGTGGTAATGTCAGGGACCACAGGATACTGGGGAACCACAATTTTATTGACCTCTCTAAGGTCAATGACGAAACGATAAACATCAGGGTGGGCATCAGAAGAGTCCAAGGGTGCCTTTTTTAGGATAGGGAGAATAGGGCTATTGCACATATTCGCTGCTGTCTCTTCAACCACACCAGACTTAATCAACTCCTGTATTATTTGCAACAAAGCCCTTTCTCCTGCCTGGGATATCTTATATTGGGGAATTCTGGGCAATCTGGCATTATCCTTGATCTGTATAGAGACGGGCGGGATCTGAAGCAACCCCACATCAGTATCACCTGTAGCCCATAGTGTGTGTCTCGGAACTCGGGAGGAAAGGGGGCATCTTTGGCGAGGCATTGTTTAGCGCAGGCCACTCGCGGGCCAAGAGTCATGTAAACACCGTCAGGGGAACAATAAATTGTCGCATGCAACCTTTTTAACAGATCCAGTCCTAGTAAGTTCTCTCCACAATTTGACGTCATTAGAAATGGTGAATCCACTGTGAAAGGGCCAATAGTCAAAGCAAGAGGCTTGGAAATGGGGCTAACAACCGGTACGCCTGAGAAACCCACCGAAACATTATTTTGGCCAGACAGAGCTGCCCCCGGGACCAGTGAACGGGAAACAGAGCTATTCATAGCCCCTGTATCGACTAAAATAATTTCGGGAGTACCTTGTAAATCTGCAGTAACGTAAGGTCCACACTGATCTGCAGGCACCGGAACTGGTCCCTTGCCCTGCCCCTGGCTGTCCTAGCTGTGAGACAACCCCGTCACTTCGTCCATATCATAGTCGTCATGGTAGTATTGTCTTCCCCGATGGTCGTCAAAATTGTTCCCGCTCTGTCTATTGTAAGACATGTCCTCAGACTGCGTCCCCCCTCGGCCTCCTCCTCCACGTCCTCATCCTCCGAAACCCCGACCTCTTGGAGCCCCACTTTTCTGCAACAGTTCTGGGCACTCGTTCCGCCAATGTCCCTCCTTCTTACAGTACACACATTGGTTGGGTCCCACAGGTGCACCCGAACCACCACCCCTGCTAGATCGAGGTGGCCGTGGGCCTGAACCCGAACCACGTCCTCTTCCCCCTCCTCTTGCAACTTGCTGCATCAACACCCTCGTCTTTAAATCTTTCGACTTCTTCTCTACCTTTTCCTTGTCCTCATTCTCTCTATGCTCATAATACTGTGCCATACTCAATATGACTGACGGAGAGGAGGTCGTCCAGGTACTTTCAGATTCCTGCAACCTAGTTGCAATCCCAGGGAGCAAATTAGTGACAAATCTGTTCACAAACAAACGGACACCACCCTCTTGTGACACATCCTGACCACTAAAATCTAGAAACACCCCTTCAAATCTGGTAAAGAAATCCGATACACTCTCGTCCTTCTACTGACGACACGCAGTCAACTTATCCCAATCCACTCTCTTCGGTGGGATAAGGGAGTGCATGTAGGTGATAATACGCCCCGGCAAAAACAATAGCTCTGCCTTGGGCTTCTCACCGGGTTTGCGCTCCTTATCCCACGCTTTGATCTCGTCCCATGTGCCACCCAGCTCCAACGCATGGTCCTGCGTATGGACCTGTCTCCATATATCCACCGGTACCAACAAGCCGAAAAACAACTCTATGTCAGCTAGCGTCATTACTGTGGAGGAGGCCGCCTCTGTCAATTCTTTATAATATGCAGTGGGGTTCTTCCTTGGATCTGGCAACTGACTCTTTAGGGAAAGGTCCTCGCTCCTTTTCCAAGGAGTGTAGATCCATTGCTCTTGAAACCGAGCGTCGACTCGCGGTCTTATTACAGTATCCGTGGAGTCGCGCAGTTCCGGTATTTCAGGATGATAAATAGGATGGACTTCCCTCATGGGGTGCTGTGTCCCTAACATAGGAACCTTTTGGAGTAACCTGCTTCGGTAACCCACTAGTGTAGTCACATTGCTAAAAACTTCATTCGGGCCATGTCTGTAACATATACTCTGTCTTGTATGTCATAGATAATCTGCGGTGCGGTACCCTGGAAACGCTGTTCCCACAATTCTATCAGCGTGGCTGACATGTGCTTGAGGGCATGCTGCTGTATGAAGGGCTCATAATCTGTCATAACACTCCACACATCCTCCACACTATAGATCGGGTGTGGAGCCCATTGAGCTGCCTGATTCGCCACCATCTGCTTCTCTTCAGTACCCACAGCAGAGCGCCCTAACACTTTCTCCATGCGGTCTCGCGCTGCTGCCCAGTTGGCTCCAGGAATTCCACGTGCAGGCGTTTCAGCATTCAATAGCGTTTGGGGTGTCACACTCACAGGGGAAGGTACAGATGCAGAGACAGGTACCATCATGTAGGGAGACAGAGCTGTAGGGGTGAAAGGGGGCGTAGTGGGCGAGACAGAGCCAAGGGACGGGGCAGGAGAGTGAAGAGACAGGACAGGGAAAGTGACAGCGTCTGCTCCTGTGGCTGGCGGGAATACAAGGGAGGCAAGTGGGGCTGGGGCTGAGGCAGTAGTACTAGAAACGGCCACATCAGAGGGAACAGCCCCAAGAGTCGAGGACTGGGATGTGGGGACCGTAGGGTAAATCCGCTGTGGGGCATAGGGTGGTGGGGGGCGGGAATCCAAGAGCTCCTCAACAAGCTCATCCCCCTCCTCCCTAGCTACATAACACTTGTCAGTCTGAAGTCGGAATTTCCATCCTGCGCACTCTATACCCTTTTCTGTCTTTTCTCTTTCATAGGCTAAAGCCTTCTGCGTAATAGTTTGTGTCTGTTTCCTTCAAGCCTCTTTCTCTGCTCGCATGCGTCACTGCTTTGCTTCTTTCTGCCACACTCTCAAAGAATCAAACATTTTTTGTTCATCAAACAAGCCAGTAAGCGGCCATTGGAGCTCAGCATTGTCCCTCGTATATTTATTCCACAATGTGCTAAACATAATAGGGCCAATACCATGCTTGACATATATGTCAAAATTTGGGGTACCCTCCGGAGGTGCGGGCTGGCTCTCTTCCAACCGAGCATCGGTAGAGCAACATAGACATCCGAAACACCCTAACTTACTTAGACAAGGTATCTTAATATCAGACACACACACTGTCCCTTAACGGACAAACAACACCAGCAACTGCAATAAAGAAAAAAATAAAATCACTCAAAACTTCAAAACCAACTGTCCGGAGAGCACAGTCGCTACTCACTCAACCAAGCATTTCACCAGCACCATCATCGACGTCGGTCCACGGACCACACAGCACCTAGACACACGAACAAATCACAAGTCAGCTCAAAGGCTGCATCACATTCAAGACGACAATCCAGAGACCATACCACGTTCAAGAAGACAGGCCTTAGCCCCAGACCTTTTCGAACATATGCCAATTGCTAGTTGGCCTGGCAGATTGTTCGCGAACAGCTTGAGACCCTTTTTCAAAACGCAAGTCGAATAACCGAGTGGTCCGTCAGACTGCTCGCAAACACTCTGTGTCCTTTACAAGGGTCCGCAAACCCACCAAGTACAAACCAAGACGGTATTAAAACCGCACCAAGACACAGCCCGTTGACTCGTGTCGTTCAAACAAGGCAGTTCAGAAACTGCAGACAAGCCAGTCCAGAGACTGCATCAGGACACAGTCCAAAGGCTCGTGCCAACCAAGAATGGCGCCATTTTCCCAAGAACCAAGTCACTCACCTGGTGCACACAGGCCGAGTCAAGTTATTCTCCACTGCCGACTCTTCAGACCCAAACGGTCAACTCCAAGGTTTCGCCTTCTCAGGACCCCAGCCGGTGACCACTAGCCGAGGATCCGCCCGATCGGAAGGGCGGGGCAGCTGCGAGAACCAAGCTTGGTCTTGTATATATGAGGCCCCGATCCGCCCGACCGACCAGACACCACGCCGGCCCCTACAACCCGATTAATGGTGAGGGGATCACTTCGCGGGGTCCCTGTTCGGGCGCCAACTGAAGGACGGGGCCCTCTAGGGCCACGCGGGTCATTTACAACCACCTGCTATGCCTTCCCCAAAATGAAGAGTCGGTCAGACAGTAGAGAATACAAACTTACTTTTATTCAGCATATACTCTGCAGAGGAGCCCAGTCAGGACTTCACCCTAAGATGTCTGCTGAGGGGACTGCCTCCCCAGGGTACGCTAATACATAATAAACCCTTCTGGAGACTTCGGCCATGCCTCTAATGGAAAGTTACCGGCTTGAGCCGGGCATGAACAAAGGAGGTACAGAGAGATGAGCTAACACCTGCCAGATGGGTGCACTATCAGTAGCCCAAGGCCACTGTGCTGAGTCTCAGCGTCTCCTAACGTGGGAGCAGAGCTACACATTGAGATTGGAATGCAAAGAAAGAACATCAGTTCATTAGTAAGTCGGGTTACAGCCTTGAAAAGGAGGGAAAATAATAACGGAATACAGTGTGTTGCTGATGCAAGCGGATTTGAAGAATAAGGCCTAGTGCGAGCACAGCCCAAGCAGTCTTCTAGTGATTGAGAAATACAAAATGGAGTCACACGAGCTAACTAAAGCTTACATATTGCGAGGATAACTGAGTAGGTTGCATAACGTGAATACAAATGGCGTCTATTTAGCCACATATTGCTAACCTAATATAGCATAACAAGTGTATTACGGGAGAGTGGAATTTCAAACCTAACGGGTACAGGCAAAGATTCTTGACATGGCTTTTGACGGTGAGTCACTCTTCAGTAAACACATTGATGAGGCTCTATTGCCAATCAAAAATGATACGGACACCGCAAAGTCTTTGGGAGCTTTATGGTACATGAGAGTACCATTCAGAGGTGCTAGAGGGCGAGGATTCGCCACTTATAAAGGAGGATACCAGAGAGCTCAACAATACCAAACATACCAATCTCAGTATCGACAATCTTATAACCCTCCATCGTATCCGCAATCTTCAACGGCTGGTTTCTCTCGCCAGGGAGGCCGCAAGCGAGCACCCCAACAAGGCTGTGACTCAGTCAGAAAGCAATGAGCATGTCAGGGTACCAGTCCATCTTCCCTCCCTACCCGTGGGTGCAAAGATTTCCGGTTGCGTGCAAAGGTGGCACGAGATTACATCAGATCGCTGGGTTTTGGACCTAGTCACCAGGGGTCACAATCTAGAATTTCTTCAGCGGCCACCAACCACCCCACCTAAGGGTCCCCCTCCCCCTCGTCTTCACTTACAACGAAAGGAAGTTTTGGCGATGCTTCTCAAGGATGCTATAGAGAAGGTAAACACAAGGAGCTGATGGACGGAACGCTGAAACTTTTCAGACACTCACCCCCAGTCACAGATCTGGGTTGAATCCATCATCATTCTTTAGCTCACTTCGCCACCTCAGTTCAGACCCAGCTATATGCAAATCAGTCTTGACCCTGTGCCTAATGGGAACAGTCCAGCCCGAACTGCCAAGCCAGGTCTTCCCTGAACCGGAAACAAGCATCCTGGGACAGGTTTCTGGGTAACACCCTTCATCAGCCAGGCTAGCTTGAATCCAGTGGCAAAGTGAGCAAGGGACCCACGTCTGGGCATACCCTGCCAACTTAGGGCGAACAAAGCAAACACATGGACGAAGCGCTGAAACTTTTCAGACACTCACCCCCAGTCACAGATCTGGGTTGAATATATCATCATTCTTTAGCTCACTTCGCCACCTCAGTTCAGACCCAGTTATATGCAAATCAGTCTTGGCCCTGTGCCTAATGGGAAGAGTCCAGCCCGATCTGCCAAGCCAGGTCTTCCCTGAACCGGAAACAAGCATCCTGGGACCGGTTTCTGGGTAACACCCTTCATCAGCCAGGCTAGCTTGAATCCAGTGGCAAAGTGAGCAAGGGACCCACGTCTGGGCATACCCTGCCAACTTAGGGCGAACAAAGTAAACACAAGGAGATGATGGTTATGGCTATAGAGAAGGTGCCATTCGCCCAGAAAGGGAAGGGTTTTATTCTCGTTTTTTCCTAATAAAAAAGAAATCAGGAGAATGGAGGCCGATTCTGGACCTAAGAAATTTCAACAAGTTTCTCAAGAAGTAGACGTTCAGGATGGTAACACTCTCAGATATCCTGGGTTGCTTGACCAAAGGCGATGTCATGACTTCCCTCGACATGGAAGATACATATTTCTATATCCCAATCCACCCAAAACACCAAAAGTTTTTAAGGTTCACAGTGGCTGATACCCACTATCAGTTCAAAGTGCTCCCGTTTGGACTCAAATCAGCACCACGAATCTTCACCAAATGCCTGGCGCCAGTAGCGGCGACCCTGCGATCTCAGGGGTTTCCAGTATTTCTGTACCTTGACGATTGGCTGCTCAAAGCAGCAACTGTGCAGGAAGCCGATCGAGCAACGAAAACTTGCCTCCATCTGTTCGAAACGTTGGGACTTACCCTAAACAGGGAGAAATCGGTTCAGCTTCCAACTCAATTAAAATCTTTTCTGGGAGCATCCTTAGACACCATTCAGGGCAAAGCGTTCTTGTCTCAGGAGAGGTGAATACGTCTGCAAAAGCTTGCAAAGACAATATCAGAAAAAGGGTCAGTTTCGGTGAAAATGTACAAATCGCTCCACTGGATGTGCTCCTCAGCGATAAATCTGGTACCTCTAGCCAGACTGAAAATGAGGCCTCTTCAAGAGGAGCTACAGGAACAGTGGCAGCAGGTTTCGGGATCCTTCGAAGATGTAGTTCGAATCACTCCGCAGATGGTGAAAACTCTGCAGTGGTGGTTCCAGGCATCAAATCTCATTCAAGGCCTGATTTTCCTACGGAGCACCCCAGATTTTGTTTTAACAACGGACGCCTCCATGGAGGGCTGGGGAGGTCATCTACAGGACTTGCAAATTCAAGGCAAATGGTCTTCAGCACAGAAAACACAGCACATCAACAGCTTAGAGCTAAAAGCCATATTCCTATCTCTTTATGCTTTCCTGCAGAGAATAGCAGGTTCTTCAGTGTTGGTGCGTACGGACAATACCACCAGCATGTACAATATCAACAAGCAAAGAGGAACAAAATCCATTACCCTTTCTCAAGAGGCGCAAGTATTATGGGAATGGATTACACACCATGGGATCACGTTAAAAGCAGAACATTTCAGGGGTCTGCACAATACCCTCGCAGACACGTTGAGCAGGTCTCAGTCAGTTGCCACGAGTGGGAGCTAGAACAATACCAGCTTGACAAGGTATTTCGAAAATGGGGAAAACCAACTTTGGACCAACTCCAAATGCCAGTACTATGCCAGCAGGTTCCCTCTACCGGTGTCAAGGGGGAATGCCCTTTTCATGCGATGGTCAGGGATATATGCCTACACTTTTCCCCCATCCCGTTAATTCCCAGAGTACTGAGCAAGAGGAAATTCGAAGGTTGTCGTCTGATCCTGATAGCTCCACGTTGGCGCAGGCAGTACTGATTCCCGGAACTACTCCTGCTGTCGGAGTCTAAACCCATTCGCCTGCAGCCATGCTCAACAATGTTATCGAGGAACAAGGGCCAAGTCAATCATCCGGATCCACACTCTCTTCATTTGCACGCATGGCTCCTGAATTCCTGGAGTTTACGAACGTAAATATAGCGCAAGAGTGTAGAGAAATCATTGCTAAGTCCCGTGCCAAAAGCACTAGCAAGACATATCGTCTGAAATGGAGAATATTCTGTTTCTGGTGCGAAAGAAATAACATTCACCCGCTACAAGCCCCTGCTGAGCAAATCTTGCCATATCTCCTCTCACTAGCTATATTAGGTCTCTCTTTTTCGCCAGTAAAGGTTCACCTGGCTAAAATTTCCCGTTGTAGGAGATCTCCTCAAGCTCCTTCTCTCTGGGCATCTAGTATTGTAAAACAATTCATGAGAGGACTTTTCCGCACATTTCCCCCTGTGCGTGCACCTCCTCCGGAATGGTGGCTTAATGTAGTGCTGGTGCAGTTGATGAGACAACCGTTTGAACCAATTCCCAAAGCAAAACTTAAGTTTCTCACATGGAAGGTATCCCTCTTACTAGCTCTCACTTCTGCAAGGAGGGTGAGTGAAATACAAGCCTTTACAATCAAAGAACCTTTTCTACATTTCACTGAAAACTATGTAACTTTACGGACAAACCCGACATTTATACCAAAGGTACCAACACAGTTTCATCTCAACGAACCGGTGATACTGCAATCTTTCTTTCCAAATCTATCCAGCCCAGCAGAACGGCAGAACGGGCACTGCATACTTTGGATGTCAAGAGATGCTTGAAGTTCTACCTACACAAAACGAAAGAGATAAGAAAAACAGATCAGCTCCTAGTTGCTTACGGACAAGGAAAACAAGGAACAGCTGTAACAAAGGCTACGATCACTAGATGGGTCGCATCTGCGATTCAGTTCTGTCACGATAAGGCTAACAAGCTCCTGACAGCAAGGGCTAAGGCACACTCCACAAGAACAATTTCTGCATCTACAGCTCTGTTTGCTGGAGTGACATTAGACAAAATATGCTGTGCTGCGACATGGAAGAATGTCCACACGTTTACAAAGCATTACTGTCCGCAATCTATGCAACAAGAAGATGCAGCGGTTGGACAGGCAGTGCTGCGACATCTCTTTAATTAAGGTCAGCCTCTTTTGTTTGACAGAAGAGGAGCTTTTTCTTTATTTCAACAACAGTATTGCGTATGTCTGAAAATGTATATGCAAATGCTGATACAAAAATATATGTATATGTAGTTAGATATATATATATATCTATGTGTATATATATGTATATATAGTTATAACTGTTTTGACGGTTCTTTATACATGTGGATGCTAGTGTATCTGAAAGATTTATCTCATGCATATCATACTAGATTTCAAACAATTATTGGAATGGTTTCTGGTATATGTCCATAATATTGGGAGTTTAAGGTTTCATGTCTCCCACCGTCCGCTAACGACAGTATAGTTTCATGGTACTGCTTGCTATTCTGATTCAGGCATGTGAATCTATGAAAGATACCCCAATACTGGATAAGAAAATAAGTTACTTACCTGTAACTAGGGTTATCCAGTATTGGTATCTTTCATAGATACACATGCAACCCACCCTCCTCCCCGGAGAGCCAGTTCTCATTGAATTTTGGGATCCTTACTTCCCACTTGTGCTTTGAAAATCTGAAGAGAACTGGCTCCTGCTGGGAGTGTTCTAGAGGGTGCTAACAGCTGATTGACTGTATGCCAACATTTGGTCCTTTTTTAAAAAGGACATGGATAGGCTGCTAATGAGATGGCCTAGGGCCATTATAGCCTCTTAAGGATTTAAGGCATTGCTTGCATATTTTACCGTGGGACTCCCATCTCGACGACGGGGAATGATTCAGGCATGTGAATCTGTGAAAGATACCAATACTGGATAATCGTAGTTACAGGTAAGTAACTTATTTTCTTTCTTATCTGCTACTGTCGGATAAAATGATACTTGTATTTCAATCTGCTGTGCTAGTCCAGTGAGCCAGATTGCTTCCAATGGCCCTCATGTTCGCTCTGCCTCTGTTCCTCACGCTGTTGGTCTGGCTTCTTCTTGATTGTGAGTCAATAGCTGGTGCTTTCTGTCTCTTGTCTTTCTCAGCTTGCATACTGTGTGGTGCAGTTCTTGGAGAAAGATGCTACGTTGACAGAGCATGTAAGTAACATCCTGTAAAAAGAATAATGTAACTTTGGGTAGGAAAATATATGGATTGACAAGTGGATTGAAGGGCAAGCATTCATTGGAGCTGTGGAAAGACATGCATGTTTTCAGTACTTTTCAGCTAGGTTATCATTTCAGTGAATGAACGGAGGAAATGTTTGTATTGCATGCTGCTAAACCCACTGATGTCCTGCATATCAGGTTGCTGCTATGGTTTCTTCGCAATCAGTTGTTTAAATACATTTACAAGATTTATTTTGATAGTATTGTTGCAAAAACACATTGATGGCATAATATACAGACACTTGTTATTTGCCCTCTATGTGTTTTACATGTGTAGAAAGTTTTATTGCACAATCATGTTTGGATTAAAAAACAGTAATTCATAGTTAGATGCTATATCAATACATGCATTTCTATAATTCATGGGGATGATATATTTTGTAAATTGCGGATTTCATCTATGGGAAGTCTAAACAATTACTCTGGCTACCTTTTTGCCCATCAATTGAGATAATATAAAGGAGGGAAATTCTGAAGTGTCCTCCAAAAATTGACATCTGTCCAATCTGCCCTCGTCTGTTTTGTGTCCTGCCTCATTCACAGGTCTGGGATGTTGTTTTTCCCCTGGCAAAGCAATGAGAAAACCCTCTAAGCATGGCAACCCCCAGGGCCGACATGATTGTGGATGGACCTTCTTACTTAGGATGGTCCTTTCGATGCAATATCTGCCATCATTTTTCCTGGCAGGTCATCCATGGTGGTTCCTGATACGATGCTCTGGGGTAGCACCCCGGAAACTCAAGAAATATCATACTACAGAGCACTATATCAGTGTACTGAAAAATTGAGCAGCCATCAGCCTACACCAGGAAACAGCAGGCGCAAACAGTGTAAAGGGTAGGAACAAGGCAGAGAATGCAAGGCACCCCTAACATGTACAAGCACGTAAAGGAACCATTAGCTGGACAACCACACTGGTTACCTCTCTAGGGTTGTACACAAGCAAGACTCAGAACTTCCCTTATTCCTTTCATATCAGTAGAGTAGCAGCTTAAATCGGGCGCTTCTAAACGAGTGCAGATGATTATTGGATGATAAGCAAGGGTTACCACCTGTATAGGAATCAGAAACTTTGTTAGTTCGAGCATTCAGGGTTGTGGTTACACATGATGCCACTGTCAAAGGATATCAGGGACAGTTTCAGAAAGAAGTGGTGCTGCCCATTGGTCTGGGAAGGGTTACCAACCCATTCCTAAACCATGCCAAGTTCATCATACTGTAAATAGAGAAGGTACAAGGTATCATCATCCCTCCATGCTCCAGTCAGGTGAATGTGGCTTCAAAACCATTGATGATGGAACTAAATGCTACTTTTTTGTTTTGTTTTTACTTATGCCTGTGTGGGACAACGGAAGTGTGAACTTACCATTGGTGTGTGCGTCAGAAGGGCCACTAATGAACACTCTCCTCTCTTTTTATTAGGTGATCCGAGGGCTGCTGAAGTACTGGCCAAAGACATGCACCCAGAAGGAGGTACTGTGGGATCAACCTGGATTTTTTAGTTATGTTTGAAGTGTGCACTATCCAGCGGTGCAGCCAGGAACATGTGTGTTTAGTGGTGCTGTGCATGTGTGCTCAGCAAATTAAAGGGTGCTGTATAGAGACGCTTAAGAACAACTGAACGCCAGCTCCACAGGCATTAGGGTTTCCCAAAGGAATTATTAACTAACATATATATTGGACATTACCTTCAGGTAGTTATTACTTTTTTATATCCCTGCCCTTCGGGCAGTGTGGCAAAATGTCAGCTAGCTGTTCCTCATCAGAGATCTCATGGAGGAGATGTGTCTCTAATTTCCTTGGTTTGCTTTCTCCAAGCCGCATCCTACGCTTCTCTGCACATCCAAGCACTGACGATTTCCAAATGTAATATTTTAAGAGCTGCAGAGTTTAACAAAGACCTGTGTGATCCCTGTATCCATCTGCTGCTCTGATGCAGGAACCATCACTATCCTGGTGCACTAGGATCTCAGCTTCCCTCTACCCATCCTCTGCATTTGGGAAAAATCGTTATTCAAGCCCACCCAACTTTAGATTCCCTTTCTCAACATCCTGCTGTGATGCAGGATTGGTAGTATTATATAGGGACGTGTATGTTCTTGAGCACCACCCTTTGTTCTAGTTCATGAACCCTAGTCATACAAATGGGCTTACATATTTTTTTTATCAAGGTTTTGTTTTCTGGCATGTAGTG
Organism: Calotriton arnoldi; assembly: GCA_963921515.1. Taxonomy (NCBI): domain Eukaryota; kingdom Metazoa; phylum Chordata; class Amphibia; order Caudata; family Salamandridae; genus Calotriton; species Calotriton arnoldi. The sequence goes on along the minus strand of CAWUFW010000215.1, from coordinate 2,803,166 downwards.
ATGGGCGGTTCATTGAAAGAATATCAATGTTAAAAATATCGAGTAAAAATAAAGACAGCAAAAATATCGACTCCTATACTTAAACAGGTAAGTACAAAAATATTGACTAAAAATACCGATGTTAAAAATATAGATGTATAAAATATCGACTTTTATATAAATATAAAATAAAATAATATATTAATATATTAGATATTAAATATAATTTTAACAAAATAAAATAAATTTAATATACATTTTAATAAAATATAACAAATACATTTAATAAAAAATAAACATCACAAACATAATAATTTATCCATATATATTTACTTTAAAACAATTAATAAACTATTATTTTTAATTTGTGTTAAAAGTTTAAAATAATATACAAAATAAAAATATATATTAATGATTTAAAATATAAAAAAAACATAAATCTATAATGAATTAAAACATTAAACTATTAAAAAATATTTAAACTTAAATTTCACAATACAATCAGTGCAACAGTAGGGAAATTGTTGGATAGCAAAGGGGTAAAAATAACCATTCACACTCCAGTGAGTGCAACAGTGGGGTAAGTGTTGGATAGCAGAGGAATTAAATGTACTATTCCAACTCCAGTGAGTGCAACAGTAGGGAAAGTGTTGGATAGCGGAGGGGTAAAATTACTATTCCCACTCCAGTGAGAGCAACAGTAGGGAAAGTGTTAGATAGCGGAGGGGCAAAATTACTATTCCCACTCCAAAGAGTGAAACAGTAGGGAAAGTGTTGGATAGCGGAGGGGTAAAACTGACTATTCCCACTCCAAAAAGTGCAACAGTAGGTAAAGTGTTGGATAGCGTAAGGGTAAAAATTACTATTCCCACTCCACTGAGTGCAACAGTAGGATAATTGTTCGATAGCGGAGGGGAACAATTTACTATTCCCACTCCACTGAGTGCAACAGTAGGGAAAGTGCTGGATAGCGAAGGTGTAAAAATTACTATTCCCACTCCAGTGAGTGCAACAGAAGGGAAAGTGTTGGATAGCGGAGGGGTACAAATTACTATTCCAACTCTAGTGAGTGCAACAGTAGGGAAAGTGTTGGATAGCAGAAGGGTAAAATTTAGTTTTCCCACTCCAGTGAGAGCAACAGTAGGGAAAGGGTTGGATAGCAGAGGAGCAAAAATTACTATTCCCACTCAAAAGAGTGCAACAGTAGAGAAAGTGTTGGATAGCGGAGGGGTAACAATTACTATTCCCACTCCACTGAATGCAACAGTAGGATAAGTGTTGGATAGTGGAGGGGTGAAATACTTTATTCCCACTCCGGTGAGTGCAACAGGAGGGAAAGTGTTGGATAGCAAAGGGGTTAAAATTATTATTCCCACTCCAATGAGTGCAACAGTAGGGAAAGTGTTGGATAGCGGAGGGGTAAAAATTACAATTCCAACTCCAGTGAGTGCAACAGTAGGGAAAGTGTTGGATAGCGGAGGGGTAAAATTAACTATTCCCACTCCAGTGAGTGCAACAGTAGGGAAAGTGCTTGATAGCGGAGGGGTAAAAATTACTATTCCCACTCCAGTGAGTGCAACAGTAGGGAAAGTGTTGGATAGCGGAGAGGTAAAGATTACTATTCCCAATCCAGTGAGTGCAACAGTAGGGAAAGTGCTGGATAGTGGAGAGGTAAAAATTACTATTCCCACTCCAGTGAGTGCAACATTAGGGAAAGTGTTGGATAGCAGAGAGACAAAAATTACTATTCACACTCAAACAGTTATAACAACATATATATATATATATATATATTTTTTATAAATCTGATAAATAAATAAACAATATTTAAAAAATCAGAAATCAAATATATGAAATATATAAAAAGCAAACATATTATAATATTAATTACATATAACAAAATCCTACAAATATTATATAAAATAAAATAATAAATACATTTCAAAAACATTTTTTTAAAACTAGAAAATATTGGCAAACAAAACAATTAATTAATACATACATGTATTTATTTTATTTCCTACCCTATAACACCACACCAAAAACAAAACACTTCAACATTTTAAATAAATGTACTTCAATAATTAACATAATAATCAATTAAAAAATATTATTAATAAAAATAATAATAAACATTTATTGACCACACTCATTTTAACAATATAATATCCACAACACACACCTAAATTCAAATATAAAATATTCAAATACAATTAAAACTTATTTTTAAATTAAAAACTATTACTGTTACAACTAATAATAAAGTAATTAAAATGTATTTAATACCCACCTTTACCCCTTTAAAAGTAAAAACAACACACAAAAAAATAAACAATTATCCAAAATAAATATCAAATAATTAACATTAATTAGCAACTATATATTAATTAATTAAACACAAATTACTTCCCACCCTTTACTCCTATAAACACCACAACACACAGCTAAAACTAATTACACAATTACCATAACATTTTAATTAATTTTAATTAATATTAACAAAAAATTAATAATAAAAATAAATAAACTACTTAACACCCTTTACCCCTATAAACCCCAAAACACACCTAAAATTAATTACACAAATACCATAATTAATTACCAATTAATTATATTAAAGTTAATTAACAACCAATTATTAATTCATCAATTATAAATAAATTACTTCCCACCCTTTACACCTATAAACACCACAACACACACCTAACATTAATTACACAATTACCATAATTAATTACCAATTAATTAATTAAAATTAGTTAACAACCAATTATTAATTCATAAATTAAAAATAAATTACTTCCCAACCTTTACACTTATAAACACCACAACACACATCCAAAATTTATTACACGATTACCATAATTAATTACCAATTAATTAATTAAAATTAGTTAACAACCAATTATTAATTCATAAATTAAAAATAAATTACTTCCCACCCTTTACACTTATAAACACCACAACACACATCCAAAATTTATTACACGATTACCATAATTAATTACCAATTAATTAGTAAACTTAATTAACAACAAATTATTAATTGATAATAAATTACTTTACACATTTAAAACTATAAAATCTCAATTAAACAAATATTAATAAATAAAAACGAATCAGTTAATTTAATATAATTAAATTACTTCCCACCCTATTCCCCTATAAACCCACAACCCGCTACGGAACTAAAAACACAAAATTCAAATAAAATAAATGTAATAATGACTAAAACTTTAACACATATATTAAAAATACAAACAATTCTTATACAAAAAAACATACATCACATACATATAAAATATATACTAAAATAAAAAACATTAATAAAAAAACGATATTTTTAACAACTATATTTTTGCAAATGATATTAAACGCTTCGATAATTTTAAAATCAATATAACTTACCTTAACTCGATATTCTTGTCCACGATATTCTTGCTGTCGATATTTCTGAACCACGATATTTATTACTCGATATTTGTGCAACGCGATATTTTTACTCAATATTCTGTCTGCACACCGTGATGGGCTTCCAATCACCTTGCAGAGCAGGCTTTTCCAGTTTTTTACTTTTCTAATGATTAGAACACGTTTTCTAATATCTAATCTAATTTTTGTTTTGTTTTTCCATTCTAAACTATTCTCAGTTGTATTTATATTTGTTATTTTACATTTGTAATTCCATTAGTTTTGATATTTGACCCTTAATGTAGACATACCAGCCACATCAGGCTTTTTAGTTGTCTCCCGCATCTCCAAATTGTCTTATGTTTGTCAGTGTTTTTCATAAACTTTGATAAGATCGGCCAACACTTTCCACTAAACAATGCCCATCTGCACTCTTAAAAATCAAATGAAAGTGGCAGAGAGTTACACATAGAACAGATGATGGATTGCAGAACCTGACAGAGACAATGCATAGTTGCAGAAACTCTCTCTTGGTGGTATCTCAACATATTTCCCTACTTTCAAAGAATCGTTATGTTTTACTCTGGACTCTAGCCTGAAATTCTCTTTCTCTCTCTCTCTCTCTCTCTCTCGTGTTTGTGTGTGTGTGTGTGTATTTTGAACTGAAAAAACAAAGGTTAAAGGGAGAAACTGTCAGTTAAAACATAACATTATAAACTACTAAAACCTCTGAAATTTACCAGTTGCAGTTATTTCAAGTAACTATAATTTGTTCCCTATAACTGCAGTCCAGCCCTGCACCCAACCCCCTGCAGGAGCCAAACTCCCTTCTTTCAAATTTTTGTGCACTGCATATTCGCGAATCCTCCGCAGTTCTCCAGGAGTGTTACGCTGAGCATCGCCGTAAATCCATGGAACCCCCCAAAACATTACTTTAAAATTTGAATCCCTGGGGCGGGGGTTCCCTCTGGGCCCCCCCCACCCCACAAGGCCCATGGGATTAGCGTACCCTGCCCCCTTATAGCTTATTTTGTTCTATTTTTTAGGACCTGAGATCCGAGTCCTAAGATAGCGGCCGTAACTTTTCCTTGCGGTTGTGACCAGCCAATCACAAGCATGTTTGAGCTTGCAGGTCTGTGAATCACTCACAGATCCTCCACTGACCCTAATGGCATAAAATATACATAAATGTTGAGCCTTAATTTCTCAAAAACTACTGAACGAATTTACACCAAATCACAAAAAGCATGTTTTCTGGATCAAGATCTCGCTTCCTGCCAAATTTGGTGTAATTCTCTGTGGAATATATATGATAGAGTGAGCCACAAAGAAATGAAATATACAAGAAAGAAGTGACTCAAACAGATGGACTCACCTAAAAACAAAAATATATTTTCACTACAACAGTGCAGCTTCCGCCTTCCTCAGGAAGTACAAGATGGTTACCATCATGTACTACCTGAGGAAGGTGGAAGCTGAAACGTTGTAGTGGAAATATATTTTTGTTCTTTGATGAGTCCATCTGTTTGAGTCACTTCATAGATAGATAGATAGATAGATAGATAGATAGATAGATATGCAGGTTTCATGTCAGGCAGAATTTGTACAGTGGTACAAGCTTTGTTGTTGTCCATGGTTGAATTTGGCACATCTTTTAGCTGGTTTTGCCAAATCCTCTGTTTGATATTGGTTTGCATGGGTATGTGACCATATCACACCAATCTTAAGTAGCTATTCAGGTTTCTTTTGAGGTCAGACTTCTATTTACAATGTGGCCATTAGTGTGTGATGCAGTTTGTGGTGTGAGAACTGTGCATCTCATTTTGCAGTGGAGTGATTGTTTGCCACTCGAAAGAGAGCAGGTTACATGCAAAGGTAAGTTGTACCGTGTGGATGGCTGGACCTTGTTAAGCAACATAATACAGCTATTTTGTAGATTGTTAAACAAAGAATATATTAACATTCCATGTTTCATTTGTCTACATTTTACCATTTATTCTTCATTTTAATGAGTACTTCTCTTTGCAACTCTTTAATTGCCCCTTTAATTTGTTTACTGAACACATAAAAAACTCTTATTCTCCAAACTGTGTCCCTTTCTTTCTACCTTACTTCTTCTCAACTTAAAATCGCTCTTTCTTCTCCAACCTCGTTCTTGCCAGTCTATACAGCCAGTTCTTCTCATACTTTATTGCTTTTACCCTGCTCTCCTCTTAGCCTACTTCCTAATGTGCACTCTATTTATTCCTAAAATTCAGTGCTTCTACATTATTTATAGACTTCATCTCCAGATTACTCCTCCATGCCCTAATCCTCATTTTCTTATTAGACTCCTTTTTCTTTCACTATTCAACAAATGCATCTTTTTTTCTCTCCTAATCATGTCACTTAACCGGATTTTAACACCTTCGCCTCCCCATCTCTTACACTCTTCCCTCTCCCCCTATTGCTGACAATTAATGTCTGTTTCTTCCATAAAAGGTGATGTTCCTGGGAGAGATAGAAGAGATCCTGGACGTTATTGAGCCCTCTCAGTTCATCAAGATCCAGGAACCCCTCTTCAAGCAGATCGCTCGGTGTATTGCCAGTCCACATTTTCAGGTGGGCCCCCTGCTGTAGGAGGTGCTATATTACAACTTTTGTTTTATGATTATCTTACTAGTTTTTTATGGAACACACTACTCCATTCCAGTTTGTGAGCTCCCTAATCCACTGTCAAGCAGAGCCATTCAGTGCATACAGTACACCATGTCTAACATTTCTGAGAATGTTGATGCCACTTTCTAATTAGGTCCAGCATTGTGACTTGCATAATGTAGGCAATTAAATACTGTGCAACGTAACCACACATACTCTCCATCCTGTACTTGTAGAGATCAAAGCAGAGTGATAATTTTAAATGCTGTCTTTGGACTCCGTCCCGAAAATGTCAAACCTATGACCCACAAAAATCAATATTTTTGGGTTTCCCCTAAATGCATGTGAAAGTTGTGTCTTCTACCATATCCTGGTGATGTCTCTCCAGTATTCCTAATTCATGCAGATGTTCCCTGTTATGAGAGGAATGTAACTGCAGCAGAGGAGCAGGGAGGGAAAAGGAAAGTCTATACTGAGGAATTCCAAAGAAATTGGGAGTCAACTTAGAGAGCCAAGTACCCACACTGCCATAGAGATCCCCTGTTTGAGTAGGGCACTAGGGCTGCCAGGTGTAGAGCACAACACTCCAAGGATGCGTAGACTGAACCCTCCTCTCAATCGAGGCTCCTTACTCACACCAGACTACCATTTGTGCAGGACATAGGCATTTAAGAAAGGAATACAAAGATAGTGTGGAGTTTGAAGAGTTGACAGCCGTATCCTAGGATATGACATTGTCAGCACATATTGTTTTAAGCAGGAAAGAGTGAGGGAGAGAGCAAGAGAGAGAAAGAGTTAGGTGGTATTGCCAGAACCCAAGCAGATGTCAATCTCACCGATCAAGCATGCAAGAGTATCAAAGACAGGCATGATGAGGCAGCCCACAAGTCTTTCTTAGCCAACTTGGTGCTATGGCAAGCCTGCCACCTTTGAAAAATCTCACTGTGTGAAATAAGAGAGGTGGGTCTAGAGAGGTGGCGGGGACTTGGGCGCATTACTTTCACCGGTCATGAAGGGGCTTCTGAGGGAGCGTGGCCTTGCAGAGGGGACATGGCTTTATACTGAACACTGCCTGACAGACACTCTACTCCACTTCACCCCCTCAAAAGAAACAGACGCTTCAGATGTCTTGGGGAAGTTTTAAAACCCTCTGCACAGGAGCAGGAGACCAACACTGTGCAGGAGTTCCCCCACCATGTGATATCAGGTCTACACAGGGAGACAGTATGACAAGAGCTGATAGCATGTAATACACACTATCATTGGCAGAATCCAAGCATACCAGAAAAAAGAATGATTTACCTTTGTACCCTTAGAGTTAAAATGGCCTTCAGTGCTTATAAGCAGTCTTTGGGTACTAAAAGCACAATACACAGAGCATATAACATCATGCACCGTAGCATAACAACACAAAATCTGGAACATTTTTTCTATAGAAAAGAGTGTTGAGGGTTATTGATTTTACGAGAGCCAGTCTCAAACCTGAGCACCTACTCGGTGGAATTATGTATTTTTTCTAGTTGCTCCAACTAGGTGGCTATCCCGAAGTAGGCTTCCATGCGTTGAATCATATCTGACCGTAGAACATAAATGTCTGTTCAAATCCACCATTTTATGTTGGGCGGGTTCTATGTAAATCGGAAGTACATCTTTTAAGATGCAGTTTTACATGATTGTAGAACATTACATTCACCTCAACTATAGTTAAACCTGATTATGGAGAAACAGATATATATGTGATCTCTCTCTAAGACCCCAACCTTGGCATATCTTTTTATATAATTTCTAGACCTACAAACACCAAACAGGAACACAGATATCAGAAAAATAGAGTGGTTGAACTTCCTTAATAAAGGCAATTAGAAGATAGGTTTCCAAAGCTTAGAAACTGTTAACTTGCCTATGCTGACTTGATTTCCCTCTCTTTTAGGTTGCAGAGCGGGCTCTGTATTTCTGGAATAACGAATATATCCTAAGCTTGATTGAAGATAACTGCCATAGCATCCTTCCCATAATCTTCAGCACACTCTACCGAGTCTCCAAAGAACACTGGAACCAGTAAGTATATCTTCCACTGGGCTATGACAGTAAGACTCCTGGGAGATACACAATTTCATTACAGTCGAGCCACGATAGTGGCAAAAGTGAGACAACTGGGAAAATTTCTGTTTTATATGGTTTCCATTGAAAGCCTGGTAGTTCCTATTTGCTCCGCCACCTCACCTGGGTCTCAAGAGACATGGGCACAGGGAGGGTTGATAGACACATCCCCTTCCTTCACAGATAAGATCGAGGCAAGAGATCGCAGGAGATGCCAACCACCTTCTTCTCCTGTCAGCGCAGATCTCTGTAGGCCCGCACTGACAGGAGAAAACAACTCATCCGGACTAGCAGCTCTCACAGAACTCCTGTCAGTGCAGAGCAGAGCTGGCTCCTTTTGGCAGGAAGGCACTGGTGGTGGTGGTGGTGGTGGGTGGCAGAATTTACATTTAGATTTCTGGGGTAGAGTTAAAGGGGATGGGTTTCAGACTGCCAGGATAAAAAAAACAAATTACAACACATTTTATTGATTGTAAGTCACCAGTGGAGTAGACAATAAAAATAAAATGTAACATAAAAATTGAGTCACCCAACCCTCCCCCATCACATCCCCCATTGCGTAGACTACCAAGAACAAACAACTGTCTACAGCTACAGCCTAGACTCCCCATTCTATGCAAGCAATTTCAGTCTTGGTAGCTACAAATTTCATCATCAAGGGTATCATTGGTGTGTCTAATGGCTCTATATTGATCTCTCGATATTGCCCCCAGGGTTCCCAAATATTTTGACATTCCTATGGGCAGCCTCTCGCAACATAGATCGGTTTCTCCTCGACCTTACACTGATCAAGCCCCCTTCACCACTCCTCCATCGAGGGGGACCCTGCTTCCTCCAATGGTGGGCTATGTCTCGTTTTGGAACCACTAACCCTAGCCAAAGGAAAGGCTGTTTAAATGTATTAATGTCCAAGTCAACATTTATGTGTAAGATGACCATCTTTGGAGTGGGTCGCAGTGTACAACCTAGCAAGAAAGACTTGCCCACAACCTAGCACCCCCAGATTGTAATTGTTAGGTCACCCTCATGCAAAGAACACTGGAGACAAGAGGGAGAGGCAGCAAATCCCATCTACCACAACCTTTGCCTCGTAAGGTAGATTCTGTGCAAATACTTTATTTAAATCAGCTGCAGTCTACTCGATTTGGCCATCTCTTTTGGAGCCGTTCTAGACACACCCCACTCATTGTATGTTAGAGGCTCAAGGTCTTTCTCCCAAACCAAGCACAATGAGTCCAATGGATCAGTAGTGTTATTTGGTAGTGATCAGTAAATTCAGGTCAACGTGTGATCCCCTAGTTCTCCCAGGAGTAACTTTGCTTCTAGGGGATTGGATTCCAGTAGGGCCTTCAGGCCAGATATGTGCGATGTAATAGCGGGTCGCAGTTGGAGGGACTGGAAAAACTGGCTGCGGTGTAACTCATATTCGGCTTGGAGATCCCTAGAGAATTTAGGCACCAGTCCAGTCATCACATCACCCTAAGTAGCAATCCCAATAGTATCCCTCTTTTGGAAACCCTCTAGCTTGGTTACTTGTTTAAATACTGTTCCTACCTAAAGTGGTGTCTGTTTAGTGAGTCACTTATTCCAGCCCAGTACCTTAAGGGTATTTCTCCAAATCTGTATCACAGTTATGGTGGCCAGAGTGTGAGAGTTGGATATACCTTGCCTCCATACAGCAAGTGTTGTATGTGTTTCCCATGTAGTGCCCATTTTTCAGATGCATTGGAGGGATCCCCCTGGAAATCATACAACCATTCATTTACAATCAGCAGTTGGGGGGCTGTGTAGTAAGACTGTATCTCAGCTGTCGCAATTCCTCCCTCCTATGTATATTTAAAACATTTCAATAGGGAAAATAGTGGGAAACCCCAGTTCCACAGGGTGCTCCATAGGGGGGAATGTATCCTAGTGAAATACAAGTAGGGCAGTTCATTTGAAAAGTTTTGCATCTTAAAAATGACAGACCTGGCAACAAGGGATAAAGGGGACATCGACCAGAACGTAATGTCGGCTCTCATTTTGTCTATCAGTGTTTGAATGTTTCATTCCCATGTCACCGCAGCATCATCCTAAAGTATACTCCTAAGTATTTGTACCATTGTGTAACTATTTGGAGCTAACTATTTGGAAGTCCCGGGCCCACCGTAAGTCCTGTAAATATGCGCTGGCCAGGAACATCGATGATTTCGCCTGATTTAATTATAAGCCAGTAATCTCCCAGATGGTGTGGCATATCTGTAGGGTACAGTGACCCGATCTCTCAGGATCCGTTAGGAAAATAAGAACATCCTCACCATTGAGGGAGACCTTCTCTGAAACGCCAACATCCCAGTCGAACCCTTTCACCTAAGCATCAATCCGTAGCCGCTAGCGGCTCTATGGTAAGGACAAAAAGAAGGGGCTATAATGGGCAAACCTGCCTCATTCCTCTTTGAATTGGAAAGGTGTCCGACAGCGCCAACCCACTGGAACCTCAGCCGATGAGCTTCTGTAGAGTCATCGTACATGTGACATGAATCTAGGTCCAAAGTTAAGCCTACTAAGGAGGGCGAATAGAAATTCCCACCCCACCGAGTAAAACGCCTTCTCAATGCCTGTCAACTGGACCGTGGATGGGCACTCCAGCATGTTTGCCAGGACAAGAGCATTATATAACCGCTGTATATTGTGTCTCATAGCTCAGCGTGGCCCAGCCTAATCTCTGTAGATCAGAGAGGGTAGTACTGAAATGAGCCGCTCTGCTAACGCTTTCGCAGTTATCTTTACCTTGGTGTTTAACAGTGAAATGGGGTAGTAAGAAGGGTACAGCTCCGGCAGATGGCCTGCTTTAGGAATCACCACAATCTTAGCTAGCCGCAAGTCAGGAGCCAGCCGTCTTTAATCTCTTGCTTACCGGAGAGTATTTTTGGAGGGGGTCAATAGGTCTGCTGGTGTTTCATTTGAAGAATCCACCAGGAACCCATTAGGACCCGGCACCTTCCCCAACTAAAACCATTTTAGGGCTGACAAGAGTTCTGCCTCTGTGTGGTCATCCTCAAGAGTAATCCTCTCTTCGTCTGACAACCCCCGCAGAGAACGGTCATACACAAACGTTTCTATGTCTAGACAGGACGATTCCCTCCTGGAATACAGCACTACACAAAACTGCATGAACTGCTGGGCTATCTCCCTGTCACCCGTGATCTTTGATCCATTTGGTCCAGAAATGTATGCTGTTGTGGTGTAGTGTCTGATGTCTTGGCAGAGCAGATGGAGCAATGCGCTTGTCTTATCCCCCATTGGTAAATATGGCTCTGTTCTGCCACCCACACTGACTTGGGTTCATTCATCATGAGCTGCTGCAGCAGTCTTTGCACGTGTAGTTTGTCTCTATGAAGGTCAGGTGATGGGGTAGCAAGGTATTGGAACTCTAGAACTCAAGATCTATTGCGGTTTGCTGTTGATAGCGTTTATGTCCAATGAAGAGGCGTATATTATCTCCCCTGAGGTCCGCCTTCAGGGCTGTCCACAGGACTCCCGAAGAATCTACTGAGGCCTGTTTGTGCTTGAGGTAAGTATCAATTGCCTAGTCTATGTGTGCTCTATATGTCTTGTCCCGAAGAGGCCATGTGCTTAGTCTCCATCGCATCTCAGGCCATTAACGTCCCAAGACAGAGTTCCACTGGAGAATGATCAGAGAGCCTGATATCCAGAATTTGGACCTCGATAACTCTACACACTGCTGTCCTAGGCAACAAAAAATAGTCCAGTTGGGCTGGGCCCCTGAGTAAAAGGTAAGCCCCTCTCTTGTGCGTGAGACAGGCACCAGCCATTGAACAGTCCCAGGGTCTCTGTGAAATTTGACATTAGTGTTTGACCTTTATAGGGTCCGCCTTATCCCCTTGACCTTGAGGCATCAATTACCCCATCCCAGTCACCTCCAATGACCAAGGGACCCTCTGGCATTTTACCTATGAGGTGCATAATAACCTCTAAGAACCAGGTACCTCAAGATATTTTTATGGTTGGAGGGCAGGCCACTTATGTATGCCCCCCTATTTCCACCTGCAAATATTTTGAAAGCCGGGGCTGATGATTTCGGGGTCATAGATAACATAAAATTATAGGTCTCTACACAGTGAATAACATGTATATTTTTAATCAAGGGGTTTGGAGTGACATCATAGACAACTCTCATAGGCTGTTGGATGTCACGTGGAACCCCTGGGTTAAAAACACCCCTGTCATTCACAGTTACTCATCTGTAATTCTATATATTGCATAGATTGTTTGTCACAAAAACCAAGAAGTAAACATATCCATTAAAAAGCATATCCTCACCCATTCTCCCAGAAGATTTACAGATGGCAGAATACTCTCCCTCTGGTACATCCTCACTGTTATCACTCCTATCTCATAGGATTCATCATGTCAATATACATTTCTGCTTCTAACTGATTTTTCAATCCTTTCTTTCTTACCTCTATTAGCTTCCCACCTGAGCATTTTTTGTCTTATACTGATGTAAGATTTTTTATATCTGAGTGGACTCACAAATGATGCTCATTTGAAGGATTTTCTAGTCAGAGGAGTTGGTTCTTGAGATGGATGGTGTAGTTGAGGCCCCACTAAACAATTTAAGGATCTTGAAGAGCCACGTGTAGGCGTTATGTTCTAGTAGCTAAGTTGACGTGTGATATGTTCTAGCTTGGAAGTTAAGGTGAGGCTAGGTTGAGATATGATCTAGTTTTTAGTTTTGAATCAAGGGACTCAGATTTTGAATCCCAGCTTCCCTACTGGAACCGATATTGTGAACTAGGGCATATGTATATGTAAATGTCCAGTATTTGTAAAGCGTGAACAATTATTCGAGGGCGTCAAGGCGCTGGGGGCCGTCATATCATTGTATGTCCACCTGTTTCAGTTGCCCTATGTGCCAGGGTTCTGAGTGCATAGAATTCAACTGAACTCCATCATTAGGTACTATATAACATTTTGAATATTTACATTTGAACAGTTGGTGTTTCCCCTGATGCCTCTTAACACCCTTGTGTCTTCTCTTCTGTCTACATTGCTCTGTCCTTCAACCCCCAGTTTTCCTGCTCCTTCACATATCTTCCAGTGCCTTCCCTTCCACGTGTTTCTTCTCCTGTCTTCACTTACCTCATCATATCCTGTCCTTTTCCACAGGACAATTGTCTCCTTGATCTATAATGTGCTCAAGACCTTCATGGAAATGAATGGAAAACTCTTCGAAGACCTGACAGCATCATACAAAGTAGAAAAGCAACAGTAAGTATGCTCATATGCTGCAATTTGAGGCCCACGAAAAGTGTTATCAGCAAAAGAAACAGACATCATTGCCGAATAATCATTTTGGCACTTTAACTCCCACTGATGTGGTATCAGTCTTGCATCTGGACACACGTTCTCACGATTTGTGCCTGATTCTTACACAGTAGATTGCAGTCTCACTCTTTGCCAGTCTGGCCTTAAATCAGCCACTGGTCTTTCGGGTATTATTGGTCTATTAGAAGGCAACTATTTGGCGTGAAGCGTTATAGTGTCCTATCTACACATGCAAGTCTGAAGCTATAGACTATTGCAAGTCCACATCCAAATAGAAGCCCATTTTCCATAGTCACCATTATGGCTCCTCATTATTTAAAATCCTTAAAACACCTACTTCAATGACGTGGCATCTTCTGCTCCTCCATGTTCTTCTTCGCCTCCTTTTTTAATTTTTATTTTATTATATATAAAGTTCAGCCAAGGCCAGGCAGGTATATTTCAGGAGTGAAGAGAGTACTGACTAGCACAGAGATTGTCATAAAAATCACCCATCAGTTGTGGATTCCTTAAGTGACCACAAGGTGTACTATGAAGAAGGCGCAGAATACATTCCATGTCAGAGGTACTTGTGTCCTATTATGAGCTTACGGTGGTCACACCTATGCCTCCATAAGCCTGCACTCTGTCTGCAGAATTGCACGGATACAAGATCTGCACGTGCATAGGGAGAGTCCAGGCAAACCCAAGACACCACAGACACCTTTATATGTGTAGCTGTGGGATAGTAGGACTATTTAAACCTTTTTTGTATGAAAGGTCAATTGCTTTCAATATGGATTAATGGTGGATTCCTAGAACTAGTATCTTCCTGAATTGGGAAATATTGTCTTTGTTATGTTATCAAGCATTTGTAAAGTGCAGTATCACAAGTGGTTTCTAGGCGCTACTCATAATGGAAGAGTGATAATTCAGACAACTCATTCATTATGGATCTGCGAAAAACTAGTTCAAACAGCCACATTTTCCTCAGGTGCCAAAACTGAAGTAAAGATGTTTGTGGGCATAGGTTGGGGGGACGAGAATTAAAATGTTTTGCAGTGGTAGTAAAAAACAGAGTCCTCACACCCAAGACCTACAAATCTAGGTGCAAGCTTCAGATTGGCTGTCAAAGATCTCAGGGTTCTTCTTGGTGCGTATGACTGGAGGCGTCTTTGAATAAAGACTGGGAGATCCCTGGAACGAGATTTATGAACAATGCACAATGATTTATAGCACATACTCGCTCTCACCAGGAGCCAGTGGAGCTTCTGTAGGATAGTCCTGGCATGGATGAAGTGGGGAGCAGCTGTCACTAGTCTTAAGTACTGTACTATGGAAAATCTGGAGTTTAAAAAATAAAGCGTCAGGTAACTCTAGATAAAGAGCATTTGAATAATCCAGCTGTGATACTTTTGATGCTGCCACCGCAATATGCCTTTTTACAAAGGACATGTGCCGGACAATTTTTCTGAATATTTGCATTTTCAGAATGAATGATCAATTTAAACTTCCAGATTATTCACTCTTTTTGCAGGCCACTAGGTGTCTAACCATAAATCATTACCGCCATTAACAATCAAATGTTTTTTCTTTACCGTACTCAATTTAAATGTATTACTACCCATCCACCCCTGCCAAAAAACGAGCTCAAGTGGGGAGGCTAGAATTAATCAAACACAATAATTATTCATTAAAAGTACCATTTAGCCATGCCTTTATCACATCCATATTCCTAACCAAATAATTACAAATAATCCTTTCATGTCCTAAGAAGCATGTTTTGCCAGGGAGCACTATGGGATTCCATTGTGTTTACCTGGTTATGATGCTTCTTCAAAAGGCCATTATTGTCCCATAAGGGCCCGTAAGTGGTCCCCTTGAATACCATAGTAGGCCGCCGTGCGCTGTAAGGGATTTGTAATAAAAGAATTTTATTGTACTGATTGAGAAGCATGGACATATATATTATAACTTTGCAAATGCCAACGTGCTCAGAGAACCCCCTAAAATGTTACAGTGAAGTCTGCATAACCCGCAGCCCATTTGAGACACATTACAGATGTTATGAACCCTATATTGGAAGAGAGTCTAAGTCAATTACATTAAATGCCCAAAAATGGATCGCCTTAATGGCCAGCTAATTAATTGACAATAGGAAAACATACAGAATTTCAAATGTGATCACAGTTTTGGTTTATCACATATAATCATGGCATTTTTATTTGCTGTAACAAAAAAGGTATTTTTTGGTTGGATTTTGGGTGCTTATTTGCAATGGTGGAACCACTTTCATAATATGATGGGAGAACTAATTAATGATCAGCAAGATGGGTGGAAGGGATAAAGTACGAATTTGTTCCCTGAATATATGTGGTTTGAATGACAGAAAGAAAAGAGATGTACTGGCTCAAGTCATACGATTTATGCATATAGATATCTTATGTCTACAAGAGACTCATATACCATGGGGCAAACGGGGGTGGCTGAAAGGATTAGGATTAGAACTTTTGGCTTGTACACGTCAAGGTACTACCACTAGGGGGGTGGCCATTTTAGCCAAAAAAGGTATTGGTATTTGTCATCAAATAAAGGAGGATAAATATGGACGGTGGGCCATTTTGGAGCTGGAACTTAATAACACATTACTGACAATTTGTTCAGTATATGGAACTAATCTGGACGACCCGGCAATATTAGATTTTCTTAATATTGAAATGGCCCAATGGAAATATCCGTTAGTCTTTTGTGGAGACTTTAATATCCATCTGGATAGTAATTTCAATCTCTTTGGGAATAAACCATATCAAGGAAGAAAAGTTCAGACGTTCAAAGCTTTACAAGGAGTAGTCAGGGAACATGGCTTAGATGATCTTTGGGTTCGGCATAAATCGGGTATTCCAGGCTATACCTATTATTCAGCCCCCATAACAAATTTGTTCGGTTGGACTATTTCTTTCTGTCTCATCAAATTGCGGAGAGAGCTAGTATTGAAATCTCCCCTAGGCTTATTTCGGACCACAATCCTCTGGTCGCAGAATTATCGTTAAGTGGCATATATAGGGTGCAGAGGAGATGGTCTTTTGAAAGGAAATTACTCCTCGAACAAGCATACTGTGAATATATGTCTAATTGGATAATCGAATTCTTTAATTTCAACAGGAACACCTCCTCTCCAATTGTTGTTTGGGATGCATTGAAAGCCGCTCTTCGTGGGGAGACTCTTAGCTTTTCTATATTCCGTCAGAAGGCCAAACAGGAAAAGATTAATGGTTGGGTTCATCAGCTCAGGATGATTGAAATTGAGCTGATGAATCGAATAAGAGAGGGCCAGGACAGCGATGAGTGTCTGCAGCGTATAGCTGTGATGAAATTTAAAATGCAGCAGTATCTGGGGGAAGAAATAGCTATTAAATATACGCAGTTTAAGAATGAAACATATGAATTTGGTGAAAATTCCAGCAGGGTGCTGGCAAAGCGCTTAAGAGAAAGGGAAGTGGAACGGGGGATCTGCAGGGTAAAAGATCACCTGGGCCAGGTTCAAGATTCTCCAATCAAAATTCTGGAGGTATTCCAGAATTTTTATCAACAATTATATACCGAAGAGGTTGGGGTAGCTCCAACATTTGCTCCAGAGGTGATTCCGGAGTTTTTTAGAGACCTTGAAACAAAGAAGGTTACGGTCGAGCAAAATAAGATTCTTGCTGCTCCAATTATATGGGAAGAAATAGAAAGTGCTTTAATCTCTCTCTCAGTCGGCAAAGCGGTGGGTCCGGACAATATTCCCTTAGAATTTTATCGAACATTCCACCCAGCGCTTCGACAAGATTTGGTCTTGCTATTTCAGCTGGCTCAAAAAGGGCAAATTCTTGATTCTTGGAGAAAGAATACAATAGTAGTTTTCAAGAAGAAAAACAAGCCAGACTTAGATCCGGCATCATATAGGCCAATTTCCCTCATCAACTCAGATAGTAAAGTGTATTCTAAAATATTAGCTTCTAGACTAGCTAAAATTATCACTCCTCTAGTTTCCATTCGCCAACATGGGTTTATCCCTGGGAGGGATACCACCGACCATGTAAGACGCGTGATTGCTCTTCTTGATTGGGCTAAGGCTACGGGATCCCCGCTGGGGGTGGCCCTGTTGGACGCAGAGAAGGCGTTCAACAGGGTCTCATGGAGATTTTTGTGGTCTGTTTTGCAGTGGAAAGGGTTTTGCCCGGAATTCATTCAGGCAATACAGTCACTTTACATATCACCTGAGGCTGAGATTCGCATATCAGGGCAGGAATCAAAGGTATTTGGTATCAACAGGGGTACAAGGCAGGGGTGTCCTTGCTCCCCCTGCTATTTGCGCTCTACATTGATCCACTTCTTAATAAACTGGACAATGATAAGCACATTAAACCTGTGAAGATCAACGATATAGAATTTAAGTCATTGGCCTATGCAGATGATATCGCAATACTCACCAGTGATATCTCTGCGGCTTTCCCAGCAGTGAGAGATCAGGCAGAACAATTTGGGATTTTATCTGGGTATAAATTAAATATCGAGAAGACGCAGATTATTCTATCGAACTCTAATCCTCCAACTAACCTGCTTATCCTTCCAGAAGCTACATATCTGGGGATAAAGATCTCAGCGACGGTGGATCAAATACCGGATTTAAATATTACCCCTATGATCGGTATGGTCAATCGGACGTTGGAGAGGCTAGATCACCTGCATCTCTCAATGCATGGTCGAAACAATGTTCTAAAAATGTTGATTCTACCGAAATTGCTTTATTTGTTTAGGACAATCCCTTTGGAATTTTCAACATTATCCTTAGCAAAAATTGAAAGGGGCTGTTCTAGGTTTCTATGGGGATTCCATAGAGCAAGAAGGGCGGCTAGGTGGATGACTCTCCCTAAAGCGCGAGGGGGTTGGGGCGTTCCAAACTTCCTATTGTATCATTGGGTATCATTGTTGCAACACATGGGGATCTTGATAACTGGGAATAAAACTGAGATACCCTTGGCAGTCCATCCATCTATCTATGAAATTATATTGGGGCATGAAGCTAATCAATGCTTAGTCAAAAATCTCGAACCTAGCTACTACAAAAAAACGAAATTTAAAATCCTTAAGAAAGCCCATCGACTTTGGAAAAAGATCCGTGCGAGGTTTCAGGTCACTAATATAAATATATGTACTCCTCTCTCGGCGTGTGCGGTGCTACCCCCAATTTTTCAAGACCAAATTACCTTTCGCTGGGGGAGGGCCGGGATCAGCGTCTTGGGGGATTTATATGATGAAGGTCAAATGGATACATTTATCTCCCTCCAGGAAAAATTTGGGCTAGACAGAAGGGACTTCTTCAAATACCTGCAGATTCGGAGTTTTATGGGGACTAATGTACATGGGATCAGAGCAAATTTGGGCAAAATATCCTTGGTTGAAACAATTAGTAGAAAGTCCCGAATTGGAAAAATTTACCAGATATTGCTTGAAGCTTTCCCAGATGACTTATGTAGCCAGAATTCTAATTGGGAGGGGAAATTTGGGAAGGAAGGGATAAATCTGGAAGAATCAATCGAATTAGCAGATCAAACTCTAACTACAGGAAGTCTCAGAACCCAGCATTATATGTCCATTTTCGACCTTTACTACACTCCTCGGAAGGTAGCGAAATGGGGTGGTATACGGGGTGCACGGGGAGGTAAATGTAGTAGGTGTGGTTTAGCTGCAGCGGACACTATTCACATGTTCTATACATGCCCTTATTTAGCTCAATTTTTTCAGCAGCTTGAATTTTTCTTTAATACAACTTTGGGGATCCCGTTTGTAGCAACAGCAGAACTTGTCATCTTGGGCGTTGAGTCTAACATGGGAGGAAATACAAGAGCAGGATCTGTGCTGAGATTTGTATTCATTGCGATGGCTATTGTGCGATTGTGTATCACCTCGCAGTGGATCAGTACTGATCCTCCCACTTTTTAATGTGGAGGGCAAAGATGTTAGCTACGTACAACATGGAATCTTCTATCAATAGACTAAAAGGACGTAAAAGACGGGAACTTGGGATAAAAACCTGGGCACCCATTTCTAAATGGATTGAGTGAAGCTGGTCTATAGTGGGGTGTTCAGGGAGAAGTTGTTTGTATAAATCTGTTATTTCTTCCTAGTATGTCTCCCCTGTTCCTTTACAGTGTTGCACCAAAAGTAACTTTATTTGTGTTCAGTACTCAGTGTGTTTATGCTCGCTTTTTATTTATGTGTATATTTATTTATGTATTCTGTCTTTTGACATTGAATCAGCCATGATTTATAATTTTTTTCAATAAAAAAAAAAAGGAAAACATACAGGAGTAGGTGAATATGCACACGCCTACATCACGCTACATCACGAACACACCAAACAAGTTATTTTGGCTTTGATTATGGAAAACAATACTTTGTCATATTTCATGCATTTTATTACTTTCTTCCTATTTACTAGAGATCTGAAAAAAGAGAAGGAGCGCCAGGAGCTGTGGAAGAAGCTGGATGACCTACAGCTGCGGCGACTGCGCAGCCTAGAAGAGGCTCAGATGAACCGACTTAACCTACAGAACAGCCTCAGCATGCAGAGTGGGAGTAAAAGCTAAGCAGTTACCGGCACCCACCACCTTCCACAGAAACCCCCACTATGCCACCGCCACTTATGCCCAACCACTGCTGCCTGCGTCCCCTCCTGTGCCAAATGAGTGAGAAAGTGAGGCCCAGATGGATGTCGAAAAACAGCAACAGCACATGATCACTTCTCTTCTAGGTCTAACATCAATATGCTGGCTCCAGTGACGTTGTGTATGCATGGAGGGGAACTCCCTGCCAAAAGAGTCCATTCCAGAGGGGAACTGTTTGCAGGAAAGGATTCATTATCCAAGAGCAGACCATCTTCGGCTGGTCCTTACCGTCCGGAAACTCTGTGATGCATCAGTTGTAGTCACAGCCGGTGGGACCCTACTGTTGGGAACCCTAGGGAGACCACCATAAATATGGATTCCAGCTGGTGCCCGGCACATGGAGAAGTGGGCACGCACATTCCCCTGGGTTCTAAAAGCAGTAGCGTTTTGCAAAGAGCACAAGGGACAGAAACTCACTGGAGATCAATGTTTTGATGCCCCAGGACAAAGCTGCAGTCCACCAAGAAGAACGTGCCATTAATGACCTTGGTTTATCCATGGACACATTTTCTTGGGGGTGGGGGTGGGTGGGATGGCAATCAGTAAACCTATCATGCCCAGTCTGGGAGGGAATGGGGGGACAAAGTGAATTAAGAGGGCCTATGGGCAGGGGTTCTTTATATTTATTTATTGTAACAGAAACAGTTCATAGTCCGAGGTGGCGGCTTCCACAAGTGGATCTAGGGCTGTCCTGGCTTTATAAAGCTTTAGGTAACAGTAAAATATGTAAACTAAGAAAACTGTGTCTGTTTGTGTTCATACAAAACAACGGTGGAGGGACTGGGGCTTTTTTGAAGGTCCAGTACACAGGCCCCTTACAGTTGTGTGAACAAGGAGTGTACTGTTCCTATGTAAATATCTAAGTAAATATCTAGGTCGGGAGACTGGTTAGCGAAGGGGAGTGCTCCTTTTAGGAGCAAGGGCCCTTACACATCCCGAGGGGTGTCATGCTTCATGATCGGGCAGCTCCTAGTTGGACCGGTGCTGCAGTACCCAATGGGCCCCTCAAGGAGGCTCTTTGCCAGAGATCTTTTCTTTTCCACCGATGTGATATGTATGAGTGGGTAGCAAAGTGTGAGTAGAATGGGTGAGAGTTGTGTGCGTTAAAATTTGACTAAGGGGATCCAAGCAAGAACTAAATTTTAATGGTGGGATCCCTTTGTCAAGGATGAAAACGTGGTTTGAGCATGGAATAGATATAATGGTCTAATTAGCTGCAATAGGTGTGAGTACAAAGGTCAACATATTTCATGCCTATAGGAGTCCCTAATGGATCAAGGAATTTCGTCAGGACCAAGAAGACCTTATTCTACTCTCACAGGGATGGGTGAGTGAAGAGTTTATGCACCATGCCCTGTATACGTTACATAGACTTTCGGGATATCTCCTGGAGGTAAACCCCGTGAACGAGAAGAAAACCGCCCCAATCGGACTGGACAAGGAGAACGCTGATTTAGTGTGTCGTCAAACGTATTGAAGCGCAGTGTGGCTATCAACCTACCCGGGGCCCTGCCGGTGTTGTTTGTGTTCATATTCAGAATCAAAAGATTGAGACTTTTGGTAATTCTTTTTAATTGGGGGGCCAATTGACAGGGCACAATTTAATAAAGTAGAAACCCTTCATCAAACATGTCTACCATAATTGTTATAACAGCGGCCACTATAAAACGTAATTGTGTGGCCCTTTCATTAGCCACATACATGGAAATTTGTCATACTTTCCACATGTCCACAGTCATCCCTATAATTTGCAGATTTCTACCCAAAAAATGTTTCTAGCTCAAATGGATCAAAAGATAACAAAAAAGTCACTTGCAGTGCTGCAGTGCAGACACTTTGAAAAGATTAACTAGTAACATTGTGGGTTATTACATTTTTTTTTTTTTACTTTATTTACCAGTTTCATGTGCAATACAGCAGATCCATGAATACTCACTGCGTAATACATATCAGTTTAGATGGGAAAAAGAAGTGAGAAACTAAAGCCATACAGAATAGACAACTGTTACAGATTGGTCTAAACAGGATAGCTCTTATCCGACTGCCCGCCCCATCTGCCCAAACACATACTCCTCTTTACGTGGGTTCATACATAACATCAATTGCAACAAGTCTCCATCTATTAATGTGTCAGCTAGCATTAAGTTGAATACCCCGACTAGCCCACTCCCGTCAGGAAAATCCCATGTTCTTGTTGCAAAGCGGATGGTGAGCGTGGCGCTGCAGCGTATCCTTTTAGGGGGCCCCAGATGTCTTTCGGGCGGGAAGACCGTGGCAAGGTGCTGGCATACAGGTCACTATTTGTGTTACAATACGCTAAGCTGTTTAACCAGCTCTTTAATGTTGGTGCAGTTTTACGACCCCATTTACTTGCTATCTCTCTCTTTGCCAACAATAATCCAATGGCTATAAATTTCCGAACCCCCTTTGGGAAATTAATCACATAACCCATCAATGCAGCTTTGGGGGTAGGTGCAATCTCCAGCTCCACCATTTCCCCTAGTGTTTGAAAGATCGCTGTCCAGTAGTTTTAGATTTTGCCACAGTTCCAAGTAAGGTGTGCAAAGACTGCATGTGGATCCCCACATTTTAAGCAACAATGGGGCCTATCAGGGTCAAGCTTATGTGTTTTCTCGGGGGTGATGTAAATTCTCCGCAAAAATTTGAAGTGAATCAGTTTGTGTCGGCTGTTCAGGGAGATTTCCTTTGTCTGCATACAGCAGACAGACCACTGCTCATCAATAATGGGATGTCCCAGATCAGCCTCCCAGTCTTCCCGGATTTTTGCGTCGTCAATGGGAATGATTGCCGCACATGCTCTGTACAGCCTGGAAGTGAGGTGTTCCCCCCCCCTGTCCTCTCGATAACCGTGGTAAGTGGGGCGAACGGTTCTGGTTCCAGGGGAAATCCCGGCATTATCGCCCTCAGTGCCGAACGTACCCGATTGAGGATGAATTTATCCATAAACGATGCCTCGCTGAATCTCTCCTCCTCTGAGACAGAGAATACATGCCCTCCCGTAAATAAGTCCCCCATTTTACTTATATCGTATTTGGAGAGAGTACGCTGCACCAATTTCTCCCCTGTAATGGGGATCCATAGATTATTTATAATCGGGAGACCCGGAGAGTATAACATATGGGTCCCGGTGATTCTAATCAGTTTTTTCCAAGCCCGGCTATGGTAGATACTGTTTGTATGTCTCTCGGGTCACGGGGGATGCCCCGAGGTAGGACAACGTTAAGAGTGCCAGGTAGGACTAAGTCCGCTTCTGGCCGCAGGTACGGGATTCTGGCATCTGGGTGGAACCAGGAGTGTGCGTAGCCACATTGTGCGACTAGATAATATAGCTGAAGATTTGGAACGCCAAGTCCACCTCTGTCGTAAGGTAGGGTCATTACCCTCCAACTGACCCTAGGCCTTTTGCCTCCCCAGGTCAGCCTAATCAGATGAGATCGTAGTGTAAAAAAAAAACTATTCGGGAGCGGTATACGGGATATTCTTGAATAAATACAAGAATTTGGGGAGAACTATCATTTTTATCAGAGCCACACGACCTGCAATCGAGAGGGGAAGCCGCAGCCATCTCTCCACCTGCGACTCAAGCTTGTGTGCAGCCTGGCCGTAGTTTAATCGAATTATCTGGGCTGTGTCTATGTGGTGGGTTATTAAATTTAACTCGTACAGAAAGGGAATAGTGATTCAATTTTTGTCACAAAAATGTTCTGCATCATTATTTGTGTAGATGATTTATGTTACACCACATACACTGTTCTCCAAACAGGAGTTATTTTACAAGAGGCACTCAGAAGTCAAGTATTTGTGAGTTTCTATCTTCTCTTCTTTAAGTTTTAAGATTAAGGTTTGATGGCTTGAATTTTACAGTGCCTCCAAGTGAGATGCTTACAATAAGTATATGCAGTGTAAATTATAATGAAAAGATGAGTTTCTACAGGCCTAAAATATTTGTGTGATGTTAGACCTACTCCCGCTCTGAGCTAGCGTGCTTTACTAGTGTTTTCGATCCCTTTGCGGCCGTAGCAATTATAGAAGTGCAGTTTGTGAATAGCTATGGACTTACTCTTTTGTGAATGGGTTGATGTCCCTCCCTAAACTCCTCCCTGACCCTCCTTAAACCCCTCCTTACTCCTCTCTTAACCCCTCTCTTTATTCATGAATATTCCCCATTTTCCAGCCACTCTCCTGTGGTCGTACCACATTTACTACTAAGATGTATATCTGTTAATGCTAAGACTTTTCAGTCAGGTCGGAGATCTCTGCAAAAATAGGTATAGGAGAGGCAGAGGCGCAAACTCGGCACACAGCTTTGTGAGTAGCATTTTGTAGTACATTTTGCAGTACAAAACATACAACAAAATGTAGTTTGTGAATAGCCCTCCCAATGTTTTACACAAATTATTTACACTAATATATTACTAATATATTAATGTGTGTTAAAATGGCACAAAATGAATATAATACTACCACAGTATGTGTCTCATAACTGGCGCTCTGGTGCACTTTCACAAAGTTACCAAGCCAAAGGATGCTCATATTGTGCTAAAAGCCTTGGGCTGAACAGTCTTTGTCGAAAAGTACAATATCAACATTGTCCCTTGTTTTGGATTACAGAGAAAAGGGACAGTCTTGCCTCTTGGTTAGTTGTAAAAATATGCACCATTGCCTTGTGAGCTGTGATATGTTTGCAAACTAATAACTAGAATCCGGTGTAGGCACATCTCTTACACTGCACCTGCTAATGCAGTCACCGTTGTTGCAGGGATTCTGTTTAGGAACAGAACTATGGCTGGAATCACAGAACGTCAGTATGGAGGGACTAAGGGCCATATTATGACTTTGGCGGTCTACCTATGAGACCACCACCGCAACGGTCCCAGGAAGACTGCTAAGGCCATGGTGAGCCTGGCCGCCGGATTATGAGCGTAATCCAGGGTGGGCGGGCAGTGCTGCGGCGGTCTCACGTCGGTGACTGTGTTAGGCTCATAGGAGAGCCTAGCCAACATGTGCCCCTCAAATGCACCCCCAGGCCCAGAATCATCCGGGGGTCCTGTTAATGCCCGCTTACCTGCATGTTTCCACCCTTTTCATGCAGGGTCCCGCCATGAAAAAGGGTGGTATATGCAGGTCGGAATATATTCGGTGGTGCCGGCATCGGCACCTCCAGCATATTCAGGTTATTGTCAGACCGTTGCCGCAGTGGGATCCTTGATCCCGGCGGATGCGGCAATCTTGTGGCGGTCCCACCGCCACACTTGTGCTACGGCGGATGGGTGGTGGTGGTCGAACTGCCACCGCAAGTACGGCGGTCCCAGGACTGCCGCACGTGTAATAAGGCCCTTAGTCATCATACCACATTAGTGCCTATGGGCCCAAATTCAACTAGCTCATAGTGCCATACCTCCCTTCCTAACCTTCCCAGAGTAACAAGTAAGTTGGTGCCCCAGAACACAACACACTAGTGCCCTCGGGGAACCGTAGTGATGGATCATCACCTTTTGTTCTCTCACTTATGCATGTCCATAATAAACAAATGAAAGACACAAAGAAAGTTTACAATATTTATTGAAACTATTGTGCTCAATCATGTAGCAACTGTGCAGCAATTAGAAAACATATGCAACTGAGCACAGCAATTCGCATTATCAATAAACTGCACACAGTGAAAAGCCCTAGTATGGCAAATGATATATTTGCTTATGTCTAACCTCACTACGTGCAAAAAGAACAATTGATGGACAGGATGCAGAACAATGTCATACTTTCACCCCAGTACAGAGATCTGGGCCTAAATCCATAGTTTTTTTGCAACCCATGCCATTCCAGTTTGAACCCAGCCATATGCAAATCAGTCTTGACCCAGCGCCCAATGGGAACAGCCCGAACTGCCAGGTCTGGTCCTCCCTGGACAGGAAACAAGCATCCTAGGGCCGGTTTCGGGATTTCACCCCTCATCAGCCAGGATAGCTTGACTCCAGTGGCATGGAGGCACAGGACCCACGTCTGGGC
This sequence comes from Calotriton arnoldi, assembly GCA_963921515.1. Classification (NCBI taxonomy): domain Eukaryota; kingdom Metazoa; phylum Chordata; class Amphibia; order Caudata; family Salamandridae; genus Calotriton; species Calotriton arnoldi. The sequence continues at coordinate 2,776,992 of CAWUFW010000215.1, read as the reverse complement.
ATACCCCTCCCACTGGGGGTGACGAATGCAAAAAGAACAATTGATGGACAGAATGCAGAACAATGTCATACATTCACCCCAGTACAGAGATCTGGGCCTAAATCCACAGTTTTTTTGCTCCCCATGCCATTCCAGTTTGAACCCAGCCATATGCAAATCAGTCTTGACCCTGTGCCCAATGGGAACAGTCCAGCCCGAACTTCCAGGCCAGGTCCTCCCTGGACTGGAAACAAGCATCCTAGGACCGGTTTCGGGGTTTCACCCTTTATTAGCCAGGATAGCTTGACTCCAGTGGCATGGAGAGCACGGGACCCACGTCTGGGCATACCATTCCCACTACATGAGCACAATGATATATCAGAGATCTCTGGGATTAGAGCCAGGCCCCATACCTGGCATTTGCTGTTAGCTGGTCTGCATCTCAGATTGCGCAAAGCTAGCGCGCTCATCCCGGGATCTTTCTTCTGCTAGAAATTCTCCTCTCTATTTTCAAAACGGCAAGCCTTGCCTTATATGCTAAATGCCATGCTAGAAAACAGCAGCTGGGTCTCTTTGTTATGTCTATGGGTTAGAATGTGTTCATGACCGACCACAGAGAAAAACAGGGTACAATATTTTTCGACCATGTACGAAATATTTAGACTAAATCCCAGCAGAAGAGCTGAATAAACAAAACATGTGCAGCCTATGTCTAAAATAATAATGTGGCACATAAACAAACGTGTGCAAAGCAAAAGGAGGCTACAACCTACAGTTAGGCTAACATAGGGGAGAACTACAGTGGGCCTGATAGGGAACTCACAACACACCCCCTTTGGTCAGGACAGTAACCTAATGACTAACTAAATAATAAAAAGTTAAGGCGCAAGCTAAGGAAGTTAAAAGCTTTGCTAATAAGCATGCTATAAAAAAGAATTATAAACATAATTTAAAAAAGTAACGTCAATTTTGAAAAGGTAGCCAAATCAATGTGTGGGTTAATATGTGTCGGAGGCGTCCATGATGTCTCTCGTAGTTCAAAAGTCAGTGAATCCAGAACAGATTCCCTCTCCGCAGACGATCATTGTGCAACAGCCCAGTTCTCAAACTCCAGAGAACAGACATGATGCTTGGTATCAGCCGATGCTGAGAAAGTAGCTGGGTAATCCGCATCCCTGTTATTAGAGCCAGCTTTTAGTGATTCATGTGCTGAAGCACTTGTTTCCGCTGAAAGAAGTGGCTCATAGCTCACATTCGGAAGAAGCCGTAGGCCCAAGGGACAACTCTGAACATGGGTCGCTAATGGATTCATTAACAGGTCTATGTTCTCAGGAGCCGGCGTCGGCAGAACCAGGCAAATATCTAATGCCCATTCGAAGGGGCATCAGAGGCAATGAAACATAGGTTGTATGCAAATAAACCAGGCAGGTCAGAATGACAATGACAAGGTCCAGTTCCTGGAGCAAGAAGATTCCAAAGAATCAAAGCATGCGCTCACAGCACAGCGGGAGCGGTGGTAGTTCCAGAGGGCTTGCAAATGGAACATCCATTGCGGAGGAGCAAAAATAGTACCAAAATGCCACAAATGAGGAATAACAGCAGCGGAAAGCCTCCGAATACACTAGAAAAAAGGGAACGAATAAAAGCCGGTATTACTCCAAAGATTTTCTGGAAGGAACTGACTAAGCCAGAAAATATAACTTTAACAAAGTGAGCAAGGTCGGCAGTATTCGATGCATTAATAATATGCTGAACTAATTTGCCTAAATGTAATGGCAGATTGGTGTTTAACAAGGACTTTATCTAACTGGATGTCCTTGCAACTTGTAATTCAATGGTTTCGTGAGCAGATGTTAGTGATAAATCTTTTTGAAACAATAGTACTTTGAGTGCTTAGCTTGTTGAAATCTGCCTTTAAAGTTGGAATGGAAGGCCACAACGAGCTAACCGTAACCCCTTAAGTGGGAGGGAAAAGGATGTTGTCACAGCAGGTCAATATCTGGGAAACCAATAAAATGTATGGAATCCCAGCTTTCATTCCACAACAGTCCTGATCGCTTAACATTAAATAACTTCCATTTGAAAGGACTGACATTAGTGGGAGTATTGCAGGGACTAATATTCCTTTTAGAAAACAGGCCAAATTCGCTACTAACACATTACAGGTGCCATGTATGGTCATGTGTTTACAAACGAGTTAATGTCCGACAGAAGAGTTGCATTCCTTTCCAGTAAGTAAGATCTCTTTGTTGGCACATTCACAACAATACGAAATCGGGAGTGACAATAATTCATGAACAAAGATGCATCCTAGGGGTTCAAATCTACTGACAGGGAAATGTTTAATGCAAGCTGTGAACTGAAATGTTGAACTCTTTAAGGATATTACGGCGTGTATTAACCACACAGCGCAGGGTGTTTGTTAGCATTAACAGCAGCCAAGATATCAGAATCTATTCTTGTTTTAGAACGAGTAACTACAGCAACAGTAGCAGTCGCAACTGCAGATTTGGCCCCTTCATTAGCCAAAGAATTTACTACAACGTGTGCTCCCACCCGCTGATTACTCAAAGTGTGAATAACATGAGCCAGTGGCAACCTATCTTTGAGGTCCACCATTGTAACCGAAAGCGTTTTATGCTAGATTGTGTTGCCTTTAGAATCTTTGAATCCATTCCGCCAACAATAATGTAAATTATTATTAAAGGACTGTACACAGTAATACGAATCACACACTATAAGTGTGGGGAATTCAGGATCTGTATATTCTAGTGCAAGAAGCAAAGCTTTCAGTTCAGCCAACTGCTCAGTGCAGTCCCCTAAGGACTGGGTGAGTCTTTCTTGTGGTTGGAATTTCCCGTCCAACATAACACCAATAACGGTGACGCATGCTGCAGAATATTGCTGTTTATAACCTATTGCAGGCTGGGCTGAACCATCAGTGTAGAAAATATATTTATACTGTTCAAGAGGTAAGACAGAGGTGGGCATGGGGCAAATGTGCTCATACTGAAGAAATTCTTAAGTAAAGACGGGTCAAAGACAAAATCTACATCAGCAGCTGTTAAGGATGTTGCTCATTGTATCCATCTAGGATGGAGAGCTGTAGAGTTAGGCACACTAGCCTTTGCGACAGCCTCTAAGGCTGGCACGGGTGTAATGACAATGATGTGGTTTCCTTGTGCAAGAGGCCGCTCGTCAAGAATTGCCATCTGCACAGCAAGGAGTAATTTTTCAGTGGAAGGAAAACGCATTTCTGCACTGGAATATAAATACAATTTATATTCTATCGGCACTGTTTCACCTACGTTAAAAGTGATATAGGTAAATCCAAGTGCACCCGGTAAGACTCGGATAACTATGTTCGTGGTACTTACTTGTGCATGTAAATGACGATTTACAAGCAAGTCAGATTGTAAAGATCTGAGCGCATCTGTGTGTTCTGATGTCCAATATGAACTGAAAAAATCAGGGTGAATTAATTCATAAAGTGGTATAATGTGTTGTGCATAATCAGAAGTGTATGTTCTGCCAAAAGTAAGGAATCCTAACAAGGATTGTAGTTTCTTTAAAGTGTTTGGAATTTGCAATTGTGCACACTTCTCCAAAAAGTGAGGGGCAATACTTTTACCCTCATGCGTAAGTTCATCTCCTAAGAAAAAGACACTTAGAAATGCAATTTCTTAAAGTTGAACTTATAGCCACATGCAGTGAATCCTAAAATTATTGATCCACTGTGGCCAAGTGTGGGTTTAATCTACATAGGATAATGCGCCTGGGTCGATATCATGTAGAATTGACACTATGCGGGCAGCAACCAATCCTGGACTGTTCTTATATCCCTTTGCTAAACAGGTGCTTTCAGGGGCTAGATTGTGGCTGAAAAAACCATTGGAAATATCCAAGGACATTTTGTATTTTTTACTGACTATATTATTAATCAATGCCGTACTGTGTGTATTTTGTATAGCAAAAGTTCACGTATGACCATTTAAATGTCTGTAGTCTAAGACTATGCGATATGAATGATCCTGTTTCAAAGCAGGAAAAAGGTGATTATTCATCTGAGAGACACAGGGTTCAATTAGTCCCTGTACTCCAATTGGGAGAGTATTTCTCTAATATGTACCTTAGTGTCAGGAACTCCATCTCATGCATCCTGAAGAGCTTTCCTAGAAAGAAGAAAATCCATTTTGCCCGATTGCCCTATACCCCGCTGGTATTTGCGACATCTTCATTCTAAGCTGTTACTACAGAGGCTGATGTGTAAAACGATCTACTCCAAGATTTCAAAACTCTAAGATGGCGGCCGCCTTCGGAATCGCCTTCAGCGTTCTAGTCTTTTGTCTTGCCCTCAAACCGAAGCATACCATCCAGCGCGCGCGCTCTAGGAGCCGCGCACTTCAACTGAATTCCTCAGCGTGTGAGCAGTGTCTTTGTGTTGCGCTCGGTCTGAGGAGAATTTTCGTCAGCCCTGCCTTCTTTCAACTCCGCCTTTTTAGGAGTAGTGTGCACACTCTGAACCTCCTCCTTTGGGAGATTAGCGTTCCTCTCGTTTTGTAGCCTCGCGTCTTGAAGAGAAGAGTACCTGCTCTGAAAGCATCTATTGGACAGTAAGAGCGTTCCCTTCTCGTTCTACTTTTGGATATAAAAATTACTTGAACTTCTAAAGACTCTTAGCCAAAGTATTGCCTCTAGAATCCTTGAAGAAGACATTCTCACTCTCCATGTCTCTTGGTTCAGAAAACCGCTTCCCTCACAAGAAGTCACTCGACATAAGTTAAGGAAAAGTATTAAGACAACTCTTAAATTCTTCAGAGAGAAGCAAGCCTATCTAGAGACCCAGGTGTGTGTGCGTGAAGGTCCAAGAGAGATAATACATATTAGTTAATTCCTATGTAATGAAATGTACAATTCTAATGTTGGTTTATTAATGTGTCATTAGGTCCTGTTAATTCTCTACACAATTGAGCGAAGAGCCAAAACTCGAAAAAACAGAGAAGTAGCAGACGATCACTGGATCTGGAGGCAGTCTCTCTTTTCTTCCACTTCCCCTCTGTGGAAGCGTTGTTCAGATTTTAGATACAGTCTGGGCACTCGGCCGCTGAGGGGAGTTGGGATCAGGCATCTGCTCCTGTGGAAAATTGGTTAAGTCCAGTGTGCCTTCTGACAGATTGAAGTGCCACTATACTTAATTCCACCTGAGCAGGATGGCTGAGGGTATTGATCTAAACGCCTTAGCGGGGCTCATGGATAGTATGCAAAAACAGTTTACTCTCACTCTAGAAGAGAATAAAAACCTAAGAGAAGAAATTAAAAGATCCCATTTAGAAACCCAACAACTCATGCAAAAACTAAATGACATGACCTTAGGATCACCTTCCCAATCAATTGGCTCTGCGTCTAAAAACCCCTCTACAGCAGCTGCTGAGATTTCTACTCAGGTGATACACTCCATTTCACCCATAATTCCTTTGGCCCCTCCCGAACGCTTCAATGGGGATCCTCATAAAGCACAGATATTCTTCACCCAATGCTCTTTACACTTCCTATGCAGGCCTGTCATTTTTGCAGATGATCAGGAGAATTTTCGTCAGCCCTGCCTTCTTTCAACTCCGCCTTTTTAGGAGTAGTGTGCACACTCGGAACCTCCTCCTTTGGGAGATTAGCATTCCTCTCGTTTTGTAGCCTCGCGTCTTGAAGAGAAGAGTTCCTGCTGTGAAAGCATCTATTGGACAGTAAGAGCGTTCCCTTCTCGTTCTACTTTTGGATATAAAAATTACTTGAACTTCTAAAGCAGGGGTCTCCAACCGGTCGATCGCGAGCTACCGGTAGCTTGCTGACCCTCTGGGAGTAGCTTGTGCTGCTATCTAATTATTGAGACGTCATTTAAGAATTTTATTTTGTACCCCTTCATTGTCTTTGGCAGCTATCAACCTTTGCCCACCATTACACAAACCAGCTGCTCTGATTGGCTGAAGTGAACTTAGCTGGGACGGGGCGGGCTGAAGAACGTGACGTTCTTCCTCTTAGTCACGCGCCGCCTGTCTTTTCCAGGCTGGCACTGCGCTTCACATTAATTTCCATTTGGGCCTCCCGGAGCAGCTGTGAGGTAAGTGGGTCCCTGACTGAGCAGTAGCAGAGTCTGTAAAATCGACTCAGTGCATGCAAAGCCCTTTGATTTTAAAGTTGGCTGCCACTGCCCTTTAGATCTGCCTTCAGTAATAAAGCGCAGTGGCAGGCAACGTTAAAATTAAAAGTCCTTTCAGGCACTGGGCCGATACCGCGGTGGCAGCCGATGTTAAAATGCAACTCTTAAATTCTTCAGAGATAAGCTAGCCTATCTATAGACCCAGGTGTGTGTGCGTGAAGATCCAAGAGAGATAATACATATTAGTTAATTCCTATGTAATGAAATGTACAATTCTAATGTTGGTTTATTAATGTGTCATTAGGTCCTGTTATTTCTCTACACAATTGAGCAAAGAGCCAAAACTTGAAAAAACAGAGAAGTAGCAGACGATCACTGGATCTGGAGGCGGTCTCTCTTTTCTTCCACTTCCCCTCTCCCCCCTGTGGAAGCGTTGTTCAGATTTTAGATACAGTCTGAGCACTCGGCCGCTGAGGGGAGTTGGGACCAGGCATCTGCTCCTGTGGAAAACTGGTTAAGTCCAGTGTGCCTTCTGACACTTAGCATCACATTTAATAGGGTATTGTGGTAGCACTTGCAGATGGGTATGACATGATAAGGAGAGTCCTTATCCCAGCCGACATGACTGCGGTATAAAGCTGGGGCTTGTGCAAGAGCCCATTCTGCAGCATAAGCTTTGTTGATTTCATCAGGGACAAGATGTTTGAACAAAGAGTGGGGGCAAATTGACCTCCGCTAAAAGGATGTCGTAAGACAAAGGTACATTTTCTCAGAATATTGCTTTAATGGTGCGCTGTATGTCACCCTCAATTGGTATATCCTAGTCATATAACCTATCTGGAGGGACTACGAGCCTACCTGGGGTTTTAACTGTAATGAAGGTATCTGTTGCTCTCGCTGCCAGAAACTCCTGGAGATTTCGGTGCACTATAGTGACTTCTGCTGCACTGTTGAGGAGAGTCACTGCCCAACTCCTGTTCAGGAGGAGGGTTCTTGGTGTCTGTGGCATATTTTCCTGTTATAGGCGCAACTTTGTTTTTCTGAAATGGCCCTTTTTATTGAGGAGGCTTTTCCTCCTTCATCTTCACGTCAGGCGAGCATTGTGTCTCCTTTTTTGGTTTCAGTTACTCTTCTTGACTGTGATCAGATTGCCCTACTCACTCGTACTGCTTGTCAGATGAGTCCTGTAAGTAACGAGTAGTACGTGTATCAGAAATCTGATACCTGTCATCTGGAGCCTTCATTTTAGTGTCATCGTGAAAATCGCTGCGCCTCTCAGAGGGCTTCAGGGGTGGAGACCCTCTGAGTTTGTTAAGATTTATACCATAATTTGTTAACAAACTCACAAAGCTGCTTGGCTTCTTTGTCTGTTCTAGGTTTGCCAAGTGGTGGTTTAGTAGGTTTAGTTCCCAAATTATTGCGTCCTAAGGATGTGTACACATCAGTAATAATAATAGGCAGCTCATGTTCACGTCGACTTGTGCAACCGGTGTGAGCCATTGATGTAAAGCCAATGATGACGCTTTGCCTTTTATGTTAGACAGAATCATTGCGGACACCGCAGGAAAATTTCCCATTAGTTTCATCCCCAAATCCAGGGCATCAGCTGCCCTGTGTTCATTCTGTATTTGTTTTAACACGTCTGGCAAGACTGAAGTGGATGGAATGCTATGACTGATGGTATAGACAGCAGCAAAGACTGTTCCACGAATGTTGCAGTCACCTATAGCGGGAACCATTCCGTGGGGAAAGCACATAGTTAGAATTGTGTGCTTGTCTTGTGGTCCCGTAAGGGGAAACACAGCTTTAATTTGGTTGATTTTTTTGGGCGATCCAAAATGGAATTTCCTCATGATTATTGGGAATTTTGCCCATAACTGAATGAACAATTACATTGTAGGCACTGCAGGCAACTGGGCTTGTCCTGGCAAGCCAACTCTTGGTGGTTGTGTCAACAAGATGCACGAAACAAACTGAATCAAGAATTAGGTGCTTCCTATAAACACTGTAGAGGATTATTCCCCAACACTATGGATGTCTCTAGTTTAAGGGTGTTATGCACAAGCACTACTCAGGAGACCTATGATTAAGTACCAGACCAAACTTTGGTGGCGCCATGTTGCATGGATTCTGTTTAGGACCAGAACTAAGCCTGGGATCGCAGAACATTAGTATATAGGGACTAAGTCACCATACCATAATGGGCCCAAATCCGACTAGCTCCTAGTGCCATGCCTACCCTCTTAACCTTCCCAGAGTAACAGGTAAGTTGGCACCACAGAACACAACACTCTGATCCCCTCAGGGAACCCCGATAATGGATCAGCATTTTTTGTTTTCTCACTTATGCATGTCCTTAATAAACAAATGACAGACCCAAGGAAAGTTTACAATTTTTTTGAAACTATCATGCTCTATCATGTAGCAACTGTGCTGCAATTAGAAAACATATGCAACTGAGCAGAGCAATTAACATTATCAATAAACTATACACAGTTTAAAGCCCTATCTTGGGGAATTATATATTTGCCTAAGCTTATCCTCACAACATGAGCACAATGATATAGCAGAGATCTCTGGAATTAGAGCCTGGCCCCATACCTGGCATTTGTCATTAGCTGGTCTGCATCTCAGATTGCGCAAAGCTGGCACGCTCATCCCAGGACCTTTCCTCTGCTAGAAATTCTCCTCTCTATTTTCAAAACAGCAACTCTCAGCTTATATGATAAGAGATGCCATGCTAGAAAACAGCAGCTGGGTCTCTTTGTTATGTCTATGTGTTAGAATGTGTAAGTGACCAACCACAGAGAAAAACAGGGCACAATATTGTTCGACCTTTACGAAATGTTTAGAACGAATCCCAGCAGAAGAGCTGAATAACAAAACATGTGCAGCATATGTCTACAATAATAATGTGGCACAAAAACAAACATGTTACTTTGTAACATGTGCAAAGCAAAATTGGCCTACAACCTAGTTAGGCTAATATAGGGAAAACTACAGTGGGCCCTATAGGGAACTCACTACACCGTCCAGAGAGTCAGTTCATTATGACCTCCTATAACATTTACTATTATACAGGGTTTTTTTGATGTTTGGTTATATGTTCATTAGGATTTTAAGCTGCAGCAGCTTCTTGCCTTTCAGAGGAACTAGTGAGCATGGCAGGTGTTATCCACCAAAGCATCTGAAAAGAAAGAGAGGATTATTTTGATCAGGTTGTTGTGGACCAGCCATAAACTGAATTTACAAATTTTTTAATAGAGAGATTAAATGGCAGGGTTGAGTGAGGCAACACATTTAGAAAGATTTTCAACACAAGAGTTTCATTTTCAAAACTATATGCATTTGACTGAGAGATTGAACAGGGTTATGTGAGGGAAGATCATTGTTAAACCTTTTTTTATTGGTTTTAGCAAATAGTGAACACTGTGTCCAAATAAATGCTTCGAAGGAAAGCATCACCTGTGCATCTTACATTAACAAGTCACTGCATCCAATCTCTATGAAAATATTCATGTATTACATTCCATCAATAGGTACGTACAAACCTCTCCACTGTTATGGTTCTGCAGTCCTCATTCCCTTTCATTATTTAGATACTGTTCATCTAGGTACTTAAATCTGCCCTCTATCAAGCTTACTAATATGGTGTTGCCTTACAAGTTCTATCTGCCTTGTGTGCACCATCTATTTTTACTCGAGTGATTTTGGATGGTCTGTCATATTTCCGCTTATTCTCAGTCTACTAGTAAAGCGTCCCATGCCTGTAATATCAATGTACCTGTGACTCCCCTCTTCATTTCTAAATATTGTGTTGTAGTCTTCATGCCCATCCATTTCACCACCTTATTCCTTCAGAGTATAATGTTGACTGCTGTATTTAACTTCAGTTCATCACAAAACACTGTTCAATGATCTCTGATCTCTGAATTTACTGCTTACTTACTTTCTTCTGATGGCATACTGGACATGGAGCTCCAATGTGTGGAGCGGGCTGAGGCGAGGGCCCTGGTGGAGGTCATGACGTCACTAACTCTGGCGACAGTAGCTCGGAGACTGTGGAGGACACACCGGACTTGAGGGGAAAATGATGGGGCTGCTCAAGTGGTAGTTTATTCCTTTGCAAGGGTTGTGGACCGCGGAACTGTTGTTCTAGACTGCCATAGAGCGGTCCGCCTGCCTGCTGGAGGCGTGAGTCTTGGGTATTCGCCGGACCCTTCCCTTTGGGGGGATGCTCAGGGGCTCTGCATGATGTCTCCACATGCCTCCATTCTAATACCCTGCTTGGCAGTGCAGCAAGAGCCTAGTAGACGAGGATTAGCCCCTGAGTTGTGGTTTTTGAGTGCGGTGTATTGAGGGAGTAGGTTCGTGACGGGAACACAGTTAGAGTTGTGAGTGTGTTTATGGTGGATGGAATAGTGTGTGAAGTGTATGGGTTGGGCTGGGCAGGACTCAGAGTCTGCTGCTCTTGTGGCTGGCACAGGGTGACGCTGCCCCGTCATACTACCCGGAGTACCAGATTGGGGTGTTTTTCTGTTAGGCATTTGCCTGTACTAGCACTTATGAGTGCAGAAGTTCAAGTATTCCAGGGGAGCGGATCATGGTAATGATGCTTTGGGAGACACAAGTTGTTTCTTTGTCATGTTTACCCTGGGGGTTTGGGGGAATTCTTTTCAAGTTAATAGGTGCAGCAATGCCATTGGGGTCACTTCAGTGGTGGTGGAGCTGAAGTTACGTGGTCGGGGGGCTTGGAGTCCCGGGACAGGGGGAAGGGACAGCTGGGTAGGACAGGACACACACACAGTTGCCATGCCTGATTGTACTAGGTTGCTAACGTGAAATGTGAATAATCTCAACTCCTATGTCAAACGTTACAGGATGCAGACATATCTCCGTAGGCAGGGAATACATATTGCAATGTTGCAGGAGACGCACATACGCCATGGCGAGATGCACAAGTTGCATAAGAAGTGAACGGGTCAGTTGTATTCCGCCACATATTCCAGTTATGTGCAAGGTCTATTTATAGGGATTGCTCCTCAGGTCCTGTTCCAGTCTTGGGGGTTTAAGGCAGACATTGAGGGGAGGTATCTGCTCTCATATGTAGCCTTGAATATCATGGCGGTGTGCCTCCTGAATGGATATGCTCTCATTGTAGATGATGGTGGGTTCTTTACCCAGTTGGAACAGGAACTTGTCAGATATCTGGGGGTCCCTATAGTGTGGGCAGGGGACTTTAATTGCGTCCTGGATTACATACAGCACAGTGCAGGAACTTGGGTGCATGCACACAGGGGGGCACATGTTGTGCCCCCCTGCATGCATCCCCAGGGTGAGGGGGTACAGGGGGCCTTTGTTTCAGCACTGCCAGCCTTTCCATGGACCTCCATGGAACCGCTGGCGGTCCTGAAACTTGTAATATGCAGCACCACCTGCATACTACATAGCCCCTGACTGCCGCGCCACCATGGAGCCAGCGGCTTAATTACAGTCCGACCACCCAAGTCATAGTGGGGCAGATGGACCACCAGTGCGGCAGTCGCTGGACCACCACGCCACCACAGGTCTGGCAGTGCTTGGACCGCTGGACTCATAATTAGGCCCCAAGTATAATGTCTCCTTTTTTTAAGTCAATTTTTTTTTTTTTTTAATGCTGTGGTAGATTGTTCACAGGAAGTCTGCTACAACCACAGTCATTGGCCAATCCCATAGATTAATATTAGTTTACAATAAACAAATACAAATGCAAAATATGAGATTTTTTTTTTTTAGAAAAAACCAATCTGAAAGTAGTTTAAATAATACAAAAATAGTAAAGTGAAAGCAGTGACAATGATCCAAAAAGGTAGGAAACAATATAGTACATAGAGTTCAAAAATAGATGAGACACGAGTGATAATCATAGTAAAATGTAAATAATGATAGTACATTTTTTTGGGGGAAAACAATTGAACACTAGTAACATTTTATAAATAAGTATTATAACTGTATTCATTTTTTTTTTTATGAAATTTATTATCTGCGGATTTCTTGTGAAACTTTAGGCTCCTCCGGTTTCAATTCTATAGTTTTTGTTCCGATCACGTGGTAGCAACGAACTTGCGGATCCGATCCGCAGATTCACTGAAATACTAAACAATTATTTTGGGGGTATTGGAACTTTATAATTATATAATAGTAGTGGGCTAAACATATTTAAAAAAATTTAATGGTTCTTTTCAATTTCCTGCTGAAATGAACTGTTTTATTATTACGCGAATCTGAGGATTTGCGTCGGAATCCGCTGACTCACTCAATGATAAAAACCAAAGCTTTATTTCTATTGGTTCCTCTTGAACCACACCCACCTTTTGGGAGAACCACGCCCAAAACAGTCAGTTTGAACCTGGCTGTTGGTGGAGAAAGGTGCAAAGCCGATTGGTGCCTTCCATTATGGCAGAAGCAAATGTATCAGCTGCTGTAGCTGCACAAGAGGAAGAAGGAGTAGTGGAACAAGAAGAAGTTACTTCCACGCGAAAGGAGAGTGATGTGTGGTACTGGTTCATTGTACCTGCTGGAGAAAAGAAAACCATTGCCAGGTATGTTGAATGCAAGTTGTGTGGGAAGCAGCTTTCGAGAGGTACTATGAAACAGTACAGTTACGGCACATCCTCGATGTGGAAACACATCAAGAGCAACCACGAATGCTCTTATTTTAGAAAGCTGAAGGAGAAAGCAACATCTTGTAGTGACTCAGGAGCATCGTCATCTACATCCAATTGATCCAGCGCTAACAATAAAAATTATTCTCCTATATTCTTCGGTCATCCAGGTGCAGCTATTCCTCCAACACACAAACTATATCCATATGACGGTGGGGCCCATAACACTGCATATACATTCACTTACTCATTTATTCCCTGGATTTCCTCCGTCCTTAACCTAGGAGAAAACGATTCGCTGGAAGGAGACGGGATACCTCTTTTAACATGTCATAATGTTTCTCATTTGCTCTAAGGTATTCCGCTCATTGGTCGATGGACCAACTAGTAGGAATCAGTTTGTGGTGATTAAGACCAGCTCAATCACAATAAACTCTTTAACATTTTACCTTAATCATTAAGCAAAAGAATCACTGAGTCATTTGTTTAAAGAATAATAGAGTTTATATAAAGTTTGAAGCAAGAAATAAGTTTTAGCTTATTATTCAGATTATTACATTTATCATCAATATAAGAATAAATTGAAATTGCAATGCATATCTATTAGACGGAAAAATAAGGTTGTCATAGCAAGAACTCTAAAAGATCAATCTATCTGTCTTGGAAAAATTTAATAGTTCTAAATGAAAAATCTATCAGGAATAAAAAGGTTCTCCAAAAGCAGCATCTTATACTCAACTGGAAATAAAAAATAGCAGCAGCAGCATCAGCTAGTCAGCAACCGCAACTTCACCCATCTACAGCATCTAACTCTCCAGCATCTAACCCCTCCCACCAAGAGTAGGTCTTCTTATACCCTAATTCTAGCTTACTGAATAAAAATGTTGCATCTTCATGGCGTGATTCTCTCTCATTGGTTCACTCAGGCCCATATACATTTTAATCAAACTTCCTTGTCTTAACCAGTTCCTTGTGGAATGTCCATGCTTGCATCGTTTCCCACAGTTCATGACATTGCTCATCCGTTTCGATCAGTCCAATTTGTATCTTTTTCTGCTACTTTTTAGATTCAACAGTTCCGTCCATTTATTCAGTTTGACTTCTCACGCTTCTTGCTGATCATCTTGGCACACATCTGCTCAGAAAGGTCACAATAGCCTTGACCATACTTCCGTCTTAGCCTCTCAGCATGAACACATGGTTATCCCTTTTCACAGCCTCTCTCCTCTACCACATGGCTTCTTGGACATGCGTACTCTAGCTTATGGCGGCCATTTTATATCGCTGCTCGACAGGCCTAAGCGCACTATTTTCAAAGATAAACAAAATATTGTTAAAATAAAGAATATAAACCCTTTCGTTTCCCTCCCGTCTTTCTACGTACCCCAATTAGGTATTACCTAGCAAAAAGCAACATATAAAGTTGTCCCTTACTTACCATCGCTTTATTTTGCCACCACACGTTTTATTTAAAAAGCACAAATCATGCGTTTATTATTTATTAGTACGCAAATATTACGTTATGTTAGACACGTAAACAATTATACGTTGATTAATTTGCACACAAAATAGCGTGTTACCTTTACCCTTTACATGTAACATACATCGATGGTTATTTACTTAAACGAACATGTTTATTAATTATTTTACAAAAATTATTAGGAGGTTAAAATTTTTTCATTTACCCTGCTCCATCAACTCACCCCTTTGGTGATTTTTAACATCACCACAAAACCCAAGTTATACAATTCTTTCAGACAGCATATATCTTTTATCCGTTTGCTTTTGTTTGTTTACACAACTGTATCCCTTTCAACTTGTCTCTTCGTCTTTTTGTACATGTTCTCTTTTATTTCTTCTAACTCTATTTCACCCATTTCTCTCTCTCCTTGTTTATCATATTTTCTTTTTCTATTTTATTCTGTCTTCTTCTCTTTATACATGTAATTACAAGCTTCAGCACTAAAATTATTATTATTATCATGGTTGCTATTATTATAACTTTCCCTATTATTAATCCACTCATTCTTGTTAACCAATTTATTACTGAAGAAAACCCTTTACCAAGTTTTCCAAAAGCACTTTCAACCTCCAGTGGAACAAGTTCTTTGTGCAAACTTGTAATATTTGTTATATACTTTTGTATATTTTCACTTTTATCTGGAATGTAAGTGCAACAATGTTGGACTTTCAGCATTCCACAGACTCCGCCCTCTTTTGCCAAAAGAATGTCAAGGGCAAGTCGATTTTGCATCACCATAGCTCTCATGGCAACCATCTCGGTATTTACCATCAAGAACCCTCCAGCAGTATCTGTAGATAAACGATCTACCACTGTGGATAATTTCCGAATTCTAAATGCATTCAAAGATATTCCCACTGCTGGTATCAATGCGCCAAAAATATCACCTACTATTTCTGAAAAACTTTCCCTTTTTCTACGTGTAAAGGTATTTATCATTTTGTGTGTTCCTTTTTCTTTTCTATCCATTCGAAAAATCTTTGGAAAGACCAGGCCTAAATAACATGACCCATACCAATGGTCCGGCAACCTATAATAAGCCCTATTACCGCAAACATAATAGATCCCTGGAAATATTGGATCTTTTCCCCCTTTGAATCCCCATCCACCTAATATTTGATAATTGTCATGGCAAATACTGGAACCCACAAAATAATTGTCATATCTTGTCTTATTTCTCCTAATGCACAACCTTCCCTGTTGGGGCCAATCCAGAGTCATAGCTGCATTTGTCTTTTTCTTGTCATGATTGTCTTCCTCAAACGCCCAAAGAGGTGTTTTTGTCTCTTCTATCACTTTTCTTTGAAATTTCACTCTTCTCTCTTCAACCATCTCTAAAAATACTTTTTCTTCCTTCTTTAACTCACAGGTAAGGTTGTATTTTACTATATTATCTAATGTTAAAATCTTATCTTCTAAAAAATATTCACCAAACGTTTTTCCCTCTTTTATTTTGTTTAGCTCGGGAACTACAGAAACTTTCGCAAAAATCTTATCTATGTCAGTGTAATAATATTCTAATCTACCTGTTTTATAAAATAAACTTGCTAAAACACTACATGTTATTCCATACGTCAAAGGAAGGTGATGATAAGTCACACCCTCTGCTACAGATGCAGGCAATTGCATACAAACATAGCAATCTCTTACATCCATTGTTTCTACATACTCATATAATAATTTAGTAAAAACATTCTTAGAAAAATCTGTTATTGATTTGTCCTTATGTAATTCTGCACTACTTTTTAATATAACTGGTTCTTGATTGTTAGCTCCTTTTTCTTTCTCTGTTTTATTAGACGTTTCTACTACAGCTAAACTAATTGGAATAGTGATTGCTAAAACCACCCATACTGTCATTAATAATCCTGTACAAAAGCAGCACATCTTACACCATCTACTTAAAAACTCACATTTACATTTTCTATCTCTAGTACTCTCCATTTTGCTTTATAACTTTATTTATTTGTTTTCCAGAAAATTGTGTCACTACACCTCAGAAATGACTTATTTGCCACTCTGCACTCCAATGTTTTTGTCTTTGCTTGGTACTTTCTTTTAATTCTTTGCAGAATTCTTTCTTTGTCAAATCCGGTAGAAATTCGTCATATCCAGTGTTTTGTCAAGTCCGGTAGAAACTGTTTAAACTTCTTCAAGTTTGTTGCACCTCACCTTCACCCATTAGGTTTCTTTGTTCTGGGTTCTCGTGAGTGTTCTTTTCTTCTTTGAAATCAGTCAAAGCAAGATACAACCATTCAGGCGATCTATACTTCGGATTTACTTTCTTTACTCTTTTCGTTTTCTGCAAGTGTTTTCCACCTTGTTTTTCTTGCTCTTTCTGACTTGTTATTTCATTCACTTGTTCAGCACTTTTTCCATCCAACCTTATGATTCTGTATCTTAATTTTCTTACTTCGTTGGGCCAATTGTCTCCTTTTCTTGGCCTTTTTGCCTCACTTCCTTTTTCCTCTCTTTCTGTTTTCCAATTCCTTTTTCTTGACTCTAGTTTTTGGTTTCTTTCTTCTCCACTTTCTTCAGACTCTGTTTCAGTTTTCTCGTTATTGTCTCTTATTTTGAATTTTATAATTTCTTCTTCCTCTACTTGTGGTTCTTTTCTTATCTTCCTTCGTTCACCTATTTCTGTCCCTCCTCGAGGTTCTTCCGAATTTGTGTTAGTTTCTCTATCTGCTTCTAAATTTCCCTGTTCTTTTGTTTGACTATCTGTCCCTATTGCTCCTCGGGGATCTTCCGATTTTTCTAACTTTCTGTTTGAAACTCTCCCTTCTTCATCTATTAATATTATTTCTGAAGGATTTTTACCACAACTTGTACTTGGTTGCTCACTGTTACTATCTTCTGGCTCAGTTTCTTCTCTTATGCTTTCAAATTTCCAATTTCTTTTCAGAGTTTCTTCACAATCTGAATGATCTGTATCAGATTCTGAACTGGTATCTGATATTTCCAGATGTCGACTCACATGTCGATCTTCAAGTTCTGGAACTTCAGCTATTTCCTCTACTTCTTCTGTCGTTGCACTTGTAGTTGGGTCTTCCAGATGTCGACTTACAGGTCGATCTTCAGATTCTGGCACCCTGTTAGTTTCTTCTTCCGCTTCTGATGCTGAACTGTTATCCAATATTTCCAGATGTCGACTCACATGTCGATCTTCAGGTTCTGGAACTCTGATGGTGTGACTGGCATGCACCCAGTGTTTCACTCCTGCACATTTGACTGCAGTGGTTGTCACCAGGATCACTTGTCGTGGTTCGTCCCAGCGAGGAACCAAACAGTTTCTTCTCCTGTGGACTTTTATGCGGACCCAATCTCCTGGATTCAAGTCGTGAGCTGGTTTTCTTTCAAGAGTGGTCGCATCCGGTCCAACCTGATGAAACACAGAACGCACCACATCAGCCAATCCTTTGCAATAATCCAGCACCAGGTCATCAGTTATAGTCAGTAGTTTGTTGACAGGTACATATGCTTGTCTCATTGCTCGTCCCATAATTATCTCATGGGGACTGAGTCCAGTTTTCCTTTCCGGAATACTTCTGATTGTCATTAAAACTAATGGCAAGGCATCTGGCCATTTGAGTCCTGTAGCTTGACACATTTTTCCTAACCTGTTCTTAATTGTTCCATTCACTTGCTCTACTATCCCAGAAGCCTCTGGTCTGTATGCACAATGCAATTTCTGTTTCATACTAAGTGCTTCACAAATCAGTTTAACTAGTTCATTTTGAAAATGTGTTCCTCTATCTGTTTCAATCGTGACTGGAAAACCATACCTCGGAATGAATTCTCGCAGCATAAGTTTTGCTACCGTGATTCCATCATTCCTTCTGGTCGGGTATGCTTCCACCCAACGGGAAAACAAACAGACGATCACAAGGACATACCTTAGTCTGTTGCACGGGGGCATTTCAATAAAATTCATTTGCATTCTGGTGAAAGGACCTCCCTTCTCGTCCTATTGTTCCTAGACTCACTACTGTCTTTCTTCCTGGATTTAACTGTTGACAAATAAGACATCTTTGACAAAGACTCTCAGCTATGGCTCTGAATTTTGGATTATACCATGTTTGTCTAAACAGTCTGATCATTGAATCTCTCCCAATATGGGCTTGTCCATGCTACATCCGTGCCATGTCAGAAATCATACTATCAGGCATAACTGGTCTTTCATCTCTGTAAACCCATACATCATTTTCTTCATGTTTTCTACATCCTGCTTTTATCCATGTATCTTTTTCCTCATCATCTGCTGCTTCCTGTAACTGTCTCACCTCATCCCATGTCTCAACAGGGTTAGTAAAAAGCAAAGGACAAGAAATATGCTCTCTTTCTCGGTTCCTGTTTAAAGAAACCACATTCTTTGCACAGTACTGTGCAATCTCGTCAGCATATTTATTACCAACAGTTATGTAGTCTTCCCCATTTTTATGTGCATTGCACTTCACAACAGCAATCTCTTTAGGCAGCTGTATCGCCTCAAGCAACCTTTTCACAAAATCTCCATTTCTAATAGGTGTTCCTGCAGACGTCAAGAAACCTCTTTGTGACCAAATCTGACCAAAATCATGCACCACCCCAAAGCCGTACTGGCTATCTGTCACAATCGTAACCCGTACATTTCTTCCCAACTTGCATGCTGGAATCAGAGCTACTAGTTCTGCGACTTGGGCAGACCGTATCCCTTTCAGACAAGATGCTTCCATTACAGTTGCTACTGTGCAAACCGCATATGCTGCACTTAGAACTCCATCACTCGTTCTCAAACATGATCCATCCACAAACAGAATATAATCTGATTCTTTTAAGGGCTCATCTCGTATGTCTGATCTCGGTTTTGTACAATATTCAAGCACATTCAGACAATCGTGATCTACTTCATCCATTTCAATTACACTCTCTTCATCTGGTAAAGATGTCGAAGGATTCACATTCATACATCTGTCAATGGTCACATTATCTGCACTCAAAATTACTTTTTCATACCTAGTCAGCCGACTATGTGTCATGTATTGGGTTTTCGTTCTTGTCAAGAGAATTTCCACAGAATGGGGAACATATACTCTCAGTGGATATCCCATCACTATGCCTTCACTCTGTTCCAGACTCACACAAGTAGCAGCAACTGCTTTCAAACATCCAGGCAACGCTTTCGCTACAGGGTCTAAAACAGCTGAAAAATATGCAATGGGTCTTTTCATAGTTCCATGTCTCTGTACCAAGACTGAAAATGCACATCCATCTCTTTCACTGCAATACAACTCAAAATCTTTCTCATAGTCAGGCATTCTTAATGCTGGAGCTTCACATAATTTCTTTTTCAGCTCTCTGAATGCTTTCATTTCTTCATCATTCATTTCAAAAGGATCTTTAACATCCTTCTTTGTCAGTTTTTGCAACGGTTTAGCAATCAGCGAAAAACCGCTTATCCATTGTCGACAATATCCAACCATTCCCAGAAACATTCTTACCTCTCTTTGCGTCATTGGAGCTCTCATTCCTTGAATCATTTTTATTCTTTCAGTCGTTACCTTTCGCACTCCTTTCTCAATTTTATGCCCTAAATACTGGACTTCTTGTTGACAAAACTGCAATTTTGATGGGGACACTTTATGTCCTCTTTTTGCTAAATGATTCAGCAAAGCAATTGTATCATTGACACATGCTTCCTTCGTTTTTGATGCCACCAGTAGGTCATCAATATACTGAACCATTACTGACTTTTCTGGCATTTTTAAATCTTCCAACGATTTCTTTAAAATCTGATTAAAGATTGAGGGACTTTCTGTGTACCCTTGAGGAATTCGGCACCATGCCAAAATACGCTCTCCAAACCTGAACGCAAATAATGGCTGGATATCTGGATGCAATGGGATAGAGAAAAATGCATGACATAAATCAATAACTGTGTACCATTCTGCTTCACGTGGAATCTGGTATAGAATCACAGCAGGGTTCGGTACTATTGGGCAACAAGGCACTACAATTTTGTTTACCTTCCTCAAATCCTGTACAATTCTATATGTTCCGTTTGGCTTTTTCAGTCCCATTATTGGCGAATTACATGGATTGCTCATGATTTCTTTTAGAATCCCTTGTTCAACCATTTTGTTTATTACTGGCGTTATCCCTTCAATTATTTCTGGTGTCAATTTATACTGAGGCGTATTTGGGTAACTCGTTCCTTCTTTTACGGTTATTTTAACGGGATCTACTTCTTTCATTAATCCTATATCTTCTCCTGTAAAATCCCACACTTCTTCTGTCACTGTCTTTTTTAATTCAATTGGGATTATCTCTGCATCAAATACAGGAAACAAATCATTTACTTCTGGTTCCAAATTTACCATTGTCATTTTATACAGCACATCTTCATCTGGGGTCTGAAATGCAATTCCATCTGGAGTACAATAGATAGTGCAATTCATCTTGCACAATAGATCGCGTCCTAATAGGTTCACGGGACTACAATCGCACACCACAAATCGGTGCATTTCACTAAATGGACCAATCTTTACCTCCACTAATTTAGTAAGAGGCGTCTTAATTTGCTGATTTGAAACTCCAACTACTTGGATATGTTCACCTGAGAGAGGAAGGTTTGGAATTTCCACTGACCTAACAGTAGAACGGGTAGCTCCAGTGTCTACAAGGAATGTTACATTTGCACCATTCACTTCTCCATCCACAAATGGACCAGACTGATCTACCTCTAGAGTTGCGCCAAGCACGCACTCTTCCCCCTCTCCTAGGCACCGTCAGAAACTTTCATCCGTGTCATCCTCACCCTGTCGTAACCAATATTGAGAAATTGCAGCTGCACGCGGCAACTGTGTTACCTGTTCTCCTCCGTAGAATCCTGTTTCTGCACTGTATTTCTGTTGGTTAACACTCTTGGGAAGTGGTGGTTGTGGCACCTGACTCTGTTGAGTAACTACCTCACTCTGCACCTGTGAATTTAATGATTGATTTTCCACATTAAGTTTTGGAGGAAATTTACACTCGTTTCTCCAATGCCCTAGCTTTCCGCAGTTGCGGCATGGCCACTTTTTCTTTGCCTCATCTATGCTCATTTGTCCTTTTCCTTTACCTATATTTGGTCGAGATCTAGCCTGTCCTGCTTCATTACCTGTATTACTCAATTGAGCTTCTTGCTTCTCTGCAACTTTCACCTGTGCCCACATGGCTTTTTCTTTCAATTTACGCTGTCTACTCTCAATATCATCACTACAATACTTAGCATATCTCAAAACTTCATCAACTGTGCTATTCTGCCAGCAAATCATATGCTGCTTAATCATTTCACTTATCTCTGGTTTCAATCCATACACAAATCTATATACAAAATGACTCATATCCTTCTCATTTAGTGTCTCATAACCACTGTACTGTTTGAAAACCAACAACAGCCTTTCGTAATATGCATGCACTGATTCTTTACTTTCCTGCGTTGTTCTGTCTATTTTTACCCAATCTGTTTCTTTAGGTGGAATCTTATTCTTCAAAAAGGTAATTACTTGGTCATACTTCCTCATCACTTCTGGTCCTGGCGCTCCTGTTTTAGTATCCCTTGGATATTCTACAGTTGGTCAATCAATAGTAATCTTACATTCTGTCCACAAATCAGCTGGCACTACTATATCAAACAATCCATCCAAGTCTATCCACAACACTTTTGAAACCTTAACAAATCTTTCCACTTGTCTGTACCATTCTACTGGCTTCTCTCTCAATTTTGGAAAGTCATTTGTAAATGACAGTATATCCTGTCTAGTCCATGGAACATGCACATAACTACCACCTGGAGTTTCTCTCATCGGGTACTCCCTTACAACTGGTTCCTTATCTGTCACTGCAAAAGCCAAAGATGCTTTATCTGTTGTCTTCTCGATCTTTTTCGTCCATCTATTTCTCCATCTATCCACATCACCCCATTTTCTCAGTAAAACAATTAACTCTTTTATTTGGGTCAGTCTTCCTGATGTGTTCAAATTCTCTATATCCTTCTCACAAAAATCTACTCTGTATGGTTTCTGCAACGTTCTCACTTTTACAAACTCTACTCCTAGTTCACTTGCTGTCTCTTCCAATTTGTCATGTAAATTCCTAGCTCTCCATGTAAGACTTTTGCACAAAAACATGATTTCATCATCCTGATAATTTTTTAATTTTTCTGTACCAATCGTTCCTAGAATCAATTCTTCCATGTCTATTTTCAACCTGATTACATCTAATGGTTTTACTTCTGTTTCTTTCGTTTTTATCGTTTTCATCCATTCATTTAACTCATCTGGAGTCGGACCTACAGGCGTACTATTTAATTCTATCCAATTGCTACTTCTTTCTGGTGTCCCTGATGCAGACTCCGTTACCATAGGTATTCTCCTAATTTCATTCTCATTTATCGTCAAATTAGTAGGTGGGCTTGGTCTATAGGTACTAGCCAAATGGTGTGCACCTTCATTATTCAGTTCCATCCCTTTTCTTTTTCTTTGCAAATGTGAATTCATAGGAATCACTAAAGAATGTTCATCAATTTTCTGATTCTCAAAAATTGGCATTACTGGACCTATCGTTACTGGTACAGTTACAGCTTCCATATTCTTTGTCAATGCTCTTATTTTCTCAGTCAATTCTCTTGTTGTTTTTGCTAATTCTGTTGCATTGTCACTTTCTATCTCTTCATTTGGTGAAGTTTTTAATTGATCTTGTGACCTATTTATCTCATCTCTTCGTTCGGGATTTTTATTCCTCCCAGTTTCCATTGGCGGTGCATTAGGTGTCACCACCGCAGAAGTCTGTTGGTATGGAGGTGGGTTTCTGTTTAAAATATCTTCCAGCAATTCGTCATCCGTTTCACTACCACCATACACATACTTTTCTATAACTACATGTTTCTTTTTCTCTGTACACTTTCTCTTTGCTTCTTCCTCAACTGTAAAAGCTGGAAACAAACCTCCTGTCATATTAGCACATCTCCAACGCTTTATTCTGTCCTCATGATTTACTCCCCATAACCTTCCAGGCACAAACTCATGATTCTTTAATCCTCTAAATCTCTCTCGTTCATACATCTCATCTTCCCATTCAGTTAAAGCTTCAAACTGTGTCGGTCTAGGTCTAGGTTCTAACATTGCCATCTTTTCTCTCAAATTCCGTAGTACAGCTACATTAAATGAACCATTCTCAGGGAAAGCCAAAGCTCCATCATTCTTGGTATATTTTGTCCAATTTTCTAACCATATGCATGTATGATATCCATATTTCAGCATCATATGTGAAGCTGGTGATTTCGGCGGAGGAATTATTTGTCCCTCTCTAGTCACTACCTTTTTGTCTTTCTTAAAGAAGTTCTTAACTTTCGACATCCACGACGTTTTCTCTCTACCATATTCATAATACGACATGATTCACAATCGCTTTTCTCCTCAAATGATCCGCAATTCAACACTGTTCTCTATGTGTTATTCCAACCAATACTAGCGCGACTCACACTAACACTCCAATCACAAACTTCCACGTCACTAGGCTATTCGTCCAATCCTAGCGCGACTCACACCAAAGCTTCAATCAGAGCGATTTCTGTCTATGGCGCACTGTCCAATCCCAGCGCGGCTTTTGTCTACGTCAGTTCTGCTCTTGTCTCCGTATGACTAGCGCACTGTCCAATCCCAACGCGGCTTTTGTCTACGTCAGTTCTGCTCTTGACCCCTCCTTTACAAAATGTATCTGCAATTTCTTTTTCAACAATTCTTCGTTAGTTACAACTTTTAAAACACATTTCCATCGTCTGATTCGCTAAACAAAAGAGATAGCTTTGACCATTTACACAAGAACTCTGTAATTTCCAGTAGGCAGCGCTTACCTCTACCCTATCACAGAATTTTCTGTTTCGCCGATAAAGTAGCACTTCCCTCTACCTTACCCTTCTTTCAAGCAAGCGGTAAACCCGTTTCTCTGGGGATAAAACACATGTGGAGACTATACTGCTCCTGAGAATTAAGGCCAGGTTTTCACAAGAAAACCGATCACTATTTCACTTACACACCTTTTATACGGAAAATGTCCCTATCATAACACAACCTGTGTTATTACCAATATGAACTCAGACAATGCACCATTCCATGTGACTTCTCTTGCCACACGTGTTCCACTTCCTACTTCCCAGAAGCGTGAAAACTTACATGTAACATAACGCGACTCAACATAAAGTGTTAGACATGAACTTATCAATAATCAATAATCACCAAACTAATCTATAGTAACCATAACTCTGCTACCAAGAAATCTGCAAATATCAGCATTGCACCAAGTTGCGCAGAGTTTAAAGAAATGGTTTTTTACTGTTCTAAATGCTAATAACTTGTTTTATAAGAAAATTATGACATTATAACCATATTGAAGATGGTGACGAAGCATTGTTGTTAATTTCTTTTTTTGTTTTGTTTTGTTTCGTTATAAAAGCACAAGGACATGTGCTAATCTTGCACTTGTTAAAGACACTGGAAGTTCTTCAAGTGACGGAGAAGCAGGAAAATGTATCATCAGCCAACCATCTCTGAAAATTAAAACTTTATCAGCCAACATTGAATTTTATATTGTAGTTGTCCTAAGACATCATTTGAAAATATGGGGGAATTATTTTCTTGTTGAAGGAACAGAAGAGTCTATTTTATTAATTTTTCTCCTTTTTTCTTACTATAAAGTTAAGCATATACTTAGGTACCTACATTACAGCAATAAATCATTCCTTGGACCTGTGATAAAAGAGAGAAAACATAAAGAGAAGTTAATGTTACACAGTATAGATTTACATAGTAAAGTTTAAGTTTCTGCAAATAAACCAGTTTTGTTAATAAAGAACCTTGCAGAGCTGCAAATCTCTAAAGCAATTAAACATGTATCTTAAACATTTTTTTTTTTTTTGCTGTTCTCAGGATTCATACCGGTACACCTTAAACAATGTACTTTATGAAGTTTTATCATTGAACAGCAGGAAAAAAACAATCACATAGATTGTAGGAAAAAAAACAGACTTGCACAGTATAACACTATAAAGACATCATACTATGCATGCACTCAATACAAACCGATGAAAATTAATTTCACTTGTTCCTACTCAACTACTATAAATAAACATATCCAAAAATAAAACATAGTATAATATTCAAGTAGTCCATTTATGAAAATAGATGTAACATCCATATGTAACAGTCCATTTTCAAGACCCCTTAGTCGGCCAAATAATGTCTTAAAGACTAATAATCTATACAGTACAAACACAGTAAACCACGTTTTAAAGAGAAACCCTTCTTAGAACTTTAGATGAATTTGGAAGTTTAGAAGGCAGTTTATGTTTATAAGTCAGATTACTGTCATTGCATTCCGTCCATCCACTTAGAGTTTTTAAGTACACATTTTAATGTCCTGAAGTTATATGTACTCCTTCATTAAAAACGATAGTGTTGTGTACATTCTTCCAGCAATTGAAATGTTTCTGGCTTTAAAGTTAGAAATTTTAGTTTCTAGTTTTGATCCATCTACTCTACATTGTTGATGCATCAAAATAAGGTATTCACCACTTCTGTGTATCTGTAATGTAGACATACAATCAGATCTACAATTTGGGCAAGTCATGTTCTGGTTTGCATTTCTGATCAGTGTCAAAAGGTACAGTTTTCGAATCCAGTAATGTTAAATAGAGGAACCTTTCAGAATTTAAATTATTAGTAGATGTGAAAGAGCAATCCTCACAATCATGATCCCATTTGTAACTTAAACCAAATAACTCTTCAATATTCACTTCTTCTTGTTCCAAAAGTCCAAGGATAACCACAATAAACTCTTGTGCATCTTGCTGAGAATTCTGAGAAAATAGTACAGATCCACTGATTGTGTCCACTAAGTCGTACTCATGAAGCAGAATGTGGTACAGTCCTACCACTAAGTAAACGTTTCAGCAAACAATATGGTTCTGATCAGAACCTGCTGTCTCCTATATGCTCAATTGCATTTACTAGATGTGAGGTAAATGAAAGGCTGCATTCAGAACTACATTAGCATAGCAGTTGATACCATTTCTATTTTCCAACTGAAAACCTACAATTTCTCCTTATTTTGTTGTTTCTTCTTATCCTCATCTTTATCTTTCTTTTGCTTCTTTTTGCACAACATTCATTGATTGCTTAGTAAGTTTGCGCTTAGTACAGATTGTCTGTTTCTGATAAATAGGATATTGTCCTAAGTGAGAAGCATATTCACTTCTCAACCGATTTTACTCTCTAACACAACTAGTGTCAGCACTAACTTTGTTTTCATCAAAATCAACTAAAAACAAACCGAACAGTGTTCTTACTCGTGACAATGCAACGTATGGCACACCGATATGAATACACTACTCACGATAGTAATAAAAGCTACATCTACACTTAAACCTTGAGATTTATGAATAGTTACACCATACGCTAGAGAGAATAGGAACTGGTGCCGCCTCACTTATAAGTCTTTCACAAGCAAAAACCGAACAACACATTGGCCAATCTGTTTCATATCATCAATCTGATCAATTTTACAGCTACATATTCAACTTCATTCCTATTTGGAAAATTAATAAAATCAATTACTTTACCCATTGCATCATTTACTATGCCTTCCTGAACATTTAAATTTTGCGGCAAAATTACTCTACAATTTCTACAAACATGTAAACACTTTTCTAATCCAGCAGTCCTAGATATAGATTTTTCTAAAGAATCTATTTCTGCTTGCAGTTTGTCAGTCAGCAGTATTGTTACTCCCTGGTGCTCCATTTTATCAATAGCTGTTAGTTCAAAAAGTTCCTTTTTTTCTAGTTTCAGTAATCCTTCATTGCAATTGCTGCACATCTTGAGATGTACCCATTAAGAACTAATGGGGTAACCCAATAAACGTCAAAGGACCTGGGTATACTGTAATAAGAACAACAATTGGTCCCAATGTTCCTCCTTGGTCAAGCCAAAGAGGTTGTGACTTTTTCTAAATCAATCAGCTAAGTCTCTCAAAAATTGTCTTAACACAATAGTTGCACAGGAGAGTAACAAATGCTCTTCAGTACGCACAAAAGAAAAAGAAACAACCACTTTACTTTTTGAAAAAGATTTCGTTTTTATATAATCTTTTGTTATGAAAGTACCAAATTCATCACCAAATATAACAATATATCTACAGAAGGTCGCTCTAGAGAAAGGGTGCAGAGAAAAAGTGCTCGTGTGTGAAGTGAATAAGAGAGGGAAAATTTCAAAGGAAGGCAATTTGGGAGGAGGGAGTTAGGCACTCACTGTGACATCCATCAAAGTAGGGAAGTCAATTGATAAACTGGAAAAATCACCAAAGTTGATCTGGCAAATGCGGCTCAATCACAAGAGATGCTCCTCTCCCGTCGGCGGCTGACAGGGATCTTGAGATGTAGGCATTAAACAAAGTAATGATTTTCCATCTTCAATCAAATTGAACATGAGTGGTGCTGGTGTCTTGTTCGAGCAGAATAGTTTTTGGATAAGGTACTCTTACCTTCCTTGGTCAGAACTCCAACTCTAAA
The DNA here is from genome assembly GCA_963921515.1 of Calotriton arnoldi. Classification (NCBI taxonomy): domain Eukaryota; kingdom Metazoa; phylum Chordata; class Amphibia; order Caudata; family Salamandridae; genus Calotriton; species Calotriton arnoldi. The sequence continues at coordinate 2,749,111 of CAWUFW010000215.1, read as the reverse complement.
GTCCTTCAAAATATTTCCATATACCTCATCAGACGTTGACACATATTTTTCAACAGTTTTCTGTATTGGAAATTCAGCCATATGCTTATATTTCCAATACTTCCTAATGAATTACGTGTTTGTTCATGGACAAGGGTCTTGAAAACAGGTTCTCCTTTCACAGGGGTTAGCTGCAGGAGGTCACCAAAACAATGAAATGCTTTCCTCCGAAGAGAACATCGTACTCTGCTCTTTAAATTTATTGCATTCATAAGTAAATGAAAGCAAGCATTAAGTTTGAGACCATGCTTACCTCATCAATGTTTAAAAGTTTCATTTTCTTCAAAACTCTTGCCACCTCATGCCATGCTTCACCAGATAACTTCTGGTATTCCAGTTTATTGCCATGTTCTACAGGTAGTACCAGTAGTCGAGTTATAATAATTCCTCTAATATTGTATGCAGCCAATCATGGTGCTGTCACTACACACAACAAATGTGATTGTGTTGTCCTCTTTAGGTATGCGGTCAGCATTTTAATTTAAAAGCTTTTCCCAGTTCCAGCTTGACCACTAATATATAATAGAATTGGTTTAAAGGAAGAGTAACTGCATTCTTTGTTGTCATGGAGAAATCAATGTCCTACTTTCTCTTTTACTTCCATATATATATATATGTCTTTCTGTTCGTTGTTGCGTTGTGCAACTAACTGTTCCAGATCTTCTGTTTCCTGTCTAGCTTGCTCCTTTGCAGTTTCCACCTCATTCATTGCTATTGCAGCTTCATTTTGAATAATAGGTGCTCCAAGAGGATCTTGACTAAGTGGTGGAGAACTTTGACTGCTTTGAGAAGTTTCCCTAGCTACCTCTGCAGCAATTGCTTCTTCTTGTTGAATCTCATCAGGACAAAGGGGTACGAAAGAGACAACCCGTACCTGGCGCCTAGTTATGGCAGGCCAGGTAACAGCTCCCGTGGCTGGGTAGTCCTCACAGAAATGCGGAGTGTGTTATTTAAATGGACATCCAAGTCTGTGATGTGCCATCATAGGTGACCAAATTGCCTGCAGTCTCCAACGCGAATATACCAGTTGGATAGAGGCATCTCATCACTTAACATTTGCATATAATTTTGAAAGACTGAACACTGTCTTTTACAGCATTAAATGAATCTTCATAGTAGTGATAGCCTTCTAATAATTCAGATTCCCCACAGCAAGGTTTGAAAAGTTGAAGAAGTGCCAAATAGAAAAAACTCTCTTTTCTCCTGAGTTTGGCAAATAAGGGGCATATTTACAAGGATTTAATGCCACTGTACCATAATTATTTTGACACTACAGCATTTTTTTTTAATTGCCATATTTACAAAGTGCCGCTAGACCCCTCTAGTGACACTTTTTCACAGTTAGTGGAGATACTAAACAACGCCAGTTCAGCTAGCGGGACTTACCAAAATTGATATGCAAGGTAGTCGTTCCCGCAGTAAAGCACCCGCAAAACACACAACGCCATATGTACAAGTAGTTTTCTGAACATCGCTAAAAATGAAAAACTGTGTTAGGTCTCGTTAGCGGCAGATTTTTAGCGCTAGTAAATAGCTGGTCTTAAAAATGATGCTAACATACTTGTATAAAAGTAGAACACACCCACGTCATCCTACGCTATGGATCTTCCGCTATTGCAGCTAGGAGCACCAAGGAGACCACTACCATCACCACCACCAAGGCAACAGCGGAGACAGGAGCAGATATACCGTCAGAGGATCACCCTCATTGACCTCAGGCAAGAGGAGGTCATTGTCCAGTACAGGCCCAAAAGGGGTCCATTGTCCACCTCCTGAACCAGATGGCGCCAAGGTGCAGCCCATATCCCAGCGCTGCACCAACATCCCACTGCAGGCCAAGCTACTCGCTGCCCTCCACATGCTGGCATCAGGAACTTTGCAACCCACCACCCCCAGAGTGGCAGGAGTATCCCAGGCATATTTCTCCAGGTTTTTCCCCACCGTCCTGGATGCCATCATAAGCCTTACGCCACAGTACCTATACTTCCCCTATACTGCGCAGCAACAATAGGACAACATGCAAGGCTTTTATGGCATTGCTGGATTTCCGTATGCTTTGGGGGCAATGGACTGCACCCATGTGCAACTTGTGCCTCCTGCAGAAACTGCACACACTTACCGCAACCGGAAGCACACCTATTCAATGAATGTGCAGGCAATGGTGGACCATCTGGGCTTATTCTTTAATGTACTTGCAAAGTACCCTAGCAGTGCGCACGACTCCTACATCTTCCGCCAATCTGCCATCATTCAGCGTTTTCCAAATGGGACCTATGGGAATGGCCTGCTTGTTGGTAAGTACAACTCAAACACACGACAGACCACAAGGCACTCAATCATGTTTGAAAATATTGTCAAATTGGTCATGTATTGAATTCCACTATGCATACATTGTTGCTGTCACCCCATTGCATTTCAAATATAAAATGGATAAAGTACAATATATAGTTAACAAGTTGCACATGTTAACACTGAATACGCCAGTGTGGCCCACATAAACCAGTCTAATGGGATGAGGGACTGTCATCTATCATCATGCTATGGTGGACCACATGCCCATTTCATGTCAACATGGTAATGGGAAATATGACTGCATAACATTGCATAATTAGTAGAATGCCTTAATGTAATACTGTGGATTTGTGTACATGCCACTGTCTGATGTGATGTACATTTCCTGCATCCATTGTAAAGTCACTTGCTTACAAAGTCATCTGTATAGTAAGTAATTATTCAATGACATGTCTGTGTGTCACGTCTTTTCTACAAAGAGATGCAAGTAATGAGCTGACATCACATGACACTTCTGATAATGTAAATAGCCTGTGGCATTACGAACATTGCAGGATGACCAAGGTATACCTATTCACAGACATGGTAAAACTGTTTAACAATCAATGGGTACAGACATCAATATGTGTCTATACGTACCCTGTATGGAGATGGTTATCATAACATCTGCCTATGGTGTAGGTTTCTCACAGTTTATACTATGTTACCTTTATTTATGGGCCCTTATACATCTGATTTGGCAGATGTAGGTATGTTTGTTGGCAATCAAAGATGCAATTTGTATTTTGGATGTTGGGGCAACTGACATAGCTGTAGTTGATATTGTAATTATACCTTATGTTGTGATGTTAACCTTATCAGCCTATGACTGACATTTGATGTACACTTTTTCCACAGGCAACATGACACCAGAGATAAAACAGAATTTCCAGGAGCGAAAGGTGCGCTATCACCACTTGAGGAGGGTTGGCAGGGCAAACTGGGCCATTGGACATCGGTTCCTAAGGGAAAAGGTTAAGGGGCAGTGCTCTGTCTTCTCCAGGAGTGCCCCAACAACAAGCCGGCCAAGTGTGGGAAGCCATGCAACAGATGGACCGTCACAGGCACCAACTCCTGGAACATCACAGAATGAACCATTGAGAACTGTGCCAGCCACACACCAGCCCACAGGAGGCCAAGGGGAATTTGAAAGGGACATTCTGAAGGCGGTGTCTGACATCAAAATGAGGTTGGCAGTACTTGAACATAAAGTCGACCAGTCCCTGTCCCTGCTTCAGGACATTAAAAAAGCAGTGAGGCAGGGCAGACGTTAGGGGACTCCAGGTCCCATGCAGACTATTCTGCCTGTTTGAAACCACAGAACTTGTTGTCTCAGGCCTATGTCAGTAATGTGTTTCGGGATGGCACATGTCACATACTGTTCTATGAAAGAGAGCACACACTCATCACTCTGTGTTCCAAATTTTGGAGCATCTTTTATCCATAACCGCTTGTGACTGAGGAGCACCTCTTGCTTGGTACTCTTTATGCCCAAAAAAATTAGTTACTTCACCAAGAGGAGGATTACTTTTGTTGTAGATAAAAGATAGCATGGCTTGGAATCTGTGGTTAAAATATGCAAACAGCAGGTTTCAAAGAGCAAAGTTCTCCTGCTGTCTTTACATTAATGTCCTAAATATTTGAATTTGCCTCTCTCAAAAATTCAAGCAGATCATCCAGTGTGTATTCAGTACAACTAAGTATAACAAACCAAGTAGGTGCTCCTAGGTTTCTCAACATACATTTGAGGTCTCCATGACGATAATACCAATACTCATTCATTCCCCGTTGACATGCCATCAAATTCATTAAGTTATATTCCAAGTTTTCATCTTTTTCTTGAACTTTATCAACAAATTCCCTTGCAGGCAAATTTTGAAGATTTGCTCCTGTCTTCAATATATGATTCACAGCATAAAAAAGTCCAGACAAGTCACTCTCAAACAGAAGATGAAATTTGTATGGAATGCACTGACGAAATCTTGGATCCTCTGAGTATAATTGTGTTGAGCGGTATTCAGCTGTTGGTATCTGTACATGGCGGTCATCATAGCGTCCACCTACTCCAGTGGGAAACAGTTGCGGGAAACAATGAGCCTCAAACCTTTTTCCCTGACACTTAAGGGACTTCCTTTGCTTTCTTCATTTGAAACAATTCAATAGCATCACCAATTACTTCTTTAGAATGCAGAGGGTGGATGCTATAGTATTCCTAAATTTCTTTTAATCTAGATTGATCCACTTTTCAATCTGCCCGCATGGAGGTAAGTCATCATCCTCAATGCAAATTTAATTTTCAGCAACATCAACATTTCTATAGTAAATAGTATTTTGAACAAGGTATAATATTGCTTTTTTAACTTTATTAACATTTATTAACTCTTGCCAGATTTTTCTATTCTTTTGTTGGAACCCCATTTACTAAAATGATAAGTGGTTTTTCTATCTATCTACTCCTACAGTTTCAATATTCTTTTTCAAATCTAAAGGTAAATATACAACTCTTCCTTTTTGTCCTCTCTGGAGCTCAGTTGGAGGTAATTTCCCTGTCTTTGGCTCAATACGAACTATTGCTTGAAAAGGATTTATGTGGATTCATAAACATTCAATGCTTTAAGCTCTTGTGGAATGGATACCAATTCTAACTTGTTATGTATACCTCTAGCTGACATTTTATTATTCTCTAACTTGTTATAGCAGTACCTACAGATAATCTGTTATGTGGATAAATCAAATCTTTCCTCAACAAATAAATATGCACCAAATTCTTGCGACTTATCATTGTTCTCTTTTTCAATTTTTGAGAACACAACTACATTCCGAGTTTTCGTTTTGTAGTGAGTGCGTCGACAACAAATACAAAGTAGTTTGGTTTTTCTGAGATGTCTTGAGCAAAGATTTCAGTTGTAATTTCTGTATCTTATTCTTCTACATCTCCAGCAACCAACTCTTCATTTTCCCTAAACTCTTTTTCTGGACCAAACAACTGAAACTGAACATCTTCACAAACTTTCTCTACCTCTGCTAAAGTCCCATACAATAAACTTCTATTCATCTCTCCTAAACATAAAGCAGGAGTTTTCACATAGTAAAGTCTTCTAACCAAAGTTCGTATTTTGAAGTGGTGAACAGCTAAAATCCTGAAATGATGAAATGTGCTTCTGCAAACTTTCCTTGAAAGACATGCCAGTGAATGTCCCTGTAAATTACTATATTTCCTAACTTTGCATGGATATAACCCTTGCAAAATTGTAATTTTCTTTTTCAGACTTCTGCATCGAAAGTCACGTATGAAATTTTGTAAGAAATCAATTGATTCTTAACGAATACTGCAAATACTACTACAATTCCATTTGTATACTGGGGCCTGTCTACACCTTCCATGCACCTCTTCAGCTATCACTTTCTCTACATTCCTAGGAACCATCTACTCTTTTGCAACAGGATTACCATCATTTACTGAATAACAACGACCACCAGTTAAATCAACAGCATGCACTAGTGTATACTTTTGGAAATTGCTTTCCTCATTGAAATAAGATTCTGTACTAGACGTATGCTTCCATTAATCTTTAAACAATTTGCAAAAATGTGTTCAATTAATAAGCCTTTTTCTAGCACTTCCTTTCTTCATACACAACACTGTTTTGTCTAGTGTCCTCAATCTATTCAATATTTATATAGATACATTCCTCTCCAAAGCTAATGCTTTCTCTACAACACTCTCAATGTGTAGCTTTTGCTTAAATGCATCACTTCTCCTCTGATATTTTTTCATTCTTTTCTACAAATTTTGTATTACCCTAGTACGAAACATTTTAGCTCTTAACTCCTTAAATTGTTTCTGTCTCCATGACAAACTCTCTGATTTCTTAGAACATTTCCTACTTTGTGAAACACATACTCCTTGCCTTTTTCCACTTGATGTGCAAATTTCATTTTTAGATAAGACTGTACCCTCATTCTGCATTTTGCGAATTTATTTTTTGAGAAACTGTTTAGTACTCTTACCAGCTTCTCTTTTTTTTCTCTGGACATTCTCCACCTTATTTTGTTTTTCTGTCTCACTTTGAAGTTGATAATACTGTGTCTTCTGTTTTTCTTTTTTGTATTTTGTAAGGCATTGTTGTTCTTTTTCAAAACCGTATATCTTGAAAAGTAATAAACAATACATTAAGGTCCAGATTAAATCATGTAATTATTAATTCACTAAGTAACTAGTTTATCCATGAAACAATACAACATATGGGTATAACGGTATCTGTATAGATATGTGACAGGGCGTGGGAGTATCTGTATGGGTATGTGAATGGTTGTGACAATGTCTGTATAGGTATGTGAGAGGGTCTGACAGTCTATGAATAGATATGTGAGAGGGTGTGAGAACCTGTGCATGTAAATGGATATAGGGGCTCTATATGGGTATGTCAGAGTGTGTGAGAGTCTCTGTATGGCTATGTGAATGGTTGTGACACTGTCTGTATGGCTATGTGAGAGAGGTGTGAAAGTCTATGTATGGGTATGTGACGGTGTGTGAATCTCTGTATAAAAATATGAATGGGTATAAGGGTGTCTGCATGGGTATGTGAGAGGGTGTCAGAGTCTCTGCATGGGTATGTCAATGGGTGTCAGAGGGTCTGTATGCGTATGTGGATATGAATAAAGGAGGTCTGAATAGGTATGTGCCAAGCTGTGACAGTCTATGTATGAGTATGTAAGAGGGTGTGACAGTCTCTCTATGAGTATGTGTATGTGACAGGATGTCAAAGTCCCTGTATCAGTATGTGAATGGGTATAACAGTGTCTATATGGATATGTGAGAGGGTGTAAGAGTCTCTGTATGATTTGTTAATGGATGTCACACTGCCTGTATAAGTATGTGAATGGGTGTGACACTGTTTAAGTATGTGAGGGGGTGTGAGAGTCTGTATGGGTATGTGACAGGGTGTCATAGTCTGGAATAGGTATCTGTATGGATATGAGAAAGGGTGTGAGAGTATCTCTATAGGTGTCAGGGTGCACCAGTTCGGTGTCCACTGACTAGCGGCAATCGTGTAGAGAGAGGAGCGGGGACAGCGAAAACTACATATCCCGGCATTCTTCCTGTCGGGGACGTTCTGCGTGACCAGAACGTAACGTCATACCCCGGATATAGCCGAGGAGTGCGAGAGGGAAGCCGCCGATTATTTTGGATGTTCCCGGCTCACAAGAAGACCCGACCCTTCGTGTGCAAGTTGCGGTAAGGGTGCTCAAGGCACCATCAATACCTTTCTCTAGCGCATTTCCTTGGGTATCTCCTCCATTGGCGAGATTGCGGTTGCGGCGGTCTCATGCGGAGGAGAGCGTATATATGTTTTCCCAGTGTTCCTGCTTTCCTTCCCTGTTGGAGAGACTTGCTATTTGCCGCGGTCTCATGCAGGGAGGAAACCTGACGACAGATACTTTGCTATGCAACACATTGAGCGCACACTCTCGTATTTGGTAAAGAGTGGCATGCGCATTGCTTTGTTTATTCAAGTGCTTGGTCTTCATTGTTCTTCCTGCGGAGCCCACCGGATTAACTTGTAAATTCTGTGTGATATCCACAGTTCTTGGATATTATAGACATAAACCTCCGTAGGATTCCGAGGGCTAGTTGGACATACTTTGCCCTGTAAACTATTTTTCTTCTTTCCCTTCCATTAAGAGCAGAGTGATAATTTACAACCAGGCTGTATTGACTGCATTTCTGGCTTGTTGTATGCAACTCCCTTACTTATGTTTCATGGTTCATGAATGCAAACGAAATCTCATAATAGAAGAACAAGTGCAAGAAAGAGATTGCGCTATGGTCCTTCTTTTACACGTTCTTTTGTTTATTGATTATAGGAGAGATTAGCAGGGGGTGTCCAGGAAGACAACTGCCTTTGCAATCCAAACTTTCCAGCATTTAGACAGGTAGTTGTGTTGGGATTCTGCAAACACCCTCTCATCTCTACTGATAAGGCTCCTTCTTTCCTTTACAGGTAGTGTGAAACAGTTAGTCCTAATGTTTCTATGATTAATATGGTAGAAACTGTAGATGTTACGTATTGAGGGACAGTATCACTTACAGTGTTCTTCTTTTGTCTTTCTCAGGTCTCCCTCCCTGCAGTTCCTACCCTTTCCTTCCCTCCCTCGACTATCTCACTAGTCCGTGTGCATTTAATTCCGGACTTGGGGCAGTTGAGAGGTGGACCCCATTGAGCATCAGCACAATCCTGAGGATTACAACGGGGAAACCTGACGATAGGTATGTGAATGGGTACAGGGGTGCCTGTATGGGTATGTGACAGGGTGTCAGAGTCTCTGTATGGGTATGTGAATGGGTATAAGGGTGTCTACATATGTATGTAAGAGGGTGTTAGAGTCTGTATCGGTATGTGAATGGGAAAAAGAATATCTGAATATCTGAATGGGTATGTGAGAGGGTGTCAGAGACTCTCTATGGGTATATAATTGGATATAAGGGTGTCTGTATGGGTATGTCAGAGGATGTGAGAGTATCTGCACAGTTATGTAAATGGTTGTGACATTGTCTGTATTTGTTGCTGGATATCTTTCTAGAAATTGTGTAATCTGCTTTATAGTGGTTGTCCCTACATTACAGTGTCTGCTTAGAATTTCTCAAAACCTATCTATATGTCATACCTCTATTACAGCCCCATTACTTTGTGGCTGTAACTGTAAGTGTGTTACTGTATATGTAATTGTGTACTTTAATTTCTCACTATATCTTTCACTATCTCTACATGTCCTGCTATATACTTCAATTTCTCTCTGAATGCCTCAGCTTACATTTTACTATTTAGCTAGTTATCTAACTGCATACATCAATATCTCTATGAGTGACTTACTGCACACATCAGCTTCCTTCTCACCCTGTAAATGTATGCATCACTGTACCGTTTGCTCTGCTACTGTATGCACAGCTATATCATCATGTGTGGTAAAGGAAATATATTTAACTATACCTTGCTGTCTTAGCAAAAGCATCAGTGTGAACCAGCTCATCTTAATCTACATATCTGTGTGTATGTCATTGCATAACTGTATACATAATAAAATCCCTTAATATCTCACTGCATACATTAGCATTTCATTCCTTGTGACACTCCCTACATTGCTGAATACCTCTGTTTTATTTTTCGTCGCCACTTTTATTCATAGTTCCTGATCAATACACTTTACATTATTGTCATCTTCTACTCACTTTCAACATTTCCTTTTACTTTTCTCAAACATCCTGCTCACTTTCATCCACCTTACTCACACTCAGTCCTTCTGTATCAACTTTTTTATGCTACAGCTTAATGTACATTCCTGTTAAATGTAATTGTTGGTGAGTATTTCTCTTTCTCAGTATCAGGTTCTCAAACTTGTCTCAAGAAAACACACAAAAACTGAGCTGAAGAATGGTAAACCACTCTCATACAAGGCAACCATTAATGGCACCCTATTCAACTTTGCTTTCAAGGTTAGAGAGGATGCAAACAAATAGAAATACTGCTTTCATTTAATTTCATTTCACTTCATTACATTTCCTTACTAATCATACAGCTCTTCTGAATGGTCAAATTTCTTAACCTTTTGTTTGACTCCTCTAAAGAGAGTCCAATTTGGTAGCGGTTTTGGCCGAGATTCAAAGATTCACAAACACATCCCAGGGTCTCAGCGTGGCCCCCCGCGTAACCTTGCAGAGGATCCATGTGGCAAACTGATATAAAAAAAATATTCCTAAACGCTACCACTTATACTCCACTTACTACAAATACCTAAATTTAGACCCACACAATTCTTATTCACTATTTTTTTCATAAACAATGTTTCCTCATATTGACATTCTAGGCTTTTTTTCTTCCCCTTCCCCATACTCCTTTAGTTCTGTTTCCATGGTGACCAAAATGTAACATTCTATGCTAGTAGTAGTTCAGAAGTGCACAACTGTCTCTACAGCAGCATGCTAACTTCCAAGGCAACTTTTTCAGGTGTGGTTGAGTGTATACAATTACAAACATACTCTTCATAACCAATCACACATGTACTTACTTTAAATTAATCGCCCAACCTAGTTTTAATCACTACCTTACTTACACCATCCAATCAAATGTGATGTTACACTTTACTTGCTAGAGTCATTTTTAACTGACTTCATTTTCAAAACTGCCTCATTCAGCTGCAGACTTCTCCTGTGTGCTACTGCTCCATCCTTAAAAATGGTTAGAGTGTGGATTGTGGGTCATAGATTTGTGTTCTGGGCAAGAGAGTTTGCTAGAAACAGAGGGATTGACAGGGACCTAGGTTTGCCTAATGTGGATATGAATTGGTTTGGCCAGAGAGGGATAAAGTGGCATCAACTGCTTCCATTGGTTGAAAGCATTATGGAGAACCAACATCCAGACCTCATGATTGTGCACTGTGGTGGCAATGACCTAGGCACATTGACTTGGGTAGGAATGGAAATCCTAATGAAGAATACCTTTGAACAATTAATGCAACTTTTCTCTCACACTGCCTTTGTGTTTCCTAACAGATGCCAGAGGCAGAAATGGAACTGGTCTTCTGAATTTTGTCCACGGATAGAGAAAGCTAGGAAACATGTTAATAAAACTGTTTCAGCATTCCTCAGAGACCATAACATGGGCTCTGTCTACAATAATAACCTGCTTTTCAACATGCATGGAATATACAGAAGAGTTGGCGTTCAGGTCACAGATGAAGGCAACAGAGTGATTCTGAACAACTTGAAACTCTGCATTCGTTCCTATATGTAGTCGACATATATATATATATATATATATTTTTTTTTAGAGTTTTATATAGCGCGAACTAGACCCGAGACATGGGGTATCAGAGCGCTTTACATGAGCACCAGTTTCATTATAGAAGGACACATTTATTTTTGTTAGGCACGGGGAGATTAAGTGATTTGCCCAGAATCACAGTACTTTGGGCGTCGTTGCCGAGACTTGAACCCGGTTCCCCAGCTTCAAAGTCGACCGCTCTAGCAGTAAGGCTACATCCTCTCCCCAATATACACACAATTAACACAACGGCTCTTCTAAGAGCCACCCTTTGTCCCACACAGTTATTATTTTTAACTGCAAATCTTTTTTTTTTAATTTATCAAATCCACGGATCCATCGCGAATCAGCAAACTAAAAGCACACATTCAATGCAAAAGAGCACATTTAATATTTCTACTAAAGGGTTCTAAATGGATCGCACAGTGGGTATAACAGATTCTAAATGGGTATCATTATTGGTGCATAAGTGGGTTTGTAAATGGGTGTAACAGTGTCTTTATGGTATATAAATGGGTGTGACAATGTCTGTATAGGTTTGTTATTGGGTGTAACAGTAACTGTATGGATTTGTGAATGGGTGTGACAGTGTCTCTATAGGTTTGTGAATAGGTGTCACAGAGTCTGTATGGAGTTGTGAATGGATATGGCAGTCTCTGTGTGGCTTTGTGAATGGGTGTAACAGTGTGTCTATGGTTTTTGAACGGGTGTGACAGTGTCTGCATGAGTTTGTCAATGGGTGTGACAGTCACTGTATGGGTCTGTGAAGGGTGTCACAAAGTCTCTATGGGTATGTGAATGGGTGCAACAATTCCTCAATGGGATTGTGAATAGGTGTGATAGTGCCTGTATGGGTTTGTGAATGGGTATAACAATGCTTGTATGGGTTCGTAAATGGTTGTGACAGTGTCTGTTTGATTACATCAATGAGTGTGACAGTATCTGCATGGGTTTGTGAATGGGTGCAACAATCTTTCTATAGATATGTTAATGGGTGTGAGAGTGTCTCTATGGGGTTGTGAATGGGTGTGACAGTGTCTGTATGGGTTTGTCAATGAGTGTAACAGTGTCTCTATGGTATATGAATGGGTATGACAGTGTCTCTTTAGGTACATGAATGAGTGTGACAGTGTCTGTATAGGTTTGTGAATAGGTGTCACAGTGTGTGTTTGGTTTTGTGAATAGGTGTCACAAAGTCTGTATGGGTTGTGAATGTGTATGACAGTCACTGTATGGGTTTGTGAATAGGTGTAACACTGTCTCTATCTTATATGAATGGCTGTAACAGTGTCTGCAGGGGTTTGTGAATGGGTGTGACTGTCTCAATGGGGTTGTGAATGGGTGTGACAGTGTCTCTTTGGTTTTGTCAATGGGTGTAACAGTGTCTGTATGGTATATGAAGGGGTGTGACAATGTCTCTATGGGCTTGTCAATGGGTATAACAGTCTGTATTGTACATAAAGTGAGAGAATGTCTCTATGGGGTTGTGAATGGGTGTGACAGTGTGTGTATTGGTTTGTGAATAGGTGCACTAGTGTCAGTTTGAGTGCATGAATGAGTGTGATAGTGTCTGCATGGATTTCTAAAGGGGTATCACAGAGTCTCTATGGGTATCTGAATGGCTGGGACAGAATTTTTATTGGAGTTGTGAATGGGTGTGGCAGTGTCTCTATGAGTGTTTCACTGGTTGTGACAGTGACTGTATGAGTTTGTAAATGGGTGTAACAGAGGCTCTATGAGTATGTCAATGGGTGTGACAGTGTCTCTATGGGTATGTGAATGGGTATGACAGAATCTGTATTGGGGTTGTGAATGGGCATGACAGTGTCTGTATGGGTTTGTCAATGCGTGTGACAGTGACTGTTTGGGTTTGTAAATGGGTGTCACAGAGTCTCTGGGTATATAAATGGGTGTATCAGTGTCTCGGGTATGTGAATGGGTGTGACAGATTCTGTATTGGGGTTGTGAATGGGTGTGACAATGTCTGTATGGGTTTCTCAATGGATGTAACAGTGACTGTATGGGTTTGTGAATGGGTGTCACAGAGTCTATGGGTATGTGAATGGGTGTGACAGTGTCTCTATGGATACGTGAATGGGTGTGACAGTGTCTCTATGGATATGTGAATGGGTGTGACAGTGTCTCTATGGATATGTGAATGGGTGTGACAGTGTCTGTATGTGTGTAACAGTGGATGTAAGAGTTCCTGAATGGGTATGTGAGTGGGTGTAGCAGTACCTGTATGGGTATGTGAGTAGCTGGGAGAGAAGAGAGTATATAAATATATATATATATATATGTATATATATATATATGTATTTTTTATTTCAGCCACAAAGTTGCATGGGGCGCGCTGAGCCTCGTGAGCAATCCGTGGAGTTCACAAATGATCCCAAAAAATTGGGGGTATTTTCATGGTCATAATACACCCTCACCCCTCATTTTTAAGCATACGCTACAGGAAACCTCTCACCTGACCCCTTCACTTAATATTCACTGTAGTTTCAAACGCCTTCGAATTTTCCCCGGCAACCAAATGGCGGCCCCAACTTTTCTCTGAAGGTGCAGCCAGCCAATCAGGAGTTCGCTAGTGCACATGAATCCACGGATTACCTACAGATAATCCATGTCTCTTTATATACAAATTTGTTTTCCATTTAATATCTCCCAAAATACTGAACGGATTTACACCTAATCACAAAAAGCAGAATCTGTGTACCAAGATGTAGCTTACTGCCATATTTGGTGTAATTCCATCCAGCAGTTCAGACTGTAGTCATGCCTAATAGCCCTATGGGAATTTACACGGGAAAAACGCATTTTGGGACCCCCCTTTTTCTCAGCCCCCACTACACGGAACACCCCAAAACTTTCCAGACACCATCTGAAGTACCAGGCAACTGAAAATCACCTTTTTGATAGAAACTCCGTCCTAACTATAACTACATACCGGCGACTGCCAGTAGGCAATATCTATCTATCTATCTATCTATCTATCTATCTATCTGTGTATATATATATATATATAGGGTTTTTTTTCAATCAAAAGCGGCATGTTTTGATTAGTCTACCATGCAGCGGCACAGACGGAAAAGGAGAATCCGAGCCTCTTCAGGATCTTTTTATTTTCTTATTCTCTTTCAAATTTTATAAATGAATGTTCCAAATGTGTGTGGTCCACACCAAATGCAACAAATGACCATGACCAACGCGTTTCGGCAACCGCCTTCAACTGGGTCTATATATATATGTGTGTGTATATATACATATATATATATATATATATGTGTGTGTTTATATTTATGTGTGTGTGTGTGCGTGTGGGTGGGTGGGTGTGTGTGTCATGGGTGGGTGTGTGTGTCAAAACAATGCCCTTTCAGGCTTAGAGTGCTGCATAAATTATGCAAAAAAGTAAGCAAGGAACTCTGGGTAGTTTCCAACTTTAGGTGGAGAACCGCTCCTATAAGGAGCACCCTACAACCCTAGCGACACACTGAATCTACTCATCTCAAATGTCTGTTTTTCTAGCAAAGTTTTTAGGACTAAGATTAGCACAGTGCTATCCATGCCGAGCTAGAAACTGACAAAGTATTTTGCCATTTTTAGAGCAAAGATTTTAAGCATAAGATCAGTTAGTGCCATCCATGCCAAGCTGAAAAATTACAAAAGTCTTTTACCACTCCAGGCACAGTATTACAGCTTTGGAAAAACAATACCAAGAGCTCATAACAAGAGCAAAACCGGTGTCAGGGGTTACTATTATTCATTCCAGATTGGCTTGGATGGTATTTTACTTATCCAAAGCTGTAATACTGTACCCGGAGTGGTAAAAGGCTTTTATAATTTTTCAGTTCTATATGGATGGCACTATCTGATCCTATGCTTATAGATTTTGAAGTAAAAATGGCAAAATTAGCATACAGTGGAGTGCTTTAGAATGGAGTGGTGTAGACTGGAGCAGCGTACAGTGCAGTGTGATAAAGTGGAATACCATATAGGGGAGTCGCGTTCAAAGGAATAGTGTTAAATGGAATAGTGTAGAATGGAGTGTCTTAGAGTGGTTTGGTGTATATCTGAGTGGCGTACAGTATAGTGCAATATAGTGGAATAGCTAGAGTGCTGTGGCGTACAGTGGACTAGCGTATAGTTGAGTAGCATACAGTGGACTGGCACAGACGGATTGGCATCCAGTGTAGTGCGTCCAGTGGAGTTGTGAACAGTGGAGCAGAAAATACTGCAGTGGCGGACAGTGGAGTGGGGTAGAATGGAATAGCATAAAGTGAAGTGCCGCAGAGTGGAGTATCATCCAAGGAAATAGAGTAGAATGGAATTGCATCACTGGAGTGGCATACAGTGGAGGAGTGTGCAGTGGAGTGCCATGCAGAGAAGTAGGGTAGAGTGGAGTGTCATAGAGTGCAGTGACATACAGTGGAATAGCGTAGAGAGGAGTGGTGTAGAGTGAAATAGCATTTAGTGGAGTCGCATATAGTGGAGTTGCGTACAGTGGAATGTTGTACACTGTGGTGGCATACAGTGGGGTAGAATAGATTTGAGTGGTGTATAGCGGAGTGCCATTCAGCGTAGTGGGTTATGTATGTACTAGAAAGTTTGGAGGACTGTAGATTTTGGTGTGCAGAGTAACGCCAGTCAGCAACTTACCCTGCATTGCGTTTCTGTACATGTACCAAGCAAAGCAGGGCGACGCATGGTGGGTTTGCAGAGTTTGGTAAATGTTACGTAATCATTGTGTTGCCCTTGCAACACTATGCTTAACGAAAAGGTAATACATGGAATCCAAAATTTGACCCCAAGTGATATATTGTGCCACGGTAAGGTAACGGTATACCGTAGTACATAGCGGTAACAAGGCAGTGTATAATTGGCTAATGTCTGCCTTTACAAATTTAAAAGGCAACCATAATCCTTTTAGTAAACTTTTGGATTATTGTGCCTCAGGACCTTAAACATAGGTAAGTAGTAGGTGTTATTGTTGTTCCCAACCTATTACCATTTTTTTTTTTAAGTGGAAAAAGGTGTTTATTTAACCAGATGACACAGTACAGCAGTAATTTTAAGGTATTACCATGGTAATGCGTAGACTTTTTTTGACATAATAAAATATGTAAAAAATTGTAGACACTTTATACACTATATTTGTGAAATATTGTGTATTACAGTGTTTTTTCAATTTTTTTACAGATCTATTTTTTTTAAGGTACACCAGTACTACCTTTCTAGTACCTAGGTAGTACCCCGGTACTGCGTAATATTTCCCTACCTATTACCACTTAAAGTAGGTGGTAATAGGTAGAGAAAACATATCAAAACCAATCGCGGCCGGCATGGTTCGCGGGTGGGGGGGGCATGCTGGGAGGGGGGGTTTGCGCTGGGAGGTAGCGCAAGTGGGGTTTAATTTTATGTTTAAAATGCTTTATTAAATTGAAATACAAGGTATAAAGAACAAAATATCATACAACAGCAGAGGTCAAAGGATAACATATTCAGAAAAATTTTGAGTAGTAAGAGGGACCAAATTACAATGATAGAAGTATAAAATGATAACAAAATGTACTAACAAAGCTAATACCTAGACAAATGCAATTTTCAGATTTTTATAGAAGAGGAAAAGAAAGGGAAAAAAGAGGAAAGAAGGAAAGAGAAATGGAGAAGAAGAAACAGCAGCAAGTAATCATATAAAAAAAAAAAAAAAGGAAAATATAACAATACGAAAGAATTAGAACATAATCTAGTTAAAACAGTTCCTAACAATATAAGTAAAAAGAAAATCAAACATGTGACCTGGTAAGAAAAGTAGTAAGTGGTGACCAAAGAATGCCCTTTTTAATCAATAGGGGTGTAGAAGTAGCAAATGCACGATCCAGTCTGTGGTGATGACATAGCAGATTCCACCAGGCTTGATATGACATTTTTGAAGTGTCCTTCCAATTGGTGGTGATAATCTGAAAAGTAATGGCTATAAACAAATCAATGAATTTACCAACGTTTCTCTGAGCGTCCCAAATAGGAGAAGAGCCGCCCAGAAAAACGTGAACAACCTCAAAAGGAGCATTAGTAGATAGAATCTCATTCAACTTCCTCCAGATGAGAGACCAAAAAGTCTTAACCATGGGACAGAGAAAGAACATATGAAAAAAATTGCTGGTAGTGTGAGGACAGGACCAACATTTTGGAGTATCCAATAATTTGAACTTATGCAGTTCTGTGGGAGTGAGGAAAAGCCTATTGTAAAAATAATAGAGGGTCTGCGTGGTACTTGCAGAGCGTGAGGAGGTGTGAATCTTTGTCCAAATAGAATTCCAAGTGGAAAGTGAAAATTCTTGTGCAAGATTTTCTTCCCATAATAGTTCAACACTGGATTTGGTCCTAGGAACTAGTGAATGGGACAACAACTTGTATATGTGTGAGGCCTTAGATTGAATAGTAAAGTCCAGGGAGAGAGAGGGTGGCTGAGCATTTGTGGTAGAGGGAGAGTGTTGGGATTGGATATGGGCAAGGACTGATAGGAGGGTAGAATAATGAGAAGAATGGGAAGGAGATACGTCGTATTTATGTTTAACCTCCACGAAATTTATGAAAGATCCATCGCACATGAGGTGCTCGAATATAAAAATGCCTTTATCGATCCATTCTTTTAAGAACAGGGCTCGATTATTAATCTTTAAGTATTTGTTGTACCAAATAGGAGTAAGTAAAAAAGTATCAGAATGGGGAGGATGAATTTTAAGCAAGGAATTTACAACTGAAATAGAGTGTGTGAGAATAGGCGATATAAAACGTCTGGGAGGTTGAGATAAACGAGTAATCACAGGAAAGGAGAATGGGGCATATTGAGATTGTTCCAGTGAACTCCAAGCCGTGAGAGGTGTATGTGAAGAATCAGAGAGAAAAGTCCAGACCTGTTTAAGGGTGAATGCAGAGTGATAACGTCTAATATTAGGAAAATTTACCCCTCCTAAATCTTTAGGTGTTGAAGTCGAGCAAGGGAGATCCTAGGTTTACGATTATTCCAAAGGAATTTGGTCAGGGAACGGTTAATGAGATTAAAAAAGGAGAGTGGGAGAGTAACTGGGAGCATGGAAAGATAACAATTAATAATCGGAAGTAACATCATTTTAATCGTAGCCAGTCTGCCCCACCAAGACAAAAAAAGTGGAGACCAGCTATCAGTGAGAGCAGAGAGTTTTTTAAGGATATCAACAAGGTTGATTTTAATAGTTTCTTTAATGTTATTAGTGTAGAGGACACCAAGACATTTTATATTTTTAGGGCTCCATTTGAAACCAGTATCATGGAAAAAATGGGAGAAGCAATGTTTGTTTAGTGGCATGACCTCGGACTTATCAAGATTGAGTTTGTAACCAGAAATTAGAGAATATTCTTTTAAAATAGAAAAGAAGGTCGGCAAAGAAGTAGTGGGATTGGAGAGATATAATAAAATGTCGTCCGCGTAAGCAGTAAACTTAATTTCTGTGTGTTTGAACTGGAAACCTGTGTATTGGGGAGAGAGATGCAGTTTTTCCAAAAATGGTTCCAGAGCCAAAATGAATAAAAGGGGTGACAAGGGACATCCTTGTCTGGTTCCTCTGTGAAGTGGAAAATATTTGTATTGGCAACCATTGACCCAAATGGAAGTGGAAGGTGAAGAATAAAGCAATTGAATGTATCTGAGCACGGTAGGGCTAAAACCATGCCATTTGAGTGCTCCAAAAATAAATTCCCAATTAACCCTATAGAATGCTTTTTCAGCATCCAACGCGACTGCAGCAATCGGTGAGGCCACCTTGGAAGCCAAATGAATAATATTAAGGAGTGTGCGAGAATTATCTGTAATGGAACGCCCCTTAACAAATCCTGATTGGTATATGTTGACTAAATGTGGAATGGCCGAATTGATACGAAGAGCTAGTAACTTGGCAAAAATCTTACAATCAGTATTAATTAAAGAGATGGGTCGATAATTTTTAAACAAGGAAGGATCCTTATCCTTTTTAGGTAATAAACATAGCATAGCTTGAGTGAAAGAGCCGTGAGCGGAACCAGAAGCTAAGAAATGATTTATGAGGGACAACAAGTGAGGGACCAAGAATTGTTTAAACTGAAGAAAGAAACGTACAGTAAATCCGTCCGGACCGGGAGTTTTATCTTTAGGAAGGTGGAGAATGGCATTGATAAGATCTTGTTCTGAAATGGGATCATCTAGGGATGTGAGATCCGTTTGATTATCGGAGGATTTAGGAATGGACCAAAATAAAGAGTCAATTTGATCAGCAGAAGGGGTTGATTCAGGGGTATAAAGGGAGGAGTAATAATCAGTGAAACATTCAAGAATTTTGGTGTCTGTAATGTGTCTAGTTCCGTTACTGTCAGTGATAGCGGCGATCTTGGATTTTTGTTTTTTAATTTTAAGGTAAGTGGCTAGGGATTTGCCAGCTTTATTATGACCACCGTACATTTTTGCATTGAATTTAAGGAGGTTGTTCCATGCGGAATCCCAGGACTGTTTGTTATATTGCATTTTAGTTTGAATAAGAGTGGACAAAGTAGTGGCAGAATTCGTGGTAAAATATTCATGTTCTAGGGTCTTAATTTGTTTAAGGAGTAAACTGGTGGCTGAGAGTGCCTTCTTCTTTTTCCGGGAGACATAGCCTATGATAAACCCTCTAGCGGTGGCTTTAAAAGCGTCCCAAATAAGGTGGAATTGTGACACAGAGGAGAGAATATTATCGAAAAAATCCTGCATGAATTGTGAGAATTGTTGAACAAAGAGATTATCCAACAGAAGAGCATTATTGAAACGCCATCTGTATGCAGTAGACATGTGTGAGGGAAAATCCATATCCATGATAATAGGGGCGTGATCTGAGATAAGAATAGAACCAATTTCAATGTGCGTCATACATTGAAGAGATGATTGGGTAAGGAAAAGATAATCAATTCGTGAATGAGATTTGTGGACAGGGGAGAAAAAGAAAATTCCAAAACATCCGGGTGGGCAATTCTCCAAGCATCCAATAGCCCTCTAGAAGTAATTGCTCTGTGAAAAGACTTTTGCATTTTATTGGGGATAAATTTGGATTGGGACTTACGATCTAAAAAGGGGTCCATCAACTGATTGCAATCACCACCCAAAATCAAGTCCTTAGAGTCATGAGAAGAAAGAAGAGTGGAGAAATCATTCCAAAAAGTTAAATCAATACCATTGGGACCATACACATATGTTATATCTCATCTTTCACCCTTGTTATGCATACCAGGTCATTGTGTGTTCCACATTCTGATTCCACTAAGAATCCTTGATTAGAATGGTTTGTATCTGAAGGGTCAGTTGCACTGAGCCTTGATGATGATCAGACTGCTCTATGTTGCTGTGCTGCATTTGACAAATAAACTTTAATTAAATCATCCTGGACTTAATACTTTCTACAATTGGCGACGAGGATGGGATGAAGAATTTATCAATTACATGAAGGCTATTGACGGTAACAGTTATGGGTGATGGGCGATCCTAAACTATCAGAAGCTATTTCCACGGCCAAAGCTTTTGAACAGACAGGAAAATGGATGCATACTGTAAAGAATCTAAATAACAAATCTGATAAGTCTGAAGAAGTTTGTGCAGTCAAACGTTCTGATCAGGTGAAGAGTGACTTTTCTAACTCAAACTCTTCTAACTCGAATTCGTACACTTCTCACAATTCTAACTATAATAATTTTAGGAGATTTGATAAAAACGACAAGGGTTTTGTTTGTTACAGGTGTGGCAGCAAAACTCACTTGGCTTCATTCGAAGGGTGTCCAGCTATCAACAGAGAATGTAGAAAGTGTGGTAGGTTAGGACATTTTACTAATATGTGTAGAGATCAAAGGAGGTTTATTCCACAAAATAGAAGTAGGGTTTCGTGTACGTTAGAGAGACCTGGTGTTATGCCATATAATGGTGAACCTACTGATACCTCACAGAACAAGGGCTTTATTGTATCATTATTTGAACATGTTGCTAATGTGAAAAATTCAGAAGATATGCCTGTTAGGAGCCCTCCTATGTGTGTCGTCGAAGTTTCTGATGTAGATTTAAGTCTCATGGCTGATTCTGGATCCCCATGGACTATTATTTCTAAACAATATTTTTGGGAAAAACTTAGCTTGGTTTTTGATATAAATAAGATATTTCCACCTGATATAACACCAGAAAGCTATGATGGTTCTAGAATTGACATGGTGGGATATTTCAACACCATGCTACGTTTCAAAAGCAGAATTACGAGTATTAAGTTATATGTCTCTGTCAAAGGGATAAATGTGCTTGGTTGGAGGGATCAATGGAAGCTTGGTATAATTTTAAATCCAAGGTTAAAAGAGCCAGTCATTCTGGACGAAAGTGTGTGTCCTAATTACATTTCTTTTACAGGTTGTGAAGACATGGAAAGATTCATAAAAGACAGTGCTACGTGGTTGGCATAAAAGTATTAAGTATTAAGTATTAAGTATTTCCTCAATGGCTTAACGCTTAAGGCACATAAATGCAAAATGTTTAAGAAAACTGTTGAATATTTAGGTCACACTCTTACAGGTGATGGGGTTGTACCAAAAAAATCCAACGTTGATGGCATCATAAATGCTCCTGCTCCAATTAACAAGGAACAATTGTTGTCCTTTGCGGGCATGTGTGAGTATTATAGTAAGTTTGTGACTAATTTTGCCACGAAAATGGAGCCATTGAGGAAACTTTTAAGGCAAAAAGCTGTATTTGATTGGGGTAAAGAGCAAGAAGAAGCATTTACCACCATCAAAGAAGATATTGTGAATGCTCCCACTTTAAGACCTTTCTGTATGAACAAACACTGTATTATTACAGTGGATGCGAGTTTGTATGGCATAGGGGGTGTTTTGTCGCAGAAATGTGGCAATGAGGAATGGAACGTGTGTTTTGCTTCGAGAACTTTAAATGAGACAGAGAGAAGGTACGCTGTCATTGAAAAAGAGTTACTTGCATGTGTATGGGGAATTGAACACTATAGGAATTATATATGGGGTAGCAATTTCACATTAAGGACGGATCACAAACCTTTAGTTAATATACTTTCACCTGGTGGTGGATGGAATTCTACTGCAAGAATTGCAAGATTAACTTCAAGATTACAAGAATACTGTTTCAAAACTGAGTTTGTGCCTGGAAAAAAAAATGTTACTGCTGATTTTATGTCACGTCATCCGTGTGAGGTACACCTTTCTAAAAGGGGGATGATTCAGAAATTGTTACCACTATTCAGGATGTGGTTGTAGGGCGTTTTCAGAAATCTCAGAGGAGAAATGGAAATCCAGTGAAGAAGAAGATTCATTATGGCAAACTGTTAAGAAATACATTTTGGAGGGTTGGCCAAGGAAAAAGGATATCAGTGAAGAACTTATGCCCATGTTTAATGTTGCAGAGGAGTTAGAATTAGAAGGAGACATTGTTTACAAAAATGGTAAGTGTGTGCCACCGTGTGGTGTGCGTGATTTAATTCTTAAATTAGCTCATAATTCTCACCCAGGAATGTCTGCTATGAAACGTTTAATAAGATCTTATTTTTGGTGGCCAGGGATGGATCGCATGGCGGATCGCACAGTGAGAGAATGCGATGTATGTATTTCCAGTGAAAAGATGCTTAAACTTAATATTCCTCCTCTTAAGAATACAGAATGGCCAGAAGAACCTTGGAAGAAATTGGCCTTTGATATTTCTGGCCCATTTATGAATCTTCCATCTGATTCACGATATGCTTTAGTTTTAGTCGATTACCATTCAAAATGGCCAGAAGTCAAGTTGGTTTCAGTCTCTACCACTGATAGAGTTTTGGAATTTTTCAAAGAAATTTTTGCAAGGGAAGGTTGTCCCTCAACCATTGTGACAGACAATGGGGTACAACTTGTTTCAACAGATATGGAAGAATATCTTAAATGTCACAACATAAGACATGTTACCACATCTCTCTATGCTCCACATGAAAATGGTCAAGTGGAACGCTTCAACCGGGTGTTGAAGGGTTACATTTCTGATGTTGTGAAACAGAGAGGTGATTGGAGAAATTTATTGAGGGAAAGATTATGGATGTATAGAATTACTCCACATACCATAACAGAAGTTAGTCCTTTCCGCCTTTTGAAGGGCAGGGATCCTGCTTCAAATATATGCCCATGGTGGTTTAAAGAGAAGTGCAAGAAAAATATATGGAATGACCACAATCTGCTCAATACTGGTGAAAGAGTTAAAGAAAAACAAACTAGGCACAAAGTGTGGTATGATAAAAGGTGGAATACCAAGGAGCATGATTTTAGAGTTGGAGACTGGGTGAGAGTTAGGAATCCAGGTTTTATTGGTAAGTGTATGAGCAGGTTTGGTAAACCCATAAAGATCACTAAGACTTTTAGGAATAGTCTTATCACTCAAGATGGGAAGTTATGGAATGTCAGACGGGTTGCTAAGTGTCCGGAGAGTTGTAGGACCACAACTGAATCAAAAAAATTAGCAATTCTGATCTTAGTTCAAATTTGGGAATGCGTACCACCTCACATCATGTACCACAAAATGTCACTGATTCTATGTTTTCTCACAATGACTCTGTTTCTTCTAGAGTTAAGGATTCTAGTCGCTCAAGATGTTTACCGGTGAAATTATTAGATTTTGTAAGATAATAGACATTGGCTTCCCTCTTTCTTTTGTTCCATGTTACTATTCTTTCTTTTTCACATAAGGGAGATATGTTATATCTCATCTTTCACCCTTGTTATGCATACCAGGTCATTGTGTGTTCCACATTCTGATTCCACTAAGAATCCTTGATTAGAATGGTTTGTATCTGAAGGGTCAGTTGCACTGAGCCTTGATGATGATCAGACTGCTCTATGTTGCTGTGCTGCATTTGACAAATAAACTTTAATTAAATCATCCTGGACTTAATACTTTCTACAATATTACAAAAAGAAAGTGGAGTATTATTAACATTAACATTCAAAAAGAGCCATCTACCATTATTGTCTTTGACCTCATGTTGTAGACAAACAGATAAAGATTTGTGGAACAGGATTATTACACCATTTTTGTTGTTAACTGCAGGGGAGCAAAAACATCACCCACCCATTGTTTACGTAAAGAAGATAAATCCTGTTCTTTAAGATGCATTTCTTGCAGTAACTCTACTTGACATTTCAATTTAGTGAGATGAGACAAAACACGCTGTTTTTTAATTGGATTACAAATTCCTTTAACATTCCAAGAAATTATGCGTAAACCAGTCATTAAAAAAGCTTATTGCAAGGTAAGTAAAACAGGATATGAAAAGCTAAGAGGAAGAAAATAAAAAAAGAAAAGCAGGATAATGGTGAGAAGAGCAAACGTCGAATGAGAAAGGATATGAAAAGGAGAGGAAGAAAAGCAGACCAATAGTGAATAAAAAAGGGAACTGAGAATGAGACAAGAGAAAGAAAAAGCAAGACTGAAGGAACCAGATAAATATATCGGAGAAAGAGGAATAAAGAACAAAAAAGCGGAAGAGATAGAATACCAGAAAAAAGCTGCAACAAAGTATAGAGCGAAAGATATAGAAGGAAGGGAAGGAAAGGAGGAGAAGAGAAGGAGTGGGGAAGGAGAACACGATCTCCTCGGAGCGATAGACAAAGAGGAGATGACAGGAAGCCAGAAGACTTCAGTCACAATGACTAAA
The DNA here is from genome assembly GCA_963921515.1 of Calotriton arnoldi. Lineage (NCBI taxonomy): Eukaryota > Metazoa > Chordata > Amphibia > Caudata > Salamandridae > Calotriton > Calotriton arnoldi. The sequence goes on along the minus strand of CAWUFW010000215.1, from coordinate 2,724,195 downwards.
AAAAGAAGAGCATTGAAGTAGGTGGGGGGGGGGGGCGAGGAGTATAGAGGCAACCCCAAGAGGGACACCGAGAAGAATAAATATAATAACCACAAAAATATTCCAAAAACTGTAAATATAAATGAAAACATACAGAAGATAAGGGAACTTACCGAACAATGAAGGGGGTAACACAACAAATGGAGTCTTACAGAACAAAATAAATGAACAGTAGGGACACGCAACAGCACCACCCGACAAGACACGGGGGGGAGCCTGTGAAGAAAAAATAGAAAGTATAAGAAAACAATACAAGTTGTACTCAATTCCACAACCTCTTGTCAGGATCTCACCTGTATTTCCACAGGAACGCCATGAAACTGAAGAATGGTCCGCAACGCCCCTAAACCACCTATCAAGCCCACTTTATAAGTAAGCAATAAAAGGTGATCCGGGGAAGAAGTGAAACAAAACAAGGAAAGGAGGGGAAAACAATCCTTCGTCACTATCCAGCAGCGGCAGGAATGCGTCAAGTGAAACAAAAAGCTGTGAATAAGAGGGAAGACACATTAGACTACAATAAAGCACACCTTCTTTTCTACTCTTTGTGTAAGGTCTGTTTTTACCTAAAACATCCCTTCTTCTATCACAGGAAGTAGAGAAGTGTCGTGGTGCCCCAACATCTATGTACTGCTGCAAAGGTAAAACAGTTTTATAATACACGAGAGTATCATCAGAGATTATAATTGTAAGTAAGAGCACCCTGCCCACCTTTTTAATAGACCTTATTCAATCTAAGCTTCTTGTGGAAATAAGTATTTGAACATAACTGTTGTTTTCCCCTTTTCTGAGAATCTCTCTAATGCTTCCTTTGAGGACTAACGGGACCTTTGAGAGAGGGAGCAGCTCTAGGAGAGTTCCGGTCCCCACATCAGGTAAGAGAGAGGAATATAAACAAAACAACAAAAAAAGATGGAAAGTAAATGGCAGCGCTTCGGCGCTGTTACCGTAACCACGGTGAGAGTGGGTTTTAAAAGTCCGTCTTTCTTGTCTCCTTGCAGGGTTTCCAGGATCCAGACAGAAGAGCAGGTGAAGATTGAAACCCTGGAAGAAAGGGAATCCAGAATCAAGGCGGGGAAGGAGCAGGTAAGAGAATCGAGCTCCTTTGTAGTGCAGGTGAATGCAGGAGCAAAGCAGGAGCGGAGTCAGAGGAGACGCGAGCCGCCGGAATCGACAAACGCGACGCGGAAGTGAGGGAGCGCGACGCACCGGAAGAGGAGTGGGCGTGTACACAAGAGCTGGAAAGAACAGACGCGAAGCGCGGTCGCACGGAAGGAGCCGGTATTTACGCTGCCTGCGCATGCGCGTCTACCAGCTCGCAGCCATGATTGTAGTTCAGGGGTCCCGGACCGGCAGGCGTGACAGTACACCCCCCCCCCCCCACAGCACCCCCTACCGGTTTGGGTTTGTCGGGATGCAGTCTATGAAAAGCTCGCAATAAGCGAGGGGCGTGTACCTGACTAGCAGGTTCCCATGTGCGTTCTTCGACCCCATATCCTTTCCAATGTATAAGATACTGGAGTCTGCTTCTCACCCTCCGGGAATCGATGATAGCTTCAACTTCGTATTCAGGTTCGTCATTCACTATGACCGGACCACGAGCAGCAGGAATTTGTGTCCCTGGGATCACAGGTTTCAAGAGGGACACATGGAAAACCGGGTGACACTTTAAGGAGTCAGGCAGGTCCAGCTTCATTGCCACTGGGTTTATTACCTTACAGATCTTATAGGGCCCTATGTACTTAGGTTTAAATTTACAAGACCCTCTCAGTGTTAGGTTCTTTGATGTTAGCCACACCTTGTCCCCTTGCTTGTAAGCTGGTTCTACGCTTCTCTGAGCATCCGCCCCTTTCTTATAGCTAGCTTTGGCCTTGTCAAGGTTTACTAGTGTGGACTTGTGAATACCCTGTATATTCTGCACCATATCAACCGCTGCCGGTATGGAACAGGAAGAAAGCCGGGGAACAGGTAGGAGTCTGGGATGATACCCGTATGTGCAATAAAAGGGTGTGTGTGTCGTAGAAAAGTGATAGCTATTTTCGTGAACAAATCCACTACCACCAGGAGGGTAGTGTTTCCTTTCTTTGTGCGTGGCAATTCTACTATGAAGTCGAGGGAGACTGTATGCCAGGGACAAGGGGGGGTAGGTAATGGTTGTAAGAGTCCTGCCGGTCTTTGATGAGAGGCTTTCCCCTGAGCACATACATGACATGTTTGAATAAACTGTTTTGTGTCCATTCCCATAGTTGGCCACCAAAAAAACCTCTTTAAGAAATCCATGGTTTTCTTGTATCCAGGATGCCCAGCGAGAGAGTGTGTTACACCATTCTAAGGCCTGTAATCTCAGGTTTTGAGAGGGGAGTACTAACCCGCCTTGTACATAAGCCAATTCATGCTCTATGGTAACCTCCTGTGTACTCACTGCTTCTTCCATAACTGGGGATTTCTGTGCTTCTTGGACCTGCTTTACAAAATCTCCATCAGAACACAGAACTCCTATTATCCGATCTCGGGGGATGATAGAGGGTGGTTCTTTTAAGACTGGTATAGGTTCGTAACCTAAACGAGATAGAGCGTCTGCTTTACCATTTTTTTTTCCTGCCTGAAATTGTATAACAAAGTCATAGTCACTAAAAAACTGAGTCCACCTCAACTGCCTCATGGATAATGCTCTCGCAGAGTTCAGGAATTGCAAATTGCGATGATCTGTTAGAACTGTGATAGTGTGATTTGCACCCAATAGGTACTGCCTCCACTCTTCAAAGACCTTTTTTATGGCTAGTAGTTCTTTGTCCCCTATGGAATAGTTAATCTCCGCAGACGTCAGCTTTCTGGAGTAATACGCCACTGGGTGAAGGACTCCTGTGGAGCGTTCTACTTGAGACAGAACCCCCCCAACTGCCACTTGGGACGCATCTGCCTCAACCATGTAGGGGCTAGAGGGGTCGGGATGACTTAGAATCGGGGCCTGTGTGAATGCTTTCTTTAGTCTGTTAAACGCTTCTTCTGCTTCAAGCGTCCAGTGAAAGACCTTCCCTTTTCTTAGTAACTTGGTGATAGGAGAAGCGAGGTCGGAGAAATTACATATAAATCGCCTATAAAAGTTGGCGAAGCCAAGAAAACTCTGTGTCTCTTTCACTGTCTGTGGGGCCTGCCAACGATGGATTGCTTCTACCTTGTGTGGATCAATGCTTAGTCCCTGTGGAGAAATAATGAAACCCAGGAAGCCAACTTGTTGTACATGGAACTGGCATTTCTCCAATTTACAATACAGATGGTTCTCCTGTAATCTTTCTAAAACTCTCTTTACGTGTATCTTGTGTTCATGCAAGGATGGGGAAAATATCAAGAGGTCGTCTATATAGGCTATGACATATTTATCAAGCATGTCTTTCAAAACCTCATTAATAAAAAACTGAAAAGCCGAAGGGGCATTACAGAGCCCAAAAGGCATCACCAGGTACTCATATAACCCGTATTTGGTGCAGAAAGCCGTCTTCCATTCATCTCCCTCCTTGACGCGCACCAGATGGTAGGCACCCCGTAAATCTAGTTTGGTGAACACACGTGCATGCTTAATCTGATCAAGGAGGGAGGAGATCAACGGCAACGGGTATCTGTTCTTAACGGTGATTGCATTAAGGGCTCTGTAATCTATACAGCATCTAAGGCCCCCTTCCCTCTTAGGTATAAAAAAAAGAGAGGATGATGCAGGGGATCTAGAAGGACGAATAAAGCCAATTCTCAACATTTCATCCAAGTAGTCACGCAGATATACATTCTCTTTTTCTGTTAAAGAATACACTCTACTGCAGGGTATGCGAGCACCAGGCTGCAGATCAATCCTGCAGTCGTAGACTCGATGCGGAGGAAGACTTGTGGCCTGCTCTGCGTCAAACACTGCTTTGTAATCTTGATAAACTGTAGGTAGTGTGCTGTCGTCAGTACTGGCTAAAGAAACAATGCTCATCGGGCTTTCTGCAGCAGGAATAACATGGTCTCTACAAGAGTCATGATTGAAGGTGATAGACATAGCCTTCCAGTCGATTAAAGGTCCATGCCGGCTTAGCCATGGTATCCCTAAAATGGCGGGGAATTGAGGAGAGTGTATGAGATCAAAAGCTATGTTTTCATGATGTTTCTGCTCAATAACCAAGAACAGCTCAATGGTGGAATGTGTAATGGGCCCTGAATTTAGCATACTACCATCGATAGTCGTGACCTCTTCCCTATTTGGCTTAGATACCTGGGGTATTTTCCACTTTCGCGCCCACTGGGCGTCCATAAAATTCCCTGAAGCACCAGAATCTATCATTACCTGCACCTCCACCGCATGCTGTTCCCATACTATGCGAGAGGTAAGCAGGAAATGACGAGACTGGCTTAACGGTATGTCTAGGGATGAGACAATCACTCCTGAACTACCCGAAGTCTCTGTCTCGGAAGACTTCAGGCTTGCTAGTTTTCCGAACGTCTTTGTTTCGGTTTGACGGGACACTCCCTAAGAAAATGGCCCTGCTTACCACATTATAGGCATAATCGTTTTTCACGCCTTCTTTGTCTCTCTTTGTCGGAGAGAGGACCTCTTATACTCCCTATTTGCATGGGCTCAGGTTCCTCTACCGTCTTTTCGGGCTCAGGTTTCCTTTCGCGATAAGACACCCATCTGGCCTCTGACCTACCCCTCTCTCTTTTCCTTTCACTGATTCGGTGGTCCAACTTAACTACCAAATCAATAAGAGCAGTGCAAGATTCGGGAGGGTCTACCACCTGGGCAACGGCATCCTTTAGATCGTCCCTTAGCCCCTTGTAAAACAAAGCACTACGCTTTTCTTCGGGCCACCCTGCTTCAGCTACTAGTCTATGAAATGTGGATATGTAAGTCGTTAAGTCCTTGGTGCCTTGTTTCAGGGTCAGTAGTTCAGTATCAGCTGAGTGAGTGAACGTGTGCCTATCAAACAGCTTTCTGAGTTCCTGTTTGAAAGCGTTATAGTTCTGTAACAAAGGATCGTTCCTTTCTATGAATGGTATTGTCCAATTAGCCGCAGACCCCCCAAGATATATGACAAAGGCCACCTTTGCTTGGTCAGTAGGGAAGCAGTTGGCCTTACACATGAAATGAAGCTGGAACTGGCGAATGAAAGCTGCGAATCTAGTGGTATCCCCTAAAAATCGTTCCGGGGGAGCCAAAGGAATGGACTGAGGGGCTGTCACCTGTATCACGGGATTATGGACGCTAGTACTCGGTGTCTCTCGCCTGGTTTCAGGTCTTCGTTCTTGCTGTAACTCATCCAACCTAGTGGATAGGGCTTGAGTTTCAGCCTGCAAACTCCCCAACATGTGGGCTAAATCAGCCAATGTCACTTGACTGAGTTCCATGGCATTCGGGTAGAAAGAAAGGCTATTCTTTTAAAAGGCTTCGCGTTCTGTCAGGATCTCACCTGTATTTCCACAGGAACGCCATGAAACTGAAGAATGGTCCGCAACGTCCCTAAACCACCTATCAAGCCCACTTTATAAGTAAGCAATAAAAGGTGATCCGGGGAAGAAGGGAAACAAAACAAGGAAAGGAGGGGAAAACAATCCTTCGTCACTATCCAGCAGCGGCAGGAATGCGTCAAGTGAAACAAAAAGCTGTGAATAAGAGGGAATACACATTAGACTACAACAAAGCACACCTTCTTTTCTACTCTTTGTGTAAGGTCTGTTTTTACCTAAAACATCCCTTCTTCTATCACAGGAAGTAGAGAAGTGTTGTGATGCCCCAAAATCTATGTACTGCTGCAAAGGTAAAACAGTTTTATAATACACGAGAGTATCATCAGAGATTATAATTGTAAGTAAGAGCACTCTGCCCACCTTTTTAATAGACCTTATTTCAATCTAAGCTTCTTGTGGAAATAAGTATTTGAACATAACTATTGTTTTCCCCTTTTCTGAGAATCTCTCTAATGCTTCCTTTGAGGACTAACGGGACCTTTGAGAGAGGGAGCAGCTCTAGGAGAGTTCCGGTCCCCACATCAGGTAAGCGAGAGGAATATAAACAAAACAACAAAAAAATGATGGAAAGTAAATGGCAGCGCTTCGGCGCTGTTATCGTAACCACGGTGAGAGTGGGTTTTAAAAGTCCGTCTTTCTTGTCTCCTTGCAGGGTTTCCAGGATCCAGACAGAAGAGCCGGTGAAGATTGAATCCCTGGAAGAAAGGGAATCCAGAATCCAGGCGGGGTAGGAGCAGGTAAGAGAATCGAGCTCCTTGCAGGTGAATGCAGGAGCCAAGCAGGAGCAGAGTCAGAGGAGACGCGAGCCGCCGGAATCGACAGACGCGACGCGGAAGTGAGGGAGCGCGACGCACCGGAAGAGGAGTGGGCGTGTACACGAGAGCTGGAAAGAACAGACGCGGAGCGCGGTCGCACGGAATGTGCCGGTATTTATGCTGCCTGCGCATGCGCGTCTACCAGCTCGCAGCCATGATTGTAGTTCAGGGGCCCCCAGACCGGCAGGCGGCAGGCGTGACACCTCTGCCCCGAGAATATGAATACGTTTTCCGAGGGCAATCTGCATAAATAACATGAAAGAAACATGCATGAAACAGGCAATATTGAATGCTCAATGAAGCATACAAAACAGAGCAAATGAACAGTACAAGGGCAAGCGGCAACATCCAACATAACTCAGAGAGAAAGCCTATGGATTATAAACATAAAAGAGAACAGTTACGTTTTGCTCAGTTCCATGGCATCCTCCCTGTTAGTATGAATACATTTCTTAAGAGCAGCCGGATCATCAAAGGAGTAGGTTCTGTCCTTGTAGGTCACCTTGAAGAAACATGGGTGAATCAAGCCGTAGCGAGCAGTCATGGAGCGCAGTGATGGTCTAAGGTCGAGAAACTCCTTGCGACGGTTAGTGGTGAGTTTAGAGACATCCTGACTGAAAAAGATTTCATGACCAGATCTGTTTGTGTTGTCTTGCTGCGTTGAGAATCGCCATAAGATCAGAATATAAGAGGAAATAGGCAATAATTCCTCTTGGTTTGCTAGAGGAGGCAGAATGATGGGGGCCAATCCTGTGGGCCCGTTGAATATTAAGATCCGTAGATTTCGGCAAGCCGACGATCTGAGGGATATGAATCTTCAAAAAGGAAATCATGTCTGAACCCTCAGAACCCTCCGGAACACCATAAACACGAAGGTTGTTGCGCCTATTTCGGTTTTCTAAATCCTCAGTGGTTTTCTTCAGCTGTTCCACCTCACGGGAAAGAGTGACCACCTTGGCAGCAACATCTTGCGCATCACTGATCCTTTGCTTGACATCCGAGAGCCTCAAGTCGAGACCAGACCATTTCTCTTCAATTCGTTGAAGTGTCACAGTGGTTTCTGACAAAAAAGGTCGAATATTGCGAAGTTCCTCCATAATATCCTCCAAGGTCAGCGGGAGAGGTGATTTCGTCGGAGAAGACAGGTCTTTCTTGACACGTTTATTTGCATTGCCAGAGTCTTTTCGACCAGACACAGTAGAACCAGATGCTCCCAAAGACTTATTAGAAGAAGAGGAATCCATGTTATAGAAGTGAAGGACAACAGGATCCAAAAAGAAGAAAGTTAACAATTCTCAGACGTGATAAAGTTCGTAACTGCCAAACACAATGACTGAAACTGCACTGAACAGACAATTGAGAGTCTGATCAAAAGTTAGTCGCAAAAATAAGCAGAAGAGCGTTAGGGTGGGTCAAAAACATATATGTTAAGTTGCCGTTATCATAGCATGCCTGCCCTCAAGCATTATGCAGCGTGACGTAATAGTCCATTATGCAGAGGGGGGTTGAACCATATTGGTGAATAGTTGCCAGATAAAACAGATTAGTAAAGAGCTGTGTACTGCAGACTCAAAAAAGAAAAGCGCGCATTTAGGCAAGGCTGTGAGAAAAATATGTCGACAGCCAGCGCACAAAATGGCGGCCGCAATATGCAGAGTTAGTGAGGCGAAGCGTCCATGAAGAAAAAGTAGTGAAATGGACCGTTTTCAGATCCAAAAACTTGCCTCAATGTGCCTCGCCACTTCTGATGCCAGAAAACATGCGTTTGGTGTGGTTCTGCTAACGGGAAAAGAACCCTTTTTTAACGAGCGGAGCTCGATGCCGCGGAGCGTCTCAAGGGGCGGCCATCTTGCGTCGCCGCGCGCCTAGGGGGGTTTAATTTAATAATAAGAAAAAATTAAATTAAACTTACTTTCCGCCAGCTGGGTCCCGTGTCTTCTCTCCTGCTATCCTGCCTCCAGCAGGAACAGGAAGCAGAAGCAGGCAGCCAGGCTCCCTCCCCTAAGCCAAACACTGCGCTGCAAGCAGCGTTGTGATTGGTTGGGTTGCCGCCCAGCCAGTGGCTTATGGGGAGGCCATATTCTCCATGCATTGCAGCCTGCATGGAGTAGGGAGTAGGGCTGAGTGCGCATGACTAGTTTGGGTGGCCCCAGGGGGCTGACCAAACAGTCTTTGCGCACTCGGGAGTGGGCAGGCACACCACTCCTCCCCTGCCTTGCTCGCAGAGCAGCCCCGCCCGCAACCAAACATAAAATGTTAAGAACTGAAAGTTATTACCATTTTATGTTTCTGCTTCTCGCACTGAGAGAAAGCAGTGGGGCGACGCTCCTCCGCCCTAGTGGAAGAGCCGCCCCTGATCAAAACCTAATATTTACTTATATTTAGTGTCCTAACCTACAACACCGGCAAAGTGTCCTTAAAACAAAATGACTGCCTGCAATTTTTGTAAAGACAGTCATTATCCAATCAGATAATGACTTGTCATCACTATGTACCACAGTACTACCTCGAAACTAACATGCTATCAGATATCACTAAATTTAAAATGCTTATAACTCTAAAAATACCCTTTTTAGTCGCAACCACAAAAAAATCATCTGCACACCAACACATTTTCATCAAAATCCGACTGACCGGGTTTGAGCCACGTGAAATCCAAAAGTCTATGTAAAATGCAAATCGAGTCCAAGAGTGTTTTGGGGCCCTCATTTTTTCTTTCCATCCACTTGACCAAACGCCGCCAAACTTTCAACCCTACGTAACGGGTGCAATAGATCTGCTAAGTTTTGTGAAGATTCGTCAAACAGGTGCAAATTATTAAGGGACAAAATCTGAAGAATTCCTATCTCTGGGTAGCCCTAACTATTACTACCGTTTTATATATATATATATATATATATATATATATATATATATATATGCTTTCACAAACATTGCCCAGATATGAGGCCGCACTCCGTCACAGGTAGGTCACAAACCAATTTATTTCAGACACAGTCAACTTCCCATTCCGTAATTCTGTCCCCTGGCCTGACGCGTTTCAGGGAATCCTTTCCCTTTCTTCAGAGGCCAACGTGAGCAAACAAAAATTCCGTGCAACTGCACTGTCCCCTGCATGCTCTTTAAATGCGATTGGCCTCCGGTGTGCCCATCAATTAGTCCACTTCAACAATGCATGCTGGAACCTGTAGTTAATTCATGCACCCTTTCTCCCCTCCAGTGGGTTGAGTGCTCACGCTTCTTTACAGGGACCAATATAGCCCTCCATTGGGCAATCGAATAAGACCTTGACTGTCTCAATTAAACACCTGCTCCGCCGATCACAAAGGGAAATCTTTTCCCCCGCGCAGACCAAGTTCCTTTAAAAGCGGTGCGTCGCCTCCACGGTCTGGAACCGCCGTGTATACTTGCTTTCACAAACATTGCCCAGATATGAGGCCGCACTCCGTCACAGGTAGGTCACAAACCAATTTATTTCAGACACAGTCAACTTCCCATTCCGTAATTCTGTCCCCTGGCCTGACGCGTTTCAGGGAATCCTTTCCCTTTCTTCAGAGGCCAACGTGAGCAAACAAAAATTCTGTGCAACTGCACTGTCCCTGCATGCTCTTTAAATGCGATTGGCCTCCGGTGTGCCCATCAATTAGTCCACTTCAACAATGCATGCTGGAACCTGTAGTTAATTCATGCACCCTTTCTCCCTCCAGTGGGTTGAGTGCTCACGCTTCTTTACAGGGACCAATATAGCCCTCCATTGGGCATTCGAATAAGACCTTGACTGTCTCAATTAAACACCTGCTCCGCCGATCACAAAGGAAATCTTTTCCCCGCGCAGACTAAGTTCCTTTAAAAGTGGTGCGTCGCCTCCACGGCCTGGAACCGCCGTGTATACTTGCTTTCACAAACATTGCCCAGATATGAGGCCGCACTCCGTCACAGGTAGGTCACAAACCAATTTATTTCAGACACAGTCAACTTCCCATTCCGTAATTCTGTCCCCTGGCCTGACGCGTTTCAGGGAATCCTTTCCCTTTCTTCAGAGGCCAACGTGAGCAAACAAAAATTCCATGCAACTGCACTGTCCCCTGCATGCTCTTTAAATGCGATGGGCAATGTTTGTGAAAGCAAGTATACACGGCGGTTCCAGGCCGTGGAGGCGACGCACCGCTTTTAAAGGAACTTGGTCTGCGCGGGGGAAAAGATTTCCCTTTGTGATCGGCGGAGCAGGTGTTTAATTGAGACAGTCAAGGTCTTATTCGAATGCCCAATGGAGGGCTATATTGGTCCCTGTAAAGAAGCGTGAGCACTCAACCCACTGGAGGGGAGAAAGGGTGCATGAATTAACTACAGGTTCCAGCATGCATTGTTGAAGTGGACTAATTGATGGGCACACCGGAGGCCAATCGCATTTAAAGAGCATGCAGGGGACAGTGCAGTTGCACGGAATTTTTGTTTGCTCACGTTGGCCTCTGAAGAAAGGGAAAGGATTCCCTGAAACGCGTCAGGCCAGGGGATAGAATTACGGAATGGGAAGTTGACTGTGTCTGAAATAAATTGGTTTGTGACCTACCTGTAACGGAGTGCGGCCTCATATCTGGGCAATGTTTGTGAAAGCAAGTATACAAGGCGGTTCCAAGCCGTGGAGGCGACGCACCACTTTTAAAGGAACTTGGTCTGCTCGGGGGAAAAGATTTCCCTTTGTGATCGGCGGAGCAGGTGTTTAATTGAGACAGTCAAGGTCTTATTCGAATGCCCAATGGAGGGCTATATTGGTCCCTGTAAAGAAGCGTGAGCACTCAACCCACTGGAGGGGAGAAAGGGTGCATGAATTAACTACAGGTTCCAGCATGCATTGTTGAAGTGGACTAATTGATGGGCACACCGGAGGCCAATCGCATTTAAAGAGCATGCAGGGGACAGTGCAGTTGCACGGAATTTTTGTTTGCTCACTTTGGCCTCTGAAGAAAGGGAAAGGATTCCCTGAAACGCGTCAGGCCAGGGGACAGAATTACGGAATGGGAAGTTGACTGTGTCTGAAATAAATTGGTTTGTGACCTACCTGTGACGGAGTGCTTCCTCATATCTGGGCAATGTTTGTGAAAGCATATATATATATATATATATATATATATATATATATATATATATATATATATATATATATATACATATATGTATTTACTAAAAACAAAGGTTACAGGGACGTTTTAGTTAGGTTCAGAATTAACATGCACAAAACCATAGAAATTCAGCTTTCATAGTTGGAGTAATTTTAAGTAACTATAACTCGTGCCCTCAGTTAACTAAAACTCACGCCCATCCAACTCCGACCGCCTTCTTACAAAGAAGGTTGTCGGAGTTTAAACCGGCCAGTCAAGCCGACTGGCTTCCGACTGGCTCCTTGAGCCCGTCAGCCAGTCCGAAACCAATCATAATCCCTTACGGACTGCGTTTCCGCCGTCAGGATTATAATGTCAGTTTCCGACAGGCTTTCCATGTCGTGATTTCCAACATGGAAAGCCTGTCGGAAAGTGACTTTGGCGGACCCTAGCAGGGCCCCCATCTCTCTGCAGCCTACGGTTGTGGGCCGGAATCCCTGCACCATGTGGCAGGCACTGTGAGGTGCCTGCCACACAGTGCAGTGATTTACAGTAGCTCCCATTTCTCTATGGGACCTTGTGCTGCGGCCGGTTTCCGACCACCGCACAAGCTCCCATAGGGAAATTGGAGTTTGCGACCGCACCATGTACGCGAGGTCGGTAGGTCCCAAAACTGCAGAGATGTTGGTCAGAGGCATCTCCGACCGACATCATAATCGGACCCTAAGTGTTTTGCACACTTCTGTCATTGGGCTATACTTGGGCTATATTTAGGTGATATTTGTGCTACATTTGGGCTCTTTTTTTCTCTGTTGGTAATCTTGGCAGACTTATTTGTTATGAAGCCCCCTTTCTCATCATTTACTGCAGTTTCCTCAGTAGAAAATGCTTACAGTTTTCCACTTCAATTCCATCAAGATGGCATTCAGATGTGACTCACTTTTGGCATATATTCAGAATGTTAGCACTCTGGTTACTGATTAGAACACTGTAGTAAAGCTATGACAAAATTAACCCCTCCACTTTGTCCCTTTCTAAATTAAATGTTTAAGTTTTACCTGTTTGATTCAATCAAGATAGCTTCAGGTATGCCACACTCTGGGAGGCTGCAGTAGAACACAAGGGAATCAACTGAGAGACAGCTCCTGTTGGAAGTACATGTTTTACTAAGAATTTCAGACTTCATTCTCATATGACTGAGAAAGATAGTGCGATTTACAGAAAATATGCTCTCATTTTAAATTCTGGAGCACTTTCCATAACCTCTATGGGAAAATCATGAGGACACTGTTTTCTCTCAAACATGATTTATGAAATCCCAGCAGAAGTCTTGCTCACAGGGTAAAATCACCTTAGAACGTACCACAATTCCTAAAATTAGTATGGTAACATCAACAAAAGATTTATATTGTACCTAAAATCTGTTATCACCCTTTGTACGTTTTCCTTTTTGTGACCCTCAAAACCTGCCATTCACTCAGTGCTTAATTTGTAAAATATTAGGTGCCAGGGCTCTGACCAGAAGGCCAATGCAGCTTGCACCACCCATCTCCTTTGTTATTGCTGCCAAAACAACTACTAACCATCTCTCTCGCATGTAAATGCGACAGCTCAGATTGTTCCAGGTCCCCAAAGCTAAAGGAATGGCTGGGGAGGCAGGTATTAGCATTTTTTTTAATGTATATTGTTTTCCTAAACAACTGTTTTACTGCTCATCTCTAAAGTACATGAGCAGCGCCACCTTGTAGCAGACTGCCCTAAGTGTGGTGTTGACAATTATGTGCCGGTGCCGAGCACCGGAAACCAATTAAGTGCTGGTGCTCAGCACCGGAAAGCACCGGCTCAAATTAAGCACTGCATTCACTACAATGCATTACAATGGGGACCTTGCTTCAGAGTCCTGTAAGTGCTGCCACAGCATGTTGTCCATGTTGTGGCCAGACAACAAAAGGCGCAGAGGATCCATTTGGCCACTTTCCCACTTGCATATATTTTTAATTCATTTTCAGAACACAGGAATCAAGTCCCTGAGTCTTGTAATGGCTGCCAAAACATATTGTTCAGGTTGTCACCAACCAATCAGGATTGACTAGTCTCCTTTAAGTTGGCCAATCAGAGCATATCTGAGCACCAACTGTCCAGATATACAAATGTCTTTTTCCTTTAATATCTCAAAAGCTACTGAACGGATTTATACCAAATTACAAAAAGGGCTCTTTCTGGACCAAGAGCTACCTTTCTGCCATATTTGGTGTAATTCTGTTCAGTGGTTTGGGCTGTAGTCGTGACTAAAATCCCTATAGTAATTAACATGGGAAACACACTTTTTTTGACCCCCCCACCCTTTTTCTTGGGCCCCGCTTGACGGATCGACCCGAAACTTTCAATGCACAATGAGACCCACAGGCACACTTCTTTTGGACAATTTCGGGAAGATTCATCAACCGGCGCCAGAGATATAGGCAAGTCAAAAAACACTTTTCCTATGGAAACTAAGTCCTAACTATAACTAACTACTGGCGATCGCCAGTAGGTAATATATATATATATATATATATATATATATATATATATATATATATATATGTTCGTAAATGTATGCTTTTAAGATTTTCTCATAAAATCGAATAAAGCTAGTTCTGATTCTGATTCTATATATATCTGCCACTGGGTGATTATAGTTAGGTCAGCGTTTCCATAGGAAATGCTGGCTGCCACTGGGTGGTTATAGTTAGGTCAGCGTTTCCATAGGAAATGTTTTTTTGTTATGCTTATCATTTTGGCATTGTTTGATTAATGTTCACAAAACTTTCTATAAAAGTGATCTGTTTTGCCAAGTTTGTGCATGAAAAGATTTGGGGTGATCCGTCAAGTGGGGGCCGAGAAAAACATAAAAACCCCGTGTATTTTCCATAGACCTTTGTCAGAAGCGTTTTTGCAAAAACTGCTGAATGGAATTACACCAAATTTGGCAGGAGCTATGCACGGCAGGGAGTTGGCTTTACGTATGGTAATAAAATATTACTTTATGTAAAAAAAAGTTGAAATTCACTGAAAGAACAAAGGTTAAGTGACATTATAGTTTAGTTAGGAATTGTTATCATATTTTATTTTACATTAAAAAATAGCCTTAGAAATTCACTGAAAAAAACGTTCAACTCTTGTGTCAGGAGTGATGTAATATGTGAAGTCAAAAGCAGTGTATGGCAGGTGTGCAAGTTATAATTAGCAAAGCTAACTATAACTGCTGAATTTCTGTGTTTTTTTTAGTTCAAAACATTGTGGGCTTGATTATGATGCCGGTCGAACCAACTGTTCGACCACCATCTTTGAGGGCCCTTTATGATCACCGAGGCCAGGAAGTTTCCCCCCGCCGTATTACGATGCAACTGCTGCTATCACGGCAGTTGCATCTACAGCGGAGCACATATTCCCGAATATGTTGCTGCAAATGCGTGCAAAATCACAGAAAACGTGAATTGTACACACAGGCATGACATATGTGGGGATATGCATTGTGCACCATGTATACCATTGCTGGAGTGTGGCGGAATGTGCACAGTCCAGTCAGTGGGGATACATTCCGCATAAGGATTACCTGAATTCCAGCGCCCACAGTATCGTAGTCATCAGGATGCAGCTGCTCAGGTGTAGGGGGGACCTCGAGGAAGGGATCCACGGCAGAGACTGCTGGAAGGAAGCGGATTTGGGTGAGTATGCACTCCAAATCAATCGTTTATGTTGACTCGAGCAGTCGGTCGGACCGCCCCAGTTGGGTCATCGGAAACCCACATCATAATCCGGACAGCGGTTGGAGAGCCCTGTACTGCCCGATGGATGCTGTTTTTCTTCGACCGCAATCTCAGCGGTCGGAGAAACGCTGTTGGAGTCAGCAGTCTTTCAGCAGTCGGTTGGAGTATAGGATGCATGCATCGTAAACCGGCGGTCGGACCGTCCGCTTCCGATGAGACCGCGGCAGTCCGACTGCCTCTGACAGGACCACAGAAGTCGGTCTGACCGGCATCGTAATCAGGCCCTATGTTGGCACTGACATATTCACCTAATTATAACAGCACTTTAACTTTATTTTTTCAGTGACTATATATATATATATATATATATATATATATATATATATATATATATCTACTGGCGGTCGCCAGTAGATAGTTATAGTTAGGACCTATTTTCCATAGGAAATCCGCAACATTCTATTTGCAATAACGTTGGCGCCGGTTGACGAATCTTCGCGAAAGCTTCCAACTTGTTGGGGCGCTCCGGTCCGCTCCTGAAAGTCTCGGGGTGATTCGTCAGCGGGGCCGAGAAAAAGGGGGTCCCAAAACGTGTTTTCCCCATTCATTTTTCCATAGGAACCTTTAGTCGCAGCTACAGCTCCGAACTGCTGAACGGAATTACACCAAATTTGCCAAAAAGGTAGCCCTTGGTTCAGGGTCGTGCCTTTTGCTTAAATGGTGTAAATCCGTTCCGTAGTTCCTGAGAAAATAAAAAATAAAATCACATATATATCTATGGTAGCGTAGGGTCCGCGCACCCTCCCGATCACGAGCTGTATGCTAATTGCCTGTCAACACTCCAAATCAGGAAGTGTTGGCAGCCATCTTGTTCCTCGGTAGGGCCCTTGATGGCCCTGGGGACCGCCACCCCCCAGGGCTGGCTCCTGCAGTGTCCCGGGGTGCCTACCCCCGGGACACTGTAGTTTGCTAAGACAGGACTGGAGCCTCGCGGCTCCCGTCCTGTCATAGTAAACTGCTTTGGTTTTGGAAGAGAGAGCCTCTTCCAAAACCAGCAAATTGCTTTTCCACACGGGAGCTGCATCTTAGCAGCTCCCCATGTGGAAAGCAATGCCGGCTCCCGAGGGACGCGGGGAGCCGGCGGGACCGTGGGGGATTGGGGACCCCCCACGGTCCCCAATGGAGAGGGCCAGCCCCGGGGATGGGGTCCCCGGGCTACAAGGGCCACAAGGGCGCATGGGCCACGCGGCCCCTCCCCAAAATGAAATTTAAAAAAAAGAATAAAAAAAAAAAGGCCGGCCCGGGGGATGGGGTCCCCGGGCCATAAGTGGCCTGAGGAGGGGGCAACGCAGCCCCCTCCATAAGTTTTTGGGGGAAAAAAGGCCAAGCCCCGGGAATGGGGTCCCCGGGTCGATTAAGGCCTGGGGAGGGGGCCACGCGGCCCCCTTCCAAATTTTTCGTTTAAAAATATATATATTAGGGGCAGGCCCTGGGGATGGGGTCCCCAGGGCCAAAAATTAGAAAGAAGGGGGCCACACAGCCCCCTTCTTAAATTTTTTTTTAAATACCGGCTTCCGCCGGAGGCCACGCCCTCCTTAGAGCACTTCTGCAAACGCGCCCTGGCGCGTTTGCAGAAGGGGAACAAATTCCCTTGAATACTGGGGTCCCTGGGGCCAACTAGCCCACCAGGAACCTCCAGTATGCGCCAGGGGCTGCATTGCAGAGAGGTGTTCTGAGGCCACGCCCCTTTTTACACCTCTCTGCAACGCAGCTCTGTGGCGCTTAATGGAGGTAGCTGGTGGGCTAGTTGCACCCTAGGGACCCTCAGGATTCAAAGGGAGTTAATCCCCGACTTAAAACGCGCCATGGGGCGCGTTTGCACAGTGGTGAAGGGAGGGGGCGGGGCTTCAGGTGACATGTGTACAAACAGGCCCCGTGGCGCATTTTAACCCCTTGACCGCGATCGGAATTCCGCTCCTGTGCTGGACATTCCGATCGCGGGTGTGGTCGTGACGAGCTCAGCTCGTCATGCGCACAGCGCGACCGCGCAGCATGACGTGCTGAGCTCGTCATGAGCATCGAAGGGGTTAAGATGGGGAATTAAATCCCCTTCAATCTTGAGGGTCCCTGGGGGCCAACTACCCCACCAGGTACGTCCAGAAAGCACCACAGAGCTGCGTTGCAGAGAGGTGCAAAAAGGGGCGTGGCCTCTGAACACCTCTCTGCAATGCAGCTCTCTGGCGCAAACTGGAGGTATCTGGTGGGCTAGTTGGCCCCTAGGGACCCTCGGGATTGAGGAGGAATTAATTCTCCAACTTAAAACGCGCCACAGGGCGTGTTTGCAGACATGTCACCTCAGGCCCCACCCCCTTCCTTCACCATTGTGCAAATATTCCTCTAAAATCAGCCGAACTACGAATTCCGATTTACTCACCTGTTATCAGGAGAGACCTCAGTGCTGCATCTTTGAGCCCAGTACTGATCCTGAAAAGTAATTTTAACCGTACTTACCATTAACTTGAATTTCCTTCCATAGGCTAACATTGACTGGTTTCACTTGGAAATTCTTCTGTGTGGAGTTTTGGAACTTTATAATATTCCTCTAAACTCAGCCGAACTACGAATTCCGATTTACTCACCTGTTATCAGGAGAGACCTCAGTGCTGCATCTTTGAGCCCAGTACTGATCCTGAAAAGTAATTTTAACCGTACTTACCAGTAACTTGAATTTCCTTCCATAGGGTATCATTGCCTGCTTTTTGCTGAAAAAGTTTCTGTCGATTTTGAAACATACAAATATTCCTCTAAAATCAGCAGAACTACGAATTCCGATTTACTCACCTGTTATCAGGAGAGACCTCAGTGCTGCATCTTTGAGCCCAGTACTGATCCTGAAAAGTAATTCTAACTGTACTTACCAGTAACTTGAATTTCCTTCCATAGGCTAACATTGACTGGTTTCACTTGGAAATTCTTGTGTGTGGAGTTTTGGAACTTTATAATATTCCTCTAAAATCAGCCGAACTACTAATTCCGATTTACTCACCTGTTATCAGGAGAGAACCCAGTGCTGCATCTTTTAGCCCAGCACTGACCCTGAAAAGTAATTCTAACCGTACTTACCAGTAACTTGTATTTCCTTCCATAGGAATCCATTGTCTGGTTTTCAGCAGAAAAGTTTCAAAGTGTCGATTTTCACAAACTACAAATATTCCTTAAAAATCGCCTGTATGACTTAAACGCATTCTTTCAACTGTTTACAGGAGATGCACCAGTGCTGGATCCAGGATCCACCACTGAGTAAGAAAAAGTAACGATAACACTACTTACCTGCTAAGTGAATTTCCTCCCATAGGATAACATTGGTGATTCTATGTGAAAAAGTTTCTAAGTGTCAACTTTTAAAATACAATAATATTCCTTAAAAATCACTACTGTAACCAAAACGCTTTTACTCAACTGTTTACAGGAGATGTCCCAGGACTGAATCTAGGATCCAGTCCTGTGGTTAGAAAAGTAATCCATAAAGTAACTAATTGCATTTAACTAGAAATTCACATTGAGCTCAATGTTGCATTGTTTGAAATTGTGTTGCCCATTGCAACAACTGTAACTACTGTACTTAAAAGTCTATTGCCTATTTGCAAAGTATTTAAACTAAAGTAATTCATTCTGAGAAAGTATATTTTGTAATGTAATGTATAATGTAATTACAATGTAATTTAAAAAATAAAATATCTAAAAATAAATAGTTTAAAAAAATGTAGTAAATCAGTATCAAAAAAATAAATATAACAATTAATACATTTAAAAATTGTCATTTACAAAACCTTTGAAATTCACTGAAAAACCATAGGTTTCAGACATGTTATAGTTAGGAATTACCATTTAAAAAACCTTTGAAATTCACTGAAAAACCATAGGTTTCAGGCACGTTATAGTTAGAAATTAGCATTTAAAAACCTTACAAATTCACTGAAAAAACCATAGGTTTTAGGGACAGTTCTAGTTAGTTGGACATTGCACTCGTACAAAACCCGTGAAATTCCCCGTTATAGTTAGTTCAGCTAACTATAACTCGCGCCCTCGCAATGCACTGCTGATGACGTCACATATTACATCACTCATGACATGGTCAGTGACATCACTGATGACATCACTGATGACATCTCAAATGACATCACTGATGACATCATCCACGTGATAATCTGATGCACCTCCTCACACCCTAATATAACCTTTGATACACCCACTCTAAATTACAGACTGCCATTCGCAAAACCATAGACACTCCAACACCAATAACTACATACCCACTCACTTATTCTTAGGTCTACACACACATCCACTCACTCACCCGTACAGTCACTCATACTTACGGTCACTCAGTACAGGACTATCATATGCACTCATACTCTAGACACTCAAACACCGCCACTCATCCATAGAGGTACTCACACACCTAGTCAGTCATGCAAATAATTAAACACACTGCCATTTACTCACCTATACAGTTATACACACACCAGCTCACTTACTCATACAAATACTAGCACATTCTTACGCTCTTATACAATCACTGATACAAGCACACACTCATCCATACAGTCACTCTCACAATCACACACTCTCGCTTATAGCTATTTATATACTCCAACACACATATATACTGCCTTTCACATATGTAGTTACTCACACATGTACCACTGGGACATACATTCACTCACTAACACACTCTTACACACACTTACCCACCCATACAGTCTATCACAGATGCACTCTTGAAACCATCCACCCAGTGAATCACCCACTCACACATCTATGCACAGAGTCGCACACACCCCACCCACACAAACACTCAGGCACCCATACAGATACTCAGACAACCAATCAATAACTCACATAGACACTCATGTAGCTATTCACAAACCCATGCAGCCACTTACACAGCAACAGACAGACGGATACAGACATTCACCCAGTTTAGTCACTAACCCATGCATTCAGTAAGATACGTTTAATCACTCACTTATAGAGTTAGTCACGCACCTACTAAATCATCCATACAGACACTTATACATCCACTCATTCTTCAATACGCCTTTCCTTATATATATAAAAAATATTTAAACTTTACAGAAACACACAGTCACTGGATGATGTCATCAGTGATGTCATTTGAGATGTCATCAGTGATGTCATCAGTGATGTCACTGACCATGTCATGAGTGATGTAATATGTGACGTCATCAGCAGTGCATTGCGGGGTGCGAGTTATAGTTAGCTGAACTAACTATAACGGGGAATTTCACGGGTTTTGTACGAGTGCAATGTCCAACTAACTAGAACTGTCCCTAAAACCTATGGTTTTTTCAGTGAATTTGTAAGGTTTTTTAAATGCTAATTTCTAACTATAACGTGCCTGAAACCTATGGTTTTTTCAGTGAATTTCAAAGGTTTTTTAAATGCTAATTCCTAACTATAACATGTCTGAAACCTATGGTTTTTTTCAGTGAATATATATATATATATTACAGAGTGACTGTAGCCACTCTGTAGTTATAGTTAGGCATAGCCAGAGATAGTAATTCCCAAATGTTTTGTCCCTTAATAACCTTCCTCCCATTTGACGAATGCCCGTTAAACTTTGCAGACCTATTGCACCCATTAGTTTGGTGGAGGATTGAAAGTTTTACGACGTTTGGTCAAGGGGCTGCAAAGAAAAAAGGGGGCTCCCAAAACGCACTTAAAATGTAATGCATTTTACATGGACTTTTGTATTTCATGTAGCGCAAAAACGACAATCGGAATTGGATGAAAATCGGCAAAAGCCAAGATTTTGGTGTGCAGATGATACTTTTTGTAATTACATCTAAAAAGGGTAAGTATTTTCAGAGTTATTACCTTTTTCAACTTAGTGATATCTGTTGTTGCTGTAGTATCGCGATAGTACCGCGCTACATAGCAATGTGAAGGGATTACAGGATTTGTTAATAACAGGTTTTACAAGGTTCACAGCATCTCAGCTCCACGATATTAAGACACAACACCGCAAATACATGTCAACGGATGACACACATAATTCACATACCTCAGCCTCCAGGACATCCACCACACAGCAGCTCTCCGAGGCACAGCGGGCTTCCTACATTGACCACAACACAATGACATATAAAGGTAACTTTCTCCGTATTATTTCGTGGAACGTAAAAGGCCTGCTAGACAGGATCAAGCGGACCGCGGTCCTGGGACACGCCCTAAGACATGCCCCCGACATTCTCATGCTCCAGGAAACTCATCTTATGGGCAATGTTTGTCCCTTCCTTGCAAGGTACTGTAGTGTAGCTCCTATTTCCCTAATAGGCTCTGCGCATTGGAATAATATCCCCTATAGGTTTGACATAGGACTAAGGTCAGTATGTCCCTATTGAGTATATTAAACTTAATTACTTGTGCCAGCTAGCTCAGAGGCCACTAGAAACTCCTTGATAAACAAGAAGGGAGTAGTTTCTGGCAGCCGCAAAACATGACAACTTTGTTTCCCTTTAGAATCAGAACGTGTCCCAGAGTCGTGGAAACAATAGATAACTATTTCACTCAGCTCAATCGTGCATGCTTAGTTTTCCTCAAAGTTACACAGAAAGAAATAGATGGGCATTTCAATAAAAGATTTATTGAACAGTCTTGTTTCTCGTGTAAGTAAAATGTGCAGTTACGATCACAAGACAGTATGCAAGATAAATAATGTACAGCGAAAGCAGTAGAAATAAATAATACTGCGATAGCATTATCTTTTAGCAGATATTCATTCACATAAATAACACAGACTAAAAAATGCGAGTACTCATACGATGCGTTTCTAAGCTAGTTCTACCCCAATGTACCTAACCTAACCTAGGTGTAGGGAGAGGTATGAAGTAGGTGAAGTATTCCTTACTATGGTATACTAAGAGTATGTTAAGCCTAGTATGCCTAGTATGCCTAGTATGCCAAGAGTCCCTCTAGGTTCTAGTCAGCTCCATACCTTTAGAATGAGAGAGGTGGGAATCTCTTGCCAGACTCGAACTCCAACACCCCGCAAGGGAAGTCAGATCACTGGAAGCTGGATTCTCTGCGTGCAGGGATGACAGCGTCTTCTCAGTGCGTCAGGCCGGGAAACGGGCTCCTCTGAAGTCGAGGTCTCCTCTAGTTTACAAGGGCTAGGGAAGGTATATTTATACCTGAGAGGTACCTCACAATGTTAGCATTGACGTGAATCGGTCAGCGGAAGACGTCATGAATGAACCCCTAAGGTATAACGGTTCATGCATAATAGATGAGTCCTTGAAGAAATCAATAGTCCTGTGCTAGGAAACTCCCGAAGCCTAAGGGTCTGTTCTTCAAGAACTCGTTGTGACGTTAGGGTGGACGGATGTCGGAGACCATGCCTGTATTTGGAGTGCACGGTTTAATGCCTAAATAAGGACTGGGATTTTATGCCTATCTAAGGGCAGGACGAATTGTGCCTATATAAGGACATGATACAGGAAAACCTATATATGGACACCCTAAGAGGAATACAACACTCACTCCACTTTCGTGTGTACGATAATACTAAAATGCTAAACATTTAAAAATGCTAAACATTAAATGGAGTCCCGCATATTGCTAAAATATTTCTTAAAACCATTAAAAAGGCATTTTAAAAAAAACTATTAGAATGCAAAAGGTACTGTACATTTTAAGCATTGCTTTTCATTTCAGGCATATATTTTAAAATAAAATGCAATTTGAATGAAATAAGCAGTAATATATACATGTGACAAAAAAATTGATCGATAAGTTTGTTCAAAATCAAAGTCATTTCATGTCATGGAAATTAATAAACTCTTTTAGACACACAAGATGACTAAGTGTCTGTGGAAGTACCGCGAAGTCTGTACTATAAGGCTAGTTCTACTTCAAGCAGATTGAAGTGCCATTTTAGTTCGAAAAATGGGAAAAAGTTCAATTTTGGGAAGAGTTCCAAGTTTTTGAAGTATGAAGGCCAAATTGTTACTGCATCTCTGGAACACTGTGGGCTGAATCAGAGTCAGTTTACGGGTCTGGTGTAAACATGAGATCATCTATTTCTGTAGACAAAACATCGTCCACTGAAGTTGGTGTCAGTTGAAACACCTCGTGTAGTAGATTAATTGCACAGAGATGTGAAGCATCGCTTTCAGCATAGGTTGCCGCAGCAATGTTCGCGTCCGTTGTTACCTGTGGGCCTGTAGACCTTTCTCGTACCTCAGCAGCAGCCGGAAGCGTCTGTGAGATCTCAATGAATGCTGACATCAGGATTGGTAGCCTCTGGGGACAACACAGAGCATGGGCCGTTATCGGGACCAGCAGAGTATCGACATCCGTTGGCGTAGCTGATGGAAATGTTAGACAGGTGTCCAACACGCATTCTTCACCGCATAGCAGGCATCGTAGAACAGGTAAGATGCAATCTTGCCAGATTGGTCTGAATGACAGGAACCACGTGGTATTAAGTTCCCGTAGACGAGTCATGCCCAAAAGCTGTACTAATCACTCACTGCACTTTCGTTCAAGGAGAGCTTTCTCCATTTCGCTCGGAGTGATGTCTGCGAATAGGCTGGCCATAGCGTAATAGCAGGAAGAGAAATAGAATTCCGGCAACAAGTGCTAGAATTAATGGTATGCGACCAAACACCGAATGTGCAAAGTTCGGGATTATTCCGAGTATTGCCTGGAAAGGTGCTAACAGACCGGTACAGATGCTCTTAAATACATGTACAATTCCACTTGTATCAGACATGTTGAAGATACGTGTTATCATTTCTACGAAATGTATAGGGCAGTTTGTACGTATTAAAGTCTGTATCTCAGCCGAAGTCCTTGCTACTTGTAGATCATAGGTTTCTTTGGCCGAGGTCAAAGGCACTGTTTGCTGTAAAAGCATGGCTTTCATTCTGCTTAAAGTATCAAATCTTATAAAAGAGACGTTCAGCGAAGGCCACAAAGGCGACTCCTGACTGTGTCTATTGGGGGAAACAATACTGGCATACAGCAAGTGACCCTGGAGTTGACCGTTACTAGATATGGGATGCCTGGCAACATGCCGCAGCAACTCTGATCATTCAACATGAGGTAACTCCCATTAGAAAGTTGTCCAAACGTTGGATTAATCACAGCAGCTGGTGTACCCTGCTGATGGCAAGACAAATTTGCCACAGAACCATTGCAAGTCCCGTGTAAAGAAATGTCCTGACATATAAGTGAACCGCTCAGTGCACGTTTACAGTGTGTACCGCTCAAAAACACTTCACGATCCCCACTCCAACATCTATATGTATACGGTAAATCCCAAGATGTCTTAATGTATTCCTTACCCAACCTTTCATATTTGCCTGCTTGCATTTGTTTGAGGCAATACTGAAACTGAAAAGTAGTCACAGGTAATGTGATTTTGCCATGAATGAGCCATTCTGTAGCTGGTTTTTCTGCCACTGTGAATGGTAACTTTTCCAGTTTTTCAATGCTCAGCACTGTATACTTTGCTCCTCTTCGTGCCAGTTCGATCTGTTTATCAGTTATATTGTATTCTGCAAACAGAGCCGATGTGTTGATGAAACGCCAAGGCACATAGCCCGCTCGCAAAGATTGCAGCGTCCAGCTTAATAACACAATAAAACGTAATTGAGATTGGCCTTGCTGTAACATCGCCAAATCTTGTTCTAGTATGTCGATAGCAGAGGATACAATGCCATCCAATGAATATATTCTGGAGGACAAAGTTGTTAACCCATTGTCGACCACAGAGAGGGTTTTCTCTAAATTAATACGATCAAGTTCACGTATTCGTTCTGCAGCCTCCATCTGTGACACTTTCCATGCTTCATTATAGGCAGCATAAATGCCGGCATATATGAAACGTTTTTGACGCGGTTTTCTTGGTCCAAGCAAGAATTCCCTAAGGTCTGCGACTTCTTTAAGTAAGGATAAGTGTTGTTTCACATCCTGTAGTGTAGATTTCTGAAGCCAATCGAGGCATAATTTACCTACACTGTATGTTGTTACTACCCCCGGATGCTGTCTTTGGACGTATCTTGGGTCTGGCCTATGAATAGTAAAGCCCTGAGTTTTATTCAGGAATTTTTCCTGACAGTTCGTGTCTGTGGGCCAGATCAACCATTTTTTCCACTTAGGATTAGATCTGTTGAGTTGTAGTATATTGTCAACTGTCACCACTGCTTGTGTATTATTGTCACTTGCAGGTGTTGGTACAGAAGGTGTTTTCATCTCTTTGATCTTGGCTAATCCAAGACAAGATGTTTGTTGGACAGTTTCATTCAAAAACATTATTGATTCAGGGATGATGCAGGCTCTAAATAAAGCTTCTATCCCCTGCACTTGCCAATCTTTAGTACCCCAGACAGTTTTTGTGTCTATTGTGTCTTTCCATAAGTTGAAACCCTGTCTAGACAGTTGGGCAATAAATGCTGCAGAGTAAATCTGTTTTGTATTAGTTAACATAATTTTCAGTCCTGTTTTGTTTCCATTTTTGTAGTAAAACGTTTCTGGATCAGATGTATTGTACCCTGAAAAATATGGAAACTTGTTAGCAAATGTTTCTGAACTACCTTGTGGTGGTGTAGGACAATGCTCCCATTGGTTAAACATAAACACATTCCTAGGGTATGCAGATTTATGCAAATAATGATGACCATAGTGGTTATAGCAATACAGCTCTTCATAGTCTGATGAACCCTCTAAATATTCATTTTTAGAAAATGCAGCAGATTTTTCTAGGTCAAACATAATGTCATTAACAGTCTCAAAGTCACAATCATCAGAATAGGTACTGGACGAAATTAGATCAATTAGTGAAATTTTAAACAAATGTGGAATGTTCAATTGTTCAGTCGGGCCGAAGATATCAAAATCTGTTTTGTCCCACACTATACCATCCTGTATAGGAACAGCTGTGATGTTCACTGATGACAAGTCTCTTGCTTCACGATGGGAAGATTTATGAGGTCTCAAAAGTACGTTCACGTCTTTTCCTTCAGTATTCACATGAATGTATCTGCCACTTATAAGCACGCTCACAGTTGTAACCAAAGCTAGCCAGAGCAGGAAAACAAAAAGTCCAGATATAATCCAGAGTTCAATCCATGGAGAAACCAAATAAGTCTTTTTCAAAAAGTGAAGAAAGTCTTGTACTTGCTGCTTGAATTTCAATGATGCTGGCGCCGTTTCAGGTTCACTCGGATCTTCTGAGAACGTATCAAAGTTAATGAAATAGCCAGAAGCAGTTCTGTCAATTGTTGGAATTGCATCAGGATTTGTAGAAATCGCTGGAACCAGTTGATCACTTGCTACATTGGTGTAGGCAGGTGTATTTGGACGAACTGTTACTTGGTTTTCAAGAGGGATGAGTTCCATAGCGTTGTTGCTTAGTCCTCCATCTGTTACAGCTGAATTCTTGATTGTTATCAGTCTTTCAGTCTGAACCTCTTGGATAGTAGCGAGAGGAGTGTGTCTGCTACTAGGTCGGAGTCCACGAGGCCTACTATTTAGTATTGGCCACATACTGTGGTTTGATGAGGTCGATGGACACAAATCTTTTCTCCTTTCTTCCAGCAAGGGGCGGCAGAAGTACTATTCTTGTTCCTTGAACTGCTAGGACAGGTACTGGTTGTCTGTAAGAAGGTCCAAATTCCTTCTTGTCCGCAATCTTTTCTCTGACTAGATCCCCAACTTTTGGAATCCAGACAGGCCTTGCTGGGACCGCCGTTTTTTCCCCAGTAGTGGTTGGCTGTAGGGATACGTTGCTTTGTTTCGTTCTTAACTCATTCAGTTCCTGTAAAACAGCCAAACGATCTTTGATATCAAACGTTTTATTTTCCACCACTGTGCCTACGTCATCGAGATCTGGTACCCACATTCTTGTCCCAAATAGGACCTCATATGGAGTGACCCCCTAGAGAACTTCTTGGCAGGTTATTCAATGAGCGTTGGACCCCATAAAGATGTTTGACCCACCCATCACCCGAACCTAATACCCTAGCTGTTATAGACTGCTTTATGTCCCGGTTTTTCCTTTCCACAACCGAATTTCCCTCAGGATGGAATGGAGAGGAGTACCGCAATGCAACGCCCAGACTGGCCATGGCTTCTTTGTAAGCCCGAGAGCTAAACGCAGGGCCCTGGTCAGAATGTAGCGTGCCTATTGCGTATGTGCCGATAAAGACTCGCAAATCTTTTATAACAGTTTGAGCGTCAGCCGAGCGCTGAGGCCATATCCATAGGAACCTTGATTCAGTATTTGTGGGATTGCACTTGTCCAGTAGGACGCAGGCGCGTAGATAGTCTAATGCTGTCTAACAGTGGTGTCTGTATTGGGTTGCCGCATTCGCAGCATGGTGTCTGGTGGCTCTCTCGCTGTAATTTACAGTCTAAGCAGTTGTTGATGAATATGTGAATTTCTGTATTCATTCCAGGCCACCAGTACATCTCTTTTAACGTCAAAATTGTTTCAGAGATCCCTTGATGTGACAGACTCTCCCCCAAATGTGTTTCATAAATCAAGGCTGCTCTACGTTCCGTGTTTGGAATTACCCTATCCCCCACTCCAGGGATTCGAGCAAAAGGAACGTTGTTTGCATCAATTACATAAGAGTACTTGAGTGGAAACTTTTTTGGTAACGCTGCACTGCTGCCCTTGCTTGAAGCATTGACAGCCAACATTATCTCACCGTCTATTTTTGTTTTTGAACGAGTGATCGCAGCTACGGAAGCCGTCTGAACAGCCCCCTTTGCGGCTTTGTCAGCCAATGAATTCCCTGCAACGTGAACGCCATCACGTTGATGACTCAGTGTGTGGATCACGTGAGCCTTTGGTAGTTCATTTTTCAACTGAGCTACTTGTTCCCAAAGCATTTTATGCTTTATTGTGCCACCTTTCGCATCTTTGAAACCATTTTCAAGCCAGTTTTGTATATATTCATTATACGACTGAACACAGTAAAAGGAATCGCATACTATCAGTGTGGGGATTTCTCGATCTGTACTTTCAAGTGCCAGTTTGAATGCTTGTAGTTCAGCTCGCTGAGCTGTACAATCTCCTAGAGACTGGGTTTTTGTGACCATAGGTCTGAAGATGCCATCTCGCATGCGACCTTTAACGATTGTACATGCTGCACTGTAAGCTTGCTTACTCCCTGTTGCGGGCTGTGCGGATCCGTCAGTGTAAATTATGAATTCGTACTGATCGAGAGGCAGAATTTCAGTGGGCAGAGGACATTCTTGTTCATATTGCAGGAATGCTTGTGTTTTTAAATCAGGATCAAAAACATATTCAACATCTGTTGCAGCAAGAGAATTAACCCATTGTATCCATCTTGGATGTAATGCTTTAGCATTTGGAATGCTTGCTTTTGTGACCGCTTCTAAAGCCGGTACTGGGGTTACGACAATAATGCGTTTCACTTGGGCTAAGGCTCTTTCTTTTGCTACAGCGGTTTGAACTGCTGTCAGAATTTTTTCAGTTGAACTGAAGCGCATTTCCGCTTGTGTGTACAAATGAGATTTGTATGCGATTGGTATTTTCTCACCCTCATTGAAGGTTAAGTAGGTGAATCCATATTGACCCGAAATTATTCGGATCACCAAATTGCGTTGACTTACGTGTGTTTGTAAGTGATTTGTTGCTAACATGTTAGCCTGGAGTGAACGCAAGATTTCTGTGTGTTCCTGTGTCCAGTTTCTGATTGAAAAATCAGGTTTGATTAATGCGTAGAGAGGTTTAACCCTTTCTGCGTAATTTAGAATGTATGTTCTTCCAAAATTGAGGAAACCCAGAATGGATTGTAAGTTTTTTAGCGTTTTTGGAGGTTGGAGCAGCGCACATTTCTCTAGAAAGTTAGCTGCCAAGCTCTTGCCTTCACTTGAAAGCTCATATCCTAGAAATAGGACATTGAGATGGGCAATTCGGGACTTTTTAAAGTTGAATTTGTAGCCCTCAGAGGCGAAGCCCAGTATAATGGTGCTTACCCTGTTCAAGTGTTTTTCCAGGTCATCGTCCGTTAGATATATGTCATCGACATAGGACAATGCCTCATTGTCATAAATTTGTAATAACTCCGTTACCCTCGCTGAGAATAAACCTGGGCTGTTCTTGAACCCTTGTGGGAGTCGACAAAAGTGACGCTGGGTCCCCATTATGGAGAATGCTGTTAAGTACCTGCTTTCAGGTGCTATGTTTTGACAAAAGAAACCATTTGAGATGTCTAATGTTGTTTTGTATTTTTACGCACAGTGTTATTCATTAATGCTGTGCTATGTGCATTTTGCACTGCAAAGGTTTTAGAACAAGTGTTTAAGTGTCTGTAATCCAAAACTAGACGATATGTATTGTCTGGTTTGGAGACAGGAAACAAAGGATTGTTCATTGAGGAGGTGCATGTTTCAATCACTCCTTGGTATTCAAGTTGATCTAAGATCTCCCTGAATGTTTTTTAGCTTCTTGCTTTATTGGGTACTGCCTTTATGCAGTTGGTTCATGTTTCAGATGTATTTTATGGTGAGGTGAGTCCTCATCCCATCCTACATGATTTTTATATAATGCTGGTGCCTGGGCTACTGCCCATTTCCTGGCATATGTATATTTTAGATGAATTGGAATATGGTTGGAGAAGGCAGGCATAATAATGTCCTCGCCGTGTGGGCACTCCCTGACAAATTGTGGTGGCCAGTCTTTTTCTGCTAGAAGTATGTCATAGCCCCTTGATAGTCTTTCCCAAAAAGTGCTTTCACCTGTCTAGGTTTGTCTCCCTCCATCCGGAGTGTTATTTCATATAACTTTTGTGGAGTACTAACCCTGGTGTCTACAGTCTCAACTGTAATGTACTCATTCAAGTCCACTATCTCCAGAAGTTCCTTCAGGTTCTGGCGAACTATTGTGACTTCTGCTGCACTGTCCAGCATTGTCTGAGCCCATTCTCCGTTCTTGAGTTGTGTTCTCAGTATTCTCGGCATGTCTGATCTTCAGACCTGCTACTTTCTTTTTGGAGAATTGAGGTTTTGTTTTGTTTTTTGGAGCGTGTTTTTCTTCCTTGGATTTCACGCGTTCTTCTCTATGTTCTGACCGTCCTCTTCTTTCCGAAGTCTGTGACGAGATCTAAAAGGTACGAGAGGAACGTGTATCAGTATCTTGATACCTGTCAGGTTTTCTCAAATTATCCCTATTCCTGAGGTTATACCTCCTTTCAGAGGGCTCCTTTTGAGGAGACCTACCTCGGGATTGAAAATGTTTCTCGTTTGAATTTTGTTTATTAGTCTCCCACTTCTTTTTAGAAGATGTAGGAGTTTGTTTAATAGAGTCCTTCTCAGGACTTTCAGATAGTTTCGGCTTCACTGGTCTTCCACCCAAACTATCTCTGCCTAATTCTGCATAAGATTGTTCAATTATTCTGGGTAGTTTAGTTTGATGTTCTGTAACATCGAATTCCCTTAATTTTTGGCGGATCGCCACTGCTGCTGCCGCCTCCCCTTTAATATTGGATAATATTATTGTTGAGACCTGGTTGAAATTTTTCAGTAATTTCATACCTAAATTTAGAGCAGGCTCTGCCCCATATTCATTTTGAATTTGTTTCAGGACATCTGGGATTACCGCAATTGACGGAATGCCATGTGTTTTAGTATAGATGGCAGCAAAGACTGAGCCCCAAGTGGTGCAGTCTTCCAGTTGTGGTGTGATCCCCATCGGTAAACTGATTGTTAGGATTCTGTGTTTCTCATACGGGCTAGTATTCGGAAATACTGCTTCGATTTGAGTAATTTTTTGAGCTATCCAGAATGGAATTTGCTCACGTTTTGTGGGCATTTTACCCATGACTGCGTAGAGAGTCTGTGGTGTAATTTTTAGTGTATTCCCCTGTTGGGGAGTTGTATTTGGAAGTGTCAATGGTTGCTGGACTGTGAAAGTCCGCATGACATATTGGACTAGTTGTCTGTAGATTTTTATTAACTCTGTAAGTTGAGTAAGTAATTCCTCATCTGACATCTCTTCAATGTCAGGATGAGGTGTGTAGCCGGCTAGAATCGGCCATGTTGCTCCTGGTCTACCTAGTGGACCGAGCCTGGTAATGTTTCTGTGATGTTTTAGGGCGCCTTTAAACCAGAGCTGATGCTCTTGGTATGTTAGTGGAATTTCAATATCCTCGAAAGGAATGTATTCCTCTGGTGGATCATCTTCTTTGTAGATGTGAAACATGTGTGTTACTGGATTGGATTCAGGAAATATTACCCATGAATAGAATACCTCTGTCTGAAAGGATTCATGTGCCTCTATCACGAAAACTGCTCTAACACCTCTTGGTGGCAGACCGTGTTTTATAAGTTTTAGAGTGATGGCTCTTCTTAAGTTTGGATGGATGTCTATAACACCCTCTTCGGTTTCAATTAAACCAGTAATGTTAAAAACTGCTGCTTGGGCTGGCTGATCCGCAGCTCCACCGTTTCCGGTTTCAGTGTCGGAGCCAGGCATTTTGTTGTTTGAAAAATGTAGAACAAGTTTCAAGGAAACAAAGATAAGGTGCACAATATTTTGGAACACTGTATCCTTCAACGTTGAGCAAACCAATCAGCTAATATATAGGGTGTTTCCCTATGTAGCCGTGGTGGATATTTAACCCTGCCCACTCCAGACGTCTTTTTGGAGTATATGGGTAGGGGTCTCTGAGAGAAAAAAGCACGGCTGAGTTACTCAGTATCTAGCATTAAATTACCGCCTTACCAAACGTTGGGCGCCATGTAGTGTAGCTCCTATTTCCCTAATAGGCTCCGCGCATTGGAATAATATCCCCTATAGGTTTGACATAGGACTAAGGTCAGTATGTCCCTATCGAGTATATTAAACTTAATTACTTGTGCCAGCTAGCTCAGAGGCCACTAGAAACTCCTTGATAAACAAGAAGGAGTAGTTTCTGGCAGCCGCAAAACATGACAACTTTGTTTCCCTTTAGAATCAGAACGTGTCCCAGAGTCGTGGAAACAATAGATAACTATTTCACTCAGCTCAATCATGCATGCTTAGTTTTCCTCAAAGTTACACAGAAAGAAATAGATGGGCGTTTCAATAAAAGATTTATTGAACAGTCTTGTTTCTCGTGTAAGTAAAATGTGAAGTTACGATCACAAGACAGTATGCAAGATAAATAATGTACAGCGAAAGCAGTAGAAATAAATAATACTGCGATAGCATTATCTTTTAGCAGATATTCATTCACATAAATAACACAGACTAAAAAATGCGAGTACTCATACGATGCGTTTCTAAGCTAGTTCTACCCCAATGTACCTAACCTAACCTAGGTGTAGGGAGAGGTATGAAGTAGGTGAAGTATTCCTTACTATGGTATACTAAGAGTATGTTAAGCCTAGTATGCCTAGTATGCCTAGTATGCCTAGTATGCCAAGAGTCCCTCTAGGTTCTAGTCAGCTCCATACCTTTAGAATGAGAGAGGTGGGAATCTCTTTGCCAGACTCGAACTCCAACACCCCGCAAGGGAAGTCAGATCACTGGAAGCTGGATTCTCTGCGTGCAGGGATGACGGCGTCTTCTCAGTGCGTCAGGCCGGGAAACAGGCTCCTCTGAAGTCGAGGTCTCCTCTAGTTTACAAGGGCTAGGGAAGGTATATTTATACCTGAGAGGTACCTCACATTGTTAGCATTGACGTGAATCGGTCAGCGGAAGACGTCATGAATGAACCCCTAAGGTATAACGGTTCATGCATAATAGATGAGTCCTTGAAGAAATCAATAGTCCTGTGCTAGGAAACTCCCGAAGCCTAAGGGTCTGTTCTTCAAGAACTCATTGTGACGTTAGGGTGGACGGATGTCGGAGACCATGCCTGTATTTGGAGTGCACGGTTTAATGCCTAAATAAGGACTGGGATTTTATGCCTATATAAGGGCAGGACGAATTGTGCTTATATAAGGACATGATACAGGAAAACCTATATACGGACACCCTAAGAGGAATACAACAGTACAGCTTTGATAGAGCCTGGCACTCGGGCTTCACGCGGGGCTCATGTGGGGTCGCAATTCTTTTAAAGCGTAACCTACCTTTTGTACCTACTCAAATTATTAGAGACCCCAATGGCCGTTTTGTAACCCTCTCTAGAACAATGGGCGAAGAAACCCTTAATGTCCTCTCCATCTACATTCCTGGCACCAATCACGCACAGACCCTAAACCGCATAGGTGAGATACTCTCCTACTTTCCTCCCGGTACAACGGTTTTGGGGGGAGACTTCAACGCAGTCATGCAACCTGGACGTGACACCACAGGGACCCCCTCTATCTCCCGCATCTCCCAAGCCAAACAGCTGTCGACCTGGGCTGAAGCCATGGGTATTTGCGACGTATGGCGAGCCTGGAATCCAAGGGAAACCCAGTACACCCACACCTCAGCCGCCCATAGTAGCCACTCCCGCATTGACATGATATTCATGCCGGCTCCGGAGTGTCGTAGAGTCAAGGAAATACATATCCTTCCCCGGGGCATCTCGGACCATTCGCGAGTGCTCTTGACCCTGGGTGACCCAGCCACCGCTCTCCACCCAATGTGGAGGTTGAATGCCTGGTTTTCTCCAAGATAGGGAATTTAAGGAAAAAATTAAAGCTGAAATCAACCAATACTTCCTCACAAAGCAGGACTCCGTCTCATCCCCAGGCATTCTGTGGGAGGCAGGTAAAGTCACAATCCGTGGACTCGCCAAGAGCCACCTCAAAGTCTAACGTGCAGCACGAGACAGTAGGCTCACCCTCCTTGAATCCCAGGCGACCCAGCTCGAGAGAGACGCAGCTGGAACAACAGATGAAACCCAGCTGCGCCAACTGACACTAGTGTGAGACGAAATGAGGCAGATGTCTCTTGACTCTGTGAAAATCTTATGGCGGTCCTCCATTGCACGAGTGTACGGTTGGGGCGATAAGAAATTGCTACATAGACTGGTGTCCTACCCCTTAGCAAACCGGATAATCCCGGAGATCCGTGACCCAGAAGGTAACACTCATCGCTCTCCTCAAGCGATGGCCCAAACTTTCGCAGACTACTATTCGAACCTATACTCCACCCGGAAACCTGAGCTTTCGCTGACAGAGATGATTGCTCTGGAAGACCTTCACCTTCCCAAGCTCATGGTAACTGAATTGGATGGTATGGAAAGTCCGATCACATGCAAAGAGATACAGGACGCCCTGTCGCTGGTCACTGCTGGTAAAACTCCCGGCCCAGGCAACTTCCCACAGGAATATTACTCCGCCTACCGCGACATACTTGTTCCTCATCTTGCTGCCCTCTATGAACAGGCCATAGGGAAGGGCTCTTTCCCTCCAGAGACCAACACGGCCACAATAGTTATTATTACCAAAACACAACCGCCTTCTCCTGCATGTACTGACTATCGCCCCATTTCCCTGATTAACACTGAAGTCAAAATATACGCCACAGTTCTGGCTCAGCGTCTTAGGCCATACCTTAGCAAATTAGTACATCCCGACCAGTGTGGCTTCATGCCTGCACGAAGTACCAGACATTGTCTGAGGCGCCTGCACCTGGCCCTAGCCAACCGTCAGTCGCTGACCCCATACTTGGCGCTCCTCCTGGTTGACTTTGAGAAAGCACTTGATTCGGTAGACTCGGGTTACCTGGAGGACGTCTTACTGACTATGGGTATGGGCCCTAAATTATGCCGTATGGTTCACATCCTATACTCCAAGCCAACTGCATGGGTGCTTGTCAACGGAATACTCTCGAACACCTTTCCAATCAGAAGGGGGACAAGACAAGGTTATCCCCTCTCGCCTCTCCTTTTTGCTTTAGCGAAGGAGCCTCTGGCCAATCTCATCCGTTCAGATAGCCGGGTCCAGGGTTGGAACTGGGTAAGATCAGACGAGGACAAAATTGCCCTATACGCAGATGACGTTCTGCTGTTTCTCGCAGACTCGGCCCGATCCGGTCCGAGATGCCTACATATATTGCAGTCCTTTGAACGGGTCTCAGGCTTACGCCTGAACTCGACCAAGTCGACCTTAGTCCCCTTGCATCTCTCACGGGAATGTTTTGATTGGAAATCCACTATCCCCATCAGAAGGCAATCCTTTAAATATTTAGGTATATGGGTCGCCCTACTCCCCGACCTAGCCTGGGCACTCAATGTGACTCTTTTAGTCACTAAAACCAAACTGGACTTGCAGAAGTGGCAAAAACTACTGCTTAATTCGCTAGGGAGGATAGCACTATATAAAATGATGACCCTCCCTCGATTCCTTTACGTCATTCAGAACACTCCGTTCCATTTTCCTCGAACCTGGTTCAGAGGATTAGACAGCCTGATCACAAGGTTTCTCTGGAATGGCCTACGGCCGCGTCTGGCACTCCCGTACTGCGAGATCCCACCCTTTGACGAAGGAATGGGTCTAACAAACCTGTACCTATATTATCTTGCAACCCGCCTCCTGGTGTTACACGATTGGTTCAACACGGGGTGGTCTGACCCTGCTTACAGGACCGAACTTAAAGACTTAGGCCTCTCACTAGTTCAGACTATGATGTATGGATCGCCCATTCCCCGGGATCTCCCCACAGTGACCCGCGCAGTCCTGTTAGCCTGGAACGCCTCCCTACGACACTCCCACTGGAAGGACAAACTGACTCAGCAAACACCCCTATGGCAGGGCACATGGTTGCGGGAGGTGGGAGGCCTATAAGGTTTTAAGAGCTGGGATCTCATCTGTATCTCACAGCTTGGAGATGTGTGGGTCAGCGACCATATCCGCTCCTTTGCGGATCTGCAAGCCAGACATTCGCTTCACCCGTCCCAGTTTTATAGATACTTGCAACTCCGCCATGCCCTGGAAATACATATAGAAACTGGCACATCACTGCCAGCAGACAGCCCCCTTGAAGCTCAGATCACAATGGGTAACCTTGGGAGAGGAGGAGTCTCGCGTATATACCGCTCCCTAACAAACAGCGGTCCTACTTCCCTTGACCCGTTGAGAGCTAAATGGGAGAAATGGTTGGGCCCTCTGGAGGAAGAGGACTGGAGAGACGCTCTGATGGCCTCCAGGACTATCACTGTCTCAGCTAGGATTCGCCTGGTTCAGCTTTACTATCTACACGCCTCCTACCTCACCTCAGCCCGCCTACACAGTGCAGGCCTCATCCCAAGCCCAGCATGCACAAGATGCGGGACAGAACCCGCAGATTTCTTCCACATGGTATGGTCCTGCTCACTTATAACCTCTTACTAGACTACCCTGGAAGCGGCACTCGCAGGGGTACTGGGGTGGGAGGTCCCACACAACCCTCTAAACATATTATTGGGTGTCACAGATGGGTTAGACGGATCAAGAGCAGACAAAACGTTTCTTGGGACCGCCCTTGTAGTGGCCAAATGCGACATAGCAATGGCATGGAAGAATCCCTCTCCACCCACTATAACTAAATGGCGCAGAGGGGTGGACTGGTGTGCCGCACAAGAACTTCCACTATACGAGGCATGGGGTTGTCCGGCCAAACATCGAAGGGTGTGGGGTAAAGGGTTGGGAATGTTGGACTAATTAACCTCCTTGTCTTCCCAAATCTCATTCTAGATGCCCCGCTGAGGATGGAGAATTAGCAATGTATAATGTCACAAGATTGTTTGCTTGCAGAATGTCACATGTTGTGGTGCTGCTGACCATGCTGTACTGTTTTTACCATTATCTCTTTGCAAAATCAATAAAAATGACTATCAAAAATAACAGGTTTTATAAAATTGAAAAGAAGCTATTTTGTTTTGTAGGTGCACTTTGGCTGTGTTGTGATTTATACCCTCAGTGTAAGGTTTCGTATTGTTCCACTATCTCTTAACACTGTTGTAAGGTGAAAGGTAGGGAAAAATATTTAAAGGCTTTAATTTAATTTTTTTTAAAATATTATGAATTGCAGCGGTACTTCCACAAACTTTTCTAGAAAGTACCACAGTATAATTTGGTAAAGGTTAGGTGGCTCTTAAAAGAGCCTTTAATTTAAACTGTTCAATTTCACATTATATATGATTACTTAGCTATTCACGGATGTTTGTGAGGAACATATTATTGCCATGAAAGTTTAAATGCACACCATCACCACAATATAGATAGGATTTGGAAGAAACAAAGTTTAAGTGATACATTGAAGACATGGTATGATCTCTCAGGAAAACAGACAAAGTCTTTTTTATATATCTGTGGCTTTTTTCAAATTTGCTGCATTTGATGTTGAGTATTTCCATTTTTGCCTTTGGCAAATATTTGAAAACACAAAATGTGTATTAGAAAATAAATGAACACTGAGAATGTGCTTCCATCTCTCTCTTTATTCTTACACCAGTAAGGTTACCTATATCATTTTCTCCACAAAGAATGATCATAAATCGTGGATGCTCCCAACCACTAAGTAAAGAAAGTAGAGGGAGGATGTTATTCCACCTTAAACCTCTTTCAGCAACCCATGTAATGTCTACTTTGTCCAAACCTAAATTAGTTTTACAACAACTCGTTTTGGCATACTCTCTGGCCCAATAAATGAAACTGCAGTCAACTATCCAAACTTGTACCATCTTGCTTACACATTACAAAAGATGTTTCTCAAACAGTCAGTCACTAAACAAAAGTTTTATATGCATTTACTGGGGAGAACATTAATTAATTGTATACTTAATAACAGGTGATTGTTTTACAACAAACACTGGGATTGGTTATCTGGTACATTGGGCTACTAAGATAGCCCAAACACAACGAAACAAGCACACTGAGTGACAAATAAGCTAGACTGCATACCCTTATTACATTACACTACATCTACACCTATCACACACACATTAAAGGTCACGTGACAATGCAAACCAATACAGTAGCTTATTAGACGGAAAAAACTGGACTAGCATGTTATCTATTTGGTCATTTGGTACCAAACATCTGAAACTGAGGCTAACTTTATTCACATGATATTAAACACAATTCGGAAGCTAGATACTTAATATAATGGTTCAGTAACAAACATTCTGATTAGATTATATTTTTTATTACGCCACAAGGGTAACCCAAACATACTAAATATATGTTTACACCATTTGTACTGTGGTAACAGCTCTAGTGCACTTTAAGCTGATACATGTAGCTAATTATAGCTACACTTACTCATTAATTCATTTGTACCGTCAACGTTTTCCCAGTATTTCTGTTTAACTATTTGCTGATAATATTAAATTTGACAAATATGTAGGTTTTTGACCAATTATGTGATTATTTCTTTAGTATACCAAATATCACCTTAAGAAAAATAAAATGTAAATATGCTCCAAGCATATGAGAGAAAAAAATAAACACACCTGCAAAAGGCAACAAGAGATGGAACAAACTGAATATTGGTAAGGTTACTAATTATGTAGATCGTCATAACCAATGTTGTACTTATAAAAAGCATCTCAATCTTACAACTGGCTGCAAAACAGATAATGTATGTACAGAACAAGCTTGTAAACAGCAAAAGGACAATTTATTTAGATTACATAGTCTGACAAGAAAGGAGACCATAAGAAATATTGTTGGTAATCAGTTTAAAAATAGAGTGCTTGTAATTTAATGCATACAATGCACTTTTAATATTGACAGACTCATGCAGAAACAATATGTTCAACATAGTGTAGAAAAAGCATTCACAGTGAAAGAACTTTTTCTAACCATAAATCACGAGAAGCCTGACATGTTTGATTGGAAAAACATAAAAGACTTTAGGGAAAAACAACTGAATAAACATAACTTCTGTAATATTTTTGGAGGCTCTTGGAGTCACATCTTCAGCACAGTGCCATGCTTTCATCAAGAGACTTACCATCCATACACTAATTGGATACTTTCTGTCACTGATAAAAAACATTGCTATGAACTTTCACACGGGTCTGTGGTAGGCTTAGAAAAAAGAATTTAAATTATTTCTGAAATGCCTCCACAACATTTTAAGGACAGAATTACTAAAAATCCTGTCTACCAATGGAATTATACTTCTATTTGCAATATTCAAAATAAATATAGTCACAAACTGAGGACTTTCTTTATTTCATTTAATAAATCACATCTCCAAGGCAAAATGAAAATGTTGCAATTAATTGACATTGTCCTTTTAGAAATATAAACAATTTACAAGGACATTCTTTAGCCTTTCTTCAAAATGAGATGTGTAATTCCACTTTCCATGATACTAAAATGCTTTCCAGCCATCACTCGGGTATAAGACAACTTGTACAGACTCTATACTTTGTGAAAGAACAAGCTATACAATTTGAGTGAATTAATAATGCTCTACTACACTCAAATTCTCGAAAGGTACTCGCAATCACACAGTACACAGAATCAAAATACTTTGGTGGTGAATCAGCAGAATCTGTGTGTCCAGATGACGTGTACTCCCAAATTGCAATAGAAAATGCAATCATGGACTTACAAAACTATCAATTTGATGTATGGCAATTTCAAGAAACTGTTTAGGAAATGCCAAATAAAATATTAATTTGCTGCCGAAGAACACATTATACTAAACAAACAAAAGTAATTGATTTGTTTAAAAAAATTGAAAAAGTTTCTTGGAGAAAACTTGCTGTTTATCTCATTGTAGAAAACCGATTTGATGTTTGTAATGATCTAATTGTATGTAACTTTTGTCTTGCAGAGCTGGACTGTAAATTTATGTCATGTGCAATTCATAACACTTTGGAAATTAATCCTATACCTCCAGAATTGACTAATCTGGCTGGGTGGCCTAATCTGGCAGTGATAAACTTACCCCCTGCTTGTTGTCGTTATGTGGTAATTATGGCAAATGTTCCACCTTTAACTGAGGGCTCAGTTGAATCGTCCATTCAACTAAGGAACAAAGTTCTGCGTTGGTTACAATCTAATTCCATATTCCCAATCTCAGATGCCGATCAAATCCTGCTAACACGGATGGTGGGTTGGATTGGCTTGTCCAAAAAATGATTTGCTAGAGACTGGGTCATTATAAACTTTAGGCAGCCCAGGTTTGCTGGGAAGATTTTGAACAACATATCATTTGCTCCTTCGATAGAGGATAACATTTTGCTCCTTCCCTTATGTTTCTTTTACAGGCATTTATTCCAAGCCCTTGTTAGTCCCGTTCACTGCCCTTTCCTTAGTAGGTGACCAGGTTTTCCCCCTTACACTCTCAAATAGATATGATGCTCATACGATCTGCAGGATTTAGACTGACGCCCGGCCATCGAGGTCACCCATCATTTGGGCAGCCCAATTGACCTTTTGGATCCTATTAATCCTTATAACTGCCACGCTAATGCAGCAATTGCTATTGCCCCAACCTTATCTAATCATTCCCCTTTCAGTAGCAGTGCCCCGGATTGGAGCCTTAGTCAGGCTGATTCAAAAACTCCTATAGCCCAACCGGGCTATAACGGGTAATGTGATATTGCTTCATGGAATATCTCCGGGCTTAGGAACAAACTAACTTCTAACGATTGGCTTAATATTACCCTCACTACACATACAGTTAGTATCCAGGAATCTTGGAAGGTGACACTTTTACATGTTGAGGGCTTTTTCTCCCTGTTCACAACAGCAACCCTGCACCCAGCCAGATAAAGGATGGTTTGCAGATGCTGATCTCCATTTTAGTACCTGATATGAGGAGAAGATCTGTCTTGTCCTCTCCGTATTATCAATTTGTGCGGTTGACGTTTAAGTGGGGACTGATGTGATTATTGTCAATTATTATAACAATGTATTTGATTCCACTCGTTGTGGGGTTGTTAGAGCTCTGGAAGCTGACTTTGATGTGTTTCTTCTGCCATTTAAACACATTAGTCCAATTGTATGGGCTGGGTATTTTAATATTCAAAGATGTTGCCACTCAGTAAGGCGGGTGTGTGGTTTTATTAATTGGGCTGAAGAGGGTTCCTTACATTTTCAACACAGCGATTATGGAAAGTGTCTGAATACTTTGATTCACAAATATGATTTATTGTTGTTGGAAGAATGTATTAGTCTGAGCAATCTTCAGACCTACACGTTTGTGGGTGGGGGTACTCACTCAACGATTCATCATATTCTGATAAGCTCAACCCTTGATCATTCGGTTTCTGTTATCAGAGTTAAATGAACCACAGTTAGCGATCACAACCCGCTAGTGCTATCTGTGGTTTTATACGCTGACTGTTCTGCAATTTCCACCAAGATCTCACACATTGCTTTTAATAGACCAAATGGAGTACGTATTAGATGGTTAGGAATTGACCCAGTGTCCCAAGTGAGTTTGACATATGCTTAGCTCATGTTGTGGATAATGACACCCTGGTCTCGGCCTTCGAGCATATTACCAAGGCCCTTAATTCCCTCTTGGTGCGCCCGGCCTAAACAGGGCTGTCAGTAAGACAGGGCTGGTTCAATCAAGCATGCACACAGGCTTTAAAACAATTGAGGGCTGCCCTACATCATGGTCCAAGAGATCAATCCTCTGTCAAACTTTTAAGAAAGCAGTATAACGAGGCCCTAGCAGAGAGGAAAGCAGAGTTAAGGGAAAAGGCATGGCTTAATCTGGTACAGGCTGCTGAGACTAACAACATAACCTTGTTCTGGAACACTGTGTGTTTTTTAAGAACGAGTCCTATCCTGCTCTAACATCATTTGTCCCCTCAAGTGGGTTGACCACTTTGAGAAGATTTTTGACCCTTTATCCATTAGCGAGCTAAGGTCCTCCTCACTGGCCTTAGAAGGACCAGAAAGGAGTTCTATCCCTATGAGCAGTTCGCCCTTGGTATTTATGTTAGATGAGATCTTGGACACAGTGCATAAGTGTGCCAAAGATAAAAGCTCCTTGACCCAACAGGGTTCTGGTTGATGCCTTTATTGGTATGGGCGAGCTGCTTACCATTTACATAGCAAGGGCACTATCTGTTGCAAACTATGGCGGGTCGTGTGGGGCTACATGTCATGTAACCCTTTACAGGCTGAGGAAAACAACTTTTTAAGGTGTTTGTAATGCAGCTCTCCCTCTGTATTGTCTTCCATTTTACAGTGGGAAATAGGGTTGAACCATTTGGAAGATATACCGTCATCCAAACCCATTTCTTTGTGGCGCTATATCAGTGCCAAATCTGAGACTGAATTCACAAAGGTAATCATTACAAAGGTAATTATACGGGACTGCTTAACACTAGATTAGGTCCTTTATATTTGTCCTCTATTAACAGCACTCTTAGTTTGGTGTTTGATCTTTCTGGGTTGCAAGACTCAGATAGGATTCTAACACTTTAGAAATTGGCAATGATGGCTGATTTGCTTGATGCAAAGGCTAGAAAGAGAGCCCCATAGATGAGATGAAACAGACAGTGGCGTTATACATTTCTTATGCTCTACCCTACCTGGCCTGGGTGACAAATACACAACATCGTTTTGCCCTGATCAGATTGTGGTTGAGCACTGTACACCACCTAACATTAATCAGTGGGATATAATGACCGTCCCGTGTCTATATCCGTGTGACCGAACCTGTAAACAGAGTGCTTTGCATTTTATGCTCTTCTGTCAGTTTTATATGAATTTAAGGAAGTACTTTTTAAAATCCAAGCTTTTATGCGCCTTTGTTTTAATGTTGCGTCTTTCGTCTACTAAGCAGTTTGCGCTAGGAAAAGAATGCCCCATTAATTTTTGGCACCGTATTGTTAATTTTTAATTTAGCCTGGAACGTATATTTTAATGTTTTAACTCGTTTTATGACGTATTGTATTTTATTGCATATAATGTGCTTTTATGGCGTAGTGTTGAAATAAAGATCTTTTTGACTTTGACTAATCTCAATTTATACGAAAGTATTTTGATTCAATCTATACATCCATTCCAAACAATTA
This sequence comes from Calotriton arnoldi, assembly GCA_963921515.1. Lineage (NCBI taxonomy): Eukaryota > Metazoa > Chordata > Amphibia > Caudata > Salamandridae > Calotriton > Calotriton arnoldi. Next base: position 2,681,026 of record CAWUFW010000215.1, on the reverse strand, counting down.
TTAGAATGTAACCTAAATGAGGAAAAATTCAGTCCTATGAATTAGTTTGTGTCCTGAAAGGTAGAGTTATTTCCCATCCATTAGATTAAAAACAAAAATTGTAACTCTTGCAGTACAACGCAAATCAGAAGAACCTTTAGTAGTATTTGTGAATGGAGTCCCAACAAAAGACAAAGAAATTTGGCAAGAATTAAGAGGTATTCACAAAATTCAAGATGCTATTTCGTACCTTATAAAAAACAACATCTACTCCAAAAATATGGAGCTAAATGATTTCATATCTAATGCTCACCTGCCATTATCATATCAAAACAAAATTGGCCAGTTTGAAAAAATACCTACAAAACAGCCAGAGCAAAAATATGAGCACTGTAGTATACATCCATTGCATTCTAGAGATATGATGGGTGATGCATTAGAACTGTATCAAATAGGAGAAGCTACAGGACAGCAAGTTAGTATCTTGGACAAAACATTAGAAGCAAGATGTTATCCACATTTATTTCCAACTGGACAAGGAGGCAGATATGATGATCGCCCTGTTCAAATTTCTGCTTCGGAATATCACTCTACAAGACTATATTCTGAAGAACCACGTTTTCATCAAAACATTCCTTACATATTTACTTATTATATGAAAGTGGGCTATCTGTCACTTCTTATGCGGTTGCGCATGTGATGCAAAGTGGAATAGGATTTACTAACTTATCAGCGAAGGATTTTCTTCACAAATTATGAAAACCTGGAATATAACTTAATAAACATTATGGCATGTCAACGAGGTACATATGAATATTGGTTCAGAAGACATGGAGAATAAGATGTATGTTGAGAAATTTAGGATCACCTACTTGGTTTCTGACTTTGAGTTGTGCTGAATACCTAAGGGATGATTTGTACACTTTTCTACTTGAAGCAAACAGTAATCCTCCAGATGCTGCCTTCAAAACAACATGTGAATTATGTTCTTAAGATCCTATAAATGTTTTCAGATTTTTTAATCACAAATTCCAAACTATGCTACAATACTTGACAAGAAAAACCAAATCTTCCTGGAGAGGTACTTGATTACTTATGGAGAAAAGAGTACCAAGTAAGAGGGGCACTTCATATTCATATGCTTCTGTGGTTTCAAATGTCCCAAAATTTAACGCTGACTCCGATGAATCTGTGCTACATTTCATTGAACAATATGTCACTTGTGACATCCTTAATAGAGAAAAAAATCCAAAACTGTTTTAACAAGTTTCAAAATTTCAGAGTCATAAATGTGGAAATTACTGCTTACGTAAATTTAATAACAGATCGAAACACTACACCAAGACATATTCTACATGAATAGTCAACAGTCTTATGATTTCATTTATCCATGTTGTCATAGGGAAGTCCCCTAAAAATACATACAATCTAAAAAGAAGCCAAGCATCACAGAAGATCAATGACTACAACCCTTGTGGGATGCTAACATGGATATACAATTTGTTGCTGATAATTCTACAGCTGTTGCACATTATGTTATTTCACGGAAAGACGTTTTCGGGACTGCTGAAAAAACTCGAAAGGACTTAACATGGTCCCTTGGCATATGGATTGACCTTGTGTCTAAGTATTTGAATATACGAGCCGGATTTCTGATCGCAACAGACGACTTTAAGACCGCGATCTACTAGGTTGCAAGTAAATGACTTCAGGGATTTTATAATTCTAAGACAACGACTGGTTTTGAACTTACAATATACATATTAAGTAGATACAAGCCTTGAGGAAGCCCTGCTGGGCAAAACGTGCGTCGGCTGCCGTTTGTGTATGGAATAAAAAAGTGATAACGGAACACTTTCTCCGGATGAGGACTATTTTTTGTGGACTGTGTGTTCAGATAGCACATATGTGATTGGACTAAACAATTTGGACTTTTCTGCAGGCAAAGTTAAATTGGTCAAGGAACTGTTTAACTACTTTTCTTCGTTGTGCTTTGATGCTTATGAGAGTGTATTGTATTTGGACTACTTTTGTAGGTCTAAAAGTGTAATACTCAAGGTGGGTGAGTATGTGGCACCATATGAGCACCCAATACTAAAAGGAATGAGATTTATTGGATGTTACATTTACTATTTATGAACTTATGATGATGTGCTGATCAAGGTAGCATATCCACCAAATGTTTGATATTTAGGAAAAATAGATATGAAGGGAGTATGGGAAAAGATACCTGCAGAGCAATCTTTAACAAAAAGTCTAAATCGATTAAGCCTTCAAATGCTATCTTACCGAGAGATAAGTAGCTATGAGGCGTGTGACCATTTAAGTTCATTAAGTTTATACTCTATATCTACATCCATTTTTCCATTTCATGGCTTAGCTTAAGAGTATCATCGTCACAATGACAAATTCTCAAACATTTGCCTGAAATTGAATATCTTGCTCATTGTGAATCAGAAAACAGACATTCTTAAAACAAATATGTTGAGCACATACTTTCCTAACAGAAGTCCTTTGCTGGAACATTTAGAACTTCATGAAGCTGTTCAATTCTACAATTATGTGCTGAAGATCTAAACACAGGTACAATTAAAGTATAGGAACAAATTACTGTTTACTACATCATGCAAAAACTACACTAATTGCTCATAGAAAACTTACTTTGTGAAAATAATGACAAAACCATGGCGAAAAAATGAAGAAATAATTGGAAAATCGGCATCCTATGAAGAAGCTTTTTATGCATAAAAAGATAACATTACCATTCCTCATAGAATTAAATCTGAAATACTATGCAATAGTGCTACAATTAATAACACTTCAACTACAACACCTGCAGACCCGCTTGTACAACCACACATTGTTCATGAAGATACTACGGCTATGGGTGAGGTAGAACTTGCTATGGGTGAAGTTCAGAAAGATGTTGAAAACATAGAATACCTGATATCAAAATTGAATAATTAACAGCTTACCATATTTCACAAAGTTCAAGATTGTGTACATCATGAACTTGAACATGAACATGGTTCATGTCAATGTATAATTTATGAGCCTGCATTGCAATATATCTCAGGCTGGTACAGACAAACATTTCCTTAAAAAAGTTGTAACTGCTTACATACATAAAGTTACTAATTGTAATTTATCATGTTTTGTTACAGCTCCTACTGGATCAGCAGCACATAATATAAAAGGAATTACATTACATCGCCTACTACTGATACCAGTCGAACATGATAACAAAATTTGAATACTTAAAATTAAACAATTACCTATCATGAACTGCATAGAGTTAAAAAACAATTACAAGTTTTGATTATTGATGAGGTTAGCATGGTGTCCAACTTAACGATGGTTTTTGTTCACTTACAGATGACTGAAGTACTAAAGACATCTTATGATATTTTGTTTGGAAGGGAAACGTGATTGTTTCTACAGATCTTCTGCAACTTACTCCTGTAAAAGGTGAGCCAATTTTTAGGACTTTTATCAATCAATCAATCGTGGTTTATGTAGCATGACTACTCATCCGTGAGGGTCTCAAGGTGCTGAGGAGGGGCTTCAAATCCGTCTGTGCACTGGGGGTTTAGTCGAAGAGCCAGGTTCTTGAGATCCTTCCTAACTTGGGTAAGCGACGGGGCTTGCCTGAGGTGGAGAGGCAGGGTATTCTAGGTCTTGGCGGTGAGGTAGGAGCAGGATCTTCCTCAGGTCCTGGTCTTGCGGATCTGGGGGACAGTGGCCACGGCCAGTTTGGTGGAGCAAAGGTGTCTGTGGGTACGTGGAATGTGAGGTGGTGGTTCAGATAGGCTGGTCCTGCATTGTGGAGGGCTTTGTAGGCATGTGTGAGGAGCTTGAAAGAGTCTTTTGTTGACTGGGAGCCAGTGGAGTTCTCACAGGTGTTTGGTGATGTGGTTATGGCGGGGGATGTTGAGGACTAGTCTGGCTGTGGTGTTTTGCACATTCTGTTGTTTCCTGAGGAGTTTTTGGGTGACGTCGGCATAGAGTGAGTTGCCGTAGTCAAGTCTGCTGCTGATGAGTGCATGGGTGACTGTCTTTCTGGAATTGGCGGGATCTATCTGATAGTCTTTTGAAAGAAGTGATGAAGAGACAGCATTGATCTGGCGGTTCATTGTAAGCGAGGAGCCCAGAATGATGCCGAGGTTTTGTGCTTGGCCCGTGGGTGTGGGAGGTGTTCCTAGTGCAACGGGCCACCAGGAGTCGTCCCAAGCGGAGGGGGTGGGTCCCAGGATGAGGACTTCAGTCTTGTTCGAGTTGAGTTTGAGGCAGCTGTCTCTCATCCAGGTGGCGACAGCCTTCATCCCATCATGGAAGTTGTCTCTGGCAGCTGTGAGTTTGTTGGTGAGGCAGAGGACCAGCTGAGTGTCATTGGCATAGGAGACAATGTTGTGTCTGTGGTTCCTGACAATGGCTGTGAGAGGGGCCATGTAGACGTTGAAGAGGGTGGGACTCAGGGATGAACCCTGGGGCACTCTGCAGCTGATCTCTGTGGGTTCTGAGAGGAACGGTGGTAGTCTGACTCACTGCGTACAACCAGCGAGGAAGGAGCGGATCCAGTCCAGGGCTTTGTTGCAGATACCGGCATCATGGTGTCTCATGCTTAGGGTGGGGTGGGAGACGATGACGAAGGCAGCAGAGAGGTCCAGGAGGATGAGGGCTGCTGTTTCGTCCCGGTCGAGGAGGGAACGGATGTCGTCGCTGGCAATGTGGAGGGCGGTCTCAGTGCTATGGTTGCTTCGGAAACCGGATTGGGAGATGTCCAGGATGTGGTTGGCTTAGATGAACTCGGAGAGTTGTGCGTTGATGGCCTTTTTGATGACCTTGGCTGCGAAGGGGAGCAAGGAGATCGGTCTGAAGTTCTTGAGGTCTGTTGGGTCGGTGGAGGGCTTCTTCAGCAGGGGGTTGATCTTGGCGTGTTTCCAGTCATCGGGGAAGGTGGCAGCCTCGATGGAGCAGTTGATGGTGCGGCGTAGCTCGGGGGCAATGGAGGTGGCAGCTCTGTGGAAGATGTGGTGTGGGCAGGGGTCCGAGGGGGCTCCGGAGTGGATGCTCTTCATGGTCTTGAGCGTGTCGTCTGTGGTGAGCATAGTCCAGTTGAGCAGGATCTGTTGTGGGGCAGCGTCGTTGGGTGCAGAGGTGGCAGGCATGGTGGGAAGATCTTTGGTGTCAAAGTGGTCATGGATCTGCCTGGTCTTGTGGTGGAAAAAGGTGCTGAGTTTGTTGCAGAGGTCTTGGGAGGGTGGGACGTCTGTGGTCTTGCTGTTGAGTTTGACAAACTCCTTGACAATGGAAAAGAAAATGGCGAAGAAAAAGAAACTTGCAATTCCCTGTGAAGTATAGAGAATGTTAACATTTCATTGCATTTTACCTATACGGAACTCCCACAAAATATGAGACACGCTAATGATGTAGAATATGCAAAAATATTGCAAGATATTAGGCTAGGAATCCCAACTAAAGAACAGCTATTTCTGCTTTATTTCAAACTGTACATCTCCTACCCAAGTTATGCATCCTCTTCTTTTACAGAGATTATCCGTTGTGTGTTTGATGTCAATCCTTAAAGAATTCCCTGACTTAAATAGGGAAATGCTACATTTGGAAAAGGAAGAAATCATACATAAGCCTTGTAAAGATGCAGTGGAAATTCATTGAGTATGCATTCCTATTAGTAAAGCATTATCAACAAAATTATTGAGCATGACGAAATCTGTGACACATACTGCAGGATTGGAAAAAGACTCACATCTATGTAAAAATTGTTGCTTTATTTTATGCAGAAATTTGGATGTGAAAAATGAACTTGTAAATGGAGCATTGGTACATGTACCACATTTTGTTTACTATGAAGGCAACAAAGACATAGAATTCATTATTGTTAAATTTGACCATATACAAGAACCTACAAAAATTAGACGAGGATCAGCAAGGGTTTTAGTTATTAAAGATATATATATTTGCAAATAACAGTTTCCTATTTATTTAGCTTATGCAGTGACAATCCACAAATCTCAAAGACTAAGCTTGGATTATGCATTAATTAATATTAGAGATAATGTTTTCAAAGAGGGTACGTCATACGTTGCTCTGTAGCATGTGAAGACATTTGCAGAACTGTATATAATAGACTTTGATGAGACCAAAAATAATTCAGGCACTACTTGTATGTGCAAATACAGACATTGAGAAGAACATATACTCCTTTTTTGGGAGAATAACCAGTTGTATCAAAACTTAAAATATATCTGAAAAGAAAAGAAACTTTTTGCATTAATACACCGCAGCTCAATAAACAACCTTGTAAAAAAAAAAAATTTAAAACATAGAAATCACTGGATTTCAGTTTAGTAATGATAATGGCATTAACTGCTATAACAATGATTTTGTAAATGTTTTTACTTACTTTCAGTAAGAGAACTACTCCTACAAAACATCCATACCCTTTTATTAAAATGCTTACATAATATGTATTCTGTACTTCAGTCAGATAACACAAGTGTCACTCTACAAGTGCTGTTAGAGATGTATATACAGGTACTATTCAATTTTCTATTAATGAACAGTAAGATGCTCAAGACTTTTGTATGGCTGTTCTACAGATATTAGCTGATGACTGTGTGCCACAAATAGATCTTTTTGGTGTGTGCTGCTATTGGGAACATAAATGTTTAGCAGTCACTAACTATAAAAGATTTGTTTACATTCCAATTCAGGATTGTAAATCAATTTTATTTTAAAAATGTAATCTGTAAAGCTATGCACTCTACCTACTGTTCCTACTGTAAAACACAGATTGTGTCAACACTTTGTTTAACTATGGTTAATAAATATATTATTTTAATGATTTAATGACTGAATGTTAAAACTTGTTCGAACAGTTTTGGATTTTTTGTCTTTATTAGGGATGTCAAAAGTGACATATTGTTCATTGAAATATAACACAGACTCATCGGGGTCAGAGTTAAATTTTCGGGCATCTTTAACCCACAGAAGCATATGAATATGAGGTGAGCCTCTTGCTTGGTACTCTTTTCTCCAAAAGTAATCAAATCCCTCTCCAAGGGGATTTGTTTTTTTGTTTGTGAAGTATTTCAGCATAATTTGGAATTTGTGATTAAAAATTTCTGCAAATATTTGCAGGATCTAAACAACATAATTCACTACTGTATCGATTTTTGGAGGAGAATAATCTTTTGCCCCCAAGTCAGTTGGGCTTCAGACACCATTTTAGCACCGAGACGTCCCTGATAGGGGTTGTAGAGCGCATAAGAGGCACCCTAGACAATGCTAGGAAGGCTGTCTTGATCATGCTTGACCTATCGGCAGCCTTTGATATTGTCCCCCATCAGAGACTTCTTGATAGACTTCAAACTATTGGAATCAAGGGCACTGCCCTGACGTGGCTCTCCTACTTTCTGGAAGGAAAAAGCCAAGAAGTTTGGTTGCCTCTTTTTTCTTCCAAGGCTCATCAGCTAACGGTTAGAGTGCCTCAGGGCTTGGCACTCAGCCCTACTTTGTTCCATGTTTACCTCACACCCTTAGCTGTTTTAGTGGAGACTTTGGGAGCTGAGGTAATATCAAACGATACCCAGCTTCTATTTTCAAGTGGGAAGGGAGAAGAGCTCGCTGGGGAAGTCATTAAAAATTGTCTATCTAATGTGTTCCATTGGTTGTCTATCAAAAAATTGAAATTCAACCCGGATAAAACCGAGATTATGTTTTTTGGCCCAACATCACCAGACCTATGGAGTACCTTCTGGCCAAAGGAAGCTCCCCTCCCTGGCCCACAACATGGCACCATAAAAAACTTAGGAATTAAGTTTAACAGTGCTCTCTGTTTTTAACCACAGATCCAGGCACTGACTGGCTCCTGTTTTGGGCTGTTACGGTCCCTGAATAAATTCCTTCCCCTTTTGCCAGATGACAACAAGAGAACTGGGATCCAAGCTGTAATAACCTACAGGCTGGACTCCGGGAATGCACTATACCTGGGTCTCCCAGAGTACCTTCTTGGCAGGCTTCAGGTGGTGCAGAACACAGCAGCCCAGATACTCCTCAATCTTCCCCCAAAAATACATATGTCCTCACACATGAAATCTCTGCACTGGCTTACTATTACTAAAAGGATTCTTTTTAAATCCGGGTCCTGGTCCACAAAGCTATGCACGATTTGGGAGCCGGGTATTTGAGAGAGCGGGTTCATGACTATATCCCATCTAGAAATCTACGCTTCTCCTCTGCGCATCTGGCTAGAGTTCCTAAAATACGTCGAGCCAGTGCTGGTGGCAGGTTGCTTTCCTATCTCGGGCAGGTGACTTGGAATAAACTCCCTCTCGAGCTTCAAACTACAATGGAACTTTCCTCTTTCAAGAAAAACTAAAACATTGCTCATCCAGAAAGCCGAACAAGGCATGCACAGATATTGCAGGCTGCCTGATGCAACGCTGGGACATTCTTTTGAGTAGCTGTGCGCTATACAAATCCTGTTAACATAACATTTATTTTAAATGTTGCAAACAGAAGTACAATTCCATTGGTATACAGGATTTTTAGCAATTCTGTTCTGAAAATGTTGTGTATGCATTTCAGAAATAATTTAAATATTTTTTTCTAAGCCTACCACAGACTTATGTAAAATGTCAGGGCATTGTTCTTCATCAGTGACAAATAGTATCCAATTAGTATATAGATGGCAAGACTCTTGGTGAAAGTTTGGTTCTGTGCTGGAGGTGTGGCTCCAAGAGCCTCCAAAAATATTACAGAAGATAAGTTAATTAAAAAAAAAAAAATCTTTAAAGTATGTATTTTATATTTTCCAATTAAACGTTTCAGGCTTCTGATGCGATGTATGGTTAAAATAAATCATTTGCTTTTCTCAGTGAAAGATTTTTCTACAATATGTTGAACATATTGTTTCTGCATGAGTTTGTCAATATTATTTTTTAGAGAGTGCATTTTTTTCTGTTAAATCAGAAAGCGGTCTATTTTTAAACTGTTTACCTACAATATTTCTTATTGTTCGCCTTACTTGTCCGACTGTATAATTTAAATAAATTGTCCTTTTGCTGTTTACATGCTAGTTCTGTACATATATTCCCTGTTTTGCAGCCAGTTGTAAGCTTGGAATGCTTTTTATAAGTGCAACATTGGTAATGACAATGCAAACAATTACTGGTACCCTTACTAGTTTTCAGTTTGTTCCGTCCCTTGTCTCCATTTGTAGGTGTTTTATATTTTCTCTCATATGCTTGGAGTATATTTTCGTTTTATTTTTCTTAAGGTAATATTTTGAAGGCATACTGCTAAATGTATATTAAACTATCGGTAAATATTAAACAAAAGGAAACATAGTTGTAGGTAATTGGTTTACTAAACAATCACATAATAGGTCAAAATCTACATATTTGTTTGATTTAATATCATCAGCATATAGCTAAAATTACTTGAAATACTTGGAAAATGTTGAAGGTACAAATTAATTAATGAGTAAGTATAGCTATAATTAGCTGTATGTATCAGCTTAAATTGCACTAGAGTTGTTACCACAGAAGAAATGATCTAATCATAAATTTAGTATGTTTGGGCTTCCATTCTATCCCAGTACAAAATGTAATGCAATCAGAATGTTTATTACTGATCCATTATATTAGGCATCTAGCTTCCTAACTGTTTCTAATATCATGTGATTAACGTTAGCCTCTGTTTCAGATGTATTGGTACCAAATAGATAACAGGTTAGTCCAGTTTTTCCCTTCTAATAAGCTACTGTATTGGTTTGCATTGTCATGTGGCCTTTAATGTGTGGGAAATGTGTAGATGTAGTGTAATTTAATAAAGGTATACATTCTAGCTTATTTGTCACTCAGTGTGCTTGTTTAGTTGTATTTGAGCTGTCTTGGTAGCCCAATATACCAGAGAACAAATCCCAATGTTTGTTGTAAAACTATCAAATATTATTAAGTATTCAATTGGTTAATGTTCTCTCCCAGTATATACATATACAACTTTCATCCAGTGACTTACTGTTTGAAAAACTTATTTTGTAGTGTGTAAACAAGATGTTTCGAGTTTGGATATTTGGACATAGTTTCATTTATTGGGCTAGAGATATGCCAAAAAGAATTGTTGTGAAATTAATTTAGGTTTGGTAAATATTACATGGGCTGCTGAAAGAGGTTTGAGGTGGAATAACATCCTCCCTCTGCTTTCTTCACTTAGGGGCTCATTACGATCTGCCCAACACCGTAGCGGTCTGGAGCCGCCTGGTCTTAGGTCAGCGGTTCGGACCTCAGTATTAGGATGTAACCACCATATGGGCAGTCGAAAACATCCATTTTCTAATGGCACTTTGTGCAGCGAGCTGAAAAGGCCCGCAGCACAAGCTGCCATTGTAAAATTGATGTTTTTAAACATCCCTTCACCGGGTGGCAGGCCCCTCACCATGCCTGCCACCCGGTGCAGGGATGTTTAGGGGGTGAGAGGGCCCTGCTAGGGGCCCCCAAAGACACTTTCCGACAGCCTTTCCATGTCAGAAAGGCGGACATGAAAAGGCTGAAGAAAAGTGCCATCATAATCCCGATGGCGGAGCTGAGCCTGGCTCCGCTGTCATTAGGGGATTAGGGTGGCTTCTGATGCTCTGATGGGCTCCTTGAGCCCTTCAGAAGAGCGTATGAATCCCCCTGCAGGTTTCATTCTGACCGCCGTCATCCTAATACGGCGGTTGGACTGAAGCCTATGATGTTGGGCGGAGAGCCTCCGACAGCTGGTCGGAGGCTTTCCGCCCCACATCGTAATCAGGCCCTTAGTGGTTGTGAGCATCCACAGTTTATGATCATTCATGGTGGAGGAAATGATTTAGGTAAACTTACTGGTGTAAGAATAGAGAGAGTGATGAAAGCTACTTTCCAGTGTTCAATGAATACATTCGCTAATACACAATTTGTGTTTTTCAAATATTTGCTAAAGGCAAAAAGAAATGCTCAACAACTAATGCAGAAAAGTTTGAGAAAAGCTGCAAACATATCAACAAGACTGTGTCTGCGTTCCTGAGAGATCATACCATCTCTTCAATTTATCGCTTAACCATTGTTTTTTCCAAACCCTATCTATATTGTGGCAATGGTGTGCATTTAACCTCCCATGGCAATATTATGTTCCTCACGATGTGGAACTATGTTCAGTGCACCAAATGAGAGATGCAAACAAAAAAGAACTTCCTGGATTCATCCAAGCATTGTAACAGCTGTGAATTGTGCACTGTATCTGATTACACCAAATAAGTTGCTTTAAGGTGACCGTTTCCAACAGGAATGTTTCCTTTAATGCTTAAGTAGTGTCAAGTGACCCTCATCACTGTTTACTATTTGTTTATATAAAAAGACCAATGGGTGGCCACTTTGTTGGATGCATATGATTAAGACTCATTTGAGTTGAAACGCGTAATGCCACCTGCTGTTGCCTGAATAAAGGTTTGTCACTAAGGACGGTGGCTGGGCTTGTTTTGCATGATCCTGGAGGTGGAGTGCAATTTTCTTTTGAAATATATATATATGTACCTAGAGAGGATTTATTAACACCTAAACTCAAAACTGTATCAGCTCCTGTCTCCAATAGTGAGAATACTGATAATGATCAATGCATGGTTCGGTTGATTACTACTTTTAATCAGCAGGAACACAAAATTAGTAAAGTCATCTACTCCAATTGGCCAATTGTACTTACTGACATAACTTTAGGTTCCATCCTCCCTATGTTGCCGGCTATTACTTTTAGGCGAGCACCCTCTATGAGGGATGCATTGGTTAAATCCTGCCCTGAGATTATATCTATAGGTACATGGCTCTCCAAAATGAGTTTTTACAAATGTAATTCATGCCGTGCATGTACGTTTGCGAGGAATGCAACCTACTATGTCACTGCATTCAGTGATAAAAGAATTGAAATCAGGGAACATCTTACCTGTCGCACTGAATATGCCATCTATAAATTACGTTGTACTTGTGGCCTGGAATATATAGTGAGCTCAAAGCTCCCTGTACATAAACGTATCCTGCAACATATGAGGGCCATCGTTAATTCCGACTCGAATTATCCGGTTGCTAGGCATTTCAAAATGGTCCATGAAAATAAACTAAAAGATCTGGAGTACACTGTATTGGGAGCAGTTTCCATTCCCGGCCGGGGTGGGAACCGAGAGAAGAGTTTGCGCCAACTCGAAACTCACTTTATTCTGGCACTAGACACGAGAATGCCTAACGGTCTGAACACAAGCGAAGACATGCACAATTTTCTGTAGGATTCCTTTTTAGTTTACATGGGTCTAGCCAGGTTTTAGAGTCTTATCCATTTTCGTGATTCCAACTTAAGATTGCTGGTCTAATTCAACAACCTCTGTTTTACTATACATGTTTCTTAGGTACTCATAAAATGAATTTTTCATTCAGATATTTTGTGAGTTTTAACATCTGTCTCTGGCATTTGTACTTTATCACCATTCAGGCTTGAATAGTGTATTTACATGCTGCTATTTGGCAACACAGTTTTATCTTTGCACTAGGTTATTGCTCACTTTGCACTTGATCACTTGTATTGATTTTAAACATGCTGGCTCCATCATTGTATAAGAGTTTATTATTACAGTGATTGAATTGAATCGAATTGAATCGAATTGAAAGATATTATAGCTGGGTTTTATTCATATATTAATGTGTATTTAATCTGCATTAGCACTTTATACTGCATACTTGCACATTGAGTCGATTGTTTACAGTATATTGTGATGACTGGTGAGGTTATTCATATTCATATTTGCAGCGTAGCAGTCAGACTGTGATTATGTGTTTTTGTCATGATTTGTATATGCACTTGCACTTTATCTCATGATATTTATATAGATGTAACAATATGTTCTTTATGTGCACTTTAACCCCTTCGCTGCTAGGCCTTTTCCCCCCCTGTGCTAAGCCTTTTTTTGGCTATTTGGGGTAGTGCGGGCTTAGGCCCCTGTAACTTTTTGACCACATAAGGTATCCACGCCAAATTTGCGTCCTTTTTTTCTAACATCTTGGGGATTGTAAAGGTACCCAGGGTTTGTGGATTCCCCTGGAGGGACCCAGAAATTAGCCAAAATACAGCAAAATTTTGTTTTTTTGGGGAGAAATGCGAAAAAGGGCTACAGATGAAAGCGTCTTGTTTTTTCCCTGCAAATGGCATCAAAAGGGGTTGTGGTGCTGAAATCACCATCTTCCCAGCTTTCAGGGACAAGCAGACTTTTGTCAGAAAACCAACTTTTTTACACAGTTTTGGCATTTTTCTGGGACATAGCCTATTTTTGCTATTTTTTGTGCTTTCAACCTCCTTCCAGTTAATGGTAGAAATGGGTATGAAACCAATAATGGATCCTGAAAAGCCATACATTTCTGAAAAGTAGACAAAATTCTGAATTCAGCAAAGGGTCATTTGTGTAGATCCTTAAAGTTTTCCTTATAGAAACTAACAGTTAAATGAAGGAAAAATTGAAAATTAGTTGAAAAAAACAGCCATTTGTGTCAACGTTTTCACCTGTAACTTCTTCTAATTATGACAGCTATTTGAAAGCAATATACCGTTATATCCGCTGGACCTTTCTGGTTGTGGGGATATATAGGACTTGTAGGTTCACCAAGAACCCGACTGAACCCAGAGCCAATAACTGAGCAGCATCTTGCAATGGTTTTTTATTATGTACCGGGTATATAGCAATTATTTTGGAAAAATGTATACATGGAAAAATTGTTATGAAAGACACCTATGTATTTCTGAAATGGGAACAAAATGTAGATTTTAGAAACAGTAGATATTTGCACATTTCCGAAATTGGGAGTACCCATACTAGCATGAGAATTATAGGTCATTTTTCAAAATGACTTATTTTTACACATTGTCTTTCATTTGGAAGGCAGAAATGCATCGAAAGTCAATAGGTAATAACAGTTGCTCTACAATTCTGTATTACCCTAAGTCTCCCGATAAAAATGGTACCTCACTTGTGTGGGTAGCCCTTGTGCCCACAACAGGAAATGGCTCAAAATGCAACGTGGACGTACCACATTTTCACAATGAAAAATTACCCTTTTTGCAAAGTGCCTAGGTGTAGTTTTTGAACCCTAGCTCTGCCGGCACCTAGGAAACCTAGCAACCCATACATTTTTGAAAACTAGACACCCAGGGAATCCAGGATGGGGTGACTTGACTGCCTCCCACCAGGTTCTGTTACCCAGAATCCTTGCAAACCTAAAACATTGTCAAAAAAACACATTTTCCTCACATTTCTGTGGTGGAAAGTTCTGGAATCTGCGTTGATCCACAAATTTCCATGCACCCGCGTTCCCCAAAGTCTTATGAGAAAAATGGTACCTCACTTGTGTGGGTCGGCCTAGTGCCTGCGACAGGAAACGGCGCAAAACGCAACGTGGTCACACCTCAATTTCGCAGTGAAAAATGACCCTTTTTGGCAAAGTGCCTAGCTGTAGTTTTGAACCCTAGCTCTGCCGGCACCTAGGGAAACCTAGCAAACCTATACATTTTTGAAAACTAGACACACAGGGGAATCCAGGATGGGGTGACTGGACTGCCTCCCACCAGGTTCTGTTACCCAGAATCCCTTGCAAACCTAAAAATTGTCAAAAACCACATTTTCCCCACATTTCTGTGGTGGAAAATTCTGGAATCTGCGTGGATCCACAAATTTCCACCCACCCCGCGTTCCCCAAAGTCTTATGAGAAAAATGGCACCTCACTTGTGTGGGTCGGCCTAGTGCCCGCGACAGGAAACGGCGCAAAACGCAACGTGGTCACACCTCAATTTCGCAGTGAAAAATGACCCTTTTTTTGCAAAGTGCCTAGCTGTAGTTTTTGAACCCTACCTCTGCCGGCACATAGGGAAACCTAGCAAACCTATACATTTTTGAAAACTAGACACCCAGGGGAATCCAGGATGGGGTGACTTGACTGCCTCCCACCAGGTTCTGTTACCCAGAATCCCTTGCAAACCTAAATAATTGTCAAAACAAACACATTTTCCCCACATTTCTGTGGTGGAAAGTTCTGGAATCTGTGTGGATCCACAAATTTCTACCCACCCCGCGTTCCCCAAAGTCTTACGAGAAAAATCGTACCTCACTTGTGTGGGTCGGCCTAGTGCCTGCGACAGGAAACGGCGCAAAACGCAACGTGGTCACACCTCAATTTCGCAGTGAAAAATGACACTTTTTTGGCAAAGTGCCTAGCTGTAGTTTTTGAACCCTAGCTCTGCCGGCACCTAGGGAAACCTAGCAAACCTATACATTTTTGAAAACTACACACCCAGGGGAATCCAGGATGGGGTGACTGGACTGCCTTCCAGCAGGTTCTGTTACCCAGAATCCCTTGCAAACCTAAACAATTGTCAAAAAACCCACATTTTCCCCACATTTCTGTGGTGGAAAGTTCTGGAATCTGCGTGGATCCACAAATTTCCACCCACCCCGCGTTCCCCAAAGTCTTCTGAGAAAAATGGTACCTCACTTGTGTGGGTCGGCCTAGTGCCCGCGACAGGAAACGGCGCAAAACGCAACGTGGTCACACCTCAATTTCGCAGTGAAAAATGACCCTTTTTTTGCAAAGTGCCTAGCTGTAGTTTTTGAACCCTACCTCTGCCGGCACCTAGGGAAACCTAGCAAACCTATACATTTTTGAAAACTAGACACCCAGGGGAATCCAGGATGGGGTGACTTGACTGCCTCCCACCAGGTTCTGTTACCCAGAATCCCTTGCAAACATAAATAATTGTCAAAAACCACATTTTCCCCACATTTCTGTGGTGGAAAGTTCTGGAATCTGCGTGGATCCACAAATTTCCACCCACCCCGCGTTCCCCAAAGTCTTACGAGAAAAATGGTACCTCACTTGTGTGGGTCGGCCTAGTGCCTGCGACAGGAAACGGCGCAAAACGCAACGTGGTCACACCTCAATTTCGCAGTGAAAAATGACCCTTTTTGGCAAAGTGCCTAGCTGTAGTTTGTGAACCCTAGCTCTGCCGGCACCTAGGGAAACCTACCAAACACACACATTTCTGAAAAGTAGACACCCGGGGGCTTCCAGGAGGTATGGCTTGCGTGGATCCCCCAACGTTTCCTTACCCAGAATCCCCTGCAAACCTCAATTTTAGCTGAAAAAATCACTTTTTTCACACATTTTTGTGTGGGAAAGTGTGGCATCATTGGCCTCACACAAATTTCCTACCACCCAGCATTCCCCCAGGTCTCCCGATAAAAATGGTGCCTCACTTGTGTGGGAGGCCCAAGTACCCGCGACAGGCAAGGGCCCACAACGTAGTGAGGCGACCTCAAAATGGCCTTTCACAAAACGACCTGGTTTTGCAAGGGGGGTCACCTGGTTTTTTGGCCCTGTGCTCGGCGGCCATCTAGGGAAACCTACCAAAGCCACACATTTCTGAAAAGTAGACACCCGGGGGCTTCCAGAGAGGTATGGCTTGCGTGGATCCCCCAACGTTTCCTTACCCAGAATCCCCTGCAAACCTCAATTTTAGCTGAATAAATCACTTCTTTCACACATTTTTGTGTGGGAAAGTGTGGCATCATTGGCCTCACACAAATTTCCTACCACCCAGCGTTCCCCCAGGTCTCCCGATAAAAATGGTGCCTCACTTGTGTGGGAGGCCCAAGTACCCGCGACAGGCAAGGGCCCAAAACGTAGTGAGGCGACATCAAAATTGCCTTTCACGAAACGACCTGGTTTTGCAAGGGGGGTCACCTGGGTTTTTGGCCCTGTGCTCGGCGGCCATCTAGGGAAACCTACCAAACCCACACATTTCTGAAAAGTAGAAACCCGGAGGCTTCCAGGGAGGTATGGCTTGCGTGGATCCCCCAACGTTTCCTTACCCAGAATCCCCTGCAAACCTCAATTTTAGCTGAAAAAATCACTTTTTTCACACATTTTTGTGTGGGAAAGCGTGGCATCATTGGCCTCACACAAATTTCCTACCACCCAGCGTTCCCCCAGGTCTCCCGATAAAAATGGTGCCTCACTTGTGTGGGAGGCCCAAGTACCCACGACAGGCAAGGGCCCAAAACGTAGTGAGGCGACATCAAAATTGCCTTTCACAAAACGACCTGGTTTTGCAAGGGGGGTCACCTGGGTTTTTGGCCCTGTGCTCGGCGGCCATCTAGGGAAACCTACCAAACCCACACATTTCTGAAAAGTAGACACCCGGGGGCTTCCAGGGAGGTATGGCTTGCGTGGATCCCCCAACGTTTCCTTACCCAGAATCCCCTGCAAACCTCAATTTTAGCTGAAAAAATCACTTTTTTCACACATTTTTGTGTGGGAAAGTGTGGCATCATTGGCCTCACACAAATTTACTACCACCCAGCGTTCCCCCAGGTCTCCCGATAAAAATGGTGCCTCACTTGTGTGGGAGGCCCAAGTACCCGCGACATGCAAGGACACAAAACGTTTTGAGGCAACATCAACATTGCCTATCAAAAAAGGGAAAGATCGATGGCGCAATCCGGTGAGAATCTCTTCCCCCATTGCTCCCCCATTCCTCCTCTACCCGGATCTTCAAAGCTGACCTCAAATCTCTTCTCTTCCAAAGACACTATACTTTCACTCTCAGCCCCCTCTAGTTCGCTCTTCATTGTGTTCTGAGTGCCACTTATTGCAGTAAACCTCTATATCATATTCTGAGTGCCACTTATTGCAGTAAACCTCTATATCATGCACATGTGTGTGTGCAACGGAAGCTGTTTCAGCCCGGGCTGCCACACACGGGGGGGGTGTATGCACTGCCAGCAACCTGCCAGGCCAGTGCACAACACTTGCCCGATTCAAGGCCCCATTCTCCCAATTTATTAAATAAAAAACTGCCCAGGGGGCAGAGCACCAAAAGCATATGGCCCCCAAAAGGGGAGTGACCCTTGCCCAAGGGGCCGCTCCCCAAAACAGTATTTAGACGTTTTTAACAACAACAAAAAAAATTCCCTGGTGTCTAGTGGGCATTCCTGCTGCACGATCGTGCAGCAGGAATGCACAAAAGAGGCATTGGGGGAAATGAAAACCCTTTCCTTTCCCTCGATTTCTCTTTTGTTTCACACGGGGGGGGTGGTGTATGCACTGCCATTCTCCCGATTTATGATCGTGCAGCAGGAATGCACAAAAGAGGCATCGAGGGAAAGGAAAGGGTTTTCTTTCAAACCCCCCCTCCCCGAGCCAAAACTTACCTTATTCCCCGACGCACTGGAAGCAAATGGCTTCCAGCGCGTCGGGAAACAAGGGAAACCCCCAATGACGTCATTGAAGGGGGCGGGGAGGCAGGGAAGCCCTTCCCCTGCCTTCCCGAAAAAAACCAACGATCGGATCCCCACGGGGAGCGCCAGCGCTTCCCTCGTAGGTGAATCTATGACGAGCTGGACTCGTCATGAGCACACGACCACTGTGTGCCATGACGAGTCCAGCTCGTCATAAGCATCGAAGGGTTAATATTCGAGCCATTCTAGTTACTTTACACTCGGATGAGTATGAGGCCAATCGTAGTATCATTACATCCGTTACACTGTGACTTTGCTCTTTTGCACATCTGCTCTATATAACATGTATATGCACTTGCTTTTGTTATTTATCGATGACTGCTCAATAATCAAATATGTCTTTTTTCCAGTTATCTTTTTCATGATTTGACATGGTCTTTTTATGATTTGTATTCCATTAAGAAAATAACCTGGCATTTCGTTTAATTTAGTTTGTATATTTCAATTTCATCTGCAATAAGGATGGGATCATCCGCTTTTCAGCGCCAGTCTGTTTTCAGTGTTTATTCACGTGTTGATGTTGTTTCTAGAACTATTAGTGCACATGGTTGTATTTGTTGTGTTTCCTGTTTACGTGGCGCATCATGTGATCAAGCTCGTGTGACGAGCGAAACGCGTCATGACAGGCATTATGCCTGTTTATCTGTGGAAAAACTTTTTGGAATAAACTGATACTGCCTTTCTTACAACATCGGAGTTGTGTGTAATCTTCAGTAGGGACGATTGAGGTCCGTGCCTGTGTATTCTGCCAGGATTAGCAGGCAGGAAGTTGGTGTGTTATTTATATTTATATATATATATATATATATATAGGGCCTTATTTACAAGAAAGTGCGGCACCGCGGCACCGCAAGCCCTTTGGCTGCGGCACTTTTGAAGCACATGGATGCATCATATTTACAACAATATGACGAATCCTTTTGCATTCCCCTGCGCTGGCGCACAATCGACTGTCATGCGCCAGCGCAGGCACCCTTGTACCCTTGCGCCATGGTGCAAGGGGGCCTGCGTTGCAGGGATATTGTTTCTGTGCAGGAAGGGGTATCTTCCTGCACAAAAACAATAACAACAAAAATAAAAAGAGGTGTTTTCCTCTTCCTGTGTGTGCTGCAGATTGCAGCACCCCTAGAAAGAGGAAAAACGAGGAGAAATTTAAACATTTCTCGTTGTTGTGCCTCGCTACGCCACCCCTGGGGTGGCGTAGCATTCTGACACATTTCCAAGTTTACGAATTCTTGTAAATATGGAAATGAGGCAGAATACATGGGTGTTTCGTGTGAACACCCACAGCAACACCCATGTCACTCCCCTTTCACCCAAAGTGTTGCGTGAGAAGGGGCCATTTTTGCAAGGACAGGAAAAGCCATGCAAGGTGGCTTTACGTGTCCTTGTAAATATGGGGCAAGAGGTTGCGCCAACGGTGCGACACAAAAAGTGACACACCAGTGGCGCAAGTGACTTGCAAATAAGCACCATAATGCTTAAACATGAAATTGAATAAAGAAAAAAACTCAAAACAAATACAAATAGTAACTAACCAATTTAAAAAACACTGGGGCTTATTTGCAAGCCCCTTGCGCCTCCGGTGCGTCACTTTTTGTGACGCACTGCTGGCGCAACCTCCTGCCCATATTTACAAGGACACGTAAAGCCACCCTGACCGAGGACACAGCAACACCGGGACCCCCGACAAGGCTACAAGACAGGTATTTCTGCAGGCAGCTGACCTTGGCGAATGTGTGACATCAGGCACCGCCTCCCCGCCGGGATCCATGTTACGGATAGTGTTCGTAACTCGAATAATGAACTTATGGTGACAGGATTTGTAAGTTTAATCTTACCACATATGAGCACACCTTAGCGTGTGTGGTCATTTTCACATACTCAGGCTGAGAATTCAACTTGAGATTTCTGGTCCTGAAGAAAGCCAACCGATTGGGCTAGTTTTGGCTGAAACATGTAGACCATTTTATTTCTTGAGCACTATTCACAAATTTTAAGGGGCGTACGAGATCATTTTTGCTCACATACATCTAAACGAATCTTTTAATCCTACCCCAGGAACTGCACAATAAATTAATTTAGTATCCTGGAGGTAGTTTTAATTTATCACGTTCACACAAAAAAATAAAATAAAAATAAACCAGCTCCGCTGTAATCAGGCGTCACAGCACACCCAGGCGGCATTCCGCCCCCTGGGTGGGAACCCTATGATGAAGCATGCCACCAACTAGGTTGGTGGGTGAGGGTTCTTTTGAAAAACTTAAGGGTTTTTTCTAAGGGATACCCCTTGGATAAACGAGAATAGCCAGTTGATCCAAGTAAATACCTTTAGCTCGTTCTCATTGTTTAATATTTGAATGTGGGGAGACGAACAAGCCTTTGGACCCTCTCCTCTCTCTACCTTTTGTTGGATAACTTATTTAACAACCAAATGAAGTGGGAACAACTCTTAACCATTAGAGCACAGCAGACTAGCAGGGCTGTGGGTGGACTGTTTTGGTTTGCCTGTAAACTGAGGCACAAATCGGTGAAGGAATTATTAACTCTTTACAGAGATAAATGCATCCGTATAGCTACATATGGGGCAGGGGTTTGGGGGTACAATAGAAGCCAACAGCGCTAACTAATTTATTCATCAAAAGACTACTGATGGTACTAAAAAGTGCCCCCACTTTATTTTGTCACGCAGAATTGGGCCAAAAATGTATAGAAGATCGTATTGTCTGTGCCCCTTTGTACTTATGGGCTAAGATTTGGCTCTCAGAAGACTTAAAGTTTTAAAGAGAAGTTATTAAGGATTACCTTAACACGTATAATGCTTTAAAGAACCCCTGGCTCTGCTTTGTGAGAGAAAAGTTTCAAGAAATACGTTTAGGATACTTCTTTCAAAACCCTGAAAAAATCCCTCCAAATGCTAAGGACACCATTAAAAAGGCATTTTTCACCCGGGGCAATATGCGCAGCCGTCAATTGCAAGGTGACATAGGAGTGTTCCATTTGCCTTCTGCCCCCGCACAATTTTATTTATCTTTTACTACTATTTACCAAATTAGATTTTACCTTACTAGGTTCCGACTATGCACCGTGCACTTTTTGTTAGCATTTCCTTGTCAAGGAGGATGGGCGGGTAAACTTATGCCTTGCCCATGTGATAATTTTTCTAGGCAAAGCACGTTGCACTTTCTTCTATTTTGCACATTATATAAGTCGGTGAGAACCAGATTTTTGCTTCCATTATTAAGGAGTATTCGTCCTTGCACATATAATGATGATTTTAAGTACTGTCATACATTGGCCTCCACTGATATCTGCGTCGCTGTAGCAAACTTCATAAGGGGCTCCATCATGATTAGAAAGCGTTATGAGTGAAATTGGCACAGGATCATCAGGAGGTGACTTTGTTATTCTAATTGTCTTTTTAAAATGATGCTTTTTAATTGCCTTTGCTGAAATTTTATGAATTACTGTTTTTTAATCTTTCTTTGTTGATGTTTTATGAATTGTGAATATTTTATTGTGAAACTTCTGTGGTTCTCTGAACCAAAATAAAGTTATTCTTGACTTGACTCTGAAAGAGCACTGGTGCCTGCTGCCTAGGCCCCAGTGCCAGTGCTGGCTCCCTAAAACTGATATGTGTGAATTGATAGCCCCAATTGGCAAAGGACTTTAACCCCCATATAGGTTCCTACTATATGGTACCAGTGGTACCCTGGGCATGGGTGTTAAAGGGGTCACAAGGGCGTGAAGTAGTGTTTGTGCCAACCCTAGTGACCCAAGTAACTACTGACAGCAGACCTGCCATTGCAGAATGCAGGAGCTGTGCAAACTGCTCGAGCTCGACTTTAGCCCTCACCATGTGTGACAAAGTCAATGCACTATTTTTGATACATGCCAGCCACCCCCTAAGGAAGGCCTCCTGAGCCCAGGAGGCAGGGCGCATTAATTAAAGGTGTGAACATGTAGTGCAACCTTATATGTCCCTATAGTGCCCATTACCATTAAAGGGCACTATAAGTGATAGACAGTCCATAGGATAACATGGTCTGGCACCCGTGCAAATACGACTTTGGCAGCTCCATTATGGTATCACCTACACATGTTGTGTTTGGTATCAAACAACATGCCTCATCATCCCTGATAATATTCTCATGTCGAGGGCAATGTGGCATGCACCCAGGTGGCTACCTTAAAGGTTGCCCACCTGGTTGCCCCAGCCTTTCCTGTGCTTTAGCTGCCAGCCCGCACTTGATACCACCAAGACAGGAATATGACCCCCTGCTGGGATGTGTGAACTCTCCCAGGAGTCAGAAACAATGGTCTGGATGGGAGGGAGGACACACCTCCCTCCCTGTCAGGCTGGCTAGTGAAGTGGCTCATCAGGGAGGTGAGCTTCAAAGGCTACACAGCCTGTGATATGCAACCAGGCTACCTTCCAAAGGAGAAAACAGCCCTCTCCCTGCCCCCAAGCAATTTTGCACCCGGGCAGGTGGGAAAATTAGGTATTCAGGAGGTGTACACCCCCAGAAGGCTAGCCGCACCTCTAGGGTGGGCTACCTGGTCTGTACAGCAAAGGAAGACGTCTGCCATTTTTAAAAGTGGTAGAATAGTGGGTTTTGGGTAGAAAAGCTGATCTACTCCCCGGATGTGGTCACCTCGGGGCGGATTAGCCACTGGGGCTAGTAGCCCATTAGCCACTTTCACCCACACCCCTAACTCTCCTAAATCTAGGATTTAAGGGATACCCCTAACACCAGAACCTCAGTTATGATCTGACTTGCAACAAGGACAAAAGAAGAGACCCCTGTCTGCAACAACAGGAGCTGCACAAACCAAAGGTGTGATACTCTGCACCTGTGGCAACCTTCCTGGAACTGCACGAACACAGCTCATCATGGACCAAAGCTCAGTGTACCCAGACAGAGGGGCCCCTTTGAGAGCCAAAGGTATTACCAGAATCCTATGGACTAGTGGCACTAGTCCCCTGCAACCATATGTAAAAACAATGCACCAGAACCGAAGAATAGCTGGCCATCAGGCCCTCCGAGAGATCGCCCAGAAGTAGATGGTCCAGTCCATTGTGGGAAACATAGACCTGACCTCCACAAAGTTTCAGGCGGCTACCTTTTTCCCCAGGACCTCCAGTTGTCGAATTAACTTTCTAATGTGCTTACTGCTGCCAAGGCTTGTTGGTCGCCAGTCTGGCAACCACCCCCTTTACTTGACGCTGCACCTCGAGAGAACTCTGCAAAACCTTCATCCGACATCAGCAGTGGCTTTGTTGTCACCTTTTCGCACCCTTGTTCCCCACCAGCACCATGTAAGCGGTAAGATTAGCTCTCCCGCGACTCCCGCTTCAGCACCAAGGACAGCCAGGACAATTCTGCACCCAGGCTTCTCAAGCCAGGTAACTGAATTGACTGTCGTGGCTTGGTCCTGGGACCCGCATCACCTTTACCCTCCTTGGGTTCCACGTAACTCGACCTGCAAGCGACCGATTTTCACTACCACTTTTTCCCATGGGCTTTGTTGAAGTCAACAAGGGCATAAACCTGATTTCTTCGATAAGGCTTGAAAAGACGACAAATGTCCATTGTTTTCACGTGTCCTCTAGCTGGGACTGTAACATGCAGTACAATGCTGTCAGTAATATACTGGGTATTGGAATGTAACTTCCTTGGTAACGTGGACACAGAGAACAGCTGACCGCTTTGCACGTGGATGTGTTCCTAATGTCTATGAAGAGAAGTACTGACCATGTTTTTGTGTAATTTAATAACCCACCATCCCATACAATCTCCAGACTCCAGAGAGGCACCACAGAAAGACAGGCTTACAAAGAGCACAACAGCACTAGAATAGCACTTGGAATGTAGTTATGTCAAGACTGAGGGTTGAGTACCACATACTGTGCAGCATGCTGTGCCTACAAGAACTACGTTATGTTTCTGTCTGTGCAATAAATGTAGCTGCACATAACATGCAACTTTTTCCAAATTTCTTAAAAGTCATTACATTTCTAACACTCAACAAAATATTTGCATAAGGCAGCCCTTTGAGCATAGAGGCACAGTGGATAAAAACCAATGGGTTTGAATGCTTCACCAAGGGATTGCTAGTGACTAGACTATTTGCAAGCATTCGTCCCATCACCTTTCGTCTGCATTATGTAACACTTGAAGTGGGCAAGAATATGGCCAGACGTGGGTATCTTGCTTGCTGTCCCACAGGATCCAAGCTGTAACTCACTGATGATGTCTAATAAGGCCAACGCCGTTCTGGGATTGCTTATGTTCCCTTCTGGAGAGGGTCTCGAATGGTGGTTTGGGATAGAATGTTCCCGTGAGGAGCAGGGTAAGTCCTGATTTGCATAATACAGGCCTTTGTGTAGAGTGGCACAGTGGGTGAAAAATGATAGGTTGGAATGCTACCTCAAGTGCCTGGCCGCTGTTAGACTATTTTCAAGCATCACCTTTTGTGTGTAATAAATTCATAACATACATTAATAATCTGTCAAAACTGGAAAAAAATATTGCATCATTAATAGTTGTTACATTTTGTTTGAAAAACATAGACCACACATTAATATAGGATTCACTTCTAACCTTATTGTTCATAGCAGTAGGGTGCATTTTTTATTTTTACAGACTCTACAGTCGGCATGGTTACTTAGAATTTATTATGGTTTAAAGTGTTTAAATTCCTATTGTATTATCCTTTTAAATTGTCTATTCAAAAAACAAGAGTTAGCTTTGTAAAAGTTATACAGAAAGATATAAACAAGAGTATCAATTTCAGTTTTATTTACTACTTTTGGCCGGAGGCCTTTTGTGTTTGAGAGAATAAAATAAAATACTAATAAAGTAAGTGAATTTATAAGCGTTGATATAAGTACAAAAAGTAAGCCAATGCATGGGTAATTGATGGCAGATTCATAATGTCTGTTTTCATTGTACTTTGGCTACAATTTCTGTTTTCCCCTGTAGGCAGGGTACTGTTCCAGGAAGGCCACCTGAGCAACTCACTTCCTCTGAGTTCTCCATCAGGAGGAAAATCATTGCAGATCTGCTGTTCCATATACCAGTGTTCTTTAGCAGCAGTCATATGGACCTTTTACGAGTATGGTGGTATATTCTGCATAAAAGTATGAAGTGGAGTAACGATCCCATTCTATAGCTGCAACATATATGTGTGACTGAGTTAATTTACTCTCTTCTAGTCTGAGGTCGGCATAGTGGCAGGGCATGACTTCATACCATGAGGAGCAGTCTTTTTTGCAATAATGTGATGTCCAGTGACAGGCACCAGGGTCTTGTGGTTTTAGAGCTGTAGAATTCGGTCAGATGATGTGGCCGATTCACAAAGGTAATCTGAGCCAAAAGTCTAACTTTACGACTTTTGGTATTCACAGAAGTCATTTACGAGTTGTATCTTTACGTCCGCACTCGGGCCAGAATCTCCACATCCGGGCCGGAATCTCTGCACCCCGGCTGAAATCTCCGCAGTTGTGCCGGATGGTCTTTGTCTTCAATTTTAAACACTGTGTAAGTGCTTACCATCCCCACCCCCTGCTCCAGCTGAAACACTGCAGCCCAACAGCCAATCCCAGCCCTGCATCAAATATAAAAGCAGAGCTAACACATACAAACCTTCCAACATGTCGCTGAATGTGTTTGTTGCTCTGCCCTTTGCCATGCATCAAGGAGATTTGAGAAGGATGAGGAGGAGGAGAGTAGAGGGGATTTTCAGACAAAGGATTAACCTATTTGGGATGTCCAGCCAAGACGTTTCCCCCAGATGTCATCTTGGAGATGGTTTGTGAGTGGGAGCAGGAACTTGACACTGTGACCTGTCACTCCCATGCCGTCCCAGCCTATCTCAAGATCTTGCTGCTCTCCATTTTATTGCTATGGGATCGTTCCAAAGGGTCTCCAGTGACCTTGTGGGCATCTCTCATGCAAGCTAGTCCCGTGTTTGAATCAGGTACTGAGCTTCATCAATATGAGAGCCCACCTCCACATATGAATGCCCCATACACTGGACAGGAGACAAAGGGTAGCTAGGGTTTATACCTCATTTCCCACTTCCCACGTGTGCTGGGTGCAATTGATTGTACCCATGTGGTTCTCCAGCCACCCCACCGCATTGCACGCATCTTCTGCAACAGACACCAATGACATTCCATCAATGTGCAGGGTGTCTGTGATGCCAGTGGTAAATTCATTGATGTGCATACAGTGTTTCCAGGCAGTACCCATGACAGCTTTGTATTCCGCAGGTCACCTCTTGCCTGGTGGATGGCTGCTGGAGAATTTGGCAACATGTGGCTACTGGGTAAGTACCAAGCACAAAACATGTGTGATATGTATAAATGCCATCTCACATAAACAACCATTTTACAATAATGTTCATCATGCCACATACACGGCCTCAACAGACACTGCATGTACCAAAGTATAGATCATATTCTGTACAGCTGCAAGAGGGACATGTAATCAAGTTCACTATTTGCCCCCCTCAGGTGATGCTGGGTATGCACTCTCCCCTCAATTCCTCACACCATACTGACATGCAGCTACTGTACCTCAGCATAGGTACAATAGGGCACACATACAAACTAGAGCCATCACAGAGCGCACTTTTGGTCTCCTGAAGTCACGATTCAGATGTCTTGAACGTACAGGGGGGGGTGCTGATGTACTCCCCTGAAGTTCCCTGAAGTTCTGTGCAAGATCATATTAGCCTGTTGTGCCTTGTACAACATAGCTTTAAGTCATGGCTTACACATTACTCTGGACCCTCAGCTACGTCTCAATCCAGGCAACCGGGTCATTGCAGAGAACAGAGGACACGGTATGCAAGTCTGTGATCAGCTGGTTGGCACTTTTTCACCTGAGCAACCTGTTGTGTTACGGACAAAATGTGGTTTGCCGACTGTTGTCAATGATGAAATCTGGATATTTACGACTCAGTCCAAAAATTCCATCCTGAGACTACTTTGCAAGCCATGCTCAATGTATGTAAACCACAGTTGTTGACAGGAGTCAAAAGATTGGCCATGCAATATGTCATGTGCAGATGTCAGCAATTAGTGTTGTCAATGTCTCTAAGGAATCCATTGCCTCAGAGGATTAAATGTCTGTGCATGTGTGAGACCTTCCAGGACCTTTTGACAATGGGTGCCTGATTCACAAAGGGACCTAACTATTGCATTGTGGAGTATTTGCCCTGAAATGACTCCTTCACAACTGAGGGGCCCCAACCGTGAGTGATGATGAGCTTTGTGAATCAGGCCCTATGTGTCTGGGATACACAGCACTGCTTCCCCCGAATTTGTCATAATACTACAGTCAACTCTTGAGCTGAGCACAAACTATGGACTACATGTACCATGATGCAAAGGAGCAAACTCTTCTGGGATGTGATGCTGTCTGGCCACCCCTTTTCCCTGTCCAAACAGAATTTAATGGTCTGTTCTACCTTTTGTCTCACATTTCGCATACGGAGAGCATGTACTCGGGCCGGAGATTTCGGAAATGGGCCCAAACACAAAATATTCAGACAGGAAATGACATACAGGAAGTTGCAGGCAGGAAATACATCACAGGAAGTTGCTGGCAGCCATTTTCTGTTCAGTCTGAGTCATCCTTTGTCACAGATCAGCTCCTCTCCCATCCTGCTGCTCCGTAAAACCCAACTTCTCCGAACATGGCTGAGGGACTTGAGGAGAAAGCACCCCCTTGCACTGAAAGGGAATTGGACATTTTAGCAGAGGGGGTGCTAGGAAAGTACCCTTAGATGTATGGGGGCCCAAGGACCAGCTGAGCAATGCAGCATCCGCCAGAATCGGGTCCACCATTGCAAAGCACTGCAGTGGGCGTCTATGCCCGTTGGGGCAGGGCATGCTGTAAGCGCTATGAGGACCTAAAACGCTGGGCCATGATTAAGGCCCAGGAAATCTTGGGACAGTCCTTCCAGCACCATGTGCACCGGCCCCGCCTCTCCCCACTGTACAGGAGGGTCCTGAGGGCAGGCTGGCCGACCCTCCATGCTCAGCTGGAGGAGCATGAGCCGCAGAGAGATGGTAAGTGAATTAACTGTAACATGTATCTGAAAGTATGACTTGAGGGTTGACAAAGCTGTACCATCAGGTGTCCCATGCCTCCATTTCCCTAATCTGTGCAAATGCTGCAATCATAAGGCTAAAGGCTCACTGTAGCACATAGAATGCACTGAGCAGAGTGCATTCTGAAAGTGGTGGTTTTTGTATGCCACCAGGGGAATAGAGCCACACACGTGCGTTTGTATATAAAATTGCACTGGCAGCACCATTACCAGTGAACCAAGGGCCTCATAACTAATATGTGCATTGGGTGAGGAATGGTACAGACACTGTCCAGTGTCTGGATGAGAGGCCTTTGGTTGTTGGAAGCTGTAACTTGCATTGCCTTTTGTGAGATTGGGTTCTGATTAAGACAGATCCTCATGTGCCACGGAGTTAAGACAGACTTTGAGATCCTTGCCTCACTCATAAGCAGTACCAACTTCTCTAAAGGGGTCACACGTCTTCCCAATAGTGGCTCGTTTGTCACTTGTCCAGTCAAGGTAGCTGTAACAACTAGCCACAACTGTTCACCAGGGTACGGCACTACCTGAGCAGTCTTTGAAGGCTAAATGTGGCACTAGAATGTCTTCTACTGTGAGGAAGTATCAAAATGTACGACTCACCACTTAGCAAAGCTAATATACACACAAATCTGCATTTGTGTCGTCTCATACAATGCTACACAGCAGATTCTATTTGTTAGAAAGTGTAAGAGTGCAGAGACTCCATATCACAGGATCATTCCAATACCATCCAGACTGTCTCCGATCTCCTTTTGTAGACTGGCATTGGAAGATGCCTATGTAGCAATGACAGGAAACACAGATTACAAGAATGCAGAAGTTGAGGGTTGGTCAGTACAGAAGTGCAAGCCATCAAAATTCAAGAAAGATGTCAATGTGTGAGTCAAATCAGGACATTACAGTTAACGTACACTTACAATAGGCTTCAAATCACACATATTTGTATAGTGTGATCAGAGAAGAACAAAGTCTGCACTTGCTTCATGTAGTTATGTGTGTCGTTATGATGTGTACAACCACTACATTATGATTTGTCTTCCATTTCAGTGGGCCCAGCTGGCCAAGAGAACCAGGACCCAGGTCAGAGCAGGACATTGTTGGGGTACCGGCGACCATGACCTCTCTCCACAACCAAAGAGGAGGAGGAGGAGGGACCTTCAACATCAGAAGGCAGGGGAAATGCACCCACCCAGAGAGAGCAAGACAACAATTCAAATGCTACAGACCAGGTGGAGGCTGAGGACATTGTAGGGGTGGGTGAAGAACGACACCTCTGGCCGGGGGAGGAGGAGATTGACTCTCCCCTGACAATGTACAACTTTCATTTGGTGAAGTGTCCCCGGGGCAGGTCACACCACAACCTGGACCTGCCATCAACCCCTCCCTGACTCTAGAGGCCCCCATTCCATTGGGGTCTCCAGCTGCATCCCCTGCCACTATGTGGCAGGGGATGCAGCTCCAAGTGGCTACCAGGAAGACCCTAACATAGGCTCTGATCCTGAAACACCACACTCCTCATGTCCAACTCAAACCCCTCCCTGTATCCTCATGTCCAACTCAAACCCCTCCCTGTATTGTGATTCCTGTGGCTGCATCCCAGGAAGTGATGGGGACATGTGAGGGTCATCCAGATATGTCCTCTCACATCATGCTGCAGATCTGTGATGAGGTGCGTATGTTGCGAGAGGAACTTGCAAGATCAATGGCCACCCTCACTGCCAGTGTCACTTTCTTGGATGCAGCCATGTTATCTGTCCTTGCCCAACATCCCTCCCAAACCACCCTCAATGCTTCCCCCTGTACATTGCCCAACACTGTTCCCCCTATATTCCTCATGTGTTCCAACCCCGTGTCTGTTCCTGCACCGGCCAGCCAGGAGCCTGCATCTGATTCCGAGGATCGGAACACTGTTGAGATTGAGGATGACCAGTAGGACAGTTGACTTGTTGGACTATGACTTTCTTTTGGAAATTTACTTTGCCCCTCGTATATAGACTGGTTCCCCAGACGCTCCCCGATGTGTTTTATTTATGTTGGCCAACTTCCTCCAAGTCCCCTAGTCCATTCTGTTCAAAGAACATTATTTGCTTTCCTTTCTCCCTTCCAAACGGACTGATTCTTGCTTCTTTTTTTTCCATCCATTTCATTTACATAAATTTATATTTAGATTCAAACTTTCTCTGTCTTGTTAACTTCATTGTAAACGTTGTGTTCAAAGTATGGACATATACCTTGGGAGTAGTTATTTGCTCTGCACGTGATAGCTCGTTGCACTGAGTGGGTTACACTTTTACATGTGTCATTCACACACATCCATCCTCACATCTCTAGGCCACCACAAGGGTAAACAATTGGCCATCAGTACATAATATGCAACTTAGACTTGACTTGTGAGGACTTTTATCTTTTATTTAGACATATTCAGGATGATATTTTTTCCTGGGATCATGCTTGCGACTGGTGTCTGTACAGTGGGGGGGGGAGTGCCTGGACAGGGGGTGGTGGTGGATGTGCAGGTTGGGAAGTGCCTGGCAGGGGGTGGTGGTGGATGTGCAGGTGGGGGAGTGCCTGGACGGGGGTGGTGGATGTGAACTCTTGCAGTGAGCCTGAGCAGTTTGTGTAGGTGTGATGTGCTGCAGGTAGATGTGATGGCTACCCTTCCTTCATTGACCTTGAAGGGAGACTTGGATAAGTTTCAGCATACCCTCCATCATCTTCTTGGCCACGGCATGGTGTCTTGCACTCTCTTCCCTATGGATGGATATGATGTCATTGATCTTCTTGGACAGGCCTATCCATCCTGTCCAACACCTGGGTCAGTCTGTCCACCACCTGAGAGATTTGGCACATGTCCTGCAGTGCATCGGACATATCTGACAGAGTAACCACTATGGAATGAATGTCCTGCCTGGAATAACAAAGGTTTTTGGGAGATACCCTAGTACTTAGAAAAGGGATGGGTATGTATGTATAAACACAAACAGAATTCCCTTTTCCTTTTGTTCTAAAAAAAAAAGGACATCTAGATCCTATTCATTTCATTAGTCAAGGCCATACACAGAAATCACATAAACAAACCAATTTTTTCCAGGTTGCTAAATATTACAGTCCTGTGCAAAAAAACATCTATAATGAAAATTCAAACATAAAAATGAATATTCGAAGCAATGTATTTTCAATTATCTTTTATTCAAATAGTTGTATAGTTTGTTATCAAATGTTTATGCAAAATAAATAAAACCATTTATATTTAAAAACATACATTCATCATTTTAAAAAAAGGTACAATGTGTACAATGAAAAGAACAACTGTCGACGCGGCGTTTCGGTGTAAAGGTGGATCATCACCTTCTTCAGGACAATAATTCAATGTTTAAAATCTAAACAAAATATAAAAACTTTATTAGATACGCAGAGGCTTATTTTTAATATCCAAACATTCCTTCGTTACATCGTTCATGATTTTTATTTAGCAACCCAGAAATCAATCCACTATTGCATGAAACATATGTGGGCCTTGAATTTGTTAAACATAGTTTTCAAATCTGTCCATGTTTAAACCTGTGATAGGTATGTTTGTTTTTACCTGTCAGGTTAGATGTCAACTCCTATTTATCTTCAAGGAGGTGTTGAGTCAATTTTTCATCAGGTTCTCGCTCAGGTAATGAGGCAAAATGATACTGTGAAAAAGGATATTTCATAAGTATAAAACCCCTCTAAGGATATGGTATCATGTGGCAAGATCAGAGACTGCATAGAAAGACTTACCACTATATGCGTGTTATGAAAAGGGCTTTCTCATTACTTAGTCTCTCGCCTGTTTCTGTCCATATACACAGGGATTCATCAATCACCCTTCCATAGGACTATTCACCAATAATTTTTATATCATAAGATCCCTCTTGGTTTCGGGTATTTACCTGTAGGGAATTATTTAAATAAATGGCTCTGGTAAACCATAAGACACTTACACTTACTTTTTTTTACATTTTTTTTTTACTCCTTTATATTTCAAACTCAAATGTCTATAATCTCACCTTTAAGGCAAAACCTTGTAGATTGAATCCAACACCTCTTTTTCTTTAGGGTTACTGGTTCCAGTTAATACAATTCTGGCCCAGAAGTATTTCTGTAGGGATAACATCAAGGTGACTACTTAGTCATAGGCCAGTTTATCATTTAGTTTCCCTAGGTTTTATCCCATTAAAAGCTAGTTCAAAGGGAATTTTATTTACAAAGAACCTTGTTCTTTTGGAAACAAGTCCTTATTAAAAAGATTTGAAGAGTTTAGATAATTCTACCTAGACCTGGCCATTATGAGGTACCCGCCTCAGAACTAGCATTATCCCTGCGATTTCTCTTACCGGATTTGTAGCTGGAAAGCAAGCATCCGTCTTGCTGGTCTGCCAATTCGAGTCTAAAGGCAGTGTGTTTTGGGCTCCTTATATACTCCCTCTTAATCAGTCTTAATTTGCTAAATAGGTCCACCTGTTTTCCAATGACATGGTGTAAGTTGGAATACAGAGTATTGTCTTGATATTACGGCGGCCATTTTGTAATGTGCAAAATACCCTGATTTCGAGTGTTTGTTTGCTTGTACCATCTTCTAAAAGCATATACAACTCGCTACAACATAGTAATTCTATTTAGACATTAACAGCTCTTTTGAACTTATTTTTGGATAATATTACAACTTCAAAAAACATTTTGGGTGATTTTGTAAGCGGCAGCCATTTTGTAATGTGCAAAATACCCTGATTTCGAGTGTTTGTTTGCTTGTACCATCTTTTAAAAACATATACAACTCGCTACAGCATAGTACTTCTATTTAGCCATTAACAGCCCTTTTGAACTTATTTTTGGATAATATTACAACTTCAAAGAAATTTTTGTATATTGCAACTATCGTTTATTTGATTTTAAAATATTCACCGGAATTATCGAAAAGAGAATGGGACAACTTCTACGCCTTCAAGTTTTCACCGCATATTGGGCATTTGCAACTTTACCAAATGTGCTACAGCCGAATATATGCCCAAAAACGATAGCTTGATAGTGGCAGCCATATTGTAGAGCTGAATTTACCACTGTCAATATTCTGTTTTTGAGAGGGATAATACATATTGTTTATAGAGGGGGTAATGCTGTATGTGATGTTAAATAATTCGGTCCCATTCCTCCTTGCTGTTTAATCCGCATCTATATGTATTAAATTTTGACATGTAATATTGTTCCCTCTTTTTCTTTTTGTTGCCAGATCTCCTCCTCTTGCATTTGTTTGAACTACCTCAATGATACACCACTTGAGTTCATCAACTCCGTGTGCCATTTCGGTCCAATGTTCTACTAAGGGGGCATTATGGCGCCTTATTCGAATCGCAGATTTATGTTCATTTAGTCTTAATCTTACTTCTCTTGAGGTCTCTCCAATATAGCCTTTGTTGCAAGGACATATTATTAAGTAGATTACATTTCTAGTCCTACAATTTACCAAATTTCTATGGTGATGTGTTATTTCATTAAAAATTATTGAAGTTCCTTTCATGATAGTGGCACAGTTCTTACAGGATCCACAAAGGAAATTGCCTCTAGGACATGAACCATCTATTGTACATACTTGATTCCTATTGGATGTTGAGGGATATGTATGTACTAAACAATTTCTGATTGTTTTGTTTCTTCGAAATGCAAACAAAGGTTTCGGTTGAGGATCAGACCCACTATTATTTAATAAGTTCCAATTCCTATTGATAAGGTTCTTCATCTTATTACTTATACTTGAAAAATTGGTGACACAAACAAGTTGCTTCTGATCTTCTACTTTCTTAGTTTTATTTTCGAACAAACTATCTCTATTATAGTACTTTGCTCGTTTGTAGGCTTGTTTTACTATTTTTTGGGATAGCCTCTATCAATGAACTTCCTAGTTAGGGTTTTGGCATGATGTTCAAAATCTTGCATACTTGTACAATTTCTTCTAATTCTAATGAACTGTCCAAACGGGATATTATTTCTCTGGCTAACAGGATGATAACTATCGAAATGCAACATAGTGTTGCGATCAGTGGGCTTAGTGTATAGTTCCACGGATAAAATGCCCTTGGTATCTTTAATTATAATATCCAGAAACTCACACATTGTTACTATATGATGATGTAAATTTTAAATTTTCATCTCCTTAATTTAACCATTGTATAAAGGACTCAAGATCTTCTTCGGTACCTTGCCAAATAAAAAATACATCGTCTATATAACGTGACCACTGGCTCACATTTTCATAATATGGAGCTAACTCGTTAAAAATATGTTTGTCTTCAAAAGTTGATACATACAGGCAGGCCAGACTGGGAGCGCAGGTGGCTCCCATACTGGTCCCTTTGATTTGCCTATAGAAATTCTCCTTGAATAGGAAGATGTTATTTTTTAATATAATTTCTATACATTCCACTAGGAAGATAGATTGAGGTGACAAATCTCCGTCACCATTATTTAAGAGGCCCTCTACCATACGAATTGTGTCGTCTTGAGGAATATTTGTGTAGAGGGCCTCTATGTCTAATGTCACTAGCCATTGTCTTTGAGAATCAAACGACATGTTTTCCACCTTGCGGATCATGTCTGTTGTATCTTTGATATAGGCTCGTTGTTGAGTTACTAGTGGTTGTAAAAACTTGTCTACGTATTTACTCAATGGTTCCGTTAAGGAGTTAATACTAGACACTATGGGTCTCATAGGAGGGTCCTGCATATTTTTATGTACCTTCGGTAGTCCATATATTGCAGGGATCGTTGGATTATCATTCAACATATAGTTGTATGCCTCCTGAGTAATAATCTCATCTTCCTTTGCTAATCTAAGAAGTGCACTAATTTGTTTACCTAATGTAAGCCATTCTGATCTATTTGATGGTATGTAATGTAAACCATTATTAAGGAGATTCTCTATTCTGTTTCATAATCTATAGTATCCATGATGACAATACTGCCACCTTTGTCACCCGGTTTTATAGTTATCTCCTTACATTCTTGTAATTCATATAGTTCTTCTCGCTGGGATTGCGTTAAGTTATTCTTTCTCCAGATCTTTTTGCTGAGAATCTCGTCCATACCTTTCTCTATCACTTTTTCAAAGGTTTCAATATCCCTACTAACCATGGGGCCAGTGGGCGTCCAATTTGATTTAGGTCTTTGTCCCGACTTATTTTCAACAGGGATCCTTTCTTTTCCCTCAAAGAATTTCTTTAGCCTAACTTTTCTGAAAAAACCCCGTAGATCTCTTTCTAAATTAAATTTGTCTATAGGGGCTGCAATTGCGAAACCTAAACCTTTTTCTAAGATAGCTATTTCTTCACTTTTTAAGATTCTGGTCGATAAATTAATGACCGGTGCTTTAGATCCTAGTCCCAAGTTTTTTGGCTCCTGGTTCTCATATAGGGGCGTTGCTGGGCCTGGTTCTGGGGAAAATAACCTCTCCTCTCCCTCTGCTTCTTGTATTCTGGTTGTGATTTGGTTTGCGTCTTTCTAAAAAGAGAAGCTATCTCTATTAGAACTGGAGGCTACTTCTTTCTCTTTGCATGTCTGGTTCTCTTGGACCGTCTCATTCTCAGACTCTGAGCTCGTATAAGACGTGTCCGAGAACGTTACACCTTTCTTGAGACCATGTCTTTTATTA
The DNA here is from genome assembly GCA_963921515.1 of Calotriton arnoldi. Classification (NCBI taxonomy): domain Eukaryota; kingdom Metazoa; phylum Chordata; class Amphibia; order Caudata; family Salamandridae; genus Calotriton; species Calotriton arnoldi. The sequence continues at coordinate 2,644,879 of CAWUFW010000215.1, read as the reverse complement.
GATTGCCAATGGTTTCTGGATTGAAACTCATCATTTTGCTTTTCATAATAATCTTTCTGAAGGTACGGATACACTAATTCTGATTTGTATCTGCCTATATCTTTTCTAAGTTTATTGCTTTTTTATTTACCAGATATTCCTTATAACCATTCAGGTCTCCCTGTATCTCTTCCAATTTACGTTTGGCATCTTCAAGTGATGTATTTTCTTTTAATTTTAATTCCATTTCATCAATTTCACGTTTCTCTATTATTAAAGTTTCATGAGCTGTTTCGATTATTAATAATAGCCAATCCCTACTGCATCTGTTTGCAATAAATGTCCATGTTTCTATGAATCTTTCATTTTTAATGAAGAGGCCAGGTTCATTTTTGACCTGTAGCCCCTTTGGTATTATTCCTTTTTGCAGTACTCAATGAGGAAGTCGGCATGTAGTTCCGTCCTTATAACTTTTTTCTTTAAGTTCCATAGTTTCCTCCACTGCTCTTCATCATTATCTGTCATAGTTATGGTATTAATGCTTTTAGCAGGGCCATTTATTATCTTATTAAAATGATCTTCGGAAAATCCAAAGATTTTAAACGTGTCCATAATCAAATTAGGAACGTTCCTCTGAATATCAGAGGGATACAATTAATGATAAACGACCTCACAAATACAGTGAGACAAGCTCCCCAGTTCACAAACTGTGCTTATATGGAATCACAAAGGTTTTGGGAGATACCCTAGTACTTAGAAAAGGGATGGGTATGTATGTATAAACACAAACAGAATTCCCTTTTCCTTTTGTTCTAAAAAAAGGACATCTAGATCCTATTCATTTCATTAGTCAAGGCCATACAAATGTAATCACATAAACCAAAGCAATTTTTTCCAGGTTGCTAAATATTAGTCATGTGCAAAAAAACATCTATAATGAAAATTCAAACATAAAAATGAATATTCGAAGGAATGTATTTTCAATTATCTTTTATTCAAATAGTTGTATAGTTTATGTTATCAAATGTTTATGATAAATAAATAAAACCATTTATATTTAAAAACATACATTCATCATTTTAAAAAAAGGTACAATGTGTACAATGAAAAGAACAACTGTCGACGCGGCATTTCGGTGTAAAGGTGGATCATCACCTTCTTCAGGACAATAATTCAATGTTTAAAATCTAAACAAAATATAAAAACTTTATTAGATACGCAGAGGCTTATTTTTAATATCCAAACATTCCTTCGTTACATCGTTCATGATTTTTTATTTAGCAACCCAGAAATCAATCCACTATTGCATGAAACATATGTGGGCCTTGAATTTGTTAAACATAGTTTTCAAATCTGTCCATGTTTAAACCTGTGATAGGTATGTTTGTTTTTACCTGTCAGGTTAGATGTCAACTCCTATTTATCTTCAAGGAGGTGTTGAGTCAATTTTTCATCAGGTTCTCGCTCAGGTAATGAGGCAAAATGATACTGTGAAAAAGGATATTTCATAAGTATAAAACCCCTCTAAGGATATGGTATCATGTGGCAAGATCAGAGACTGCATAGAAAGACTTACCACTATATGCGTGTTATGAAAAGGGCTTTCTCATTACTTAGTCTCTCGCCTGTTTCTGTCCATATACACAGGGATTCATCAATCACCCTTCCATAGGACTATTCACCAATAATTTTTATATCATAAGATCCCTCTTGGTTTCGGGTATTTACCTGTAGGGAATTATTTAAATAAGTGGCTCTGGTATACCATAAGACACTTACACTTACTTTTTTTTACATTTTTTTTTTACTCCTTTATATTTCAAACTCAAATGTCTATAATCTCACCTTTAAGGCAAAACCTTGTAGATTGAATCCAACACCTCTTTTTCTTTAGGGTTACTGGTTCCAGTTAATACAATTCTGGCCCAGAAGTATTTCTGTAGGGATAACATCAAGGTGACTACTTAGTCATAGGCCAGTTTATCATTTAGTTTCCCTAGGTTTTATCCCATTAAAAGCTAGTTCAAAGGGAATTTTATTTACAAAGAACCTTGTTCTTTTGGAAACAAGTCCTTATTAAAAAGATTTGAAGAGTTTAGATAATTCTACCTAGACCTGGCCATTATGAGGTACCCGCCTCAGAACTAGCATTATCCCTGCGATTTCTCTTACCGGATTTGTAGCTGGAAAGCAAGCATCCGTCTTGCTGGTCTGCCAATTCGAGTCTAAAGGCAGTGTGTTTTGGGCTCCTTATATACTCCCTCTTAATCAGTCTTAATTTGCTAAATAGGTCCACCTGTTTTCCAATGACATGGTGTAAGTTGGAATACAGAGTATTGTCTTGATATTACGGCGGCCATTTTGTAATGTGCAAAATACCCTGATTTCGAGTGTTTGTTTGCTTGTACCATCTTCTAAAAGCATATACAACTCGCTACAACATAGTAATTCTATTTAGACATTAACAGCTCTTTTGAACTTATTTTTGGATAATATTACAACTTCAAAAAACATTTTGGGTGATTTTTGTAAACGGCAGCCATTTTGTAATGTGCAAAATACCCTGATTTCGAGTGTTTGTTTGCTTGTACCATCTTTTAAAAACATATACAACTCGCTACAGCATAGTACTTCTATTTAGCCATTAACAGCCCTTTTGAACTTATTTTTGGATAATATTACAACTTCAAAGAAATTTTTTGTATATTGCAACTATCGTTTATTTGATTTTAAAATATTCACCGGAATTATCGAAAAGAGAATGGGACAACTTCTACGCCTTCAAGTTTTCACCGCATATTGGGCATTTGCAACTTTACCAAATGTGCTACAGCCGAATATATGCCCAAAAACGATAGCTTGATAGTGGCAGCCATATTGTAGAGCTGAATTTACCACTGTCAATATTCTGTTTTTGAGAGGGATAATACATATTGTTTATAGAGGGGGGTAATGCTGTATGTGATGTTAAATAATTCGGTCCCATTCCTCCTTGCTGTTTAATCCGCATCTATATGTATTAAATTTTGACATGTAATATTGTTCCCTCTTTTTTCTTTTTGTTGCCAGATCTCCTCCTCTTGCATTTGTTTGAACTACCTCAATGATACACCACTTGAGTTCATCAACTCCGTGTGCCATTTCGGTCCAATGTTCTACTAAGGGGGCATTATGGCGCCTTATTCGAATCGCAGATTTATGTTCATTTAGTCTTAATCTTACTTCTCTTGAGGTCTCTCCAATATAGCCTTTGTTGCAAGGACATATTATTAAGTAGATTACATTTCTAGTCCTACAATTTACCAAATTTCTATGGTGATGTGTTATTTCATTAAAAATTATTGAAGTTCCTTTCATGATAGTGGCACAGTTCTTACAGGATCCACAAGGGAAATTGCCTCTAGGACATGAACCATCTATTGTACATACTTGATTCCTATTGGATGTTGAGGGATATGTATGTACTAAACAATTTCTGATTGTTTTGTTTCTTCGAAATGCAAACAAAGGTTTCGGTTGAGGATCAGACCCACTATTATTTAATAAGTTCCAATTCCTATTGATAAGGTTCTTCATCTTATTACTTATACTTGAAAAATTGGTGACACAAACAAGTTGCTTCTGATCTTCTACTTTCTTAGTTTTATTTTCGAACAAACTATCTCTATTATAGTACTTTGCTCGTTTGTAGGCTTGTTTTACTATTTTTTTGGGATAGCCTCTATCAATGAACTTCCTAGTTAGGGTTTTGGCATGATGTTCAAAATCTTGCATACTTGTACAATTTCTTCTAATTCTAATGAACTGTCCAAACGGGATATTATTTCTCTGGCTAACAGGATGATAACTATCGAAATGCAACATAGTGTTGCGATCAGTGGGCTTAGTGTATAGTTCCACGGATAAAATGCCCTTGGTATCTTTAATTATAATATCCAGAAACTCACACATTGTTACTATATGATGATGTAAATTTTAAATTTTCATCTCCTTAATTTAACCATTGTATAAAGGACTCAAGATCTTCTTCGGTACCTTGCCAAATAAAAAATACATCGTCTATATAACGTGACCACTGGCTCACATTTTCATAATATGGAGCTAACTCGTTAAAAATATGTTTGTCTTCAAAAGTTGATACATACAGGCAGGCCAGACTGGGAGCGCAGGTGGCTCCCATACTGGTCCCTTTGATTTGCCTATAGAAATTCTCCTTGAATAGGAAGATGTTATTTTTTAATATAATTTCTATACATTCCACTAGGAAGATAGATTGAGGTGACAAATCTCCGTCACCATTATTTAAGAGGCCCTCTACCATACGAATTGTGTCGTCTTGAGGAATATTTGTGTAGAGGGCCTCTATGTCTAATGTCACTAGCCATTGTCTTTGAGAATCAAACGACATGTTTTCCACCTTGCGGATCATGTCTGTTGTATCTTTGATATAGGCTCGTTGTTGAGTTACTAGTGGTTGTAAAAACTTGTCTACGTATTTACTCAATGGTTCCGTTAAGGAGTTAATACTAGACACTATGGGTCTCATAGGAGGGTCCTGCATATTTTTATGTACCTTAGGTAGTCCATATATTGCAGGGATCGTTGGATTATCATTCAACATATGGTTGTATGCCTCCTGAGTAATAATCTCATCTTCCTTTGCTAATCTAAGAAGTGCACTAATTTGTTTACCTAATGTAAGCCATTCTGATCTATTTGATGGTATGTAATGTAAACCATTATTAAGGAGATTCTCTATTCTGTTTCATAATCTATGGTATCCATGATGACAATACTGCCACCTTTGTCACCCGGTTTTATAGTTATCTCCTTACATTCTTGTAATTCATATAGTGCTTCTCGCTGGGATTGCGTTAAGTTATTCTTTCTCCAGATCTTTTTGCTGAGAATCTCGTCCATACCTTTCTCTATCACTTTTTCAAAGGTTTCAATATCCCTACTAACCATGGGGCCAGTGGGCGTCCAATTTGATTTAGGTCTTTGTCCCGACTTATTTTCAACAGGGATCCTTTCTTTTCCCTCAAAGAATTTCTTTAGCCTAACTTTTCTGAAAAAACCCCGTAGATCTCTTTCTAAATTAAATTTGTCTATAGGGGCTGCAATTGCGAAACCTAAACCTTTTTCTAAGATAGCTATTTCTTCACTTTTTAAGATTCTGGTCGATAAATTAATGACCGGTGCTTTAGATCCTAGTCCCAAGTTTTTTGGCTCCTGGTTCTCATATAGGGGCGTTGCTGGGCCTGGTTCTGGGGAAAATAACCTCTCCCTCTGCTTCTTGTATTCTGGTTGTGATTTGGTTTGCGTCTTTCTAAAAAAGAGAAGCTATCTCTATTAGAACTGGAGGCTACTTCTTTCTCTTTGCATGTCTGGTTCTCTTGGACCGTCTCATTCTCAGACTCTGAGCTCGTATAAGACGTGTCCGAGAACGTTACACCTTTCTTGAGACCATGTCTTTTATTAGATTGCCAATGGTTTCTGGATTGAAACTCATCATTTTGCTTTTCATAATAATCTTTCTGAAGGTACGGATACACTAATTCTGATTTGTATCTGCCTATATCTTTTCTAAGTTTATTGCTTTTTTATTTACCAGATATTCCTTATAACCATTCAGGTCTCCCTGTATCTCTTCCAATTTACGTTTGGCATCTTCAAGTGATGTATTTTCTTTTAATTTTAATTCCATTTCATCAATTTCACGTTTCTCTATTATTAAAGTTTCATGAGCTGTTTCGATTATTAATAATAGCCAATCCCTACTGCATCTGTTTGCAATAAATGTCCATGTTTCTATGAATCTTTCATTTTTAATGAAGAGGCCAGGTTCATTTTTGACCTGTAGCCCCTTTGGTATTATTCCTTTTTGCAGTACTCAATGAGGAAGTCGGCATGTAGTTCCGTCCTTATAACTTTTTCTTTAAGTTCCATAGTTTCCTCCACTGCTCTTCATCATTATCTGTCATAGTTATGGTATTAATGCTTTTAGCAGGGCCATTTATTATCTTATTAAAATGATCTTCGGAAAATCCAAAGATTTTAAACGTGTCCATAATCAAATTAGGAACGTTCCTCTGAATATCAGAGGGATACAATTAATGATAAACGACCTCACAAATACAGTGAGACAAGCTCCCCAGTTCACAAACTGTGCTTATATGGAATCACAAAGGTTTTGGGAGATACCCTAGTACTTAGAAAAGGGATGGGTATGTATGTATAAACACAAACAGAATTCCCTTTTCCTTTTGTTCTAAAAAAGGACATCTAGATCCTATTCATTTCATTAGTCAAGGCCATACAAATGTAATCACATAAACCAAAGCAATTTTTTCCAGGTTGCTAAATATTAAGTCATGTGCAAAAAAACATCTATAATGAAAATTCAAACATAAAAATGAATATTCGAAGGAATGTATTTTCAATTATCTTTTATTCAAATAGTTGTATAGTTTATGTTATCAAATGTTTATGATAAATAAATAAAACCATTTATATTTAAAAACATACATTCATCATTTTAAAAAAGGTACAATGTGTACAATGAAAAGAACAACTGTCGACGCGGCATTTCGGTGTAAAGGTGGATCATCACCTTCTTCAGGACAATAATTCAATGTTTAAAATCTAAACAAAATATAAAAACTTTATTAGATACGCAGAGGCTTATTTTTAATATCCAAACATTCCTTCGTTACATCGTTCATGATTTTTTATTTAGCAACCCAGAAATCAATCCACTATTGCATGAAACATATGTGGGCCTTGAATTTGTTAAACATAGTTTTCAAATCTGTCCATGTTTAAACCTGTGATAGGTATGTTTGTTATCTAACTGTCAGGTTAGATGTCAACTCCTATTTATCTTCAAGGAGGTGTTGAGTCAATTTTTCATCAGGTTCTCGCTCAGGTAATGAGGCGAAATTATACTGTGAAAAAGGATATTTCATAAGTATAAAACCCCTCTAAGGATATGGTATCATGTGGCAAGATCAGAGACTGCATAGAAAGACTTACCACTATATGCGTGTTATGAACAGGGCTTTCTCATTACTTAGTCTCTCGCCTGTTTCTGTCCATATACACAGGGATTCATCAATCACCCTTCCATAGGACTATTCACCAATAATTTTTATATCATAAGATCCCTCTTGGTTTCGGGTATTTACCTGTAGGGAATTATTTAAATTAATGGCTCTGGTATACTATAAGACACTTACTCCTTTATATTTCAAACTCAAATGTCTATAATCTCACCTTTAAGGCAAAACCTTGTAGATTGAATCCAACACCTCTTTTTCTTTAGGGTTACTGGTTCCAGTTAATACAATTCTGGCCCAGAAGTATTTCTGTAGGGATAACATCAAGGTGACTACTTAGTCATAGGCCAGTTTATCATTTAGTTTCCCTAGGTTTTATCCCATTAAAAGCTAGTTCAAAAGGGAATTTTATTTACAAAGAACCTTGTTCTTTTGGAAACAAGTCCTTATTAAAAAAGATTTGAAGAGTTTAGATAATTCTACCTAGACCTGGCCATTATGAGGTACCCGCCTCAGAACTAGCATTATTCCTGCAATTTCTCTTACCGGATTTGTAGCTGGAAAGCAAGCATCCGTCTTGCTGGTCTGCCAATTCGAGTCTAAAGGCAGTGTGTTTTGGGCTCCTTATATACTCCCTCTTAATCAGTCTTAATTTGCTAAATAGGTCCACCTGTTTTCCAATGACATGGAGTAGGGTGGAATACAGAGTATTGTCTTGATATTACGGCGGCCATTTTGTAATGTGCAAAATACCCTGATTTCGAGTGTTTGTTTGCTTGTACCATCTTCTAAAAGCATATACAACTCGCTACAACATAGTAATTCTATTTAGACATTAACAGCTCTTTTGAACTTATTTTTGGATAATATTACAACTTCAAAAAAAAATTGTGATTTTTGTAAACGGCAGCCATTTTGTAATGTGCAAAATACCCTGATTTCGAGTGTTTGTTTGCTTGTACCATCTTTTAAAAGCATATACAACTCGCTACAGCATAGTATTTCTATTTAGTCATTAACAGCCCTTTTGAACTTATTTTTGGATAATATTACAACTTCAAAGAAATTTTTTGCATATTGCAACTATCGTTTATTTGATTTTAAAATATTCACCGATATTATCGAAAAGAGAATGGGACAACTTCTAAGCCTTCAAGTTTTCACCGCATATTGGGCATTTGCAACTTTACCAAATGTGCTAGAGCCGAATATATGCCCAACAACGATAGCTTGATAGTGGCAGCCATATTGTAGAGCTGAATTTACCACTGTCAATATTCTGTTTTTGAGAGGGATAATACATATTGTTTATAGAGGGGGGTAATGCTATATGTGATGTTAAATAATTCGGTCCCATTCCTCCTTGCTGTTTAATCCGCAACTATATGTATTACATTTTGACATGTAATATTGTTCCCTCTTTTTTCTTTTTGTTGTCAGATCTCCTCCTCTTGCATTTGTTTGAACTACCTCAATGATACACCACTTGAGTTCATCAACTCCGTGTGCCATTTCGGTCCAATGTTCTACTAAGGGGGCATTCTGGCGCCTTATTCGAATCGCAGATTTATGTTCATTTAGTCTTAATCTTACTTCTCTTGAGGTCTCTCCAATGTAGCCTTTGTTGCAAGGACATATTATTAAGTAGATTACATTTCTAGTCCTACAATTTACCAAATTTCTATGGTGATGTGTTATTTCATTAAAAATTATTGAAGTTCCTTTCATGATAGTGGCACAGTTCTTACAGGATCCACAAGGGAAATTGCCTCTAGGACATGAACCATCTATTGTACATACTTGATTCCTATTGGATGTTGAGGGATATGTATGTACTAAACAATTTCTGATTGTTTTGTTTCTTCGAAATGCAAACAAAGGTTTCGGTAGAGGATCAGAGCCACTATTATTTAATAAGTTCCAATTCCTATTGATAAGGTTCTTCATCTTATTACTTATACTTGAAAAATTGGTGACACAAACAAGTTGCTTCTGATCTTCTACTTTCTTAGTTTTATTTTCGAACAAACTATCTCTATTATAGTACTTTGCTCGTTTGTAGGCTTGTTTTACTACTTTTTTTGGGATAGCCTCTATCAGTGAACTTCCTAGTCAGGGTTTTGGCATGATGTTCAAAATCTTGCATACTTGTACAATTTCTTCTAATTCTAATGAACTGTCCAAACTGGATATTATTTCTCTGGCTAACAGGATGATAACTAGCGAAATGCAACATAGTGTTGCGATCAGTGGGCTTAGTGTATAATTCCACGGATAAAATGCCCTTGGTATTTTTAATTATAATATCCAGAAACTCACACATTTTGTTACTATATGATGATGTAAATTTTAAATTTTCATCTCCTAAATTTAACCATTGTATAAAGGACTCAAGATCTTCTTCGGTACCTTGCCAAAAAAAAAATACATTGTCTATATATCGTGACCACTGGCTCACATTTTCATAATATGGAGCTAACTTGTTAAAAATATGTTTGTCTTCAAAAGCTGATACATACAGGCAGGCCAGACTGGGAGCGCAGGTGGCTCCCATACTGGTCCCTTTGATTTGCCTATAGAAATTCTCCTTGAATAGGAAGATGTTATTTTTTAATATAATTTCTATACATTCCACTAGGAAGATAGATTGAGGTGACAAATCTCCTTCACCATTATTTAAGAGGCCCTCTACCATACGAATTGTGTCGTCTTGAGGAATATTTGTGTAGAGGGCCTCTATGTCTAATGTCACCAGCCATTGTCTTTGAGAATCAAACGACATGTTTTCCACCTTGCGGATCATGTCTGTTGTATCTTTGATATAGGCTCGTTGTTGAGTTACTAGTGGTTGTAAAAACTTGTCTACGTATTTACTCAATGGTTCCGTTAAGGAGTTAATACTAGACACTATGGGTCTCATAGGAGGGTCCTGCATATTGTTATGTACCTTAGGTAGTCCATATATTGCAGGGATCATTGGATTATCATTCAACATATAGTTGTATTCCTCCTGACTAATAATCTCATCTTCCTTTGCTAATCTAAGAAGTGCACTAATTTGTTTACCTAATGTAAGCCATTCTGATCTATTTGATGGTATGTAATGTAAACCATTATTAAGGAGATTCTCTATTCTGTTTTCATAATCTATGGTATCCATGATGACAATACTGCCACCTTTGTCACCCGGTTTTATAGTTATCTCCTTACATTCTTGTAATTCATATAGTGCTTCTCGCTGGGATCGCGTTAAGTTATTCTTTCTCCAGATCTTTTTGCTGAGAATCTCGTCCATACCTTTCTCTATCACTTTTTCAAAGGTTTCAATATCCCTACTAACCATGGGGCCAGTGGGCGTCCAATTAGATTTAGGTCTTAGTCCCGACTTATTTTCAACAGGGATCCTTTCTTTTCCCTCAAAGAATTTCTTTAGCCTAACTTTTCTGAAAAAACCCCGTAGATCTCTTTCTAAATTAAATTTGTCTATAGGGGCTGCAATTGCGAAACCTAAACCTTTTTCTAAGATAGCTATTTCTTCACTTTTTAAGATTCTGGTCGATAAATTAATGACCGGTGCTTTAGATCCTAGTCCCAAGTTTTTGGCTCCTGGTTCTCATATAGGGGCGTTGCTGGGCCTGGTTCTGGGGAAAATAACCTCTCCCTCTGCTTCTTGTATTCTGGTTGTGATTTGGTTTGCGTCTTTCTAAAAAGAGAAGCTATCTCTATTAGAACTGGAGGCTACTTCTTTCTCTTTGCATGTCTGGTTCTCTTGGACCGTCTCATTCTCAGACTCTGAGCTCGTATAAGACGTGTCCGAGAACGTTACACCTTTCTTGAGACCATGTCTTTTATTAGATTGCCAATGGTTTCTGGATTGAAACTCATCATTTTGCTTTTCATAATAATCTTTCTGAAGGTACGGATACACTAATTCTGATTTGTATCTGCCTATATCTTTTCTAAGTTTATTGCTTTTTTATTTACCAGATATTCCTTATAACCATTCAGGTCTCCCTGTATCTCTTCCAATTTACGTTTGGCATCTTCAAGTGATGTATTTTCTTTTAATTTTAATTCCATTTCATCAATTTCACGTTTCTCTATTATTAAAGTTTCATGAGCTGTTTCGATTATTAATAATAGCCAATCCCTACTGCATCTGTTTGCAATAAATGTCCATGTTTCTATGAATCTTTCATTTTTTATGAAGAGGCCAGGTTCATTTTTGACCTGTAGCCCCTTTGGTATTATTCCTTTTTTGCAGTACTCAATGAGGAAGTCGGCATGTAGTTCCGTCCTTATAACTTTTTCTTTAAGTTCCATAGTTTCCTCCACTGCTCTTCATCATTATCTGTCATAGTTATGGTATTAATGCTTTTAGCAGGGCCATTTATTATCTTATTAAAATGATCTTCGGAAAATCCAAAGATTTTAAACGTGTCCATAATCAAATTAGGAACGTTCCTCTGAATATCAGAGGGATACAATTAATGATAAACGACCTCACAAATACAGTGAGACAAGCTCCCCAGTTCACAAACTGTGCTTATATGGAATCACAAAGGTTTTTGGGAGATACCCTAGTACTTAGAAAAGGGATGGGTATGTATGTATAAACACAAACAGAATTCCCTTTTCCTTTTGTTCTAAAAAAGGACATCTAGATCCTATTCATTTCATTAGTCAAGGCCATACACAGAAATCACATAAACCAAAGCAATTTTTTCCAGGTTACTAAATATTACAGTCATTTGCAAAAAAACATCTATAATGAAAATTAAACATAAAAATGAATATTCGAAGGAATGTTTTTTCAATTATCTTTTATTCAAATAGTTGTATAGTTTATGTTATCAAATGTTTATGCAAAATAAATAAAACCATTTATATTTAAAAACATACATTCATCATTTTAAAAAAGGTACAATGTGTACAATGAAAAGAACAACTGTCGACGCGGCGTTTCGGTGTAAAGGTGGATCATCACCTTCAGGACAATAATTCAATGTTTAAAATCTAAACAAAATATAAAAACTTTATTAGATACGCAGAGGCTTATTTTTAATATCCAAACATTCCTTCGTTACATCGTTCATGATTTTTTATTTAGCAACCCAGAAATCAATCCACTATTGCATGAAACATATGTGGGCCTTGAATTTGTTAAACATAGTTTTCAAATCTGTCCATGTTTAAACCTGTGATAGGTATGTTTGTTATCTACCTGTCAGGTTAGATGTCAACTCCTATTTATCTTCAAGGAGGTGTTGAGTCAATTTTTCATCAGGTTCTCGCTCAGGTAATGAGGCGAAATTATACTGTGAAAAAAGGATATTTCATAAGTATAAAACCCCTCTAAGGATATGGTATCATGTGGCAAGATCAGAGACTGCATAGAAAGACTTACCACTATATGCGTGTTATGAACAGGGCTTTCTCATTACTTAGTCTCTCGCCTGTTTCTGTCCATATACACAGGGATTCATCAATCACCCTTCCATAGGACTATTCACCAATAATTTTTATATCATAAGATCCCTCTTGGTTTCGGGTATTTACCTGTAGGGAATTATTTAAATTAATGGCTCTGGTATACTATAAGACACTTAGGGGTCCATTAGGATGTCGGGCGGAAGCACTACCGCCGTGCTGTCGGAGGCAAAAACCGCTAGTCACCGTCCGCCAGCTAAGGCCCAGACGCCCAACAAATTAGGATGTGAAAAGTCAGCTAAACACCGCCCGTAAGCCAGCGACGCCGCCCGCCATCAAAGTGCGCCCGTCCACGTAGCGGCGCGAGCCAATGGAGACACACCGTCCGACGAAATTACGTACCGCCCGGCGTTCAAATTACGATGCCACAACCAAACAGCTCCCCCGGCAAAGAGACACCGCACGAGATACCAAGGCGGAAACCCGACTGCTGAGTACGGAGACCAAAAAGGCGGCCCACCCCGAAATGAATCCTGCACTCCAGGCCATCCCCATGCTGTACCTGATGCACCACCTAGGAGTGAACGCGCCACGGCGACGCAGGTAGGCAGACACACAACAAGGGCACGCAAACACTGCACACAATGCAAGGGCGGAAAAACTGTACAAGGGCCCCCAGACACCCCTGTGTGGACAGGACACATCCACCACTGTACCCACACATGTCCCACCTGTCAAAATGAAACAACTCGCAACATCCTGGGCACCCACTACCCGGGACCAGGAAGTGACGTCCCTGTCACGGCACCGCAGCACAGCGGCGATGCCGCAAGTACACATGCGCACAACGCAGAGGCCAACGACAGCGCCACGCATGGGCTGCACACAAACACCACAGGGTCACAACTACACACCCCACACACCAGCCCCACCCTGAAGGCACATGTCACGTGGCCTTCCTGCATCAGTCATGTCCCCAACCGACAACTCACAGTTGGCAACAGGATGTCACACAAGTGTCCCGAACAGGGGAGTAATGTGATGGCAAAATAGGACACATCCTTGTGTGCAAAACATGGAGAAGCACACGGCGGCTGCCACATAACAGCGCAGAATATGGACATCGTCCGTAAAAGGCACGCCAGTCTCATCCAAAAATACCTATACCATCCTGCTCGCAACATCAAGCCATGCAATGTACAAAATTGAAAAACCCTGCTGCCTGAGAACAGGTGTTTCCAATTACTACACCCACACAGAAGCCCCAATGTATAGCGGAAACGCAGTGTCCCGCCCACACACGGGAGAGCAGATAGCACTGAATGGCCTTCCATTCCTACTCTGAAATCACATTGCAACAATTTATGCAGGAGAATGGATCTATTGTACCAACAAGAAGCCAAGCAGAGCCATGCAGAGTAAACAGCCCACTGGCAGATTGCGCCCAACATGAAAGAAAGTTAATAACACAAAAAAAAATTATACCACTCCTCCATGTGGGTCAAATGCAAGTAATCTTGAAAGAGTCAGACACCACTGGCCTTGACCATTCATTGAAGCATGTGGGATGAGGGCCTGTGTCCTCCGCCCAAGCTATAACCCACGTCCTGCCGCCGTACATCCATTCCAGAATTTCCAGCATCGTCGGAGGTTGCACTCTGCTGACTGCACAGGCATCCGGAGCACGCCATCACATCACCCTTCAGCAAAATGGCTGTTGCACCACTGCTTCCCAACTACGCCGGACAGATGCAGCTGTACATTGAGAGCCTGCTACAGATAGTGGGCTGTGAAAATCTGGCAATGCTGAACGTAAGTTACCGAGTAACTTACCGCATAGCAATGTTCAGCTGCGTCATCCCCGTTTTCTACTGTCGGAGGTGTCCGTTCCACTGTCCTGTGGATCTATGTCTCTCCAACCCGGCATGTCCAAAGGCGGACTTGGTACACTTGTTTGCACCCCTGGACGCCCACGACAGGATCTGTTCAGTGTATGGTGGCATGGCGTATGTGGCTGCAATCGGACACACACTGCAATGGGACCAGTGTGCCTCCACACAACGTATTCTGGATCACAGTTTCATCGAATGTCATCCAACATGTCCCATCAGGCTTCTACAAGGGACAACTTACGATGAACACGTTGCCAGCCACCATCCGCTTCATTGGATGGCATCCATGTTTACCACCAATGCCATGGATGCCCTGCTGGAAGGTATCGCATACCTGACAACTTGTCAATTCATCGGTCCCCGACTCAATACCCCCAATTGAACAATGATGTTCAACACCGTACCTATGCTTGGCTTTCGCACGGACTGGGCAGTTAGCTGTACAACAACTATCCCATACAATCTGCAACAAACACCTTACCATCAACTCCACTGCCATGACATCGGACATTTTCGGGACATGCACTCTGTTCCTCACCATATCCCGTATCTCTGCATGAACAGGGGAGGCAGAGGTATGGGACTTGTGTACAGTGACCACATGGCCAATACTGCACGAACAACTATGCCATAATATGTATTCAGCGCACCTGAACACATGCACCTGTCAGTGCACACTTATCTGTCTGCTGTATTACCTGAGAACTGTCACCTCACCATCGTCTGTACTTCCGTGCCAGGACTTTTGCATGGACAACAAATGCAACCCCCTACAACATGACCCTAGTTATTGTGTCATGTTCAGTAGCAACCACATTGCAACAACTAGTGAGACGCTGCTGCATGCATGTAGGCTCATGCTCTGATGTCACCTCTGACGCAGGTGTGTCGTAGTTACTATTGTAGTAAACCTGTACCATGGAACTGAGATGTACTGTGCCTATGATGTCAAGCTGTCTCGTAGGCAAAATGAATACTGTCTGTGTCAAAGTCTACAGCTCCTCAGTAATTAGCAAATGTACTTTAGCATAGCAAGGGCAAGGCAGTTGTAACTCTGAAGCCTTCATTCCACAGTCAACAACTAATCACATCTACCCGTACCCCCTTTTGTATGTGTAATCATGCTAAGTATATCCTCCACATGCATTTTGCTGCCAGTAGTGTCCACTATACTGCATCACAGAGGAAGTAAGTCCAAATACATGCCTTGAAGCAAATATGTGACTTGGTAGAATTATTTTACGAAGACAAGTACGAATGAGAGAGGATGAGAGTGAGTACACGAGAGTCGTGAGATGACCATGTAGTCTAGTGTCATTGGATGTCAATGCATATGAGTTGCCGCAACAGTGGACCTAGTGAAATACTACAGCTCGTGGGCCTGGACTTGTCAGACTCTGAAGTGGCCCAACAGATCATCACATTAACACTGACGGCCTGGTCACTACAAAGCACAGTCCTACACATGTGTATAATTACCTTCACAGTCTGACATCACACACATCAAGCAAAAGTAGGAGCCATGCAAAAGCATGCTACAGCAATGCATGACAAAACACACACACGATATCAGTGTGGGTGGGCAGGACTGCACAGTGAGTAAGAACTGCAGAAATTCACATACATGATCAATTTAACAAGGCACAATCTTGACAGTCACACACCCTGCAGACACACAATGTCCTAAACATATCAAGTAGGAGTAATCCTGAACTGCAAGGACACACCCACACACTGCACACTGTGCAACATACAACACACACGTGATCACATTCACAGACCTGAACACGGATACAAACATCCACCATGGGCCTGGGTAACACATGTGTGTAGTCGACATTGCCAGAGCGCACACACACACACCAACACTACCCCAAAGTCACACCACTCACACCACACACATCTACACCTCCCATATGCACACATTGAAAGTAAGCCATGTGCCCAGGCTCAATGTACATCACAAGACTAACATACACCTACACTGCTGGCCACACAGCAAGTAAGCTCACACATACCCGCATACTCTGCACATGCTACCTGTCATCCTGTGGCTAGACTCACACCCTGTGCTTTGCTTGCACGCAAACATGACACGGATACATTTTCCCAGAAATACCACCAAATACATGCAGACAATCCGTGTCACAAAAATTCTTATTCATCACACACACAAGTAGCAGAGTCTGAAAGAAGTGAAGTCCCTGCCACGTGTACAACACATTGGAATGTGAGACCAGACATTGCAATTGTTGAGGTACCATACACAGCATGTGCCTCACTTAACCATGCACACACAGCAACAACTGCAATAAGCAACTACACAGACACAACCGACTACAGGAACAACAGCATCCAGTCACAGATTACATAGACAGGCGGCAAAATTGATCAACCCCAGGGACAGTGGCCAGTTCGATGTGCCGAGTAGTGACACGAAAAGCTGCATATGCAATGTGTGTGAGTGTACCCTGCCATGGCCACCAACACCGCCATGGCAGCCACAATAGCCATTACAACCACCACTGTGTCACAGGTAGATGTGTGAGTGTGCCTACCATTCAAACAGGATGCCAGTTCGACTCGGTGCTGTTTGTGTGCTACGGGACAGTTGCAGGTCCGCCCCTGAGAGAGAAGCACAACTGTGGAAGACACACATGTGGCATGTGAAGCGGGAGTTCCGCTTGGCCCAGGTGGGTGGGTGGCACGGGTAGGTGCACACATGCATTGTTGAAACAGACTGTGTTGGGAGGATTCCGGAGGGCTAGATTTCCACTGCGTTGGGTATGTGGAAAGACCACCTGTCTGGTGATGAATGTGAACTCGTGTGGGCACAACAGGCGGGCACACGATCAATGCTGCATCAGGTGTAGACGTTAGCCCACCCTCTGGGGACATGCTGGATACTGCTGTGCGTCTGTCAGGCCCTTGCCAAGGCACTCACATCCCCTGTCCACCAGGTGTACCCCCTACATTGTCCACCTGCACAGGCTACCCAGGGCATGGGATGGCAGTGGAGCTTGGTGGGTGGGAGGTCATGGCGCCCTTCTCCTGGTCACATCTCGCAGGCAACACATTCTCATTGTGCAGCATGGCACAAGTCCTTAAATAAGTAGTGGGGGGACGCAGACGTCACAACAGGAAGTGACGTCACGAAAGGTGGCTTGCACCATCAGACTTATTGCCTCCCTTCCCCCACCCGTTACATGCGATTGCAACAGAGAAGCCAGCGCGTGCACAAGCAGCTCCGAGCTCGCCCCAGAGAGGCCAAAGAGTGAATGTGTGGGTCCATTTGCTCCAGTTATCGGGCCCGCGGTAAAATTAGTGGTGGGACGCCGTCCACCCGCGTGGTACCCCGACTCGAGACCTGGTGTGCAGGCAAAGTGTCCTATTTGCTTTGCGATATGTGTGAGTTGCATGACACTCGTTGGCGGGGGATGGCTCGGAGGCCCGTCACCCTGAGGCCCATGTCTCACCACATGGGTCCCTTGTCAATGGCAGCGGTTGTAATGACTATGCGCGCCGGGGTGGGTCTACCTTTCGTCTGGGATTGTGTTTGCGGCCTGGCCCGCTAGGGCAGCTACATCCTCTGTGTGTTGCATGTGGTGTATCCAGACTCCGGAGGCTGTCATGCATTGTCACTGTTGTCCAGGTCTCGAGTCGGGGTACCACGCTGGTGGACGGCGTCCCACCACTTATTTTACCGCGAGACAGATAACTGGGGCAAATGGACCCACACATTCACTCTTTGGCCTCTCTGGGGCGAGATCGGAGCTGCTTGTGCACGTGCTGGCTTCTCAGATGCAATCGCATATTGGGGTGAGCGAGGGGAGGCAATGAGTCTGACGGTGCAAGCCACCTTCCGTGATGTCACTTCCTGTCGTGACGTCAGCGTCCCCCACTTCTTCTTTTTAGGACTCGTGCCCTGCTGTTGTCAGATGTGCCACTTCCCAGGGGGGTGGAGAAAGGGTCAGGAATGTCAGCCTGAGATTGGCCCAGTTGAAGGCCCACCTTGACTGGGGGGACAACCATTGGACAGTCTGGTGTAGCCCACCCACGCGTACATGTGGGCCCTCCATGAACTATGTCACCTGCGGCAAAGTGATGTCATGGGCAATGACGTTATTGAGGAGAGCTGTCTGCCCCACGCAGAGATGGCGCATCAGCTCAACAGACCCAGCACTGAGGGCAGCAGGGGTCACATGTGCAGGGGCAGCTGTGCCTGGTGTGAAGGACACTCTATCCTGCATCCCTGTGCCGACACGTGTTGCACCAGTGGAAGTAGATGGGAGGGCGGGCATTGGCCTCCGCGTGGCTGAAGAGGAGCCAGAGTCCACGTCCCCTGTGTTAGCAAACATGGATGCATCACCTCTGTCCTCAGATGATGCCGAAATTGGCGTCTCGGCCTGTGATTCATCCAGCACACGTCTGGCACCTCCGAGGCGCTGGTCACATCTGTCTCACTCAGCAACTGTGCAGCTGCTACATCCGATGCCACACCACTGTTGACCGTCCCCTGTCCCTCAGCACCCACGGGAGATGCCACATGAGAGAGAGCGAGGTGGCCTCACTCATCTGGCATCAATTAAACAGACATGTGCAAGGGAAGCAGCACAGAACATACCCAAATCAACATGTTGCACGATACCTGTGCAATTGCATACAGCAACCACAATCAGCACGTAATGGCTGGCGTACAGTAAATGAAGCCGCTAATAAGTGGCACATGTGTTGTGCACATAGCACTACACCCGGCCTGTGTCACCCTGCGACCATAGCCACAAATCGCGGTGTGCACACCCACTGTCCTGATGGTGGCAAGGATGACCACTACGTAATTAGGCCAAAGACATACCTGCATGGAGCAGAATGTGAAACCACTCACACAGACTGCAACATGACAGGCCACAATGGCCATGAACCCATGCCATCCACCTGTCGTTCACACGAGCACAACTGCTGTTGCACAGTGTGCCGGATGTGTAAGTACCAGAGATATGAGGTGAGGCATCGCACACATATGACCGAACGAAATCAGAGTAGGCACAGTGCCTCTAACATACATGTGAATTGCCACTCCAGCCTACTACAGGTTGTTCCTGAGGGCTACGACTCTGAGTGCATTGAGAATGCAGAGTGCTCAAATTACATCTTGAGCCTCAGGACTAGCATATGCATGTCAGATGCACACAGCACAGAGTACACTTACAACCCACTGCATCACACAACAAACATCACATTACCCAGATGATGGGTAGGCTGTGGACACATGCTGCCTCTCACAGCAAAAGACACCATCCCACAATACTGTACACTTGCTTGCTGCTGATGCCCCTACAGACATGCATCCGGCACAGGCTGTGTGACTGTCAAGATGCAGACCATTACTGGTGAAATGCAGCGCCGTGCTGACCTGACAATACGAGTGGGCATCCCCCGATTCGTTATCGCCACGTAGTAGCTCATCCGGCAGATGACGTCACATCCTTTGTGGAATTGGCTGCACTGTCGGTCACACATACACAGAGGCATCAACTTGGTTGCAATGGCTCATCACAAGCCCTTGGGCTGGAGGACTTCCAACTGCAGGGATGGTACACAAGAGGCTTGGAATATCACTCATACACTTCTCAACATCACCCACATCCACCAATCACAGTGGCATGCTGCTGACCCATCCCAAATACTCAGAGACGTGCAACAGAGCCAGGAAGTAATTGGACATGGCCTAACAGCATGTGTACACCACACGTGAATGCATGCTGGTGGTAGTGTGTACACAGTACCTGTCCATCCCATTCACATGCAGGTTGCCAGCACATTGAGCAATGTGTAGTCTGCCCACATCTACTGTCCATTGTCAGGTGGACCAACACATAGATCACAAGGCAACACATCTATGTGGATGGACTCACTGTGTCCAACACTGCGCAGCCCTCAACGTACTCGCCCTGTGAATAGCTCACCCCGCAATGGAGGTCACATTCAGTGCCACTATCTCTCACACACATCCCTATCACAAGACATGGTGTATCCAATCGACAGGGCTGAGTTTGCGCATTTCAGGAGAGTGCTGAACAAAAGACACATGTAACCCACTGTACAGTCAGTGTTGTCTCCTTCTAGGATTGTGCGGTCAATGTGCAGCCCAGGTCTGCTGAGACTGAGGCCAGCAGGGACCCAGCCAGCCAATGTCACAAGCAATAACTGCCCTGAGTCCTGTATTGCCAAGTGGCTGCGTCACTGGATGTCTGACATGAAAATGCCATGTACCACCACTCGGGAGGGACTTGCATCGGAAAGCGCCAGAGAGCCTACATACCCCTTCCACCTGTAGTAAGCATGGTGAGCAGTGCATGTTGGAACCCCACAGGCTCTGACTCATAGTGCTGCGGATCAACGACATGTGTGTCCCCCACATGCACTCCCACACACACTGTAGTTGTCTTTCACACACAACTTTTGCAAGAAATAGCCTTGGGCAGTGTGCGTGGAGCTCGGAATCCAGGATCTCCAGCTCCTCGCTGGTGTGTGGACCTGGACATATCTTCAGAGTCGTCGACATGAAGGTGGACAGGTGGCAGCAGCAGCAGGTGTTGTTGAGGGATGCCGGGCAGCAGTCCCTGGAAGCTGTGGTAATGCCGGTCTCCCTCCCACACTCATATAGCCCCCTGGGGCTGTTTCAGTGGGTCCAAGCTGCTGCAATTGGTGTACCATGTCTGCCTACTTCAAATGCACACAATGGCCTGCTCCGACCTGTCCCGGTACGCTTACCTCTATAGTCGAACACGCATGGTGCAACCGCGAGGGCCATTGGAGTTGGCCTCAAGGGCCTGGCCCATGGCGGGTACAATCCGCTGGTGCCATGTGGACTCCACAGTTCAATGTGCGCCATGCATTTGCAGGTGTGGCCATGACTTGTGTGTGGGAGCATGTCCACACTAGACAGGGCCACTTCATGCTGTGTGCATAGGCATTGACGGACAGTGCTCAGCCTCCACATGTCTGTTGGCACATCATCATGTACACAGCATGGGAGCATGGGATGTGCATATGCACACACATGCCATATTTCTCAATATACATCTCCCACTTGGCACTTGCAACGTTACGTGTCACTTGTGATGTGTATTTGCATTCACACAGCTGTGTTGTCATGGAGTTGTCAATGTGTACACCTGTCAATGTGTGTTGGAGGTGTGATACGTACAGTGCTGTACATTGGGTGAACTAGGGACATCATTGACTGTCTCATATCCCGTTGTGCAACAGGACCCACTTGTTTGGGCCGCTCAGCCTGTGTACATTGTGTTGTTGGTGTGTGCCATACTCACCCAGCCTCGGTAGCTGTGTCAGGCACAGCAGCTAGGTATATTGCCGTGGTGTTGCCGCTTCCCACATATGCAGTCTGAAATCATCATCATGCCTTACAAGCTATTATGGCCTAAATCCACATGTGCATGCTCATAGCAATGGTTTGTGTCAGTGGACATTGCTATTGGTAAGGGGACCTGTGTAAGAGTATTGTAGCTGTGCTGTCCCTACTTGTCAGCTGTTCTGTGATTCTATTGCTTTGTCAGTAATTTTAGTTTTGTGTATGTGAAAATGCCATGTGTTGTGTTGCATTGACATGTGTCCACTTCCATCTGTCCTAGGAGGAGACCAAACATACATCGCCCCTACCAATTGCTGGCAGACATGGAGGATGTGGAGGTAATCCGGAAATTCCGTCTGGACCGACCCACCCTGCATCACCTATGTGCCTTGTTGGAACCCCACCTTCGTCCTCGCAGGGTGTATCCAACTGCATTCACCCCCACGGCTAAGGTGATGGCTGCACTGCATTTTTTCGCCACCGGATCATTCCAACACACAGTGGGCAGTGGAGGTGGGATGTCCCAGCCCATGTTCAGCATGGTGCTACGGGATGTCCTGTCAGCTATGATGCTGTACAGGAACCGTTACATTCGATTCCCCAGGGCTCGTGATTTGGCGGCAGTGAAGGGTGCTTTCTATGCCCTTGGACGGATCCCCCACGTTGTTGGTGCAATTGATTGCACCCATGTTGGCCTTGTTGCACCACAGGCCATGGAGCACATTTATCGGAATCGCAAGCATTTCCACTCCCTGAATGTGCAAGTGGTGTGCCTGGCGGACATGGTCATCACACACGTGTGTGCGAAGTTTCCAGGATCCGCACATGACTCGCACATCATGCGCAACAGCATCCTTCCACGTCTGATGACCAATCTGCAACCGGACCGTGCATGGATTGTTGGTGAGTATGCATACTCGTGTAGCGTGCTGGGTGTGACATGCTGTCTTGTATCCTGTTGGAATTGCAATGATTCTCTGTGTTTCTCACACCCAGGTGACTCAGCATATCCTAACGGGCCTTGGCTGCTGAGCCCATTACGTCATCCTCGGACACCAGCTGATGTCAGATACAATGAGGCACAAGGGAGGGCCAGACGTGTGGTGGAGCGGACTTTTGGACTCTTGAAGTCCAGATTCAGATGCCTGGACCGCACCGGGGGTGCACTGGCGTACTCACCACAGAAGGTGTGCCAGATAGTTGTGGCATGCTGCATGCTGCACAATCTGGCGATTCGCAGGCAGATCCCCCTGATAGTGGATGACGGTGATCAGCCAGGGCCCCCGCCTGCAGACCAGGACGGGTCCAGTGACGAGACAGTGGAGAGGAGGAAGCTGTGAATGTGCGTCAGCAGCTCATCGCCCGCTACTTCACTTGACGGTGAGTGACCATGTGCGACGGCTGATGTTGCTGTGGTTGTGTAGGTGTATGTGTGCATTGTCACGGCGGCCTATTGTTCACTGAGTGCTGTGTGGCAATGGTCCATGTCCAGGGTAGTATGCCACTGACAGTGGCTGTAGCATTGTGCCCTGTTGCTCTGTGAGATGTGTGTACATTGCTTAAACTTGATGACAAGTACTGTGTGATAAGTGTGGGACCACACATTCAATGGACTCTTGTTCTGTTTTTCACCCCTAGGTCCCTACAGCCTCTCCTGGCCTATCGACATACCACACTCCAGATGCATTTCTGATCATGGTGACGGTTGCACATCCTTGAATAAACACAGAGCAGATAAAACAGAATGTGATCCAGGTGTATTTATTTAAGCGGTGACGTGATTGTGGGCAAGGTGATCACAAAAGTGGTGCATGCTGAAACAATGAGTTGACGGTCATGACTGCGTGATGGTCAAGGTGTACCCATGTTGTTCTATGTCCACAGTCCAACAGACACATGCCATTCACATGGCAGTGTGGGGTAGGATCGTAGTCCAAGTGAATGCAGTAGGTGGCCACCGTGGCTGGCTGACTCACTGGCGTTTGGAGCGTGCAAAGTCCTCTCTGGACACCTGTTTCCTCTTCAGACGGCCCCTTCCACGTTTGGGAGGGGGGGTTTTGTTGGTGTCCTGCTGGTGGTGGCTGAGGACTGCCCACTCGCTGTGGACGCAGGGGAACTGGATGTTGCACGACCCTGCGCCACAGCAGGTGGTGGCGGAGGTGGTGTGGCTGGCCTTGATTGGGCCCTCACCACCACCACTAGCTGGCCCATGAGGTCGACAAGTTGGTCCATACGGGTCACGAATTGGCCCATATGGGCGTCCATGGACCTCAACACCCCAAGGACTTCCCGCGTGTCGGCAGATGACCTGGCCCATTGTCCTTGGGTCTCTTCATAGGCCCCAAGGACTCTGGCGATTTGCGGCAGGGCTTGGCTCCCAGGCTCTGATGGCGTTGGCCTGACCCTGCTCCTCCCACCAGAACTGCTGCCACCGACCTGCCCACTCGCCACATTGGTCACCTCGGGCCTCGGTCTGGCTCCCAGGGTCGAGCCCGATGGGCGTACCACCCCTTGCGCAGGTTGAGTGGTCAGGGAGGGCCTGGTGGTGGTGGTTGCGGCGGTGGTGGTGGCCGCACTGACCGTGGCAGCAGGGGTCTGGGACTGGTCAGCAGCCCTGGCTGATGGGTTGGTGGGTAGGGGGGGGCTTGGGGAGCGGTTGAGCCCTGCCACACCAGATGTGCCTGGTCGGGGGTCCTCGTCCGAAGAGGGGTCCAGGTCTTCCACATCCGTGAGTCCGGGTCGGGGGCTTGTGGACTGGCTGTGCCGGCTGCTGTCTCCCTCTCCAGCATCGAGCTGTTCGGCACCTGTGGGACGGATAAGATAGGTTATTGTGTTGCACCTTGCAAAGTTTGTATTAGTTGTCTGACATTCACAGTTTGTGCACTGTTGTGCACAGATTTCCCAGATGCGTGTGTGTGGATATACAATGTGTGTATGCGTGGGCAAGGCAATGGAATTGTGTGATGTGATCATATGGCATGGGACGGATTTGGAATGCCAATGGGTGTGTGTTGCTGTACACCTACATTTTGTGGCTTGGGTGTATACGGGGTACAGCACCATCAACGCTTTTGTGATGTAATATGGTTTTGGGGGTCATATGAAACGCTTCGACACGCAGATTGAAAATGGGGTACAGCCCCATCAACGCTTTGGTGATGAAATATGGTTTGGTGGTACGTAATGTGACATTTGGGTGCAGAAGGGGACATGTGGTTTGGCCACACGACACTACAGGGACAAAGGTGTGTGTATGTCTGACACAGCCAGCATATCTGCTCAGTGTTGTCATTTTGGGACATTACGCTGCAAGCATTGTAGTGAGTGAGTACTGGTTGTGTGCCACACGACGTATTGCAGATGGGACAATTCCTTGGTGTGCGTGCTACCCTCAGCCATGTGCAGCAATGCAGTCCTCTTGGGGTGTTGACTATATTGGGTATGTTGTACATCACAGTGTGACATGCGCTTCAGACACTGCAGACACATGTGTGGTCATCTGCAGTATTCTTTGCTGCACTGCTGTATATGGGTCAGCTGTTTGGATGATATACCTTTCATGACACTGGGGCTGAGAGATGAGATGGGTGACATTTTGAATGTGCATTGTGTAGCTGTGGGGTTCATGGGTCCAGTGGTGTATGTCACATTACTGGGGTTCCACTCTGTTACATTGAGACAAGATGGACTTACATCGGTGATATTGTACAATGTCAACGGAAAAAGCAGATACAACTACATGGACTAGACTTCGGTGGTGTTGCTGATGTGTGTGATGAGTGGCACAGTGCACGCCATGTGGGTCAGTACTCCAGTGAGACTTGTGCATGCAGACGTGACTCCTTACGTGTTACTGTATTTGAGATGGCTCATGTGGGCTATGACTCTGTAATTCATGTCCGTGTGCACATTAGTCACATGATTATGACAGGGAGCATTGCTACCTGTTCCTCTGCTACGTGACATGTCCCAAATGTTAGTCGTAATACAGTCCTCATGCCTACAGACACCCCGCCCTGTACAGTAGTCTACCTACTTGTTGGTTTGGAGGGCGCAATGCAATGGATGCCACATGGTTATGAGAGGGAGGGGTGCTCCATCTTGCTGGTCTGTGGGAGTGGGGGCGGTGTTGTGAGTTGTGGTGATGGCTTACCACCCACAGACACCCCTCCATGTAGGGAAAGATATCTACCTGTCGGGTGAAGGTGTGCACTGCAATGGATGACACATGGGTGTGGGGAGTGCTCCATCTTGCTGCGCTGTAGGACTAGGGGCCTGGTGGGTGTTGTACTTCAGCAGTCCCCCCTCCGACCCACGGACTTTGTGTTAAGGCTACTTACCTGTTACTTGTTGGTTAGTGCAGCTATGGCTGACACATGAGTGTGGGTGTGGTGGTGCTCCTTCTGGCGCATCTGGAGTACAAGGGGACCTGGTGGGAGTTGCGGTGCTGGCTGACTGTACACATGCCCCCATGGTTTTGTTAGTTGGTAGCTTTGGGCTGAGTGTGTGGGAGTGTCTGTTGCATGTGTGAGTGATGTCTTGTGGATTGTGTACTGGACATGGGGGTGTTTGGCCCTCGGAGCTGTGGCATTCTGGTAGTGCATGACAGTACATAGCGATGTGCTGGTATACATTTGTTTGTACTTACCAGCCTCCACTCCCCCTGGTATTCCGGTGAGACTCTCCGGATGTAGGATGCCTCGCACCTTCTCCTCCCACGCCTTGAAGGTCTTGAATAGCGCGGGATTTCCTCCGCCAGTCCTGTCAGCCAGCTGACGATTCTTGGCCTCCTTCTTCCTGACCACGCTTTTCAGGTCGTGCCACCTCTTTGTGATTTCAGCCCGGTTGCGTGGCACGTTCCCAACTGCATTCACCTGGTCTACGATCCTGCTCCACATTCTGTTTCTGGTGGCTACTGGTGTCTGTTGGGCCTGGTTCCCATAGATTTGTGGGTGCACCTTGATGATCTCGTCGACCATGACCGTCAGCTCAGTGGCAGTGTACTTAGACATTCTTTGTGTTGCCATGGTTTGTGGTTTGGTATTTGTGGTGCTGGTGCGGTGGGTGTGTGGTGTGTGGTGTGTGATGTGCAGGGGGTTAGTGGGGCCGGTGTTTGGTGGTGGTGGTGGTGGTGATGGGTGTGATGGGTGCGTGCGTGTGGTGTGCTGCTTTCCTTTGTGGCTCTCTGTGTTCTCTGCTCTCGTCTTTGCTTTGTAGTGGTGCAAGGGATTGTGGTCTGTGAAGGGGCTGCTTTTGTACTTACCTATGTGGGTGTGTCATGATGGGCTGTCGTTTTCAGGTGTGTTGTGGCTGGTGTTCTGGGATTTGTAGTTTTTTTGTTTTGCCAGGGGGGATGTGTCTTTGGGATGTGTTCTGTGTTTGGGTATTTGGGCGTGGGTTGCTGTGTGGACTTGTTGGCCATGTTGCGTGTGTTTCTTTGGCTCCGCAGATGGTTTCCGTGCACGGACGTGGCCCCCAGGGCTTCTGCCGTGTCAGTTTTCATCACTGTTTTAAACGATGGCGGGCGGGGAATATGTGGATTTACCGCGCTCATGTCGGGGAGATCATAATTTCACGGCCGGTGTCTCAATCGTCAGAGCGGGCGGTTTTGGGTTGTCGTACGGGTTTGCGTCCGTGGCGAACGGATAATCTTCTACTCGGACATGGACGGGCGGTATTTTGTGTGTTTTTTACGCCACGGGCGGAGTTCGCTTCGCGACATCATGATTGCTCGGTCGGTATTCACACGGTGTAGGCGGGCGGTTTTTTACGGCTCTGGTAGATGGCGGATTTTTTACCACCGGTTATCGTAATGGACACCTAACTCCTTTATATTTCAAACTCAAATGTCTATAATCTCACCTTTAAGGCAAAACCTTGTAGATTGAATCCAACACCTCTTTTTCTTTAGGGTTACTGGTTCCAGTTAATACAATTCTGGTCCAG